>OX377613.1:51502641-54363891 GCA_947397855.1 Thelaira solivaga | reverse complement strand
ATTAATACGATAATTGTATACCAAAAAAAAAAAAAAAAAACTGTTGCAAAGCAGATTAAAAACTTTTTCAATTATGATTAAATTGTTGGTTTATTAGAATTTTTATTATGAATAAGATAATTGTTTGTTTTTTGTTTTCTCTGTTGGGAACGTCATTATTCTTAGCTTATGCAAATTAAAAATAATCGTTATGAAAATTCACATTCATATAGATTCAATTTAGGGTAGCAAATTAATTGAATAAATTTTCATCTTTCTAAATGTAATAAAACTTTTGAAAACAATAAGGACATTATTATGAAAATAATTAAAATGCAATGTTTAATTCTACCACACAAAAATAAAATTTTAATTTTACACAAATAAATTTTTTCTTTAAATGAACTAAATGTTCAAAAAAATAAAAAAATTTTAAATGACAGCAGGTTGGCATAAAAAAATTTAATAAAAAATTTACATTGGTTTTTAATTATGTTTTAGAGAATTTTAATGTGAGAAAAACATGATAAAAATGGTTTAATTTTTGATGTACATAAAAAATCCACAAAATTATTTCATTTTAATTTATTCACTTTAAATGTAAATTTTAGTTTGGTGAATAAAAAATTCAATTGTCGTAATAAAAATATTTTTCTAAGGACAATAGAAATTCCGTAATGCAGCCAAATAAGTTATTGAATTAAGACAGAATTTAGGAAAACTAACAAAAGCACTTGTCAGAAGTGAATTTGTTTAAAATCAAATCAAAAAGGTGAGAGTATTCAAATATAAAGAATTCAAAGCCCAAAGCACTGGATTCTAAATGAAGCAACTCGCAAGAAAAATAAAAATTTTTTTCATATAAAAACCCTAAAATTACTACAGTGTTGATTCATTTTGGACTTAAGACGGATCAAGTCTACGACATATTAGTTATAAGACAATTTCGAAAAATTATTTTGTTGTCATCTATTGTTAACATAAATTCCTTTCAAAACTCGTTATTTAATTATTAAGAAAAGTGGGCGTGTTTGATTTTTTGGAGTATAAGGATTATAGGAACCAAAAAAAAGAAAGGAAGTCTTATAAGCAATTTAATGTTATACTTGAAAGAAAAAGCTATTAAAAAACTATTATAGTTATTTTTTGCTTTTAAAAAAATATTCAAATATAAATTACAATTAGTTTTCCAATATAAATTTTCGCGTTTTTGCCTCAAAATTTTTGCTCTAAATTTTCAGCACAGTTTCGGCGTCACGAACAACAGTACCACTTTTCTTTAGTTTTGCTTTGACAATAATCCAATATTTTTCAATTGGGTTCATGTTCTTTGCCACTATGGCGACCAGTTAGATTGAGTAACTTTTATTACGAACATTCGTATAAAAAAAAAACAAGTATACCGATATTTAATCGAATTCGGTATCCAATAATTTTATTTTTTTATTTATTTTAATATTTTCTTTTGGATATCTCCTTCAGGGAAATTATTTTTTATTAAAATTTTAAACTTGAAAAATGTTTGTTAAAATTAAATTTGTAAGATCGAATAATTTTATAAAATAATTTTAAAACAAAAAGTTTTTAAAACCGAAAAAAAATTAGTTTCGAAGTTAAGTTTGAATTTTTACTTAAACTTCAAAACAAGTTTTTGTATTATAAAATTAGCAAAAAAAAGCTTTTATGGGAAAGGGATTGTTGTGATTTCCCCAAAAATTTAGGCAAAAAGCTGAATTTATTCCTCTAACTCTAGCTTCATACTCCTAGTGAATATTTGAACAAATTTTAGAATGTTTTATAAATCAAAATTTTTTTAAAGGGACTAAAAAAGGCTTAAAATTTTTTAATTTTGTCATGTTTTTTAAACTTTTTTTACAATTATAAGCCTTTCGATTGATTTCAGAAAATTTGCTTATTCGGCTTACAAGTGAACAAAATTATGTGAATGCGGATTGAAGAGAAAACCAAAAAATTTGAATTCGTTTATACATAAATTTTTTTTTTGCAATTCGTTTTAAAAAACCGGGTCACTAGTAGTTTTGCTGCGATTTTTATATCTTCCTTGTTTTCCAAATAAAAATATTATTTTCAATGAAGCATTTTCTTCCATTTAAGTTATCTTGCGAGCATCATGCTTTTAATACACAAGCACCAGCTAATTAATATCTGTTAAAGAGCTGGGTATGTGAAGTCGTAATAATCAATTATAATTGCAAAAAGAAAATTGCTTTAATTGTAATTTTATTTAAAGAATGGACTTATTCCACTTTCAAAAATAATATTTTTGCGATGACATTATATAGCCAAATTCGCTTGGTTACTTTATGAAGAAATCATTCTCCATTGATTGTATGATTATAATTATAGATAGACACCATACGAGTATGTCTTACCAAAAATATCAAAAACTGATTTTTTGGAAAGTGAACTTATACCACTATCAAAGAGGTACAAGTCCATTATTTTTTTTAAATTGAGCCAGCATTCATTCCAGTTAGATAGTTTCCTTATCATACTAAAAATATCGCAAACTTATTATTTTTTTAAGTGAACTTACACCTCTTTCAAATATATCAGTGCATATATTAGTAAGTATTCTTTTCTGGAATCTTATTTAATTATTTAGATATTATTTCCAGACATTAAGCTAATGTTCAATTGATTCATGTATTATTTATTCTCACAACTAGTTAAGAGGAAAAATGAACAGCTGCTTATTTAACTAAAATTTATATCAATGGAGATGTAAAAAATGTACTTAAAAAAATTAACAAATGCTTGGTTATTCAACCTTAAACAAGAGACGTTTAGCAGTCTCTTCTTTTATATTTTTTTTTTTTCTTTTATTTTTCGTCTGTGGCTATTCATACCTGAAATATTTTATGATTTATAATGAAACGTGATTTTTACAGGTAAGATAGTTTTACCACAAAAAATGTATTTTTACAAACACTCATACACCTACATAAATATATTAAATATGGGTTTATGTGTGTCTGTATTATGAAAAAATTAAAACTGTTGAAAAAATAAAATAAATATAAATATTCATACTCACTGCACATACTCAGATATTCCATTTGTAACCAAAGTAATATGTTTTCATGTTTTTATGTGTTTTCTTTTTTTGGTTTATTTTTTTTTTTTGGATAAAACATAGAGAAATGAGAAAAAAGAAATTATTGGTCATAAGCTTAAACTTGTAAAAATAGCAAGAAAATATGCAAACGATTTGGCAAACGATAGATACTCAAATTGTAACAGCAACTAGCAGCCACACAATATTGCAACAAACTGGCTAATACCGGCAAGTCTTACAAAAAAAAAAAAAAAAAAAAAACAACAACGTCTATGAGTATAAAAATGCTAAACTTATGACGACGATTATGTTCATTGTACGTTATTCGAGTAAAAAGAGCTTTTAAGTGGCTGGGTTCTTGTAGTTTTCTTTTTTTTATTTTTCCTTTTTCAACACAAAATCATGAAATAAAATGTTAAGTTCATATTGGAGCAAGAGAATCCTGCAAAAATGTAGCTGTGCCTTTGAATTTTGCTATGCTGTAACATGAAAAGATTTGCCAAAGATAGAAAAAAGAAAAGAAAATATTTATTCAAAATCATAGTGCATAATCATTTTATCCAATAGATTGCCAAGTAATAACCCAAAAGCAAAAAAAAAAAAAAAAAATAATAATAAAATGAAATTTTTGGTTTTGAAACGTATGAAGGTTAAAGTAAATTATTTAAAATTTATAAAATTTCATATTTGGCCTTAGATACGTGTGGACTTTAATTTTTTTATGTCTAGTAAAAGATTTTACTTAATTGATAGAAGCTGATGGTGTAGTTTCTGTTAAAATTTTTTTCATTAATAAAAAAAAATTATTTAATTTGATTAATCTTGTCATTTTTGTAAAATATGCAAAACCCTTTTTTTTTATTCAAAGCTTTCTGCTTAAATGAAAAATTTATTTTTATTTAAAAAATTTGTAAAAGATATATTATCTTGTAAGATAGCAACTTAAAAATTTTTTTGCAGTTTTGGAAAAAAATTTAAAATTTGAAAAAAAAAAAAATTTGTTTTGGTTTTACTTTCAGTTAACAGTTTTATTTGTAAAACTTAACTCTATTACAAAAAATTAAATACTTTTAGAGTTTTTTAAAACATTGATTAAAATAAACTTTTTAAATTGTAAAGAGATGTTAATTGTGAGTCACACCTTAATGTCAAATTTCATTTCCTTGTTTAAGTGGTTGATAAAGCGGGTTTCAGTCTATTGTATTTATTATTATTGTATATTAAGTAAAAATCCAATAGTGTGAAAACAAAATGTTAAGCAAGTGTGGTGAAATACTTAAGTATTTTTGGCAGTATTATGGTTTTTGTCATTTTTAAAATTTTTTCTAAGCGTTCACACTTCCCAATTTATCAGGGCTGCTTTTGTACAAGCAACCAAAGAAAAACCAAGAAATCAGCTGTGAAATTATTTGCCGCGTTTTGTATTTTATTTGAAGTGTAATGGTATGAAAACAGAAAATATTTTGCTTTAGCTTCTTTGACAGTCTATTTGATTTGCATCTGATATCGGTCTCACTCGATCTAATGAAAATGTTAATACTCTGTATTATAAAAAAGGTAAACAAGTTAACAACATGTTAATATTGATAAAGAAGTCTTTTAAGAAAACGGGCGTTCCAATCAAAAAGCATTTCGTGCGCTTTGTGATTTTTTTAATCAGCATAATTGCCCAAATGTGTTTGCAATCGGGAGAATTGTAGCCAAATTTCAATAAACCAGATCTATCTGAAGTGTGAAACCACCTCTGCGGAAAACATAGCAGCTGTTCTCGATAGTGCGGCAGTAAAGGTCGGCCAAGAAGTCACCGTGAATGGTGTTCTCTGCCGCTAAAGGATAACAGACTTCTTGTGACTAGAAAATGAGGATAGAGTGCCACTTTTCACACATCCAATGAAGCATTGACTCTATTGAGCGAGAAATTCAATGGCCATGTTATCTCATGTCTTAGCGATGATAATTAGCCGTCACGATCATGTGATTTGACACCGTTGGACTTCTTTCTTTGGGGATATTTAAAAGAGAAAGCGTACGTCAATAAACCAAGAAAAGTTAAAAAGCTAAAAAATTACAAAATTCGGTACGTTAGCGATATTGAACCTCAATTATGTCTCAGAGTTATTGAAAATATGAAGCATCGGACAGAAGTATTCCACCGAAGCCGAGGCCATATTTTTTTTACACATAATTCTCATAGATCCTTCTATGGTAACAAAAAATACTAATGGCCTGTTCAGCCATGTCACAAGAAAACCTAAGTGAACGAAAGCAAAGCACATTTGTATAATATTAAAAAAAAAACAATTTACAAAACTTTGTTTTTGTTTTCAAATGTGTTTTGCTTTCATTCGCTTAGGTTTTTTTGTGACATCGCTGAACAGGCCGTAAGATAATTCTCTGAAAACTTTTTGTTTTAGTTACAATTCACATCGTGCGTTTTGATTGAACAATCCAATATAAAAATATTCTTTCTTTTTTTGATAAGAGTAGGAGCTTGAAAACAAATTAGTTTTTGAAGTAAATGAATCGTTATGGGCACAAACATTTTTCATACACAAATACTTCTATTCGAATACTGGTTATCAGTGCATGAAATATTCCTTATTTATAAGCAATAAATCATTGAAAGAGCAATAATATTTCCTAAAGTGAAAATTAATGTAACATTAACATGCTTGTATTTGTATTCACCAAAGAATCCTTTAAAATCATTTGTATTTGCTTGTACATTAAACTCTTAATGTACCCCAACAACCATAACATTCTTTAATGCAATTTGGTAGCTAAATACCTATAACTAAGAGTAGCCTTGAGTTGCAGCATATTTTATCAATTACTATTGAAAATTTTTAAAAATATAACAGTCATGTGACAATAGGATAATAACATTTGAATTTTCATTTGGATGGTTTATTCACACCAAATTATTTCCTCTCAAGCAATGCGTACGTACTGTTTTCTATTATAATCAAACTATATTAACAAAAAAAATCTGAGGATGTGATTATTTTGAATGAAACTTGTTTGGAGTAGGTGGGAGCAATTTTGTTGAATAAATTTTTTTAATAAAAAGCTTTGCTGTATTTTTATTTTTATTTTTCCTTTCATAGGAAAAAAACAATCATAAATAAAATTTCTGATAATATTTGTTAAGGACATCAAGTGAAATTGTCTGTATAGTACTTGGTTATCATTATTTCTATGGATCTTTTCTAGTTGTGTTAAGTAATTCTTTCAGTAGTGCGATTCACTAACTTTTATTACGAACATTGGTATCGAAAAAACAAGTATCGAATTCGGTATTCAGTAACTTTCCGATAAAAATATTCAAAGTTTATGACGAAATTAACAGCATATAAATAATCATCGCAAATGATGATTTCTATCGGAGCGAAAACCAAATTTGATAAAATATCGTTATAAAGGGTGTCTTTTATAGACGTATAGAACTTTAAGTTGGCATTACTGTTCAAGATGGCGACCGATTTAACAGCTGTCAAGTGATTTATTCTCAGTTTGGTTTGGCAATTCATCATGAATAGACTCACGCCTAATTTCACGTTTTGTACCTGTGAATTGGCCTCCAAGATCTTGTGATGTAACACCGCTAGACTACTTTCTGTGGGGCTATGTAAAGTCATTGGTCTATGCGGATAAGCCACAAACGCTTGACCATTTGAAAGGCCACAAATGTTGGAAAAAGTCATCGAAAATTGGACGTCCAGATTGGACTACATCCGAGCCAGCCGTGGCGGTCATATGCCAGAAATCATATTTAAAATGTAATGCCACAAGATTATGTTTCGGATAAATAAAATTCATGTCAATCGAATAATCCTTCGTTGTTTTATTGCAATTTAAAGTTCTATACGTCTATAAAAAACACCCTTTACTTGTTTTTTCGATACGAATGTTCATAATAAAAGTTACTGAATCGCACTACAGAACTGCTGCCTGGGCTATAAACTTTTGTCACTTGGAATTTATTTCAAATAAAGAGTGATTTTTTTGCTATTATCTTTTTGGCAACACTAGTTTTGACAGCTCACGCACGTTTTGTATCTTGTGTCACTGTCAAACATCTTCAGTTTGGTCTATAATTTAATCATGAATCGTCTTACAAACGAACAACGCTTGCAAATTATTGAATTTTATTACCAAAATGCGTGCTCTGTTAAGAAAGTTCATCGTGCGCTTCTTCCATTTTATGGTCAGTTTAATCGACCTACTGAGGCTTCTATTCGGGCTATTGTAACAAAATTTCGCACCAAATTTACATTGTTGGACATTAAACCACCAACACGCTTACGTAGAGTGCGAACTGAAGAAAATATCGCAGCCGTATCGGCCAGTGTTGGTGATGACCGTGAATTATCGATTCGGCGCCGTTCGCAGCAATTGGGCCTCTGTTACTCCACTACGTGGAAAATTTTGCGGCAGGATTTGGGTGTGAAGCCTTATAAGATACAACTGGTGCAAGAATTGAAGCCAAACGACCTACCACAACGCCAAATTTTTGGTGAATGGGCTCTTGAAAAGTTAGATGAAGATCCACTTTTTTATCGAAGAATTGTGTTCAGCGACGAGGCTCATTTCTGGTTGAATGGATACGTGAACAAGCAAAACTGCCGTATTTGGAGTGAAGAGCAGCCAGAAGCATTGCAAGAGCTACCAATGCATCCACAAAAAACCACCGTTTGGTGCGGATTATGGGCTGGCGGCATCATTGGGCCGTATTTCTTCAAAGATGATGCGAATCACAACGTTACTGTGAATGGTGAGCGCTACCGTGCGATGATAACAAACTTTTTTTTGCCCAAAATGGAAGAGCTTGACTTGCATGACATGTGGTTTCAACAAGACGGTGCCACATGCCACACAGCACGCGAAACAATGGACCAATTGAGAGGCGAGTTCGGTGAACAGTTTATTTCACGCTTGGGACCAGTCAATTGGCCGCCCAGATCGTGCGATTTAACGCCTCTAGACTATTTTTTGTGGGGCTATGTTAAGGCTAATGTTTATAGGGACAAGCTCGCTTCGATTGACGCACTGGAAGCCAACATTGCCAACATTATTCGTGAGATACCGGCCGAAATGTTGGAAAGAGTATGCCAAAATTGGACTAAGCGGATGGACCATTTGAGGCGCAGCCGCGGCCAACATTTGCATGAAATAATCTTCAAACATTAAATTATATCGACCCAACTATCGATCCAAATAAATATTTCATGCATTTTTCTGAATTGTATGTGTTTTTTTTTTATAAATTTCCGATAGTTCTTATAAAATCACCTTTTATTAAGCAGTACGGCATCATATTGCTAATCAGGTTTGCTCGGATGTATGTAGCTAGTGTGTAATTTAATCTAAAATAATGCAAGTTTACTTGCCTGTGTCTTTAACCATGTAAAATTCAGTTAGTACAGACCTATAAATATAAATGCATATACATTTATCATATAAATATCGAAATGTTTATGCTTATGTATGCATGCATGTTTAGCTGTGTTACAGTACAACAGCTGTTGTCACATATACAAGCATAAGCTTGTAAGGCAGTTATACTCGTAGTAAGTTGTAGTTGTTCATTTTGATTTCTTTCATTAATGTTGCTCTTCTTGTTGCCCGTGTGTACATAAACAAATAAATTTGTTTGCACACTAACAATTCCTAAGAAAATTATTTTAATGCACAACGCGTTAAATTAATACTCAACGAAACTGCAAGCGACTGTCTTTCTAATAAATATTTCTCTGCGTGTGTGTAAGAGTGTAATTTTATGTGTGTAGAATAACGCGTTGTATTAGTTATGATGAGAATTTGTACATTTACAAATGTTTGCAAGGACTTTTGTGACTTTATTTACAACTACAACATTATTTTCTTAAAAAAAAAAAAAAAAAAAAAAAAAAAAAAAAAAAAAAAAACAGAAAACAACATAATTTCAAGTTTTAACTTATGTGTATGTACTTGTTTTCAACAGCATTTGCTTTTAGCAAAACAAAAAAAAAAAAAAATAAAAGACAAACCTTAAAAAGTATGATCAGGATTGCTACAGGAACTCCTTACAATTTAAAAGAAATTTTACCTTTCAAGAATCCACTTACTGTGTTTTCTTCAGACAATTGTTGAGAAACTTGACTCTATTTACTGAGAGGTTATACAATACTGCTTATTGAAAAGACATGAGATTTTACTTTAAAGAATTACGTAAAAATTTAGTACAAGGAAATTATTGATAAATAACGAGACCTAAATCCGACGTTGTCAATTTTTTAATATCAAAAAGCACCGAAATAGAAAAAAATGTTATTAAAAAAACACTAAAAATTGAACAAGCATGAATCTAAAACTTATTATTTTCCCAAGTATCTTTTTTAACTAGAATTAAAATTGTAAATTTTAAAAATTCTAGTCCATACACTGAGCCAAAAATCGCTTGGAAAAATCAACAACGTATTTAGTCATTTTGACACCATCGCGTTTTCTTTTTTTATTGACAAAGAGTGTTTTAAATTTTTTAACAAGCGTGCCGATTTTACTTTTTTTTACAACGCATGGTGTCAACTTGTCAACGAAAGTTGAGCAATTGACAACAATAGGATGTCAAACTAACGAACGTTGTCAAATTGTCAACACATGTTGTGATGTCCACAACCGTATGATATTATTTCAACACCAAATGGTGTCGATTTATCATCAGTATGATATCATTTCGACACCAGTAAGGAGTCAATTTGACCAAATTCATTTTCTATTCTGCAACGCTATGTTGTCAATAACGCATTCTTACAATGACATTGTCAAAGTGAGCACAAACGTGTTTGTTACACTATTAACACCGTTTGTGCTCACTTTGACAACAGATGGTGTCATATTTTCTCTCTGGCTGTACTATTTAAGAAAATTACTTTAATGTATCTTATCTATTCTATTAAAAATATTTTGTTGGAACAATTACAAAGTTCTAATGCTGGTTTTGCTAAATACCATTTCTTTGAGTGTAAGCGCACAAATTTAGTGCCACTGACAGAGTAAAAGAAGCACTAACTCAAAAATTTTTCGAATAAAACTTATTAAAGCCATAACAAAAGCTCTAAGTGTCTCCCATTCCTTAAGGGAAGTTTTAAGTTTCAAGAATTTCATGGGATTTTAATACAGAATATTAACTGTATTTGATGAGACTGTCGATAAATCTTATGGGAGTTTTACACTGTAATGCAATACCAAAAAAAAAAAAAATAATAATGGATTTTGACAGCTTGTTTTGTTTTGTTTGTGTGAACAAAAATACAGCCCTGATACAAAGAAGCTATTAGAAAATTTTTTAGAAATTATGAAATTTCTATCTATATTTTTTAACATATTAGAACCCAATATTTAGTAATAATTTTTATTAGTAAATGAGAGCACATTTTGAGAGATTAAGCTGACTGTTTGATGACTAAGTATTTCCTCATTTGTTTTGAGCGAATTTTTCTTAGATGAATTTAGTACGATCAAAAACTATATGATTAAAAATGCCCCTTGATAAATTAAATAATAATTATTAAATAAATAAAAATGAAAAATAAAAGCTTAAAAAATAATTATTATTGCGCTTTTTCTATTTGCCATTATCTTCACTAGTTTTAGTAGTCAACAAACTGTATTTTAGATTTTCAATTTTATTATTATATATATTGAAAAATTTTTAGGAATTTTCCTTTTGGGTACATTTTTTAAGAGCACATTTTTCAAAATTTATTCAGCATTTGCTCAGTTACTAAACTTTACTAAGAAAGTACTCAAAAGAACCTATTGTTTTCGAAGTATGATTTGATGTGACTTTTTGTTAAGTCATTTTATTTACTATTACAATGTAAAACCCTAATAGGAAGCTTAACGAGTCAGGTTTTTTAATTGAATAGAAGGTGGAATAAAGTGAAGAGCAAAAGCTCGATGTCAATTTTAGCAAACTGAAATGCTAAAATTATTATTGGAATGAAAATGAAAAAATTTAGAACAATAAATGTGTTACAATTAATTTAAAAAGATTTAAAAAGTATTTTTCAAAGTGATACATCCTGAACGTTAGAGCTGAACTTTGTATTTTTATAATTTAAATATTTTTTTGCAATAATAGCCTTAATTAACACTAAGTTTATGTTTGTTATTAATTCAAATTTCCTTTCTCATATTTTTATTTATTTAAATTTTTTTTCGCAAGTTATAGAAATAAATTGTTAAACGATTAAATGTATCATTGTAGGGTGTTTTGTTAAGAGATATTTTCTCTGTGAGTATTTTCTTTTTTATTTTATTTTATTTTCTTTACCATACGGATATAAATTTTCCGCCATTCATTTCGTTCAAATTGTTTTTATTTTTCAGGCATACTCACTCGTATACAAACAAATGTCTACAGCAACATGTTACGTTTGTTTTATATGGCAAATGGAACTCATATTATTCGCTCAAGTGTGATTTTTCATGAAAATTATTTTAAATATTCATCTTTATCTGTTTTTGTGATATTAAAATCGTATTACAGTGTGCAAAATTAAATTTGTATTTTTTATTTATTTTCTTTGATTTTTTTATTTCACTGTGCGCTCGTCTGGCTACACTAGCATGCCTTTGACTGTGATTGTGTCTGTAAAGCTGTCTGTTTGTCTGCTTGCTTGTTGTTTGTTTCAAATTTGTTTTTTTTTTTTTTTAATTTTTCACTTTAATGTAAAAAAATACAGCATTAAAGTTTAAATATGAGAATAATATATTGTTATCATTATAATAATTTAATATTAATTCAAATATTTATGCTAAATGAAATTATGCCAATGATGTTATTTTCCCCTTGGGCGTTTAATGACGCATTTACGAGTAGATGATTCACATGTGCCCTTCCTTAGAACTTGTGCACAAAATATTCTTTATAAGAAATAACTCTCAGTTAAGATGGTGTCACCAAAAATCGATATTCACTTCGCTTGTGAGCTAAGCATGCACATTGTGTAAAAAGATCCAAGCACTTGCTTCTTTAGAAGGTAAAATTTAAAATTTTTTAAATTAAATAAACAAAGAAACAAGAAAATTTAAATTTAAATAATTTAGTTTTTCTCAAAATCATTTTGTTTTAATTTGCTACACTTTTGAACGAATCGAATTTTTTTTTTTTAAATCTAATCGTGTTCTTTGTAAAAACAGTTTACAAATTACAAACTCTTTTTAAGTTATTGGCAATTTTTAGGGCCAGTTTTAGTTTGGAAAAAAAATTAAAAATAAATGCTGTTAGGAAGATCCAAAAAGAAATGCTGCATTTTTTGTGCATAATCTGGAGATATAAATTTTAGTAAGAACTCTTTAAATCCTTTTTAATTAAATAAAAATAAAATACAAAAGTATTAGCAGCAATAACTAAGAAGCAACACTAACAAAAATTAAACTAAATTTCAATTTTTTTACTCTTTTATTTATTTTTTTCTCTTGTATTTATTTTTTCTTATTTTTTTTTTTCAAACTAACACAGAGCAAAGAAAATTACAGTTGTTCAAATTTACCACAAAACTTTGTCTGTCTAAACTTTTCAAAGGAGAGAACTAGAAAAACAAGTTACATTCTGCTGTGCCGAATCTAATATACCCTTCATTAGAAGAGGTCAAATGACAAACATAAACAGATTTAAAGACTTTTGGTTTTAACTTCAGATAAATAAAGTGGTATAAGCTACATCAGCAGAAAAGTATTTACCTAAAATAAATTCTACGCTAGCATGTCTGTTTCTGTAAACATTAACTCACAATGAACTCAGGTTTTTAGGTCATAACGGGTAAGCTGAATTTTTTGGAGAAATGGGTCACTCAAAAAATAGCGAAAAAACAGAGTTTTTACAAAAGAATGATACGAGATAGCGAAATCTTAAATGAAATTAAAATTTTCTGTGCATGTAGTACAAATGACGTCAAGCGATGTGTTCCTAATGGTTAATAATTTACAGCTAAATAATTAACAGTGTAGAAATTTATTCTATTATTCCTTAAAACAGTGGTCAAACTAAGTAATCTAACGGTAAGTCATATATTGCTATTATTGGTCTTGGTATTTATGGGCCCTGAGGCTGAATTTTAATATCATTCGGGCAATAATCGTATATATAAATATGAAAATAAACTAACTCTCCTTCATCTATAAGATTTTATATTTTACAGAATTTACAAATGAAATGACAAACTTGTATGCATTCGTATACCAAAGATGAAGGGCATAAAAACAAAACAAAACAAAACGAACTAAAAAAAAAAAAAAAGACAAAAACTTGCAAAAAAGATTAGAGGCACAACATATTTGCCTTACGACTAGTATGACACTGGCTTATATACAGCTTAACCCATAGATACAACTATATACAAGTACTTAGTTATTTGTTGTTAACTTATGGCATGTATTGTTTTTGCATTAGGCGGCTTCCAAAAATTATAATTTTTTTTATTTAAAGAAACTGCAGTATTCACTATATTTGAAATTCTATAAATTTCGCAAAATATTTCAAAGCAACAAAATAGAGTAGAAAAGTTAAGAAATGCTTTATATGAAATAGTTTTCTGTTTAAAAAAATTACTTCTTGAACAGTTCAAATACTTTCTTGAGTTAACGAATTTGCAGCTTAGCCAAATATTTTTTTTTAAATTTAAGTTTTCTTGAAAAAGAAATTAAAAAGTACACCTTTTTCAGATCTTGTATAAGACTTTTGACTAACCAGTATTTCAAATATTAGCTTTTGCTGTGGGCTAGCTTGTTGTAAAATTTCTCAAATTTCCTAACAAATTAATTAGAATTCATTACCTGGTGGTTGTAGCAAAATAGACCTATTTTAAGAAATTTAATGTTAATATAAGTTCCGTTTATTTAATTGATTAATTAAATACTTTTTCTAAATTATCTGCAATATTAAATTGGAAATCAGGCTTCACTGTATTTAATGATTTTTGTAGTTGTGACAATTTAAATAAAAATTACAAACAAACAAGTACTTTAAAGCAGAGTCCTTTTTTAATTAATTGATTTTTATTGAAAAACCAGAAAATTTTATTTCTTTAGTAACTAAAATTAATTTAATTTAAAATTTAACCTTAACTTTTTTAACATTCCAGAATCAAAACAAATCTGAGAAACTTTTAGGAGATTTCACTTTTTGTTCTAAAATCCCTTTCAGATTTTTAAAGGCTAGCACAAAATCCTACTGTGAGAAAACAACTTCGCTTGTGAAAACTAAATCAAAAATTCAGTTGTACCCCCGAATTTTTTATTTTCGATAATAGAAAATCAGTTTTACAGCTTGAAATATTTTTAATGGAACAAAATTTTGGTCTATATTATGGAATTCTGGTTACTATAACTAAAAACAATTAATTAGCAAAGTTTAGTTCTCGCAACAGAAGTGGTTTTCTCTGCAAATAACAAAATAGCAAAACTGCAGACAGCTGGGAACTTTTACGCTTCCAAAGCGGCAGTATACTCGTACACAGAAATCAGATACTCAAATTCATTGTAAAACGAATTTTGGCGGTTGCATGTATGTAATATCATGGAATTCCAGTACAGCAACTGCAACAATTCGGCACACGCAATTGAACAGTCGGTTTTGAAGAAACCATGAAACATCATTGCATCCAATAAAAGCAACTACATGGTGTGGTATTCATGCTGGAAACATCTTCAAGGTATTGGAGTTACTGTTACTGCTGAATGGTAAATTCGAAATTTTCTCGTGCCTCAAATGGAAGAGCTAGTACTAAAGGACATGTGGTTTCAGCAAGATGGGGCCACAGTATACACAGCTCGTTCAACAATTCAATTATTGAATAATGTTTTTTTATGAAAACTAATTTTGTGAAGTGGCGATTTAGCATGGCCAGCCAGATCTCCGGATTTAGCAGCACCAGAATTTTTCTTATGCCTTTTTTTAAAATCAAAAGTTTATGCGAATAACCCCAAACAATATTCGTCACGAAATAGAAGAATTTCAGCTCCAAAATCCAGGATGTCATGAAAAATGCCTTAAAGAGAACCAAAACTTGCATTGCGAATCGCGGTCATAATTTATTCGATTAAAATTTTCCATTCATAACAAAAAAATAAAAAAAAATTTAAAGATCAAATCAACTTTTGATGAAAACCAAACTTAATTATCTTTTCTTTGAGCAGAGTTATAGGCAATCATAATGGCAGCGGGACTTTTGCCCCACCCGTTAGAGGTAAAAATAGAATTATTAAATATTACATATTATTAGTTGAAATAATTTGAAATCGTTATTGATTCCAACCAGTCTTTTTTCTGTGCGTTGCCTTAGCATAAATAATTATTTAAAATAAATTTTAGTGTGTAAAAAAATAACATTTTTAAAATTAAAAATTCTTCAAAACGACTTTAAATTCATAAAATTCTTATGAACAAAAGCCTAATTTTTTGTAACTAAATCCAAAATAAATGATAAGAAAAAAAAAACGATTCAAATTTTAGTTTTTTTTTCTTTTGGAATAATTTGAAATTTGGACTCTTCATAAGTTGGGAATAAGAATCACATGAAAATGGCGATGCATTCACTCAATTTTTTTATACATTCTCTATGACAAATAATAACAGTTATCTTTTGATAATAAAATTAGATAATTTAGTTAAAAAAATCAATTTGTTTTTAGCACAATATCGAAAGTGACGTAATCATACAGTGATAATCTACTATGAATTAAGTAAAATGCAAATTGTCAGGTGTTTTTTTTTAAATCAAATTAAAAAAAATTTTCCTAACGCGGCACCATACTACTGCTGAATTTACTTTACTAGAAATAAATGACTGTTTGTAAGTGTATATGTGTCTGTACCAGTACTTTCTAAGTTTAAGTTTGTGTACACAAATATTCTTACATTAAAAACTACATACAAGACACATTATTTTTGTATAGAAAGCTAAATAGCAGAGAGTGTGTGTGTGTGTATCATGTGTGTTATATAAGGAAGTGTGTTAAGGTATGTGTCTGTTTGATACAAAAACGCAATAATATATGAATGAAAAACTTTAACAATATGTAAACAGACACTGCAGAATACCATCATCAGCGTCAGACTACATACAAGTACTAATCATATGTCAGGGTGTCATAGTGAGCTCAAAAACAAGAATTAAAAGCAAACTAAAAAAAGAGCACTACTACCACTACAACTCAACTTTTCTTATCGTTTTAACTTTATATTCACTGGCACAACAACAAAACAGAAAAATAATAATAATAGTGCATTGTAAAAACTAAACTTGAAAAACAATATAGAGAGAATGCAAGCAGATAAAGGACAACAACAAAATGTTGAAGCCGCACACAACAGCAATGTAAGATTATTAGTATTATATATATATGTGTGTGTGTGGGTGAATATTTACTAGTCTAAATATATTGCACTTGTGTCTATTTACATAGAAGCAACAATTTAATAAGACTTGTAATTTGTTTCACAATGAAAAGAGGCAACATAGAGGGATTTTGCTACTATGCCCTTAATTATACTGCCCAACATAATAATTTTCACAGTTTTTTTTTTTAATTTTTGAAACTTTATGAGTCTTACAAATTATTAGGTACATGTTGCATCTGTGTACGACCTAAATGCCGGAATTAAATTTCAGCTTAAAATAAATTGATGGAAAAATATTTTAAATGATGACCTGAAATCATATTTTTCCATTACTACTTTTTTGAATCTTATGTAACAAGCTGGCGATTATGTGAACACTTAAAGGCCAAAAACACGGCACCATCACTTGATTGTAAAATCAAAGGCAAACATTTAATACATCAGCATGGTAAATCGCTTCTTAAAACGCTCGAAATGAATCACGATAAAGCTTGTGCGGAAAACATTTTTTCTATTGGGCTCTGGATCTATTTCTTGTAATTTTTCTACCATTTTCTTGTAGTATTTATTTTTTAGGTTACGATTGCAATAATCTTCGCTTTTATTTTTCAAAGGCACAGCATCGATTCAATTAAATCGATGAATTCTTCATAAAAAAATTTTTCAAGCGCATTCGTTATTATGTTTCTACTCAAAGAAATTTGGTTTAAATGAGTTAATTCACAATACACCATACCAGCATGCTGGTGCAATTAAATAAATTTTGATTTTACATCAGCAGCTGGTACAATCACACCACAGGCACATACACGGTCAATCGGCTAGCACAATCACTTGATTGTAACAGCATGCCTTTTAGAGGAGAGTCAAGTTTTGCTTGGTTGGTTTGCCTGGCGGTCTGTGGGCCTTCAAATAGAATTGCAAAATACTGTTTTTAATCACCTACTCTCCAAGACAATACAACGGAGTTATAAGTGACCTATCCGAGAAGACAAAATAAAACCTTATTATCGATATTTAGGTAAAATGTGCCTGACACTCGCAGAGAAGGTAAAAGACTGTTTTCTTGTTCTCAGGTGCACGACAACTACAGCGGTTTTCATTGAAGTGCAATCCCAGCCTGCTGGCATCCATGCCGATCGGTTAGTGACCAGTTACGACAGCCACTAGTCTGAAAATGTACTTTCTGCTCACCAGCTGAGCAGAGCATTTCCCATTATTAATGCGTATTCTTATACGTCCATCATCTGATATCAGCCTTCTTTTGTTAGTATTTCAGAATGCAGTTTCTGATGCTACTAAGCGATAAAGCGACCGTTACTGACATAAAATCCTCTATGTTAAAGCCAATCCTGGCCAATTTGCGAATGCTCATTGTCAACGAAGCCACTATGTTCATACCAAAGATACGTTAGCTTGACTTCCCAGATTGAATAACACAACCCTGCATTGGTCAACTAGAGCAGAAGATGTAACATAAGAGCCGCTTGGCTATCTACAAAGATATAGTTAACCTATCGTACAGAAACTCGTATGGCTCCTTGGGGTCAGTATCTCTACCTGGAAAACACTAAACCTATCCGAAAGTCGGAATGAAAGTCGCAATAAAATCCAGAGCCCACACCACAGATCAGTTTAGATCCGTCAATGTACAAACTAGTGTTAGAGCCCCATACATTTTGCCCCCATTTTCAGTCCTGTCTTAACGAAAAGACCACTTTGAAAAACTTATCAAAGTCCATAAGGGGAAATATGTAGTCTGTAGAGGTAAAGACTCCGAACAATCCGATTAATTATCTTAGCATGAGTTATATGCTTCTATCAGCTAGATGCAGACAACCTAGTTGCTTTGCTTAAGGTTATAGCCATCAGATGCAAATCTGTTTGTACTGAGAACCTTTGATGAACTAGTACATAAGTATTCGGCAATTCCTCTATGCAAGTAGATCTTTTAATACTGTACAACTGATCCACTACGTATCTCTTCTTAGTTATGTAAGGATTGGGCGTATAATGGCTTTATATATCCATAGTAATAGCCCAGGCTTTGGAATCTAGAATTAATACAAGATATTTTGCACTATTAGGATAATTTTTTAACCTTCAGCCGTATGGGACTAAAGCTTTGAGTCTTGGTGAATAGAACCAGAATTGTTTTACCTAAGCTAACTACTAGGCTGCTTTCCAGTTGTTGAGGAATTCCAAGGTACTGGTCATGATATCACTTATCACATCCATGAATATCCCCGATACCAGTATCACCACATCATCCGCGATTGCAACAGCCTCAATAAGATCATGCCAATAATAAGAAGCCAAAGTAAAGGATAAATCACTTCACCTTGTGGTGAACCTTTCTTCTGCAATTTGGTCTTCGTGCTATTGCTTTTGCAATTACCACTATCAAGATGCAAATTGTACTGCTCAACATCAAAAACCCAGAGAGCATGCCTTCACCGACACGTTATTGAAAACACCCTCTAAGTCTAAGAATGCTCCCAAAGTATACTCGTATTAGGAATAAAATTAAAAGTCTTACATCATTTTCAATAAGATATGGATCGTTTGGTTTTGGGTAAAAAAAAAGCTTAAGAAATGCGCCGATTTTTGCCTATTATAACTTAATTTTAAAGATTTTTTAAATTAGAAAATGGGTTCCACCAGAATATGATTGCCTCAACCATATTTTTTCTTTGCGTGTAGTAGAGCAAAAAAAAAAAAAAAACTGCAAAAATTTTTATTAACGATTAAGGCTAGAGAAATCAATTTACTAAAATAAAATTGTTAAACGTAGAGGGAACTCAGATTGGCTTAACCCTAAATTTAATACCTGAAATTCGTATCTTTGTTAAAAAATTTTGCTCAAACAGCGAATGGAAAATGACGTAAAAACTTATGCAATCCATTTCTGCATATATCGTTTGCTTGTTATTTCTATTTAATTAAAAATAAACTTTATTTTTTTTTTCTAAATAAATATTTGAGATAAATAAATACGTGAGTAAAATTTTCATAATGATTTTATAAGTTTTCACTTAGTCTAAAATAAATACGGTTGAATTTGTTTTGCATAAAATGTGGAAATGAAATTTATTCAATAGAATATTAAACGATATTTCATTCCAGTTCTTCTGTTTGATCTTTCCTCATTTAGAAGCGAAATAAAAATGAAATACAAGTAAATGCATTGATACTTGAAAGTACGAGTATTTCTTTTATATTGATTTAATCGTACTTTCAATATGAGAGCATCGTATGCTTGTAGTAGTTTTTCATCTTTATTTTTTATTTCTTTTTTATTTTCGTACTTTGTTTCTATTTGAAATGGTTTTTTCTTTACTATTTTTTGCAAATAGTTTTGTAAGGGATAACTATAATAGATAAATGTAATACCATTGACAGCAACAACAAATAGTAGCGATTTGTAATAGTGTTAACGTGCATCCTTTGCATCAGGAAAACGAGTATTTGTAGATTTGTTTGTGACAAATGCAACAGCAACCGACAGCTACGAATTACATTTTATTGCTATCTGAGCATTTTGTAGTGACTGTTAAATCAATCTCTTCTTTTTAGTTTTTCTTATCGATTTTTTGTACTTTTTGTTTTTTTTTTTTTTGTCCTTTTTGAATTCTTTCTTAACGCGCATTGATCTCTGACAAGAAATTGTACGCGCAAAATACCGGAAATACTTAAAATGTTTTTGTAATTTACAATGATTGTGATAAAATCTAAAAAAAAGGAGAACGAAAAAAAAATATTTACAATATTATAAAATCAATGAAAAAAAACAAAAAAAAAAAAGCCAAAGATTGTTGGACGTTTTAAATCGATGGTAATAAATTTGTCTGTGTAAATAAAGTGTGTATATGGATGTGTACAGGTTAACAATTTTATTTTAGTAAATTGATTTCTCTAGCCTTAATCGTTGATAAAAAGTTTTGAAGTTTTTTTTTTTTTGCTCTACTACACGCAAAGAAAAATTATAGTTGGGGAAACCATATTCTGGTGTAAACAAATGCCTTCCAACTACAAATTTTTCAGTTCAAGTCCCGGACCCAAAATTTTTTTTATACACAATTTTTATTAAAATTTTTAAATTAATTTTTCGGATACATTGGGCCCTAATCATAGTTACTTTTGTTCATAAGAATTATATGAAGCTTAAGTCGTTTTATTATGGCCCATTTTTTTTTAAATATTTTAAAATAAAGTTTTTTTTAAATTTAATCTTTATTCGTGCTTAATTCCAAATTATGTTGGTGTTTACTTAGCACAATAAGTACTAAGAGGGAAATCATATCTATACAGCTGTTTCACCAGACGCT
Source organism: Thelaira solivaga (assembly GCA_947397855.1). Lineage (NCBI taxonomy): Eukaryota > Metazoa > Arthropoda > Insecta > Diptera > Tachinidae > Thelaira > Thelaira solivaga. The sequence goes on along the minus strand of OX377613.1, from coordinate 54,343,118 downwards.
ACTTTGTATCGGACTCTACTTAAATACGAACTAAGGCATATGCATTTAAGAGGCATTGACTCGCCACTCAACCACTTCAGCCACAAAGCTCACTTGAGTTTAAGCAATTAATTTTTTTTTTAAACTTACCTTATTTATAAGACTGCTAAAGAGACAAACAATGCTGTCCTGTATTCCGAATCCGAATATGTTATTCGGAATTGAAAAATTCAGCACCTCATAACTACTCTGTGGTCCATTTTAAAATTTTTTAAATTTTATTCTTGCTTAAATTAGTCTGCGAAATTATTGGTTGAATTAAAAAAAAAATAAAAGTTTTAATTTAATAACAAGAAAAAAATTTAATTCCACATTTTTACGAATCCGTGTGGAATACAGAACATACACAAAAATAGAAAACAGTTTAGTTTTAACCAGTTTTTTCTCATTTAATTAAACATATTATGTTTATTGTAATCATATCACGTTTATGGTTTCAGTTAAAATCTTATTAAAAATAATATAATAAATACAACCATATCTATGGAGGTATGACATATTTAAAATCATGTTTATTGTAATCATAATAATCCATAATTCCAATTAACAATATAATTTTTGTACAGAACAAAGTATTATATGTTTGCGGTGACCATATTCAACCATATTTTTTCTTTGCGTGTAAAATAGCAGCAGAAATATTGATTGCTCATAACAAAGCAAATAAAATGTTTTCTTGTTTATTTAAAAAAGTTTGTAAAAGTATTTTTTTTATGTAGTTAAAATTATTTTTACATTTACATCTACACAACAAAATTATATATTTTTTTTTGTTTATTTATTTTTATTTATCATGTATCTAATGATAATAAGCAAAGTTTCTGATAAATTTGAATTCAAGTTAAATTAAAAATATATAAAAAAAAAAATTATGTATTTTTTACTGAATTGAAACCAATAATTGAAAAGTAAAATGGAATCAATAATGGTAATGGGAAATTTGATGTATCCAAAACAAATGAAAGAAAGATTGGCTGTTTTTCTTTATTAAGTTCAGTGAGCCTGCCCACAAGTTAAGGCAGGTTCTATAGCAAATAAAACTTCAGCTGCAACTTATAAGGCTTCAAACTAAACATTAAAATTGTTTTAAAAACAAGTATAAATGAGACTGATTTTGTTAAGTTAAAGAAAATAAAAAAAAAATTCATAATTTATTTTCTCGCTAAAATAAAATAAAAATTGCTTTGCTGAATAAGCCGTTGCTGCAATATCGTTGTACAATAATTTCATACAAATTGAGTATAAATAAATGTGAAAAGCTTAATAACTAAATTAAATTTGTTACATAAAATTAAATTTTTTTTATTAAAATCGATTCTGTTTATTAAAAAAGATTGGCTGTTTTTCCTTTATTAAGTTCAGTGAGGTTGCTGACAAGGTTCTATAGCAAATAAAACTTCAGCTGCAACTTATAAGGCTTCAAACTAAAATTCTAACATAAAATTTGTCATGCGATTCATTTGTGCACCTTGAAAAACACAAAACCATAATTTTCATAGTTAAAGTCCAATAACGCGTTTCAAGTTCATTTTATAAAACTTTTTTTCCAATTAACAAAAATGAATCATAAAGATCTCTAATGAAGGCTTATTTATAAAAAAGCAAATAAAAAATTTTAATTTTCAAATTGGCTAAAATTTTCTTAAATCAAAGAGACAGTTTCGTTTGAACTGATGACTTTGAGAGATCTTGGAGACCTGCAAGTTTAAAAAAATGTATATTCCTGCTCTTTTAATTCCCTTTTAACTCAACTTTTAATTTGGGAATATTCACCTAATTTTTTCGATTTTTTTTATAAAAGTTTTATAGAGCATGTTAATGCTTTGGGTTCCATAACTGCAATATTATTGAAACTATCAGGGTATAAAATATAAAGGTAAAGTTTTCAAGTAAATCAAAATAACAAAAAAAATAAATAAATAAAAAAAATTAAATAACCAAGTAAACATTAGCACAGCTTTAAATGCTAACCCCCAAATTCATAAAAAATATTATATGCTTATTAAGGGCTTATTTGACAGACTTCTATGCAGTATTTGTCAAATAACCCCTTATTAAGCACATAATATTTTTTTTATGAATTTGGAGGAAAATATTTAAACTTAAAACAAATTTTTTAATATTTCAAACATAAGCTCAAGGGCCTAAGATGACATTGGCCTCTCCCCTTTTTTCTCCTTTTCCTTATAATTTAAGCGAATAAATAAATAAATAAATTATTTTAAGCAAACCCTGCATTTATTAATGTTTTTTATTTGTTATTTATTTCAACCAAAGATTTAACAAAAAAAAAATATTTTTTTTGAATACAAGTAAGCCCGGTTCTTCATTTTGTTTTATTTCATGTCAGAGACAGCTTTAAAACCAAAATGTTTGCATCAATTACAACCTTCTGGATTTTAATTTTCTTTATGAATTTCAGATAAATAATTACTTTGAAATCATTTTCAAAGATCCTTTTTGGTGAACAGTATACGAGTATAGCCCAATTGTGTAGCTTTGGCCATAATCTGCAAAATGGCTTCCCAAAAGAAAAATCTTTCATTTTCAGACCTCACAATCGATTTTATAAAAAAAAAAACAATTGCACTTTAGTCTGCACTTATCAATAAAAATATATTTTTTTTATTGAAAAAGTTTGGAAAACTCTTTAAAAACGTTCTTTTTTTGTAAAGAAAATTTTAGTTCAATTCAAGTTGCTTGTAGATTAAAGTGGTTTGCAACATTTAACTTTAAAAAAATAAACAACATAATGGACGCATGTTTTTCCTCCTCGACTTCTTTGTTTCTATGGTACAGTTTTCTCTTTATTTCCTTTTTATTTTGACTTATACAACATAAACCATTTAAAAAAATGTTATTTAGAAAAAAATAAATAAAAAAAAAACAAAAATAAGTAAAATGTGTAAAAAGAAAGGGAAAAACAGTTTGTGGTTGTGTGGCTTCAATGCACTTCAATTATTCACTACCGTCGATCCCGGTTTGCAGTACGTCTACCAGCAAAAATGTTTTGCATGTTTCTGCTGACACCCCTCGCTTGCGATAATGCAATGAAGTCAAACATAAAAATAAGGTGCAAAGCTTCTTGTGAATTGAAACATCTTGTGACTATTAAGTGTAAAATAACACTTAAGGAAAAGAAAAACAAGAAATTTTGTTAAACAAAATAAAAGTTAAACAAACGTTAATAGCATTAGTATGTGTGTCTGTGAGGTTGTTAACTAGAAAGTTAAGTACGTTGGTATGTATGCGTGTGCAAGAGTTTTAAGAATGTCAAATTGAAAAATGCATATTTCTTGTACTACATGTGCAAAAGAATGCTAAAGAACTTTTTAGCTCATAAATGTTTATTGGTTAATTTTACGGAAAAAATGCACGTAAAGGTAAGAAAAGAATGTATAAAATTATTTGTTTAACTACACTCGTATTAAAACCAACTTGTTCTAACTTGCCCTCTTCTTAACTTTAACAACTGCAGCCACAATTGTTATTCGATGAAACAAAAATAAACGATGAAATTGTGCATGAGTGTTAGAGTGTGCAAAAATAAAAATTGTTTGATTTTAAATTGTTGTTGCTACGAGTAGTTTGTTAATTTGCTTATTATAAAAGAATTGCGAGTATAAAAAAACACAATTTTAAATTGGCTTAAATCAATATCAGAATACTTTTCTTTTTTTTTTTTTATAAAAAAGGGAAAAAATATTTTTGTTTTGTTTTATTTCTTATTGAAAACAAATGATATTTGTCGGTGCGAATAAAGGAAAAACGTAATTCAAAATTAAAAATAATTTTCTGTTTACTTATTCAAAAACTATTTTTAATTTAAGGACAACAGAATCGATTTTAATAAAAAAAAAAAATTAAATTTTATGTAACAAATTTAATTTAGTTATTAAGCTTTTCACATTTATTTATACTAAATTTGTATGAAATTATTTTACAACGATATTGCTGCAACGGCTTTTTTATTTTTATTTTAGTGAGAAAATAAATTATGTATTTTATTTATTTTTATTTTCTTTAACTTTACAAAATCAGCCTCATTTATACTTGTTTTTAAAACAATTAAAAAAAATAAATATTAATCTCAAAATTAGAATGAATCCTTTTTGTGTGTTTTTACGTACATACTCATTCATATGCAATATCACGTTTTGCATTGTGTTAATGTTTGTAGTTTGCAAAACATGCATTCGTTCATTTCAAGGAAAAAATTACTAATAAACGCACAACATCATTTTATGTTCTTTGTCTACTTGTCGTACTTAAAAGTTTAAAGTTGAAGGTTGACACTATATTGACATAACACTTTCAATGTGTATCGTTTTTTTTATTTTTTCTTCTTGTTGTCTGTTCTCAAAGTTGACACTTTAAATAGTTAAAGTTAAGTAACTTAAGAATGACATTTTGCACATAACATTCTTAACATGCTAAAGCAATTCTTTGTTAAATGCAAATAACTACAAATAAGTACATGTTTATGTAGAAAAAATTATGCATAAGAGTTGTATTTATATGAGTTATTACTCAAAACGATATCGTAATTAATATTATAATTGCTGGCTTAATGATTTTTTAATTTTAACGACAAATAGTTTTCTAACGGGTGTTTGGTTTAATGACTTTAAAGCTTTTCTTTTAAGGTGAATGTAGATCATTCCAAGACCATTTCTCCCAAGGGACAAAACTTGAATCTTAAAGGGATTTTCTATTTTAAGAGAGGATCTAGATGTCTTTGCTGATAGATCTAAAAATAGGAGTCTATATTGAGCATTCTGAGAGTAGTATTGCAGCGTACTACAAGCTGAAGCTATAAGAAAAGCAGCAGACTGGCAGCAATATTTGCATTTATACTGACAGTCGAACTGCAATTAAGCCCCTAATGGGTGTCTATTCGATATCCATTCTTGTTCGAGAATGCCGGACATTCTAAAATCTTAAATTCTTATCTGGGTAAGTTTACACCCATGGAGAACTGTAGGTCGAGTAACCTAACAAGAGGAGAGTCTAGGTTTTCCAGAGCAGAATACCGACACGTCCTGTGGCATTCTTCTCGATCTGCAAACACCACACCTTCTCTGCCATTTATCTGCTCTACCTAACAGAGCAATACCTGCAGGATTGCAGTGCCATGTTAGTCTTAAGGGCATAGTATGCTTCATGGAAGTAGTAATTGGTTTAGGTGATTTTTAATATTTTTCGTAAGCCACAGTCCAGATGGAGAGACAAACGGACGTGCAATACATCAGGGATGTTTCGACCTATCGCAGTATGAACTTACTGGGACTCCAGAGAGGCCAATTGATAAATATAGTGGCAGCAATAATAGGCCACTGAAGTTTTAAAAACTATGTAAAGAGCGTGGGGTTTACCATAAATAACTGCTGTAGAATTTGTCAAGATGAGGAAGAGCAAGAAACTATGTAGAATCTTCTCTGATTCTGCCTCTGCGGATCAGCGCAAACAGGGTCTCACTGCACTCTCAACGGGATCATTAGGAGCAGCCAATGGTTTAGGTGATGGTCTCGTCTTCTTCTTTAGTTGTCTTACAATCATTTTAATTCCTTTAAGTCTTCTTATACAAGGATCACAAAGACAGCACGTCGGAGTACCCAAGTAAGCCTCACTCTGTTTTTCTTTATATTAAGGGCGCCCTGTGCAACCTAACATATACCCTAAACTTATTTTAAAAATAATTTTGCTTATTTTATCTCTATTACGGTTTACAACCAGCCTTGTGGGTTAGAAATTTTTCAACTGATCATTTTATTTCTACTTACAAAAAAATATTATAAAAACAATTCATACTTGGGGAAAATAAAATTTCGTATTTGTTCTTATATAAATTTTGCTCTTTTTGGATATACAATTTTAAAATTGGCAACCTCAACTGCTTTCAGTTTAAAATGAAAGTTGGTGCTGCTTTTGATGAGCGGTAATTTTTGTCAACCGCACTAACACAGACAACAAGAAAGTTGTAGTTTCAAAAACTCAGCTAAAGTAAAGTTAAGTTTTTAAACCGCAATCAAATCAAAACATTTTTAATTAATAAAGGGTGTCCCAACAAAAACGCAAGATTTAAATTTGACGCCATTCGAAGTGTTTTTTTTTTTGCCTAGAATTGAAGAAATGGAGGGCTTGTGGTTTCAACAAGACGGCGCCACATGTCATACAGCTAGAGAAACAATTCAATTGCTGCATCAGTCATTTCCCGGTCGTGTTATTTCGCGTTTTTTGCGATTTAACACCATTAGACTTTCTCGATGGTTTACGCGAATAATCCGACGACGACTCAAGCCTTAAAAGAGGAAATTGGACGCTGCATTAATGAAATACCGCAGCATTTATGCAAAATGGTCATTGAAAATTTCATTAAAAGATCGCGTGTGTGTCAGCAAAGCCGTGGAGGCCATCTGCCCGATATGTTGTTCCATACATAACCTCATTCTGTCTACTTTACGATATAATAAAGTTTCACGATTTTTTTTTTAAATATCTGTGTTTTATTAATTAATTAATTTGAGCTTAGTCTTGATACTTAAAAATGTTTTTGTTTTATTATTTATTATTTTCAATATTTTATTTAAAATTTAAGTCTTGCATTCTTGTTGCGACACCCTTTATATTTCCTGATTCTAAAAACTCTTAAAAATATTTTGTAATTAGTGGAATGAACAAACAATTGTTCTGTTGGCTAGACGATTTTTAAAAATTTTGCCAGATTTTTTTCTATTTCAAAATAATTTTATTTATGCAGCAACTATGAAAAGAGCTTTTTTGAAATTGTTGCCTAGTTTTAGGTGACAAAAAGTGCAATATGAACGACACATCTCTTGCATTGCATTCAACATTTGAGTAAGTAAGACACATACGTTATAAAAAAAAACTGCTCTCAACAATAAAGCGTATACGCTCAAAAGCTTTTATAAATTTTACCAAATTGTAATTTCCTACAATTTGATTAAATTTTTTTTTTTTTTAGTACTTTTAATAAATTTTATTTAAAGAATGTTGTTGAGTAACTAATAATTTTTTATTTTTTTTATCTCTAAGACAAAGTTGATTATATTTAACGTTTTATTTACTTAAAGTTATAGAAATTAATTATTTTGTTTTATGAGCTAAACAAGTAGCTGAATATGCTTTTATTTTAGCAAAAAATTCTAGCAAATCATATTCACTTCTATCATTAATTTTGAATTTATTATAAAACTTTTTTCTTGCAATGACAGCAGTAAGATTTCATGAAAGAAACAAAAAAAAATATACTATTCGACTTAAGCTTTTAGTGTACTTCATCATTTATGTTCATAAAATACCAAAATTTTTTTTTGTTTTCTGTCACTTGTGTACAGAAAAAAAAGTTGGAAGAAAATTTTAACTTGTAGTTAAACTCTTAATAAAAGTGATGATAAATCATCATGCACGTATCGTATACACTTCGTTGATGCACTTCTGGCCTAAATGTCGCATGCTTTCCTTGTATTTTTTGTGCTATTAACCCTCTTCTTTTTATATTGTTCCCTTTCGCATTTAACAAATCAAGTAGTGAGAGTTTGAGTTTAAGCGGCGACATGCTCAAGTCAAAACCATTCATTCGTGCAGTCATTCATTCTTTCTAACAGTCATTTTTATTTCTTTTATACACTCTCTTATACGTAAAAGTCTTTTACGATGCAGAGTATACATGTAAATATGCCACATACACCACAGATTATGTATGTATTTGTGTGTGTCAGTTGATCTGAGATTTAAAATTATGAAGACTGTAATGAAGCAAATAATTAAAAAAAGTTGTTGTAAATTAAGCCAATAACTACAAAAAGCAATAGTTAAATAAATTAATAAATTCTCTGATATTAATTTAATTAAGCATAAGCAAAAAGTTGTTAGTGTTTCTTAGTAATAGAAACAATTGGATCAGCGATCAGTGAACCGAACTTATAAATTGGCCTGCAATTTAACACCACTTTACTATATTTTTGAAAGACTTCATGAAGTCGCTAGTATAGGCTTGCAAATCAAAGGTTATTAACGTTGTCTCAGCTATGGCTGCTATAGCTGCAAAGGCTAATCGAAATTAAATTTCCAAATAAAACTTTTTCAGAGCCAACCTAAGAAATCATACTTGAATAAAAATGACAAATTATTATTTTTATTTTTTTATTTGGGAAGTAAAAAAATTAGTCGTTTTGATTTTTTTTTTTGCACTGAGTTAAGTTCTATTGAAATAAATCTTATTTTTAAAAGAAACATTAGGAAAAATGCACGTTTTGTATAAAAGTTTTACACTGCAGAAAGAAGTTACGAGTACATCGATTTTCTACTGGAATTGCAACATTTAAAAATTAAAATTTTATCAAAAACTATAGGGTCCGCCATCGAACGTTTTTGTTTTACTAGTGCTTATTTCGTGAATGGTAACATTTAGCTCATGTCTGATTTGACAGGTAATTAGTTTTATCCTTCCGCTGAAAGAATATGGTTGTGTTTTCGCTTCGCTAAGTGGGCCTGCGATCGACTTACAGAAGATGCCGATTTTGCCAAAAAAAAATTCATCTTTTCAGATGAAGCTCATTTTGATCTTGGCGGGTATGTAAACAAGCAAATTGAAGGGAAGGATATTGGCAACATTTGGTTTCAAAAGGACGGCGCTACGTGCCACACAGCCGAAGCAACACTCGATGTATTTATAGCATTTTCAAAAAAAAAAAGTTATTTGGCGGACCCTATATAAGAGTTTACTCCTTCCTAGTGGAAAATTATGGGATATATGTATCCAATCGTTGTCAAGGAGTAAATAAAACTTTTTAAGTCACAAAAAAGTTTTATACAAGTCCCATTACTGCATGCAAAGAAAAAATATGGATGAATATGGTTGCCACAAACATAGCTTGTTCTCCGCAAAAATATTATTGTAAACTTAAAGCGTTTAAGCATTATTATGATCGTGATAAATATATTTCTATTTATTTTTAACCATATTTCGTTTACCATCGTAAATATGATTGAATTTTTTGTATTATTTTTGAAAACATTTTAACTGAAACCATAAAAATGTTTATAGTAAACATTATAATGAGAAAAATATGGTTGAAAGCAAATTGGTTTCTATATTATCTCAGCCGCAACCATATAAATAAAATTAGCATAAAACAAAAACTTAATCGTTCAAACTAAACCGAGCTTTGTTGTGGCTGAAATGGTAGCGTGGCGAGTAAATGCTTCTTAACTAAATATTCCAAAGTTCGAATCTTGGTAGAGTCAAATGATATTGAAAAAAAAATTCATACCCACTGTATAATGTAAATTAATATAAACAAAAAAGTTAGTAGAATAAAAAAAAATTACTTGTACAAAAATAATTTATATAAAAAATTTATTTAAAAAAATTATTTATATAAAAATTTATAAAAAAATAATTTATATAAAAAATTTGTGTACGTACGTACAAACTAAAAAAAATTAAAAAAAATTTTTTGGCTCTTGACAGTAGGTTGAACCGCAAAATCTGCAGCAGAGAAGTATTTTTAATATATTTGGTTTAAAAATATACTTACTCGTGTATGGTTAGATGAAATCTTAAATTTAACCATACTATGTATGTTTCCATCAAAATATGGTTGCCTCAACCTTATTTTTTTTAAGCGTGAACGATTTTTTAAGGACATTCTTTAATTTTTTTTATTGAAAAATATTTTTCCTATAGATTATGTTACAAAGCTTTGACATACCCAGCAGTTCTATTTAATAAAAATTTGCTTACACACACACACTTATACAGTACAGCTTAACACCATTTGATTCCATTGCCATTAAGCAAGTACAGCTTACACAACACAAGCGACCATATCGTCTAGAAATGTTATATATATAAAAATTACATTGAGCATTTTTCATATAAACATTACATAAATATTTTTAATATTTTGCAGAATTTTTCTAAAAATTTTATATCATCATATGCTTTCAAGGAAGTTCTAAGTTGTATATAAAAAATTTTATAAGTGAAGTCAAAAAACTCTAATATAAAAAATGAAGAAAACTTTTTAAATTTTTTTCTATTTTAAGCTTGAGTCTAAGAATATTATTTTTAATTGTAGGAGTGGAAAACTGTACAGGAACATGTTAATGCATCAGATTAATGCATTACATACTCGTAGTCCAATTTGAATTTATTGCAAGTTAGGGATTTTTTGAAAACATAGGACTACATAAAGCGTTTTTAATACTTTTATTATAACATGTTTATTCAACCAGGCATATTTAATTTTTGGTAGCGTAGTACGTGGTCGTGTTGTATTAAAGGTTTCAAAAATATCAAAATATTTTGTTATATTATTTATTGGTTGCAGTATTTTTATCAAAATATTCAACCTAAACGAAAAAGGCCTCGTGTAAACATGTTGCATAGTCTGTACAAAGTTTTTAGACGAATTGATCCTTTGTCTTATAAAACCAGCATATTAATTCTAAAATGAGCTTTATTGAATATTGAATTTATTTTTTTATTCAAATTAAAGTTTTGTTGTAGCTTTGAATTAAATCAACCGGTTGTAGCTCTCTTATAGATTATTTTTATTGTTGCACATTTCATGTTTGTTTTTTGCTTCATGCCAGTCTCCATCGTTTATCATTGTCTCATTTAGTTCAACTGCAGTACAAGCCTTTTAGCTATAAAGTAATAAGTGCTTATGACTGTATATGAGTTTAAGTATCTTGGTATGCACTTTTGCTGTTGTCGTTGCCGTTTCATTTTTTTTTTCTGTTTGTACTTTATGTTTTGCAAGCACGAGTATTACAACAAATTACAAAAAACATCATTAGAAACACGTCTATGTCATTTGCATTTAACATCACATCACTAGTGACACTTTCTTTTAAAAATGCTAAAAGAATATTCAACAATAAGACCATAGAAAATAAAAACACACAAAACACATAAAATTATCATAATAATGAAAACATTTTTTTTGTTTGTTATTCATGTACAAACTTCATACAGAAATAGCATGTTAGAGTTGTCTATAGAAAATGAATTTTTTTTTTTTGGTGCCGGAGGTTTCATGGTCACATTCAATCGTTTCAAATTTTTTAATCCCACGTGTAGTTCTCGACATATACCTTCATATAGAAGAACTCTAACCTTGAGTCATATGATTTGATTGAATTAAAAAAAAACGGCAAAATATCGATGATACAATGAAGCTTAAATTATATTATTATCATTTTTATTAGGCTTATATTCTCAAGGTTTTGTCAAAACAACAAGAAAGTTTAAAAAAAATTGTTTTTTAAATCATTAAAAATTTAATATAAATAAAATATTAAATTTTATTCTTAACATTGATACCTGCATATGTTACAAATAAAGTGAGAAATAGTTTATCAAAATCCATTCGTAAGGTTACAAATTTATTCACAAATTAAGGGTAGCCCTATGCAATTTTTTTTTATATTTTATAACAAAAAAAAAAAAATAATTGTTAAGAAAATTGTAAGGCCTAGAATTTATAAACCGATTTTGTTTATAAAATATAAAAGTATCTAAAGACAAGCTTTAATGGCCTTATTTTGTAAATACCTAGGACTAACTAACGTCCACGTCGGGTGAACATTTCTTTGCGTTGTACATGTAGAACTTGTCAGCTCATTCTTAAACCATTACGTATTTATGGTAGCCAACCTATATCTCAGTACTCAAATAAAGTATAAAACGTATCACATAATCGTGAATATTATAGTTTGGCATCCTGGCCTTGACTAAGGCATATTCTACAGCTGATAATTTTTTTTTGTACTCTGAGCTGTCAAATAATAATTTCGCCGCCACCAAAACCATTATAGGCCCGTGTTAACATTCACAAATTATTTAAAAATAAAAGCATAATTAAATTAAATAAAGTTTTGTTTTAAATGTTGTTTTAAACAAAAAAAAAAAAATTAAAATTCATCATGTAAGTAAATCTGTTGCGAGATCTTAACCTTTTCCAACTAAATATTTCGTCAAGGTCTTCCTTAAATATTATTGTGAAACTTTCAGTTTTCAAATATAATAATTAGCCTCATAAAAACAAAAGAACATGTATGTTTATGGTTGGCACACATTTCTTTATGCTTTATAAGCCTGTTATTATAGCATTTTCTGCTTAATACTTGACAAGAATTATATACTTTATGTTCATTTGTGCAAAGCCAGGTAAAAGCCATAAATGTAGCTGATTATTTTCTTTAGACTTTCCTTAAAAAAAAAAAAAGTGAAACGTTTAAAAGCTTACATAAACACACACACTCAATACTTTGAAATGTTTAATCAAAAATCCTTTCTTGTACAATAAAAAACGTACGTCACGGATAAAAGTGAATAACACATTCTGCTGGTATGGCTGGTGGTAAACAGTCTCACATTCTTACACAACACTCACATAAAAATATAACATTTAGTGGAATAAAAATGTGCAAAAAACAACAAAAAAACTTTATACTCTTACATAATAAATTGAAAGATTTTGTAAAGATTTGATTGGCTTATATTGCATTATCCTTCACGTTGTGTTTGTTAATGTTATTGGTGTTATTTGTACATCTGCCTCATTTGATTTGAAAAAAAAAAAATATTAAAAAAATAGAAGAGAAAAGAAAAGTAGCAATATATTCAGCCAACATAAGAAAAGAACGAATAAAAAAGTTTGTAAAAAAGGTTTCCATAGAAATCAAAAGAAGTTATTGTCGAAGGAAAGAAATCTTCCAAAATTTCCAAAGAGCATGTTATAACACAGAATTAAATAATATTTTTACCACAGACCATAATTAAAATAGTTAAAAAAAAAAAAACATTTATTTGTTAGTTTTATAAATATATCCTGAAGAAGCCACACAAATTGGAGTGAAATGTCGTTATAAAAATAAATTTTTTTAAAATAAAACCTCAAGCTTAATAAAAAAAACATTGAAAAAACCGGAAAATATTTTAATTATTATTTTACTTTATTTTACAATCTATAATTATAATTTAAGAGAATTAATAAATAAATAACTAATACTTTATTTTATTTTTTTAAATTGAATTTAAGATTTTCTTATTTTATTTTAATTATTTTAAATTACAAAAATTTTCATACAAATTTTCTAGATGAGTTGATTACTTGTCTTATAGAAACAGCACATAAGATATAAGCCGCCAATAAATTCTAGTAGTTTTAAGCAGTAAAATAATTGAATGAGACTTTTAGCTTGAAATAATCTTCAGCAAAAAAATGAGGTGAAGACTTCATTTTTTGTCATACATACAGGAAATTATTCCTTTTAAACAAATATTTTTTCTTAACCTTTATATCATCCTTGTGTAGAAGACCTTATAAAAAATTTTCTTTTTGTAAATTTGAAACAGAATAAAATAACTATTCTGAACGAAATATTTTGACTTTGTCAAAATCATTATATAATAAAAAAAAAAAATCAAAATTAATAAATTTTTTTTAATGTTCCAAAAATCCCAGAGTGATTATCGAAAAACCAATGCACCCACAAAGAGTGACTGTTTGGTGCGGTTTATGGGCTGGCGGCATCATCGGGCCGTATTTTTTCCAAAATGAGGCCGGTTACTGTAAATGGTGTTTGCTATCGTGAGATGATAACGAACTTTTTATGGCGCGAATTGGAAGATATGGATGTGGACGATATGTGGTTTCCACAGGACGGTGCCACTTACCACACAGCTAATGAAACAATGGCTCTTTTGCGCGATGTTAATTGGCCGCCAAGGTCATGTGATTTGACACCGTTGGATTTCTTTTTTTGGGGTTATTTGAAAGAAAAGGTGTACGTCGATAAGCCAGCAACAATTCAAGAGTTAAAGGATGAGATAATTTGGCAAACTAACGGCATAAAACCTCAATTATGCCTCAGCGTCATCGAAAATTTTGGACCATCGGATAAAATAGTGTGGCATGCAGCAGAAGAACAAATTTTCATCTCATTTTCTTGGCATAAAATCGTACAATTATGTACGATAATGAATCAAGGCCTGTTACATAGCGACCTGAATTATCTTTTTTGTAAAGGCAGTATAATATAAACTTGTCGATAAAAGTAACTAACATTTTGTATATATATTTGTCTGTTTAGTGTGTTGTGCGTGTGTGCTGAGTTGTTCACCATTCAACCGATCTTAACTGCAGGTGTGAAGGAAAGTTTTTTTTCTGTTTTTTGAAATCTCCACATGATTTTATTTGCAATCACGTTAGTATTTACGCATTTAAAAGTGTACAAACACACACACATTGTTACATACTTACACATACTTACTTTCATATTTTTATTTTGAACTTTGCATTTGAGTATGGGATACTTTGTTGTTACATAAAATCGTGTTACCATTATTTACTATAAATAACGTTGTTAGTCGCAATGCTGTCCATAAGACCAAAACATCTGTGTGTGTGTTTGCTATTCTTTTCTCTATTTTTGTTGCTGTCAAAAAACAACTACAAATGTCCATGTATTGCGTGATGTGTGTGTGTGTGTGTGTGTGTGTGGCTTGTGTTCGAATTTTATATGAATAGTTGTATGTATTGATTTATTCATGCAATGTCGCAGAGTTATGCAATTGTGGCAATTTGGCACGTATTTCTAAGATTGTCACGTTCGCGTTGTAAACATAAATCAGGCCTATTTTGTCATTATTTGTTAGAGCTGTTGGTTGGTTCGCTGACTGGCTGGTTAGTTGTTACATTTAGTATTGTTGTTGTTGTTGTTGCCTTGTTACTCTACTGCTCGAATTAGTTTGAACATGTTTTCTACTATTTTTTTTTTTCTTCTTTTTGATTTTTTTTTTTTGCAAATCATGTCGTTGTTTACCCCTACCACACTATATAACTGCTGATCAAAAGAGAGCGAGAAAAAAAAAAAGCATGGAAAAACTGAAATATAAACACAATAATGTTGATGTTATTATTAGTTCTGTTGGCTTGGCGCTACCACTGGCGTTATGTTATAAAGGATAGACTTGGGTTGCATACATTTTTGTAACTCACATACGAATAGTTTTTAATGGTTGTTGGAAGTGGTGGCGTTTAAATGTTAGTTCCGCCATTGGTGTTAAGTGCTCTATTCCTGTATTTGTGTATTGTTTTTATTGTTGTTAATTTATGTTATTTAAACACACAAACAAGTAAGCAAATATTCGTTATATTTCCACACACACACACACAGATACATATTTTGCATTCTAGTCTTTATGATTTTATTGTTTATTCATGTAGTTTTGTTGATTTCATTATATTTTGACTTTAGAACTTTATTATGTGTCTATTTATTTACGTTTGTTTAACTCGTTTTTGGTTTAAATCTGTTAAAAAAATTTGTAAACTCTTAACCACACTCAGCTGAGAATTTTAACGATGGCATTATAAGCTTCTAATAGTTGAAATAGTTCAGTAAAATATGTGTGTAGCTCCAAAATTAGTGAACTGGTTGTTTTTTTTAATTCAGAAAAAAAAAATTTATTTCAATATTTTAAGGCAGGTTGCTTTTTGCATTTTTAATTTCATAAGCCGGGAATTTTAAAAATTTAGTTAAATGAGGAATCAACAAAAACAGATACATACACTACACAAGCGCAATAGAGGCTGCCGTAGTTTTGTAATATCACTGCATTGAACTTGAGTGTGTATGGGCTGCGTAAAGTATTGAGTATCGAGTAAATACTTAAAGTCTCAATAGTAACAGTTACTCAATTAGTTAATCAACAATTAAGGCTTAAGAGTTCATTTCAAGTTAATATTAATTAATAAAAAATAATTAATTTTTAAATTTCAAAAATATATTTTTAAGGTTCATTTAGGATAACATTAACCCAAGTTATCCTAATTTGCATTTCACAATAAATGATTAACTTTTAAGCCGCACCATTAACCGAAAAGTTGTCGTTAAATCTAAACGACCAAAATTCGTCGACTAAAATACTAATCAGAAGCAAAAAAAAAATGGAAATGGATGGACAGTCAATCAACATCCTGTTGAAACCGCCTATTGTTCAGGTTCATAACCTGAATTTCTGACCCCAAAAAGTCTATTATCATCTCGAGATTGTTGGACACAACGACAAGTCAATTTTGATGACTCTTCTGCCACACTATCGCCAACAGCAGCAACTTTTTTTTTTATAGCAGAATGAACTGGATGAACATGCACCTATGTTTTCACATTTTCTACAGACGCGGTTTGCTGAAATTTGAGCACAATTCTTTGGTCCTTTTTAATTTTATATAATTTTCTTTTTGCAAATAAAACGCTGTCTTTTAGTTTTTTTTTTAATTTCTTACTCTTTTATTACACTATTTTTCGTAATCAAATAGAGCATGTTTTTTATTCCACACGGATTTGAAAAAATGTGGAATTAAATTTTTTTCTTCTTATAAAAGAGAAGAGAAGAATAAAAATAGAATATATAGTTTTCAATATTAAAAATGTTGGTTAGGAAATTTATTTATTTATTCAGTTCAATGCTTACTGAGTTTTTTGTTTGAATATTTGAATCTTTTTGTAACTATTGATTAATAATTCTTATTTAGTCAATTGCTTTTACAATATAAAGGTTCTAATGTTTGCAAGAAACGTTGGGAGTAACCTACTGAGGATTCGGAGTAGCGTCTGATGAAATGGTCCATATAGGTATGCTCTCCCCTTCAGTACTTATTGTACTGAATTCATGAGAATATCATGAGTAAAAGAATAAATTTTAAAACCAACACAATTTCTGGAATTAAGCACAAATAAAGATTAATATTTTGTTAAAAAGAAAATATTTATTTTTTTTAATTCTACCAATAATTTCGCACTCAAAATAAAGTAAAAACAAAATTTTTATAATCTTAAAATGGACCACAGAGTAGTTATGAGGTGCTGAATTTTTCAATTCCGAATAAACTATTCGTATTCGGAATACTATCTACCGCATACTTCTGTTACATAACAAAATGATGGTGAAACGTAAATTGGTAACTGTTAGTTAAATGGTGCCTGTTAATTAAACCGACAATTAGTTAACTTTCCTATAAAAATAAAAAAACTATACATTATGAAAATAACCTTAAATATATAACACATACACTGAAAGAAAACTGTGTCATAAATCCAGTCAAAGTTTTTCATTAAAAATGTTTCATTGAGTCAATAAAATATTTCATAAATTATGTAAACTAGATAATGAAATATTTTGAATGAATATTTCATTGAATTCGTGAAATATTTTTTAATGGCACATTGTCATTGATTGAAAAATATATGTAAAATTATAAGTTTATACTGTTAATTAGTCTATACAACACTTCCATAGACTTAATAAAATAAATAAAAACAAAAATTATATTACTTTCGTTTCGTTTCTTTAACAGCTGTAATCACAAATTTTAATTGCAAAAGGCTTCATCGATTGCATTTTTAAAATTAATTTTTAATTAAAATTTTTTTTTAAGTGTAAACTAATAAACAGACAATCTAAAATTTTATTTGAAAGTCATTTTCATGAGCAGCACTTTACTGGTTAAGGTTTACTTAATACGTATTGAAGTACTTATTTTGTTGTTTGATTTGTTTAAAATAAATATAATCAAACTAACCAAAAATGTGAGTGGAATCCATTGATTGTGCAAACACTCAGTATCAGTGTGTTATTGTTCTACAAAATCGTAATTGTTTTTGCCATTTATTTATTGCAAATGTCAACAAACTGGCATATTCTATTATTGCATGTTAATGCACTTTATTGCATTTTACTCGTATTTATTTAACTATTGAGGTCAAACAAAAAATTTTTTTTTGTCACAAAATGAAATTGGTTAAAATAACAATTGCTTTAAGTCTAATTTATGTCATTAAATATTATTAAGTTTAAGGAAACAATATTCAACTATGCCTGTTTATTATTCAAACGTAATTTTTTTTTTACATTGACTTTCATGGGAACCATAGAAAATGGTGTGAGTGTTTTTTAAAATCTTTCATTTCTAAAACTGATGGCATATCAAATGAATCATGAAAAATCTTGATTTTTTTAATTTTTATTTTTTAATATAAATTAGGTTAAGTCTTTACTAGAAGATTAAAAGTTTAAAAGTTGCCCTCTTGAATATTTTGATAAAGACTTAATTTTTTTTTGAAGGTCAAAATATTAATTTTTAATTTTTGCTATTAATAATTTTTCGGAATACATTATTTAACAATTTCATTGTCCATTTTATTTATTTGTTGTTTTTTTCTCTTTGTTATTCTTTGCCATTGTTGTTTTCGTTAATTCAGTAAGAGATGAGAACGTTTGTTCGTTTTCCATGAGAAACAATGTGTTGTGGAAGACAAAACTCTAACAAAAAGTCATTTATCATTGTTATGCTAAAACATGGTAGATTGTTTATTTGCATACTGTTGTTTAAGTGACATTTATGGATTGTATAAATTTCTATATAATAAATGATTTGCTTTTAAGAAATGCTTAATGAAAAGTTGAATTTAAAACTAAAATGCTTAGGTATGTATGTATGTACATTTAAATGGAATATGGAAAATGTGTTTGTAAAGCAGATGCTGTAGAAATATTCACACTGAGATTTAAAAAAATAAAATGGAATATTAAATAAATATTTGAAAATCTAACAAATTTAAAAACCAAACAAAGTATGTCAATAAAACTAACAAAATTTGTTTTTAAGCTCTAGGCGAAATAATTTAATAATAATGAGTTTTGTGTTCAATATTTTATTTAATTAAAATTTGTAAAATATTTTAACAATTCGCCATTATATTCTGCATGTAGTTTTTTAGGTTTATAGTTATTATAGCTTTGCTATAACCTTGTGTCCTTTCTGTCACAGAATAGAAAGAATTGATAAGAGCCTTTTTATTTTATCGTTTTTTAAAAACTCTTCGTTATAGAGATTTTTTTTTTGCTCTAAAGTTTTTTTTTTTGTTAAAAAGAAAAATGCAATTACAATGAATCTTAAAGTGTTTTATTTACATTCTGACTTTCAGTTTAAAATTGTGTTATTGTAATTCTGGTAATTCTAGCGAAAATAAATTTTACGTGACACTTTATTTTTTTATCTCGAAAAAAGTGGACGTAGGAGCGGTGTTATAAAGGGTGTCCCAACACGAACGCAAGATTTAAATTTTAAATAAAACACAGATATTTAAAAACAAAATCGTGAAACTTTGTTATATCGCAAAGTAGACAGAATGAGGTTATGTATGGAACATTATATCGGGCAGATGGCCGCCGCGGCTTTGCTGGCACACACGCGATCTTTTAATGAAATTTTCAATGACCATTTTGCATAAATGCTGCGGTATTTCATTAATGCAGCGTCCAATTTCCTCTTTTAAGGCTTGAGTCGTCGTTGGCTTATTCGCGTAAACCATCGACTTCAAAAAACCCCAAAGAAAAAAGTCTAATGGTGTTAAATCGCACGATCTAGGCGGCCAATTCTGGTCTCCAAAACGCGAAATAACACGACCGGGAAATGACTGATGTAGCAATTGAATTGTTTCTCTGGCTGTATGACATGTGGCGCCGTCTTGTTGAAATCACAAGTAATAAACATTCATTTCTTCAATTCTAGGCAAGAAAAAACTGGTTATCATTTCACGATACCGAACGCCAAATTTAAATCTTGCGTTCTTGTTGGGACACCCTTTATAAACATTGAAAAAAAATGTACCAAATCGATCCAGACATTCAGATATATCAAGAAAGTGGGTGTGGCTTATTGGTTCACCGAAAAACTTAAGTTGGATTATTTATTAACTAACTTCTTCCAACCTTCAATTTTCAGGCCATTTTCTAAAATTTTCTGATCTATCCAGCAGTGCTTTGGATACCCCTACTGCACATACCTTCTGAATCGTATTCGAAAAATTTTATAGCCGGGGCATTCTTCTTCTACGTAGTTCCTACAATGTAGATAGTCCACGCTAACACAAATTGATCTATATATTTTATGAATAATTATTCTCTCGAATACGCCACAAATGCAGCTTCATTTGCTTGTCCAATTACCCATGATTCTGAGACATACAAGAGCACAGGGTAATATTAATGTTATTTTGGTCGTGAGAGGGCTTTGGATCTAAATTACCTGCTTAACCCAAAGTAGCACCTATTTGCTAGTATAATTCTTCTTGGTATATCCAGCCTGATATATTGCTTTTTGTAAATAGTGAAGCCAAGCTATACTAACTGCTCTACAACTCCAAAGATATAGTTGCCAACGCTCACGGCTTCATCCAATCTAGTGGATATTCTCTTCATTGAAGCCACACATTAACTTTGTTTTTGCTTCATTAAGTGCCAAACCCATATTTTTAATACATACTTCGCGATATAGCGCAAATTTTCTTGGTTATTGCTTTAGTGCATTTTAGTATGAAAAACTTCGCAAAAAAGAGGTTTTTTCAAAAGATACGTTATAATGAGTTTTTTGTTATAAAAAAGTTCGTTATATCGAAGATTCACTGTATGTAGACTAAGAAAAATATTCATGTTTTTTATTTTTAAGAATCTAAAAAAATAATATACAAATAACTTTTATAAAAAAATCTATAAGAGGTTCAGTAATACAAATTAATTTATTAAAAAACTAGTGTTTTAAAATAAATAAATTTTTCGTCAGTCTTAGTTAAAAAAAATTATTGCAAATAAACACATGATTTCAGCTTTATTAAGGGTAATTTGAAAACAGAAAAATATAGGAAAAAAGTTAAAAGCTAAAAGCTAAACTGACATAACTAAATTCTATTAATTAAAAGTCAACTAAACAAAAAGTTAAATCTGATTGTTCACAAAAAAAAAAAAATATGAACAGAATTTTGTTTAAGTTTATGTTTTATTTTATTATTTTTTTGTTCAAGTCTTTAATTGTTTTGTTCATGTTCACTGTGAAAATTATTTTTTTCTACTACGCTAATATTAATTGCGTACGAATTCTGTGATAGGTGATATTGCAGATAAAAAACTAAATGTGTTTATGAACTTCTTAATTGAATATGATTTTTAGTTTTACCTGTGTTGAGTTAAATTTAAAAGAAAATCGTTGTTGTCATTAAAATTTTCTAATATGCAGACTTCAACTTACGAGTATTACACATAACATTTTCTACTTTTCTTTTTTATTTTTATTTGTTCTCAAAATAGTTTAAAAAAATAGTATATAAACTGTAAATTAAAACAAAAGTTCATCAATATAAACTTCAAATTGTTAAACACACACACATACAACAGAAAAAAATGAAATTCAATATGACAGGTTGAGAGTAAAGTATGAAAACAATGATGATGGTTGATGGTTGGTTAAAATCTAGCACACTAACTGCTGTTTAATAAAGAAGTATATTAAGCTGAGTGTTTGATACGTTAAAATGTTTGTAAAGCAACTATAATATAACCTGAAAGTCTACATTTCATTTTTTTTTTTGCAAGTAAATATCTATTATCTAAAATGTAAGTAAATATCAGTGAAGACATACATAGACAACAAACAATATCTTGAATATTTCGAAAAGCGTTTTTTAATATAAAAAAAAAGTAATACACGTAAACTTCATCAAGATTATTTATAAATATCTATCTAACTATCTGCCTTACTGTGCTTGAAGACACTAAAAAGGCATAAGAAATGTCTAAGTATTCGTTTAAAGTCAAACATGCCATATATTACGTTAAAAATTCAAAAATTCCTTTTAGTTCACAGAGCAATTTATACATCAATGACGAACAGTGGGCCGTTTAAAAAAAATATTCTATACTAAATTTCAACATCAAACGTGTGCAATCACTCGTTATTATATAAAATGAATTTGCTGTCACTAAGAATTTAAGTATTTATTAATCATTTTTGGGTTAACAAAATTATTGCATTTTCTTTTCTAATAAAAATGTTGCATTTATTCTGCCCTTCAAGAATGTTTTGCATTCTCTTGTCAAAAAATTATATTGTTCTCAATATGTTGCATATAAAAGATGCACTCAATTTATAAATGTGGGTGAGAACCTGCCCTTTTTTAAAACTGTGTCCACTATTTATTTATACAATTAAGTAAATTACTTAATTTGTATTTATATGAAATAGGAGATGCAACATGTTCTTAGTCCAGATATTCTTCATAAAAAAAACATTTATGGGTAACTTTAGAAGCACAAAATTTATTTTTATTTTATTTTAAGTTCAAAGTTTTTGTTTTGTGTCAACTGCTTATCAGTGGTGTGAACATAATCAGATTTCCCAAATTGCTTTAAAAGCGGTAAATATATAAAACCTTATATATATTAGCGTTAAGTGTATGAAAAACTTATTTTTCTTTTACTGAGACCTTAAAAAAGGCATCACTTTGTTCACTTTTAGGTAACCTGTTAAAAATTTTAAATAATTTAGAGGCAGAAAATTTTTTGAGAATGGAAAACGTTCTTAATAATACCATGCAAGAACCGCTCAAACTTTTAATATGCACTTTTTTGCTGATGCACTATGGTCGTGTTTTTTTTTTTTTTTAATAAAATATGAGATATTTGAAGAGGTTGCTTCCCACATTTTATCATAACTTTAAAACGCCTTAGCCGAATTTGTTACGAAATATCTAAAAATATTTGAGTAGCATATCCATAAGGACCATTTCGAGGAAGCAACTCCAATCTTCAGGAGATTACTCCCAAGCTTCTGGCAAAATGCGATTCTTAAACATACTTGGTACTTGCACACCTCGATTCTTACCACACTACACACTAAAGCTTCCACGTTAATACCTGCAACATGTTTTCTTTACATGCGTTTCTCTACATGCGTGTATTTTTTTTTTTTTTTTTTTGGTTGTTTGTTTGCACTTTCACAATATTATGTTCTTCAAGTTTTGAATTAAATAAGGTTTTTGCCAGTTATATCGTACTATGAAATAGATAAGAAATTAATTTGCTGCACAATAGATTTTAAAGGTCACGGTGCGATTATAGCCCATAGTGATAAATTATTTTCAATTAGGATTTAGGAAACTAAATCTAAACGCTTTTTAACTAATTTGTATAAAAAATGCCAAACTTGCCACAACCTCAAAACTTGCACCGAGCACTGTGTTCATTGCGGGCAAGAATCGAGTTTCTATTGTACTTATATTGTTAAACCCAATACTAAATAAAAATTAAATTAATAATAATTTATTTTCTTCAACCAAAAAAAAGCTAAAAATCGCATTTTTCCAGTGCTATTTTCAAAAAAAATTTTTTTCTTTTTTCCAATTATTTACTTGAATTTTTATTGGCAGATTCTTTTAGCAGATTGTGCTAAATGTGTTTAACAAATGTCCCACTGTACATGACAATTTTTTAGTCTTGCGGGATGCACATTTTCATATTTATATGCACATACTCATGCACATCACGTTAATATACTGACGTATTATGAATGTGTGTATATTTTGCGTGATGTACTTGTATGGAAACACAAATTTAGTTAGCGAGAAAAGAACTGCAAGGCTTTCAAGTTGCAGTCCTTTTAATTTTATATATTTTTAATTCTCTAGGAAGAGAGTTTAGTTTTAAGTTAAGCAAAATTTTGAGAAAAATTTTTAACACACAATTTCTTAAGTTCTTAAGTATAATTTCCTTTTTTGCAATTATGGCTTTTGTCATTAGACTTAAAAGATAACGCACGATATATTGTGCAGAATTATTAGTTTCTTAACGCCAAAATAAAAAAAAAATTTTTTTTTGTTTAACAAAGCAAATTCTTATGAGAAAATTTGGTTAATAAGCTCTTATTAAACAAAAATATTTATAAAAAATTTGTGCCTTAATTTTTTTAAAGAAGTTGTTTTAAAAAAATTTTAAAAATGTTTACTCAAATAATAAGTTTAATATCAATTTTGCGGTTCATAACACAACTCGATTTAGTCAACTGAAAGTCAATCCAAACTGCTTTTTGGTATTGTGGTACACAATAAAGAGCTGCAGAATCATACTTGCACCCCACACAAAGTACTTGTAAGCAATTTCAAATATGTTTATGCAACCCTTTAGTACACAATTATTTTTAATTAAAATTGTTATAGTATTGACAACTTCAAATACAGAAAAAAATACAAATTTATTGTACCAAAGGTTTTAGTTGGAAAGTTACTGAATAACGAATTTGATAAAATATCGTTATACTTGTTTTTCAATACGCATATTCATAATAGAAGTTACTGAATTGAACTACAATTGTATATTTATAAGGATTTTGTTGATTAAACTAACACAAAGTTGTAAACCACAGTACCATATAAAAAGTCAACTCAAGCAAATATTGCTTTGGGAATGTCAATACCAATTTGTCAAGCACTACAAAATTGTTATAAAAGTTGTGAACCGCAATAGGGGCATTAGTTTTATTCTAATATTCAGTCTTTATATAGTATTCGTAATTCATGGTTTAAATGAAATAAAATGATACCATCTGACACATGATTTCTTCCATAAAAAATTTTAGAAAAATTCGCTAAATATATTTAAGGGACCATATCTCAGACATTTGTCAAGTAAATTTTAATTTTTTTATTAAGAAACTTTACGGAAGTAATATCCTTTAGTGTAATCGATTAATAAAATTATCATTCTAACAGAATCTTTGTTTGAAAACTGTGAACAATATATTATGTAGGTAATACTACATTTGGTACAAGCTTACAATTTTGCCGGCTTTATTATGCTTAATTAGTTAACTATTTTTAAAAAAGTAAGCGACAGTTTCCTTAATACATTTGTACGGCAATAAATTTTCATATTTTATTTTTCTTTTGAAAAAAATATTTACAAGAGAAGCTTTAATAGAAATTAGAGTCCAATAAAATGTCAGCAATAAATTTAATTTTTTTTGCCCGAGAAAACTAAGGCCTTTTGATAGGCCCTTGTAATGTTGTTTTCCCTACGACATAAACTATTTGCATGGAATACGTTTTGCTCATATATTACCTTCCACCTACTACTGCAGAATGCAAAAAAAAAAAAATATCATTCATCAGCATTCTTATAATTTCTTTTTACCTTTTTAATACAGAAAATAAAATTAAAAAACGTGCAAAATGAAAAACTGCTTCATGTATTTACATAGACAATCATACAAAAAATTTCGTTAGAAAATTATTACTATGAAGTAAAATGTCAGAACCACATAAGCAGATGACGTTATAAATAATCGATTAAGCTATTCCTGATAACTGTTTATCGATTGTTGCATTTTTTAAAGAATAATTAAGCGAACGGTATTTTGTGTATGCATAAAATTAATAATAAAACTGAAATCATAAAACTATTTCTGTGGCTTGAAATAATCACTTAGAAGGCTAACCCCGAATTTAAAATCTTTAGTTAAATAACAACTGAGTTGTAATATTATCATTGAGGTAATTAGAGATCAAGCCTTGTTAACCTAAACCTGTAGAATAAAAAGAGTGTTTGAAAAATAATGCATTTTGCACACCAATATAAATTGGAATTAAGCATGAATAAAGATTACATTTTGTTAAACTTTATAATTACAAATAATTTAATATGTTTTTTTCTTTTTTATACCCTTCACTGTAAGTAAGAAGGGTATATATAACTTTGTGATTCCGTTTGTAATTTCTACACCGTACATGGGACACCCTATAAAATATATATATTCTGAATCCTTATGAATAGCGGAGTTGATTTAGTGATGTCCGTCAAGTTGTTGAAATCAACTTTCTGATGTCCCTATGTAACGTAGAGAAAAGTTTAGTACACCAAACTGTCAGTTGTTTTTGTCAGACTATTACTATTAAAATTCAGCCATATCAGAGGTGGAACTATGAGTCAAAAACCGGAACTACTTCTGATTTTGACCAATTTTCATATTTTATCTAAACAACGAAACGGACAAAAAAAACGTGGTATGCAGTTTTGTTTAAAATGACAATCGTAATACCTGAGAGCCATTGCTCAAGAAATGCTCCACATTGCTCAAAAATACAGCCGAAATTTTAGATTTTCTTTCATATCTGCTTTGTTTTTTTACATAATTTATCTAAACTAAAGAAAATAGTGCATCACATTAATAGTATCTGGAGCAAAACTCAGCTGGATCGGTCCATAAATGGCGGAGCTATGAGTACAAAATCGGGACTACCTCTTTTTTTGACCGTTTTTGGTGGAATTTTTGTCTAAAAAGCAAAACTGACAAAAAAACGTGGTAAACCGTTTTATCAGATATAACAGTCGTAATTTTTGTGCAAAAAATTAAAAAAGATTGGTCAACAAATGGACAAAAAAAAAAAACAAAAATACAAACCGAAATGTTAGATTTTCATTAATATCTGCTTTTTCTTTGCGTTTTTTTATCTAAAATAAAAAAAATTAGTAAACAGTTCTTTTAAATATCATATTCATAGTATCTGGATCGAAATTCAGTTAAATCAGATACAATACGTAAATTTCTTTCAGAGATTGCAAACGAACCATAGAATATTACGTGTTACTACATACATCATTTTAAACAAGAGGACGTCTAGATTTGTAATCTATCGTCCAAGTACTCAGAAAATTCTTTGGACTATTTTTAAAAAATTTTGAAATTCACTCATTCACCAGAACTCTTCTTCTGAGGGATTTTTACCATTCCCTACTTTGAGAAGGTATTTTACCATTACCGATTATGGCCAGGAAAATTACAAAAATCAAAATCTATTTAATCTGTACCATCTTTTTATTTTATGATTCAAAACGGAAACTGCCAAAATCCTTGAGAACAACAGTACTGGGTTGTATGGAAATTTAAAAAAAAATTTTAAAAATAGTCCAAAGTGACTTCTGAGTATTTTGGCAGCAGATTACAAAACTAGACAGTCTCCTTTTTAAAATGATATATGTCTCATCTCACAATCTTTAAATTCGTCGGCAAATTGCTAAAATCACTTAGAGCAGCAGCTCTAATAATTAAAAGTAACTTCCCATAGAAGATAACAAGATGAGACGTATATCATTTTAAAGGGGAGGTCGTTTAGATTTTTAATCTATTGTCCAAGTACTCAGTAAAATCTTTGGATTATTTTAAAAAAATTTTTTAAATTCACTCATTCACCAGAACTCTTCTTCTGAGGGATTTTTATCATTCCTCATTTTGTCGAGGTACCATTCCCGATTTTGCAACAGAAACGCACTGAAACTAAACTAGAATGACATTTGTAAGTTCTAAGCTTTCTGGAAGTGTTTTAATATTTACGGAAATTTTAGTAGTTTTTATTCTATGCTGCAAAACGGAAATTGCTAAAACCCTTCAGAGCAACAGCACTGGAGTATATGAAAATTTCAAAAAAATTTAAATATCCAAAGTAATATCTGAATATTTGGTTAGTAGGTTACAAATATAGATAATAATATTTAATGACGTAAGCCGTATTTGATAAATATGCCATTAATACTGAAAATATATTTACAAATTCTAAAAACGTTATGGGGTACGTTAAATCATATTTAACGCGGCATATTTATCTTCTCTCATTTAATTTTTTCTATGGTTTTGATATTGTAGACGAATGTGGAAAGTGAAAAATAATAATATTTCGCTGACACAGTGAAGGGTATATAAGACTCGGCACAGACGAACTTAACTTGTTTTATTTTAATTTTATTTATTTATTTATGCTGAGATACGTCAGTAAATGTTTTACATACTAAATTTTTTTTTTATAAAAACTGTCTTAGAAAATGTTTTTTCTATGACTTCTGTTGAAGTTCAATTTATTTTTTTTTGTACTTGAAAATAATTTTCATTAAAAAAAAACCTTTGACTTTAAGCTTATTTTTAGTTACAGCAAATTCTAGCTATTAAATTTTTGTAATATTGAAAAAAAAATGTGGTTGAAAGGTTCTTGCAATAATCTTGAAGCTGAATTTTCTTACACAACTAGAGCTTATTTTTCAAATACATGCTGGTAGAAAAATAAAATCTAATTTAAATTATTGTATAATTGGCCTACGCTTTCTTTGTAATGGAAAAAGCCGGTTATTCACAGTGCTTAACATGACCACAGTTTACATTTTAGTTCATTTCATACAGCTAAAAGAAATTAATGTTTTAAAAATAAATTTAAATAATCGTAGTCACAAATAAGTGGGCTTTTTTTAAGAGCTGACTTTGGTTCATAAGAATTATATGAATTTAAAGTCGTTTAAAAAAAAACAGACTTTAGTGTGACTATGATTATGGCCCATTTTTTAATTAGTGTTTGGCAGGCCGATTGTTGTAGAAAAACATTAGCGTTTGCGAACAATGTGCTTAAACTGTCCTAAATCACTGCTAAGAGTTCTGGTTCCGTTTGGAAAATGGATTAGATTAAACTTAATTTGCAATGCTTTGAAAGTTGCTTGGTTATGTTAGATGAAAGCAAAAATACTACAAACTAAAAATATCAGATCCTTGTAATTTAATGGCAGTCATCTGACCAAGTGCCTCTTGTATCCTTTTTTCCGCCTTTTTGTTTGACATGCTGGTTCTTTCACTATTACTATAGCTGTGTAGTTGTATTTTTAGCTTTTACTTTGTTATATTTGTTTGTGTTATACTCTTTTCACTTTTGGCAAATTAAATAGTTTTTATAATGTTTGCTGCTGCACTTTAGTTGTTTTTTTTTTTGTTCTGTCCATTGCACGGTAGTAAGTTGACAAGAAAGCGTTTAATAGACAAACTTTTAGTTCATAAAGCAGAAATCTACTATGTATTTGATTTTAAAGCATAAAGCAAAGCTTCATAGCTTGAGATGATCGGTTAATATAAATCGCCTCAAGGAAATTATAACCTTCATGTATAAGAAGAAGCATTAATTAAAAATAAAAGAAAATTAACAGAAATTCGTAGGAGTTATTTTTCTTTAAAATTCCACATATTAAATTTTTTGGTATTATAAAATTTAGGAAAATTTAATCTATATTCGTGCTTTTTTCCAATTTATGTTGGTGTGCAAAATTCATTATTTTTTCATGGAAAATTTTATAAAAATTACTTACTAAGTACAATAAGTATTAAAAGGAAAATCAGCAGACGCTACTCTGAGTCTTTAGTGCATTACTCCCAAGTCTTGTTAAGTTCCTACCCAAACAAAAATCTGACACATTACAGAAAATAAATTTTGAACGTTCGTTTACAGAATTAACCTTTTGCCTTTTTTTAAGAACCGAAGGATCTTTTTTACAGCTCATTAGTTAACAATTCATGTTCTAGGTCTTATATGAAGTCTTTTATTTTATTCAGTTTGAGTTTTCATACTTTTTTGGGAGTAAATAAGATGTCTTGTGTTGGAAAGCCACAAAGTACATGTTTCTCCATCTTTAATTGAATAAATCAATCAATTTATGACAATTTAAAAATTTCTTAAATTTTAATATTCTGCCGAATTTAAAAAACAAACAAACAAATTCAATGGAAAATTTTTAAAACAAATTTTTATCACCCATTTCAACTACTGTGGTTAGTGCACTGTTGAATTTGCTCAATTTTCCTTTTTTCAAGGAGATTGAATGAGTTGCTACAATGTTTGTTAATACTCTCGCAGATACTAACAAAGTTTTCTTTGCTTCTTTCTTCCTTTTTTTTTTTTTTTAATTAATTGTTTTAGTGTTTTAATTTATTTGCGCGTTAGTTTGGACATTTTGTTGTTGTTGTTGTTGCATTTGTTTATTTCTCTTTTGTTGTTGCTATTATTTTGTTTTTCATCTGCTATGCTGCTATGACAAAAAGGCAGAGAAAAATGAACAAAAAAAGTATAATTTTAACAACTTTTTTAGTAAAACATTCTGTCGAAATTAAACAAAAAAAGCAAAATTTAAGAAAAAATTTAAGAAAAAATTAAATGAAATTCCAAGTACATTATAATCAAATTAGTTTTTGGTAGTTTCTAAAAGCAATAAAAAGATAAAGTTAAATGAAATAACTAATAATTGAATTGTTTAAAGCGAAAATGCTTACACATCCATACAAACATGTCTACTGACATAAATGAATTAAAAAAGTTAATAAAAGATTCAATTTGCTCTTTCAGTTTCATTATTTTTTTTTTGTTTCTGTTTTTTTTTCTTATAGCGAAAACACAAACAAAAAGTTAAATTACTTTTTTCAAGCACTGTTGCAAGTGTAAGCGATTAAAAAATTTCAAAATAAAAAAAACTTGCTAAAGTAAAAAATAATATTGATGAAGAAAATTATTTTGTTAAGAAAAAATATAGTTTTATAAAGAACAATAATACATTTAAAAATGTAAATTTCCTCACAAAAAAATGAAATGATATATTTTTTTAAATTCTTAATAAAAATTTAAGTAATTCTCTTCAGTAAGCTTTGCTTAATGTCAACGATTCACTCATGAATGATTATTTATTATCACCACATAGTATAAAGCAAAGTCCTTATGTCTGTATGCATGCTTAGATCTTTAAAACTACACAACGGATTTTGATGCATTTTTTTTTTTAAAGATAGAGTGATTCAAGAGGAAGGTTTATATGTATAATCTTGGAAGGTTTAACGTCACAAATCCTCCTGGCAGGTAGCGCTATAGTCGGTATCTGGCTTATTTGCCTACTACCTGTTTTTACCCGGTCTCGCACGGTTCGTTACTCTATGAGTACGATTACTTAGTGTAAGAAGATCGAATATATAAAAATTTTAAGGCAAGACAACGTTTGCCGTATCAACTAGCTTGAAATAAATTAAAGAGAGATAGTTTTTTTTCATTGCCAACATTATTTTTGTGATTTGAGTCAAAACGTCTTGCTGCTAGTTTAAGCATTCCATCAATATTGAACAACCAATTAAATATATTTTTTGTTTCATAGCACAAAGCTAATGATTGATCTTTTGTTAAATGAGAATCAAATAATTTTTTGATTATCATTCAACCAACAAACCACTTACTTAACATTTTTTTTAATTTTTGTTGTATTTAAAAAAAGATAATTAAGTTTCTTTCCGTTAACCTGCATTGCTATGACCAGGGCAAACGACTTCATGCAAATGTATGTTACTGTGAGACTCTCTTAAAGTTATTTAATATATTTGCGAATCACTATATATCCAGTAAAACGGCATCTAGTTGTTAGAGCATATTTTTTTATATTTTGCCTTAAATGCATATTTTTGCATATTTTGTTATAAATGCGTATTTTTTTTGTCATATTTTGTAAATTTGTTTGACAAATTTTGTTATAATTGCAGATTTTTGTCATATTTCGTAATATTTATTTATAAAAAAATTTTTGCTCTTTTCTTAATTTTTTGTTTATAGAAATCTTTCTGCTCAAGTCGAATTCTTTATAAGATGTAGTCTCTGGATCATCTGGTTATAGTTATTTCAGCCCTGAAGCTGTCTAACAGTTAAAATAGTTAATTTTTGACATTTTCAAGGAGCAAAATCAACAACATTTTGATGTTTTGTTATAGAATTACCTACACCTTATAATAAATTCGCCTTGTTTACGCTGCTAGTTTTACTGTAATCAATATTTTTTTTTTTTGGCTCTTTTACTTTCTATTCTTTGCTAACTTTAAATTTACTCAGTTGCATAAAGGGATAATTTTTGTTAATTTTTTTATGCTTAATGATACAACATACATAAAATTTAACTCAACTTGACTAATGCAGTGCCATACTTGACAAAGTCTGAAAATATTTTTAAGGTATTTATTTTATTCAAAAATGGTATATGCCATTCATTGATAAAGAAAAATTTTTAGCTCATTTTTGCGAGTTTTACTATTTAAAGAAAAATTTGCTGACTTGAACCTTCCACCACAACCAACTAGAAGAACAAGGTAACCCGGGTTTTAAAGGCAGTTGAGTATTATGCCAAAAATTTTGAAGTATTAAAAAATGAGGTAAACAATTTTAAAGAATAAGATGCAGTCGCTATAGAAAAAAAAAACAAAATTTTTAATTTTAGCTAATTTAAAAGCTCCAGTAGTATTTATACACTCAAACTATATGTTTCTAGTCGAGACAACAACCAAACTGCAGTGATTTACATTTTTGGGTACCTCGGTGAAAGTCTTTGTTGATGCCGTCCTTAAAATAAGAAAAGTAGGTCAGGTTGGCGAAAAAATAAAAGCCAATCTAGATGCAGTTTTAAAATATAATGCTGGACTTAAAAAAGTTGAAGAAATTGGAAGCATTTTTAATTTACTTTCAGTAAAGAAAATATTATTGAAACTGAATATTCTGCAAAGGAATTGACCACCTATTACATTCGTTGATATCGAACAAACATGTTCAAAGTAAAAAAAAAAAAATTTTAAACCAAATAGAATGAGTTTTGCATTTAACACACACACAAATTAAAAGTTTTTTTATTTATATTGATAAATCGTTTTCTACTACTACTTTTTAAATTATGTTTTCCCTTTTCAAAACTAAATTATAAATGGGTAAATAAATAAATTTTGTACTTGCATCAATTTTAATTTTATTTTTGCATATTTTGAGATTTCTAGTATATGAACTTCTTGTGTCTGAGCTTGAGTGCTAAAAGTCTACGAAAATATTTAATTTAAATCAATTAAACAAATTTAAAATTTAAATCAATTACAAAGTATTTCATTAATTTTTATTATTGTTTTAGTTAAAGAATTTTACTTTCACTTGTTTCGTGAGTAAAACTGTTCTGTCATGTCCATAATTCCGCTCTATTTTTATTTATAAAATTTTTTTCACACAAATGATGACAGATACCTCATGTATCAGTCATTGTAAAAACATAAAGCTGCTGCAACAGTCTAAAATCATAAAAAAAAATAACAACCATAAAGGAATTAAAACAAATTAATTAATTTAAATTTTGGCCAAGTTTTGAAATGTTTATTAATCTCTATGAACTCGTTGTGTTGTGTTCGATTAGACACACATCAATAAAACAGAGACCCACCCATATAAACACATGCATACTTACACAACAAACATTATCTTTCTTTGTTTGCCCGATCAACAATCCTAAAATAAAGTGTGACAATTTTCTAGCGAGTGATTGAGACTGATAATATAAATGCGGACAGAGAGACTATTTTCACAACGCAAACGTGCAGAATATAAACATTAAAAATTTTTCCACTTCCAATTTATCAAATAGATATTTTTAGCTAAAAAAAAATAAAAACAACAAAAACAAACTTTTCATGTTATTTTATTCGTTCATTTTATTTTTTTTTTTAGTCTTCAATTCTTTTAATATTTCAGCTAAAGAGCATGAATGTTAAAAATATAGAACAATTTTGTGTTTGTTTTAGTTTTAAATTAATATTAAGGTGTGACAGTAGTGATATTGTAGCAAAAAGGTGATTTTGTTTTTATTTTATTTATTGAATAATTCTATTGAAAACCAATATTTTAAAATAAATTCGTCGATATGTTTAAATATTTAGATTTGTTTTGCAACAGAAAACAATTTTGTGTGTGAAAAAATAAACTGTTTGACTGAAATAAAAAATAAATAAAAAATAAAAATATGAAATATTTACTTAAAGTGTACGAGTACATGATAAAAAAATTTCTCTACCAAAATATATAAAATAAAAATTTGAGTGTTTCTATATAAACTGTTCTCCAAAATATATGAAAGCGTTTATTTTTGGAAAAATATATTTTAAATTGGATTATATAAATTTTAAAAAGAGGATAAAATAAATTTTCTCTACATTCTGTTTAAAACTTCAAATTTATTTGTTACTTGAAACGTATGAGAAATTAAACTGAATAAATAAATTGAATTTAAAGCTAATTAACCAACTCATAATTGGCCTTGGAGTTTTGTATGATACGAAAAAGAAAATAATTTATTTGACAATATAAGAATTTACAATTCAATGAGATCACTCTTCTTGTTTGCTAGAGCTATACACATAGAGCCATACAAAAAATTCTATATAAAAAAATTGTTTTTTATTAAAATTAATTTTCGTTATTTAAAAAAGAAAATATTGGAAAACTGGTGAAAAATTGGTCAAGTATTTGCATGTATTTTGCAAAATATTTCAAATTATTTCCAACTGTCTTATCTAACTAAATTCATGGATAAACACTGAGCCAAAAAACTCACTGCAATAACAACAAGGTATATGGCCATTTTGACACCATTCCGTTGTCTATGTTATTGACAACGAGTGATTTAAATTTTTTAACAAGCGTGCACAAATCAACCATGATTGCTTGTCATATTAGAAAAAATCTACGATTTTACTTTTTTATTATAACAACGCATGTTGTCAATTTATTAACGAACTTTGTAGAATTTACAACAATATGTTGTAAATTTTCTAATTGTTTAACAAGTGTTGTCAAATTGACAACGCATGTGTCCTTTCAACAATCGTGTTATGTCATTTTGACATCAGCTTGTGTTTATTACCGCTATGGTGTCAATTTCACTCCACTCGTAATCATTCTGCAACTCTATCTTGTCAATAATACATTGTTAAAAGAACACCATGCGTTGTCAAAGTGAGTACAAACGCGGTTGATACACTATTAACACCGTTTGTGGTCATTTTGACAACGAATGGTGTCATTTTTTTCTCTAGTGTATTAGTAATTTTATTTAATCACAAAATTTTATTAAAATTATATTCCAATTTCGTTTTTTTACTATTTTTTTTATTTAGTAGTATTTAAATCGCTACTTTATCAGCGAAGTAATATACTGTCGTTATTTAATTTTTTTTTATTTCGTGTAGACCACTTAATCTCAGTTGCATATTTTTAAATACTAATAAAATCAAAAGGTATCATTAAAATATAATATATAAAAAGTACCATTTTGTTCACTTACTAATTTTTGACTTTGTTTAGGACGGTTTGAGCCCAATCTTGTGCATCAAGATTTGTTTAAATTAGAGAATTAAAAAGCCCATAAAAGTTAGTAAAAAGAACAGGACAAAGTAGTTCTTTTTATAAACTTTGTACGTTAATAATAAAATACAAGAAAATTACCATGAAAATATATGATATTCATTGCTGATATTCAACTAAGTTACGTGCATGAATTCCAAAAACAAGTTTTTTTTACCCGTAACTCAAGATTTTGGGTTTTTGGCACATTTTAAAAACAGATTCTTGTTGGACTCGACAGCGCCTGCAGGTATTTTCACTTCATTCTTTTTTCTTTCACTGTATTATTTATTCATTTGTTTTTTTTTTGTGCTATTCAGTAGTGATATTGGGACGAATTTGTATATGAACTTGGTAACATTTTTGTGAATAATTTTAATTTATTAATGTTTGTTTGTTGGCTTTTTTACTGGGTTGAAACACACTCACAAGAAGTAATAACCAATTTGCTGTACCCATAATACAAGCAATCAACTCGTCTAAATCATCTGGAAATTTTGTATAAAAAATACTGAAAAGAATTTATAGTGTTTCTTAATTTATGGTTTCATAACACAAGCGTTCAACTCGTCTGAAAATTTTATATGAAAAGTGCTCAAAATATTGAGTGTTTTTCATACAAATTTTTTACACTTGATCGCTTTTGTTATAAAAACAGCTCATTAATCTTTTGTGTTATGGAAACAGCATATAACATTGCCTTTTTTAGATTAAAACTCATCGTATCTAAAAAACTATTAAAAAAAATAGAACTACAAGAATAATAACGCTACAGAGCAGCACAGGATTATATTAAAAAATTCAATTAGTACTGATAAATTTTGTAAAAAAAATATATATGTTTAATTGCAATTGTAATTAAATTTATTTAAATTCCTTAAATAAATATTTTTTGTGGCTTGTTGACAATTACGTAATAATATAAAATCGAACGTTGATTCACGTTACTTATACGTCCAGTTATTTTTAGTCATCAAAGTTTTTTTAATTTATTTAATATAATGCATGATCACATAGGATTCAGTTAAAATCTATTTCCTTTTCTTTAGATGAAATGTGAAAGTCAGAAGAACAAGTATCTCTTAGCCTTTAACTAAGAACGTGAAATTATTAAACGTAGTGGAGGTAAATTTTACCCCTTTTAATTTTACAAAAAAATTTTTAATAAAAAAATTTTTTTGATAAAAAAAATTTTTTTTATAACTATTTGCTTTTCTTTTTTTTTTAAAGACATATGCTAATAATTATAGACACAAAAAAGTAGGCTTTTATTAAGAGCTGACTTTTGTTCATAAGAATTTTTTGCATTTTAAATCGTTTTTAAAAAGATACCATGATATTTTTAACTAAAAATAACTACATAGAAATTAAAATTTTAATTATATTAAAAAAAAGATACTTTATTTCAAAACCATATATTCTTAAGTCTTTAATAAATATAATTTTTAACTGAAAAAAATATATAAAATTTTTCCACAGCAAAATATAAAAAAGAAATTAAAAAAGTAAAGAATAGAAAAACAAGTAAAATTCGGATATGCCGAGTATTATATACTCTTCACTGTGTTAGCTAAATATTAAAATATTTAACAAAACTAAAAAAATTAATAACTAAACTCCTGCTAAAAATAATTTTATTTATATGTGACAGCATTTTTGCCAACAATATTTTGAAAATGAGTTTTCAGACTTAAGTTGAATGACGTCACCGATGTTGCTTAAAAAATTCAATATATTTTATAATTTTGTGTATGTTTCTCAGTTTATTTAAAATACCAATTTTTTTAAAGGGAAGCATTTAAACTGTAATTTAAAAGAGTAGTTTTAATCCCTACTAATCCATGGAACCTCACGATCTCGATCTTTATGTATTTTTTAAGAAAAAAAAATATTAACAAAATATATGAAACCTTAAAAAAGTCATGGTCACCTCTGTCATTTAAAAATCTATAATCTTATATATATTTAGTTAAATTACTATCTAGCCTCTAGTAATTTTAATATTTAAAATTTTCTTTTAATTACATTTAAAAAAATCAACAAACTATTGTAATTCAAAATCATTTCTTTATCGAATATTTCTGGTACACATTTTACCATTCTTAACTCATCAACCATTTTTACACTTGTCTAGCAATCAAATTGTATATTTGTTTTTGGCTTAGTTTAATAAAAAGTAACTGTTTATTAAACACACCAATAATGTAGTTATTGTATCAAAAAAAAAAAAAAAAAAAAACAAGAAAATTTCCAAAAATGTCTCTCTATTTCAGAGTATAGCAAAACAACAAAAAAATTCAACCTATAGGCATGAGTTATAGCTTTTTAGTATACGAGTACTAAAGCTCTCTGAGAGAGAGAAAAAGAGAGAGAGGGAGAGAAAGAGAAAGAGCACATACACTGTTGATATTGCCACATAGACAGAGAGAGAGAGAGATCTCCATAAACAAATGAGTTGGAACAAACACACAAAAAAAAGAACGAATTCATGCAAAAATGGCTTTTAATTACAAAAAAAATTGTATTAAAAGATAGTCAAGCCCCGTTATCCAGAAGTCATTTTTCTACTGAGTGGTTGTGTATATTTTTTTACTTGTGGCCAATCAAATTTATTTGTATACAATTACAAATTTAGACATAATTTTAAGAAAGAAATAAAAGAAGTTAAATTCATTTGTGCCGAGTCTTATATACCCTTCAGTGTGTCAGCAAAATTATAATATTTTTCACTTTAAACATTCTTCTTCAATATCAAAAAAATTATATAATTGGAACGGCTAGCTTACTAAGCTTGGAACGGTATTATAAAAATTTATTTATTTCTTATTGGAGAGAAATATCGATATAAAAATAAATTTTTATTATACGACCTCAACTTAATAAATTAGTTCTTTCAATAAAAAATGTCATATAAGCTTACAAATAAAAAATTGTATAAAAATAAAAAAAGAAACAACAAATATTGATAAAAAAATTTTTTCTTGGAATACCTATTGTTTTATTAATCCTAAAATAAATAATTAACTTCGGTTCAAAAAACTAAAATTAACGAGTTCTTAGAAAAAATTATTTCTGAAAATCTCATTTTTAAAGGCACTAAATTTTTAAATTAACAAAAAAAAGAAATTCTAAGGAAGATATCCAATAGGAATGCAAAAAACTTAAATTTAATTAAATTTTGTAAACATTTTATAAGCCAAACATATTTAATTAAAGACAAAAATCCAAAAAGTTCTGCCTTCGTTATGCTAATATACTCGAGGTTTCAAAAAAAAAATACACATATATTTACACTTTTTTT
Source organism: Thelaira solivaga (assembly GCA_947397855.1). NCBI lineage: Eukaryota > Metazoa > Arthropoda > Insecta > Diptera > Tachinidae > Thelaira > Thelaira solivaga. Next base: position 54,304,873 of record OX377613.1, on the reverse strand, counting down.
CGTTTCGTATTTGTGTGTACAAAACATTGCGCATATGACAGCTAAAAAATTTCCATAAAAAAAAAAGGCAAAAGCAAAACAAAAATTAATGAAAATGTGAAATGTCGGTTTTATTTTTGATATTTCTCTGCTATTTGCTGACCGATTGCTCTCGCTTTTCGCACATACGTTACGAATGCTATTATTTTTCTTAAAAAATGTATTTATATTTTTTTCTCTATTTTGCAGTTTAGACAAAATGTGCAAAAAAAAAAAAACAAAGCAAAAATTAATGAAAATCTGAAATATCGGCTATATATTTCAATTTTCTCTACTGTTGCTTATGTTAAAACTGTGTACCACATTTTTGGTCCGTTGTGTTAGCACCCAAAAAACGCATAAAAATGATCTAAAAATGTATGTATGTAGCGGCGATTTTTGACTCATAGCTCCATCATTTATGGACCGCTCTAGCTGACTTTTGATTCAAATCAAATTAATTTACTACTTTTTTTAGTTTAGATAAAATACGCAAAAAAAAACAAAGCAGAAATTAATGAAAATCTAAGCTTCGGTTATGTTTCTGATATTATTCGTTCATTTGGGGACCGACTTCTTTTGTATCAACGTTTGGTTATTAAAAATCGCTTTCTATTCTTTTATAAAGTGTCCTTAGAATTACATAATAAATTTTAACGTCTTTTAATAAAATCACCTATTTAATACACAACCGCTTTTCCAAAAATTTATAAAAGAAAAATATTTTTATTTTTTTTTATATAAAAAAATGCCTCTGTTGTTTATAGTGCAAATCTGAATACGTTACGCCATAAACTTTATTATTGCTAAAATTATGCATAAAATGTGCATATTTAATAATATCGCCACATACACATTCTAAAAATAAACCTCAAATAGCAGAGACACAATAACAACAGCAGCAAAAAAGCAATCTGAATAAAAAAAACAAGTTTGTTGTCAATATCAAACATGAACCGGAAATGTTTACAATTGTATAAACGATATAAAACATTGCAGTAACTGTTTCAACTGTTAGAAAACATTAAAACAACACACATGCAAACAAACAACACTCACTCATACGCACACAAATAATTAACATGTCTTATAAGAGCATGTGTGTGTGTGTTGTGTGTGTGCAAGCGATTATGTTTGGCTAACTGTGTGCATAATACACATGTGTAGCTTAAAATGTGTGCTCCCAAACGTACATAAATACTTATGTGGTGAAAGTTTGTGTTTTTATTTGTTTGAAAAATGCTTTATAACAGAGTGTTGCCAAGCCAATTAACTTATGACCTGCTACTATGGGGTTAAAAAGATACAATAATAAACAAACAAATACTGAATATGGAAATAAAAGACAATAATGGAATCCAAAATAAAAATAAAAAAAGAGCTTAAAACATAAAACAAGAAATGGAATCTTAATACGTTTGTTAAGAAAGCGGAAAATGCAAAACATTGTGTGTGCATACAAAATACACACACACATATGTCGGTGACATTTACCAGCTTGTATAAGGAACATATGTACGTACTTTCATACATCTAAATGAAAACAAAGAATATTTAAAAAAAAAAAATAGATGTATGAGTGTGTGTATGCATGCATGTAATTCTTCATTTTCATTTCTTTTATTCATTTTTATTTCTGTAATTACAAATGTAAAGTTAGAATAAAAGCGTAAAGCGACTAAAAACTTACAAATAAATAAGGAGTTCGAAATAAGATCTCAGTAGAATATTTACAAAAAATTTTAGCCCCTGGGTTAGCAAAAAAAGAAAAAGAAGCAAGTAGTTCTAGGGGATAGTGTGTTAAATATTCCATCATTCGATAATACTTTTTTTTTAACTAAAATTAATTATTCAATTAATGATAAAATACTATTCATTGAATTAATGGTAACACTTATGATATGAAAATAAAATGCTTCAGTGGCAATACTAAATAATTTAGTGGATAAATTTTTAATTATACTTGAGTATCCCAAAGTTGGTGACACAGATGGTGCTGATAAGGAGAAAGGGATTTTTCCGAAAGCGATCGCTCCATGACACCAGTGTCTAGAGTTAAAATCAATTTCTCCGCATTTCACAAATAACAAATAATTAGAAATTAAATAATAAAAAAAAAAACAAAAATATTATGTACCTTCAATAGTATGGAATTACACGGTAAAATATTATTGTGAATAAAAACATGCGAGAAAGTAGAAAAAGTTTTTCATAATAAATAAATCTAACTTAATTAATTTAAATTACTTTGCAATAGCATTAAATATTTCTTTAATAATTTTAGTTTTTTTTTTTAATTTCTTTCAGTTTTTTTTTAATTATTACAGCAAAACTGGCTTACTTTAGTTTGAAAACGACAGTGCAGTCATAACTGCATTCACGAGATTCATTTATGTCCTTTTTTTTAACAAATTGTTGTAGGTTAATTTTGTTTTAGTATTGCTGTTACAGTACTTCAATATAAAACATAAAAATCTTAAAAATATTTCAAATTTATTTGTTTAACCTTTTGTCGGCCAACATGGCAATTTAAGTCCTAGTATATATTTTTCAACTCTTATTACTAAAATGTAAAGCAAATGTTTATTTAGAAATTATATTTTTTTCTTTATTATTATAAAAGAAAAAACTGGTGCATTCTAAAAATTCTATATTGCCTTAAAAGCTATAAATCTATAAATCTAATCAACATCGCCCAGACCAATCTGCTAAAGCTACGGACTTGAAATTCTATCTGCAGGTTAATCTCACAATGTGTTACATTAATAAGAAATTTCGGAAATTCGAATATTAAAGAGCTAGAAAAGGGTAAGAACTTTTCAAATTGAACTTCTTATATCTCCGAAACTAATACAAGTATAGACAAAATTCAAGCTAGAAAATATTTCACTAAAAATAAGCGAATGCGGATGGGTATTTTAAAGGGTAAAAAACGTACCAATATTTTTTTTTTAATCCTATTTATTTTTCAAATTAACAATCACAACGACAAAAAAATTAATTGTATTTCCACTTTTTTAAAATTCGAGCAAATAAGGGGCACAATATAAGGGGTACATATTTTACCTCTTATTTGCACTATTTATTTAAAAATATGTAAATTGATGCAGCAGATAAGTATTTTAATATTAATTTGTAACATTTAATAAAAATCATTTTAAAAAAAATTAAAGCGAGAAAAAAAGTACCAAAATGGAGAAAACTATTTTTACTATATATTTAAAAAAAATTTTGTTTTATTTCTTATAGCTTAGAGTAGAATTAAATGATACTAAACAAAATAAGAAGGCGTAAAAAAGACATTATGGTACTTTTTATTGATTTTAATGGTACTTTTAGAGTTTTTAATATTAACAACTCTAGAACTATAAGACTGTGGCTTAGGCTTAAAAAGAAAAATCGTTAAATCAAGAAATAGTACTTTTTATACATTTTAATAAAGCGGAGACAAGCGATCTGAAGAAAACTGAAAAACCATAAATGGAACAAAATTTTAGATTTTATTAATTTTAAAATGGTATTTTTGAATCTTTAATTTGAACAAGCCTAGAACTATGAAATTTTACTCAAAGACTGCTGAACTAAATAAAAATCATTAAGGACACAAAATGGTACTTTTTAATAATTTTAAGGATACTTTTTGTTTGATTTTTTAATGTAAGCCAACCTGGAAGTATGAGATTGGGCTCAAACGGCCCGAAACAAAGTGAAAAATCATAAAGGGGACAAAATGGTACTATTTAATGATTAAAAAGGTACTTTTTGATTTAACATATATGAATTTAGAGCTTCTTGATTGCGCTCAAACAGTTCAAGGCAAGGTGAAAAATTATTACGGGAAGGAAACGGTACTTTTGATTTTTTAACATTAACGAATCTGTCACTATCAGACAAACATCCAACAGTGCTGAGTAAATAGAAAAGTTGAGAATCTGACAAAATTGTACCTTTTATATACTTTAATGATACCTTTTCATTTTATTTGTATATCAAAAATTAGAACTGAGATTAAACAAAGATATACGAACTTAAAATAGCGAGAGTTTCGAAGTAGCGACTTTTTTTTTAATTTTATTATTTTAAATTCTAGTATTTTATAAAAAAAAGAAATACCCGATCTTAATTATTAGATTTGGTTATAACATAAAGCCACAGCACATTTGCGAATAAAATTTATTAAAAAGTTAACTCTTTTCAAATACTGAAATTTGTTTTTAACAAGCACAGGAAAATATATGACAAAAAATATTTCACGTTGTATTTTATAATTTATTTTTTAAAAGTGTATGACTTTTACTAGTTATGTTAAAATGTCAACTATCACATGGCCAGAAAAAGGGTAAATTTAAGCTCTCATCTCAAGTGCCGCTGAAAAATTATATTAAGTTGAAGGACTTGCTAACAAAAGAATTTTTTTTTTTTGGTTTTATTATTTTTCTTTTTTTATAAACTTTAAAATTTATTTTGGTTAAATCCAAAAACGTTTACAATTTTAAAACCCATTTTTACTTTTTTTCACAATGTGTTACACTGTGCGTTGTTTTTTTTTCAGCTACATGTTGTCATTTAAGAATCGTAGATGAGTATATTTTATTGTTGTAGTGCGTTGTTGCCTTCGGTTATGTTTTAATGCAACCATTTGAAAAACTACATGTGTTTATTTTAATGTTGCAGTTTTTTTAAATAAGTGTTGCCAAAGACTTAAAGGACTATTACGTAAATTGTTATTATGTGTGTAAAGTTTGCATGTTTGAGCAAAAGTACAAGTTTTTTTTTTCTTATTTTTTTTTGTAACATTAAGTTAAAATGAAACAAGAAATAAGGAAGTCTTGTAAGATATTAAAAGAAAAAATAATTCATTAAGTAGCAAACAATAAGAAACAAAAGTTTTTTTTATATATAAAAAAGTTAAATATAAATTAAAGCTTGAAGAATATTTGTAATATTTTTTTTTTTAAAGAAAATTAGCATAAATGTATGAGAGTAAAAGTTATTAATGCTATTTGGGGAGATTTTAATTAATTTTCAAATTTATTAAATTTATAGCTGTTTATATTGCAAGTGCTTAGTTAAACAAAAATAATTGCTTGCAATTAGAGAATGTCGACTGATAATATTAATTCTGCAGCTTTAGCTCAATATATCTTTATTGCATTTCACGTTCCATTTTACATACAAGTCTTTTGAAATAGAGAATTAAAATAAATGGCAGCAGCGTAAAGCACAAAGGCATATAAGCAAATACATACACGAAATTGGTAATTGAATGAAATGCATTCATTACGTGTAGGCGGTCTGTATTCTTATTGTTAATAATAAAGTTTAATACTGAAAAATAAATTCAATTAAAACTACAGCTGTATCCAATTAAAACAAATCCTCCTAGTCGATCATTTTATTATTTTTTTTTTTTTTTGATTTTCGTGTGTGTATTTTTTTCTTTAAAGGCTGCACCTTTATACTGATGTTTCATGCATTTGTTTATATTTGTGAGTGTGTTGTTGTTGATGTTAAATAAAAAAAAAAAAGAAATATGTTAACAACAGGTGGCTTTACACTGTCTATCTTCCATTTATCTGTATATCTATGAACGAGTTTATTTGTATGTATGCCTGTGGAGTATGTATTGTCCATTTGTACATGCATACTAAACTCAAGCGAGGTGTGTTTAAAAAACAAAAATTATATTGCCTGAAATAAACTTGTTAAAAAAAATTTCTCTTTTTATATTGTTAAAAATGTATGGCAAAGCAGATCACAAAAAATGTAGTTGGATTTTCATTAAAAACAATTTTTTAATGAATAAAAAAAAAAAAAAATAGGTGGGTGTTTAATATGTTATTTTTAACCAGTTTTGGATTTGTTAAGTTTGCTCAAGCAATCAATCGACTAGTCAGTAGTAAAATTCTGTAACTTTTAAATATTTCTTTAATATTTTGAGTTATCGAAACTAGTTAAAATACGAAATCACAAAAATTTTTTTAAACTTTCAAATGCTTTTATCTAAAAACAAATTATATAAAAAATTTCGATAACGTTGACTTTAAGGTCAAAATTAAAAATTTAATTTTTCCTTATTATTTGTAAACTTAGCAAACAACCAAAAAAAAAAAAAATTTGAAAATTTTACTGAATAACATTACTGGGTTGACACGGTGTATGGCTTCGTTAAGGTAGTAATTTATTTAGGTGATGAAGTCATCTTCTCATTTATTTCCTTTAATTTTTTTATCTCTAGTGTTGTCCTTCTTCACTGCCTGTTATACCTGGTATCGCACCCCAGTAAGCCCAGATTCTGTATTCCTGATTACTCATATTAATAATAAAAAAAAAATTTTTCAATTCTTCTTTCAAAGTAGTGAAATTATATCCTTAAAAAATAACCATAATTTTGCTAACACACCTCTGAAGTTGTGCAATTGTTTAGTATGCCAAAATAGTTCATACGTGTAATATTATTTTATTGATAGGCACATGACATGCAATAACACTACGAGTACGACTATTATAAAACAAAAACATTTACACGCTTTTGTCTCAACTGCTTGCCAAAGTAAAATTCAATTTCAATGTATTACATTTGAATTCAAGCTATATCAACTAGCAGGCACACTCACAAAAACGCTATTTATTTTTTGTTATTAACAGACAAATGGATTCTTTAAAACTTTATTTAGGGTCATGGCAAAAGTGATATATCAACTGAATAAACTTGGTAAAAACTAAAAATATTTTATTTAAACGAAGTCTTTTTTGTTGGCATTTTTTTGAAAATAAATTTTAATGTAAAATTGAATTTTGTAGCTACTAGCTACTCCAAAAAAAAAAAAAAAAAAACTAAAAGATATAGTGCTGTCCTAAACGTCTGTTGCTTTACAGTCCTAAAATTCTAACAAAGTATGTCACTAATAAAGTTGTATATTTAGCAACGGAGTTGCGCAGCTTTATAATTATTCAAAATGGCAATAAATTCGGTTTTTAGTGGTGCAAAGTCATTAAAAAAGCTTGCAAAGAATCAAACAAAACGAAACTTTTTTTATAATAAATAATAGTCTAAAACTCTACAAAACAAAACGTTTGCATTTGTTTCTGCTTTAATAAGCACTACTTTGATATTGCGTACAGATATTTAAGAAGGTGTTCAGATGATTTTTTTTCCGTCAATGTTTGTTTTGCCAGTTCAGATAAGCTAAGACTCCTAACTCTCATTGTCTTAATTTGTCATAAGTAGTTGACTATAAAATCGGCTTACTTTTGAAATGATTTGTTGTTAATTTTTTTAAACAACAACTTGACTTAATTATCACTTTTTATTTTTCCTGTTTTTGATTATTATTTGATAAAAGTCTTATGAATTATTTTTATTAAAATAAAATCTTTTCACTTCTTTGGATTTTCTTTGAGTGTATTTTTAAACGTACAAAGAAAACAAAACAAATATTTAATTTTATTAAACGTAATGGGTTTGTTGTAATTGTGTAGTTAAATTTAATTATTCAACATTGAAAATAATATTATATACAACACATACAAACATTGCCACATGGTACAAGAGCGCACACACATACCTACTTACAATGTTGCATAAATGCATTGTTGGCAAACACATTAAATATCTATGCAATTAAGATGCCCAAAGGCAAGTTGCTGTAAGTATTGTTGTAAACTTTCAATTAAAATATTAAACAGTATTCAATAACACAACTTCTTACAATTAATATTACAAACACAATATAAAACTTTTGTTGTTTTCGCAATCAATATTTTAATCTATTATTTAAGTACGAGTATGAAAGTTTGTTTAATACAAGTTTTAAAATACATAATTTTTATTGGCATTTAATAAACCAAAATATTCTTTTGTTTTTATTTCCAGTGCGATCACCACAACGAATAACGATCAACGAATTTATAGTTAAAAAAAACCATATTTCTTAAGTGTGTTCTTTGTTATTTAAAGATTTATTTTCCAATCTAAAGTTCTCTACAAATAATTTTTTTTTGTTAAAGAAAATTGTTTTCTTTACCGTGTTCAATTATCTCCCAACACAATAAATAGAAAATCTTTAAAAGTCTAAATTATAAAAATGGCTGCTATTCAACGTAAATTGGTGCACAAGCAATTCAATTCTCCAATTGGCCTGTATTCGCAGGATACTTTAAACCGTGAACTCAAGGCTTTTGGAAGTAATGGGTAAGTTTTTAAAGTTTATATAAATATGTTTAATTCAACTTAATAATAGCTAAAATTTAAAGATAGGATAAAGCAAGCATTCTCCAGATTATGAGCTTTTTCTTAAAAAAATATTAGGAATAAAATAGACGAACAAAAATATTAGTTAAATTTTTAAACCATTTTTATACACTTCACTGTTAGTAAGCAGAGAATATTTTATAAAGCATGGGCCATTCTATAAATTATATATGCTTTGAATACTTATAAAAAGCAGAGTCGATTTATTGATATCCTTCCGTCTGCCTGTTTGCCTATGTAGTCGCTGAAATCAACTTTCTGAAGAAAAGTTTAGTGTACCAATCTGTCATTTGTTTTTGTTTTTCAGTTGCTTTTTAAATTCAACATGGTCGGTCCATAAATGGTGGAGCTATCAGGCAAACACTACGACTACCTCGATTTTAAAAAATTTTTCTGAGTGGATTTTTTGTATTTTGTTTAAACTACAAGGTGAAAAAAAAATGGTAGGCAAGTTTGTCAGAAATAACACTCATAATGTCTGTGCAAAAAAATGAGAGGAAGAGGTATACAAATGGCCGAGGAATATCAAAAATACCAGCGAAATTTTAAATTTTCATTAATTTCTGCTTTTTTCTTTGTAATGGAAACCAAGCAATTGGTCTTATACAAGCATGTATATGTATCTTTTAAATGTCTTGTGTGAAATATAACTACGAATACAGAAATCTTATTGAAGGATAGTTTTTGACTTTTGCTGTTAATAAGTTTTTTATTTGATATTTAATATTTCATTAAATATTTATGCTCTTAGCCAAAAAAAATTAACGTGGACTTTAAAGTAAAATTTATGAAAAAATTTTCTTAACGTTGACTTTTAAGTCTAAATTAATTTTTTTGGATAAGGGTTAATATTTAGTATTGCTGAATCTCTTATAATTATTAATATAGAAATTAATTTGTATTGCTGTTTTTAAAATTCTTATTAATACAATTTTTTCATTGTATATTAATTTTATTGAATAAGACAAATTAATTGCTGGAGCGACACTTCGGAAAAAATCCTTTTTTTCATCGGCAGGCAGCATTTGTGTCAACAACTTTTGTTTGTTAAAATCAAGTGAAACTAAACGAAACTAAATTTTCTATTTTAATTTTTAGTATTTTTTACAGAAACCATACAATTTTTGAATTTATATTCAAAATTTGTTTATTTTTAATTTACTATTTTTTAAATCCGTTAAAAATATACTGCGTTATTAAAACAAAAATTTTTTTATTTTTAAAAGCTGATAATATTTCATACGTCTTTAGCTAAAGCCATTTTATTTGTTATTGCTTTTTTCAACTTCACATTAAAAATTCCTCTTAAAAATCAAGTAATCGAATTTTAATGGATCTTAAAGAAAGAAAAATACTCCTTTTTGTTTTTTTTTGTACTAATATATTTCATAAATCCCTTTTATAATAAATATTTTATTACTTATTAATTTCTTATTACATTTTACAACTCGTAACATAAAAATGAAGAATTAAGTCCCCTTTTGTAGAAATTTAAAATACTTTTCACAGCAAATTTATATAAAAACCAACCCAAACAAAGTTTTTCAATAAGCAGAAAAATTAAACGACGTAACTTATCCACCAAGATGTTTTATTAAGCAAAAGATAACAATAACAAACTATGGTAAAAGGGAAAACTTGCTGTTTTTTGTCAATAATGTAAAAAAAATAAACAAAAGAGCAGTTGCAAGACTAGAAAAAATGTTTGTTTTTTTTTTTTTTTTTTGCCAACAAACCACAAAACACTCGGAAAATAAAAACTTTTTGTTACACTGAAAATTGTTTGCAAAAACATTGGGAGCAAGCATTGTAATTCAAAGCACGGTAGGGTTTATTGATGAATTTATTGAATAAGTTTACTTAAGCTACGGTCACATTAAACAAATATTTATCAGGAAAAGCATGTCATTTTAAAGAAATATTCTAGTAGTTTAGTTTAATAGTTTATTATTATTATTTATTTACAATTTTAATTAATTTTATGTAATAAATAGACTGCGGAAATATTTTCAAAAAATAGTGGTTACTCTTATTTCGTCAAATATTTATGTAATGTGACCGTAGCTTTAATATTTAATTTTTATGGTTTAAAAAAATGCAAATAGATTTATGATTAATATACAGGCATTTTCTGAAATCACTGTGATTTTAAACCACGAATGATTTTAAAATCACTTTAATGATTTTTTGGTATTCTGGAAATCACGAGATTTTAGCTTTTGAGTAGTGATTTTTTACTATTATCAATCACGAGCTTGAAGCTCTTTTGTTTTGCTTACAATAAAATTTGCTCAGAAAACAAAGAACAAGATCTAAAAATCAGGAAAAATATAAAAATTCTCCACACAAAATAAAGTGTTTTTTAAAATTAATAAATTTATGGTTCCGTTGTGAAAAATAATTAGTTTTTTGATAAAAACAAATAAAAAACAATTCAAAATAAATGTTTTATATTTAATCATTTTGTCAAGGAATTCAAAGCAAAATGCTTCAACTACTACAAGTGATTTCATATCGTAAGGCAATTAGCTGGCCGGTTTTAAATCAGGAGATATCTAATGATTTTGTGCGCAGAACACCTTTTTGATATCTTGTTTTTTTAAAGCCACACTCTAGTAAGCGTATACGTAATATTTATCAAATAATATTTCGTAATACTCATACGCTAATTGGCCTATCAACTGTGTTGTAGAATTGATTAGAACATTTTAAAGAAAAATAGTCTTATAAATAATATTAGCGATTAGCGGTGTAAAGAAGCAGAAAGAGCTACGTAGCCAGTAGGACATTGGTCCCACAAGACCTTGGTATGATTAGTCATACAGCAATTACGAGATTTGTAACTAGTCTCGGATTACAGTAGGTAGCTGTACGAATAAAGTTCATAATGTTAATATTAAAATAGATGTAAAAACAGTATTACGGCAAAAGCCGAGTGAATTCAAATCATTACGTTTGTAGAAGAGAAAATGATCTGCTCACCTAATGAAAAACCGACTATTCATTTCACAAAATTATTGGTTTAACTTCTAAGAAACCAAATAGATACACACAGTTTTGCAATAGAGCAATTGAAAGTTGCTTCCAAAACATTTTAAAGCTCTGATTTCATATCTTCACTACGTTTTTTTAAATTACCTCGCGTGTAAGAGATATACTGTTATTTCCTAAATTCAAGAGACAATAGGACACCATATTGTTTGTTATCTTAATATATAAAATTCGACTGTACGTGTGTTTAACATTGTACTCCTCCTAAACGACTGGACCGATTTAAATGATTTTCTGTGTATAAATTTGGGTTACGGGTTGGAAGGCTTATCATCATAAATCCGTCCGACAGGTGTCGCTGCAGTCGGTATCTGGCTTATTTATCTAGTACCTGTTTTTACCTGGTCTTGCACGGTGATTTACTCTATGAGTGCGATTTCTTAGAGTAAGAATGGAGAAAAATTCAATATTTTTTATTTTTATGCGTAGTCTATTTGTTTTATTCCTAAGATTTGAGCACAACAAACTAGTTATTACATTGGTAATAATTATTTAAGTTTTTTCTTTTTTATATTTAAGATTTGTATACTTATTGTAATTTTTTTTTTTATAGAAAAATTCAATAAAAAAAATTTTTTTATCAAAACCCAACTTATATTTTAATGAAAAGAAAATTTTTCACGCCCATTACTACGCCCACTTTTTAAATTTATCTCAAAACGGATAACGGCTAAACAAATTTTAGTTTTAATTATTAGTTTTATTATTTTCTTTTTAATTATATTTCAATATAAAGAAAATTTGAAGGCAAAACCACGTTTGCCGGGTCAGCTAGTATCTATATAAATAAAGGACTGGCCTGAGCAAACACAGCTAGTTTGATTGTAAAGAAAATATGAAATTTAGTTCAAGTCTTACTACATTATTTTCAAAATTTTGCAAAATTGTTTTAAAAATATCGTAAAAGTTGTGATGAAAGAATATGATTTTTAGGTAAAAATAAGAAATTTTATTTAAAATAATTGATGGTTTTTTTATAAACTTTTGCTTCAATAATTAAAAAAAAGAGTCAAATTTCATAGAAATCTATGCATAATTTTTGTTTTTATTTTCAATTCGTGAAGAAAATTTCCATATGCATACTCGTACATCAGTATAACAACTACAATCAAGCACGGTGAAGCAACACTAGCCAACTCATAAGGCAATATTTTTTTCTAATACAGTGGTAACTTTTATTGTGCGATAGATTAAGTAACTTGTATTATAAATAAAATCTAAAGTTGTGCATTTATTTTATTAAAATATGGTTGATTTTGCTGGGAATTTATGGGATTATATGCTGAGATAAAAATAAATGCATTTTGCATCTTTTGTATATTTTTTAAAATCATATTCTGATGTTTCCCATTTAATAGATTTAGTTTAACTTCAAGCCGTCACATACACAAACTAAAATATAAATATTTGTTTAATTTAAAAATCTTATTAAAAACATCGAAATTATATTTTATTAATACGAGAGAAAGAGATCTTAAATAATTTTGTACCCACTGTACTGTTATTATATTTTTTCTTGTTTTTTTTTTATCATTTCTTTACTTTCAATTACTTTTTAAACTTGTACCAAAAAAAAAAAAAAAATTGAAATATCAGTTTCAACTCACCTTCATCAATCTTCAAAATATTTTATTTGTAAGCAGTAAGATAAAGAAATAATTATAAAAAAGATTCATTTCAAAACACAAAGTTAAGGAAAACAAATGAAAATAAAAATTAATTTTTTATTGTTTCAGTTCGAAATTGGTTTCAAGTAAATGAAAAGCCAACAAACTAAATTGTATTCAAGTAAAGTTTTAAACAAAATATTTACCCTATTCACACTTTAATGAAAATGCAAAATTTATAAATTTTGCTTTGTTCCATAAATAGTGATATTTTATGTGGACACAAAACCACCAGGTCTGCTTAAAATATAAGAAATGCTGAAAATATTTAATAGAGTTTTAAATGAGCACAAGACTAATGAATACGGCTATTAGCTACGTATGATATTTATGATGTGATGCAATGATTTCTATAAAACTTAAAGGTAAAATATTTTTCATTATATTTTTGGTTCCCTTATGAGTATTTGTGATAACTAGAAAGGTGTGCAAAAGTTTATCTAAAAAAAGTAAAAATCAATTGAAAACTAGTTTGAAATTAACTGACAAAAGCCGATATTTAAAAATTTTGTAAGCTGTTTGATGAGAAACATAATTTAATTTAAAATTTAAAATCACTTACCTGATATAATACATTTGTTATCTTATATTTTATTATCAATTTCAATTTCCTTAATATAAAATAATTAGACTCTATTGTGAATTTTTTACCTTTTTTTTTTACTTTTTTTTCTATAATTCAAACAAACAAAAAATACATTTCATGTTTTAAGGAATTTTTTAATGGTTTCCTTGAACATACCATGACATGTTATATGACAACATTTAAAATTGAATAAAATACTTCCAGACATTTTAATGACAACAATAATAATTTGTTAACTTATCTTTCTACTTGTATGATATTCAATGAAAATAAAATAGAAAAATAAGAGAAAGAATAAATTAAAAAAGAAGCAAACACAAGACAAGAAAACTTGAGCTCTAATAAATCAGACACATACAGTACTAAACAAAAAGTATGATTTAATAAAATTTCTGCACTGAAAGTTTGTTTTTTCTTTCTTTTTTAAGTAAATTGAAGCTAATTTTAGAAATAAAATTTCTATTAAGTGAATTTATTTTGTGTTACCATAAGAGATTTTTACATAAAAAGCACTTTTATTAAAAACTTATAAACAAAATAAAATTTAAAAAAAGCCGATCTTGTATTAATTTTTTTTAAAGAAACCATTTCAAAGCAAACGATTTTATAGCTAATAAATCTTACTTACAGCAGACTACAGACTACGCAACTAAAATGGCTTTGGCTGCAATTAAAACAAACTAAGACTGCAGAAAATTTCTATAAACCTTGAGCTTTATTTTAATTAAATTTATATTTTGTCTGCATTTTCAAAAAAAAAAAAAATTACATAAACTAAAGTATTATTTGAGATAAAACTTTGATACATAAATTGATAAATTGTTCGAACGAAAGGAGTGTAAAATAAATTAACTCTATGCTTTGCATGTAAATATTTAAAATCGCAGCTTTATGTTTCAAGACATATTTTTCAATATGTCCTATTATTGCTGCAGAAAACTATTATTAATTGATTAATTTAGTATGTAGTTGTCTAGTACTATCGCTTAGTAGTGCTGAGGTTGTTCGCTCTTTAATACAATAAAGCAAATTAAATATCTGAATAGAAATTGAAGTCAAAAACTAACGTTAAAGCTAAAAAATAATTCAATTCGTTTATAAGTATTTAGTTTTTGATATTTTATGTTCCCTCTTAATCTCTTTTAAGACTCATAATTATACTTCTAATAAAAAATTAAGAAAATTTTTGATTTTAAACTGTAGCTTTTTAACTTTTTTCCATTTCTAAGTAATCGTTTTCATACAAACATGTGAATTTCAATTTTGACAGTTGGCAGCCTGTAGCTTGTAGTGTGATTCAGTAACTTTTATTACAAACATTCGTAACGATAATTTAAAGAATTCTGTATTCAGTAACTTTCCGACAAAAATATTCGAAGTTTACAACAAATTTAATAGCAAATAAATAATCATAGCAAATAACGATTTCTATCGTAAAAAATATTTTTGTCGGAAAGTTACTGACTATTAAATTCTATAAAAAACCGTTATAATTGTTTTTCCGATTTAGAAATAGTTACTAAATCGCACTATTCCTGTATTAATCTTTGCATAAACATAAACCTTTTTGTAAAATTGCAAAATTTAAATGAAAAAAAAACCATCAGTTTTGTTTTGTATTTAGAACTAAAATATTTTATTCAGAAGTGAAAATTTCAGTACCTGCTAACTACATTCTGCTCCATTTGCAAAATTTTCAAAAATTATTTTTTGGTTTACTTTTGAGGGAAAAAAATAATTAATAAAAAAAAATTTATTTGACACTTTTACAAAACAGATAATAAATGCAATAGTCACTTCCCTTAAAGGGCAAAACTTTTGACTGTTACTGTAGACACTTTTCTATATTACGACTTTTGATGTATCATTGTGCCTACACACGCTTAACATACTAACACTTATGTATATGGCAGCCTCCATGTAAAAAGCAACTCTATAAAAGACTTATTTTCATGAGATGTTTTCAAGTTTGTGTAGCGGCCTACACTACAAGCATCTTTAAATTTAAAACAAAATTTTTCTAAATTTTTCTTCATTTTTAATTTAATTCAGTTGCTGCTGCTGTAACAGCTAAAGATATTTCAATAAACTATTTTAACCACAAATTAAGTGTATTTATATGATTTAGGTATTTTTATAAAATAAATAATTTTTTTTGAGCTTCTTGTTTTTATTAAAGTTTTAATTTTTTAGATTTTTCAAATTGCGTGATATTTGAGTTGTGCCAAATTTGTGTTGACTGCACGATATGTTTGTAAACATTTTATTGAAAATAACTCAACAGGTTTTGTTAAGAAAAATCAGTATCAGATTTTATACCAAGAAAAGAAGCAACAACATAAATGCACAAGCTTATTTGTATGTATGGATACAATCATGTGCATCCAACACACATACGAACTTTTATATTTATTTCTGTAAGCATATATTTACACATACATATACATGTCTCTGATATATAACGTTGAAGGAAGTACAACTTGTTGTGCAAATGTGTATTCATTTAATAAACATAAAAAGAGGAGGCATTAAGAAAATTTCTTAAATATTATTTTACCAAATTAAAACAATAATTATTTTTTTTGCGATTATTATTTTATAATTAAACTAATTGTACGTTGTTGGAAAAGAGCAAATTAAATATTAATAAAAATAATTAATTTATTATAATTTTAAAGTAAAATAAGGAAGGAGCTTTAATTTTGTCATGTGTACTTTTTACGCTTCTGAACTTATGTTTGTTTAACTTAAAAATTTTTTCTGCATGTAATTACATAATTCCACCGGTTACTTGCTGACTTTTTTTTCAACGTAGACAAATATGCCAAAATACGAATAAACTTTTAATAATGAAAACAAATGCTCTAGACTTGTAATTAATTCCATTATGTACAAAAATAAAATGTTTTAAAGGCACAAAAAATAACATGTTGCTGCCTGTGTGTGACAAAAATCTAAACATTCGTTTAAAGCGCCTAAAGAAAAAAAAATGTTGTCTAACTAAACTTAATTAACAGAAAATATTATTAGTTTTTTAAATTTTATCAGTTCAATTATTTATAATTTTAAAGATTTTTACCATTATTTATAAAAAAAAAACATTTCTTTTATATAAAAACTATTTTCAACAAATTTCCTTGCCTAATACATAAATTTTTATTTTATTAGAAAAAGTCTTAAGAATTTAAAAAAATTTCAAAATATTTAATTTATTTTAATCTACGAGTATTAAATTATTGCCGTAGGTTTGGTTTTTGCTATAAATTCCTGCTAATCTAAGACCTCCGCAGCAGAAATTAAGGACAATTTTCTTTTTTCAATAATAAAGCAATTGCAATAAAAACTTCTTGTTATCATTAAATATTATTGCTTGCGGAATGTTTATAGTAGTGCTTTGCTTCTTCTTACTGATTACAATGGTGCTATTGCTAAAGATGAAAACGACCCTGGATGACAATGATGGTACGAGTAATGATGACGATATTGACGTTTCAAACATTGTTTTAGTTTTTGTCCTTGGCTTGTTCTCTGCTACTAATTTTTAAACAAAGACTTTGAAATGGAAGTAAAAGGAATAAAAAGATGGCAATGGTATATCAGAAAAATGTCAGAAATTCATCGTGCTGTAAACGCATTTTAATAATGGTAGTGGTTGCTTAATAAATTCTGAGGTGCTACCAGCACTTTAAAATAATTAATTCATAAGAAATATGAAAGCGAGATGCCCTGAAGTTCATAAATAAAATTATTTATATTAAAACGCAATTATTAATTTGTTACTCAAAAAGATTAAAAATGAAATAGATGCTGTTAAAACCGGCTGGTTAGAAAGAAAGCAGGGTATTTGTGTGCTTACTAGGCGACCCAGAAAGTCTTTTACGTAACCCATAAGTTCACTATATCAGATCTAGGCTATGAATGAAACCATTTACCCTGCTTAATGAGAACTTTTTTTATATTTCTGGGAGTCAACAAGAATTCTCTCAGTAAACTTGCTTTACAAAGGTAGACAGTCACAAAGTATATGCTCTGAAATTTCGTCATGTAAGCCATAAAACCTGCATTGGCTGTTCCTACTTAAACTGGTAATACTTAAGACCACAATATTTCAGATCCCTCTTATTGAGTGACAGAACATTTTGTAATGCACTTTGCTATAGTCTGATTTAGCTTGTCTGAGTTTAGTCAACGTTTCCTAATGTTTTTAGAATTGTTATTCAAGTCAAGAACCCTTTTTTTCCCTGATATATTTTGAAGAGATGCCAGATATAGGATTCAGATCCGATGAACGTGCGACGGGACACTCTGTTGGCTAAGTCCTTATGTCCAAGCATTTAATACAACGTCAGGTTGTTATTCCTTCAAAGATGACAGACAGTCCTTTACAATGGCTGATTTTAGCTCAGGTGAGCGCAAGCCCAGTAGTGCAATCTGACACTCTGACATCAAGTATATAGTCTTCGCTCTGGTCTTCTCACTCAAACCTCTCCTAGCACATGTGAACATGAAAGTTCGGTCTATACACACAGAATACAGCTTCAGTTATGAGAACTACAGTTGTTTACAATCAAAAATTCAGTTGTGATAATTGAAATTTTTAATAGAAATTCAGTTTTACAGCTCGAAATATTTTAAACAGAACTAATTTTTGGTTTGTATTATCGAATTCTAGAAAAATTTGATTATCACAGATGAATTTTTGATTGGAAGCAAATTTAGTTCTCACAACCGACGTTGTGTTCTATATTTGGGTACTTGATTTATTATCACAATTTTTCTACTTGAAAGCGTCAGTGAATCAAACCGCGACAACCTCTTCGTGCCCTGAATTTGGATCACTTAATTATCCCTATATGATATTAGTAATCTAATGTTATTCTTCATCACTAGAGTAGGTGTCATATAAAGATTCCTTAAAAAGGTCAAGTATTTTTAGATGTCCTGCCAAATTCTCTACAGAAATCCCCGATAGTCGTAATACATTTTTGCAAGCCTTCTCTTATAAACACAGAAAACAACTTCGGTTATGAGAACTAAACTTGTTTCCAATTAAAAAATTCTTTTGTGATAATCAAGTTTTTCAGTTATAGCAACTAGAATTCCATAATACAAGCAAAAAACTAGTTTTGTTAAAAATATTTCGAGCTGTAAAACTAAATTTCTATTGTCAAGATTAAAAATTTCAATGTCGCAACTGAATTTTTGATTGGAAACAAATTTACTTCTCACAACCGAAAATGTTTTCTGTGTGTAAAGAAAACATACTTTGCTACTATCTAATTCTCATACAGAATATATCCCAAAATATCATTAAGGACAGCTTATTTTAAATGATTGGTTTGGTTGGCTTATATGGGGGTCTGAGGGCCTTCAATTAGAATTACAAGATTTCGTTTTGAACTACCCACTCGAGAAAACTACAACTCAACCCAGATAAATCTATCCAGTAAAATTTAATAGTTTTAATTTTTATCTTTTAAATTTGAGCACAAAATTTTAAAAAACGTAAGTGTAAAAAGATATAAATTAAAGTTTCGATATATTTTTTAAAATTACTTTTCTATTTTTATTTATCGTTTGCTAATCAATCACTGCCTGAAAATCGCGATTGCATTTAAAATTGTATATTAAAGATTAAATCTAATAATGTGGTATTAAGTGTTCTGTGTTTTCCATCACAGAGCTAAAATCGTATACTTTTAAATGAAGAAAAAGTAGCTGACACTGCAGCGGAAACGGAAGTGTATGCAAGTAAGAAGTTATGACATAAACATAAATGCGAGAATAAATACAGTACACAAGTTGGTGTGTTTATACCCGTAGTTGTATACGTAATATAGTAAAAGGTGTGGTATTACGGTTTAGCTGTTTATGACAAAATTAAATTTCTTAAACGCAAAATATTAAAATTTCAATGCTGTACATGTAAAAGGATGTACGAGAATTTTCAAATTGAGTTGCAAATTATTACACCAATTTCAAAATTCCTGTTCATTGAAGATGAGTATTCACTCAAAATAAGAGAGTCAATCAAAGTAAATGTAACATCACTGGTTTAGCTTTTTTAAAAGCAAATTAATTGGTAACAGAATTTTTCAAAGTGCTGATTGATACGTTACGCAGAGTATTTCTATTTTTCAAATAACGAAGCAAAACTATTTTCTTAAAATGAGCACATAAACCATTTTCTCAACAATAAATGAGTTAATAACTAGAAAAAAATTAAACGGTTTGATAACAAGATAATTAATTTACTAAAATTAATATTCATATTTTATATGATTTAAAATTTTTGCTAATGGCAGGGTAAACGCATGATTCATTTCAACCGAATAACAAACTTTTATCTTGAGTTTTTTGTTGTTAGTTTGGCGTAAGAAAAACTTATTTTGTTGAAGAGCAGCACACAAAAAAAAATTTTTCTCTGCTTATTTTCCAGCTAAAGACGTTTCATATTACGCTTAATTAAAATTGACCCCCATTGTAAGCGACTGGGTAAAGACTGTAAGACTGCACACAGACAACTAACTTCATCTTGGAAATAATATTTACACATTACTGGCCTTACCTACTCATTCTTAGCCAAAACCAAAAATACCCAAACAAAAACTTTTAGTTTTTTATTTTTCCTTTTCTTTTTTTTTTTTTTGTTCGTAAAACTGTATAAGCCTGAGATAAAAATATTTAGCACTTTTCTGTTTTTAATTTTTCACTTTTCATTAACATGATAAACATTATGTGGTAGAGACTTGGAGCTGTTTTTGTGATAAGATTTTTATAAGTGTTTCCATAAAGTGGCGTCATATCTATTGTGTATACAGTATGAATTAAATAATAGTGTTAAAACTTACCTATCAACTGTGTATGTACGAGTACAGTGTAAACTCCCAGTGGAAGTTAATTTTACTACTAACATCCTACTATCTTACAGCCTGATTTTGTTAATCTAATATCATTGAAATTTTATGCTAATAATTCGAAGAACTTATGAAAGTTTTAATTTAATTTTATTTTTAATAAGAGCAGCTTTATGAATACACTTTTTATTTAAATTTACGAAATTGTCTGTACGTTTTATAATTATTCTCAGCAGTGAATGCAATACGATATGCTGACATAATAAAATTTCATTCAAGTTAGACTTTTCTTGACACAAAAAACAATACAAAAATATTGTTTATTAAAACTGCAGTAAAATTGTCATAGTTTGTTACCACTTCTAATCTTTAAGGCCACTAATACAAGTTAGCGATAGTTAAAGTTAAGATTTTATATCAAGCTTTGACATTAAATTAAATTCGGCAGTGCCGAGTCTTATATACCCTCCACTATTTTTCACCTTCCACATTCTTTTATAATATTAAAACCATAGAGTGAAGATAAATATGTCTTAACGTAACCCCTTAAGTTTTTTAGTATTTATAAATATTTTTTCAGTATTAATGGCATATTTATGAAATATGTCTTACGTCATTATATATTAAATATTTTTAGTAGTACTTAAGCGGAGATCGTCTGCGTTTGTAAACTACCAAGAACATATTCAGATATTACTTTGGTTCATTTTAAATTTTTTTGGAAATATTCATATACCTTAGTGTTGTTACTCAGAGGCATTTTAGCAACTTCTAGAAGAACCATAAATTATTTGTGGGGAGATCGTCTACATTTGTAATCTACTGCATAAATACTCAAAAATTTCTTAGGATAATTTAAAATTTTGTTTTGAAATTTCCATATACTCTAGTGCTCTTGTTCTTAAGGACTTTAACAGTTTCCGTTTTACATCATAAAATAAAAACTAAGAATTTTTCAGAAAATGTTAAAACACTTCCAAAAAGCTTAGAGCCTACAGATTAAATTCTTTTTTGATTTTAGTAATTTTTCTGGGCAAAATCATGAATTTTAAAAACCCTTTAGGGAAAGAGTGCTGGAGTATGAGGGAATTCAAAAATTTTTTTAAAAAATAGTCCAAAGTAACTCCTGAGTATTTGGGTGATAGGTTACAAATATAGACGATTTCCCCTTTAGTATGATATGTGTCCCATCCCGTAATCTTTTATGGTTCGTCCGGAAGTCACTAAAATCCCTGAAAGCAACAGCAATGGGGTATATGGAAATTTCAAAAAAAATTTTAAAATATTCCAAAGTAAGTTCTGAGCATTTGGGCGATATATTATAAATATAGACGATCTCCCCTTTAAAATGATATATGTCCCATGAAGAACTTTTAGGTTCTTATGAAAAACTTTTCATTTCGTTTTCATTAAAAAATCAAAAAGTACCATTAAATTTAATAAAAAGTGCCATTTTATCCCTTTAATGATTTTTGACTTTGCTTATGATCGCTTAATTCCAATCTCGCACTTCGATGTTTGAAAATAATAAAATATCAAAAAGTACCAAAAAAATCAGTAAAAACTTCTACAATGATTTTTCACTTTGTTCAGGACCATCCTTATACTTCTACACTTATTTACATTGCAATATCGATAAGTACCATAAAATTTTATAAAAAATACTATTTTGTGCCTTAATTATAGATTTCTTATTTCGTTCAGTACCGCTTAATTCTACTGTCACTATTCGAAGTTTTGCACATAACATAAAAAGTAACACTAAAATTAATTAAATAGAAAGTCCAATTTTATATCCCCCTTTTGGTACTTTTTTTCTCCCTGGCAATTAATTCTTTAAATAGAGTTTTATTGGGTTTTACAAATGAAAAACAGAATGTTCATATGATGCATCAATTTACATAAAAGTACATATTTAGAAATAGGAGTAAAAAGGGGCAAATGTTTTACCCCTTTTTTGCCCGAATTTTAAAAAAGTGCCAATGTACATTTGAGGCCTTTTTAAGAAGAGAAGAATACAATTTAGTTTTTGTTGCTGTGATTGTTACTTTAAAAGATAAATGGGGTTAAAGAAATGTACCAATGGTTTTACTCGTTTTTTAAATTTTTTACCCCTTAAATATTTCTAAAAATCGGTACTCATTCGTCTTACACATTGGGACAGGAAGCTGCTCATCGAATTTCAAGCCTGTAGCTTTAGCCATTTGGGCTGGGTAATGATAAATCAGTCAGTCAGTCAGTCAGTCAGTCAATCAGTCAGTCAGTCAGTAACGCTATTCTTTTATTTTTATAGAGAAGACATGTTTATAAATGATACAATAGAAATTTAGTTTGTAACATTTTTTTCTTATTAAATTTCTAAAAATCCTTTCATAATATTTTTTTCTCAGTACTCAGGACCAAACTTTATTAAAAGCATATTTGTAAATTAATGATTTTAGCAAAAATATTTGAAAAAAAAAAATAAAAACTTAATTACTTAATTTACTGTGGCATTTAATTTAATTAAAACCAACCCTAATCATAAAACCATAAACTAAATATTTATTAAAAATTGAAACTTCTGTTGATTGTACTGTTATTACATGCACTAACTTTTTTTTTTTTTTTTTGTTGCTTTTGTAACAAATAATAACAGCAGCAACAAAAACGCACAAATAATTGAATAGGAAAACCTATGGCGCCATTGTGCTATTAAATGAATGAATAAATAACAAAATAAAAATAAAAACAAAAGCAAAACTGTGTGGGAAATTAAGGCCAATCAATAGAAATTTATTTAGGAAACCATTCTTGTTGTTGCAAATACTATTGTCAAAATATAAAGCACAAAAAAAAATTTCAAGTTGTACCGAGTGCTTATTTCTGTTTGTATTTGTAATTGTATATTTATGCATATACGTATGTGTTTGTGTTTGTGAACGAGAGAGGAAAAGAGTTTTGTAAAAGTTTTTGTTAAATAAACTTTCTTTGTTGTTGTAAATAAATTTGTTTTGTCGTTTTATCGTTACAAAAACTAAAGTGAAAATCGAAAAAAGAGGTAAAATAAAAAACAAGAGTTCTACTTTTGGGTGGTGGTATTTACGAGTGTATTCAATAAATTGCATAATTTATAGATACCAGACACATTAAAAGAAAAACTTTTTGATTGTAAACCCTGCTAAGCTCAATTATAATTTCCGGCCAAAATTATTAACAAACACAAAAATGCTATTTACTTACTTACTGCTAAGTGAATTGTTGTCTACACACTCGTACGTACACACGAGAGTTTTCGTATACAGGCAATACAAATGCCGATAAAATTATAATTATTCGCATTCATTTTAAGTGTTGCTTACCAATTGTATTACGTGCCACTGACATCGTGGTAATATTAAGTTGGCCATTTTCCTTAAATATCCCAACTATAAAACAAATTAACAAGAAATGTGTAATTTTAATCTTTTTAATAGAAAATACAAAAGAAAGTTAATATGTAAAAATAATTAATTCTTTTTTTTTATTTTTATTTTATTCGCTTTAGAAATTATAAATTTAAAATTTTAAAATATACTAATGTGCTGTTTTTATAACGCAAGTGATTAACTCGTCTAAAAAACTTGTATGAAAAGCACTCAATATTTTGAATACTTTTCATATAAAACTGCCA
Source organism: Thelaira solivaga (assembly GCA_947397855.1). NCBI lineage: Eukaryota > Metazoa > Arthropoda > Insecta > Diptera > Tachinidae > Thelaira > Thelaira solivaga. The sequence continues at coordinate 54,280,788 of OX377613.1, read as the reverse complement.
GACGAGTTGATCGCTTGTGTTATGAAAACAGCATATAAGATTAATTAGAAAAAAAATGTGTCTTGTTAAAATTTGTTTCATGCATTTTTTTGTGTCAATCTTTTTTATATTGAATCTTCCTTTTTAAAAATTTACAATAAGTATTAGAACCTCAGCCAAATAAAAAATAAATAAATAAAGTAGTTGTTATTGCCACATAAAGTGCTTACAAATGGATAGCTTCAGGTGGTCAGAGCAAAGATTCCAGTTATCTTGAGCCGTTTATGGCCCTCACAAGTAAATTTGGATGAAGCAAAACTTTCATTTACATTTATAAGTTCATCTTGAATAACCGGTACGTTGAGATCTTTAGAAATATTTTTATTTTTTGATGGACGATGGAGCAGCTGTTATTATTCTTTGTAACTTCTCAATATTAGATGGTGAGGCTGTTCCCCAAAGCTGCACGCCGTATAGCCAAATAGATTTTGGGATTGTTTAATATCTAGCAATGAATTCTCTCGAACAGATCTCAATTTTAACTGAGCAATTTTTGGCTGCAATGTGGTAGGTCCTTTTAAGGCGACCATCCAATTTTTGCAGCAGTCTGTTTAAAAGCCGACTTAGCATTTGAATTTAAATAAAAATTTTTAAAAATTATTAATTATTTTTAATTGAAATAGGAAAAAAATTATATATTTTAAAACACTAGTACAAGCAAATCCGACTAATTTTTAGCCTTTTTTAAATAGAAAACTATTTTCATTTTTATATTTAAAGCTAAAATAGCAAACACAATATGATTCATCACTATTTGTCGTCACCTTATTCGAAAAATATGGCTCTGAGTCCTTTACTTTGTAGTATAGTTGTAAAAGCTAAATAAACAAGCGTTTGGTTTATTTCCTTTAAATTTAAATCCCAATTTTCAATAATTAGAATAGTAAATAATAAAAATAATTTTTTTTCTGTTTAAATTACCTTAAATTGGGTTACTTATAAACTGATGACCAGTATTTTTAATTATTAAAAATGTTTAATTTTTAACAAAAAAAAAAAGGTTCACTTGGGTCCTCTGACGTAGTAGCTTTGAGATTGTACTTGTATGACAGGAAAGACGATTAGTGATAGAGATAGCAGAGTGAAACTAAGTAGAAAAATAGTGGGGGAAGTACTAAGAAGAGGAGGAAGACGAATCCGTCAACTAAACCAATTCCTATTCCTAGTGCCTATCCCTATAGTCGACAGTGCTTCCTGAATTAGAGCTTGCATTGATACGCTAGGATAGGGTACAGGCGAAGAACAGATTCCTGCTCTTTCTCATCTTGACAACTTTTACAGTATTCATTCGATGGTAAACTAATTCTAATTGAAGGGTTACTAAAACTGCAGTGTCTTATTATTGGCGAAACCACATTTCTCAATTGGGCTCTCTCTAGTTCCAGTAAGCCTCTAGTGCGACTACTCTCCAACCTAGGTCAGATCATTAACGCCATATTGCACGTTTGTTAGTATCTGCATCTAAACTATGCCTTACATAAAAACATACCCTCGAGAAAGAGATGTTGCAGGGCGTTTCGGTATTCTGCGCTGGCAGCCTCCATCCTTCTCTTGCTGGGTTATCCGGTCTGCAGTTTTCTCTGCTAGTCCCATGTCTACATACCCAAATGAGGATGACTACCAAATGTCCCGCCAAACTATTTAAAGATATTCCGCATTTTCGGACCAGATTGGATGTCGAATAGACTCCCACTAAAGACAGTCAGTAAAAATGTGAATATTCCATTATATAACAGTCAGTCTGATGCTTTTTAGGGAGTCTGAAGTTTATATTACACTCTGATGCCTCAATGCAGATTCCTCCACCTACTCCAGAACTATTATTAAAGCTATCAGTGAATATATCTAGATCCTCTCTTATAGGAGTAGATCCTACCGAGATTCCCGTTTCATCCCAAATAGTGAATCGAAAGTCCCTTTACAGGAATGATCTTGGGGTGATGTAGTCAATGAGACTGGAGATCTTGCTCCAAGTGCCAATTATGGGTGATTGTCCCCATGATCTATGGTTTGCAATGCCAATTTCTCAGCTTTTAGATCAACTCTCAACTAATTTAGCAACATGCCTTATTGCCTGTCAATAACATTGCCTTTGTAACCAAGAAAACCATGTTGTATATAAAGTAGTAAAAATACTTGAATCATTTCTTTTCTTTTACATTTTATGTTTTAATTAACATTTAATATTAATTTTCTACTTACAGGTATGTAGCAACACATAACAGTCATAATTAAGACCCAACTCTTAATGTAAATAATGGTGTAACAAGCTGCGAGTATGCGATGCTTCTCTCCACATCTTTATTTTATTGGCCTTTAAAGTAAACATGTTTTTAATTACAATGTTTAAATAAACCACAGATATGACAACTGGCAAGTAGATACTAAAGTAAAGTTTACACTTGAACAACAACATTCAGTTTTACGATTAACAAACACATACACACATACACTTACATTTACGCACTTGCAAATAAACGATTTACAAGGTTGGGTGTACAAACTGTGTGTACTTTTAAGCTCATACAAACATAGCATGAGAACAAGAAAACAAAGTATAAAGTAGATAATCATAATGAGATTTTTAACATTAAACGTTAAAATATCAAATAACCATTAAATTATCAGCATTAAAATAAAATTAAAGAAAAAAAAATGAAAATAAAAACAATGTGAGACAATAAAAGTTTATAATTTCATAACAGCAAGTAAATAAGAAACAAAAAGATGCTGCACGACTCTTTTGACACAAAATCCAGTGCACACTTTTCACGTTGACACATTCAAGTTGTACGATGTAAATAATTACTTGCTTACAAACATATGATAGCTGACTGCAAAAAAATACTAAAAATTAACATTACGTGTGTACCCATAGGCCAAAACAAGAAAGATACTCGTACATTTATATTACATAAACTGCAAAATTAGGGAGCGCATCTTAAAGTTAAGGTATTTTTAAGAAGATTTTATAGAGAAGTTGCTCATAATTCTCTAAGTTATATTAGATTAGCACCAGTAGGTTAACGTAAACAAGGTTAGGTTAGGTTAGGTTAAACAGGTCGCCCGAAAGAAATAAAGCAAGAGCTGGGCTAACTTGGGTCCTCTGAAGTGGTCCCTTTGTGATACCTGTATAGAGGAAAATAAAGAAGAGGAGGGATAGTAATAGCAGAGTGAATAAGGTAAACAAGCAACTGAGAGAAATTCAAATTTAAGCTATCATGGGTATTATCTTATATTAGTGCATATGAAGACGGTGGGAGACAAACTAAGAACCAGAAAAGTATATTTAAGCAGAAAACATTTTTTTTCAGTACTTAGTTGAGGCTTAGAGTATTAACATCAGCATCCAATTAAAAGTTTTCTTTATTTTAAGCAAAATTCTCATACTGGAATCACTACAAAAATTTAATTTCTATTCGGAGACGAAAATTTAGAGTCATATAAAAAGAATCATGTTTGAAGATTTAGTTCCGGCAAACCCTCAATTTGATTCCGGCAAGATTTAATTTACTTATTCTGTTTGTCTATTTAAGTTAAGACTCCGATTCTATAGAATCTAACTTATTCGCTCCGTTTGTTAAATTTAAAGTAACAGCTTGTCAAAGTAAGCTCACATATGAGTGTATATGATGCCGCCTTAATATTGAATTAATGAAGTCTTCACATATAAAGAAAATGCTTGTAAAGTTTCATTATTAATGTGAAATGATAAAGCTTGTTGTAATTAAAGCAACAAATAATTGACGACAGTGAAAATTAAGGTTGAAAGGAACAAATTCGATTTAATAAAATATTTATTAAAAACTCAATTTGCGTTACATGCTTTTCAAAAAGACTTTGCAAACGAAAATACATTTATAAAAAATTTACCCTTTAAATAACACCTTATAGCGTTGTAAGAATTGAATTTAATACCATATTTATTGCACAATGGGGTGACTTTCCAATTCTTTTTAAAAATATTTGTAAACTAAATCTGTGGTAATATGGAAAAACCGCTTATGACCAGGGTTCACTTGATATGGGTGCCAGGTCATAGTGGATATGTAAGCAATGAGAAGGCAAACAAACTCTCAAAAAAAAGGAGCTGCTAAAAGATTCATTGGCCCAGGACCATTCTGAAGACTGTCTTGGAGCTCCATTTAAGTATCAATAAAGCAAAAATATTCATGCCATTTCGAACTCGAAAGAGAACGAATGAATTATTTGTCTCTAATCGCTCAAGTATTCGCATTATTACTGTATTCATGACTGTACATTGCAGAGTATTGAAACCCTTGGATCAGTCAACATGACCTCTGTAGGTTTTGTAACAAAGATGAAGAGAGAGCAGAACATAAATAAAACATGAATTCTTAATGGATAGTAGAGTCAGGGAGAATTTATAACTTGAGAGTAGAGTCACAATAAGTCTTTTTTTAGCCTCAATGACCAGGTGACTAAGTCTAAGTTATTTTAAAGAACTACAACTTTAGATGCCTTAAAAGTTTTTCTTATAAAAATTGCAATTCTAGCAAACAATTGGGGGATATATCAATCCATCATTTCTGAATCACAATAATAAAGTTATTGAGTTAATGAAAAAGACAACAAGTCAATTTTTACTTAAGTCAACTTCAATAATTTTTCCTTATTACCACTGAAACCTTTTTCAACTAATTTAAATATTAAAGAAATTGATATTCGTTTATATTAGTAAAATAAAATTAACAAAACAAAATGCCTATCATCGCACTCATTAACCAAATAAATAATTTATTGATTATAACTGTCAGTTTACCTACTAATCAAGTTATTAATTGTGTACAATAGAGTCATATTAGTAATTATTTTGTTGAAATTAAAAGTAGTTTTGATAGCTGGTTTTGATTAAATAATGGTCTCAACTGTCAAATTAGTAACTACTAATTATGATAAATTGAATGGAAAAAAAATTTACTTAACACTTTCTAATTATAAAGCACATGCATACAATAATAACTCTTATTAATTAGAAAACGTACAATACTAAATGTGCTTTTAAATAGACATTGTGGTCATGTGAAAGTACACAACACAATACACATGTACTGATAAATAAACAAAAGCATAAAATTAATGCAAATCATCAGCGCACAAAAATTTTCAAAAGCAGTTTTACGGCTGCTTCAGATGGGAATATTTTCATGCAAACTTTTATGTGACTAAAATGTACGTGTAATTTAAAAAGTGTCCCAGTAGTCTGCAAATTTCAGAAGAAAATAGTTTTATGGTAAACAATTTATTAGACTAATAAATAATAATTTATCCCATAGAATATGAATTAAATTACTAAAAGACTTTATTTAATTTAATAAATTATATGTAAAAGTAGTAGACACTTTACCACTTTTTTTTTTCTTAAGCTGGTTTTGCTGTAACGATGCAGTATTGGGTATAATTTCAAACATATTAAGCTGTTTTTGTTAAAATTTACTTATATATTTATTTTTTTCTTTCATCGTATTTTCCTGTTCATCTGCGTGAGAAAACTCGCTTAGAAAACTGAGTAAAATTAATCGCGTTTTCTATTCTTAAAAAACATTTTGCCTTTAAATTATATAATGGATCTAATTAAACAGTCCGCTCCGCGATTGCGGAAAGCATTTTTAAACTGTACAAAGTGATGGATTTTTATGAAAAATATCTAGGCGAAGAACATGTTGGATTTCTTATTTCATAAACATACAAATTAAGTAATTTGCTTAATTGTATAAAGACCAGGACCACACAGGCAATTTAGTTGGGCAATTCTTTCTCAATTCTCTTTTAAAATTGTCGTTTTTTCCACACACCAATTTTTTGTTTTGCCAATTTTAGCATTCTTATTCAGTCATTCATTAAGCCTTCAAGCTACCTTTTTTCTTTTCTTACCTCTTTAGAAAAGATACAAGAGAGAACAGAGTAAGTTTTTACCCCTTTCCATTCTTCTTTCCTCTCTCCTGGTCAAACGAGTAGTTGAAACAGTTTTAAAAAAAGAGGAGTATCTCATAATCACTTATAAATTAAGTGCAAAACATGTAAAATATTTGCATCTTTTATATGCAACATGTTGAGAAAAGAACACAATTTTGATTTTAAATATTACATTTTTTTAGAAAAGAAAACACCATAAGATATCTGAGAATATGCCCTTATCTTATTTCTAATGTAAATTAGATAGTCTATCCTCACATCTTTGTTCACCGAGAAATTTGTGTCTCTAAACCAGGCACTAAGAATGGCAGTCCCAGTTTTCTGACGTGTGTTATCACAGTAACCAGTCTGGAAATATTCTTCCTATTTCTAGTCGCCAACTACACAGAAAACAAATTAGTAACTAATTAAAAATTGTAATTAAAAAATTTATTAAATCAATTAAATTTTTAATTGAGTCAATTAAATATTTAATTAAAATGAAAAATATTTAATTGATTTAATTAAAAATTTTAATGATTTAACAAATATTTTAATTAAAATTTTAATTGGTTAATAATTGTTTTTCTCTGTAAACACTTTTCAGCAGTCAGCATAAATTTTCTAATGGTTGATAATACGGTGATTCCAATGTCAGCATACTCGTATAGTTTTTGATTTCAAAGTCAATGCAGCTTTAAAGTACTCCATGAAACGTTCTGCCAACTATTGGGAGGCGGCTACTCTGTATTGCAATGGGAAAGCTAAATGTTTTGCGTCTGATCTTGGGTTATCGCAAGATATTTGTGTGTATAAAACAATGCATTACAGAACGGGGTTCTACCAGACAAATGCAAAAAGTAAACGATGAAACATATTAAAAATTTGATTTCGTGCCATTTTTTTTCATATCGCAATACAGAATAGCCCCCAGCTTTAAGACGGCTACAAGAAATCATACAAAATTTTGTAGTTAAAACTGCGCTATTTATTAAAAATTAAACAAAAAATATATTTGAGTAATAGATTTCTCTATATATTTTTTTCTGTGAAATATTTGTTTTTAATTAAGTTTTTTTTTGTGCAGTTCAGTATATGTACCTATTATTAATAATATTTCCATGTAATTGCCTATTATTGAAGGTACATAAACAATATTTTTGTTTAGTTATTTAATTTCTTATTTTTCTGTATTTAAAATAATATCAAATTATCAGAAATTAAATCACTAAGCAAAAATATTATTTATGTAATAATAGGCAATTACATGGAAATATTATTGGTAATATACTGAACTAAAATATTGAAAAATAAAAATACATACAAAAACCCATAACAAGAAATATAATTTTTTCTACAATTTTTACTTATCAAGTTTTTTTCTTTCCATATAAATCATAATTTTTTTTTTTTTTATAAAATTTTATATTATTAAAATTTTAATAATATGAAAACTGTGCAAAATATTAGTTAAATAAAATTTGTACAACAATCGAACACCAACAGTTAATAATGGCCATTACATTAAATTTGAATTCATTCAAAATTGGCTTTGATACTAATTTTGTTAATCAACACTTTTTTGTGAATCAATTAACTAACTCAAAAAGTTTAATTAATATGAAATGAGAGCTAAGTAGTTTATTTAACCAAAATGGGTTTTTTTAAGTGATAAAAACAAAAATGCCAACTGCGGGTAAATGCCAAACATAAGAACGTTTATCCACTGCCTGATTCTCTTTATATTCTTTATATAACTTATTTTCTTCTTTTTATTCTTAATAAAAATTAGAACATTTAAACCATATTTTATGACTTTATTAACTCACTCATAATTAATAAGAGTTTATTTCTAGACTTTAAAAAACCAAATGCTTTCACATGTTGCAGTCATAAAAATCACAAGAAGTTTTCTATAAACTTTTATGACCAATAAATATCTTAATAACTTAATTGTTGCAATAAAATCAAAAGAAAAGATAAGCATAAGCCTGTAAGGGGTTGGGTTACTATCATTCAGTTTTACAGACAAGCACTAATTTTGGGCTCTAAGAAGAGTTTTTCTATTTTTTATAGCATTTTGAAGTTAAAAAAATTTTACTGTAAATGGGCTCAAATCATTACTTTTGATATTGAATAAAATTTAAAGAATATTTTAATCTTCTTTTATGATTTAATTTTTAAATTTGCTTGATATCGAGGAACTCGAATTACATTCATTAAATTTTAATCTTCACTGCAAATAATCCAAAATTTTAAATTTTATATAAAATTGAAATAAATAATTTAAATTAATTTAATTTAATAATTTAAATCAATAATTAAAAAAAATAATTTCATAATTTAAATAAATTTAATTTATTAATTTTAAATTTTTAAATTAAAGAAAACTTAAATAGATGGCAAGTCTTTACATGCCTTAACAGTTGCGGTATTAAATAGGATATAGACACTATTTTACTAAAATTAATGCTGACTCTTTTATTTAAATGGACTTATATTAGCTCACATATCTGATTGTGACAACAAACTTTCACATAAACTAATAACAAAACTAAGTTTTGTAACTTATTTAATACCAGCTGTTTTTCCCCGGTCTCTTCCGGCTCAATCCTTTATTATGTGGGCGTTTGTACCAATTTTTAAAAAAATCCGTTTACAAATAGAATTTTAATTGTTAAAAATATCATCCCAATAAATAAAGCTAATGTTCTTGTTAGCATTATTATTAGAGGCGTCAAACAAAGTGCTAAATAAAATATTTCAAAGTATAATTTCAGGCTTAAATTAAGTATGGACCCATAAGCTTTTGTACAGTGGCGAGTGAAAAAGAGTTTAAAAGTTTGTTTGGCGGGTTTTAAAATATATGGTGAACTTCCTTGAAGTATAGAGACTAAATGTATTAAATTTCAGACAAATCCGTTATAAAACAAAAAAAAAAAAAAACATGAATTTTGTTTATATAGATCTCCCTTTCAAATACAAGTCCAAATAAAAAAAGGGGAGAGTTGCAAAAGGGAAAAAAATCTTGTACACGGGTAATTTTATTTTCAATAAGCAAGTGGCAAACAATTTGTGTTTTAAATTGAAAAGTTAATTGAAATCTTGTTATTTCATATACGTACCGCTCACAATTTCAATTTATATTTTCTTCAATTTCAGAAAAACTTTCAAAAATGTTTTCGTTTAATTCAACTACAAATAAAAGGAAAATAAAGTAAATACTGCAGCATTGTTGCAAAAGTATTTCAATTATGGGAAAACCAATAAAGGAACGACAAACTAAGAAACAAGTTTGCTAAGTTTTATTTTTTTATAGAAAATAGTAAAGTAAACATGAATATTGAAAAAACCTTGAAATGCTAAATAGCTTCCTACAAAAAAAAAGCCAGCTAGAAATAAGAAATAGATATTTTTACTGGTGTAAACAATAACTATATACATCTGGGGTGTTTTTAATTTTTTATTGAATTAATCAAATGAAAATGAAAAAGTTCCTTTTATTAAGAATTTATTAGTTTCTAGCTCTTGCGTTTAATTACTTTTAAAAGTAGAAAAATTTAAAAAAAAAGCGTTAGATAAAATTAAATGTTGCATTTATCTCTTGTAATAAATTAAATAAAAAATATTGCATCCAACTTATGTTTAATAAAATTTAATTTATGCAGCAGAAATGCACAGAATTTCTTTTGTACTTTTTTTGTTTTTTTTTGTTTATATATTGGCATAAGCCACCAATAAAACAAACAATAAATCATGACTCATCTGCATTGACAATAAGATGCAAAACTAATGAACGCCGCATGGGAAACAAAAATACAAATACGAAAAAAAAAATTTTTAAATAAAACAATAAAATAAAACAAAACAAAGTGTGCTCGTATAGGAATACAAAAAATGCAAAAAAACAAAAACTTTTAAATAAAATAAAATTGGCATTTATTCGAGCAGTGTGTCATAGATTTAGTTATACAATTGTCTTGCGTTTCATTGTTATTTGAAGAACGACACTATCAAAAAAAAAATAAATAAATAAATAAATAAACAAAAAAAAAAATCAAACATAAATAAATACAACATGTTTTACAGCTTACCATTGTGGTTATTTGTTGTACATTAAATTCTACTTTTTGTCTGCTACAGCAGGTAAGAAATGAGTCACTTTGCATACCAAAAAAAAAAAAAATTAAAACAATTTATTAAATTTAATTTATTAAATTGAGCAAACAAAGTGAAGAGGCCTTCAATAGTACAGTTTTCTCCTTTTTAGAAATTAATTGTTATGAAAACCTGAAGAAAACAAAAAAAAAAAAAATCAGTGAATAAATATTTCACAGAACAAAAAACGCTAAAAAATTTTATTTAAAATATTTGCATAACACTATGGAAAATTTTTTTTTTTTGCCAAAATGTTACAACTAAGCGAAAAAACATCAAGATAAGGAAAAAATTTAAAAGGTCATAAAAAAAACTGACACATACGAACGCCAAACCCTTTGAGGGTTTTACTATACTGACCTAGTACCATCACCCTGACTTGGAATTTCTCACCCCCAGATTGGCTGTTGTACTGTGTAATTTGATGAAAAATATGCGATCCTTTCAAAAAGTTAAATAATAACGTAATTTTGTAGCTGCAATTTAAAGTATTGGGTTATTCGAAAAATAATAAATTTTTTTTTTTTTTTTTTTTTTTTTTTGGGAAAAACAGTTATGTGATTTCGATAAATTTATCCTCTTCACTTCGTTCTCACGCTTTGTTATTTACATCAACTACTGCTTTAACCGTGTCTTTATCAGCTTCAAACAGAACTCTAGACATCTAAATTGTGGAACGAAATTTTGCAAACCAGTTCTGTAATACGATTCAGTAACTTTGAAGGGTGAGAGTTAACAATTTTACTGAATCAGAAGTTAACTCTTTTTAACCAAACATTTTTCTTTAAAATTGAATATTAAATCCCACTACTGGCACTGGTAACACATCGTCTCCATACGCAGCAGGTTATTTCTTTCTGGCTTGAACAGCATTCTCAATTTTTCTATAGTAAAAAAAAATATGATGAAATTGCTGCTATTGCTGTCCATATTTAAAAGGGCACTAGTCAAAAAGTTTTCCAGGCACAAGCCTTGCTATATCAGTAGTTCGATTCAGTAACTTTTAAGAGTTTTCTGTTTCCACTAACGAATGTATAATTCAGTAATTTTTATTTAATTTTAGAAGCTAAAAATAATATGAATACCTTGGACAACAACCGAAAATTACTTATTTAAAAAAAAATTATTTATTTTGGGGTTAATTAAATAACACAAAATTCTGGCTTTTATTTTACCACACAGCTGACAGTTAACAATTTTACTGAATCAGAAGTTCTTTAATTTTAGGTTTAACTATTTTTAACCAAATATTTTTCTCTAAAATTTAATAGTGAATCCTAAGTTGGCTTCAATATATCAAAATTACATCCTCCGTCATTAAAAAACAAAATTACTTTTATTATTAATATAATAAACTTTAATTACACACACATATGCGCACAGTAAAAATTAAATCCCAGACATTTTTGTAAACAAATGCTGTGAGCGAATTTCTAGAAAAGCTGTAATTCATTTGCCAAATATTCATATAAAATTTATTTTGCATTCAATCGTGAAACACGAGGAACAGGTGTGCATAATATTATTTAACGTACGTAAGCATTTTTTTTTTCTAATTTTAAATGCAAAATGTTTTGTTAGTTCCCAAAAAAAAAAAAATTAAAATTTATGAAATATTAATGAATTTACTTCTACTTAATAATTAGATTTCCACTTCATGCTATAATATAACTTAGCTTAAAGTTATTAATTTTATAAAAAAGTATACATCTTGGTGTTGTTTTGTATTCTGAAAAAAAAAGAGTGTTCTGTTTCTAGAGGAAGATAAAATATCAATCAATTCCAATTACAAAGACTGGCGTTACGTGAGTTATTCGTAAGAGCTAACTTCACATACCTGGACAATTTCATTGATAAAAACAACATATTTACTGCAGCTTCACATTTAATACATAAATAACACTTTTTGCAAAGCATAGTCTCCCTCCTCATATCTCTTTACTCATCACTTGATAATACTTTATGTAAAAAAAGGGGCTTTAAAAAACAAATATGCTTGTGTAATGTGTATGTATTTACTTTTAAAAATATTTCAGAGAAGCATACAATAAGTTTGTGAGAAACATTCCATTATTTGTTGTTTTTTAATACCGCAGCAACAATAGCTTTATGCTACACTAAAGTCGTAATCTCTTTTAAAAGCACTTTAAGAGTCTGTGAAAAAGTTGACTCAAAGTGTGTGTCTGTATATCATGTTTGCGTAACAAAAAATATTATATATGAAAATTACCAAACTTCAGCAAGCTTATTGGGTAATAGATAAAACTTAAAGCTTAAAAATAATGAAAAGAAATCGAGATAAGTATTACAGCTTATGCTTGGTAAAAACGGGTAATACTCGGGCAAAGCTATTGGAAAAATAAATGAAACTTTTTCATCAAAACATGTTCACAGAAAAGTCCCAAAAAAAAGCAAATAAGTAGATTATGTTATAACTGCCAGTCTGCAGGTCGTTGGCTCGAGTCCTGTCACGCTCGCCAAATCATATCTAATTTAGTATCAATAAAAAAATGTTATTTGGCTAGAGATACAGAAGAGATTCACATGGCTTTATTATCTTACTATTAATAAAGAACGTACAGAGTTGCATGAAAGTGTATGTGCCAGTGATGGCATTACAAATGTACTGAGACGTCATACGTGATTTATTTGGCACTACAATTTCAACCAGCAAAACTAATTTAACTGTTGCTTAAAAAGTTTTTTAAAAACAGAAATTATTATTCCTCTTATACCACTTAAATTTGTAAACTTTTTCTCTTTCAAAGATCGAGAAATAAATGCATTGACCAGCCAGTCAAAGTTAGTATTCTTACAATTTTGTGCTCGGCCCCATCATATATTTCATTGGTGATTTTTGAGATTTGATGCTTTCCATTGTAAGACATAATTAAAGGGTGCTTAAAACCTCTTGTATTACATAATGCCTAAAAGACGCAATATTCTACTCGTTTAAGGAAGTGCCAGTAAAAAAAAGGTTTACTATAACATCAAATAAACGCACGCACACACACACACCTACACACGCTTGCAGACACAGAGTACACATGCTAAAAAGATTTATGAGTGCTTTTTTGCGTTGTCCATACGATTGCGAATATATTTAAATAAATGCTTTTAACCCAAAAATTTTATGCACTTTTTGTTTCTTTCCGTAGCTCTAGAATAAAAAGTTTGTTGCCAACAAAAAAATAAATATTAAAAAAATGGCAAAAAAGAAATGTGTTTACTTCTGTTTTAATGGCTGTACTTAAATCACTAATAGTTTATAGTCGGTGTAGTGCTACCAAAGTTTTCAAATCATTTACAAAATGCTAAATACATGAAATTGTACTTGATAAACTATTATAATACAAAATTAAATTCATTTTAATGTGCTGTTTACAGGAAACGAACACTACAATCATCCAAAAAAAATTTGTGGAAGACAATACATTTTTAAAATATTTTGAAATGTTTTTCATTTATTATCATCATGAGCTTCAATTGCACCTTGACCTTTAAGATCTATGGTAGTTTTCAGAAAAAAAATTTTGACAATTGGAACAGCAATAAGACTCTTTATATAAGCCTCTTTTGTGCTCTTTGAAAAAGAAACACTATGACAATAATCTGGCTTTCAATTAAAAACAAATTTGATTATGTCTCTCTGCAAACTGTGCTTAGAACCAAAAGCCTGTTCAGTAGAGGGATACTTAACTGTAAATTATATTCGTAGTAGGTAGGAATTTTTTTAAGACTCCATTATTTACATCCAGTTGAGCTAAAAAATTCACAACTAAAAAATTTGATTATGGCTACCGAAATTATCTCTCTGTAAATTGTGTTTATTTTTATAGTTGGTAGAAATTTTTTTTAAGTTTCTATTATCTACTTTTTCCAAAGCGTGTATTTTTTTGGATCCAGCTGAACTAAAAAATCCACAACTAAAAAATTCGACTGTGGCAACCGAAATTGTGTCTCAGTAAACTGTTTTGAAAACCAAATGCCTTAATATAAATTAAATTTTTTTTAGTTTCTATTGTTTACTTCCTTTCAAGCGTGTTTTAAAATTTTTTTTTCATCTAGTTGAATTTAAAAATTCACAACTAAAAAACTGGATTATGGCAATTGAATCTGTAAACTGTATTTAGAACAAAAAGCCTCTGTTAATTGCAGTTGGTACCATATTTTTTTTAAATTTTCTTTGTTTACTTCCTTTCAAGTGTGTATTTTGTAAAAAAAATTTTTTTCATTAACAAATAGCTGCCATTAAATATTAAATAAATACTAGTCACATGATGTTAGAAAAATTAAAACATTTCTTAAATTGCAATTTTGTAGTCATAAAAACGTAAAAAGTAAAACCCAAAGAAAAAAAATAGAGAAAAAATATTACCTTCAATTTAAAAGTTGTCTTTAAGCTTTTTCTAACATTAACTATTCAAACAACTCTGGCTTGCATGTCCAAAGTACGAGTACTGCCAAAAGAAATGGCCAAAGATGTTAAAAATAACAAAAAAAAAAAATATTATAATATAAAAACCAAAAGATTCCAAGGCAGCTTGTACAAGCTAGTCAAAAGGCAAATGTAGTACGACTTGACAAATATTTAAGAAACGTGTTTGCCACTAAAATGGATGGCGGCAAATATTGTTACTGCATAACATTATTTGCATTTAAAAGGAAGAGATACTAAAAATGTTTAAAGCACACACACAAATACCCAAATACATACACATAACCATACACATGCACACGCAATTGTGCGCCTTTTTTTTCTTGGCTTTTTACAAAAATAAAAAAAATGTGTACATTAATGTCATTGTTCTTTATTATAAAGAGAAGCGTTCAAAGGAATAGTTAGTACGCAGCATGCTGCAAGCTAATTTAAGTATATCGCAAACAACTTAATAAAGTTTGGTGTTTTTCTTTCTTAACTAAACTAACTGACAAAAAAAAAATGCAAGCAGACATGTACACACACACACAAACTATATTTTTGCCATTTAAAAAGAATTGAGAAAATAAAACTAGAAATGCAGTGCTAAGTGAATACAAAACTTGGTAACTAACTAATGCTGCATAATAGCATTAAAGTTAGCTTTAATATAATACAAAATAAAGTCGAAAATAAATAATTATATTCGAGAGCCATATAGGTCCTTAACGCTATATGCTTGTAGTAGATGAGTTTGTCATTCGGTCACATTGTGCTACAGCTTTACGTTGACCCCAGTGACATCAGATTGTAAAAGATAATAAAATAAAAAAAATAGTAAAAAAATATAAATAAAATGAAAAATTCAAATGTAGAAATAATTAAGTATTTATTTTGGCACTTTTTTCTAAGTGACACAAAGTTAAATTAAATTAATCAAAATGCCGATATAAACGGTGTCCGAACAAGAACGCAAGATTTAAATTTGGCGCCATTCGAAGTGTCATTGTTTGACATTTGAACAATTGTTATTGTTTGCTAGTAGAAGGTACGAGGTTAGTAAAAAATGACCATGGAGAGACAACATGAAAATGCTGAATTTGCCGATAAAATCATCTTCAGTGACGAGGCCCATTTCCATCTTGATGCCTTCGTCAATAGGCAGAATTGTCGCATTTGGGGTAAGGAAAATCCTCGAGTGATTCACGAGAAGCAAATGCATCCTCAACGTGTCACTGTGTGGCGTGGTTTTTGGGCTGGAGGAATCATTGGACCTCATTTATGAAAATGAGGTAGGTCAAGCGCAAACAGTCAATGGTGTTCGGTATCGTGAAATGATAACCAGTTTTTTCTTGCCTAGAATTGAAGAAATGAATGTGGAGGGCTTGTGGTTTCAACAAGACAGCGCCACATGTCATACAGCCAGAGAAACAATTCAATTGCTGCATAAGTCATTTATTTAAAATGTAAATCTTGCGTTTTTGTGGGGACACCTTTTACAAATACATCTTTAGAATCAGAACTTAAGCTTGAGAAACTCATTGAGCCAACTCCATTTTAAAAGGATTTTCAAAAATGACATTAAAATTTAATAACCATATTTATTAAACTCGCTTGTCAATATAACAAACAAAATTAATTGAAAATAAATGAGTTTTTCTTTTTTTTTTTTTGTTATTAACAGCTGTCGTTGTTGTGTTTTGTAGACGCCAAATTTTTTTATTAATACGCCACAAGAAGGAACAGAAATAGTGACAATATTTATTGAAAATAATCATTCCATTATTGCCACTCAGGGGAAATTGCGTTAAAAATATCCTAATCGTCCAATGCCTCAATGCATAATTTATCGTTTCTAGGTGAATTTGTGAGAGTACGGTACGACGCTGAAAATGTGACTCTGGTGCTCGATATTGTTACAGAGTCTTCAGAAATATCAATTCGGAGACGTGGTTACCAGTTACACGGTTCTGCATGGAGTTATAAGGCGATTTTTTAAAACTGATTTGAAAATGTACCCGTACAAAATTCAATAAGTCCAAATATTACTACCGAGAGATCTTGATCAATGAGTTGAGTACAGTGATAAAATCCTTAGGCTGTCTGGTGAAATTTAAAATTTTTCCTATAAATTTATAATGAACGATGAAACTCTTCAATAAACAGAACAGTAGGTTTTGGGGGTATAACGTTTTTTTCGCTGTCCGCTTCACTTGAAATGGTCTATACTTGAAATATTGCACATACTCGTATTTGTGGTGATTTCTATCTTACAAGTATGCTTGTGCATTGCTCTAGCCTAACACATTAGCTGTAGAAAACAAGTAATAAGAAGCTACTACACAACTTATTTGTTACTAGATGTTTTGGCCCGGTGTCGCTCGGCCCAGTTTCTGAGTCTAAATCCTTAAAGTATAGAGAGCATATATACCAATTTTTACAGAAATCCGTTTACAAATGAAATTTCAATTGTTAAAAAACCATACAAATAAATATAGCCATTCGCTAGCTATTTTATAAAGAGGCTTACATTTTCGCTAGCATTATTATCAGAGGCTCCAACCAAAGCGGTAAATAAAATATTTCAAAGCATAATTTCAGGCTTAAATTAACTTTTTGTCAGGAGCTATTAAATATCGTTGAAAAGTGGGCGTAAAAGTTGCTGATCTAAAAGTAAATGGTGACCTTTTTTGGAATATAAAGACTATATGTAATAAAATTCAGGTAATAGAGCGGGCTCCATACGGTATGTCAACAACTAACTTTTTCAAGTCATTGCAAATTGAAACAGTTTGTTAAATATGTATAGGTACATACTGCTTTTCTAAATTGGTAGACTAATTAAAAAAATTAAAAATTAAGACACTTTGGAGGGACAAAGAATAAAGAGAGCGAAAATGGTGTGGGAAACAGTTTGCTTTAGTAGTCATAGCAACTAACTAAACTGTGCGAATAAATTTAGTGATAAAAGATAAGCACGCAAGAGTACAACTACAGTCTACTTTTTATTTTCTATAATTAATTACACAATATTTTATGTGTTTAAGTGTAGTATTAAAAGTACAACAGAAGGTAGCAGTTTTACACTCTCAACTTTTTTATTATCTTTAAAATTAGCTAAAAATTGTGTTTATTTAACTGAAAGCAATTGAAAAGAAGTAAACAGATTTCGTTTAGTTTTTAAAGTAAAAAAAAAATAGTTGAGATATTCTGTGAATGATGGTAAATTTTATTAAAAAAATTTTTTAATTTATTGATTAACGGGCATATTCAGAAGGGCAGATTTTATTTTAGAAATTCGCTTAAGAAGCTTTTATTAAACTAAAATGTTTTTTATGATGTTTTTAAAATTAAATTGTATTTAATCATGTCAAAGATGAAGTGGTCGTATACCTACGGGCCTAATCAGCGTTGCTTTAGCCCCACGATCTAAATGCAAACATTTTGTATAATAAATATGGATTTAATAATACTGGATTTAAAACTTATTTCACTCGTAAACAAGAAAACTCTTTATGTTTAATAGTAATTGAAAATATAGCGCTTTTGATATGGTTTAATGTAAGCAAGTATTTGAATTTTTCTCCCCAAAATTTATAAGTTAAATCCGCGTTTGTTTCATTAATATAATTTTTTTTTTTAATAATTTTTTGCCAGCCCATGAAATGTGCCATACATGAGCAAAAACTTGAATTAAATAAAATGCAAAGAAATATCACTATATAAAATATATTATAATGAAATTGTTTTATGCATCATCACAGCAATGCGAAAAAGCAACAATAACAATAACAACAAATACAAAAATGCAGTACAAAAATGAAACTAAATTAAATTTGTAACATTGGATAAAACAGTTGGAAGCTACTTATGTTGCTGCTGCTTTCAACCACAAACAAGCACACAAACGCATAATTTTATATATATATAAACACACACCCATTCATAAATACACTGCGTGTATATGCATGTATGTATGCTTGTATACGTTTATAAATTTTGTTGATTCAGCGACTCTTAGTTTGTTTTCGTTTTTTAAGGGGTTTTACCACCTCCTCCCGCTTGCCATTGCTATTGAACCCCATAGACAATAGAAATTTTCTCCTAAAGAAACGACAACAACAACAACAATGGGATCATTTTAATAGTATCTGTTATCTGTTAAATTGTTTGTTTGAAAATTTAATTGTGACTATGAATACTGCGACGCTTGCGTTAACGGCAACAATTACAACAACAATAATAATGACAGCACAGCGTTGCTGCTGTCATCACCTTTATGTGCACGACCACTAAACAATTATACAAACAGATATACACTTTTTTACCTTTGCAGCATTGGAAACAGACGACATTGGTCGTAGCAGCAGATGCTGCTACTCTAAATTGTTAGCAAAATTATACGAATGAGTACCTCTAGTATCTACCAGACTGCAGCATTAAGGCAAACAACTAAAGCGGCCTTTTGAATTAGCCATACGAACAACAGGTTTTTTAGTCTTTTTTGTGTTTTTATGTGGAAAACTTTAACGGCGGTGGTAAAAAAAAAAAAAAAAAAAAAGTTGTCAACTAATAAATTTTTATGGGCGCAAAGAGCATAAAGTGCAAATAACTGCAATTAAAAAGTGTTGTTTTCGTTTTCTTCTCTTGTTATCTAATTACTAAATAAGTCAAGAAAAATCTAAAGTTTTAAATTACATAAATCACTTAATAATTGGATTTCCAAAAAAAAAAAAAATTCTAAAAAAAATAATAATAAAACTCAAGTTCATTATAAATACAAGTTTAACTAAAAATATTGTGTTATCTTTAGTGTCATATACAAAACAAAAACAAACAAATTTTTTAAATAAAGATAAAGTCGCTTAATAAGTGCTTTCTTAATCATCATTTGCAAATTTTTGGTGAAAATAACAAAGAAACACAAGTTTTAAAATGTAAGTGCTGTGGTGGCAAAAAAACAATTCTTAATTTATATTTAAATTTAATTAATAATTTCATAGACATCTACTTAGTTTCAGTGCCATAGCCAATAAATGAATTCATTTCAATGTTAATATTTATGTTGTTGTCTAATGCACTCATTTAGTTGTGTGAAGATTTAAACAAAATGTGATCTTTAAAAATAAATTAATAAATTTTCAAGTTGAAAATAATAACATTTGTCACTTGTGTTATAAATAAGCAAACAATTTTCAAATCCAACATTTCTCATTATTCTTAAATTTTTATCGTTTATATATTTTTGCTGCTAAATAATTGTGTGGCTGTCATAAATTATTAATTAAAATGCATTATTAAAAAAAAAATAAGAAAAAACTATGGGTTTTGTTATTCGCATGCCACACTACAAGCTACTAATAGTTAAAGTTATAATTTGTGTAGGGCAGTTTCTCGACATAAAAACCAAAATTGATTAAATAGATTTAATCTCAACTTTCAACTTAAATGTTTAACCGAAAATTAGTTGAGTGGCCTACAAAATCCTAACTTTTAATAATGAACACAACATTTTATAATCTAATAGTTACTTAACACGTTCAACACTCAGCGTCACAGGCAGAGAAGTTTTCGCAGAAACTTATGTCACATATAGCTGACACTTTTTTTTTGGAATATTTATTAAGTTATGATTTCTAAACAAAACTTCTGTCACTTCTGCTAAATACCTCAAAAATATTTGAAAACAGCTTTTTCTTCTTATTCAACAAAATTAACGTAGACTATAAAGTCAACGTTATCGAGCTTTGTCATATAATTTTTTCATAAATTTAGCTTTAAAGTCTACATCATTTTTTATTTTATTTAATTATTAAGTTATTTAAGTCCAGAAATTTTGTTTGTTTCATAAATAATATATTATTTGTTAACATATAATAGTTAATATTAAGTTAGGGAAAATAAATTTCTTTTAATGTAACATAAAAAATAAAAAAACCTTGAAGATTTTTTTTTAATTTTTGGAAGAAATACTAAATAAAAAATTTTTTTATTGCACATGATGACCTAGAAAAAGTCAGAATCAAGAAAGAAATTATAAAAAATACTATTGTGCTTAATGCTATATTAAATGACAGAAAATCAGACTCCATATATTGGTGGTATCGTGGCGTTATGATAGAAAAAGTTTACTATGCGATAGGTTTTTCTATCTTAATATCAAAAATCGTTTTCACTGGTAATTTAAATTTGAATTTTTAAATTAAAATAGCACCAAATAATTGTTTTAAATGCGTTTTAACAAGCAAAATTTATCGTACTTAAAAAACAATTTTAATTTTTAATGATAAAAAATAATAACAGAAAATAACATATTAAATTATTTGGAATTATAAAGTTTAACAAAATTTGATCTAATTCCAATTTATGTGGGTGTGCAAGTGCATTTTTTCCATGATATTCTCCTGAAAAACTTTAAAAAAATATTTACTTAGTACAATAAGAATTAAGAGGGAAAGCATATCCATACCGACGCTACTTTGAATCTTCAGTGGATTACTTATATGTCAGTTAAATTCTTGCCCAAACATTTGAATACTTATTTCGTTATACCCATCTACCAAATGAAAGTGTTAGTCAATAAGCAAATAAAAAGCTTACAAAAATTTAGACAAGAAAATAATGAACTATTTAAGTTAGCATTGTACCAAATAAACAAAATTTCTTAACCAACATATACAAAACATATGTGACCCTGGCTATGAAAGATGGCTTATGACTCCAAAAAAATTTTTCCACTTTTTTTTTTGGTTTCGATAGTTTTTGAGACGCTCTTTCACGTGGTGAAAACTAGAAAGTCCTAACTTGCTTAGAAGTGTACTAAAAATGTAGAGAATGTAGTTAAGAGCACAAATGAAAGAAAAACAGAATTTTATTGAAAATCCAGAATCAAGATAATAAATGGAATTGAAAAATTTAAAAACAGGATCGCTCTTCATATACACACACGAACTTATCTCATTTATACTGTTTTGCCTTTTTTGGTTGCCTTTTGGGCATGACTGTGCATAATACAAAAGAAAAACTACTAAGAAACTGACGAAATGCATTGTTTATCTTTAACAGCTGCTTCTCGCAATTTCTTTTCTTAGCCAGGGTCACATATTTCATAATAATATAATTTTATCCATGTCTTCCCCTATGCACTGATATTAATTTAAGATTAAAATTTTCTGTGCCAACGTTGCAGCTCCCTCCAACTGTGAACTTCGTATTTTGTAAAAATTATTGCAACTAAAACGAAACAGACCCTTCACAATTGATGGGAAATATTTACAAATGCACAAGATTGTGAATTGGTCTATTATGTTATTCGTATTATTCATTTATTTTGCACCATCCATACAACTCTCCCTCTCTCTCTCTCAATTAAATAACGACATTGAAATTGCAATTTTATTCTTGAATAAAATTCCATCATTCATATTATTATTTTGTCATATCATGGCTTCTCAATAACGGTGCTTTACTTTTTTTACTGTATTTGTTTTTAGACCAATAGGCATTTTTCCTCAAGGTTTTATGTTCTTGTTCAATATTGTGCTCTATATTTCTCTTACTCTCCCTCTCTCTTTCTCTAACTCACTATATTTTTGCTTTCATATATTAAAAACCAATTTATGTGCACACAAAAGCACACACATCATGTGTGAGTAGATCAATTGTAAGTGCCTTAAGCTTCATTGTTCTCTTTTTATATAGAGTGATATTTTGCTTTTGCTTTATTTTGTTGTTGTTTTCTGAACTTTTTTGTTCAAAAAGAAAAATAGTTATTTTCTGGTAAACAGCAATGCTTCATAAAAACAAATATATTTATAATTTGATTGGTCAACAAGGGAGTTACAGGTTAAATGTGATAACCACTGCCTCAAATATTCCATATAAAAATTAATTCTGAATAAATGTTGTGTGTGTGTAACTTTTTTTATAAATTAATTTAAGTAAAAAAATGTGAAATTATACAGAAGCTAAAAAGAAGTAGTAAATCGTTAATTTTGGTTTTTTTTTATTTTATTTTCAAATCGTTAATGTTATTTTTTATATATTTTTTCTAATCTCAATTAAAGGTTACAGTTTATTTAAATTTAATAGCAATTATTTAAAGTTTATTATTAATTTAACAAAAATATTTTTAAAATTAAAAAAAAAAAACTTTAATGTATAAAAATTTAAATTAATAAAAGAAATTAAAAGCGCTTTAAATAATATAATTATATAGATACAGTTCAACTAATATACACTAAAAATTATTAAAACTATTTTTTTGAAAAATAAAAAAATATTTAAGAAACTTTTTACAAAGTGTAAATCACAATAAAGATTTAATTTTATCTTATTTTCATTATTAACTCATTTCATAATTTTTACTAAATTATTTTATTTTTAAATTTAAATTTTTTATATATTTGTATATATACTTTATTTAATTATTAGCATTTATTGATGTTGAGTAAAAAACAGTCGGGGTGGCCGAGCATTATATTCTGATTATTATTTTTTTGTTAAAACAAAATTATTTGATAAAAATTTCTGTATGTTTATGATGTCAAGATCACAATTCGCTGTGGCGTAAAAAGTTTATCATAAGCGATTTGTGATTTAGTTTTGCTTCGTTCAGATTGGAAATGCTCATTTCGCTAAAAGAATTTTTTACCATGAAATATAAAATTTTGATTTTGATTTCATTAAAAATATGTGGCTCATTAAAATGTTTTTATTTAAATTAATTTTGCAGGAATGAATCATAAATTATATGAAATGGCTAAAGAGCGAGGTGAAACACAAATTTATTTTATAAAATTTTTCTCAATTGTTGTTCATGAAAATCATGTGGGTTGTTAATTTATGATAATTTTTATTTATATACTCGCAC
Organism: Thelaira solivaga; assembly: GCA_947397855.1. Lineage (NCBI taxonomy): Eukaryota > Metazoa > Arthropoda > Insecta > Diptera > Tachinidae > Thelaira > Thelaira solivaga. Next base: position 54,257,383 of record OX377613.1, on the reverse strand, counting down.
AGAAATACAAACATAATTAAGTAGCTATAAACAGAAAATTTTTTTACAAAATATATAAAAAGAAGAGTGTTTTCTTTAGCAATTTTCACATGACAGAAAAATGCTAGGCTCTTGACATAAAATGAGTCTAGTTGTTATGGAATTAAATTAGTTTCCCATGGAAATTTGTTATACACAGAAATAGAAAACTCTATTCTTGTTTTTGAATCCATTTCTCAATATAATTTTAGCAGTAAATTATTCAAGCAAGAATGACAAAAGCCAAAATTATTTTATTTTATTTTATTTCAGCAAAATTTTGTATATTTTTTTTTAATCAAAACTAATTCTTATATTTAGCCTGTAAAAAATAGGAGATTCTTTTTGTTTTTCGGAATTGTTTAATTAAATTTGTAACAATTGCAAATTGAAAAAAAAACAAAATTATTCAAATAAAATATAAAATTAGTAAAGCTTTTTAATTTAAATTAAAAATTGAAAGGGGCAAATGACATAAAAAAGGAATTATTTATTTTTTAGTGTATTATTGGTAATACCACTTGGCATTTTAATAAATTTTCAATTTCTATCTTAAATGGCAAACTTAATTGAGAAAAAGAAAAACTAGTGATTGATTTTATTTTGAATTTATTAAGAAGTGCTTTTTTATATGAAAATAAATACAAAAATTAATTTTTTTTATTGACTTAATGGAATTAAAATTATCCTATATAGAGACAGTATACACAAAAAAAAAACACAGTATAAAGTCAAATATCATTATGAATATTGTCTGTCTATTATTTTTACTTGTTATTTTATATTACTTACATACACTCACTCGATATGTAATGCTGCTTTATGTTTTGCTCATTGTGACTGTAACAATTGTTGGAAATGTGTGTAATCAATTTGTAATATCAGTTTCAATCAAACATACGATTCAGTATAAGCAAAATACTAATAATAATAGTAATAATGTGTTTTCAGTCAGTCATATACGAAAAAAAAAATTAACATGAAATGGGAGAGAGAAAAATAAAATTGAAGGGTTCTAATAAAACTGCTTAATAATGCATATAAATAAGTAGCACAGATTACATACTTAAATTGTCATAAAATCTCATTTGAAAAACTGTTTTATTTGAAAAAGATTTCATTTTATAATGTAACTTATGGTTGGCTGTAAACACTTTTCTAAGTGTGCCAATAAAAACGAAATTACATTTTTTGCTCATTTAACTGTGTCACATAAAAAGTTGATCGGCTAAACAGTTTTTATTAATTTAAACTTTTGTTAAGCTGTTGCAAATTTTCAAGTGGATTCTATTTAAATTTATCACAATCACATTTAGACGGATTTTTCAGTTTCTAATAAAATTTCATAAGCTTGATATAAAATCTAACCGATTCTATATATGATAAACATAAATACACATTTTTAGTAAAACATTTTTATATCATTAGAATTCTTGCAAGCGAGAGCTTATAGCCTCAAATTGTTCTTCCGCTTTTAAGTGTTGGTAATGAAGAGCGTGATAGTTCCAGGAAAGAATTGTTGTATAGGGTAGACCAACCAAAACGAACGATGTGAATTATATTTATATTTTTTATTATGATAAAATTATTTATGATAATTATGTGTAAAACAAAATGTCGGTCAAATGCTCACCACGGTTTCGATGACATACTTCCATCCGATGGTACATATTTTCAATAACTCAGAGACATAATTGAGGTTCAATGTTGTTAATGTGCCGAATTATCTCATCCTTTTTCTTTTAAATATCCCCAAAGAAAGAAGTCTAAAGGTATCAAATCACATGATCGTGGAGGCCAATCAGCCATTGCATTTCTCTCGCAAAAAAACATTGTTTCGTTGGTTGTGTGGCAAGTGGCACTATTCTGTTTCAATCACATATCATGTAGGACAATATCCTTATATTATAGTGATAGTGAACACGATTTAGGGTAGCTGCTTGGCCGACCTCATTATCGAAGAAGTACGGCCCGATGACACCGCCATCCCATAAATCGCACTATGAGCATTTCTAATAAATAAGATATTTAAAAAAAAAACACACACACAGAACACAACTTTGGTTGTGAGAATGGAATTTGCTTCCAGTTAAATATTCAGTTGGTATAATCAAATATTTTGGTTATAGCAACCGAAATTCGATAATATAGCGTCAAACGAATCTCTTTTGTCACCATAAAACAATTCAAGATGCCAACTGAATTATTCAATTGCCAACATATTTGATATTCACAAACACAGTTGTTTTCTCAGTATACATTTGACTCCTATAAATAAAATATTAAAATAAACTATTTTTAAAAAATTTTTTATTCTGTTTCATTCGTGCCTTAAGCATACTCAGCTTACATACACTTTCGAAAAAAGTTAAACTTTTTTTATTGTGAATAACTCATTAAATTAAATAAATTTGTTTGCAAAAAGTTCAAGAATGTATTCCTTCACTTAACTTAATACATGATGAATAGGAAGTGGGACAAAATTCTTCGAAATTGATTTTGAAATCTAAAATTGCTCTCCTGAAAAACCAAAATATTAGACATAAGCGTCTTTTCCTTATTGCCACAGACATATCTGACATTGAAGTAAAAATTATATTTAAACATGAAGTACAGAAATCGTGCTCTTTTACTTCATTAGCTGCTTGTATAATTTTCCTTTTTTTCAAATCATTTTCGTAATCTGTTTTAAGCATAAAATACAGCTTATTCATCACTTAACAAAATTTTCGTACACACATACGAGTACATACAAAATATTTGCAACCCTTGCCTTTTTACATTAAATGTTTCCTGCTTGTATTTTACACATACACTTTCAGTTTTAATCATATAGAACATATGAAATTGTGATTTCATTTACTAAAGCGACAAGAAAATATGTATCACGTGCATAGATAAAATTATTCTTTTTAAGAAAGTGTATCATCAGAGTTCAACGTTTTTCTTGAATTTTTAATTTCTCTAAGCCGCAAGCAAAGACTTTCAGTTTTGTATTTGCTTTTTAAATAAAAATCAAAATGCTTTACGTATTTATTTCAAATAATTTATCACTTTCGGAAATTGCCCTTTTCTACATCTGAGCAGTTTTTCAACTACTCTCACTGTTTTTCTTATTTTTTAAGTTTTTAAAATTGCGTACATTTTTTCTATTATTTAACAAAAATAACACTATAAATCTAAGGCGCGGTGATCGAACAACTCGTATCGAAGTTTTGAAATTTTTTTCATATAAAAACATTATAATTTCGATATAGTTTATTTGATATCAAATGCAACTAGTTTTTTCGAGAAAATTATGTGACATTTCCCGAAAAAAAAAATGTTTCAAAATAAAATGTTTATTTTTTTTTTTTTAATTTTTCCAGGAATTCTAAAGAGAAATGTTCCAAGTAGTATTTATATTTTATATTTATATTTCTGACACGTTCCATGACTTTGAAAGCCACGTGTTATTGGATTGCTGTCAGGAAACTTAAGAAAACATTAAAGATTTGCCACTTCCGTATCTACTTTTAAACACAAAGCATAAAGTTGTTGCCTTTAAATTATGTGATTTTTTTTTTTGTTTCAACTTTAAAGCTTCTGTTTGTTTACATTATTAAGAAAGAAATTCTTTATTGATTTTTTATTTTGGCTGTATTGAGTATGATTGCAGTGTTTAAAAAAATCTTTTGCAGCATTTACATGAGTTTTTGTATTCATTATTTTTATTCTATTTTACAAAAGTTGTTATTGAATTAAATTTCCTTTTATAAATAGTTTTTTGTAAAACAATATCGATAGATTATGGCATGAGAATGGTTGCTTTGTTGGTAAACCCAACTCTTTCTTTTTGATGGTAAAAAAACTAATTGTTTTCTTTGATTTTCTAGTTTAATTATTTAATAAATAAAAAAAAGTTTTTGTAAATGAACGTAAAGCAGTTAGTCTTAGGAAAAGAAAAACTTTAACAAAAGGCTTTTTTAATTAATTTTTTTTATGTGTTTAATAGTTCGCTTGATTTCTTAAAAGCAAAAACTAAATATTAATAATGATCTCAAACTGCCACTAAAGAAACAAAAAAAAAAAAAAAAAGAATTCGTTGAAACAGAAAAAAAGCAATTAATTAATATATTGAGAATTTTTTTTTTAGTTGTTACAATTTTCTATTTTGCAACCATTTTTAATTGTAATTGATCTCAACTATTCAATCAAAGCATCACTTGATTTCAATTTGCTTTATCTTGCTTACTTTACTATTAATAATTTTATCGTATACAATTTCGCATAAAATATTATTTGAATAAAGTTTTTTTTTTGATGGTTTTTCATTTTAGTTAGACACAATAAAGTCAAGTAACCATTATTAATTTTTGCATTCCGCTATTGTCATAAACTATTGAAAAGAATACCCACAGATAGATGATAGATACAAAGAAGAAAATAAATATGATATCAAGTACGAAAGCTATTAAAACTTAATTAATTTTACAAATCAATACTAATGCATCGTCTATTTATGTAAGACGGCAGATGTACTAAAATAGTGTAGTAGAAGCAGGTTTGCATACAGTCATGGTTATAATTAGTATGACAAAGTAAATAATTGCTATATTTTTAATCATTTTATATTTAATTTCAGCATACATATTCAGATTAGAGGAAAATATTTCATTCTTTAAATATAACATATTTAAAACACTTTAAAATATACAAAAAAAAAAAAAAAGTTTTTAGTTTGGACTGAATTGAAAGCGCTTTTCATTATTTTTAAAGCAAATGTGCGTCAAATCTTAATATATAAAATTGGATTGTATGTGTGTTGGACATTGTCCTCTTCTCAAGCAACTGGACAGATTTATTTGAATTTCTGTATATGACTTTGCTTAGCATCAGACATACGCCTGGCAGGTGACGCTGCAGTCAGTATCAGGCTTATTTATCTACTACTACCTTTTACCCGGTATTGCACGGCCCTTTACTGTATAAGTACGATTTCTAACAGTAAGAAGATCAAATAATATACAAAAATCTTATATTTTCAACAAAACAAAACTTAATTTTTTAAGAAAATAGAAACAAAAAAACAGACCACGCCATTAATACGCCCACTTTCTAAATTTTTCTCAAATCGGGAACTTCTAGACCAATTTGGCAGTTTGTATTATATTATAATGAATAGAAAATTTTGCCACGCCCCTTACTATGCCTACTCTTTACATTTTCTCAAATTAAGAACGGCTGGACTGATTTGGCTAATTTTTGTGTTACATCTTCCTCATAACTCAATTTTTTGTAAAAAGAAAAATTTACCACGCAAACTTTTTAAATTTATTTCAAAATGGTTAATTTATTCCTTATATTTTCAAAACAACCCAACATAGGTTTTTATGAAAATAAAAATAGACTTTTAAAGTTTTTCTTAAATCGGAGAACGGCTGGAACGATTTGGCTAATTTAATTATAATATTTTTTTATAAAAGAAAGAACCTACAAATTAAATAATTTCTTTTTCATTTCATATCAAATAATTAAAAAAAAAATATATTTTGTTTAATATTTTTGTTGTAGTTAAAAATCAACAAAGAAAATAACTTTAAAATGCACTGAAACTTTTTTTTAATAAATAATTTTCATATATTTGCCATGTCTGTGCTTGGACTGCTGTATAAAATTCTGTATTAATTTTTATGCAAGAATGATAAGAGAATCAAGAGAAAATTAATAACACAAACTAGTATTAAAAATATTATTAATTAAATATTGACTTCATTTTATTGTCTTTGTTTACATGAAAGAAGAAGAAAAAAGAAGAAGAAAGATGTTATTGGAAAAGAGCCTGCATAATATGACAAGAAAGAATTAAAAAAAAAACTGACATTAAATTAAGATATTTGAAATCTCAAATAATAATGAAAGCAAGTATTCAAAGGCAAAAGATTTTAGTTATAAATTTTATCCCATGCTGTCAGAAGCAATCGAAGAGTAAGCTTACAAACAGCCATGTGACCAGAATGGATATCAATCCAAAAAGCAAGCATTTTAAAGATGATTATTTTCGTTAAATACTAATACTCTTATCCAAAAGAGTTGACATAAATTTTATCAAACATTTCGATGACATGGACTTTAAAGTTTGCGTTAATTTTTTTTTTTTTTTTTAATAAGCGTTTACAGAAAAACTGACTGAAAAAAAATATGTTAATAAAGAAGGTATTTCAGCGGCCTTAAGATCCGTTTTAAATTTTTTCTTGAACTTAAATAAAAGTGTAGTCAAGTTTCCATACAGAATATTTTTTTACTGTGACCAAAAAATTTGTTTGTTTTGCTTCCGTTACATCTAAAAGAAATGCAATAAATTTGTGTTTGTTTTGTATTGTAGATAAAAAAAATTAAAAAGTACTACTGACTTCAAGGAAAATGTAAAATAATGACTTTTTCTCTTATTGTTGTTGTATAACAAAAAAGAGAATTACATTTTAATACTAAAAAGTATTAATAAAAAAGTTGTTTATGTTTGCTATTGTTCCATTACATTGAAAAGGAAATGCAACAAAAGAATATTTTTATTTTACTACTGGGAAAAAAATAAAATAGCCTTCATACACTAATAGCAGTTCAGAAAGAAATTACTTAAATTAAAATATCTCGAATTTGATAATTTAAATTTGTTAAATTTAGGAATAAAATTACAATTGGACTTGAGTCAATTGAATTGCGGCTAGTTGCTGCATCTCACAACAAAAAGTGAGAAACACCGTTTCTCGATTTGGGAGTAAAAATATTTCTGTAGTTAAATGTGAGAAAATGCAAAGCTGTTATGTTTTTATAGGAATTTTTATACAATTCAAATGTCAAATACAATAGAAAGTGTCAACAAAAAGAAGAATTTATATAGGATGAATGTACTTCTACTTCACATTTTTATTAGTATGAAATGTAAATAAAAATATTTGTGCATTGCCATCACCTTTATGAATTTGCTATGCCCCACAAAAAAAATTAACAAAAAAAACATATAAAATTCAAATATTTAGTTACAGAAAATTCTTCAAACACATTGGCCCATAATCATAATCATCCTAAAGTGGGTATCTTTTTAAAAACAATTTTAAATTCATAAAATTCTTATGAACAAAAGTCAGCTCTTAATAAAAGCTTACTTTTTGTAACAAATTTATTTTATTTATTAAACGATTTAAATTTAGTAATTTTCATTTTGTCATTAATTTCATACATTTTGAAATGTGAGATATTTATTTTGACATTTCTAGTGTTACAGAAACACTTGAACATTAAAATCACTAAAATGACAGTTGGTTCTCACAAGAAAAAATTACAGAAACACTTGTGTGTTTACATTCTTATAATTTTTTGTTCAATTCTTTTGTGTCTTATGAAGATGATGCAAGAGTTTTAGAAACGAGCAATTTGAAACTATTAAATAAAATGAATATTTTGGGGCACAGATTTCAAAACTACGCTTTGTTTTTTTTCTCAAAATGGAGTATGTGACATAACTTCTATAAATTTTACCTAAAAAATTTAAGCTTAGAAAAACCCAAAATTCTTAATTAAATATTTTTTTTTATTCTGCTTAATACACGCAAAGAACAGAAACATATTATGGTTAGATTTATGATTGCATCCATATATATTTTTAAGTCAAATGTATTAAAAATAGATTTCAACTGCAGATGTTGCTGTTCAACCCCCGGTCAAGGCAAGAAATTTTTTTTTAATATGAATTTAAAAAAAAAATTAATTTAAATAAAGTTTTTTTCTTCCATTGATTTTTCTTTTCTATTAATTTGTATTTATTTATTACATAATACATCGGGTTTAAATTTATTCTCTTAAATTTTAGTTAACTCTACCAAGGCTCGAACTCAACCACTTCAGCCACAAACAAAGCTCAGTTGATTAAGTTTTTTTTATACTCACTTTATTTATATGGTTGCGGAAGAGACAAAATAGAAAGCAATTTACATTCAATCATATTTTTATCATTATTATGTTTGCAATGAACATATTTATGATTTCAAGTAAAATTTTATTAAACATAATATGATAATTATGGTTGATCTAAGACACTAAACATAATATGGTTAAAAATAACTAGAAACATATTTATCGTGATCATAATAATTCTTAAATGCTTCAAATTAATAATAATATTTTTGTAAAGAACACACTATGTTTGAGGTGACCATATTCAACCATCTCTTTTCTTTGCGTATAATTTAAAAATTATAGTCAAATTTGTAATAAAAAAATATTTTATGGAAAATAAAAATTTTTTTAAAAATTATTAAAAATATAACAAAGTAAACATTAGCGGTTTTTTGTATTTAAAAATATAAGCTGTTATTTTTTAAAGTGGCATAAGTCCCCTTTTTTCAAAAATTAGTTAGCGTTAGTTTTATTAAATTGAGGCACCATCTTAACAAAATTACTGCCGTTTATTTATTTTTTTTTTTTTTTAAGTGGACTTATATCACTTTCAAATATAACTGCTAACATATATACTTGTAAGTCTTAAGCCAAGAACCTGATATGTAATCTAGGCCTAACTATTGATTTAAATTTTATGCTTTTACTAGTATGAAAAAATGTCATAATTATTAATTTCTATTCATAAAATAATTCCATTTTAATAAAGTTATTACTGAATTAAGTATCTCCATTCATTTTTAATTATGATAGCAAAATGAGTTATAATGCAAAATAAGTTTCATTAAGATTTAGTTCATATAAATTTTATTATCCTTAAAATTGTAGTAACACAATTTGCAATACTGCTGAACGGTATTTACATTTTATTAAAAATTACATGCTGCTTCCAGTACATACTGGTATATAGAAGACACATTTTAATTTAACTATTAACTACATTATTTAAGTATTAAGATCCTGCATAGAATCTAGCACATACACAAGTGCAAATTAAGCTGTCAACGTATTGTAGATATTGGGTAACATCAGAAATAATCAACACAATGATTGGCACTTAACTTAAATACTCATTTTGCAAGGTAAAGATAAATTTTAAATTAAGGTGACCATATAAAATTTAAATTTTCGTGATGGCATACAACTTTTTAAATATAAACGAGGTTGTAAATGATGTATAGGAATTTGGAAAGATTAGTTAAAGTTTATCAGAGAGAGGCTATTTATTATGCCCAAATTGAGTTTATAAACTCAATATTTAGTGTAAAGTTTGAAATTGTAAAATATTTATGTTAATCACAAAGATCTTTACAGCGATTTGTTATTTTTCTTTGCAGCCGGTTCACAGTGAAGTGGTTTCGTATAACAAGTGGCCACAAATAAAGTTGAAATATATTTATGCTGTTAAAACATTAGCAAATTCTAAATTTAAAAAGTTTCAAAATAAATATTAGTGTACTTCATATAAACCATGAATTTAAAAATGCCATATAAGTAAAAAAATGAAGTTCAAACTTCAAGAAATTTTGTATAATCATTGGATATGATATTTTTAAGGGCTTATTAAAATATGATCTAAATCAGAACAAGAACACGTCAAGTTCAAAAATGTACTTATTCAAAAAAATTAAAAAACAAGTGAAAAAAATTTCTTTAACTAATTCCGTACAAAATTCAATGTGCCTTAAAATTTTTTTCCAATTCGGTATAAAAGCTTAAAAAAAATTTGAAAATTGGTTGGAAAATATATATGACCACAAATATTTGAAAATACTTTAAAATCTTTATTTTTAAGGACGTATCCAACAGTTTCGTGTCTCCATACATCGAGTGGTCAAAAACATGTGTCTAAATTGATTAAATGTAATTAATCCTAAAATTCTTACTAATTTTTAAAAGCGTGTACTTTAATTTTTCTTTTTCTATGTTTAAAAGTATCTATTCTTTGAACACGATATGCTATGAATTTTATAACCGAATGCAGCACAAATGAATGTCTGTTGTATAATATTATTTTTCTTAAGCTGAAAAATGTCACTGAAAAATAATTATAAATTTCAATAGAGCACTCAGGAGCAGCTAAAACTTATATATGTTTTATATTATTATGTTGAGTTTTTATAAATTTAAAAAGGTCCCCATATAGTTAATTAGTACATGCATTTAGCTATAACAATTTAAAAAATTACAAAAATTTTATTAAAAGTTTTTTTTTTTTTTTTTTTTTTTTTTTTTTTTTTTTAATTTACCACCAAAGTTGGGTTACGTATAATAAATCTGATTTTACTAAGGAGTTGTCTTTGCGCTAACGGTATGTCCATATGATAAGTATATTTGAATAAAAATTCAATTCTACTACAAATATATCAGCCGTTAACAAAATATATTTGAATTTCAGCTATGAAGTTTTTTTTACTAAATTACTTTGGTGCACAGAGACCTTAACTTTGAGATACAATAACTGAAAAACTACTAACTATTTTTGCATAATATTTATGTATATTTGAATAGAAGTGTTTTCTATAGAAAAGTAAAAAAAATATTAAATTTCCCACGTCGGTTTTACTAATTTTTGACCAAGTTCGTAACAGTGTGCGGTGTAGTCTTTTAAAGAAACTTCTCTTAGCGCTGTTTCTCTATAACACTCTTTTGAATTTTTAAAAAAATTATTTCAGGTTTAACATATATTTTAAAAGGTTTAACTTTTCTAATTTCATATGAAAATTGTTAAAACTTGCTGCTAGGCTCCCTATTTCGATGCGAAGCGAAGGCGAAAGGCGTTTTCGACTGAAAACGGGGCTCACTAATTTTTGACTTATCGTTCGCTTGGCCTTACGTTGTCTACCGCAAACCTTTCCAATATACTATGTTGTCACAACAACAGGTTCATAAATTAATCGCCAGTTTCATAGAAAACCAGCTGTAAACTAGAAATGTTTTTTAAAAAACACTACATGATACACTATTTAAACTCTCAACGTAAGAGAGCAGAAAGAAAAATATAACACACAGACACATACATTCACAAAAACAAATTGTAAACAAAAAAGCTTCAAAAATTTATTTTTTAATTAAAAAGAAATATTCATAATATATATTGTTAAAAAATTAATATTAGAAGATGGAAAAAAATTTTAATTTCTAATTTTAGTGGTTTCTGCGCGTTTCGTGTTAATTTTATAAGAAAAAATATCCTAACGACAGCAAGCAAACAAGTGACTGATTTCGGCATTTGTGTTCGTACAAAGAGAAAGAATATATTTTAGTGAGCCGCAATTTCATATACAAATGCTTACGTTATTGTTAGAATTTCTTTTCATAAGAATTTTCTTGTAAAATTTTTTAGGGAGCCGCAAATCAGCTGTTTGTCATCTGAAGTCGAAGCGAACGATAATTTTCTTTATAGGGAGCCTGGCCGTTAATTTACAAATTTTTGGAATTCTTGTTTCTGAGAAGAAAAAAATTTTAAGAAATAATTTTAATTCAAGGAATCCCTAAATGTTATTTGTTTTTCAAATTTATCATTCAAAATACTGATATGGTTTGTTATAGACCGCAGTAATTGTGATTAAATAAATAAAATTCTTTAAATAAAAAAATTAATTGAACTACAGAGACATGTAGCTAATATAATCTAGAGAAAGCTTGATGTTAGAGATGAAAATCAATGTTATTAAATAGGCGAACCGTGAACGACAGTTAGTTAGCAACGTAACCCAAATAATCAATTTTCAGGAACGCAATATGAGCGCTAAACCAGGTATACCTGTGTATACGTAAAATTTTAGAGTTTTCTACTACTTTGAGGCACAGAAACCTTAACGTTAAGGTACAATAACTAAAAAATATATTAAATTCCTAAAATCGGTTTTAGCCATTTTTGGCCAAACCCGTGACAGTGTGCACAATTTTAAAGCTGTGTTCTTTCTCTATTCTATTCTATTGAGAATTATTTTTTTTTTTTTCTTTTCAATAAAAATTTATTCATAATTTTAATTCACAAAAATGCACGCTTTAAGCGAAAATAATTTTTCTATTTTCATTTACTTACTCGTACATGTATAACTTATTAGCAAGGCTTTGTAGGAAAATATAATCTAATGAATTCTTTTTTTTTTTGTTTTGTTGGACAACTAAAAAGAGAATTGCATTTAATAATAAAAACTTTTATTAAAAAACTGTTTTACGTTTGCTGTTTTTTTATTTGTAATAATTTATATTTTATTAAAATTTATGAAGGCTGGCCATCCTTTTTTGTTTTATTAATTCAAGTTGAACAACTTCTACTTTGCTTTTAAATTTGAATGAATTAAGGGGGCTTGCATTATTTTACAGCTGTGTTGTACAAATTGTTAAGCCAATAAAATTATTTAGTAATAATTTTTGCATGTCATTCTCACTCTATCAGACAAATTAATTTCTGGTTGTGTTTTTTTGTTTTAAAAGCTTTGAAATATTTTTCAGTAACTACAGAATTCCTTAAATTAACAGCCAGGCTTCTTATGTGGAAAATTATCGTTCGCCTATACTGCAGACGACAAGCAGTAAAAAAATTTTACACCACAATCGTTATGAAAAGAACTTGAAAAACAACGTAAGCATTTCCATATGAAATTTTGGCTCACTAAAAAATATTTTTTCTCTTAGCACGTATACAAACGTCAAAATCAGTCACTTGTTTGCTTGCTGTCGTTAGGATATTTTTTCTTATAAAACGCACAGAAAAAATACAACATTTTTTCTATCTTCGAATACTGATTTTTTATCAATCAATTTAAAATTTTATTTTTAATTAAAAAATTAAGGCTCGTATTCAAAGATAAATAAAGCAGACTTGAAGTAAATATTGGAACAAATTTGTATAAAAATTTTTTCATAATCTCTATTTCAAGTTTTTATTAATCATTTTAAATACCACAGTAAGCTTGAAGCTTTTTTATTTACAATTTGTTTTTTCTAAATGTGTTTGTATGTGTTTTATATTTTTCTGTCTGCGCTCATGTTTTTGTCTTGTAAGTATATTTATATTTTAAAAAGGGTTTTCTATGAAACTAACGTTTAATTTATGAACTGTTGCTGTGACAACATGGTACCTATATTGAGAAGAATTAAGTTAAAGAAAGTAATATCAAGCAAACGTTAGTCAAAAGTTAGTGAGCCACTTTTTCGTTTCGCATCGAAATAAGAAGCCTGGCAGTAAATTTAGTTTTAATTTAATTTAAGCATTGGCCTGCCCTGCTTGCATTGAATGAAATAATTTTCTACTGCAGTTAACAATACAGGCTGTTTGTCAAATGAAGTTTTTGTCAACTTCTAGAAAATGTTTGTCAATAACTTGGCAAATAGTTAATGCATTATAATTAAATTTTGTTTTGAAAAGTCCACCATAATTGGATTGTAATGAATATTATCAAAATCAAATAAACTGACAATAATAATTCTTGGTGTACAATTGCTAACTGAAAATCTAAAAAAGAATATTAATCTTTTATTTATTAATAAAATAAATTAATTCTCGTAAAATGCTGGTGTAATTGTTGGAGCAATAAAACATTTATAATTATCAAATGTAATTGGGCATTCTATTACTTCTAAATTTAATAAGAATTTTAAGGGTGGCTGCAAGAAAATTAAAACTTAAATAATTAAAGTTGTCGCAAAGGAAACTTTCTTTTCTTTGTTCACACAAAAACCTGATGCTAAATTGTTTATAATTAAATTTTAATGCTTTCCTTTCGTTGTTTCTTTAAGGAATTGCTGGGGAAAAGAGAACTTTTGAAAATGTTTAATAACTTAAATTTAATAAAGTTTATAAGTTTCTTTTGTTAAATTTGATTCACTTTGACAAGCAAAATTCTTTGATATTATGATTATCCAACTATTTTTTTTCCAGTTTTTATTATTTTTTTTTTTTTTTTTTTTGGAATAAACACGTAGTGCTTAGTGTGTGGGTTGCTTTTACGTTAATGAAAACACAAATTCAGTGAAGGAAAAAACTTTGTATGCAGATTCACACATATAATTTCAATACAGTTTTATTACGTGTTACAAAACTCTGCTTTGTATTTCACAGTCACTTTTTCTGTTACAAGAATCTAACAAAATTTTAATTAAAATTTCCAACAATAATGTGCTTTGTAAAAAAAATACTTAGAAATTTAATATGATAATGCAAACTTTTTGTTTAGGCTTATTACTTGGACTTAATGATTTACCAAAAAAAATTATTAAAATTAAAAAAAAAAAATCTATAATATTTCAGTGAGATTTTGGTTGATGTTTTTATTAAAGAAATTGTTTTTTTGAGCAGAACAACTAGAAAATTAAATTTTTATTTGCAATTTAGTAAAGTGATTACACTATACAACAAATGAAAAAAAAAACTTTTCTATTTTATTATTTCTTCTGTTTTAATTTAAAAAAAAAAATATTTTTTATTTATTTTTTTTTTTCAAATCTTGTTGATAGAAATAAAAGGAGTATTTTAAAATGCATTTTGATGATTTTGAATTAAATTTTTTTTAATTATGTGATTTTAAGATTAAGTAATAAAACCAACTAGTTTTGTGCGCTTTTTATTTTTTGTGAATTATTAAAAATTACATATTTCATAAATTTTTTAAGAAAATATTTTTTTTTTGTAAAATTTTTCTCAATAACTCGAAAAATAATAGTTGAACTTAACAAAAATGTAAAAACAAATTAAGGCTAATAAAATTTAGAATTTTTCAAGATATTTTGTAACAAAATGGTCAAAGACATTTCAAAGCTATGATGAAATGTGTGAAGCAGCTTCTTTAAAAATTTCATATTTCACAAAAAATAAATAAAACCCTCAAGAAAAATTTTTTCATAGAAATTGGAATACTAACGAATTAGCTGCACAATATGTCTTTATATCTTAAAAGTCGGGTGAGATTATATTTCTTAAAGATAATAATAACTTTTACATTTAAATGCCCATAGAATTTGTTGGGCTGTTGCGCAGTGCTATTTAACAGCGATAAAATTATCACACAAAGTGTATCAAAGATGTTAGGGCAAACTGTATTTTAAGCTTAATTAAATCAAACTCGACAGTTTTTTAATTAATTTTTAAACTTTCTTGAACACAAAAGCTATTGATTAGCATCATAATGTGAAAAAGTAAGAAATTTAGAAGCAAAATTTTTTTTTATTTTAACAGCGCAACAAAGATGCACAAGTTAATTAATAGCTTTTTTAATAACTTTCTATTGAGAAAGATAAGAGCATATGGAAATTATAGAACATTATTTTTCAAAGGAAAAACCGTATTTCGCATTCTGGTGAATATATGATTTTGCTTAACTATTTTAAACTTATATCGATAAAAAAAAAATTAATGACTGCATAATCAAGGATTTTTTTAACCTCTTAAAGACATTGAAGAGATTTTTAAATTCACTAGAAATGTTCTTTATTTTCATTCTTTACTCTCATTTAGGCAATCTAAATGTTTTAAATTGAAAGAGTAAAAATTTTGGATTTTGGAGATGTTCTGATTTTAGTTTCAAAATTTATTTCTTTTTAAGATTTTCTAGATCTTAGTGTAAATCTTAATTATTAACCAGGGCAAGGAATTTCATGCACTTAAAAAACAAAGATATGCATATAAAATATGCCTTAAAAATACAAAACATGCACTAATGCCTTTATGGAATATAAAAAAATCATTCATTATTTTTCTTTTCCTATTTTTTTATTTTTTTTTTTATATTTACTAAAAGTTTAAATTCAGATACATAAATAATCGAAGAAATACTTTTAGATTGAACAATCGATTCAAATGGTAAACTCTTAAAATTAAGTGTCATATACACGTTAGAAAGACAATGATTGACAGAGCTTAAGTTGACAATGTCTCTTTTCATTTAACAAACGGTCAAATCGTCTAGAAAATTTATTTGAAAATATTAAAAAAAAAAGTAAACCAGTGCTTTTCATAAAATTTTCTAGACGAATTGATCGCTTTCAACATTAAAACAGCCACAAAATTAATGAAAAATACAAAATAATCATGAATTTATAGTATTAATCTGTCAACATTATTCCACATGATAAAATAAATTCATATATACTTTTCAAGTACACTAAAATGCTGCCAATTGTATGACTTTAGAGGTTTTGAATATAAAAAATAGAAAAATATATATAAATAATGTCCAATAAATATGTATTTATAACAAAATATGCAAAAACAGGCATTTATATCAAAATATGCAAAAATAGGCATTTATATCAAAATATGCAAAAATAGGCATTTATAGCAAAATATGCAAAAATGTTTATTTATAACAAAATATGCAATCACAAATTAATGCCATTTTTCAATAAATTCCTTAATGCAGAAAAGTATTTAATCAGAATCGATTTTAAGTGACTAAAAAAACATGCATTTGCATGAAAATCCTTGATTTATTAATAAATAATATCTTTTATTTAATGTAAATAAGCAGTACCTATGTTTTTATTAATTTTTTATTCCACTGATGGATATGGAAATTTTTTTAGATTGATGATTAAAAGGTCTTCATGATTCAAACAGCTTCACTATGCCTTAAAATTTTTCTTGTGTAAATGTTTAAAAAAAAAAATTTTTGTAAAACAAAATTGCATGTGAAAGTAATTTGTATTTAAGCTCGTGGAGTATTTGAGGTATTTTTTTTTTTATTTTATGCCATGATCTTCTGGACAGCCTGTTAACTACTTTTGATTTAATTCTTTTTTAAATAACAGCAATTAAATTCATTCAGATATGAGCTTCCATCATTATGTATGTTATTATGAGTGAGTGTGCATGTTATGAAGCTACTGCTGTTGGCATAGCAATTACCACTTGTTCGTTAACAGTCTTGAATATGGAATGAATTTATTTTACAAAAAATAAATTTTAATCCAGCAAGAAAATCTTTTAAAAAGCTTTTCCTTTTTTAAATTCCATTCAAACTTTAAACACTATACCCATACTATTGAAATTTGTGCGCACACAGGCACACAAGAACTTTTATTAATTTTTTTTCACTATACATTGCTGTGCATGTAATAAATGTAGTTCTATGATGCCTTTTGTTACAGGCTTTGCACAAGCCATACAGAAAAATAAAACCTAAACTCAATTGCATTTTTTGTCAATTCAGCAATTTTTTTTTCTTTTTGGCTTAGAAAAAAATAAAACCGGCAACAACTAATATTGCAAAAGTGTTAAATCGCGAAAAATGTCAACGTCCACAGTGACTATAGTTTAAACAAGGATATGCTAAATTTGTAGTTTTATTTTCTAAAAAATAAAAATTACTAAATATAATAAAATTGGAAAAAAGTATTAAGTGATTTTTTTTTCACAAATCAGCACTTTGTGGATCAGTGCCAACAAAAAAAAAATCATGGTTCAATACAAACAAAATGTATCAGAGTGAAACAAACAACCAACAACTAAAATAAATATAAAAAAAATTTTAAGCAAATGTGTGTATTCATGTATGTGTTTGTGTATAAAACACAACATCTACAAAGGATTTGCTACTGCTATATTTGGCAGTAATGAAGTTTACATACACACTTTTCTTTTTTACATAAAACGAGAAGAATAATTTTTAAATTCCTCAAACAAAAATATTTAAATCACTTACCATGAAAAAGTTGGAAAATATTAAGATAAAATAACATTTCTGCTAATTTAGATTAAAATTTTTTATAATTAGTTTGTTGGAATAGTAAAAAAATTTTATGTTAGTTGAGTCACAAGATTTTGCAAGTCTTTATTAGCCAAGCAGTCAGTATCTGCACTCATAGAAGCATTTACTCTGTGAAAGGAAGAAAATGCCACAAATGCCAAGAGAGAGCAAACTAATCCTAAGCGAAATGACAAGAATCTACAAAAGCATGAATTAATGGAACACTTTTCCAGCCAATATTTCAAAAGAGAAAAACAAGCCTTTAACTGATAAAAGTCAGCAGCAAAATCGTCATACTTAATATTGAACAAAAAAGTTTTTTTAATTACATATTAACATTCAAAAACTTGTTAGCAGGAGGTATTCCTGTTTTGGATGTATTTTTGAAAACGATATTTCATATTGGAAGGAAATTCTGTAGAAAATGGTTTTTGGCTTATCGATTACAAAGCAAATATTTTCCTCCGATAGTACTCAATAATCCATTTACTCGTTATCTACCTACTGTAGGGCATGCCATACAATTAATTTAGAAAAATCTACAGAAAATGCATATAAAATTTACCTTGCAAAAGAAGTCTATAAAAATACTAAAAAAAAAAACACATTCAGTGTTCGGGTTAAATTCTTATGTTTTTCATTACATTTGGGCTTTTGCTGCTATTATTATTCCAAGAATTTTTGTAAATATTTTAGATTTATTGTACCTACATGGCAATTTGAATTCAATAAACATAAGAAAAGGCATGAAAGGTACACAAGATACAACGTTTTGCTTAAATATTTTACTATTGCTGCTGTTCTTATTTAAATGTTTGGAATTTTGCCGAGAAAATAATAAAAAAGAAAAACAAAATCAAGGTTATGCTGCAAATTTTTTTTTTTTTTGTACATATCTCACAGTTGCTGCAAAAACGTCATAGCTTAAAAAATATCATTTAAATTTTTTTTATAACCTTCACTCTAAACTCTTCTTATATTTAAATTTGTGATTCCGTTTGCAAGTTCTACGCCGTATATGGGATACCCTATAAAGTATAGACGTATAGAACTTTAAATTGCAATAAAACAAAGATGGATTATTCGATTGACATGAATTTTATTTATCCGAAAGATAATCTTGTGACATTACATTTTAAATATGATTTCTGGCATTTGACCGGCTCGGATGTAGTCCAATCTGGACGTCCAATTTTCGATGACTTTTCCAATATTTGTGGCCGTATATCGGCAATAACACGGCGAATGTTGTCTTCCAAATGGTCAAGCGTTTGTGGCTTATCCGCATAGACCAATGACTTTACATAGCCCCACAGAAGGTAGTCTAGCGGTGTTAAATCACAAGATCTTGGAGGCCAATTCACAGGTCCAAAACGTGAAATTAGGCGGTCACCAAACGTGTCTTTCAATAAATTGATTGTGGCACGAGCTGTGTGACATGTTGCGTTGTCTTGTTGGAACCACAGCTCCTGGACATCATGGTTGTTCAATTCAGGAATGAAAAAGTTAGTAATCATGTCTCTATACCGATCACCATTGACTGTAACCTTCTGGCCATCATCGTTTTTGAGGAAGTACGGACCAATGATTCCACCAGCCCATAAAGCTGCCAGTTGCCAGATTGGTATTACAGAAAGCAACTGGCAACTGAAAACTGTCTATTTCAGTTGCTATTTGAAATATTATCGGCAACCAATTTTTTGTGATTGCTGTTATTTGTGTAGTGGAAATAAATAGCCAAATATTGGTTTAAATTACTACCAAACAGCATAAAGTCGTAATACAGCATGTGGAGGCTAACCCAACAGAAAAAGTATGAGCAAAAATGCCTTCACACGACTGGTGGCAGAAAGTTTAGCTCCACTTATATTCCAAACTTAAAACAAGAAATTATGAAATAGAAAATGAGCAGCAAAGTCAAAATTGTGCACTAAAGCAGATAAAGCCTACTTAAAAAGCAGAAAGGGCGGATAGATGGACCAGTCTACACCCAGAGCAAACTGATTTATAAAGAGACCATCTTTGTATTTACATTTAAAAAAATCTTTATAAAAAAAAGCTACCGGTAGCTTTAGAGGATTAGAATTATCGCTAAGCTCCGTCAAATAGCAGGTACATTCACTGCTTCCTGCTCATCATCTAAATAAAATTTGACGGAAGACGACATTTTCAATAGTTTTTATTAAATTTTTTGTACTAAAAGAAACACGTTTTATTTCTTATTATTTATTTTTCTTTATTTTGTGTATTTTAGTATTTTCAATTTATGAAAATAGAATTTTCGATAACTTCTAATTACCAAGAAGAAAAATCCTTGCCATTCATAATAAAAATTTTAATTTCAGTTGGGTTGGCCATTGAGAAGACAACTGCAGTTTAGCTGCTATCCATAATCGACCTATTATTTTCCATGATATTTTCATGAAACAGTTTTCTAAAGTTGTTTATTTCAGTAGTACAATAAGTAGTACAGCTTTTTTTTTTTTTATCAGAAACCACTATGGATCATCAGTGGATTACTCCAAAGTCTTAGATTTTTTTTATTAAATTAAAAATTGAGTATCTCTAGGCATTTTATTACTTTAAAAAATAAAGTTCTCAGAACATTTTTTCTTAGAATTCTTTAAATTTGGTTTCTTAAATTGCTTGTATTTTTTTTATACAATTTTTTATTTGTAAGTTTATTTGATCTTTTATTAAATGAAATGGCTAGTTTATTAAGATTGAGGTCGTATTATAAAAAAATTTTTATATATATATATTTCGGTTCAAATATAAATAAATGTACTTTCATAATACGACCTCAAGCTTATTAAACTAGATGTTTCAATTACAAATTAAAAATAATTTTTTTTATATTTAAGAAAAATGTGGAAAGCTAAAAATTTAAATCGATGACTCAGCACAGCCGTAATTAACTTGTTATTTGTTATAATTTTATATTATACTTGTTTTTAATTTTTAAATTTTTTTCAAAACATTCAAATGTTTTACTTGCTTTTAAGTTAAATTCAAACATGGATTTTTAATTTTTATCAACTGGAAAGTTATTTGTTAAGGTTAATCATTCATGCTACTTATGTCTATGAAGGTCTAAAAATAAATTTATTTGACTACAATAATAAATACAAGTCACACACATAAATACACATAACCCACTATGGAATAAATTACTATCTTCACACTTGTATGAATAACGAATCGCTCACGAGCATTTTTATTAGAAAATATTATACAGGTTTGTAGTGATGTGTGATTTTAGAAATATTTTGAGCGGTTTTTTAGTATGAAGCACCCCAAGCAGACTTTTCTTCTCAATTTTTGCCACTACATTAATTTAACAATTTAAGTTTCCTACTTAAATGCGTGTGTTTCAATTAAATTGTAAATGTTTTCTTTTTCCTATTTATTTTAGCAAATTTGCTATTAAAATTTAAAATAATAGATAAGCTTTTATAGTCGTTTTTTCGTTGTTGAAGTAATAACAAAATTTTTTTGTAAACATTTAATTTACTTACTTTTTTCCATTTACCCGAAAACCGTATTTATATAAAAAAAATATTTTTTTTAATTTGCCTAACAAAATATTTTTTATTTATAAATTATAGTTTTTTTGTTAGTTTTATTTCGCTATTAATTGATTTATTTTAATAATGCTAATCGAGCAAACATATTTTATAAAGTTTAACTTTATTGTTGGGTAAAAGGAAACCAATTCTTTTACAGCATGTGTTTCCAGGTGATTAGCATAACCAGTGCTGCCAGCAGCTAGAAAAAATATAAGATTTAAATAAATTGAACAGTTAAATTATGCTATCTGCTGTGGTCGCTTAAAAGAAAAAATAGTATTTCTTTAAAATAAAGGGGTGGAAACCATTTAACCTTCCCATAACCGAAACCCACCCGGGTGGGATTTTAAATTTTCAATCAGTAACAGCTCACAGAATTTTTGCGACAGTAGAAAGGCTTTTTTCTTTTATCGAAAAATATTGTTTAATTCATTTTACTAATTTATTTTCTTTAATTTCTTAAGCTTTTTAATTTTTTTTTTTTTTGCGCAAGGGCTAAGTAAAAATTTTAAAATTTTTAACCTTAATAAAATATTTAGAAATTTTGACAGAATCTTTAGAAACAGCATTGCCACATCGTACCGATATATAAAAAATTAACTAAATTAGTATAAAAAACCAATACACCCATAAAAAATGTAAAAGAGGTTAAAAAACTAGAGCTTAAAATTCAAAAATTTTTTTGATTTCTTATAACAAACATAATTACAACAAACAAATAAAAAAATGTGTAATTTTATTATTTAAATATTTTATTTATTATTTATCTTTATATAAATATCTGCAGACTTGTATTAGTAGAATGATTGAAGTGAGGGCGTAAAGATATTTTTTTTATTTTCTTAAAACTTAATATTTAAATACTTGTTATATAATTAAATTTTATAATTTAAGAATTTTATAACATAAATTTATTAAAATATTCATTGAATTGCTTTTGAATTCAATACTTCACATATAATTTATTTTTTTTTTTCAAGAAAAAAAATTATTAAAAATAAAGCTTTTTTAAGCTCAAAACGGAGTCTAGCTGTTTAGGCCGCCATTTAAACCAAGTTAAAGGCTAAAAGCTAAATTTAGCTTTAAAAAACTAAACTGGCATAACTAAATTCAGTTAAATAACAGTCAATTAAACTAAAACTTAAATTTAATTGCTGAGCTAAATTATAAAAGTAAATCGTTGTTGTCATTGTTTAACGAATTCCAGTTTTTATAAAAAAAAATTATAATTTTTATATGATAAATGGAATATTTGTGATTTAGTTTTTACTAAATGTTGCTTAAAGTGTAAACAATTAATTGTACTAAAGTTAAGTATTTCTTTTTTTTAAGTTTTTTTTTTAATGATTAGAAATGGACAGAAATGAACAATCACATTAAAAATATTTTTTCTAAACGTTTGTGGCATTTTATTTACATTTTTTAGCGTTAAACGAAAATCTTCAGAAGTCACAATATTTTTACTTATTAAAGACTGGTTAGGTTTGAGTCACTTTTCGTAAACAGATTTCTTTATTAACAATTACGACCAAAAAAAAATTTGAACGGCCATGTTTATTAAAAAAAAAAAAGGTTTTTTTAAATCATCAAGTGCAAACTAATTCTCTTCTGGAATTTGTCGAAGAACTTTTTGAAAGTAACAAAAATCCACACTGGTTAGTTTAGCTGCCATTTTGATTTTATTACTCTATGACAGTTTTGTCTCAGACTTAATTTTTTTGAAAATCATAGCTAACATATATCTCGCAAACCAATTTCATTTTTTTCTGTCTATGACATAATTTGATTTATTCTATTTAGAACAGCAACCGCAACCAATTTAAAAACATAAACCACAATGGGCTAAAAAATTAAACTTTTTTAAAATTTTGGCATTTTTGAGCCACTGAATGCAGTTTTTCAGGATGGTTTGTTCTACACTTTTTTTTCTCCTAGTCTATGGAAAAATTGCATGATCTTCACAAACATCAAGTCTTATCCAAAAGGTTCATAGGGCAATAAAATCGGAATCTAAAGTAAACTAGCAAAATCCAATAATTACCCTTAATAAATACAGGGTGGGCCAAAAGAAACCAAGGGGTGTAAAAGTTTAATAACTTTTTTGTTTATTAATTTTTTTTTATTTTTTCTTTCAGATTATATAGACAACACTTGGAGAATTTATAATGGAGAGGTTCACAACTGAACAGAGAACCAGAACAATAAAATTTTATTATTTAAACCAGAGATCAATTATTTTAACGCTCATTTTCATTTGAATGGCTTTGTTAACAAGCAGAACTGTAGGTTCTGGGGTTCTCAAAATCCAAGAGCCATTCATCAACGCCAATTGCACCCCATCAGGTGTACAGTATGGTGTGGGATCATATCTGAAAATGTCATTGGGCCCTACTTTTTCGAGAATGAAGATGGAAGTGTTGTAACCGTAAATGGAGAGCGGTATCGTTTTATGATAGAAAATTTTTTACGTCCTGCTCTTGAAAACAGACCTGGTATGTGGTTTCAGCAGGACGGAGCCACTGCCCATACTGCCCGAGACACAATGGCACTTTTAAGTCAAATTTTTGGAGAGCGAATAATTTCTCGAAATTCGGAAATTATTTGGCCAGCGCGATCGCCAGATTTGACAGCACCCGACTATTTTCTTTGGGGTTTTTTGAAGGAGCGAGTGTATGTGAACAAGCTAGAGACAATCCTTGAACTCAAAGCAAACATTGTTGCAGAAATTCGAACGCTACAGCCACAAGTTTTGAAAGATGTTATGGAAAATGCTCTAAAAAGAGCCCATCAGTGCGAAGCTGAAAACGGTGGTCATTTAAGAGACATCATTTTTCATACTTAGTGTAAAAAAATTTCCATTTTGTATATTATATAATCTGAAAGAAAAAATAAAAAAAAGTTAATAAACAAAAAAGTTATTAAACTTTTACACCCCTTGGTTTCTTTTGGCCCACCTGTACTTAAAGAAATTCTAATTGAGAAGAAGTTTGTGTTGCATAGTGTAAGCATTAATAAATGAGTTTGTAAAAAAAGGTTTTTAGTATGACCGTGAAAATTTTAAGTGAAATAATTTTATATTTTTCATATAACATGAGTAATAATTTGTTTTTATTAAGGACATTTTATATTGGAAAGAAGTTTATTAAACAAAAAAAATTTTTCTTTATTTATTAGTTTATTTTCTTTTTAATTAAAATGATTATTTTATTAAGCTTGAGGTCTTATTTTATAAATTTATTTTTATATCGCTATTTCGCTCCAACTTGCGTAGCTTCATCAGGATATAATTATAATTTTTTTTTTAATATGGCTGTAAAAATGTAAGCATTTTCATATTTATATGGTAAAACTTTTTAATAAAATATATTAAATGAAGTAAATAAAGGCTATTAGAATGACAATTTAAAGCGGGAACAAGTCAGCTGGTCATTTCTACCAAAATAACGCTTTTGTGGTACCGCTCTAGTGCCAAAAATTCTGGCTGATTCTTGCATTCATTAAGAATTCAGACACTTTCTTGGTTGATTTGATAGGCAGTTGTAGATAATGATAAACGTTGCTATTTTAGCCTTTTTCTCGCATTTAGCCTCAAGAGCGTCTAGCTCCCTTCCTAGCTTTTTTTGTTTTCGCGAATATTTTGCTTTGTAGACGACTTTCTCTTTTCTATTTGCTTTTATTTCAATTAAGTAACTGATTTAAGTTGATTATAAATTTCACACAGAAACTGTGAACAAAAAGTATACCAGTTTAAAGTGAGACTATTAGATTTTAATAAGAGTAAATAAAGTTTTTTTAATTTTAAATTTTACTGCTAAACAAATTAATTAAAACATATTATTAAAATATAAAAAGCCCATAAAACATAGGAATTATTGCTATTTTTTTGTATATGCAACAAAAAAACAATTGAAATTGAAAAGAAGGCATTAATTTGCACCATTAAATTTTAATTATTAACTTGTTTGCCATCAATGTTTTTATTACACTTTTAATTTTATATTGTTATTACAATTTTGTTACAAATTTTGTTTTTGTTTTATATGCGTTATTAAAAATATAAATTTTAAAAAAAGTTAATAAATAAATTTTGTTATTGTTTATTTACAGGTGAGTGTTTTAGGCTTATGGTAGAATATTTTACACTACAATTTTCCTACACACACAGACTTCATATTACAATATAAATTTAATTAATTAATGTGGTTTTTATATTTTTATTCAGGCTTTTATAGTTATGACAACGTAATTGCATAATTAATACGAGTTAATATTAAAAACAACAATTAAATAAAATTAAAATTTTTAAAGCCAGGGATTAGAAAATTTGTAAAACTTTTATTTAAACTGTTTATTTCTTTGTAAGAAAATAAAACGATTTATTTTTCAGAAGATGTAAAATTAAAATATTAAATTATAGATAAAAAGTAAATCAAAAACTTTATTTTGGTTCATGTATTATTCATTTATTTAGTATTAGATTTTAGTTACTTTTTAAAGAGCACTTGTGACTTTGACCATTGTCTCCCAGGGTCATGCATCAATCTACAGGGCACTTTACATTAATATATTAAATTAAATTTTCTTTTATTCTTTGTACATTTTCCATTACAATTTCTAAGTTAAAATTAAATTAAATAATTTGCGGTCTCTGATGTAAATGAACTGCAACATTAAAAATTCTAAGCTTTTATGTTAAATATTTATAAAATAATAACATTTGTTTTTTTTGTTCGAAAATATAAAAATAACAACAAGAAATATTTTATTTTTTATACATTGATTGCAATTCTTTATTATACACAGTTGGTCCCCTACACCATATTTTTAATGTTAAAAACTTTATCATAATAGCACTCGGTGCCAACCAGAAAATCCTTTAATTTTTTTTCTTTTTATCCAACTTTATCTGTTTTTATATAAGATTCAAGAATCTTAAAGAAGCTATACAAATAACCTTTATTTAAATCAACTATTTTTGGTTACTGTTACCGTTATCCAGATAAAGGTAACTCCATCAAATCTAAGTATCTTAATCAGTGTTTAGATCTATTTGCAAGCTGTTATTTAAATTTTTAGGCTAATGAAGTCTATCCTTAAAATGCTTTAAAATAACACAATTTTTTCTATTAAAAAACAAATAGGAACTTAATTTTTATTTCCATTTAAAATTAATTTACAAAAATTGAGTACAAAAAATATTTTTTTTTTAGTTTATTTAACCTTTTTCTTTTTAATTAATATGGCTATTTTTTTTAGCTTGAGGTTTTTTTATAAAGTTATTTTTATATCGATATTTTGCTCCAACTTGCATAGCTTCTTCAGGATATAATTATAAATAATAATAATTTGACTAATTTGTAATTATATCCTGAAGAAACTACACAAGTTGAAGCGAAATATCGATATGAAAAATAAAAATAAAATAGCCATATTAATTTTGAAAAAAAAGTAACAAAATGTCCTTTAAAATTTGCGTTACATAAAAAACATTTATGTGTGTGGTATTGGGCCCTCAGAGCATACTTAAATTATAATATTTGTATTACAACTTAGCATCTGCGGTAAGCTCTGTGGTCTTTTATCAACTGTCTATTTGTTTGTCGTATGTCGTCTCAGTATCTTTGTTGTAACGTTGTGTATCGCGCGGGGCCATTATAACATTCATGGTTAGATCGATCTTAAATGTTTAGTTTTCAATAAATTTTTTTTAATTTTGTTTACATTTTATGAAACTTTTTACATTTTTAAAGTCTTTTCAATAACTCATAGAGCTCCCTTTTTAATGATACAATGATTTAATGTCATCAAGCGAAATGGTCGACTAAGTCACTTTTATGACTTCAATAAGTTCCTCTTTGGTAGCATACTGCTTTACGAGGTAGCCATCCCTAAGCATTTGCAATGATATTTTGGTCCGGCAAGCAAGAGGGTCAATCGAGCACATTAACATTTTAAACTTTACCACCCAGGCAGTATGAATTTTTTTGCATTGTCAAGATGGAATATTCACTGGAAGTTTTTAAACATTTTTTGAAAGTGAAAGTGAAAGTGAAAGTGCTTCGAAAAAATATGCACTTGGGTTATTGTTGAACTTATTATATATATTATTATTTTTTCCGATGGAAAACAAATTAATTCTGAAGGCCTTAATTGCTTCAATTATTATTTTAACGATTTTCGCAAAGAAGAGCATCAGTTGGATCGTTTACATAGTAGAGAGGGAGGGATTATAATGGGAGCCATATCCTATTATGGTACCTGCTAAATACTTTATTCGAGTACTACAAGAAGCGTTTTTTCATTCTCAGAACATTTTTGGAAGCTTGCAGTATACACCCCAGCATGACAATGCAAAAAATCCATACTGCCTGGATGATAAAGTCATGGCTACTCGTACGAAATGTTAATATGCTTAAGCTTGTGCTATGCTTTTACAACTTTTAAAATTAGTATGGTAGAACTGCAATTAAGCCACTTGAACTCTGTTATGTTCTTGATGCTTCATTACACTCAACAACAGTAACAAATGCAAGACTCAAAGTTTAATTAAAAATTTTTAAATTTGTTATTTAAAAATTCATAAGAAAAGCCAAAGTAAAGAATAAATTTAATACATTGACTTATGACAGTTGATCACTTATGTGTCAGAGAAGCCTATTCAATATACTCTTTGCAAATATGTACATGTGTGTGTGTGTGCATATTTCACAACAGGTTTGTTTATACAACATTATTCACTTGGCAATTTTCTAAACAATAAGAAAAGCAAATATGAATTATACCAACTATTTATATGTGATTTTGGAAAGCATAATTTGCTTACTAAAGTTAGACAGGCACACACACATTTAATTAAAATTGTTTCAAAATAATTAGTGTTAGAAATAATTAAAATTGCTTGTTGCTCGTATTAAACTGAAAATATCTTTGATATGCTTAAGACTGAGTTAGAGTTTCTTACATGTATCTATTTACCTGTTGATGTGAAATCATGTCATCATCATTTAATACCAATAAAATATATCAAGTTAATATAATTTTTGTTTATATTTTCTATAATAAACTAACAAAAGATAATTAAATTATATTTATAGTTACAGCAGTAACTAGGTAACTAATAAACAAACACTGAATGAAATATTCAGTAGCAACAAAAATTATATTCTCTCAATATCACATCATAGAAACGTTTTGCAACAAGCAACATGTGCCTCATATGATATCAATTATTAATTTAAAAAGAAAATTAACTTTCAGCAGATTTATTTAAACTTTTACATGACAAAAGGGTTTTTAGCTTTAAAGACAGAGAGAACAGCAACAGCAAGTTTACAACTGATGATGAATGCAGTTCATTCTTATGTACTCAGCTCTTAAATTATTTTAAAAATCCCAGCAATAACTTAAAAACAGCGGCCTAGAATAAAAATTGTGGGACTTTCTAATATGTATTTCACATTTTATTAAGAAACAAAATATCTATTCATTCAAATACACTAATCCTTGTATTCAAAGAAAATTAAAGTAGACTTGAAACCGATATTGTGACAAATTTGTATGAAAAATTTGTCATAATTTCTACTTGAAGTCGTTATTAGTCATTTTGAATACCAGGGTAAGAATATATTTAAATAAATCAATTTATTTGCCAATTTTTTTTTTTCTAAAAGGTCATAAATTTTTTTATATCTTTTAATTAAAGTTAAGTGTTTTGAATTTCATATTTGTTTATTATTAATTATTGGTTGGTTGGCTTATGGTACATCTTGACAACTATCAAAAATAATAAAGTGACATGGACCCACCCTATAAATCAAGGCTATAAAAAAGCTTATATCTCAAGATCAAATGAGCAGGTGAAGAACTGTTTTCTTGCTTTCAGTTACAAAGCAAATAAAAATCTTTAATAAAAATAAAAATTAATGTAAATTAGCAACAATGGTGGTTGGGCAGCATTAAAATAATTTTCTTTTATGAAGAGTCGCAATTTTTTTTAAGAGTTTTATTCCGGTCATAAAATTAAAAATTTTAAAATCTAGAAGAAAAGTATTGAGTTGAAAGTTTTAATATAAAAGTGTGTGTTTTAATATGTGCAAATAGAGGTCGGCAATATTTTTTTTTCGTAATTTGTTTCTTTTTAAATGAAATTTACAAAATGTGTAAAATTTTACATAAACTATACATATAAATAGACTAAGTTTCTATTAGCACTGAAACTTCAACTTGATGGTCAAACAATCAGATCGAACGTCTGATCCTTTTAAATCTTCTGTAACTCTCGAAAACAAGCAAGTCACTGGCACTACGAATTTCATCAGGTACTTCGTACTAAATTTCTTAATTTCCTCTCCAATGTAAGGAATATTTAGGTTCTTATGCATGTTTGCATTTCTAATGTACCAAAGAGCGTTGGTAATTATTCGCAAAATGTTTGACTGTTTTCTTTATAATATTGCGGAAACTGTTCCCCACAGCTGAACGCCATATAGCCATATGGGCTGTAAAATCTGATAGTTAAAAATATAAATTTGTAACTTTTTCTCAAATATAATAGAAAAGCAGACTGCATCTTCAACAAGTTTTTTTTTTCCTTTTTTATAAAATTCAGCCTGTACATACACGTCACATCTAGACTTATTTATAAGCGTATGTGTAGTGAATGAAATAGTTTGTATTGTAAAGGAAGCCTTATTATTCAATTTCATACAAATTATTCGTATAGTAATTAAAAACTGTTGCCTTTTTTATGGAAAACTACACATTTCTATACAGTTTACTATTTAAAAAAAAATCCTCCTGTAGTTTTTCTTTCCTACAATAATTCAAAACGTCTTTACGTAAAAAATTATCTAGTTAAATATAATTTATATCGTACTTTATTTATTTGTATGCAATTATTTAATTTGTTTAATTTCAGTTTTAATTGAAAATAAATAATAAAAGAAAAAATCAGAAAGAGAAATAAATTATTTAAACTAAAATTCATAAGGCAAAAAAAAAATTATTTGAATTGGTAATTGGAATTAAATTGAATTAAATTAATCAATAGTTAAATAATTAGAAATGATATTCAATTTCTTCATAGAATAATGTATTTTTGTTTTAAAATAAAACTGAAAAAAGGCTATAATTTATTTGTTTTAGTTTTTAGTATATGAAATTAAATTTATAAATTTTTTTAATATGCCACAAAACTCGTTTTTAAAAAGGTTTCAATCCATAAAACATCGCTTAATTAAGATGATCTCAGTTAACAAGTTTTCTTGCCTTTTATAAAACAATTTTTAATTAATTTCTTAGCAGTAATTTAGTAATTGAAACTAGTATTCATTTTTCTGCTTTTGAGTGTTTTGTTTTAAATGGAATGACCTTCATCATTTCATAAGCACACTCACAATTATAACTTCCTCTAAGCTGATACTTTAAAAGTAATTTAAAACTGCTAACCAGAAGTTGTATTATCATTTTTGTTTATACCTTATTTTCAAAAAAAAAGGAATCCTTGATAAATACAAGTAAAACTAATTCTACAAACAGGAACTAAAAAGACTTTTATTTCAGCTTTTAAGTAAATAAAAATGAAATTAAATAGAAATCAAAATAGAATACAAAATAGTAATTTTTAACACCCAACTAACCATTGCATTCAAGTATATAATAAATATAAAAATATATTTGTAGATATTTTTAACTCTTATCCAAAATATAAAAAAATTAAGTAGACTTTTAAATAAAATTTCTTAAACATTTCGATAGCTCACATTTTAAAGTCTAAGTTAATTTTTTGGATAAGGGGGATGTGTCTGAATCGACATGCTAGCTTGGTTATGTGAAACAAAATGAATTTGTGTAACTGAAACGAAAAAGGTTATAAAGCAAAAGTAAAAAATTCATAGACACAATTTTTTCTTTTTATTAAACAGAATAAAAGTATTTTTGACTTAAAACGCAGAGTAAAAATAAATCAATTTTTAGCAAGTCTGAAACCTTTTAATGTATTTTTAATAAAATTTTTTATAAATGCCAAAAGATTTGTATTTATTTCAGAGAGAGCGATATTAGCAACAAGGCAAAAAAAACTAAAGTTTTTAATCCATTACTAGACACACATTTCTTCAGTCATAAAAATCTAATTTTTTTAGAATTTCCTTTACCAAAACTTCAACCTGTTTTTACGCCTGTCATACACTTACAATGAATCTTTTACAATAGCTTTTTGGTAAATCGACTAGAAAGTTTATTGTTGAAAGTTACGCATGATTGTTTTTTAACTGTGTAAGTGTACAACAAGAAATTCATTCTTATAAATATACTAATGTTTATGTGTGTGTTCAATCAAAAAAAATCGAAATATTTTTTTATTTTTTACTTTCTACCACATTTTATTAAAAACTTGAAACATTTAGGTTTGAACTGGCTTTACAACAATAAATAGTTGCTTTGCTGTTTGCTTTCTTTTCTTAATTCTATTACTTTTAATATAATTTTGTATTTGACTTGATTTTTTTAATTTTGAACTCAACAACAACAAGTAATCAAAAGCATAATATTAGAAACAAACAAAAAGTAGTTACTTCTGAGTACAGTTTTCTTTGTGGCTTTTAATTGAGCAAAACCCTTTATTATTTGATGGAGGCATTTTTAACAGACACTGTGCATAAATATTTGAAACTTCTTCAATACTATAAAAAACTACATGAAAAACAATTGCGGATATCTTACTTGAAGTTAGCCGAAGATTTAAAAAAATACTCCCCTAAAAATTTTAAGTAAATTATAATCAACATTAAATAAAATTAAACAAGTCCATTAAGCACTCTCCAATTTTTTAAAAGAAACAGTAAATAATTTAAAGAAGGCGTAAACGGTGTTTTGGCGTACTTAAAAAAAAAAGAACTAGACAACTTGATACTGCCGTTCGCTATTTTTTTTTGTTTTTTTTATTTGATTTTTTTTGTTGTAAGAAATATTCTAAAAATTTTATATAGATTAATTTCACTGAAGTAGCAAATCCAGGAAAATAAAATAAAAAAAAAATTATTAAAGAGCTTAAAGTTCAATCTAAATTGGAGCGGCAAGCTTAGCGTTTTTAGTGCCCAGTCTTACCTAAGTAAGAGTGCGGGCGGTGAGTATTCTTTACAGTAGTGTTAATCACCCACTAAAGACAAGTGAAAATAGAGTTGAAAAAGCCAAATTAAAGCGTCATTACCGGTCAACAATAAGAAAACAAAAAAATAAAAAAAACAATTGTTTTGCAGCCAACTTCACTACAAAATTCGATTTTTCAACTGCTCACCACTGCCGTCGAGTTATTTCGGTAAGAAACATACATTTTGTATGGCCATGAGTATTTTTGACAGATAAAAAGGTTTAGGTATGGCTGTAAAATTCATTTAATAAAAGACTTAAGATATAAACTTTAAAATTTTTTACTATGTATATCTAATCAAAAGACTTTAGCTGCAAACTTCAAGCATGATATTTGTGTTTTTGGAAACAAAAGATTTAAGCAAGATCTTTGTTTTGTTCTGTGTTTTCGAAAATGAAAGATGTAAGCAACAAACTTTGTTTTGTTCTGTGTTTGTTTTTGAAAATGAAAGACTTTACCAATAAACTTTGATTTGTTCCAGATTTTTTTTTTTCCAATCGAAGATGGTTGTTTTCGTAGAAAAATTTTTTAAATAAAAATAAAACAAATTCGGAATTTATATATATAAATATATATATATATATATAAATAAATATAAAGCATATAATATGTTTAATCAATATACTCGTATGTAGAAAATGAGCATAGCGACAAATTTAAGATTTGATTATTCAAAAATAAGTTTTTTTTAAATACTCTTACACATTTCATTACAAATATAATAATTAGGAGTAGAGTGCATTGTAGATTAATGGATAGTGTGCTAACCTATTAATCTGAGGGTCACAAGTTCTATTCCTACCCAGACCCTGGGAGCCGATGTTCAAAGTTACCAGTGCTCGCTAACAAATTTAATATTAGAATTCATTTTTAATATTAAATATTAATAATATTAAAAATTATTTGTAGCCAAGCTACGTGTAGTGGGTTATTGTAATAATTTACAATTTCTTTTGTGTCAATAAGACACGACATACAAAACTGACAACTTCTGTAATTTTTGCAATTCCTAAGCAGAAGTAAATAAAATTTTGTTGTGGAATTTAAGATTTTCTTTTTAATTAAAAAGAGATATGACTGCCAAAATAGCTTAGCCAACAATTATAAAATTGTACACAGGAAAGGGTGTTTTTTAAAATACCTTTTGCTGTAAACAAACAGGCAATGTGAACTTAAGCTAATTTTTGTTTTTGTTTTAAAACTCGAAAGGTATTTCCTTTATCAATGAAATTTTAACATTTCCATCACATGTTCACATTGTTGTGATTTTTTATAAAAAAGCCAAAATCGCGAATTATTAATTATTTATTATTTTATATTAGTTTTTAATTTCAAGATTAAATTTTTAACGAAAACGATTAACTTTCTCTATTTACACCCAGGGTCTAGGCAGGAGTCGAATCTGCAGCCCCCAGATTAATAGGTTAGCGCGCTACCCACAGAGCACCCTATAAGCCGTTATATATTACATATTACTTACTGTATTTAAAAAATGCGTTGGCTTTTGTAAATATTTTTTTTTAACTTAAAAAAAATCTTTTTCATTTTAAGAATAAAAAACATAATTTTTTAATTAGTTAGTTTAGGTGAACTTTAAACAGATGAATTTTTAATGGCTGCGTATACTTAACAAATTATTATTACTCATTCGTCTCTTATGACTTTTTTCGTTTTGCTCTTAATACTTTTATTAACTTTCAACTTTCGTTTCAAAGGTTCTCATATAAATAATTTTTATAATATTGCTTCTCCACCTGTTACTGGAATCGATTTAGTATTCTCTATCTACCCGTTAGTCTGTGCTTGAAATGCCTCCAAAATGTGGAGAGCAGCTTAATATACCAAGTGTTGTCAGGTTGTTTTTCAAATCGGATGTGTACACAAACACTGCAGTTATGAGTGGAAAACTGAGACAAAATTGATTTAACATTTTTTACAATTTTTTTTTAAATCAATTGAAGAGGTATAAAAAATGTTTTCTAAATTATGGGATTTGTAAATAAAAAAAATTATTTAATTTGTTAAACTCTATTGATAATAATAATTTAAGTAAATTAAACTTTATCAAAATCTTTAAATCATGTTTGTATGAATTAATAAAAAAAAAAAGTTTTCATAAAAAATATTTTTTATATGGAACTGATACCACAAGAAATTTCTTTAGGAAATTATGTTTTTGTAATAGTCAAAATATGCTAAAACATATGCATATTAATACCAAAGAAAATACTATGTGTGTATTTCTGAATGTATGTCTGTATGTACATACTATATTCACATGTGTACAGCTTTGTGTTTGTTTTTGTTTACATAACCAGTTATACAAAGATACAGTCAGATATAAAGACTTCAAGCATACAGAACAACTACAAAATAAATATTTAGTAGCAAAACATACTCGTATAACTAATATATCGTTACCTAAAAATATGAATGACTTGAATGGGTGCAGTGGGTTCATAAGACGTAACTGTTGAGCTCAACCGATACATAATGGTTGGTAACAGTTATATCTTAGAAAAGGTTTGATGAGTATTCTATTAAATAAACAGCTGACATGTAAGCAATTGAAAAAAAGGAAATCATTACAAAATATAATAATTTAAATCACCTAAACCAATTTATTTAACTAAATAAAAGTATGGTTAATGCAGAATTTTTAAATAATTTTTTCTTGACCGCTGCTGTGGAAGTTGTTTTAAATTTAGTTGACACAACACACAACATGTTGCCTAAAATATTTTATTAGTTAAAAAAAAGGCAGCCAATACGAAACTGTTGAGTAGACCTGAATTAATCAACTAGGCATTTCTAAGTTGCACAACAGTTACATCTTATGAATGCATACAATATCTATTCGCTGGCAATTAGTTTATAAATTCATGATATATAATACATTTCCTTTGTATGTATTTATTTTTATAATAAATTTTTATTGTAAAAACACCTCCAGAGAATTGAATTTTCTCTTGCAAGAAATAGTTCACAGCATTTGGTATTTTAAATGACGATATGACTTAGTTATACACATGAATTATGTAGTTGAAATCAAACTAGCCGTACATATCATGAGTGGCTAATTGAACACTCTATATAAATAAATGACAAATATTACCGGAAATTGCAAAATTTTCTTTTGAATACAAAATTTGGTAATTAATTTCATGTAAAATATTAATAAATGAATTAATTATTGAATTTTTACTTTAAAATTACTTAATTTATTGCTTCAAGTAATTTGTTGATGGGGTAAGGATGTTCTTGCTCTGTTTGCAATTTTATTTATTTAGAGAACACATCACCATAATGCTATACATTAAACAAAAAACTAAAAACTAAAAATTCATTATTAACTTAAGCCTGAATATGAATAAAATCATGAAAATCTAGACAAATAAATAAAAAAAAAAGTCAGAAACCATATTTGTTAAGCCGAGTTTTAATTACTTATTAAATTTTTTTGTCTTAAAGTGTTCGGTTAACTAAATTTGCCTTCAATCAATAAGTTAATGATTTCTGAGGTCAATTCCATGTGTCCTTGAATTAAATTTTTTTGTCTTAAAGTGTTCGGTTAACTAAATTTGCCTTCAATCAATAAGTTAATGATTTCTGAGGTCAATTCCATGTGTCCTTGAATAAATTCTTTCCATCATTTCTATAGGGAAAATTTCTAATATCTCTTGAAAAATTATTTGTACAGTAAAAGCTCAAAAGATACCATATACACACTGCCCATTTCATGTAAACTATTTTCATCAGTGGATTATTATTGCTTACTGTAGAGCAACTTTTTTTTATTAAAACTCCAAATTCGTATTTTCTTCTGACTTCAATTTAATTATTTTTAAATAAAAACAGACAATTTTCAAAATACTTGTCGGTTTTTAAAGTTTTTCTTGGTTTTTCTTTTTAATTGTGGGCAATTTTCTTTTGTTTTAGGTTTTAACAATTTACACCAGCATGCAATTTGTAATAAAAATTATATTTACAATTTGTAAAAGATAAAATAATAGTTTTTTTTTATTTTATTTAAATAAAAATCTTGAGCAAAGTAGTTTTATTTAAAAGTGTTTCAACTCTATTTTAAAAAATATAATTAAATAAAGCAAATGGCTTAATTTATTTTAACTTAGAGCTGAATAAAACTACCTGCGCTTAATACACGGCTATAAAACTTTTACTTAATAAGGTTATTTACTACAGCACTGCAGAAGCCTACTTGTAAGGCTTACAAGCACTTTTTATTACAAAATATTACTTATGTTTGTAGTGATGAGTGGCTTTCAAGTATACTTGTAAAGTTTTTTAGTATTTACTTATTTAATTTTTTTCTTTAAATGGACTTGTATCATTTTGTACATTTTGAACAATTCACATTTTAATTTATTTAATAAAAAGCTAATAAATGCCACAAGAAATTTAAGTTTTTTATATCTTTTTCAAAAATTAAAAGAAAACAAAAACACACTCACTCATCACTATGTAAAAATTAGAAAAAAAAACTCATACACTCAAATGTACAAAAAGAATTGAATATTTTATGATTAAATTTTTGGTATTTTGCTATTCTATTTACACAAAGATTGATAAGCAATTTCAAGTGATTTTATTTTTTAAACATCTTTATCTGGAAGAATAAAGATTAAATTATTTGGAATTATTTTAAAATTCTAAAATGTCACAGACAATATGCAATTTCTATCAATTTGTGGACAATATTTTATCTTGAGGCATGAATTTAAAAATTAATAACAAAAAGAAATAATTTAAGTTGATTATTGAATATTAAGAAATTATGGTATGTAGGGGATAACGCTCTTTTAGACATTTGTATTGGAAACAAAAACACTCTAAGTAAATTTATAGGAAAAAAGCTATTGTTCGCCTGCACAAAAATAGTCAGTTAAAATGTAGTTTGATTTTTTATTAATTTAAATTGACTACATCTATATAAATAATATAATTTTCTGTTTGTTTGTTCACTATATAAATTTGTGTCTTCCAATGATCTCTATACCCCAAGAAAAGTCGCCTTATACTTTTGGATTAGCCGCACCCACTTTTCGCTTTGATTAAAACAATTGAAATGGGTCTATTGTTAATTAAAATTATAGTTTCGAATCGATTTGCTTAATATATTTTACATGTGCTCACTATACCTCATGGAACGTTGCCACGTTTTTAAGAAAATAATTGAAAATTTTTTTAGTAATTAAAATTCTATTTAGCAACGAATTTTTTTGGAAGCTTGCACACAAACTATTTACACTTAAAATAAGATTTCCATCTACTTATGAACCGACCATGTTAGTTTTTCCGCCTACTTTTGAAGCAAGAAAATTAAGAAGAGTCCTTAATGGATTTTGTATATGTTAAGGAAGGCTGCCATCTACTTTTTGGACTAGCCACACCTACTTTTACGCCCACTTTTTACAGTTTTTCACTAACCACATTTTCAAAAAGACGTTTGCCTGAAAATATGCTTTGAAATATTTTATTTAAACACTTTGGTTAACGCCTCTGATAATAATTAGCCATTTAAAAAGTAGTGAATGGCTATATTTATTTACATAGTTTTTTTTTAATAATTAAAATTCTATTTTTCAGCAGATTTCTCTAAAAGTTAATACATACGCTCTCTATACTGTCTCTTTATTTAAAGGATTCATGCCAGGCGAGACCGAAAAAAAAAATGTATAGCCAGACAAAAAATCACATCATCCGTTGTCAAAATGACAACAAACGTTGTCAATTTTGTATTGACCACGCTTGTGCTCACTTTTGATAACGCATGGTGCTATTTTAACAACGCATTGTTGAAAACATATCGTTGCAAAACTGACAAAGTATGGTGTCAAATTGACACCATACTGGTGTCGAAATGACACAGTTTGTTAAAAAAAATTACAACATGCCAATTTGATAATGTGCGTTATTCGTTGCTTTTTTTTTAATTTGACAATCAAGTTGACGATTTGTACACGCTTGTTAAAAAATTCAAAACACTCATTGGCAACTAAATTGACAACGGGATGTTATCAAAATGACTACATACGTTGTCGATACTGCAATATTTTTTGCAGCAGTGTAGTATTAATATAGGAAAGGCCATTTTAAATTTAAAAATTTTCAAAAAGAGATTGTTCTTCAGTTTAATGAGAAACAAGTTTATGAAATTGGGTCGTTATTGGAAAAAGCTACCCGTGTACGTTCTCCTCTCGTCATCGTTCTTAGATACGGAACATTTCTTGCACTTCTTTGAAAGAATTTTATATAAAGACTTTAGTATTAGGACTTACAAAGTACAATTATTTCAAGAACTGAAGCATCATGGCCCAATGGACTGAAGATTGTTTGGCAAGAGATAAAGAATTTTTAAAGGCATCTTATCGAGCCAGTCATGGTATTAAATGACAAAGTTCAACCTTTACAAATTTGAAAAAATAATCAGCACTTTTTTTATATCCAATTCAAATTTTAAATATAAATCAGGGAGATGCTTTGCTAAGCAAAGCTTATGAATTTGTTTCGTTTGTTTTTATAAAAAAAAAAAGCATAAATAAATTATAGAATAACTTGAATTGTGTTTTTTTCAGTATAACAAATTAACAAATTTAATACAAAATTTTTTTTTTAAATATCAAAATGCAATGAGAATAAAGGGAAAATTAAAAAGAGCAAAATAGCGAGTAACTGCGATGATTTCTCACACATCTCAGTGTTGGTACGATTTAGTATGCTGTGTTTGTTTTTTTATTATATTTTTTTTTTCTTTTTTAATTTTTAAACACATTTTCAAATACTTGTAATTACTTGAATTATTGAAAGCTTTCAGTTTCAATATTTTGAACAAATTGAAAAATAATTTATTTTAATACTTTTGCTAAAGTTAATTTTCTAAATGCCTTTAATTAAGATTTATAAAATCTCTTAAATAAATATCTACTTTGTTTAAAAATGATCAACAATAAAAAAAAACATATTCAAAAAACGTTTCTTGCAATTTAATTCAAAACACAAGTTTAATATTAAAAAGTCATGTAAACAACAATAAAATACATTTTTATTTTTTTTTTTTTAACTCTACAGTGGTATGTTATGTAGGTATATCATAATGCAACAAGGTTTTTTAACACAAACATACACACACAAGTAAATACATGGTTTGCTTAACTTGTACGTCTTTATATAAACAATGTTATGTCTAGTAAACATAAACTGATTTGTCTTTTTATGTTGCAAAAAGCCAAAATTTTTTATAAAAAAAAATAATAAAAAACAAATGTAAAAGAAACCAAAGAAAAGGCTGTTAAAGTGAGTAGTTTAGTTTTTTTTTTTTTTAAGTTTACTCTAACGTTTGCTAGTCATGGCTTAAAAAACTGGAGAATATTATTTAGAGGTATTCTAGTTACATTTAATAGCTTGTTAGCACTGATTAAAATATTACTAAAACAGAGTCAAGTTACTTTTTCGTCGTATTAGTAAGGCAGCTTAACATTTTAATATTATTGTGGAAAGTCTGTTAAAGCAGATTAAGTTTTATTGGCTTAAATCATAATGTGTTCAATTACACTAAAAGCACTCTGCCCTTTTAAGTAGCTTAATTTATATTGAAAGCTGTCTATAAGTTACATACTCATACAAATCAACGCCATAAGTGAAGTTCAATGACAATTATTTGAATTTTTTTTTTTTTTTTCAATTATCAATTCAGTTTTATAAAGGCTTTATTTCTAGGGTAATTAAATCTTAGTTTCCAAAAAAAAAAAATTAATTAATTTAATTCCCACACGTTTTTCATGAGCTGTAAAAATTTATTATTGAGAGAACAATTCTGCTCTACTCCTGGTTAAGTATGTGTGTGCACCAGCACTGACTTGTGAAACAATTGAAAAATAATAAAGTAAATAAAGTTAAACATTAATGTATGTATGTGTCTATCCTAACACACACATAAATAGTACATGTGCTTTAAGCTTAAAAATTTTGTAAAAATCACGTTTTACAATTATGGCAGAGAAAAAAATTTAAATGCGAGTGAAATTAAATTTCTATGCAAACGAGCTTACAGTTTGGTAAGTTTTAATTTTATATTAAAAGCCAATTATAAATATTAATTTATATTAAATTCCTTTTTAAATAAAATTTTATAGCTTAAATATCAAAAATGTTCCCTTTTGATAAGTCATCATGATGTTTTACATCCACTTGTTAACGTTAACAACACGTCAGGGCTGTCAGTAGCAGAAATTTGTTTATTCGTTCAGTCCAACACTCGCATACAAACGTGTGGGCAAATAAAAAACTTATTTTATAGTTTAAAATCTACTTCGTTTGGGACTTTACCAACAAACATTTTCCATAATTTATTGTTAAAAATTTTTTAAGGTTCTTCTGCTTAATATTTCCTGCAAATAATTATTTATGTTTAAATATTTGTTTATTTATAAAACACAACAATATCTATTAAATATAATCGCTTTTTGTAAGCAATTATAAAAACAATTATTAAAATTTTAGACATGAAAACAATAAAGTAAATATTTGCTTATTGTAATTATTACTTGTAATCCATATGCAAAATTAAATGAAAAGTCAACAAAAATAAAATCTACAACACTTTTTCTCTAACGAATGCATATGAATCTATAATTAAAATGAAAGTTTTTTACAAAACAAATCTTAATGAGTAGCTTTACATGTTCTGTGTAAGTTAGTTAGTGTAAGTTGCAGTTAGTGTGCTTACTTTGTTGTTTTAAGCTTAATTATTATGTTTTTGATTTAAATTGAAACTTTTCTTTTAATTAATTAAATAAAACGTGAAGAAAGCAGTTATATAAAACGACACTATATAAAAGGCTGGGCGGAATATTTTTATTCTGTTGGCTGGGAAATTTGTTTCTTCAATTGAATGCTTGCTGGGATTTTAGCTTTTTTTATTCTAACATTTTAAAATGTTCCTTCAGTTAAGCCTCATTTATGTGTACAATTTAAGTTTATTAAGAAATAAAATGAGTGTTCTATTGATGACCAAAATATAATAGCTTTCGCGAAATGGTCATGGAAAAACTAAATTTAATCTCTTAATTTATTAAAATTATAAAAATTTATAGTAAATTTTTGGCTATAATTCCAATAATGTGGACTTCAGCCAAAATTATTTATTTGTATTATTTACAGTGTAATTTGAGTATAAACTTTTAAAATTTATAAAAACATTTTACTCTTGTTTATTTTTATAATTTTTTTATTTTTTTTTTTTAAGCCAACTTCTACTTGTTACATTTTTGGCATTCCAAGTCTTGCTTGCTGCCAATTTAGCAAAGTATCCCTTTGATATAAAAACAAATGCTTATACAGTTGTTTACTGAAAAAATGTCACAACTCAAAAAGTGAGATTTTTCTTTAATAATGAATATACTTTTTAATTTATTAATGATGACATAGAACACCGCCGCAACTTCAAGCAAAAACGCCTTTGAATGAAACAGAGGTGTGTGAAATCAAAACGAGTGGATTTATGAAAATATTCGTTATGAAAATATTCTGAAATTAGCTGTTTTGAATTTCACATATTTTCTAATTTATATTTTAACGTTTTGAAAAAATAACAAAACCGTTAATTACATTTCACCAAAAATTTTTTAGATGCAATGAAACGAAAAAAAAAATTCGAAAGTGGAATACAGAATAGGCAAATAGTTCGGATTTTCCATTTAAAAAAAAAAAAAAAAAATAACGCGGCTTGGGAACACAGAAGAGCACTGATATTTGAAATGATGCTTGCGACTTTACCAACTGTTTTTAATGCTTTTACATTTTCTTGTTTAAAATAAAAGTTTTTGTACAATTTCAACAGCAAATCAAACTTTTCAATTAAATAATTTTTTTACAATTTCAGTTGTTTTATTTACAAATTTGAAAAACTTTATAATTTATTTTCACTTTCAAAATGGTCTTTTGATTTTTTTTGCTCTTATTTTTTTTTTTTTTTTTTAATTTGGTTTGTTTACAAAATATGTGAAATTTAATTAAAGTGTGGCAATATTGCTCAGAGCACTTGTGTTTCAAAACGAGAGCATAAGAAAAGTCATTGAGAAAATAATATAGATTTTATTTTACAACTGCTTTCATTACCAGTTTTATATATCGTTAAGCTCTACTTCTGTTTCATCTTTTAGACGGGTAGTTTTCAAAATGGCGCCTAAAATATCTTGTTGTTGTTGCTGTTCACTGAAAAAATGTCACAACTTAAAAAGAGATTTTTTTCTATAATGATAAAAAACTTTTTTTTCAGAATTTAATTTAATTCATTTACAAAATAGCTAATAAAATATTTCGTTTTCAAAGAGGAGAGCTAATAAACTTGCACTTTTACAAATTTAAATTTTTTATATAAATATATAGATTTACATTTTTTTTTAGCTTTTTAGTCTTTTTTATATTTTAGTTATTATTAAATTATATTTCAATAATTCGATACTCCTTCGTGTGTCTTTCTCAAGTAAAATAATCTGTTTATTTATTTCATTTCAGATAAAAAGCTCAAAAATCAAGATTCAAAATTTAAATTGATTTACTTTGCAACAAACAAATATATTTTCTAAATAAAAAAATTCATAAAATTTAATTCCATTCAGAACAAAAAAGTTTTAGAATTTATAAGTTCGTTGCCAATCTACGATATTCTGCAACGATCGAAAATTTCAATACAATTTAAATGATTTAAATTTGGCTCTTATTTTATTATACATACTTTTAGTCTGATTTCTATTACAAGGGCAAGGATTTTCAGGCAAATTTATGTGCTTACTCAATAACTTAAAATCGATTCTGATCAAGTACTTTTTTGAATTCGAAATTTTTTTTAAAAAATGGCTTCAATTTGTTATTGCATATTATGTTATAAATACATATTTTTGCATACTTTCTGTGGATAATTTTTATATTTTTAATATTTAAAAATATTCACTTACTGATAATAAATAATAAAAAAAAAAC
The DNA here is from genome assembly GCA_947397855.1 of Thelaira solivaga. Lineage (NCBI taxonomy): Eukaryota > Metazoa > Arthropoda > Insecta > Diptera > Tachinidae > Thelaira > Thelaira solivaga. The sequence goes on along the minus strand of OX377613.1, from coordinate 54,214,016 downwards.
ATTTGGCTGCAATTTAGTGTAACTTATTCTTCTTATTTTCCCGGTATATATGAATATATTTTGCAACTACTTCGCAGTAATACTGCAAGATGAAAGTATTGAATAATTTTTGATACTTAATTTCATCAAAACAGCCAACATGAAATATTCACTATTTTGCTCATTTTATTTATTTTGAAAGAGATCAAAAAAATGTAGAAAATTTTTATGAAAATCACTTATTTCAATTAATTAATATGTCGAAGTTAATTTATTTTTTTTTTTTTTGATAAGGGCTTTAGTGCACGCAAAGAAAAAATATGGTTGAGGCAACCATATTCTGGTGGAAACATAGTATGGTTAGATTTATGATTGCTTCTAACCATATATATTTTTAAATCAAAGATATTAAAAATAGCTTTTAACTGCAGATGTTGCTGTTCAACCCCCGGTCAAGGCAAAAATTTTTTTAATTTTTTTTTTTAGTGCATACATATTTTAATATGATTTAAAAAAAAAATTTATTTAAATTTTTTGTATAAATAAAGTTTTTTTCATTCCATTGGTTTTTCTTTTCTATTAATTTATTTATTGTATTTTTTTTATTACATACATAATACATCGGGTTTAAATTTAGTTTTTAAATTTTAGTTGACTCTACCAGGGCTCGAACTTGCGAGCACTCAGTTAAGAAGCATTAACTCGCCACTCAACCACTTCAGCCACAAAGCTCAGTTCAGTTTGAACGATTAAGTTTTTCTTTTATACTCACTTTATTTATATGGTTGCGGAAGAGACAAAATATAAAACAATTTACATTCAACCATATTTTTATCATTATTATGTTTGCTATGAACATATGTATGATTTCAAGTAAAATTTTATTAAACATAATATGATAATTATATGGTTGATCTAAGTCACTAAATATAATGTGGTTAAAAATAACTAGAAACATGTTTATCGTGATCAGAATAATGTTTAGATGCTTCAAATTAATAATAATATTTTTGTGAAGAACACACTATGTTTGAGGTGACCATATTCATCCACCTTTTTTCTTTGCGTGTGCATCATCATTATGGGCTTTAATCGCACTGTGACCTTTAAGATCTAGTATGCATATTTTAATGCATTTTGAATATTTTTGTTTTTTAAGTGTATTATTAATAGTAATTGAACCAATAAGCTGTTGCTCTATTTGATCAAATTGCAAATTTTTAAATTAATTTTTTGGTTTTGCAAACTCCACAAAATGCATGGTTTGGTTAACCTGTATTGTATCTTTGCTTTATTACAAACAAATAAGAACTTGTTTGTATAAAATAATTATAATGTCAGTCAGCACATGCAAATCAGTTTACAATATAAATATTCACACAAATTTCGAATGAATAATTGCAAACAACCATAAACAACACCTAAGCTCTATCACTTTATGTAAAAATAAAAATAAATAAATAAAAAACAAAACAAAACAATACAGAAAGAAATAAGAAATTATTCATAAGAAAAATTTAAAAAAATCACGCAATTTATATGTTCCATTAGCATTAACAGAACAACGCGTTGTTGTTGTTGTTGTTGTTATTGAAACAGTCAATTGGAAAGGCAGTGGTGTTAGTCGTGGTGTTGGTAATGACATTTCGCTTGCAGCAGAGAGTTTAAAAACAATAAAGTGCACGATTCCATACAACTGAACAAATAAATAAGCAAACAAATAAGAAAACTTTAGTCTTACAAAAGAATAAATTGAAAACGTAAATATTTTTATAAAATAAATGGCACTCCATTGTGTTGCAAGTGCAATACAATAACACTTTAATGTCACTTTCGGGGCACATTATAAAGAAGCCAACAGAAAAACACTAACAACAGCAATAGCGACGACTGCGACTACGACTATCAAATGGGCAAACTCAAATTCAACGTATAAAGTTTTCTTTTAGTTTTCACTTCATGCGAACCCACTTTTGTTCACCAATTGAGCTTTTTATAGTTTTAAACTGAATGACTGGGCTGCATAAATGTATGAATAAATGCATGAGAGTGAGTGTACCGACCATTGGCTGCAAGAGTTTGTACTTGTATGCCTTTTATTTGTACAAACACACATAAATATATTCTGTTTATTATTTTCCATACAACTTCAAAAAGCAAGGGGTAGTTAAAGTTTTCAAACAAAACATAAAAGTGTACACTAATACTAGTGCATTTTAGCAAGAGCACATCAGAAAATATGCATACTTTTCGTTTGCTTGTCCTACAAAAAGTTTTATATGCAAATTATTTTTAATTATTTTTTTTTTATCGACCTTCATGTACGAGTACGTATTCTGAAAAATCTTTAAATTAATTTTATTGATTTATATTGGCTTAAAAAAAAAATTTCATAAAGTTAAATACGAGAATATGCCAGCGTAATAAATTTAAAATCACCTGCGAAATAAAATGCAACTTACTGTTAAATGGTACATCTAGAAAAAAAGAAAAAAATATAACAATTTCGCTGTTTTCGATTCTAAAAGAAAGGGTGGCACACTTTCATATCTGCCTTTTAAAGAAACAAAATTTTTATGATGAGCTAGCCTCTGGAAAAAAGCATCAAATGCATATTATTTTATAGAATATAATAAAATAGAACAAGAAGTGTGTGATTTGTCACTTTTTATAGAATGGAACTCACCTTATGAATGATAACCAGGTATTTTCTTTTAGCGACGGTCATATTCAACAAATATTGTAGCACATATACGTGTTTATATTTTGAAAAAATATGCCCTTTTAGTTTAGTTTTTCATTACTTGCTTTATTATATTATATGAATTAAGTCATGTTAGCCTATAAAAATATTTGGCACACAAATATTATTTTAACAAATATTTGTGTAATATGACTGCTGCTTTTATAAATTTGCAATTAAAGTTGAATTAGCAGTGTTGGCTTAGCTTCGTTGGTTAGAATGCCAAGATTCCCAATAGGTTGTTCAATACGAACAAAACATGAATGTTGAAGTGATCTAGACGCACCCTGTGGCATTAAGACACCTGAGCAAATTCACTAACTATTTACTCCACAAAGGCTCTATATGAAAAGTGTACCGAGAAATGTATATCTCGAAACAAGAAGAGCCGGTTACTCGCAGGGAAATAAAAGAACAAAAGTCTGCACAGCAACTGCTACAACTTAGATTAAATTACAGATCTGATCGCTTAGTTACCACAGTCACCAGTCTAGAAATATGCTTCCTATTCCTGCTGAATAGCTTTGCGGAGCATTTACCACCATTATAGTCAGGCCATATTTGTGAGCTTAGCCATTTAGGAATAAAATATTGAAATTTAGTTTATTATTAAAATTACTATGAAATATTTTATTAATTTGATGAATTCAATCATGTCAGAGTTAACAAGGTACTGATACTAGAACATTAAAAAGGGTAAGTGCATTACATTGTGTTTGGCACATAGAAGAAAAGAGAAAACTGTTTTTTTGCATTTTAATGTATGTCACTTTGTAAGGGGTGATTAAATTTTAAGGGCCGATGTTGATTTTGAATAAAACACAAATTATTTAGGAAATTATTGTCATTTCTTTTTATTATGATAATATGGTATGGTTCAATTATATATGAAACAAAATATCAGCCAAATGGCCGTCGCGACCTCGGCGGCACAGCTCTATCCGATGGTTCAAATTTTCGATGGCGCTGAAGCATAATTGAGGTTCTATGCCGTTAATGTGCCGAATTATCTCATCCTTTAGCTCTTGATTTATTGCTGGCTTATCGACGTACACCTTTTCTTTCAAATAACCCCCAAGAAAGAAGTCCAACGGTGTCAAACCACATGATCTAGGCGGCCAATTGACATCGCCACCACGTGAGATAACACGGCCATTGAATTTGTTGTGCAAAAGAGCACCGTCCTCTTGAAACCACATATCGTCTACATCCAATTCGGCCCATAAAAAGTTCGTTATCATCTCACGATAGCGAACACCATTCACAGTAACTGCCTGACCGGCCTCATTAATTTGGTAAAAATACGGCCCGATGACGCCGCCAGCCCATAAACCGTAGCAAACAGTCACTTTTTGTGGGTGCATTGGTTTCTCGACAAACACTCTTGAATAATCATTTGCCCAAATGGGGCAATTCTGCTTATTGATGAATCCACTGAAGTGAAAATGTGCCTCATCACTAAAGATGATTTTCTTTTAAAAGGCATTTTGATTTGAACGCCCATATTCATAATAAGTCTGAATAACTTTAAGGCGTTGTTCGATTATCTATCTTACCATGGTTCAAATTGAGTTAGTCTGATATTGAGAAATGTCGTATAAAATGCAGATAAAAATTTGACGTTTAGGTGTGGTTCACATTCAACATCGGCCCTTAAAATTTAACCATACTTTACAATTCTGCCATTAATTGAACTTTTATTTGTTTTTTTTTTTTTTTTTTTTTTTAATTTTATTAATTAATCCAGCAGTTCACTTATTTTCCCAAATCTTAGGTAGCTTAAGGCAAGTCTTTTATTTTATTAATATTGTATATCATAAGATTCTATCTCGGAGCATTTTCTTTAAAAAATAATTTAATTTATTTAGCTTTTTTCAAAGTAAAAAATGCAATTTACTTCAGATACTATATTCTCTCCACTAACTAAATATTTTTCACATTTTGATAATTTTTACATAAAACTTATACAATAAAATATAAACAAAGTATTTTGTGTCATCATTTCTACCATTTCTATTCTTCACATTAATTTAGTTTGGCATTTTAAGAGGCCTTAAAGATGCAAGTTTGAATTTAAGGAATTTAACACAAAAAATTCACTCATTAAACTACTCAAAAAAAAAAAAAAAAAAAAAAAAGGAAAACTTTAACAAACTCAAAAGGAGAATAATTATTGCAGACCTGTATTAGCTATAGTTTAGAAATAAGTTAAAACACTCGCTGTTGGATTAAGCAGATGATGTAATGGAATTGCATTTGAAAAATGTTAAAGTGTATTTTTCGCACTATAAATTATTTTGTGGGGTACAGAGCTTTTACAAATGAACACGAGTATTTTATACAACATATATTTAGTATGATTTCTATTTTGTGGCTACTCTCGCATCTAAATATTTAATAGAAACACATACCTACTCGTGCAATCCATTAAGGATGTTCACATAAGTGAATATTATACACATACACTATTCAAACTTATACATATTGATATCGATGTATATATTTATAACAGTATGTATTTCTGTTTGTGTTTCGGAACAGTTTTCATTTTATTTTTTTTTTTTTTTTGCAACAAATGAGCGGACATCCTTTATGCGTGGCAGCTTTGCCTGTACATAATTATTTTTTATTGCCTGCAGTACATATTTGCAGTTCTCACTACGCTTTATTGCATCCGGCGTAAAATAAATGTGTATAAAAGGCAGCAGTAATACAAACGATGGACATTTTTAGATGTTTATTTGTAACACTTAACCCTTTGGAATGGTTTACATTAGACAGCCAGTTAACAGCAGAAAATTCAAATGATTATTTTGTACTGCTGCTGAATCAAATGTATGTTACTTGTGATAAGTTAATATAAGTTTTATTACAAAATTTTGCAAATAAAGTAATTATTTTTTAATACGTTTTTGCAAAGAATTATAGCGCCATCCTAATTAAATTTTATGTATTTGAGAAAATAATTATTGCCACACATAAAATAATTAGAAACAATTTTATTATTGCCTCTAAACAATTTTTATAAACATTTATTTCAATAAATATTTGCTTAAAGTGGTTTGTTTTAAATTAAATCCTGTACAAGTCTATGGAAATTTAATTAAGTTTTTTTTATTATTTTAAGAATTTAAAAGATAAAAGATTTTGAAGTCAAGGTGTTAAAAAAATATTTCTATGCTGCAAACTTTTAATACAAAGTCAAGCAAATTATCAGTTGCTATTAAATGCTTTGTAAGCATTTCGATGAGCTGATTATTTACATAAATTTTTTTTCTATAATAAAAAAATAAACTGTCATATAACACACACTAACGGGTAAGTGGGCTTATGAAAACATGCCTTGGGCAGTGTATAGGTTTTTCTTTTTAAGTCTCTAATGCCTGATAAGATCCCTTCCAAAATACTACACAGTGCGAAAGGCTGCTGTATTCGCATCTCACTATGTTAAGGTTTCCATACACAACAACAACACGTATGCACAACCAAGCGTTTGTGCTAGCTATTTGGTCGTTTTCAAGCATTTTGTGTGATTCTACGCTGTGCAGTAGCGATATCGAACAGATTTTAATATTTTGTCAAATTAGCTCAATTGAGAAAAGCTATCAGAGGGTCCAAATCAAGTTAATAAGCATTAAAAAAAAATTTTATTGAAAACTAGATGTTTTTGTTCTTTATTATTTGCATTAGTATCCTTAGAGAGCCTATGAATAATTTTTTGAGAAACAGAATTTAAATTGCAAAAAAACAGAACCAAATAAATACAGCGATTCACTATTTACTTTATAAAGTGGCTCATGTTTTTGCCAGCATTATAATCAGAGGCGCCTACCAAAATAATAAATAAAATATTTTAAAGCATTTCAAGTTTAAATTAGGTACGGTAACACATTTTTTTGTATAGTGGCGAGTGAAAATCGTTTAAGAGTGGGCATAAAAATAGGCGTGGCCAGTTCAAAACCACATGGAAGCCTTCCTTGGAGCATAGAGAATTAGAATTAGAATGAGGAGCGGGAACAAGTCACCTTTTCACTGGGGCTAAAATATACCTACTGTGACACTATCCTTCCAGAATCAAGTATTCATTAGAAATTCAAAATCTTATTTGTGTAATTTGTCCGAATTATCCAACAATTGTAGTATAGACTCTAGATGTGCTAAATTTTTTGGCAAATTTATTGGAAAACAAAAATTTATATAGCGAACAAACAAAAAGCCAAACAGAAAATAAATTTTTATTTTTATAGATTAAACTAATTTTTTATTAAAACGCGCTTTTTCCTTAAAATTTTTCTGTCTTTCTTTTTATAACCTTCACTGTACTGGAATGGTATATATAAGCTTGAGAATACCAAGGATTTTTGAATAATTTGTCTGTCTGTATACATACAGAAAACAACTTCGGACTTAGGCGGCTGCATGAACTATCATAGAATTCGAGTACACCACCGGAAATAATTCGGCAGACGCAACTGAAATATTACAAAAAGTATTGCCACTAAAATGAAATAATTAAAATTTTTTTTTTGTTTTTCACCTTTTATTAAAGTCACAAACTAAATTATGACAAAAATAAAATACAAAAATTAATACAAGAAAATATAATATTATACATTGCAAACAAAACAAAAATTTAATAATTAAAAACAATAATTAACCATGTCCATGCATACAGTCCTTATTTAAAACAGTCCAGGGAACACAACCAGCGAATTAGAATTGTTCCTATCTAAAACGATATTAAAACACATTGTAATATTTTATGTTAAAGTCTGCTTATTAAAACAAAAACTTACTAGATCTACATCTTGAGAATAATGGTCCATTGGTTTTCTTATGTTTTCTTCACTTTATATCTTCCTTTCTCATTTTATTTAATTTTTTTTCAACATATTTCTTAATAAATTTTTCACTTTTATATTTTTATATATTTTTTGAGAATTGTCAAAAAAATTAAAGGAAAAATTTATTAAGGCAACGTACTATCGTTTGTTAATACTAAATATTGATTAAAATTAGATATAACAACTAATATTTTAATGTTATAATAGTATTTCATGCCTCCACATGTATTTCAAGTAGTTGTCTGCAACGAATCTGTATATTTGTTTTAGTCAATGATATATCGATTGAAGCAAACAATATGGAAATTGTCAGAATCGCCTCTTCATCATGAACATAATTTTATGGCTACAAGTAATGATAATCTGCCAAATGGGTAAAAATTCAATTATTATGATAAAATTTTAGTTTAAACAAATAATATTTGGAAATTGTAATCGATTTCCAACCAATCTTTTTTGTGTGTGTAGTAGTAGAAATCAAATTTCTGACGTCCTTAGACAGTGTAAAGAAGAGTTTAGTTTTTCAGGTGCTATTGAAATTCAGCCCAATCGGTCTATAAATGACTAAGCTGTAAGACTACCTCAATTTTGGCTAAGTTTTTTGTGTATTTATTCTGTATAAACTATAAAACGCAAAAAAAAGGTGATATGCAGTTTTGTCATACAGCCGAAATTTTAGATTTTATTTAATTTCTGCTTTGGTATTTTGCTATTTTAACTAAACTTCAAAGCGGCCAAAAAAACGTGGCATACAGTTATCTCAGAAGTGACAGTTATAATGAATATCTGTGCGAAAACTTTAAAACAATCGGCCAAGAAACAACAGATTTTTATTAATTTCTGATTTGTTTTTTTAAGGAAATTTGTAAGCTTTATATGTCTTCGCTCTTTTCTAAACTATGCCCCAATTAGTTGAGAGAAGTTCATGAGGATGATAAGCACTTCATAGCTTGTGAACATATTCTAATTTTATTTTTTAACAAACAAAATTTCTTGAAAATATTTAATTATAAATATTTTTCAAGCTTCAGATCTTAATATTTTAATTTTTATACTTCAAAAATAAGGAACGTTTCACGATTAAGATCTTAAGTTTAAAAAATTTTTATAATTAAAAATTTATAAAGATCGATTAACTAAATTACACCATAATTTCTTAAGAATATTTATAATTTAATTATAATTACATCTTTCCATAAAATCTTTTCAAAAACTAAAAAAAAAAGTCAATTTTGCAAAAATAATTTTTGAGAAATGTTTTTTTTTTTCAAACCACTTTTAATAAGCTTTCCAAAAAAAAAAAAATTTAAATGAAAGGCTGTGCAGTAATAAAATACGAATTTTTTTAAATGAGTAGGAATGTCATAGTGCAGTGTGATGTATTCTAAATACATAAATACAAACAGACACAACTGGATACATACTTACTTATTAATATAAAAATCAGCCTTTATTTAAAGATAGAATCGCAGACTTTTAAACGTGCCCTTAAACATTTAATACATACGAGTATTTATGCTGGTATGTGTATCAACATCATCATGATATAAATAAATATATAGTCGTGAATACTCATAAACATTTACCAAAAGAGAAATGTTAACAAGTGACAGCGATGAGCATGTGGTGTACCACATTTTTGTACACAACATATATGTTTTTGGCTATTGTTGCATGCAACTGTATATACTATAAGTACATGTACTTACATTTAACACACAGACACAGAAACATAGAGATGAACACGACATTGTATAAATGTATGTTTACAATTCATATGCTTATATTTTTGGTATATTTTGGTGTCTGTTGTATGTCAATGTGGTCAGCTGTTGTCATCAAGTTTATAACACTGGCATATACGTATAATATTCCTAATTGAGTGACATGTCAATTTGTTAGCTTTAAAATATATTTACATACATACAAATGCAATTTTCCAATACACGATTACTATTTACAAATGAACATGTTAACGAGTTGTACAAACTTAATGCAAATACTTCCTTACTTTAGTTACACAGTAACACTAAAATAAATACACACAAGTAAAATGCAGTCGTTTTGTATTTAAAAACAAACAAAAAAACAAGTTATCTGTGTCAATGTATATTTAATCAATGTTTAAATGTGAAAAAGGATTCAGTTGAAAATGACAACATTAATGAGAAAATTGCATTTTATTTGATTTGTCATTTATGCAACTGATATTGATGGAAACACATGAAACAAGCAAAACATAATTTTTAAATAAATAATTCCCAGAGCAATAACTTTCAAATATTATAAATAAAAAATGTCTTAAAAATTAAAAAAGAAATTAAGAAACTGACTCTAATTTTGTTAAAGCGGGCTTCAGACTATTGTATTTAGTATTAACACATGTCAAAAATTCGTGTATTAAGTAAAAATCCAATAGTGTGAAAACAAAATGTTAAGCAAGTGCGGTGAGTGTGGTGAAATACTTAAGTATTTTTGGCAGTATTATGGTTTTTGTCATTTTTAGAATTTTTTGTAAGCTGTCACACTGCTCATTCTATCAGGGTTGCTTTTGTACAAGCAACCAAAGAAAAACCTAGAAATCAGCTGTGAAATTGTTTGCGGCGTTTTGTATTTTATTTAAAGTGTGACGGTATGAAAACAGAAAATATTTTCCTTTAGCTTCTTTGACAGTCTATTTGATTTGCATCTGATTTCGGTTCACTCGATCCAATGAAAATGTTTATACTCTGTATTATAATGTGAAACCCGCTTAAGTAGACTCGTTTCATTTTAATAAGAAGCTTAAAGACCAATAGGCTTATATGAGCCGTTGTTTTTTAAAAGTGGTATAAATGAAAGTTAATTTAGTAAGATATAGACAGCAACTTACTAAGCTTACCACTGACTGACGTATCTGGTATGTAGGTGGAATGTATAGGAAGCGCACTATATGGTCCAAATTAGGCATATTGAAACGATTTTACACAAATATTTGTCATCTACACATACGTTTATATAGTTTGAAGAAATATACACTTAGATTAGTTTAATTTTCTATTAAAATACAACATATTTGTTTCATTATATTATTTAAATTAATTTTATGTAATAAAAGTCATGTTAGACTCTGCAACTTTGAGATAAGATCAAAACTGGTCTGGCATTGCCTAAAACTTCTCAAAAGACTAGTATCTACCAACAGAGTTCACTTGGTATGGCTGCCAGGTCATAATGGAAATATAGGCAATGAGAAAGCAGATAAACTCGCAAGAAAAGGGGTGGCTAATAGATTCATAGCCCCAGAACCATTCTGTAGACTGTCTTGCAACTCTATTAAGCTCAGTTTTAGGGGTTGGATGGAATGCTAACCGGAAACACACGATATCAGGGTAGCGAAATTACTCATACCATTCCGATCTCGGAAGAGCACAAAGAAATAACTTAGCTTGACCCGGTCAGGAATTCGCATTGTCAAGGAATTCTTGACTGGCCATTGCAGAGTATTGAAACACTTGGCAAATATGAAGATCAGTCAAAATGAGTTCTGCAGGTTATGTAACGAAGATGAAGAGACTCAAGAACACTTATTGTGACTCTGTAACGCTAATTTGGATAAGTTTTCCCTATTTAGCATAAGATTACCTACAACCATTGTATATGGCGTACAAACCACCATAAATACTAGACTCTGGAAGGATTTGTAACTTGAAAGTAGTGTCACAATAAGTCTATTTTGGCCGCAATGACCAGGTGACTTATTCCCGCTACTCATTCTAATTCTAATTCAAACTTTATGCTTTTCAAATTTTTTTTAATTCGATCAGCTCCTTTTAAAAATAGGGTGATGGTAATTGATATCACATTCATATTTAACTTAGTACAGGAATACCGTTTGTCTTCATAATAATCAAGAATATATAAACACAATATTACCCCATGCTAAACATTTCCCGTTAGATTGTTCCCTGTTTGAAGAAAAAATAATACATGTCTCTTTCTTTATTTTATTAACCAATAGCAACACATTGCTTGACGTCATTTGTGCTACATGCGCAGAAAATTTCAATTTTCTAATAAAATAAAATAATTATTATTTTATATATGATTTTGAAAAGCTTTATTGAACAAACTTTTTATGCCAAATCGTTTTTTAAAATATACAAATTATATATTTGGCTGTTCATAATTAATAAGAAAGACATCAAATTATAATTGACAATGAAAACCATTTTATAAATGGACTATATTTACGTGCACATTTCGATAAATTATTTTAAAAGAAAAAAACATATCCCAACAACGACAATATTAAATCTATTTTTACCCAAGGTGGACTATTATGAATCGAAATTGTTTTAAATTGTCACGATTTAATGTGTGATGTGAGATATTTTTTTATAAATTGAATCAGTAAGTATTTGTATCACTAAGATTTTTGACATTCCATTTTTTTTTCCTTCGCAAAAGCTATGCGCTTTACTTAAAAGCGCTACCAAGTTGTCAATTAATATTGATTGACATCTATAACGACTGCCAGTTGTTACAAATTAATACATGCATGCACTTGCTTAATTAAATTAAATATTGATTGATACCAGCAACAGATAAACTCTCACTTGTATAAATAAATAAATAAATTCCAAAATAAAATAAACAAATATTGAAATAAAAGAAGAAAATGTATTCTCTTTAGTGAATTGATTCTATCAACTTGTTGTCATGTAAAACCATATGCTGTCAAAATGTACAATTTGTGTGATTTTATGTCAAAATTTTTTTATTTTAAAAGATTATTTTGTGGATTGTAAAAATCTAAACATGCAAGAGTTTTACTTTTAGCATAAAGTTTACATATCATACTCATTAACAGTAAAATTGAAAGACATGAAGTTATTAAAGCAAAAGAGAATCTCATACGAAACTGAACTATTGAATGATATTTTTGTGTTTGTGACCATATTTTCAAATAATAAAGGATCTATGATTTTAATTTTATTTAACAGATTTCTTCCAAGTTTTTCACTTATAACTTTAATATTCCATTAGTGCGATTCAGTAACTTTTAAAACTTCCACATGCTGTTATTTTTTAAGCAAAATTTTTCTGTTTTCATTAACAAATGTGCGATTCAATAATTTGAAATATGAATATCGTGGACACCAACCAAAAAGGCTACAAATATCATATAAAATAAATATAAATAGCTTAATTATTATTTTTATATTTTTTATTTAAGAGTCCTTCATTTTTATTTTTCGGTTAAGTAATCACTACACATAATTTTCGATTTTATTTAACCACACAGGTGACAGTTAAAAATTGTACTGAAGCACAAGTTCTTTAATTTTACAGTTTCCAATTTAGCTAAATTCCTAATTGATTAATTAGCTGATCCATTTAATTACCTAATAGTTTAGTAATGCCGAGGTTGCTCGTTTTTGAGTAGGATAAAGCAAGCGAAATATCAGAATAGATCTCGCATTAAAAATTAAAAAATAAATCAATACTTCGAGGAATTTTAAATATTATTTTTTTATATTGAAGTTGAAAAATAATTGAATTCGCTCCAAAGTATTTAAATATTATAGCAAATTACGGAATGGGACACACATCATTTTAAAGCTAAGGCTGTCTAAATTTATAATCTACTGCCCAAGTAATCACTTCTTATTTTAAAAGGAAGGCTGTCTAGTTTTTTAAGGCTTTGTTTAATTACTCAGAAGTTACTTTGAATTACTTAAAAAAAAATTTTTAAATTTTCATATACCCCAGGACTGTTCTCAATGATTTTGGCAGTTTCCGTTTTGGGTCATAAAATTAAAACTACGAACATTTCCGCCAATATTAAAGCACTTCCAGAAAGCTTGAAATCCTTTTTGATTTTGCTAATATTTATGGGCAAAATCGGGAATGGTACCTTGCCAAAGTGGGAAATGGTAAAAATTTTTTAAAACAACAGCATATGTATATTAAAAAAAATCTTTTTAAATAATCCAAAGTTACTTTTGAGTATTTGAGCAATAGATTGCAAGACTAGACAGCCTTCGCTTTAAAATGGTATATGTCTTATCCTTTAATCTTCTATGGTTCGTCCGGAAGTTACTATAAATTATTTTGAAATTTTTTGAAATTAGCGTATACTCCAAGGGGTTTTAATAACTTACGAACGAACTATAGAAGATTACGAGATGGCACAAATATCATTCTAAAGAGGAGGTTATCTAGGCTTATAAATACTCAGAAGTTACTTTTAACTATTTTTAAAATTTTTTTTAAATTTCCATACAGCCCAGTACTGTTGTTCTCAAGGGTTTTTGGCAGTTTCCGTTTTGCATCATAAAATAAAAACTACGAAATTATTCAAAAATGTTAAAACACTTCCAGAAAGATTAGAACCTACAGATTAAATTCCTTTTTGATTTTGGTAATTTTCAAGCCATGTGGAAAATAACATTATTTTCTTTAGATTTTGATATTTCATATATTTTTTTAAAAAAATTATAATTAAGATTCCTAATGTAATAAGGAATTAAGAAAATTTTTAATTTTAAGCTGTAGCTTTTTTCTAGCTTATTTTTTTTCGGCGTGATTTAGCCTTTTCTAGCGTTTTTATTAAGGAATATAGCTTAATTTTTTTTATGTCTTGGCAACGCTATGTAACAGCTTATATATCAAATTTTGGAGTAAAAATTATAGCCAATTAAGCTTTTTAATTAAAAAATTGTCATATTAATTAAATTTATAAATGAAACATTAACACTTTTAACTGTATGAATTAATAAATTGAATTATTATTTGCTTATAATTAAGAAATGTCATATTAATTAAACATTTAATTAATTCAGCTAATAATATAATCAATTTAACAATTTTTTTTAATAGAAATGTAGAGCATACAAACAATTAAAGTAAAATCTGTCAGCCTTGTAGTCCGTTTTTTTCTTCACTTCCTGTAAAATAACGAATAAAATCCATTTCATAGACCTGTAATAACACTAAAATCTTGCTGGCTTAATAAACGGTAGTCACAAAATCATTTTAATTTAATGGCAGAATGTTTAACTTCAACACCTGTCAAATGGATTGTGAGTACCCACAGAAAAGTGTAAACCTTATTATGATTTGTATCTAAAAGAGAGAATAATTAATAATATGAAAAATTGCTTAATGCTAAGTGCTTCATTATGTATTCCAAAGCCATTTAATGCTTTGGACTATCAATACAAATTTACAAAATGATGTATTACAGTTTATTTGAGGTCAAATACACTCTAAAAATTTTAATTTAAAAAAAAAAAAGTTTTTTTATATTAAAATAAATTTAAAATATTTAATTTTTAAGAGCATCCAAGCTTATTGAATTAAAAATATTTTAAAGAAAATATATTTCCTATTTTTCTTAGTAAATTTCTTGTAACACAAAAGTGGCTTTTTTCAGGTGCATGTAATCAATACCCAACGAGCACTGCAATAATTTGAACTAAAAACTTTAAACTGTCTAGTAGAAAAGAGGATTATATGTTAAACTAAAGTCACATTACACAAATATTTGTCGAAATAAATGTAACCACTACTTTTTAGTAAATATTTTTATAGTCTAACATGACTTGAATTACATAAAATTAAAAAGCTATTTTTATAACACAAGCGATCAATTCGTTTTAAAATTTTATTCAGTGATTTTTATAAATTTTTTTTAGGCGAGTTGATGGCTTGTGTTATAAAAACAGCACATAAGTCAAATAATATAATAAAGGAAGTATGTTATATTTTAATAAAAAATGTAAGCACATATTTCTTCAAAATATAAAAACGTAAATGTAGCTTATAGAAGGGTTACGCTTACTTTAACAAATATTTGTGTAATGTGACGTAGCTTTTGTAAACTCTGCTTACTAATTACTTATTATGAAGAAATTGAATTAAATTAAATTCAATTATTTTTTATTTTTATAAATTTGTTTATTTTAATAATTTTTCGATTATTGATAATGATTTTTATATATATATAAAATTTTTGTTTAAAAAAATTAAGTTTTATATTATTTAACTGTGACATCTCATATAACCGTCCTAGTACAGTAGACGCTATTAAATTAGAATCTTTTGGAAATAAGAACCAAGGTTCTTAATACATTGCTTGCTCTGAAATTAGAACCGTCAGTTTTAATTTTTGAGCGTTTTTATTTTTGGTTTGTTTCTAACACTTTAAAATTGTCGTTATAGCTTTTATTTGGCTTCCACATAGTCAAAATTAACAGAAATTTTGTGTTACTTATATAATTTTTATTGTCAGTACATTTTTGTTCATTAGTGAGTGATATTTTTTTAGCAACAAAAATCTGCGAAGCTTCTTGGCCTGTCTTTAGAAAACACCCAGTGTCTAGACAGGAATCGAACCTAAGTACTATCATTAGACTGATAGGTTAGTACACTGCCTACTCATCTAATGTTAAATATTAAATTGAATACGAGAATTATATTTTTGTCATCCCTAGTCCACAGCTTTAACTAAATTTAATTTTTCTTAGTGCTGCTACCGAATAATTTCATTATTTTCATATCATATGCTACCATTAATTGAACAAATAAAAAAGAAAGAAAAATTTATCTACTAAGCTAAAAAAAAAAATTAAAATTGAAATTTATGTGCTGTTTTCATAACACAAGCGATCAAATCGTCTAAAAAATTTTTATGAAAAACTCTCAATATTTTGAGTACTTTTCATATAAAATATAAAGACGAATTGATAGCTTGTGTCAAACCAGAGTGTTTGTTGGGGAAATTTAGTCAAAGCCGTATTCATTTAATTTAAAAACTTTAAATAAGTATGTGCAAGAATTCATGCTTCTCTTTTGTGCTAAAAATTCGTAAAGAGAAAAACAAAAACTTAAAAAAAATTAAACAAGAGTGCATAGAATCACCCCACATTGCACATGTTTGATACAGTAATTTATGCACAAAGTAAATTCGTTGATTTTATAAGCCAACAAATTGTATTTAAGAGATTTTACTGACAACTTAAAAGACAAACCAAGAGAATCACACCATCAAGTAGACGATTATAAACACTGCAGATATAAACTTAGAAACTTAAAATTAAAAAAAAGGAAAAATTTGAAAAATATAAATTTTATTCATACATTGACATAATTGTGTTTAAATAATTTTTGAAATAAATATTCCAGTAAAAAAAGAAGGGATTAATAAGTTCAATATTTTCAATGCAAAAACCAAATGTTATAAAAGTCTACAAAATGAAGTTTTTTTGTGTGATGACTGAGGTTTCCTATTAATTGCTATAAATACTTGTTGAATTTTTAGTGTAATTTTCAAGATATACCGTAATAAAGAAACAAGTTAAATTCAACTGTGTGGAGTGCTACATACTTTCACATTCAAGAAAAAAATCTATATTGAAAACTTAGCAAAAAAGTGTCCGGAAAAAAGCAGTAGTAGAACTGGTTACCTTTTTCATCATAACTTGCTTACATTTCCAGATATCGACTTGATTTATATTGCGTTGAATAGAGAACCAAATTGTCTTTAATGCAAATTATGGTTTTTGCAGATAATGCAAAAAAAAATATTTTTCGCCAAAAAATGGACTACCCCCTTTGCTTTTTTTTTTAAAAAAATTACAAAAAAAATTTTCCTGCACTATCCACCGGAAAAAAATTGTAATTAAGGCCAATACGGTTAGCTATCCAACGCAAAAGAAATCAAGTCGATATATTGAAAACTTAGCAAGTTGTGACCAAAAAGGTAACCAGTTCTACTAAAAAGTGGCCGGAGAGAGGCAGTTACCTTTTTGTTCATAACTTGCTAAGTATTCAATATATCGACTTGATTTCTTTGCGTTAAATAGATAAACGTATTTGCTCTAATTGTAATTTTTTTTTTTTTGAGAATAGTGCGCAAAATTTGTTCGCACTATCCGCAAAAAAAAATACTTTTAACGCAATAGAAATCAAATCGATATATTGAAAACTAAGCAGTTCTACTACTGCCTCTTTCCGGCCACTTTTTAGTGGAATTAATTACCTTTTTGTTCATGATGTTCTACTATAAAAATCATAATTATTTTTTTTAATTTTAGGCGAGAGTTTTGTAACTACTTCCTAGTTTTTTTTTTTTTTTTTTTTTTTTTTTTTTTTTTGTGACTGATTTAGCTTTTTCTAACCTTTTTTTAGGCAATTTTAGCTTATTTTTTTCTAGCTCCTGGCAACGCTGGTTGTAATTAAAGTAGTCTCTGTTAGTTGTAAGTTGTGTGTGTAAGCATAAACAAAAATGAGATTTATTTCGTGAATTTTATTACAAGTTTTCTTAAGGAAAATATTGTTTAATACTTTTCTCTACAAAACATAATAAGAGTTCAATAATCCGTTAATAACCATTATTTAGTAGCATATGTCATATCCATATGTACTTGTCGTAAATTTAAATGTTTCCACAAGCTTAACATTTTAAGTAAAATTTTGCCTGCTGATGGGTGAGTGTAGTATTTCGCAACATCATGAATTTCGCATTAAGTGGTGGGCACTTGCAATTAATTTTTCTGCTACAATCGCATATATGTATATATATTCTTTTTATTTATTTATTTTTTTTTTTTTTTTTTACATTTTTTAAGTTTTAATTTGTGTTACACTCCTTGTTTGTAGTTCTTAACCACATGCATTTTTTTTTTTAGTTTTTCTTTTGGACGTACCACAACCTGTTAAAAAATATTTTCCATTCACAGAAGATTTTTTCCTATTTTCTTTGTATACACGCGCATCAACTTAAAACTACTTGTAATAAATAAGAGAAAATTGTAGCAAAAAATATTTATACAAAAAGAAACTTTAAAACAAAACATCATACATAAAATATGCAACAAACAATCATGTACCACTTACAACAACTTTAACTACATCCACTCTTACAGTAGCAACAGCATGGAAAAAATGTGATATCCACATCTAGAATAACATCGTTTACGGGAACTATAAACCACATCATGTACGACGAGTATGAGTTGAGATGATGCACACTTTTACACAGACGAACACTTGTTCGGTTACATACATAAACACAAATGGGCGCCAATGCATGATGTGGTGCAGTGCTTAACTTGATTTACTCAATTGATTTTTGTATAGTGCAAGCAACATACTTTGCAATGCAAACGCCAATAAAAATTCACACTCACACATATTCACATTTATTTCGGAACATTTTTGCTTTTCGTTTCGGCGGATGTACGAGGTTAAAGTGTTCACTGTCAATACATCACATAAGTTCGTCTACAAAACCAAAAGTTAGTGGTTGTTATACATGTGTAGAAAGAGTTACGAGAGATACAGGAATAGTTTTTATTGTATTCAATGAAACTGTTGTTTATTTTTTTTTTCCATTTTTTGTTCTGGCTTACTTAAATGGCTTTAATATAACCACGTGTTGGTATTAACTAGAATATTTGTCTTTAAAAATATATTAATTTGTTTTGCAACCCTACATAAATATTGATTGTAATGCTGCTCGTGTCTAACTGTTTTGTCACAAAAAAAAAATTGTTCCTCTACAAAATTTCCTTTAATTAAAAATTAACTTAATTCCTTGCTTGCAAAACTTTTTTTTAATTTAATTTTCTTTATCGATGTTTGAAGGCAGGAAAAAATACTAATCTAGTTAAAGAAACATTTTCTGTGTTTAGTTTCTATAAGTCATTCTCTTCTTTTATATTTATTTCAGGCTTTAAAAAACTCATAAATTTAAATCATTCGGCTTTAGTTAATACGAGTACAGAAAATATTAAAAAATTTAGTCACAATAACTACTTCAAGCCTAGTTTAGTTTTCTTTACATAGAATCTTTCAATCTAAGCAAATTTTTTTGAATGACAGCCATATTCATAAATAAAATTTTTTTATTTAATAAACGCTTAATAATTAAATTTCCTACAGAACTCGATTAGTCATCTTTTATTAAACTAAAATATTTTGAAGAATTTTGCTGTAAATATTTAACTAGATCTATACCTTTTTATCTCATGCAAACATGCTTTTAAGTCAATATTTAATTAAAGGCAAATTAAAATTGTGGCTTAATAAGTAAATCAGCACAAAGAGCACAAAATTGTAAAACCTTCAAGTACTCGCTTTCTCAGTTCTCTTGATTCTTACCGTGTCTACTTGACTCTTATAACGCTGCACTATTTTTCATTTTAATTAAAATAATTAAAGTTGAAGGCACGTTACGAGTGACCACTTTAAGAATGACTTTTTACCTTTATTTTTCAATTTTTTTTTTTTTTTGGTAAATTAATTGCAATATTTTGTTTTCTTTTGCACATCCGTACGCTTATTGAATGTGATTTATCAATTTTACTTTTTGCTGCTTTTACCGGAACGAACTACAAAGTCAACACACTGTTGACACGTATGTAGCAAAAGATTTCTTGAGGCAAGCAGAGCAACTGGTATGCTGATTTCAATAAAGTTCAATTTTCCATACAGAAGTCGATGAAGATTGTATCAATTTGTCATTTTTTGTTTTTTTTTTCCTTTTTTTAATTTGACTTATTTGCAAAAGAATTTTTTAAATAATTACAAACCACCTGCCATCAAATTATGTGTGTTTCATAAAAATATCTAATAAATTAAATCTATAATTATTGCCCACAATTATTTGCTTTTTAAAACAAATTAGTCAATTATAAATTCATTAAGAAAGTATTTAGTTTTTGATTTGTTTTTTTATTGTAGCCTTTGAACTAACGCTGCTACGTAATTTCCAACAGCCAAAAAATTTAAAAATTAAAAAGTTAAACACATAAATAAATCAGGGGCAAAAATACATACAAACAAATGTGGAAGTGTGTGTTGTGCATGTGCATGTGTACATTCTCATACATAAATTTATATGTAATTGCTTTGTATGCATACTCACCGAGTTTATATATCAAAGTTTGTAAGTGTGTGTGCACGCTAGGGTTGCCAATATATAAATCTGGACACTTGAAATCCTAGGACTTTTTCATAATGATAAATGCTGAATTCCGAAAACACATATCAAGTTATTATCAGTTATTAAGAACCAGTTTTAAGCAGTTTCATTCAACAGTCTAATGTTTATTTCTATTTTAGGAGGAAATTCGGAGTATATTCTCAAAGGATTTAAAAATAATTATTTTCTTCTTATTAAATGAAAACTTAATTACGAATTTTTTTAATAAGTCATAGGTTTTTCTATAGAGACACCATTCTTTAAATAGGTTCTCTCAAAAGCTTTAAATAACAAGTTAAATTTTAGTCCTATATACCCTTTACTGTAGTAACCAAATATTAATATTCGTGCATGTTTTGTATTCCACACAGATTTGAAAAAAATGTGAAATTACATAATTTTCTTTTTATTAAATGAAAACTTTTATGTTTTTTTCAATTCTACCAATAAATTCGCACCCAAAATAAAGCAAAAACAAAATTTTGAAATCTTAAAATAGACCGCAGAGCAGTTGTGAAGTGCTGAATTTTTCAATTCCGAATTAAATATTCGGATTCGGAATACAGAACAGCACTGATTATTTATTTAGCAAATTTTCTTAAATATTTAACAAAAAAATTACTTTTTTTAAATGGCAAGTATTGAGTAAAATAATTTTCTTTAAATACTAATTTTTTTCTTAATCCTAAAATAATTAATTCATTTCAATTTATAAAAAATTCTTGTGCGATTCTTATTTTTAAAAGCAATAAAATGTGGTCAGGCACTTAATTTTTAAATGAATAAAAAAGAAGTTCTAAAAATTTATATTAAGAAGACAAAATAAATTCAATTTAATTTCATTTAATTTTGAAAACATTTTTAACCTAAACATATTTATTTAAATATTTAATATTAATAAACTGTCTGAAATTTAATGCTTTTACACTCAAGGCATTCAAAAATCACACATGTACGAGTATAAGATCGATTAACTGGTTCCGTAATTGTATGCACAAACATTACACACATGTACAGTTTAAAAATTTCCATTAAAAACAAACCAAAATATTATTCGGTTTTATTTATAATTTTGCTCTAGCTTACGATATGTGGACCGATCCATCGTTCCGATTTTTCGTACTGGCATTATCATTTCTAATAAAACTACATATTATGTTTTTCTGTTCGTTTTATACTTTAGACAAAATATACAAAAAACCTACTCAGAAATTTAGCTAAAAATAGATGTATTAGCGGTTTTTAACTCATAGCTCGGTCATTTTTGAATTGATTAAGCTGAATTTCAATAACAACTATAACACAAAAATTACTTATACAATTTTGTGCTAAACTCTTCTATAGATCTTCTAAGCACTTTATAAAGTTGATTTCAACATCCACACGGACAGACGGACATTGCTTAATCGATCCTGAATATATATACTTTATAGGGGGCCCAATATACGATGTAGAAATTACTAACGAAATCACAAACTCATATTTCTTACTTACTTACAGTGAAGGGTATAGAAAATTTTTCTGTGACTAACTTGAAAATATAGTGGAATTCAATCCTACTAAACACAGCTAACAGAGCAAACCAATAAGGCTGACTTCCAAAACGTCAATTGCTTTGTATTCGAACAAAGCATCATATTTCATAACGCCGCAGTACGAAACGTCGTAGACAAGTATAAGAAACACCTCAAAAAAGCAAGCGGTGCATCAGTTTCAAAGTTGATGCTTTTACTTTTGCATTGTTTTGCAACTCTGTATTTATAAAAAGTTTAAGTACGTTTTGGAAGCCAGCCTATCTTTTTCTTAACAACATAAATCCACGAAGTTTTTTTTTGCTTGTCTACAGAAAATAAATATGGTCTAAGTAGAGACCAAACCTGTGACACTTGGCTACAAAGAAAACCATAACTTTATGAACTAAAAAAAACTTCACAAACTTATTAAGAAACTAATCGAGCAGTTAATTGTACTTTTACTATTAAATGACCAGAACCCGTTATTACAACTTTCGATAGTTAAAGTTAGGATTTTATAAGGCAAATAACCAGTTTTTTGTTAAAACTTTGTTATCAAATTTTATGTATAAAATAAGGACACACTAACCGATATCAAAAAGAAAGCTTGATATTTGACTTATAAAATCTTAACTTTAACTAGCGGTTACTTGTAATAATGACCCTAAGTAAAGAAAATCTTAATTAAATGCAAAGTTCGGTAAAACTCCTGAATATGATATTTAAACCTAACAAATCACGGGATTAAAAAAGTTTAGTGTCTTTTGGCAATCTCCATTACAAATAAATGTGTACAGTTGTATGTATGTTTAAGAAATATACTCCAGTCTACAATAAATATTCATGTTTAATACTTAAATAGAGAATGTTAAACATGAAGAGCATTAAGGTCCATCACATTCATCAATATGTTTATTTTGCTTAACTGCTACAAAATACAATCTTTATCATTTACGTTTTTAACCCTGCCTAACCAATATTATATATTGGATTTTGTTGGGTCTATAAATACGAAAGTAACTAATTTAGGTTAGAAGCTAATAGCCTGATATGAAAATTAAGGAAGTCAATTTAGTTTTAAATTGTGTGACTGATTTGGGTGTTCACGCATTAAGCTTAAGCATTTGACAACTAAAAATATTGTGAAATTTTTATTTATATTTTTTTTATTTACAGAAAAAGAAAGTTGGATTTAAATAAAAAAATATTTGAGCTATTCCGATCAGTGGAATCCAGTTTTGTTAAGAAAAAAAATAAAAAGAGAATGAAAACATGGTAATACTTCATAATTGCAGAAAACTGCAACTGTTACTTTTCCCAGTTTTTATTTATTTAATTATTTTCAATAACTTTTTTTTTTAATTTACTTACCGGGAACTTCGCCTACCATTTCCTTTATATGAAATTTATTTTTAAAATTATTTAGGCTTTTTTTTAACGCTGAAAATGTCAACTTTTCTCACTTTAGATAAGACAAAATGTCAGCAATCACAGAATGTTTTTTTTTATATTCTCTACTTAATTTCGTTGAGATGAGTTATATCATTGAAGAAGTCCTCACTTGCTGAATTTTATTTTATTTATTTATTCATTATTAAATCTTGCACAAAAAGACTAAGTCTTATAATTATAGTGCAGGGCTTTTGAAATGTGTACAAAGAAAGTTTCACCAAATTCTTCAGTCAACCCAACCAAGCTTATCGGAGTCGCTCCACTAGATTCTAGTTATCCCGTCTAAAGTCTCATTTCTTTTAAAAGACTTTTTACCCATCTCCTTTAACTTAAACGTCTCTCCTCATTTCTTGACTCAAAATGCGTTTACAATCCTGGTTTTTATAAATATTTTCACCTGCAGTTTTGTGAACCCACTCATAAAGTCAATTTGTTTTCCTGTTTCACCCTAATAATTTTATTCATATTTTTCTACATATTTATGAGAGTGAATATTATTGTTTATACGGTCTATAAATGCAATTTAAATACGATCATTTATGAATGTCACAATACATTAATTGACCTGAAATATTTTTTTCCGTTTATTGTTTTTCATAATTTATTTTTTTTTTTCATATCAATGACAATTAATTACTGTTGTTGTTCATTATTAAATACAATTGCAACAAAAATAAAAAAATAGTAAAACACTAATACATACATACGAGTACACTAAAATATTTGTAGTTTTGTTAATAACATTTATTTGAAATTAAAATAATCGTAATATTATTTTCAGTTATAAAAAATATTATTAAAATCAAAAACAACTTTTAAAACCATAAATGACTTGCAACAAGTTATATGTTTTAAAAAATTATTTTTTTTTTAATTTCATTTTATTGTTGAGTACTTTTCTGTGTATCATTTAAAGCAGAATTAATGAAATTAGTTTTATTTATTTGTATTTTTATTTATTAAGACTTTTAATTGTTTTTAATTTTTTATTTTAAGGATTGAAATCGATGATCAAATCGCTCGTCCGCTCAACTTGGCCTGTTCGGAAGTCTTACGTGCAGTCGAAGAGGAGGATCAAATGAAGTGTGGTAAGTCTACTATGTTTTATTAATATAATTTTAGACTTTTATTTTAATTTCTATGAATGTATTGTGTAGTCTGTAATTTAATAAAATTAATTTCTCGTGTTAATTAATTAATAAATTTTTCAATAAAAATACAATACCGGTCCGAGAATAAAAGATCTATTTACAAAAACTGCGATGCTAAAAAAATTTTATAAAATCGAATCTTTAATGTGTTTGATAGTTTACTTTTTACATTTGTCTGGTAGTACCCCGCTCTAATGCGTAAGTGGATATCAACGTCGTTTTATACACACAAATATCTTGCGTTAAGCAAAGAGCAAACACAGAACATTTAGCTTTCGCATCGCAACTGCTTTTGTCTCGCACTGCAATACAGTGTACCACTGCAATTGGTTGAAATTCAAGTAACTTCTCCCTGGTTGTACGAGTATTATGATTTCAATAAACAACATTTTTCTGGTTTCTTTTAACAGCATTATGGTTAAAGTCATAAATATGATTGCCCTTATCATATTATTTTTTATACAATTTTAACTACAACCATAAATATGTTTATAGTAAATATATAATGTTTAATTCAATAAGAAAAATATGGTTGAAAATAATTTGTTTTAAATTTTTTCTGTTTTATACCAGCTGATCCAGCAAATGTTGTTTAGCATTCAAATTTTATTTATATTGAAAATAATATGACTATTTTATTAAGCTTGAGGTCTTATTTTTCTCAATTTTATTTTTATATCGATAAGTTTGTTATTATTTATAAACAAGTTTGTGTATCGGGGCTGGCCAGACAGAGTTTTCAAGATTCTCTATTGATGGCTTAGAAAAGTCAAATTAAGTTGTAATTGAATTTATGCAGTATTTCATCGCTTCAATTTGTGTAGCTTCTTCAGGATATACAAATTGGAGCAAAATATCTATATAAAAATAAATTTTTTGAAAAATAAGACCTCAAGCTTATTGAAATAGTCATATTATTTAAAAGAAAAAGGTCAAATAAAACTAACTAATATATTGCAAATAAATTAAAAAGAGAAAAAAAATATAAGTTGGTTTATACCGAACATATAATAAAAAAATTTGTCAAATCGGTCTAGGCGTTCTCCATTTTGAGATGAATTTAAAAAGTGCGCATGGTAAAGTAAATTGGGTAACACATGTAACAAAAAAATTAGACTATGTAGAAGTTGACCGATTTGAGAAAGATTTTAAAAGTAGGCGTGGTAATGAGCGTGGTCTATTTCGTATATTCGATCTTTTTGCTCTAAGAAATCGTACTCATAGAGTAAAAGACCGTGCAAGACCGGTTAAAACCAAGTAGGAGATAAATAAGCCAGATACCGACGAATTAATGCTTCTTAAATGCATATATACCAGTTCAAATGCTGGTGAAGTGAAATAAATTTCAAAAGAAAATTGAACCAGCCGTCTACACGCAAAAAAATATGGTTGAGGCAACCATATTCTGGTGGAAACATAGTATAGTTAGATTTATGATTGCCTCCAATAATATATATTTTTAAATCAACGATATAAAAAATAGCTTCCAACTGCAGATGTTGTAATTCAACCCCCGGTCAGGCAAAAAATTTTTTTTAATTTTTTATTATATTTTAATTTAAATTTTTTGTATAAATTAAGTAAGTTTTCTTTTTATTCTATTGACTTTTTCTTTTCTATTAATTTGTGTTTATTTATTACATAATACAGCGGGTTTGAATTTATTTTTTTTAATTTATTTGATTCTACCAGGGCTCGAACTTGTGAACACTTAGTTAAAAAGCATTAATTCACCACTCAACCACTTCTGCCACAAACCTCAGTTGAGTTTCAGCGATTAAGTTTTTGTTTTATACTCACTTTATATATATGGTTGCGGAAGAGACAAAATAAAAAACCATTTACATTCAACCATATTATTATCATTATTATGTTTGCTATGAACATATTTATGGTTTCAAGTAAAATTTTATTAAACATAATATGATAATTATATGGTTGATTCAAGACGCTAAACATAATATGGTTAAAAATAACTAGAAACATGTTTATCGCGATCAGAATAATGTTTAGATGCTTCAAATTAATAAAAATATTTTTGTGAAGAACAAACTATGCTTGCGGTGACCATATTCAACCATCTTTTTTCTTTGCGTGTAGAAACGAAAAAATTAATTGAAAAAAAAACTTTTTAATAACATAAAAATTTTAATTTAAAAAAGTTTTATCAAAATTTGTATAGAATTTAATTTAAAGATGTTTAATAAAAATTTTGTAACTAAAAAAAATTTTTTTGGGCTTGGATGAACCGCGCCATCTGCAGTTAAAAGCCATTTTGAATATGTTTGGTTGAAAAGTATTTATGATTAAATGCAATCTAACCAAATATATATGGTTGCTGTCAACCATATTTATTCTTTGCCTATATAACCAAACCTATTTCTTGTGTGCGTGCGTATATACAAATATATACAATGAGTTCTGTATGTATGTGTTTTCACAATATTACAATCTGTGCTCAAACTTTTCTCACTTAAATGCAATCAAGATTTAAATAAAACTAAAACTGTTTATTGTGTTTATGTATGTGTGTTTGTACATTAAATATAAAATTAAAATTTATTACTAGTTTCCAACAATTTGAAACAAAAACCAATAAACATAAACAATATTAAAGCATTGAATAAATAAATAAACACATACGAGTACATGAACTATGAATGTACATACAGTTTATTACATACAAGCTCGTATGAATGTTTATTAAAAAAAACTTATTTTTTACTTTATTTCCTAAATTCATGTTGTATTTACATTCATTCCATGTATGAATCGAGTGAAAAGTTTGTTATTATTTATATTCAACAAATTTATAAACAAGTTTGTGTATTGGGGCTGGCCAGACAGAGTTTTCAAGATTCTCTATTGATGGCTTAGAAAAGTCAAATTAAGTTGTAATTGAATTTATGCAGTATTTCATCAAACCTTTTCAAATGTTATTTTATAGCCGATAACACAGAATGTTTGAAACTGATTTGAAGTTTCTAAACTGTCATCTTTCTTTAATGTTTGTTACATAAATATGAGTCCTGTGAGTCTTAGATTACTTATTTTGTGAGTGATTTCCTTAAAAGTGTTTTTCTATCTATTTTAAATACAAAAGTATTTATGGGTATGCAAGTGGGGGTTCTGTGTGAGTTTGAAAACTAGTTTTTAATAAACTCTCAATTATGTTATAGCCAACTTTTATTATCAATTTATAAGCCAAGTTATAAACTAATAGAGAAACTTTGTTTCAGAGCTGAGTGAAGAAATTGTGTACATTAAAAAAAAATGTAAAAACACACCAACAACCCAAATGTGAATGAGGTAAAAAGTAAATG
This sequence comes from Thelaira solivaga, assembly GCA_947397855.1. NCBI lineage: Eukaryota > Metazoa > Arthropoda > Insecta > Diptera > Tachinidae > Thelaira > Thelaira solivaga. The sequence continues at coordinate 54,186,037 of OX377613.1, read as the reverse complement.
TGCTGACTATATCTAACTATAGATAAATTAACAATTACCTTTGACAATACAAATACTTAGTTGCATTTCATTAAATTTCCATGAGGTGTTACTTTCAGTGCTTTTTTAGATAAAAGCGAATAATAAAAGCTAGAAGTGCAGAGCTACAGCTGGCAATACAAGAAAAATTTGTTAAATAAAACTGAAGGCTCATCAAAAAACGGTGAACTAAAAATTGTGCTTTGTAAATTCCTTTAAGGGATTTAAAAAAACTATGTTTTCTTCCAGAGTTTTCTTCTTGCTTTCAACTACAACTTAAATTTATAATTTTTATCATCATGGCTTAGAAACGCCTTAAGAAACCTTTAAGATCCCAGTTTCCAACTGCAATGCTAGACTACTTACAAATCTTTTAATTAATGTAGAATTAATCATGCCTAAGTCTTCTGGGATCAATATCTCACTGCCTAAGCAGCTCATTCTGTGTCTTGCCACTATTGGACAAGCGCAAAAAGAACGACAGTAGTATTTTTGTACCACAGCGATTTTGCTCATATAATAGTTAAGTTTACAATGGCCCGTTAGCAGCTCAACGTAGAGTTTAATGTCACTGCTGGGGTTAAAAACAATCTCTGCCTAATTCTCTAGCGGTAAGTGAGTCTCTTTGGCTGCTACTTGCCCACTTGGCTTTCCAGCCAGGTGGGCTGGAATTTTGTTAAACCCTGAATCAAAAATTGTCAAATTAAGTTGGTCAAAAAACTTAACGTTAAGCTGTGACACACAATTAACATCGTGTATTATGGTTGAACCTCCCTTTAGTTGCATAAATTGTTGTTATCCCGTAGAAGGGTTCTGCACCTACGAAACTGGTATCCGCGCCCTTTTCACCCAGATAGTCCGCCTTTTAATGGTCCATATAGGAATAATCTTAGTAGACAATTAATTGTAAAACAAATTGGTTTGCTTTTCAGCCTGATGGCTTTTTCATCCAGTCTACCTACGTAGTAACCTAGATCTACCCTGTGACATTAAGATATCTGAGAAGAACCCCTAACTCTATTCTCGGTATCTCTCGTAGTCTTTCTATTAGGGCTGGGCTCTTACAGAGAATTTGAAAAATTGTCTGTTTACTCTCAAGTGCCTGGCAGCTGTCAGGGTAGTCCCAGCCTCGTGGGATGCATGCCAATCATTAAGTAACCAGCTATCAAAGCCGTAATACTCCTGCTTACTACCAGAACAGACCGTTTAGCTAAGCCATAATTAACACGTAATCTTACACGTCTTTAGACCCTGCCATCTTCTATCCGCATACTCTTGATAGTAATAATAATAAGGAGCTTATGCTACTAAACGGTACAGTGACTGTCACTGGCATAGAAGTTTCCATGTTACCAATAAAAGCGCTGTTTGTAGGAATCCATACCAATGATACGTCAGTCTGACGATTCAGATTGGATAACACAGCCTTATATGGGCGAACTAGAGCATAGGATGTAGCATTCGATTGAAGGCCTATAGTTCCCCTGATCTTCTTCCCTGATGGCAAGCATATTCACCTGAAAGACACGGAATTTGTTTTGGAGTCGAAATAAAAGTCGTACGTCAAGTTACCTGCAATAAACTTCAAAAACTACACTTTAAATCATCTTAGATACTTCATAATACAACTTAGTGTCTCGTTTGCACTCTCGCTTTCTAGAATAACCTATCAAACTGCCTATGAGCAAAGTGAAATTATTCTTCGTTTACTAAATATTTGTCAATTCCTAATTAAAGAGTCTTGTTTGTATTCTCACGTCCAAGCTCATAAAAAATTTTATTTAAGGCAAATTTACCTTAGAAAATTCGTTAACCAAACAACAAAATTTTATTATTAACTTGCCTGTTACACTGCCAAGTTGACAGTTTGCTGTTGGTCTAACAGTCCAACCTGAATTGGAGTGACAAGCGGAGCATATATTTATTTAAGTGTCATCCCTGGCGGTAAGTACTTTCTACGGTAATATCAATCATCTTGTTTAAAAATAAAAATTTAATTCAAAATGCTAAATGAAAAATAAGAAAAGAAAAATAAAAAAATAATTGTTTTGCAGCCAACTTCACTTTAAAATGCGCTATCAAATCAAATTTTCCAATTACTCAGGGTTGCTGCTGTGCTATTTCGGTATTCTCCATACGTTTTGCATGGGCATGAGACAGATAAAAAAACGCTTGCAGCGCCAATTTAGGTATGAATGTAATAATTGAAAATCATTTATTAAAGTTTTATACACGAAATCATAAAATTTTAATTTTATCAGCGTGGTGCTTGCATAATTGTCATTTGTTTCCAAACTTCTTTTTTTTTAACGTTACTATCAATTTTTAAAATGAAAAATTTTTGAAAGCTGGTTTCACATGCCATGTATATACTCCTACACTTAGAAACTGTCAAAAAATATCATGTCTGTTTTATCGAAGTAAAATTTGTTTTTTTTTTACTGAAACTACCATTTTTTTTCTAAATGTTTTCTTTTGCCCAACTATATTTACTTTGAAACCATAAAAAGTAGTTTCTTTTTAGCATCATCTACATACATAAAGTTTATATTTCAATAAAGTGACAAAGCGAAAACTTTTCCTTGATTTCTCTTACTTTTCTTTAACAACAAGAAGAAAAGCAAAGTTTAATAAAAAATAAATTATTAAAAAAATATATTGAAATAGAGAAAAAACTGGCTGTAGGGTGTTTTCAGAAAATATAATGATCTCACTGAGAGTATTTTTTTTTGTATAAGATTTTATATTGTATTGATACATAGTAACTACTTTTTGATGGGTGTATGTGTATAAGTTGTGTGTTTGAGCTTTTTATAAATATTTCTTAGGGTATTGATTTCTTTTTTATTTTCTGCTTTTTTATGTTTTTTTTTCTTTACAAATATTCTTCAGCAAAAGCATGTGTTTTAGTTAAAGTTAAATATGAGAGTGTTGGTAATAACTTTGTTTGTAAGCTGACAACAAAGTTTTACTTTACAAAGTGTCTTTTTTATTCTTTTCTCACTCTACTTTTTTTTTGTTTTTTCTTTACAATTTGTGTTGTTTGTGGTCAAGAAGCTGGCAATTCCTAATAAACAGAATACTAAATATTTATTCATGAATTAAACTAAAAGATTGATTCTATACACAATCCCTTATTTTACACAAATCAAATATTATATCAGGATCAAAGAGCAATTAATTATCGTTGTCATAAATGAAAAGAAAATTTTAAATTAAGTAAAATTTTTTTTAATAAGCGAAGAACTGATATGAATTGTCCATGAAATGCTGCTTAAAAGGAATTTTAAGATGTAAAAATTTTTGTTAGGAAAAAGGTTTTCCAGAAGTGCATTTTAAAGTAACATTTTTAAAGTTTTTGCAGTCAGGTCCACTTACAGTTTAGACTACGTTATGTTAGTTCATTTAAATACTTTATTTAAATTTTAAGAAAATTAAGACTTTAAATGTCTTTAGAAAAAACTTATCATTAAATTTAAACGATATACTTTGCTGGAGTCTTAAATTTTCGTGCATCCTTTTAGAGCGACATATCGTTCAGATCTATATCATCAGTTTCTGCCACACTATCTTTTTTGCACAAACGTATTTTTCATTTCTTACAGTTTTGGTGTGCTGAAATTTGCTCACAATTCTCCCAATTGTGGACACAAAAAGTGCACGATATGCATGATCTGAAGGCTTTAAAAATCCAAAGGCGCTGCTCAATTCTAAACCTCTTCATGGTGGAATCAAAGAAATGTCAAATTAAGTTGGTCAAAAAACTTGACTCCCACTTAACATCGCGCATTATGGTTAAACCTCCCTTTAGTTGCATAAATTTTAAAGGCATAAATCAGTAAAGTACATTAAAAAAATATTTCAAAATATGCAGCCCAATTACTAATAAAAATTAATATTTTTTCAAGTACATATAAATAAAATTTCTGCATTTTTTATGAAAGAAAATTTAATGATTTTCGACTTTTTTTTCAAAATATAAAAAAATCTCCTTAAAAATTTAATTAATTATTTAAATTAACTAAAAAAAAATGTGTTTTACGTAAAAACGAATATATTTTTTGTATATGAAAAAAACATTTCCAATCAAGTGAATATTGACAGCAATTATAGTCTTTAGCAGAGACCTTTTATCACTGAGTTACACAATAGCGTTTTGTTAATTTATTTGTTATAAAATATAAAGAAGCTTTTTTGAAAATTAACTGATAATTTAATAGAAATATCAACGAGACGTTATTATGTTAGTTGCTGTATAAGGAATGTAGACAATGACCACAAACAGTCGTATAATTTGATTCCCCAAAGTCAAGTGAAACCATTTTCTTGAAAATACTTATTAAAACTAAAAAAAAGTTTTTGTTTAAAATTAAAATTTGTAAGTTTGATGTTAACAAAGGATTGCAGAATGTCTTTGTGCTCACACATTTAACCACAAACGAACTTGTTGCTGAACAAACAAATCTAAAATATTTACAAAATTTAAGATTTTGATATTGTGTGGTCAGTAATATAATTATGCAGACATGCTGTTGCACGTTTGATATATTAAATTTCTACTTTAATCCAAACTTATTGAAAAGTACGAATCATTTAGGATGAAACACATGCTGCTCATTGAAATTTCATAGACATTTTTGGGTAATTAAATTGAGGAAATATTTAATTACCATTTAGTGCTAATGAATTTTCTTTTTTCTTCTCATCATAATAAAATAGCAAAAAAGATTATGTCTGTTCAATGAATGTTTTAGAAGAAAAGGCAACACTTTACTTCTTAAGCATTTAGATAAATAGATTTTTATATTTTACTTAATCGTTTAAATAAATTAAAAATAATTTAATAATAAATGTTAAAATTAATTTTTGTTTAACAAGAGCTTATTAACAATTTGCTTAAAAAGTCCTTATTAAACAAAAATATTTTTTTTATGAATTTGGCCTTTGTTATTTAGTTAGAATTTATTTCTTTTTGTGGGTATTTGCTTTGTTGATGTCACAGTAACATACGTTTTTATATAAAATAAGTCGACTTTTTTTTTAACCATGAATACAACTAAGCAAAATAACTGCCAATATTTAATGCAAGTGACAAAGAAAAAAACTGCAAAATTTTAAATACAATCGTATTCTATGAAACCAAACCAAAAAATATGCATAAATAAACTATTTATTATGAAGGGTGTCCCAATTAGAACGCAAGATTTAAATTTTAAATAAATGACTGATGCAGCAATTGAATTGTTTCTCTGGCTGTATGACATGTGGCGCCGTCTTGTTGAAACCACAAGCACTCCACATTCATTTCTTCAATTTTAGGCAAGAAAAAACGGGTTATCATTTCACGATACCGAACACCATTGACTGTTTGCGCTTGACCTGCCTCATTTTCATAAAAAAAAGGTCCAATGACTCATCCAGCCCAAAAACCACACCACACAGTGACACGTTGAGGATGCATTTGCTTGAGGATTTTTCTCACCCCAAATGCGACAATTCTGCCTATTGACAAAGCCATCAAGATGGAAATGGGCCTCGTCACTGAAAATCATTTTATCGGCAAAATCAGCATTTTCATGTTGTCTCTCCAATACCCAATTAACGAACTCCCTTTGTTGTCCATGGTCATTTTTTACTAACCTCGTACCTTCTACTAGCAAACAATAACAATTGTTCAAATGTCAAACAATGACACTTCGAGTGGCGCCAAATTTAAATCTTGCGTTCTTGTTCGGACACCCTTTAGTAAAATTAGTTGCCTTGCACTATTAAGAAAGTACAAGATGGGCCAAAAAAAGTCATTCGATGTTGTTTGGCTCTCATTTTTTTTTTCTAAATGAAAATGAAATGTGTGCCGTTGATCCGTCCTGTTGGAACCACATGTCCTGCAGTCCTAATTCGTTCAATTGCGGCAGAAAAAACTCGGTTAATATGGTCCTATAGCGCGCACAAGCGCGCACTGTTGTCTGATGACTGGAGCCTGATGACGCCTATAGCGTAAACAGCGCACCATGCAGTCACTTTGAGCGGGTGTAATGGCTCCTCGTGCATCACTCGTTCATTTCCGGTACCCCAGAAGAGCTAGTTTGGCTTATACACGAACCCGCTGAGGTGGAAATGAGCCTCCTCACTCATTATGATTTTGGTCGAAAAATCGTCTACTTCTATTATTCCGCGTTTTTGTGGAGTGTATCGCTCCATGGCTTGTTTGACATTACCCGCCATTTGCAAAAATAAGAGCATCTTCCAATAGGGTGATATACAAAAAACATTTTTTAGCTGATATTGCCAGTCATATTTTTAATGCTTTAAAATAAAAAATCATTGTTTCTCAACATTAAAATTGGCAGGAGTGTGTGCCCTATAGAAATTAAACAGTGAAAGAAAAGTGACTGAAGTGCAAATTCCTGGGAATTGATATTATTTTTTTAGTAAAAGGTGATTTTATAAGAACTATCGGAAATTTAAAAAAAAAACACATAAAATTCAGAAAAATGCATGAAATATTTATTTGGATCGATAGTTGGGTCGATATAATTTAATGTTTGAAGATTATTTCATGCAAATGTTGGCCGCGGCTGCGCCTCAAGTGGTCCATCCGCTTAGTCCAATTTTGGCATACTCTTTCCAACATTTCGGCCGGTATCTCACGAATAATGTTGGCAATGTTGGCTTCCAGTGCGTCAATCGAAGCGGGCTTGTCCCTATAGACATTAGCCTTAACATAGCCCCACAAAAAATAGTCTAGAGGCGTTAAATCGCACGATCTGGGCGGCCAATTGACTGGTCCCAAGCGTGAAATAAACTGTTCACCGAACTCGCCTCTCAATTGGTCCATTGTTTCGCGTGATGTGTGGCATGTGGCACCGTCTTGTTGAAACCACATGTCATGCAAGTCAAGCTCTTCCATTTTGGGCAAAAAAAAGTTTGTTATCATCGCACGGTAGCGCTCACCATTCACAGTAACGTTGTGATTCGCATCATCTTTGAAGAAATACGGCCCAATGATGCCGCCAGCCCATAATCCGCACCAAACGGTTGTCTTTTGTGGATGCATTGGTAGCTCTTGCAATGCTTCTGGCTGCTCTTCACTCCAAATACGGCAGTTTTGCTTGTTCACGTATCCATTCAACCAGAAATGAGCCTCGTCGCTGAACACAATTCTTCGATAAAAAAGTGGATCTTCATCTAACTTTTCAAGAGCCCATTCACCAAAAATTTGGCGTTGTGGTAGGTCGTTTGGCTTCAATTCTTGCACCAGTTGTATCTTATAAGGCTTCACACCCAAATCCTTCCGCAAAATTTTCCACGTAGTGGAGTAACAGAGGCCCAATTGCTGCGAACGGCGCCGAATCGATAATTCACGGTCATCACCAACACTGGCCGATACGGCTGCGATATTTTCTTCAGTTCGCACTCTACGTAAGCGTGTTGGTGGTTTAATGTCCAACAATGTAAATTTGGTGCGAAATTTTGTTACAATAGCCCGAATAGAAGCCTCAGTAGGTCGATTAAACTGACCATAAAATGGAAGAAGCGCGCGATGAACTTTCTTAACAGAGCACGCATTTTGGTAATAAAATTCAATAATTTGCAAGCGTTGTTCGTTTGTAAGACGATTCATGATTAAATTATAGACCAAACTGAAGATGTTTGACAGTGACACAAGATACAAAACGTGCGTGAGCTGTCAAAACTAGTGTTGCCAAAAAGATAATAGCAAAAAAATCACTTTTTATATGTAATTAAAAAAACCTGTTTTTCGTATCTTTTTTGCACTTATAAATTAGTAACTTATTTGAATATCAACGGATTTTAAGTTTCTTTGTAGACTTTGAAAGAAAAACTTGACCCCATCTCGTAAGTCGTATCAAATAGATAGAAAAACATTTTTAATTTCTCATTACTTAAAGCTGAGGATGTTATTCTGTTACCACTGCATCTAAACTTAAGAAACATGAAACAATTTATATAAAAAAAATTTATTTATTTCTTCAAGCGGTGTTCCCATTTTTATTTTATTAAAAATCTAAAATCCTTTTATCTTATTTATCTGTGCTGATGAATGTTAGGTATTTTTATTGTACCTCAAATACGCAAAATTATGAGAGATGCGAACGCACATGGAAGAGTTTTGTTGTACTTTGTGATAATCAGAAAAGCAACAAATATTAATGTCGCGGTTATTAATGAATTTAACTCTATTGGATAATAAAATGTAATGCATTACTTGCACCATTGCTAACAGAAGGCAGTGTTAATGTATTCTTCATACATTTGCATTACTTTGGCACGAGTGCTAGTCGTTTAAAGTATTTTTACTCACATTGCCTGCAGAGAAAACAATGTTTTGATTTGAACTGCTTTTTTTTTATAAAATAAACTAAACATTTTACTTAAAGTCAAAGAATGCATAAGATGATATTAAATACAAATTAATCTGAATATAATTTTATGAATACGAGTACTTATGCATTTAAATAATCGTTATCAACTAAAATTAATCTTTATAGTTGACAAACTTTAGATATTAAGAGAGAGTACAAAGTAATAAAGTATATTTAATGAAAATAAAACTATGCATGACACGTACCATAAAAGTTATTAACTGTTTGATATGGCTTATACAAATTATATGTGTTCGTATGTATGCATGTATGTAAGTACTCACATATAGATATGTGTATGTATAAATTCTTATGCATCTTGCTATTGTTTATTCTTTCATAAATCCTGATATTGTTTATAGTCCTTGAAAAATCATTGTTTGCATTTCGCATGCTTAACTTAATTCCCATCTCACTTAAAATTCAATATTTTATAAATACAGACAGTGCCCAGCAAAAAATCTACTTTATTATTTATGAAAGCAGGAAAACATTATCATTTTTAATAAAAAAAATAAAATCTGGTGAATGAGCGAAACATAAGACGTGCTGTTAGGGAGATCTTAATATCCTTAGAAATTTACTAATAAATACAGGGTGAACAGCTAAAAACATCTAAATATTACTCGCAGAATATTCAGCAGCCTAACTTGAAATTTTCTCCTCATTTGCTTTTAGTATTTGGCAGGCAATAAATGTGGGTTCTAATTTTTGCAAGGGATCTGTATTGTCAAGATATAAGGCAAGTTGCAGGTATCTTTTGCAATGATGAATGCAAGAGTTTTTTTTACGATTTTCACTGGAAAGAAAAATTTTTCTTGTGCCCGAGCTAGTTTAGAAATGAGTCGCAGACCTTAAAATTTTAAAAGAAGGATAGGTTGCACAGGACAGCCCGGATAAAGAAAATCAGAGGGAGACTCTCTACGGTCTTCTAAGGTGGTCGCTTTGTGATACCTGTATAAGAGGAAAGACGGATAGCAGTGGAGATAGAAGAGTGAAGGGAAGTAGGGAAATTTTAGGGGAAAGAATAAAGAGAATAAGATGACTCTGTCACCTTAACCAATTGCTACTTCTAATCAAGCCGGCTCTCAAGCTGGCTCTCCCCGAAATGGAGCATGCACTGAATGGCCAAGGCAGGACTGAGCAGAGGCAGAGAAAGTGTTCCATAATTTTCTCCTCTTCTCGTCTTGACAACTTCTGTAGTAGTCATATGATGGTAAAGCCATTCTCCTTGCATTGTTACGAAAACTTCTTCTGTTATCAAGAAATAGTAAAAATGCTAAAAATTTTTTCAGCATTACAAGTATACAGACAATCTCAGAGAACAAAAAAATCAAACCGAAGAGTATTTACTAAATTTATTTAATTAAAACAAACTCCTACTAAATTTACAAAATTTTTACTGATACCATTTAAGGTTGAATGTGAAACAAAAAAGAATAAATAATTAAATCATTTTTAGTTTTCACTTTATTTTGGTAAATGATTTTTGAAGCAGATTGTGCATAGTCCATTTAATAATAATATAAAACTGTGGATTTTATTAAAAAAAAACTCATTTGTTGTCATATGTTTTGAAAAAAGCCCTAAGTTACAAATTAAAATTGGACTTTTTGTTTGATTCTAATGCACCGTATCAATTATTAATTAAAAAAAAAATATTTTTCACTCTTAGACTGAAACTTAAACTGAAAAAAAATTAAGAAAATTTTTTATATTAGAGATTTTTTCGGTTTTTCTTTTCAATTTTATGTAATTGATTTAAATAAAATTTTCTATTCATTTATTGAAGATGGAGTTTGAAAGACACAAACTTACCGTTGTCTGTCAGATGACCAAAATGAAACGGAATAAAATGGCTATTTTTTTTTGTTTGTGTTCAGCAAAAGCCAATTACCATAAAAAAACCAAATAAATAAAATTTTCAATTGAATATATTATTTTGTTTTCCACTTCATTCAACTCCTGTACTGTGCTTATTCAGAAAATTCCATAACCAATACAATCAAATTTTTTGTACAGCTTCAAGCTGTCAAACTCCACACATCAATATGGAAAAAAATTGCTTAACACACTTTGAAGGCTTGACAGTTTCAAAGCCAAAAAAAAAAATAAATTTAGTTTTGTGGGTTATACAGCCAATCATCTCTTTTTTGGCTTATATCAAGTAAAAATAAGCAACAGCAAAATTAAATTAATTCGAAAGATAAAACTATTTGTATAATTGAAACGAAAATAATTAAAATAAACTTTATTAGGAATATGAATTAATTTTTACTTGTTTGCCTTTCTTTTATTTTATGTTTGATGCAACAGTTTTTTAGGCAAACTTTTTGCGGTTCCACCTGTAACATGAAGTTGTATTAAAATGTATGACAATGAACGTTATTATTTTGATTTTTTTTTTCAGAAAAACACACTTAGAGAAATAATTAAAAATGTAAAGTAAATAAAGCAAAAAATGTAACAAAGAAAAATTCGGCTTCACTGTTAAAGCTTATTATTCATACTTTCAATTTTTCACATTCTTCTTAAATAATAAAAAAATAAATAAAAAGGATTTTTAAAAATAATCATAATTCTTTTTAAATATATAAAATAAATAATTAATTTCAGTTAAAGAAGTTCAAATTAACTATATTCAGGATAAAACACGTTCTGTAGTGCGATTCAGTAACTTTTATTACGAACATTCGAATTGAAAAAAATGTGTAACGATATTTTATCGAATTCGGTATTCAGTAACTTTCCGACAGAAATATTCGGTACGATAAAAATTGTTATTTACGATGATTATTTATGTGCTGTTAACTTCCGCAAACTGCATTGTTTAATGAACTTTGCGACTTAAATTAAAATATAAAGGTCTTAAGCCTGAATAATAAAAATTTATAAAAAACTAGAATAAAATTAATTAAATAATTTTTTAAACTAATTTAATTAAATATTTAATTTAAAATCATGAATTTAAAATACTTAACAAAATTCTCTCTATCATTTTTCTTGCTATACGATTTTTGTATTTGTAGTACATGATTGCCTTGCGTAGTGCTTGTGTCTGCAGAAACATTACGCACATGAACAGCTTCAAAATTTCTATAAAAAAGTAAAACAGAAATTAATGAAAATCTAATACCCTGTTCAGACATAAAAGTTAATGAAGTCAAAATTTTAAATTGTGTGACTGATTTCGGTGTTCACACATATTCAATTAAGTTTACGCAATTAAGCATTTGACAACTGAAAATATTGTGACATTTTTTAAATATGTTTGAGTATTTATAAAATAGAAAATGAAAAGAAAGTCAAATTTAAAAAAAAAATGTTTTGAAGGCAAGCTATTGATTAAAAGAAATTAGTTATTTGAACATTATTTTCAATAACAATTTTATAAAATTTATTTAGTGTTAACTTCGGCTGCCATTTCCTTTTTATGATATTTATTTTTAAATTTATTTACGTATTAACTGAAAATATCAACTTTTCTCACTTTTGAGTTGATATTTAAAGGCACAACAAAGAGTTGCATTTTGATTTTGACTTCATTAACGTGCAATCAATTTTTAATTGCGCAATTATTTAATGAAAATTTGTATGGTAAATTGAGCTCAATAAAGGCGATAATTGCGTAAAATGCTGAATAGCCTATAAGGTTTCTATTGTTTTTTGATATTTCTAGTTCATTTGTAAAGCTTTCTTTCTTTATAACTGTAATTTCCAACGAATGTTTTTTCCGTTTTGTAGTTTGGAAAAAAAACTAACTTAGAAAATGGTAAAAAAAATAGAAGTGGCGGTTTTTGACTCATAGTCTAGCCATTTGTGGATCGATTGTTTTGATTTTTGCCATATACGAGTACATTATGACTGTCATTTTTAAAAGAACTGCATACTATTTTTTTTTTCCTTTTTTTATTTCATATAAAATACGTAAAAATACACACAAAAAAATTGCAAAAATGGCTCCGCCATTTATATATTAACCTGGCTGAATTCCAATAGCAATAATTTTACAGAAACAACTGACAGATTAATATGCTAAACTTCTCTGTGTGTTACCTAGGGACTTCAGAAAGTTGATTTCAATGTTTACACAGACAGACAAATGTACAGAGGGTCGTGCAGACATCGCTTATTCCATTCCACTATTTATAAGAATCCAGAAAATACAAAAGGAACCACAAACTTATATATTCCCTTTTTACTTACAGTGAAGGGCATAAAAATATTAAAAAAATATTTACTAATATTTGCTGCTCGTCTATTTTATTCCAAATAATTTTTTCGGGCTGCTTGATTTATTCAAGAATTTTACGTAATTAGTTTTTTTTATATTTTAACCTTTTAAGGACCATAGGGAGACTTATGTCCCACGCCCAAAATTTCATTAAACTTAAATTGTATTCGATTTTGTTTTGGTAGTTATGTTTTTATATTGAATTAACGGGTATATTTATAACTGTTTTACTGTTGCTCAGCATTATCATGTGTCCTTTTTTTAGACTCCTAATTTAGCTAATAACTAAATTAACTGTTTCGTATCCATTACACTTATGGTCCTACAAAGGAAAAAAGAAAAGACAAAATAGTAACCGTTATTTTGTGCAAAATTAAGTTAATTTTATATTTCTTTGTTAGCTCTACACATTTTTATGTCTCAACGAATTGTTCTGAAATTTCTAAGAAAGATAAGTAAGCTTTGCTCTAAAAATAACGAAAGACTTTCTTGTTTTACAGTGTAGATACTCAGCTATTTTTATATCTTGATGAATTCGATAAGCTAATACATAAAGTAAATGTTATATTTGTGTACAATATAGATTTAAGTTTTTGTTTGTTTAATTTTTTGCATGCCAAGTTCGTATTTTTTTTTCTATTTGTATTTTTTATAAATACACTTATTTAATACAAACTTATGGATTATATAAAATTTGCAACAAACACATTCGTATATACACGTATCGCATACAGTAAAATGAAAATGTTTTTTTTCCGGATTCTCTTTCTTTTTTTAATTTTTAATACGAGTATAGTGAACATACTCTTATCTTTACCCAGTAATAAAAGCTAAAGTACTGGTATCCTTCGTTTTTATAAAAACAAGAGTTTTGCATGCTTTAATATATTTATATGAAATTTGTTTGTTGGTTGTTGTGGATTTAAGTGTGCATGAGTGCGTGTGTGCCCCTTATTGTGTTTGTGCTTGTTGTAGTTTATAACTTCTTTTGTTGCAAATCATTGTTAAATATGTTAACAATGCAGTCAAGACTTTTAACATTCAAGTTGACCACTTTTAAATAAACGTCATTATTGTAACGCACACACACATGCATTCATACATGTAAAACACACTTGTGGGGATATTTATGAAAACGTTTATACACTTAAATTGTCTTTAAATAAGAAGGATAACTTTCTTAAAGGCCTTTCTACATTTTTTTAAATGATAAACATTTTCACAGTTGAGTTTTCTAAAAACTTAATGCTTCTCACTCTAAAAAAATTTTAACAATCAAACAAAAAATATTTTTAATTAAAATTTTTAAAAATAAAATGAAAAACTTTATTATATTAAATTCCAAAAGATTTCATTTAAAAATACAAGCAAATTCTACACCAAGAAATGTGTTTTTATGACTCCTTAATTGAAGATGATGGTTCTAAAATATCAATTTTTTTATCATGTCGACTTGGGTTAGGTTAGGCTAAGGGGGCTCACTTGGATTCTCCCTTTGTGACGAAGAATAGCAATAGAAATATGTTAAAGCAATAGGAGGTGAAATAAGAAAATAATAAGAATAGAAAAAGAAACACGAGTACGTCACCCAAACCAATTGGTCCTTCTAACCAAGCTAGATAGCAAGGTAAATTTTGCAGTAGACAGCACCTTTAGGCCCTGCAGGCAGCGGTTTTTGAATTATAGTGCCAGTGACGGAAAAAGGCAAAGAATATGTTCCATATTTTCTTCCTCTACCTCGTCATCGCAACATCTGCAATAGTCATTTCATGGCAAGCCCATTCTCCTCGCATTTATGGCGGCTGCCACCATTCTTCCATTAATGTCTCTGAAAATATAGTAAATTCCTGTTGTTATTTCTATCCAGTCTAGGCAAGATCATCTTCGCTATACTGCACGTTCTTTCGTTCATTCATCTAAACTGCGAAGATCTTACCATTCGTAAAAATTGACACAGAAATAAGAATTTCTTCTTTTTTTCAATTGCTCTGTATGACAGATATTACTAAAATAACTAAAGGCCTTTTAAAAGGCGCCTTTATTTTTCGTTCATAATTTAATTACAAAATACTGCCAATTGGCCAAAATTTGTATGCTCGAAAATACTAAGTTTCTTACTTGTTGCATAACAAAGTCCTCTTTTTGTTACAACATTAATACGAGGTAGGTCCATACGAATGAATATAAAAAATATTTTGGAAAAATGTTTATGATTTTACATCAATCTTCAGATCAGAATACATTTGCACTGCTGTAGGCGCTGTAAAAAGGCAAAAAAAAAAAAAAAAAAACAAAGCCATATACGTAGTATTGCTTACATTTCATTTATGAAATTTTTTTTAAAACAAAATTTGTTTTATAAAAAATGTCCATGTTTGGGCTGAGATTTTCGTATTGTAACATGAAAATTATTTTCAAAACGGCTACCAAAATATTTGTTTTTATTTGTGATTTGCTTTTAAAATAAAAAGAAAAAAATTTTTTTTTAATTTAAAAATTACTCAGCTATGTGGTCAACTGGGACCTGTTCCGTGCAACATACCTGTCAATACATAAGAGACAACATAACATGGTAAGGCAGTTTTATGCAAACCTAATCTAAAGACTTAAATCTTGTTCACAAATGGCTAAATGTTCACAAAATCATTATGTAATTTAAATACATTATTTATTAAGAAATTTGAAAATGCTTTTAGTAGGCAGCTGCTGTAGCAGCAATTTCTAATTTTATAAAAAAATATATTGTCAACCAAATTGTAAGATCTTCCAAAAGTCTAAGTAGAATCAAAAAGTAATTGTATTTATTAATTGAGACAGTAATAGAAACCTTTCGCTTGCAAAAAGCTAGGCTAGCTCTCCTTTGGGTTCATACCACAAACTGACTTGTTTGAAATTTACAAACTCAACGTCTGAACTTAATTTTATATCATATTTAATTTAAATTTATTTAAAAAACAAAGACTATAAAGCTGACTAAAGTAGAAAATTCCTTCTTCGACTTAACAAATTAATTAATATCTATTATTAGGAAATAACGTAAAAAAAGTTTTAAGTTTTTATTGAAGAAGTGAGTAAGTAACTGCTCTAAAAAGTTCAATAAACTTTTTTACATTTTAAAATTAATAAAACTTTATCTTTCTCTATAACATCCCCCTCTAGAAAATATGTACTTACTTATAATACTCGTTTTAACACAAGTTTATTCACATGCATATCTAAGTTTGTAGATTGCCATCCATCGTTTATCTCTGCATACTCATGTGTACACTACGATATGCATGTCTAAGATACAACATTTTTCCAATAGAAATATTGCTGAGTTTGTTGTAGTAGATAGACTGTTGTCTTTATTTAACGGAAGTTGTTAAAGTTACTGCTTCTATACCAGTTGATGATAAGGTCAATAATGTGTAATAAACAACACGACTATTTTAATGAAGATGGGATGGCCAGCTCGTCTATCTGCTAGATTGAATGAGGTTAAAAACTTGGCCGTAATAAAATTTGGGTGAGTATATTATAACATGAGAAAAAGTTTAATGAATATTCAAGCAAAACTTGGTTACTCTTACTTGGTTACTTAAATAAAAATAACAACAAATTTGAATATCAATAATAAAATTCTTATATAACGGTTAATCGGTATAGCAGTTCAATAATGGCCAAAATGGATTTTTTTCTCAAAAGTATATAAAATTAGCTCTAAAAAGGATTTGTTTTTTGTAAATAATAAAATGTTTTGCAACATTAATATAGCACATATATACATAAGTAAATACTATAATACCCTTGTAAGCAATTTAGTAGTCGACTAGAAGCTCAGATTATAATTGGCATTCGTATCAGGTGAACCCTGTTATTAAATGTTGCTGTTACTTTTCTTCAAAGGAAAAAACAAGATAGCCAACCGTCTATTCCAAAATAATAGTTAAAAATAATTATTTTAAAATGTATAAAAATATGAATTGCCTACTGGGTTATAGAGCTTTAGAATCAAAATATGTATTTGCATTTTCACTCACATACGAGTACATGCCTGCATTCTCCATATGTATGTTTCCTAGCAGTGGTATTCGTATGTACGAGTATATGTCTGCAAAACAGAGTCTATTAAAACTAGTGTAAACTTTTAAAATATTTTTAAAACTTTTTTTTTTTTTTAATAAATAAATGAAATTTTTATGATTTTACTTGAGTTTATTGCCAAAGAAACATACTTGTGTGCAAAGATATATTTGGGAAAATTTTATTTTGAAATTTTTACTCATAAAAGAAATTTTCAGTAACAAGTAATAAGAAAAAGTAAACAAAATCTTTTACTTTTACTTTGTTTGAAAATTAAATAAAATAATAAATTTTAGTTTACTAAGATTTACTTTCATTAATGTTTTTTATTCAAAGCCTGTGCAAATAGGGATAAGTTGCAGTACAAATTTTGCAAACTGCTACTGCATCAAATAAGCTCGCTGATTATTTTTCTAACATTAAAAACCATTGCTGTATTTGTTTAGTTTCATATTTTATAAAAAAAAATGCTGATTATTATTTAATAAAGGTTGGCTTAACAGTCTAACCTAAATTGAAAGCGTCATACCTAAGCTGGTGTTTACACATATTTACAAGTGCAACTGTGAAAAACTTAATACAATCACTCTTTTCCACTAACACACTCACAATTTTTGAAAATCTCTTGCAAGTAAATTTTTGACAAAAGTTAAATGTCAAAGACATAAACTGTATTACCCACTAAAAAAAATTTTACAAAAATGTCTGGATTGTGGCAAAAAAAATTAACTTGCATATTAAATTTTTTTCTGCTAAATAAAAATTAATTGTAATTTATTTTCTGCAAAAATTATATAAAAAAGACAATTTATATCGTTTTATTATACAGATATAATTAAAAAAAGAATAAATATTGTAAATGCCTACTTTCGCCATACAAGTGATTAACGTGTTAACTCTAAATTATAAAGCAAATAAAATTAACAAAATGAAATGCCATAATTTTTGCATGAACTTCTCTCTTCAACGACATTTTTAAAATGAACTATTGATTTCATGTGTAAACACTCGTGCAACTTTGCCAGCAAGACAGTATACACAACTAGCACAACAGTACTACTTGTATAAGAGCGTTGGCGGTGCCTATTCTCTTCAATTATGTTAATCATCTTTTTTAATAAAACCCACTAAAGACAAACAAAAATAGAGTTAAAAAAAAACTAGCTGAAATGACATTACTGGTCAAAAATAACAAAACTAAAAGTGTTTTGTGGCCCTCTTAGACTAAGACCACACACAGCAAGTTTAGTCGGGCAATTCTTTCTCAATTCTCTTTTAAAATGGTCGTTTTGCCACACACAAATATTTTGTTTCAGCAATTCATTCAGTCATTCATTCAGACTCAAGCTACCTGTCTTCTTTTTTCACATCTTTATAAAAGATACGAGGAGAGAACAAAAAGGAATTGACGAGTACGAGCACGTTTGTACCCCTTTCCATTCCTCTTTCCTTTCTCTCCTACAAAATCAAGAATTGCCCAGTTAAACTTTCTGGGTGTGGCCCTGGTCTTACTTCACTACAAAACGTGTTGTCAAAATTGGTTTTTTCAAATACTCAGCGTTGCCGTTGGGCTATTTAGATATGTTCGATACCTTTTTGGCTTGCCGCGCTAATTTAGATAAATTTTGCTTGGATTAATTAATTAATAAACACATACATTTTTCCGACTCATTGGTCAGCTTTTTTCATATTAATGTCGTCTTCAGCTCAAATAATTCTTTTATTGTATTTACTTGTCTATACAAAATGAACACAAACAAAAGTTATCAATGCCAATTTTTCAAAAACGACCAAACTTTCAGAATAATTGTAAACCATAATAGTTGTTTAAATGTATGTAAAATTATCAAAATAAAAATGTTATTTTTATACCCTTATGAAGTGTGCTTAAGATTCATCACTGCCGAATTTAACATGTTTTAAATAAAATCGTAAGTAATTTATTTTCCCCATAAAAAAAATTTTTTTTTTTCAAATAATTAAAACTATTAACTTTTAGCAAACCATAAAAGTAAACTTGGTGTGGCAGTAGTGTTGGTCATAGTATTAATTTGTGTGTAGTCTCTAATTCCTGAGTTGTATTCATTAACTTTATTTGCTGTGGTTAGGTGGCATTCAACCACGTTCCTGCATATACATATCATCTGTTCGCATGTACAGTAAACAACTACACATATTGACTTTATGTCAATGATGTTATTCCATGCAACATGCATGAATATGTTGTTTATTCTAAATATTCCACAACATTTTTCAAAGTTGCGTTTTAAGCTTAAATAAAGACTCTCAGCTAATATAAAACTTTTACTTAGTAGCTGACAAATATCCTCCAGCAACAAAAGAATCTTATAACAGCAAGAATAAAAAAAACAAATCTTTTATTTTAAAAGCAACAACTACAATGTATTTATTAAAAAAAAAAAAACAAAGAAGAAGAATAAAGAATAAAGAAAACTTTCAGAAGTATAACAAAAAAAAAATTGTTTTCAGCCATGAGGGTAAATGGTAAGAAAAATACATAACTTTAGTGTGTTAGAGTTTTAGATTAGAAAAGGGATTTGGCACAGCAGCCAATGTATGATGGAAACAAACAGGAAAACAAAGCCTTTAGAGTATTCAAATATTCGAGTTAATGCTTTACTCGATTAGTCGTATCAAATAGTAAAAAATTTTACATTCGAATAAAAAACCTAAAAAAAAACTTAAAAAATTAATGTAAATTATTTTATAGAATTAAAGCATTATAGATCATGTGGTATTGTCTCAACAGACACTTAGAAATGCAACGTAAAAAAACATTTCCTTATTATTGTGAATTATTTAAATATGAAGCAAAGCACTACTTTAAATTAATCTGTAAAACATCTTGATTGTAATTATT
Source organism: Thelaira solivaga (assembly GCA_947397855.1). Classification (NCBI taxonomy): domain Eukaryota; kingdom Metazoa; phylum Arthropoda; class Insecta; order Diptera; family Tachinidae; genus Thelaira; species Thelaira solivaga. The sequence continues at coordinate 54,166,452 of OX377613.1, read as the reverse complement.
TCTAAGTTCGTGTCTACAAGTGAACAACACAAAATTTCTTATGGCTTGTGAAGCAATTGATATTAATAATTTTATTATAACACATGATTTTTTCTTAATAGTCCTGCTTTAATCGCTTCGATTTCTATTAATCTGGATAAGTTTTGATGGCATGTCTCCACATTACGCATAAAATATTATACTGAATGAAGAGTGAGTGACTCTTCGGGAAAAATGTGATTTTATCAAAAATGGTAAAAATCGCGTGACGTCATTTGTGCTACATGCGCAGAAAATTTTATATTAATGGGGGATGGCGTAATTCCCCTTCATTAATATAAAATTTTCTGCGAATGTAGCGCAAATGACGTCACGCGATGTTTTTCAATTGGCTAATTTACAGCTACATAAGAGAGAGAGAGAGAGAGAGAGAGAGAGAGAGTGAGAGAGAGAGAGAGCGAGAAAAAGAAATAAATAATTGTTTTCTTCAAACACAGGACAATCTACGTCATCTAATGGGAAAACATGCGCATGGCGTAATCTTGTATTTCTATCATTCTTGTGTTTTTATATGAAGTTTGAGTTCTCTCTCTCTCTCTCTTTTTCTCGCGCTCCCTATTTGTAACCAACACTTCATGCCATAGAAAAATAATTTTTTTGTGGACAAAAATTTTGTCTAGAAGAAATATTTAAATTTTAACCAGAATATTGTAAAAGACAATGACGCATTCCGCTGGTAATTTCTCTATTTACAAAATCAGAACAAAACAGCTTTTGTTCTCTTTTCTTTTCTATTATTCTTGGTATAAAGGGTGGTCCAACCTTGACAATTTATTGTAAATGGATCACTCTTTACATACGCTTATTCATAAGTGTAGATATAATGTACTACCTGAATTGGGACTTTGTAAAAAGAGAGTTACTCACGGAATGCGTAAACTCCTTATCTATCATTCTTAAATTCATAATGAATTTTTGGCTTAAAGTAACATTTTTATGGGGTTAAAGCAAACTTTTGCGAGCTTGAGAGAATTTCGGTTAATCGACATTAAATTTTTAGAAAAATTAGCTAATTTTAAACAGTGAATTAAGAAAAATAGCCTATTAACCAAGTAACGGTTAACTCTAAGATTTACAACAAGTAAAAATAAAAAAAAAATTATTCATTTTCTTTTATTCCATTGTGAATCAATTCAGCACTACTTACACTTGCACGTGTATGTATAATATATCATGCACACATATTGGAAGAGAACAGCCTGTTGGTGCCTTTCACACTCACTAGTTTTAAAATTATAAGATGCAACGTGCAGTGCAGTATGCATTGAGTAGGTTTCTATATATATATTCTCACATATTTCTAGTTGAGTTGTGCGTAGAATAACTTTATGTATTTTAATTAAATACACACAATTTTGTGTGCTTTCTGTGAAAGTTTGTATGCATTAGATAAACCTATTAAAAAGAGTATGTAGGTGTGTATGCTGTACTTTTTTGCTTACTATTATACATTCATCAAAAATCGAATTAAATTACAGTTTTTAAAATTTTACCTCAATATTTTTTTTTTTAAATAAACAAAAGGCAGGCACTTTTATACAAGAAATATTTTATGTGTAAAATATGGAGAGCAAAAGATGCTTTAAAAGTATTTGTTTCTTGTTTAGTTCCAGATAAAGATTTTAATTGAATTCCATATAAAAAATAATTTTTATTTTCAACTTTATTTTATTCATTTAATATGTGATCCTTCTCACTTTTTGAAACTTTTTAAAAATTATAAAAATGAATTTTTTTAAGAAAAATAAATTTCCATTAGATGCTGCCTTTTAAAGAAAATCATATGATAAAATTTGATTATAAAAATTCTCACTTGGAGCTACTTAAATTAAACTTAAAATAATAAATGAAATCTGTATGTATTGCGTGAATAAAATAAATTTCCTCAATAGAATTTAACGACTTTAAAACAATTTTGTAATTCAACAAAAAGGTCAATTTATTTATTTTGAATAATTTATGATCCATAAATGTGATAGTACCAGTGTAATATTAAAATCAACAATTTATGAACGCATTCCACACGCACATTTTGCTTTTATTGAAATTGTTATACGTAAATGTGTAATATATCAAGATAAGGCCTTTTTTCTACTCTTCTTCATAAATATTTTGTATCTTTAATACTCTAAAATGCTTAAGAGCACATTTATTGTATTATATGTGAATAAATATATAAGTTTCTTTATGGGTTTTTGATTTTATAGAATTTTTTCGTGTTATTTTGCTAGTAAGAAATAAAAACGAAATTTATTTATAGCGAATTTCTTTTTCCCTACAAAAGAAATATGGTTTTGATTGCGACACTTAAGCTAGTTGGCCATTATTTTACTATTTCTCTAGATTTTGGACGTTAGCTGATAAACTTAAATGGGAAAAGTACAACAAAGATTTAGGCCATCTATTTTTGTTTACATTTTAAACCGTATTATTTTATATTTTTAAGGCTTTATAAATACCCCTGGCTCCAAAAGTTTGGGCTACCAAGAACCTAAGAAACTTAAATTCTATAACGTAATGCAGCCTACAGCTAAATTATAACGACTATAAATACGGGACATTGTCGTTACAATTATACAGAAAATATTTAACCCAATTAAATATTAATAAAACTTCATCGGGAGTTTTCTCACTTCTTCCTTCTTCTCTTATTATAAATAAATCTATAAAAATAAAAAAGTAACGTTACTGACTAACTGACTGACTAAAGCTACAAACTTGAAATTCGGGGAGCAGGTTCCTCTCATTTCCTCGAATTTTTGGAATTCGAATATTAAGGGGGTAAAAAAGGTTAAAAATCGACTTTTTATATCTTCAGAACTACTACAGATAGAGCCAAAATGCAACTAGAAAATATTTCACTAAAAAAAATAAAAGGATGCGGATGTGTATTTGATACTTTTTTTGATATTCATATATTTGAGGGATAAAGAGGGTAAAACAGTAATGTTGGTTGTTTGCCTCATTTACCTTTCAAAGTAACAATCACAGAAACTACAACAGCAATTAAATTGTATTCTTCTCGTCTTAAAAAAGTCTACAAAGTACATTGGTACTTTTTCAAAATTTGAGTAACTAAGGGTTAAAAGGTTTAGTACTTTTATGTAAATTGATGCAGCGTATGGCAGTTTATTTTAAATTTGTAGCAACCTATAAAAATAAATTTCAAAAAAAAAAAAATTCCAAGGAAGAAAAAAGTACCAAAAATAAAATAAACGATTGGTACTTTATATTTAAACAATTTTAGTGTTATTTTTTATGTTTGTCTTACACAACTAGAACTGTGATAGTAGAATCGCACGCTACCGAACGAAATAAGAAATCGTAAAAGAACATTATGGTACTTTTTATATACTTTAATGATATTTTTTGATTTATTTAGTATTAAAAAATCTAGAACTAAGATTAAATTTTCTACAACAAAATAAAAAAAATTAAAATTCGCTAATGAAGCCTCGAGTTAAATGCTAGTTATAAATAAATTTGATCCCTTTCTTTGTTAGAAAGTTCTTGTATTTGGAGTTTTTATTTTTTTTTTTTTTTAAAAATAAAATTTTCCCTCTAGATAAATTACTAAGGAATATTCATCTTTAGACTAATTAATTAAGGCTGATATTCAAAGGAAGTATTGAGGACTATGACAAATTTTGGACTATATTTCAAGTCTATTTTATATGTTTTTATCTTATATAAATATTACTAGCTGTTTCTACGCGATCTTTTAATCTATTAGTGGGATTTCTTAATTTTTACAAATTTCCAATTCAAAGTCCATGACGACCTTTCTTTGAGTATAGAGGCAGTACTTCAAAATAGATTTCATGTAGAATGTTTAGAATTTACAATTTTACTTGTTTTAAAGCCTTCGGATATACAACATTTAAGGTTTATCCTTCGTACATATACTAAAGGATTGGCTCCCAACACTGGATCAAGCGACATATAACTAACTATTCATGAAAAATACAGGCTCTAAGTTAATAAATGCTACGTAATTGTCATACGAATTGCAAAAGGTACAGAGAATTACAGTATTTTAAAATAGAATTGAACTCAAGATTATTCTTGATATAAAACTATTTTCCACCATTTTTTATTTAAAAAAATATCCATAAAAGTTGATGATAAGTTCAAAACTAAATGCAACTTACAAATGTAGAGACCATTTGTACCAAATTTCAAAATAATCCGTTGGAAAATACGATTTTAACTACTAAGAAAATCATTTAAAATAATTTTTCAAAAGAGTAGGAGTAAAAGTGGGCATGGTCAGTCCGAAATTATATGCCAAACTTTCTTCAATTATAGAGACCGCATGTACTAAATCGGTTGAGAAATAGGATTTTGTAAAAAAGAAATTGGCGTAGAAGTAGGCATGGTCAGTCTGAAGTTAATTTTAAGTATAGAGTATGTACATCTGTACCAAATTTCAGAAAAAGTTTGTAAGAAAACAAAGTGATATTTCAATTGATTTAATTACAATTTTTAAACGAAGAATTTAATTGAGGTAGAAATTTTTCTGGGTAATGATTTAAAGCAAGTTTTAAGCATGGAAAGTTGCAAAAGCAAATTTTGCTATAATATCAGTCAAACTATTATAAATACTTACTCAGTTATCCCAAAAAATTAAAGTAGACTTTGAAGTTAGCACTATCGGAATTTTTTATATAATTATTTTACTTGACTTTAAGGTAATTTTTTTTTTTTATAAGAGCATTAGCATTTTAGAATGTAAAATAGTGACAGCAGACTTTTGTTCAGCTAGGAAACCTTTTGAGGACTGAAATTCTATAAATTCTATAAAAATATCGATTGATATTTTTTTTTTTAAATCCCTATCACTCTATTCCCCTACCCCTAAAATCATTCTAGTAATTAATATGGACCGCTCTTCTCTTTAATTTTGAAAATGTATTTTCTTAAGGTTGTCAAACACACAAAGAAATACAACGTCATGCTCTCCAGCACCCGCACTAAAGAATATGGAAATTTGAAAGTATAGACATGACCATGTGTGTTTTTGCAAAGCACACAGTTTATGCTGTTTATGACCATAATGTAAACGGTCTGTAAAAATATGTTCATATTACATGTTTACGTTTTTTTTTTGTTTCTTTTTTTAAATGAAAAGATATTTGTTAGGCACTATTGTAAAATATATCCCAACAAAGAAAACAGCTTTGATTTCATATTGAAAATAAGGCTTTTCTCAAAACGTTACATAATTCATTTTAAAATCAGCTAAGAGCTACATATGTGGTTTTACATTTTTCGTTATTACTAATTTTTCAATCATTTCCAATTTCCAAATAAAAATTTTTGTTTTTGCTTTTGTTAGAAACTTTTTCTTAAAAGTTTTAGGGTCGAACCTTTCAACTGGCTGAGGATGGTTTAAGGAATAAAAAAGTAAATTGGGTAACACATGTAACACAAAAATTAGCTAAATCTATGTAGAAGTCTTAGATTTGAGAAAAATGTAAAACGTGGGCGTCACAATGGGCGTGGTATATCTTAATTTTCATAAAAATTTAAGTTGGTTTTGACTAAAATATAAAATTTTCCTATATTTGATCATTTTAATCCAAGAAATCGTACTCATAGAGTAAAGGACCGTGCAAGACCGGGTAAAAAGAGGTAGTAGATAAATAAGCTAGATACACACTGCAGGCCTGTTTGGAGGTTGTTTTTCTATTGTTTAAAATGGTGGTGTAAAACGATTTAAAGAATAAAATCTAAAAAATAAAATAAAAAATAATTAGAAACAAAAAAGTTATAAAATATTTACACGCATGCGTGACTTTGCAGGAGCATTAAAAAATCTTTCTAAAGTGAAAGATTAAATAATTTTTTTTAAGAAATTTGAGTGTTTCAGCTCCAGTTAAGAACGTTATTTTTAATTGTTGATATGAAGAAATACTCACTTATTCCTTTAGGCCCGTTATTACCACTATCGATCGTTAGAGTTAGGTTTTTGTGATTTAAATAAACGGTTGTTGGATTTTAGAGCCAAATTTATGTGAATAGTTAAGAACACACTTACCGATGTTTTTAATTTAATGTCCAACGAAAAGCTTGATATTTGACTTATAAAATCTTAACTTTAACTATCGGTAACTTGTAATAATGATTCTTAGTGTGTTTTTGAAACCTCTATCCATCTTTAACAAAGAGTTTTACAGACTTGAGCTCGTGTTTGCTGGGATTAGTCATTGGCAAATATGCGTCTGTGGTTAAAATGGTTGGCATAATAGTGGTAAATTTTAACCGCTTTACAGCACATTTACATTTTACTTTATTGATTAAAAAAGCAACATTTATTTTTATTTGAACAATACCAAAGCAAAACATTGAAGGAAAATGCGTGTGTCTGCGTATGTATTCAGATTGAATTTGTTGTTTGCTTATGCTTATGTGTGTACAAGGTCCATTTACCCTCCACATATGCATAAATAATTTTATAGTTTCATTTATGAAACCAATTATATTTTTCCAACTGCTGCTGCCGGTGCTGTTGCTGCTGCTGCTGATTTTCCTTATTTCTGCAATAGATAAAAATACATCTGTTCATACATACAGGCACAACACACATCACATGTAAATGTATGTACGTGCTTGCCCTGCCGCAAATAAATGTTGGGAAAAACATAAAACCTGAAAAATGGCATTTCTCTAATAATAAGGAAAAGCTAGCAACCAGCAAACGGCCTTTTATGGTATATTTATAGGTTTAAATATGATTAAAATCCCACCATATAAATACAAACTATTTCATTTACAGCATCTATCCATGATTTTATTTCAATTTGGGAGCATGAAATTTTCTAAAACAAGCAAATTTGCACATAGATGTATGAATGCGCCCAGCTGAAAGACCTAAAAGTCATATAAATACTAAGCACATATTTTTAAAGACTCTCTAACATAGATAGAACTTTAAAAAAAAGAACACAACCCAAAAAAAATTAATTCTGTAACTTAAAAGTGAATGGACCATAATCGTAATCACACTAAAGCCTACTTTTTTTGTGACTATGATTATGGAGCAATGTGTTTAAGCCAGATCTTGCAAAGAAACGAAACGAAACAAGTGCAAACGTTTTGTTTTGTAGTTTTTCAGAGTATTATTATGGAAAACTACAAAACAAAACGTTCTCAGTTGGTCTGTTTCATTTCTTTATGAACTCTGGTTTAAACAATTGGAATTTATTTAAGAAAGAGACACTCAATCATAAATTATACCTTGTAGAAACACACACACAAAACTGAAGCGAAATATCGATATAAAAATAAATAAAAAGAAATAACGCAAGATTTAAATTTTAAATAAAACACAGATATTAAAAAAATAAGAGTGAAACTCTATTATATCGTAAAGTAGACAAAATGAGGTTATGTATGGAACAACATATCGGGCAGATGGCCGCCGCGGCTTTGCTGGCACACACGCGATCCTTTAATGAAATTTTCAATGAAATTTCATTAATGTAGCGTCCAATTTCTTTTTTTACGGCTTGAGTCGTCGTCGGCTTATTCGCGTAAACCATCGACTTCAAAAACCCCCAAAGAAAAAAGTCTAATGGTGTTAAATCGCACGATCTAGACGGCCAATTCTGGTCTCCAAAATGCGAAATAACACAACCAGGAAATAACTGATGCAGCAATTGAATTGTTTCTCTGGCTGTATGACATGTGGCGCCGTCTCGTTGAAACCACAAGCCCTCCAAATTCATTTCTTCAATTCTAGGCAAGAAAAAACTGGTTATCATTTCACGATACCGAACACCATTGACTGTCTTGCGTTCTTGTTGGGACACCCTTTATATATAATCAGAGAAAGAGAGAGAGAGAGGCCTTAAGCTTAAAAAAAAGCCATTTCATTTGCGACAACAAAAATTATTCAAGTAAAGCTGTTGCCTATTTTTTTTAATTAGTTCAGTAGTATGATTCAGTAATTTTTATTACGAACATTCGTATCGAAAAAACAAGTATAACGATTTGTTATCGAATTCGATATTCAGTAACTTTTCGACAAAAATATTCGGTATGATAGAAAGCGTTATTTGCGATGATTATTTATGTTCTGTTAACTTCGTCAGAAAGTTACTAAATACCGAATTCGATAAAAAAAATCGTTACACTTGTTTTTTGATACGAATGTTCGTAATAAAAGTTAGTGAAGCGCACTACAGGTCTGTTCTGAAAGTCACGTGATTTCAAATCACATATGGTTTTGAAATTACACGTGTGATTTTCTGCTGTTGTGTAAATCACACTGCTCTTGCGTTTTTCGATGTTCATTTTTTTGTTTTGATCCAAGAGCAAGAAGAAAATTTTGGAAAAAAAAATTTTCTTAATTTCATTTTTAAATTTTTACGTGTTGTTCAACAAAATTAATAAAGAAAACATTGATTAATTTAATTAAGTAATATATTTTAACGTTCATCCTATAATAGTCGCGAAAATAACCAAGTGATTTAAAAATGTAACGTGCTTTCAAATCCCATTGCTAAAAACTTTTTCTGTAAAATATGAGTTTTTGGAAGAAGCTTCATCGTAATTTTGAAACGAATTGTTTGATTCTGCTGTTAAAAAAATATGGTTGAAGCTACCATATACTGGTGAAAACATAATAAGGGTAGATTTATGGCTGCATCTAAGCATATTTTTTAAATCAAAAATATTAAAAATGCCTCTCAACTGCAAAATTTCCAAGTTAAAATTCCGGTCAAGGCCTATATTTTTTTTATTTTTTTTTTTAATATACAATTTTTATAAAAAAATTTCAAAAAAAAATTTTTATATAAATTGACAAAAAATTTTTGTATTCAATAGACATTTTCGTTTCTATTAATTTGAATTATTTTGAACATAATTTCACTCTATCAGGATTCGAACTAAGGCATATGCAGTTAGGAAGTATTAACTTGCCAATCAACCACATCAATCACAAAGCTCAGTTGAGTTTATACGATTAAGATTTTGTTTATTTATAACTTTTACTTGGTTGTGGAAGAGAAAGAAAAAAAAATAACCATATTTTTCTCATTTAATTGAACATATTATTTTTATTGTAATCATAACATGTTTACAGTAAACATATTTATGGTTTCAGTTAAAACTTTATTAAAAAAATATGATAAATTCAACAATATCTATGAAAGTAAACATGGTATGGTTAACTAGAAATATGTTTATCGTGATCATAATAATGTTTAGATTCTTCAAATTATTAATAATATTTTTACAAGAAACAAACTATTTTTGCGGTTACTACATTCAACCATTTTTTGCATGTGTTACGAAATATCTCAAAAGCTTTAATTTGTTTTTTTTTTTTTTTTTTTTTTGGAAAAATATTATTTTTCGAGTTATAGGAAAAATCTTAGAAAAAATATATATTTTATCTGAATATTATAAATTTTCTTAAATTTTTTATTATTTAATTTTAAAATCATAGGAACTACATATAAAACATCAAAAGAAATGAGTATATATTAATTTTTCCTCGTTTCTTGTGAATTTCTAAAAATCAAGCCAATCAATTTAAAATTTTTTTAATTAAAAGTTTATTTGACTTTTTTTTTAATTGAAATTAAATATTTGGTATCAAAAAAATAGCGTTTGTCTCAAATTTGTTTTAGCTGTTACATAGTGTTTTAAAATATTCTGGTGTGATTCATTAAAGCACATGTTATGAAAATGCTATAACACTTTAATTATAAGCTGTTGAATTTTTCATAAAAGGCCTTTCAAAAGGCCCATTTACTTTTTTTTAATTTATTTTATACAAATCATGTTTATTTCTTTTCTTTTTTTCAATAATATAAATTTTGTTGCTCATCTTAATACTTGCGTGTGTCATTTAAAATTTTAATAAACTGAAAAAAAACACAGTGTGTTCAATAAGCACACATACAAACATATTTGTAAAAAAGCAATAAAATAATTAATTTTTTTGGTTTATTTTTAACCAATTTTTATATATTTTGAGAGCACGCCAATCAAAAATGTGAAAATGTCTAAATAGACATTTCTCTCTCTATTTTTCTCTCTCAATGTCTGCATGATTTGAAATTTATGCAACAGATTGAATTGTTTCTCTAATTGTGTGTTGTTATAACGCTGTTTTGGAAGCCAATTAAAAAATTCTTTTGATATATTGATACAAAAATAGATTTTTTTTCAATATCTTTTTTTTCTAGCTATAATTCAAAAATAGAAAGACTCATATAGCAAATGACCAGCAAGTGAAATTCTATTATTTTAAGTGTTACGAGATTCAAAAAAATTTTAATTTTTTTAAATTATAATCAGGCATGATTAGCAGTAGAGTAAAAAAATTTTTAAATGTTTTCAAAATGAAGAAAATAATTGTTAATTTTTGTTTTTTAATTTTATTATTTAAAGAGTGCCGATAATCGATAAAATTTTTTTAGACGGACTTAAAAGTCACAAGTTTTATATGCTCCCAAAAATCCCAAACATTTTTGGAATACATGGGAGAGAGAGAGATTTTAGTTAGTTTCTCTAACGTTACTAAAAACATCACTACCTTCAACTGCCTGACATGGCGGACAAATCACCCAAAGAAGTCTTTCAAATTCTTAATGAATTCTAGACTTAGGAAGAATAGCTCTATTCCGGCCGCAGTGACCAGCTGACTAATTCTCCCTAATGATAATAATACTATAACTGTAATAATAAAATAAATTTAAAAATCCTTATGTGTACTTGTCATGTATGTATGTTTTTTATTTAGAAACATGTTTATGTAGGCATGTAGTTTATCAATTCCTTTTTATACTAAAAGTTTGTTTGTATATAAGAAGTACATTTTTGTTTCCAAAATTTAATTAATTTCTTTGTTTATGTGTCGAACTCTTTCTAGTTTCTTTATAATTAATATTGAGTCTACTTTTAATTAATTAATTTACAGTGTACGTAAATAATGTCTGAGAAAAATTTCATATGAACAAAAATTAATGACACAAATTTAATTTGCAAAAGTATATTGTGAACTTTCATGGAGTTTAGAGATTATATATATCAAATTAAAAAAAAAAAAATCTTAGGAAAAAATTATTTTAATTGTTATATCAGTGAAAAGTGGGCCTGGCACTATTTAATATTCAATTCTAGCTTGTAAATCTTAATGTGATCCAGTACTTGAAATTAAAAAAAAAAAAAAACCGCAAAGCGAAACAGATCATAAGGACGTTAATTATTGAATTTCCGCAAACGACTTACAGAAAAATCGCTAATATTTTATTAAGTCGTTTTAAAGAAAGAGAACTTTAAGTTTTTCTTATAAAATTATTTCAATTTCAGCAAACAGTATAGTTGTCATTTTCATCTAGTTTATTGTAGAATATATCACCCCACCACGCCTGAACCAAAATAATAAATTTATTTTTAATTTCTACAATAAATCTATTTTTACTTAAGTTTCCTTATTTATTAGCACAGTTGCAAAGCTTCACTTTAAAATCTTTTAAATGAAATATTATACTATATAATAAACAACAACAAAGTTTAATAAATAATTAAATTTAAATTAAAGTTAAAAATTTTAATTTTACTAGTCTATCGTGTGGTAACGTTTACAATTCAAAAAAGAAAAAAAGACAGACAAAATAATATAATTTTATTCAACTTTATACAATTTGTGTGTTTAAAAAAATGATCACATTAAAATAAAAAATCTTTCTAAAGCATGAAATTATAGTCACTGCGCAACACACAATATGAAATTTTTCCCAAAGCAGCTATAAAAAATTAAAATGATTCAAAATAATAAATATTTTCTTTTTGCGTGTTTGTGATTGTCCTTTTGTAAATGAAAACAAAAACATGTTGCAAATGAAAATGAAAAATAATAGAGCCGTTTGTAAAATGTGAAAGACAAAGTCGTTCCAGACAACGCATCTGTCAAAGACCTCATACACCGGTCCATCAACATCAATTGGAACAAATCAAAACGAAATACTTAAACCATCAGCACGATGTAACAATTGACCGTGACACTGTTTTAAAGATAAATCGACTGGCAACACGAAGGAATTTACATAAACGCGAACACAGTTGGCCACCAACAAAAATGGATAATAAAAACTCAGTTGCCACTTCTATTCACGAACAGCTAAATAATATTAATACTGAGAAAAATTGTAAAATACTAAGCCAGCAGCAACATGTACGCAGCACATCAATTGACAATGCCTTACAATTTGATGAAACGGTATGCAAGCGCCATGGCATTGATGTTATACGGGAGAAATTCAATAGTCCCACTAGAATAATTGAACCCACTGCACAAGAGGTAAGACAAAAGAGAGTACAGCAGCGTACTTTACAACAGCAAAAGCTTAAGCATCAACAACAAAGTAAAATAAAAGATGCCAATGATGCTGATGAACCTAATGAAGCTGTTCGTGCTCCCACAGAGCACAAATGTAAGCAACAGATTAATTCACAAAAACATAAGGAACTGCTGAGAAAAAAAGCCTTAAATAAGGCAGACTCCATGACAGATACTACAATAATCCAAAAAACAATTGAAAAAAGTGATTTGCAAAATAATATTTCTACACCGGCACAACAATCAGCTGCCGTTTCTACTGGCATGGAATGCAGTCAACTGCTTAAACTTGAACTCAATTATAACGACAATACTCAACCTCAAGTAAAAGTTGCTGGTCAAGATATTGGCTTGGTAGAGCCCAAAAGGCAATTTTACGAAAAATTAGCTTCTTGCAAAAAATGGCACAGTTATGACAGTTTGAATGCCATAGGCAATGCTAAACCTATTTCAAAGCCCTTATACTTGCCAAAGCAAAAACGTCAGTCTTATTCCCTTGAAAGAGGGCGAGAAGTCACAAAACACAAGCAATTGCCGCCCCAAAAGCCACGTAATGTGCCAAAATTGCAAAGACGTTCTATGAAATTAGCCACTGAAATTAAAATTTCCTACGATACGGATGCCCACCAACCGCCGCTAACAACGGCTGATTCAACTAGCAACCAAGACGATTTGGAGCACATACCATTGCCAGCCCCACCGGATAATTTTCGAAAGCTACCGGTTAAGCTAGAACATAATGTTAAATCTCTACCAGAACAGCCATTTTATGATGATGCTTGTATATTTCTACGCTCCATAGATTTGCAAGACAACACAGTGGCTTATATACCGGCTGCCATTACAATAGTGCCTTCACCAACTGACGATTTAGTACAACATTGGATTGAATCCAATAATCTAAGAGCCGACATTAAAGAGGCTAACAATATCAAAACAACTGAATCCATAACAGCGACTGTCTCCACCGATTTACAAAATAAAAATGAAAATTTATTGTCCCAGACAAAACACGAATCTGTTAAATCTGTAGCAATGCCTGATGGGATTAAACACCAACAAAGTGACAAACATCAGCAGCAGCAACAACAAACTGACAAGAAAAATTCTGTTGATGTGAGAGCAGAAACAGACACGTATGTCACACACTTGCCAAGTACACCCAACGGCATACAGCTCGCACGTCAAACAAGTGTCAACACCACTAAACGTAAAACACAAATAAATTATAACAACGAAGAGAGAAGCAAGCTTTCCACTCCAGCGTTGACAACCAAAACAGCAACACATGAATCTCCACCACAACAAAATCAACCCCCTCAAGTGATACACTCAAATGAAATGTCAGCTGAATGTAATAAAGCTAAAAAAGACGATGACAAAACCCAGCGCCATCAGGACTTTTACTATACAGATGGTGAATATGTTTATGGGCCGTATGATCCACAAAATGGCACACCATTACCAAATGCCACCATACGTTCTCTACAAGTTGAACGCCAAGCAAAACATCAGCAACATGAAATTAAAAAAGATATTGAAGCGGAAACAAAAAGTCAGCATAAAAATGAAATTGCAAATCTAACAGCAAAATATGAAAATATACAAAAATCCATAAACGAACACCTAAGGCAAATTGATGCCTACATTGAGAATGCTAAAGCGGCATTAAAGTCTACCATCAGCAAACCTGAGCAATCACATTGCAGCCACCCTCGCTACAACTTAAAGGATCAATTACAGTTGCAACAGCAGCAGCAGCAACAAGAAAAAATTGAAATCGAAACTCCTCTAAAGGTAATTTTAAGAAAAATCACCAACATCATGCAGGAAGTGAAACCTTTATACCAAAACCAAACAGGCAAACAACAAGAGGCACATAACATGCAGCAAATCAATGCAGCCACAAAACAAAACGAAGAAGAGAACGAGAATATGCCTATAGTGGACAAAGTTTTAATGGATCTAAATATGTTGACCAAACATTTAAGTGAATTTGATAAGAACACTAGTGAAGAGCTAAAACCAATTATGGAACAACTTGACTTGCAATTTGAAATCAAACCTACAGCTAAAACTGCTTCACATGCTCTCATAAAGGAAAAGATAACAGAAGACAAAGGAAAAAATCATGAAAAACCAGAAACAAACAAGTCTACAACATCAGCAACACCACCAACACCACCACCACCACCACCTCTACCACCATCACAGCCACTAAATTTACCATCAACTACATTTGTACCCATTTTACAAACAAAGCCAATACAAGAGAAACAGCAAATACACCAACACCAGCATACTGGGGATAAGCAATTATTGGCCACTGACAAACTAATAACTGCTCAAGCACAGAGTCAACAACCTACCCAACATCATCAACAAACGACAATGCCAGTGGTTGAACACAAGGATACGATTCCTGCTACTAAAGATGAAAATAAAAATTTTGTTTTTGATTTCATAACAACACGACACGAGCAGGAACAACTTGTCGAGCAAGTAATTGACACGCTTGGAAAGTTGGAAAATGAATCGAAGAAAAATCTAGTTAACATACACGTACCTGCACATGATGAGAAGATCAAATCAAATTTAAATCAACAAACACTTCCAACCAAAATGACTACGTCAACAAATAACAAAGAAGAGGATGTGGCAATAATGCAGAATTGCAACATTTCCGTATCCCCAATGGCCTCAGGTAAAGATGCCCGTAATCATAACGATGACGAAGTTAAAAAATCAACCAATAATAATGAATCTCAGCTGAAATTGCATATTAAGGATTTTGCTGACAAAAAAGCTGATAAGCAATTTCAAAAATATGACAAGCTACCAGCAAAGAATATCAATGATGATGTGGTCAACATTAACAACAATGACTGCAACACACACTTACATGGCCAAAAGCAAAAACATGATAATCATGTAAGTCTTGAGTTCGAAGGTGAAAATAATGAAAAAAATATAAAATCAAAAGAGGAGGAAAGTAGCAGCAGTGAATTAGGTAGCACCTATAAATCCTCCTATGAGCTGCCAAGTCCGTATGTAACAATGCCCCAAATATGCTGGGTGGATGTGTTATCAACAGCAAGAGCACAAACAACACAACATCAACAAAGTAAGGAAGTAACAGCCACAACATCAGTATTAACAGAGTCTGCTAAGTTTAAGCATGAAGCAGATATGGCAAAAATATTTACTAGCACTCCAGCCAAGCTGGATAAATTTGAAACAACGAGCTTAACATTGTCAATGATAGAACCGGTCGTGACAAGTGGTCACGTTGGAATGCAATCAACAACACTGTCACCGTCAAAACCACGCATACAAACTAGACAGCAACAGCAAAAGCAACTGCATCATGGCCAAACACCTGATGAGGTGATGAGAAAATATCCTGCCTCACTAATTGAGCCTCATTTGCCAACGCGTTCAACATCACCATTTGGTTTAAATGCTGTAGATGTACCTTTTACACAACGATCAACCTCAGTGTCACCCACACGACTATGTACCATAAAAACTGTTGAGCTGGCTGCAACCACTGCAGATACGAGGCAAGAGCTTATGCAATCCATACGTAAATATCCAGCACCATTAGCTGAACCTCATTTGCCAACACGAGCCACATCACCGTTTGGTTTAAATGCAATTGAAACGCAAAATTTTAAATGTCAGCATTCAGCTGCACTAGCAGAAGACTCTCATATACACAACCCTGTATATGGACTAGAGGTCAAGAGCAATAATAAGCTAAAAGAAAAGTGTTATGACAAAAGAGCAGAAAAATCTGCATCACCCATACGTAAATATCCCCCATCGCTAATTGAACCACATGTACCAAAGCGAGCTGCTTCGCCATTTGGTCTAAATGCTGTAGATGCATCATCAAAAGCTCAACAACGTACACCTTCACCAACACATACACATACACATACACATAGCCCTCATGCACAAGAAACTCTACTAAAATCATTTTCCACTATTGGTGACAATTGTAAGAATGCTGTTGTTTATGTGCCACAGGTGGAAGGTCACAACATTGGCTTACAGGTACGCACTACCACTCCCACGCCCTACTGTCACACAGATGCCGCTCATGCATCATCGATTTATAGTGCTGAAATGATAAATGCAACAAAGACTCCACATGATTATATCACTGTAACTTCCAACAGTGCAGCAAATGATATTGAACGTGATGACGATGTGAATGTGGCTGATGTGACATGTGATGAATTACAACGTATTAATTCAATTGGCTTAATCAAACGAGGTAATAGCAAATATCATTATTACTAAATATCAGAGTAGCAACAATATCAGAAATAACACAATCAATAACATTCGCCAAAAACCCAAACAGGTAATAAATACGTGCTGAGAAAACGTAAATCATTTTTAAACGGCAGCCACACCAAGTGACAAAAAATTGCAAATAGTTATTCGCAGACTTGTAACATATATACACATAACACACGCATAACACACTCATTTGTGTGCGAAATTTTAAATGCAACAGACAACCAAATAGTTTTACACTTCATTTACCAGCGACAGTCATGCAGTTTTATTTGAACATTTTTACACATTTTATTATAATAAAACAACCAAAAATGCGTAATTTGAATACCACAGGTACAACAAGAGGCCTAACAACAATGAAAACAGAGACACATCATCAATATCAACAACATCAAGAGGAATATAATGAGCATCATGTGCAACAGCACACTGGTAGCGGTAGCGGTAGTGGTAACGGTCAACACATGACCATACCTGTTGACATCACTTCACATCAGCCAATATCTTTTATTAATCGTACATTCGATAATGTATCTCCTCGCCCATACATCTCAATAGAAGGTACGTTTTTTTTTTGAAATTTATGCAAGTTACTTGAACACCATCCATTCAAATGGACTCAAATGTTTATTCGTATCTAAATATTCAGTCAAAGTATTCAAAATGTTGGAATTTTTATATCAAAGTGATGAAGTACCTGTGTGTGTGTGTGTGTGTATACTAAACCATTAACCAGCGGATGTAACTAATGTTGCTGCTGGTTTTGTTACCCTGCGTTTTGTTAAATTTAATGGGTTTTTCTTTCAAATATTTTTGTAGTAAAGCGTACATTCTTATCACAAAAAAATACGTATGCTTGTATTCAAAGAAAATTAAAGCAGACTTGAAATCGATATTGTGACAAATTTGTCATAATTTATACTTGAAGTCGTTAATAGTTTCTTTGAATACCAGCCGTAGACTTTAAAGTAAAATTTATAACAAAATTAAAAAGTTCGATAACATTAGTCATACTAAAATCGGCATCTTTTTAAAAATGACTTTAACTTCATAAAATTCTTATGAACAAAAGTCAGCTCTTAACAAAAGCCTACTTTTTTGAGACTACGATTATGGGCCATTGACTTTAAAGTCTAGATTTATTTTTTTGCATAAGGGACTCGTTTGTAAAATTTATATTAACTCACAACTACATGTGTATTTGAACAGACTCAATATTGATAAGTAAATGTATGTCCACTATTACAATAAATAATTTTTTTCAAATGTGTTTGACTTTAATGACTTGTAAACGAGGACAAAAACAAATTAATATTCTTTTATTCAAAAATAATCGTTTAAGTTGTTTAAGTATTTTTTTTTTTAATAAAAGGGATACTAAAAATTCCTATCGTTATTCATTTTAAAACAATTTTTGAACAGCACAACTATTAGATTTTACTTGCAGCATGTATCTATTGCTAATTTATTTAATTTAATTTAATTATTTTTTTTATAATTTTATTAAGTTATTCGATCTTATAAATTTATTATTATTTAATATTAATCAGACTTAAGATCTTAAAAAAAATTGTTTTTATTTAAATTTTCCGATATTTCGACTTTCTTTTGAAGGTCTTTTTCAGGGAAATTTATTTTTATAAATAAATAATTTATAAAAATTTATAAAAATAAATTTCCTTGAAGAAGAAAGTCGAAATATCGGAATATTTAAATAAAAACAATTTTTTTTTAAGATCTTAAGCTTGATTAATATTAAATAATAATTATTTTTTTTTGTTTGTTCTTTCACTCAACATTTTAGTTTTGTTTTATTATATAACTTAAAATTGAATTGTTTGTTACTTAATCCTCATTGTCGTTAGTTGCTTTGAAATTACATTAGTTGAAAGGAAAAAAACAAACAATCCGGAAAAGTATATTCAAGTTTAATAGAAAGAAACTTTATTAATTGTGTGCGTGTTTCTTTGTCATGTTAATTTTGTATCTTTTATGCACAAGTTATTAAGCCATGAATACAAACAATACATGGCAAACATACTAGCACAATGTATCATTTCGCTTTAATAAATGAATATAAAGAAAACAAAAAAAAACTTTTATGAATGGAAAAGCTATAGCAAAAGAAAAAAAACATTAAGCAGAATATGTCCCGGTCTGGCACGAAAGCTATTTACTAATTAATGAATTTTTCTAATTGTCATTTATTTTCTTAAAGAAAACATGCGAAGAATCTTCGAAAAATAAAACAATTTTTTGAAGTCATTATACTTGAACAGAATTTATTCACTTTATTTGAAAAGTTGGAATAGTTTTATGTTTTAGTTAGAATAAAAAAAATTTCCTATGTGTGATCTCGTTCTGATCATGATGACTTTATAAATTTTTGTTGTAGGCAAATTGATTCAGCAGTTTTTAAAACATTTCATTTTTCATTTCATTTTTATTTATAAGAGACAAGATGTTTTTGTCTGGTTTCACTCATACCTAAGTCAGTATCCTTAGACACCTTATACATAAATTTTTAGAGGAATCCGTTTACAAATAGAATTTTAGTTAAAAAAAAAAAAACTATCCAAACAAATACAGCTATTCACTAATTTATAAAATGGCTCTTGCTTTTGCTAGCATTATTTGCAGAGGCACCAACCAAAAAGGTAAATAAAATATTTCAATGCATACTTTAAGGCTGAAATTAAGTTCGAGCACACATCTTTTTTAACAGTGCCGAATAAAAATCTTTGAAAAGTATTTCAAAAATATAAAGGGTGTCACAACAAGAACCCAAGATTTAAATTTTAAATAAAACACAGATATTAAAAAAAAATTATGAAACTTTATTATATCGTAAAGTAGACAGAAGGAGGTTATGTACGGAACAACATATCGGGCAGATGGCCGCCGCGGCTTTGCTGGCACACACGCGATCCTTTAATGAAATTTTCAATGACCGTTTTGCATAAATGCTGCGGTATTTCATTAATGCAGCGTCCAATTTCCTCTTTTAAGGCTTGAGTCGTTGTCGGCTTATTTGCGTAAACCATCGACTTCAAAAAGCCCCAAGGAAAAAAGTCTAATGGTGTTAAATCGCACGATCTAGGCGGCCAATTCTGGTCTACAAAACGCGAAATAACACGACCGGGAAATGACTGATGCAGCAATTGAAACCACAAGCCCTCCACATTCATTTCTTCAATTCTAGGCAAGAAAAAACTGGTTATCATTTCAAACAATGATACTTCGAATGGCGCCAAATTTAAATCTTGCTTTATAAGGAACTTTCTTGGGAGAATAGATACGATATTTACGAAATTTCAAACAAATCCGTTATAAAACAAAAATTTGTATAACGAACAAACAACCAAACAAGCAACAGAAAATTAATTTTATTTATGTATGTTTGTACTAGTACCTACACATAAACACAATAAAGTGAAAAATGTAAAATTGTATTAATAATGAAAATAAAATAAAAAACATGCAATAATAAGCCACGAGAGTAAAAAAATTTCAGAGAGAGATTAAGTAACTAATTAAGCAACAAAATATTAAAAACACCAACTCTTGTTTTTAAAACAAACTGAAGGCCGAAGTCTTTATCAAGAATCATATCTGTGCTAATAAGGAAAAATTGCTTAAGTCGCCTTAATTAAAAAGGGACTTGTTGTCACTTTAAAAAAAAAAAAATGGCGGGAAGTCGAATGACTGTATCCACCGTAGTTCGTTACCACGTGCGTAATGTCAGCTTATTGGCATGCGGAAAAAAACCCCTTTTATTTTTTGTGGTTTCCCTTTATTAGAACGTAACTCAACGAGCGCAATTATGAATAAAAATTCCCCGGGAGTTTTTTCCCTTTTCAATTTCCTCTTATTATAAAAAAAAATTCTCCCATTTTTAACATAGCAAGTCTTCTGATTTAGGGAATTTTCTCATAAAAACCAAAATATTCCCAGGGAAAAAATCCTTGGGAATATTCATAATTGGCATGAATATCTTTATTATTCTGGTGGGGCGATATATTTTACAATTAGCGAGCTGACAATAAAAGAAATACTTTTTTCTGCTTCTAACACACGAACCAAAATTATCGCGCAAGGGTTTTTAGTAAGTCAAAAATGCTCACAAGAAAGCAAATTTAAAATTTGATTTGTTTTGGAAAACTATTATAATAACGTTTGAGAATCAAATTTAATGAATCTAAAGTTATTAACTCAATTTCGGTTTGTTCCAGCTTCACTAGGTTTTAATCAATAAAACGATTTAATGTCAACAATCTTATTACCGTTTGAAATTTCAACATAAACGTTAAGCACTAAAAATTGTTAAGCTTTTGCCACGCTAAATTAAATTGGTCTGTAACATGAAACATGTAAGGCAGAAATCAGCTAAACGTCTCTTTATTGAATTATAAGCAAAATAACAGCCAAGTCGCTTTAGCATAATGTCATGGACAATTTGTCATGAGCATAGAAAATACCAAAAAAAATTCCAACGCTGAAAGAATTATGATTCATAAATCCAATGAAACGATTTCATTAAAAATATTTCATTAGCCTAATGAAATATTTCATTAATTATTTCAATATATCATTAAGAGAATGAAAATTGTTCTCTTGTTTTCTGTCGCAACTCTACAAATAAAGTAACTAAATATAAAACAAAAACTTAATCATTAAAATTCAACTGAGCTTCGTGGCATGTATCCCAAGTACGAATCCTGGCAGAGTCAAATAAAATTTTATAATAATTTGAACAAAAAGTAAATTTATCAAAATGAGTATAGTGCGTTCAAAAATGTGTAATAAAAATAAAATAAAAAAATTTTTGTTGTCCCTTCCTGGGGGTTGAACCGTGACATCTGCAGTTGAAAGATATTTTTAAAATTCATTTGTATAATGAACACGTTTCATATATTTTATGAAAGTTTTTATTAAAATAATTTTAATGAAACTTGATTCATTGATCTAATAAAACGTGTCATTGATTGATAAATAATTTTTCATTGGGTTAATGAAAAAATTCATTAGATATATGAACAAAATTCTTTCAGTGAAAGGAATAAAAATATATAAAAAATTTTATTTTAATACTATTTTATGTTATCCAAAAAAAAAATCAATGTAGACTTTAAAGTAAAGGTTATCAAAAAAGTTTTGTTTAACTTTTTCATAAATTTTCTTTTAAAGTCTACCTCAATTTTTTTTTTGGATAAAAGGATAAATTTTTATATGTAAATGAATATGAATTTTTGTATGTATTCATATTTGTGTATGTGTAATTTTTTTTCTTACAAGCCTTTCTTGGTTTAATACCGGTTAAAATAAGAACAAGGAAATGCTGTAAATTGATTAAAAAAAGAGTTTAAAAGTCAATAAAGTCGTGCTTTATTTCAGAGTTTTTTTATTTATTTTTTTTTTTCTGATTAAAAAAATCTGCTTAAGAGCTTTAAACTTATAACCGAACTCCCTATAAAGAAAACTATTGTTCGCTTCTACTGCAAACGACAAACAGCTGATTGGTGGCTCACCACAATTATTTTAAAAAGAAAAACGAGTAATAGTGTAAGCGATAAGTCAAAAGTTAGTGAGGTACTTTTTCAACCGAAAATTAGTAAGTGATTGGTTTTCTTTCTTTCGTTTTGCATCGAAACAATTAGCCTGGCAGTTAAACTTTTTTTAATTACACTAAATTAATTACATAAAATCTTGAGTACACAAACACTATAAATTTTAATATATTTTTTTATAGCATCTTTATAGCAACTTTAATTATCACACATTTCCTTAATCATTAAAAAAAAAAACTGAAAACGAATTTTTATTACAGAGTATTCAACAATAATTGCTTAAATTTTCGTGACATGAACATAATCTAAAGATCTAAAAAATATTCTAAATACCAACATTTTGTTTTCTTCCTGTAAACTGACAGCTTTAATCTGAGATACATTTATATTTACTATCTCTCTGTACGTTTTTTCTTTTTTCTTTCTGGATTGATTAGGATGTCTACATGTCTTTTTCACTTATTTATATTTTCAATTATAAATTTAAATTTTATTAAAAGCAACATCCGTTGCATAAAAAAAGCACATAAAAATTTCATTAGCCTGTAATGGTAATTAATTTCCGCACGTTCGTTATAAGAAATACTCGTACGCAAGTTATTTAATGTTTATTTTTAGTTATTAAAATGACTTTGCTCCTCCATGCCCTGTATCTACACTACCATCAGCCACAATTTTTCATCTTGATGATAATTTGAAAGACTTTTTTCTCATGGCAGCCAATAGTGGTGATGTTGCTTTAGCTGTGTTTGCTTGAGCCGTTCATTACTTTTAGCATATAATACAATATCCTTATCAAATAACTTTACAAAGGCGTCAGCATTTTGTTGTACCATAATTTTTTGTTCTATTGTATTTTACATTTTCTTTTGTTTTATCTTTTACTTAAGCTACTGTGTGTTCGTGCTGTAATAAACATATTTTACAGCACCATTTTTAGACTTATTATAATATTTAATCATTACCTTGGCATTGCTCTACACCGCTGTTTAACAAAACCTGTACAGCCAGCTAGCTAATACTATAAAAAATAACAAGTTTATGTCTAATATCTGAGTCTTTTTTTTTATAAAATTATCGTAGATATACTTTTATATTTTTTTATTTGAAAATTAATAATCAAATCTGGAAACATCATTATCTTAAATACATCTTGGCAGGCAAGTAGTGAGACTCTAAGTATTCTTTTAGCGGCCTTTTTTTATAAATCAAAAATAAATTAAGAAAAAATAAGTCACACCTTAATCACAGTATATGTTCCCGTTAATGCCAAGTACTAAAGTTGGATAAATTTTAACGTACTTTCAATACAAGTACTTTGACATTTTTCAGTAGGTTTTATGTTTGGTTTAATTTAACTTTATAAATTACCAAAAAAATAAAATAGAACTTTCATTGGAAATTGTTACTTTTATTAAATTTTATTATAAACAAATGCGTGTTAATACAATATCCTTCAACCTTCTCCGTAGGTACGTTGATGTCATTTGAAAAAGGCACAGTATAACCAATATACGACGGATGTTATGTGACCGGCCTTAAAGAATATATAACAACAGATCTGTGAGTTATTGTAAAGCTCGCTGACGTAAACAGACAATCGTTGTACCCTATTCTCTTTTCGCTGCTCAGGCAATACACAACTGATTTTTTGAGTGGTGACAAATTTAGTTCTCACAACCAAAGTTGTTTTCTCAATACACACTAATAAAACAAATTCAGTTGTGAAAAATTTATTTTTTTGCCAATCAAAAATTAATTATGACAAAAGAAAATCGGTCCAGCAGCTCCGAAGGTATTGTTAAGAGAACACAATTTTGGACTTTAGTATCAATTTGTGGTTGCTATAACAACAAAAATTTGATTACTACAACTGAACAACCGTTGTTGTTTTGTTATCTCAACACACTAAGCTTATTTATTTAACTAAATTTTGTTAATTAAATGTAAATTTAATCGAATTTTTAGTTTAATGTCACAACTGAATTTTTATTTCTAAACATATATTTATAATGTTAACGTTTTATTAGTAACTGACCGTTATTTTCTTTAAAATTTTATAGCCAAAAGGCCAGCCTGGAACCAAAATTTGTGTTAACATAACTTTTCAGTCAAGTGTTTTGTCTTTAAATTTTCTAAATTTACTTTTTGTAAGACGCAACAGAGATTTTATTAAATAAAAACACACACTAGAAGATTCTAAAGGTATTTGAGCTTTAAAAATTCATTTTATGTTGTACCGTAGTTGTATCGTACGCCTGTCTACTTTTTTAATTTAATAAGTTTTTTGTGATTATTTGAAAAATACACATTCCGCTAACATTGCACAGTGGACCCCATCGCAAAAAAAAATTGCAATAACAAAAATTAAAAATCTAATTAAATTGCGACGGCTTCAAGACTTCTTCTTGTGCTGTTACTTTGCCTTTTAAACGGAATACTTTTGCTGCGCTAGCAGGTTTTGTTTGCTCTTTTACAAGCTTACGAAAGATTTAATATTTCAAAACTACAGTGGATAACAACAAAATATTACAATGTCTTTCAGTATTTCAACTTGCTGTAACGGCTGCTTCTTTTAATCAGCGTTATCAACTAGTGATTTTAGCACTGTTTTTAGTGGTTTTTAACGTTTTTTATTTGGAAAATTTTTAATTTAGCACTTTTTTACACGCAAAGAAAAAATATGGCTGAGGCAACCATATTCTAGTGGAATCATAGTATGGTTAGATTGCTTCTAACCATATATATTTTTAAATCAAAGATATTAAAAATAGCTTCCAACTGAAGATGTTGCGGTTCAACCCCCGGTCAGGGCAAGAAATTTTTTTTTAATATACATATTTTATATAAGCAATTTTAAAAATAATTTTAATATGAATTTAAAAAAAATTTTAATTTTTTGTATAAATAAATTTTTTTTTTTTTATTCCATTGATTCTTATTTTTCTTTTCTATTATTTTGTAATTATTTATTACATAATACAGTGGGCTTGAATTTATTTTTTTAAATTTTAGTTAACTCTACCAGGATTCGAACTTGTGAACACTTCGTTAAGAAGCATTAGCTCGCCACTCAACCACTTCAGCCACAGTTGAGTTTGAGCGATAAAGTTTTTTTTTTATACTCATTTTATTTATATGGTTGCGGAAGATACAAAATAGAAAATAATTTACATTCAACCATATTTTTATCATTATTATGTTTGCTATGAACATATTTATGATTTCCAGTAAAATTTTATTAAACATAATATGATAATTATATGGTTGATCTAGAAATATGTTTATCGTGATCATAATAATGTTTAGATGCTTCAAATTAATAATAATATTTTTGTGAAGAACACACTATGTTTGAGGTGACCATATTCAACCATCTTTTTTCTTTGCGTGTAGTTTTAGTGCTTTCTTTGTTATTTTTTTAACTCGTCAGTGACATTAAATTTGTAATAAAGTTACCCAAACAAGAAGAGCTGATATTAAGCAAAATCAGCATATATTTTTTTTTTTTTAAATGCGCCATCAAAATATTTTTTTTTTTTTTGTGGAATTGATATAAGACATGTGAAAGTGATGAGTGTGAAATTTTGCAACTGATTATTTTAAATTAAGTTAAAAAAAATAAATAATAAAATCAAGAGTAGGGAAAAGTTAAGTTTTGCATACGTGCTTGTTAAATTTTTTAAGATTTTTTACTTTTATTTTGCTACTTTTTAAAAGTCATAATCATCATTTATTTTTTATTTAAATGGCTTAATGTGTGAATCTGTGTTTAAGTCTGTGGAAATTTGAATAAGGTCTAGTCCTCAAACGTTTTGGTATTCTGTAAATGTAGTTTCTTCGGTATCCATCGTAACTTAAATCATTGAAGTATTTTGCCCCATTGTGTTGTACTGTGTTTTGTGCAAATGTGCTTTCAATGCCTGGCATTCGGCTTGCCATTTAAACAAAGTTAAGTAACAAGAAACTAAACTAACAATAACAAAAGAAGAAAAAAAAGTGATAAAGCAAAAGCAGAACTTAAAATAGTGAAACTTTGAAAAGCTAGTTGAAAACACAAACACTCAGTCTTACATACAACATTTAAAATGTTGGCAACTATTAAAGAAGCCATACAACAGCAACAACAACAAAATATATTTAAATGCTAAAAACTCAGCAAACGAACACACAGCAAGAAAGAGGAAGCAAAAAATAAAGAAAAAGAATACAACCACATCGAAATACAAAATAAATGAGAACAAATACTTATGTACGAGTTAGTATGTGTGTTTATGCATATTTCACTATGAACACTATCAAGCATGTAGAACACAAACAGCAAAACTAAATATTATTAGCCATAATTTATGGATTTTTATTATGATTTCAAAAGATTTATGAAGCCAGCTTTTTTTCTTTTATTTTTTGTAGGTACAATAATGTTAAATGAATGAGTATAATAAATTTATAAAGTTTTGTTTATTTTAATTTATGAATTTTTCAGTTTTATACATATTTTTTTATATTAATTAATGGTAAATATTAATTGAGTTTCAACAAATCAACAACAAAATGCTTAGAAAGAACTAATCACATGTTTATTTTGAATGAAGTGTACAAAATAAATTACAAAAACAAAACAAAAAAAAAATATATAAAGTGTGGCCTTAAGCCATACAAAGATTTCTGTTATTTTTTTTTTTTTCTTTTTTTGATAAAAGACCATGTGGTTTGAAATAAATTACAACAATATAAAATTAGCTTCATTGAGAATATGTTTCCCTACTCTAAAAATTAATATAAAATTATATATGTGACTAAATTTGTTCCAAGCCTGTTCAGCTAAAGGTGAACAGACCTTTATTTTAAAAAAAAATCCTTGAATAGAAACTTAAATGGCGTGAAATGCTAAGTAGAGACTGCTATACTGCCTTCATTTGAATTTGCAACAATTTTGACTATAAAAACTTTATTAAGTTTAAAAAAAAAAATTATATGTCTGTTAAGACAAGCATTCACAAATTTTATTTAAAAATTTTTGAGCGTGTGCATCATGTTATAATTAAATTTATTGTAAAATAATTTCTTAATATAAAAAAAATACATGGGTGTATATACAAGCACTTATGATGCGCACATATACATATAGAAAATTCGTGTTTTTATGTGTATCAGTTTCACTTCATTGAACGCATTTTTTCTATTTTTTTTTTTTCGTTTTTGCACGGCAGAGGTAGCCTTCACATATCTAAGAAAACTTGTTGCTTGTTTTCTACGAAAAAGTGTTATCTTTAATTTTAAGATTTTTATGCTCACGCCTTAAAAATATTTTCTTTAAAACCAAATAATTCATCTAAGTAATAAAAATTTCAAATTAAATTGAAAAAAATTTTAAATTCTATTGCAATTTACTTTGATTGAAAAATAAATATTTTTTTACTTATAACTATTTTGCTTTTAATGAGAAGCATGTATTTATAAATCTCATACACAAAAATATTCTAAAAAAAACCAAATTTCAAATGCACTCAATATTTCTTGGTATTCACCTGTTAATAATAAAATTATAAAAATTCATTAGGCTGGTGTAGGATTTTCGGCAATAAATATTACAAAAGCAAAACTTTTTAATTTTACATGTTTTTTCCATATTACAAGCGATCGATCAAAGCGTTAGGAAATTTGCATAAAAAATACTCAACTTCTCTGGATGAGAGCTTTACGAAAAATTGATATGAAAAATTTTTCTAAAGTAATTTTTTTTGGAATTTTTTTATATAAAAATTTTTTGTTACGGAAATTGAAAAATATTCTGATTTAAAACAAACAATTTTAAGCAAAAAATCTGCAAAGAATTTCTCTATAGTGCTGATTGTTGACTACATTTTATGTATTTAGTCCTATAGTGATATTCACTACTCAATTTTAAAGAAAAAATATTTGGTTACAAGTAGTTAAAGTAGTTGTGATTTAGTAAAATTGTTAATTGTCATTGTGGTTAAATAAAAGCCATAATTTTGTGTAGTATTTACCTAATCGAAAAATAAAAGTTAATGACTATTAAATACAAAAAAAAAATCCACCATTTTCGGTTGTTGTACATGGTAATTTGTAGTGTTTTGGTTGTTGTCCCCACTAACATGAAGTCTGTGTTACATTTTTAACTCCTAGAATTAACCAAAAATTACTGAATTACACATTT
The DNA here is from genome assembly GCA_947397855.1 of Thelaira solivaga. NCBI lineage: Eukaryota > Metazoa > Arthropoda > Insecta > Diptera > Tachinidae > Thelaira > Thelaira solivaga. Next base: position 54,137,993 of record OX377613.1, on the reverse strand, counting down.
GTTAGTGCAAACAGAAAAATATTTAGCTAAAAATAACAGCATTGAAACCTTTAAGTTACTGAATCAGTCTACTGGCTAACATTCAGGTAAGCTAAAAATATTTTTGGTTTCTACTGTCAACTTCGCTTCACCTGTGTAATTTATTAAACTGGCTTACATCTTGCTTACAAAACATAAAAAAAGTATATTCTTTTTATTAATCAAAAGCGTATGAAAAATTTTTTTTTACTTTAATTTCTGTAACCTTAAACAGCATTTTACATTAAATGAATTTGTATTTCTATATCCAGATGAGAGCAGTAAAAAAATTTGATATAAATATTTTGTAGTCCTCTTAATTTATATGAAAGAACAATAATATTTGAAAAATGTTAGAAATTGAAAAAAAAATTAATTCTCTCAATTAATTTAAAAATAAATAAAGGCACTCTTGCCTGTAAGCATAAGGGCACAAGAATTGAAAATAGATTTTGTGTAGGTTTTTATGAAATTGAGCGAAATGCATCTTAAAAAATCATGAAATTGAAATACATCAAAACAAGTCAATCTTAATAAAATGTAAAATTTTTTACTTTTAATTTAAAACATATGCCGTTTTCTTTTCTAACAAAAGTGTTAGAAATGCAGAATATATTTCTGCCCTCCAACAGTGTTTGTGTTTTACGGTCAAAAAAATTTAATCACAATCGGGTTCTTTTCTCAACATGGTAGTTACATGCAAAAAGTGCAAATATGATACATGTCTTGCACTTACTTTACAAGTAAGAGAGAAATAATGCTCTTTTTACAATTGTGTCAGCGGCTTGCTTATATTTTCAAGCAAGCAAATTATTTTATTTGTGCTTGAAAATATTAAAACTAATTAAAATATGAAAAATTTACTTTAGAAGAAGTCAATATAGTAAATTTTATTTAAAATTAATTTAGGGACAAATTATACGAGAGTAAAATTATATATATCCTTTAATTACGGATATAGCCGCTTCTGACCGTTGCTAAGGCCTAACTTCTGTGCTTAACAGTTGTGTAGCAGTTGAGCTCAACAATTACGTTTCATAATTAAATTATAATATTTTTCAAACCTTTCTTCTTAACTTTTTTAATTTCATAAATACATTTTTCAAGCTCAAAGTTAAATTTATATTCATTTAATTGGCTGATGCTCATCAGGGTTTCTATTAATTTTTTTATACTAACTGATCACCAATTAGTTACTAAAGTTTAGTTTAGTTTGAATTTATTTTGAACAAATACATTTTTAGATCAGCATATTTGTTTATAAATCTTTCTAATAAGAATTTCAAATTTATATTTTTATTTGTCCTCGTTTTCTATCAGTGCTGTAGCAAATGAATTTTACAGTCAAACTATTTCTTACCTTCACACTTAAAGTTCAATGGTAAATCAGCAGCATTTATTAATTGGAAAAGAATTTTCAGCAGAGGCAATCAACTACAAAAGGTAACAACAAGTAAGCAATTTGTTGAAAATTCTATCTACATGACTTGATGTCTTTTTGAAAAAAAAAAAGAAATTCCTACAAATTATTGTTGTTGTTTTTTTTTTTTTTTTTGCTCTTGGCATTTTCTCAACAGGTAATGACTAACAACTTGGTCAATTCATCTCTGAACGATGACCAACATAAATATTTCTTTTCTACAGGAATTTTTTTTTTTTTGTTATTCAGATTTCTTTCTTGCTCTTGTGTTTAGTATAAGATTTAAGAAAAATTAGTGAAATATGTCTAGGTGACATGTTTTAGCCAAGTTGTTTCTTTCTTCAAACTACTCAATCATTTTGGTTTTCCTTCTAGTCATCATGATAAATACATAAACATTTTTGCATATGGTGATGGTAACAAAATTTCAATATATTTGCAATATTGCGTCATTAGCTATTTTTAAAAGAAATTACAAATTTTAAATTTTATTCTACAAAAAAATATTTTTAATATTTTCAATATTTTTTTATACTGAAAGCAGAGGTTGTTTGTGCTTCATAAGAATATCATGAAGAAAATAATAAATTTTAAAAAAGAATATAATTGGAGAAGATTAATATTTCGTTTAATTTTCATTTTTGTTTTTTAACTTGTAGGCGAGTATCTTAGAAAACATCAATCATTTCTTATATTTTTCTTTTATTTTTATAAAATTTCATGTAGCTGCTTAAGTCGGCAGGTACTCGTACTTAGTTCGCTAGAGGTTTGTGTGTTCACTATCCGCGATTTCTAGAAGTTTATGGAGCTTAATTTGTATACTATAACTAAATAAAGCAAATACACTTTTAATTGGTTTCTCTTTATTAATTCAAATACAAAAACATTAAATATTTCACTGGCTTCTTAAAAATTTTATGCTCATAAATTTATTTATTCTTTTTTTTTAATTTTGCATTCAATATTATTAATAAAACTGTTTAAACAATAAGTGCATTTTGTAATAATTTTTAATGTTTTAAAAAGATAATTTATGAAAATAATTAAACGCATATTGATTTTTTGGCATTGAGGGCAAAATATTAAAATTTTTTTATTTTATTTCATTCAATAAAAATGCAATGTTAAGTGCATTTTTTAGCTTAAAAAAAAGGTCATTTAAATTAGTCATCATCTAAAAAAGAATTTAGAAAAATTACAACACTTACAGCTAAAATAAAAACGTGCATGTATGACGCCATCGTTTGAAAATCGCTAAATCGTTTAGACTGAATTTTTTTTGTAGTTTTAAAAAGAAAGATTGCATGAGAAAAATGTTTATAAATTTTCAAAGAGGAGTAGAAAAATTTAGAAAGTGTGGTGGGTATTATTTTAAATTTAAAAAAAATTCCAGCTTCACTATTCAGTTAGAGTATGATACTTATAAATGACTCCATTAACTACAGTTTTGACGAATATCTTCGCATTACACAACACGGTTTTGCAAACATATCGCTCATTTTTTTAAATAATTTCATAACTTGATTTTACATAAAAGACGTTTAAAATTTGATATATGTTAGCACTCTTATGGGAAATATTTTATGTTGAAAAGAAAAATTTTTAAAATAGTTGTTTCATATTTTTAAAAATTAAAAAGGTGCTTGCAAACCAGTACAAACGATTCAAATAAATGCAAAAATGCTTCAGTTTAGTCAATGCAACAACCAAATGTTCACATTTGCACTTTGCTTTATTTGCACTAAATTTACCTTGAGCAAACATCAGTGTGTATATTTGTTCAAATGTAAATAAATCCAAAATAGCAAACACTTGTCCAATGGATACATAAAATTAAAGCTGGCAGATTTTTAGAGGGTTTTTCATCTGGTAGGATTGGCCAAGGTGTTTTGCCAAGCAAAAATTAGGAACATTAAAAAAGAATACAGCGGACTTAGTTCAATATACCCAGCATATTTGCAAAATGTTATTTTGCACTAAAAATATTTTTTTAATTTTTTTTTCACAATTAAAGTAAATGAGCGATATGTAAATTAAAAAAAAAAATTTCAAAATTGACCAAGGAAGTAAATCACGTATAGAAATTTTTATATGTAGGGTAACATAACAAATACAGCAATGCAAAGGATAACCACACATAATGCTGGGGTCCAATCATAGCACTCTATATCGAGTAAAATTAATCGAAGTTTTTCATTTTGGTATCACTTCACTCGATATCTAGTAAAATGTGTCGTAATTTGAGATGATAGCATTCGAAATCAAGTGTTCGATCAAGTATAATCTTCGTAAAAATCATTCGATACCAAAACAAAATACTTTTTTAACGAGAACTCTCAAGAAAAAATTACTAGCACTTTAATAAATTAAAATTTAAAAAAATATATTATATAATTTAAAAAGACACTCTGAGATTTTTTAAAAGTTTCGGTTCAAGTATGAAGTTTATTTAGTTCGATGAATTAAGCAGAACTACTTTCCGACCATAGCAAACAAAGTCTGTTCATTCAATAACACAAAAATTTTACTTTGAAACTTAAATAAAAACTGAAACTTAACTTCGAATGATATTTGCAGAACACCAAATCTTTTACAGCGATTCGATTTACAGAATAGAGACGAATGTATACCTGTTTGCTCACCTAAACACAACAAGTGTAATAAATACATTTAAGATCTTAATAAAAATGTAAAAAAAAAATTCATTTGCCAAGATATAATAAAGAAAAAAAAAACTTTTCAAACTTTGTCTTCATTAGAGTTTAAGAAAAACAATTTTAATGAAATTTTGATTAAAAATGTCAAAGTAAATTTTTTTTGTAAGGTGATTTCTTAAAGTGCGTATTTAATTAATTTAACTAATGACTTTATAGCTGTAGTGTAGCATTTTCATAAAAATTACAATTTTTATTTATTTCAAAAAATAAGTTTATTTGAATTTAACTTTTGTAAGACTTTTCGATGTCATATTGTCAAATAAACTTTTTAGTTGTCTTTGTTTTAATGAATTATTTAAAAGGTAATTTAACTAATCAAATTAAAGCAGGTAATAAACATATAATTAATGAAGCAAGGAATAAGATTTACTCTATTAATTTTGATTGAAAAACACCAGTTAATAAATTGAATTAAAGTAAATAATTTATACAGCATATCAAAATATTTGTAAACATGAATTATTTACAAAACGTAATCTTTATTTGTGCTTAATTCCAATTATGTTTTCTTTCCAAAATGTATTATTTCCATTATATTCTCATGGAAAACTTCCAAAAAATATTTGTTTTTTTTTTTTTGAGAGGGATAAAAATAGAATATTTTTTTTCATTTTTAATATATTTGCTTGAAAAAGTTTGTTTATTATGTTCATTGCCTACTTTGTTAAATTTTTATTTTCTTATTTAAATTTTTTTTAAACTTTTTGTTTGTCTATTGACTTAAATTCTCATTTAGTCAATTGGTGTGATAAAATAAGTGTTCAAATGTTTGGCCAAGAATTTAGCAAGACTTGGGAGTAATCCACTAATGATTCGGAGTAGCGCCATATTATCCATATACGCCCCTCTTAATGCTTATTGTAAGTAAACAAATATATATTGAAAGTCCATGAGAATATCATAGAAAATAATGAACTTCCCAAAAAAAAAAAACATAATTGAAATTACACACAAGCAAAGATAAAATTTTGTAAATAATTTATTAAATATATAAAAAGCATATATTTTTAACTGTTATTTTATTATTAAATGAATATTTGAAAAAAAAAGAATTTCTTTATTAAAAATTATTGTGCGTCACATGATGATAGCGTTATATTTTTCTATACTTAACACGAGTAATAATTAAATTCGGCTATGCCTAGTCTTATATACCCTTCACTAAATATTCATATTTATGATCTCGCCCATTTTTTTTAAATATTTAACAAAACTAAAAATTAATAATTAAATTACTATTGAAAATAATTTTTTTTAAATAATTATCTACTTTGTATATAAATAAAGACAGTAGTGTTTCGTCTTTCGTAATGAGTTTTCAAACTTAAGTTGAATGACGTCACCGATATTGCTTAAAAACAATTCAATATATTTTATAATTTTGTGTATGTTCTAAGTTTATTTAAAATACCAATTTTTTAAAGGGAAGTATTTAAACTGTAATTAAAGAGAGTAGTTTTAATCAATACTAATCCATGGATACATCCATCTTGATGTATTTTTTAAGAAAAAAAAATATGAACAAAAATATGAAATCTTAAAAAATCGTGTTCATCTCTGTCATTTAAAAATCTTTAATCTTATATTTAGTTACACAATTATTATTAAGTTAAATTACCATTTAGCCTCAAGTAATTTTAATATTTATAATTTACTTTTAATTACATTTAAAAACAATAAACAAACTCCTGTAATTCAAAGTCATTTTAATATTCTTAACTCATCATCCATTTTTACACTTGTCCACCAATCAAATTCTCTTGTATGTTTGTTTTTGGCTTAGTTTAATAAAAAGTAACTGTTTATTAAACACACCAATAATGTAGTTATTGTATAAAAAAAAACAACAAAATTTCCCAAAAATGTCTCTCTATTTTAGAATAGAACAAAACAACAAAAAAAATTCAACCTATAGGCATGAGTTACAGCTCTATATGTAAGGAAACTGCTTTTTAGTATACTAAAGCTCTCTGAGAGAGAGAGAGAGAGAGAGAGGGAGAGATCTCCCACAAAACAAAAAAGAACGAAATCATGCAAAAATGGCCTTTCATTACAAAACAAAAATTGTATTAGAAGATTGTCAAGACCCGTTATCCAGAAGTCATTTTTATACTACGTGGTTTTGTAGATTTTTTCACTTGTGGCAAATCAAATTTATTTGTATGCAATTACATAGTATAACATAATTTTAAGAAAGAAATAGGTACCTACAATCAAATTGCTTAAATAAAAAGAAGTTAAATTCGGCTGTGCCGAGTCACTTTCCACATTCTTCTTAAATATCAAAAAAATATATAATTGAAACGGCTAGCTTATTGGGCTTGAGATCGTATTATAAAAATATATTTTTTTTATTATTGGAGAGAAATATCGATACAAAAATAAATTTTTATTATACGACCTCAATCTCAATAAACCAGCCGTTTCAATAAAAAATGTCATAAAAGTTTACAAATAAGAAATTATATAAAAATAAAAATAAGATCTTTAGACTTAACCTAGTTTTAGCCACACTAGTTAGTTAGCTGCAGACTGTGAATTCAGCCTTATTTTCTCCTTTTTTTTTGTAAATGACACCTATAAAATCATTACAGCTTACAAATGCTACGTTTTAATTTTATAAAATATTTTCATAATGACAATAAGCCAATCAATGCCTTGGATATAATGACATCGAAAAGGGCAATCTGTGCTCTCTAATTTGAGTTAAATTTAATTAGCAAATATGTTTTTGGCAACAGCTTAATTTTAAGCAATATTTGCTATTAACTCATTTACAGCCATATTCTCACAAACATAACAGCGGAAAATATTGTATGCGATAAAATGAAAATATTTTAATATAAAAATTTTAACTAACAATTACACAAAGGCAAGAACACACTTGTGTATGTGTGTGTGTGCTTGTATGAATATGCCCGTATGATATGTATTTATACATACAAACCCACTAACACATTTTATGCATGTAAATTGTAAAATATTTGCTTAAAATGATTATGTGCTAATTTTTGGTCAAAAACTTGTTGATGAAAGATTAATATTACACTGTCTATTATTTATATTCATTTTTGAAACACACATATACACACACACACACAAACTTAACTCACAAATCAACCAAACAAGCATTCAACCGCATACAATAAAATGACAAACAAACAAAATATTAGTACGATTTGCACTTTCTCTCAATAAAAATTGTTTTACCACTTAAATTTTTAATTGGGTTCGTTAGTTTTAAATTTTAAATTTATCGCATTTATTTCTAATGAAGCGTATGATTAATATTTATTATACAAGTACAAACATATAAATTAATATTATTCATACGTAAAGATAAAACACACAAATCATTATCAATGCAAAATGAAGAGACAAAAAAAAAGTGAGCAATTTTTAAATAATAGATAAATGACACATTTCATAATCGGAATTTTAATTCAAACACACACACACACATATACTTTATTTTTGCTTTTCATGTTTAATTATACACAGATAAATATGTAAACATGAGTACATGTATTTACGTACATACGGACATGATGCAAGTTATGTATGTATTGTTGATATTTATTATTTCTTGAATTCCCATAAGGCGTTATCATATTTTAATTTTTTTTTTTTTTTGTTTGTTATTAAAATAAAAAATAAAATATTTAACGATTAAAATTTTAAACTATAATCGGCTCTGTTCTGTAAATCGAATTGTTTTGAAAAACAAGACATTTTTAAAACAAACAAAAAAGCATTTTGCAAATCATTCATATTGATATCAATCGAAGGAAAGTTAAATTTTTTATCACCAAGCGCTATAATCGCACCGCGATTCTATTGTGTAGAACGTCAAAATTAAGGTTTTGTGTTATAAAATTTAGACAGATTGCTTGCTATTGTCGAAAAGTGATTCTTGCTTGTGATGATCATAAAAAGTTGGGTAAAAAGTGGGTTTTCTTTATCAAATAAATATTCATACTTGGAGCTAAAATTTTTAAAATTTGTATGTGTTAAAGTACAAGAAATTTTACTAAGATGACTAAAAACGCCTTCAAATATTTATTATGTGTTAATTGATTTTTTTTAAACAATAATAAGCCATTCGATTGTTTTACTTTCGGCTAGTTTATTTTTTTTCAATTTCAAAACCAATAAAATTCTATGAATCTGTTTTAAAATTAAAAATGTATTTGAATTCGGCTTACAGAACAGGGCCGAAATTTTTTTTAAGTCTGTAAAATTGATAAATTCATCCCATGTTTTTTAAACATTATCAGATTTAGTTAAAAGCGTTTTATAAGAGAAAAACTTTATTAAAAAAATTGTGAACGTAAACAGAAAATTTTTTCAACAAATAAAAAATCGAACTCATGAAAATCACATCTGTTTAATAAAGAAGTATTGTAGACTTCATTGTTTCTTCTTGAGTAGTAAAGCACTAATGAAATTGTTGGTCACCTCGCAGCAGGATTCTGCATGTATGAAATATATATCCTCTCCCTCTTTAGCCAATTTATTGCAAAATTTGCTTAATAAGTTTTTATTAAACTAAAATGCTTTTTATAAATTTTACTAGTTGACCCGGCAAACGTTGTCTTGCCTTAATATTTTTATATATTCTATCTTCTTACACTAAAAAATCGTACTCATAGAGTAAAGAACCGTGCGAGACCGGGTTAAAACAGGTACCGACTATAGCGCTACCTGCTGGGCGGATTTGTGACGTTAAACCTTCCAAGATTATACATGTAAACCTTCCTCTTCAATCACTTTATCTATTAAAAAAAACCGCATCAAAATCCGTTGTGTAGTTTTAAAGATTTAAGCACACATAGGGATATAGGGACAGAGAAAGTGACTTATCAAATTGGTCTTTAAAAAAAAACAAAATTTCAACTTTCTTTGTTGAAAATTGTTTCTTCTACTGATGAAAAATAGTTAAAATTTTATGCACCGAAATTGCGAAATTTTAATCAAATTATTGATTACACAGTGACACAAAAGAGAATGATACCTGGGAATAGCGATATTGTTTTTCTGGTAGGTGTTGTCGAGTACAACAATTTGGTAAAAACAATTAAAAAACCGGTTTTTCATATCTTATGACATAGTTGAATGTCAAACAATTTTATATTTTTCAGCGTATTTAGATGGAAACTATGGAGGCAGTTTGTAAACATGAGAAATCTGTGCGTATCTCTAAATCAAACAAATTTAATTTTTAAAATTTTTTCGCCATTTTTCAAGTTTGAAAAGGTTTTTACACAGTATTTTGGAAATAAACCATAAAATATAATATTTTAAACTATTTTCAAAATATTAATAAAACTCAACTTTTTATTTTTAAATTGGTTAAAAATAATTTTATTAATATAAATTAATTATTTTTATTTTAATTTTCCAATAATTAGACTTTCTTTATATATTATTAATATTATTATAATAATAAATTTCCCTGAAAAAAATCTTCAAAAGAAAGTCGAAATATTGGAACATTAAAATGAAAACAATTTTCATCATCATATTTTTCTTCTTATTAAATGAAAATTTTTATGTTTTTTTAATTCCAACAATAATTTCCTACCCAAAATAAAGCAAAAACAATAATTAAAAAATCCTTGCATGGACCACAGATTATTTATGAGAAGCTGAATTTTTTTCAATTCCGAATAAAATATTCGGACTCGGAATACAGAACAGCACTGATTTACTAATAATTCTTTAAAAATTTACTGAGTTTTTAAACTTCTTATTAAAACAAAATTTTTCCAGATATACATTTCTTTGGCCATTCCACTCAAAAATGTTTGCTTGGCATTTTTTTTTTAACTAAGCATTAACAGTAATCTGAAATCATTTTTATTTTATTTTTTTCACCCTTTCTTAGTGAAAATATCGGCCTGGTTCAGCGCTGAACAGGCTCAGGTTGTTTGGGAAGTCCATATGTGAATGCAGGAAATGAATTTTTATGGAAATAATGTAACCCATTTCACCATATGCATATTCTTGTTGTACTAGCCAGCACCTACCAGAAAAATAATATCACTACCCAGCTATTGTTTTTTTTTTGCACAATGTAATTTAAAATAGAAACTCAAATTCGCTTAAGGTGTGCTTTCAAGAAAAGCTGATTTTTCGATGATTGATGATGATACCATTGTAAATTATATATTCAGAACCTTCTCTAATTTTCATATTTCTCAAATTTTTATTTTTAATTAAAATTTTCAAAAGGATTTAAAAAAACAAGTTTGGTCAAATTTTACAAAAAAAATTATTGAACACCCATAATGAGTTATTTAACATTATTTTATATTAAAATTAAATTAAAAAAATACAATTCACTAACAAATAATTTAAAAAATATGTCAGCAATTTTACAAAAATGGTTTTTGCTTTTAACTTCTATCACTTCATGCACATACAAAAAAAATTGTTAATAACTCTTGCAGTACAAAAGAAAAATATAATTAATTTGACTTGAACATTAAAAATGAAGGGTTTATGTCAACATTCCACAAATATTTAATTCTGGCACTTAAACGCAAATACATAAATAAACCATCTAACTCAATTAAAATTTCAATTTCAAGTGGTTTGAATAAAATGACTTTTAGAATAATAAATAATTTAATAATCACAACAACAATAAAATACTTATAACCAGGGCAAGAAATTTCATGCACACGTAAAGAAAAAAGATGGTTGAATATGGTCACCTCAAACATAGTGTGTTCTTCACAAAAATATTATTATTAATTTGAAGGATCTAAACATTATACTGATCACGATAAACATGTTTCTAGTTATTTTTAATCATATTATGTTTAGTGTCTTAGATCAACCATATAATTATCATATTATTTTTAATAAAATTTTACTTGAAACCATAAATATGATCATAGCAAACATAATAATGATAAAAATATGGTTGAATGTAAATTATTTTCTATTTTGTCTCTTTCGCAACCATGTAAATAAAGTGAGTATAAAACAAAAACTTAATCTTTGAAACTCAACTGAGCTTTGTGGCTGAAGTGGTTGAGTGGCGAGTTAATGCTTCTTAGCTAAGTGTTCGCAAGTTCGAGCCCTGGTAGAGTCAACTAAAATTAAAAAAATCAATTTAAACCCGCTGTATTATGTAATAAATAAATACAAATTAATAGAAAAAAAATCAATGGAATAAAAAAAATCTTTATTTATACAAAAAATTTAAATTAAATTTTTTTTTTAAATTATATTAAAATATGTATGTATTAAAAAAAAATTTCTTGCCTTGACCGGGGGTTGAACCACAATATCTGCAGTTGAAAGCTATTTTTAATATCTTTGATTTAAAAATATATATGGTTAGAAGCAATCATAAATCTAACCATACTATGTTTCCACCAGAATATGGTTACCTCAACCATATTTTTTTTTTGCGTGCACTTAAAAAAAGAAAATATGCACTTAAAAACTCAAAATATGAATTAAAATATGGATTAATACTCTTATGGGAATTAAAAAGAATAATTATCATTGTTTAACATCTATTGTGCAGCCCAGTTCCTAACTAAAATTCGAGACTCCTTACGAATCTCGTAATTCTAATTATTAGTTATTTTTTTTATCACATTTTTTTTAAGTTTAAATTCAGGTACATAAATAAAAGGAAAATTACTTTTTAAAAAATACTTTCCAAATTTCTTTTAAAACGAGTGAGGGATTCAAACGGTAAACTCTAAAGGCAAATTTGTGATTTTTTTTTATTTGTGAAATACTTTACAGGTTATCAGGTTGAATTTTAAAAATTAAAAAAAAAAATACAAATTATGAACAAAAAATTGCATTTATAAGAAAATATGCAATAACAAATTGATGCCATTTTTCAATAAATTCTCGAAATCGATAAAGTATTATACTTAATCAGAATCGAATTTAAGTTACCGAATAAAAACATGGGTTTGCATGAATATCCTTGCCCTGGTTATAACTGAAAATCAATCACTCATTTTCTTTTTTTATATACCTGTTTATTTTACTTTTGTTTTGTGTATTTTTTTACTTTGGATAAATAAATGAAAAACTCATGAATTTACATTTAACCATCTATATACACACACACACACACACATTAAACTATTCACTCAAACGAATCACAGACAAACATACAATTCACACCTGGATGTTAAGAATTTTAAATGAAATAATCATTATTTGTGTCTGAACAAAAAATTAAATTTAACACATTGAAACACAATAAACACAAAAATACACTCGTACACAAAAAAAAACATCAATACCATCACACGACTAAAAGAATTCATACTAATCAAATGTGTGGGTGGACACATACAAGGTGAGCAAAATAAATACAATGTATGTAGTACACGAACACACGTATACACAAGCATTTACTTGTACTTTTTGTAAGTGGACCAAAGTGAAAAGATTGTTTTTTAAACCAATAATAGGAGAAAAAAATTTAAATCTAAAAGAAAATGATTTTTCGCATTCACAAAATTCTAATCAAATAGCACATAAGTAGTTTTCTTTTCTTTTCCCTTTTTTTTATTTATTTTTCTAAATTCATTGAAAATATTATTAAAATTAAAATACAAGTTATATATTTTTTACAAATTTAAAAAAAAATAAAATAAAAAATAAACTATTCTTGCTGGTAAATTTTTCTTATATTTTTAGTTTGCATTTCTAATGATAAAGAGAAAAAAAGAAATCTTCATGTTGTTCGTAAACATGCAAAATAAATGATCATTAAACTAAAATTATTTGCATTCGCATTGAGATTTTGTTTTCAATTATTTATTTAAAATTTTCGTAAAAAAGAAAAGGAAAACAATTTTAGCAGTAACGAATTTCATGCACCCAATGTTGCTAATACATATAAAAGCGCTTTTTGTAGATGGAGGTGAAAGACCCACATCATGTGTAATATTTCATACTTGAAAGAGTTTGCAAGTCATTTCAAGTATGCATGTGCAGCCTTTTAGTATAAACTTTGAAAATTTGCTTTTAATTTTTTTTAGCAGAAAAGCTACAAAACTTAAATGTTACTTAGAGCGGCTATTAGACGATCATGCGCGGCATGCCAGCACGATATGATGAAATGCCATCATGCGAAATAGCGAAATTTCTGTTTAACATGCCGCGCATGATCGTCTAATAGGCATTTTACTTCAAATACTTAATTTATTATTCGATAGGAAAAGCAAAATTTAAGTAAATATTCGTCATTTGTCAGTAAAGTAAATTTAAAAAAATGTTCATTTTAAAGCGAATAAAAAACTTTTTTAAAACAAAAGTAAATCAATCGAATGGCTTATTATTGTAATAAATGAACAGAAAACATGAAAAGAAGTAAAGCCTTTTAGTAAAATTAATTGAAACAAGTTAAGTTCTGCTATTTTCATTGTATTCACATTTGTCATTGTCCACATTCTGTTTAAATATAAAAAAATATATATTTATATGAAAAGAATGGCAAATATTGATTGAAATATTTTTTTTTTTTTTGAATATTTATTTTTTTGTTAACCCTAAAATAAATAAATAATTTAAATTAAAGAAACTCAAATTAACGAGATCTAAAAAAAATCTGCTCTGGCATCCTCATTTTTAAAAGCAATAAAACGTTTGCAGACACTCAATTTTTAAATGGATAAAAAAGAAATTCTAAGAAAAATGTCCATTAAGAAGGTAAAATAAATTTAATTTAAAATATTTGCAAAACATTTTTTAACCTAAACATATTTAATTAAATATTTAATATCAATAAAGAACTTCAAATAAATGGCAAAAATAAAAAATAAATCTTTTTCAGTAAAATTTTTGTATTCGCAAAGCTACCACACATTCATACATACACACGTTTGTAGAAGACCGATTGACTGGTTTCGTATTTGTATACACAAACATTACACACATGTACAACTAAAAAATTTAAATTAAAAACGAAACATAAAATTAATGAAAATTTAAAATTTTGATTTTTCTCGTCCATTTGTAAGCCGATCGCTCTGATATCTGCCAAGGACATTATGATTGTTATTTTTAATAAAACTGCGTATCATGTTTTTTATCCGTTTTATATTTTAGACAAAATAAGCATAAAAATTCCCCAAAACTGGACAAAAAAGGTAGTTGCAATTTTTTACTCACAGCTCCTCCATTTATAAACTAATAGAGCTGAATTTAAATAGTAGCCTTAAGACTGGAATTTCTAACAAATTGAAATACAAAACTTTTGTGTAGGTTTTCTAGAAACTAAAGAAAGTGGATTTCAACATATACACGGACAGTCGGACATCGCTAAATCGACTCCGCTATTTATAAGAATCCAGAATATATACTTTATATATAACACCATATACATTGTAGAAATTACACATGTAATGACAAACTTACATATACAATTTTCACTTTTTTGTGGAGAGTATAAAAAGACTTTGAAGTTTCTTCAAATTTTTATGGTCATCACAACAAGAACTACTATCCGACAATAGCAAACATGGTCTGTTCATTCTATAACATAAAAACCTGGCTTTGATGTTTAAATAAAAATTCAAACTTAATTTCAAATGATATTAAAGAAAAGGATTTACAGAATACTAAATAGTAAATAATTTTTTCGGTTTAAAAAATTTTTCGTTTTTAAAACGATTCGGTTTACAGAAAAAAGAGATTATAATTTTATTTCTTGTACATTTTCTCAATCCAATAATTTAATAGTTCTACACAAATTAAAAAAATACAGTAGCAAAAAGTATAAAAAATATATGAAATAAAAAAGATAAGAAGTTGGAAAGAAGCCAACGAAACGTAAAGCGCAAAATAAAAAAGAAAGTCATAAGACATACGAGTATGTTGTTTTATTGAAAGTTTTTAAACATGAAATAGTATAAGGTAAACCCTATATAATCCCAAAAATGTTTATACAAAAGTGGTCAACAGCAAAACTATTAAACTTAAAAGCTAACCATTTCATGTATTGTATGACTCTTCACCAGATTCTGGATTAATAAAAATGAGCCATATTCCTTTAAATATCCATCTCGCATCAATGAATCTTTTGATTAAAACAAATTTTTATGAATTTTTTTATTTGCAAAAACACTAATACTTGAGCTTGATACTTACCTACACACAAACGTCTACGTGTACGGGTGCTTATGCACGTTTAATAAATTTAAATTTATTTCACATTTTCCTTTTTTTATTTATTTCAATTTCTGGCTGCTTTTATTTTTGGTTAATGATACATATAAACATGTACATTCACACAGCATCATCATTATGAAACCATTTCCATCTTCATCATCATGCAGTCGTCACAATGCTGATACTCTGAATACATCTCATTAAACCAAAAAATAAAATAAAAATTTTAAAAAGTATAAGTACAAAAGTAAGAAAAAAAAACCAAACAAAAACAACTAAATAAACTAACGAAATGAAAAACTAATGACCAATTGAGTTCTTAACAATTTTCACAACACTCACCTCATTATTCGAAACGTCAGTTTCAACGATATTCGACTAACGAAATAAACGCATTGAGTAAAATTTGTTTAAAAATTTAAAAAATAAGAAGCAAAAAAATCTATTAAAAAATTTACATACACAACAACAATAATAAAAATAATAATTATATTGATAATAGAAAAAAAAGAATTTGTTTATACAGAAAAGTATTTATATACGACGAATAACGAAAAATAAAATATATTTTTAATAAAAACTCACATTAAATTTTAATTTAAAAAAAAATGTTTATATAGAACGAATAAAACAAAGGTGAATTTTTAATAAAACGGTCGCTATATAAATCGATTGCTTACAATTTAGCACAAATATTTTCTTAAAAACGAACGCGATTTTAGTTTAGAACATAAAGTGGTAAATTAATTTAATGTTTTCAAATAAAATAAATAAATTTATAAATTTTTAATTACTACCAAAGTTTTACCACCAGCTATCCAATTTTTATTATTATTTTTTTAACTGTTTTTCACATAACTGTGCCTGTGAACATTAAAAACCATAAATACAAATACTTGTAAAAAAATACTTCCAAAAAGCCAAAGGAAATTTTTGAATTTTGCTTCTCAACCTAAAAAAAAAAAAAATTAATAATGGGTGCCCAGTGGAAAGTTATTAATGAAAATTATAAAAATTTAGAGGGTAATTTTATGTTGTGTGTGTATGTGCGTTGCTTATTTTTATGCATATATTTTTAAATAAAAAAGTGAAAAAAAAAGAAACTTAATATTTATCATTTTGCAAATTTTAAGTTTATTTTTGTGTTTGTTTTTGCTGTCCCTATTAAACTAAAATGTGCCTGTTTGATTAATTTCGTCTAGTCGCAAAAATTTCTTTTTTAATGAAAAAGCTTTTTCATGAACATAGAAAGTTAAATGATACAAGTAACAAATTGCATTACAATTTTGGTTAATGTATTTTATAAAAACTATTAATATAATAAAATTGTTAACAATTTTTAAATAGTATTTTTTTGAAATTTTTCTACTTCGAATTTTAAATGCAAAAAAAAAATAACCATTAAACCTATAATAATTAAGTTCAGTAGTGCGATTCAGTAACTGTTATTATGAACATTCGTATAGAAAAAACAAGTAAATATAACGACATTTTATCGAATTCGGTATTCAGTAACTTTCCGAGAAAAATATTGGATTGTGGGATGGGACACATATCATTTTAAAAAAGAGGCTGTCTACATTTGTAATCTACCGCCCAAATACTGAGAAGTTACTTTGGATTATTTTTAAAAAAATTTTTAAATTTCCATACACCTCAATACTGTTGTTCACAAGGATTTTGACAGCTTCCGTTTTGCATCATAAAATAAAAACTACGAAATTTTTCGAAAATGTCAAAATATTTTCAAAAAGTTTAGAGCCTACAGATTAAATTCCTTTTTGATTTTGGTAATTTTGAATGGTACTTCGCAAAGTGGGTAATGGCAAAAACCTGTCAAATCAACAGCACTGGGGTATAAGAAAATTTCAAAATTTTTTTAAAAATAGTTCAAAGTAACTTGTGTATGTTTAGGCAAGATATTACAAATCTAGATAACCTCCCCTTAAAACTGATATATGTCCTATCTCGCAATCTTTTATGGTTCCTCCGGAAGTTACTCTAGACTATTTTGAAATTTCCATATACCCCAGTGCTGTTGCTCTTAGTGATTTTAGCAACTTCCTAACGAACCATTACAGATTGTGGATTGAGCCATATATCATTTTGAAGGCGAGGCTGTCTACATTTTTAATCTATTGCGAAAATACTGAAAAGTTACTTTGGATTATTTTTAAAAAAAATTTTAAATTCCCTCACACCCCAGTACTCTTGCTCTGAGGGGTTTTTATCATTCTCCATTTTGGCGAGATACCATTCCCTATTGTGCAACAGGAAATTACTAAAACCAAACTGTAATAAAATTTGTAAGTTCTGCGCTTTTTGAAAGTTTTTTAACATTTACGGGAAATTTCGTAGTTTTTATTTTATGATGCAAAACGAAAATTGATCAAAATGCTTCAGAGCAACAGTACTGGAGTATATGGAAATTTCCAAAATAAAATTTTTAAATAATCTAAAGTAATTTCTAAGTATTTGAGTAGTAGAGATTATAAAACTAGACGACCTTGTCTTTAAAATGAAACGTAACATAAGACATATTTGAAAAATATGCCATTAATACTGAAAACATATTTACAAATACTAACACATATTTAACTCGGCATATTTATCTTCACTCCCTTAATTTTTTTGTATGTTTTTGATATTTTAGAAGGCTATGGAAAGTGAAAAATTTCATTATTTTGCTGGCAGAGTAAAATGTATATAAGACTCGGCACAGCCGAATTTAACTTGTTTCAAATGCTTTTGTAAAGCAGGCGAATTTTAAAATGTTAAATAAAACATTCCAAGGTTTTTAAAAATATTTCTTGTATGCTAGCCTTCAATGCCATGTTTGGAAGTCTCGAATTCGATTTCTATCTGTTCCCTTTGTGTTTTCAGCAAGCAAGCCCAGAAGCTTCACAGATTTGTATTTAGTTTAAAAAAATTACATGTCTCAAGAGGTAAGAGCATACGGTTCACAAACCAAAGCAAGTCACTTTTTAATGTAATTTTTTTAGTATCGCTGAGTAAAGGTCTACATAAAGAACTAAGCTCATACATCTATTACTTAAACATAACGGGGCATAAGCATAGACATATTAAAGTCGGTAACTTTTCTAAAAATGACTTTAAATTCATATAATTCTTATGAATAAAAGTCAGTTCTTAATAAAATCCTACCCTTTTGTGGCCATCGTAGTAAATAAAAAGACGACATTTTCTTATTGGAATTTCTTTCATACATAGAAAACCATTTCTGTTAAATTGCTTCCAAAAAAATTGGTTGTGATAATCAAATGTTTGTTGTTGTAGCAACCAGAATTTCATAAGACCAATTTTCTGTTGCCACCATTAAAAAATTTCGCTATTACAATTGAATTTTTGAATGGTAACAAATTTAGTTCTCGGTTATGAAAATTAAATTTTTGTTATTGTGGCTACCAGAATTTTATAATACAAACCAAAATCTAAGACTAATTTTGTATTGTCACGCTGAACAAAATTAGGCTATAACAACTGAAATTTTTATTGGTTGTTTTATCTTGAAATGAGTTCTTGTGTTTCAAATGAACTATATTTGCCCACAAGCTTAAGTTTATTTATATTAAACTACTGGGTAATTTCCTCAGATGCTAGTTTTCTATAAATCACTGTACATTCTCAGCATTCTTTTATTACATCACTCACAAAGAAAATAAATTAGTTTAGTTATAACAATCTTAACTATTTTCCCATATTCACATTTAATAAAATTGCAAAAAAAAATATTTTTTCACTTACAGGATAGCACATAAATTATAACAAAATTGTACTCCTTTTTTCATAATTTTCTAAAATTAACTTATGGCATCGCATATTGGCTATTAGATTATCTTTATTTAATTATTAATGTTTGTTATTTATTACGTACAAAAATATCCTGTTAAAATTTTTTACCCAAACCAACATTTTAATTTAAATTAATAGAGCGCAATATTTTAATTATACGCTTTACAACAATACAAACGGCAAAACAATAAAGAAAAGAATTCGTTTCACCAAAAAAAGTTGTCATGGTGACCATGATGATAAAGCCATTGTGTGTGTGCGTAAATAAATCTTTTTCATTTACAATTTATTCATTAAAGTGAGAGCATGTGTGAGTGTGTATGCACATAAAGCATGTATATAAAATAAAATAAATATGAGAAAAATGTGTTATTATAAGTTTTCTGTATCAATTGAAATATATTTATAAGGCTGATGGGTAATTAAAATTTGTAAACATTAATTGTTTTTAATATTTCCAGTTGCAGTAGGTATATGTTGCAAGTATACAATGCACACATTTGGGTGTAATATTTGTATTCACAATCTCATGTAAATGAATTTACTTCATTTGAATTCATGGGGGGATTCAATAGCCTTTTTAAGGCTAAATGAGTCCACAAATGGCCAAGGAATATCAAAAATACTACCGAAATTTTAGATTCTCATTCATTTCTGCTTTGTTTTTTTTTTTGTGTATTTTATCTAAACTAAAACAAGTAGTACATAGTTTTTTTTTTATACATCACATTATTAGTATGTGGAGCAAAATTCAGCTGGATCGGTCCATAAATGGTGGATCTATGAGTCGAAAGTCGCGACTACCTCTATTTTTGATTATTTGCTGAGTGAGTTTTTTGCTCACACTTCAAATTAGACTTGCGCAATTCTTGTGTTTGTAGATGATCGGGTTGAGAGGAGTAGAATTTTTAGTTTTTCAGTACACATCCGTACTCGGCAATTTCTTTTGCTCTTTCATTATTTGCATGTGTGTGTTTCAAAAATTTATTTATGTTTCTGATTTATTGTATTTTGTATTGTTTTGTGCATGAGTGAGTGAAACAACTAAAATAATTAGAAATTTTAAGCAAAAGAAAACGAAAAAAAGAAAATTTAAATTTTTGTAATGTGAACGATTGGGCAAGTTAAAAAAGAAATATAAAAATATCAAAAACCCGCTTGCCGAGTGTTGCAACGAAAAATCGAGAATATTTTGAATTTTAAGCTCTACTTTTTTAAGCCTTTTTCGAGCATTTTTATGATTATGATTTGTGATTTAGCTTTTTCTAGCATTTTTTATTTTAAAGTCTACAACATTTTTTTTTTGGACAACAAGTTGCGAAAAGTTGCTGCCATCAGCCAGGTTTTTTCGTGTTATTTTTTAAAGCATATGACTTTATGACTACTGTGTGAATCCCCTAAATATGAGAAATTACTGTGGGTAGCAACCATTCTATTTAACCACAGAAATTAATTTAATTATTTTTGTTAACAACACACAACATCAGATTGCAGCCTGTCCCTGTCAGCACAATTGTAGTTGACTACAAAAATAACAGCTTTATAATCCCATGTACAAACTAAATACAATCTAGTAAACATTATCACCAAGTCAAAGTATGAATAACTTTGCTTTGAAATAGGTGACTGCTTTAGCTAAAGTAGCTTGCGTTATGACAAAATTAAGTAAACATTTTCTTGAATGAAGAAACTATAATTAAAATAAATAAAACTAAAAATAAATTAGCACAAATTTTTGGATACCAAAGTTACAACACTTATCTTTATCCCAGTGATTAAAAGTAATTTCAACAAGTGAACTAACTGCCCATGTAAATGGCGCTTAATTTTTTTAAAAGATTTCGACAATTTTGTGTTGTATGAAATTAAATTTCATAAAGCATTTCAAAAACAAATTTACTACTCAAGTGATAAGCATTTTCATTTCCAAAGTTAACAATAATTGCGATAATAAAAAGTAACATTAAGCAAAATAATATGAATTCCCAGTGTATGTACCTTGTGATCGCAAATACATAAATAAGCCCACATAAGCATGTGCCAAGCCAGCTGTTCAGGCATGTTCACTAGTATAAATTAAGGTCAAAATAAAAAATAAAACTCAACAGTGTGTGTGTGTGGTGTTGCATTATTTAATTCAAATTGTTTTACTGCTGCTTATTATAATTACCCAACAACCACTACAGGCATCAAATAAACAAATACATAAATTCAGTTGGTGGATATTTTTATATTAATGGCCCAACAATTCTGCAAAATGACTGCACAGTTTATTTGCGCTTTAAATAAAATTTATTAAGGATTAATTTTTCAATTACATTTCCGTTCAAATTTTAAAATAAAGTCATTGACATTAGATTTTATGATTTTAAGTCTGCAAAATTAAACAGCAGCAGCAAAAGTAAAATTTAATAAAAACAAAAGAAAAAAAAAACATATACACAGCCACTTGTATGTAAATACATACTTGCATGTATAAAAACAACAAACCGAAATACCTATAGTACAAAAATATAAACAAAAAGACTTGCAAAAAACAAAGCCAAACAAACAAACAATAAGTTAAATTTTATACCTACAGCCAGACAACCTACAGATAGACAACCAAATAAAAATTCTCATGGAAATATGTAAGGGTGTGTGAGTGTATGTGTGTGTGTGTATTCAAACATACACATGTATGCAGTTGTATTTATTAAAATGATACAAATTTCTGTTTGTAGATATCAAATACGTACATATTTATTATGCACATGTATTCAAATGTTCATGTCTACCATCTAACATGGCTATAACGAAATAAAAATTATAAATCTAGCAACTAATGTGTACAGCTAACATTTTTTATAACCAATAATTAACTCGTGATTCTTCTTTTTTCTGAAATGTTATAGTGAACCCAGCATTAGTTTTGGAAGTTGGCATTTTTAGCCATTTTATTTATTACTTAACTTCTGGTTTTAGCACACGATTCTGGTCTGACGAAGAAAGATACTGTAATATTGTTACATAAAAAGAGAATGCCAACCAGTCACTTGCATTAAATTATTCTATAATGTTTACAATCGAAATGAACAGCTGATCAAAATTTTTAGAAAGAAATGTTTGCATTACAAACATTTAAGCACAATTACAAAGCAGGATTACATTTTGAAGAGTTTTTTATTAGTAATAAAAATATACCAAGTTACACGATTACACTGACTAACTAGTCATTCTCTTTCAGTTTGTTATAATCGGGTTCGATTGTGTATGCATAAATGCATTTGTGTTATGAATTCAATCTAAGGCAGCAACAGAAAAATAATTGTTGCATATTTAAATTTTTAATACCATCGTATTCACTACAAAAATGTACTTCTACAAGTATACAGACGTCATACACACATGCATACAAGGATAGTCATAAGTAGGTTGCTTTCATACACAAACAAAAGAACATCAAACAAATTTTAACTAGTGATGAGTGAGAACTTTTTGGGGTAAAAAAGGTTTTAGAGAGTGCTTTCAAAATATGTTTCAAAAAAAAGTATTATAAATTATTATTAATTTTTTCGAGTGAAAAAATTTGAAAGTTTTGACTTTTCGAATATCGAGAGGGTTCACCTAGAAAAAAATTACACTATCCGTTGTCAAAATGACCACAAACAATGTCAATAGTGTATCAACCACGTTTGTTCTCACTTTCACAATTCATGGTGTCATTTAAACAACGCATTATTGACAACATAACGTTGCAGAATTGTCAACCAGTTGTAACAAAACGACTCCATACTGGTGTTGAAATGATACCATACCGGTAATAAATCGACACCATCTGGTGTCAAAATGATATCATACGCTTGCTTGTTGAAGTGAAAACATTTTTTAATAAGTTGGAAATTTGACAACATATTGTTGTAAATTCGACAACATTCACTAACAAGTTGACAATCTTTGTGCCCAAAAAAAAATCATAAATTTTTTTCTAAGTTGACAACCAAAATGGTGTCAAAATGACCACATACGTTGTAGATTTTGCAACGCAATTTTTGGCTCAGTGTTCATGCGTTTAATATTAAAAGTTTTTATATAAACATAAATCCGAATGAGAATTCCTTTAAAGAAAATTAATTATGTAGTTTTAAAGTAATAAAAAAGGCGTTAGTTTCAAGAGTGGTATAAGTCCATTTTTAATTAAAAAAATTAGTTGCAATTTTAATAAGATTGGGCATAATCTTACTAAAATTGACGCTAAAAATTTTTTTTGGTAAATGGACTTATACCACTTTTAAAAATAACCGCTCAAATGATGCTCAGCAGACAGAGACTTAGCACTCACTTCTTAAGTATTCAAGACTTTGATTGGAGTTCGAGTAAAATAGAAAAAAGTAAACAAAATCCGTTAAAGGGTTAAGATTATCTTAAAGCAAAAATGTTACTTTAAGCCTGGAACACAAAGTACTAATTTATCTTTAGATAAATTTATTCAGATCTGCAAAACAAAAATACAAACTAAAGTGTGAAAAAGTACAAATTTGGAAAAATTCATTTAACACCAACAACAACAATATCAATTACAAAGCAGTTCATTCTATAACAACAAAAAAAAAATAAAATTAAATTTTAAAGAGACAAATTTAACCTCCCAAAAACTCATAAGAACAAAAAAAAAACAAAATGACAACGATTGTACTCATACATACGAGAGAGGTTTTGCTCATTCTCTATTTTTATTTATTTGAAAATTTAAAAATATTCAAGCCAAAAACAAAATAAATTCTTTTTATAAAAGTTTGTGCTAAATTTAAAATGAAAAATGAAAATTAAATAAAACATATCATATACACAAGTGTAGGCATGTCAATTTGTATGTATTCATGAACACATACACACACGTATTTATATTTTAAATATTATATTTAATATTACTCATGCAACACACCTGGTTGAGGGAAAAATATTTTTTCTTTAATAAATAGAATCTATTATAATTGTATATTTTAGTGATTGTTGATTTTAGTTTCTAACAGAAAAAAAAGAACAAATTCATTCGTTTTGCTTATAAATATATTTTCTTTATTTATTGTGTGACCGAATACGCCTTAGACAGCGAACAACAGGTACATCTGTTTAGTAATAAAAATTGGCGTTGGTTAGCAACAAATCAATTTGATTAGATGTTGTTTTCGGCTTCACAAAAATTATTTATAAAAATTTGTTTTAAAGTCTTCATTAAGTGTGTGAGCATTAATAAAGAATATTTTAAAAAGAAGAAGAATTAAAAATGAATTAATTTTATTTTCTCAATATACATAAAATTTAAGTTTTCCAAATTTACATTAAATATCTCATAATAATTTTATTGTTATTAATAATATTTAATATTAGAAATTAATTCTAAGATTAACTGGTAACTTTGACTATCGGTTTGGTAGGAATGGAACCTCCGACCACCAAATTGATAGATTAGCATGCTACCCAGCAATTTACTCGGCAAAATAATTTTAAACAATTTTATTATACCTTAATTTTTTTTTAAACGAACCTCAAGCTTAATAAACTAGCTGCTTCAGTAAAAAAGAAAAAGGTCAAATAAATCACAACTCTTGTCCCGTTAAGCACTGCATAGACAAGGACCATTTTTCTTATATGAAGAGCAATGAAAGTGCTTATCGAAATCAAATGTCACCTTGACGGCACGGCTAGTTTTGTATAAAATAGAATTTAGCAACGTTTCCAAGGGACGTTTGTGAACAGCTGATACAATGTAGCTACTTTTTTAATTTTTTTGTAAATTTCAAATAACTTTAACAAGTTTAAACCAGTGCACATCTCTTCCATATCCATTGCTGATGTTTTTATTTTTGATAAAAAAGAAAAATTAATTTTTTTATGTTTATTTGTTTTCTTATGTCAAAAGCATATGGCACGTTTTTAAATGTTCTATAACTACACAAGCGTTTTAACGTTAAGAGGCGTTAGTTTTATGAAAACTAGGATACTTTGTGTATTTTTTAATTTTTTTCTTATTTAATATCAAATAATTTATTGCAGCTTATGCTGATACAGCAGGCTATCGACTACAACCTATCTAAAATAGAATACATGTCTTATTTTCGCGACAGCACGGCTACATGGCTACACGACGACTGTTGCAGCTCTCATCAACTTAGGCTTATTTTTATTTTCGTTTAGTGCTGCCAGTACAATTGAAAATATTAAATTTCATTTGACAGTTACGAGATTTTAAAGAAATGAATTGAATTGTTTTTATATTATTATCTGTTATAAGTATATTTATATACACAAATGAATGTGTGTTTATGTTTTTTTGTGCGTTTGAATAAATAATTTTATTTTCACACATATTAAAAAATTGAACGTGGCACCACTGAAATATGTCTTTCTATAGCCAACAGTTATATATTTACATTCCTAAACAATTGCGGCTGCCGTTTCCAAAATAATTAAGTAGACTACAACAGTTGCAGCCAACTTCATTTGTAGTCGTGTAGTCGGTAGCCTGCTGTCTCGAATGTGTTACGTTATTAGTCTGTTTTTGTTTCAAAAAAGACTTTTTTACAAAACTTTTTTTTTAATATCTTAAATGTAATTTTAATTATGAATGGAATGTAGATTTGCATGTGTGTATATTTGTCTACTTTTATAAAGAATATTTATTTTTATTAAATATTTTTATAATTTCATTCTTTTGTTATTTTTTATTTTCAGGTAAGTTTTCTAACACATTAATTTCAATTTATGTGTATTAGAGCATGCAAAATGGTTAAACGTATAAACACCTACAAGCAGGTAAAAGTAAATACAAGTCTCTTATATTTTTTTTAGTATAAAACTATTTTTCTTTTATAAATAATTATTCAGCCATACGATTAGTGTGGGAAACAAACTTCCAGCAAAAGTTTTCCCAGTTGCATATTGATGTGCTTCATTCTACTGCTTTTCTTTTTCTCTTTATTTCAAAGGAACACGTAAAAAACTATTTAACACCAGTTAATACAAAAATTGTATTTATTGAGAACAAACCTGTAAGCGTCGGTCAATTTTCAACGCTTTATGTATTGTAGTTGTACATGCAACTGATAAGACTATTTTCCGACATTTTCTTTTTTTTTGTAATTTTGTCTTTATCGATTATTGAGTATTTTTAATTTTAAACTTCTCTTGCTATAATTTTCCATATTCGCTTATTCGAATTTAAGCATTCAATAGCAATTGAAAACTTAAAAAAAACAATTCTATCTTTTTTAATGCTTCCACAACAATTGGTAAATCTGATACACATATTTAGAGTACAAAGTTGAGGAATTGATGTAGTATTTTTTTATGGCTTAAAACTATATTTCACATACTACGAGTAGATGCATAATAAATTCGTGCCAAAAATAAATTTGACTACTGCTGAACATTTTCTTTTTTTTTCCCCAAAACATGTAGACTGTATTTGTGGTATGAAAATTTATAAAAGTTATTTTAACAACATTTTCACATTAAAAACGTGTACAAACAATCCAGGAGCTAGAAGGAATATTTCTTCTATTTAATAAAACTCAGATGCAGATGCTTGTGTAATTAGGAGTTGTGCCAGTAGTTTGAGGATTTTGTGTTGTAGCCATGTCAAGCAGATTTTTATATTTCTCTAATAGAAATTAACTCATTTGAGGAAATCTTACTACTTATTAAAAATATGTAATAAATTTTATTTGGAATTTAAAAGTTTAACAAAATATTAATCTTTATTTGTGCTTAATTCCAGAAATTGTGTTGGTTTTAAAATTTATTCTTTTACTCATGATATTCTCATGAGTTTTTCATTCAGTACAGAATGTACTGCAATGGATAGCATATCTATATAGACCATTTCATCAGACGCTACTCTGAATCTTCAGTAGATTACTCCCAACGTTTCTTGCAAACATTAAAACCTTTATATTCTAAAAGCTTTTAACTAAATAAGAATTATTTGTCAATAGTTACAAAAATATTCAAATATTTAAACAAAAAACTCAGTAAACATTGAACTGAATAAATAAATTAATTTCCCAACCAATATTTTAATAAAGAAACTATATATTCTATTTTTATTCTTCTCTTCTCTTTTATTGAAACCATTTCTTCGTAAAAACACGTTTTTTTCTTAAAATTTGATCTCACTTTCTTTTTTTCATTACTTTTTTTCTTTATTTATTTATTTGTTTGTATTTTAAACACTTACAATTGATAGCAAAAAGTAAAATTTTTTTAATGAAATAAATATATTACCAGCTTGATGGTACGAGTTTATTAGCTCAATCACATTTGATTGCATGGGTTACACATGGTCTCCATCTCAAAACCTTATACTAACATGATAATTAAATAATATTAATTTTTAAAGCGATTAAACTCTTTTAAGCTCTGCTTTTTTATTGAAATAGTGTAAACAATGACTGTGTGTCATGTGAATTCCATATTGTACTCACACTTTTAGCATTACGTGCGAATGAGTTTTTGCAAGTTAATTCTACTATGAAATCAGTTTAGTTTTCCCGTTTTGTTTTTCTACTTCCGTTGGAGTTTCTCTTGTTTTGTTTTATATTGTTATTAAAGGAAATTAATATTGATTGATGTGAAATTCAGTTAACATTGATTCCATACAAAAAACTTGTACACTGTTTTAACAGCAACAACAAATCTTTAAGTTTTCTTTGTTTTAATGTTATTTGAAAATTTTAGTTAAAGTTGTAAATTAAAACAAAAAATATATTGTATTCAAACAAAGTGTATCAGTGTAGGTTATAAAAACCTTTAAAAGAAAAGAATTTAAAGTATTTCTCAATTATTATTAAACATTCAGGCCAGACCATTCAGTTGCTATTTAAACTGTTTAAACCTCCTGTTTCGAAAAACTAAATACACTCACATTTTTTACGAACACACTCACACTTTTCGAACTTGCAGCTCAACTGTCAACGAAATTCTCCTGCAAGTAAATTTTTGACACTTGCAGCAAGTAAAATGCAAGTGCTACCGAGTATGAGTTTTAAATTAATTTATATTGAAAATATTTAAAAAAAAATATGATATAACAAGTTAAATTCGACTGTGCCGAGTCTTATATACCCTTCACTGTGTCAGCAAAATATAAATATTTTTCACTTTCCCCAGGCTTCTAAAATATCAAAAACATACAAGAGAATTAAGGGAGTGAAGATAAATATTCCGAGTTAAATGTGTTTTAACGTAACCATTGAAGTTTTTTTGTATTGTAAATATATTTTCAGTATTATTGGCATATTTATCAAATACTCGTACGTCATTAAATATTAAATGTTTTTGGTAGTACCTTAGCGTAGGTCTTCTAGATTGGTAACCTACTGCCCAAATACTCACAAGTTACTTTGGATTATTTTTATTTTTTTTTTATTTCCATATACCCATGTGCTCCCTCCTCTCGGTGAATTACCCCACCTTGATGAATCACTTTGCAGGGTAAATAGGTGCGCCAGCACCTGAAACTGCTATGGGTTTTAATATGGCAGAAGAATTCCTTCGGGGTCCGACCAACACTGATACCACGGGAACCGGAAGCCCCACAGAAGAAACTCAAAGTCCGAGCTAAGGAAGGCCGAGCTAAGGGTTAACAGCTGATGCTCACTTAATAGTTGAGCAATGATTGCTCGCAGTCTGTGGACCGAACTTCGTTCCAACTCTACGGGGCTTAATGGATGATGATCTGGAGACAACACCCAAATGCGAGGACGAGTGGAATATGTGACCGGTTATTGGTGAGGTCCCCTTCGGGGGTACACGTGGTGGTTGTGGTTGATACCAAAAAGTACGCTGGCAATGGTTTTCATGTCACCTTTTGCAGGGTGGCATGTTCCTCGATGTGCTGTTTCATTGAAAAAGAAAGTCAATTTGAGACGGGTCTTAGATCGGCCCAACTCCCTTAACAAGGGAGGTGTGTGTAACATAGCTTTAGTACACATAATTTGCTACCTGTGTCCTTTATTATTCACAGGGTCTATAGTGATATGCACGGATACCACTAGTGGTTTGACCACGGTGAGATAAGGCCCAAGCGGCAGGAGCTCACCTAAATCTTCCCCACTCATACTCCAGTACTGTTTCTCTGAAAAATTTTGGCGATTTCCGTTTTGCATTATAATAAATAAATAAAAACTACGAAATTTCCCGTCAATGTTAAAACACTTCCAGAAAGTGTAGAACTTACAAATTTCATTCCAGTTTGGTTTTTGTAATTCCTTGTTGCAAAATCGGGAATGGTACCTCGGAATATGGGGAATGATAAAAACCCTTCAGAGCAAGAGTACTGGGGTATGAGGGAATTTCAAAAAAAAATTTTAAATAACCCAAAGTAACTTCTGAGTATTTGCGCAATAGATAAGAAATTAAGATAGCCTTCCTTTTAAAATGATATGAATCCCACAATCTTTAATGGTTCGCTGGAAAGTTGCTGAAATCCTTTAGAGCAACAGCACTGGGTTATATGGAAATTTTAAAATAATCCAAAAAAAAACTTCCGGATGAACCATAGAATATTTTGAAATGGGGCACATATCATTTTCAAGGGGAGGTCATCTAGTTTTTGTAATCTATTGCCCAAATACTCAGAAATTGCTTTGGACTATTTTTAAAAATTTTTTAAATTTCCATATACCCCAGTGCAATTTCCTTTTCAAAATATGGTTAAAGGCTACCATTGGTTCAGGAAATAAAACTAATGTTGTAGCGTTTGTCAACACAATGAACAGCAACTAAAAATTTTTTTATTAAAATTTTTTTTAATTTATCTTCTAAATATGTTTTTTTTTTTGCTGTATCTTTTTTTATATATATATATTAAAATCGTCAAATATACTCAATATCAATTACTAACGTAACATTTATATTTATATTACCGAAGACTAATCATACTCGGTAACACTGTTTCTCATTTGTCATTTTACTTGCTGCAAGTGTCAAAATTTTACTTGCAAGATAATTTCATTGCCAGTTCAGCTGCAAGTTCGAAGAGTGTGAGTGGGTTAGTACAAAAATGTGAATTCGCTTTTTCATGTGGAAACTCTAGGTTATAGAAAAACCGTATTTTAAACAATTATTAATCTTACGTCTAATTAGCAATCAAATACCCCGCAAAAAATTATGGAAGTGATTTTTTTGGTAGTGCATCTTTAACCAATTAAAAAAAAAAAAAAAGCGATTGGCATATTTTCCATGTTGAACTTTTAATGATTTTAATCAATACCTTTCCCTCAAAAATTTTATTGCAATTTTAGCACCAGAATTATACAAAATTACACATAGCCTGAATGATGCTAATGAAAATGTATTCGAGTATGAGATTTTGTAGCTTTTTAGAAAAGCATTTTATTCAGAAAAAAGTTATCTTAAGAGTAAAACTTCATTTCTTCTTTAAGCATAGAAGTACTTTAAGACTACAGTTGTAGAGATTTTTTCCCTTTTTTTCCTCACTTTTTTTTTGCTGGGTGTGAGTGCTCATTTACATATTGACTATAGAGAATCAAACATTTTTTTAATTCCCTTTTTAATCTTTTTAATTATTAAATAGCCAGAAATTTCTGTAATTTTATTTATTTTTACTAATTTTCTTTAAAATTTAAAGCTTATAGCTTTTTTTCATAAAACTTGCAGTATTTAAAAACTCTTTTTTTTAAATCAACAAGCCATTTAGCTTCATCCTGGCAAATAAATAAATATGCAATATAATCGTATTGTTAATAAATCGAGTGTATTGATTGTATTTGCAAATGTTTAGTTGTTTATTCATTTTTTTTCCTATTTTTATTTTTATTTATTTATCTGGTAAATACATATTTGTATAATTGAAACACGTTTGGTTTTGTTCACACATTGTGTTGCTGCTGTTTGTTGTTGATGATTTGTTTTTTTTTTTTTGTGGTGCCATAACTTTACTTCGATATCTTATTTTTATGGTTTAAATGTGTGTAGTGGCACATATTTATAAGTTGAATCATAAAAAGTTATTAGCAGTACTTTTGGGTCATAACTTTCAAGGGCTATTTCTTATTTGTCTCCTTTGTGGCTTTTATTTCTACTTTTCTCCCTTTTATTACCGATATTTATTTGTGTGAAAATATGTGCGTGTCTCACTGTAAAGGTGTTAACGTGATTTATTTTATTTGATTAAAATCTACACAAATATTGGAATTTATGGAGTTTGTATATCTTAAGGGAAACAAAACTAATGATTATTAAAATATGTACGTAATAGTCATAAATGTATGTATGTTTGTACAAGAATATACGAGTATATTACTAAGAAAAATCTACTTTTTTTACCTTCAAATCTGTGTGATATAAAATACAAGGTTGTCCAATCCAAACGATGTGAATTGAAAATAAAACAAAATGTTTTCAGAGAATTATCTTAATATTTTTAAATAGAAGGATCTATGAAAATGATGTGTGAAACAATATATCGGCCAAATTCTCGTCACCTTAATCCAATGATAAATATTTTCAAAGACTCTGAGACATAATTGAGGTTCAACAATGTCATTAATATGCCGAGTTATCTCATCCTTTAACTCGTAAATTGTTCTTGGTTTATTGACGTACTCTTTTTCTTTAAAATTTCACCAAAGAAAGAAGTCAAATGGTGTCATGACATAAGGTATTACGGCAATATATAGCGAAAAAGAATCGTTCTTTTATTGGCTGTGTGGAAAGACATATCGTCCAGGTCCATATCCTCTATTTCTGACCTCAAGAAGTTTGTTATTATCTCGTAGTAGCGAACAGCATTCACGGTAACTGCTTGGCCAACCTCTTTTGCCACAGCAGCAATATTTTCCTGCAGAACGAACTAGTTAAACATGCACAGGTGGTTTCACATTTCTGTAGGTTTTGCTGAAATTTATCTACAATTCTTCCAATTGTGAACACATTTGGTCGATTATGCTGATCAAAAAAAAAATTACAAATTGAACGATTTGAATGCCCATTTTCGTAAAAAGCTTCTATAATCTTAATGAGCTGCTCAATTGTGTTTCTCTCAATAATTGACTTTTTCAAACACTAAAACAAAGAAATGTCAAAGTAAATTGGGCAAAAAATTTGACTCACAATTAATTATTATGGTTGGACTACCCTTTACTTGATAGGTTTTTATGCAGACTTGAAGTGGAATATTTCTATTCAATTTGTAAATTGATTAGACAGCCTGCCATAAAGAATAAATTTAGGATAAACAAACATTTTTACAACAAGTTATAGAGGTGTAGTTTTACTTTATGTGCACTCATAAGAAGAAAATGAAAACTAATTATTGTGCTAGATAACTAATCTGAATCCAGCTGTTGGGCAAAGGGAAAGCAAGAGAGAACAAACTCTTGCTTGTATGTGCTTTTTAGTTTTAATAGTACTTGAGTGACTTGTATAAAAACATGATGTTCTTTTCATATTCAATTTATTCTAACCAAATCACGTACTTGCAATATTAATCATTATTTAATACTCAAATAGCAAATAATACACGTTTGTTGCACACGAGTACTTAATGCCAAAGAGATGTACGGATACAAAATTTGTTAATAATTTTTATAATTTCTTTTTGTCTGCATTAATTCATTGTGAGTATTTTTTATTTATATTTGCTTTTGCCATTAATGCTTTTTATGTGAAACGAAATACATTCATATTAATTATTTTCATAATATTTTATTCATTTTTTATTCATGTACTTAAACATATTCAGCCCTGTTCTGTAAACTGAGTTCCAGAAAAAAAATTTCGATAAAAACTTAACAAACAAGTTAAATTCAGCTGTGCCGTGTCTTATATTTATGTCAGCAAAATATTAATATTTTTCACTTTCCCCAGGCTTCTAAAATATCAAAAACAAACAAAAAAATTTAAGGGAGTGAAGATAAATATGCCGCGTTAAATGTGTTTTAACGTAGCCTTCGAAGTTTTTTAGTATTTCTAAATATATTTCCAGTATCAATGATATATTTATCAAATACGTCTTATTTCACTAAATATTTGTATATATATTTTTAGCAGTAATTTAGCGGAGGTCGTCTAACTTTATAATCTACTACCCAAGTACTCAGTAATTACTTTGGATTATTTAAAAAAAAAAATTTTAAATTTCTATATACTCCAGTGCACACCCCCGGGGTGTGTCTTCTCGGTGAAATTCCACCTTGATGTATCACTACCGGGGAATATTGGTGCGCCAGCACCTGGAACTGCCATGGGTTTGAATCTTTCAGAAGGAAACCTGAGGGTTTACCTAAAGGATACTTTCGGGGTCCGACCAGTGACTCTCAACACTGGTACCACGGGAGCCGGTAGCCCCACAGAAGAAGCACTAATGTCCGAGCAATGGGTTAAGAGCTGATGCTCACGAATGGTTGAACAATGAGTGCTCGGAGTCTGTAGACCGAACTTCGTTCCAACCCCACGGGGTTTAATGGATGATGTTCTGGGGACAACATCCCTGGTTCGTTGTTCGGTCAGTGGACTTCGTGCACACCCAACTGCTCGGACAGCGGAATCTGTGACCGGTTATTGGTGAGGTCCCCTTCGGGGGCTCACGTGGTGGCTGTGGTTGAAACCAAAAGGTACGGTGGAAACGGAGTTTATGTCACCGTTGGCAGGGTGGCATGTTCTTCAATGTGCTGTTTCATAGAAACAGATGTCACTTGACACGGGTTTTGGATAGGCCCAACTCCCTTAACAAGGGTGGTGTATGTGACATGGCAGAAACACACACAATTTTCTACCTGTGTCCTTTATTGGTCACAGGGGCTATAGTGGTAGGCATGAATACCACTAGTGGTTTGATCACGGTGAGATTAGGCCCTAGCGGCAGGTGCTCACCTAAATCATCCACATGCATACTCCAGTTCTGTTGCTCTAAATGATTTTGGCATTTTACATTTTTCATCATAAAATAAAAACTACGAATTTTCCCGTCAATGTTAAAACACTTCCAGAAAGCGTAGAAATTATAAATTTCATTCCAGTTTGGCTTTAGTAATTTGCTGTGGCAAAATCGGGAATGGTACCTCGCCAAAATGAGGAATGATAAAAACCCTTCAGAGCAAGAGTACTAGGGTATGAGGGAGTTTCACAAATTTTTTTAAAATAATACAAAGTAACTTTTGAGTATTTGCGCAACAGCTTACAAGTGTAGACAGCCTACCCTTTAAAACAATATATGTATTATTCCACAATCTTTAATGGTTCGTTGGGAAAATGCTAAAATTACTTAGAGCAACAGCACTGGGGTATATGGAAATTTCAAAATAATCCAAAGTAACTTCCGAAAAAGATTGCAAGATGAGACACATTTGATTTTAAAAAGGAGGTCGTCTAAATTTGTAATCTAGTGCTTAAATACTTAGAAAGTACTTTGAACTATTTTTAAAAAATTTTTGTAATTTCCATATCCCCTAGTACTCTTGCTATTAAGGATTTTTATCATTCCCCATTTTGCAGAGGTACCACTACCTATTTTACCTATGCAAATTAATGAAACCAAAAAGGAATTTAATCTATAGGTTCTAAGTTTTTTCTGAGTAGTTAAGCAATAAATTAGAAATCTAGAAGACCTCTTCTTTAAAAAGATATGTGTCCTTACCCGAAATATTCTATGGTTAGTTTGCAAATTGGTAAAATATCTTAGAGAAATCAACGTGTGCATAAACATTTGTATTTATGTATGTACTTATATGTCTCTTAAGCATATGTATTTTATAAATATGTCATACATACTGAAAAGATTTTTACAAGTACTAAAAAACGTAAGGAGTTACGTTAAAACATATTTAATTCACCATATTTATCTTCACTCTCTTCAGAAAATTATATAATTGAAACGAATAATTTATTAAGCTTAAGGTCGTATTAACTATAAAAATTAATTTATTTATTATTTGAAAGAAATATTGATAAAAAAACTAATTTTTTTTATACAATCTCAACTTAAAAATCTAGCCGTTTCAATAAAAAAATTATAAAAAATAAATGACAAACATGGATAAAAATAATTTTCTTGGAATACCTATTTCTTATTAATCCTAAATAAATAATTAATTTCAGTTCAAGAAACTAAAATGAAGGAGTTCTAAGAAAAAATCTGTTCTGAGAACCTCATTTTTAATATCTACAGTCACTCAATTTTTAAATTAATAAAAAAAGAAATTTTAAGAAATGGGAAAACAAAAAGATTTATTTTCTTTTAATTTTGAAAAACATTTGTAGAAATTTTGTAAGCCAAATTTTGAATTAAAAGCAAGTTTTTAGCAACAAGAATTGGAGCTCAAAAACTTCATTTTGATGTTAGATAAAAATTGAACTTCAAATTACAAAACACAAAAAAGCCTTTGTTTGGTTTTAAAATTTTTTCGTTTCTCAAAGTGATTCAATTTATAGAACAGAGCCAATGATAAATTTATTTAAAAAAACATTTTTTTTGTTTGATTAATTAAAAGCTTATTAGACATAGAAAACTTATTTCGTAACACTTTATTCAATACAAAAAGAGAAAATATATTGAAAATTTAGCCTTTAACAGTTTTGTTTGTTATTTGTTATTCTTTGCAGCAGCTGCTATAGAAGTAATCTTTTCTCTAATACTTCAAGTACTTATCATTTTATAAAGCTTGCTTTCTTTTTAACAAATGCTGCTAATTATAAAAAAAGAGAATAACGAAATAAAACAAAAAAAATTTAATCCAAAAGCATAAGTAGCTTAAAAAGAAAACACAATTTTTTCAATTGGCGTTTTAATTTATAGTTAATGTTTCAGAGCAACGATGGCAATTAGTTCTAGTTAAACTGTTATCAAAAATAAAATTAAAGCAAATTGAGGTAATGTTTGGCATTAAAGCTAGAGGCGAAATTTTTTTTTTTTTTTGTTATTCTTGATCAAAATTAGCTTTTGCTGCAGTATTACATTTTCAATTATAATGAAATTTTTCTAATATTTAGAAAGTCGTAAAATTATAAAGTTAATTATAGAATACTTCCCAATAAACTTCACAATTTTTTTTCGCAAGCATGAGTGAGTATTTTACCATTCAAAATAGAAAACATCATTCGTTATTTTATTTACTAATGATATAAAGGGTGTCCCAACAAGAACGCAAGATTTAAATTTTAAATAAATGACTGATGCAGCAATTGAATTGTTTCTCTGGCTGTATGACTGGTTATCATTTCACGATACCGAACACTATTGACTGTTTGCGCTTGACCTGCCTCATTTTCATAAAAAAAAGGTCCAATGATTTCTCCAGCCCAAAAACCACACCACACAGGGACACGTTGAGTATGCATTTGCTTCTCATGAATCACTCGAAGATTTTCCTCACTCCAAGTGCGACAATTCTGCCTATTGACGAAGCCATCAAGCTGGAAATGGGCCTCGTCACTGACTTTATCGGAAAAATCTGCATTTTCATGTTGTCTCTCCAATACCCAATTAACGAACTCCCTTCGCTGTCCATGGTCATTTTTTACTAACTTCGTAGCTTCTACAAGCAAACAATAACAATTGTTTAAATGTCAAACAATGACACTTCGAATGGCGCCAAATTTAAATCTTGCGTTCTTGTTCGGACACTATTTATTTTCGTTTCTGCCCAAATGCCGCTCAATTGTCAGCTGTAGAGCTTTTAGAATAACTCTAGGTTAAACACAAAAATTTCACCACTTTCAAGAAATCTATAAAAGATTTTGCAACATTTTTCCAACATACTCGTATTTGTTTTCTACTAGTTGTTCCCTTACTAAATATGTGGGTAGAGTGGAAAAAATTATTTAAAAAAAAGTTATATATACCCTTCTTACTTACAGTGAAGGGTATAAAAATATAGGATCAAGAATAACAAAAAAAAATCTGCTTAAGCGAGTTTTTTTTTTGTTTGTAAAAGTCAGCTGATCAGTTTGACTACATATCAGAATTGTTTATTAGAAAATAAACGAAAAAGAATTGTGAAATTAATAGTTTTGTTTTTTAGTAGAAAAAAATAGGAATTTAGTTTAAAAAAATGCTCAGTGGCAACAACTTGAAGGCGTGTGAAATAAATTTTACTTCAATTTTCTAGATATAAAAGATTTCATAGCTTTGATCTTGTTGCTTACAATGTTATCGACTGCGTTATATTTTTTTCAGCCTACATTCATTTTTTTATATCATTCTTTAATTTTTCGATTTGTCGAAAAGCAAATATCGTTAAAAGTTTTTACTCAATGTTTTGCAATTCATTATTTTCGTTTGATATTTCGCTTTTCAACTCTTCGGTTTCCTCTTGTGGTAATAATTTTAATGAGAATAACTCTTGCTCAAGACTGCGTAGTATATTGAACTGCTTTTCGTTGTCTACTTTTAAAACGTGTCCTTTTTTTGAAGAATTGGTCTTTGAATACAAAACACACTCTGATAGAAATAAAAACAAATGTTACTTACAGTTCTGGATTTAAATTATTAACATCTTCCATATTAAGCTCAGTATTATCTTTAGGGGGTTCTTCAATTTCATTTATTGGTGTATTTTCTAGCTCTGCATGCTTATATAATTATATTCTTCGAGAATTGAAGCCACCAACTTTTTATTACGTTCATGTTTTTAAATTCTGAATGCTCGTTCTACATGCAATTTTGTCTTAAAAAGAAATTTTCTATCTGAAGATTACAAATAATTCCATCAGTTCGGACTTTACAAACGTGGACTCAAAAAGTTGAAATAAACCTTATTCATTTCAACTTTTTGCTACTTATTTTCTTTTTCATAATTCTGATATGTCGTCAAATTGATCAGTAGTGCGATTTACTATTCAATTTGAAAGAAAAATGTTTGGTTAGAAATAGTTAACTCTAACATTATAGAATTTGTGATTCAGTAAAATTTTTAACTGTCAGCTGTGTGGTTAAATAAAAGCCAGAATTGCGTGTGGTGCTTACTTAATCGAAAAATAAAAGTCAATGACTCTTGAATAAAAAAATCACCATTTTCGGTTGTTATACATAATAGTACTCAGTAATCACATTAGTGGTGAATTTTTAACACCAAAAGTTAATCGAAAATTACTCAATCACACATAATATGGATTAAAAAGTCTGCATAAAATAGAAACAATTTAATCGTTAAAAATTTCTCTAATGTTTTATTAACAATTGCGATCAACCAAAAGTCCTAGTAATGTGCATTGTTTCTTAAAAAGTTCTTATAAACGTTGCAAAAAGAGTACAATTTTAACTAGTGATTTCTATTAGTGCTTTGCAATTACAATAACTAAAACTGCAGTAGTAAAATATATTTTTATAAAATTTATAAAGAAGGCACAAAAAAAGTAAAATAAAAAAATTTCTTATCTCAAATTTATACTTTAAAATTAAATGTTTTAATAGGTTTAAGTTTTACTTTTAAAGGTAGATATTTTTTAGTCTTAATTAGTATTTATTTTTTTTCTCTTGTTTTTATATAATTAGAGAAAATGCAACATAAATTTTGTTTTAATTGGACGCTTAAACGTTTTCCACTCAATGATTAAGAAGAAATTCCAACTGAAAATTACTTAAGCAGTTATACGGTTAGACAGACACACACAATAAAATAAATAAATGAAAAGACTCAGCTTAGCGGTAAAGAAACAGGAAGAATTTTTAAAAGCCT
The DNA here is from genome assembly GCA_947397855.1 of Thelaira solivaga. Taxonomy (NCBI): domain Eukaryota; kingdom Metazoa; phylum Arthropoda; class Insecta; order Diptera; family Tachinidae; genus Thelaira; species Thelaira solivaga. The sequence goes on along the minus strand of OX377613.1, from coordinate 54,099,186 downwards.
TTTGCGTTATTCTCTTCGAACTGCTACCCATTCTAGCTTGCCTTCTAGGCAGACTTACAAGAATGCCTTTGATTTTCTTTTAACTTTCGTATGTTTTTATTCTGTACTCTGTCAGATTGTGTATGTATTGCGTTGTGAGTTTTTGTTATTAAAAATTTTAAGTTTATAAAAATAAAGAATAAAAAAGCAAGTTAATAATTTAAAGATATAAAGTGTTGTTCTCTATAGTCCCAAATGGCTGGAAAAAAATGCTGCGCCACTTTTATTTTTTTTTTTTTTTTTTTTTTTTTGGCAATTTGTGCAGCATAAGAAAATGTCTTTAAAAATAAATTAATTCATGAAAAAAATTAAAGTATATTTAGCGCAAACTACACAGAAAAAAAATTAGGAACCAATTAAAAATTTTAATTAAAAAATTTGTTAAAACAATTAAATTTTTAATTGAATCAGTTCACTATTTAATTAATTTTATATATTTTTTTCAGTTTAATTAAATATTTAATTGACTCAATTAAAAATTTTATTGATTTAACAAATTTTTTAATTAAAATTTTTAATTGGTTCTTAATTTTTTTTTCTGTGAGAAGACATAATTAAAAATTATTTACAAACCAATAAAAAGAAAAATCGTTCTAAACAAATTGTTACAAAAAATCATGCTGTTGTCCCACTGTTGATATTTTTCATAAGAAACTGTATTATATCAATTTGTTATTTAAGCTAATACGCAGAATTTGTGAATGTAATGCTTGTGTGAGAGCTTTTATAGTATTTTTGTAGTATTTATATCTGTATTAGTGTACAAGTTTCATGTTAGTTTTAAGTGTTCTACAGTTGGCTAGATTTAAAATTACCGTTACAGCTTGATTTCATTCTTGTTAAATCTAGAAAATGTATTATATATACTATCTATGCAACGTTAAACAGAAAACAAGATGTGTAATAAATAGTAGAGTGTCGTTGAGACGTTTTTAATAAAAGTGTGTTTCTTCAATAAGTGCAGAGAAAAGTGTAATACTACTTGTGTTTTATTTTAAAATACCGAACCAGTTTATTAACCAGTTTAAACGTAACAATATTTAAATCTCAATAATTTATTAATTAAAGCTTTTGTTTCATAATTTTCTAATCAGAAAAATGCTTACATAACAATTAGTAGTCTTGGGTAGTACACGAACGAGCTATTCACATTGTACTATTCACTTATTTGAACTGAACGAACTAGTCCGTGTTTTGAATTCGTATAGTTCATTTGATTGCTGATCATTTTAAATGAAGGATTTATAAATGAACGAAAGAACTAAACTTAAACGAAATAATGACGAAGGAACGAAAGTTGCAATTTATTTTCTTTTACAAAAATGGTATTTAAAACAAATAAACTGAAGAAAATAAAATGTATTATGCATGCTAAAAAGCTTACTTTTAAGTTTTTTAAAATTAAACCTTAATTTTTTTTTCAGCCACAGTGACTAAAGTACTTTTTGAATTACATTATAAAAAAGAAATCGAAAACTAAATTTAAAAATGTTTCTAATTTTATTTTCTTTTTTTTAATTTCTATTTTCGTAAAAAATTCCTTTCAATCCCTATGCGATATCATTTTACATAATAAAGAACGTTCAGTGACAATCAAAAGTATAAGTGATAAAGATACAAAAGATCAAATGAACTAAATGAACTTTTGAACTAAGAAGAGCGCTCACTAAAATGAACTACGGAGCACAAGTCTAACAATTAGTAAAAGCAAATAAGGCAACAAACTATGTTTGTATTTAAAGGAAATTAAAATAGACTTGAAGTAGATGTTGTAAGAAACTAGTATGCAAAATTTATTATAATTTCCACTTCAAGTCTTATTAATCTTTTTGAATTGAATTGAATTTAATTGAATTAATTATTGTAAACTTAATTTTTAACAAAAAAAAAAAAAAAATAAGCGCTTGTTTATTATTCCTTAGGGAAAATGTGCTTAATAAGTCCTTAATAAACAAAAAAATATTTTTTAGTAATTTGGCTGCAAATAAGTAGTAGTAATAGAAAATTCTCTAGTTTAGATACTGAAGACTGTAAGTGGCCTTCAATTCATTTGAGTTTTTAAGATAAAGCCTTTAGTTAACTTGAGAAGAAAAAGCCAGTAAATACATTTTTCATTAGGCCTTTAATAAACAACTCTAGAAATCTTTTCCATTGAAAACAATTTAGAAACATTCGGTCTGCAAAAACATTGTCTATAAAATGAGATGGATATGAGTAGAGAATTCATGTACTTTTAGCTTCTATATAAGGTCCCTTTACTGCTGCTTTTCACCGCTAGAGAGTAAATAAAATACTCATCATTTAAAAAGACAAGGATGTGTTTTTAATTATTTAATGAGGTGCTTTTGTACGTATAAGCAAATAATTTTGTTCACTAACTTTCAGTTACAAAATCAATTAATGCTTATTGAATGAATGTGTATTTTTTACTGAAAAGTTCAAATGTGATTGGGATACAAATAAATGATAAAAGCCCAAACACGAATAATATTATTTTGTTACAGCTATCTTTTTCATTTCCAATTTTTTTTTTTGCAGGAAATTCTCTTTTTGCCAAAAAGAAATTAATCATTAATTAATCATTACACACAGAAAACAGCTTCTATTGAGAGAACTCAATTTGTTATCAATAAAAAATTTTGTTGTGATAATAATTTTTTTTTATCAATCAGAATTCTATAATTGATTCCAAAATTTTTTTCTCTTAAATTTTCTATCGCCACAATTGAAAAATTGCATTATCGCAAATGAATTTTTGATTGATAACAAATTCAAGTTTCAAATCTCTGATACAATAACAAATAACTAGATATTTTCGCCAGGTCTCGCTCGCTCCGATCCATTATTACGTGAGTTTGTATAATGTGTAGAGAGCGTATGTACCAATTTTTAGAGAAATCCATTTAAAAATAAATTTGTGTTGTTAAAAAACCCATTCAAATAAATACAGCCCTTTACTTATACCTTCGCTAGAATTACTAGCAGAGACACCCATTAAATATTTCAGGCATTAATTAAGTATGGACACACAGCTTGAGTGAAAATCGTTGAAAAGTGTACCTTAAAAGAGGCGTGACTAATCCAAAAGTATACAGATTATATGTGTCAAATTTTAGAATTGTCTAATTAGAAAAGAAAAATTTTTATAGTCAACAAATAAAGAATCAAACAGAAAGTCAATTTAATTTATATATGCTCGTTAGGGCGGTTAAATTTTTTTTTTTTTTGATGAAGCGTATAACAAAAACATAATCTATAGGTGATTCTGAGAAATTTTGCTCAAGAGACCATAACTCTAAGTCGGACTTGGAGCCCCCCAAAATTTCAAAATAGTTTAATTTAATTTTAAAAAAATCTCGAAAAAAGAAATCGAAGATTGAGAAATCGGTTTTTTTTCGAGATTTTTTTTTTGCAGATTATGAAAGTTCAGATAATTTCCAACAACTTTTATTACGATAAATTTTTTTGTTTTCGAACTCCTTTGTAGGAAAATCGATCCTCTTTGTAGGAAAATCGATCTGAAAAAATCAACTTTTTAAAGTTTCAACTAAAAAACACTATTTTTACATTCTTAATTAAATTTTTTTTCAATATTATTCTCGAACTTTCAAACAAGCCCAGATTGAGAAATCTACTATAATTCTATCCGATTTTATGACGAATTTAATTAAATTATTCTATGTATTTATATATGGAAATATATCTATTTTGAAATTTTGGGGGGCTCCAAATCCGACTTAGAGCTATGGTCTCTTGAGAAAAATTTCAAAAAAAAATCGTTCCATACAATTTGACCCGCCCTAATACTCGTATATAAATTTAATTAAAAAAATTTTTAAATTCCAGTTTTAATTTTTTTGTTTTTGTTTTATAATTAACTAAAAATTAAATGAAGTTTATGTTGTCTTTTATGCTTTCAAGTTTCAAATCTCTTATACAATTCTGATAAATTATTAACAATTAAATTTAATTTGTAATTTGTTGTTATTTTTTTTTTTATTAATTTAAAATGAAATCTTGTAGTCCAGTCCTTAAACTGTTATTTATTTGCTTGAACTGTTAATTAAAAGTTTATGTTGGCTTTAATAAATCACGATCAAATGTTTGTTTGTTCTCTACTTCCAACTATTTATTTGTGCGATTATTAATTTAAACAGGAATACATGTTGCTTTGTTTTATTTTATTTTTCACTTCTCAATGGTTCGTTCTACCATAACTTTTTTTTTTTTTGCAGGCTATAAACGTGTAGCTTGGCCACCAACATCTGAGGAAAGAATTGTACGTGAATTTACACCACAACCTCAGGCACAATATCAGCCAGCGCCAGCTTTTAATCAGCAACATCAACCATCTGCTGTTACTGCTGTACCACCAACTCAAGTAAGTTTCTGTTTTAATGCGTAAAATGAAAAACGATTTTTAATACCGGAAAAGAAAAGCGTTGTTGTTTCCTCTCTTTTATACCCTTTCAAATGCTGTAATTTAATATAACAAAGTGTAAATATTATAAATTAAAAAAAAAAAAACTGTGTACATATTTAGTTGTTGCAAGTTTATTCATGTTATTTTTATTTTTTGTTATACCACGTATTAATTCCTGCTACAAGTTCAGGTAGTAACCCTATTGTATTTTTTGTAAATATTTTGTGTATTTTACAGAACTAGTTCTTAATACTGTTTAACAAATAATTTTAAAAACAAATTCGTTCAGTGTTTTGGTAAATAGAGTTTTTACACATCTCGGTCAGCATTTTAAAAGATATTTTTTTTTGGCATTATCTAAAATGACTGTAAACTTATGAAGCCATTAATTTGCAGAAATGTTGAGAATGTATGCGATCATATGTGACCTTGTCTATGAAAAGGTGGCTTATGACTCAAAAAAGAAATTGCGAGAAACAGCTGTTAAAGATAAACAATGCATTTCGTCAGTTTCTCAGTAGTTTTTCTTTTGCATTATAAACAGTCATGCCCAAAAGGCATCCAAAAAAGGCAAAAGAGCATAAATGAGATAAGTTCGATCCTGTTTTTAAATTTTTCAATTCCATTTATTATCTTGATTCTGGATTTTCAATAAAATTCTGTTTTTCTTTCATTTGTGCTCTTCTCTACATTCTCTACATTTTTAGTACACTTCTAAGCAAGTTAGGACTTTCTAGTTTTCACCACGTAAAAGAGCGTCTCAAAAACTATTGAAACCACCTTTTCATAGCCAAGGTCACATATATTGATCAGCCACATGTTTAAATGTGTGTTTGCTTTACGATCTAGAATAAAATAAAATGCTAACCGGGATAGAATATTTTTTTTTTTCAAAAACGAATTAAGTTTCTATTGTAAATAATTTTATTTAATCATTCCTTTTTTTTATTTTAATATTTTAAAAGAAAAAATTTAATCCAATTTAGTTTTAAGCAAAATTTAAGCAATTTTATACCTTTTACCAAAATAATTTTAACACTTAAAGAAAGTAAATAATATGTTTTTAATTTTAATATTTTAAGAAAGCTAGTTAACAAAAGACTGTAAATTAGGCTAATGTAAATAACACTGCCAAACAAAATTCAAATTTTTCAAGGTTCTATAAAATAGGACAAAAATATATATTAATTGTAGAGATAGAGGATTCAAAAGTTCTAAAAAAATGTTCAATGCAAAATTCTACTAAAGGGTGTTTTTTATAGACGTATAGAACTTTAAGTTGGCATTACTGTTCAAGATGGCGACCGATTTAACAGCTGTCAAGTGATTTATTTTCAGTTTGGTTTGGCAATTCGTCATGAATAGACTCACGCCTGAACAACGCTTGCAAATGGGCACAAAACGAGATTGCCGTTGTTCCCGATTTTCATAAGCGAATTTTGTTTAGCGATGAAGCGCACTTCTAGTTGAATGGCTACGTCAACAAACAAAACTGCCGCATTTGGAGTGAAGCTAATCCTCAAGTGTATGTCGAAATACCGTTACATCCAGAAAAACTGACGGTTTGGTGCGCTTTATGGGCTGGTGGAATCATTGGTCCGTACTTCTTCAAAAACGATGATGGCCAAAACTTTACAGTCAATGGTGATCGGTATAGAGCCATGATTAGTAACTTTTTCTTTCCTGAATCGAACAATCATGATGTCCACGAGCTGTGGTTCCAACAAGACGGCGCAACATGTCACACAGCTCGTGCCACAATCGATTTATTGAGAGACACGTTTGGTGACCGCCTAATTTCACGTTTTGGACCTGTGAATTGGCCTCCAAGATCTTGTGATTTAACACCGCTAGACTACTTTCTGTGGTCTATGCGGAAAAGCCACAAACGCTTGACCATTTGGAAGACAAAATTCGCAGTGTTATTGCCGATATACGGCCACAAATGTTGGAAAAAGTCATCGAAAATTGGACGTCCAGATTGGACTACATCCGAGCCAGCCGTGGCGGTTCATATGCCAGAAATCATATTTAAAATGTAATGCCACAAGATTATCTTTCGGATAAATAAAATTCATGTCAATCGAATAATAAACCGTTGTTTTATTGCAATTTAAAGTTCTATACGTCTATAAAAAAACACCCTTTAATATTATTTATATAGACTAAAGCTTGTATTCAAAGAAAATTAAAGTAGATTTGAAATCGATATTGTGACAAATTTGTATGAAAAGTTTTTCATCATTCCCACTTGAAGTCGTTATTAGTCATTTTGAATAGCAGCCTAGCACTCTTTAAAAAAAAAAAAGAAATTAATCTAGACTTTAAAGTCAAGATTATAGAACTTTCTCATACAATTATTAAATAAATTTTGCTGTAAGTTCTTCAAACTTCAAATTAAATTAAAAAGAAAGTTTTTATTTATTAAAATATTTGTTCTTTTAATGCTATCACTTCAAGCCAATTCCCATTAAATATACTTGTGACATTTATACATTGTTACTTGATCTTTGAAAAGTACTTTTTATGTGAGATAGTTGGTTTAAACTTGAATTTATTTCATTAAATCAGTCTTAGATATAAAAGAGTTATGCTGAATTACACTCAACACTTCCTAAAAAAATATTGTTATCGCCACTGCATTTATCGAATACCCCTGTTAAGTCGGGTATCAACTACCTACTAAATAATCGTACTCATTTAACTTAAAAAAAAAAAATCATGTCTAGAAAAGGCGCATTTTATAAGAAGTCTTTGAAAGGTCAAGTACGACAGCTCCACCATTTTTTAAAACCTATATAGTACATTTCTATAAATTCATATTTTTTATTAAATTCATATTTCTCAAAAATTCGTATTTATACTCTCGCTTATGTTTTGCACTAAAAAGTACGTATGAATAATTAAAGTATAATTAAACTAAACTTTATTTATGTAATAATTTTAATATTTGTAAACAGGAATTATAACATACAAATATAAAACTGAAGTATTAAAATCTATATTTGGTGTTTAAAATCTAGCGAAACATAGCGACGGGAGAATTCCCGTAACAAATATCTTTGCTTTATTTTTATGCTCGACATTATGTAATTCCAGAACAATTTTACTGAGATGTAACAAGTCAGTCACTATGTTATATAATGTTCTCAGAAAAAATTAAAATTTTTAAAATTATTAATCTTTCTTTGTGCTTAATTCCAGAATTGTGTTGGTTATTTTAAATTTATTGTTGTCCTCTTAATATTCTTATGAGATATTTATTCAGTACAATAAGTACCGAAGGGGATAGCATATCTATATAGACCATTTCATCAAACGCTACTCTGAATCCTCAGCAGATTACTCCCAACATTTATATTGTAAAAGCCATTGACTAAATAAGAATTATTTGTCAATAGTTCCAAAAAAATTCAAATATTCAAACTAAAAACTCAGTAAGCATTGAACTGAATAAACAAATTTCCCAACCAACATTTTAATATTGAGAACTATATATTCTATTATTATGCTTCTCTTCGAATGCCCTTTGGCTATTACTGAAATGTAACTAAAAAGTATATGAAAAACAAAAATAATAATAAGAAAAACATAGGGTTTCTCTTTAATGTGCACTTGTATTTACATATGTAAGAGTTTTATTTGGAATTCAAAATAAAATTATTACATAATTTTTAAAATTATTTGCTTCGCTGCTTCAATATTTTCAAATTTTGTTGATGTACTAAAACCGCCAGGACAAGGATTTCCATTGACATCCCCGACAAATTTGAAGTGGATTCCGCAAATATAACAAATAATATATTGACACAACTTTCTTTGCTTTATTTTTCTAAGCTAAACAAGCTCACTACATCACGTACATTTGAAAATAGTTACTGTTTTAGCTTGTTGTAAGCAACACACTCATGTTAGTGGGGGTAGTGCAGTACCAGCATGTCAAAAAACTTGAAAATCGAACGTATGTACCCACGTAAACTGAAAATTAACGTTATTTATTAAATACATTTTATAAAAAATTATTTTTCCTTTCTCTTTTATTATTAAATAATCTAAAATTTCTTAAAGAATAGACAAAAATTCATCAACTCAATTACGTATTAAAACGGTTTAGTGCAATGGTTTTTGCTCGTATTATTTGGTTTAAAAAAATTAGAACAGTAAAAGATACGGGGGAAACTTTGCCCATAAATTATATTTTCACTTCATAAATGTATAAGTTGGGCACTTAATAATAATTAAGCAAGCATGCATGTTGTGGAAGTCGGGTGGTATGTAGTACGTACATACTCGTATACACGAGTACCTGTGTATATTCATCTATTTCTTTATGTAAATGTATGTGTTTTCAAAGCAAACACAAAGCAAGGCGTTTACAAAAATACCACCCAAACTCACACATACACACACACGTTTTTTAAATAACAAAAAAAAATTGTGTATGAATTATAACGAAAAAAAGGAACTACCAAAAAGTAAACCAAAATCTGACAATAAAAAAGAAAATTAAAAAAAAGGATGTGGTTGAATGTGCATAACGTCAGACATGCCCCTGCCCATAAACGTATGTCTGCGCTTAAATGCACAGACTTTTTTATTTCCCATACAAATTCTTGTGGCATAATTGTGATACACATACACACAACTTATAAGTGAGGGGAGTTGCGAGTCACTAGTATGAACAATGGGTAGAGAATCCTTTTAGGAATCCTTTTAGCAAAAGTTTAGTGTGAAATAAGCTTCACACACAAAAACACTCCTTTGTGGTTAATGTTGAACAATTAGCCCAGCAGAATAATATGCTAAGCTTCATATTCGCACCACAAGAACAACAAAATACAAAATAAAAAAAAAAAAGAAAGGGAAAAAAAAGACACAAGGACTAAATACACGAACACATTAAGACAGTAGCATGTATTTTAAATTTACTGCAGTATGAATGTTGGTAAGTGTAAATGTATGTAAAGCGTAGATAAAATACAAAAGAGATTTTTGTGAAAATTCATGTTATGCTTATTTAATACCAGAAATTCTAAATAAACAATGCGAAATGTATTCATTCATTATTGTCTCTATCCGACATACCCGACAGGATACGTTTTATAAAAATATATACATAAATGCGCACACAGACCGACGTATAAGCTCGTACAGATTAAGGATGGCAAACATTAAAACTGCTGCAAGACCTTAATCTTTGTGCTCGCATATTTTATGTAAAAGAAAATTTTTTTTTTCAGGGTTAAATAACTGTGGCCGTTAGTGAATTTAGTCTAAATGAAAGGAATATTAACAAATGTTGCAATGCAATTTAAAAAAAAAGAATATACTGGACGTCAATAAATCTACAATAAGTGAAAACTTTAAAGCTCTCGAAAATAATCTGCTAACGCATGCGTTGTTTTATGTATAAGACATTTTTCATCAAAAATTCATCACAAGAGTACTTTTTTTTGCTAAAGATAACAAATTAATTATGCCCTATCTCAATACTCACTATTTAAACCATGTGAGCTTTTTCTCATTAAAGCCAAAAAAAAAAAAAAACTTATAAAAGAAGTTAAAGGCTAAACCGCAGTATTGTCAACTTCAATCAAGCAACAAACGGCTATTTTTTTAAGCCATAAAATCTGAACACAATCTCGTATCTAAAACTTTAATTGTTCTCCAATCCGGGTCCTAGCTAAAATTACACTGGTCAACTCTTTAAAATTTTTGCAAAATGTTTTATATTCTTTTTCGCTTAATTAAATGATATTGATTATGAAATTTTTCTAGCAGCTTTAGTTTTTGAGGCTCATATATTAGCTCTTTGATTAAGCATATATCATTTAAAGCGTAGGTCGTTTAGATTTGTAATCTACCACCAAAATACTCAGAAGCTACTTTTGATTTTTTTTTTTTTTTGCTTAAGGATTTTGGCAGTTTCCGTTTTGAATCATAAAATAAAAACTAAAAATTTTTCAGAAAATGTTAAAACACTTCCAGAAAGCTTAGAGCCTACAGATTAAATTTCTTTTTGATTTTGGTAATTTTCCTGACCAAAATCGTGAATGGTACCTCGGCAAAATAGGTAATGGTAAAAATCTTTCAGAAGAAGAGTACTGGGAATTTAAAAAACTTTTTAAAAATAATCCAAAGATTTTTCTGAGTACTTGTACAATAAATTACAAATCTAGACGACCTCCCCTTTAAAATGATATACGTCCCATCTCGTAATCTTTTATGGTTCATTGGGTAGTTACTTTGGATTATTTTGCTGTTGCTCTGAGGGATTTTATCAACTTTCCAATAAACCATTAACGATTGTGGGATGGGATATATATCATTTTAAAGGAAAGACTGTCTACATTTGTAATCTACCGCCGAAATACTAAGAAGTTACTTTGGACTATTTTAAAAATTTTTTGGAAATTTCTTTATACCCCAGTGCTGGTGTTCTTAAGTATTTTGGCAGTTTCCATTTTGCATCATAAAATAAAAACTACGAAATTCTTCAAAAATCTTAAAACACTTCTAGAAAGCTTAGAGCCTACAGATTAAATTCCTTCTTGGTTTTGATTATTTTCAAGTGCAAATTCGGGAATGGTAGCTTGGCTAAATGGGGATTAGTAAATATAAAGAGTTTATGTAGCAAATTTCACCAAAATTCGTTGAAAAATAAGATTTTAATTACTAAAAAAATTCAATAATTTTTAAGTAAAAAGTGGACATGGCAGTTAACTTGGTCAGTCCAAAGATATAATATATTATATAACATATTATGGCAATGTTCCATGAGGTATATTGAGCATATGTTAATTGTAATTGACAAAAGGTTTATTTCATTTGCTTTAATCGGCGTAAAGTGGGCGTGACTAGTTATGAATAAATTACTCATTTCAGTAAGAGGAACTCATTTGAATTAAAGAGTTGAGGATATTATTTAACCAAAATTCTTTGTTATATAATAAATAAAAAAAAAAACTCTCTTATATTCTTATTTATTTGAATTATAAAATCAAAAATGACGATTACCGGTAGATGCCGAAATTAGAAATCTAAGTTTTGGCTGCTGCCCGCTAACATTCTTTTCTCTTTTGAGCTAAAACTTGATTTTTTTTCAAAGAATTACAGGATTAATTTGCTTTAGTTCAGTCTACATTTTCTTCAAAGATTTTAGTTTAGTTAAGTTGGCCTATTCATACGTACGAGTACGGATCGCTATTATTATTAAAAGTGTGAGTTAATTGTATGCCAATTATATTCAATAAAACTCACATTCAACCTTTTGTTAAAAAAAAAACCAAAAAAGTTTAACAAACAAAAAGAAGAAAGAAGAAAAGAACAATAAACCAGAAACCAGAGAGAAGCAAGCAATCAAATAACTTCACACTAAAGTCTAGACTTTTTACTCTGTTCGTTCTGTTTTTTTGCTAAAGCTAAGAAGAAGGAAAACTAAAAACTTTTTATTTTTTGTTTTGTTTGCATGTACAATTTGTTTTGTTTAAGTTTAATCACTACAAAAATAACAAACACCAACAGAAAAGTTTAAAATGATATGGAAACTCAAACAGTTCAATAGTGACTTGGTACATGCTCGTATTGTGCTGAAATTAAGAACAAGAAAATATTTCCCAAAAATGTAAAATTTAGTTTTATTATTTGTTTGCCAAAACAAACAAAAATTTATCTATGGTTTGTATGTGTCTGTATAAATTAGGTACAACTCCTTAAAATTTGTAAATTTTTTCTATTAATCAAAAACCCTTAATAATTTTACAATTTTAGCTGGAAGTTGCATTATTTTGGTGTCTAGTTAGCAGGTTTTTAATTCAAAATTTTTGTTTATAAAAAAGAAAACAGCCAGATATACATAAATACACATAAAGCCAAAATAACTCAACTGACAATTAAGGTAAATATTGTTTGAATGTAAATACTCTCGTAAACACGAGTTCTTATATGTGTGTGCCTGCATATGTAACTTTTCTTGTTTTGCTTACTTGCCCCTTCTGTGTTTATTTCTTTTATGGCAAGTAAATGACTAGCTGGTCATATGAAAGTTAACGAGCCCTCAAATAGGCCTCTGGGGTAACGTTAAATAGAAAAATATGACCAAAATTAAACACAAAGCTAAATAGACATCAGCAGTAACAAAAATAAACTTAAATTAGCACACACATATACACATAAAAATATTTATTCTCTCTCTCACACACAGACTCCACAGTACACCCTCGTGTGTACGTGTTTAAATCAGTGATGTGTAATAAATATTAAACAAACGAAATATGTAGTTAAATTGTACTTTTTGTCCTTTTTGTTAGAAAATAAAAGAAAACTAACACAATAAAATTAAATCTTACACCGGAAAGCAGATTAAAACTTCTTTTTTTTTTTGGGATCAAACGAAACTCTAAAAATAATTTAACAATCCGCAAAATCTCTGAAAAACTTTTTGCTTTTCTTTTTTTCAATGTATTTTACCAGTCAGTAGGCTTTTAATATTTGATTAAGAAAATCAAGTCAATGCACTTTTAAATTTTGATTGTTTTTGTTTATATGGAGACTTAATACAAACAATACGTACAAAAGGGTTTTCAGTAAAACTTGTTCACAATAAAGGACTGGTAAAAATTATAAAAATGTGTTACCTGATGTCAGCCCGCAGCGATGCAAGAACAGCATTCACTTAATTTGATTTTCTCTAGTTTAATTTTTGTGTCATTAAGTCATCATTTGGTGTACATATTAAAAAAAAAAAAAAAGACTGACAGGGCAGTCAGTTTCACTTATAACTTAAACAAAATCGTTGAACTTTTTAATTATTTTGTTGAATCTGTTTACAAATTAAAAAAAGGCAACCTAAGAAAAATATTAAGCAAAATACTCTAGTGAACCTGAAAATTTGAAGATTTTTAACATAATAAAATTATTTGGAATCAAATATGTAGCTTAACAAAAATTAATCTATTGGGGTGTTTGATTTTCAAGGCGACCTTTCGGCCTTTAAATAGAATCGCAAGATTCCATTTTGAATCACCCGCATAAGCAGCAAAAGCGTTCAATTCAAAACTAGTGCAAGTCAATATTTAGTGTGCAAAAGCATTCACTTTTGGCTGGTGAGTTTACATGGCTACCTAAAGGCCATCAATTAGAAACGCAAGATTCCTTTTGTATTATCTACTCGCCAAGACAACAGAGTGATAAGTGTCTTAGATCCACCTTGTAGAATTAGGATATCCAGTGCTTAATTTCTATTATGATGGCTTTGCTAAATGTATTAATTTCCATGATATTCTCATTGAAAACCGAAAATTGTTCACTTAGTACATTATTGATATATGCAAGCTATTCCCGTCTTCAGTGACTTATATCCAAGTTAATCTTTGGCAAAACATTTGAATACTTATATTTTTTAGGCAAACAAAAAGGTTTCAAGCATTCAAGCAAGCTATAACAAAGTAGTCATTGACCTTAATTGGTTAACAGGGAAATTTGTTTATTTAGTTCACTAGCTGCTTTAACCGACTTAATTCAATTTCTGTATACGCCTTGGAAGGTTTAACGTCACAAATCCACCCGGTAGATGACACTCCAGCCGGTATTTGGCTTATTTATTTACTACCTGTTTTTTTTCCGGTTTTTCACGGTCTATGAGTGCGATTTCTTAGAGTAAGAAGATCAAATATATAAAAATTTTAAGAAAAAGCAACGTTTTCCGGCTCATCTAGTAAATATATAAATGTTTTGCCAGAATGTTATGAAACTTGAGAGTAATCCACTGAAGATTGAAGTAGTTTCCATGAAATATACTTCCATAAAAATACTTATAATACTAAGTAAATAATTTTAGTGTTAATCATCATATAAAATTAACTTTTGTTAAGGTTTTTACTTACAATTTACAACAAGGCAATAATACAGGCATATTCTGAAATCATGGTGATTCTCAACCACCAACGATATTAAAATCACGTAAGAGATTTTTTAGTGTTCTAAATAGAAATTGAGAGATTTTTAGCTTTTAGTAGTGATTTTATTGAACTTAAAGCTCTTTTCCTTTGTTTACAGTAAAATTTTGTTTAGAAAAATTAAAACCAGGGAAATTATAAACAAAAGAAAAAACTTTAAGCAAAAGATTAACCGCCAGGCTCGATATGAAGAAAATTATCGTTCGCCTCGACTTTGAAGCTGGCGATTAATTTATTAAACTGATGTTGTGACAACATTGAGAAGACTAAGCGAACGATAAGTCAAAAGTTAGTGAGCCCCGTTTTCAGTCGAAAATGACTGACTGGTTTTCCTTCGCCTTCGCTTTGAATCGAAATAGGGAGCCTAAGAGTCTTTTTTAATTAGTAAATTTTACGGTTCCCTTGTGTAAAATAATTAATTTTTTTTTTTACAAAAACTAAAAAAAAACAAGTTAAGTTAACCTTTAAAAGCTTCAAGTGATTTGATATTGTAAGGCTGGTTTTAAATCAGGAGATTTAAAATGATTTTGTTGCTCAGAAATACTTTTTTCGTGATTTTAAATCACTTGGAGAAAAGTGATTTTCAGAACATGCGTGAGTTTTTAATCATCAAATATAAAGTCGTCACCATATTTTCGCCAACGGCAGATGAATAAATTGGTATCTCTTACGGTTACTTTATGTGCTTGAAAACGGCTTTGCTAATTATATGTATGAGTTTTTTCTAATTTTAAAATTTCTTATTAAATTAAGTTAAAAAAAATATGTTAGATTATATTGCTCAGCTACGCTCTTAATCAAGGGGAAGGCCATGTGCAAATAACATATGAGGACATTGGTAGACACATTTTATTTACCTGTGAGTTAAGGGCTCCGTGATTTTGTGCCTTTAGGCAGGCACTCACGTAAGGCACAGACATTTTTTGCTCGGCTTTTTTAGGCCAATTTCAAATAAGGACTGAGTTATTACATCGCGCTTTAAGCAGTTCGGCTGTAACGTAACCTTACAAACTTAATAAACTTAATAGACCAAGCCGAACTATGTACGATACACCTTGTGTGATACCAGTCATGCTAAAGTATGAGTATAATTCTCATTAAGTATAAAGTAGCGAATTTATAAAACATCAAGTTTAACAACATGTTAGGTATCACACAGACTTTGTGTATGTAGATTTAATCGTGGTAGTTATTCGTATTATTTTATATTTATTGTCGTAGTTAGCCGATGGGGGACCAAAGCATTTACCCTCTTTGGGATTTAATTATTTAAATTTGTTTTTATCGAATGGTAGTTAATTAATAAAAGAAAGCATTTAACTTGACGGAGTATTTTGATCGTATATCTTCAGTCAAGAGTCGAGACTAAAGAAGCAGACCTTTGTCGACCTTGGATAGACTGAGCAGGAAAATAAACTGAATTGTACAGTGAAATATTTACCAATTTAGGTACTAAACAAGACTTGATATAAGGGCTGTGGACAACCTACCTAGAATCTGGTTGTATAATAGTTTTCCGCTATTAAATGAATATAATGATAACAATTGTACTGAACTAAAATATTAAAATTAAATGTACTTTTTATGTTTAAGTAAAAAGTACCCATTTCTTGGATGCAAAATTTTATTCGCACTCGTTATTATAAAAATGTTAATATAATACACACAGAGAGAGAGAGAGAGAGACACACACATATGCAATCCATTGTTGAAGCATAAGTCACAATTTTTCTTAAGTAGTATTAAATGTAAACAAATTGCTTTACATAAATACATACATTCTTTAGCTTGTACGTACGTCCGTATATTTATTTTTACAAATTTTTCTTTATGTTTGACTATTAAATCCTTTTGTGTATAATATTTTTTTTTTGTTTTGTTTTTTTTTTTTTACCTTAAGGAAACTGTTTTCCTCAAGATTAATTGTTGTTTGATGTTTACGATACATTTTCGTATTAAAAATTACACATGTAAATATTTTATTTTCTTTTATTTTCATTTTTGTTGTTATAGTTGCAATAATTTGTTATCTTGTCTTTTAGATACATAAATATTACATAAGCATAAAATAAGCACTCATTCATAACAAGTTAATAATGATAGCACTATCAGTACACATCCCTTGCGATTTCAACTTAGAAAGAAAATTTTGTGTAGAAAATAAGTCTTTGACATAAATTGATATTGAATACAAAGAGCAAAAGGTATTCAAAATCAATATTACATAAATAAGAAGTAGTTAATACGTGCATATAAAGGAAATTAAAAGTTTTGGTTTTGGCTTTTTTGTTAGTTGCCAAAATAATGATTAAAATTTTGTTTTATTATTAACGCTGCACTTTAATTAAAATTTTTTGAATAGAAAACCAAAGATTTGTTAGAAACGAACTTGAAAATAAATTAAGATTAAATAGGCAGCATCTAAATTTAATTACAAGTAAAAACTGGATTTATTTTGTTTTAAAATTTATAACGATTTAAGCCATTTTTTTGCTTTAAATATTTTTCTGGTTACATTCCGCTATACACGGCAAATTCTAAAAAAAATTTCGTTTTAAACGAATTCACATAATGTTATTCGTTTTAAAACCGAATAAGCAAGCTTGGGTTTAAATTGTTGTAGTAAATAAGTGGAAAAACATTTAACACATACAATTTGAAACCTTTTTTATACATTTTATTAAAAGTATATTCACTTTAATAAATTAAAGTTAAGAAAAAAATTATTTAGGTTAGCTTAGGTTAGGTTATACAGAAGCTGGGCTCACTTGGATCGTTTGATGTGGTCTTTTTGTGATACCTGTATAGAAGAAAGTGCAGAAGGATAGCACTAGAGAAAGAAAAGTGAAAGGAAAGGAAATAAATAAGAAGACAGAGAATGTGAGTCCATCACTTAAACCAACCTCTACTTCTAACGAAGCCATATAGCATATCGTCCTTTATATTCGATAGTACAGTGAGTCCCTGCAGGCGATGCTCTCCAAAGTGAATCATGTGCCGCTCCTCCAGGACTAGACACTGGCAGAGAAGGTTTTCTACAGTCTCTTCTTCTTCCTCGTCTGGACAACTTCTATAGTAGTCATTAGATGGTAAACCCTTTCTAGCGTGCACACACAAAACAACTTCGGTTGTGATAAGTAAATTTGTTTCCAATCAAAAATTCAGTTATGATATTCAAATATTTTAATCCTGATGACAAAAAATCGGTCTTACAGCTCAAAATATTTTTAACAGAACTAATTTTTGGGCTGTATTATCGAATTCTGGTTGCTACAGCTGAAAAATTTTATTATCACAAATGAATTTTTGATTGGAAACAAATTTACTTCTCACAACCGAAGTTGTTTTCTGTGTGTGGTTGCCAAAAATGCAGTGGTCTGTTACTACAACCACCACATTTCTCAACCGGGCTATCTAGCCTAGGCCAGATCATCCTTGCCGTATTATACGACCGTTCGTCTCTTCATCTGGACTGTTTTCTTAGCAAAAATATGCTCTCGATCTACTGTTTTACAGACCGAAAGAGGGATACCACAGGGCGCATTGGCATCTTGCTCTGGCAGCCTCGACCCTTCAATTGCCAGTTTATATGCCCTATAATTCCCACGCACCCAACTGAGGGTGACCACCAAATGTCCGGATTTCTTGGACCAGTTGGAATGTCGAATAGATACCCACTAAGGACCTGATTGCAGTCCGACTGCAAATATTCCATGATACCATAGCCAATCTGCTGATTGCTTTATTGTCATCAATTTAGCTTGTAGAACGCTGCATTTCTTCAAATTTTCGCTTCAAGTGTGAAGATTAATTTGTTCTTTCTGTAATAAAAAAAAAAATTAATTCTTTCGCTTAAATAAAAATTTTAAATTAAAGATGTTCGAAATTCCAAATAGTTATTTATTCGGTTTTAAAAATTTGTTCGTTTCAATAACTTTTAAACCATTTACAAAGAAAAGGCTAATGTGCTGTTTGAATTAAACGAATAAAACAAACGTATAAAAAATTTAAATGGAAAACACTCAAAGCTATTTTAAAAATTCAGTTTTCCTGACAACACAAATTTTAAACGATTGGATTGTTTGTTTCCTGTAAACAGCACATTAGCCTTTTTCTCTGAAAAATATTTTTAATTTTTTAACACATTTATTCCGGATCATAATTGATTTCAAATTATTAGTCATTAAAAGTCTACTTTTCTTCACAGTCACGGAATACATTTTTAAGTAAATAATTTTTTTTTAATTTTCCTAGACTGTAAATTGCTCTGTACATCGAAAGTCTTTGCCCTAAATATTTTTCCAATAACGTTATACGATACCAATTAAAAAACAAAACAAATATTTTTGTATTCACATCAATTTTAGCGGCAGCAGTATTAATTACAGTAGCCATTGCCAACTGTTTCAGTTGAGAAAACTTCAATTACGATATTTTGCTATTTTTGTATGAACTGCACATACTAATTAGTATGCACACACTTACTTGTACATATAAAAAAATATTGTAAACACACTAAAGGCCCACAAAAAATTACCACAAATGCAGCCAATTATCGATGATGGGCTGTTGATGACGATGATGATGTTGACCACGGAGTAAAGAATTAATATGCGTTTGTAAATGTAAAATAAAATTAAAAGTTTAAGCACAATAAGTGGTTCATATCAACAAATAAGTATTTAAATATATTTCTTTTTTTTTAATATGGAAACTCAATAGTAAAAGTAATTAATTTTTTACTTTTTCAAAGAAATATTTTTTTTTTTTGTTTAATTTAAGTAAAAATTTTCGATGCTCTATAATTTAAAAACGGAATTTGTAAATTGAATAAAAGCGAATTTTTCTAGAAAATTTAAGAGTCACTGCTGCTACATTCGATTGTAAAATGTGCTGACTGACTATCCTACACGATCGTACGATTATGTCAAAATAATGTGTGACAGAATTCTGCCCTACTTGAAGAAATTGCTTTAAAATGGCAAACTTTATGCCACCCTATTAAAAAAAAAAAAAAAAGATGCAAAAACATATGTTTACTCACCTTAATACTTTTAAAAGTATTCATTTTCTTCTTTGCCGCAAAATATCTTTTTTCCAAATGTGTATAAGTCCTCTTATTTTCCGGAAATGACACCAATAAAAACAAAATTGAGTTTCTCTGTTTAACAAAGTTGAATTTAATAATTTTTATTAATACAAAAAAATTTAATATTATCTGTTTACCTGTTTAACAAAGAAACGACATTTAATGTTTACGATAAGCTATGTAAATTCCCTCTTATCAATTCTAATACAGTTTAACTAAATCTTTGATTAATTTTTAACAAAGTTAAATCCAATAAAAAAAATAACGATTCGACAAAATTTATCAAAAAAAAACAGCTGTTTTCACCTTTGACGTTTTAACAAAGTTCAATCTAATAAAACCAACGATTTGGCAAAAACAGAAGTTTGAATTAGGGAGTTCATTATCCTTACATATGTACAATGAAAAATAACTTAAATGTTTGTATAAACAAAACACAAGCTTGGTATTGTTGATATTTTTCTGCCTTGAACATAGAAAATGCAACTCTGATCACACAGATAAAATTTATTTTATGAAAATTTTCATAACATTAAAAAATCGGACAGACCTGTCAAAAAGTCTGCTTGTTCAATACACACTATCCCTTTCCGTCCCCGGCTACACAAACGTGTAGGTAAATTTGACGTATTTTGAAGAGAGGAATTTATGTTTAAAAGTCTAATTTTTATATATTTATATTTTGTCCAAGTGAATTTCCAAGGCACACTTATGTGTCCTGTTTGTAAGGACATGAGCTTTGTATAAACATAAAAAATAAATTTTTACTTTATTTTAAGACGAATTATCATACACCGAAAACTTCATTAAAATCCAACAACTTTAAAATTCCTTGGGACTGAAAGGGCTATCATACTTTTTTAGCACACATGGCTTTTTAGACAGATCGTACGACTAAGTAGGATAGTGAGTCCTAGGCTTTAGTATGATTTCAAGTGCGCAAACAGACTGGCTTTTAGCCATTTAAAAAATAACAATCAGCCACATCAGGAATATTTCCCTGGGAAAATGTTGGTTTAAAAAAAAGGAATTACGGAATATGATTAAAAAATATTATTCATACTCACCAATATCGTGAATAATTTTTTGCCATTTTACATAAATAACTCCCATGAAAAATAAATTTTTTAAGTAATTCAAATATGATGATACAAGTAACATGACAAAATGTTTATTTAAAAAAATTCCCTTTTTATCGTAAATAATTTTTCCACATGAAATTTTTTCACTTTTCCTTAATATTTCTTTATTTTATTTTCTCTGGGGAATTATTTTTCTTAATGTGGATACAATACATTCCACAGCAGCATATATTCAAAATTTAAGAACAGACGAATCATGAACATTCCCCTGTTTTTGGGAAAAAAATTCTATAAATCAGAGAACTTTCTATGTTAAAAAAAAGCACACATTTTATTAATGATAAGAAGAAAGGGAAAAGTGAAAAACTCCCGATAAATTTTTATTTATAATTGGGTTGAATAAATTTTTTTGCTGTAAGTCTTCGTTCTTATGGTTCTTATGCCGAAGAATAAGTTATCCAATGCGGCAAAGACTTTCCTCTAAAACATTCATAATTTGTGAAAGAACTTCCCAGAAGGATGATTGTGCCACAACAAATTTATAATTTCTTGCTATTCTCTTTTTGTCTCCTACCTGTGCAAAAAATCTCATGATTTACTATCGACAGAACACCAAATGAGTTTTTAGGAAACTTCAGAGAGCTATTCACTCTTATCATGACTATCATTACCCTCGAATTTTGTTCACTTTCACTGGAATAGCAATTATGAATGAATTCTTTGCAAATTCCCTTTATAGTAAATAATTTTTTCTCTTGTCTTGTTCACTTTTTTGCTTTAATCTGTTCATTTTTATTTGTGTTTTATTTTTTTAATTTAATTTAAAAAGTGGGTGTCTACCTATAAAAAATTCAATTATTTTCTGATAAAATCGTTTATCCATAACAGTTGACACCTTTATTACAAGAACCATTCATAAATTGCTCCCGCAAAAAAAACTGTATTTTTTTGCATTTAAAATCTTATAAAATTACTGGACACTGAAAACTGATTAACAACAAAAGTTGACACCTTTAACACAAGAACCATTCGTAAATTACAAAAACTTATTGTTTATCTCTTGAAAACTTAGAAAATTTAATAAATTCTTCTTTATTATACATTCACTCTGCATTGATAGCGTGAACAAAATTTCACCTGAGATTCCCGATAGCAATTTTCCCTTCGAGGGGAATGAAAATTTCAAAGGAACAAGAATTTCACTTTTAATCGCTATAGGGAGGGTTAATTACATCCAGTAAAAAAGAAACTTTTTCTTTTTTAATAAAAATTAGTTCAAAGCAACTTTATTAAATTTGCGACTTACAAGACATTAGGTAACTCCAAAGGGTTAGATGAATTGCACAAACGTAGGCATTTATTTTAGGTTTATTTTGAATTAAAAATTTTTTTCACACTTAGCTTGTTTTTCTTGTTTATAGCAATCAATGTGAGGTGACAGCTTATAAAAATTTCATGCATTTCATGGTTGGAAATAAAAATCTAATGGGGAATATTATATCACCTGTTAATGACGATAGAGGTGAATAAGCGGAGAAGGAAAACGACAAATGTTGGCTGAATATTAACATAAAATTCCATTTGTCTAATACATTAATTTTTTTGCTTTTAAAATGAGCTTCCCTTACGATTTTTAGGGACTCCAAGTACAATTCTATAAACTGAGTGTTTACAAAGTTGCAGTTTAGATGTTACGTTATATTAATTCCACGGCTTTGTTTCATGTGACAAATTATACCATATAAACTAAAAATGAAAATTAATTTATTAATTTCATAGAGTTAATAATTTTTTCAAAATAATACGACTCAGTAAATGTTATAATTTCACTTTGCCAATGCAATTACACTGCCTGTTTTTTAAATTATTTTAAAACTGAATTTTATTTTTATAACCGAACTATAAGTAGAAAGAATAACGATTAAAATTCATTTAATTTTCTTGTTCTTATAGCAGCGATTAATATTAAATTACATAATTATGTTTAAAAAAAGCATTTAGACTCTCACATAACTTATTATTAATATTTACCATATTATGTAGGGCAATAAGTGGAAAACTCAACAAAAACACACAAAAATTAAATACTTATGTCCGTATAATTGAACAGAGTGCTAAGGAAAAATGTTAACAAAAATTGTAATCAAGATTATCACCGTTCAGTACCTTCTATATGGAATTATTTTAATTAAAATTTAGTTTTTTATAGAAGTCATTTTATACACACGTACGAGTTTTTAAGATCGTAAGCATTACAGTTTTCCATCACACTATTAATACTGTGTAATATTTTGATTAAATTTATATCCAGCAATTGTATTAAAGGGTAGTGAATGTGAGAAATTTTCATTTCCGCACATTAATCTGTCCTGACAGCATGTGGCATGTATGAATTACATAAATTATTTGTACATTAACATTAAAAACAAAAGCAACAGTCGAGTGAACATCACATACTTGTATCATACAAAATTTTTAGCATCATACAAACGCACAAAGGTAGGTTAAGCAATTCTGTAATTTTCAGAAAAGGTCATTTTGAATTTAAAAGAATTTAATTTCGTATTATTGTTATTGTACAAAACAAGTTGCATTCGGCTTTGCCGAGTCCTTTATACCCTTCACTGTGCTAGCCAAATATTAATATTTTTCACTTTCCCCAGGCTTCTAAAATATCAAAAACATACAAAAAAATTAAATGAGTGAAGACAAATATGGCGTGTTAAATGTATTTTAACGTACTGCCTTACATTTTTTAGTATATTTGGCATATACGTCCTACGTCATTAGATATTTAAATATTAATTTAAAGTAAATTTTTTTTTAAAATTATATGAAAAATTTCGTTAACGTTGACATTAAAGTCTACGTTATTTTTTTAGGATAAGAGGGTAAATGTTTTTATTAGTAGTTTAGCGGAGATTGTCTACATTTGTAACCTGCCAACCAAATATTCAGATATTACTTTGGATCATTTTAAAACTATTTTGCTTTGCGGTATTTTAGCAACTTCCGGAAGAACCATAGAAGATTACGGGATGGCACACATATCATTTCAAAGAGGAGACTGACTAGATTTGTAATCTACCAACAAAATATTCAGTAGTTACTTTAGATTGTATTTAAAAAATTTTGGAGATTTCCAGTTTCATCATAAAATAAAAACTACGAAATTTTTCGAAAATATTAAAACACTTCCAGAAAGTTTAGAGCCTATAGACTAAATTCCTTTTCGATTTTGGTAATTTTTAATATCAAAATCGGGAAAGGTACGTCGGCAAAGTGGGGAATGGTAAAAACCTCTTAAAGCAACAGCGCAGTGGTATATGGAAATTTCAAAAAAAAAAATTAAAAATAGTTCAGAGTAATTTCTGAGTATTTGGGCGGTAGATTACAAATTTAGACAACCTTTTCTTTAAAATGGTTTATATCCCATCTCGCAATCTTCTAGGGTTCACTCGGAAGTTAATTTGGATTATCTTGAAATTTCCATATACCCCAGTGCTGTTGCTCTAAGTGATTTCATCAACTTTCCAACAAATCATTCAAAATTGTGTAATGAGACACACATCATTTTAAAGAAGAGACTGTTTAGATTTGTAGTCTACCGCCAAAATACTCAAAAGTTACTTTGAACTATTTTTTAAAATTTTTTGAAATTTCCATATACCACAGTGCTGTTTGCTCTGAAGGGTTTTGGCAATTTCCGTTTTGCATCATAAAATAAAAACTACGAAATTTCCCGCAAATGTTAAAACATTTCCAGAAAACGTAGAACTTACAAACTTTATTCCAATTTGGTTTTAGTAATTTTTCAAAAATATTTATTATATAAAAATTTTTTAAGCCAAATTTTTTAATTAAAGAAAAAATTCAAAAAAAATTCTCTTTCTAAAATATGACACTCAAGGCATTAAAAATTACACACAAATACATATACACTTTTTTAGGTTTCGAGTTTGTGTACAAAGCTTTACACAAAAAAACAAAAACAAAGCAAAATATGAAATATCGGTTGTATTTTTTATATTTCTCTGCCATTTCCTGACCGATTTCTCTGCTTTTTTGCAGAGACTTTAAGAATGCTATTTCTGTTAAGAATGTGAATACATTTTTTGAACTGTTTTGTAGTTTGAACAAAATACACAAAAACACGAAGCAAAACTTAAAGAAAATCTAAAATTTCGATTGTATTTTTGATTTTTCTGGTCCATTTGTAGAACGATCGTTTTGATTTGTTGCACAGGCAGTATGATTTTTATTGCATATAAAACTGGGTTCTACGTTTTTTGTGCGTCTTGTATTTTAGACAAATTACGCAAAAAACGCACCAAAATTAGTTAAAAAACTAGAGGTAATCGCGACTTTGGACTCATAGCCCAACCATTTATGGACCGATTTAGCTGAATTTTGGTCCGTATACAAGATGGGCCAAAAGAAGTCATCCGATGTTGTTTGGCTCTCATTTTTTTTCTAAATGAAAATGAAATGTGTGCCGTTGCTCCGTCCTGTTGGAACCACATGGCCTCCAGTCCTTATTCGTTCAATTGCGACAGAAAAACCTCGGTTAACATGGCCCTATAGCGCGCACCGTCCACTGTTGTCGTTTGACCAGCCCGATGACTCCTCCAGCGGCAACAAAGCACCATGCAGTCACTTTGAGCGGATGTAATGGCTCCTCGTGCATCACTCGTGGATTGTCGGTGCCCCAGAAGCGATAGTTTTGCTTGTTCACGTACCCGCTAAAGTAGAAATGAGCCTCATCGCTCAATATGATTTTGATCGCAAAATCGTCCACTTCGATTATTCCTCGTTCTTGAAGAGTGTATCGCTCCATGGTTTGTTCACTTGTATTCTACATCTGTCTAGTTCACAAATGTCAAAACAGACTTGATATTGGCCGCCATTTGCAAAAATAAGAACATCTTCCAATAGGCTGATTTCTTTAGCCCACCTTGTACTATGAATGTGATATCTGCAAAAACTTATCACAAAATTAGTTCATGGACAAAATCTACTTTTTTACTGAAGAGAACAGCTTTTTTAAAAATCCCTCTTTGTAACTGAAAAAAATACTGTGTCCGCATAAAAAGAAAATTGTTAGTAATTTTAATGCCACACACTGTTAATATTCACAGTAACTCTTAAATTTTAAGGGACACATTATTAGTACTAAAATAGTTTTTTTTTTTTTATTAAAAAAACACATTCCACTTTACTGTGAAATAATAATATGAAAGTTGAAAGCTTGGTTATGGAATTAAAATATATTTTCAACACAAAAGTTACATTTTGTTGATTAACTACACAACCATATGCATGGATCATAACTGAAGGTGTATTAAATTTAACTGTGTAATTGTGTTTTTTAAATGCATATGTGCGAATAAAAATATATTTTTAATCCTTTATAACTGAATTTATATAAAAAAGCTACTCAAATTTTTCACAATTAGGGATATTCCCAAAGAAAAATTTATTTTTTCTTTAAACCAAAAGAAAGTTTCTCAGTGCAACCAACATAAGAGGCGAAAGAAATTATGAATTTATATTTATTTATATGTTTATTTGATTTTACAAATTCCATTAGGCTAAACACAACATTTTAATGCTTGTGGGCTTAATTGTCAAAAGAAAGCCTTGATCTTTTCACAAGTAGTACAACTCGATTACAAAGTGAATTTATGTATCGCACAACATTATTTTATTTTAAGTTTCGCTTCAATAAGCACCTATTAAGCTATGGCTTGTATTTTCGTTAAGAAATTTTGTAGGTGAACACAGACAGCTGTAACGTAACACAGAAAAAAAAATTTTTTTTTGCGTAAGTTTACACGCATTCATCCCATTCAAATTGCTTTAAATTACAAAAATTATCTTGAAAATAAAATTCAGCGTAATGTGCAAGTGCTAAAATCAACAACAACAAAATATGGTAAAATTAAACTGCACAAAATATACAATTCGTTCAATGGCTTCATATAAATTCTCATGAAAATTTATTGTTAAATATTTTATATATTCATTATAATTCACGGAATATTTAAACTTTACAAATTGTTGTTTGAAATGAATGCCAGCGTATGAGTACATATGGCTCTCTCTTTCTCTCTCTCTCTCCCTCTCTAGTTTTCAGTTTATGTGTGTATACAACACATGTGCATATAACTGGTTGCTATTAATGTGATGATGGTCAAGTGTTATTCATGCTGAAGTAAAGAATTTTAAATTTGTAAATCACACTCAGTAACAAACATTACATAAGAATAACCCAACAAACTTAAAGTCAAATTGGTATTTTTCGACAATTCGATTATTAATAAAAATATGGAATTTTAAAGAAAAAATTACTTAAAAAAAACTTAAATGTGAGTAAAGAATTTTGATATCTACAAGTTTGTTGGGATACAAGTATTATGAGAGCATATACAGGGTGGGCCAAAAGAAACCAAGGGGTGTAAAAGTTTAATAACTTTTTTGTTTATTACCTTTTTTTTTTTTTTCTTTCAGATTATATAATATACAAAATGGAAATTTTTTTACACTAAGTATGAAAAATGAAGTCTCTTAAATGACCACCGTTTTCAGCTTCGCACTGATGGGCTCTTTTTAGAGCATTTTCCAAAACATCTTTCAAAACTTGTGGCTGTAGCGTTCGAATTTCTGCAACAATGTTTGCCTTGAGTTCAAGGATTGTCTCTGGCTTGTTCACATACACTCGCTCCTTCAAAAAACCCCAAAGAAAATAGTCGGGTGCTGTCAAATCTGGCGATTGCGCTGGCCAAATAATTTCCGAATTTCGAGAAATTATTCGCTCTCCAAAAATTTGACTTAAAAGTGCCATTGTGTCTCGGGCAGTATGGGCAGTGGCTCCATGAGCCAGTCTTGCTGAAACCACATACCAGGTCTATTTTCAAGAGCAGGACGTAAAAAATGTTCTATCATAAAACGATACCGCTCTCCATTTACGGTTACAGCACTTCCATCTTCATTCTCGAAGAAGTAGGGCCCAATAACATTTTCAGATGTGATCCCACACCATACTGTACACCTGATGGGTGCAATTGGCGTTGATGAATGGCTCTTGGATTTTGAGAACCCCAGAACCTACAGTTCTGCTTGTTAACAAAGCCATTCAAATGAAAATGAGCTTCATCACTCATAATCAAATTTTCAATAAAGTTGATTTCTAATAAAATTCTATTGTTCTGGTTCTCTGTTCAGTTGTGAACCTCTCCATTATAAATTCTCCAAGTATTGTCTATATAATCTGAAAGAAAAAATAAAAAAAAATTAATAAACAAAAAAAAAACTTTTACACCCATTGATTTCTTTTCGCCCACCCTGTATTTTATGTTTTGTTAGAGTTTATCATTCTAATTAAATTATTGTATTGGTTGAACATATTCGTTGTTAATTCCTCGATGGCTGAATATTCAAATAGAATTTTACAATTCCGGTTATTGAAATGAATATTACAATAGTATTTAGATTTCCCGGTTTAAATAAAACAACTGTATGAGTTTTAATATTTAATTAGAATAAAATGTTGATCTGTTCCACTTGGCTTAGTATTTTACAAAACACATTTGGTAAGCTAGTCAACTTTTTGGTATTATGTGGGAAGAATTTTATTTGGCATTTGTGTCATTAAAATGTCAAAGATACAAAAGTATAAAAAATATTCTACTAGTTGGCATTTTGATACTTTAAAAACATGTTTTTCATGCTACCGGTACAGGAAAAAAAATATATGGTTGAATATGGTCCCCGCAAACATAGTTTGTTCTTCACAAAAATATTATTATTAATTTGAAGCATCTAAACATTATTATGATCACGATAAACGTGTTTCTAGTTATTTTTAATCATATTATGTTTAGCGTGTTAGATCAACCTTAAATAAAATTTTACTTGAAACCATAAATATGTTCATGGCAAACATAATAATGATAAAAATATGGTTGAATTTTGTTTATTTTGTTTCTTCCGCAACCATATAAATAAAGTGAGTATAAAATAGAAACTTTAATCGTTCAAACTCAACTGAGCTTTGTGGCTGCAGTAGTTGAGTGGCAAGTTAATGCTTCTTAACTAAATATTCCAAAGTTCAAGTCCTGGTAGAGTCATAGAGAATTAAAAAAAGAATTCAAAATTCAAATAAATAAATGTAAATTAATAAAAACGAAAAAGTCCATAACATAAAAAAAAATTTTATTTATACAAAAAATTTATTAAAAAAAATGCATTTAAAAAAATATGTATATAAAAAATATATGTTACATTTACATAAAATAAAAACAAATATATAAAAATTGCATAAAACATTAACAAAAATTTTTAAGCCTTGACGGGGGGTTGATACGCAACATCTGCAGTTGAGAGGTATTTTTTATATGTTTTGCAATCATAAATCTAACCACACTATGTTTCTACCAGAATATGGCTGCCTCAACCATATTTTTTCTTTCCGTGTAATGGGTGCGTTTATTAGTTATGTTTTAGAAACGGTTTGATGAGTATGCTAATAAATGAACGCTGATACATTTAAACAATTGTAAAAAAAAAGAAAAAAAATAACAAAATAATTTAACTCAACTAAAACAATTTCTTTAATCAAAAGTATGGATAATACAGAATTTTTAATAGATTTTTTCTTAGCCAATGTTGAATGTTGTGTTGACACAACACAACACATATTGACTTTAGGTAGCTAAAATATTTTATGATGGAAAAAATGGCAGTAAATACGCAACTATGCGTATGCCATTAATTCATTTTAATTTTTTAACCATCAGGGTTCTAGAAGAAAACCGTGAATGGAAGGGAGTCATTTATAATCACTAGTAGTAGCAATAGTACTCAGTTTTTTTTTTCTAGACATTTTTCTATTCTACGGAATATATTTTGTGTCTTTAATTTTTTAGGGAAAATTTCTTAGAATTGATCGCAGATTTTATTATGGTTGTGCTCTTAATTTTTGTTTTCACTTTTCCATACAATTCTACTCACATTATTTTGCATAAAAATGCATATGTAAAATATATCCCAGTAGTCGTTATTATTGTTTTTAAAACTCAAATAAATATTAATAATAAAGAGTTTATAATTAAAAAAAACATTTTGGGTTAAAGAATATTCTCAACTTTCTATTTTAAATCAGTAATTTATTCATCATTTGCCTTTATCCAATATGTGCTCTGCAACATCTACAGCAGTGCTTGTTTTCTTCAAAATTTAGTGGAAAGACCAATTTTGAATGGCTTGGTAAAGCTAATATAGGGTCCGCCAAATAACTTTTTTTTTTAAATGCTATAAAAACGTCGAGTGTAGCTTCGGCTGTGTGGCACGTATCGCCGTCCTATTGAAAACAAATGTTGCCAATATATTCCTCTTCAATTTTTGTGAACAAAAATTCGTTCAACATGGCCCGATAACGATCGCCATTGACTAACGGCCACTCCTTGCTAATTTTCGAAGAAAAATATCCCAATTATGCCTCTGGACCAAAATCCGCACCAAACAGTGACTCGTTTTGGATGCGTCGGCTTTTCAATGTATGCGTGCGGGTTTTCTGTGCCCCAAATGTGACAATTTTGCTTGTTTACATACCCGCCAAGATCAAAATGAGCTTCATCTGAAAAGATGATTTTTTTTGGCAAAATCGGCGTCTTCTGTAGCGAAGCGAAAACACAACCATATTCTTTCAGCAGAAGGATAAAACTAATTATCTGTCAAATCAGACATGAGCTAAGTGTTACCATTCACGAAATAAGCACTAGTTGAAAAAAAAAAGTTCGATGGCGGACCCTATATTTATATCTAATTATGAGTACCGTAGTCGTGACAAAAACAGTAATATATGGCAACACCAGCCATATGTTTTATATGGGTTTGTCGTGAATTCGACTATGACAGCGACACTCATAATAAGGCTGATTGTCGTTGATAAATAAAAATTAGCGAAAAAAAATAATTTTTTTACTTTTTAATGATGCCGCTCTTAGGCACAAAAAATTTGTGCGTTACGTTTTATTAAGTAATTTCAAGCCTGCCGAATACAGGATCACATTTCTCTAGTCGGCAACTGATTGCCTTGAAAAAAACTAAAGGCAAAATTTTATGCCGACTTATAGTAAATTGATTGCTTTTAAAAAACTATAAATTACTCAATTTTAATAAAATATTTATTTAAAAAATAGCTTAATATATAATGTACCATTACAGAGTGTTATCAGAGCAATACCTTGATCATGTATAAAATGGTACTTATACATGATACTGGCACATTTACCCTACATAAAAGAGTAAAAATTAAAATAAAAAAACACTGATTTATATATTAAATGCAGATGCCATTTCTCGTTTAATTTATTAATGTCCCAAGATATGTACGGTATAACTGAAACAACACTGATTTTTCTGGTAATTACATTTTTATTTTGTTATTTAACAGTTCTTTATGTCAATTATAATTACAATTTAATAGTTTCACTACCGCACGGGAAAACAGACTAAAAGCAACAATTACAAATATTGAAATTTAAACAATAACAAACAAATAAGCAAGAAAAATAATTTACCCAGAAAGATTAATTTTAAAATTTGCATAAGAACTGCCAATTTACAAACAACATTCAAGTCATGAATGTTAACACTATTTTACAATCACTATCACACGTGACTGCCTACTCCACAAAATGGAGTTGTGGCGAAATGTGTGTGATTGTGCGTTAATAGCAATGAATTAAAAAATATATGCGTAATTCAGTTACAGACAGATCTGTAAATTAATAAAAAAAAAAAAGAAAAATCGTATTCAAATACAAAAACAGGGCAGGAGAAACAGATTTTTGCAATATTTTTTTATTTTTAATTTACGGGTTTTTCACAAACTAAAATTAAAATAAAAGGAAATTACAACAAAATTGACGTTATCATTAGTGAAACTTAATCGAAATTATGAATTTTTAAAAAGTACCTACATACCTGAGAACCAATTGTTATGGATCATTTATATAGAATTTATTAGGGCAGGGCTTGGTAATTACAACCAAAATATACAAAACATTTCAATTTGTTTGGTTTAAGATTTCTTAACAAACTTTCATTCTGAGACATTTTATAGTACTCGTTGAGTAGTCCTTCCAAAAGAAGCTAGTATGAAAAGCCAAAAAAATAATTTTTTAGCTTACAGTAACACTTGCGCAAGTCTTTAAAAGAAGGACTAAGATTTTCTTTAATACTTTTGTTTACCACTGAGTTCATTTGGTGTCTAGTTTATTATATTAGTTGCCTCGTCTTAACGCTCGATGTGAATTTGAAATAAAATAAAAAATTTTCAGAGAATTATCTTAATATTTTTTATTATGATAGAAGGATCTATGCTCGCCACGGCTTCAGTGGCATAACTCTATCCGAAGGCCCATATTTTCAAAGAGTGTGAGACATAATTGAGGTGCAATGTCGTTAAAGTTCGGAATTATCTCATTCTTTAGCTCTTGAATTGTTTTTGGCTTATTGGCGTCCCAAAAAAAGAAGTTCAGTGGTTTCAAATGACAATTAACACAGCCACTACATGAGATAACACGGCCATTAAATTTTTAAAATTTTTCAAGCGAAAAGCTATTGTTGCGTTATCTGTGTGGCAAGTGCCACCATCCTGTTAAAACCACATATCGTCCAGATTCATATACTCATATAGTCTGTTATCATTTCCTGGTAGCGAACATCATTTACAGTAACTAATCAGGCGGCCTTATTTTTGAAGAATTGGGTGAACATGAACAGATGTTTTCACATTTCGTATACACCTGGTTTTGCTGAAATTTGCACACAATTGTTCCAATTATGGAATACATTTCCTGAATTATGCTGACCAAAAAAATCACAAACTGCACGAAATGCATTTTATTTTTGAACGCCCAATTTGAATGCTCTATTGTGTACCTCTCCATTTGTTGAATTTGTCAAAAACTGAATGAAAGAAATTTCAAATTAAGTTAACCAAAAACTTGGCGTTAAGTTGTGATCCACAATTCACATCGTCTATTATGGTTGGACCTCCTACTAGTACACTCATTTCAAATTTCATGTCATCCATAATTTCACTGATAAATAAACCTAAATTGCATTGTCAGCAACAGGTAGTTTTTAGTTGTCAAACAAGTTCAACTACATAAATGGTTTTTTTTTTACAAAGCGTTTAGAGGTGTTAATAAACTGTTGCTTAGAGTAGTTTTAAAACAAACTTTGTTTTATTTATTTACTTGCAATCAACGAACGAAACCAAATTTTAGATTTTCATAAGGACTTTTAGAATGTTCCTCAAAGAGTTTCCTACGCATGGGAATTCTTTCCTGCAGTTTATTTTTTTATTTATTTATTTATAAATTTAAGCAATTTTTTAGCATTATAAATAACATACATGTTTGTCTATATATTTATCTATTTTCATTTTTGTTATATGTAACTTTTTTTTTTTTTTTTTGAACTGAGAACAACAGTATTTCCGTTACAAAAACGGAAACTCCAACAAAAGCAAAAATACTTTTGCACATACGATATAAATACAAAAAAAAATTTAAATATAAATAAAATATTTCACAGATGTATGTATTTTAAAACGACGAAAAGACAAAAAATCATAGTTTCATACACATATGCGAAATTATACTGCGTATGTGAATGTGTTTATGTAAACGAATGCATGTGTGTCTGTCTGTATGTTTGTGAAATATTTATATTTTTTTAACAAAATCCTTTTTTGCATGGCTATGTGTTCAGTGTATGTATAATCATAACGATTACAAATGAAATACACAAAATAATACAATTTAATAGTCACTGTAAAATAGAGCTTATGGTACAGTAAACAAAAATGCAATTAATTGTGTGTAAATTATATTACAAAATAAAAGCGAAACACACTTACTTGCACACTTATATACATAAAAAACAACTCTGGGAAAAAAAATTTAAATTTCAATCACACACACACACACACGCAAAAAACATGTGAATTTATTACAATTGATCTGTTTTCTCTTACAGACAAATGTGTATGAATAGATTTTATTACATTTATTAATACGTTAACATTAATTCCCTTTTAAACTTTATATTTTTATACAACAAAAAAAAAAATCGCAGGTGTTGAGTTGAAGTACATATTGTGTGTTTTGCTATTAATTTCATTTAAGTGACTTAACATAAATTTTTTATTAAAGAGAGTATTATTTAAATGTAATAAAGTTAAATAAAATTAACTGCATCGCTAATGAGCTATTGATCTTCTGATTAAAACTTAATTTATGTAGATTCTGTTACAAAAGCATTTTATAAATTTGAGAAGAAAAAAATTTTTTGATTTTAAAAATTTCCCTAAAATTATTGGGCCATAATAATAGTCTTATAACTTTTGTTCATAAGAATTTTATGAATTTAAAATCGTTTTTAAAAAAATACCGAATTCAGTATGTTTAATGTTTAATAATTTGCCTACCCATGCATAAAATGACTTTTTTTTTTAAATCAAAAAGTTTATTTCAAATTTTTCTGGATAATATATAAAATGACACTAATTGAATTTTTCCTCTTACAAAGAAAACGTCATCCCTAAAACAAACAAATGTTTTTCAGTCTATAACACAAAAATCTGAAAAAAGACCTTATAAAGGGTGTTTTTTCTAGACGTATAGAACTTTAATTTGGCATTACTGTTCAAGATGGCGACCGATTTAACAGCTGTCAAGTGATTTATTCGCAGTTTGGCTTGGCAACTCATCATGAATAGACTCACGCCTGAACAACGCTTGCAAATAGTGCAAACCGGCCCAAAACGAGATTGCCGTTGTTCCCGATTTTCATAAGCGAATTTTTTTTTAGCGATGAAGCGCACTTCTAGTTGAATGGCTACGTCAACAAACAAAACTGCCGCATTTGGAGTGGAGCTAATCCTCAAGTGTATGTCGAAACACCGTTACATCCAGAAAAACAGACTGTTTGGTGCGCTTTATAGGCTGGTGGAATCATTGGTCCGTACTTCTTCAAAAACGATGATGGCCAGAACCTTACAGTCAATATTGATCGGTATAGAGCCATGATTAGTAACTTTTTCTTTCCTGAATTGAACAACCATGATGTCCAGGAGCTGTGGTTCCAACAAGACGGCGCAACATGTCACACAGCTCGTGCCACAATCGATTTATTGAAAGACACGTTTGGTGACCGCCTAATTTCACGTTTTGGACCTGTGAATTGGCCTCCAAGATCTTGTGATTTAACACCGCTAGACTACTTTCTGTGGGGCTATGTAAAGTCATTGGTCTATGCGGATAAGCCACAAACGCTTGACCATTTGGAAGACAACATTCGCCGTGCTATTGCCAATATACGACCACAAATGTTGGAAAAAGTCATCGAAAATTGGACGTCCAGATTGGACTACATCCGAGCCAGCCGTGGCGGTCATATGCCAGAAATCATATTTAAAATGTAATGCCACAAGATTATCTTTCGGATAAATAAAATTCATGTCAATCGTTGTTTTATTGCAATTTAAACTTCTATACGTCTATAAAAAACACCCTTTACATTTTCGTGTAGTTCAATTGACTTAAAATATTTCAAATAGAACAGCTCAGATTTCATTCTTCACAATTAGGCGAGCCAATAAAATAAAAGAAATTTTTTAAAATTGTACACAATGATGTATATAAATGTCTCTCATAAAATATTAAAAAATGACTGACTATTTTATTTTTATTAGGTTTTTGGTTCCAAAAAAATTCAAGAAATATCTGTTAAATATTGTTTATTGGACGTAAAGGAAAAACTAGAACGTACAAATTTTGGTTGTAAACATGTAACCAACCATCGCATCATCGTCATCATATGTATTGACTCAATGACAGTTTTTTAGTATCCTTTTTTTCATGTGACTGATATAATGGAGTCTAGTATTAAAAATACTGCCAAGCAAACGTACAAACTATGCCAATAAATAAAACAACAACAACTTTTTTTTATAATTCGTTCAATTCAAATATTGGAAATAAAATTTTACGTTTATTTACTTATTTTTTGCAGCCATAAATGTTATTTATCCACTCAACCCTAAAATATTATTTCGCCAAACGTGAAATGCATTTTGTAAAAAGAAAAAATTGGGAAAAAATAACACAAAAAGCTGGAAGCAGTATAAGTTTTAGTTATAAATACGAGCATGTACGTACATAAGTATGTGTATATTACAAAAAAATTATTTGGCAACACTTCATTGTAGAATCTTCTACAAGAAGTGTGTTTGACATACATTGCAAGGTGGATGGCCAGCTTAATAATAGTTCGAAATCGAGCAATCTCATAAAATTGAATTTGTATGATTTTTATTATTTCTTATTTTAATTGAAAGAATTGTTAATTTAAAAAAATTAAATATTTTTTTTAAAGACATTTCTGCCTTTGGCTTTCAGCTTTTAAACCAAATGTTTCATTAATTCAATGATATATTTCAAAAATTACATGAATTCATAAAACTATTTCTTATTATATTAAAAATAATGAATTTTTCATTAGATTAATAACAAAATTCAAAGAATATATGAACAAGATGCCTCAGTATTTAGTCAAACAAACAGTTTTTATTGAAGAAATTCAAAAATATGCAGCAAAACGTAAATTTTTAGTTTTCAAAAAATTGAGTACCAAAAATCACTAACGCCTAGTTTTTGACTGAAAAGGTTTGAATTTTTCAGACAAATAACTCGTTTTCTCCTAGATTTTGAAGGACATAACTATTGGCATTAACTTATCGTTATCTTTTAATTTAATTTCTAAGTTTAACTAAAAGAAACTCTTATTTGTTAGAAATAAATAGAAAATTATGCTGAAAAAGTTTTATTTAATATAATGCAGGCTGGTCACCTTCAATTAGTTACAAAGTTTTTCTTATTCCACTTTAAAATAATATTTTTTGTTTACATTCATGAACAATCCTCTGCCAATAATAAACAGACAAACCGACAAACAACATTAAATACACTTCTTGAGACACGTAATATAAACCAACAACTAAATTTCTACTTTAGGACAAGAACTAAATTAATGTTCTTGTATGTATAAAAAATAAAAATGCAGGGTGAGCCAAGTTGCACTGACTGACTTGAAATATTACAGTCGCAATATGTCAGAAGTCAAGCAGTTTTTGTTCCCGAGTTCTTATTTTTTTAAGGGTTTTAAGGAGCACACTCTTAAAGCCATTATTACTACTTGCCAATGAGGTTTTGAGTAGTTATAGTTAACTTTAGTTATAAAGAACAATAAAGTGATCTTTAACTTTTTACCATTCTTACAATTAGTCAATAACATAAAACATGCACTAAAAATCGCAAAATATGCAAAAATAAAATTAAAAAATATGCATTCAAAATTTATTTATTTAACCTTTTATTAATTCTTAATCATGTAAAATGCTGTATCAGTTAAGTAGAGCAAAATTTTATTTTTATTAAAGTCTGCTCTTGAAAGAATAGAAACAAAAATAACTCTGTTAGAGTAACAACAGAAACATGTTGAATTTATTAAAAAGTGTAGGTAATTCTACACCAAACACCAAAATTTTGTTGCTTTTGCTTCTTGAAAATGTCAAAGTAAGCAGATTATCCCATACTATTTTAACTGTTTGACAGATGTAGGGCTCAAACAACTAAAGGGTCCGCCAAATAACTTTTTTTTTAAATGCTATAAAACATCGAGTGTAGCTTCGGCTGTGTGGCACGTAGCGCCGTCCTGTTGCCAATATCCTCCTCTTCAATTTTTGTGAACAAAAATTCGTTCAACATGGCCCGATAACGATCGCCATTGACTAACGGCCACTCCTTGCTAATTTTCGAAGAAAAATATCCCAATTATGCCTCTGGACCAAAATCCGCACCAAACAGTGACTCGTTTTGGATGCGTCGGCTTTTCAATGTATGCGTGCGGGTTTTCTGTGCCCCAAATGTGACAATTTTGCTTGTTTACATACCCGCCAAGATCAAAATGAGCTTCATCTGAAAAGATGATTTTTTTTTTTTGGCAAAATCGGCATCTTCTGTAAGTCGATCGTAGGCCCACTTAGCGAAGCGAAAACACAACCATATTCTTTCAGCAGAAGGATAAAACTAATTATCTGTCAAATCAGACATGAGCTAAGTGTTACCATTCACGAAATAACCACTAGTTGAAAAAAAACATTCGATGGCGGACCCTATATAACCAATTAATTCATTGACTACATCTTATAAGGAATTCGCCTTGAACAGAAAAATATTTCTAAACAAAAAATTAAGAAAATAGTAAAATATTTAAATAAATATTACGAAATATGCATTTATAACAAAATATGCAAAAACATGCATTTAAAGCAAAATATGCACTAACAAATTGATACTATTTTACTGGAAATATTGTGATTCGCAAAGATATTAGACCATAATAATAATCACAAAAAATATGCTTTTATTAAGAGCTGACTTTTGTTTATAAGAATTTTATTAATTTAAAATCGTTGCTAAAAAGATACCTAGTGGGTCTCAGAGTAGCAATAACAAATATGCATTTGCATAAAGTCTTTTGCCCTGGTTATAATATTTGCTAAGTGATGCCTCTGCTGCGAATATCAATTACTTTTCATTGTTATCATTACTCGTATATAGTGGTAACAATTATTTTTTAAATAATTAAAATTCGTTGCTTTTATAATTTTATTTTAGTATTCCTTCTCTTATTGTATTGTTTTATTTTTGTGTATTTATATTTAAAAAATATTGGGATATCTATGGCTGTTGAAGTTGTCATATCTATAATTAAAAATATGGCAGCTTTAAGTGCTTAATATTTAAGCTAAAAGTTAAACGGAACACAATCCTGCTGCTTATACACTTTTCGTTAAAGTCTGCTTGTGATAACGAAAAAATATTTATCTGTCTGATAACATGCGTCCGTTAGTTATTGGTTAGTTGTATGTGAAATTTTATTTGCTAGTAGAGAACCAAAAATATCTGTAGCACCTGTTTGAGTATCAATTATTTTAAAACAATTTTCCTGGAAAAACGAAATTTGTATTACATCACAAACTCGCACAAGGAACCTGCATAGTCGAGCTTCAAATTTATATTAAAGTGAATTTTTAATATTTCGATAACATGCATATATTATGTGCTTTAAAAAAATACAAATACTAAAATAAGGTTTATTATCATTAAGATTTTTACAAATTATACTTCATTTTAGATTTATATAACATGATAAAAATGCTCATAATTATGATAAGAAATTTTATATTCAAAAATTAACATCACAGGAATTAAATAAAAAGAAATTTGAAATCTAATCTTCAATCAAAAACGAAACAACACCCAACTTAGTAGAAGCAATAATAAATTTGTTGATGGCGCTCGATTCTGCTAATGTTGGGAGAAAGAAAAACGTCCTTATTACTTTATTTCCTCCTCTTTTTTTTATTCTTTGCTTTGAATGTTACACTCATTTTTGTAAAAGAATATTTCTATTGTACTCGTATACCAACATACTTTGCGATAGCCTCCTTCTTTCAACAATGCATAAAACAAAAAAATATATTTATGATATTTTTTTTTATTTCCTTTTTTTTTTTTTTTTTTTGTACTTTGATGGTGTTTTTTTTTCTTTTCACTTTATTTGCTTTCATTATTTTTGTGTTTGCTTGCAGTTTGTTATATTTTTTATTTTTTCGTTATTATTGTCTTTTGTATTACAACGATTATTATACATTTTTTTTTTTTTTTTGATCGAAAATTATGATTACAATAATAACAATCAAGTAACGCCTCTGTTTTCTTTCTTGCTTCTACATCCCACATTACCAATTATATATTCGTCCGCCTTTTTTAAGGACACCCCAATGTGAAATTAAGTACACAAGAAGTTGAATTGGATATTTTCCAGTTTTGGTTTTTGCGCCATTAAGTACAATATTTTATTTCTTTCGAAGACAAGTCTTTTTTACACGATTTTCTTTATATTTTTTTTTTTTTTTTTATTATTGCTGTCTAACCTGTACAAAAGTTTTCTATTGTTTCTTGCTGTTGTTATTTGCATTTAAGAAATAAATAATCGTAACTACAACAACGGCAAAATTAAACTTTTATTGATGGAAACATATTGTTGAAATATTTATACAGAAGTTTACATCTTTTTTATTTTTTCTTTGCTATAAAATATCATGTACTGCAAGCTGAGAAGTATCTATTGTTAAATAGAAATTCTGCAGATAACAAATTTTTACTTGTATGTATTTCAATACGAAAGATTATAAAATTCTTAAGTGTTTTGTTGATTTTTAACGTCCTTTCCAAAAAACAAAAAAAAGTGGTTAAATGCCATTTTAACTGATTGTTATTTGTAACCACATACATACGTATATATGCAGATTAACGATTTAAAGAGTTCGAAGTGATATTAAGGCGGTTGCTAATGTTTATTAAAATAAATTTTATTTTAATTCAATGTATGTATGTAGGTATATGGTATTATATTTATTTATGATGTGTAGCATATCGTATACGATTTTAAATTCAATTTAATTCAATTAAGGAAAATTTTACATTCCTACTTCTCTTAAAGTAAAGTTTAACCATAAAAAATACAGAAAAATCTTAATTTTTTATGCTTAGAGATTTTTTTAAAGTTTTTTTAAAAGGATTTTATAAAGTTATATAACGATATGTAAAAATTACATCCTAATTGATTGACTGCTATAAATGTTGTGGACATGTGGGTACAACATAGTGAAATCACACACCACACAGATTGTGACACAATTAATCTACTTCCAGAGACATTTAAAAAAAAATGTTTGCACTTGTTTGTGCTGGTAAATAGAAAACAGTTTAGTTTTAAATAAAATACTGCAGCAATTGCTGCAAAAGGGTTGCAAAATCAGACAAGTGCTACAACTAGATTGTGCTATCTGTGAACATTTATTTTATAAATATCAACTTCTAATTCATGAAGCCAAATACCGCATTCGATATAAAGCAACTTGTACTGAAATTTAAAAACAATAAAATTACGATATCGAATATGGTAATTTGGACTTTGATTCTTTTCCCCAGCCCAATGAATGTTATTTTCGGTTTGTTTGTGCGGTTTGCTATACAAATGCTTATATGATTAACCTTTATACTTTAAGGAAGGTCCACATAAAATTTTGGTTCACGCCCACTTTTCAAACATTTTCTCTCACCCGTACTTAACTTAAGCCTGAAAATATGCTTTGAAATATTTTGTCTACCACTTTAGTTAATGCTACTAGCAAAGGCATAAGCCACTTTATAAAGTATTGAATGGCCATGGGACAATAATCTTAAAATAATTATATATTAATGTGTTCAACCAATATAAATATTGTAGAAAATTTTAACATAACTAGTACAAGCTCTTCAAAATAAAAAAAGAGAAGAAAAGGTAATAAAATAAAACGGGAAATATTTTTTATAAAATATTTTCCGTTGCTTGTTGAAAAAACTGCAGTATTGAAAAAGTGTTAAATGTGCAGTGAATCTATTAAAAGCGCTCGTCTATTTAATTTTTCGTAAAATATTTATAGCTTTTCATACAATTTAAAAATGTTTTTTTTTTTATTTAACAAAAAAATAAACAAAAAAGTTATTTCTGAATAAGCATGTCTTTTTATGTTATTAAGAAGATAAGAAAAATATATATTAGGATCTAAATGAGATGTTGTCCGATAAAGAATAAAATTTTATTGGTAACTAATTTCTCTGAAGGAGATCGACTCACGTAATAGAGGAGTGGGCAGGGCGACACGGGGTAAAAACACCTAGTTTTCTATATAAATAAAATTCCTTTTTTGTGTTTGTGTGTTTATTCTTTCGCCATTAACTTCTCTACCAGCCATGCTCACTTTACAATTATTTAACAATTAATTTCTGTAGTTAATCTCTATAATTTATGAAAAGGCGGTGTGTGTAATTTTTGTATCAATTATGCCCACTTTTACCCTCAGTTTTCAATTAAAGTGCTATTTTCAAACGGTACATAGTCTCTTTTACTCTAAAGATTCCAACTCATAGAAAAAGGTTAGGACAGTTAGTAATGGAATAAACATTCAACTTTTATATAGCTTTCGTATACTCGTAGTTATTATTATTAACGAAATTTTCTCTTAAAGCATGATAAATTATTTTGAAATAAAAAGTTTAACAAAAATTTTAACTTTAATATTTAGCAAGCCAACCTAATTGGAATTAAGTACCAAAAATTATTAATTTTCTATTACATTTCAAAAAACTATTTATTCTAATTTCAATTTTAATATTAACGTTCAAATTCATAAAAAAACAATTTTGTTTAATAAGAACTTAATAAGCAGTTTTTAAATATTTAGCCCAATAATGAATTTTCCTTAGGAAAATTTTGGTTTTTGTAAAAAAAATTCCCTAAATCAGAGAGAATTTTGATTAATGATTTTTAGCAGAGAATGAACTTAAACTTGTTTTTACTTATAAATTCAATAAAGATCAATTGCTTCAAATAAAGTTTTCTAAACTTTCTTTATTTTTTTAATTAGTTAAATAATAAATTAACAGTAGATAGAAGCTGGCTACAACTTTATTGAAAAATCTCTGTAAAAAGTTTTCAAGCATTTCTATACAACTTTTAGGTATTAACTTACTCGTACAACAACTTGTCGTACGAATCTGTTCAACATGTTAAATGTGTTGCCCTGATATTTCTAATTAACACACTTGAAAGTAATAATATTTCTTTGAAAAACTTTGTTTCAAAAGTTTCCTATTAATATTTAATATGATTTTAATTTAATTAAATAAAACTTTTACACCAAGTCTATACTGTTTGAACTCAAATATTTACGATTAAATTTGTTTGTGTATATGCTTGTGAGTTGTTTACTTGAGTGAGTGTGTAGTGTGTGTGCGTTAATCAGAAACATCTGCTGACTTTAACTGATTTATGAATATGAATGAATATTTCTTTGTAATGTTGTAATTCAAAGAATGTAACATATAATTACGTTAATATATTCATACTCACTTACTGCGAGTATGTATATGACTTATCAGTAGTACACCAATGAACTATTCACATTGTACTATTCACTTAATTGAAATGAACGAACTAGTTCGTGTTTTGAATTCCTATAGTCCATTTGCTTGCTCTTTATTTTAAATGAACGAACGAACTAAATTTAAATTAAAACAATGACGAAGAAACGAAAGTTGCAAATTATATTATTTTACAAAAATAGTATTTAAAACAAATAAACTTAAGAAGAGAAAATGTATTATGCGTGCTAAAAATCTTAATTTTAAGATTTTAAAATTAAACCTTAATTTTTTTTCCAGCCATAGTGACTAAAGTACTTTTTGAATTACATTATAAAAAAGAAATCGAAAACTAAATTTAAAAATTTTTCTAATTCTGTTTTGTTTCCTTTCAATCCCTATTCGATATCATTTCACATAATAAAGAACGTTCAGTGACAAAGATACAAAAGATCAAATGAACTAAATGAACTTTTGAACTAAGAAGAGCGCTCACTAAAATGAACTACGGAGCACAAAGCTACTTATCAGTGACTGGTAGAAGAGCTATAAAATTCTATAAAATTAATAAAAAAAAAACAATTGAAAAGTAATTTAAAATTCTGCAAAATCCGCTGGTTTAAAACCAACTTAACACTTAATGGAAACGCTAATAAGTCAGCTTAAACTGTAGGAGTTAATTTAATGAAAAGCCACAATGCAAACACTCATTATACACAATCGTTGTACGAAATTATTTAATTTTTTCTGTATTTCTTTAGAATAAAATTTTTCATAGTACAAACGATTTCCAAAAAAATTTAAATTTTTCAAAAGGTGTTGGAATTTATTTATCTTGTATGCACATAAGGGCAACGAAATATATTATATGTATTTGTTTAAGGTGAATGTAGCCTGAAAATGGTTTAGAATATTTTGTTGCGTGTCTTAAAATCTCTGTTTTAACTGACACGAATATGCGTTTAAAATTTTCTATGTAAAAGGTGGCTGTAATTTTTCCAAGAATTTCATTTTGCCGCTCTGAATTCCTTTTACATTTGAATACATATTGAGAGTTAATAAGCTTAATGGAAAATAATAAATCAAATATTTTTTTAGTGTATCTTTGTGTGGGTACAAATACATCTAATTTATGAGGAATTAATACTTATTTATTATCAATAAAAAGATTTTCAGTATCTGTAAGTTTTTTATGTACAAACTGGCAAAAAGTACTGCTCAATATCTATTTTGTTTTTATTAAAATTATTTTTGTGCCTTAATAAAAAAATTTCTGGAAAATCATTAAAATTT
Source organism: Thelaira solivaga (assembly GCA_947397855.1). Lineage (NCBI taxonomy): Eukaryota > Metazoa > Arthropoda > Insecta > Diptera > Tachinidae > Thelaira > Thelaira solivaga. The sequence continues at coordinate 54,055,192 of OX377613.1, read as the reverse complement.
TATTAAGAATAATATAAAATTATGTATGTACATGTACATACATACATGTGTACATATTTGAGTGTATATAATATACAAAAAAAAAATATTTAAATAATAATACTTATGACGTTAACTTTTAGAAGAATCAGTAAAAAAAAGTTTAGCTAATAAAAGGAAGGACTTTCTTTTTAAAAGGATAAATATGTGAATAAATAAATGTTCGTTTTATATTTATGGTTAAACGTTTATGTGTATGAATAAAAGCATTTCGTTTGCTTTATTTGGTGCGAAATGGTGGCAAAAGAAAACAGTAATATTTTTATTAAAACTGCTAAAAGGCAATTTCAAAGAAAATAAATGAGGTTTTAATGAGCATAACAGCACATACTGTGTACATACTTTCATTTTTTGCATATTTGCTATTATATTCATTTGTTATTGTTGTTGTTGTAAAGCTATTGTGTTGGTATTTGTTTATTTTTTATTTCTATTTTTTCCTAGTATTTAAATAAAACCGTAGGAATATATAAAAAAAAGTCAAGACATGAATTATTTTCCATTAAGTTGTTTATTCCTTGAGCAAGTGTTAGCTAACATGTGTGTGTGTGTGTGTATAAGCGCATTTTTTATATTTTATTTTTTACAACAGAAAATGTGTATGTTAACAAATAAACACCCAATATTGTTGTTATTGCTTTGGCTTTTGTTTCCCTTGATATGCTGTACGTAAATACGTATTTATATTCACATTATGTGGTTCTGGAAAAAACGGGTTAAAGTAATTTGCAGTTGGCTTATCTTCATATTTTTTATTTTTTCTTTTTTTAATTTTATAACTTCATGAAACTAATAAAGCCAAGCAACAACAACAAGTGCAATTTAAAAACTGAAAAACTCCAAAAATAAAAAAAAACGACGGTATTTAATATGCATGTATTAGGTCTTTTGCAAGCAATATTTTGCAACCACACCAGATACAACACACTAACAACAAGTTAACAAACACAACAGCACAAGCCATCATTATTTATAGTATTAAGCATTCTCGTTTAGCTGAAACTGAATTACTACATCAACCATAACTACAAACCTTAAAAAAGAGGTAAATTTAAATCTTTCCCATATATTTTTGTATACTCGTACATATTGACGTAGCCGTATGTATACGTGTTAATTGTGAGTAAATAAATATTACTTATACGTTCACTTTAAATAAAGAAGGCGAAAGCTATTTTCTATGGATTGAATTTTTGATCTGTAACTTTTATTACGAACATTCGTATCGAAAAAAGCAATTATAACGATATTTTATTGAATGATTATTTTTGTGCAAACTTCGAATATTTTTGTCGAAAAGTTACTAAATACCAAATAGTTCTAATTCTTATTTAGCTTATTATTTGATCTAAATCTTACATTTAGAGTAAGTAAAGAAAATAGTAGAAGTAATGGACACCATGACTTTATTATCCCAGCAAAATTAACACATACTAAATTATTAATATTCTAGGTACGACAACTTATGTAAACTACGTAAATGAGATTATAGGGATGTTATTAAAATAATAAACATTATAATACGGCTACTTGTTTGGTATCATTTATATCTGTAAATGTTTAGCACGTTTTTTTTTTTTTTTTCTTAATCAAAAATAAGGACAGCTCTTTTGGAGCCATTCTAATAAATATCTACTCGCCCATATCCATGTATGGCGTAAGTATAGGTAATTTTAAACGTTTGTAAGTTTGTTTTGTATGGTAGGCTTTATTGTTTCATGTTGCACGCGATTGCAAATTAACTTAATTTTGAACAATTTCTTTAATGATCAACCAAGTTCCTCTTTTTTTTTTTTTTTTGCTCTTTTGTGTTTTCTTTCGTTATGATTATTTTTAATAATTTCGTTACAAACTAAAGTTGTACAAGCATATACAGCGTGAGAAATCAGCATAACAAACAATCTAGTTTACATTTGACATTTGTCGCATTTCTATTACACAATATATATTTGCTTTTTATATTATTATTCATAGATAATTTTTATAATGACAAGATTTTGTAATAGGAAACTATTAAATTAGTAAAAATCATGCCAATCAATTTATTTTATTTGTATGTCTAACGTATTTTATTCAATATGTTATTAAAAAAAATTGGTAAAACAATTTACTTTAAAAACCTACTTTTATGAATGATTATCTTGCTAGAAAACTATAAATAAATATTTAGTTTATTTCGTTGTATATGCCCGGCTTTATGACATCAACTGCAAGAGTTTCTAAAAAAGATGACTAAAAAAGTTTGCATTTAAAGAAATTTTGAAATCCAAGAAGAGAAACTTCTTCTCATTTTCATACCATAGTTTTTAGTATATTAATTTGTAAAACAAGAGTATTTTTACAAACAGCAATTTTAATTACAATTTATGAGCTTGTATGCTTGCAAGTGGCGTGCTCTAAAGACACGAAACTAAAAAGGAACGTTTTCTTTTTTCATTGATGTTTAAATATATATGTAAATACCAAAATGACCCAGACATGAAAGTCCCATTACTTAAATATTTTATAAAAGTAATGAAATTAAATACACTCACTAAAGAGGTTTCCAATAATTAGTTATTACGAGTATCAAGATACACTGCAAGCTTACTTAAAACAAGTTGAATTCGGCTGTACCGACATTTTTCGCTTTCCACATTCAAACAAACATTATATAATGGAAACGGTTGGTTTATTAAGCTTGAGGTTGTATTATAAAAATTAATTTTTTTATTGGAGCTTAATAAACTAGCCCTCTCAATAAAAAAAGGTCAAATAAACTTAGAATTAAAAAATTATACTACTAATATTATAAAGCTGAATGTTTGTGAGTGTGGATGTGTGGATGTGTTGATGTGCAGATGTGCAGATGTGTCGATGTTTATTCCTCTTTCACGCAAAAACTACTGAATGGATTTTAATGAAACTACAATAATTTAGCTTACGATAGGTGTCAAGTAAGTAGGAAAAAATTCTACAATCGGCGACAAGTTTTGGCGTGCGCCGCAAATATCGTTGAAGTTACACATATATATTGTATGAACGATATGTTTATCATAAATAGTCCTATAAAAAAGTCAGCGACAGCATATGTCTATCTCTTATGTGGAAGCAATTATCGTCAAAATAGTGAACCATAATTACAATAGAAATTGATAATTTATTTCTAATATTTACATATTTCTTAGTAAGTAATGACTGTATTTATTTGGTTGGTTTTTTTAACAATTAAAATTTTATTTGTGAAGGGATGTCGCTAAAAATTGATTTTTAAGGATACCGACCAGGCCGGGTGAGACCGGACAAAAACATCTAGTATACAAATAAAAATAAGAAATAACAAATATTGATAAAAATAATTTTCTTGCAATACCTATTTTGCCATTAATGCTAAAATAAATAATTAATTTTAGTTCGAGAAACTAAATCTAACGAGTTCTAAGAAAAAATCTTTTCTGAGAATCTTACTTTTAAAAGGAATAAAATATCAGGCAGGCACTCAATTTTAAAATTAATAAAAAAAATTTTTAATAATTTCAGTGAATTATTCGATCTTATAAATTTATTATTATTTAATATTAATCAAGCTTAAGATCTCAAAAAATTGTTTTTATTTAAATTTTCCAATATTTCGACTTTCGTTTGAAAGTCTTCTTCAGGGAAATTTTTTTTTTTCAAAGGATAGTCGAAATATTGGAAAATTGAAATAAAAACAATTTTTTGAGATCTTAACTTGATTAATATTAAATGATAATAAATTCATAAGATCGAATAATTTACTGAAATTATTAAAAAAAAGAAATTTTTAGAAAGACATCTAATAAAAATTCAATTTAATTTATATTTTAATTTTTTTATTAATTATTATAGGTTCTATTATAAAAAAAATTAAAATATAAATCAGAGATTAAATAAATATTTAATTTAATTTCTTCCGAATGTTTGCAAACATTTTTTAACCAAACATATTGAAATAAATATTTAATTTGAATTAAACTCTCTCCTGATATAAAATTTTTATATTTGAAGTTCATAAAAGTAATTTAAAAAGCACACGTGTTTATATAAGACTGATTGTCTAGCTTCCATAAAAAAACAAAGCAAAAATTAATGATAATCTAAAATTTCGGTTGTATTAATGATTTTCCTGGCTTAATGTGGAGCGATCTTTTTGATTTTCTACATAGAAATTATGACTGATTTTTCTGATAAAACTGCATACCACATTTTTTTGTCTGTTTTATATTTTACACAAATTATTTTAGAAAATACCAAAAATAGCTTGCTGTTTTTGACTTATACATATGCCATTTCTGAACCGTATTAAGTTGATTTTTTTGTATAGATATGTGTTTTTTTTTTTTGTCCATTTTGTAGAAAATTGTCAGAATTGTCAGAAAGTTGTCAAAAAAATAGGTAGTCGCGGTATTCGACTCCTCGCTCCTCTATTTATAAGCCCATCTGGCTGAATTTCAATAGCAACTGAAAGACAGAAGCAACTAACATTTTGTTTTAAAAAACTCTTCTGTATGTTGTTTACGTAATTCAGAAAACTGATTTCAACGACTACACAGACAGACAGACAAACAGACATTGCATATTCGACTCCACTGTTTATAAGGATCCAGAATATATATACTTTATAGGATGGCAAATGTACGGTGTAGAAACTACACCGTATATACCCTTCTTACTTACAGTGAAGGGTATAAAAATGATATTCAATTTTAATTTTTATATCCATTATTAAGTTTTTTTTGTTTTTTACTTTTAAACAAAAATAAAAAGTAAATTTGCTTATTTAACTCATCATTTGCAGGATCAAAATTGTATTAATATACAACATAATAATAATAATAATTTTGTACGTGAAAATAATGCATCTCTTATGCATAATCAAAATCAAAATGAGTATGAACCGTTTCCCCCACAAACCCCTGAAACCCCTATTATATTGAAAGACAAACAGTTCAGTAGACTTCCATCTCAGGAATCAAATCAAGCAAATACTGCAGCATATCAACAACCACAAAACCCATATATGCAACAACAAGAATATTATAACCAGAAACAGCCGGCATATAAACAACCTTTAAATAATTATCAACAACAGCAACATGAATACCAACCGAACCAAAAATACGTGATACAACAGCAACAACAAAGCCAAAAAGAAGAAGAACACAATCATCAAGGACTAACTACTTGGAGACCTATACTTCCACCTCAAAGCAAACAAGACCGTTTATTTACCGGTCATTTAGATGTTCAAAAAAATGTACCTTCTGTAGCTCCCCCAACTTTCCAACAACAATACCAAAATTATCACCAACCTTCACTAAACCAACAGGTACTGCCAATTACTCTGCAATTAAGTAAAATGTTGGCGGCTTTTCTTTTAGTGTTTGTCAAGCTTTAATGAAATAAAAAAAGTTTATCTTCAGCTTGAGATACTTTGTAGCGGATATCCCTACCAAAAATAGCAAATCGTTCAACTTTTTAGTAAATTAAGCTTTTTTTATTATTTTTAGACGTTATTGCAATTTTTTAAGCTTTCATGAGGATGTTATTTTAGACGCAATAGGAAACACACGTACATACATTTATAAACAACTTCAATAGGCTATAAAATAATGAAATCTAGGCGTGTATGTGTAGTTTAAAAAGCTTCTTTGCTACTAGTTACTAAACTAACTGCTATTTATTCACCAACGCTTGTACAATACATAATATTAAAGCAAATAATGTATGTATGTACAAATACGAGTATATATGTATAATAAGAAATACCAAGTAGTACTGGTAAAAAAAAATTAAATTCCGGAAGAACGAAAATTATTAATCTAGTTAATCACTGTTTACAACATTAATGTCATTTTTTTCTGTATCAATATGTCCTCCTTTTCTTCTCCTCACACATGTGCAATTTCTGTAAATAGAAAACTTATTTAAATACTGACTGCTTTATTAACGCTTTTATTTTCTTCTAAACATTTCAGCCATTACAGAGCGCTTAAAAGTTTCAAATTACACTAAAGTACATTGAGTATATAAATTCCTAACCATTAATAACACCTTTAAAACACAAAACAAAACTAATCTCTGGTGTTGTCTTCTTTTCTCTTTCCCATACATAAACTTGTGTTGTGTCCCACTTTAATTGTTTCTTACTACACCAATCCCATCAACAAACAAATGCACCACCTAAACATTTGAAAAACGTGAACGTGGAAAACACACATGCATGTAATGTCAATATTTGTTGCCTATTTAACGATATAAAGCAACAATATCGTGCACCATCCTTTGATAATTATCAGCAACCCCAACAACAACAGTATCAGCCACCCTTTCAACAACAATGTAACCCACAATCTCAATATCAAGGCCAGGCTCCACAAGCATGTCAAAATGCATATCAACAGCCACCTCAAGCAGGATTATACTATCAACAGCCTGTTCAACAACCTGCCTGGACCCAACAACAACCAGTCCAACAGAATTACCAACAACCACCATGGATACAACAACAGCAGCAGCCGCAACAATATCAAGCACAAAATACATTAAATCAATTTAATCAAGCACCTCATCTCCAACAACAACAACAAAATCATTTTATACCACAAACCAATCAACAACAATTTAATTCTTATTCACAGCCTCAGCAACAGCAACACACTGTTTCCCACGATCAGGTCGATCAGCAATCACAACATCATAATCTACCCCATTTGTCTCAGGATCAACGTAGTGCTAGCCCTGGCATTATAACTTTACGCAAGGAGGCGCCAATCACCCAAAAGCCAGCACCCATTTATACTTCTCAACCAGCAGCCATCAGCTTTAGAGGTTAGTAAAAATGTTTGTGCATTTAATACTTGATCCTTCTATACACTAAATTGAAGAATCGTCCACCGATTCTTTAGGAGGCTCCAACATGCGGGGAGACTTAAAATGGCCACCACCAGAATACAAAGAAGCTGCTGCCAAAGAAAATGAGGAGCGTCGCAAATTGGCCTTGGGCCCGGTATGCAGGCCAAGAAAAGTCAATCGCGTAAGTACTTTGAAGCTTAAAAACTACTGGGCCATAATCATAGTCAAAAAAAGTAGGCTTTTATTAAGAGCCGACTTTTGTTCATAGAATTTTTGTAAACTTAAAATCATTTTTAAAAAGATACCTGGACAAAGGAGCAGGTATATTAGAACAAGCATTTCTGAACCATATTTTAAGAAGGGGAAGGAAGCTAAAGTTAAAAAAAGTTTTAAATAAATAACCGTCAATGCGATAGGCTACTATTTTTTTAAATTATTGAATTTAATTAGCAGGCTTTCAAGCTAGGCAAGCAACTTGAGAAAGTCTCTTGCACAACTCCTATGTTTGTAGATGAGCGGATTGAGAAGAGGAGAATTTTTACTTTTTCAGTATATTTTTATTTAGCAATTTGTTTTGTCCTTTAATCTTGGGTGTGCGTGCGAGTGTGTATGTTTCAGAGATTTTTTTATATTTCTAATTTATTGTATTTTGTATTGTTTTGTGAGTGAATTAATGAAATTTAAAAACTTGAGAATTTTAAGCAAAAGAAACCGAAAAAAATTACATTATTGTACTGTGAACGGTACGGAAAGATTAAAAAAAATAAAAGATTAAAAACAAATTTTGCGCAAGTCACTTGCCGAGTGTGAAACCATCAACACATCAAATTTGAACATCAAATTATGCATTCGTATGCGTTTCCAAAAAATCAAACTGGTTTTGATTTTCATCAAATTCACACACAACGTATACATGTGACTTCCATTAAAAAAACCCCCACAGAAATAATTGATTGATGTTGAAATTTTATGTGTGTATCCTTCGTTTAAAAACGAAAGAAAACTTATTTCGCACATTTGTTTTGAAAACAAAACGAACAAAGGTTATCGTTCACTTCTGTGAAGCCTGGCCCTAAATTTTTGTATTGTGAACGGTACGGCAAGTTTAAAAGAATGACCATTTGACAAATGGCTTCAATAATTTAAGAAAAATTACACGCAAAGAAAAAAGATGGTTGAATATGGTCATCGCAAACATAGGTTGTTCTTCAGACAAATATTATTATTAATTTGAAGCATCTAAACATTATTATGATCAGTTACCAGTTATTTTTAACCATATTATGTTTAGCGTGTTAGATCAACCATATAATTATCATATTATGTTTAATAAAATTTTACTTGAAATCATAAATGTGTTCATAGCAAACATAATAATGATAAAAATATGTTTGAATGTAAATTGCTTTCTATTTTTTCTCTTCTGCAACCATATAAATTAATTGAGTATAAAACAAAAACTTAATCGTTCAAACTCAACTGAGCTTTGTGCCTGAACTGTTTAAGTGGCGAGTTAACGCTTTTTATCTAAGTGTTCACAAGTTCAAGTCCTGGTAGAGTCAACTAAAATTTAAAAAAATTAATTCAATAAGTAAATACAAAATAATAGAAAACAAAAAGCAATGGAATAAAAAAAACTTTATTTATACAAAAGTGTAAATTAAAATTTTTTTAAAAATGTTTATATAAAAAATGTATGTGTTGCCGCCGTCAACAAAGGGTTAATTCCAGCAATCATTTCTCTTTAATATTTTTCAATTTCGTATAACATACATATATTATTATATACGTACATACATACGTACATCGTATGTTTTTACAGCTTTAGTTTTTTGCCTCAGCCAAGTACATAAATAAATATGTGCATAAGCTAACGGTCACTTACCGTTTGACAAAAAATAAGTAGACAAGAAGAAATCTTAATATTGAAATTTAGTTGAGTTTCAAAAGCGAGGCAAATAACTAATAAATTTTAAAGCTCTACCTCTACCTCTAATTTACCTTTTATAATTTATTAATTGTGAAATACATTATTATAATAAAAAATAAAATAAATAAAAAGAAAGGTTTTAATTAAAGGTATTAGTGCTATTAAAAATTAGTTTCCTTGATCTCAACAAGTCTTTAAAATTTATTAATCTTTAAAGTAAAAACATAAAGTTGTTAACCATATTAAAATATGGAAATGGAGAAAACCATCATAGGCCACAGCTGCAATAAGTGTGTCCAGTTGGATAATGACCAAATGGTAATGTGTGACACATGTGATAAATGGTATCACTACACCTGTGTAGGAGTGGATAATAATGTGGCTAATTATAGTTGGAACTGCGATTTATGCGAACCCATAACAGCCACCACTACCACTTCAAACAATACTGTAGGTCAGACTCTTCCGAGCTCATCTTCATCACCCGTCATAATTCCAACAGTCACTACAGCGTTTGCTATAAGTGCCACAAGCAGTCTATCCCCAGGCATGTCACAGCCGACACAAAATATGGTAAACGTCACAGGTATACATCCTCATGATGCCTTTACAACAAGTGCGATCACATCTGTAAATGCACCGCTGTTCACATATACGGCATCGCCGTCAACGAATTTATTCAACACTTTACAGCAACAAACGCGAATGAGTACCTACGTCCAAAGTACGATGAATAAAATTGACACTTTACAAAGGCGACAAATGCATACAGCTCCAGCATCAATAGCTCAATATGCACGTGTAAGACAGCCAGTTACATTGCCTATTACTTCACAGCAAGAACAAGTGATGGTGAACAATCACGCACAAAGTTCAATAAGCACGAAGGATAACTCTGACTATTCACAACTGCAAAAAATGCTACAACTACAGCGCTTAGAAGAAGAAAGGAAAATCCAACAACAGTTTTTGGAACGTAAGTACGAAATATTAGCTAAAAATATCGACTCGCCTATGGAGCAAATTAGCCCCTATGGTTTTGGTGTTAATCATCAAACGAGTGCACAAGTACACTCTGCAAGTGGTTCGACAAGTACTGCACAAATACTGCCGGCAAGTGGCGTGGTAAATAATACGCATATACTATATCCAGGTGGGATGATAAATAATACACCAATAATGCCCACAAGTCGCTTTGTAAATAGTGAGCCATCATACAGTATGCAAGAGTTTAACCCTACACCTTCACAACTAGCAGCTAGAGGCTCAATACCACGCGAACTCCCTATTTTCAATGGCGACCCAGATGACTGGCCAATTTTTATTAATAGTTTCCAGAATAGCACAGCTATTGCCGGGTTTTCTAATGCTGAAAATTTGGTACGCCTTCAGAACGCTTTAAGAGGAAAAGCGAGAGAGATGGTCAAAAGTAAATTGCTTTTACCAGCACTTGTCCCGAATATAATTGAGACGCTTCGTATGTGTTTTGGCCGCCCAGAATATATTTTGGAGCGTGTAATAAACAAAGCAAGAGCTATGCCACGTCCCCGAGAAAGACTCGAATCAATAATTGAGTTCGCTCTGAGCGTCCAAAATATATGCGCGACAATGGAATCATGTGGACTACAATCTCACCTCAACAATCCTTTACTAGTAAAGGAACTCGTGGATAAACTACCAAATCAGCATAAGCTAAATTGGGCCATGCAGCAGATAGATGAAAAAGTTCCAGTTATAAAAGGATTTAGTGACTGGCTTTATCAAATTGCGGAAGCAGCCAGCAAAGTCGTAACACCAAGCTTTGGTAAAAGCAACGCCACCGTGTATACTCACGCAAAAGTCAAAACTCACGACAATAAAATGTGCATCGTTTGCAAAATTAACTCACATAAAGTCCAGCATTGTGACCACTTTAAAAGCTTGCAGTTAAATAGAAAATGGGACATCGTAAAGATCAACAATTTGTGCCGTCAGTGTCTAAACACACATAAAGGTAAATGCCATAAAAACAAAGAATGTGGCATATTGGGATGCAAGTATAAACACCATCCACTGCTACATAGAGAGTGCAACGACCAGTCAGCCTCACAAACTGTAAGTACAAACCGAATTTATGATATACAGCGGAACGTACAAATTAACACGCACCAATATGATGCTAATGATAATCCATTTTTTCGTATATTGCCAATCCGCATTCACCTAAAGGAAAACATTATTAATACCTTTGCCTTTTTAGACGAAGGTTCCTCCGTCACTTTAGTGGACCGTAGCATATTTAATAACATGTCTCTCGAAGGAACATCTGACCCTCTTTGTCTGCAATGGACAGGTGGCACCACCCGTGTAGAAAATGATTCGATCAGAATATCTTTAAAAGTATCCAATATTTACAACAACGCTAAGTTTACGCTTTCAAATGTACACACCGTCAACCGTTTAGAGCTACCAACTCAATCTGTAAATATGTCCGAAATGGCGAAGAAATTTCCGTATTTAAGAAATATTCCTATACAATCTTATAATAATGCAAAGCCCATGATTTTAATTGGTGTAAATAATTGGAAATTGGCCGTCCCAATAAAAATACGCGAAGGTAGTGGACAACAGCCAATAGCCACTAAGACAAGGCTCGGATGGGCAATACAAGGCGGCGAAGTGAGTACTCCAATGCAACATATTTTGAATATACACACGTGTACCTGTCAAAAACGCTATGAAGAGTTACACGATGTTGTAAAAGATTACTTTAAATTGGAGACGCCTACTTCAGCAAGTCCACATGACATTGCTAATTCTGGTGCACTTGATACACTTAAATCTTCATGCCAGTACATAGATGGACAATACGAAGTTGGCTTAATATGGAAAAATAACGACGTGCAACTACCCGAAAGCTACGACACCGCACTGAGTCGGCTAATGTGCCTCCGCAGAAAATTCGGTACAAATTCATCACTTCAACAAAAAATGCAAACTCAAATAGACAATTTGTTACAAAAAGGCTATGCTAAAAAGCTAAGCCCTGCAGAAATAGCGCTTCCTAGGAAAAAGGTATGGTACTTACCGATCTTTATCACCTTAAATCCTAATAAGCCCAATAAAATACGCCTCGTGTGGGATGCTGCCGCTAAGACAAATGGCACCTCACTGAACGATTTTATGTACACTGGTCCAGATTTACTCAAGCCTCTAGTCGATATTCTCCTCGCATTCCGCATAGGAAAAGTTGCAATTTGTGGGGATATCAGCGAAATGTTCCACAGAATCAATGTCCGGGAAAGCGATATGCACGCCCAGCGGTTTCTATGGTGGGACAAAGACGACGACTTATATCAGCCAAGCACATACGTTATGCGCGCGTTAACCTTTGGCATAAATTGTGCTCCCTGCATCGCTCATTATATTCGTGACGTTAATGCAGAAAAGTTTAAAACACAATTTCCTCGAGCTGTAGAAGCAATTCAAAACTACCACTACGTCGATGACTTCATTGACAGTGAAGATACCGAAGAAAGTGCCGCCTATCTCGCAAAAGAAGTAGCAGCAATTCACGCAGCTGCGGGCTTTAACATACGCAATTGGGCTTCTAATTCAAGTTACGTTTTAAGCCAGTTGTCCAACATATCTAAAGAATCTCAAGATGCCAAACAATGGGGAGCCACAGAAAAGGTTTTGGGTATGTATTGGGACCCAGTTAATGATGTTTTCAAATATCTATGCAGATTTGCACGCCTAAGACGAAATGTAATTGCCGAAGATATTGTACCAACCAAACGAGAGTGCCTTCAAGTCTTGATGTCCATCTTTGACCCATTAGGCTTCCTGTCGTGTTACACTATTGGTCTTAAAATCCTGCTCCAAGAAGTTTGGCGTTCAAGTATTGGGTGGGACGAGCAATTAAGCGAAGTCCTGGGCACAAGGTGGCGTCAATGGAAAGCCACAATACCTCTCATCATGGATGCCGCAATCCCACGTTGCTATTCTCCATTACTGCACAATGCTGAAAGTGTCGAACTGCATACATTTGTCGACGCCAGTGAATATGCTTACTCCGCCGTAAGCTATCTGCTCGTAAAAAGGGATGGCGTTGCAACAGTCACCCTCATAGCCGCTAAATCCAAAGTAGCGCCCCTTAAACCTCTGTCAATACCGAGGATGGAATTACAAGCAGCACTACTTGGCGTCCGACTGGCAAGTAAAATAAAACAAATCCGTCGTCTACCCATAAGTTCAAATCTTTGGTGGTCAGACTCTAAGACCGTGTTACAGTGGCTCCACATGGATCCAAGAAAATTGCAACAATTCGTTATGTACCGCGTAGGCGAGATTTTGGAGCATTCAAACGTTGACGAATGGAGGTGGATACCTACAAAAATAAACCCGGCTGATATTGCCACGAAAACGACCGCAAAAAAAGATATTGATTTATGGCTTAGTGGCCCTGAGTTTCTGCGTAACGACAAATGTGAATGGCCTAAATGTGATGACCTAGGTCCGCCTGACACTACTGAAGTAAGACGCCACGTACTAATAGTTGACGCAAGAAACAAACATTACGATTGTTTGAATGTAGAATACTTTTCAAAATGGAAACGACTTTATAGAGCAGTGGCAACGTTCATTTTATATATAACTAAACTAAGATGCGCAAAGCAACAAGTAGTAGCTCCATGCAGCATCAATTATGAGATGATTCAACAAGCACAGCGCTTCGTTATCACAATAACACAGCAAAGCGAGTTTCATCAAGAAATCGTCACTCTGAGGCATCGTCAAAACGTCGAAAAGACAAGTAAGTTGCACCCATTAAATGTATATTTAGACGAATACGGAATTATAAGGTGTCGCAATCGAATTACACGCCTCAACAATCACGAAAATGAAATAGTTTTGCCAACTGACCACCACGTCACCTTTCTTATAGTGCGTTCATTTCACGAAGAATTTCACCATCAATTTCACGAAGCCATAATAAACAAAATAAAATGTCAATATTACATATTTCGTTTACGCGTATTATACAAGAAAGTACGTGCATCATGCCAAATATGCAAAAATAATTCGGCTATTCCGCAACCGCCACAAATGGCCCCACTTCCTGCAGCTCGCTTGGGGGCATTTCAACGCCCTTTTACGTTCGTCGGCATTGATTATTTCGGTCCTTTACTGGTATCTGTTGGAAGAAGGCGCGAAAAAAGGTGGGGCGTGGTATTCACTTGCCTTACTGTGCGTGCCATCCATATAGAAGTATCACACAGTTTGGACACAAGCTCGTGTATTTTGTGCATACGAAACTTTGTCGCCAGGCGTGGAACGCCTCGAGAAATATACACGGACAACGGCACGAACTTTAAAGCAGCTGCAAAGATCCTAAATGAAAATATAAATCATATAAAATATTCAAACATATCCTCAGCTTTCGACGAAATAAAATGGATATTTAACCCACCTAGTGCCCCCCATATGGGCGGAGCCTGGGAAAGACTCATAAGATCAGTAAAAAACGTTTTGTACAGCTTGTACCCCAGTCTTAAATTTAATGACGAAACCCTAAAAAGTGCACTGTGCGAGATAGAATCGATAATTAATTCTCGGCCGTTAACATTTGTCTCAGTAGACCACGAAGATGATGATGCCATAACTCCTAACCACTTGTTACTCGGCTCCTGCGATGGCTACAAACCCTTTTTCAATGAATATGATAATCTACGTCAGCGATGGCATCAGACGCAATCATTTGCAGATCTCTTTTGGCAACGCTGGTTGAAGGAATACATCCCTATAATTTCTCGCAGAACTAAGTGGTTCGAAAAGGTACCACCCGTATCGATTGGCGCCATAGTAATTATCGCCGATGAAAATTTACCTCGAAGATGCTGGCCTAAGGGTAAAGTTATTGACGTCATGATGGCAAAAGATGGTCAAGCGCGAAGTGCCACAGTCAAGACACAGTTTGGTGTAATGCAAAGGCCAATAACAAAAATAGCTGTTCTAAACGTCGGCAATGAATAAGTGCAAGCTCGAATACAACTCGCTTACGGGTCGGGGAATGTTGCCGCCGTCAACAAAGGGTTAATTCCAGCAATCATTTCTCTTTAATATTTTTCAATTTCGTATAACATACATATATTATTATATACGTACATACATACGTACATCGTATGTTTTTACAGCTTTAGTTTTTTGCCTCAGCCAAGTACATAAATAAATATGTGCATAAGCTAACGGTCACTTACCGTTTGACAAAAAATAAGTAGACAAGAAGAAATCTTAATATTGAAATTTAGTTGAGTTTCAAAAGCGAGGCAAATAACTAATAAATTTTAAAGCTCTACCTCTACCTCTAATTTACCTTTTATAATTTATTAATTGTGAAATACATTATTATAATAAAAAATAAAATAAATAAAAAGAAAGGTTTTAATTAAAGGTATTAGTGCTATTAAAAATTAGTTTCCTTGATCTCAACAGTATGTATTTAAAAAAATTAAAAAAAAAAATTTTTGCAATGACGGGGGTTGCACCGCTATTTTTAATATCTTTGATTTAAAAATATATATGGTTAGAAGCAATCATAAATCTAACCATACTATGTTCTTACCAGAAAATTTTTTTCATGAGATTTATTTTGAAATTTTTTAAACTAAACATATGGTGCATTCAAAACTATAATTTCGGAAAAACTATATAAATTTATTGCAAATACTTTTCATTAACCTTATTTTAATTATTTCAGGACTATACCTCATTCTTTGCCAAAAATGCCTTAAGTCATCATTACCCCAGCTATAAAGTTCCTCCAGGCACACAACATATGATTAACTAAATCGCTTAGAAATGCCATAAATTAATCAAAATAACTACAGATGACGGAACCCCCACTGCAACAAACTAAGGAATCACGATTACCCATAACGTTTAAGAAAATAACATATAAAATATAACGATAAATAATTGATTAAAAGTTAACGAAAAAATTAAAAAAAAAAAATAATTCAGTTGAAAAAGAAAATATTTAGCTTAGGAAAACAAAAATGTATGATGCACTTCATAATCTTAAGGCTTAACTATAATAAATAAGCAAAACAATTAATTAGAAATATTTTGCTTTGACAAAATATTCTAAAAATATTTCAAATTTACAAAAGTATGTAACACATGTACTTTTTAACAGGTTTGCTCAAAGAAAAATGCCAACTATTCTAACACAAATTGGTATTTACTTTGTATTCTTTAATATTAAAATAAGTATATATAAACTTTATATATGTATGTATATACTATGGTATGTGTAAATGCTTACCAACAAGAATTTATTATAAAAAATATATTAAACAAAAAAATTTTAAACTACTTAAAAGTTTAGTTAACTGTAGCATGTTATAAAAATATATAAATATTTTAACGATGAAATTAAAACTAATATTTTCTTCTTAATTTTAAAAATATGTCACAATCAATAAATAACCCTATTAACGAACACAAATATTTAATCAATATAATTTTATTAAGTTATTTGCGCAAATTTTTAATATTCGTTTTTAATAAATGTTTACTCAAGCGATCATTAATTTTAACCCTTTTAACTTTTACGCTAAAGAAAAAATTAAAAAAAAAAATATATATATATATGTGGGTCTTTACACAAAGCAAACTAAAATTTTATAAATATAAGAAAATGAGAAACAAGAGAGCGTTCAATTTTAAATCACAAAATCAATGCGTCCAAAATTTTATATTTGAACTACATACATAATGTTATTAAAAAAAAAAATTAAAATAACATCATATTAATTTAAAGCATTATGTATGTGTCAAATATGTATGTAAGTGGTTGTTTTGCTTTCGGTTTGGTTTGCTCACTTTTTGTCAATATTTTACTTGAAACTATTTTAACATCATTAAAAAGCGAGAGAGAATGCCCATTTCAAATATCAAATTGACCTCAAATGAGCTAATTAATATCGAAAACAACAACACTTACATACAAATACAAATAAAAATAGAAATAAAATTTTATTATCTATCTAATGTATGTAAAAATAATATTTCACAAATCTGTCTCTATGACTATGACTATGAAAAACTAAATACTGACTTACTAAATATTGCTTAATATGTATATTCGTTTACTATGCGCCCTGCCCTTTTCACTTTAAAGGTGGAATGAGTATACATATTATGAATAACAACGGTCTTTTTAATACTATTTATTGTTTAATTATGTAACTGATTGTAATACTTACTCAAAAACAATATTGAAACAAATAAAACAAAAACGGGACAAAAAAAATTGTGTTTTATTAGAAAATTCATTCAAGTAAGAGCTAATTTAATTTATTACATAAAATAAAAAAAAATTACTAATAAAATAATTAAAAGGTTATTGTATTCCCCATCCTTACGTGTTTTTGTAAGTTTAATCAGAGTGCTAGTTCTCGAGTTATTGCAAATTATATGCATTGCCATCTCAAAATGCGAATAACACTATGTCAGAAAGAAAAATACCTGGAAAGTGATATTATTTTTGTTTAGGTCCCTGTTGGAAGGACTATTGATCACTGAACGGATTTCCAACGGGTGCCTCAACATTGTTGTTGTCCGTTTTCATTCAGTTCAGTATACTCACTTGCATTTCTTTTATCAACTTACTTACTTTTTTGCCTTCCTCACCTACGTGAGCATTTTGAATATTATACCTACGTATACATATTATTTATAAGAATCTTTATTAAGCCATTAAAATACAAGATAACCTGAAATAAATCAACTGAACTATAATCCAAACAAAGTGCCTTTTATTTGGGAATCTAATTGGATACACGCCAAAACAATTTTTCTGGTGGAGTATTGGCAGAGTACGAGTAACATCCTCCGCTTAAAATATTTTTTCTGTCTATTTGATACAACTAACGAAATGGCCATACATTGCGATTGTAGCGATTTGGTGAACGACTATCCCATTCACAAAGCTGGAATGGATGTTTTGTGTAACCACCTTGCACACCTTGGAAATATTTTAAACGTTCCATTAGTTAAAGCTGAGGATGTTATTCTGTCACCACTGCATGGATACAAAAAAAAATTTATTAAAAAATGTATGTAAGCAGTAAAGCTTTTTGCCATCTTAAATCGGTGTTACCAAAATTAGATCAAGCCAAAATAAAAGGAGATATTTATGTCTTTCTCTTCAAATTTAATACTCTTAACTTTTTATACCCTTCACTGTAAGTAAGAAGGGTATATATAACTTTGTGATTCTGTTTGTAATTTCTACACCGTACATGGGACAATCTATAAAGTATATATATTCTGAATCCTTATAAATAGCGGAGTTTAATAAGCGCTGTCCGTCTGTCTGTCCGTGTAGTCATTGAAATCAACTTTCAGAAGACCATAGACAACATACAGAAAAGTACTCGTATAGCATACCAAACGGTCAGTTGCTTCTGTAAGACTATTACTATTGAAATTCAGGCAAATCGGTCTATAAATGGCAGAGCTATGAGTTAAAAACCGCAACTACCTCTATTTTTTACCATTTTTTGAGTTGGTTTTTTGCGTATTTTGTCTAAACGAAAAAACGCGGTATGCAGTTTTGTTTGAAGTATCACTCATAATACCTGTGCTAAAAATGAAAGTAATCGGTCCACAAATAGCCGAGGAATATCAAAAATAAAACCGAAATTTTAGATTTTTATTAATTATGGCTTTGTTTTTTTTTTCGTTTTTTTGCTAGATTTTCATTAATTATTGATTTAAAAAAACTTCTTTTTGTGATAAATTTTTGTTTAATATGCTTTTATTTAGTATAACTTAAATTTATTATGCAAATCTCTATTTTCACAGTTTATTTAAAATGTTTTAACGTTTGTCTGAATCCAAATAAAATTAATGCACATTTATATTTTTAAGTAGGCAAATAAAATTTTAATCTTTTAGTTTTTCAAATACATCAGTCAAAATTAATTTTAGATGTTTTAAAATAATAAAAAAAAATTAATTTACTTTGTCCATTTAATAAATTTTGAATTTTTAAATTTATTTTTAGTTCTAAAAAATTAGTTTTTTTTTTTTTGGTGTTTGTGGCTCGGAAGCATACGTATTTTTTTGTTTTTTTTTTTTGTTTTGTTTTTTTTAATAAACAAAACTGCTTGGGAAAAGTAATAATAACAAAATGATTTAATTAAATATAATATTTATGTAAGTAAATGAAATTTAATAAAATGTTAATGTGGCACTTAAATTATCATTAGTTCAACAAGTTAGAAAGTATAGTTGATAACAAGCGCTACAACATACAATTATTTGCAACATGTCGTAAAATCGTTTTTTATCAATTATCAAATAAAATAAATAAATGTGAGATTAAACAACAAAATAAAGATATTAGAGGCTTGTCCAGCATTATCGAATGTCGTCAGTTTAAATGAAAAGCAACTGATGTACATTATACTTACTGTATTGAAAACGATAGCAAACTAAAACATTCAATAATTGGGAGGCAGGCCCTATAGGTGGTTTTTTTTTTAATAAATGCAAAAAATGTTGATATTTAAAACAAAAATGGATTACTTTTTGTTTGTATGTGTATATGTAATTTCTTTTGTAAAGATAATTAAAATGCATTTAAAATAAATATGTATGTATCAATTAACGTGTACATGGATGCATGTGTGTAAAATAATATGTGAACATTATCATATTAACCTGAATTATACATCATATTTTATACTTGGTATACATGCATATGAATTTGCTTTGTTCATTTCTCTTAATGGATTAATTTATTTGATTATTACATTTTAAAATCAAGATCACGTTACCAAATTGTTAATTTCAATTATATATGTTTAGTTTATGATAGGTGTTTTGTTTTTCTTTATTGGAAATATTTTAAATTTTCGCACCACCTTGACATGTATGTCCTACAGGTAAATCGATATCCATTTGTCGAATATTTGGTGAATTTTCAGAGTTTTGTTCTTGTATTTGAGCAGTAGAATCTACTGATGGTTTAGGAGATTGTGCTATCGATTTATTTAAATTAGTTGCTTGAGCTGTTTCATCATCATTGTCGTCATCATCATCAGCTAGTTCTTCTTCTATTAATTTGCGCGCTAATTTCACCGCTTCAAATTCCTTATAATGGGCTTTACGGCGACGTTCAAATTCTTTGCGTCGAGCTGAAATTTAAAAGTATAATAGATTAAGATTAAAAAAAATTTTTGTGAAAATTCCCTTTGATAATTAATTTCTTTATAACAACTGCGTAGCTATCAAAAATCTTTGAAGATTTTCGCTTTAGAACTTATTTTTTTTTTTCTTCAGAAAAACATAAAGTAGTTTTTAAACAATAATATTTTAAAATTTAGGTATTACTTTTTATGAAAATAATATATTTTTTGCAATACCTTTTTCCTCTGATGTCTCTTCAAATTCTTCCTCAGACACTTCTTCTTCATCAAAAGAGGGAGTTTGAGTGTTGGCAGCAATGCGTAATCTATTTTTTAAACAAATAAATAGCATATTGTTATTCGAATATTAATTATTATATATTAAAATGGAACATTAAAAAGGAAACTCACTTTTCAGCTAATAATTCTGTATCTAATTGATCACGTTGATTATCTGGCTCTGCTAAACTGTATGGTGTTTTTGGTTCATCAATTTTCATATGACCATAATCTTTATCAGCAGGATGAAAGGTTTGTAGCACATTAAATTCATCAAATTTGGCACTTTTTCGGCAACTATATTAGTATTTAAAAAAATTAATATCTAATTTTAAAAGTCATTAATTTTAATAAAAAAAATTTTAAATTGCAACAAATCATAATAGTATCTTTTTCGTACCACGTTGAGACAG
Organism: Thelaira solivaga; assembly: GCA_947397855.1. Lineage (NCBI taxonomy): Eukaryota > Metazoa > Arthropoda > Insecta > Diptera > Tachinidae > Thelaira > Thelaira solivaga. Next base: position 54,034,496 of record OX377613.1, on the reverse strand, counting down.
ACAGCTCTAATAAATTTTATATAAGAAATAAAGAAAAGAAAAAACTTTCAACTAATATTGAATAGGTATGTATTATAACAATAAAATAAAATAAATGACAATTATAAATTACTAACACCAGATTTATCACACCAATCAAAAAGACTGTTTTTACAATTTTCTTTTCAGTCTTCTTTCACCCTTTTCTTTTTTTTTTAACGAAGTCATGACTTTTGCAAAGACAATTAAAAAAATTAATTAAAATTAGGATCAGACACGGGAATTTTAGTTGCGCAATTCTTGATTTTGTAGGAGATAGAGGAAATAAGAATGGAAAGGGGTACAAGCTTGCTCATACTACGCAATCTTCTTCTGTTCTCTATTCGTATTTTTTAAAGCGTAAAAGAAACAAGACAAGTAGCTTTAATGAATGAAAAAGAGATCTTAAATTGCCGAAACCACATTGCTGTGTATAGATAAAGAGAATTAAGAAAAAGTTGTGCAACTAAAATTATACACGGTCCTGCCTAAGCCAGTTCGTTTTTGATGGTCATCGGTACTTTTACCAAACCAGTCTATATGACTGGTGCCTTATTCTATGTGATAGAATAACTTTTGTGTAGTTATAATAAATTATAAATATGTATTTCATAATAATAACAAAATTTGTGGAGTCGTAATAACGGAAAATTCATTATTATTCATGATTACAGTACAGTAACATATAAATATGTATGAACTAATTATGAAATCGAAAGTGAAACTATTTGGAAAAAATTAAAGAAGGGAGGGTTACAGGAAGATTAGTGGAAGATTATGAAGAAGGTATGTAGCGCATTTTGTCTTATAATCGAGCATTGGTTTGTAGTTTGAAAGGCAGAACGTGTACAGAGTTTGACTCTGTCTTAAGTTTTGGACAAAACATAGATATTGACACAAGTAAAATTGAAGGTTTTCACTGCTATTTTATATGAACATGGGCCGAGCAAAGCAAAAACTTTGAAGCTATAATATTTGTCGAATAAGAATTGGAGATAAGATTTTTTTAAACTATGAGTATAAATTATTTTAGATATTCTTCGTTTTGATTAAAAAAAAAATAAAGAACTGAACGTTGAAAATTTGATTGAGATTCAACAAGCCTCAGATATTTGTTTAATGAATTAATAAATAATATAAATTAACATAATTAATGTAGTTTATCATTTTTTTTAAATACATAAAGACCGGGAGCTCCATTATCCATTTTATCTAAGACCAGTAATTTTAACTGGTGTCGGTAGAAATAGGTATAGTTAAATTTATATCTAGTATTAAAATAGTATTTTCACAGATTGAAAACAGTATAAATACAAACTTTGAGCGCGTTTAATGAGGAAACTTATGAAATAAACAACATTTTTATCTTGATATGCTAAGTTTACATCTTTCGAAAGATACACACTAAGAAAACACATATGTATCTATTAAAATTTTATATTGATGATTCATTCACTATTTCTATTCATTTTAGTCTACTAAACTGTTTAATGTTATTTGTCAAAAAATTGATTAAATTAAATATGTTTTATCCTCACATACAGACACATACACGCACACGCACACACTCTTTCACGAGCGTAAAAATCAATACGCTAATTAAATCTGAATTTACAAGCAAAATGTATTATTTCTTATTTTCAAAGCGTTATAATTAAATTTACCTTGCACCAGTACGATCAAAACTGCTTGATGTTTTCAAAATACCCTTTTTTGGTCGTTTACCTGCACCGCTTGTACCATTTCCACCTCCACCAGCCTCTGCATTACTGCCATTTGAAACACTTTGCATATTGATGTTTTAAAAATATAAAATTAAATATTTTAAATTTCTTGCTATTTTTCTCTGATTGTTTTGTTCTTTCAGAGTAGTTACTTTAATAATTATAATTGAGTTCAATATCTTTTAATATCGTTTGCTAGATAACTGATGCCTGTATTGTGTTGAATTCCACTTAAGCTAAATACGTAAAAGAGAAAATTAAATCAATTTAAAAGAGTAAAAAATATGTTTTTATTAAAGTTAATATAGAAGTGACTTTTAGTGTTTATTACTATTACTTATTATTAGAATTATGATAACAAATATATTTTGCAAGCTCAAATTCATTCTTAATTAAAAATAAAAAATACAATGAATTAGCGGATACCAACAAAATACTATTACAGAAATAGATTAGATAAAACTAGGAATGATTTACGGTTAACTTAGTCGACAGTTGCCGCAAGGTAACGTACACAAGTCTTGCTTTTGTTGAGAACATTTCCAAATTTTTTCCTTACACTTTTTGGTCCTTTTGTTCTAGTATTATTTCTAAAAAATTTTTTGTAAGCAAATCTAACTATTACGAAAATGTATACACTATTACAATTTTAATTACAACGACAAAACATTTTTACGTCAATTTTACAGAGGCTATACACTAACTGAGTCTTACGAGAAAAAAATAAAAGAGGTTAAATAGAAATGGATGTATAAATGCGTGTTTATAAGTTTAAGTAAATGCACTCCGTACTAAGATCTTATAAATAAATCCTTTTTAAGGGCAATAATAATAATAATGAACGCAATTTGGAAGATTCTAAAATAGCTCAGGTTCTCAAACTAGTTTTGCAACATTCATTTAATCATATAACAAGCGGTTACGCTTTTTTCGCCAAATATTCCGTCATTTGAGCCTACCATTACTTTCTAACATAAACTATCAACTACATGTAGATAGCGAAGAATACGATTAGGCAGCAAAAAGGTGGGGGAATACAATGATATAAATTTCGTAATCACTAGCTATCTTTGGCATATAATTTTAATTAAGTGATTTAAAAAGTAAATAATTGTTGACTTATATTGATGATATCAGTAAAATTTATCAATAACAAAGACTTGCTGTGGACTTTTGTGAATCATTTACTTACGTTCAATTATTTGTAATACTCCTTACACTAAATGTAGAAGCAGTTTTATTACGATTGTTGGGGTCTTAATGCATTTCTGTTTTTATTTATCTTATTTATGCACTTTTTAAATTACATACATTAGTTGTAAATATATATATTTTGACAAATGTTTCTGTAAATTTCTATAATTTGTAACTCGGCTTTTTTAATATTAAATTGTAGAAACTCCCTTCTTTTTCTGCTTTGCATGAAAATTGTTTCTTCGATTTTTCTTCTGACAGGCTATTTTTTATCGATCAGTGCTGCCAAGTCATAAATCATACATCCACTCAAATTTACACAAAAATTTACAAAATATATAAAAAAAAATTATTATAAAACTTAATTTAGAGATCCATTACATATTCTATTATGTGCCGTCTATTTTTTATTTATAAAAAAGTTTATAATAAATACATATATAAAAAACAGACATCGTTTTTCTTATACAAGATATATGTTCCGTGCAGCAAGCCGGTATAAAAAAATCCCAATAGTTCGTTAAAAATATGTTCTCTTGTACATAAATACAACTCTAAGAATACTGTTTATTTATAACAGCTGGGAAAAACTTATACCTACAAAAAATATATGCATAATAAAAGATTTTTCACTAGATTAAATACGTATAATTTCATGTTTTTCACAACTTTGTTTTATATTCAAAAAAATATTTAAGAAATGGTTTTTAAAACAAAACAATATTAAAAATAGAAGACTTTGAAAGCATTATTGTTTTATTAAGTTATTCAAATTTAAAAATAGTGTAATAAATTGAAATGAAATTGCAGTGAAGTAATCGAAGAATCCCTACAAAATATTCAACATAGTTATAATTACAAAAGGTTTATAGGAATTAAAATATATCAACAATTAAAATAAGCCATGTTTAATGGTGAGTCAATTTAAAATATATTTGCGCAATTAGTTACATACATATATATATATAAGTAAAAACTAATCACAACTGCAACTATTATCTATTTCATATGAAATAACTAAACACATACATAGGTATACGTACATACATACATACTATGAATGTGCAAACTGTAAAGTAATGTGATTATCCCGACCGAATACATATCATAATTATTTAAACTTTATTTTTTATATAAATTGGACATTATTTTCTTAAATTAACCAATATTACTAAAGAATGAAAATAAAAAAGCAGCCCTAAAGTGGGCCTGAGTTCATTATAGTCTAACCCCTTAAAGTTTGGATCAATGCATCAGAAGTGGTCTCTTGCTTGCATAATACGCATTCAAAGTTTTCTTTTTTAAAGAAGAGCAGTTAATAGAGGTTGAGAAGTCATACAACCATCTTCTGGCTATGTATAACAAAGCATAAGTGCTGACTTCAATTAACATTGCGTTTTATGTTCGATTAAAATATATTAAAAAATTAGCTAAATTTATTTGCTCCTGAAACATGAACTATAATTTTGCTTCTTAAATATTTTCGTATATTCATTGTATTATTTACAAAATAAGTAAAAGTACTATACACGACTACGCCCAGTCTTGTATACATATATACCTGTGTACAAATAATTTAATTATAGGTACATTTTAAAGAGCAATTATAATGGTTTTTTTAATGAGTAAAGGACAACGTTTTAGAACTGATCTCACCTATAAAAAGTTTATGCATTCCAAAATTAGCATCAAACTATTGTTTTGCGTATTTATTTATACACATATACAGAAATTTGTTTTATTATACCTTAATTAATGTTTAATTTTATTTTATCATTTTGTTTTTCTAAGATCTCATGTAATAATTAACACCAATCAACTACAATCACTCATAAAAAAATTCCACTTAATCTGCTAATTAGTGAATATATCACTTACACATTTAAAGGGAAATAAAATTCTTCAAGTCAAAAAAAGCTAGTAACAAAAATTCGTTGCAAAATGTCATGGATGAGTTTTGGAATACTTACATCTGGTTTTGGTATAATAAGTTTTTTTTTATATAATTATAATTTTTCGTGTACTACTTATGTCACTTATATCTTAATTATTAATATAAGCTATAATCATACTTTAAATTACCTTTGAATATTTATAATTAATTGTTGCTTAACAATTTATTCAGCATTGCAACGCCTGTTGGGTGCAGATGTTCCACCAAATAAAGTGTTGGAAATTAAAAGTGAGTCTCTGGGAATGTTACAAGTTTTAGCGCGAGATGAGGCTATGGTTCTGTATGCACCACCTTTTAATTCGAATGATAAAAAATGTTATGAAATAGTTTTACAACGTCTTCACACCGACTCGAATACCACATCGTTTAGTTTATATCGTTCACCATCACAACAAGAGACTGAAGATAAATTTAATGCTTTCTTGCATCGTCTACCGTTATTCGTTAGCATTGTCAAAGAGGTAAGCCAAAAGTTTGTGCTATTTTTTTTATTACTATTGCTTTAGTGCAACACATCTTTTAGTTTTATAATGTTAATGGTTTACAAAAACTAAGTGATATATTAACCGAAAACCCTTCCTGGTCCATAACTCATTTAGTTGCCTATTTTAATCTTGTCGACTATATAAGTAACCCGAAAGTTTTACAATTCGTAGACTATGCAGATCACGTTAATTATATGTCACCATTTCAGGTATTTATTAACATGCTATTCTCAATTATGTTAATAAATGCTTCTATATATATAAATGTTCGCATAATTTTTACAGCTTGCCATTAAAACTGGAAATATTGAAATGGTCAAGGTCTTGTTACCTCTTTGCAAAATGGAACATTTAGACAATAATGGAAATTCGGTGTTTCATTATGCTGCCAGTACTACTAAGGAAATTTTAAAAGTAAGTATATGTGTTTCCATACAATTTAAAAATATAAAGTGCTTTCAATAAAAATAAGTTAATACCATAAAAGCTGTGATTAAGTTCGCTTTTTCAATATCTATTTCTATATCGGCGTGCTCTTTTTTTGTCAATAATTTTCTAGCATAAATCAGCCGAAATTTAAATTTTTTTTGACCCCGTAAACTAATATTACGTAAAGGCAAACTGTTAAGAGCAATCCTTTAAAGTTTTAATGTCTTTGTACTGTAATTTTTAGGATGGTTATTGCAGAACAATAATTTTGTTTAACATTCGCAAATACATACATATATGTATGTATATGGATGTACATACATACTAACTCAAAAAGTTGTCCAAAACGGAATCTTGCGATTCTAATTGAAGGCCGTTAGGCCGTCAAGTAAACCAGCCAAGTCATAAACTTCTGTATATACAAATTATTATATAATTATATTTAATTATTCTTTTTACTAAAGTAATCAGTTTTACATTTTCTTTTTAGCTTCTTATTGATAAGAGTACAGTTAATTTAAATCATTGTAATTCAGACGGTTATACTCCCTTACATTTAGCTTGTCTCTCCGATAAACCAGAATGTGTAAAAACACTTCTTATGGCTGGTGCAGATGTTAATATTGAAGCTAAAAACGTTTGCAAACTTTATAAGACATCGACACCAACCTCAGTAGCAGAATTTCTTAAACAAAATAATGTAAATAAACTTTATATACAAGATATGAAATTTGGCGGTACTCCTCTACATTGGTGTTCTTCACGTGAAACTCTGCATGCTCTAATAATGCAGGGATGTAATGTTAATGCTACAAATTTTGATGGCCGTACAGCGTTACACGTTATGGTGGCTCGTAATCGTTTCGAATGTGTTGTCACTCTCTTGGCTCATGATGCTGATATTGATGTAGTCGACAAGGATTGTAAAACGCCTTTGCATATCGCAATTGAACAGAAACTGGTACCGATTGTGCAGTGCTTAGTCGTTTTTGGCTGTGATATTAATATGAAAAACAAAAATGGTCAAACTCCTCGTCATATGGTAGGAAATGATGCAAATGGCAGTAAAGAAGACGAAATTCTATATATTTTGCATTCGGTGGGAGCAAAACGGTAATTGTGTATATGTATATTTATATATATGTATTTGCGTATGGTTCCAAAATAAGTTAACAAACTCTACTTTATTCTTACTTATTTTAAGCTGTTCTGAGGATAAAACGAAATGTCCTCCAGGTTGCAATGCTAAAGGCACTTACAACGGAATACCACCAGAAACTCCAGAAGCACCAGAAACTCGTGAACATATAGAGCATATGTTGGCTTCTACCAGTCGTCAAACTGCAATGGGATTTTTAAACTCTGCCGCAAACAGCATGATAATGAATGAAATAAAGGAAAGAGAGTGAGACAAATTAGACCAAAACTAAAATTAAAATTTTTCATTTATTTTTATTTTTATAGGGCACCCGTTGTGGTAAACACTGAAAAAGTAGAGAAGGGTCAAAGTATAATGGATGCTTTATTGGGTATGTTCACAACAAAAGCTAATACTGAGGCTAAAAAAGGTAACAAATGCAATTTGTTTTAAAATACGTCCTATATAACAATTGTTTACTAATTTAGAATCTCCGACAAGTAGCGTAGGAAGTTCGAATTCGATTGGAGCAGAAGAAGCAATATCGGCTAATGTTGCTACAGATATTCAAATTTCTCCCTCTCATTCGAATTCTTCACCAAAGGGTGAAAAACCATATGGCCGAGGACGTTTACTGTGTTTAGATGGTGGTGGCATACGTGGTTTAGTTTTAGTACAAATGCTTTTAGAAATAGAGAAGCTTTCCCAAACACCTATAGTTCATATGTTTGATTGGATTGCAGGTACCAGTACGGGTGGCATTTTGGCATTAGGTTTAGGGTGTGGAAAAACAATGCGACAATGCATGGGCCTCTATTTACGCATGAAAGAACAATGTTTCATTGGTTCACGTCCATATCCCAGTGAAACTTTTGAGGCTATACTTAAAGACAATTTGGGGGAATTTACCGTCATGGCTGATATAAAACACCCTAAAGTTATGGTTACTGGTGTCATGGCCGATCGTAAACCGGTCGATCTACATCTATTCCGTAATTATACTTGCGCTAGTGATATTTTGGGTATTGTAACACCAATAAGTAAGTAAAAAAATAGGACTTTTGAAGATTCTAACTTGTACTTTAAAAAACATTGTAGAAATTGTTTGTATTAATAATTCGATTTTATTTAAGCCAATCGTCGTGTACCTCCTCCTAACCCTGAAGATCAATTAGTATGGCGTGCTGCACGAGCCACAGGGGCAGCACCATCATATTTTAGGTTTGTTTTAAAATTATTTATTTTATTAATTACAGTTATTGTTTTTATCTCTGTATTAGAGCATTCGGACGATTTTTAGACGGTGGCCTTATTGCTAATAATCCAACTTTAGATGCCATGACTGAAATTCATGAATATAATATGGCAATGCGGAGCGTAGGGCGCGACAATGAAGCTATACCGGTAAGTTGTTATGTTACTTTTAGAATATATTGCTTTTTTAATTTGTGATATCAGATATCTTCAGTAGTTTCACTCGGAACAGGTCTAATTCCTGTTACTGAACTAAAGGATATTGACGTTTTTCGCCCTGAAAGTATATGGGATACGGCTAAATTGGCATATGGTATCTCAACAATTGGTATAGATATTCAGAAATATACATCTATTTATTTAAATGAATACATATATTTATTTTAATTTCAGGTAATTTGCTTGTTGATCAAGCAACAGCTTCAGATGGCAGAGTCGTTGATCGCGCTCGTGCTTGGTGTAGTACAATTGGCATTCCCTATTACAGGTACGTAATATTTCTGTTATTTATAAAAATAAATAAATAAAAGTTGCTCATACGTAAGAAAGTTCTGTTACAAAAATTCCTGTTTAAAATTTACTGCATGTTTTTATAACCGTATCTTCATTTCAATTTAAATATGAGTATATTGCCAACCAGGGAATTATTAAAATACTTTAACAAATTTTTTTTTATATTAAAAACTGGCGAATCTATTATTTTTGTATATTATTAAAAATTCTGTTGGCAAAAATGCGTAAAGTATACAGGAATTTTAATATTTGCCCTGAAATATTGTGTTGTTTGGTGATAAAATAGAAAGTCTTAATATTTACATTATTCTTTGTGGTAGTTAAATAACCGTAATAAAACAAAAATAAATTTAAGTTGATTGGGTCAATACATAAATTTAATTAATAACTTAATATAATTTCAGATTTAATCCACAACTTTCCGAAGATATTGCTATGGATGAAAAGAACGACCAGAAATTAATAAATATGTTGTGGTGTGCAAAAGCTTACATGTATGCAAATCGCAACAAAGTAGTTGAAATGATTAATTTGTTAAAATAACATATAAAACGAATTTAGACCGCTAATACATATAAATACCTACATAAATAAGCAACAGTAAAATAAAATTAAAGAATAAAGTAAATTTAATTTATAATTATTTATGCTCTATGTTTATGTATGTATGTAATTGATCACATTTTAATTTTTTTTTAATATATATTGGACGAAACTTTCTACAAAGCCTGTAAACTCAATATAACTCAGTTTTGCTTGTATAATTATTTAAACTGTTTTGCCAATATCGCTAAGTGTTTGATATTATATAAAAACATTAGCTTTGATAGCCTGAACTAAATTTTAAATAACATGTGCAATTAGTTTTTCATCTCAGTAAGAAGTGAGCATTTGAACACTTCCTGCGCTGTTGAAAAATGTGTATGTAGTTCACTACAACAAATGTTTGTACATTTTTATTAGTTATTTAAAAATGTTTAACCTCAGGTTAATTTGTAGTGTCAGCGTATGTACGTATATATGAACAAATGGAGCGGTCTAAATTTGTTACTTCTTTATATTTAATTATTTGTGAAATCACAAAATTAATTCATTTGTACCATTACATCGGACAAAAATTCAAAATCTAAATAATCTTCATTGAAAATCTCTTACATTTTTTTTTATTTCCTTCTTATTGTCAACGAAATAAATACATATATGTACCAATAAGATTTTTGAGCTGAAGGCCTAAGATGGCATTGCTCTTCCCCTTTTTTCTCTCTTACCTTATAATTATAATTTAAGAGAATAAATAAATAAATAGTAGATTTTATATTTTAATTTAATTTAACAAAAATAGATATGTTAGCGTTAATTTTTTTTATTGTGTCACATCAGTTACATTGTATGTACATTTAAATGTAGTATTGTAAAAGCAGAAAAGTTTTAAAGCAAATAATAAAATGTCTTGAACTTAAAACTGATTTTCCTCAATTTATTTATTTTATTAGTTTAAATATGCTTACCATTACTTCTTGAATTATTTAAGGACATTTTTGATAAAGAAAAATACTATGGATATCACAGATCTCAAGAGCTATTTAGTTGATTACTGGACCCTAAAATGCCAACTGAATGTTTTCTTTTTTGGAGCTCTCTTGTGAAGAGCTGTTTACAAATCTTAAAAAAAATATTAAATAAAATAAGTTACAGAGAAATAAAAAACGAACACTATTATTTCAACCAACGGAAATAACTTTTGACAGGAGGGATGGCAAAAAGAATATAACAAAATGTGTGTCACCCGTTTTTATTGTCCCATGGGTATGTTCAGTGACCGGTACTGAAACATTTCACAATTTTCAGAATGAAAAAAAAAACGAATGAAAAGTTTTTTTTTGTCATATTGAAGAATAGAAATTACAATAGCTCATTTAGTATAAAAATTATTTGTAGAAAGAAAAATCAAATTTAAAGTTAAAAATGCTGCGTATTATTTTTAATAAAACCGGAAAACATGTTTTGCCCCGTTTGGTGCAACGATCAGTAGCTACAACCAGCGCTAGAAACGAGATTTTCAACGTACAAAGCTCTGAAGATTTCGAGAAAAAAGTAAAAAAAAGTGATAAAGTTGTAATTGTAGATTTTTATGCAACGTAAGTTTTGTCATTTTTACAAATGATATATTTTTCTAGTATAATTTACTACAGTACTGTTTAATTATATAATTTGTTTTGCTCACTTTCTCAGATGGTGCAACCCATGCAAGATGTTAACTCCTCGCCTAGAATCTATTGTTGGCGAAAAAGCAGGTGCAGTTAAATTGGCAAAAGTAGATATTGATGAACATAGTGAATTAGCTTTGGACTATGATGTTGCTGCTGTACCAGTTCTAATGGCTATGAAAGATGGTGAAGTCATAAATCGAATGGTTGGCTTACAAGATACAGATAAATTAAGAGCATGGATAGACAAAACTATTGAAGAAAACTAATAAAAATAGTGACGCAAATAATAACAAGGCATAAAATCTAACGAAAGTTTACTTTATTGTTTGAATTCCAGAAATTCGTAAAATAAAAAAAAAAGTTATTTTTAATTCAACTTATAGATAGCTGCACTCTAAACTTGTATATTAAATAAAAAAACTGCAATACAAGTAGACCATAATTTTTTGTTTGAGACAGGTATGTATATTTGTTGCCGGTATTACAGCTGGTGGCTCAGCCGCCGTGATGCCGATTTTGCTGAATTGTAATAGCATACTGAAGTCTTTGATAGCATTCGCACAGGGCTATATACATATATATGTGTATTTGAGATTTTTAGTTTTATAGACTACATTTAAATTAAGTTAATTATACCATCTTTATTAAAATTTTCATTATAAATATAGGAACTGTTTTATATTTTATTTGTCAAATAACCTCGAGTTAAAGCAAATAAAATTAAATGTATTCTGTTCTGGTTTCATCCGTTAATTCCTTTTAATATCTATAGCAAGAATTTTATTTTTAGAGTAAGATTTGTTGCTATACCATTTTTAATGCCTATCAAAATAAGTCACTGTGCTAGAGGTTTTTATCTTATTTTTATTAAATGAAATTCAATCTAATTAAATAGAATACCATCCAGGTATTCCACGTCGTTTTTTACTGTTTTCCAGAAAGTCTTTATAGCCTTTTTTAGAATCTTCGAATGCTTTATCCTCTTTTTTCTTGTTCTCAGTTTTTTGAGCAAACAAATCAGGGAATGTAAATTTCTCCGATTTATTCTAAAAACGAATTAAGTATTTTATTTTAACCGTGCGTATACACAGAATACCCATTAACTCACCAATGTTACATAAGCAAATTTTATATCGTCGGCTTTGGTCACATAGCCATATGTTGTATCTCGCTTGGTAGGACCAAGTTCGATTCGTGTGCGTACATCTATTACGGGAATTTTGTAAATTTTTTCTAAATAGTTTTTTACATCATACTTGGTCATTTCCATTGACACTGAAAATGTAGCGACATTCTCTGGTTGTTCCACGGTAGGTCGTATCAACTTCATCCAAAAATTTGGCAGAAACACTCGCAACTGCGGATTTCCACGGTTATATATAGGATACCACCTAGTAGACATGGGTTTTTTTAAATAAACTGTTGTTGTCGGTAAAAACCTTAATAAAATAATTTATAAAAAGACCGTATCAAGGCGAATTCAATTCAAGTCATCGCATAGCTCAAGGCGAATTCTTATCAGATTATCGCGTCGCTAACAATCAACTTTTGCTTTCAACCATACTGTCAAAAACAGTTGCTTTTAATAATAAATAATAAAAGTGCTGCATAAGCATACTTAAAATGGCTTACAAGCACTTTTTAATATAAAATATTACACATGTTTCTAGTGATGTGAGGCTTTCAAGTATGCTTGTGCGGCCCTTTAATAAATATCAGTCAGGACCACTATTTCGAAAGCGTAAGAAAACCAATCAGTCCTGTTCGACTAAAGAAAGAGCCCACTACTTACCGTTTATATTTACCATGTCGGTATACCATGTTGTCACAACAGTTTAAAGACGAATTTATACGAGACGAATTAATATTAAATTCGCCTTCCATGTGCTGTATGACTATAAAATTTTGTTTATTATAAAACGGCGTTGGCTTGCTACATTGTGGCACATAATAATTTGCTTTACATTTGTGTTGTGCTTAAAACTTTCTATTTCTTTTAAACATTTTTTTAAACTGAAAATAAAACTTAAATTAACATGCCAGTTTTAATAAGAACGTAAGTATTCGAATGTCATTTTTTATATATTAATGTGTGTACATCGTATTGTTTATTATGGCCATTGTCACTTGTAATAAAGGTAATTTCTCAGGACCATCTGAAAAATTCACAACAGTCAAACTCTATGTAAATATAATGTTAGCGAAATCAACGGCGCTCGAAATAAAAATAAATTTTGCGCCGTATATTTTAGCTCAGCTATGTTTTTTACCAAAAGTATGTAATTCGAATTTCATAAAAATAATATTAACATGGGGCCACCAAAAAAATCTAAAAAAGACAAATTTGGCACAGACAAATTAGGTAAGTACTTAAAAAACATAACACTTTACATGAAATAACTGTATATTATAAGGTAAAAAACGACGCGCTGAAGATGAAGCGTATACACAACTTGTGGACGAAAGCGATCACACAGATATTAGCGAATCAGACGGAGTACCCGGAGCTGCTTCTAAAAATGCAGAAACTAATGATGATGGTATAAATACCGATGAATATGGTGCTAAAGATTATCGTACACAAATGGAACTGAAGGCTGACCACCAAAATCGTCCTTTGTGGGTAGCACCAAACGGTCACATATTTTTGGAATCATTCTCTCCCGTGTACAAACATGCTCATGACTTTCTAATTGCTATTTCTGAACCAGTTTGCCGACCCGAACATATTCATGAATATAAATTAACAGCTTACAGTTTATATGCTGCCGTATCAGTTGGTTTACAGACACATGATATTGTAGAATACTTAAAAAGATTAAGTAAAACCACTATCCCAGAAGGCATTATAGAATTCATTAAACTGTGTACTCTATCGTATGGAAAAGTGAAATTAGTTTTGAAACACAATCGATACTTTATTGAATCACCTCATCCGGATATTCTACAGAAATTGCTAAAGGATCCTGTTATACAAACATGTCGCTTAAAGCGCGAAGAGGGTGATGCTTTTATACAGGGTACGTTAGACGGCAAAGCTATAACACAATTTGGTACAAAACTACCAGATGGTTCTGCAAAAAGTACAGATGGAAAATCGGATTTAAATACAACCGATAAAGCAAATGCTGACGGTACAATTGCAGTGCCTGATGATATCACAAATTTCTATGATAAAATCGACAACGAAGAAGAAGATGAGGATGAGGCTAATTTAAAAACGGTATCATTTGAAGTAAACCAGGAAAAAATTGAAGTGATTCAAAAACGTTGCATTGAAATTGAGCATCCTTTGTTAGCCGAATACGATTTTCGCAATGATACACATAATCCGGACATTAATATTGATTTGAAGCCTGCAGCGGTCCTGAGACCCTACCAAGAGAAAAGTTTGCGCAAAATGTTTGGTAACGGACGAGCAAGATCAGGTGTTATCGTACTTCCATGTGGTGCAGGTGTAGCATTTTAATATCTATTACTAATTGTTGGGCAATATAATAAATTAAACTCCTCTTATAGGCAAATCATTAGTTGGTGTAACAGCCTGTTGTACCGTACGTAAACGAGCTTTAGTTTTGTGTAACAGTGGTGTATCCGTGGAACAATGGAAGCAGCAATTTAAAATGTGGTCTACAGCCGACGATAGCATGATTTGTCGTTTCACATCCGAAGCTAAAGATAAACCTATGGGATGTGGAATTTTAGTAACAACTTATTCTATGATCACTCATACTCAGAAACGTTCTTGGGAAGCAGAGCAAACAATGCGCTGGCTACAGGAACAAGAGTGGGGCATAATGGTACTGGATGAGGTACACACCATTCCAGCGAAAATGTTTCGCCGAGTTTTAACTATAGTCCAATCGCATTGTAAACTTGGTTTGACAGCCACATTGCTCCGAGAGGATGACAAAATTGCCGATTTGAATTTTCTTATTGGCCCTAAACTGTATGAGGCAAATTGGCTGGAATTACAAAAGAAGGGGTTTATTGCCCGAGTACAGTGTGCGGAGGTATGGTGTCCCATGTCTCCCGAATTTTATCGGGAATATTTGACTGCAAAAACATCGAAGAAAATGCTACTCTATGTTATGAATCCTTCTAAATTTCGCAGCTGTCAGTTTCTTATAAAATATCATGAACAAAGAGGTGATAAAACCATTGTTTTCTCAGATAACGTATTTGCTTTAAAACACTACGCCATCAAAATGAACAAACCTTTTATTTATGGTCCTACTTCCCAAAATGAACGTATACAGATTTTGCAAAATTTCAAATTTAATCAAAAAGTCAATACCATTTTTGTTTCAAAAGTGGCAGATACCAGTTTTGATTTACCCGAGGCTAATGTTTTGATACAAATTTCCTCACATGGTGGATCCCGTCGTCAAGAAGCTCAGCGATTAGGCCGAATTTTACGAGCTAAGAAGGGTGCTATTGCTGAAGAATATAATGCTTTTTTTTACACTCTCGTATCTCAGGATACCATGGAAATGAGTTACTCCCGCAAGCGTCAGCGGTTCTTAGTGAATCAAGGTTATAGTTATAAAGTTATTACACACTTAAGTGGTATGGATACAGATACTGACTTATTTTATAAAACTCGCGAAGAGCAATGCCAACTCTTGCAACAAGTTGCATGTGCTTCCGATTTGGATTGTGAAGATGAAAAGCTTCCAGGTGAACCAGGATATCGCCCAAGCGGCTCTAGTTCAACTAAACGTGGTGGTTTGAGTTCAATGTCTGGTGGTGACGATGCTATATACTATGAACATCGTAAAAAGAATTCTGGAAATATACATCCCTTATTTAAAAAATTCCGATGTGTTTAAACACAATTGCATAAAATGCTGAGTAAATTCTAATTAATAAAGAGACAAAAAGTTAAAAAAAAATTTTTATTAACTAGGGTAAAATTTCGGATTATTTCTTATTTTTAGATTACATACAGTGGTAGTTACTCTTGCATATGTAGCTTTGGCTCAGATTCTAATATTCGAATATACGCATTTCCGAGAATATATACATACATATATATTTTGTTCTTAATAAAACTGAAATGATATGTTTCATCAATTTATTTTAGTACATCTTCCAAAGGCTTGAAAGAATGGGCAATCCTAGAACTGCAAGGAGATTTGGAAGTAAGGTCAGGTGAGGATATGTATGATCAATTTGTAGGCGATCTGTACTATAACAAATACGGACAACCAGTAAGTAAAAATACAACTATTGTAGTAGTTAGATAAAAAATTTGTGAATCTATATTACACAGATTTTGATTATTGGCCATCACATTTTACAAGGCCGAGAACAAAAATTGGAAAAGTCGTTTGCTGTATTGGAAAAGTCAAAGACTAACGAAGGTCAACATTTATTGGACCAAACTGTTGGCAATTTAAATACCAGCATTGTAAATAATACTATAAATAAAACCCTTCTCGATAGCACGGTAGCTGTGGAAAATAAATCTATACAAAAAACTGAATATACTGTACAAGCTATTATTACTAAAAAATTGATTTTTAAGTCTAGACCAAAGCCCATCATAGCTAATGTGGCAAAATATGTTTAAATTAATTGTTTGTGTTTACATAGATAAGTTTATTTTCTATAACACATTACATATATAGTTTAAAATAATAAAAAAAATTTAAGTATGCATATAGCTTTAGACGATTTCCATTTCACGTTCGATGCCAACAAATTTTAATTGTTCTGTGGGACCATATCTATAGTCAAAGAATAATTCCTCACCCGGCTGTATAGCACGTTTAGCAAATATACCTATACGATGATCTCCTGTCACCATCATTACTTTAGCATAACAGTTTGGATTGATAGAATGGTTGGCAAACCGTATTTTGTTTCCTTTACGGGTAGCATCCACAACAAAATCATTGTTTAAATTGAAAAGAAAAGAACACATATATTTGTCATAAACTTTGCCACGACGATCTGCTTCATCTTGTGATATGATTTCACCGCAATATTCAGAAATGAACTCATTCTTTTGAGCACCTTCCTTCAGAAATATGCCCCAGCCGGCCACATCTGATGGTGCCATTAACAAATGCTTATCTGCTTGAGTAAGAGCATAATATATATTTATCTTTATAACTATTAAGAGACTTTGTAATAACTTACGCAAACCTCTTTGTACACAAACGTTTTTGCAAGTAATTTTTGTTAATTTGAACTGATCCGCACCGCATGCTTGACATAAGTCTGGATCGCATTCCCGTACTGCCAAATAACAAGGACATTGCTTTGTATTGCATTGTGCTTTGCAGCGGCAACCTGGAAAGCGGTTTTGGCAATCACTACTACAGTTGCAAAATTTTTCGCAAAAGTTTTGTGTTTGAATGCATGAACAATTCATGTCACATGGACCGGGATGGTCGCAAGGTGTATAGTTGTAAACATGATTTGAGGTTGAATCCTTTTTGAGTTGAATCTTACGACAATGCAAAGACCATAAACGTTGCTTCTTTTTCTTCTTGCGAGGCGGCGTATAGTCTTGACGTAATTCCTCAATGCTAAATTCAGCTGCCTCCTTTTGTGCAAACTCATATACCTTAACCATAACATTAAAAGTTGCTGTAATTTTTCGTTATAATATTTTATACATATTTTACCTGTTGGCATGTTTTTGTCAACATGGTCTGTGCTATAGCACAGTAATTTTTCAAAAAAACTTTGTGTAAAGTCCGAAATAGTGACTGATCTGCACCCGTCCAATCACATTTAGCATTCGATGTATTCATCATACCAGCTGCATTAGAAAAAATAATTCGAATTATTTAAGCAATAACATGTATACTGTTTAGCATTTTACCCATTATAGAACTTATTTCAGCTGATGCAGCGCTGGTCACTGCTCCATTTTCTTTTGTTTGATCATTGTTAAATTCTTTGTTACTAAATTGACTATTGCTGTCATTACTGTCTTCAGAACTAGCTTCATTACAGGAATCTATAGGAGGAGTTTTACTATCTGCTGCCAGTTTTTCTTTCATGCCATCCTAATTTAAAAATTAGATCATTAAAAACAATATTTACCTAAGAGACATATTTATTTACTTACAAGTAGCATATAGCAATTATTACTGCAGGGCTCTGTAAAAGGCTTGATTTCGGGAAAACGTCGCTTTTGTAAGTTTGGACCGGCTTGCCCAACTTGCAATCCTATGGATGGAAAAATTAATGATTTTGAAATTTACATTTAAATGATTTTATAAAGAAAAATATAATTAAGTTTGTTATTTGTTTGACTGGTTGATTTTATAAATGAATTAGAAAACATTTTAACGCCTTGTTTCATCTATTTTGTTTAAAACAGTGCTAAGCAGAATGAAGTCGCAATCAATTAAAACCATAACATACATTCACAATATAATACCAATTAGTATGCAGGGGAAATTGAAATCAAACACAAACATTTCCCCTTCTTTCTATTACATATATATAAGTTTTGAAAATTATATTAAAATTTAATAATGCTCAAACTAAAAAAGAATATGTATGCGAAAATGAATATTGCACAGAATTATCAGGTAAAAATAATTTATAGAGTTGTTAAGAATGTATTTTGACATATTGTGTTTTTTATGTTAATTTATGCTTGAAATCTGAATGATGAAAACATCGAATATGGAAAATGGGTGGTTATGATGTGTAGCAACATTCAACAAAAAACAGTGAACAACAACTGCAACTCACCGTGAGTTGGATGACCTAAATTTGTAAGCAAAAATTTGTTTGTTTAATTTTTGTGTTCAAACGGCATTATTAAATTGTATTATAAACACGGTAATTTTGAATCAAATCAAAAAAGATAAAAAATAGTTTGTATTATAATTTAAGAATATGTAATGAAATAAAATGTTTACTTACGATGCAAAAAACAATCATATTTGAAACATCGCCGGCAGAATAAAGTATGAAACGAATGTAAAGTCCTTTCACGTGACACACTCTCGGCCTTTTCGCCATCAATGTTAGGTGTGCATTCTTGAGGACGCTCCGGATCCTGATGTTCAGTAAGTTCAATATATCTGAAGAATAAAAATTTTATCATTTTATGCTATCTCCAAGATATTAATTTATTGTTGATGACGAAAGTGTTGGTATTTTCTTAGAATGTATCTACTTGTATAGTAGAATACTAAGCATATTATTAATCAGAAATTCTGTGTACAGTACAGAGTTACTGAATCATTTTATAATCGTTTGTATACATAAAAACATGTAAATTGTAGATTCGTAAAAATTTGTTACCCGGAACCCAGATGTAATACATATTCGTTCGCAGAAAAATTGGCGGTTTGGTTTTTTTAAAATAATTTAAATACGAATAAAGTTTGACTTACTTCTCTTTTAATTCTTGTGGAGTCCCTTTGTCGGGAAAATTTGAGCTAACAGCGTGAAAAATTATTGGCGGTGGAAATGGCATTTTTTCCTTAACTGGATCCAATTTTTCTTCAAGAACAATGGATTCGCATTTTTCATTTTTGATCTCGCATTTGACTTCTCCTTTATCATCTAACTTTTCACTTTCAGAAAGAATTTGAGCTGTATTTTCGGACTTGAAATCATCAAATTTCTTCTCCTTATCTTTTTCTTCGGTTGCTTGCTTCTCCTTGTCTTCATTCTTTGCTTTTCCTTTAATTTCTTTGTCTTTTTTTAAAGCTTCAACTTTTAAAGGAACTCCAGTAATATCTTCAATTTCCTTCGGATAATTACGCATTAAAGCATGTACTAATTCAACAAATATTGAATCATCCATGAAAGAGGGATCTTTATCACCATGGACTTTACCATCATAGTTTTTAATAAGTTCCTCAATAAATTTGCCATCTTTATCCAATACCTCGTCACCCATATAGGGTATATTGTGTAAAACAGTTTCATCTTCGACCATAAAATTTTGTTGAGTTGGCGCCCAAGTGTACATTGTCGGAATTGGTGTAACAGCATTAATTACACATATAGGAACTTGTTGCATCCCAGAGCCGTTATACATAGTAACTTCTGCCCGTTTAACACAATCCACATGTGGGGGATCATACGGTTGGGCTTGCCAAACCTTTGGTTCACAGTACAAATCCTGTACATTGTAATTATGCTCATCCCTTGTATTGTACATAAATTATATATGTAAATATTTAACAGATAAAAACGTATGTTTGTAGACACTTGTATATATACATGCGCTACTCTTGCATTAGTGGCACTTACCAATTTTTTATCCACGCTTCCTTTATTTCATCAGCTCTTTTGTACCGTTTTTGTTGTCGTATTTTTATGTATTCTTTTTTTACTCGTCTTTTCCACTCTAGTGGCACTTTAATATTGTTAGGCATGTTAATTTGTTTTAAATCTTTTGTAAAATATAGCAAATTTTCTAAAGACAAATTTATAAGGACTATTATTCAATAAGGTATCCCGCCTATAATCCAATCAGACAATTACACAGGGTCACAACATCAAGCTCATGTATTTCTGTTTGTGAAAAATGCTCATATTATCAAAACTAAAGAAAAGCGGTAGCACATTTTGAAAAATTTCGTGTACTTATTTATATTTTTCCTGCTTTAAAATTAGGCTTGGCTGGCTTAAATCAACTCCAATTCTGCGACAACTACGTCGCCGTCAAAACGTCAAAAATTCCTCAAGCCGTCACCAATAGAAAGTAATGTCTTGACAACTAAAAACAAACATTAAAGAAATTGCCAGCTGATTAGCTGGGGTAATCTTGCAATTATTACACTATGATAATTACTTACATTTTATCTAATTGTTGCAAAAAGCATTATAAATAAAGTAAATAAACAAATAATACTTACAAAATTATTAAACTTTGTTCATATAATCTAAAGGAATTAAAAAAATATTTTTAATGGAATCAAATTAATGTGCTAAGGTAAAATAGTGATAAGCAATGGAACCGTCGGCGTGTGAAGGTATGTTGTTTTATATATACATGATATGCATGCTATGGATGCTGAAATATGCTTATGTTAAATTTTAGATTTGAAAGCTTTCGAAAGACGGCTCACGGAGGTAGTATCTTCCTATAAACCTTCAACAGTACGCTGGAGAAGTGAGTATTTTATATAATTTGTGTAATTTGAAAGTTAATTTTTTTGTTTTTTATACTCTAATAAAACAAAGTTGTTCTTGCTGTAATATCCCTGTGTACAGCCATCAGCGCTTGGTACTGGTTAAGAGACCCACGCACTTCGGTAGTACCTCTTACTGAATCCCTGCTTATACATCCTGTTTTTACATTTGCTACCCTAATATTAAGTAAGTTTATGAACTGAGATAAATTTGAAAAAAAAAACCAATTATGTATCTTCCCATGCTATAGTTATATTATTCGTTTTTGGCATACACAAATTGGTTATTGCTCCTCAAATTATAACATCTCGTATGCGTAGCGTTCTTAGTGACTTTAATATGAGCTGCGATGACACGGGGAAGTTAATATTAAAACCTCGGCCTAACAACAATTAAAGTATAATATTAATCATATTTAGTAGATATGCCATTTTAAAATAATTGTAAATATACTCAAATTATGTTTCTGCTTCTGGATATACAAGTTTTTTTTGAATGCAATTCGATAAATATATAATAAAATGATTAGAAACTACATTTTGTTTAAAAAAAATTACTCCATTGTCGATTTTGAGATTGTACAGCTAATTCTACAGATGATTGGACAATGCATATTAACTTTAAATAAGGAAGTGCTTTGGTATTTATAATGACATATATTAAAAAAAGCCCTAGAAACATACTTTCCTTAATAATTGAAATTGCACTGTTCTTAAAAATGAAATGGTTCGAAATAATGAAAAATTGCTGAAAGCCTACTGGTTATAAAATGGTGCAAATGTTATTATGCGGAGTTTAAATCTTCATTAATCCTGACAATAATTTTATTATGTAAAGTTTCTAGTTCTAAGTATGAAAATCGGGTTCGGAATACGAAAAAACCAAATAAGATACACGCGGGCCTTTTTGGTCCAGTATTTCCCGAAATAAAAGCAACATATTTTTTTAAGAAAAATTTTATTATTTGTTTAGGGAAAAAATTAAATTAGAAACAATAATAGACACGTATCCTACATAATGCCAAATGAAAATTGGTTCTTTAAACACATTCGATCGATCGAAAGTCACTCATAATAGAGGCCTAAATGTGAATTTTGTAAGCTAGAATCTGAATCCACATCTACCTGAACTCCCAAGAGTTTATATGTATGTATTAAATGAAAGATTTTTAATAAGTATAATTTTACGATTTTTTACTAATAGTTTTTATTTTCTGCGTTTCTTTAATTTCTTATTAGTATGAGCTTTATTTTTAATTTTTTAAAGTTTTAGTTATTTTATTTTTATTTATCTTTTTGGTACAAATATTATTAAATAAAATTTAGTTACACAATATTAAAATAAAAGTATAAAAACGAATAGAAGTTTTTTATTTTTTCTTTAGCAATTTGCTTTGGTGCAAAAGCAGCTAAATGCAATTTTTTGGGATTTATTATGTACTAAATACTATATAAATACATACAAATATATGTGTATGTCTATCTATCAATGTAAAAAAAAAACTTAACTGATTTGTTAAAGAAAAAATATAATATGTACTTGATTTAACGTAAATGTTTAAAAATGAAAGCACTTGATTATTTATTTATTTATTAATACATACATAAGGAAGTTAACTTGAATGATTTTTACATATAAGCTAAAAAACTAAATTATGTATGTTGATGTGATTTCTTATAAACCACCGTCAATTTTGAAGGTAGCTCTCAAACAAAACTTTGTGTGAAAACATTGTTCTAACCATAAATTTATGATTGGTTTTAGATAAAGATTTAGATTGTGTTTTAAAAATATTCATTGCGCTATTTTAATTTTTTATAGTTTATAAGATGTTCATCATTAAAAATTTGTTTCTTATTTATAAATAATCAAAGACATTTAATACGTGTAAATAAGTTTTAAGAACGAAAATATTTTGGCTAAAAAATTATACACATTTTACTTTTACGTTTAACTTAAGAAATCTTAACAGTCATTCAGTTCCGCTTCCTTAACAAACGCTAAGATTTGTTGATTGATTAGTTTTAATTCATTCTAATTTAAAGTTTGATTAAATAAAGTAGAACCAGAACAGCATACACGCATAAGCCATGCGCCAATATTAAGTGATTTTTGTTAATTATATAGTTATTTACTAAATTTAATGATACTTCTAATTGCATAATTTTTACTTTAACTTGCATTAATTTTCCTTGAAGGAAATTATTAATAACTTAACAATGTATTTTTTTACAATTAATATTTCGGTAAAAAGTAAAAAAAAGAATTGTACAACATATGTATATATAAAAACAAATTAAAAGTAAACCTGTTGCTGTACGGCACCAAAGATACTCAAGTCTTTTTTTTATAGTAAAAAGCTTCTTAGAAAATTTGGGAGTTTTCGTATCGTACAGGAACACACGTACTATGTGTTTACATTGACATCGTTATTCATTATATTTATCTAGATTTTGGTTAATTATTTAGATACATAATTATTTTATAAAAAGATATGGATTCATAATTGTTTCAATAATTAAATGCATATTGTGGTTATTCTAATTGACACCAGCAAAATATTAAAAGAAGAAAAACTTGAAAAAAGTATTCTCAAAACACAAAATAAATAAAAATATTAAATTCAGGATAATAAAGTTAAAAAAAAGTAGTTGGGTCGATATCTCGGAAGAGTTTGAATACATGCATATTTTAATTGCTCTAGCTAAAACTGCACATAAAACTTTCGAAAGTACCGACCGGTAAGGTGTTAAATAAGAATTTAATATAAAAAAAATCGAACTGCTGGTGATTCAGTTTCAAAATCTTGTAATAAAATAAACCTTAAATAATAAATATACATAACATAAGCCACACACACAGTCACACAAACATTTTTAAATTTTAAATAAAACCAAGATACTGATATAATGATCATAAGATAGAAATTTGTAATGCATAAATAAAAGCCGTGTTTTTGTTTTTAATTTTAATGAAAATGCTAACAACAGCACGTTTCAGCTATTTGTTTTGTAACACCAGTTGTCTTTGCGTATTATGCTGCCAATAAATTTCTTATATTTTTTGGCGTATTTTCTTCATTCAAATGCTTTGTGGTATAACGGAGAGCATTTAAAAGTGGTTCTGCTTTTATGGCTGGTTGAGCTTGCAATAGGCGCACACAACCTTTGACATCTACGTGTGCACCACGTGCGAACGCCCCCACTGGGTGAACATGGTCGTATAATATAACTAAGCCAACCATAACTCTTAAAACGAGCAGGTGGGTCTCCTCACGTTCAATTTGTTGTAGGAGTTTACTGAAAGGTGAAAAAATTATTAATTTTTAGTGAACAAAAAAAAAAAAAAAAAAAATTAAAAAGTGGGATGTTAATGAAGATGAGAGATTAAAATTTTACATATTTGTTATTTTTTGCAATAAAGAAAAGAAAAAAAAAAACAAGTTAAATTCGGCTGTACCGAGTCGTTTATACCTTTCACTGTAGTAGCCAAATATTAATATTTTTTATTTTGCACATTCTTAAATATTCAACAAAAAATAAACTTATTTTTAAAAGCAATAAAATGTCTGTAAGTAAATACTCCATTTTTAAATAAAAAAATTTCTAAAAAGATATATTCAAAACAAATTAAATTTAATTTAAAATGTTTGATTTTATATTAAGAATTAAATTACCCAGAAATTCTCTCTGTTGAAATTTTAGTGTTTGTACACACGCTTGTAAAAGGTGATTTTATAAGAACTATCGGAAATTAAAAAAAAAAAAACACATAAAATTCAGAAAAATGCATGAAATATTTATTTGGATCGATAGTTGGGTCGATATAATTTAATGTTTGAAGATTATTTCATGCAAATGTTGGCCGCGGCTGCGCCTCAAATGGTCCATCCGCTTAGTCCAATTTTGGCATACTCTTTCCAACATTCCGGCCGGTATCTCACGAATAATGTTGGCAATGTTGGCTTCCAGTGCGTCAATCGAAGCGGGCTTGTCCCTATAGACATTAGCCTTAACATAGCCCCACAAAAAATAGTCTAGAGGCGTTAAATCGCACGATCTGGGCGGCCAATAAACTGTTCACCGAACTCGCCTCTCAATTGGTCCATTGTTTCGCGTGCTGTGTGGCATGTGGCCACACATGTCATGTAAGTCAAGCTCTTCCATTTTGGGCAAAAAAAAGTTTGTTATCATCGCACGGTAGCGCTCACCATTCACAGTAACGTTGTGATTCGCATCATCTTTGAAGAAATACGGCCCAATGATGCCGCCAGCCCATAATCCGCACCAAACGGTTGTTTTTTGTGGATGCATTGGTAGCTCTTGCAATGCTTCTGGCTGCTCTTCACTCCAAATACGGCAGTTTTGCTTGTTCACGTATCCATTCAACCAGAAATGAGCCTCGTCGCTGAACACAATTCTTCGATAAAAAAGTGGATCTTCATCTAACTTTTCAAGAGCCCATTCACCAAAAATTTGGCGTTGTGGTAGGTCGTTTGGCTTCAATTCTTGCACCAGTTGTATCTTATAAGGCTTCACACCCAAATCCTTCCGCAAAATTTTCCACGTAGTGGAGTAACAGAGGCCCAATTGCTGCGAAGGGCGCCGAATCGATAATTCACGGTCATCACCAACACTGGCCGATACGGCTGCGATATTTTCTTCAGTTCGCACTCTACGTAAGCGTGTTGGTGGTTTAATGTCCAACAATGTAAATTTGGTGCGAAATTTTGTTACAATAGCCCGAATAGAAGCCTCAGTAGGTCGATTAAACTGACCATAAAATGGAAGAAGCGCGCGATGAACTTTCTTAACAGAGCACGCATTTTGGTAAAAACGTGCGTGAGCTGTCAAAACTAGTGTTGCCAAAAAGATAATAGCAAAAAAATCACTCTTTATTTATAAGACCGATCGCTGGTTTCGTGTTTGTGTGCACAAACATTACGCACATGTACAGCTTAAAAACTTCCATAAAAAACAAAGCAAAATTAATGACAAACTAAAATTTTGGATGTGTTTTTGCTATTGCTCGGCCATTTTTGAACCGTTTGTTCTGAGTTTTTGCACAGATATTAGACTATAATTTGTGATAAAACCGAGTAAATATGCAAAAATAGAGGTAGCCGCAGTTTTTTACTCATAGCTCCGCCATTTATGAACCGCGCGGAACCTGAAGACAGCAACAACTGACAGCTTGGTATACTAAACTTTTCTGTACGTAGCCTAGGGACATTAGAAAGTTGATTTCTACGACTACACGGACGGAAATTGCTTAATCGACTCCACTATTTATAAATATTCAGAATATATTTATTTATAGGGTGTCCCATGTATGTTTTAGAAATTACAAACGGAATCACAAACTTACTTACAGTGAAGGGTATAAAAATCAGTTGTACTCAGATAATATCATACAAAACAAAAACTATGAAGTAAGTATTTATGTACGATACAATATTTAAATTGACATTCATCTTACGGATTTTCCAACATTCTCAGGCACACTTTGGCCATTGTACCCAAAGTTTCTGTGGTATTTTCAACATCATCAGCATTGTCATGAACAAATTTGGAGGTAGCTTCACTTAAGACTTTTAACATTGGCGTGGCATGTGCGTAAAACAATGACATGCGATTAGCCAACTGTGTTGGTACCAACATATTATTTGTAGCATCAATACGTTGTCGACTTACGATCCGTCTATAGTAACTAAAGTCATTTTGTATCGCAGGTGTTTTCATCTAAAATATAATAAAAGAAAAAACACATAAATTAAAAAATTACACAGTAAAACAAAATTTAAGACGTTCCCAATGAAAAAAGTTTCGTTTTTCAAATTTATATATATTTTTTTTTATTCATGAAAAAGGGTTTCTAATGATTCCGCACAGATTTTATTTGGCATGATATTGTTTATGCAAGCCAGTATTAATTTCCTAATTTGAAGATGTTTTTCATTTGTTTTGTTGTTTACTTGGTGTCCAAGTTCAATTGGACATTAAGTAGAAATTTTACATATTTTCTTAATGAATTATTAAAAATGAATTAGTTCTTTTAAATCGTATTTAGCTGTACGATATAAATAGAGTTAGCGAGAAGATAAAAAATGTCGCTTCAAAATTTCACATCAACCATCAAGCTACTTGTTAAGCAAAAAAAAGGATAGAGAATCTTATCACTTTTTTAACAAGGCATCCACATAAACAAAATCAGTAAAATTTTATATTGTATAACTTTAAATTAAATTAAAATATAAATCTAAAATAACTTAAAATTTAAAGAAAACTTGTCTTCACCAATTCTAATATAAAGAACCCACTATTATTCAATCTTTGGGAAAGATTTCTTTTAATAAATTTTAAATAAAAGAATTCAACTTTTATTCAATTGGTTTCTTAGGAATGTCATTAACAGGATGATACAATTTAGATAAACCTAAGTTCGTTATAAAACTTCATAAAGAAATGATTTGAGGAATTACATTTGTGTATATACTTACATACTTCATAGCTAATCAAGTCTCAAAAAAAAAAAAAAATATGAAGGTGTAAAACTTGAATTAGGCCAACCCACTAAGACGTGTTGAAGATTATCGCAGTCAAATTTACGTGATTTAGCAAATATGTAATGCGCAGTACTTATTGTACCATTGTTACAAGAATGTCATTACTCAATAAATGTAATTTTTTCAGCTAAAAATCATACTTTATATTAAATTAAAAATTCAATAAAATATCTTAACCCTTTCAAGACCATAAGCGTACTCTATACAAAAAAGTTAATTTAGTTATATACAAAGCTTAACTAGGAGTGTAAAAATAAGATTTTGAAGAATCAAAAAAATTTTTTTTGTTTTAAAAATAAAATTTTGACACATGTCGATGCTGAGGAACTGTAAAACATTTATAAAGATATCCTTTAATTTAATATATAAAAAACATAAAATTCACAAAAATCTTACACAATTCACGTTTTATCAAATTATCGGTGTCCCCATGGTCCTTAAAGGGTTAACTGGTATTTTTGCCTTTATTAAATTAGTTTTTTTTTTTTTACCTTTTTGTTTCGTTAAAATTGATAGTTTTTTTTAACTAAAACATATATATAACTAGATCTTAAGTTTATTGAAAAGTTCAAGTAAACATTTTTGAGTTATGACTATCTTATAGTAAAGAGGCGATATGTAGCATACACATACATATACATAATATGTACGTTTACTAAATATCTGTGTAACTAATTTGTTTACTCACATAATATTTCATACAATTACTGATGTTTAATTAAGGATGACTTCAAAAAGAGACAAAAAACTTAACATAAATTGTAACTATTTTTTTATTTTAAATAACTCAATTACATGTGTATGTGAATAAAATGAATTTGTATTTAAAAAAATTCAGGGAAAAACGTGAGGTTTTTTAAATTTGAGAGAATTCTCAGCGATATATGAAACTAAGCAAATTGAGCAAGCGGCTCATCAGACGGCATCTGTAATTGACAAGGTTCTAAGTTGTTTTATTTTTACTGTTGAATTTTTCTATATAAATGCTGACGTCAATAAATAATTTTTATAGTTATTAAACAAACTTCATATAAACAACATGTCTAAGGCAAGTCATTTTAACCAAACAAATACATCGATAAATAATAAATTTTTTGATTATGATTTTTTTTCTCTATAGACAAACTTGCTAATATGTTTGTTATTTATAATGAATAATTATTTTCGTTATGCAATCACTGTAAGGTATAATCAATACGATGCCAAATACAATGATAAACTGTTAAGGACTATAAATTCTGATAACGGCGGCTATGACCCACAACAATACACCTCTAATGAGAACCAAGCTTATCAACAAAATCTACAAGAAAATAGAAATAATCAACAAATGAATGCTTATTATTATACTCGGCCATACCAACAGCAGCAGCAACAACAATTGCTACCACAACAACCCACACAATTTTGGTCTGGTCCACCCATAGTAGTTGAGGATAATGAACATTCTCAGCAGCAATCATCTAGAAACATTCCACCAACATTTTTTCAACAACATTCTACCAGCAGTATTATTAGGAGTAGTGAATTGCTGCCATTTATTTATAGGAATTCAAATGTAATACCATCAACAATTTATAACCTACAACCAACTACTGCCAACGCCAACTTTAATTACAATAACAACAATAATAAAAATATTGTTTATCATAGAGATTTTAGCTATCAAATTGATGCCATACCAGAATCCCAGCGTCCACCAGAAGTCATCTCATCTTTGAATAATCAACAGCAACAATATTGGATACAACAACAACAACAACAACACCAAGAACAATCTAAACAATTTTTTGATACCAATACAAATGTAAATTATAAAGGAATTTCTAATGATTTAATACTGTCAAGAAAAAGCAATGCACCTGACTATAGAGAACATTTCACACGTTATTTGGAAAATAATCCAAATAGAATTGAGCCAATATATTAAATAGTGTAAGAAAAAGTGATAGTGATGAAACACATTTACCAAACATTTGAAAATTTTGTGTAAATAAGTTGTAAAATAAAGAATGGCAAAAAAGAAATAGTTTTGTTGTGATTTCTTTACAGTATATGCTTTTTTAAACAATTTAAGCTCCTCAACTTTGTGATTAATAAAAGTAATAAAAATATTTACATATAAATTAATAAAAAATTAAAAAAAGTTGTAAGATATTGTTGTACTCATTCCATTCACAGGGTTCTGATTGAATTGAAATTAAATCATCAAAAATTAAACAAGGCAACCATCAAAGGTTTTAAAAGAGAGGAAATCCTCGTCAATATAATTATTTAAATATTTTCCGCTTTTTTCGAAGGCTTACTAGAAAGCTTTTGCTGGGCAATGCATAGGCATAATAGGTATCTGTTATTAACATTTTGTATAAAAGTAAGCAAGAAATTACATTAAAGATATGAAGATACCCTGCATGCAATATTGTAATCGACTTCTAGAATAAGTAAAATAACTTTAATAATGCTAACTATCAAGACTGATAGACACAAGATTACGCCATGCGTATGATTTCC
Organism: Thelaira solivaga; assembly: GCA_947397855.1. Taxonomy (NCBI): domain Eukaryota; kingdom Metazoa; phylum Arthropoda; class Insecta; order Diptera; family Tachinidae; genus Thelaira; species Thelaira solivaga. Next base: position 54,004,376 of record OX377613.1, on the reverse strand, counting down.
CGTTAGATGCCGTAGTTTGTATACTGTTTGAAGAAAAAATTAATAAATTTCTCTATGTGATGTCATTTGTGCTAAATGTGCAGTAAATTTAAAGTTTATATGCGGGATGCCTTAGTCGATACAAGAAAAAAATTTTTTTTTACTTAAAACAAATTACTTTTTTGAGCAGCTGATTACTTTAGCTAAATCAGCTGGTACGTGTTTAAATTACGATTTACTCTTTGCCTGTGCTCGTATTCTACTCGAGACAATTAAAAATTACTTATAAAAAATTACCATAATTTAAATAAGTTTGGTATTTATATAATTTTATTGTCAATTTCAACTCTACATAAGTCACATTAACAATTATTCTTTTGGTAGATTAATATTGATTTATATCATTCTACTCCACACATGCTGAATTTCCTTTTGTAATAGGATTTACTAACTTTAAGTTACTTGCAAAGTCATTTTATTTCCCAGGACCAGGGTATGAAAAAAAGGAAATGTTTCTTAAGCGTTTCCTGTAAGGCCATACATTTTTTTTAAATTTTTAAATGATTTTTTATATATAAAAAACGAAAAAATAAAATGATTTAATGAACAAAAAAGGTCGAAAAAATTTTAATAAAATTAAATATCATAAAATGATATACGCAACAATGTTACAAACAAAACGATTGACTTTACGTTTCATCTTTTTTTTATATACTGTTACAATCGCACATTTGCCTAAAAAACAAAATTCATTTGTTAGTTTAAGGTACTGACTGACTATCCTACACGATCGTACGATTATGTCAAAATAATGTGTAACAGAATTCTGTCCTACTTGAAGAAATCGCTTTAAAATGGCGAACTTCATGCCACACTATTATACAAAAGAAGATGCAAAAACATATGTTTACTCAGCTTAATACTTTTAAAAGTATTTATTTTCTTCTTTGCCGCAAAATATTTTTTTTACAAATATGTACAATGAAAAATAACCTAAAAGTTTGTATAAATAAAACACAAGCTTGGTATTGTTGCTATTTTTCTGCCTTGAACATAGAAAATTCAACTCTGATCGCACAGATAAAATTTATTTTATGAAAATTTTCATAACATTAAAAAATCGGACAGACCTGTCATACTATCATACTTTTTTAGCACACATGCGTTTTTAAACAGATCGTACGACTAAGTAGGATAGTGAGTCAGTACCTTTACTAGCAAGAGCACATTATTTACCAGATAGTTATTTTTTAATTTCATTCATTTCTTTTCTGGCTGCCTACATTTAAATTAATCGTACTGTTTTTTTATATGAGCAAAAACATATACAAAATAAATCAGAGTAAAAATTTGCATTGCTTTTTTTGTTTTTGTTTTATTCTTTGAAAACTACAAAATGAAACGAATGCAAACGTTTTGTTTTGCTTATCTCTCAACTCTGCCCAGGACATAGCAAAGGTAAAAAAATAGAGAGTTGATTTTGTCAAAATTTATAAAAGACTTAACCACCACAAGTTGATAAACAATTAAATGTTTTAAAGTTATTTGAGTTGCCTACAGGGTAATATGTGTACGTAAGTATATGAGTCCATATGTTTGTAAATATGTACATAAAACCGCATAAATTAAATTAAAATTTTTACTATATACAAGCATATGTAAGTGTATATGCATGCACACACATACATGCGCATTTATATATACACCCATACATAAATAAAATTATTTATAATAAATGAATGATGTGATACACATGGTTTTAAATGAGTAAGTAGGATTTATTATTGTTGAGAAACAATACGATAAAGAATCTGTTAAATACTTTTACATTCAATACCATTCATTGTACTTTAAGTTTGTTGTACTTTATGCTGTACTGTGTTACAATAAAAACTAAAATGTGTCATTTTATTGTTTTCTTTTTTTAAGTACTACGTATTATGTACTTTTTTTTTTGTATGAAATAAAAGCACATCAATAAGATTCCAATGTGTCGTATGTATTATGGTACGTTACATAAGAGTACGTACATACATACATACTTATTTGAAAAGCAAAAGCTAATGATGTAAAATACATATCACATGTCTGTAATGGCTATTTACAGCGCTTAGAATTTTTTTAAGTACCTATTAAGTAGTTCCGTGTACTTAAACTTTGTGTATGATTTATCTAATTACATACACATAGACCATTATAGTTTTTTTTGCTCACAGTGGGTCTATTATCATGTAAAAAATAATTCCAAAAAAAACAATAATTTAAAAAATTCTAAGTGTTTATTAATCGAACTGTAAATTTTACGTTAATTAGTAATTTATTATTCACGCTTTAGTTCATTTTCGACATATTCGATAATCCCATAACAATTCTTTTTATGGAAAGTCAATTTAAAAAATTGTTTATTTAAAAAATTTTTTACATTTAAACAAATGCCCAGCAAAATTAACGCTACCGTTTTATGAAGTTTTTTTTTTATTTAAGCTCATGTATTGAAAAGAGAACATTTTGGTTACTAGAATGCAAATCCTTTCAAATCAATTTTTATATATGTAATTCAAAACGAGAAGAAGCTAAGTTCGTCAACGTACATAAATTTGCTCCAAATAAATATGTTTTGATTTATTTCAAATATATATTAAGAAATATAAAAATTTTTAATTTTTGTAATCTTTTTAATACGTTTATAATTATTTTTAATTGAAGATCAGATCCAGCATATTCTCATATATTGTAATTTTTTTTTGCATTTGATATGTGGAAAAATTGATATTCACCGCTATCGCGAATAAAACTGCAAATTTTATTCCTCTCAAAGGGAAAATTGCTATCGGAAATCTCATGTGAAATTATGTTCACATTATCAGTGCAGAGTGAATGTATAATAAAGAAAAATTTACTAAATTTTCTAAGTTTTCAAGAGCAAAACAATAAATTTTTTTTAATATACGAAGGGTTCTTGATTAATTCCAGCCACTGGTTTGCTTTTTTCTAATCGGCTTGCTTAGTAAATAAGGTCTAATTTGGACCTGTTTTCGCTACTTACGACAATATTACCTACAACCGTCGGACATGGCGGACAAATCACCCAAAGAAGTTTCCAAATTCTTAATGAATACTAGACTCTGGGAGGATTTGTAACTTGAGAGTAGTGTCACAATAGTTCTATTTTAGCCGCAGTAACCAGGTGACTTGTTTCCCCTGCTCATTCTAATTATAATTCTGCTTAGTAAATAAATTATAAATTTGAAATATTTTAATGATTTCAAATTTTAAATATTTTTTTAAGAGATAATCTTTTAATAATTCACTGTGAAAATGATATGTGTTCTACTAGGTCCCATTCCTTGAGATAGAATGGTGTGGCCACAATAGCCTTCAGATACCACCTATACGCTTTTTTTGTACTAAGTGAAATTTTCAACGTTTTCTAAAAAAATTCACAAATACAATTGGGAGAAACTGTATTCCCAGGGCTGTATAGCCCTATCCATTGTGGATTTTTTCCATTAGGTCTCATTCCTTGAGATAGTAGGGTTTCGCCAGAATGACTTCATCTCTCTATAAACTCCTTTAAAAAAATTTATCGCATGCGATATTTTTAAAAAACGTATTCAACAAGACGTGTTTATCTTCACACACATGAAAAAGATACTGCCAAAATAAATAAAATCTGAAAGTAATGGTTAGAGGTTAATTTCTAAAATTAAACTTATAATGACATAAATTGATGTTTTAGTTGTTGCACAAGCAAAACAAAGTACACAGAACTCTTTGTTGTGTTAGCGGTTTAGGAAACCTGCTGATTCAATTGCAATTTTCGATATGACCATCAAGCAATTACTCAAAATTTGCTCTCGTTATCATAGTAAGCATGCATTAATATAATTTAAATTTGTTCAATTCTACGCCTATAAGTATTTGCTTATATTTTTTAATTTTTAAATGCAGATAATGGCCTTCTGATAAAATTAAAAATTGAGCTAAATTAAAAAAAAATTTTTTCTTTCTACAGATTCTACCATGTAAAATGTAAGCAAATAACTTACGTAGGTAATCTCGTATTATAATGCAAAATGTGTTTGAAAATGTAAAACATTCTAATGAAAAATTTAACATAATTGTTAAATGATATTTTACTGTTAAAAGGGGGAAGAGGAACAGGAAAATACAAGCATAGTAAAACAAAAGTAAATGTTAGCCGTCTCGAATCTCTTCTTTTTAATGAAGTTTTATTTTGCGTGCATGACTTATAATCGGTTTGAATAAATGAAATAAGAAACAAATAAAAAATGCAACCACGCAATGAGTACTGCCCACCAATGCTATAAAAAAAATAAATTTAACATTTTTAAAAACATGCAAGAAATATTAATAAAAAATTATAATGAAAGGGGAGAAAAATCAATGATTTAATCCCAACAGCAGTTTTTGTGTGAAGTTACGATTAGAGAATGATTATTCAAATAAATGCAAATAAACTTTACGATTTACATCCAACAGAAGTGCTTCTTGAACTCACAACTTTTTTATTAATTATGATTTAATTTGTATTTAAACACATTGAAAGTACATATTTCTATATATTTTTACATTAACACATGCAGCTTACCTTGTGCTCATCGAATTTCAATACAAATTCTAAAATTTCTGCCAACTGTTTTACCAGCGCCTGTTGAGTTTCTAAATGTTGTGTAGGATTTAATTTACCGCCAACCAACTGACCCAGCAGTTTTGGTACAATTTTTTCTAATTCCAGTGAATGTTCATAGCAACGTTTTAATTTTATAACTAATGGCAGGACGGCTGACCAAGCTTTTTCTTGTAACGAGGGATCGGCAATTGCTTCGCGAATTTCTTTGCCAGCACCCTGTAATTTGTAAAAAAACAATCTCATTTTAATACTAAAAAAAAAAGTTTACAAAATGTTATATAAACTTATGTTAAACTGTTACAGTAATTTCTTAAGGGGAAGTAATAAAACAAAACACGTTATGAGTCCATGCAAAGTATAAAACGGTGTTTTTAGAAAAAGCCACTACTTATGCTTTAGCTCATACGGATATTTATTCTGCCAGGTCTACCTCTCCACTGGTATCCCATTGAACTGGCAAATGAAAATTTATGTGTGCAAGTTGCATGTCCATATGCTAGCATACCTGCCTACACTACATGTACAAGTATTAGAACAGTTGATTAAAAATAAATAATAATAAACTGCAAAACTGTTAACTCGAATTTACAGACTGGCCAACACAACTAAATACCTTTTACATACAACAAAAGGCCAATGACCATTAGAATATCCATACAAGTGAAGTGCATGGACGTAACATTTGTTGCTGATTTGTTATAGTGATTGTAAAAAATTGATACAAAAAAACCAGAATTAAATTAACTGTGAAAGCTATAGAGTTTTTCCATTACACTTATAGTTAAATTGGTTTTTTTTCAACATTTAGTAATAAAAATTCTAAATTGAAAGCCAAAGCAATTGTAAAGCATTTCGCACAAAAAACGGTTTTTGTAGTTTTATAGGTGCTCATTTTATGTAATATTAAAAATGTGTGTGAAGATAAATACGTCTAGTTAAATACGTTTTTATAAAATATCGCATGCGATAAAAAAAAATTTTCATACATATTCTTCACAAATGTACTGAATTTAAAGGGGTTCATAGAGAGCTGAAGCCATTCTGGCCAAACCCTTCTATCTCAATGAATGGGACCTAATGCAAAACAACCACAATGGATAGGGCTATCATCCTGGGAATACAGTTTCTCCCAATTGTATTTGTGAAATTTTTTAGAAAACGTTGAAAAGTTCACTTAGTACAAAAATAGCGTATATGTGGTGGTCTCTGAGGGATGAGGCTACTGTGGCCAAACCCTTCTATCTCAATGAATGGGACCTAATGCAAAACAACCACAATGGATAGGGCTATCATCCTGGGAATACAGTTTCTCCCAATTGTATTTGTGAAATTTTTTAGAAAACGTTGAAAAGTTCACTTAGTACAAAAATAGCGTATATGTGGTGGTCTCTGAGGGATGAGGCTACTGTGGCCAAACCCTTCTATCTCAATGAATGGGACCTAATGCAAAACAACCACAATGGATAGGGCTATCATCCTGGGAATACAGTTTCTCCCAATTGTATTTGTGAAATTTTTTAGAAAACGTTGAAAAGTTCACTTAGTACAAAAATAGCGTATATGTGGTGGTCTCTGAGGGATGAGGCTACTGTGGCCAAACCTTTCTATCTCAATGAATGGGACCTAATGCAAAACAACCACAATGGATAGGGCTATCATCCTGGGAATACAGTTTCTCCCAATTGTATTTGTGAAATTTTTTAGAAAACGTTGAAAAGTTCACTTAGTACAAAAATAGCGTATATGTGGTGGTCTCTGAGGGATGAGGCTACTGTGGCCAAACCCTTCTATCTCAATGAATGGGACCTAATGCAAAACAACCACAATGGATAGGGCTATCATCCTGGGAATACAGTTTCTCCCAATTGTATTTGTGAAATTTTTTAGAAAACGTTGAAAAGTTCACTTAGTACAAAAATAGCGTATATGTGGTGGTCTCTGAGGGTGGTACTAAGTGAACTTTTCAACGTTTTCTAAAAAATTTCACAAATACAATTGGGAGAAACTGTATTCCCAGGATGATAGCCCTATCCATTGTGGTTGTTTTGCATTAGGTCCCATTCATTGAGATAGAAGGGTTTGGCCACAGTAGCCTCATCCCTCAGAGACCACCACATATACGCTATTTTTGTACTAAGTGAACTTTTCAACGTTTTCTAAAAAATTTCACAAATACAATTGGGAGAAACTGTATTCCCAGGATGATAGCCCTATCCATTGTGGTTGTTTTGCATTAGGTCCCATTCATTGAGATAGAAGGGTTTGGCCACAGTAGCCTCATCCCTCAGAGACCACCACATATACGCTATTTTTGTACTAAGTGAACTTTTCAACGTTTTCTAAAAAATTTCACAAATACAATTGGGAGAAACTGTATTCCCAGGATGATAGCCCTATCCATTGTGGTTGTTTTGCATTAGGTCCCATTCATTGAGATAGAAGGGTTTGGCCACAGTAGCCTCATCCCTCAGAGACCACCACATATACGCTATTTTTGTACTAAGTGAACTTTTCAACGTTTTCTAAAAAATTTCACAAATACAATTGGGAGAAACTGTATTCCCAGGATGATAGCCCTATCCATTGTGGTTGTTTTGCATTAGGTCCCATTCATTGAGATAGAAAGGTTTGGCCACAGTAGCCTCATCCCTCAGAGACCACCACATATACGCTATTTTTGTACTAAGTGAACTTTTCAACGTTTTCTAAAAAATTTCACAAATACAATTGGGAGAAACTGTATTCCCAGGATGATAGCCCTATCCATTGTGGTTGTTTTGCATTAGGTCCCATTCATTGAGATAGAAGGGTTTGGCCACAGTAGCCTCATCCCTCAGAGACCACCACATATACGCTATTTTTGTACTAAGTGAACTTTTCAACGTTTTCTAAAAAATTTCACAAATACAATTGGGAGAAACTTTATTCCCAGGATGATAGCCCTATCCATTGTGGTTGTTTTGCATTAGGTCCCATTCATTGAGATAGAAGGGTTTGGCCACAGTAGCCTCATCCCTCAGAGACCACCACATATACGCTATTTTTGTACTAAGTGAACTTTTCAACGTTTTCTAAAAAATTTCACAAATACAATTGGGAGAAACTGTATTCCCAGGATGATAGCCCTATCCATTGTGGTTGTTTTGCATTAGGTCCCATTCATTGAGATAGAAGGGTTTGGCCACAGTAGCCTCATCCCTCAGAGACCACCACATATACGCTATTTTTGTACTAAGTGAACTTTTCAACGTTTTCTAAAAAATTTCACAAATACAATTGGGAGAAACTGTATTCCCAGGATGATAGCCCTATCCATTGTGGTTGTTTTGCATTAGGTCCCATTCATTGAGATAGAAGGGTTTGGCCACAGTAGCCTCATCCCTCAGAGACCACCACATATACGCTATTTTTGTACTAAGTGAACTTTTCAACGTTTTCTAAAAAATTTCACAAATACAATTGGGAGAAACTTTATTCCCAGGATGATAGCCCTATCCATTGTGGTTGTTTTGCATTAGGTCCCATTCATTGAGATAGAAGGGTTTGGCCACAGTAGCCTCATCCCTCAGAGACCACCACATATACGCTATTTTTGTACTAAGTGAACTTTTCAACGTTTTCTAAAAAATTTCACAAATACAATTGGGAGAAACTGTATTCCCAGGATGATAGCCCTATCCATTGTGGTTGTTTTGCATTAGGTCCCATTCATTGAGATAGAAGGGTTTGGCCAGAATGGCTTCAGCTCTCTATGAACCCCTTTAAATTCAGTACATTTGTGAAGAATATGTATGAAAATTTTTTTTTATCGCATGCGATATTTTAAAAAAACGTATTTAACTAGACGTATTTATCTTCACACACATATATTAAAATACAAATTGTATGAACTATATAGCCATGAAAGACTGAACAAAAAGCTTATCCATGCTTATCGAATATGACAAAAGAATTTCATTGATACTTTTATATAAATGGAATGTAGTTATTCTCGTTTAAGGCTTAATCCCTCTTTAAAATTAACTCTATGAAAAATTTCTCTAACGCTTACTTTAAAGTCTACGTTAATTTTTATTCTTTTGATAAAAGGGAATATGTGAGCTCTAAAAATTTTAAATAAAAGATGATAGGGTAAACGCTTCTAACTTCCGCATGTATCATTTTTGATTTTATAACTCATACAGGGTGGCCAAAATAAGACCAGCTGATGTGGAACACAAATAACTTTTTTATTTTTTAACATAATTTATTTTTTCTTTTTGCAGATTATAACTGAACTCTTGGAAATTTAAAATGAATACGTACAGTCGACAACAACACATTAAAATTATCGATTTTTATTATTCTTCTCAACGATCAATTGTTCTGACGCAGCGAAATTATCGCCGTTTTTTCTAACGTAAGATCACCGTTTTGAGGAACTGAGTTCAGTTGCCGACCGTCCAGGAAGAGGTGTTCATCGAAATATTCGTACTGAAAACAGAGTGGAAGCTGTGCAGCAGAGTGTTGCAAATAATCCATCTGTCTCAACTCGTCGCCGTTCCGGCCAATTGGGTATACCCAGAACAACATTTCAAAAAATTTTAAAGCTGGATCTTAAGATGTATCCATACAAAGTTCAAATTGTGCAACAGTTTCTACCGCAAGACCCCCAACAACGACTACAACATCACTAGGTCTCATTTGGGCCACCCGTTATAAATAAGAATAACAGTGAGTTTATAATTTATAAAACACCATTTTTGGTTAAATAATATACTCAACTCTCTATTTCAAATGAGTTCAGATTACTGAAATGAGTAATTTAATCACTTTTGCAACAAAGGCTTGTTTTTTTTTAGAAAAATTTAGTGGCAAGACCAATTTTGAATGATTTGTTAAAGCCATTATTTGAAACAAATTCCATATTATAATGGTTTATATGGAAAGAGAAAGAGTTGAAATATTGTCGTTGATAAGTAAAAATGAGCGAAAACTAAAAATTTTTCTACTTTTTAATGATGCCTCACAAAAAAAGTTTATCATTTCCTCTAGCTGTCTATTCAAAAATTGTGTTTTCGCAGTGGTCGGCAAAATGTTTTATTTAGTAATTTCAAGCCAGCCAAATACAGGATCATGTTTCTGATTGCCTTGAAAAAAAATTAAAGGCAAAATTATATGAGGACTAATGGTAAATTTGGTGTTTTTAAAAAACTATAAATTACTCAATTTGAATAAAATATTTTTTAAAAAATAGCTTAATATATTTAAAATTATACCCAATACTGTACCATTACAGCGTGTTATCAGAGTAATACCATGATCATGTATAATATGGTAGTAATTTGGAATAAGCAGAAACGTTAAACTAACGAGTACTGGCACACTTACTTTCAGTTTTTAAGTGTCACATGACAACCGTGATTTTCTTTTTTAAACCCTTACTCTTTATACAGAAGAGTTCCAGTTGCCATCTCTAACAGTAAACAAATAATAAAAAAAATTTACAAGATAAACATAAAATTACATAATCGTATGTATTCTTCAGCTGAATTAGAAGGTGCAAAGAAATACTTTGTTGCTTTCATCGTAGCGCTCGTTTTGCTCAAGTCTTTTTAATTGTAATCAAACCATTTTTTCTTAAACTAATAATTATTATTTTTAATCAAGCGTTATGGGAGACAATTTTTGCTTGATTGGTTGGTTTACCTGGCAACCTAACGGCCCTCAATTAGAATCGCAAAATTTCGTTTTGAGCCATCTACTCGGCAAGATTATGTAGCCATAAAGTGACCTGAATCCACCCCGTGATATTGAGATATCTGAGAAGGTCCCCTAACCTTACTCCCGATATCTCAGGTAGTCCGGCCATTAAATGTGCACCGAGAAATCTGTGTCTCGAAGCCATAAGACCCCGGGCGACTCCATATCAGAGCCAGCATTAGCAAATTCATTCGCCTGTTCATTACCAATAAAACCACTGTATGCAGGAATTCATATCAAGAATACGTTAGCCTGACATCCCGGATTGGTTTACACAGCCTTACATTGGTCCACTAGGGCAGAGGATGTAACATTCGATTGCAGTGGCAAAAGAGCCAGTTGGCTATTTGCTTACTATTATAATTTTATTTGAGTAGTTGCATCCATAGATTTATATAAAGCGTCATAGGATATCATTAAAGCCCTGAGGTATGTTTAAAAAAAGTTGTGAAGGGGAGGAGCCAAAAAAAGTCAATAATAATTAACAAAATATTTTGAGAGAGAAGTTTTTCACTACTACAATTAAAAATGATTAAATTGAAGCTTTGTAACTTCCCCTCTAAAATTTATAAATGAAATCACATGACGATATGTATGTATGTATGATTGTATATTACACTTGGATGTTTAGGTCCTTATAAAATTCTCAATTATAACAAACATTTAAACACTTCTTTGGCATGACCTTGCTCCTTAACATCTAGTTCATAATAAAAAAAATATGCTGATTCAGAATCATACATAAATATATTCTTAAGTTAAAACATTAACTTTGACTTGATACCAAGGAGAATCCTTGAGACAGCCTGTAAACCCTCCAGGTAGTAAATAACAATACTACTCTAGTTTGCAAATGAGAGCATTAAGTAGAGGAGTGCTAAAGAAAAATAAAAACATTGGACGTTTAAATTATGCAAAAAGCAAATCACCTGCTTGATGGAGCAGAAATAAAAACTTTTTTAAATAACGTACTAAAGTAAACAATGTCTTTGAAAGAAAAAAAAAAATACAGAAGAGAACATATAACTACTTGTGAATGTGAATGCATAGGAAAAAAGAAACACACAACAATTGTCTAGGCTGGTATTGTGTGTTGTTTTGTGTTAGTGACATTTTTATCAGGATACTGTTTTAAAGCAGCTGAAGCACCATCCGTCAGGATAGAAAAGTATGTAAGGCCATGTGTGAAACGTGTTATTTTATTACATTTTACAGCCATACTTATGCACACACACACATTTATTATCTTTTATTCAATTCATAAGCATAATGGGATAGGATATTCTATGATGGCAGACTGGGTGTAAAAGCGATCATTGTATCGTTATTTATATTGTTATTATTATTGCTTTCAATAGGCGCTTACAAACACTGTGAAATTACAAATATTATGCACCACCGCCACGACACATTTTTATTTACAAAAACGAATTGTTGATGCAGAGATGTAAAATATTAAAACAATTTTTTATGCAACAGATGTGTATTGAAATTTATCAATTTGAATTATTATTGAAGCGAACTTGTTTTAATTTTTCGCTGCTTGCGAAAAAAAAATAAGAAAAGGAAGCACATGTTTTAAGAACCATTTCAATAAACACATTAAAACCGAAAGAATTTTTTAATTTCATTCAAAAAGAAAAAATTGCTTATGACTTTTGCAACACTTTCAAACTCACTCGCCAGTGCTGACTATAACCTTCTTAGACCAATGATAGATTTTTAAAGAAGTACTAACCAACTACAAAAATTAAGCAACAGAAAGTCATGGCACGGAACTGCTGCAGAGGGTCGAGACTAATGAAACCTTTATCTATGCTAATATTATAAAAAGAAAAAAATTTTTTTTTAATTTTTCTTTTAAAAAAACATTTAAATTGTTTATATCAACATAAAGCTCTATTATTAGCGAGTAACATAGGCTATATAACATAACGCTACGCCAACGTTTACGTTCATTATATAATGATTTAACAACTAAAATTCTATTTTCCAACAAAATTGTTTTTTAAATTTGCTATAAATTTTAGGATCGGCCATGCTCACTTTTACGCTGGTCAGTTAGAAGTCGTGAGACCGGGTAAAAACAGCTAATCAAAAACCAGATTTTATGTATACAATCTGTTTTAAGAATTCCTACAAACGGGAAAAACAGCTAGTACTCGTATAAATTTAGTTTCATATATGTTCTATTGGTCTCATTAAACTTTTTTGTACTCGTACTCGTATGTACAGAAAACTTTAAGGAAACAAAAGCAGACCTTTATACCGCAACATAATACACATAATACATATTATGCAATCCTTTTTTAAATGTTGCTGCTTTTTCTGCTTTATTCTCTTTCTTTAAGATAATGCATTTTAAAAAGTGTTAATTAGTAGACATTCCTTATAGTTGCCTCTAATGAAGTGATTTGTGTACATTTTACAAGCAGAGTTTATTGAACTTTTAACTGGACTGAAGTGGTTTAAGGATACAACTTAAAAAGAACGAAAAATATTTCTTCCTAAATTATAAAGTTTTGCTGTGTTAGGGATGCTGAAACACTTTATAAGTTATTCTTAACCCTGCAATACTAATGTAAGTGACGTTTTTGTTTTTCTAGTTGTGACTAGGGCCGTGTATTCCAACTAATTTTATTAAATTTCACAACTGCTTTCAACGATAGTTTTTAATAAACTATTTTTAGTCACTAATTTTTTAGTCACTTTTTATATGTATTACAAAATAACGTTAGTATTCCAGGGTTAAAAATTTTACTACTGCAGACAAAATGAAAGTTTGTGTTTAAGTTTAATCAATTCAATTGCTTTTAAACGGAAATTGAATGCATTTTATAGATCCTTAAATAAAATAAAGTTGGAATATATACCTACTTATGATTATAAATTTATATGTTTACATCTACACACACATGTATATGCAAGTAGCAAGTAGAAATCTTACTACTGACCCGCTTTGCACCAAACTTAAAAACCACAACAACAATCAGTTACAAATACTTTTACGAAAACTTTTCACTAAGAAAATAAATGACGAAATCAGAGAAGTAAATAGGGAATATGATAAATAAATAAAATAAGAAAGAAACATGTTATTTGCAAAGCAAATAAATTTTCTATTGTCAAGTCACGTTTAAAAACAAATTGTTTTTGTTTAAATTATTATTATCCTCTCCACAAACATGCGAGTACATATATTTTCGTCAAAAGATGAATAAACTTTAATAACTGTAGGAACAAATACGAAATTAAAAAAATAAAAAAAAATGAGTAGATGAATGAATGAATGGAATGGTATAAATCGCTCATTTCGTTCATTTTATAGAAAATGTATTTACATACTAACATTTTTATGAAAATCAAAATCTTTTCTGAAAGGAAAAGTAGCATTTAAAGTAATATCATTGAGTTAGGGATTTAATACTTCTGTTGGATGATTGTTTAGCTAATCGCAAAACTGCCAGCAACAGTTTAACGCAAAGTAAATTTAAAACATGCCAAGTCTAAAAATTCCTAAAAGTGAATAGTGATTTGTTTATAATATGTATGTGCCACAGAACTGCAAAAATTAAATTTTATTTGATTGTTCATGATTCTAAATCTATTAAATCACACTAACGTAAAAATCGTGCCGAACATTTGATTACATCAGATTCGAAGCACGATTGAGTGCTTTTTTATGCTGTTCGACACGATTGAATCTAAAAAGTAAAATTCAAATGCAGATCTAGCCTGTATTTGTCTTTTTGAAAACATTCAAAGTCATTTTTGAATACAAATACATACAAACAAAAAAAACCCCTGTTTTACTCAAATATGTGTGATCGTTGATTTAAAGCCTTTTTTTGCATATTTGTGTTTTTGAATGTCAATTTTCTTTTTAACTTCAATTGTGTTGAAAAAATTGTGCATAAAAAAATCATCAGTTTTTAATACTGCTTCGAACATGATTTAATCATAGGTTGTGTACAATTTTTTGTGCGTTGAATAAATCACACGCACCGGTTTCAGCTCTTTGTTGTGTGATGTGAAAAATAATAGGGACATTTTGTGCATGTTAGTTTACGATTCAGTAAAAAATAATAAGGATATTTCATTTATTCGAAAAATATATACAAAAAAGAAGTAAAAGGTTAGTTAATTAAACATAAATGTTCATAGTTGGCCAAATATTTTATCCATGGCCTTTTGTTGTCCGAAATTGCTTGGCCAAGTTTCGCCAAAGTGAAACTAGTATTTCTAGCCACGTTTGTTAATGGGAATATCATATTACTGATTCCGCGAATTTCTACATTTTGCTTGCTCTTATATTTTCTCAGGAAAAACAAACGAAACGATAAAAAGTTAAGGAAAAATAAAAAATTTCGCAAAAATAAAATATGTTTTAGCTTAATTTTTGGGAAAATAATGTCATTTTTATTTTAATGTTAAAAAATTCAAGTTTTTCTTATCACCAACAGTGGAAAAATTAACACAATTCATTCACAATAGACAACTTTTTAATTCACAGTTAGGTGAAACAATTCAAAATAATAAGATGAAGGAATGAATAATAGCAATTTGCATATCGATCGATATTTCTTTCTGCGAAATTTTCCTTTCCGTGTGGAATCAATAATACGACGCAATATTAATTGTAATAGAAATCATTTACAATTGAAATAAAATTGTTACGTTAATATTAGCAACTTCCAGTAAAATTTGATAAGGCATTGAAATTAATTTACTCAATTGATACAAATTTTTGTATTAGATATCAATTTGTTATTGTCGCCTTATTAATTTATTAAAATAAAATTAACTATATTCAATATACATACATATCGTACATAAGTATGTCTATTTTTTTTTTCGATTTATATTTCAATTATGTCACTCTAATATACTTATTATTTCACTGTACAAAAACAACTACGAGTACATACTATAAACTTAAATCAACTTAAATCAACGAAGCTGATTGTTGTGAAATTAGTATTTGCATTTAATTTAAAAATGGTAAAAGTAAAAAATGAATGAAATCGTTCATTTCCTTATACAAATCATAAATATTAGATAATAATATTTTGTATTTTAATTATTATCCACACAAATAAAACAAAATTTAATCACTTTTTACTCTTGTTATAAATGATTCTGCTTCCAATTATTTTGTATGCATGATTTTATTTCATGTTACATTGTCATAAAAAATAACAAAAGTACCATAATTACACAGAAAGCTATTATACCCTACATTTGATGTCTATGCTTTGTCATTCAATTTGTAATTTTTAATATACAAATATGGCCATTAAAATATGTTGTTTTTTTATGTCTAAGTTTTTTGAATTTGTTTTTTTTTTATTTTTTTATTTGGTTTTCAACCAATATCTTTAAAAAAAAATTTATGCTATTGGTGTTCAGATCAAAAATTTTTTAAAAATAAGAAAATGTTTGTGCTCAGTAAATTCTTTCACACAGATTAAGGTCGAAACTGATATTTTAAGGCTTGGTATCAAATTTTAATATAATAATTAGCTTAAATAATTATCAACATTAATGTTAGGTACAGCTTTACACGGTGCAATTAATAAATCACTAAATTTTGTTGTTTATCCTCTAGAGTCCCGAAAAAACGGGCTCTACTACAAATTCCTGCAAAGGCCGTCATCAGAGATGACTGCAGCGAAAATATCCAACTAAATTTTGGCAAAAACTGTTCGGTGTCTTCCAGGAAAAAGAGCGGGAAAAGAATTCTTGTTTTTTGTTTAGTAAAAAAACGCCAAAAACATACTAATATTTTTGTATGAATTACGTATGTATGTATGTGTAATCTTGTACCCGTAACAGCGAAGGGTATATAAAATTCGATGCCACAGCCGATACATTTTATTAATACTCGTACGTAAACCCCTAATGGCTGACTGTTAATTTTTTTATTTATGCATTTTGATTTATTCTTTTTGGGGGAATACAAATTTATTTGTTGACTTTTCTTTGTGTAGTGAAAATACAAGGTGAAATTAATTTAAATATGGATACTCTCACATTGTTACACATATTTTCTTTATTAGTGATTTAAAATTTAAAAAATTACGCGTAAAACACTTTTGAAAAATAGCTTTATAATTTTTAAACACAAATCTCTAGTGATTTGTTTAAATTAATTAATTTCTTTGTGTGCACAAGCTTAAGGTTCATGAACGTTTATATTTTACACAAGGTTACAAAAAAAAAAAAAAAAAAAACAATAATCAAAGCTCATTTCACTTTTTTTTCAGAGGTTGTTTTAGTTTTTTAAAGTGATTAAAGTGGATAAAAAAGAGATGAAGCATTTTAACTGGGCTTTCCCAGTCTGGCCCCCCTCCTGTATAGGTGTTTTGAGACTAAGCAGATTGTATAAATAAAATCTCACGTAGCCAGTACATATTAGAGAGCCGCGTAAAAGTGAGCGTTGCCGATCCTAAAATATATATTTAGTGACCATTCTTGGAATATATTGATTTTATGTACCCAATTTAAAAAAAATCGTTGGAAAATATAATTTTAATTGTTAAGTCATTGAATAATGGACTTCGTAGCATTATGTTACTCGCTGATAATGTAGCTTTATAGTGTAGAAAGAATTTTTAAAAACGTTTTGGTAGTTTGACCAAGACCACACACAGCAATTTCAGTTGGTCAATTGTTGATTTTGTAGTAGAGAGAGGAAAGAGGAATTGAAAGGGGTACAAACTTGCTCGTTCTCGGTAATTCCTTTTTGTTCTCTCTTCGTATCTTTTACAAAGATGTAAAAAATAAGACAGGTAGCTTGAAGGCTGAATGAATGACTTAATAAGAATGTTAAAATTGCTGAAACAAAAAATTTGTGTGTGGGCAAAACGACAATTTTAAAAGAGAATTGAGAAAGAATTGCTAAACTAAACTTGCTGTGTGTGGTCCTGGTCTTTTAGAGTTTATCTAATAAAGGGTGTTTTTTATAGACGTATAGAGCTTTAAGTTGGCATTACTGTTCAAGATGGCGACCTATTTAACAGCTGTCAAATGATTTATTATCATTTTGTTTAGCGATGAAGCGTACTTCTGGTTGAATGGCTAAGTCAACAAACAAAACTGCCGCATTTAGAGTGAAGCTAATCCTCAAGTGTATGTCGAAACACCGTTACATCCAGAAAAACTGACTGTTTGGTGCGCTTTATGGGCTGGTGGAATCATTGGTCCGTACTTCTTCAAAAACGATGATGGCCAGAACGTTACAGTCAATGGTGATCGGTATAGAGCCATGATTACTACATTTTTCATTCCTGAATTGAACAAACATGATGTCCAGGAGCTGTGGTTTCAACAAGACGGGGCAACATGTCACACAGCTCGTGCCACAATCGATTTATTGAAAGACAATCGATTTATTGAATTGGCCTCCAAGATCTTGTGATTTAACACCGCTAGACTACTTTCTGTGGGGCTATGTAAAGTCATTGGTCTATGCGAATAAGCCACAAGCGCTTGACCATTTGGAAGACAACATTCGCCGTGTTATTGCCGATATACGGCCACAAATGTTGGAAAAAGTCATCGAAAATTGGACGTCCAGATTGGACTACATCCGAGCCAGCCGTGGCGGTCATATGCCAGAAATCATATTTAAAATGTAATGCCACAAGATTATCTTTCGGATAAATAAAATTCATGTCAATCGAATAATCCATCGTTGTTTTATTGCAATTTAAAGTTCAATATGTCTATAAAAAACACCCTTTACAAAAAAAATAAAATTCCGGTTTATAATATCTATTAGTATAGATAAACCAAAATACTATTCTAGAAGAAAAAGGACAATCAGTAAAATGTTTTTGCTTTCGCGAAACTAAGTAAGATCAGCTTTGTAGTTTACTGAGTTAAATGAGACTTGACGAAAAGTTTCATCTCAGTCACATTATTAGCATGTTTATATTGCGTGCTAACCAAAACTTTAATTTTCTTTTAAATGGTGGTGTTTGATCGCAGAATCTATTTGAAGTTTGTCTAGACTCTTTCTTGTTTTATTGTAAGCAGCTAACAGGCAATATTGAAATATAAAAAGGCGTTCCCGAATTCAATGAAAATATTGAACTTACAAATTTAAATTTGTAAAATATTTTAGTTTTATTTAATTTGTTACAAAATGTTTACATGCACAAACATTTCTCATGTATGATATTATTTTAAGTTAATTGCTTACACACGTGACAAGTTATGTTGCTGAAAAAAAGGCAAAAAAAAAAAACCAAATTGCTATAAATCTTTTAAACAACTTCATCATCACTGTCACCAGCCAGCATCATCATCACCATGTTCATCTATGTAATAACTTATGAGTGTTTGTACAGCTTTTATACGAAAAGAAAACTTGAAATTTGTAATGAAAAAGGAAAAACAAAAAATTGGGTTAAAAATATTTTAAGTGTGTTTACTTATTTCAACGTCAAAAATTGAGAACGAAAATATTTTCTTAAAGAATTAAAAAAAAGCAAAATAAACAAATGGTATAACATGTTCACCGCTTTTGAAATAAGTGTAAAATAAATGCAATATTAAGGCTTACCCAGTTAACCAAAACGTTTCTGAAGATTTTCATTAGACTACTTAAAGTATTTGCAGCTTAGTTTTGTTATTACTTTTTTTTTAAAACGTGTCTAGCATTACTAACACCGATTATAATTAATTTTAACTTGGAATATTTATAATATTATATTTTAAAAATAATGGTTAATGGCAATGAGCGATTTATTTTTAGTACCCAAATTGAATGATGGGGTATAGACGATTTCTGCATTCAGCATACACTTTAGATGCCGCAAAACACATATTGAATGAGTATTTTGATATGCAAAACCTTAACACAAAGAAGTCGTGGCCAGAAACTAATCGAAAACAAATTCAGTGGGGAGAACTGAATATGTTAACAGTCAAAAGTTCAGTAGAAATAATTGAGTTTATTAGCTGTAGACACTGAAATTCGGTGACGTAGCACAAAATATATATTTTTTTTCTATACTACCGAATTTCTGTAGTCACAATTAAAAAATTCGATGTTATAAGCTGAACTTACGACTGGTAACAAAAATTCGGTTCTTTCAAACGAAATGTTTTTCTCCATACACATGCATACATGCCATATATATACATATAAAGCTTATGGCTTACAAGCACTTTTTATTACAAAATATTATACATGTTTGTAGTGATGTGTGGCTTTTAAGTATGCTTGGGCAGTGCTCTAGACGTTTAAACATAAATATGTATGTGGTACCGAAAAATTCTTTTGTAAATGTACGTACACACTACATTCATAGATACTTGTATAATAAATACACATATGACTGAACTAATTGTTAAGTGAGTGAAGATAAATATGCCGAGTTAAATATCGTTTAACGTAAACCGTTACGTTTTTCAATATTTGTAAATATCTTTTTAGTATTTATGGCATTTACGTCATTAAATATTTCTAAATATGTTTTAAGTATTTATTATTTATTTATAAATATGTTTAGGAGACTTCTCAAGAAGATTACGGGAAGGGGAGGTCATATAGATTTGTTATTTTTAACACAAATACTCAGAAATTACTTTATACTATTTTTAAAAAATTACTTTGGGCTATTTAAAATTTTTTTTTTTTAAATTTCCATACACCTAGTGCTGCTGCTCTAAGGGATTTTAGTGACAGCCGGACAAACCATAAAAGATTACGGGATGGGAAATTGCCAAAATCAAAAGGAAATTTAATCTGTAGATTCTAAGCTTTCTGAAAGTGTTTTAAAATTTTCATAACATTTACTAGTTTTTATTTTATGATGCAAAACGAAAATTGCTTAAATCTCTCAGAGCAAATTTTAAAAATAATCCAAAGACACTTCTGAGTAGATTACAAATCTATATGACCTCCCCTTTAAAATGATCCCGTAATCTTCTATTGTTCGTCTGGAAGTCACTAAAATTCCTCAAAGCAACAGCATTGGGGTATATGGAAACTTAAAAAAAAAAGTAACTTCTGAGTATTTGGGCAGTAGATTACAAATCTAGACGACCTTAACTTTAAAAGCAATATATATCCCATCCTGTAATCTCCTTGAGAAGTCAACGTATTTATGCATATTTGTACCCATGCACTTATATTTTTCCTAAAAATATTTGTAAATATGTCATAAATACTAAAAACATATTTAGAAATATTTAATGACGTAAGACGAATTTAATAAATATGCCATAAATACTAAAAAGATATTTACTAATACTTAAAAACGTAACGGGTTAAGTTAAAATATATTTAACTCGGTATATTTATCTTCACACACTTTCTGGGATGGCAGAATATATGCAACATTTTTGTTAGAAAAGAAAACGCCATTAGTGTTATTTTAGTACAAAAATTTTAAAATAGCCTAAATACAGCCTAAAATTTTACTTTTCAAACTATTTTTTTTAGCAAATGCCATATATGTATTACACTTCAAATAGAAAAGTATACTCGTATATAGTGAAATTGAATATGGGCACAAAGCACTGTGCGACGTGCCGACAACTTGTTTTTCTACACAAAATTAGCACAAGCAGTAACACATTGTAAAATAAAATATGTGCTTTGGGTTTAGACAACATGTAGCTGTAAACATTATTTTGTAATATGTATTTATTTAAATGTATTTCCTTAAAATGAATTGTTTTAAAACAGCCATCTAACAGTAATAATAATAACTGCAATAGATTTCACTACATAAAAATTTCTACACCAACGGAAATATTTACATTACTAATCGGTTGGTCATATTATAAAAGATTATAACTACGTTTCAGCATTAAATAATTAACAAATATATTAAAACAACTACTAATATTAATAATTTTTTATAAAAAGATTATGATTAAATGTAACTAAAGCAACCAGGCATTTTATATTTGTCTGTGTCGAACTACAAATGCCCTTCATATTATAATAAAATTATTTTTTAGGTATGAAACTCGTAATCAGTTATTGAAACAATTAAAGAAGATAGGCTTTTTAAAATTTTGATGTTTTAAATATTTTTTTTTTTTCAAATTTTAAAAATTTATTTCGAGAAGATAATTTTTTAGTAAAATTTTAATTTAATTTTTTTGCGCAATTAGGAATATGCAGTCCGTGTGTACTAGAATGTATGCCTTATAGGATCTTGTATATTTAGGAAATTACAAATGGCATGAAAAGCTCAACTTTACGAACAATTTGCAAGTGGGGTGAAGAGTATTATTTGTGGTTAATTTATTTTTTTTTAGCATTTTGATGAAATAAAATGTAAACAAATGCACTTAGATATGCTTTGGATGACAAATATGGGTGGAGAGGGTTTGTTAAACTCGTATTTGGTCGTACTTATAAAATATTTTTATTATTATTATTTTTCTTTTTATTTAATGGACTCACTGCGATTATAATTCATAGAATTTTATTTTCTCTGTTTTTGCTGTCTAACTGTGTCTATCTGCTGTGTATAAAGTTAATGGCAATTTTTATGGCGGGTCTACTAGTCTGTGTATTAAATAACATTTTAACACTTCTTTTTTCATATTTAACATATATGTACAGACAGGGCTATAGTACAGACAGGCTTAAAAACCGGAAGTTTTACAATTCGTATGTACAAATTAAAAATATTTTTATATGTATTTAAATAAAAACAATAATAGTAACTATGTATGTAGTATGTATGAGTACAAACACCAAAATGTATTCTCACCATTTTTGAATACAGATAATGTGCCTATGTATGTATGTATGTATGTACATGTATAATAGAATTTAAAATTTTATTTATTTAAAGCAACAAAACGAAAGTATAATTTATTTAAATATATGGTTATGACTTTTCGCTTAAAAAATGTAAGAAAATTACACAACTTCAAGCGAATCCACTTGTTAGCCACCGTTATCAAAAATAAAACATTACTTACAAATTTCTTGAAAACAAGTAATTTTATTTATTAACTTAAGAAGAAATTCATCTGAAATGGGGTAAATAAATAATTTAAATTATTCTGATTCAACCAGATCTGATCAGGACAGAAAAAAAGGAATTGTTTGATTGCTATCTGTTCTTTGAATAGATTCCAAAACTTGATAACAAAAAAATTAAAACACATACACATAACCGCTGCAGATCCTACATACAAACTCGAACAGCAGAAATAAAAAAAAAATATTGAAAGTAAAACAAAAAAAAAAAAAAAACAAAACAAAAAAAAATAGTTGTGGAAAAAGGCGCCGGTCACTACCTCGGAATAATAAATGTTTTTAATTTGGCTGTTGTTAGTGAAATAAATTTCATGAATTTCGTAAAACTTATAAATGCGATTGCTAAAATTTGCAATTTGCTATCAAGATAAAAAAATCCTTTAAATTTGCAGTTTACATACATACATAAATATTTATAACTATTTATTATAAATGTTATTTATATTTCTGTATAGCACATGTCAGCCGGCTATAAAGTCTAGTAAATGAACCAGAAAATGACTTCACACTGGTTTTTGTTTTTGACCTAAAAAACCAAAACCATAGCAGCAGCAACAACAAATAATAAAGTTGGATGGCTGGTTTGTGGTAAAACAAATGAGCAAACGAAAGAAAAACGCACCCTAAAATAAATTCTGAACAAAAGTAATGTTACACTTAGAAAATTGTGCAATCAAAATGAGTAAAGCTTAACAAAGCAAAATTTAATCAACTTTTTGTAAACGATGTCTCAAACTACAAAACTATTTTTATTTTGCGATATTCTAACAGTGAATTATTAAAAATAAACCGAAAAACAAATAAAAAGCCTAAAATTAAATACATTAGAAAATTTTTACAAAAAAAAAAAAAAAAAAAACAAAAAATCTCTCGAATATGAAAGATTAATCAAAATTTTTCAAAATATTTGTAATTTAAGTCAACAATTACAGAAACATGTAAATCACTTAAAAAGGCGAATTTTAATGTTTTGTAACAATTAAAAGGCTGCACAAGCATACTTGAAATAACGTAAAAGCATTTTCAAGTATAAAATATTGCACATGTTTGTATTTTTCATCCGGAAGTTGCAGAAATCACTTAGAGCAACAGCACAGAGTTATATGGAAATTTCAAAAAACTTTTAAAAATATTCCAAAGTATTACAAATCTAGACGATCTCCCCTTTAAAAAGATATGTCCGTTATCCCGTAATATTCTATGATTCGTCCGGAAGTCACTAAAATCCCTGTAGTGCGATTCAGTAACTTTTATAGCGAACATTCGTATCGAAAAAAAGTATAACGAAATTTTAGTAACTTTCCGACAAAAATATTCGTTATTTGCGATGATTATTTATGTGCTCTTAACTACGTCGCAAAGTTCATATAACCAATGCAGTTTGCGGAAGTTAACAACTCATAAATAATCATTGCAAATAACGATTTTTATCGTACCGAATATTTTTGTCGGAAAGTTACTGAATACCGAATTTGATAAAATATCGTTATACTTTTTTTTTCGATACGAATGTTCGTAATAAAAGTTACTGAACCGCACTACTGAAAGCAACAGCGCTGGGGTATATGGAAATTTCAAAATAATCCAAAGTAACTTCTGAGAATTTTCGCAATGGATTACAAACCTAGACAGTCTCCACTTTAAAATGATAAGTGTCCTATTCTGTATTCTTCTTGAGAAATCAACGTATATTTGTATCTATGCACTAATATTTCTCCTAAACATAGTTATAAATATGCTATAAATGCTAAAGATATTTACAAATAGATACTAAAAAACGTAAGGGGTTACATTAAACCATATTTAACTCGGAATATTTATCTTCACTCACTTAAGAATCTTGGCTGTAAATTGTTGTGTGTATTAATGTACATGTTTATGTATGCATTCATTTATTTTGTTTTAATGTTTTTATGCTTAAAACTTTTACACTCTCATATGCACTCGATTACATAAAAATGTTTGATTATAAAGTATGTACTTTCATCATCAGACTCTATGTACCGGTGACATAGTTTTTCCTGTTTACAGTTTATGAACAACACATGCATCAATGCATAAGTAAAGCCTAAATATACAATAGCATACAATCCGTAAAAATAATTCACAATTTCTTAAATACCAACTAAATGGAGCCTAGTAAAAGTTGCATTCATTAGTTTGTAAAAATCTAAATCAAAGTATTTTTTTATTTTTATTTTCGTTTAAATTCTTTTTGAAAACTTTTTTCTCAATTAACAGCTATACGAGTATGTATGTAGTCGTTTGCAAGTAAATTATTTTCATTTTTGCCAGCAACAGAAAGAGAAAAGTCATTAAACGAAAACTAGCGACAGACAAATTTTTCATTCATCATTAAAAAAACAATTTTCTTTGTAGCTTTTTTTATAGCACATCGAGGGCTGGGGGCTGCTGACAGGCTGGCTTTAAATCAGCAAGAAAATAAATAGTAAAGTTGGTAATAGTTGCAGTAAAAACCTGGTTACTAGCTCGCAGACATGATAATTTACATTTTGCTTTTTTCCTCGCTTCTTCTTTATTCGTTTCGTATTTGAATTATTTTCACTTGAACTGAAAGTGCGCCAAAAAAATTAACTGAAAAACAGGACACAAACAGCAAGTAACTGAAATATAACACAAACTTTGTTTCCTTGTTATACATTTTAACATTCAGTTTTTCTTTATTTTTCACCATCTGCACGGTTTGCTTTAATATTAAATAGTTTAACTTAAGGGTCTAGCGGGGTGAAGTTTAAATTTGTTGGAAAATATTAAACTTATTTAATTTGAGAAGTAAGCATTTTCGTAAAAAAAAATATGAGGAAAACGTTTGCAGAAAAAAAAAATAAAGTAATACTTTTTTATTTTAATCATTTTTGACAATCCTGATTTTCGTTCAAAAATAATGTTATAATAGAATAAATATATTATTGGAAGTTACATATTTTTTTATATTATGTGTACTGCATTACATTCTGTTCGATTGTTGGTATTTTATTACTGAAAAACTGCTACCACAAAAGTAATTTAAATTTGTTAGTTTTTGGAAAGGAAGTTTTCCTTTTGGATCTGTGTATACTTGAGAAACAATTTACAAGTACATATGTAATGCTATTTTATTTGATATACAATTTTGACAAGTGTGTTTTGCATTGACAAATTGTACTGGTCCCAGGTAATGCTTTAACAATCAAACACTGCTTATAAACAAATGGTTTAAATAGCATAACTAATGAGTGTAGTTGTTGCTTATACGTCTAGGAAACCTATTTATGTTAGGCTGTTTGTTGTCAGCCTTACCACGTGAGTCATACTTCAATAAAAGAAGAAATAAAATCAGTACAATAATACCAGTTTTAATAAATTTAAGAAATATAATACAAGAAAATTTAAAAAAGTGTTTAATACGAAAAGGTGAAAAACAAGATAAATGTTAAAAATAACTTTAGAACTAGAAATAGTATCAAGTGTTGGCTTTTAATAAGGTGGAATATATATTCGGTCATTTTGAATTTTTTTACACAATCATCAATAGTTAAAATAAATTCTCCAACGTTTTAACTGATTGTACTAAATTCGTGAATCGTTCAGTAAATGTAAATACGCATGAAATTTCATTCCCTCACGTGTTGGTTGTTTAAAGGTTTCACCACAAACCCGCACAACGGTTTAATGTAGGTATACAATTTAATTCTGATAATTTTTTTATATAAATAAAATTAAATATATACATAGTACGTATGTATGTATGTAATTTATTACTTGCCTTATAAACTTGTATCTCCTCTAATACAGCTTCAGATTCTTTTAATACACGCTCCACCTCTTCATATACTTCACGTTCTGTGTCCGTGGGTGCCGCATTTTCGAAATCCAAAAAAACATCATATGATTTAGCAGTGCAACAGTTTGAATCATCACGTGCCAATAAACTCAGTAATTTGCCCATATTTTATATATATATATTTTTTTAAGTGAGTGTGTATATATAGGTGGTATAATTTTTTGCAATTTTTTTAGTTACGCACTTTAAATACTTTTTTAATTGTAGTCTTTTTCTCAGTCAATAAATATGTAAGTAAATATTTTAGGGATTGCGGTTTTAATGATAAAAATAGTAATTGGTTTCTATAATTAGAATTTCCTTATTATTATAATTTTTTATTTATTTTGCGTGGTTTGGTAAAAAGAATACAAGTAGTAAAATCAAAATACGTTATCAAGGAATATGAGGCATGTTTCCAAAACTGAAGTAGGTGCATCATTTTTCATTTACATATATGTGTACTTACATACATACATACAATTTTATAAGTAGAAAAAAAATTAAATTTTTTTATTTTAGAGGATTTTCAAAACCTTATGAAAGGTAAGCTTAGAATTGAAAATGATATGAAGAAGAACGACGTTTTCAAATTTTTTTGAAGTTTTTCTTTATTTACAATCTATTTTGCAATATTAAGTAAATTTGATAATTTACATATAAAAATTACATTACATTATATATGTATTTATGCAGTAATATTCAACAAATTAGAATATTATTGCTACAACTAATACCTGAGAGTTTTAATTTCTATAGGGAAGATCTAATATATGCAATCTATTCAGTCTTCTAATTTCATTTGTTTCGTCCAATAAAGAAATTGCTAATATATTGCAATGATTATTTAGCGGATTAATATATCGGGTGCTAAGCCTGTTTATTTTATTTATAATCGAGGGAATTCGAAGGTCTCTGTGAATTTGTTTGTTGGTAATATACCATGGAGCATCGATTATTTGTCTAAGAGTTTTCGTCTGATAGCGCTGCAATATTTCAACATTTGAATGAGTCGCTGATCCCCACAATTCAATACCATATGTCCACACGGGCTTTAAAATTGTCTTATATGGACTTTTATTTTAGTTCTACAAAATGTTTGGGAATATTTTGTTTATTTGAAATAAAAAAAGAATAAGTAATTCACAAAGAATAATATGATTGCATAGCGAGGATAAACTTCTTTCGTCTTCAACGATCGCGCGCACACTGACTGTGTTTGATTTTACTCTTGGTCTCTTCCCACACTTATATAATTTAATTCTGTTTTCTGCACTAAGCTAGGATTTTCATTCTAGCAACCAGTACATTTTTTGTTTGTTTTAATATTGAGATTATCCTTCTTAACCTCTATGTGATCTTTCCAGGTAAGTCTCTTGTCAAGGTACATCCCCAAATATTTGACACAATTCGCTTTGGGTATTTGTAAGCCGTTAATATATACTGGGGGACACTCATTCCTTCAAATAATTTGAAAACTTTTTATTTAAAAAGCATTTTAAATCTAAACTAATATCTTCGTGTTTTGTGGGTTAGGCACACATGAAGTTGAGTGATACACAAAACAACAAATGTATTCTTTTTGCACTCAAGTGCGTACATATTCATTCAATATGTTGTGCATGTTGCGTAGACACATGGACGTGTATGTATTATGTACTTATAAACTTATGGGTCAAGTAGAAAGGTGACACACATTCAAAAGTCATTAGCAATAAAAGCATACATACATGTGTTTTTATTACATTATAGACAGAATCAGCAGCTTATTAACATATTCAACCGACTTTTCTTTTTTTCTTTTTATAATAAAAAAAAAAAAACAAGAAACTTGTTATAAACAATACGAAATGTTACAAATATTTTAATTTCAATTGCAACACAAGCAAAAAGTGCCAAATACTGTTTTACTGGCCCTTAAAAATTATTTAAATTTCGTTTTTACAAGAAGACACCACTTTTGATTACAATGAGCAATTTGGAACCAATAGCTTTTGCTCCTGAAAATTGAGCATGTTATAATACATATATGGTTTAAGTTCATGATTCATATAGGGTACAACAACAGCTGAAAGTTTTCTTTTTGAAACAAAGAGACAGTAATATTATTTGAAAAAAAAAAACTGTCATTGGTCAATGGATTCTAATACAATCGTCAAAACTGAAGCTTTAAAATATTTTTCAGTTCTAAGTCACGTAAGTAACTATAGAAAACTATGGAATACAATAATAAAAATCTTAGAAAAAGATTTATAAATTTCTCTGATTTACAACAGATACTTAAGTGATATTTATTTAAAAATTGTTGACATATGGATTGCTCTATTAAACTATATAATTAACACAAGAGCTATTTACACACAATATGAAAAGGAAAATATCACATAAGTTAATAATCGATAATCATCAATAATTTACACGTTTAAATTTTAGATACACATATACAAATATGGAGAGTATTACGAAGTATTTATATAGATATGTACATGCATACATAGAAAATATTTTAAATAAGGAGTGCGAGAATAATATGTATGATAAATATTAAGCATGTATACATTTGTAGATTCATATTGATATCTGACAAATAATATGTATGTATGTAAATAAATATGTATGTATACTGTATGGATGTGAGTCTGCAGTAAGAAATACTTGTACTACAACAAAATTGCAATAACAGAACACAAACTGGGTGTTTTTTAACAAGTATAAAATAATAAGGAGTCAATAAGGAATGTACCTACCTACTCATTCAAAATTACAAGAATAGGCAGGCAATGTAGCAAAAAATAATATTAAACCAAAAAAATTATCCTTTTTAAAATATGTAGGTACATTTTTTAAAATAACAATTATACACGATATGTAATGCGTAATATGTACACAAACAAGCACCTTAAGAAAGCGATAATAGGGCGCTCTTTTCTGATTTGACTTCCTTTTTTTGAAGAAAAAATTGCATTTGTAATCCTATATTCTACATATCTCTCTCATAACCTTGATATAATTCTAATCATTGTGATTATGATTAAATCAATTTAGTCTATGTTTAAGAAACTGTTTTGGTTTTCAAGTTAGCGACTGTGATACCTATATCTGAGACTTGAGTAAATTAGTATTAGTGACAGTTTTAGAAACATATCCATACACATGTATGTATTATCCTCAATCCAAACTCATACTCTAAAAGAAATACTCTGTATTATAAATATATTTCTGTATGTATGCATGGTTGCGTGCATGTACAGATGATATAAACTAAGTGAAGCTATTAGATGTTTGTATTTGATTTTACAGATCAGTTTAGTTAAGTTTAACTTAGCGGGGGGTGATTAAAATATTTCTAAATAAAAAAAATAAATGCATGCAAGCACTGGTGCGAATGCATTCATGGACATCTATTAATTACAAAAATTTCAATAGCAGAAAATCTCCCTTTATTTTTTGTTTTTGATTACTTTGCAAATTAAAACTCAACTTGCGTTACAAATAACTGGTTTCATCGTGAAACATAAATCATTTTCTTATCTCCAGTAATATGTTGTTCATTGCAAAATTTTCTTATCTGTCTCCATTATAAAGATATACAACAAACAAAACAATTTAAGCTTTTTATTACGGGAATGTCTTCCCATATTTGTTTTGGTTGTTTGTCGAGCTTCCAGAATTAATTCAAGGCACGTTGTTCCGTGTCTCCATATCGAAGAGTAAAAAAAAGGTAAGACCACACTATCATACTAAAAACAGAATGTATAATAAAAAGTAACAAAACTGAGAGCAATGAAGCTGCTTTCCAAAATATTTCTATTACTTAAAACAAACTCGTACTTCAAGAGGGTTGTTTGCATAATTTTTCTTTATAAGTAAATACATATATACTTTTTCTTTTACAACTTGTATTCTTTCCATATTTTTCTTCTATTTTAATCAAAATATAGGAATTTTGCAATGCCCTTTAACAAGTACAATCTTACAAAGTAAACAACAATAGTTTTATCACAAAGTTTTCAATATGCATTTTATTTGTAATTTCTTATCACCTTTTTAAATTTCACTAGTTAAAAAATTTGCAGAATACTTTTTTTTCTTCGTATTAAACTTTCGTACTTGTATTATAAAAATTTATTTTTTAATTTTATAAAAACTTAATAAACACCTCTGTAAAAATACCGCTAAAATAATTACGTTCTAATCGAACGCCTGCTAAAATCGAACTAGGAAAATGATGATAAAGAGAACAATAAAAAGTACTACTAAGCCTACACAACGATGTAAATAAAACTGCCAGATTATTTTGAAATAATTCATAGGGCGTTCCTACCAATATTATTGTAATAATTTAGCAATTCATATGTTATTTCGTCGATCCCTCGTTTATTAGCAGAACAAAAATTCATAACTCATATATATATCTCAACTCTTTTCTTTTTGACATAAATATTGAAAGATTAAAAAATAAATTAATAAAAAGTAGTATGGTAGCTCGGCGTTACTGTAATGAAAGTTGAAACCACCGCCGATCAAAGTCTTTTTGTCGGCCTTGAACTCACGTAATATATTCTTTTCCGTAGAACTTGTTTGTGAAAATTTTGGAAAAAAAGTAAATAAATAGTATAATAAACATAGAAAAATTGTGTAATATAATAATGGCAGAAGAAAATAAAATACATTTGGATGATATACAAAAGGAAATATTTGATAAAATTGCTGTAAGCGATAACGATGGTTTAAAGCAGCTGATAGCCCAAGTTAAAGGTGTGAATTTTGTAGACGAGAGTGGAATGACTCCGTTGCAACATGCCTCTTGCAAGGGTAACAAGGAAGCTGTACAAATATTGTTGGACATGGTAAGTTTGTAATTGTATATTTAATTGACCTGGCATAGGTGACACTTCGGATACAATTTAAGTGTGTATGGCACTCTAAAGCCACGTGCTAGTAGATGGACATAAATAATATCTATAGATCCTAATATCTCACCTTTCAAATACAAGAACGGCTTTTTCTTATCAAGCAATTGATACTATTATAAAAAAGTGCAGTTATGTATGTCAACTACACGCACACCTTCACACATAAATATGTTTCCTGTACATTATTTTAAAATTAATGTTTTTTAACAAAATATTAATCTTTATTTGTGCTTAATTCCAGAAAATAAAGATTAATATTTTGTTAAACTTTTAAATTCCAAATAGAAATTATTACATTAATGTTTTTTTTTTTATTTTAGGGGGCTGATATCAATTACAGTCATCACGGTGCTTCTTACAGCCCTTTACATTTTGCAGCTGTATCTGGAAATAGAGACATTTGTACTATGCTTTTGGACGCCGGCATTAATCCTAGTCTCTTGAACAGTGTCAATCGTACAGCTGCACAAATGGCTGCTTTTGTGGGCAATCACTCCTGCGTGGAGACGATAAATAATTATGTGTCTAAAGCACGACTTGAGTATTATACACAACCACAGGGACTTCAAAAGGACCCACTTATTCCACCTGAATTATTAGACGCTTTTCAAAAGTTTGTGGTGGAAACAAATTTACACCCTGTCCGTATTGTGTTAAACTTGCAACATCTGGGAATGCTTAAACATTTGCTGGGATTGCGCAAAGCATTGGAACTAATGTGTGAGAAGGAAATGACGAAACCGAACGATGTTAATGAATTAATGGCATTTAAATACCATTATCTACGTTGGATTATCGGTGAGTTGATGCGTTGTGAGGAACAATTCAGGGTCCAGCGCAAAGAGAAACCTGTGACGAATAATGAAGAACCAAATAAGCATGATTTTGTTGAAATGTTTACCAAACGGGTGTTAAAAGAGAACAAAATGGGCCAATTAGATTATGTTGAATTCATAATACGTGAGTGTGCTCGGGAATTTCCTTTTAGAGAGTGTACCATATTCCGACATATCATTACACAACTGGCTGAAAAAAATGCTCCTTCTGCAATGTTCATTTTGCGCACAGCAATTAATGGTCAACGAGGATTTGTCGACGAAGTTTCCTATTGCAGTTCCTGTGGTAATGAAAAACCTGACAAAAAATGTTCCAAATGCAAAGCTGTAGAATATTGCGATCGCGAGTGCCAACGTTTACACTGGTTTATGCACAAGAAAACGTGCAACCGGCCGACATCTAATTTAACTAATACAACGTCTTCTGTCCCTAGAAGCCCTATTGACGCAAATGAACTGCGTGAAGAATTAGCTAGAATGACAGCTAGTTAAATATATGTAATAACTATATGTTATGCGTAATTGAAAGTAAATTAAAAAAGAAAATTTAATTTTGTATAATTTTTAATTGCATTTATTTGTATATTTTTATTTGGTATATTTTTATTTGGTATATTTTTATTTGGTATATTTTTTTAGTACTTCCTTCCCCACTCCAAAAAAATCTATGCAATTAAAAAATTTAACACCAAGACATTCATATTTATTTGTAAAAACATTACAAAACAACTGCTTGCTCTGTTTAGTTGTTTTCCAACAGTTAATATATTTCATTTTTCAATTTTGTATATTACAATTAATATAACCCGTTTCTATTACGAAATAATACTTGTCCGTATTATAGACAAATATAGTGCTTAATAATTATTGAACGTGTATTCATACCTTCATAATAATTATTTAATAAAAGAAAAAATAACTTAAATTAAAACCTGGGGTCCGTTTTTGACTTAAAAACCAAGAAGAAAAACAAAACGATACGAAAAAATTTAAATTTTTTAAAATAAAAAAAAATATGGAAGGGAAAATATGAAAATGTGGAGAAGTGAGGTGAATTATGCTAATTCATCCAAAATTCTATTACTAAGAAAGTTGTCATTATGTTTCAGCGTCCCAATACCATTTTAATTAAAAAAATATAAGATTTTAGTCTTGACATACACCTGGTTAGCAAATTAGGTATATTTATTGTGAATAATAATTAGAGAAAATTTCAAGTTGAAAAAAGAGTCGTTACGTACATACATATTTGCTGCAAAGAACTCAAAATGTATCTGCAATTTTTAATTTAACAAAAAAATATTTTAAAAATTAATTTTCGAATATTTTGTGAATCTGTTAAATCGAAATTTTTAAGCAATATATTTTTAATAGGCTAAAAATATGTAGTATATTGATTTCAGATCACAATCTTGATTGTTGTATCTTACGCTTATGTTTCTGTGATATTGCTACTACTAGATCTTCGTCATAGTATTTGTAACAGAAATATGGGACAATTAAAATTCAAATTTTTAGATAATTTTATTAGCATATTCTTACAATTAAAAAGATAATTAAATTAGGGTTTTAAGCTTAATTGTCAATTAATTCAAATTTGGGTTTTAAATGTAGCAAAAAAAAAAAAACACTTAATTCGCTTCATAAAAAAAACTTTAATTTTGTGGGTGTTATACGAGTATAAAAATTTTAAATGCACAAAAATAGAAAAATTTAATTTTAAGCAAACAGCTTGTATCGATTAAGTTCTTAGTTAGATAACACAGGCCTACAAAATTAAGTTTTTTTTTGTAGTGACTGAGGCTCCAATCGCTATATATTATTCTTTTAATCTTATGTGAGGATATAATTTGCTATAACTTTAGAACTAGTTCTCTGATAAATCTTACAAAAACACGTAAGGATACGGAATAAAATAATCTTTAAATTATGTATTATCCATTTTTAACCAGTGAAGTAGTTTCTGAGATATTCTTAAAGTTTTGCCAAAAAACTATTTTTTTCAAGAATATTAAATTTTTTTTTTTTTCTTAAAAAACATTGAAAATTTAAAATGTACAAAATCTTAAATTTTGTTCTTAATGTTGTTGTCTGCATATGTTATAAACAAAATGAGCTACATTTCAACAAAATTCATTAATAAGTTCTGAATTTATTCACAATTTAGTGGTAGCACCTAAGCCATATAATTTTTTTAATTAGTGTTTTTTTTTTTATTTTAAAATAAACAAGTTAAATTCGGCTGTGGCGAGTCTTATATACCCTTCACTGTATTAGCGAAATATTAATAATTTTCACTTTCCACTTTCTTCTATAATATCAAAACCATAGAAAAAATTAAAAAAAAAAATTAAAAAAAAAATATGTTTTAACGTACCCCATTACGTTTTTTAGTATTTATACATATATTTTCAGTAATAATGGCATATTTATCAAATACGACCTACGTCATTAAATATTAAATATTTTTAGTAGTAGTTTAGATCGTCTACATTTGTAATCTACCACAAAAATTACTTTTAATAATTAAAAAATTTTTTTTTTAAGTTTTCATATACTCCAGTGCTGTTGCTCTGAAGGGTTTTGGCAATTTCCGTTTTGCATCATAAAATAAAAACTACGATTTTTCCCGTCAATGTTAAAACACTTCCAAAAAGCGTATAATTTACAAATGTCATTCCAGTTTGGTTTCAATAAGTTTCTGTTGCGAAATCGGGAATGGTACCTCCGCAAAATGAGGAATGGTAAAAACAACTCAAAGGAAGAGTACTAGGGTATGAGGGAATTTAAAATATTTTTTTTTTAATTAACCCAAAGACTTCTGAGTACTTGGGCAATAGATTACAAATCTAGACGACCTCTTTTTTTTTTTTTTTTAAAGTGATATGTGTACCAACCCGTAATATTCTATGGTTCGTCTGCAATCTATTAGAGAAATCAACGTATTTATGCACATTTCTATCTATATCTCCTAAGCATATTTATAAGTTTATCATAAATACTGAAAATATATTTATAAATACTAAAAAACATAAGGAATTACGTGAAAACTAACCATATTTATCTTCACTCACTTCAAAAAATTATGGAACTGAAATGCATACTTTGTTAAACTTGAGGTCTTATTAAATATAAAAATTTATTTATTTATTATTGGAGCGAAATATCTATAAAAAATAAATTTTTATAATACGACCTCAACTTAAAAATCTAGCCGTTTCAATAAAAAAATCATATAAACTTACAATTAAAAAGTTATAAAAAATAAAAAATGAAATGACAAATATTGATAAAAATAATTTTCTTCGAATACCTATTTTTTAATAATCCTTAATAAATAATTCATTTCCGTTCAATAAACTAAAATTAACGAGTTCTGAGAAACGGTCCTTTCTGAGAATCTCATTTTTGAAAGTAATAAAATGTCTGCAAACACTCAATTTTTGAATTAATAAAAAGAATTTCCAAGAAAGATATTAAATAGGAATTAAAAAAAAAATTATTTTCATTTAATTTTGCAAATTTTTGTAAAAATTTTTAAGCCAAACATATTTAATTATGGAGCAAAATCGAATAGACTCTCAGTCTGGATTCGTAATGCTATTATTCTCAAGGCATTAAAAACCATACACACCCATACACTTTTTTAGGTTTCGGGTTTGTGGGTATTAAGTATTACGCACATGACAGTTTAAAAATTTCCAAAAAAAAAAAAAAAGGAACAAAGCAAAAGCAAAGAAAAAACAAAACATAAATTATTGAAAATGTGAAATGTCGGTTGTATTTTTAATTTTTCTTGTCTATTTGTGGACCGATATTTTTGATTTCTTTGCACAGACATTACGACCGTTGTTTGTAATAAAACTGCGTACCATGTTTTTTTGTCCGTTTTGCAGTTTAGACAAATTACGCAAAAAAACGCCCCAAAAATGGTCAAAAAATAGAGGTAGTCGCGATTTTGGACTCATAGCTCAGCCATTTATGGACCCATCCAACTGATTTTTTTTACGATACTATGAATGTGATGTTTGCGTACCAATTTTTTTCAGTTGAGATAAAAAACGCAAAAAACAAAGCCATAATTAATGAAAATCTAAAATTGCTCGGACATTTGTAGACCGATGGCTCTCATTTTTAGCACAGGTATTATAACTATTATTTGTGATAAAACTGCATATCACGTTTTTTTGTCTATTTTGGTTTTTAGACGCAAAAAACCCACCAAAAACGTTAAAAAAATAGAGGTAGTCATAGATTTTGACTCATACCTTCGCCATTTATTGGCCGATCTAGCTGAGTTTTGGTCCAGATACTATTTGTATAACATATATAAAAAACTGTGTACTAATTTTTTTATGGTTTAGATAAAGTACGCAAAAAAAAAAAAAAAACAAAGCAGAAATGAAAGAAAATCTAAAATTTTGGTTGTATTTTTGATATTCCTCAGCCTTTTGTGGACCGATGGCTCTCATTTTTACCACAGATATTATGACTGATATTCCAAACAACACTCTATGTATTTTGAGCACAAGAACAATGGCGCACACAGAATATAAACAAATTTTGACAACTTTTTCAGACAAAACGATGGAGATCAAAAAATGTACAGCTGCTTTATTTGTTTTACCGTGTTAATTCTACCATGATATTCGGTTCTACCAAGAATGACAGAAATGCCAGATTTACCAATATAAATAATCATCGCAAATAACGATTTTTATCGTACCGAATATTTTTGTCGGAAAGTTACTGAATACCGAATTCGATAAAATATCGTTATAGTATTTTTCGATACGAATGTTCGTAATAAAAGTTACTGAATCGCACTACTGATTCGATAAAATATCGTTATACTTGTTTTTTCGATACGAATGTTTGTAATAAAAATTACTGAATCGCACTACTGATATACAATTAATAATTTTTAGAATGTTAAAGTTTTCCTAATAGCAAATTATCTGCACAGCATTTAAGTTTATTAACCTTTATAATAACAAGTATATCAGTTATTAATCTTTAAATTTAATCACATACATTCGCCAATAGCAGTAGTAAAATTAGGTATACGAACAAACTCTGGCCATAATGCGAAATTGCATAAATTAAAAACAAATAATAAAAAATAAATAAAAACAATCATTATAACATACACACATACAAATGCAAATAAACGTATGTATCTTATATTTTTTATAACGCTCTATAGCTAAATATACCTACAAGCTATAAATTCGTATTAATTTTGAATGAAATATTAAATTAATGCTTTAATATGCAAATTTCTTTTGAGGTTTTGACATTTCATTAGACACCATACAGCTACCGCCAATTGTGAAATTGGACCCTTTCTCTTTATTGTGGCCGGCTGAATACCTGCATATTTATTTAGTTGGTTTTATTTTATCAGCATCAAAATTATTTTTAACTTTTAATTTTATTTTTGGTAACAGAAATTTCATTTTTAAATATGAAATAGACAAACAAACTGACAACAATATAAATTCTTTAACATGTTTATAACCGCTCATTCATTATCTATGTACTCGTAAGTATATAAAGTTGACAGGCAGACAACATTACAAATATTACATGAGTAATAATTCGTACTTGAAGTGCTTGTGCAGCCCTTTAATATACACATGCTCTATGCATCTATCTAGGATAATTTCAAATAGTTGTTGATAAAACGCTTTTCACAGTAAGCAATATTTTCTGCTACGTTTAGTTTTAAAAAAAGCCAGAGATCGAAAAAACCTCGACCATTTTCATTTTAATATCCTTTGATTAATTAATTCCTTGGCATATTTAACTAGAATTTCACAATTTTTAAGACTCCATACACGTTCTAAAAATATAGACCAAGAAAAAGCCCGACAGTGTTTGGAACATTTTTTTGTTTTGGTAAACTTACAAATTAATTTAATATGGCAGCCATAAGAACTTTTCAAAGTTATTGGTGTTTTTAGGGATCATGAGGATATTAACACCGTGTTCTTGGTGACTCTTTTAGAGAAATGTAATTTGTTTGAACGAATGGTTTTTTAGTTGTTTTTTGTTATTTGGCTTAAAACACAACACCTCTGCACAAAGTGGAAACTGTATATATGAAAAGAGGCTGCATGAGAGAGCATAAGAAAAGTGAGATAGCCGTAGACATACATACATACATATAAATAGTGTAATATGCGGTGTTTTGGCTTTTAACTGCTCTTAAAAAAGTCCAGTAGTTAAAACAATTTCTGGCGATAAGACGTCCATTATGAGCAGCAGTTTGACGGCTTTTAATATTGTTTTAAGTTTGCCGACCGTTAAGAGTGTATTATGGATAATTGCCAGAGCCACACTAAAACAAATAACAAAAAATAAAAAAAATAATAATATTAATGATGCTTAGAGTTTTATCTATACACATTCGGAAAAAAAAGAGTCAACGATTTGAATGGAATTAAGTATTTAAAAGTAGTCGTATTTTATACATGTGTTATTTGAGGTGATGTGCTGTTTACGGGGGAGACAGATTTGTCGCTTTTTAAGTGATAACAACACATTTCGTTTAGCTGATTCGTTGCGTTGCTTTTCAAGTTTTCATTACATTCTCTTCGACTATAAAATAAAGAGTTGCCGAGATTTATTGTTTTGCTAGGAAAAAAAAGTATTACATGGGAAAAATTAAATTGTTAGAAATTTCTTGATATTTTTTTTAATATTAATTTATAACATTTGAAACTAATTAGGTAATTAGCACTGTAGTCATAAAGTCTTATATTTCTTAAAAAAAAAAACACGACTGCTGTGAGCAAGTCTTCATAACTCAGTGTGTTATTTCAAATTTGAGAGTCTATTCAGCACTTTTGACAAAATATTAAACACAGTTGAAAAAGTCTTATTATTTTAGGACTTTTTTTGTTTGACTAACAACAAAATTTTTTTTTTAAATTATGACTTTAAGACTTTATGACTGATATGACACTACTGTTGAGCACTCAACGGCCTATCATTAGAAATGAATTTGCCGCTTAGATTTTTATTTTAAGTTTTACAAGGCAGGTTACAAGTCATAAATAATAGCATCGACTGCAGTTATTTTATTTACTACCGTACTAAATTCCTATCATCGATTTCTGATGTTTTTGAATTGCCAGTTATACGCAGCTTTTCTATAGGAGTTGCTTTTATTTTCAAACAAGTTAAATTCGGCTGTGCCGAGTCTTATATACCCTTCACTGTGCAAAATAATAATATTTTTCACTTCCCACAGCCTTCTAAAATATCGAAAACATACAAAAATTTAAGGGAGTGAAGATAAATATGCCGAGTTCAATATGTTATAACATACCCCCTTACGTTTTTTAGTACTTCTAAATATATTTTCAGTAGTAATGTCATTAAATATTAACCATCTTATCCAAAAAACTTAACGTCAACTTTATCGAAATTTTTCATATAATTTTTTCATAAATTTTACTTTAAAGTCTACATCAACTTTTTTTTTGGATAAGAGCATAAATGTTTTTAGTAGTAGCTTTGCGAAGATCGTCTACTACCCAAATATTCAGAAATTACTTTGGATTGTTTTAAATTTTTTTTGTAAATTTCCACACACCCCGGTGTGAGGTATTTTTAGCAACTTCCGGACAAACTATAGAAAATTACGGGATGGGACACATATAATTTTAAAGGTGAGGTCCTCTACATTTGTAATCTAGCAGCCAAATATTTAGAAATTACTCTGAATTATTTGATTTTTTTTTGAATTTTTGTTGTTCGAGGGATTTTTAGCAATTTCTCAGAGTAAAAGTACTGTGATATGAGGGAATTTCAAACATATTTTAAAAATAATCTAAAGTAATTTTTGAGTATTTGGGCAGTAGATTACAAATTTAGACGAACTCTCTTTAAAATGATATGTATCCCATCCTGTTATCTTCTATGATTCGTTTTAGAGAAATCAACGTATTTATGCACATTTGTATCTTTGTATGTACTTATATTTCTCCTAAACATATGTGACAGCGCATAGAAAAAGGGACTTAAAAAAATCTATTTTCACTTTTTTTTGATGTGGACAACATCTCCTCCTCCCTCCTAGAGATATGCGCGTTTTATGAAAGTGAAGTACACCAACGATACACGTATTTAAATCTTTAAAATGGCTCTCCTGAACAAAACCGGTTTTTACCCTTAGGTCCCTTTCTATTTTGCGCGTCACATATAGTATTTATAAGTACTCGTATATCATAAATACTGAAAAGATATTTACAAATACTAAGAAACGTAAGGAGTTATGTTGAAACATATTTAACTCATCATACGCAAAAATCCCATTCACAAAATGAACAAAAATAGAGGTAGTTGCGGTTTTTGACTCATAGTTCAGCTATTTATTGTGCGATCTGGCTAAATTTCAAAAGCAATAATTTTACAGAAGCAACTGACCGTGTAATATGCTATACTTTTCTATATGTTATCTAGGGACTTCTGAAAGCTGATTTCAACGACTACACGGACAGACAGATGGACATCGCTTATTCATAAGGATTCCGAATATATATATTTTACAGGTTGTCCCATATACGGTGTAGAAATTATAAACATAATCAGAAAATTATATATACCCTTCTTACTTACAGTGAAGGGTATAAAAAAGCTGAGCCTTGACTTCAGTGCTATTTTTTTTGACAGCAGCTGTACTTATATACATACTATTTCTTTTGAATGTTTTAATGCTTAAGCTTTAATATTGTTTTATTATTTCAATTTATTATAAAGGGTGTCCCAACAAGAACGCAAGATTTAAAATTTAAATAAATGACTAATGCAGCAATTGAATTGTTTCTCTGGCTGTATGACATGTGGCGCCGTCTTATGAAACTACAAGCCCTCCACATTCATTTCTTCAATTCTAGGCAAGAAAAAACTGCTCATCATTTCACGATACCGAACACCATTGACTGTTTGCGCTTGACCTGCCTCATTTTCATAAATGAGGTCCAATGATTCCTCCAGCCCAAAAACCACGCCACACAGTGACTCGTTGAGGATGCATTTGCTTCTCGTGAATCACTCGAGGATTTTCCTTACCCCAAATGCGACAATTCTGCCTATTGACGAAGGCATCAAGATGGAAATGGGCCTCGTCACTGAAGATGATTTTATCGGCAAATTCAGCATTTTCATGTTGTCTCTCCATGGTCATTTTTTACTAACCTCGTACCTTCTACTAGCAAATAATAACAATTGTTCAAATGTCAAAAAATGACACTTCGAATGGCACATAATTTAAATCTTGCGTTCTTGTTCGGACACCCTTTAGAACAGAAAAGAAAATTTTTAAAATCTTCCTATTCCTCTATCATCGATCACATGGAAATTTGCTATGAATCATTAGAAGACAATTGAATATTTCTCTGCTTATGAGTATAAGTGCAGTTAGAGAGATGGCGACATAAAAACATTCGTCGACTCTAAAAATTTTAAGTTGGTCTATAAACAATTTTTGAATGGGGCATTTTAGCAGAAACATTGTTTATGCTTCGGGTAAAAGCATTAAACGTTATAAATGTATGTGTATGCCTAACTAACAGAACATATTACCGCTAAAGGATTATCAGCACTCGGTAACCCAGTTTTTAAAGAAATTCATCGACTTAGACAAAACCAAACAAAAATATTTCCTACGTGTATAAACGTGTATTAAGCCACAACACTTTCTCTATGCTTACTGCGGCTGCTGGTCTTCTGTGAAAGCATATTTAAACACACAAATTTATTTTTCTTTACACTGTTGCACTTTGATTCTACTTACTGCCTGCCTGCCACTCAATATTTTTAGCTGCTGCCGTCTTTTTGATACGAGTAATGTGTGTAAAAAATCTCAACTGTGTGCGGTCGATCGGTCATTCATGCATATAAACCGTGAGTGTGGAGCTTCTGGCGCCATCATTTGACCACTTCTGATATGATTCGCTTAAAAGAAAATAAATAAAATATTTTAATTAAAATACTACTCGTATTTTTTTTTTGTTGTTTTGGTTGATGACTACAAAAATATTTCTCAACTAAATTTGTTGATGATTAGTCTGGGAACATACACTGCAATTTTAGTTGCGCAGCTCTTGAGCTTATAGCAGAGAGAGGAAAAAAGAATGGAAACTTATATAGACTTGGTTGTACTAGGCAATTCTATTTTGTTTTCCATTAGCCGTAAAAAAAGAAATCAAGTTGCTTGAAAGTTGTATGAATAAGAATGTTAAAATTGATGAAACAAAATTTTTGTGTGTGAACACAACGGCAATTTTAAAAGAGAAAGAAAGAAAAAGTCACGCTGCTAAAATTGCTTTGTGTGTTCCCGGAAAAGGAAATGCGTAGGGTTTGTATAGGCGCCTCGTATTCAATAATAAAAGCAATTTTCTTTATTACAAACTAATTTTTTGAAATTAAATCAAGCGGATGCAAGAAACAAAATTCTTAACAAATCATTGATTCATTAAAAGAATCTCTTCGATTTTATCAAAATATATTTTCTTATAAGAAATTAATTCAGGGGGAGAAGAGTTGATAAATTTGGAGTTGTTATACAAACGGTTTTAAGAAAAAATATTGAAGGTGTTACGAAAATTCTTGTTAGTATAGTAGCCAGTACAGAACAGTTATTAAATCAAACAAAAAGAGTAGATAAAAGTTAAAAGCACAGCACAACAAAATTACTTTTTCTTTTAAATTTATATTTATAACTTTCAATGTAAGTAAGAACGGTATATATAAGTTTGTGATTTCGTTTGTAGTTTCTACACCCTACATGTGTTAACTTTTAAATTATATTTATAAATATATTCTGGATGCTAATATACAAATAACTGTTTGTTTGTCTGTTGAAGTCAACCTTGTGAAGTAAATTGGCAACGTTTACAAAAGTCTAGCATATCAATCTATCAGTTGTTCCTGTCTTTAGTTGGATCGGTTAATAAATGGCGGAGCTATGAGTGAAAAACTACGACTACCTCTATTTTTAACCTTTTTTTATGATTTTGTGCTATAAAGTCTATGCAAAAAATTCAAAATAATCGGTCCTTAAATGACCGAAAATAAATTAAAAATACAACTGAAATTTTTTTGTTTTGTTTTTTTATGGAAATTTTTAAGCTTTCCTTTTGTGCGTACTGTATGTACACACATGAAAGCAAGCATCCATGTGTGTAATGTGTGTTCGCAAATACACGAAACCAAACAATCGTTCTTTTCCAAATGTATGTATGTGTGTCTTTTAAATGCTTTGTGTGCATAGAATAAAGGGCTGCACAAGCATACTTGAAATGTCTTACAAGCACTTTTTAATTTAAAATATTACACATGTTTGTAGTGATGTGTGACTT
Organism: Thelaira solivaga; assembly: GCA_947397855.1. Taxonomy (NCBI): domain Eukaryota; kingdom Metazoa; phylum Arthropoda; class Insecta; order Diptera; family Tachinidae; genus Thelaira; species Thelaira solivaga. The sequence continues at coordinate 53,961,035 of OX377613.1, read as the reverse complement.
TTAAAGAATGCTTGTGCAGCCCTTTACCAAAGAACTATGAAGTAGGATTTTTACTGAAAAATATTTTTAGATTTTTGTCATTCATTTAAAATTCTTTATCTGAAATTAAATATTTATTTCAGCACTATGTTTGGTTTAAAAAATGTTTTGCAAACGTTTAAAAATTTAAACAAATTATTACAACCAAAATAGTTGTGTGTCGAAAAAAAGTCGGAAGTATAATTTGTTCAATTAATGGTAATACTTATGATATGAAAATTAAATGCGTCGGTGGCCACACCAAGAAAAATTGAATTTAACTAAAGCTGTGGATTGTGATGATATAAAATTCTCGTATTCTATTTCCGAGTATACTTGAGCTAAATACTTAATGTCAACAATACATATAATATAGTGCTGATGAGGAGAAGGGTTTTCTTCAAAAATGATCGCTACACCAAATTAAATTACAGTACAGTCTCTATAATCTGGGCACTCGATAGTCCGGACTCTCCAGTAATACGGACAAGTCAATGTTTCGAACAGTTTAGATATTTTACCTTTGTAGTTCGTACAAGCGTTTTTTTCGTCTTAGTATTTCGTTATTTTGCCGTTATACTTAACATACATTTGAGTATGAACAAGAATAAAAGAATGCGATAACAATTTCAGTTTACTGAAACGTGCGTGGAGTTAAGAGGTAAGCATGGCACCTGAAAATAAACGACACTATATAATTTTAGACACAATTCATACTGGAAAACTTATCAGACAAGAAGCTGAACAAATGAATACGCTTTCTATTTCTCTAATGAAGATATAGTTCAAGTGGTAATTGCAAACCAAAATTTTGAAAACATTTATAAATAGTTATTTGGCGGAATTTGAAAATGTTGAAAACAAGGTTTCAAATAAAAAAGCAAGTGAGCAGTTATTTTATGGGCTGAATAAAGAAAAATGATTTTATTTTTAAAAAGAATTTAAAAATAGAGCAAATAAATTGCATAACGATATGTGTACTCCAACAAAAGTAAATTCTAATTTTACACAGTGAGTATTTTTACTTTTAGTATAACATTTAAAAGTTTTCTGTAAATTTGTTAAATGAAAAGTCTTGGTAGCATATATTTTTCTCTTGTGTTTTAACTGAATTTTTAGGCAATTAGAAATATTGGGCCATAATCATAGTCACACTAAAGTCGGTATCTTTTTAAAAACCACTTTAAATTCATATAATTCTTATGAACCAAAGTCAGTTCTTAGCAAAAGCCTACTTTTTTGTGACTATGATGATTATGGCCCATTATTTGTAACTGTGTATTGAGTTTAAAAAAAATTTTAACTGTAGTCCGGACGATTCAGTAATCCGGAAAAAACGTGAAAAACCTTCAATAATATTGGAATTAAAAAGCCCAAGTAGATTTACATAAACACAAATAATTCACAGGAAAAAGTATATAGAGAAATCTTTTTACTCAATTTAAAATTTAATTCAATTTAATTTATTTTGCATTCTTAAAATTTCTCTTTTTTATTAAAAACCTGAGTACTTATTGCTTTCAAAAATAAAGATCATGGAAGGTATTATTTTTGAGAATTTCATTTTTTTTTTAGTTTTTTTAACTGCAATGATTTATTTTAATCAATAACAATTTTTTGATAATTTTTTTGTTGAATATTTAAGAAGAATGTAAAGTGAAGGGTAGGTAGGACTAGGCTCAGCCGAATTTATCTGGTTAAATGAGTTTATTTCACAAACTAATGATTTAAGATAACCAGGGCTGTCATAGAATCCAAGTCGGTTTGCTAATTGTCGGTTTTGCAAACCAATATTAGTTTCATTTGGTGTCATGAAACCAAGTTGTTTTTGTTATTTGCGAAGACAAATAAAACCGATGTTCGAATCAGTTGTTCTATACATTAGTTTATTTGTATGAAATTGTTTATGTAAATGTTTGATAACAATTTTGATAAATTGTAGTGTTTTCGTTTAAATAAAAATAAAAACGTGTTTTCTTATTAAACATTTTTAATATAAAATATATAATTAGTGTCAGTGAAATAAGTAGTGAAAAAAAACTGACTTTGCCGTTGTAGGGTTTTTATTATTAGAAGAAGAACGCGCACAGAAAGTAAAAAGAAGATTCATAAATTACCGGTTAAATAAAGAAGCTTTCCGTTTACATCTTTTTGCCGTGAACCTGCGCTTTTTATTGATTCAGCCAACTGTTGTCAGAGAGATCATACACTTGGCTTATGACGTTTTGTAAATCCCTTCGCAATGTCAGGATATTTTTCTATAAAATGCATAATTATTGAGTTTTAAGGGCAATTTTTTTTTTTTGTAGAAAAAAAAAATTATGAGTAAAAATTTATTTTTGTAGAATTAATATTAATTTACTTAAATTTGTACTAAATATCTAACTGCAGGTGAATTTTTAATGACAAACCAACAACTGTCAACTGATTGGTTTGAATCCAATACAAAACCGATAACATTGGTTTCTGTGACACCTAAACCCGACATTAATTCTAGTTCGAAAATGAAACCGACAACATTGGATTCTATGACAGCCCTGAACATCTTCACCTGTTTTTTTTTTAAATTTATAGTAAAAACACAAATTAATTATTATGCAATTTATTTTATTATAAAATTTATTTTATTCAAAATTTTATTACAACATTTCGAATACCCATAAAATTTTTGAGTATAAAAGAAATAATTATTGTTAAAATTAGTTAAAAAAAGAGTTAATTTTTTTAATATTCATTTGAAAACTAAGTATAATTTTAAGAATAAAAATATTTTAACAAAGAACTTTTATGATAATTAAGTTCAAAACTTAAAAATAAAAATGTGTGCGTCTGTGTGTTTATATATATCACGATGCACAGCATCTAAAATCATCACAATCTCCTAAAATATTAAAAATGCTATCACAAACATATGTGGTCGTAAACGCTTTAATAGTGTCGTAATTCAAATAATATAATTTTACAGCAGAGTCATTTAAAGTTCACAATTTTGTAGGCAGGTGTTTGGGAAAAATTGTAAATATTTTTGCTCTTATCCAAAAAAAATTAAAGTAGACTTTAAAGTAAAATTTTTTATATGAAAAATTTCGTTAACGTTGACATTAAAGTCTAATTTAATTAATTTTTTTTGGATAAGGGGGTTTATTTTGAAAAGAAGTATGTTTACCGAATATAAAGTAAGAAAAAATGTATTTTTAAATTAGCCCTGCCTGTGAAGTGCAACGAATGCTTTTTTTAAGTATTTCATTTCTGAAATGTTTTTATTTTGTATTTTACTAACTTCTAAAAACAATTTAATAAAATATTTTTTATTTTTATATTAAAAATATCCAAAATTTGAACGAAATTTTTTTTTTATATAAAAAGAAAAATATTTTAAAACGCAAAAAACTCTTATTTTTAAAAAAAAGTTGCCTCACAGGCGAGGTTTGGTTTAAAGCGTTAAGAAAAAAGGTTTGGTGTTCTAGGATTAAAAAAGAAAAATAATCCTATTGAAGTAGATGAGCGATATGATGTGTTCTCTTTAGTACGCCAGAATAGCCGAAATACTGAAATTATTTTTCTTCTGAGATGCAGGTTCTGCTGTTGGTGACAATGAAACAGAAGGTTCAGTTAAAGATGATGGCATTGGCGATGACGGAGGAGTTGGTGACAAGGACCACTTTGTATTGTGATTGACAATTTTATTATCATTGAATGAAGGAGATGGGTAAGAGCTAACTTGCAGTGGTTGAGGCTCTAATTCATGTCCTAAAGTATTCATCATTAACGAGTGTAAATGATGTTGCATAAGCTGCGAAGACGCCAATTGCTGTTGCTGAGGATAATAATACGAGGACGAGGTGGCACCTAGATATTGGGCATGTAAATGCTGTTGATGTTGGGCTTGCAGATACTCTTTATAGCGGCTTGAAACACTATATGAACAAGATTCTTCGTCGGAAATTTCTAAAGGTCTTGCACGTTTTTGATGGACTGCTGAGTCAAAACTCAAAACACTTGAACGATCGTCTTCAGATTTTGTTAGACAATCATCACTTTCCTCATGCTGGCTTGAATAGGATGAGGAAGAAGATGGCGACGGCGATAATGATGATGATGATGATATCATTTTTCTTTTACACTTTGATTGACCAGTTTCACGAAAACCTTTAGCAAAGGGATTGTTATCGATTTTCATTTTTGTAATACGGTCATTCTAAAATTAAAAAAAAAAATTAATAAATAAAAGAGAATAGAAAAAATAAACTGGAAAATGAGTACTTGCTTTATTAATGTGTTTTTAAGTGAAAGTAACACTTACGACGATTACTGTATGAAGTCATGTTTGTTCAGCCACTTGAAAGTGTCAAAATTGTCGTTAGTAATTAGCAAATTCTATTGAGTGTTTGTTGTTCAATGGCAGACGCGCCTTTGAGAAACACAGTCCAGACAGTTTAAGTGTCAATTTAACGCTCTGTCTGCAAGCGTGAAATTTTTATTCAAATATTGTTTTTTTTTTTAGTAGGAAGAAATGCGTAGTGTCTGTGTGTGAGTGGCTGTATTATTAAATTGTCTCTGATTTAAAGTGATTTCAAGTCTAGACATTTGAAGTGTTTTTTTCTTAATGTTTGTGTGTGAAGGATTATTTGAAACACTAACCTGATAGGCAGTCACAGCTATGAATTCAGTTTCTGGAAATATATAACATTCCTGAGGAGCCCAAGGTAATTGGGATAAATCACACGTCTTGATTATGTGCAAGCGAGGTTGATATTTATGCATACTAGCTAAAACCATCTACAATAATATAAAAAAAATAAAATAAAATTAATTAGCTTTAGATTATTTGCCTCAGGGGTGGGTATTCAATATTTTGGCACAAAAAAAGTGCAAAAAAAAAAAATATTCAAATTTTGCATTTTCGTTTGAGATATTTTAAAAACTTGGAAAACATTTATTTTTAAGCGAAAGCTGGTTTTCTTAAATACTTACATGACCACTACTGTCCATGGTGTTATTTGTTAATTTGACTTTATTGAATAAAACAGTTTGTGATTGCCAATGTGATCCAGTGGCTGGACTATCGGGGTGCAAAAACATTCGCTGAGGTGATTGGGGCTCGGCACCACCAGCTGGTATCCACTGTGAACCCGAAAACTTGTAACGACAATCACCAATAGGCACCATTTCTAACAACACACAATACTGGGAATCATCTTCTAAGCCTTTAACAGAAACTCGCATAGAAGGAAACATACGTCTGCAAGTTAAAAAGAAGAAATTAAAAAAAAAATTTTTTATTAATAGATACGTACATATGTACGAGTAAATAAATCTAATGGACACGAGTATCATAAATCATTACAGAGAAGAAAAAATGAAGAAGAATCAAGTGAAATGAGAATTATAGTTTCCTAAGCAATTGGGTGTAAACTTGGTTGATTTGTGGTTTCGATATGATAAATAAAATAACAACAACAACCTTAGAAATGAAATCTGTACGTTAACAAGTGTACAACAACAACATTTAACGAAGGAAGGCAAGAACAACAACTGCAGTGGTTTATGTATGTGTACAATTATCAAACGTCATTGTGGGTCAAGAATAAATTAAAATAACGAGAATTAAGGCTAAAGAGAAGACAGTGATCATTATAACAGCTGGAGACCATAAAGATATTGGCGCCGTTTATACAATTTAAATTAAGACACGTACGTATGTATAAAAATCAGGAAAATTCGTTTACTAACAAACAAACAAACTAAAATTTTTAACACTAAAAAATTACTGAATTACTAATTTTGAAAAGCTGAACGCTAAAACATAAAATTTTATAATATTTTACCTGGTTAATTAGCCAAAAAGGGAGAACAAAAAAATGCCTAATTTGATTTAAAGATCAACAAGCCACACGTACTTCCATATGCATGTGTAAATTAATTGCTAGTTTTGCAGCAGTATTTTTAGAAAGTAAAAATAATAATGGGCCTTAAAATACAAATGTGTCATAACATGAATTAATATTTTTTATGATGCTTAAAAAGATTTTATTCAAGCCAGGCTGAAGGACAGTAAAATTTTTAGCAAAGAAAATGCTCAGACATACACAAAGTACGAGCTTTTTATTCTACATTTGTATAGCCGTATGTAGCTTCAAGTGTAAGAATTAAATTTGTTGCCAGTTAAAAGTTTAGTTCTGTTAATAAAATTTTTTCTTATAATAAAAGAAACTTCTGGACACATTAAAAAATCAATTAGTTATGCCAAAGGAAATTTATTTTTATTAACTAAAGTTTTATAATTAAAACTAAAATATATGGTAATTGAAACCGAATTATTCTATTTTTTTATAAATTACTAGCTGTTTTTACTCGGTTTCTCCCGGTCTTGGTCGTTCCTTTTATCTAATATGAGTAGGAGTTTTTTTTCTAAGCCACACAAATCTGTGAAGCTTTTTTTGCTTGTCTGCAGAAAACATACATAAAACCCAACTTCGGTTGTTAGAACTAATTTTTTTTTCAATCAAGAATTCCATTGTGACAATAAAATTTTTTAGTTGTAGCAACCAAAATTTGATACTGCAGTCCAAAATTTAGTTTTAGTAAAAATATTTCTAGCCGTAAGACCGATCACTTTTAACAAAGTCGACTATCATAAATGAATTTTTGATTGGAAACAAATCTAGTTCTCACAACCGAAGTTGTTTCCTCAATGAACCCAGGGTTACATCAGAAATAGAACCTTAGACTGCCAGAATGATAACTTTATGGGGTCACTCAGAAAAATCTATTTGAAATGTGGTTCTGTATTAGCTGTTTTTAGCCGGTCATATGAGCCCAATAATAACTGGCAACCTTTTAACTGACCCACGTAAAAGTGAGCGCAACCTATCCCAGTGTTTTGTTTTGAATTTATGTACCAAATTTTCAAGAAATCCGGTGAAAACTAAAATATGTATATACAGTGAAACTTGGATATAACGAACTTCGTAATAACGAAAAACTCATTTTTTTGTTGAGTCCTTTGAAAAAACCTCTTTATTGCAAAGTTGTTCATTCAAAAATGTTCTATAGTAATAACGAAGAAATTCTGAGTTATAAAACCTAAGTGTGTATGCGGCAAGAATTAGAATTAGAAAAGGCAACAAGGCATTTGGTTGCTGTGGACAAAATAGACGTATTATGGCACTACCCTCAAGTATTCACTAAGAATTCATAGATTACCTTGGATGATTTGTTCGCCATGTCAGACAACTTCGGTTGTGAGAACTAAATTTGTTTCCAATTAAAAATTCCGTTGCGTTGGTCGAATTTTTTTATCTTGATAATAGAAAATCGGTGTTACAGCTCCAAATATTTTTAACAGAACTAAATTTTGGGCTGTATTTCCGAGTTCTGGTTGCTACACTACAAAATTTGATTATCGCAAATGAATTTTTGATTGAAAAGAAATTTAGCTTTCACAACCGAAGTTGTTTTCTATGTATACATTTAGTACATGCGTCCAAACTATACCATTACGGTGACATAAAATATGTTCTGCTGTCTCTTCGTCTTCGTTACATTACCTGCAAAGGTCGTTTAGGCTTATACTTATATTTTGCCAAGTGTTTCAATACTCTGCAATGCCCAGCCATGAATCCCGCAAGGTTCATGGGAGAAAGTAGCTTGACTTGTAGCCTCTTGAGCTATTATAAATTATGTTTAAAAAGTGCAATTTTGTTTTGTTTTCACACAAGTCATAGAAAAGAAAACAATAAATTTTATCAGTTTTCCATTGTCTTTAATCAGCAAACAAATTAAGTGTATTCGTATCTCTATGACATGAATGTTTCTTTTGTGTCACTTTTTTTAAATTTGATTTAAATTATATTCACTATTGCTAATGAATATTTATTGTAATGAAAAGTTAATGAACAGCGGCAATAGCTGATCTCTTCATGTCTAACATAATCAAATGCAAAGTTAAAATAAAACAGAAAAAAATTAAATAAAATTATGCTAATTTTGAATAAAAAACATAAATAATATATGGGAGTGTATTATATGTTATGCTAGTTTTTATTATTTTCTTCTGAAAATTAAAAAAAAAAAAAAGAATCCCAGCTTTGGTTAAACAAACCTGTCCACTAAATTGTAAGAAAAGACAATAAAGTTAATGAATTATTAAAAGATGCCTCCGTCTTCATAATATTGTTTTTAGTTTTGTTATAAGAGTTTTTTTTTAAACACAAGAACTTATCAATATTAAAGGGAAAAAAGTGTGAAATCTCAGGTAGTCGCAACAGTTATTGAATGATTTGATGGCTGACCCTTTTCTTTGTTCGTTTGCTTTGTCCGTTGTTTTATATTTGTCAATACCAATAAATAAATTCGGTGTCTTTTCTTGTGTAGTTGTCGTAGTTTAGTTTAGAAAATTTCAAACAATAAACTATTGTTTCCTTTCTTATATTGTCAACACTTGTACAGCAGCATCAGCAGCTCCTAAAGTGTAACTTGAAGATACTTCCTCACATACATACGTACATATGTATGTATTTATGAACACAAGTTAAAAGAAAAGAAATTGAAACAAGTGTATGTTTCTGGGTTTTGTGTTTTGTGTTTTTTTTTCACACAGAAATTGAAAAAATTCGACCTAATGCTGTTTTTATGATTTAAATGGCGCCAGCGGTAAGCGTTTTTAAATATTGTGCGTTTTCTGTAAATATTTATTACAACAGAAAATATGTATGTATGAATGCATGTGTTTATGTTTCATGTTTGTTATGGCCATTTCGTTCTGTTTTATTATTTTAAAGTAAAAAATTAATTTAATTGATTTTAGTTACCGAATAAGTGTAGATTAGAAAGATTTTCATTTAAGAGGCTCAAATGCGATTAGTATTCTTTTACTTTTACGTAATTTATTCATGGTGTAAAAGTTTGAATTAATGACAAAAATACTTATGCTTTTATCCAAAAAAAATTAACGTAGACTTTAAAGTAAAATTTATGAAAAATTTCGTTAACGTGGACATTAAAGTCTACGTTAATTTTTTAGGATAAGGGGGTTAAAGTTTAAGGTGAAGAGTTAACTTATGAAATCAAAATAGACAATCACCAGTAGTGCGATTCAGTAACTTTTATTAGGAACATTCTAATCGAAAAAAAAAAAACAAGTAAACGATATTTTATCGAATTCGGTAACTTTCCGACAAAAATAATCGGTACGATACAAATCGTTATTTATCGTATACGGTATTTCTCTCTTCGTATCTTTTATAAAGATTAAAAACAGAAAACAGGTAGCTTGAAGGCTGACTGAATGACTGAATAGGAATGCTATAATTGCTGAAACAAAAAATTTGTGTGTGGCCAAGCAAATTGCCCAATTAAGCTTGCCGTGTGTGGTTCTGGTCTTTGAGACGAAGTTAACAGCAAATAAATAATCATCGCAAATAACGATTTGTATTGTATCGAGTATTTTTGTCGGAAAGCTACTGAATAATGGATTCGATAAAAGATCGTTATTCTTTTTTTTCGATACAAATGTTCGTAATAAAAGTTATTGAGTCACAATACAGATTTATTACAAAATTTTTAAGTAAGACCAGGACCACACACAGCAATTTTAGTTGGGCAATTCTTAATTTTGTAGGAAAGGGAAAGGGGTTCAAACTTGCTCGTATTGGGCAATTTTCTTTTGTTCTCACTTTGTATCATTTAAAGCTGTAAAAAAAAAGAAGGCTGACTGAATGAATAAGAATGTAAAAATTGCTACGAAATTGCTGTGTATAGCCACAGCGACAATTTTAAAAGAGAATTAATAACGAAATGCCCAACTAAAATTGCTGTGTGTGGTCTTCGTCTAAGTGGAAGAGAAAGAGAGAGCGGTAGTGAGAAAGAAAAAGAGTGAGAGAGAGAGAGAGAGAAATTAGAAATTAGATCGTTTGATATTCTATTGGTGCGTCAAGCATTTTTTATCTGTCAAAAATTCTCATGCCCATACAAAATGTATGGAGCATACCGAAATAGGGCGGCGGCAACGCTGAGTAATTCGAAAATTTTGATAGCGCGTTTTCGAGTGAAGTTTTTGTTTTGTTATTTTTGACCAGTAATGACATTTCTGCTAGTTTTTTTTAATCTAGAGTTTTTAACTCTATTTTTGTTTGTCCTTAGTGGGTTTTATTAAACAAACAATATAAATAGAGGGCACTAAAAATACTCCGTTTGTCGCTACAATTTAAGCTGGACTGTTAATCTGTAAAGAATTTACAGATTTTGTATGAAATGTTATTGCTACCTAAATAGCAAACATAATAGAACAACAAAATTACGCCTTCAGCAAGTTGTTTCTCTTTTAAAAAAAGTGTAGAACTTAAATATAAGCGTATGTACTTTAAGAATAATAGAAAAGGAGAGAGAGAGAGAAAAAGCCCTTTTCTATTATTATTGTGCTGATATGTTGTCACATTAATAAGCTGAATTTTGTAAACAGAGAAATAAGTTGCTGAAGGCTAGACATAGTGGAATTTTTAAAAGGCTTCCCATGTAATGAACTTATTTTTATCAGGGACATTAATCAAATGTTTTTTTGTCTGCACCTTCAGTGTAATCTAAAAATTTCATTGAATATTCAATTTAACAACTTGTAATATTTACATATACTAAAAATTTGAAAGAGTATCTAAAGAGTCTTGTAAAAAAATTCTCTATTTTATGACGGGGGTTAAAACACCTATAAATGTTTGTTTTCCTTTTGTTTTTCTATGTAAATTCCATAAGCCTATTTAACTTTTATTTGAAATTAATAAACCTTTTAACAAAGTCAACGTTTGCTATAGAAAAACAAGCATCTTTAAATGCATCATTAAAAAAATTTATAAGTGTCGGCACCTGTTAGTACTAACAAATATTTACTTAGGATAAATTTGTTGTACAAAATGTAGTCTTTCAACGTACCTGCCACTCTTGGTGATAATCATTTCGGTACCAATTTTATGAAACTGTTGCCATAAATCATTATTTTCCAGCTTAGCTTCAACATTTCCTGATAAAGTTTGCCGCGGTGATGGAATCATCATGTGATGAGGCATGCCGAAGGGTAACATTTGAGGAAAGGGATCTAAAAAGCAAAAATAATGAAAATTAAATTAAAAAGTTTTTCTTGGGTAGAAAATCTCAGCATCCGGTAGCAATGTGTAGGGTTTATGGGCAAATATCATGCAAAATTTAATTTACTTTTATTTTTATTAAGCTATTTATAGCCTTTCATATATGTACATACATACAGGGTGGGCCAAAATTCATGACTGTGGCTAAAACTTTAATTTTTTTTGCTTATTTTATTTAATTTTATTTAACATACAAAGTGAATTTTATAAACAAAAAGCGAAAACATAAGAGTAAACAAAAAAATATTAATATATTTACATGCAGGCTTAATTTTGGCCCACTTTATACTTTTGTTTATAAACTATTCCATAAACTTTTTCGATTTTAGAATTAAATTAAAAAAAAAAAGTAGAAAACGCAAAACACTATCAACATTTACTTATGTGCTGTTTTTATAGCACAAGCGATAGATCACCTCGTCTAAAACAATCAATATTTTTAGTATATTGCATACAAAATTTCCAGACGAGTTGATCGCTTGTGTTATAGAAACAGATCATTAATATAGAAATTAACAAATTATAATCAATAGTTTTATGAAAAATTTGTAGTTACAAGTATTATATAGCAATTCGATATAGAAAATCGCTAAGTTGCTAAAAAAATTTTTAATTCTTTAAAAAAATCATTAGTTTGTTTAGTAGAAAGTTTACCAGTCATAAAAATAAATAAAAATAATAAAATTTTTTTCCATATTTTTCAAATAAAAATAGCTAAAATCGTTATTAAAAAATTTTCAACTCATAAGAAAAAAATTAAAATACTGTTGATTTGTAGGTATTTTATTTAGCAAAAAACCTCGAAATATATAATAGTTCATATTACATTTAAAATTAAATTAAAATTAAACATTTCTTAAAAATACTAAAATTTATCTAAAATAATATTTTTTACCATTAGCCTGCCTGGAGAAAGAGACCACTTAAGAGTTTTTTTTTGATTTAGTGGGTAAATATTTAAAATCATAATATTTTTTTTCAGTTCGTTGCCGTCGGTATGAGCATATTAATTAATAAAAATATATTTTTAAAAACCTCAAACACAATAAATAAACTTACAAATTAATTTTGTTAATTTAAATAGGTATCATTCTTCTTAGAAAAAGACTCACCAGGAATACGTTGTATAATTTGTTGGCGATAAATTTCGTGGGCAATTTGCTGTTGCATGCGATATTCCATTAATTCGTGCACATAAAACATTTTGTTTGTAATATTTCTTTGATAATTTTTTTTAATTGTTTTACTAATTAACAACACCTCACTTATTTGCTTGTTATAGACTTTTTTTTTATTAGTTGCAACTACAACAAACATGTACAAAATATTTTTGTTGAACAACTTGTATAATTTATTTTCAACGATCTTATTCACTCAACGATTTCTAAACAACTGATCGTTGTCTAATCACATTGTTAAAGTTTAGCACCTACATAATCTCTCCCACTAAAAAAAACTACAGATTGCTCTCAGATACCACTCTCACTCTCTTTGTGAAAACCAGTTTCAATTTAGCTACTCTTTGTAAAACCATATGCTATTTAAAAAATGCTTTGCTATTGGTTCGTGATGTTTCTTTTATAAATAAAAAATAAGAAATGATATGAGTGTGTGAGATGTTGTTACAAAAACTCCATTTTTTATGCCAACTTCTCTCAGTATAAATTTAGTAATGCCAACTTAAGTTTGTTATTAGTGACAACATTTTCCCAAAACCCAAGGCAATTTACTGAAAAAAAAACCTAAATTATATAATACATATATTTTTTATATGAGATGTTATTTATAAAAGTGTTATAAATTCACTTATTTAAAAAAAAATCAGTGGTAATTTGAGTAAGCTGGTCTCTATTTCTTATTAAAATTACCACAAATTTTTTTTAAAGTGGACTTATAATACTTTAAAAAATAACAGATAATATGCATGTATGTATGTATATGTAGCTATAAAATAGTAATTTCATGTATATCAAATTTGTCAACAAAATTTTTCCTATTAGCGAAATGAAAAAAAACCCTAAAAACAGTTATTGAACCAATTTTAACCAATTTTAAAAGACTTTCTATGTTAAAGTCAACTGAGATCTATATGTTCATATACCAATAGATTTGTATTGAATCTACCTATTCTGATATTAAAGAACAAATCTCATCTAAACAGTTAAAAGTTGTTTATCAATGTAAATATAAAAGCTCTGATTAAACTTTTAAAAAGAGAGTTTTATTTTGCTGTCATAAAATAAAACTGAGGAGTTTTGCTTTTCTAAACAGGAAATTAAATTCTTTTGAGGAGTTTTATTTTTTCAGTCGGAAAATACAACTCATTTTGTTGGGAGGAGTTTTATTTTTTCTGTTGTTTTTGTTTTATTTCCTATTTCACAATAGGATATTATTTGGCAACCAATAAGAACAATAAGAGTTTTCTCCACAATTTGTAGTAAGAAGCCGCTACATTTTAAAAGAAAACTAGTTAAATTGGTAGCACTGGTGCTTACCTAAAGCTACTTGTCTCACTCTGCCCTTTTTTATTGTAAACATTTTTGAATTACAGCAATTCTGTTAAACTCCTCCCCATTGTTATCACTTCTCCAGATTCTTATTAATTAAAAAGTGCGATGATTTTCAACATTGAATTCTTTACGCTTAAGAATTCGATTCTGCCTTTTTTTTTAGGTAGGTATAGGCTTAAATAATAATGCGGATTTGTTTCTCTACATATTTGGTAAAATGTTTTTGTAATAACTTTTTTTGTTATTTCCCTTAAATACGTTTACTTTGTTTTATGCCTTTTTTGGTGTTATCTCTGGTGGAACAAAATGTATGCAGGTATGTGTGGTACATCTGAATTTTTTGTGTTACAAAGATCCTTTATACAAGCTCCTGTCGTTTCTTTATTACCCATAAACAATTACTGTTGGCGGCTGCTTACCAAATACATTCTTTGTTTTCTGACTCCCGTATACTGCTATAGGCACCTATTTTATTTCGTTGTTTTATTATTTATAGTTTTTCTAACACAACATACATTTACGTATGTATCTATATGACCATGTAACTAGATACATATCAAATTAAAAGCAGGTGCTACATTTTGCTTGTTTGATCAATATTTTAGTTCTTAATACAGCATCTTTACCACTGTAAATAAAAATGTATGTATGTAGTTGTATGCATGTATACTATGTAGCTTCATGTGTAAGTAGCCTGACATTTAATTGGGATCACCACTCACAGAGTCGAATCATTCGTTTTTTATAGCGTAAAGATACAAAATAATTAATTTTTCAGAAATAACATATAAATTTGTTTATTTCCTTTCCATTTTTTAAAGAAATTTGTAAATATTCATTAACTTTAATTGTAATTTTATATTTTAAATTCATTTTGTACCTTAAATTTGAATATTGAATTAAAAAGTTGTTGCGGCAATCAATAAAATATTTAAACATATTAAATTAAAAAAAGTTTTCATTAAAAAAATAAACCATCGACCGTTATTATTAAGTAAAAGAAAAAATATTAATATATCCGGAAAAAATATAATTTTTTAAGTCTAAACAATTTTTATGCATGAAACTGTAAATATGCTGAGCAGACACTATAATCAATACTACCAGATCACAAGCCCCCGAAAACATCTGGAAACTTTAACTTTATCTGTCAATTGTATACGAGTATGTGTTTGTTGTTTTCGGTTTATTGCCATTTAGGCAAATATGCACAGCGAAGTTTGCTCAAAGTATTTTTAGTTCAAACGGATTAAAATGGAACAAAATTATTTTGTTGAAGCATTTTTTCACTCGTTTGCATCGTTTTGCACTGTTTGCAAGTACTGTCGTGAGTATTCCTTTTATAAATATAAAACTTCCCGGCTACAAAAATACTATGGAAGTGCTGTTTTCTTGTGTCTTAAGTCTTTTGTATATATTGGGAATTTTTGTTTTCGCCTTAGTTTTTTATATGCAAACAATAACCAAGACTGATGGAAATAAAAGATTAGGTCATCCCGCACATAAAATTTTAAATTTCTGCTCATGTAACGCAAATGACGTCACGTGATGTATTCCTATCGGGTAATAATTTACAACTAAATAAGAGAGAGTGAGAGAGAGAAATTTATTATTTATTTCTTCAAAAAATTGACAATCTACGTCATCTAACGGGACTTTGTATTTCTATAATTGGTGAACAATAACAGACTGCCGGTTGTTTTGGGCATTTTTTGTATGAGGCATTGCAAGCTAAGCTTTTTTTATGATTAAAATTTCATTTAATAAGGAAATTCATTTCTGTCGAATAGCCATCGTAGCCTTGCGTATAATTTTCATTCTTTAGATTTGTATGTTTACCATTGTACAAATGTTGGTGTGTTACCGACAATTTATTTGAAACCATAAACCATCTGTTTTTACAAAAAAAAATTAAAAATTAAAGAGAGAACTAATTTACAATTTCTGTAAGTAATGCAATTGTTACCCTTTTATGTGTGTATGAATGTGTGGTGAACTATAACAAAATAAATGGTTGAATAAACAGCTAAACATAGAAAAAATAAACGGAAGCTGTTAAACCAATTACTACAACATTTGAGAAAAGACTACCAAAAAAAGAAAGAAAAAAAAACAGAAAGACAGACACACTGATAAAAGAAACTACAAACAATTTATGGTTATCGTGTAGGATAAAAAAAACCTGAAGTTTAAATAGGTGTGTGTATGTACGAGTATTTTATTTACGACACAAAGAAAGAAAATAAATATCACTGAATTAAAAATTTTCCATATACAAACTCCCAAAGATTGGTGACAATAAGATCCGCTGAAAATGATAAGAAATTTAGAAAGGGGAAACAATTTTTAAAAATAAAAAAACCAATAAACAGCCTCCAGTAGCACCACTTAGTGATGAAACAATGAAACTAATAAGATAAGAAGTAACAGAAAAAAAAATCTGAGAAAGAAGCAACTAATTTGGGTTACAAAATATACAATAATGACAAGACTTACAAACAGTGTTCGTACAGTACGGTAGCTTAGAATACAGATTGCATAGCTCAGTCCACATTGTACAGCAGAGTACGTACTGAAAGAAAAACGTTATCATTAAGTACATTTGTGAACGTCAGCTGACAATCACTTGACTTACAAATCAAATAATAAATTTAAGTAATATTGAAGGACATTTCTCGACAAACGCAGTTTGTGGTGGCGCCTGGTTTCTTTATTTCAGTAAGAACATGTTGTAAAGTGTATACATGTGTGAAAAAATGAAAAGGATATTTTTGTTCAACACTTTAGCAATGCAGAGAAAGAGCGAGATACACATATTTATGTAAGATGTTATTAATAAATATTACAAACCTTATCACCACACTCTTCTTAGCGGTAGAGGAAAAGCATTTAAAGTCACCACAACTGTTTTCTTTCTTTTTTTCTCAGAAATTTATGATTTAGCTTATAGCTTTTTTTAGCCTTTTTTGTTGAAAACAAATGATACATAAACAAACTTAGACTTAAGAAAATTCCTACTTTTAATTTTTCAGAAAAAGTTGCATTGTTTGTATAAAAAAATTCTTACATTTGCTATAGGGATGAACCAAAATTACCCAAAATAACCAAAGTAATATTTCTGATAAAACTTTGATATATAAATTGTAAAATTGGTCGAAATATAATTTTAGGAGTGAAGAAAATTATTTGACTTCTAACTTGGAAAATAAATCACTTTTTGCTTTGCATGTATTTCATATGGAAGTCTTATTTTTCAGAACTCATTTTTCGAAATGGCTTAATATTGCTGCAGCAAACTTTCATTAATTGATTAATTTAGTTTTTAGTTGTCTAGTATTATCGCTTAGTAATGCTGACGTTGCTCGCTTTTTAGTATGATTAAGCAAGTTAAATATCAGAATAGAATTCGAATGGAAATGAAAAAACTTAAGTTAAAGTTAAAAAATAATTGAATTCGCAGAAGTATTTAAAGCCATGTGGAAAACGACCTTCTTTTATTAACTTTTTTCATATTTTATGTTCTTTTCTTGGCTTTCTATAAAAACCATAATTATATTTGTAATAAAAAATTAAGAAAATTTTTAATTTAAACTGTAGCTTTTTGCCTTTTTTTCTTTTTGCATGTAAAATTTAGCTTATTTTTTTTTTCTATCTACTGGCAACGCTGATTACGACACAAAATTATCGCTACTACGAGTCCAAAAACCAGACACAAATGCAGCTGAGGCTGTGTATTATTTACAATTAATGTAATTAAAACCATTAATAAATTTTAATAAATTTATTTCTATTGCTGAAAAATAATGTAATAAAAAATGAAGAAAATTTGGAATTTTAAGCTTTTAAATTTTTTTCTAGCTTTTTTGTCTGCGTGATTTAGCCTTTTTTTGTTTTGGGAAAATTTAGTTAATTTTTTCCTAGCTTCTGTAACTATTTTATAAAGTAAAATACAAAACAAAATTTTTTATTTTGTTCAGTTATATAGGGTGTCCCAGTAAGACTACACATTATCATTTCATGCTGTAGGCACCGTCTCGCTGAAACCACTTGTTGCCCAGATCCATGCCGTTCAGTTGAGGCCATAAGAACTAATTTATCATATTCCTGTAACGAATACCGTTCACAGTTAACGCAATTTCGGACTCATCTTCAAAAAAGCAAGACCTAATTAAAATCAGCACCAGAGAGTTGTTAATTGTGGGTGCATTTATTTCTTATGGACGGCATGAAGATCCTCAAATTTGACAATTTTGTGTATTCACGAAACTATTTAGATGGAAATTCACTTTTCGAAAAGTTATATCAGAGTCATACTGAATTCGGCATCTTTTTAAAAACGATTTTAAATTTATAAAATTCTTAAGAGCAAAAGTCAGCTCTTAAGAAAAGCCTACTTCTTTGTGTCTTTTATTATAGCCCATTGACTTCCTTTTGCTCCATTACCCATTAGACAAATTGCCGGCGCGGATATTTTATTTCATACTTAAACGGGATATTTCTTCTTTACAAATCCAAAAAAAATTCACAGCTCTTTCAAAAACTACGTATTTTTCTTTTAAAAGGAAAAAGTACACTCTTACTGAGACACCCTTTATACACATATATATGTAGAAAATTATCAGCACTCAAAAATTAGTGCCAAAGTGATTATTCTTTAGCGACAAGAATTCAAAATTGTAACATAAGACGCTTAGAAAACAAACAAACAAAACGTACTAGCGTATTAAATGAATACGCCTACATTGGTTCAACTTGACAAAAGGACAGACACATACATACATACAAAAACCACTTGAACGACTACCAAATACAAACACATATATAGAATTTAATTTAAATCGTTTTATAAATTAGTGCCGTCGCCTTAGAAAATGTTAGAATACAAATTGAGTTTGTTTGTCAATGGGTGGTGTTGAGACAAAACCTCCTTAGTCTAGTCATTATTATTGATGTTACTGATGCGTTATCGAGGACATACAACAAATTTAATGCTACTGCAAGTTGTCAACAACCCACAATATATCATATCACACTGACGCAATTACATGGCTGTGGCCAGCACCTGATGTTTTTAATTGTCATGTAATTTTTTCAAGGGTGTAACTCAGACATTTGATAAATTAAAAGACTTTTTATGTTTCTAAATCACACACTCTCATTAGTTTGTAAGTAGCACACTAATAGCTGACTAATATTTTCAGTTTATTTAGTTCAAGTTCAAGGTTAAACATGGAATTCATTAGTTTTAAGTCTCTAGTGTAATTAATATTTTATTTATACAATTTTGTGCTTGAATTTCATTTGGCGTTATAAATAAATTTTTTTTACACTTTAGAAATTTTATTTTTATATTATATTTATTGCAGGTGCATTTTAGAATGTGTTCGTGATATACTTTTATAGTATTAAGGGCATCCAAATTGTTTTTTTAAATAAAACTAATTTTAATTATTTTATAATTTCGTAAAAAAAGTAACGGTAGGAACGTTTTCTGAAGACAGAATTTTTTTTGTGACATCTCTTTGTTTTTTTTTAGTTTCTATTTAATATAACAAAGTCACAAATAAAGTCGTGTAATCACTATGTATGATTTTTCCTTACTATTTATTTATTTTAAACGGTTCGTACCAGAGAACTGCAAAAATTTTATTTTTAGTGCATAACTAAAAATTTGTATTTATAATCAATCAAACCACGCAAACGAACAACTTGAGTACAAATCGAGCACATTATTTGATTAAATCATTTTTGATTCACTATTGGAAACTGATTTAGTGTATGCTGCTCAACAGGATTGAATCTAAAAAGCAAAATTCAAACACAATTATTAGCCTGCATATGCCTTGGTTAAAATATTAAACAATATAAAGTCTTATTTCAATACAAATACACACAAAGAAAAAGCATCCACCCCTTTTTTACTACGCAGTAGTTTACTCAAATATGGTCGATCATTGATTTAAAGTCTTTTTGAATACTTGTGCTTTTGAAATTTTTCCGTTTTTCAATCGTGTCGAACAGCATAAAATCGTGCCTCGAACATGATTTAATCAAATGCTGTGCAGGATTTTTTTGTGTGTTCAATAAATCATACACACTGGCTTCAGTCTCTAGCTTTATTCTGTGTAACAAAATTTTTAATATAAAGAAATTGAACTCACCTAATGCATGTATGCATATTTAGTATAGTTTAGTTTACATTACATATATGTTAGAATATATGCATACATACATACATATCAACACAAGCATTCACATTTTAATTTTGTTATGCTACGTGTACTTAACGCTGCCATTCATGTTTAACGGTGGTTGCTTTTTGCTAATGGTGTGGAAAAATTGTCGGCCATTCTTTTGCATTTTATATTAATCGGTATTTGTATGCACGTCTTCGTATTTCATCTGCGAACATGTTCTTATGATTGTTGTGCTTATGTTATGGCGTCTGGCAATGATAGCAGAAAATTGCTTCATAAACATCAGAAATGTTGCCTTAAATTGAATAAAAGTCAATGTGATATTAAAAGTTTTTTATTTACAATTTTCTTCTAGTGCAAGTGTTATTAGTAGGGCAAGAATTTTCATGTAAATTCATGTTTTTACTTAGTAACTTAAAATTCGTTCAGATGAAATAGTTTTTCGAGTTCGAGAATTTATGGAAAAATGTCATTAATTTTTTATTGCTTATTTTTGCCTATTTTGTTATAAATGCATGGATTTTGTGCATGATTTATATTTTTAATATTCAAAAGTATAACCTGTTAAGTATTTCATAAATAAAAAAAGTACTCATTTGGCAGCATTTTCTTTTTCTTTTCTTTGTCTGTACTTGAAGTACATATTAAAGGGTGGCACAAGCATACTTGAAATGGCTTACAAGCACTTTTTAATATAAAATTTGACACATGTTTTTAATGATGTGTCGATTTCAAGTATGCTTGTGCAGAACTTTAGTACATCTAACATACAAAAATTACTGTTTTGCCTTATATATTTTTTTGTGGATGTTTTAATATGTAAAACGATCAAGCCATCTGGTTTTCTTACTTATTTCAACATAAATTTTCTAGACGATTTGACCGTTTGTAAAATTAAAAAAGGCACTTTGTTTATTATACGGAATAATTAATTGATGAGGTTGTAAGCATACACGTGTGGAAATATATTTGCATAAGAGTATATGACATTTAATTTTCATTGTTTACCATTTGAAGCGTTTGCTCGATCTAAGAGAAATTTATAAAAATATTTTTGAAAAGTAATTTTCCGATTATTTTTGTAGCTTAATTTAAACTTTTAATAAATATGTCTTAAGAATATGTGATCAGAAAAATTATGAAAGACTTTTTGTTTTCCATAACGACATTTGTGCATATTTTAGCCCATATTTTTTATTTTTAGGCGCATGTTTTATTGGCAAATTTTCGTTTTAGAAGCGCATAAAATTCATTGCCCTGGTTATTAGTATGTGGTTGCGCCGTAAACTTTTTGTATCAGTAATGAATTCCTTCTGATCATGAATAAATTAAAAATATATGATGCGTGATCGTTATTATAAATCCATGAATAGTGCGTGACTATAGTTAAAAAAAATATTTCACGAATATTCAAAAGTTAAGAAAATAATTTCCTAATTTATATTAAAAAATTCAGCAATAGAAATAAATTCTTTAAAATGTATTAATTGTTTTAATCACATTAATCATAGTATGCAGCCTGATCTATATTTGTGTCTAATTTTTGGGACTCGTAGTAGCGATAATTTTGTGTCGTAATCAGCGTTGCCAGCAGATAGAAAAAAAATAAGCAAAATTTTACTTGAAAAAAAAACAGAAAAAAGCTAAAAAGCTACAGTTTAAATTAAAAATTTTCTTAATTTTTTATTACAAATATAATTATGGTTTTTATAGAAAGCCAACAAAAGAACATAAGATATCAAAAATTAAATAAAAGAAGGTTGTTTTCCACATGGCTTTAAATACTTATAAGCGAATTCAATTATTTTTTAGCTTTAACTTAAGTTTTTTTATTTCCATGCGATTTCTATTTTGATATTTAACTTGTTTAATCGTACTAAAAAGCGAGCAACGTCAGCATTACTTAGCGATAATACTAGACAACTAAAAACTAAATTAATCAATTAATGATAGTTTGCTGCAGCAATATTAAGCCATTTCGAAAAATGAGTTCTGAAAAATAAGACTTCCATATAAAATACATGCAAAGAATAGAGTGCATTTATTTTACAAGTTAGAAGTCAAATAATTTTCTTCTCTCCTGAAATTATATTTCGTTCGACCAATTTATCAATTTATATATCAAAGTTTTATCAGGAATATTACTTTGCTTATTTTGGGTAATTTTTTTATGCAAACAATGCGACTTTTTCTGAAAAATTAAAAGTAGTAGCTACTAAATTCAATATTGTGTAGACAAAATATAAATTTAATTCGATTCAAGTTCGAAGTTTACAGAACAAATTAATTTTTGTTTAGGAATTTTCTTCAGTTTTAGTTTGTTTATGTATGATTTGTTTTAATTTTTCTAAAATAGGCTATTTAAGGCTATTTTCAGAAACAAAAAAGGCTAGGAAAAAAGCTAGATGATAAATCATACACTTTGAATGCGACAAAAAAAGCTAAATTTAGCCTTAAAAAGGCTAAAATGGCAATGCCGCTAGTAATTGAAAAATACCACAAGTACTTGCACAAACATTCATAATAATACCAGAAGATACTGTGTATTAGTACACGAGTTGATATAAATATTTAATCAAATAATACTCCAACAGCATTAACATTCACACAAATATCTACATACATTGTATTTATGCATTTATTAACGATTATTGTTATTATTATTTTCATTATTATTATTATTGTTGAGTCATTATGCTAATGTATTCTCACACCTTTTAATAAAACGACAAGTCATCCAAAAAATAACAGCACATTCAAATAAGAAAAAAAATACTAGTGAATGGTTTACAAGCGTAAATACAGGTAAACCTCGACTGAAATGATAATTCATTAACCCAATTAGGGTTCACTAATAGATATGGTGGCTTTTAAGCATACGCAAAGAAAAAAGATAGTTGAATATGGTCGCCGCAAACATAATGTGTTCTTCACAAAAATATTATTATTAATTTGAAGCATCTAAACATTATTATGGTCACGATAAACGTGTTTCTAGTTATTTTTAACCGTCATAGAAGTGGTTGAGTGGCGAATTAATGCTTCTTAACTAAATATTCTAAAGTTCGAATCCTGGTAGAGTTAAATTAAATTGAAAAATAAAATTCAAACCCGCTGTATTATGTGATAAATAAATACAAACTAATAGAAACGAAAAAGTCAATGGAATAAAAAAATGTTATTTATAAAAAAAAATTTATATTAAAATTATTTTTTTAAATAGTTATATAAAAAATGTATGTATTAAAAAAAAAATAATATATTAAAAAAAAATTTATAGCCCTGACCGGGGGTTGAACCGCAACATCTGCAGTTGAAAAGTATTTTTAATGGGCTATAATCATAGAACTGACTTTTGTTCGTAAGAATTTTATGAATTTAAAATCGTTTTTAAAAAGATACGGACTATAATTATGGCCCAATATGTTTAATTTAAAAATATATATGGTTAGATGGAATCATAAATCTAACCATATTATGTTTCCGTCAGAATTTAACTGCCTCAACCATTTTTTTTCTTTGCGTGCATTAAGAAATTTAGCAAAAAGTTAAATGAGTTAAATTGTGACTTTACACAATTTTTAGGTTTTAAATTAGCATTTAATATTAAATTTAAGTTTAAATTTCATATTATTTTCTTACTTATTTTTGTTAAAAAAAAAATTGAGTATATCGTGGTTTACCTGTATATTCAGCTTAAATATGTTTTTGTTGACAAATTTTATTTAATTTTTTTTTTCGCAGCTTATGAATAACACAAAAAAAATTTTTTTTTAAATATTCATTACTTTTGTCTACATTCGTCGACTTAGTGGAATAAACTTAGGAGGAAGCAGGTTTTGTGTTAAAAAAGTGTATTTAGCACCTTTACTTATTACTTTATCCATGCTGTGCATATTACTATGACGAGTGAGTGACTGTTATGTATTCGCTGATAGTTAAATTACTGTTGAAATGAATGTAAGTCAAAGAGTGTAGACATCAAGCTCGGTGGAAGGAAAATATTTTTATGTGAATTTGAATGCTACTGTTTGAACACAATAAAGAAAAAATAAAGAGAAAACAGATTTAGGGGACTCACAGAGTAATCATATATAGAGTGTTTAATTTAAAATTTGAGGCTATTAAATACTTATGACAAAATATTAAATACAGTAGAGAAAGTTTTAGGCTGGTATTCAAAATGACTAATAACGACTTCAAGTAGAAGTTATGAAAATTTTTTTTAACAAATTTGTCACAATATCGATTTCAAATCTATTTTAATTATTTTTGAATATAAGCAATATTGTTTTAGGAAATTTTTTTTTAATTATCATAAAATAATAGGACTTTAAAACTTTATGACTGATACGAAACTACTGTAAATTATAGTAGGGTAAAAGTAAAGTGTTTTTGAATGAACAAAGCCAGAGATTTTAAATTATAAAATCTTTTGTAAGAGTACATGAAGCTATATTTCCCTAAAAATACATTTCTTTATTTTTGTAAGCTTTTTAATTTTTTATTTTTAATTAAAAATAAACTTTTTGAAAAATGCAAAGTGACACTAATTTTGCTTAAATCTTTTACAAATAAGTTATACTTTGGAGTACAAATTAATCTATTACCTATCAAAAATTAGTGTTTGCCTAGAAGCATTTTTGTAAGGGAGACAACAGAAGAGAATCACTTGCATTTTAAATGCTTATTTTATGCTTTCTATGATGCATTAAATTCTAAAAGGTGATTTTATAAGAACTATCGGAAATTAAAAAAAAAAAAACACATAAAATTCAGAAAAATGCATGAAATATTTATTTGGATCGATAGTTGGGTCGATATAATTTAATGTTTGAAGATTATTTCATGCAAATGTTGGCCGCGGCTGCGCCTCAAATGGTCCATCCGCTTAGTCCAATTTTGGCATACTCTTTCCAACATTTCGGCCGGTATCTCACGAATAATGTTGGCAATGTTGGCTTCCAGTGCGTCAATCGAAGCGGGCTTGTCCCTATAGACATTAGCCTTAACATAGCCCCACAAAAAATAGTCTAGAGGCGTTAAATCGCACGATCTGGGCGGCCAATTCACTGGTCCCAAGCGTGAAATAAACTGTTCACCGAACTCGCCTCTCAATTGGTCCATTGTTTCGCGTGCTGTGTGGCATGTGGCACCGTCTTGTTGAAACCACATGTCATGCAAGTCAAGCTCTTCCATTTTGGGCAAAAAAAAGTTTGTTATCATCGCACGGTAGCGCTCACCATTCACAGTAACGTTGTGATTCGCATCATCTTTGAAGAAATACGGCCCAATGATGCCGCCAGCCCATAATCCGCACCAAACGGTTGTTTTTTGTGGATGCATTGGTAGCTCTTGCAATGCTTCTGGCTGCTCTTCACTCCAAATACGGCAGTTTTGCTTGTTCACGTATCCATTCAACCAGAAATGAGCCTCGTCGCTGAACACAATTCTTCGATAAAAAAGTGGATCTTCATCTAACTTTTCAAGAGCCCATTCACCAAAAATTTGGCGTTGTGGTAGGTCGGTTGGCTTCAATTCTTGCACCAGTTGTATCTTATAAGGCTTCACACCCAAATCCTTCCGCAAAATTTTCCACGTAGTGGAGTAACAGAGGCCCAATTGCTGCGAACGGCGCCGAATCGATAATTCACGGTCATCACCAACACTGGCCGATACGGCTGCGATATTTTCTTCAGTTCGCACTCTACGTAAGCGTGTTGGTGGTTTAATGTCCAACAATGTAAATTTGGTGCGAAATTTTGTTACAATAGCCCGAATAGAAGCCTCAGTAGGTCGATTAAACTGACCATAAAATGGAAGAAGCGCGCGATGAACTTTCTTAACAGAGCACGCATTTTGGTAATAATTTCAATAAATTCAATAATTTGCAAGCGTTGTTCGTTTGTAAGACGATTCATGATTAAATTATAGACCAAACTGAAGATGTTTGACAATGACACAAGATACAAAACGTGCGTGAGCTGTCAAAACTAGTGTTGCCAAAAAGACAATAGCAAAAAAATCACTCTTTATAAAAGAAATTCAAGAATTTCTTAATTTTTTTATTTAATGCAAAACACTTACTGGAATCGAACCAGGGCATTCCTGTAGTTAAGAAACATTAACTTGTCACTCAGCCACTTTAGGCCCAAAGCTCTGTAAAGTATAAAGGGTTGAGTGTTTGTTTTATTTTCACTTTGAATAAATATTACGTGTGCGAAATGTGCCTGCTTACACACAAAAAATCAGGCACACAATCAGCATCTATACAAATGTTTTCTGAAATCTCGCTAACGTTAGTGCTTCTTGGAAGCAATTATTTTTCATTTTAAACTGGTTTGCTTTTGGGATAGAATTTTGTACATTCAAGTTTTATGGGGTGCTCTCGTTTATCGTAAAGACAGCATTTGAAAAAGTTTCTGCAAAACTATGACTTTTTTTAATGCTGCTATGAAAGCACAAAACTGAACAAAATTCCATTTTTAGGTTGTCAGAATACTTGGTGAAACTCATTGCCTTCCGCTATTGCATCCCAAAATGCAATATATTGCTTCGAATCTTAGCTAGTGCTTCAAAATCAAAATTTTTTCTGCTGGTTACTAGTGAACAAAATTTCCTTTTTAAAAACGTATACGTGGTTAGTACTGCTTCAGTAACTTTAGCTACTTTCGTTATCAAAACTGCTGACAAATTTTTTTCTAAAAAAAAAGTACTAAGAAAAAAGTAAACTCCTTTTAATCTCTGCATTTATGTAAATGTATTCACTTTAGACAATAAATGCGACTAAAAAAAGGGAGCAAATATTGTGACCATCACTAGCTCACCTAGCCTTTTACTAGTCGTGAGGCGTAAATTAATTCAATTCAATTGAAACGCTGATAAAATTCAAAGAAATACAATTTATTTGTTTTTTTCACGTTCATTTACAGTCAGTAGCATAATTTAAACGCCAGTAAAAAAAACACAAGAATTTTCATATGTTAATACTTAATTCAACAAAGAGTAACAACAACCAAAACCACAAAATATAAAAATACAAGAAAATGACAATGGAATGGAATGGCAGCATTATACATAATTTAAAAGCAAACAGTGAGCTGGAAGATGGATAGAAATGTTCTTGTTTCTTCTCTTTTTAATTTTACTTAAAAATTTTCATTGAAAAAAAGTATTTTATATGAAATAAATTCTTCTCTACACAATAATTCAATAAATTAATTTTTCAAACAATCTTTTTGTAAACTTTTTCTAAAGGTACGTTCACATTTGTACAAAAAATCCTAAACACTATATCCTTACTACACCATAAAAATATCCGCTTTATAGAAACTTATGTATTGTTTACAGAAAACGAACATTACAATCATCTAAAAAATGTTTAGAGAAAAACTAATTTTTAAAAATATTTTTTAGTGTTTTTCATACAAGATTTTCATTTGATTTTTACTGTTCGTCACTACATAGTATAAAACAAAGTCGCTTTCTCTGTCTCTATATTCCTATGTATGCTTAAATCTTTACATAGGATTGAAGAGGAAGGTTTATATGTGTAATCTTGAAAGGGTTAACGTCACAAATCCGCCCGGCAGGTAGCGCTATAGTCGGTATCTGGCTTATTTGCCTACTACCTGTTTTTACCCGGTCTCGCACGGTTCTTTACTCTATGAGTACGATTTCTTAGTGTAAGAAGATCGAATATATAAAAATTTTAAGGCAAGAAAACGTTTGCCGGGTCAGCTAGTTTCCTATAAACAGCACATTAACCTTTAATTATGAGACAATATTTGTGGCTTCTTTATCTTGTTATTCAAAGCAATAGTTTGCTATACTAGAATTAAAATTAAAAGTGAGAACAAGACATCTGATCACTGCGGCCACAGTAGATATATTGTGACACTATTTTAATATTACAATTCTTCACTAAGTCTAGTATTCACTAAGAACTCAAAGACTTCTTTGAGTGATTTCTCTTGCTCTACTACACGCATAGAAAAAAGATGATTGAATATGGTTACCGCAAACATAGTGTGTTCTTCACAAAAATATTATTATTAATTTGAAGCATCTGAACATTATTATGATCACGATAAACATATTTCTAGTTATTTTTAGCAATTTTATGTTTAGTGTCTTAGAGCAACCTTATAATTATCATATTATGTTTAATAAAATTTTACTTGAAACAATAAATATGTTCATAGCAAACGTAATAATGATAAAAATATGGTTGAATGTAAATTGTTTTCCAATTTGTTTCTTCCGCAACCATATAAATAAAGTGAGTATAAAATAAAAACTTAATCTTTCAAACTCAACTGAGCTACGTGGCTGAAGTATTTGAGTGGCGAGTTAATGCTTCTTAACTAAGTTTTCACAAGTTCGAGCCCTTGCTGAATCAACTAAAATTTAAAAAAATAAGTTCAAACCCACTGTATTATGTAATAAATAATTACAAAATAATAGAAAAGAAAAATCAATAGAATGAAAAAACTTTATTTATACAAAAAATTAAAATTAAAATTTGTTTAAATTCATATTAAAATTATTTTTAAGAAATGTTTATATCAAATATGCATTTATTAAAAAAAATTCCAAAAAATATCTTCCCCTGACCGGGGCTTGAACCGCAACATCTGTATTTGAAAAGTATTTTTTAAATTTTTGATTTAAAAATATATATGGTTAGAAGCAATCATAAATCTAACATACTATGTTTAAACCAGAATATGGTTGCCTCAACCATATTTTTTTTTGCGTGTAGTTGATACTATAAGATTCATTTTATTGGAAAAAATTAAAATTTCGTGCTGAAAATTGTAACAAATAAGCCACCAAACCCTAACAAACTAGCCTGTAACACATAGCATACTTTTAGATATACCCACGGTTATATTTAACATCACCGTTGTACTTAAATAGACAAGGTTTGGAAACGAACAGTAGGAGCAATAAACGATATTGTACGAATTATGGTTACAAACAAGCTATTTTAACTAGAGTACGAATTTGATATTGGCGATTGTTCCCGTATATAGCCGAGTGTAAAGGCTTTGGAAATAACTTACTTTCGTGTTTTAGTTAGCCGAACATAAGTTCTCTAGAAATTACTTTGTGTTCGTAAAGTAAATAGTCGAATATAAGGCCTCTGGAAATTACCTACATTCCTTACTTATATTTAACCATAATAAAACCTAAACATTTACTTTACATTGACGAACGAAGTGTGGCTTAACTGAGCAAGCCGAGTCTCAGTATATCAAGTATTGATCAGCTGTGTGGACGCCCAACGAAGTATTTAATCTTCATATATAAAATTTTACTTTGTCAACACGAAAACATCAGCGTGTTTAAATTTCAAAGTAAGCAGACCTTTGATAAGGTTGGGAAAACAAACTGCGTTACAAAATTATTGTTAATGTTTCATTCAATTTGCAAAATGTTCATCAATTCAATTAATTCTAATATAAGAGATAAAATTTAATTTTTTGATTGTAATTCCATGTTGAACGCTACTTTTGTGGAGAAAAAGTACTAACACACACACACAATGGGCAGCGCATTAAAATGTACTATAACATTTGACACATTTTAGATGGCCATACAAATAGTTCTGTACGAAATAGATGTCCTAGTAATTGAATATTTTTGCTACTCTTTCTTGTGTTGTGTTGTGTAACCTAAAAGAAACCGTCAAAACATTTTTATTTACTATTTTATTAAGCTTGAGGTCTTATTTTTAAAAATTAATTTTTATATCGATATTTCGCTCCAATGTGTGTAGCTTCTTCAGGATATAATTATAAATTGTATTTATATTTATATACTGAAAAAGCTACACAAATTGGATCGAAATGTCTATATAAAAATAAATTCTTAGGAAAGCTTAATAAAACAGTCATATTATTTAAAAGAAAAAGGTCAAATAAAACTAAAAAATAAATTTTTATTTAAAAATAAATAGCATTTTTGAAGATAATTCTGGTCATGTAAAATATTAAATTAAATTAAAAGGAAACTTGTAGTTTTCTTGTTTAAGGCCACACTGTGCGATGATTCTATGAATGAACGGATGAATGTGTCGCTACGGTGTATAAGAAACTCATTATACAATTGCGTTAAGCTGTGAAATTTGTTATTTGGCTTTGGGTAGATGAAGATGAACAAAAACAACAAATACACATTTACTTTTCTCTATACCTTTTAACTTATTAACTTTTTTGTTTATTTTTTTTTTCGTAAGCCAAATGAATGTAAGTACTTGTGATTGTATGTTTGTTTGTGTATGTGAGTGGGGGCCTATGGATTTTCTGATGTGGCTTACTATTTACGATCGTTTCATGTTGACGTCTGCTTGTTTGTTTGCTTGTTTGATTTAAACGTAAAAGCCTTGGCGATGGTGTAGATGATAATGTTGATCATAATGGCTCTATGTTTAACATTTTAAATTCATAATTAAATAAAATTGTACAGTCTAGGCAAACAATTAATTCCAGTAGTTGGCAGAAATATTTAGAATTTATAATTTTTGTTGAAAGAACTTAAAGCGAAAAATAAATAAACAAAATCATAAGTAATTTACAAGAAGATTGTTGTTAGCATAATAATTTTAAATGTTCATGTAAGCACATCTTATCAAACTAAAGCTTTTAACCGCTTATAGGCATTTGTGGGTACACACAACTTTGGTTGTGAAAACTAAATTTGTTTACAATTAAAAATTCAGTTGCTTATTTTTGCAAAAAAAAAAAAAAAAAAAAAAATCGTTCTTACAGATCGAAATAGTTTTAAGAGAACAAAATTTTGGGCTGTATTATCTAATTGTCGTTGCTACAACTAAAGAATATGATTATCACAAATAAATTTTTAATTGGAAAGAAATTTAGTTCTCACATGGCAATAGTAACTCTTAAAGTTTAAATTTTTATTTTTATGTTAATGTTTCAATATTAAGAATATTTTAAAGAATTTTTCAAATTAACAAATAAAAGTTTAAAACGTCGCAAGTCTATTGAAATTTTGTTTAAATTTTTAATATTTCAGTAAAACATGTTTCCTCTTGTTGCATTCGACGATTTGGTTTCAGGCTTGAAGAGAAAGTTTTCTTTGACATCGAAATCTTTGATGACAATTTAATTAAATTAAATCTTTTTTTTAATTATTTGTGCACGTTCTCTATTCCACACGGATTTGAAAAAATGTGGAATTAAATTTGTTTCTTCTTATAAAATAAAAACTTTTATGTTTTTTTAATTTTACCAGTAATTTCGCACTCAAAATAAAGTAAAAACAAAATTTTTAAAATATTAAAAGGGACCACAGAGTAGTTATGAGGTGCTGAATTTTTAAATTCCTAATAAAATATTCGTATTCTGTATACAGAACGGAACTGATTGCCTTCATTAACTTGAATTTTTTCTCAATTGAAATAATTTTTTCAAAGTAAAGGGTGGTTGAACCATAATGCAATATGTTAATGAGTCACACCTTAACGTCAAGTTTTTTGCCCAACTTAATTTGATATTTCTCTGTTTCAGTGTTTGACAAATGCAATCATGCAGAGGTACATAATTGAGCGGGGCATTAGGATTGTTGAAGCCTTTTACGTTCAAATCAAAATTCACTTTGTAAACTTCGTGTTTTTTTTTTGTGGTCAGCATACTCGATAATTGTGTGCAAAATTTCAGTAGGAAATGTGAAAACACCTGCTCATCCAAATAGTTGTGCGGAAGAGCCGTAAACTTTAACCGTAAATGGTATTTTCTATCGTGGTATGATAACGAACTTTTCGTGGCCAGAAATTGAGTATAAGGACCTGCATGTTATGTGGTTCTAATAGAATGGTGCCACTTGTCACACAGCCAATGAAACAATAACTCTTGTAAGCGAGAAATTAAGTGGCTGTGTTATCTCATGTCTTGACGATGTTAATTGGATGCCACAATCATGTGATTTGACACCGTTGGCCTTCTTTCTTTAGGGTTATTTAAAAAGAAAAAGTTTATGTCAATAAACCAAGAACAATTTAAGAGCTAAATGATGAGATAATTCGGCGCATAAGCGACATTGAACCTCTATTATGTCTCAGAGTAATTGGAAATATAAACCATCTGACAGAGGTATGCCACCGAAGCCTTGGCGAGCATTTAGCCGATATTTTGGTTTATACATAATTGTCATAGATCCTTCTAAGTATCATAATAAAAAATATGAAGTTAATTCTCATTGTGCGTTTTGGTTGGGCCACCTCTATATTTTTCAGTTAATAAATTATCTTGCATCACTTTAGATGGAAAACTTATATAGAAACCTCACAGATGTTGTTAAAATTTAAGAAAAGCTGTGAGCCTATAAGGGCCATTTATCCAGAAATGTGAATACACTAATTCAATCCGTGAAGCTGGATTATGAGAGGTTCTTTGAAATGAATTCGAAACTATTCTTTGTTTAACCTAGAGAAAAGTGAATTAGTTTTGAAATGTCTTCATGGTCAATGGTCAAGGCAACCAAATAGCAATGAAAATAAAATTTTTAATTTTTGTAAAATTTTAGAATGGCCTTTCTCCGCTAATGCATGTACCACCAGCTAACAAACGAAATTATTCAAAATACTCATGCATGCATTCATAAGCTTGTGTTTATTGTATGTATGTAATTTAAAGCACTATTTATTTGCTGTTGTATTTACATTACATACACCACACACTTCTTTATACAGAAGAAACTCTTTCACAACAAAACCAACAATAAAATAATAAAACTAAGTGAAGATAGTCTGTCTGCCCATTCTGTTTATGGGTAACAGATTGTGTAAAAATGTGCCATGGGAGCTTTAAAGAATGAATCAACCTGTCAAAAGGCTCGTTAACGCCAACAGCATTTTTACGGTTGCAACCTTAAAAATCGAAAATGATCGCCCCTCGACATATTTAACGTTTTAAGACAATAACAGCAACAACAACATTAAACAAGCAATAAAAAAAGGAAAAGCAGTAAGAAATATAAATGCAGACAGACAAATACACACAAAGCAACAAATGTGCCTTCAAAATAGAGGAATGCCAGAGGGCCACCAAAATGTATTTTTACAGAAAAACCCCAAATTCATGGTAGAAACCTCAGCAAATGATTTTTTTTTTACAATTTATGAAAAAATAAAGAAGTTTAAAACACACACATATACACACACACACTCGTATTCACACAAGGGAAAAAATAAATAAAAAAAGTTTGAAAAAAAACATGTTAACAAATTTAAACGTATGAAATTTTCATTAAATATTATTATGCTTGTGTTCGTTCTTTCTTACTTTTTTTTCTTAAGTTTATTGTTTGCTGTTGCTGCTGACCTGGCGCCAACGAATTCAAATTGTTGCTTTTTGTCTTTTGGCCAGAATATTTCGTTGCAAATGTACTCGCACTCGTACATTTAAATGTTTGTATGCCAACTCATTGAGTTTGATTTTGCCACTTCAACTGACTACGAAAAACAACTACTGACGATTTACTGATGCTGTTTGGTAAAACTTCTGCGTTCTCATCAATGTGGTGCTGCAACTCTGGGACTCTGGGCTTATCTAAAGTCTGATTGTTGGTTTCTTTGATTGTTTGTTTGTTTGTTTTTTCAAGCCTTTTTCGTCTTGTGCACATTTTTGTGAACGGTATGCGAGTACCACACACGCCACATATGATAAGAAACCGTCGTTTTATATGCTATTATACCTGAACATTAGTCAAGTTTTAAAATATACAGTGGGACTAGCTGTAAGGAAAGTGGGTAAAGCTAGGAGTTATGCAATGTTGCTTAGAAAAAAATTTATTTGGTTTAGATTTTAGCAAAACTAATCAGACTTCCCTCTAAAATATTAAAAAAAATTGAAAAAAAAAACTGTGGGGCTAATCTGTATTGCGATGCAAAAAAATGGTACGAAATCAAATTTTTAATGTGTTTGATAGTTTTCTTTTTGCACTTGTCTGGTATTACCCCGCTCTGTAATGCGTAAGTGCATGTCAACACAAATATCTTGCGATAAGCAAAGAGCGAACGGGAAATATTTAACTTTCACAACGCAATACAGAGTAGCACCCTGGTCATAAATTTCCGATAATGTGCTCAGATTTGGCAATGATTTTTTTTTAGAAATTTTGCAAATTTTTATTACTAAAATTTCCGTTGAAACAAAAGTTTTCTAATAGTGTGAGTGATGAATTTCAATAGATTTTGGATTGTAAAGTTTTCCATTAACATACTCTTTGCAAAAACTGATCATCTGTAAGTGGATGGAGAAATTTTTAATGTGTGATAGCATTTTTGTATTGTAAATGATATCCTTTTTTTGCTTTTGTTAAAAATATTGCCGCCACATGTATAATGATAGTAGTTTTTTCTATTTTCTATTAATTTTTTAATTTTGTCTATAGCACAGGCCTACAAAATTAAGTTTTGTAATTATTAAAATATATCGTTATATATTGTTACGTTTTTAAACTATCATAAAAACGATTAGTTTCTTTAAGGTTTGTATGCTAAAATAAAACACAAGAAGAACTCTTATTGGAGAAACACACTTTATTTGTAGCCGTCACAACGACACTTTGTTGTTGACGACACACATACCTTGTTTACTGTTTAGCGTAAAACTCCAGTTCTGGCAATCTCAGGGCTCTCTAGATTTCTCCTATAACATTGGCAGCTCAGCCTAGAACCTTCTACAAACAGCTAGAGGGTACTGCATGATTCTAAGTATATCAAGTTATAGAACCAAAAGGTAGACGAAAATTCCTATTCTAACTAATTCTAGAACACTTAAAACTAATATTAAACTTATACACTAATACAGCTGTACATACTACACATTTTACTTTATAAAAGAAAAAGAAAGAACAATAAAATATCCTTTAAATTATGTTCATAACAATTTTAAACCAGTCTTGTAAAGGGTGTTTTTTTATAGACGTATAGAACTTTAAATTGTAATAAAACAACGATGGATTATTCGATTGACATGAATTTTATTTATCCGAAAGATAATCTTGTGGCATTACATTTTAAATATGATTTCTGGGATATGACCGCCACGGCTGGCTCGGATGTAGTCCAATCTGGACGTCCAATTTTCGATGACTTTTTCCAACATTTGTGGCCGTATATCGGCAATAACACCGCGAATGTTGTCTTCCAAATGGTCAAGCGCTTGTGGCTTATTCGCATAGACCAATGACTTTACATAGCCCCACAGAAAGTAGTCTAGGGGTGTTAAATCACAAGATCTTGGAGGCCAATTCGTGAAATTAGGCACGAGCTGTGTGACATGTTGCGCCGTCTTGTTGGAACCACAGCTCCTGGACATCATGGTTGTTCAATTCAGGAATGAAAAAGTTAGTAATCATGGCTCTATACCGATCACCATTGACTGTAACGTTCTGGCCATCATCGTTTTTGAAGAAGTACGGACCAATGATTCCACCAGCCCATAAAGCGCACCAAACAGTCAGTTTTTCTGGATGTAACGGTATTTCGGCATACATTTGAGGATTAGCTTCACTCCAAATGCGGCAGTTTTGTTTGTTGACGTAGCCATTCAACCAGAAGTGCGCTTCATCGCTAAACAAAATTCGCTTATGAAAATCGGGAACAACGGCAATCTCGTTTTGGGCCCATTCGACGAATTTGCAAGCGTTGTTCAGGCGTGAGTCTATTCATGATGAATTGCCAAACCAAACTGAGAATATCTTGAACAGTAATGCCAACTTAAAGTTCTATACGTCTATAAAAACACCCTTTAGTTTCTGAGATATTCTCAAAGTTTTGCTAAAAAAAAATTATTTTTTTTTTTAAATTTCAAAATTTTTTTTCTTAAAAAACTAATTGAAAATCTAAGATGCACAAGATCTTAAATTTTGTTCTTAATGTTATAAATAAAATGAGCCATTTTTAGAGAAAATCAATTTGTAAGTTCTGAATTTATATACAATTTAATGGTAGCACCTAAAATTTTTTTTTAATTTAAAATATAAAAAATTATATGGCCAGGGTATTAGGTTCTACCACTAAATTGTGAATGAATTCAGAACTTATGAATGGATTTTTATGAAATATGACTCATTTTGCTTATAACATATGTTGATATTAAATAAAAAAAAATTTTTTTGAAAAATAATTTTTTTTTTTAATTTTCTTGAAAAAAAATATGTTTTTTTTTTTGCGAATATCTTCTAAACTATAAGACTGGTTAAAAGTTTATAATAACAATTCCCTGAAGAAGACCTTCAAAAGAAAGTCGAAATATTGGAAAATTAAAATAAAAACAATTTTCATTAAGATCTTAAGCCTGAATAATATTTACTTATAATAAATTTATAATAACATAATTTAAAGGTTATTTTATTCCAGATCCGTATATATTTTTGTAATTTTAATCAAAGAGCTAGTTTTTGAGTTATAAATTATAGGGCTCAACCTCACTTTTTTCTATATCTGCATCTCTCGAGAACAACAGGTAGGAATAAAAAAAAAATTATACCATTTGAATCAGGATATCGAGTATCTTTGAAATCAGTTTTAGTTTTGGGGGAACCAAGACCATTGTAGGTAATTATTTGATAAAAATTTTTTTATTTAAATTGTATTTCAGTATTCATTTATTAAAATTAAAATGTGTATTTTCTTCGATCCACTGTAATGCCAAATGTATTTACTTGAAATGTATGGCAGTCATACGAAAACGCAACATACGTTAACAAACAAAAATGCTACAAAGCCTAAATGAAAAAATAAAGGCTAAATGATTATGTATGAACAAATCTGTACCACACCGAAATTTGGAGGTGCAAATATGTATGAACTCGTACTATAATTTTGTGCTTTAAATGTGATCATTCACACACAAAATTAAAACCAAGTCAAGTCCAGTAAAGCTAAAAAAAAGAAAAACCAGGACTGGCACTAAAGACTAAATAAATACTCTGCTTTAGTTTAGGTAAAGTTAGAAATAAAGTGTTGTGAAATAAAAAAAGCAAGTTGCTATTGAGTTTGCACTAGAAGCGATCGATGTTTTAAATCATACAGCTTCTAAGATGATCTTGAAATTTAATATTTTATGATTGCTGGAAATAAGGGGGCTTTAGTTTTCAAATTAAAGAAAAAGTTTTTCATATTTAGACGTGAAAATCAGAATCAGATGCAGGCTGAACTTTTGGAAGAGGATGTTTCTTATAAAAACTTTAAAATTTGAATAACCTATTACTGGGCTCCTAGCCTGGGTTTTTTTTTTTTAATTTATCAAAAATATCCGAGACGATGCTCATAACTTATAGTGCTTAATGTGATCATGAGGACTGAGACTACAAATGAAGATAGAGATGGTGATGGTGATGGCTGTGTTTCCAATAATAAAGTAAATGTTAAATCTTTAATTTTTTTTTCTTCAACAGAAATCTTTGTATTTGCTGTATGTTTTTTTCTTTGTCTACAAACATATTTTAAAATTAAAATAAAAGGAAATGAAATATTTGTCTGGCTTGCATGATCACACAAAGTTATCAATTTATTTAAAAAAGAAGAGGTAAAAAAAAACTGCAACAAAAGATTCAAAAGAAGATTCTTTTTAATCAAAAATACTAAACAAAAAAAAAAGGTAATCAATGCATTCATGTATGAAAACATCAAAAACTTAAATGAAGACCAATATGAACTTTAAAAGGAAACAGAGCTCTACATCTGCTCTGTATATAAAGCAAACTGTATGAATGAGTTGTGTAGCAAATATTTCTTCTCATATTGCGGTGGCTTAAAGATCCATATCTTAAAGTTCCGAAAATATTTGAATGTGTTTTTGGGTAAAGAACGTTATTAAAGTTACTGAATTTTAACATAGCTAAGGTGGCCACTGATTAAGTTCGTTTGTTGATTTAGATGATCAATGGTTTTAATATTTATGTTTGTTTCACAAATTTTTTAAATTACAAAAAAAAAAAAGACAGAAAAAAAAAACCGAACACACACACACACACAACTTATCTATTTAAAATTAAATGAAGTGTGCCTTGCAACAAAATGCATTTAAAAGCAAATTTATTAGGGTGGTTGTTAGTTTCATGAGAATATTTACTTTTGATGTCTGGAATTATTAAAATCCTTTGTGCAAAGAAAGAAAAAGGGTTGGATTTTGAAAAATAATTTTTTTTCTTTAATAGTTTCTAAGATATCCTTGAAACAGACTTAAAAATAATGTAGGCACAACTTTAAGTAACTAAATTTTAATGGGGCTTTTCTTTTTAATAAAATCTGTCTCAATAAGGAAAAGGCGTTTATGTCTAATATTTTGATTTTTTCAGGAGAGCAATTTTACATTTTTAAGTTAATTTTGAAAAACTGGGTCTTTTTCTTATGAGGGCAATCAATTCCTTTTGATCATCTAATAAGTTAAGAATGTGATTTTGCACTTTGAGAAACAATTATATTAAATTTATTGAGTCTTTAAGCATTTTTTTTGCAAAATGTGTGTGAAAGGCCAAATACACAACATCAGAATGCTGTTGCGATATTCAGTTTTTTTTTTTTTTTTTGTAAAGTCGGTCGATATGAATGACGATAAAGTTTTTCCAGAAAACATACTTTTTTTTTTACAACTTTTTCTCTATTTGCCACTGGATCTATTTCTTTTCATTTTTCTTCTATATAATATGGCTATTATGTTAAGCTTGAGGTCTTATTTTTCAAAAATTTATTTTTATATCGATATTTCGCTTCAATTTTTGTAGCTTCTTCAGGATATAGTTATAAGTTAATCAAATTATTAAATTTTTTTTTTTTTTTTTTTTTTTTTAATAATTTGATTAATTTATAACTATATCCTGAAGAAGCTACAAAAATTGAAGCGAAATATCGATATAAAAATAAATTTTTGAAAAATAAGACCTCAAGCTTAACAAAATAGCCATATTATTTAAAAGAAAAAGGTCAAATAAAATTAACTAATAAATTTTTCTACTATTTTTTTTTGTAGCTTTTATTTTTAAGTCACGATTGCAATAATCTTCGGTTTTTATTTTCCATAGGTACAGCATCGATTCATATAAATTGAGGAATTTTTCCCAAAAACCTTTTTTCATGCGCATTAATTATTATCTTTCCACTGAAAGAAATTTGGTTTAATGTTGAGCATGCTAGTGCCAACAAAAAATATCAAACTAATTTTGATTTTACATCAGCAGCTGGTGCAAGCACGTACAGGGTCTCTCGGCTGGCAGAATTACTTGATTTCACCAGAATGCTGGTGTCGTGTATAATAAATAAACACATGCATGAAAAAAGTATGGTTGAGAGCATCTATTTTCTAAACATAGTATGGTTCATATATATTTTTAAACCAAACATTAAAAATTCCTCTCAACTGTAGATGAGGCGGTTCAACTCTGGTCAAAGCTAAAATTTTTTAAAACTTTTTATACATAATTTTTATAAAAAGTTTCGAATTAAATTTTTATTTACCTTTTTGATATAATTTTTTTAAAATAAAGTTTTTAGATAAATAAAAATTAGATTTGTTCGCTTCTGTTAATTTATATTTATTTATTACATTGCACTGATGGCTTGATTTTCTTTTGGACTCTACCAGGATTCGAACTAAGATATATGCAGTTAAAAAGCATTAACTCGACATTCAACCACTTCAACCACAAGTTTCTACGATTATGTTTTATTTTATACTTACTTTATTTACAGGATTGCGAAAAAAAAAAAAAATAAAACAATTTATTTTCAATCATATTTTTCTCATTTAATTAAATATATTTTGTCATAATCATAATCACACTAAAATCAGTGTCTTTTAAAAAATGATTTTAAGTTTATAAATTTCTTATGAACAAAAGTCGGCTTTTTTTTTAACTATAATTATGGCCATTATGTTCATGTTTACTGTAAGCATATTTATGGTTTCAGTTAAAATTTTTTCTAAAATAATATGATAAGGTCAACCATATCTATGAGCGTGAGCAAAATATGTTTGAAAATAACTAGAAACCTGTTTATCGTTATCATAATAATGCTTAGATGCTTCAAATTAACAATAATATTTTTGCGGAGAACAAATTATGTTTAAGAAGACCATATTTTTTCATATTTTTTCTTTGCGTGCAGAGCCCCTATAAAAAAAAATTAAGTGCCGATTTAAAATCAGAAATACTTTTTTTTAGTTACAAGACCGCGTATACTTGCGTAATCAATTTGATAAATAAAACCCCAAATATGATACTGAAAGAAATCTAATATTAAACAATAAGATACACCCTAATAAGCATACATACAAGTTTAAGTCAGTAGAGGGTTTCATAGTTCACTAACTAACGGAGACAGGGGCGTATTCAATGACTTTACAATGTCGCGCCAAGCGTCTGTAAATATTTTCCCAAATCTCTGGTAGGTAACGAAAATGTTTAACTGTTGAAGATTTTATGGAATAAAATTATTAGTTTTACACACATATTCACACACTTTATTCAATAGATTTAGAAAATATTTTAACGTTCTATCAATACGACATGACATTTCAAAGTTTTATTTATTTATTTTTTTTCTAAGCAATTTTTAATTGTTTTTTAAAGTGTCTCCGAATATTAAGAAAAACTTTTTTACAATTAAAATTAAAATAATTTATTTTAGTTGTTAATTTTTAGTACCATCAAAAATTTTGGTCACATCTTTAGAGACTAATTAAAATAAATGCCTTTAAAGTAGTAGATATGCCTCTCAAATAAAAATGTTTTGTCTTATTCTTTGGGGATGTTAAAACTACAATATAATAAACAATCCTTGGTAACAACTTAAATAATTGTTTGAGAAAAAAAAAACCTTTAAATTCTTACAAATGCGAGAAAAATGTCAATAAATACAACAGTTTCATGACAAAGTCAAAAAGAAAAAACACAAAAAACCGACCCACCATACTCCATCAATATTTTTATACTGACAGTATGATTAAAAATATTGTTGTTGTTTTTAGATGCGTGACACACTACTCGTAGAACCAAGCTGACCAGGTGTTTTTGTTTTTATATTTCACAAGCATCAAAAACTATATAAAAAAAGTAGAAGAAAAATATTTTGTGTCATTTAGTTATTGTTATTATTTGTTGTTAGAAATGAATTTTAATCATAAAATATTTATATATTTAAAATTCATTGTCTGTTTGTTCGTTATACGAATTTTTGTTTTCAAACGTATTTATCTGAAAATTTCTATATATTGTCTCTATACTCCAAGGAAAGTCGAGTAGTGGACTAGTTACGCCTATTTTTTTTTATGAAGCACTTTGGTTGGCTCCTCTGATATTAATGCTGGCAAAAACATGAGCCACTTTATAAAGTAGGGATGAGTTTTTTAACAAATACAATACTATTTGTAAACGGATTTCTCTATAAATTGGTACATACGCTCTCTATGGATACTGACGCAAGTAATAAATAACTGGCCCTTGCGAAATCGGGCAAAACCTTTTAGTATGAAATTTTATATATTGTAACTTTGTGCAGTTGTAAGATTGTTGCATAAATTATGAAAAGGTTTGAGTCGTGTTATTGTTGGCTGTTTAGAGCTTGAAAATCCATAATAGTATCTACTGTCTAAAAGGAGACTGGTCGAGCGAAAAGGCATTGTAAACAGCAGGCTGAGGATATGGTTTTATGTAAGGCACAGTCCAGATATAAAGATGAACAAATGTGGGAAGATAATCTGGCCCAGTCTTCTTACTGGGACTCTAAAGAGCCCAGTGGAGGAATGTAATGGCAACGCAGCGGACTACTGCAGTTTTGGTAACTAAGTAAAGAGAATGGGTTTCTATTAAATGACTACTGTAGAAGTTGTCATGAAGAGAAAGAAGAGTAAGAGATTATGTAATACCTTTTCTGACTCTGCTCTACGCTGGAGGATCAGCACAGGCTTTACTTATTATAAGATTTAGTCAATTGGTATAATAATATAATAATTCAAATGTTTGGCCAAGAATTTAACAAACTTGGAAGTAACTAACTCATGGTTCAGGTTAGCATCTGATGAAAGGATCCATACGGATCTGCTATCGCGCTGATAAAACAATTTTTTTTATGAGAATATCTTAAAAATAATACATTTTGCACACCAAAGAAGGTAAATTTTTATTCCTAAAAAATAAAATTTTCTTCTATTTTATATCTGGTCACCTTTAATAACAACAGCACAGACATAAACCACCACCCTTTCAGTTTATAACATCGTTGATCATTTCAAGCTTTTGCTTCTTGTGAGAGAGTCGAGTGTGTTTTATTTGTTTGTTGTTGCACACAATTAAAAATGTACATTATTAATTAGTTGTTATAATTACATTTAGAAAAATTCATTAATATTTATAGAATTCATAATAAATAATGAGACGCCGCTGAATTTTTTTTTTTCGATTAGTGATTCTCTTTGCATTGAATTTTTAAATGCCATATGAAACATCACTCAATATTTTTTGTTACTCAGTAGTATCATTCGACAATGTTCCTTTCAGATTTCGTTTTGTGTGATGCTTGTGGTTTTTGTGGCAACGAAAATTTCATGCTCATTGGTAACCACCCGGTTAACTGTCTGTTAATTTTTGTAGCTTTTTTTTTAATTTAGTTTAGCTGCCAAGTTAATATAACTATTTAACCATGTTTTCCTCTGTGTGTGTGTGTGTGTGGGTTTGTTCCTGTATCCATATTCAGAGCGTGTGTGTGGCATATTTGAAATACCAATATTGAGTATTGAGTTTGTTTGACAAATTCTTTAAATTTGCGAATTTGTTAAAATTCAGTCATGCTTGTTAGTTTTGTTTGTATTTCACTTTATTAATATTCTTGTATGAC
Source organism: Thelaira solivaga (assembly GCA_947397855.1). Classification (NCBI taxonomy): domain Eukaryota; kingdom Metazoa; phylum Arthropoda; class Insecta; order Diptera; family Tachinidae; genus Thelaira; species Thelaira solivaga. Next base: position 53,918,302 of record OX377613.1, on the reverse strand, counting down.
TTGTGTGTGTGTAAGTGGGTATGTGAGTTTTTTTTTGTTTTCAATATTCAATATATGGTAGCCTGACTTCGTCAAGTTGTTTAAAATGTGTGACTGACTGACATTTGTTCATCCCAAAAATGTTCTGATGTTTATTTATTTTATATATATATATATATATATATATATATATATATATATATATATATATGTGTGTATGTGTGTGTATGTTTTGTTTGTAATTAATAGCGTTCTTTGTTTGGTGGTAATTTATTTAATTACACATAATTATAGTAAAATATTCAAGTTAAAATGTGGCAATATGAATATTGATTATTATTTTATTGTATTTCTGTTATATTTTTTCTTAGATGTGGCCTTAAATAAAAAGTATTTTAAACGTATACGGTCAAAATGATATTTTTCTGTGGAAATTATGTTTTGTTTTATAAAAGGAAATCATATTGTGTGATATTTATGTTGGCAGATACTCGTACTGTGTGGGATTTGTATTTTAGCAAATTTAATTTAACATTTTCTGCTAAAGGAATATGATTTTATTTTTGTTTTCACAAACATTGTTTTAGCAGAAAAAAGATATAAAAAAAATTTCATACTTCCATGTAAGTAAATTTACTACAAGTGATACTTAAAATTTCCAATTTATTTAGTTGCATGTAAAACAAAATATCATTAAATCAAATTTGAATTCTTGAAAAATCATTAACGGCCATTTTCATAATGTATGATTAAAAGTTAACTCGAACTTTAACCGCAAGTTATGCTAATTTGCATTTCACAATATACGATTAACTTTTAACCGCCAACATTTAACCAAAAAGTTGTTGTTAAATCTAACCCAACAAAACTCGCCGGTTAAAATACTAATCGAAGCCAAAACAATGAAAATGGATGAATAAAAATGTTTATATTGCATTCTAGAACAAAAATAAACAACTAACCAAAATACAAATGTCCACATTTGCCAAATTAAAATTTTTTTATAATTAAAAAAAAAAAATTTTTGGTGAAAAAATTATTTTTTGCTTTATTCGCAAAAAAACTTTCGAATTAATGCCAATACGGTTATCTATCCAACGCAATAGAAGTCAAGTCGATATCGAGAAAACTAAGCAAGTTATGACCAAAAAGGTAACCGCTTCTACTATTGCCTCTTTACGACCACTTTTTAGTAGAACCGGTTTCCTTTTTCATCATAGCTCGGTAAGTTTTCAATATATCAAATTGATTTCTTTTGCGGTTAATAGCTAAACGTATTGGCTTTAATTAAAAAATCTTTTCTTACGGATAGTGCGAAAAAATTTTTTTATAATTTTTTGAAAAAAAGCAAAGGGGGTAGTCCATGGTAATTTTTGCCAAAAAATTATTTTTTGCTTTATTCGCAAAAAAAACTTTCGAATTAATGCCAATACGGTTATCTATCCAACGCAATAGAAGTCAAGTCGATATCGAGAAAACTAAGCAAGTTATGACCAAAAAGGTAACCGCTTCTACTATTGCCTCTTTACGACCACTTTTTAGTAGAACCGGTTTCCTTTTTCATCATAGCTTGGTAAGTTTTCAATATATCAAATTGATTTCTTTTGCGGTTAATAGCTAAACGTATTGGCTTTAATTAAAAAATCTTTTCTTACGGATAGTGCGAAAAAATTTTTTTATAATTTTTTGAAAAAAAGCAAAGGGGGTAGTCCATGGTAATTTTTGGCCAAAAAATTATGTTTTGCTTTATTCGCAAAAAAACTTTCGAATTAATGCCAATACGGTTATCTATTCAACGCAATAGAAGTCAAGTCGATATCGAGAAAACTAAGCAAGTTATGACCAAAAAGGTAACCGCTTCTACTATTGCCTTTTTACGACCACTTTTTAGTAGAACCGGTTTTCTTTTTCATCATAGCTCGGTAAGTTTTCAATATATCAAATTGATTTCTTTTGCGGTTAATAGCTAAACGTATTGGCTTTAATTAAAAAATCTTTTCTTACGGATAGTGCGAAAAAATTTTTTTATAATTTTTTGAAAAAAAGCAAAGGGGGTAGTCCATGGTAATTTTTGGCCAAAAAATTATGTTTTGCTTTATTCGCAAAAAAACTTTCGAATTAATGCCAATACGGTTATCTATCTAACGCAATAGAAGTAAAGTCGATATCGAGAAAACTAAGAAAGTTATGACCAAAAAGGTAACCGCTTCTACTATTGCCTCTTTACGACCACTTTTTAGTAGAACCGGTTTTCTTTTTCATCATAGCTCGGTAAGTTTTCAATATATCAAATTGATTTCTTTTGCGGTTAATAGCTAAACGTATTGGCTTTAATTAAAAAATCTTTTCTTACTGATAGTGCGAAAAAAATTTTGTATAATTTTTTGAAAAAAAGCAAAGGGGGTAGTCCATGGTAATTTTTGGCCAAAAAATTATTTTTTGCTTTATTCGCAAAAAAAACTTTCGAATTAATGCCAATACGGTTATCTATCCAACGCAATAGAAGTCAAGTCGATATCGAGAAAACTAAGCAAGTTATGACCAAAAAGGTAACCGCTTCTACTATTGCCTCTTTACGACCACTTTTTAGTAGAACCGGTTTCCTTTTTCATCATAGCTCGGTAAGTTTTCAATATATCAAATTGATTTCTTTTGCGGTTAATAGCTAAACGTATTGGCTTTAATTAAAAAATCTTTTCTTACAGATAGTGCGAAAAAATTTTTTTATAATTTTTTGAAAAAAAGCAAAGGGGGTAGTCCATGGTAATATTTGGCCAAAAAATTATTTTTTGCTTTATTAGCAAAAAAGACTTTCGAATTAATGCCAATACGGTTATCTATCCAACGCAATAGAAGTCAAGTCGATATCGAGAAAACTAAGCAAGTTATGACCAAAAAGGTAACCGCTTCTACTATTGCCTCTTTACGACCACTTTTTAGTAGAACCGGTTTTCTTTTTCATCATAGCTCGGTAAGTTTTCAATATATCAAATTGATTTCTTTTGCGGTTAATAGCTAAACGTATTGGCTTTAATTAAGAAATCTTTTCTTACGGATAGTGCGAAAAAAAATTTTGTATAATTTTTTGAAAAAAAGCAAATGGGGTAGTCCATGGTAATTTTTGGCCAAAAAATTATTTTTTGCTTTATTCGCAAAAAAAAACTTTCGAACTAATGCCAATACGGTTATCTATCCAACGCAATAGAAGTCAAGTCGATATCGAGAAAACTAAGCAAGTTATGACCAAAAAGGTAACCGCTTCTACTATTGCCTCTTTACGACCACTTTTTAGTAGAACCGGTTTCCTTTTTCATCATAGCTTGGTAAGTTTTCAATATATCAAATTGATTTCTTTTGCGGATAATAGCTAAACGTATTGGCTTTAATTAAAAAATCTTTTCTTACGGATAGTGCGAAAAAAAATTTTGTATAATTTTTTGAAAAAAAGCAAAGGGGGTAGTCCATGGTAATTTTTGGCCAAAAAATTATTTTTTGCTTTATTCGCAAAAAAAAACTTTCGAATTAATGCCAATACGGTTATCTATCCAACGCAATAGAAGTCAAGTCGATATCGAGAAAACTAAGCAAGTTATGACCAAAAAGGTAACCGCTTCTACTATTGCCTCTTTACGACCACTTTTTAGTAGAACCGGTTTCCTTTTTCATCATAGCTTGGTAAGTTTTCAATATATCAAATTGATTTCTTTTGCGGTTAATAGCTAAACGTATTGGCTTTAATTAAAAAATCTTTTCTTACGGATAGTGCGAAAAAAAATTTTGTATAATTTTTTGAAAAAAAGCAAAGGGGGTAGTCCATGGTAATTTTTGGCCAAAAAATTATTTTTTGCTTTATTCGCAAAAAAAAACTTTCGAACTAATGCCAATACGGTTATCTATCCAACGCAATAGAAGTCAAGTCGATATCGAGAAAACTAAGCAAGTTATGACCAAAAAGGTAACCGCTTCTACTATTGCCTCTTTACGACCACTTTTTAGTAGAACCGGTTTCCTTTTTCATCATAGCTTGGTAAGTTTTCAATATATCAAATTGATTTCTTTTGCGGTTAATAGCTAAACGTATTGGCTTTAATTAAGAAATCTTTTCTTACGGATAGTGCGAAAAAAATTTTTTATAATTTTTTGAAAAAAAGCAAAGGGGGTAGTCCATGGTAATTTTTGGCCAAAAAATTATTTTTTGCTTTATTCGCAAAAAAAACTTTCGAACTAATGCCAATACAGTTATCTATCCAACGCAATAGAAGTCAAGTCGATATCGAGAAAACTAAGCAAGTTATGACCAAAAAGGTAACCGCTTCTACTATTGCCTCTTTACGACCACTTTTTAGTAGAACCGGTTTCCTTTTTCATCATAGCTTGGTAAGTTTTCAATATATCAAATTGATTTCTTTTGCGGTTAATAGCTAAACGTATTGGCTTTAATTAAAAAATCTTTTCTTACGGATAGTGCGAAAAAAAATTTTGTATAATTTTTTGAAAAAAAAAGCAAAGGGGGTAGTCCATGGTAATTTTTGGCCAAAAAATTATTTTTTGCTTTATTCGCAAAAAAAAACTTTCGAACTAATGCCAATACGGTTATCTATCCAACGCAATAGAAGTCAAGTCGATATCGAGAAAACTAAGCAAGTTATGACCAAAAAGGTAACCGCTTCTACTATTGCCTCTTTACGACCACTTTTTAGTAGAACCGGTTTTCTTTTTCATCATAGCTCGGTAAGTTTTCAATATATCAAATTGATTTCTTTTGCGGTTAATAGCTGAACGTATTGGCTTTAATTAAGAAATCTTTTCTTACGGATAGTGCGAAAAAAAATTTTGTATAATTTTTTGAAAAAAAAAGCAAAGGGGGTAGTCCATGGTAATTTTTGGCAAAAAAATTATTTTTTGCTTTATTCGCAAAAAAAACTTTCGAATTAATGCCAATACGGTTATCTATCCAACGCAATAGAAGTCAAGTCGATATCGAGAAAACTAAGCAAGTTATGACCAAAAAGGTAACCGCTTCTACTATTGCCTCTTTACGACCACTTTTTAGTAGAACCGGTTTCCTTTTTCATCATAGCTTGGTAAGTTTTCAATATATCAAATTGATTTCTTTTGCGGTTAATAGCTAAACGTATTGGCTTTAATTAAGAAATCTTTTCTTACGGATAGTGCGAAAAAAATTTTTTATAATTTTTTGAAAAAAAGCAAAGGGGGTAGTCCATGGTAATTTTTGGCCAAAAAATTATTTTTTGCTTTATTCGCAAAAAAAACTTTCGAACTAATGCCAATACAGTTATCTATCCAACGCAATAGAAGTCAAGTCGATATCGAGAAAACTAAGCAAGTTATGACCAAAAAGGTAACCGCTTCTACTATTGCCTCTTTACGACCACTTTTTAGTAGAACCGGTTTCCTTTTTCATCATAGCTTGGTAAGTTTTCAATATATCAAATTGATTTCTTTTGCGGTTAATAGCTAAACGTATTGGCTTTAATTAAAAAATCTTTTCTTACGGATAGTGCGAAAAAAAATTTTGTATAATTTTTTGAAAAAAAGCAAAGGGGGTAGTCCATGGTAATTTTTGGCCAAAAAATTATTTTTTGCTTTATTCGCAAAAAAAAACTTTCGAACTAATGCCAATACGGTTATCTATCCAACGCAATAGAAGTCAAGTCGATATCGAGAAAACTAAGCAAGTTATGACCAAAAAGGTAACCGCTTCTACTATTGCCTCTTTACGACCACTTTTTAGTAGAACCGGTTTCCTTTTTCATCATAGCTTGGTAAGTTTTCAATATATCAAATTGATTTCTTTTGCGGTTAATAGCTAAACGTATTGGCTTTAATTAAAAAATCTTTTCTTACGGATAGTGCGAAAAAAAATTTTGTATAATTTTTTGAAAAAAAGCAAAGGGGGTAGTCCATGGTAATTTTTGGCCAAAAAATTATTTTTTGCTTTATTCGCAAAAAAAAACTTTCGAACTAATGCCAATACGGTTATCTATCCAACGCAATAGAAGTCAAGTCGATATCGAGAAAACTAAGCAAGTTATGACCAAAAAGGTAACCGCTTCTACTATTGCCTCTTTACGACCACTTTTTAGTAGAACCGGTTTTCTTTTTCATCATAGCTCGGTAAGCTTTCAATATATCAAATTGATTTCTTTTGCGGTTAATAGCTAAACGTATTGGCTTTAATTAAGAAATCTTTTCTTACGGATAGTGCGAAAAAAAATTTTGTATAATTTTTTGAAAAAAAAAGCAAAGGGGGTAGTCCATGGTAATTTTGGGCAAAAAAATTATTTTTGGCTTTATTCGCAAAAAAAACTTTCGAATTAATGCCAATACGGTTATCTATCCAACGCAATAGAAGTCAAGTCGATATCGAGAAAACTAAGCAAGTTATGACCAAAAAGGTAACCGCTTCTACTATTGCCTCTTTACGACCACTTTTTAGTAGAACCGGTTTCCTTTTTCATCATAGCTTGGTAAGTTTTCAATATATCAAATTGATTTCTTTTGCGGTTAATAGCTAAACGTATTGGCTTTAATTAAGAAATCTTTTCTTACGGATAGTGCGAAAAAAATTTTTTATAATTTTTTGAAAAAAAGCAAAGGGGGTAGTCCATGGTAATTTTTGGCCAAAAAATTATTTTTTGCTTTATTCGCAAAAAAAACTTTCGAACTAATGCCAATACAGTTATCTATCCAACGCAATAGAAGTCAAGTCGATATCGAGAAAACTAAGCAAGTTATGACCAAAAAGGTAACCGCTTCTACTATTGCCTCTTTACGACCACTTTTTAGTAGAACCGGTTTCCTTTTTCATCATAGCTTGGTAAGTTTTCAATATATCAAATTGATTTCTTTTGCGGTTAATAGCTAAACGTATTGGCTTTAATTAAAAAATCTTTTCTTACGGATAGTGCGAAAAAAAATTTTGTATAATTTTTTGAAAAAAAGCAAAGGGGGTAGTCCATGGTAATTTTTGGCCAAAAAATTATTTTTTGCTTTATTCGCAAAAAAAAACTTTCGAACTAATGCCAATACGGTTATCTATCCAACGCAATAGAAGTCAAGTCGATATCGAGAAAACTAAGCAAGTTATGACCAAAAAGGTAACCGCTTCTACTATTGCCTCTTTACGACCACTTTTTAGTAGAACCGGTTTTCTTTTTCATCATAGCTCGGTAAGTTTTCAATATATCAAATTGATTTCTTTTGCGGTTAATAGCTAAACGTATTGGCTTTAATTAAGAAATCTTTTCTTACGGATAGTGCGAAAAAAAATTTTGTATAATTTTTTGAAAAAAAAAGCAAAGGGGGTAGTCCATGGTAATTTTTGGCAAAAAAATTATTTTTTGCTTTATTCGCAAAAAAAACTTTCGAATTAATGCCAATACGGTTATCTATCCAACGCAATAGAAGTCAAGTCGATATCGAGAAAACTAAGCAAGTTATGACCAAAAAGGTAACCGCTTCTACTATTGCCTCTTTACGACCACTTTTTAGTAGAACCGGTTTCCTTTTTCATCATAGCTTGGTAAGTTTTCAATATATCAAATTGATTTCTTTTGCGGTTAATAGCTAAACGTATTGGCTTTAATTAAGAAATCTTTTCTTACGGATAGTGCGAAAAAAATTTTTTATAATTTTTTGAAAAAAAGCAAAGGGGGTAGTCCATGGTAATTTTTGGCCAAAAAATTATTTTTTGCTTTATTCGCAAAAAAAACTTTCGAACTAATGCCAATACAGTTATCTATCCAACGCAATAGAAGTCAAGTCGATATCGAGAAAACTAAGCAAGTTATGACCAAAAAGGTAACCGCTTCTACTATTGCCTCTTTACGACCACTTTTTAGTAGAACCGGTTTTCTTTTTCATCATAGCTCGGTAAGTTTTCAATATATCAAATTGATTTCTTTTGCGGTTAATAGCTAAACGTATTGGCTTTATTTAAGAAATCTTTTCTTACGGATAGTGCGAAAAAAAATTTTGTATAATTTTTTGAAAAAAAAAGCAAAGGGGGTAGTCCATGGTAATTTTTGGCAAAAAAATTATTTTTTGCTTTATTCGCAAAAAAACTTTCGAACTAATGCCAATACGGTTATCTATCCAACGCAATAGAAGTCAAGTCGATATCGAGAAAACTAAGCAAGTTATGACCAAAAAGGTAACCGCTTCTACTATTGCCTCTTTACGACCACTTTTTAGTAGAACCGGTTTCCTTTTTCATCATAGCTTGGTAAGTTTTCAATATATCAAATTGATTTCTTTTGCGGTTAATAGCTAAACGTATTGGCTTTAATTAAAAAATCTTTTCTTACGGATAGTGCGAAAAAAAATTTTGTATAATTTTTTGAAAAAAAGCAAAGGGGGTAGTCCATGGTAATTTTTGGCCAAAAAATTATTTTTTGCTTTATTCGCAAAAAAAACTTTCGAATTAATGCCAATACGGTTATCTATCCAACGCAATAGAAGTCAAGTCGATATCGAGAAAACTAAGCAAGTTATGACCAAAAAGGTAACCGCTTCTACTATTGCCTCTTTACGACCACTTTTTAGTAGAACCGGTTTCCTTTTTCATCATAGCTTGGTAAGTTTTCAATATATCAAATTGATTTCTTTTGCGGTTAATAGCTAAACGTATTGGCTTTAATTAAAAAATCTTTTCTTACGGATAGTGCGAAAAAAAATTTTGTATAATTTTTTGAAAAAAAGCAAAGGGGGTAGTCCATGGTAATTTTTGGCCAAAAAATTATTTTTTGCTTTATTCGCAAAAAAAACTTTCGAATTAATGCCAATACGGTTATCTATCCAACGCAATAGAAGTCAAGTCGATATCGAGAAAACTAAGCAAGTTATGACCAAAAAGGTAACCGCTTCTACTATTGCCTCTTTACGACCACTTTTTAGTAGAACCGGTTTCCTTTTTCATCATAGCTTGGTAAGTTTTCAATATATCAAATTGATTTCTTTTGCGGTTAATAGCTAAACGTATTGGCTTTAATTAAAAAATCTTTTCTTACGGATAGTGCGAAAAAAAATTTTGTATAATTTTTTGAAAAAAAGCAAAGGGGGTAGTCCATGGTAATTTTTGGCCAAAAAATTATTTTTTGCTTTATTCGCAAAAAAAACTTTCGAATTAATGCCAATACGGTTATCTATCCAACGCAATAGAAGTCAAGTCGATATCGAGAAAACTAAGCAAGTTATGACCAAAAAGGTAACCGCTTCTACTATTGCCTCTTTACGACCACTTTTTAGTAGAACCGGTTTCCTTTTTCATCATAGCTTGGTAAGTTTTCAATATATCAAATTGATTTCTTTTGCGGTTAATAGCTAAACGTATTGGCTTTAATTAAAAAATCTTTTCTTACGGATAGTGCGAAAAAAAATTTTGTATAATTTTTTGAAAAAAAGCAAAGGGGGTAGTCCATGGTAATTTTTGGCCAAAAAATTATTTTTTGCTTTATTCGCAAAAAAAACTTTCGAATTAATGCCAATACGGTTATCTATCCAACGCAATAGAAGTCAAGTCGATATCGAGAAAACTAAGCAAGTTATGACCAAAAAGGTAACCGCTTCTACTATTGCCTCTTTACGACCACTTTTTAGTAGAACCGGTTTCCTTTTTCATCATAGCTTGGTAAGTTTTCAATATATCAAATTGATTTCTTTTGCGGTTAATAGCTAAACGTATTGGCTTTAATTAAAAAATCTTTTCTTACGGATAGTGCGAAAAAAAATTTTGTATAATTTTTTGAAAAAAAGCAAAGGGGGTAGTCCATGGTAATTTTTGGCCAAAAAATTATTTTTTGCTTTATTCGCAAAAAAAAAATTTTGAATTAATGCCAATACGGTTATCTATCCAACGCAATAGAAGTCAAGTCGATATCGAGAAAACTAAGCAAGTTATGACCAAAAAGGTAACCGCTTCTACTATTGTCTCTTTACGACCACTTTTTAGTAGAACCGGTTTCCTTTTTCATCATAGCTTGGTAAGTTTTCAATATATCAAATTGATTTCTTTTGCGGTTAATAGCTAAACGTATTGGCTTTAATTAAAAAATCTTTTCTTACGGATAGTGCGAAAAAAAATTTTGTATAATTTTTTGAAAAAAAGCAAAGGGGGTAGTCCATGGTAATTTTTGGCCAAAAAATTATTTTTTGCTTTATTCGCAAAAAAAACTTTCGAATTAATGCCAATACGGTTATCTATCCAACGCAATAGAAGTCAAGTCGATATCGAGAAAACTAAGCAAGTTATGACCAAAAAGGTAACCGCTTCTACTATTGCCTCTTTACGACCACTTTTTAGTAGAACCGGTTTCCTTTTTCATCATAGCTTGGTAAGTTTTCAATATATCAAATTGATTTCTTTTGCGGTTATTAGCTAAACGTATTGGCTTTAATTAAAAAATCATTTCTTACGGATAGTGCGAAAAAAAATTTTGTATAATTTTTTGAAAAAAAGCAAAGGGGGTAGTCCATGGTAATTTTTGGCCAAAAAATTATTTTTTGCTTTATTCGCAAAAAAAACTTTCGAATTAATGCCAATACGGTTATCTATCCAACGCAATAGAAGTCAAGTCGATATCGAGAAAACTAAGCAAGTTATGACCAAAAAGGTAACCGCTTCTACTATTGCCTCTTTACGACCACTTTTTAGTAGAACCGGTTTTCTTTTTCATCATAGCTCGGTAAGTTTTCAATATATCAAATTGATTTCTTTTGCGGTTAATAGCTAAACGTATTGGCTTTAATTAAAAAATCTTTTCTTACGGATAGTGCGAAAAAAAATTTTGTATAATTTTTTGAAAAAAAGCAAAGGGGGTAGTCCATGGTAATTTTTGGCCAAAAAATTATTTTTTGCTTTATTCGCAAAAAAAAACTTTCGAACTAATGCCAATACGGTTATCTATCCAACGCAATAGAAGTCAAGTCGATATCGAGAAAACTAAGCAAGTTATGACCAAAAAGGTAACCGCTTCTACTATTGCCTCTTTACGACCACTTTTTAGTAGAACCGGTTTCCTTTTTCATCATAGCTTGGTAAGTTTTCAATATATCAAATTGATTTCTTTTGCGGTTAATAGCTAAACGTATTGGCTTTAATTAAAAAATCTTTTCTTACGGATAGTGCGAAAAAAAATTTTGTATAATTTTTTGAAAAAAAGCAAAGGGGGTAGTCCATGGTAATTTTTGGCCAAAAAATTATTTTTTGCTTTATTCGCAAAAAAAAACTTTCGAACTAATGCCAATACGGTTATCTATCCAACGCAATAGAAGTCAAGTCGATATCGAGAAAACTAAGCAAGTTATGACCAAAAAGGTAACCGCTTCTACTATTGCCTCTTTACGAACACTTTTTAGTAGAACCGGTTTCCTTTTTCATCATAGCTTGATAAGTTTTCAATATATCAAATTGATTTCTTTTGCGGTTAATAGCTAAACGTATTGGCTTTAATTAAAAAATCTTTTCTTACGGATAGTGCGAAAAAAAATTTTGTATAATTTTTTGAAAAAAAGCAAAGGGGGTAGTCCATGGTAATTTTTGGCCAAAAAATTATTTTTTGCTTTATTCGCAAAAAAAAACTTTCGAACTAATGCCAATACGGTTATCTATCCAACGCAATAGAAGTCAAGTCGATATCGAGAAAACTAAGCAAGTTATGACCAAAAAGGTAACCGCTTCTACTATTGCCTCTTTACGACCACTTTTTAGTAGAACCGGTTTCCTTTTTCATCATAGCTTGGTAAGTTTTCAATATATCAAATTGATTTCTTTTGCGGTTAATAGCTAAACGTATTGGCTTTAATTAAAAAATCTTTTCTTACGGATAGTGCGAAAAAAAATTTTGTATAATTTTTTGAAAAAAAGCAAAGGGGGTAGTCCATGGTAATTTTTGGCCAAAAAATTATTTTTTGCTTTATTCGCAAAAAAAACTTTCGAATTAATGCCAATACGGTTATCTATCCAACGCAATAGAAGTCAAGTCGATATCGAGAAAACTAAGCAAGTTATGACCAAAAAGGTAACCGCTTCTACTATTGCCTCTTTACGACCACTTTTTAGTAGAACCGGTTTTCTTTTTCATCATAGCTCGGTAAGTTTTCAATATATCAAATTGATTTCTTTTGCGGTTAATAGCTAAACGTATTGGCTTTAATTAAAAAATCTTTTCTTACGGATAGTGCGAAAAAAAATTTTGTATAATTTTTTGAAAAAAAGCAAAGGGGGTAGTCCATGGTAATTTTTGGCCAAAAAATTATTTTTTGCTTTATTCGCAAAAAAAAACTTTCGAACTAATGCCAATACGGTTATCTATCCAACGCAATAGAAGTCAAGTCGATATCGAGAAAACTAAGCAAGTTATGACCAAAAAGGTAACCGCTTCTACTATTGCCTCTTTACGACCACTTTTTAGTAGCACCGGTTTTCTTTTTCATCATAGCTCGGTAAGTTTTCAATATATCAAATTGATTTCTTTTGCGGTTAATAGCTAAACGTATTGGCTTTAATTAAAAAATCTTTTCTTACGGATAGTGCGAAAAAAAATTTTGTATAATTTTTTGAAAAAAAGCAAAAGGGGGTAGTCCATGGTAATTTTTGGCCAACAAATTATTTTTTGCTTTATTCGCAAAAAAAACTTTCGAACTAATGCCAATACGGTTATCTATCCAACGCAATAGAAGTCAAGTCGATATCGAGAAAACTAAGCAAGTTATGACCAAAAAGGTAACCGCTTCTACTATTGCCTCTTTACGACCACTTTTTAGTAGAACCGGTTTTCTTTTTCATCATAGCTCGGTAAGTTTTCAATATATCAAATTGATTTCTTTTGCGGTTAATAGCTAAACGTATTGGCTTTAATTAAAAAATCTTTTCTTACGGATAGTGCGAAAAAAAATTTTGTATAATTTTTTGAAAAAAAGCAAAGGGGGTAGTCCATGGTAATTTTTGGCCAAAAAATTATTTTTTGCTTTATTCGCAAAAAAAAACTTTCGAACTAATGCCAATACGGTTATCTATCCAACGCAATAGAAGTCAAGTCGATATCGAGAAAACTAAGCAAGTTATGACCAAAAAGGTAACCGCTTCTACTATTGCCTCTTTACGACCACTTTTTAGTAGAACCGGTTTTCTTTTTCATCATAGCTCGGTAAGTTTTCAATATATCAAATTGATTTCTTTTGCGGTTAATAGCTAAACGCATTGGCTTTAATTAAAAAATCTTTTCTTACGGATAGTGCGAAAAAAAATTTTGTATAATTTTTTGAAAAAAAGCAAAGGGGGTAGTCCATGGTAATTTTTGGCCAAAAAATTATTTTTTGCTTTATTCGCAAAAAAAACTTTCGAACTAATGCCAATACGGTTATCTTCCAACGCAATAGAAGTCAAGTCGATATCGAGAAAACTAAGCAAGTTATGACCAAAAAGGTAACCGCTTCTACTATTGCCTCTTTACGACCACTTTTTAGTAGAACCGGTTTCCTTTTTCATCATAGCTTGGTAAGTTTTCAATATATCAAATTGATTTCTTTTGCGGTTAATAGCTAAACGTATTGGCTTTAATTAAAAAATCTTTTCTTACGGATAGTGCGAAAAAAAATTTTGTATAATTTTTTGAAAAAAAGCAAAGGGGGTAGTCCATGGTAATTTTTGGCCAAAAAATTATTTTTTGCTTTATTCGCAAAAAAAAACTTTCGAACTAATGCCAATACGGTTATCTATCCAACGCAATAGAAGTCAAGTCGATATCGAGAAAACTAAGCAAGTTATGACCAAAAAGGTAACCGCTTCTACTATTGCCTCTTTACGACCACTTTTTAGTAGAACCGGTTTCCTTTTTCATCATAGCTTGGTAAGTTTTCAATATATCAAATTGATTTCTTTTGCGGTTAATAGCTAAACGTATTGGCTTTAATTAAAAAATCTTTTCTTACGGATAGTGCGAAAAAAAATTTTGTATAATTTTTTGAAAAAAAGCAAAGGGGGTAGTCCATGGTAATTTTTGGCCAAAAAATTATTTTTTGCTTTATTCGCAAAAAAAACTTTCGAATTAATGCCAATACGGTTATCTATCCAACGCAATAGAAGTCAAGTCGATATCGAGAAAACTAAGCAAGTTATGACCAAAAAGGTAACCGCTTCTACTATTGCCTCTTTACGACCACTTTTTAGTAGAACCGGTTTCCTTTTTCATCATAGCTTGGTAAGTTTTCAATATATCAAATTGATTTCTTTTGCGGTTAATAGCTAAACGTATTGGCTTTAATTAAAAAATCTTTTCTTACGGATAGTGCGAAAAAAAATTTTGTATAATTTTTTGAAAAAAAGCAAAGGGGGTAGTCAATGGTAATTTTTGGCCAAAAAATTATTTTTTGCTTTATTCGCAAAAAAAAACTTTCGAACTAATGCCAATACGGTTATCTATCCAACGCAATAGAAGTCAAGTCGATATCGAGAAAACTAAGCAAGTTATGACCAAAAAGGTAACCGCTTCTACTATTGCCTCTTTACGACCACTTTTTAGTAGAACCGGTTTTCTTTTTCATCATAGCTCGGTAAGTTTTCAATATATCAAATTGATTTCTTTTGCGGTTAATAGCTGAACGTATTGGCTTTAATTAAGAAATCTTTTCTTACGGATAGTGCGAAAAAAAATTTTGTATAATTTTTTGAAAAAAAAAGCAAAGGGGGTAGTCCATGGTAATTTTTGGCAAAAAAATTATTTTTTGCTTTATTCGCAAAAAAAACTTTCGAATTAATGCCAATACGGTTATCTATCCAACGCAATAGAAGTCAAGTCGATATCGAGAAAACTAAGCAAGTTATGACCAAAAAGGTAACCGCTTCTACTATTGCCTCTTTACGACCAGTTTTTAGTAGAACCGGTTTCCTTTTTCATCATAGCTTGGTAAGTTTTCAATATATCAAATTGATTTCTTTTGCGGTTAATAGCTAAACGTATTGGCTTTAATTAAGAAATCTTTTCTTACGGATAGTGCGAAAAAAATTTTTTATAATTTTTTGAAAAAAAGCAAAGGGGGTAGTCCATGGTAATTTTTGGCCAAAAAATTATTTTTTGCTTTATTCGCAAAAAAAACTTTCGAACTAATGCCAATACAGTTATCTATCCAACGCAATAGAAGTCAAGTCGATATCGAGAAAACTAAGCAAGTTATGACCAAAAAGGTAACCGCTTCTACTATTGCCTCTTTACGACCACTTTTTAGTAGAACCGGTTTCCTTTTTCATCATAGCTTGGTAAGTTTTCAATATATCAAATTGATTTCTTTTGCGGTTAATAGCTAAACGTATTGGCTTTAATTAAAAAATCTTTTCTTACGGATAGTGCGAAAAAAAATTTTGTATAATTTTTTGAAAAAAAGCAAAGGGGGTAGTCCATGGTAATTTTTGGCCAAAAAATTATTTTTTGCTTTATTCGCAAAAAAAACTTTCGAATTAATGCCAATACGGTTATCTATCCAACGCAATAGAAGTCAAGTCGATATCGAGAAAACTAAGCAAGTTATGACCAAAAAGGTAACCGCTTCTACTATTGCCTCTTTACGACCACTTTTTAGTAGAACCGGTTTTCTTTTTCATCATAGCTCGGTAAGTTTTCAATATATCAAATTGATTTCTTTTGCGGTTAATAGCTAAACGTATTGGCTTTAATTAAAAAATCTTTTCTTACGGATAGTGCGAAAAAAAATTTTGTATACTTTTTTGAAAAAAAGCAAAGGGGGTAGTCCATGGTAATTTTTGGCCAAAAAATTATTTTTTGCTTTATTCGCAAAAAAAAACTTTCGAACTAATGCCAATACGGTTATCTATCCAACGCAATAGAAGTCAAGTCGATATCGAGAAAACTAAGCAAGTTATGACCAAAAAGGTAACCGCTTCTACTATTGCCTCTTTACGACCACTTTTTAGTAGCACCGGTTTTCTTTTTCATCATAGCTCGGTAAGTTTTCAATATATCAAATTGATTTCTTTTGCGGTTAATAGCTAAACGTATTGGCTTTAATTAAAAAATCTTTTCTTACGGATAGTGCGAAAAAAAATTTTGTATAATTTTTTGAAAAAAAGCAAAAGGGGGTAGTCCATGGTAATTTTTGGCCAACAAATTATTTTTTGCTTTATTCGCAAAAAAAACTTTCGAACTAATGCCAATACGGTTATCTATCCAACGCAATAGAAGTCAAGTCGATATCGAGAAAACTAAGCAAGTTATGACCAAAAAGGTAACCGCTTCTACTATTGCCTCTTTACGACCACTTTTTAGTAGAACCGGTTTTCTTTTTCATCATAGCTCGGTAAGTTTTCAATATATCAAATTGATTTCTTTTGCGGTTAATAGCTAAACGTATTGGCTTTAATTAAAAAATCTTTTCTTACGGATAGTGCGAAAAAAAATTTTGTATAATTTTTTGAAAAAAAGCAAAAGGGGGTAGTCCATGGTAATTTTTGGCCAAAAAATTATTTTTTGCTTTATTCGCAAAAAAAACTTTCGAACTAATGCCAATACGGTTATCTATCCAACGCAATAGAAGTCAAGTCGATATCGAGAAAACTAAGCAAGTTATGACCAAAAAGGTAACCGCTTCTACTATTGCCTCTTTACACCCACTTTTTAGTAGAACCGGTTTCCTTTTTCATCATAGCTTGGTAAGTTTTCAATATATCAAATTGATTTCTTTTGCGGTTAATAGCTAAACGTATTGGTTTTAATTAAAAAATCTTTTCTTACGGATAGTGGGAAAAAAAATTTTGTATAATTTTTTGAAAAAAAGCAAAGGGGGTAGTCCATGGTAATTTTTGGCCAAAAAATTATTTTTTGCTTTATTCGCAAAAAAAACTTTCGAATTAATGCCAATACGGTTATCTATCCAACGCAATAGAAGTCAAGTCGATATCGAGAAAACTAAGCAAGTTATGACCAAAAAGGTAACCGCTTCTACTATTGCCTCTTTACGACCACTTTTTAGTAGAACCGGTTTTCTTTTTCATCATAGCTCGGTAAGTTTTCAATATATCAAATTGATTTCTTTTGCGGTTAATAGCTAAACGTATTGGCTTTAATTAAAAAATCTTTTCTTACGGATAGTGCGAAAAAAAATTTTGTATAATTTTTTGAAAAAAAGCAAAAGGGGGTAGTCCATGGTAATTTTTGGCCAAAAAATTATTTTTTGCTTTATTCGCAAAAAAAACTTTCGAACTAATGCCAATACGGTTATCTATCCAACGCAATAGAAGTCAAGTCGATATCGAGAAAACTAAGCAAGTTATGACCAAAAAGGTAACCGCTTCTACTATTGCCTCTTTACGACCACTTTTTAGTAGAACCGGTTTCCTTTTTCATCATAGCTTGGTAAGTTTTCAATATATCAAATTGATTTCTTTTGCGGTTAATAGCTAAACGTATTGGCTTTAATTAAAAAATCTTTTCTTACGGATAGTGCGAAAAAAAATTTTGTATAATTTTTTGAAAAAAAGCAAAGGGGGTAGTCCATGGTAATTTTTGGCCAAAAAATTATTTTTTGCTTTATTCGCAAAAAAAACTTTCGAATTAATGCCAATACGGTTATCTATCCAACGCAATAGAAGTCAAGTCGATATCGAGAAAACTAAGCAAGTTATGACCAAAAAGGTAACCGCTTCTACTATTGCCTCTTTACGACCACTTTTTAGTAGAACCGGTTTTCTTTTTCATCATAGCTCGGTAAGTTTTCAATATATCAAATTGATTTCTTTTGCGGTTAATAGCTAAACGTATTGGCTTTAATTAAAAAATCTTTTCTTACGGATAGTGCGAAAAAAAATTTTGTATAATTTTTTGAAAAAAAGCAAAAGGGGGTAGTCCATGGTAATTTTTGGCCAAAAAATTATTTTTTGCTTTATTCGCAAAAAAAACTTTCGAACTAATGCCAATACGGTTATCTATCCAACGCAATAGAAGTCAAGTCGATATCGAGAAAACTAAGCAAGTTATGACCAAAAAGGTAACCGCTTCTACTATTGCCTCTTTACGACCACTTTTTAGTAGAACCGGTTTCCTTTTTCATCATAGCTTGGTAAGTTTTCAATATATCAAATTGATTTCTTTTGCGGTTAATAGCTAAACGTATTGGCTTTAATTAAAAAATCTTTTCTTACGGATAGTGCGAAAAAAAATTTTGTATAATTTTTTGAAAAAAAGCAAAAGGGGGTAGTCCATGGTAATTTTTGGCCAAAAAATTATTTTTTGCTTTATTCGCAAAAAAAACTTTCGAACTAATGCCAATACGGTTATCTATCCAACGCAATAGAAGTCAAGTCGATATCGAGAAAACTAAGCAAGTTATGACCAAAAAGGTAACCGCTTCTACTATTGCCTCTTTACGACCACTTTTTAGTAGAACCGGTTTCCTTTTTCATCATAGCTTGGTAAGTTTTCAATATATCAAATTGATTTCTTTTGCGGTTAATAGCTAAACGTATTGGTTTTAATTAAAAAATCTTTTCTTACGGATAGTGGGAAAAAAAATTTTGTATAATTTTTTGAAAAAAAGCAAAGGGGGTAGTCCATGGTAATTTTTGGCCAAAAAATTATTTTTTGCTTTATTCGCAAAAAAAACTTTCGAATTAATGCCAATACGGTTATCTATCCAACGCAATAGAAGTCAAGTCGATATCGAGAAAACTAAGCAAGTTATGACCAAAAAGGTAACCGCTTCTACTATTGCCTCTTTACGACCACTTTTTAGTAGAACCGGTTTCCTTTTTCATCATAGCTTGGTAAGTTTTCAATATATCAAATTGATTTCTTTTGCGGTTAATAGCTAAACGTATTGGCTTTAATTAAAAAATCTTTTCTTACGGATAGTGCGAAAAAAAATTTTGTATAATTTTTTGAAAAAAAGCAAAAGGGGGTAGTCCATGGTAATTTTTGGCCAAAAAATTATTTTTTGCTTTATTCGCAAAAAAAACTTTCGAATTAATGCCAATACGGTTATCTATCCAACGCAATAGAAGTCAAGTCGATATCGAGAAAACTAAGCAAGTTATGACCAAAAAGGTAACCGCTTCTACTATTGCCTCTTTACGACCACTTTTTAGTAGAACCGGTTTTCTTTTTCATCATAGCTCGGTAAGTTTTCAATATATCAAATTGATTTCTTTTGCGGTTAATAGCTAAACGTATTGGCTTTAATTAAAAAATCTTTTCTTAGGGATAGTGCGAAAAAAAATTTTGTATAATTTTTTGAAAAAAAGCAAAAGGGGGTAGTCCATGGTAATTTTTGGCCAAAAAATTATTTTTTGCTTTATTCGCAAAAAAAAACTTTCGAACTAATGCCAATACGGTTATCTATCCAACGCAATAGAAGTCAAGTCGATATCGAGAAAACTAAGCAAGTTATGACCAAAAAGGTAACCGCTTCTACTATTGCCTCTTTACGACCACTTTTTAGTAGCACCGGTTTTCTTTTTCATCATAGCTCGGTAAGTTTTCAATATATCAAATTGATTTCTTTTGCGGTTAATAGCTAAACGTATTGGCTTTAATTAAAAAATCTTTTCTTACGGATAGTGCGAAAAAAAATTTTGTATAATTTTTTGAAAAAAAGCAAAGGGGGTAGTCCATGGTAATTTTTGGCCAAAAAATTATTTTTTGCTTTATTCGCAAAAAAAACTTTCGAATTAATGCCAATACGGTTATCTATCCAACGCAATAGAAGTCAAGTCGATATCGAGAAAACTAAAAAAGTTATGACCAAAAAGGTAACCGCTTCTACTATTGCCTCTTTACGACCACTTTTTAGTAGAACCGGTTTTCTTTTTCATCATAGCTCGGTAAGTTTTCAATATATCAAATTGATTTCTTTTGCGGTTAATAGCTAAACGTATTGGCTTTAATTAAAAAATCTTTTCTTACGGATAGTGCGAAAAAAAATTTTGTATAATTTTTTGAAAAAAAGCAAAGGGGGTAGTCCATGGTAATTTTTGCCCAAAAAATTATTTTTTGCTTTATTCGCAAAAAAAACTTTCGAACTAATGCCAATACGGTTATCTTCCAACGCAATAGAAGTCAAGTCGATATCGAGAAAACTAAGCAAGTTATGACCAAAAAGGTAACCGCTTCTACTATTGCCTCTTTACGACCACTTTTTAGTAGAACCGGTTTCCTTTTTCATCATAGCTTGGTAAGTTTTCAATATATCAAATTGATTTCTTTTGCGGTTAATAGCTAAACGTATTGGCTTTAATTAAAAAATTTTTTCTTACGGATAGTGCGAAAAAAAATTTTGTATAATTTTTTGAAAAAAAGCAAAGGGGGTAGTCCATGGTAATTTTTGGCCAAAAAATTATTTTTTGCTTTATTCGCAAAAAAAACTTTCGAATTAATGCCAATACGGTTATCTATCCAACGCAATAGAAGTCAAGTCGATATCGAGAAAACTAAGCAAGTTATGACCAAAAAGGTAACCGCTTCTACTATTGCCTCTTTACGACCACTTTTTAGTAGAACCGGTTTTCTTTTTCATCATAGCTCGGTAAGTTTTCAATATATCAAATTGATTTCTTTTGCGGTTAATAGCTAAACGTATTGGCTTTAATTAAAAAATCTTTTCTTACGGATAGTGCGAAAAAAAATTTTGTATAATTTTTTGAAAAAAAGCAAAAGGGGGTAGTCCATGGTAATTTTTGGCCAAAAAATTATTTTTTGCTTTATTCGCAAAAAAAACTTTCGAACTAATGCCAATACGGTTATCTATCCAACGCAATAGAAGTCAAGTCGATATCGAGAAAACTAAGCAAGTTATGACCAAAAAGGTAACCGCTTCTACTATTGCCTCTTTACACCCACTTTTTAGTAGAACCGGTTTCCTTTTTCATCATAGCTTGGTAAGTTTTCAATATATCAAATTGATTTCTTTTGCGGTTAATAGCTAAACGTATTGGCTTTAATTAAAAAATCTTTTCTTACGGATAGTGCGAAAAAAAATTTTGTATAATTTTTTGAAAAAAAGCAAAAGGGGGTAGTCCATGGTAATTTTTGGCCAAAAAATTATTTTTTGCTTTATTCGCAAAAAAAACTTTCGAACTAATGCCAATACGGTTATCTATCCAACGCAATAGAAGTCAAGTCGATATCGAGAAAACTAAGCAAGTTATGACCAAAAAGGTAACCGCTTCTACTATTGCCACTTTACGACCACTTTTTAGTAGAACCGGTTTCCTTTTTCATCATAGCTTGGTAAGTTTTCAATATATCAAATTGATTTCTTTTGCGGTTAATAGCTAAACGTATTGGCTTTAATTAAAAAATCTTTTCTTACGGATAGTGCGAAAAAAAATTTTGTATAATTTTTTGAAAAAAAGCAAAGGGGGTAGTCCATGGTAATTTTTGGCCAAAAAATTATTTTTTGCTTTATTCGCAAAAAAAAACTTTCGAACTAATGCCAATACGGTTATCTATCCAACGCAATAGAAGTCAAGTCGGTATCGAGAAAACTAAGCAAGTTATGACCAAAAAGGTAACCGCTTCTACTATTGCCTCTTTACGACCACTTTTTAGTAGAACCGGTTTCCTTTTTCATCATAGCTTGGTAAGTTTTCAATATATCAAATTGATTTCTTTTGCGGTTAATAGCTAAACGTATTGGCTTTAATTAAAAAATCTTTTCTTACGGATAGTGCGAAAAAAAATTTTGTATAATTTTTTGAAAAAAAGCAAAGGGGGTAGTCCATGGTAATTTTTGGCCAAAAAATTATTTTTTGCTTTATTCGCAAAAAAAAACTTTCGAATTAATGCCAATACGGTTATCTATCCAACGCAATAGAAGTCAAGTCGATATCGAGAAAACTAAGCAAGTTATGACCAAAAAGGTAACCGCTTCTACTATTGCCTCTTTACGACCACTTTTTAGTAGAACCGGTTTCCTTTTTCATCATAGCTTGGTAAGTTTTCAATATATCAAATTGATTTCTTTTGCGGTTAATAGCTAAACGTATTGGCTTTAATTAAAAAATCTTTTCTTACGGATAGTGCGAAAAAAAATTTTGTATAATTTTTTGAAAAAAAGCAAAGGGGGTAGTCCATGGTAATTTTTGGCCAAAAAATTATTTTTTGCTTTATTCGCAAAAAAAAACTTTCGAACTAATGCCAATACGGTTATCTATCCAACGCAATAGAAGTCAAGTCGGTATCGAGAAAACTAAGCAAGTTATGACCAAAAAGGTAACCGCTTCTACTATTGCCTCTTTACGACCACTTTTTAGTAGAACCGGTTTCCTTTTTCATCATAGCTTGGTAAGTTTTCAATATATCAAATTGATTTCTTTTGCGGTTAATAGCTAAACGTATTGGCTTTAATTAAAAAATCTTTTCTTACGGATAGTGCGAAAAAAAATTTTGTATAATTTTTTGAAAAAAAGCAAAGGGGGTAGTCCATGGTAATTTTTGGCCAAAAAATTATTTTTTGCTTTATTCGCAAAAAAAAACTTTCGAATTAATGCCAATACGGTTATCTATCCAACGCAATAGAAGTCAAGTCGATATCGAGAAAACTAAGCAAGTTATGACCAAAAAGGTAACCGCTTCTACTATTGCCTCTTTACGACCACTTTTTAGTAGAACCGGTTTCCTTTTTCATCATAGCTTGGTAAGTTTTCAATATATCAAATTGATTTCTTTTGCGGTTAATAGCTAAACGTATTGGCTTTAATTAAAAAATCTTTTCTTACGGATAGTGCGAAAAAAAATTTTGTATAATTTTTTGAAAAAAAGCAAAGGGGGTAGTCCATGGTAATTTTTGGCCAAAAAATTATTTTTTCTTTATTCGCAAAAAAAAACTTTCGAACTAATGCCAATACGGTTATCTATCCAACGCAATAGAAGTCAAGTCGATATCGAGAAAACTAAGCAAGTTATGACCAAAAAGGTAACTGCTTCTACTATTGCCTCTTTACGACCACTTTTTAGTAGAACCGGTTTCCTTTTTCATCATAGCTTGGTAAGTTTTCAATATATCAAATTGATTTCTTTTGCGGTTAATAGCTAAACGTATTGGCTTTAATTAAAAAATCTTTTCTTACGGATAGTGCGAAAAAAAATTTTGTATAATTTTTTGAAAAAAAGCAAAGGGGGTAGTCCATGGTAATTTTTGGCCAAAAAATTATTTTTTGCTTTATTCGCCAAAAAAAACTTTCGAATTAATGCCAATACGGTTATCTATCCAACGCAATAGAAGTCAAGTCGATATCGAGAAAACTAAGCAAGTTATGACCAAAAAGGTAACCGCTTCTACTATTGCCTCTTTACGACCACTTTTTAGTAGAACCGGTTTCCTTTTTCATCATAGCTTGGTAAGTTTTCAATATATCAAATTGATTTCTTTTGCGGTTAATAGCTAAACGTATTGGCTTTAATTAAAAAATCTTTTCTTACGGATAGTGCGAAAAAAAATTTTGTATAATTTTTTGAAAAAAAGCAAAGGGGGTAGTCCATGGTAATTTTTGGCCAAAAAATTATTTTTTGCTTTATTCGCAAAAAAAAACTTTCGAACTAATGCCAATACGGTTATCTATCCAACGCAATAGAAGTCAAGTCGATATCGAGAAAACTAAGCAAGTTATGACCAAAAAGGTAACCGCTTCTACTATTGCCTCTTTACGACCACTTTTTAGTAGAACCGGTTTCCTTTTTGGTCATAGCTTGGTAAGTTTTCAATATATCAAATTGATTTCTTTTGCGGTTAATAGCTAAACGTATTGGCTTTAATTAAAAAATCTTTTCTTACGGATAGTGCGAAAAAAAATTTTGTATAATTTTTTTAAAAAAAAAACAAAAGGGGGTAGTCCATGGTAATTTTTGGCCAAAAAATTATTTTTTGCTTTATTCGCAAAAAAAACTTTCGAATTAATGCCAATACGGTTATCTATCCAACGCAATAGAAGTCAAGTCGATATCGAGAAAACTAAGCAAGTTATGACCAAAAAGGTAACCGCTTCTACTATTGCCTCTTTACGACCACTTTTTAGTAGAAAAGGTTTTCTTTTTCATCATAGCTCGGTAAGTTTTCAATATATCAAATTGATTTCTTTTGCGGTTAATAGCTAAACGTATTGGCTTTAATTAAAAAATCTTTTCTTACGGATAGTGCGAAAAAAAATTTTGTATAATTTTTTGAAAAAAAGCAAAGGGGGTAGTCCATGGTAATTTTTGGCCAAAAAATTATTTTTTGCTTTATTCGCAAAAAAAAACTTTCGAACTAATGCCAATACGGTTATCTATCCAACGCAATAGAAGTCAAGTCGATATCGAGAAAACTAAGCAAGTTATGACCAAAAAGGTAACCGCTTCTACTATTGCCTCTTTACGACCACTTTTTAGTAGAACCGGTTTCCTTTTTCATCATAGCTTGGTAAGTTTTCAATATATCAAATTGATTTCTTTTGCGGTTAATAGCTAAACGTATTGGCTTTAATTAAAAAATCTTTTCTTACGGATAGTGCGAAAAAAAATTTTGTATAATTTTTTGAAAAAAAGCAAAGGGGGTAGTCCATGGTAATTTTTGCCCAAAAAATTATTTTTTGCTTTATTCGCAAAAAAAAACTTTCGAATTAATGCCAATACGGTTATCTATCCAACGCAATAGAAGTCAAGTCGATATCGAGAAAACTAAGCAAGTTATGACCAAAAAGGTAACCGCTTCTACTATTGCCTCTTTACGACCACTTTTTAGTAGAACCGGTTTCCTTTTTCATCATAGCTTGGTAAGTTTTCAATATATCAAATTGATTTCTTTTGCGGTTAATAGCTAAACGTATTGGCTTTAATTAAAAAATCTTTTCTTACGGATAGTGCGAAAAAAAATTTTGTATAATTTTTTGAAAAAAAGCAAAGGGGGTAGTCCATGGTAATTTTTGGCCAAAAAATTATTTTTTGCTTTATTCGCAAAAAAAAACTTTCGAACTAATGCCAATACGGTTATCTATCCAACGCAATAGAAGTCAAGTCGGTATCGAGAAAACTAAGCAAGTTATGACCAAAAAGGTAACCGCTTCTACTATTGCCTCTTTACGACCACTTTTTAGTAGAACCGGTTTCCTTTTTCATCATAGCTTGGTAAGTTTTCAATATATCAAATTGATTTCTTTTGCGGTTAATAGCTAAACGTATTGGCTTTAATTAAAAAATCTTTTCTTACGGATAGTGCGAAAAAAAATTTTGTATAATTTTTTGAAAAAAAGCAAAGGGGGTAGTCCATGGTAATTTTTGCCCAAAAAATTATTTTTTGCTTTATTCGCAAAAAAAAACTTTCGAATTAATGCCAATACGGTTATCTATCCAACGCAATAGAAGTCAAGTCGATATCGAGAAAACTAAGCAAGTTATGACCAAAAAGGTAACCGCTTCTACTATTGCCTCTTTACGACCACTTTTTAGTAGAACCGGTTTCCTTTTTCATCATAGCTTGGTAAGTTTTCAATATATCAAATTGATTTCTTTTGCGGTTAATAGCTAAACGTATTGGCTTTAATTAAAAAATCTTTTCTTACGGATAGTGCGAAAAAAATTTTTTATAATTTTTTGAAAAAAAGCAAACTGGGTAGTCCATGGTAATTTTTGGCTAAAAAATTATTTTTTGCTTTATTTGCAAAAAAAACTTTCGAATTAATGCCAATACGGTTATCTATCCAACGCAATAGAAGTAAAGTCGATATCGAGAAAACTAAGCAAGTTATGACCAAAAAGGTAACCGCTTCTACTATTGCCTCTTTACGACCACTTTTTAGTAGAACCGGTTTTCTTTTTCATCATAGCTCGGTAAGTTTTCAATATATCAAATTGATTTCTTTTGCGGTTAATAGCTAAACGTATTGGCTTTAATTAAAAAATCTTTTCTTACGGATAGTGCGAAAAAATTTTTTTTATAATTTTTTGAAAAAAAGCAAAGGGGGTAGTCCATGGTAATTTTTGGCCAAAAAATTATTTTTTGCTTTATTCGCAAAAAAAACTTTCTAATTAATGCCAATACGGTTATCTATTCAACGCAATAGAAGTCAAGTCGATATCGAGAAAACTAAGCAAGTTATGACCAAAAAGGTAACCGCTTCTACTATTGCCTCTTTACGACCACTTTTCAGTAGAACCGGTTTCCTTTTTCATCATAGCTCGGTAAGTTTTCAATATATCAAATTGATTTCTTTTGCGGTTAATAGCTAAACGTATTGGCTTTAATTAAAAAATCTTTTCTTACGGATAGTGCGAAAAAATTTTTTTTATAATTTTTTGAAAAAAAGCAAAGGGGGTAGTCCATGGTAATTTTTGGCCAAAAAATTATTTTTTGCTTTATTCGCAAAAAAAACTTTCTAATTAATGCCAATACGGTTATCTATTCAACGCAATAGAAGTCAAGTCGATATCGAGAAAACTAAGCAAGTTATGACCAAAAAGGTTACCGCTTCTACTATTGCCTCTTTACGACCACTTTTCAGTAGAACCGGTTTCCTTTTTCATCATAGCTCGGTAAGTTTTCAATATATCAAATTGATTTCCTTTGCGGTTAATAGCTAAACGTATTGGCTTTAATTAAAAAATCTTTTCTTACGGATAGTGCGAAAAAAATTTTTTATAATTTTTTGAAAAAAAGCAAACTGGGTAGTCCATGGTAATTTTTGGCTAAAAAATTATTTTTTGCTTTATTTGCAAAAAAAACTTTCGAATTAATGCCAATACGGTTATCTATCCAACGCAATAGAAGTAAAGTCGATATCGAGAAAACTAAGCAAGTTATGACCAAAAAGGTAACCGCTTCTACTATTGCCTCTTTACGACCACTTTTTAGTAGAACCGGTTTTCTTTTTCATCATAGCTCGGTAAGTTTTCAATATATCAAATTGATTTCTTTTGCGGTTAATAGCTAAACGTATTGGCTTTAATTAAAAAATCTTTTCTTACGGATAGTGCGAAAAAATTTTTTTTATAATTTTTTGAAAAAAGCAAAGGGGGTAGTCCATGGTAATTTTTGGCCAAAAAATTATTTTTTGCTTTATTCGCAAAAAAAACTTTCTAATTAATGCCAATACGGTTATCTATTCAACGCAATAGAAGTCAAGTCGATATCGAGAAAACTAAGCAAGTTATGACCAAAAAGGTAACCGCTTCTACTATTGCCTCTTTACGACCACTTTTCAGTAGAACCGGTTTCCTTTTTCATCATAGCTCGGTAAGTTTTCAATATATCAAATTGATTTCTTTTGCGGTTAATAGCTAAACGTATTGGCTTTAATTAAAAAATCTTTTCTTACGGATAGTGCGAAAAAATTTTTTTATAATTTTTTGAAAAAAAGCAAACTGGGTAGTCCATGGTAATTTTTGGCTAAAAAATTATTTTTTGCTTTATTTGCAAAAAAAACTTTCGAATTAATGCCAATACGGTTATCTATCCAACGCAATAGAAGTCAAGTCGATATCGAGAAAACTAAGCAAGTTATGACCAAAAAGGTAACCGCTTCTACTATTGCCTCTTTACGACCACTTTTTAGTAGAACCGGTTTTCTTTTTCATCATAGCTCGGTAAGTTTTCAATATATCAAATTGATTTCTTTTGCGGTTAATAGCTAAACGTATTGGCTTTAATTAAAAAATCTTTTCTTACGGATAGTGCGAAAAAATTTTTTTTATAATTTTTTGAAAAAAAGCAAAGGGGGTAGTCCATGGTAATTTTTGGCCAAAAAATTATTTTTTGCTTTATTCGCAAAAAAAACTTTCTAATTAATGCCAATACGGTTATCTATTCAACGCAATAGAAGTCAAGTCGATATCGAGAAAACTAAGCAAGTTATGACCAAAAAGGTAACCGCTTCTACTATTGCCTCTTTACGACCACTTTTCAGTAGAACCGGTTTCCTTTTTCATCATAGCTCGGTAAGTTTTCAATATATCAAATTGATTTCTTTTGCGGTTAATAGCTAAACGTATTGGCTTTAATTAAAAAATCTTTTCTTACGGATAGTGCGAAAAAAATTTTTTTATAATTTTTTGAAAAAAAGCAAAGGGGGTAGTCCATGGTAATTTTTGGCCAAAAAATTATTTTTTGCTTTATTCGCAAAAAAAAACTTTTGAATTAATGCCAATACGGTTATCTATCCAACGCAATAGAAGTCCAGTCGATATCGAGAAAACTAAGCAAGTTATGACCAAAAAGGTAACCGCTTCTACTATTGCCTCTTTACGACCACTTTTTAGTAGAACCGGTTTTCTCTTTCATCATAGCTTGGTAAGTTTTCAATATATCAAATTGATTTCTTTTGCGGTTAATAGCTAAACGTATTGGCTTTAATTAAAAAATCTTTTCTTACGGATAGTGCGAAAAAATTTTTTTATAATTTTTTGAAAAAAAGCAAACTGGGTAGTCCATGGTAATTTTTGGCTAAAAAATTATTTTTTGCTTTATTTGCAAAAAAAACTTTCGAATTAATGCCAATACGGTTATCTATCCAACGCAATAGAAGTCAAGTCGATATCGAGAAAACTAAGCAAGTTATGACCAAAAAGGTAACCGCTTCTACTATTGCCTCTTTACGACCACTTTTTAGTAGAACCGGTTTCCTTTTTCATCATAGCTTGGTAAGTTTTCAATATATCAAATTGATTTCTTTTGCGGTTAATAGCTAAACGTATTGGCTTTAATTAAAAAATCTTTTCTTACGGATAGTGCGAAAAAATTTTTTTTATAATTTTTTGAAAAAGCAAAGGGGGTAGTCCATGGTAATTTTTGGCTAAAAAATTATTTTTTGCTTTATTCGCAAAAAAAACTTTCGAATTAATGCCAATACGGTTATCTATCCAACGCAATAGAATTCAAGTCGATATAGAGAAAACTAAGCAAGTTATGACCAAGAAGGTAACCGCTTCTACTATTGCCTCTTTACGACCACTTTTTAGTGGAACCGGTTGCCTTTTTCGTCATAGCTTGGTAAGTTTTCAATATATCAAATTGATTTCTTTTGCGGTTAAAAGCTAAACGATTGGCTTTAATTAAAAAATCTTTTCTTACGGATAGTGCGAAAAGATTTTTTTTATAATTTTTTTAAAAAAAGCAGAGGGGGTAGTCCATGGTAATTTTTGGCCAAAAAATTATTTTTTGCTTTATTCGCAAAAAAAACTTTCTAATTAATGCCAATACGGTTATCTATCCAACGCAATAGAAGTCAAGTCGATATCGAGAAAACTAAGCAAGTTATGACCAAAAAGGTAACCGCTTCTACTATTGCCTCTTTACGACCACTTTTTAGTAGAAGCGGTTGCCTTTTTCGTCATAGCTTGGTAAGTTTTCAATATATAAAATTGATTTCTTTTGCGGTTAATAGCTAAACGTATTGGCTTTAATTAAGAAATCTTTTCTTATGGATAGTGCGAAAAGATTTTTTTTATAATTTTTTGAAAAAAAGCAAAGGGGGTAGTCCATGGTAATTTTTGGCCAAAAAATTATTTTTTGCTTTATTCGCAAAAAAAACTTTCGAATTAATGCCAATACGGTTATCTATCCAACGCAATAGAAGTCAAGTCGATATCGAGAAAACTAAGCAAGTTATGACCAAAAAGGTAACCGCTTCTACTATTGCCTTTTTACGACTACTTTTTAGTAGAACCGGTTTTCTTTTTCATCATAGCTCGGTAAGTTTTCAATATATCAAATTGATTTCTTTTGCGGTTAATAGCTAAACGTATTGGCTTTAATTAAAAAATCTTTTCTTACGGATAGTGCGAAAAAAATTTTTTTATAATTTTTTGAAAAAAAGCAAAGGGGGTAGTCCATGGTAATTTTTGGCTAAAAAATTATTTTTTGCTTTATTTGCAAAAAAAACTTTCGAATTAATGCCAATACGGTTATCTATCCAACGCAATAGAAGTCAAGTCGATATCGAGAAAACTAAGCAAGTTATGACCAAAAAGGTAACCGCTTCTACTATTGCCTCTTTACGACCACTTTTTAGTAGAACCGGTTTCCTTTTTCATCATAGCTTGGTAAGTTTTCAATATATCAAATTGATTTCTTTTGCGGTTAATAGCTAAACGTATTGGCTTTAATTAAAAAATCTTTTCTTACGGATAGTGCGAAAAAAATTTTTTATAATTTTTGGAAAAAAAGCAAAGGGGGTAGCCCATGGTAATATTTGGCCAAAAAATTATTTTTTGCTTTATTCGCAAAAAAAACTTTCGAATTAATGCCAATACGGTTATCTATCCAACGCAATAGAAGTCAAGTCGATATCGAGAAAACTAAGCAAGTTATGACCAAAAAGGTAACCGCTTCTACTATTGCCTCTTTACGACCACTTTTTAGTAGAACCGGTTTTCTCTTTCATCATAGCTTGGTAAGTTTTCAATATATCAAATTGATTTCTTTTGCGGTTAATAGCTAAACGTATTGGCTTTAATTAAAAAATCTTTTCTTACGGATAGTGCGAAAAGATTTTTTTTATAATTTTTTGAAAAAAAGCAAAGGGGGTAGTCCATGGTAATTTTTGGCCAAAAAATTATTTTTTGCTTTATTCGCAAAAAAAACTTTCGAATTAATGCCAATACGGTTATCTATCCAACGCAATAGAAGTCCAGTCGATATCGAGAAAACTAAGCAAGTTATGACCAAAAAGGTAACCGCTTCTACTATTGCCTCTTTACGACCACTTTTTAGTAGAACCGGTTTTCTCTTTCATCATAGCTTGGTAAGTTTTCAATATATCAAATTGATTTCTTTTGCGGTTAATAGCTAAACGTATTGGCTTTAATTAAAAAATCTTTTCTTACGGATAGTGCGAAAAGATTTTTTTTATAATTTTTTGAAAAAAAGCAAAGGGGGTAGTCCATGGTAATTTTTGGCCAAAAAATTATTTTTTGCTTTATTCGCAAAAAAAACTTTCGAATTAATGCCAATACGGTTATCTATCCAACGCAATAGAAGTCCAGTCGATATCGAGAAAACTAAGCAAGTTATGACCAAAAAGGTAACCGCTTCTACTATTGCCTCTTTACGACCACTTTTTAGTAGAACCGGTTTTCTCTTTCATCATAGCTCGGTAAGTTTTCAATATATCAAATTGATTTCTTTTGCGGTTAATAGCTAAACGTATTGGCTTTAATTAAAAAATCTTTTCTTACGGATAGTGCGAAAAAAATTTTTTTATAATTTTTTGAAAAAAAGCAAAGGGGGTAGTCCATGGTAATTTTTGGCCAAAAAATTATTTTTTGCTTTATTTGCCAAAAAAACTTTCGAATTAATGCCAATACGGTTATCTATCCAACGCAATAGAAGTCAAGTCGATATCGAGAAAACTAAGCAAGTTATGACCAAAAAGGTAACCGCTTCTACTATTGCCTCTTTACGACCATTTTTCAGTAGAACCGGTTTCCTTTTTCATCATAGCTCGGTAAGTTTTCAATATATCAAATTGATTTCTTTTGCGGTTAATAGCTAAACGTATTGGCTTTAATTAAAAAATCTTTTCTTACGGATAGTGCGAAAAAATTTTTTTTTATAATTTTTTGAAAAAAAGCAAAGGGGGTAGTCCATGGTAATTTTTGGCCAAAAAATTATTTTTTGCTTTATTCGCAAAAAAAAACTTTCGAATTAATGCCAATACGGTTATCTATCCAACGCAATAGAAGTCCAGTCGATATCGAGAAAACTAAGCAAGTTATGACCAAAAAGGTAACCGCTTCTACTATTGCCTCTTTACGACCACTTTTTAGTAGAACCGGTTTTCTCTTTCATCATAGCTTGGTAAGTTTTCAATATATCAAATTGATTTCTTTTGCGGTTAATAGCTAAACGTATTGGCTTTAATTAAAAAATCTTTTCTTACGGATAGTGCGAAAAAATTTTTTTTATAATTTTTTGAAAAAAAGCAAAGTCCATGGTAATTTTTGGCCAAAAAATTATTTTTTGCTTTATTCGCAAAAAAAACTTTCGAATTAATGCCAATACGGTTATCTATCCAACGCAATAGAAGTCAAGTCGATATCGAGAAAACTAAGCAAGTTATGACCAAAAAGGTAACCGCTTCTACTATTGCCTCTTTACGACCACTTTTTAGTAGAAGCGGTTGCCTTTTTCGTCATAGCTTGGTAAGTTTTCAATATATTAAATTGATTTCTTTTGCGGTTAATAGCTAAACGTATTGGCTTTAATTAAAAAATCTTTTCTTACGGATAGTGCGAAAAAATTTTTTTATAATTTTTTGAAAAAAAGCAAAGGGGGTAGTCCATGGTAATTTTTAGCCAAAAAATTATTTTTTGCTTTATTCGCAAAAAAAAACTTTCGAATTAATGCCAATACGGTTATCTATCCAACACAATAGAAGTCAAGTCGATATCGAGAAAACTAAGCAAGTTATGACCAAAAAGGTAACCGCTTCTACTATTGCCTCTTTACGACCACTTTTTAGTAGAACCGGTTTTCTTTTTCATCATAGCTCGGTAAGTTTTCAATATATCAAATTGATTTCTTTTGCGGTTAATAGCTAAACGTATTGGCTTTAATTAAAAAATCTTTTCTTACGGATAGTGCGAAAAAATTTTTTTATAATTTTTTGAAAAAAAGCAAAGGGGGTAGTCCGTGGTAATTTTTGGCTAAAAAATTATTTTTTGCTTTATTTGCAAAAAAAACTTTCGAATTAATGCCAATACGGTTATCTATCCAACGCAATAGAAATCAAGTCGATATCGAGAAAACTAAGCAAGTTATGACCAAAAAGGTAACCGCTTCTACTATTGCCTCTTTACGACCACTTTTTAGTAGAACCGGTTTTCTTTTTCATCATAGCTCGGTAAGTTTTCAATATATCAAATCGATTTTTTTTGCGGTTAATAGCTAAACGTATTGGCTTTAATTAAAAAATCTTTTCTTACGGATAGTGCGAAAAAATTTTTTTTATAATTTTTTGAAAAAAAGCAAAGGGGGTAGTCCATGGTAATTTTTGGCCAAAAAATTATTTTTTGCTTTATTCGCAAAAAAAACTTTCGAATTAATGCCAATACGGTTATTTATCCAACGCAATAGAAGTCAAGTCGATATCGAGAAAACTAAGCAAGTTATGACCAAAAAGGTAACCGCTTCTACTATTGCCTCTTTACGACCACTTTTTAGTAGAACCGGTTTCCTTTTTCATCATAGCTTGGTAAGTTTTCAATATATCAAATTGATTTCTTTTGCGGTTAATAGCTAAACGTATTGGCTTTAATTAAAAAATCTTTTCTTACGGATAGTGCGAAAAAAATTTTTTTATAATTTTTTGAAAAAAAGCAAAGGGGGTAGTCCATGGTAATTTTTGGCCAAAAAATTATTTTTTGCTTTATTCGCAAAAAAAACTTTCGAATTAATGCCAATACGGTTATCTATCCAACGCAATAGAAGTCAAGTCGATATCGAGAAAACTAAGCAAGTTATGACCAAAAAGGTAACCGCTTCTACTATTGCCTCTTTACGACCACTTTTTAGTAGAACCGGTTTTCTTTTTCATCATAGCTCGGTAAGTTTTCAATATATCAAATTGATTTCTTTTGCGGTTAATAGCTAAACGTATTGGCTTTAATTAAAAAATCTTTTCTTACGGATAGTGCGAAAAAATTTTTTTATAATTTTTTGAAAAAAAGCAAAGGGGGTAGTCCATGGTAATTTTTGGCCAAAAAATTATTTTTTGCTTTATTCGCAAAAAAAACTTTCGAATTAATGCCAATACGGTTATCTATCCAACGCAATAGAAGTCAAGTCGATATCGAGAAAACTAAGCAAGTTATGACCAAAAAGGTAACCGCTTCTACTATTGCCTCTTTACGACCACTTTTTAGTAGAACCGGTTTTCTTTTTCATCATAGCTCGGTAAGTTTTCAATATATCAAATTGATTTCTTTTGCGGTTAATAGCTAAACGTATTGGCTTTAATTGAAAAGTCTTTTCTTACGGATAGTGCGAAAAGATTTTTTTTATAATTTTTTGAAAAAGCAAAGGGGGTAGTCCATGGTAATTTTTGGCCAAAAAATTATTTTTTGCTTTATTCGCAAAAAAAACTTTCTAATTAATGCCAATACGGTTATCTATCCAACGCAATAGAATTCAAGTCGATATCGAGAAAACTAAGCAAGTTATGACCAAAAAGGTAACCGCTTTTACTATTGCCTCTTTACGACCACTTTTTAGCAGAACCGGTTGCCTTTTTGGTCATAGCTTGGTAAGTTTTCAATATATAAAATTGATTTCTTTTGCGGTTAAAAGCTAAACGATTGGCTTTAATTAAAAAATCTTTTCTTACGGATAGTGCGAAAAGATTTTTTTTATAATTTTTTGAAAAAAAGCAGAGGGGGTAGTCCATGGTAATTTTTGGCCAAAAAATTATTTTTTGCTTTATTCGCAAAAAAAACTTTCTAATTAATGCCAATACGGTTATCTATCCAACGCAATAGAATTCAAGTCGATATCGAGAAAACTAAGCAAGTTATGACCAAGAAGGTAACCGCTTCTACTATTGCCTCTTTACGACCACTTTTTAGTAGAAGCGGTTGCCTTTTTGGTCATAGCTTGGTAAGTTTTCAATATATAAAATTGATTTCTTTTGCGGTTAAAAGCTAAACGATTGGCTTTAATTAAAAAATCTTTTCTTACGGATAGTGCGAAAAGATTTTTTTTATAATTTTTTGAAAAAGCAAAGGGGGTAGTCCATGGTAATTTTTGGCCAAAAAATTATTTTTTGCTGTATTCGCAAAAAAAACTTTCTAATTAATGCCAATACGGTTATCTATCCAACGCAAGAGAAGTCAAGTCGATATCGAGAAAACTAAGCAAGTTATGACCAAAAAGGTAACCGCTTTTACTATTGCCTCTTTACGACCACTTTTTAGCAGAACCGGTTGCCTTTTTGGTCATAGCTTGGTAAGTTTTCAATATATCAAATTGATTTATTTTGCGGTTAATAGCTAAACGTATTGGCTTTAATTAAAAAATCTTTTCTTACGGATAGTGCGAAAAAATTTTTTTTATAATTTTTTGAAAAAAAGCAAAGGGGGTAGTCCATGGTAATTTTTGGCCAAAAAATTATTTTTTGCTTTATTCGCAAAAAAAACTTTCTAATTAATGCCAATACGGTTATCTATCCAACGCAATAGAAGTCAAGTCGATATCGAGAAAACTAAGCAAGTTATGACCAAAAAGGTAACCGCTTCTACTATTGCCTCTTTACGACCACTTTTTAGTAGAACCGGTTTTCTTTTTCATCATAGCTCGGTAAGTTTTCAATATATCAAATTGATTTCTTTTGCGGTTAATAGCTAAACGCATTGGCTTTAATTAAAAAATCTTTTCTTACGGATAGTGCGAAAAAAAATTTTTGTATAATTTTTTGAAAAAAAGCAAAGGGGGTAGTCCATGGTAATTTTTGGCCAAAAAATTATTTTTTGCTTTATTCGCAAAAAAAACTTTCGAATTAATGCCAATACGGTTATCTATCCAACGCAATAGAAGTCAAGTCGATATCGAGAAAACTAAGCAAGTTATGACCAAAAAGGTAACCGCTTCTACTATTGCCTCTTTACGACCACTTTTTAGTAGAACCAGTTTCCTTTTTCATCATAGCTTGGTCAGTTTTCAATATATCAAATTGATTTCTTTTGCGGTTAATAGCTAAACGTATTGGC
The DNA here is from genome assembly GCA_947397855.1 of Thelaira solivaga. Lineage (NCBI taxonomy): Eukaryota > Metazoa > Arthropoda > Insecta > Diptera > Tachinidae > Thelaira > Thelaira solivaga. Next base: position 53,882,627 of record OX377613.1, on the reverse strand, counting down.
TTTAATTAAAAAATCTTTTCTTACGGATAGTGCGAAAAAATTTTTTTTATAATTTTTTGAAAAAAAGCAAAGGGGGTAGTCCATGGTAATTTTTGGCCAAAAAATTATTTTTTGCTTTATTCGCAAAAAAAAACTTTCGAATTAATGCCAATACGGTTATCTATCCAACGCAATAGAAGTCAAGTCGATATCGAGAAAACTAAGCAAGTTATGACCAAAAAGGTAACCGCTTCTTCTATTGCCTCTTTACGACCACTTTTTAGTAGAACCGGTTTCCTTTTTCATCATAGCTTGGTAAGTTTTCAATATATCAAATTGATTTCTTTTGCGGTTAATAGCTAAACGTATTGGCTTTAATTAAAAAATCTTTTCTTACGGATAGTGCGAAAAAATTTTTTTTATAATTTTTTGAAAAAAAGCAAAGGGGGTAGTGCATGGTAATTTTTGGCCAAAAAATTATTTTTTGCTTTATTCGCAAAAAAAACTTTCGAATTAATGCCAATACGGTTATCTATCCAACGCAATAGAAGTCAAGTCGATATCGAGAAAACTAAGCAAGTTATGACCAAAAAGGTAACCGCTTCTACTATTGCCTCTTTACGACCACTTTTTAGTAGAACCAGTTTCCTTTTTCATCATAGCTTGGTCAGTTTTCAATATATAAAATTGATTTCTTTTGCGGTTAATAGCTAAACGTATTGGCTTTAATTAAAAAATCTTTTCTTACGGATAGTGCGAAAAGATTTTTTTTATAATTTTTTGAAAAAAAGCAGAGGGGGTAGTCCATGGTAATTTTTGGCCAAAAAATTATTTTTTGCTTTATTCGCAAAAAAAAACTTTCTAATTAATGCCAATACGGTTATCTATCCAACGCAATAGAATTCAAGTCGATATCGAGAAAACTAAGCAAGTTATGACCAAGAAGGTAACCGCTTCTACTATTGCCTCTTTACGACCACTTTTTAGTAGAACCGGTTGCCTTTTTGGTCATAACTTGGTAAGTTTTCAATGTATCAAATTGATTTCTTTTGCGGTTAATAGCTAAACGTATTGGCTTTAATTAAAAAATCTTTTCTTACGGATAGTGCGAAAAGATTTTTTTTATAATTTTTTGAAAAAAAGCAAAGGGGGTAGTCCATGGTAATTTTTGGCCAAAAAATTATTTTTTGCTTTATTCGCAAAAAAAACTTTCGAATTAATGCCAATACGGTTATCTATCCAACGCAATAGAAGTCAAGTCGATATCGAGAAAACTAAGCAAGTTATGACCAAAAAGGTAACCGCTTCTACTATTGCCTCTTTACGACCACTTTTTAGTAGAACCGGTTTCCTTTTTCATCATAGCTTGGTAAGTTTTCAATATATCAAATTGACTTCTTTTGCGTTTTATAGCTAAACGTATTGGCTTTAATTTTTATTTATAATATAAAAAAAAAAACAAATTTTTTTTTTTCGAATTAAAGCCAATACACTTAAAGCACAATATTATTGTAATTATTTTTGTCTTTTTTTACTTCAGGCCTGGTCCATCTTTCGCTCGATTACATTAAATTATTGGAATTTTCGAAGCAATTTAAAAAAAATGGAAGCTTTACGTTGTATAAAAAAGCCTTTAAAATGTATATCTTTTCATTACACTTAAATAAAATTAAAGATTTTTATTGAAAATTATACATAAACTGTTTTTTTTTATAGAAGTGTCTTATTCATATTACGCAAATCTTGAAGGCATTTTTGTAACTTTTTTACAAAACTTTTTATAAAAAAAAAAGTGAATACATTGAACCCATTTTTGTAGAGTTCAATAACAATTAAATAACCTCTCAATAGAAATAAAAATTAAGTTGATAACAATTTTCTTTTAGAAGCTGTAACCTTTTAAAAACAATTTTGTTAGGGGGTTCTTTTTATGTGGGAAGGAGTGTATATTATTTAAACATTTATACAGTATTATTATTTTTAGAGTCTAGAAAATTTGGTTGCTAAAAATTAGTAAATTTTAAAAGAAACTGTTGCTTATTCGGCCTAAGAGAATAAAAATTAAGGGTATTTTTAGCGAAGACAGCAAACGGTAAAATTGCGTCGATTTCAATTTCTTAAGAGAAAGTTAAATTTGGCATTGCACGTTACAGAAGTCTATTTGTAGCTAAAAATTGCTAAATTTAATTTTTAGCTTTTTGGTGATGGAAATTTAGCTTTAGCAACTTACAGAATAAGGCTACGTACCCCTTCATCATAAAAACTGATTTATTCACTACTGGGAAATTTTGTAAATTGTATTTAAGATAATATAAAAAAAATTTGTTCATGTTAAATAACTCACAAAACTGATAATTCCATTCCAATGAGTTTTAAATATTTGGATACGTACACACAGAAAACAACTTCGGTTGTGAGAAGTAAATTTGTTTCCAATCAAAAATTCAGTTTTGATAATCAAATTTTTTAATCTTGACAATAGAAATTCGGTCTTATATCTCGAAATATTTTTAACAGAATTAATTTTTGGCCTGTATTATCAAATTCTAGTTGCTACAACTAAGAAATTTGATTATCACAAATGAATTTTTGACTAGAAGCAAATTTGTTTCTCACAACCGAAGTTGTTTTCTGTGTGTATTCACTAACTCAAAATATTATCATATGAGAAAGTAAATCAAATAAAAACTATTGGGATAAAAATCCAATTTTTTTTAAACCCTTAAAAAGTTAAATTCACATCTGTTAGTATGTATGTATTAGTATTATTTAGTATTTACTTGTTACATGTCTCTGAAACAATTTATTTAAAACTTCTTTGCATTTATTTTGAGAGATAGAGATTATTTAATTGTTGTTATCCTTATGTTTTCTAACACAATAAAAGAATTTTATTGTTCTCCTGCATATGCCTATTGGTATATAATTTTTTTTTATTTATCTTCAAACGGAATTGTATTCAATCGGCATTTGTCATCTTATCTTGTTGTTAACATTATTTTTACTCTTTTAACTAAATTTTTTTTTTTTCAATTTTGCTTCAAAGATTTTGTTTATTTTTATTTAAGCAAAAATTGGATTTAGGCTTACCGCAATTGTTGTTAAATAAAAACAATTTACAAAGATTGTTGCTTGTCGCTTAAAGTTTGTTTGCATAAACAACAATTGCTGTAAATGTAAATGATTAACAAAGTAAGTGAATGGAATTGATTAATTGTGTACTCTATTGCGCTATATAATTTAAGGAAATTAAAGTAAATTGTTTTTATTGATTGAATAAAAATTGCAATTAATTATTTTGATATGAAATAAAAAAGTTTTAATGATTTTTTTTTTCAATTTAATTTCAAATGTTTTACGGTATAAGATAAAATTCTAAAATAAATTGTTAATTAACTAGCAAAAACCATACGCTACACTAGGTTACTTACGTTAGCATAACATTTTCTTTTCTGTTGCTATTCCTTAGTAGAGCCGTAGATAACGGCACTTCAGTATTTATTATCAAACAAGGGCTGCAATAACTTAGCTTTCTGTAAGGTTGCTTTCTTAAGTCTTATGTTTTAATTCTGCCGTTAAACAAAAAAATTAAAGTTTTAAAATAAAATCAAGAAAAGCACTGCACTTGATAAGAATAATTGTGCATTGCTTCTCGATGATGCTTCTTTGGATTTATCAAGTGGCTTAGTACTCGTTTACACTGCCGAACATTTGGAAGAAAAACATCTGGAATTTGCTTTTGGTTTTTTTATTCTTGTACACACAGAATTATTGTTAATATTTGCACACAAAACAAAAAATTACCTTTATTTTGAATAAAAGCGAAATTTTAGTTCCTGTGAAATTTTCATTAGCCTCGAAGGGAAAATTGGTAACAGGAATTTTACATGAAATTTTATTCACGGCATCAGTGCAGAGTGAATGTATAATAAAGACGGATTTATTAAATTTTCCAAGTATTCAAGAGCAAAACAATACATTTTTGTAATTTACGAATGGTTCTTATGTTAAAAATGTGAACTGGATAATGTGAACTGGATAAACGATTTTATCAGGAGATAATTTAATTTTTTGCAGGCAGACCACCTCCTTTTAATTCAAATTACTAATGGCATTTTTTATTCTTAAAAAAACATTCTGCTTCTAAATTACGTAATATTTTAAACAGGTTGCCTAAAATTGCACAAAGTGATGCCTTTTTTATGGTTTCAATAGAACAAAAAATAGTTTATCATGCAACTTTTTCATATGTTTACCTTTAAAGCGATTTGGGAAATCCGATTACTGATAAACAGCTGACACAAAAAAACTTTGCACCTAAAATAAAATAAAAATTAATTTTTGAAAAATAAGACCTCAAGCTTAACAAAATAGCCATTTTAATTAAAAGGAAAAAGGTCAAATAAAACTTACTAATAAATTAATTTTTGCTTCAAAAGTGTCCAATAATAGATTTTTATGAAGAATATCTTGACGGAGAAAATGTTGAATCTCTTGTTTCATATAAATATAAATAAAATAATTTACTTAATTGTATAAACAAGTAGTTGACACAGTTGTATAAAAGGGCAATATCTCACCCTCACTTATAAATTGAGTGCAACCCGTGTATCATTTTAGCATCTTTTATATGCAACATGTTGAGAACAGAACATGATATTGATTTTAACTATTAAATTTTTTTGATCATAGAAAGCAAACATTCTTGGATGGTAGAATATATGCAGCACTTTTATTAGAAAAGAAAACGGCATTATAATAAACTACATGTTTTTACCCGGTTTCTAGCGGTGTCGGCCGCTCGTTTTATCTATGTGTAGGGATTCATAGGCTAAGGAGATTGCATACATACAAATTCAGAACAACCTGTTGGAAATCTGGTTTTTGATTAGCTGTTTTTACCCGGTTCCGTGTGCTCTATACAAAATGGCGACGTTTGAACTGAACCGCATAAAAGTAAGCGTTTTCGATCTTAGAAAATATAGTGACCATTCTAAGAATATATTGAGAAAATCCATTTAAAAAAAAAATTTAATTGTTAAATCTTTGAATAATGCACGCAAAAGTGGTCATAGCGTTGTGTTAAATTGCCTATGTTATTAGCAAAGAAAATGCCATAAATTGATAAATTTAATATTATAGAAAATTATTTGTGTTTGGCAGTAAAAAGTAGGTGAACAGCTTAAAGCAAAAAAAGTGAACAAAACCAGGGAAAAATTTATTAACGATAAAAATAATTTGCAGGGAATTTTTTTACGATTGCTATTCCAGTGAAAGTGAACAAAATTCTATATTCATGACTGTCAACAAAATAAAAGCGACGTTCTCTTTCCCACCTATAATATGCTACCAAAGTAAATGTTTCTAAACGGGCACTTAGCAAAAACAATAAAACTACGGATTTCAAATTTAAATTAATGATATAAATTACTCTTAGCAGGGTAACATCATATATGGACGTGCAATTTAAAACCAACCATTTCAACACTTTTTGTTTTAATACATTTACTCTTACACTGTAACAAACAGTATTCATATTAAACAGGTGCCTGGTTTAATCACTTGAGAAAATACAAACAATAAAAAAAAAATATTTTCAAATTATAAATTCGTTACTGAAATATTTATGTGAGGGTTTTAATATTTATTGAGAAGGTTTTCTAAATTTCTATGATTTTCATTTAGTTTATTAAACTAAGCTGAGCATGTTGAAGGCCTCAATTTCTTTTGTACCTGTTATATTTTTCTTGTTACTGTGGCAGCTAATAAAAACATTAATCGCCACAAAATGAGTATAATTAAATTCCCTCTTATTTTAGGCTTTAATTCTCATTGTTGTTACTACATTTTCAGTTTGATATTTAGTTGGAATTAAACATTTTGGTTTTGTTTTTGTTATTGATTAAAAAATAATGAATTTTGCATTTGGTTAATCAAAAAAATTCTTTCAGTGAAGGTAATGGTGGGGCTGTAGCACATACTGTAAATGCCTGTTAATTTATTTGTTTCCAAATTATTAAATGTTTTGGATACTGTGGACTCACACACTAAAAAAAATATATTTTTTATATGAAGAAAACTATCGTTCGTTTCTTATTCAGACGACAAACAGCTGATTTGCAGCTTCTTAAAAATGTTTTACAAGAAAATTCTTATGAAAAGAAAATCGAATTTCTATATGAAATTGAGGCTCACTAAAAAATGTTTTTCTTTTAGTACTCACTTGTTTGCTTGTTGTTGCTTGAATATTTTTTCTTATAAAATGAACACAAAACGCACAGAAACAGCTTAAATTATAAATAAAATTTGTTTTCTATCTTCCAATATTGATTTTTTTAACAATTAAAAATGAATTAAAAAATAAAATAAAATTTGAGTTTTTGTCTACAGCTTGTTTTTGGTGAATGTGCTTGTATGTTTTATATTTTTCTTTCTGCTTTCTTTGGTTGAAAGCTTCAGTAGTGTTTCATGTTGTTTTTTTAGAGTATATTTATAGCTTATAGCGGGTTTTGTTTAAAACTGGCGTTTGTATTGTAAGACTTGCGGTAAATAACGTATAGTCAAAAGTAAGTGAGCCCCGTTTCCAGTCAAAAATGAGTGACTAAGTCGCTTCGAATCGATATAGTTAGCCTGGCAGTTAATTCTTTTTATTTTTGAACTATTTCGTTATTGAACATCAAAAATTTAAAAAAAAAATTTCCAATCTTGGGGTTGTGGGTTCATTTCCTGCCTAGACTATCTAATAAATTTATAAATCTGTATAAATAACATTCATTTTCTGTTTGTTTGAATTTTTGTCTTCTAAGGGTTTTTTTTTTGAAATTTTACCCATGTGATCTCTATACTCCAATTAAAGTCAACATATACTTTTTGACAAGGCACGCCCATTTTGAAGCCCACCTTTCAACAATATTCACTCACTACTGTTTATAAAGATGCTTGCTAGTATTTAATTTAAGCCTGAAATTATGCTTTGAAATATTTTATTTATCATTTTAGTTGGTGCCTCTGCTAATAATGCTAGCAAAGGCATGAGCCACGTTATTGTTTTTATTTGGATAGGTTTTTTTTACCGATTAAAATTATATTTATAAACAGGGTTCATTAGAAATTTTTATATACGATTAAGCAAGAGGTTGGCAGAGACCGGGCAAAAACATCTATTATAGTAAAAAAATAAATTAAGTTACATTTAACTACTTCCAATTATATATTTTGAATCAAACATATACTTTCAGCCACTTTTCTAAATGCTTTACAAGAACAATAAATACTTTATAATTTGGGGCTTGTATTAAAAAGGAAATATTGTTTAAGTGTGTAATAAATATAGCGACAGTTTGTGTTATTAGAAAGGCAGCTGCCACGGCACTATTTCTGTATTGATTGATCTTTTTTCTTCTGTAAAACAAAACACAAATAATAACGAAACTTAATACAAACGATTTGCCAAGGACACATGGTGAAACAAAATCAATGAAATATTTTAATCAATGCAAAGCAAACATTTCATTTAGCCATCCTAAATATCAAATAATCAAATGCTACTGATACAAAATAAAAAGATTTGAACTAATAAATTTACGCTCGATTTGACAAACGATCAAAATTGAAAGCGACAATTAAATGCAAAAAATACAACAACAACTCCAACAAAAAGATCACAGCACTTCGCAAAGATCAATTGAAAAACATTTAGAAGAGAAAAAAAGCAAAACAAGCGGCGGTATTGATTACAAAACGACTTCTGTACTGCTTAAAGTAAATCGAACAAAATACTTGTACTTTGCTAACACAGGTCATTTACTGACTATTTTATTTGTCTCTGTTTTAATATCGTTTTCCTTTATTCTTTATTTGTAATCGATATGCAGTGTTAACTTTAAGATATTGAAAATGATACAATCAGGGAAAAGACTTTGGTTTCATTTTGAGGCAGCAGTTCTTTTTAGTAAAAGAAAGTGGAAGACATTTAAGCATCGTAATGATACAAAAAGAAAAGAAAATCAAGAGGGAATGAACACACATACACAGATTAATAGATAAATACATGTTATCGAAGCATGGGAGGAAAGAAAATAAAAACAAATGAAACGATGGCTGTAAGATGCCGTTGAACTGATAACATTAAAATTGAAAATTAACAATCAATATTACAGCTATAAATACACTCTTTTTCAAACACACACAAACACACTTGTAAAAGCTTTAGCATAAAATATCTCTGCATACAAGGTTCGTGTATGTGTTGATATTTTATATTTCTTTTTAGTTTTTCCATTTTAAAATGAAATTAAAGTTTGTTTTTTTTTTCTTTCTTAAACTCTTTTATTGTAACGGGCGCCAATTTGAATCTTTAAGATCAACATCACCAGCAGCTTCTACAGCTTCTCCGCCAACTTTAAACAATTAACGTTCATTTATTCTTTTACTTATAGACAACCTTACATACATACGAGTACATACATATATGGATATGTATCGTACGTGTTTTAGAAAATAAAATTATTGGTTGTGTTAAAACAGAAGCTAGAAAAGGTAGATTATACAAACAAATAAAATGATAGCGTTAATTGCTCTGCACAAGAGAATGAACCATAAAAAGGGAATAATGGTCGACTACTTTCGTTACTACTTTAAGGTAAATACAAGTACATAATTTATTGAAAAAATTAAAGTTTCTTTCTCTTGCTGTTATCAAAAATTATGTGTTATATGTTGCTATAGATTTTTATATGGCTACATATAAGATATCGATTTATTGAAGTCTAGTGGGACTTTATTGTTCCTTTCTTTAGTATGGCTGTCTGTTTATTCGCCACTACTTAGTTGCTAATTGTATTTAACCTTCACGCTTGAGGGCATATGAGGGAAAATTAAGATTCCTACTTAGATTGTAAAATATATAAAAGCTAATATTTTCTAACAAAATTTAATCTTTATTCGTGCCTAATTCTAATTTAGGTTAGTGTGCAAAATCCATATTTTCTAAAAATTTCCATGAGAATATCGTGGAAAATAATGCATTTTGCATACATTGCATAAATTGGTATTACGCATGAATAAAGATTAAATTCTGTTAAACTTTATAATTCCAAATAATTTAATATTATAAAATAAAATTTTTTTAATGAAAAGTTGAGGGTTCATGAGCCACAACTACAATTGTGTAAAAGGCATTCCCCACTTCAGAACAGCCATGAGTAAGTTTTCTTTTTTTTTTAGATAAATGGTTTGAATAATTAATATAATTTTCTATAATAAAATTATGTCGAATTTTGTCCGATGATTTCTCAAGACCACAAACCACAACAAACCTTAACTTTTTATGAATGTAATAGTTGCTTTAAGATAACTCTTAGATACCCTTCACGACAAATGTGACATGGACATGGACATGAGTTTCGTCAGTGCAGATTATTTTGTTAAAAAATTCTCCTTTCCTTTTTTTTTTTTTTTTTGAAAAAATGTTTCAATAATAAAAACACGTTGTTCCTTATTGTAAAGTTCCACATTAACTAAACTGAATGTGTTTAGATTTTGAAAAAAAAAAATTGAGAATAACAATTACAAATAGAGAAAAAATGCAGCAAAATTAAAATGATACCTAAATTTTGGACACCCTATAAAAAAAATTTTTGTATAAAAATTAATATAAAAACATTTTGTATAAAAAACATTTTAAAAATGCTATTCAATTGCAAATTTCCAGGTTCAATCCCGGTCAGGTCCAAAATAATTTTTTTTAATCTTGTACATAAAACTTTTTAAAAATTTTTTATTCAAAATTTTTTATACTAAATTTTTTATAGAAAATTTTTATAAAAAAAATTTTGTATAAAAAATTTTTATACAAAAATTTTATAAAAAAATTTTATGAAAAAAAATTTTTATAAAAAAATTTTATATAAAAAATTGTGAAAAAATTTTGTATAAAAAATTTTTAAAAAGATTAAAAAAAATTATTTTGGACCTGACCGGAATTGAACCTGGAAATCTGCAATTGAACATAATAATAAAAAAATTTTGTATAAAAAATTAATATTATATAAAAAAATTTTTTATAGAAAATTTCTTATACAAAATTTTATAAAAAAATTTTATAAAAATATTTTATGTCAAAAATTTTGTATAAGAAATTTTGTATAAAAATTTTTTAAAAAGTTTTATGTACAAGATTAAAAAAATTTTTTTTGACCTGACCGAGATTGAACTTGGAAATCTGCAATTGAACAGCATTTTTTAAATGTTTGATCTGAACAGTTATTAAATTTTCCTCAAGCATATTTTTCCTTTGCGCGTAATTACTTTCTTTTATTAAACCTTCTTTACTTAATATAGAAATCTATATCATTAACTTTAACTGAATAGTGTAGGGTAAATTTGAATGAAGAAGAAAAAACATGTATAAGACAAGTGATAAATGCTGATTACGGTTTTAAAAAACTATATTTATTGGTGTCTTGATAAAATTTCATCAATAACAACTTTTGACTAACACTATGCACTTATCGTACGTATTCAATATGAATTTCAATAACTAAAACAAAGAAGCAAAACAAAAAGCAGAAATGAATGTTTTACAAAAGATGGGTTAGACGATGCTGATGATCCATAAAAAAAAAGCACTGACAAGAATAAAATCGTGAGAAATCTTTAATAAATACTAACCAAGTCAAAGAAGTCACTCTTCAAACAAGATGCATAGATAAGCTACAATTAAAAAAACTCCAAATACTAAAAGAAGCTTGAAAAGAAATGAAAATGACGAAGAATGCAAGAAGTAAAAACAAAACAATATAAAAAAGTTTCCAAAACGGCAGCACAATATTTTCCATAATTTGGTTAACAATCATTTAATTTGATGGAAGAAAATTATTGTATTTTAAGCAACAACTAACACAAACTCATTTGCAGCTTCTTAATCATATTCTCCACTTTTATATTGAGAGTGATAATCATCAAAATATCAAAAACCTCACAAGGTGTCTGCCTGGCGGAGGGCTATCAAATGTGAATCTTTTTGTTGGCGGCTGTTGATGATGTTGATTGTTGTTGCAGTTGTTAGGAATTTAGAAAAAAAGAAAAGAAAAATTAAAATAAAACATAAACATAAACCACACAAAACAATATTCCTAACGAGCTGCCAAAAATACATTTAAAAACCTTACACAAACACACTAACATACATACAACAATGTAGGTGGCTGATTATATTAATGAAGGCCTCTAAAGTTAATAACACACTGAGAAATTTTTTTTAATTAAATTGCAATAAATACAAAAGCAACAACTTTAATTTAAGAAAAAACTATTTTTAAAAAACTAAGTTGTCTAATTAAAAATATTATTGAAATTTTTTTAATTTTAAAAAATTCTTCGCATACGACTTTTTTTTCAGTGCAGCCACCTGAAGAACAACATGATCGTATCAGCAATTTTTTAATAACAGTTTTTCGAATTGGGTTTTACTTCTTCTCTTAATGTTTATCTAAAAAAATAAAATAAAAAAACAACCTGATACCAGCAGCTGTGTCATCCATCATATTTTTTTGATTTAGAGAATTTCTATTTAGAGAATTATAGATCTAAACGTTTGTATACAATTTCATAATTTCATTATCTTATTTTAATTAAACAGAGAGATAAATACAAGTTGGTTTCCATAATTTTAAATAATTGAAACTGCTGCTTTCTATAGAATAAAATTCAATGAATTAATTTTAACTGGTTTAAGGGAGAATCTGAATATGATCATTGATCACACACAACAAAAAGGTTTCAAGCAGAGATTGTTAACAATAACCTGATAGAACATGAAATGATTTATATTAAATGCAATGAGAGCACTATTTGACAAATAGTAAAATGCACTCAAACTGCACTTAGTATGTCTTTACTCCAAGTGTGAGGGAATATTTGTTTTAAGGAGCGCAAGTTATTGCTACTTTTAAGCAACAAGTTCATGCTCTAAGTCAAACAAAAACAGTTTATTAAAAATTCACTACATAGAAATTAGCAATATGAAAATGGCAATAATATATTGAAAGAGAGAAAGAGGAATTTTTAATATTTTTCCAAAAAAAAAAAAAATTAAATAGCTTTAGGGCCATTAGTACAAGTTAAAGATAGTTAAAGTTAAGGTTTTATAAGTCAAATATCAAGCTTTTGGTTTTATTATATTAAAAAAAATATTGTACCTCTTGCCCAAAAGATTGATGTAGATTTTAAAGTAAAAGTAAAATTTAAATTTATTTAATTTCAATAACGTTTACTTTAAAGTCTAAGTTAACTAGTAATAAGGAAGAAAATCACAAATTGACTTCCAAAAGAATTTTGAATACAATATTCTATACCTTGAGAGGAAAAACTTTGTTAAAGAATTTTATTTGAAATAAATTTACTGTGACACTCACTAGATGTCGACCAGGTGCTTTATTTTTACTAAAACACAATTAGCTTAAGTTTACGAGTATGTTTTTTATGTAAATATTTAAATTTCTCAAGCTATTGCTACGCAATTATATTTGACTTGCTTAGTTGCTAGAATTAGAATCAGAATTATTAACCGGAACAAGTCACCTACATACTACGACTAAAATAGACCTATTTTGAGTGGCACTACTCAAATGTTATTGTATTTATTAGGAATTCCTTATATGATTTGTACGCCATGTCAAACAGTTTTAAATAGTACTGCCTAAAGTAACGAACATGGGCTCAAATCTCACTATTGCAGTGACGCAGTAACAGGTGGGCTAAAAGAAATAACCCTATTGGAAGAAGCTCTTATTTTTGTGAACTAGACAGATGTAGAATACAAGTGAATAAACCATAGAGCGATACACTCCCTAAGAACGCGGAATAATCGAAGTGGACGATTTTTCAACCAAAATCATAATGAGCGACGAGGCTCATTTCTACCTCAACGGGTACGTGAACAAGCAAAACTATCACTTCTGGGGTACCGGAAACCCACGAGTGATGCACGAGGAGCCATTACACCTGCTCAAAGTGACTGCATGGTGCGCTGTTCACGCTGGAGGAGTCATCGGGCTGGTCAAACGACAATGGTGGACGGTGCGCGCTATAGGGCCATGTTAACCGAGTTTTTTCTGCCGCATTTGAACGAGTTAGAACTGGAGGACATGTGGTTCCAACTGGACGGAGCAACGGCACACATTTCATTTTCACTTAGAAAAAAATGAGAAACAAATAAGACCTGATGACTTCTTTTGGCCCACCTTGTATGTGTTCTTTTCGTCTTCTTTAGATAACCTACAGAGGTCGTTATAGCAGATGCTTATTTTTGCCAAGTGTTTCAATATTTTGCAATTCCCACTAATTAATCGCGTAACAATGGGAATTTCTGACCGAGTCAGTCCCAGTACGTCATTTGTTCCTTTTCAAAAAGAGAATACCATGATTGCATTCGCTGCTCTGAAATCCCTAGTTTTCAATCAATATTATTACTATTCTTTATTTAGCTTATACTACAGCTTCAAGACAGTCCACACAATGGTTTTTAATCAATGACGAGTTCATCTGCCTCTTCATTGGCTACAAATCCACTATGATCTGGCTAGTTGGTCCCCATTATTTTATGATAATGTATTTGGAAGTGTTAAACAATCCCAGACCAGTTTTGGTCTTACTTACAAATAAGTTGCTAGAACCCGCCTAAATTGATCATCATAAAATATTAAATACATAAAATGAAAATGAAAAAGAGTTAATAAGAAAAAAACGTGTTTCAGTGGCGCCAACAAATCCCCTGCTGATTTTCACAACCTTTTAACCAAAAATATTATAAATACATAAATTATGTAGGCATGTTTGTATGGGTTCTGGTGGCATAAAAGCAGAGACAAAAATGTGAATGTAAATGAAATAAATAGCAGAGTAAACAGACACAAAAGTAACTACGTATTATCATAATCAAATGCTCCTCATTTGAAATTGTTAAAGGGGTAGGCAGCATCCACAATAAAAAATCTTAATTTTTATGATGCATCATCTCATAAAACAGTATAAGAGAAAAAGGTGTCTTAAATTTCACAAAAGGACATCAATCAAATTAAAAATAAAATTTTTTTTTTGAGTTTAGTTTTACTTACAAAACGCTCGTATTTGGTGTTGTGAATGACCTTAGAAATCCAGTGATACAACAAGTGTTCACATAAAAACGAATGAACAACAGGCATCTTAGATTCGATATTCAATATTCTATATTTCAAAGAACAAGAATCTAACAAGTGTATTCGTTGATCTGTTACAAAGCACACATACACATGTATTTATGAATGTGTTTAGAATAACCTGTGTAAGTGTACGAAACCATTAATTTAGTTCTAACGTTCGATGATGATGATAATGATGATGACGATTAGAGTCATGAATCATTTTGTTTTATTTGTTTGTTTCATCAAAATTTAATTGTTTTTTATTGAATTTCACGTTAGTTATTTTTTATGGATTCTGATTTCTGTTATTTCTGTTGTTGTCATGTCATATCATTAAATATTCATTTATTTTAACTTGAAAAAATTTAATAAGATTTTGATTTTTGATTTAATGACTGATAATGGATTTGTTGTTATTTTGAGGTTTCTGCTGTCATTTGTGTTTCATGTTGCTTTTCATAATTAAATAGTATGACAAAATATTTTATGCTTGTCTAATTTATAGCTCTATTATCTATCAGGTGGTGTGCAGTTGTTTCCAACAATATACTTTTGTCTAGACTTGCTTAATGCAGACATTTTATAGATCACAATATCGATTTCATTGTAAAAACTCAGCTGCAATAAATTTCGTTTCATTACGTTTGTAAACTTAAAAATCTATAAAGTTTAAGAAAAAATATCCAAATAAGTAAATCAAATGAATAATTGAAAAATACACAGTTATTATGATCAATAAAACAAACACTGCAATAGTTGTATGGTAAATCGCTAGTTTTTTTTTTTTGATTCTAATTCCAACCTATTTTTAAAACCGTTTCTACAGCAAAATAATTTATTTAAACTGAATTTAAAAAATTATTTCCTGGTCTTATTTCGCTTAAAATCTAGGTCACTTTACTGCTACATAGTCTTGGCGAGTAGCTGGTTCAAAACGGAGTCTTGCGACTCTAATTGAGGGTCGTCAGGCCGCCACTTAAATCAACCAACCATCCAACTTCAAAATCTTTTCAAATACACATAGTCTTCTTTTGCCGTTTAATCAATTTCGTAATAACACCAACTATAGTATAGGGTGGTCCAACGAAAAGTCACGGTGTGAATTGTAACCAAAAAAAAATTTCAGAGAATTATCTTAATAATTCTTATTACGATACTTAGCAGGATCTATGACAATTTTGTATGAAACAAAATGTCGGCCAAATAATCGTCATGGCTTCGGTGGCATATCTCAATCCGATGGTCCATATTTTATATTACTCTGCAACATATTTGAGGTTCAATGTCGCATATGCGCCGAATTATCTCATCCTTTATCTCTTGAATTGTTCTTGGCTTATTGACATATACTTTTTCTTTTTAAATATCCCTAAAGAAAGAAGGATAACGGTGTCAAATCACATGATTGTGGAGTCCAATTAACATCGTCAAGACATAAGATAACACAGCCACTGAATTTCTCGCTTACAAGAGTCATTGTTTCTTTGGCTGTGTGATAAGTGACACCATCCTGTTAAAAGCACATAACGTCCAGATTCTTATACTCAATTTCTGGCCACAAAAAGTTTGTTATCATTTCGCGATAGAAAATACCATTTACGGTTAAAGTTTACTGCTCTTCTGCCATACTATCGAGAACAGCAGCAATATTTTCCGCACAACAATTTGGATGAGCATGTGAGCAGGTGAGCAGGTGCTTTCACAGTTCCTACTGAAATTTTGCACACAATTCTCGAGTATGCTGACCAAAAAAGAAAAAACACGAAGTTTACAAAGTGAATTTTGATTTGAACGTAAAAGGCTTCAACAATCCTAATGCGCCGCTCAATTACGAACCTCTCGATGATTGAATTTGTCAAACACTGAGACAGAGAAATATCAAATTAAGTTGGGCAAAAAACTTGACGTTAAAATGTGACTCATTAAAATCTTGCATTATGGTTCAGCCACACTTTACTTTGAAAAAAATCTTTTAATTGAGAAAAAATTCAAGTTAATCAAGACAATAAGTAGTGTTCTGTATTCCGAATACAAATATTTTATTAGGAATTGAAAAATTCAGCACCTCATTACTACTCTGTGGTCCCTTTTAAGGTTTTAAAAATTTTGTTTTTAATTTATTTTGAGTGCCAAATTATTGGTAGAATTAAAAAAACATAAACGTTTTCATTTTATAAGAAGAAACAAATTTAATTCCCCACTTTTTCAAATCCGTGTGGAATACAGAACATGTACCAATAAATAAAAAAAAGATTTAATTTAATTAAATTGTCATCAAAGATTTTGATGGCAAAGAAAACTTTCTTTTCAAGCCTGAAACCAAATCGTCGAATGCAACAAAAGGAAACATGTTTTACTGAAATATTAAAAATTTAAACAAAATTTCAATAGACTTGCGACGTTTTAAACTTTTATTTGTTAATTTGAAAAATTCTTTAAAATATTTTTAATATCTGGCTTATAAAAATAAAAATTTAAACTTTAAGCGTTTCTATTGCCATGTATTGCCATGTACACACAGAAAACCACTTCGTTTGTGAGAACTAAATTTCTTTCCAATCAAAAATTCATTTTTGGTAATAAAATTTTTTAGTTCTAGCAACGAGAATTAGATAATATAGCCCAAAATTTAGTTCTCTTAAAATTATTTCGATCTGTAAGACTGATTTTCTATTGTCAAGATTAAAAAATTCGACTGCAACAACTGAATTTTTAATTGTAAATCGAAGTTGTTTTCTGTGTGTACCTACAAATGCCTATAAGCGTTTAAAAGCTTTAGTTTGATAAGATGTGTTTAAATGAACATTTAGAATTATAATGCCGGCAACAATTTTCTTATAAATTACTTATGATTGTGTTTATTTATTTTATTTAAAACATAAATAACTAATTTTTGGTTAGAACTTTGGTAGCAAATTTGAGTGGATAGCTAAGGGCACACTAACTGATATATTTTATTTAATTTCCAGCCAAAAGCTTGAAATCTTAACTTCAACTGCCATTAATTTAAAAGAAAACTCTCAGTGTAACAATTACATTTCAAGCACTTTATGTTGATAATTATTATCCAGTTTGAAAAAACGATTTCTGTTTCGACTTTAAAATCTTGAGGCGGCATTTCTTTTTGTTTTTGTTTTTCCTTGTAAGAATTGCTGTTTTTATTTTTTTATCGAAATACTTTTAATGTCATCATTGTTTTTATCAGTTCCTGTTCTACGGTCATCTTACCTAACATTCAGAGGATTAAAAAATCACCATTACGCGTTTCTAGCTGCATGTTTATAAATAGATCTACTATATTCAAGAGCAAACCTTAACTAGTAGCACCGCAAACGATCATACGCCTCGGTGATCTGGCAAAGAAAACAACCTAAAATGATAGAACAATGAGAACGGCCAAAGAACAAAGAGATCCACTTTATTAACTATTTGAGATTAAGGCTGATAAAGAGCTAATCTTTGGCAGCAAAAAAAGAAGAACTTTTTAAAAATTTTATAGAGAATATTCAGTAGCTGTGCACGTGTAACATGCATAACCTCCCCAAATTCATAAACTCACACAAATTGTTTTAACGCAGCTCAGTGTTAAAAAGCATTTGTGTGAGTGTAATAGATCACAGGTAAATATGTCAGAGTTATGTCAGGGGATGATAATCTTAACAATAATGATTGGATGTAGAGTGTTTTCTAAATCGGTACGTTTCTTCTCTTCTCGCCTCTTCTCGTCTCGTCTCTTTCTGTATGTTACTCGTTGTATTTGAGTATTATTATTTAAAAATGAGGTGAGATCAATAGCCGGCTTATCTCAGTTGAAAAAGAGCCGACATGTATTTACTTTTGTAATTTCAAATTCCATTACATGCATTTAGAATGCTCAAAGCGCAAAACTCTTAAACGCGAAATAGATCACTTGCCGTATTAAAATGTTGAAACTTGAACAACAATGGGCCTATCTTTTCTTCAAAGTCATTGAAGCGAATTTTTAATCCAAATTGGTATTGGCTTTCATTAAATATTAAATATTTTCCTTTTATTTTTTCACATGATAAAAGAATGCCGCCATTGTATGGCTACAATGAGAGCGCGTACTCCACCACTCCTTGAGTCTTGTACAGAAATTATAGGAGAGATTTTTTTCTACACTCATGTCTATGTAAGTATCACTGGCACTTTTACAAAAGATTAGTGTGAACTTTTTATTTTTGAGAATTTTACGTTTTCACAAATAATTTTTGTACAATTTTTGGGTTTCTTAAGGCTGAATTATTTTTTTATTTTTCTTTTAAACAATTTTGTACGCTACTGTAATTGTAAGTCAATAAGATTTCTTTATGAATTTATTTTTCAGTTTAACGAAACTCAGACAAGCGATGAGTCGTTTGAGGATGCCGTGTACAGATTATTGGAATTAATTTTTAAAATTATTTATTATTTCTTGGCTCTCTCTTTCCAAATGTTAAAAATTATAAAGTTTGAGAAATATTTTTGTATATTATGATTTTGTTATTTATTACCCCTAAAAGACCCTTTTTTCGCATGATGCCATTTCATCTTAGAGTGCAATTATATTCAATATCATATGCAAATTAAAGGTCATCAAGACAAAACCCATGGGTGCATAGCCGACAATAAGATTTTGAACGAACTTACTGGTTCCACAATCTGTTTAAACAAAAAGCAGCTTTATTGGTGGGTGAGGCTTCTTCCGAAAATGTCATCGGCCGAATAAACGAGAAAAATCCAAGGGGAGAGGTTCATAGACAAAGAAAACCACTTTGTTTGTAAGAACTAAATTTCTTTCTATAAAAAAATTAATTTGTGATAATCAAATTTTTTTGTTATAGCAACCAGAACCAGATATTATAACACAAAATTTAGTTCTGTTAAAAATATTTCTATTGTCAAGTTTAAAAAATTGTACTATTACAACTGAATTTTCGATGGGAAACAAATTTAGTTCTCACAACCGAAGTTCTTTTCTGTATGTAAAGATTATATTTTAGTACCGTGAATGCAAAAAATATAAAATTCTAGTAGAGGCTACAGTGTACCATCAAATATTAATGGAAGATATTTTATTTTCTTCCAATTCGGTATAAATTGGTGCCTCCAATACATTTTAAATTAAATTTATTTACGTTGGGATTTGTGCTCTATTGCAATGCAGCAACTAGAAAATGAGTTTGCTAACGATTCAGATGCAAGTTTATGTGCAAGAATTAAGTTAGATTTCAACCTTAGCGCCATATTTTCTTTTATTATAAAAAAAAACTTTCATGCTGAAGAGTACACTGAGAAAATATATTCGGTTGTGAGGACAAAATATTTTTTCAATCAAAAATTCAGCTGTGGAAGTTGAATTTTGTAATCATGACAATAGCAAATCTGTTAGAACGAAATATTTTAAAGAAAACCAAAATTTTTGGGCTGCAGTATCGAATTCTGGTTGCTACAACTAAAATATTTTATTAACACAACTGACTTTTAGATTGGAAACAAATTTAAATCTCAGAATCGAAGTTGTTTCCTGAGTGTATACTGTAAGAACTAAATTTGTTACTAATCAATAATTTAGTTGTGATAATTGATTGTTTTGGTTGTAATAATAGAAATATTATTGAGAGAACTAAATTTTGGACAGTGATATCGAATTTGGACTAGTACAACCAATCTGAATTTTCGATTGGTAAGAAAATTGGTTCTCACAACTGTAGCTGTTTGCTGTGTGTATGCAGCAAAATCAATGATGTAACGATTTATTTTTAAATAAATTTTAGCTTTTACATAAAATTTTTTTTTAGGTTTATTTTTTTTTTTTTAATTCCCAGCAACTTTGGTTTTTCCATTGAAAAATATTTTCATGTCTTCATTGTAACCTTGAGTTGTGGCCAAAGAATTTTGAATTTAACACAAAATGTCAAACTATTTGATATTCAACCTCATGATGGATAAAGATATCCGACGAAAAAACAAAAGGAACCGAAATTTTTTATTTTAACACACAATTCTAACACTGTTTGGCTTTATCTTTTTTACGCGATAAAAGTGATTTAAAAAAAAATCATGAAACACTTAATGCATTCTTACCGCAATCATGCAACAAACAAACAACTTTTAGTAAATTATTGTAACAAAAAAAATTTTTATTTTTTGTTAAGTGCTAACTTGGTCAAATTGATTTTTGATTTTGGTTAACAGCTGACGAACATTTACTTGTAAACTAAAATGAGATGAATTATTTATTTACTTAGAAAAAGAATGCATTTTAAGACGGCGGCAAGAATCAAACACCAAATCTCTCACTTGAAATATAAAGAGTCAATTTCGGTAGTTAAGAAAGATCGATAAGTGATCTCTTTTTATAAACAAGCCTTTCGATTTTTTTAATTTTTAGTTTTTAGTAATGTAATTTGTTGTTAGTGGTTTTAATATTGATAACTGACTTTTTGCTTGATAACTCTGAACATGGAAGTTGGCCAAGCTAATTTACTTATCCTACAATTGCTTTTCTTTTTCTTGGAAAAGCTCTTATCGTTTTATTTAATTACACTGAAAGTTATGACATAAAGGAAAACTAGAATTGCATTAGTTGAGTTTATGCACAACAAACAAAAAAAGTAAGAATGAATACGTTTTTGTAAGTGTATACTTAGTAATAGGAGTAGCACCAAATTTATGTTTTAGGAATTTTATTATATTGAAAATGAGTTTTGTATTTAGTTGAAAACAAACACATTTACTACTCGTATAATTTGCTGCTCCCGTACATTAGCTTCTAGTGTTGGTTGGCTGGCTTACGTGGCGGCCTAACGGCCTTCAATTAGAATCACAAGATTTCGTTTTAAACCTTTAGTTTCTACTGTATTAAATAAGATATCAATCTGAGGGTAGCAGGCTTAATTCCTGTCTAAACTTTGGGTTTTTTGCTGTAAAAAAAATATCTGTACGTGATAGACTCATGTGCGGATCATTTAAAAGTAATTTAATGCACTAAAAAACGATATTAAAAATACAAAATATATGCCCTAAAATATGTGCTATTGCCCTTATGGAAACTAAAAAAAAAATCATTATTTTTCTTATCAAATATTCTCAAATTCAAGTACTTAAATAATCGGAAAAATAAAGAACTTCCAAATTTTACTTATTGTATTTTTTCTATTAAGTGAAAAATATCGGAATTAATTTTTTCCAAAAATTGCCACTGATTTAATTTTTAATAAAATAAAATAAATGATTAACATGACAACGAATACTAAACGAATGGTTTGAATGATTTTGATTTTTTCTACACGCATGTAAAAGGCAATTAATAAAAATTATAAATGTATAGCAAGCAACAACATTCATTAATATTTTTGATATATGTATTTACTTTTCATACATACTTAAAGTATTTATATAAAAAGAGAAAAAGAAAAATTTGGTGCATTAAAATGCTGCCATATGAGTTATTTTTTATTTATGAAATATTTTACAGGTTATATTCATTTGGTATATTAAAAATATAAAAATAAATACAAATCATGCACCAAAAATATGCATTTATAACAAAATATACAAAAATGTGCAGGCCGAAAAGGGCATGTTACAGTCAAAGAGACTCATCAACCCCGAGCGCGTTAGAGCAGAGATTGTTTTGCACCTCAACAGAAATGATATTAAACTCTACGTTGAACTGCTGATGGGCTATTGTAGACTTAACTACCACATAAGTAAAATATATATGGTACAGAATGGTCTCTGTGGATGCCAAGATGCAGAACGAGCTGCCTAGATAGTGGGGCATTTGTCCCAAAGGATCTAGTCATGATCAATAATACAGCAATTACGAGATTCGTAAGTAGCTGCACAGTAGATCTTTAAAGGTTGAGGTTGCGATTATAGCCCTTGCTGATAACAATAATAATTTTTTAAGGGTCAAAGTCACCCGTGCTCGTTAAAAAAAATGTAAACTTTGAATTAATTTCTAATATCAAATAATAAATAATAATAACAACGTATTTTTAACAAAATATGTGAAAAATGTATGCACTTTTTCAATAAATTCTCAAATTATACCTCAATCAGAATCGATTTTAAGTTACTGAGTAAAAACATGCATTTGCTTGCAAATCCTTGCCTTATTTATTACTTTTAAATTCCAAAAAAATTATAGCGATAGATATGAAATTTTCTTATTCTTAAATTTTCTTTAACTTAAGAAAACTTTATAAGTAAGAATATGCAACGAAAACATCTCAGTTCGAATACAGTTATTACAAAATAGTTTGATGTAGGAAATAAGGGAAAAAACTACATTTATCAGACTTTAATTTATAAAATGGCTCCAGTTGGAGTCTATGAATTAATGAAAATGAAATACTCGTAGCTTAGGAAATAATTCAAACAATATTAAAATAACTGAGATAATAATATTTTTTGTTGTTGTTAATTATATTTATTCTCTCTTATAGAGTCAGATAAAACATGTGTATGTTTATTTTAGATACGGTTACCATCAAGAATTTATTTTTTGTTTGTTTGTTTGTTATAAAAGCAAGCATATTTTCAATGCAGTAGCCAGAAAAAGATGTGAAAAAGCTTAATTTGTTACATATTAGCTAACAGTGGAGCAACAAGAACAACATTAATATAAAATAAATTAATTTTTATCATTGTTTATTTAACTTCATTAAATATTTAAAAAAGTTTTAGAATATTTTGTCACCTATAACTTACTGCAGCATTTAAAGTGAATGTATTGAAAAAATAAAAACGTATAATTTGCTTTGCTAACGAATATAATTAAAGAAAGAAAAAATAAATACAGAAGTTGTATTTTTCACATTTCTTGGCAAGTTGGCAAACAAGCAACTTAGAAGGAAAAATTTATAATAAAAAAGTTTTTATCTATAATACAAAAAATGTAGGTAAATAGACAAGTAATTAAATATTTTTTGAGAAGTTGGAATTTTAAATGCAAATAATTGAACAAAAATAAATTATATTTTTTCACTTGATAAACTCACTCACTTGGAAACTAGGCAGCCAAAATTATGTAAAATAGACTTTACCTCTGGTTGGTTTTGTTTGGGGGCCTGACGACCATCAATTAGAATTTAAAAATTAAATTTTGAACCACCTATTAGCGTAGACAGCAAATAGTAAAGTGATTTAGACTTATCCTGTAACCATAAAATCTTTGAGAAGATTCCTTAAAACCATACGTTTTTATATTCGAGATAAGCCAAGCTATTTGTATCTCTAAGCCAGGAGAGCCAGGTACTCGCAGAGATGGTGAAGAACTGTCTGCTTAATTTCAGGTATCCGGCAGCTACGACAGTTTACATTAAAGGCCAGGCCCAATCTGTTATTGTGGGTGCTGATTGCTCTTCAATTAATTATCACAGCCAGCAATCTGAAAATATTTTTAGCGTTTACCGTCATAACAAGACAATATTTGATGTTCAACTTTGTACGTTTGGAGATTCAACTTTCTAGTATCCGTTTTTTTTTTTGGAAGCAAGAATGCTGCTTCTGATATTACACAGCCTTATAGCGACTGTCACTGATAGAGAAACGTAAATGTTAAAATTCGGTTTTATCTTCATTGCTAATGAGCTGAAACCGGTGTGTGTGATTCATTCAACGCACAGAAAAACCTACACAACATTTGATTAAATCATGTTCGAGGCACAATTAAAAACTGATATGCTGTTCCACATGATTGAAGTTAAAAAGTCAAATACAAACATTTAAAAAGGGCTTTATATCAACGATCACACATTTTTCAGTAAACTACTGCTAATGAGAATAGGGTTTTTTTGTGGATTTGTATTGAAATACGACTTTATATTGTTTAATATTTTAATCAAGGCATATGCAGGCTAATAATTGTGTTTGAATTTTGCTTTTTAGACTCAATCGTGTTTTGAGTTCATACACAAAATCAGTTCCCAATCGTGCCTCAAAAATGATTTAATCAAATAATGTGCGCGATTTTTGCTCAAATTGTTCGTTTGTGTAGTTTGATTTATTATACATACAAATTCTTAATCATGCATAATCTACGAAAAATAAGATTTTTTGAGTTCTCTGGTTTATACAAAGGATAAGTCAGCCTGATGTGCAAAATTGGATAACAAAAGCTCTTCAATGAACTACTACGAGTAGTTAGAACAGAAGTTGTTACATTCGATTCAGGTGACAGGAGAGACGCTTTACACACTTCACCTCTTCTTAATTATTACATTTTAGTCCAAGTTACCAGACGCTATAAAATTGACTTTTAACACTGAAACTCATTTTTTTAACAAAAACCGTAGTTTTAAAATTTTATATTAACTGGTTGCTTTTTACTATGGGAAACTATTTCTTTTGTCTTAAAATCTGACACATTAAACATTTTGAAAATTCAGATTCACAAATGTCAAAACAAAATATATTTTTAATCTTAAAAATTATTTTCAAGCAACGACATACAGAATACCACAATAGAACAATATTTTATCATTAATTCTCATAACAACAGCAGCCCACACGTATGTAATTCAAAATCCATTAAATCGAATACACATTGTTTATGCAAATTTCACTGCAAATGACTCAATCATAAGCAAATAATGTAGTAAAATGTACTCGCATATGTAAACATAAACAGCTTCCAACAAAGTGCATAAATAAAAATTAAACGATTATTGACAATCAAGTGGGCTTCTGTCTGTGACTACAGCACAGCCGCAGCAACAAGTCAACATTATTTAACCAGTAAAAAAAATATTGCCAACAATAGGCTTTTGCAGATAAAGTATGTAGTTAAATCGCCTGGGATCTACTTTACTTCAGATATTCTTTTTTTTTTTTTTTTTTTTTTTGATTGTTAAGCCAAAACCACCGACCACCACCAAGAGCAGCATCAGCAGCAACTTGTTTGACATGAAGTAAATAACCTAAAATGAAAATCACACCAACTACGAGTATTGCGTACTTGCAATGCAATACACTCATACAGTCGAATTCGGATATGCGAAAATTGCGGAAATTTTTTTTTTTAATTTACCTAAGATTTTTATTAAACAGAAGTTTCGAATGGTAAATGTGCTTTAGTTGGGTTCTTTAGTTTTTTATCGATTGCAGGTACATACAATCTATATACTCGTATATAAAACATTAAGGCTACTGACTGATTGAGTGATTTATCATCGTTGCCCAGCCCAAACGGCTGAAGCTATGGGCTTAATATTGGGTGACCGGGTTCTTCTCACAATGTGTAGGAAGAATAAAAAAGATTTTTTGGTTAAGGAGGTAAAAAAGAATAAAAACTTAAAAAAAACAGATAAAGCCAAAATTCAAACCATAAAATATTCTATTAAAAAAGTACGTTTTTGATATTTGTACATTTGTAGCATAAAAAGGGTAAAACACTAAAGTTGGTACGTTTTTTTAACCCCATTTATTTTTTAAAAGTAATAATAACAATAACAAAAACTAAATTATACTCTTTTTAAAAAAGTCTGTCTCTTTTTTTTAATTTGAATAAAGAAGGGGTAAAATGGGTGCCATTTTTTACTAACATTTGTAAATATTTACCTTTATGTAAATTAATGCATAAGCACTTTATTATTAATTTGTCACATGGAAAAAAATTAATTTAAAAAAAAAATTTTAAGGGAAAAAAATAGTACCAAAAAAGAGAAATACAATTGGTACTTTATATTTAAAAAATTGTTTGCTTTTTTTTTATGTTATAGTAAATCAATAGAAAAGTGATAGTAAAATCAAATATTTGTGATCTAAATAAGAAATCGTAAGAAGAATGTTATGGTACTTTTTATGAATTTTAATGGTACTTTTTGATTTTTTTATTAATAACAATCTTTAGCTTGAACAATTTTTAGTAATTGTGAGAAAAATAAAAATTCATTAAGAGGAAAAATTTTTCTTTTTATACATATTTGATACATTCTGGTTTTTAGTGTAAGCCAACTTAAAACTTTGACATTGGGCTCAAACTGAAAAAATTTTAAAAATATTAAATAGACAAAATGGTACTTTTTTATTAATTTTAATATAGCTTTTTGGCTTTTAATAAATATATGAGACTGAGGTCTTCCATAAAATAAGAAACTATAAAAAGAACAATAAGGCACCTTGCTAAAGAAGCAGCCAATTCAATAAAATAAATAATTATAATTTGACGTCAAGCTTAAAAAAAACTAACTGTTTTATTTTAAGCAGAGGAGGTCAAACAAACTTACAAATATACGCTTAATACGTTTAAAATTAGTTAATGCGTAGGCCTATTAAATGTTTGCTTTATTAAATTTTATTACTTTACAAACAAAATGTGTTTGGCTTAATTGGTTTTTCAATAACGAACGTTTTTTTTTTTTTTTTATTTGTGATGTTGACTAAAGATGAAGCATAATTAGTTTCAAATAGCCAGTGTATGTGTATGTTTATCGAAGTTCTACTGTACCATATTTACCTAAAATGCATACGTTTACAATAATAACAACAAAATTGTTTATGTTTAAACACCGCAGGCCATTAAAACTTGAAGTGGAAGAAAAAGTAAGGCCGACAAAAAATCTTGTTAAATAAAAGACATCCTAATCATTTTAAAATGTTGTAAATAAAAATTATGGATAGCGAGATATGAGGAAAAAACTTTAAAAGAAATTGCATTCACACTAGATAACATTCAGTCATTGCAGAGTTTACAAAACTTTTAAAGAGATTTTTTGATAAAGAAAAAAATTTGTTTTTATTAAAAAAAAAAGAGAGAATTAATTTTTCCTCACAATCTCTGTGAAATCAAATGCATTTTTATCGCATTGGTAACGTGGCTTACGAAAAATATTTAAACTGGCTGACCATATAGCAACTGTTGTTGTTGGAGCACATTGGGTTTGTGTGTGCATGTGGTGTGTTCTCTGTTAAATACCGCTGTGAATCGTGTAGACAAATAATTAAAAGGTGTTTTAATCGCACATTTCCTATTACGATGCAAAATGCAATCGCAACTCCGGCTTAAAATTAATTTGCCATCATAATAGTATCTACACACACATACATTTCTGCACACACACATACATTACAATGGGTAAAAAGAGTTCATTAAGTGAATGAAAAAATATTTTATTATTTATTTTTGCAAAAGAAAAATTAATGATATTTAATTTCACTCTCTTTCTTTCTTTTTTTGTTAAAATGAAAGTGAGGCAAGTTTGTAATAAAATATTTTTAAAAAAAAAAGGTATGTGTGCTTGCTCATCAATTAATTTTATACGACAGATTACTTAAAACAACAGTTTCGCTTTGTGCATACAAGTTTAAGAGTGTGTTTAACTTAAATCTTTTAAAGATCTTATCAAATAGTCTAGTCTCCTGAGCACTTGATATGTTGCTACTTTAATTTTTTTTACAATATCTGAACAACAGACTTCGTTTTATTTATTTAAATCACCGTCGCTGATGCTGATGATGGTTGCGATGCTGATCATCATTTTGTTAAACACAATTTGGGCCACAAAACAAAAAAAAAAGAAAATAAATATTAATATTTATTTGCCCTTAAATTATCATAAACAAATATAAAAACCATAAGAAAAAATAAAAATAAATCAGGGACTGAGTACAAGTACCCCAGTAGTAAACAAAGGAAAATGCATCTTCAGTCACATTTCAAAATAGATTTCCATTTGTATGGCTGAGTGAATATAATTTCTTAATTTAAATAATTTCTTAATGATTTGATTTACAAGCGAGTGAAGTGCATTCGTTGCTAACTGAAACGCTGAGTAAGTGACTACATTATGTTTTACGCTTTCCGTCTCTCTCTATTTGCTTTGTTGCCTGAATTTTCAACTTCTGTTTAAGTACGCTTAAGTGCTAAACTTGGATATGTCTGTCTGGTGCTACTAAAGTGTGCACTTGAATTTGTCTATTCGTACTTGTTGATTTGTATTTGTATATAAGTGCTACTGGCGTTGTAATTATTATTAAAATTACAAAAAAAAAATGCATATATTTTTCATATAACGAATGCATACTAATTTGACTAGTGACGTCTAACAAATCAGAAGAATCTCAGACTCAGCTCTCAAATACTTTCAAATTTGATGAGGACCAGAAGTACCATTCACTATTTATCAAAATTCGAATGCTTGGAGAGTAAACTTGAGTCTAATTTATTTAGCTGATCTCAAACTAACTCCAACACCGTTTGAAGCACAATTAAGCGAGTTTTACACTATAATACAAGAGTTAATTGTAAAGGGTGTCCGAACAAGAACGCAAGATTTAAATTTGGCGCTATTCGAAGTGTCATTGTTTGACATTTGAATAATTGTTATTGTTTGCTAGTAGAAGGTACGAGGTTAGTACAAAATGACCATGGACAGCGAAGGGAGTTCATTAATTGGGTATTGGAGAGACAACATTAAAATGCTGATTTTGCCGATAAAATCATATTCAGTGACGAGGCCCATTTCCATCTTGATGGCTTCGTCAATAGGCAGAATTGTCGCATTTGGGGTGAGGAAAATCCTCGAGAAGCAAATGCATCCTCAACGTGTCACTGTATGGTGTGATTTTTGGGCTGGAAGAATTATTGGACCTTTTTTTATGAAAATGAGGCAGATCATGCGATTTAACACCATTAGACTTTTTTCTTGGGGGTTTTTTGAAGTCGATGGCTTACGCGAATAAGCCGACGACGACTCAAGCCTTAAAAGAGGAAATTGGACTTTGCATTAATGAAATACCGCAGCATTTATGCAAAAGGGTCATTGAAAATTTCATTAAAAGATCGCGTATGTGCCAGCAAAGATGCGGCGGCCATCTGCCCAGTATGTTATTCCATACATAACCTCATTCTGTCTACTTTACGATATAATAAAGTTTCACGATTTTTTTTTTAAATATCTGTGTTTTATTTGAAATTGAAATCTTAAGTTCTTGTTGGGACACCCTTTATTTGATATAACTTTCGAAAAATCATACGGGTGTTTTACACTTTAATACAAGCGTTAACATTTTCATTGGAATTTGCCAGCTGTTAGTTCTTTGTTTGTATGCAAAAATGCAGCCCTTATTTGATGTATTGTTTTCACACTACGTATTCTACTTTTCATTCTATTTAAGTTTTTGCCAAATCGTTTATACTCAGTATTACAATACAGTGTAAAGGGGATGCAAGTTTAAAATTTAAAATATTTAGGGCCATTCTTCCTAAAGGGCTGCAAAATCATAATTGGAAGCAACACTTTACTACAGCCATGTGCAATATTTTATAATAAAAACTGCTTATAAGCCATTTCAAGTATGCTTGTGGAACTCTTTAATTCTTATAACTAAACAAAAAATTAAAGTAGGATGTTTTCGGACAGATAAATGGTTTTTGGTTTTTACCATAGACTATTCAACTGGACATGATACCTTTATTTTTCCAATTTGGTAGCAATTAAAAAAAGCGATACCAGATCTCGACGAAAAACTAAAAGTTTTCCATCACAATTTAAATATTTTTTTATAAAAAATAAATTTTTAAATTTAAATAAATTTGTCGAAATAGTAAAAGAAATATAAAATAACAAAACAAAATTCGTCAAATTTAGCCAGTAAGTAATTGGCAGAAAGTGCAAGTGTTTGGTTAAGAGAAAATGAGCAAAAGTTGCATAAAAATATGTCTTCAAATTGCATCATTTGCCAAAGGATTCAAAGAACTTATATAAAGGGTGTTTTTTATAGACGTATAGAACTTTAAATTGCAATAAAACAACGATGGATTATTCGATTGACATGAATTTTATTTATCCGAAAGATAACCTTGTGGCATTACATTTTAAATATGATTTGTGGCATATGACCGCCACGGCTGGCTCGGATGTAGTCCAATCTGGACGTCCTATTTTCGATGACTTTTTCCAACATTTGTGGCCGTATATCGGCAATAGCACGGCGAATGTTGTCTTCCAAATGGTCAAGCGTTTGTGGCTTATCCGCATAGATCAATGACTTTACATAGCCCCACAGAAAGTAGTCAAGCGGTGTTAAATCACAAGATCTTGGAGGCCAATTCACAGGTCCAAAACGTGAAATTAGGCGGTCACCAAACATGTCTTTCAATAAATCGATTGTGGCACGAGCTGTGTGACATGTTGCGCCGTCTAGTTGGAACCACAGCTCCTGGACATCATGGTTGTTCAATTCAGGAATGAAAAAGTTAGTAATCATGGCTCTATACCGATCACCATTGACTGTAACCTTCTGGCCATCATCGTTTTTGAAGAAGTATGGACCAATGATTCCACCAGCCCATAAAGCGCACCAAACAGTCAGTTTTTCTGGATGTAACGGTGTTTCGACATACACTTGAGGATTAGCTTCACTTCAAATAAGCCAGTTTTGTTTGTTGACGTAGCCATTCAACCAGAAGTGCGCTTCATCGCTAAACAAAATTCGCTTATGAAAATCGGGAACAACGGCAATCTCAAAATTGCACTATTTGCAAGCATTGTTCAGGCGTGAGTCTATTCATGATGAATTGCCAAACCAAACTGAGAATAAGTCACTTGACAGCTGTTAAATCGGTTGCCATCTTGAACAGTAATGCCAACTTAAAGTTCTATACGTCTATAAAAAACACCTTTTAGTTAATTGCTTTGTAGTCATTATAGTTAATTGCTTTGTAGTCATTTAATAAATTAGTGCACAAGACCCAACTGACTTATTTTTTTATTAAAATGATTGTAAAAGTTAAGAAAACTGTCTTTAATGAGAAAGCCACTTTGAAGTTTGATCTGCAGCAATTTGCGATGGAAAAATAGTTAACAAAATTTTAAGAAACAACCCCTAGCTACAAAATCTATTCACTAAACTGCAAATATTACAATTTGGAACCATCCAAGCAACCTTTTATGCGTACTATGAATTTGAAGTAGGTGCTGAGGAAGAACGACTGAATAGTGGAAACGGTTTTTATACCTTAATGCTAAAAGCTTATGTTAAAAATTATGGGCAACACAAAAATGATGTTAATCATGTACTGTTTGTAATTACCAAAAACCATTAACTCATTTCCTTTTGTGATCCTTTTTTTTGAACGATGCAAATAGGGCATTACAAAAGAAAACATAAAATACACAGTCTACGTACTGTAAAAATTCCTTCAAAGGAGAATTTAGAAATGGTAGTTGCATTAGAGTATTCGCTCATCAACTGTTTGAATTGGCTCCCCTTGGATATGTCAAAATTTGTATTTTTACCCAGCAAAAAAATTCTTGATTTTGTAGCAATAGCGAAAATTCGCTATTGTATTGCAAATTGAATTTTGTTCACTTTTGTGCTTCCATAGAACGATGCAGGTATGCCGTTTTTCGATCCCAGTAAGTGTTATAAATTAAATAAAATAAAATGAAATAGTTTCTTGTATATTTTTATAGAACAACAATTTCATGCATCATGGAATGCTTAAAATAAGCATTTTGTGGAAGCAAAAACTATTGCTTTTAAGTGGCACATCGCGAACAAAAACCATGCATTACAAATGCGCAACTGCAAGTGATTCCGTTCTGTTGTCAAGCACTAATTTTTGCTGCGTATGTGTATGTGTTTGTGTAGAAATTTTAAATTCACTCAGAAATTAAAAAAATTAAGTAAAAATATTTAAAAACAAATTAAAAAATCTAAAAATAAAAAATTTTATAAAACAAAAAGTGAAAATAAGTAGAAATTTATTAGTGTAAAAATGATATGTAAATTATTTTTACAAATCGAATAGAAAAAAGTTATTGTTTACCTGCCATAAATTTGCCTTTATTCCTTCCAATTCTTTTAAAAAATCTTATTTGTAAAATTCAGCTTTTTCAAGTCGAATAGAAATTTAACAAAACTAGAAACTATTTTATCATCAACTATTGAGATAGAGTTAGATACTCCTGAGCATCATTTGCAAATGCACTTTCAAATACGAGTATTGAATAATTTTCTGTACAATTCACATTTTTTTTTCTCATGTCCCATAAACTATTAATTTACTTGAGGATTATTTCAACACCAAGTCTAAATAAAACGAATTAAAATTTTAATTTACCACATCTCCGTAAGTGCATGAGTGACGTTGCATGTTGAGTATTTTTTACGTATGTACGTAAGTATGTCTATTGTTTGGTAAATGTTACACCACAATTTTATGCTCTTGCTTATGACTGTTACTAGAAGCTTAGTGTAGTATTTATTTTTGGCGCCCATGGCGCCAAACCCGCACATTTTAGAGAGTTTTAGTTCGTTACAGTTGGAAACACTTGACTTGGAGTGCCAACATATTCATTAACCTCATGACGACGATTAGCATGGCAAACACGCTTATGAATTTATACTTGCATACGCGCGTAGTTGTATGAGAATGTACACGCAGGCGCAAGAAATGAAATTCATTTATAGAAGAGTCCGTCCACTGCTTTTCTTGTGCTTCATAAGAATGCAGTTTAGCATGACGTTTATAATTGTTTATTAATGTGCGCACATGTGTGCGCATGTGTGTATGTATGGGTTTATTAGACTGTTTTGTAGCGTTTGTTTGTTAGATTTCTATGGAATTGCATTAGAGCGTTAGATAAGCTTTAATACTGTCGGAATTAAATTTTGTTTACGTTATTTGTTCGGTGTCAGTTTGAATTTTATTCTTGCATTTCATTCATCTTCTTTTTCTTACAATTTTTTTTTTTAATTTAATTTTGTGGTTGGTCGGTTTTTTTTTTAGTGAATTTGTTTGACAAGAGACGTTCTATTATATTTTGTCAACAAGCGTTTAACATTTTTTATTGCACACGAGCAATTGTGGCATTTCAGAAGAAGTTGAAACAGTTTTTAATTTAAGGAAAATAAATATCCCTTTAGGAATACAATAAAATCAAATGAAAGTGCAGTAAACAACAACAGCTGCATAATGATTCAATCATCTAAAGTTGATGCACCAATCATCCCTTTTTGGATTTAATGCCTCTAAAATGGAACTCTTTTTCAGTAACTGCGACTATATATAGTAGATGCTCTGTACAAATGATAAAAGGTGTGCTCGTATTATACTTCAAAAGAAGTTGTAATATTTTGTTGTGTAGCGTAAGGAATACTGCAATATAAAAAGTTGTGTTTTAAGTTTGTCATGTGTCTGTATATCTGTGGATTTATGTGGGTTTGAGTTGCATCCAGTAGGTATATGTTATCTGTACGGTTGTCCGCGTCTTAGCATTATCATAATTCGGGCAGCCTAACTTTTCTTCTAATCTAAAATTGAATGAAGGAACTTTACACCTTTTAAACATAGATTTAAGCAAAACTGATACAACGGTAACCAAATTTGCCCGTTTTCTATGTGATGGTTAGGAATAATTTGACGCTGCCTTTCTCTATGGGAATTTAAGTTATTAGTAACAACTAAACTTGATTTTTTTCACTTAAGCTTTTCTTGTTAATATTCTTTACTAAAATGTAATCAATTTTTAAAATTATTTATGTATTTGAATGAAATTGCAGACTCTCTGGCAAAAAAGTGTGTGAAAAGCCCTTTCATAGGTCCAGAGCAATTCTGCGCAATTCTACTACGCAAAGAAAAGAAGCAGAGTCTACACACAAATAACATCTTTGGTTGTGAGAACTAAATTTGTTTCCAATCAAAAGTTCAGTTGTGATAATTAAATTTTTTAGTTGTGGTAATCATAATTCCATAATATTGACCAAAATTTAGTTTTCGTATTGTCACTTTAAAAAAATTCGACTGTTACAATTGAATTTTTGATTGGTAACAAATTTAATTCTCACAATCGAAGTTGTTTTCTCAGTGTACAAGAGCGTTGAACGGCCTGCGGTAGTCAAAGAGACTACATAACCCCAATTGAATTAGGACAGAAGTTGTTTTAAGTCTCAGCAAAAATGACATAAAATTTAAAGTTCCATTGTAGACTTAACTATGACATGAGTAAAATCGCTGTGGTACAAAATGACTCCTGTCGTTCCTGTCGGGAATTACGGGAAATGTCGGAACATGTTCTGTGCGAGTGTTCAGCGGTGTCAATACGCTGAATGAGGTGCTTAGACAGTAGGACATTGGTCCCACTATACTTAGTCCTACAACAAAAGCAGTCTCAGATTGTGTTTGGGAGTTAGCGTGTGCACACACAGAAATCAGCTTCGGTGGTGATAACTAAATTTGTTTCCATCTAAAAATTCTGTTGTGATAATCGAATATTTTAATCCTGACAATAGAAAGTCAGTCTTACAGCTCGAAATATTTTTAACAGAACCAATTTTTGGGCTGTATTATTGAATTCCGGTTGCTTCAACTGAAAAATTTGATTATCACAAATGAATTTTTAATTGGAAACAAATTTAGTTCTCACAACTGAGATGTTGATCATGATGATAAAAATCTATAGAAAAATGGCAAATACAGAGCCCAAACTGTCGCTTTCGATATCGGGCACAAGTTCTTTCAAAATTTTAAAATTATTTCATACAAAAAGCCTGGAATTTCAATAGGTTTCATTCATCGAATTCCATTATTTAAGTCCAGCTTTGGTGGAGCGCTTTTATTTTTAAGAAAAATTTATTTGAAATGTTCTAAGAAAAAATTAATAATTCCGTATCTGAGCATTTGTATTATTAAAAAAAATTGAATTTGAACCTCTCATTTTTATTTCGAATACTCTAGAATAAAATTTTTGTTTAAACAGCACTAACGCTTTTTTTCTTTTAAATGCATTTTCATTAAAACGCACCAGTTTACAAGCTGGTTCCTGTCTCTCTCTCTCTCTTTCTTGGTATGTAGACGGTTCACTGTGGATAATGAAAAATAAATTTAATTTTTTTAAAGAATAAAACTTGTCGACAGCGGAAATACAATTTGCTGATACGCAAAAATAACACGTATCATTTACCTTTTTCTAAGTAGTCCCTTAAAACGCCAATTACGAGTACATTTGTTTGTAAAATATGAATTAACTGGCAAATTACAAAACGATAAATTTAGGTAAGCGATCAACGAAACAAAAACAAAAACAAAAGTTATTGAAAAACAATTTGTGGCCTATTGCCAAATTTCTTCCTTGCACTCGTTGGCTGTATGTAATTAAAAGTAATTATTTTTCAAATCTTTTGTTTGAATGTCTGCCATTATTAATTGTTGTTCATTATGTATTTCTGTTTATGTTGTTATCAAAATTTAGGAAACCGGAAACTAAATGGAAATGAAACTTGACTTAATGAATAAAAATAAATAACAATTTTGAGGTAATTAAACAGGAGTATTAATTTATCTGATGAAATTAGAAACAATCATTTTTTTTAGAGAAATAATTTGAAAATCTTTTTTTTTTTCAGCATTTTAAATCAAGTGTACTAGAAAATGCTTGAAAATTTTATAATTAATTTTACAGCCTTTAGCTTTAATGTCTATAAAATTATGGGCTGATTATGAAAATCAACTAAACTTCAGTTGAGCTTTCAATGGGCAATGCCACTGAAATGAAAGTTTGATATTATGAATAGCACCCTATTTTAGTTGCCAAAAAGTCTTCGAAAATGTTATTTTCACAATATAAAAGTTATACAGCGGCTTCATCAGGAGTAGCAAATGGCTTAGGTGATGGACTCGTTTTCTTCTTATTCTAATTTAATCCATTACTATATTCCTACTTCATTTCACTCTGCTATCTCTATGGCTAACCATCTTTCTCTTAATACAGGTATCGCATAGGGCCCATGTCAGAGGATTCAAGTGAGCCTCCTCTGCTTTTCTTTATTCGGGCCGCCTTGTACAACTTATGTATATACACTCCTTGCCACATGAATAGGACCCCCTAACACAATTTTTTCAAAAGTTTATAGCTTCTAAAGGAAAATTGCTACCAATTTAATTTTTTTTTATTGAATTAGTTGTTATTGAGCGGTACAAAAATGGGCTCACTGCTGTTGTTTTTATAAAAAAATTTGTAAAAAAATTAAAAAAAAATGCATTCAAAACTTGCGTTCTATAAAAAAAAAAATTTATGTGTAGTTTTCAATAAAACTTTTTAACTTTATTTACATTTTATGAAAATTTTTACATTTCAAAATCTTTTTCAATACCGCATAGAGTCTCCATTTTTACAAATTGCATTGTAAATTCGATTGGGTACAGAATCATTTAATAATTTAATGTAATTGAACGAAATGATGGACCAAGCCACTTTTATGCCTTCAATAAATTCCTCTTTGGTAGTACACTGCTATCCAGAAACATATAGTTTACCAGGTAGCCATCCCCAAACATTTGCAGTGATGTTAAGATCAGGTTAGTTACCCCCCGTTTCCACATGCAAGTAATTGCTTGCAAGTTGAGTATACGTATTAACTACGAAAAAGCCGAAAAAATAGTCGAAGTGCAGTCGAACAGTGCAAGTTCATTTTTAAAATATCGGCAACGGCTTCACTTCTAATGAAAAAATGGCTGCGCCATTGATATAGAGAATAAAAATATATGAATGAAGTGTTGCCGCGTTGCAAACACCGTGAATACTAAACTAAAAATTTTGTTGTTAGTATTTTTTAAGTCAAAAATATGAAATTGATAATTAAATTTAACTTTTAAATGTGTTGGTGGGTCATTATGTTCTTTTTTTATTTATTAATTTTGTTAAATAAGCTAAATATCAATTACGAACGTAACTTCTATTTTTCCACAGATTAATACATTAATTTAAAACTCATCCGCGGTAGCACTGTTTCTCATTTGTCAATTTACATGCTGCAAGTGTCAAAAATTTACTTGCAAAAGAACTTGGTTGCCAGTTCAGCTGCAAGTTCGAAAAATATGAGTGTGTCAGTGAAAAAGTGAGAGTGTATTGAGTTTTTCGAACTTGCACTTGCATGTGGAAACGACTTTTACATAAAAATAAAAATTAAATTCGTAGTAATTTTCTTTTAGAAGCTACAACCTTGTGAAAAAATTTTGGTAAGGGGTCCTATTCATGTGGCAAGGAGTGTATAATCTAACCCACTTAACTTAAAATTAATTAGATTCATGATAAATGAAGTAAGTTAATTTTGATCTCGAGATCAAAAATTCTTTTTGAACAAATTCGATGTGGTCAATATTTAACGTTGTAGTACCGATTCCAAATGACTGAACCATATTCTAAAATTGGTTTAACGAGTGCCTCATACTATAAACGATTGGTATAGATGCATCATTGAATTCCTTAGCCCACAAATATTTCTTTTTTTTTCAGAGATTTTCTTTCATTTTCATTCATGTTTTTTTTTTTCACAAATAAATTAGATTTTCATTGTTTTACGTGGCGGCCTAAACGGCCTTCAATTAGAGTCACAAGATTCCGTTTTGAACTAGATTTTAATTTAAAAATGAAACTATTATTTAAAAAATTTGTTGTTTTATTTTGAGTGCATAAAAATTAATAATAGAAAACTAAACAAAAATAGTTAATGGTCCAAAATTGGGTGACTTGCTGATTTAACGTTAGAAAACATTTAATTAAACAAAACAAAAAAATTTATGAATGAATTTTAAACCTTCGAACTTGTTATGTTAATTTGTTG
This sequence comes from Thelaira solivaga, assembly GCA_947397855.1. NCBI lineage: Eukaryota > Metazoa > Arthropoda > Insecta > Diptera > Tachinidae > Thelaira > Thelaira solivaga. The sequence continues at coordinate 53,844,885 of OX377613.1, read as the reverse complement.
TAAACATTTACACGCTGCTGTGAAACACTCAAAAGTAGAGAAAGAAAATTAAAAAAGAAGAAAAACAATTTCCTTTAAACTAAAGTGTTTTCCACAACTGTTGATCTGTAACAACACACAACAATTAAATAGCTTTAATACATCAAATCGAAACAAAGATAAATCGCCATTTCATTAAGAATGCCACACTGTGGGGTCAGTTAAAAACAAAAACTAAAAAGTTGTTAATTACTGAAACAAAAACAACAAACATTTTTCTTTGAAGGTTTAAAACCCAGGCATACATAGATTTTACACATGTTTTGGTTATACTACGAGTATTTCTATGCACGTAGCACACACGTGAGTGCGTTGAAACCGTTTTGTTGCAGTTCCAGTATTTAACTATTTGAAACAAGATTCGTTTGTCTATTTGTTTTTTTAATGAATTTTTTAGGCGTTTAGCTCAGTGGCAAATGGATAGGGTTATATTTCGATAATTTTTGGCGCCATAAGCTTCATGAATGAAATGAATGCTGCGTCATAAATATAAATACAATCACTCCATCATTTTAAACTCAAATACATTTTGACAGGTACACTCTTTAGACGGTCAAGACAGACACGTAAATAAATTCCAAATGAATGCAGACAATCATCATGATCACCAGCATCTGTGGCATCACGTTATGGTAAAAAATTTAGAAGAAATAGAAAAATAACTTATTTGATGGCAAAATTGTTAAGCTAAAAGTTTTTTTTTTTCCTCCAAGAAATAAATTTTTTTGCAATCATTTTCATCGTATTGTCTTTAGGTGTTGACGAACTTACTCATGAAATTGAAGGTTTTAATTCCCATTTTCTATATTTTCGGACACAATATAAAGGACATGTGAACTTTAGGGGCTGCTTTTTGTTTTGCTAGCCATAGTCATTGTTAAAACCTTCTTTCAGTGAAAATTTTGCAAGTTCAAGAAGCATCATGTGAATGCACCGAGAATTCACATAAAATTCAAAAGAGGAAAAATCAATAAATATTTTTTGTAAACAACAATTTTTGAAACGCACGTCCAACAAAAGAGATCCAAACAGTCATTTATTTACCATTTTTCGAAATTAAAACGACTAACAAATTCATACCAAAGTGTGAAACTGAATTTACATTTTCAATCATTCTTAACTTTAAGTGTAAATGCAACTACAATATTTGAGCTCTGTTTCACCAACACATACAAACAACACTGATTTGCATACAAAGATCATGAAGTATTTTTTTATAGTCCATCGACACACGTGTTACATCAAGTGTAAACAGTTTTTCATGAAATTTATTTTGTTTTTTTATTTATTTATTTATTTTGTGTTGCTGTTAATAAACACTCAATGTGGCAGGCAGTTTGTTTATTCGTTAACTTTTAAATTAAATGTGTCAATATTTTGTCATTATGTATGTATTTTCAGTATGATTTTATTTAATCTTTATTTGCAAATGTTAATGAACCGTATCGTAGTGAAAATATTATTTTTAGGAAGATTAAGTCGGTTTTCCTTAAAAAAAAAAGAAGAAATAAATGAACTTATTGCAACTCATGTGACTGCAAAAATGTGTAAAAATTACCTTCAAAATATTTCAGAACTTTCTACGTAAATAAAAAAATCTTGAAGGAGTTTTGTTAAACTTTTTACTTTTAAGTGTTTCCAACTGTGCTTCGTTCACTTGCTAAAAGACCGTCATAACTTTACAAAAAAATGTTTTTTTTTTTAAATCAAAAAAAACGTAAATTTTTTTTTACCAATTTTCAAAAATTTTAATGAAATTTTTTGAATATTTTACTTTTCCTAAAATAATCATTAAAAACTTTTTAGTTTTTTTGTGGTCTGTATTTTTGACGCAGACAAAAAAGGAAGCTGTTTGCTATAGAGCTCTCAGGCTGCATTCTTTCTATTACTATCTATTCTTGCTATTTCCTTTCCTAAAGGTATCACAAAGAGACCACATTAGACAACCCACGTGTACACTCATAAAACAGCTTTGCTTATGAGAACTAAATTTCTTTCCAAAATATAAATTCATTTGTGATAATAAAATTTTTTAGATGTAGTAACCAAAATTCTATAATACAGCCTAAAATGTAGTTCTCTTACAAATTGGTTCAAATTGAAAAACCGATTTTCTATTGGAAATATTAAAAAATTCGACTATCACTAATTGGAAACACATTTAGATTCTCACAGCCGAAGTTGTTTTCATGTATCAAAAGCGTACGGCTGAAATTCCACATTTTATTTAAATTAAACTCATTGATTTCTTCATACAGAAAACAATTTTAGTTGTGAGAACTAAATTTGTTTCCAATCAAAAATTCAATTGTGATAAACGAAGTTTTTAATTTTTACTACAGAAATTCTATCTTACAGCTCGAAATATGTTTAACAGAACTAATTTTTGGACTGTATTATCGAATTCTAGTTGATACAACTGAAAAATTTAATTATCAAAAATCAATCTTTGTTTGGAAACAAATTTAGTTCTCACAACCGAAGTTGTGTGGATTATTATTTGTGTTCTTTTTCTTTTTTGTGCAGACCAATTTCCAACTAAAACAATCTCGTAATTGTATCAAAATTTTCTTAGGCCAGGTTCTCACTGCCTGAGTAGCTAATTCTGCGTCTTCTCATCCCTGGATAAACTCATGTGGTAATTGAGTCTCAGATGTCCTGTCAGTGTTGAGTTTGATATCATTTCTGCTGAGGTTAAGAATAAAATCTGACTTAATACGTTCAGGATTAATGAGTCTTTTCTACTTTCTTATAAACTTCGTTTGTCTCTTTCCCGTGGTAAGGCACTAATGAAGTTAATGTTTTAACCCTAGAACGTCATCCTTCGTCAAAATGACGACGCCCAATCTTATTTTGGAATTAAAACCTGTTTTTTCTGTTTGTTTTGATCTCATTTTTCGTATAGCGTTAGTCGCTAACAAGCTGTAGGTGGACAAAGACGTACAGCGAACTGCGCGTTGTAAGTGTTTTTTTTCGCTTTTAATTTCTTGCCGTAGTCAAAATGACGAAGGATGATGTGTCGTATTATATAGCTTTTATGTTATATAATGCCAATTGAAAGAAGATTTTGCAATGTTAATTTTACATTTAAGAATTGAAAAAAATATATAAATTTCTTTATTTATTGATTTAAAAAAGAACTAAATATGAATAATAAATCTATTTTGGTATATATTTTCGCTCACGGCGTATTTTGAAATAGGTCGTAGTCAAAATGACGAAGGATGATATTCCAGGGTTAAATAAAAACTAACTTAATTCTCAAACATTTCAGTCAGCTGGAAACTTAAGTTTTTTTTTTATTAATTTCTTAGCCCCCTCATAGAGAACAACTTCGGTTGTGAGGACTAAAATCGTTACCAATCAAAAATTTAGCTCTGATACTTGAATTTTTTAGGAACACACCTCAAAATACTATTGGAAGAACTGAATTTTTTACTGTATTAACAAATTTCTATTGTTACAATTAAAGAAAAATTATCACAACTGAATTTTTGACTGATGACAAATTCAGTTTTCACTACCGAAGTTATTTTCTAATCCCTAAATTCATAAAAAATATTATGTGCTTATTTGACAGACTTCTATGCATTATTTGTCAAATAACTCCTTATTAAAAACTTAATATTTTTTTATGAATTTGGGGGTAAGTGTATAGGTATTCCAATTTTTTTTATCGAACGTCAATTTATTGAAAAAATTTCTGTCTTCTAATATTTTATCTCTGTTTATATAGAATAATTTTGAATTTAAAAAAGGGAGTAAAACAAACAAAAATAAAACAAGAATAAAAATATCAATTTAGCGTCGATATAAAATTATAGTTTCTAAATTAAATCTTTTAATTTCAACAAATTGCCAGCAACATAATGATGACATGAAAACAATATCGTGTTTGCAACTAGTAAATATTTAGCTGAATTAAAAATAACAACAAATTTGTTGGATTAAAACACAGTTTCTTGAATTATTTTCTAGATATGGTCATGCTAAATAATGGAAACCAAAAAAAAAAAAAAAAAAAAAAAAATACGCCTTTTAGATACAAACTATTTAAGAAAACACAACCAGCTGCCAACCAAAAATGATATCCACAAAAAACAAAAAAATATATATTAATTTTATAGCGTCAAATAATTTGTTCACTGTAATAATTTTTGTTTTGTGGATTTTTAAACACTCTCTTGGATTAATTACCACATTTTGGCTATAAATGTTTATGATTCCACCTGCCAAACATGACGAGGCCAATAAAACATGAAAACAACTTGTAAGAATGTAAAGAAAATACATGCGATATGAAAACCAAAAACAAAAAAACCTACAACATTAAGCCGATGGCAAGAGGTAGCATATGTGCCATTTAAACGACACTTTTAACATGATGATCATGCTGATCATTACATTGGAACTAAACCATTTACCACAGTCATGAGAGCATAAGTACTGGGTTATAATAAGGAACAGAAGGAAACTGATTGTTAAAATACTGAACACAGACCACCATCAATGAATATGATAACTTTTTTTAAAAAAAATTTTAATAAAAATTAAAATGAAGATTAACAAACAAACTACAAACCAAAAAAAGGGAAAGAGAAATGTATACGAATTACACACATTAAAGCAAAAGGGGTTCTTTTTTCCTTTGCTTCATTATACCTACTCGTACCTACTAATAACTCAAGCTAGTCCAAACAGACTTACTTACAATATGTAAAAAAAACCGGATACTCACAGAAGAAACAAAACTAACGCCATTGAGCGTTAAAATTAATTTAATAAAAGAAGCAGAAGGAGGAGCTAAACAAAAAAAAAATAGCAAGAAAAAACAGAAGCGTGTTGGAAGTCATCAGCCACAAGCGTCAAGATCACCACTTTGCAAAGAGTGTGATTTTCAAAATGGAGATTAAAATGAGATCCAAGAACGTCGTAATCATTAGTGAGAGTCAGTGCTACCAGCTGCTCTTTTCTACTAAACAAACGTAAGCATGTCATTTTCTTTCACATAAAATTTTAAATTTCTTATATTATATTTATAAATTTTCAATATGAAATGTAGAAAATGGAGAGGAAAATGTACTGATATTTTTTGAAAATAATTTTAATAAATTTACTCTTATTAAATAAATATTTTTTACCTTTTTCTTCTTTTATAAAAACAGCTAGTTTTTTAAACGCCCTCAAGTTTAAAAATGTAATTATTTATTTTATACCGATATTTCGCTCCTATTTTGTGTAGCTTCTTCAAGATATAATTATAAATTAAATTAACAAATTTAAAATAATTGAGTTGACAAAATTTTGTTATTAAGTGCATAAACAAGGTTATACTTTAAATTTTTTATTATTATTTTTTTAATATAAAAACTCAAAAAAATTTTTTAAATTATCTAAAAATAATGCAATTAATAACAATTATGCAACAACAACAAAAATAATGTTAGAAAACTTATAAATTAATTTATTAGATGAGTTTTTAACATTCATACTATTTTTATTTCCAAATGTGTAAAAAACGGTTTGTCATTATGTGTGTAATTTCTACACCGTACATGTGCTATCCTATAAAGTATAATACTCTGGCTCCTTATAAATAGTGGAGTCAATTTAGTGATTTCTGTCTGTCTTGTCGTTGAAATCAAGTTTCTGCTGTATAAATTCAGCGCAATCGGTTCATAAATGGCTGAGTTGTGAGCTCTGAAGTGCATTTACTTCCATTTTTGACAATTTTTTAAGCGTTTTTTGCGTATTTTGTCCAAAATACATAACGAATAAAAAAACGTAGTAAAGAGTGATTTTTTTGCTATTATCTTTTTGGCAACACTAGTTTTGACAGCTCACGCACGTTTTGTATCTTGTGTCACTGTCAAACATCTTCAGTTTGGTCTATAATTTAATCATGAATCGTCTTACAAACGAACAACGCTTGCAAATTATTGAATTTTATTACCAAAATGCGTGCTCTGTTAAGAAAGTTCATCGCGCGCTTCTTCCATTTTATGGTCAGTTTAATCGACCTACTGAGGCTTCTATTCGGGCTATTGTAACAAAATTTCGCACCAAATTTACATTGTTGGAAATTAAACCACCAACACGCTTACGTAGAGTGCGAACTGAAGAAAATATCGCAGCCGTATCGGCCAGTGTTGGTGATGACCGTGAATTATCAATTCGGCGCCGTTCGCAGCAATTGGGCCTCTGTTACTCCACTACGTGGAAAATTTTGCGGAAGAATTTGGGTGTGAAGCCTTATAAGATACAACTGGTGCAAGAATTGAAGCCAAACGACCTACCACAACGCCAAATTTTTGGTGAATGGGCTCTTGAAAAGTTAGATGAAGATCCACTTTTTTATCGAAGAATTGTGTTCAGCGACGAGGCTCATTTCTGGTTGAATGGATACGTGAACAAGCAAAACTGCCGTATTTGGAGTGAAGAGCAGCCAGAAGCATTGCAAGAGCTACCAATGCATCCACAAAAAACAACCGTTTGGTGCGGATTATGGGCTGGCGGCATCATTGGGCCGTATTTCTTCAAAGATGATGCGAATCACAACGTTACTGTGAATGGTGAGCGCTACCGTGCGATGATAACAAACTTTTTTTTGCCCAAAATGGTTTCAACAAGACGGTGCCACATGCCACACAGCACGCGAAACAATGGACCAATTGAGAGGCGAGTTCGGTGAACAGTTAATTTCACGCTTGGGACCAGTCAATTGGCCGCCCAGATCGTGCGATTTAACGCCTCTAGACTATTTTTTGTGGGGCTATGTTAAGGCTAATGTCTATAGGGACAAGCCCGCTTCGATTGACGCACTGGAAGCCAACATTGCCAACATTATTCGTGAGATACCGGCCGAAATGTTGGAAAGAGTATGCCAAAATTGGACTAAGCGGATGGACCATTTGAGGCGCAGCCGCGGCCAACATTTGCATGAAATAATCTTCAAACATTAAATTATATCGACCCAACTATCGATCCAAATAAATATTTCATGCATTTTTCTGAATTTTATGTGTTTTTTTTTTAAATTTCCGATAGTTCTTATAAAATCACCTTTTATATATACAGTTTTGTTAAAAATAACTGTCATAATGGCCGAGAAAAATCAAAAATACAACCGAAATTTTATATTTTCCTTAATTTCTGTTTTATTTTTTAAGGAAATTTTTAAGCTGTACATGTGCGTCTTATACAAACAAATGCTTTAAGCAGAGTTCGCACATGTTTATCATTTTCAAAATAACTACGCAAGTAAATAATTCTTTGCACTAAACATTGTGAAAGAGGAAAATATTTATGCAACTTTTTTGCTTGTCTGCAGAAAACACCCAGGTTCTAGGCAGGAATCGATCCTGTGATCCTTAAATTAGTACGCTACCCATCATATGAATGAAATGCCATAATAATTATGGGATTCGTAAGAAGTCTCAGATTGACGTTGAGAACTGGGCTGCACAACAGATCTTAAAGGTCGCTATGCAATTAAAACCTATAATAAACTAAATGCTATTGCCCTGGTAACACTAATGAAATATTATTGTATTGCATTTTCCAAACATGTTAGGTGTTGAATATAATATGAGTGGTGGGCACAATAGTTAAGTGGAAAAAAAGTACCAAATTTAAAAATGATATATGTGTGTACTTGTAAATAATAACAGCATCCTGACAGCTTAGATTATGATTAAAAAATACGTTTGGCTTATCATTTACATTAATATAATATACAAAAAATTAATTAATTCTGCTTAAGGTACTTTAAGGTAAAAAGTAAGTACTAACGCTCTCACAGAAATTAAAGTACAAATATTTTGTAGCAGATATTATATTGACAGACAATTTCATTCTTGACTTAAATCAATTCAACTCCTTGTTATGTATTAAAATAATAACTTTTTACTTAATACAAGTCACTTCTCTTCAGATATTTAAGCTGTTGATAAGAATTTTTGATATCATTAAAATAAGTTTAATAAAGCTACTAGTGCGTACTCGTACTATTTGACCAACAAAAAACGTACACAAGTACTCATCACTGAGTAAATGTTTAACTCAAGAGAAATAAGTAAAAATAAAACATAAACCTCTCTCCTGTGTTTTTTTTATTACAACAATTTTAACCAATCACAGACGCTGAGGCAATCTTAAAAACATTTCATGGATCATTAGAGTCCATATGAAAAATTTATATTTTTGTTTTGGTACTAGAAACAACAGCAAAACAAACACAAAAAGGAAAGATAACTTATAAGAGTTGTAGGCCAGCAGGTAGATCTACATACTCAATAAACAATGATGCTTCCGATCATTCAGCAAAAACAACCAGACATAAAATCCAACCAGTAAAACAAAACAAACCAACCTTAAAATCGATCGTTCTTTTGCTAAGTTTTTTTTTTTTTTTTTTTTGTTTTGTTTTTATTTCTGTTTTGTTTTTAATTGCTGTGTTGTTGTTTTTATTTTTTTATTTTACTGGTTTCTTATGTAGCAGATGATGTTGGTAATAATGATCATTCACATGAACGAATAAATATTTGTCGCAACCATAAAAACAAATATATATTCAGTTGAAATACAAACTTTGTTAAGCCAGCACCATTAAACGTTTTTAAAATCGAAATTAAAGCCGTCGGTGAATTCCTTTTGCTTTTGTTTCTTAAAATGCCAACGTAACAACTGACTGTTGCCAATACCAACTAAATATGTAACAAAAAAATTAATTTAATTAACACCCACTTATTGCTGTGAAATAAATTTTAACTAAAAAAAAATTATTTATATGAAAAACATAAAATAAAATAACTTAATTGAAAAGAGAAATTTTAAACATGCAATAGTTGTGTTGTTGAGCATAATTTACATACCGGCCTGCCTACCTACCATAAATTTGTTTATAAAAATAATAAAAAAAAATTAAAATTCATATTCATATTAAGGGTGGACTAGAAATCAGTAATTTTAATGGGTGCTTATATTAAGATTAAATTTAATATTTATTGGACGCACAGCCCGGATTGGAATAAATAAAAAAGTGAGTGTTAATTAGCACTTCCGACGCCAACGTGCACAAGAGTTGTTAGAAAATTAATTACAATAAATTGTTAATTGGAATAGTTTTCTGTTTCCTTTTTAAGCACGTTCGTTTAATTAACGATGCTGATCTTGTTTACTGATAAAAATTGTTGCCGCCGCATTTGATTACAGATAAATTACACATTAAAAAAATAAATAAATAAATAAAAAAAGACAGCCATCAACAGGTATACAAAATGATTACCATGAACGAACTTGTAGATTTGCGTATGCAGCAGCATATTGCGCATGAAATCTATCGTCAACAGATCATGCAGAGAATACCAGGTGAGTACAATCATTAACATTTAACATTTAAACAATTTGAAAATACCTATTTTTACCGTAAGTCTAATTATCCGTAGCTTGGATATTTTTTCGTATGTTTGGTTAAATTTTATACAGCACACTTTTCAATCAAATAAGATTTTGGGCTTAACAGGCACCATAAGATTGTAATTAAAATAATGAAGTTTTTATTGTAGGTAGATTTTAATAGGTCCAATAAAAGAAAAAATTAAGCTACGGTCTCATTACACAAACATTTGTTGAAATAAACGTAACACTACATGCAAAGAAAAAATATGGTTGAGACAACCATATTCTGTTGGAAACATTGTATGGTTAGATATATGATTGCATATATTTTTAAACCAACTATATTAAAAATAGCTCTCAGCTGCAGATGTTGCGGTTCAACCCCCGGTTAGGGCAAAAAAAAATTATTTTTTTAATTTCTTTTGCAGTTTTACATTTTTTATTTTTTACAAACATATATTTTTTATATAATATTTCTTAAATAAATTTTTTTATTCTATTGAGTTTTTCGTTTCTATTAATTTAAATTTATTTATTACATTATACAGCGGCTGTGAATTTTTTCCAATTTTATTTGACTCTAACAGCATTCGCACTTGGGAATATTCAGTTAGGAAGCATTAACACGACATGCAACCTCTTCAGCCACAAATCTCAGTTGAGTTTGAATGATTAAGTTTCTACTTTATACTCACTTTATTTATATGGTTATAGAAGAGACAAAATATTACAAAAAACAATTTACTTTCAATCCTACTTTTCTAATTATTATGTTCACTATAAACATATTTATGGTTTCAATTACATTTTTATCAAAAATAATATATTAAATTCTATCATATCTATGATGGTAAACATATTATGATTAAAAATAACTAAAAACATGTATATCGCGATCATAATAATGCTTAGATGGTTCAAATTACTAATAATATTTTTGCAGAGAACAAACTATGTTTGCGGTGATCATATTTTTTATTTGCCTGTACGTTTTATCAAGTATTTTTATAGTTTAACATGACGTGATTTATATAAAAATTAATTCAAATAATAAATAATGCAAATAATGTATTTTAATAACAAATTAAACTAATCTAAGCGCACATTTCTTCAAAATTTAGAAACGTATATGTAGATGACATAGTGTATATGCTTATTTCGACAAATATTTGTTTAATATGACCGTAGCTTAAACTTTGATTCATTGTGCGTGTAACTTATTTAGCTATATTTGGCAATAAAACAATGAAAGCGTTTTTTTGTTAAAGCGAAAAGCGTATCCATCCTCTTACTCACTCTTCTATTAAGATTATTTAGATTTTTACTGGTAAGTTGTACAACTTCATTTCCTTTCTAATTTAGGTATGTACAAGATATTTTTGCCCGGTGTTGGCCAGTTCGGTTATTTATTACATCAGTGGTTATCAGCGCCTTGGCTTGTGTGCAAAAAACACCCTGACTCTAGGCAGGTAATCGTACGTGCTACCCTCCGATTGTTAAATTAGCGCTCTAACCACTAATCTACGGAAACACCCTATCTTTAGAGTACAGAGAGCGTATTATGTATCAATTCTTAGAGAGTTTTGTTAATTTTTCATATGATTGATTTTTTGCCTTCCCCTCTAAAATGTTTTAAATGTAACTTAGGGCTTGAGTGACTTCATTTGAAAAATTTTACAAGATGTATAATACTTAAGTCCTATATTTAGTTAAAGATTTGTCGGCGTTATAAATTCAAATCATAACAGTAGTACTGATAACTGATTCGACATTTTGTTTCTCAATAGATCTTAAAAATGGCGTAGTTATTTTTAGGGACAGTAATATTCGACATGCTATTACAAAATTACGCCATCAGGAACATAAAATTCTAATCTTCTGCGCATGTAGCACAAATGACGTCACGCGATGTATTCCAATTAGCTTATAACTTACAGCTAAATAAGAAAGAGAGAGAGAAGGGAGTTCATTAATTGGGTATTGGAGAGACAACATTAAAATGCTGATTTTGCCAATAAAATCATCTTCAGTGACGAAGCCCATTTCTATCTTGAATGCTTCGTCAATAGGCAGAATTATCGCATTTGTGGTGAGGAAAATCCTCGAGTGATTCACGAGAAGCAAATGCATCTTCAACGTGTCACTGTGTGGTGTAGTTTTTGGGCTGGAGGAATCATTGGACCTCATTTATGAAAATGAGGCAGGTCAAGCGCAAACAGTCAATGGTGTTCGGTATCGTGAAATGATAACCAGTTTTTTCTTGCCTAGAATTGAAGAAATGAATGTGGAGGGCTTGTGGTTTCAACAAGACGGCGCCACATGTCATACAGCCAGAGAAACAATTCAATTGCTGCATCAGTCATTTATTTAAAATTTAAATCTTGCGTTCTGGTTGGGACACCCTTTATTAAAGCGTCTTCCCTAAATAAGAGAACAGTAGTTTTAATCATCTTGTTTAATAAAACTCACTAAAGACAGACAAAAATAGAGTTAAAAACCAGCTAAAATGTCAATACTGGTCAAACATAACAAAAAAAAAAAAAAAATAAGAAAACAATTGTTTTGCAGCCAACTTCACTATAAAAGTCGCTGTTAAAATTTTATTTTCCCAATACTCAGCGTTACCGCCGTGCTATTTGCCATATATTTTGTATGGGAATGAAAATTTTTGACAGAGAAAAAATGTTTGCTGCATGCAAAAAAAAAAAAGATGGTTGAATATGGTCACCGCAAACATAGTTTGTTCTCACAATAATATTATTATTAATTTGAAGCATCTAAACATTATTATGATTACGATAAACATGTTTTGAGTTATTTTTAACCATATTATGTTTAGCGTCTTGAATCAACCATATAATTATCATATTATTTTTAATAAAATTTTACTTGAAACCATAAATATGTTCATAGCAAACATAATAATGATAAAAATATGGTTGAATGTAAATTGTTTTCTATTTTGTCTCTTCCGCTACCATATAAATAAAGTGAGTATAAAACAAAAACTTAATCGTTTAAACTCAACTCAGCTTTGTGGCTGATGTGGTTGAGTAGCGAGTTAATCCTTCTTAACTAAGTGTTCGCAAGTTCGAGTCCTGGTAGAGTTAACTTAAATTTAAAAAAATAAATTCAAACCCGCTGTATTATGTAATAAATAAATACAAAATAATAGAAAAGAAAAATCAATGGAATAAAAAAAAATTTAGTTATACAAAAAATTTAAATTAAAATATTTTTTTAAAACTGCTTATATAAAATATGTATGTATTAAAAAAATTTATAAAAATTTCTTGCCCTGACCGGGGTTGAACCGCAACATCTGCAGTTGAAAGCTATTTTTAATATCTTTGATTTAAAAATATATATGGTTAGAAGCAATCATAAATCTAACCATACTATGTTTCTACCAGAATATGGTTGCCTCAACCATATATTTTCTTTGCGTGTAGGTATGACTGTTATTTCTTAAAAAGAAAAGTGTAACCTTTGTCACCTTGTAACATGATATAACATTCTGAATATTGTTTGTATTTCTTCTAAATCCTATAACGTTACAGTTTTTTTATAATTTTACAGTTAATATTATTAATTTCAAAGTAAAGTTTCTCAAGCTCGAGATCAAATTTATGCTTAAAACATTTTGTTTTTTTATTTGTTAGTTTTATCTGACCTTTTTCTTTTACATAATACAACTATTTTATTAAGCTTGAGGTCTTATTTTAAAAAAATGTATTTTTATATCGATATTTCGCTCTAATTTGTGTAGCTTCTTCAGGATATATTATAATTATATATTATTTAGCTTTTTTTTTATTGACAATATTTCGTTACACTATCGAGTATTTATTTTTACTATCCATCCTACAATCAGTTATTAATCTAGTGATCAATTAGTAAACAAACAAGTGTAATTATTATTGTTATTTTTTATACATGTTCAAAACTTCTGTGTGAAATTTAATATTACAATAAGGTTGCTCACATTATTCTGATTGTATTTGAAATATTGGCAATAAAATAAAAAGCAAAATGTTTTAAATGTAAATTTGACCTCGAGCTTGCAAAAACTTTACTGTGAAATTAATTATATTCACAAAAAATATTATTAAAATTAAATATTTTATAATTAATTATTTCTTTTGTCAGATCCATTTCCTTCCATGCTGCCCATGTCAATGCCTCGCCATGTCATAATGCCACCAAGAGTAACATTACCTGGGGTTGAGGTTACACTACAAAATGATGACCTATGGAAGCAGTTTCATCAAATTGGCACAGAAATGATTATAACAAAAAGTGGAAGGTAAGATTTATTATCGTCTTTTAATCTCTGAAACTGTATCTACTAGCAGTATTATTCTTAATTACCAAGTATGAAATATTAGCCTGGAATCAATTATCCTAAATAAATAATCTTAAATGGGCGCCAGTAACTCTTTTATTTGCACAGACACAAGTTTTATTATTTAAAACTTGAAAAATATCGCGCCTTGTCAACCGAGTGCAGTTGGTTTATTGTCTATTTAATAATTGAATTGTGTATGTTTTTCTTTGGCAAAATCCTATGAAAAGACAAGGCCAGAGTAAACTGTTGCAAATGGGTTTATACACAGATTTTATGATTGCATTAACACATCCATACAAAAATGTTTAGAAAAACAGTACCTAAGGTGACGTTTTTAACAACCTGGCAGGTATTACTTGTAAAAATACTTGTTGCACTTACGGACATTAGAATGAAATTAGTCATTAGACAACGGCGCCTGCCCAAATGAGAAAAATAAATATTAGAAACGTCGTCGCGTCGGGATTTTCAACACACAAAAAGCAGATAGAAATACAAGCAAACAACTAGTAAATGGAAATAATTCTTATACTAACGTTAGTTAAGGAAAGTTGTATACGAAATTTGGAAACAGGAAGGAACAAATTCCGTTTGCAAAAAAAAAAAGAAAAAACTACCTGTGCGCACTACCTGTCTACAGTAGTAAACGTACAACATTTCAATTCCAGAGTTTATCCTGCATGTTCTGTATGAAATTTTATTTATATTTTTCTAATTTGCATTTCATCTACTCGTAGCATTTCAATAAATAAATTTTTTAACAAGATTTTAAAATTCAAAAACATCAAAAACAAAAACCGAAAAGATATTGGAATTGCGACAAAATTCTCTATGGATTCATAATTAACATCTATTGCCTCAGAAGCAGCCCATAAGCATCAACAGTTTCACATTGAAGAAAAAAATACTCTTGAGCACTTGTGTGAATGTAATGTGGCGTCTATGTTATTTATGACTTGAGATCTCAGTAGGATACTGTACGGTGACGTGACTCAACATGTTATTTGTTGTAAAAATACACACAGTCCCATTTAACTGGATACAGTTGCAGTTGTATTGAACATCCTTTACATTGTTGTCGTTGTTGTTTTTATGTTTAATAAATTGTCTTTTATATGAAGCGGTAAATTTGTTTTGAAATCTTTTCATTTTCGTTTGTCCAGTTGCTAAACTATCGATCATAAATCTTGCAACTCAAGGATGTGCTTGTACTCGTACATCTTCCCAGTGATGGAGAAGGAAGGCACGTTACATAAACTATGTACATGTATAACACCTATTAAATAATGTGTTGAACAGTATCTGGTTTTTAAGATTTCACCTTTTCACTTGCCATCAACTTCAACACTGTTTTATGACATTTTGTTTTCTTTCTGTTAACGAAGATTTCTAAATTCTATGGCGCCAATTTAAAAGTTTAAATTATTGTTGGCCTTGCAACGGCAAGTATTGCCAAATTTTCATTTAAAAGAAAAGAATATAAAGACTTTTAGCTTGAAAAAACTTTCGACGAGGACTGTTGGAATTTTTTAATTTCCTGCACAGTAACTTTGCATACAGCACTGCTGGCATCAACCACCACTTTTAAAATAAGCCACTGTCAATTTTTAAGCAAGTTGCGTCATTTAGCTTGTCTTTAACAGCCATTAAAAGCAGACAGGCTACCCCATTCAGCAGATTTAGACCCCTGCAACTATTTTCTTTTTCTAAACGTAAAGAATTTTTTTAACAACACAAATCCGCGAAGCTTCTTGGCCTGTCTGCAGAAAACACCCAAGATCTAGACAGGTATCGAATCTGCTACACCTAGATTGATGGGCTAGCACAGTACCTACTAATCTATGGGGACACCCATGGATTGTAAAAGATTTTGGGCCGTGTGAGCAGGTCTTCTTTTGAGAGCTTTGAGAAAACCCACTGTTTGCAAAAAAAAAAAAATTAGAAAAACTCTGTATTGTAAAAGGAGATTATGTTGAAAAACAAAAAGCTTATTGCACGAAAAAAAAATTTTTTTGTTCAAAAAGTCACGGAGTTATCAAGCAGCTCTGGCTGGTATGAAAAATTTTTCATAAAATAATTAAAAAAAAAAAAAAACAAATCTGTTGAAATTAAATCAATCAACTCATTTGCCTTAATACTGCGTATTCACGTTACCATATTCGCCACTTCGGTCCTTTCCAGATTAATGTGCTGTTTACAAGCAACCAGCAATCCAATTGCCTTAAAAACTTTTATGTGAAACACTAAATTTTTAAAATGTTTTTCAATGTTTCTCAAACAAACGTTTTTAGACGATTGGATTGTTCGTTTCTTATAAACATCCCATAAAATTAATTTGAATGTAATTAAGTACTTACACTATCTAAGATCTTTAAATTATGTGGGCGTGAACGTCGTTCAAAAATTGTTACTTACTGAATAACATGTCCAAATAGGTATATTGAATAAAAGTTTAGTTAAATTTGTAATCCCCTCTATATGGATAACTGTAAATATTAAAATAAAAAAAAGAAATGAATAAAATAAAATAAGAAGATACAAAACCTACTCGTAATAAAACTACAACGTATGATTTGGTTGTGCCGGAGTATTCTTCTTAATTTAATTCTAGCCTTCTTATTTATTTTTTTTAGCAAAAAAAAGCTTTTAACTAAATATCTACAATGGCAACTCTGAAATAATTATAAAACTCAACTGCTTATAAAGAGATTATTGCTGAAATACTGCTGATGATCTGTGATCGTTGACAATACACCCAGCACGTCATCTCGTTACGTTAAATACAAGTAATTTCACACTTTTGAACAAAAAAGTTTTCTTAACAATTCAAGTTTAACAAATTTTTTTTGATCTTTAGCAGAAGATAAAATAAAAAAAATATTTACTGTTTCTCAGCATTTGCTCTCGATCGCAGAAACAAGGCCACAACGTTGCTTCTCGTTAATTTCATTTATATTTTGTTGTTTTTTTTTCGATATTGTGTCTCCAGAAAAGTTAGGTTTTTTTTATTGGTTTTGGCTGCTGTAGTTTTTTTATCTGAATTCAGATTTTAAACTTAAATTATCTTTCAGATTTATTGTAATTTTTCATTCTCACCATACTTTCTCACACACTAAATTAGAGACACAAAAAGAAAACAACAATAACCGATATACAGGGTGAAATAAAAGTCACGCCTGCGTGTACAAAATTTAATAACTTTTTTATTTATTATTGTGTTTCGTTTGTTTTATTTTTAATAAAATATTAACTTTGTATGATACAAATTTTAATTATGAGAAATAATATGAAGGAGATGACCACAATTTTCATCGAAGGGCAGTTGGGCTTTTGCATAACTGCATATAAAATTTAAGGCTCTATTGCCCGGTCGTTAAATTTAGCAAAAATTAAATTATAAAAAATTATTAAATTTTTACACACATGAGTTACTGTTTGCTCACCCTGTACATACATAAATAAATGAAAAAACCAACACTAAAATTATAAAACGTCTCATGACTTCTTCAGTTCGGTTGTGTTGTTTATGATCATGCATTATTCATGATTTCCACCTTGACTCTGGCCCTAAGTTACTAATTTTGATTGTAACTTGGTATCGTGGTGGTGATTCTGTTTGTGTGATGTACTGCCTACAATGGCATCTTATTATTGTGATCTCTGAAATAAATCTTCGTTTAGCCATCATTTAGCTTTCAAAAGTATCGTTTACATTTTGTTACCTTCTTTTATTTATAACACATTTTGGTGTGCCTGTGTATGCACTCGTATGTGCTTTTCTTTATATAAAACAATCAGAATGTTTTAGATTTTATTGTTGGTGGCCGGCATTAGTACTCAAGTGTCTTTTTTAGCGATTTAAATGGATTTTTGAATTTGAATTTTTAATTATAAAAATTTGTTTATTGACAAAAGAAAAATACATATTGAAAAAAATTATAAAAAAATTTAAATAGAAGAAATATAAAATACACACTTATTAATTTATAAGATCACATAATACAGTGAAGCGAAACTTGTCTACTAAATATATCAATATTAAAATTTTTATGGCACATTAACACACCGGAGGAGCTTATGAACAAATTACAAAAAATAAAAACAACAACAAAAATACTCATAATAAATACACCGTTTGTTAGTTTTTGAAGATTTGAATCAATCCCAAGATAATTATTATTAAAATTTGGTTTATTTTCTAAATTTTGCTTTATTTATTAAGAAATTAACAGAGATTATTTGTTTACGATTGTGCCAGAGTTGTGTATTCATAAAATAATGTTAATTAATAAAAAGATTAATTTTAATTAAAAGATACATATTAAATATTTCAGTGTAGTTTTAATAAATTTCATTAAAAAACGAGTTAAAATATGGCCGACTAAGACTAGAAATGATGAAACATGATTTAACCCGTTCTGGAAACTGCTACACACAAACAAAAAATATGGTTGAGAGCAAACATATGGTTAGATTGCAGATGTTGCGGTTCCACTCTGTTCAGAGATAAAAAAAATTTTTTTTTATATTTTGCAAAATTTTTTTAAAAAAATTTTTAATTAAATTTTTATTTACCTGTTTGATATAATTTCTTTCAAATAAAGTTTTTAAATAAATAAAAATTAGATTTTTTCACTTCTGTTAATATATATTTATTTATTTTTTACGTTGTACCAGGATTCGAACTAGGCCATACAAAGTTAAGAAGCATTAACTCGCCAGTTCAGCCACAAAGCTCAGTTGAGTTTGAACGATTATGATTTGCTTTTATACTCACTTTATTTATACGTTTGCAGAAGAGACAAAATAGAAAACAATTTACATTCAACCATGTTTTTCTCATTATTATGTTTACTATAAACATATTTATGGTTTCAGTTAAAATTTTATTAGCCCTGAATAACCTATCCTCTTTTTAATACATTTAGATCAATTTCGACTAATATGCACTTCAATTTGCATCTAAGAAACCAAGTACTTAAAATCAAGATGATATAGGTTTTAATATTTTTAAACTAAATTAACTTTTTTTATAATTAAAAAATCAATAAGAGATAACTAGATATAAAAGTTACCATAAAAGAAGGATGGTAGTCGAAGCGACTAGCATTGGTTCTTCAGGGTTAAAAATAATGATAATGATATGGTTGATCTATGACGGTAAACATAATATGGTTAAAAAAAAGCTAAAAATATGTTTATCGTGATCATAATAATGTTTAGATGCTTCAAATTAATAATAATATTATTGTGAGAACAAACTATGTTTGCGGTGACCATATTCAACCATTTTTTTTTCTTTACGTGCATTTAATTAAATATATTATGACTGTACAGCAGACTGGCAGATTTGCATGTAGCTATTGTACTGTATCCGAAAGGGCTGTTTTAGTTCTTGAAAAAAACATAAAATGCCAGCATAGAGCTATTCGAGAAGAGAAGGTAACTTAACAGACGATTATAGAGCAACCCCTACAAGCCTGGCAACAGATATGACAGAACGGAATGGACATGTTATGGATAAATAGGTGTTTTGGCGAGGTAAACTATTACCTGACTCAATTTCTATCGGGGCAGGGGTATTTTCGTAGGTACCTCCATAGAATCGGAAAGGCAAGTGGTCCTGAATTTATCTATGTTGATGTAGATGTTGCTGAGCATACAGTGTTTAAGTGCGAAAGATGGAAGGAGAAAAGGCTAGAATTGGAGCAACATACCGGCCACTCACAGCTGAAAACATTGTCCAGGTTATGATGACACATGAGTGTAGTTGAAATCTCGTATCCTGCTACATAGAAAAAATATTGCGGAAGAAAAAGAGAGAGCTTGACGCAGAACACAGCACCAGGCAATAGAAGTTATTAAAAGCATGGCGCCTGACGAGGCAGAATAAAAGATAAGGGGAATTAGACCAAAGAAGTAGAAGGAGACCGGAAGTATTACGACCAGTAGTCCCGGGATGGTTAGGAATCTTCCTCCTAGAGGGCGATTTGTGAGTCTAGCTAGGAGGGATTTTTGGAGAGTCCAACATAACCTGTCGATGAGAGATGACCGGGCAAAACAAAAATCATAGCATGTTTACTATAAACATATGTACTCGTATGGTTATAGTTAAAATTTTTTCAAATATAACATGATGAAGTCAACCATATCTATGACCATAATATTATGGTTAGTCTGCACAATAAATCTTAGAGGCCGCTGTGCGATTATAGCCCATAGTGATAATATTATGCTTAGTGATCATAATAACATTTAGATGCTTCCAATTAACAATAATATTTTTTGTATTCCTTTGTATTTTCACGCTAATAAGCTCTTATTTTGTATACACATACAAATTTTTTAATGAGAGCAAATTATGTGTGCGATGACTATATTTAATATTTTTTTTCTTTGCGTGTATTTTTTTAATGAATTTCTAAAATTAAATGTGAAAATCATACCATTTGGTATTCAAATTATTAATTAAACCGCTTTAATTAAAAAAATCTTTTAATGAAAGCTAATTAGTTGTAAAAATTAGATTCTAGTAGTTTTAGATTTATAAAAGTAGTTAAAAAAGTTATATATAATTTTTGTTAAAAAAAAATTTAACTATTTAACAATTCAATTAATTAATCATTTATGAATCCTCAAGCGTAAAAGCAAGTCAAAAAAGCAGCGAATAAGTTATAATTTCAAATCCACAATCACAAACTTATAGCTCGTATTTGTGTATAATTTAAATTGGCGCCAAGGCTTGCGACCACCTGCTGCTTAACAATGAATCCTTGTTAGCATTGCAAACCTCAAAACTCGAATCTCAAACACAAACACAAACATTAACAAACGTAAAAAGAACTAAAACTACGAGTAAATAAAGGCGTAGAAATCATTTTGTGCATTTGAATCGAGAAACAGGCTTGAAACATAAATTTAAAAACAAAACTTAAACATTTGTTTGCTTTTTTAAACATTTTTTATTTATTTTATTTAATTCCTTTCAATTTTTCCTTAAGATTATTTATTTAGGTCCTTTTTTTTCAAAACGAAACGAGTATACGAACAAGGAAATTCATTTAATTTGGATATTTTTCATATTTTCTTGTTAGATTTAACACAGTGCGCCTAAATGTTTAAATATCTAAGAAAAAGTGATTTTTTTTTTGCTTTTGATAAAAAGTAAACTAAACATTAATTACGCACTACTAAGTAAATTGCCTATAAACAAAAGCTGCTGTCTGATGTTGAAAAAAAAACGTTAAATGCACAATTAAATATTTGTTACGCCCTCGTTCCTGTTCCTTAATTTTTTTTTTTTTTTGCTTACCAGTGTGTTGCAATATTTTTAACATTCAGACATTGAATAAACATCAATACTAAATAGTGGAGCATCGTAATATCTTGATAATAAAATTCCATGTTGTAGAATTTGTTATTTAAACAAGATTTTTTTTTTTTTTTTATTTAAGGGTCTTTTCGTTTTGCTTTGCCTTTTAATTGTTTGTCTATTTAATTGTGTACACAACAAATATCATGGTTATCATTTTGTTATTTCAAGAACAACAGTAACACCAGCACAACAAATGTTCCTTAATCTATAAGTTATTAACGTTCTTAAATTGTTTTTTTAATTTTTTTTTTTTTTTTTGTTTTGCAGACGAATGTTTCCATCCATGAGGTTGTCATTGTCTGGCCTTGAAGATGAAAGTAATTATTGTATATTGTTGGAAATGGTACCAATTGGTGATTGTCGTTATAAGTTTTCTGGTTCCCAATGGGTACCAGCTGGTGGTGCTGAACCTCAGTCACCGCAACGTATGTGTTTACATCCTGATAGTCCTGCAACGGGAGCTCATTGGCAGGCACAACCGATATTGTTTAATAAAGTAAAGCTAACAAATAATACGCTGGATAATAATGGACATGTAAGTAATAAAAAAAACAAACAAACAAACATACGAACTGCAGAAGATTTATTATTGTCATCTTTATATATAATTCTACTGTACATCTGTAAATTCCTAGTAAACGGCTGGACCTGGACCGATTTGTATGATTATTTAGAGTGACAAATCAGCCCAGCAGGTGTAATAGATAAAATTTATTTTAAAAATCTTTTTACGAAAAAACGATTATAATTATTAGCGAGTAGCATAGGCAATTTAACACAACGCTATGACCACTTTTGCGTGCATTATTCAAAGATTTAACAATTAAAATTTTATTTTTCAATGGATTTTCTCAATATAGAATGGTCACTATATTTTCTAAGATCCACCACGCTCACTTTTATGCGGTTCAGCTAAAACGTCGCCATTTTGTATAAAGCACACGGAACCGGATAAAAACAGCTAATCAAAAACCAGATTTCCAACAGATTGTTCTGATTTTTATTCATACAATCTCATTAGCCTACGAATCCCGGGTAAAAACATGAAGTTTACTATAATGGCGTTTTCTTTTCTAATAAAATGTTGCATATATTCTACCATTCAAGAATGTTTGCGTTTTATTGTCAAAAAAATGTAATAGTTAAAATCAATATCATGTTCTGTTCTCAACATGTTGCATATAAAAGATGCTAAAATGGTACACGGGTTGCACTCAATTTATAAGTGAGGGTCATATACTGCCCTTTTTTACAACTGTGTCAACTGCTTGTTAATACAATTAAGTAAATTGTTTAATTTGTATTTATATGAAACAAGAGATTCAACATTTTGTCTATCAAGATATTCTTCATAAAAATTCATTATTGGTCACTTTTGATGCAAAAATTAATTTTTATTTTATTTTAGGTGCAAAGTTTTTTGTGTCAGCTGCTTATCAGTTTTGTTGACGTAACCAAATTTCGCAAATCGCTTTAAAAGCGGTAAACATATAAAAAAGTTGTTCTATTGAAACCATAAAAAAGGCATCACTTTATGCAATTTTAGGCAACCTGTTTAAAATATTACATAATTTAGAAGCAGAATGTTTTTTGGGAATAGAAAACCCCATAAATTTCTAAGAGTAACAAATATTGTTAATTATGTATGACATATCAAAAGTATGGCACTATCTGACTTGGATAGACTAAGATATTTATCGGAATGGCCCTCCACAATAACAACCATAAAAATTTTCTAGAAAATGAGATGCGAAAAAAAATTATGAAGCGCTTGCCCGAAATATTAATAAATAAATTTACCAAGTCAAATTTTGGAAGTCAAAATTCAATTGTTATCCTCACATTATGGAATGTCTGTAATAACGAGCATCAATTAACCCCTGCTTGTTTGTTTGTTCGCTACACAAATTTTTGCTTTCCAACGGATTTTTGTGAAATTTGACACATATAATCTCTATACTTCAAAAAAGGTTTATACTTTTGGACCAGCGACCACTTTTCAAAGATTTTCACTCTCCACCACCATTAAGTACGGTGGTAAAATTGTACTATGAAATATTTTAGTTACTATTTTAATTGGGGCCTGTGCTAATAATTCTAGCAAAGTCATGATTAGAATTCTATTTGTAAATGGATTTCTCTAAAAAATGGTACATACGCTCTCTATACTCTAAGGATACCGACTAAGTAATAAAGGATCGGGCCGGGCGTGGCCAAGGAAAAACATCTAATAATAAACTAACATTAATTAAAGGATTTTATTCATTCTGTTAGAGGTATTTGATTTTTGCGTTAGATCAAAAGTTTAAGTTAGTTCTCGCTATTCGAATACAGTTGCACTTGAAATTTGTATGTAAAACTAAAAACAATACAATGACTAACTGGATTTGAAACAGTTATCAGTCTCCATTTGCATGTTACTTTCAATTTTGCTAGATTTAGGCCAGTTATTACAACTTTCCATAATAAAAGTTATAATTTTGTCTCACAAATAACCAGTTTTTTATTAAAACTTTGCAAAGAAATTGGGATGGATAGTTAAGGACACAATATGAGATACTTACTTATAGATATTTTTAGTTTAATGTTAAAATTTGTTATTTGACCTGTAAATTCTTAACTTTAACAATCGGTAGCTTGTGATAATGACCTTTAAGGAAGGTGTTACATCTTAAACAGATCAAAATTTAATTTAAAAAAAACCTGGTAGAGATATTTTTAAAAACAAATTAAATTCCGATGTGGAAAGTGTTATATTCCCTTTACAGGAGTGTTTAAATAGCCAAATATTAATTTTTTTTAAGTTCACACATTCTTGTTAAGACTAGGACCACACACAGCAATTTTAGCTGTGCAATTTTTAATTAATTCTCTTTTAAATTTGCCGCTATGTCTATACACATCAATTTTGTTTCGGCAACTTTTGCATTCTTGCTGTGTGTGGTCCTGGTCTAAGTATTTAACAAGAGTAAAAAACTATAAAACGATTTCAAATGAAGTAACAAAATATAAAAAATTAATTTCAGTTAAAGAAATTCAAACTACAAAGGGAATTACAAATTTATATTGATATAAATTTCTTGCTTACCGCGAATTCAGTCATCAGCATTTGTATTGTAAGCCTGAAGACGTGCCCATCTGCAGTTTAAAGCTTAAGTTGTTTAGCAAAAACTTTTTCATAGTATAAACCCTTTAAGTTTATTTTTATCTGGTCTAATTATTTTCTCTTCAGTTTTATAATTATAATTCAAATATTTTCTTTTCTATTTATTTTATTTTCTTGCAGATTGTTTTGGCCAGCATGCACAAATATCAACCCCGCATACATGTGATACGTACCGCTGATTTGGCTCAAATACCTTGGGCACCTCAGCAAGCATTTATTTTTCCTGAAACGGAATTTGTTGCTGTTACCGCTTATCAAGTAAGGAAACGAGTACCTATAAAATAAAATAAGTCGAATTTACATTCTAAATTTATGGCCTGTTCAGCGACGTCACTAGAAAACCAAAGCGAATGAAAGCAAAGCTTTGCTTTCTAGTGACATCGCTGAACAGGCCATTAGGTTTTTAATTAGAAATTTTATAGGATTAGACATTAGAAAAGTCACATAGAACTTGAACTGCAAAATTTGAGTTTGCTTTTTTTTGTACACAAAAGTTTTACATTATTTCGGTTTTAATTATTAGTTAATATTATTCAAGCTTAAAATCTTAATGAAAAAATGTTTTGCTTTTACTTTTCAATATTTCGACTTTCTTTTGAAAGTCTTCTTCAGGGAAATTTATTTTTATAAAAATTTAATTTAACGTGGCGTTACAAACTTAAGTTAACTTAACAGACCAACCCGAAATATGTAGCGTACACCTTGTATGGTACCAGAGTATCATTTATAATTCTCATTAAGTACAGGGTCCGCAATCTAACGTTTTTTTTTCAACTAGTACTTATTTCGTGAATGGTAACACTTAGCTCATGTCTGATTTGACAGATAATTAGTTTTATCCTTCCGCTGAACGAATATGGTTGTGTATACGTTTGAACAACGCTGGGAAATATTGCGACATTACTTTGAAAATCATGGTAATGTTGCAGAATGTGTGCGAAAATTGCGTACAAATTTTGGAAGAAGAGAAGCACCGTCAGCTCCGTATGTTCGTTATCTTGTGAAAAAAAGTGAAAGAAACTGGCATCCTCATCGATAAACCAAAGCGTGAAAAGCCAAAAACAGTGCGTACACCCGAGAATATTGCTGCTGTGGCAAAAAGTGTGCGTGAAGCGCCATCAACAACAATTCATCGTCGTTCTCAACAATTGAACATTTCGGAGACATCATTGAGACGAATTTTGCATAAAGACCTTGGTATGACGACATACAAAGTCCAATTGGTTAAGGAGTTGAAGCCAACTGACCATCCAATGCGTTTCCGTTTCGTTAAGTGGGCCTGCGATCGACTTACAGAAGATGCCGATTTTGCCAAAAAAAATCATCTTTTCAGATGAAGCTCATTTTGATCTTGGCGGGTATGTAAACAAGCAAAATTGTCACATTTAGGGCACAGAAAACCCGCACGCATTATTTGAAAAGCCGACGCACCCAAAGCGAGTCTCTGTTTGGTGCGGATTTTGGTCCAGAGGCATAATTGGGCCATTTTTCTTCGAAAATGAGCAAGGAGTGGCCGTTACAGTCAATGGCGATCGTTATCGGGCCATGTTATCGGGCCATGTTCACAAAAATTGAAAAGGAGGATATTGGCAACATTTAGTTTCAACAGGACGGCGCTACGTGCCACACAGCCGAAGCTACACTCGATGTTTTGCGTCCTGTTTCAAAAAAAAAAAGTTATTTGGCGCACCCTGTATAAAGAAAAAAATATAAATATAAAGCATCAAGTTTGATAGCAAGTTTTTGTTTCCACACGAACTTTGCTCCTGTAGATGTTATCATCGAAGTTATGAGTATTATTTCATAGTGTAGTTAGTTAGTCGAGGCCGAAGCAATTAACTGGATGGAATATTTTACTCGAAATATTTTATTTTATTTTAATTAGCGCTCGGGGACCTAAACATTTACCCCTGTTCAGGTCTAAAAGTTTAACTTTATTTTTAAGAAATGGTAATTAGCTAGTCGAGGCTGAAGCACTTAACTCGTATATCTTCATAAAAGAGCGTGAATACAAAGCAATCAGACCTTTGTCGATCCTGGACAGACTGAGCGTACCTCAGCTGGAAAATAAACTGCGTTACAAACTGAAACTAATAAAATTTTCAAAATTTCATTTTGTCATTAAAATAATTATTAAGATTTGTTGTTCAATGTTCGATGCAAACGGCTTTGCAACATTTTAAATACAAAATTCTGCAGCCTTCGAGCAAACTAAAATTTACAATTAAATATTAAATTATTTAAATTTATCCAAAAGACTCTGTAAAAATAATCCATAAACTCTCTAGTTTACACAAATTTTACAAATAAGAAATTAAAAAAATAAACAAACCAAACATTTTCAGCACTCTATTGAATATAAGTAGTCAATTAGCCCTCATAAGTATATTGACTACCAATTATTAGGCTAGACTGAAGACAACAATAAAATCAAAAACTAGCAATTATATTTTTGTGAATTCATCACCCATTCATTTATTTGAATTATTAGCTGATATGTCTCCTCAGCTTAAGTTGTTGTATGAAATACTGACATACCAGAGCCATGGGTGTTCCGTTCAGTTTAGCAAAAACCAAAAATAAAAAACAAAAACACTTTAGTTAATTATTTAATTTGTTTAAGTCTGCAAAAGAAAAACACAAAAAAAAATTTTAATTTATTAAAAAAAAGAAAAAAGTCAAATGCACTGAAAACAAAGACACAGCAGTTGTTCTAACAATCAAATTAGCTTGTTACGCCCAATATACAAGAAGTATCATTTGGCTTTTGATAGATGATGTAGGCAAATATTTAGTGAAAGGAAGTTGTTCAGTTTCGATAGAAAACAACATATCTGCAATGCAAAATGTCTTAGTCATGTTGCTTATTAGCCAGTGAATACGAATAGTGACCGAAAGTAGTAACAACCGTTTTGTCTTCTTATAGCAGACTGACGACTCCTTCGTTACGTTGTATTTTCAAGATGCTTCTTTTCTTTTACATTAAACATGTCAAAAATGAATCACTAAATTCAAGAATGAAGTGGCATAATTTGATCTCTTGCTGTGTTTTTGTTTTCTTTTTTTCCATAATTTTTGGTTAAACTATGTCCGTTCTCTGTCCTTACCAACATCTATTGTCTGACTGACTGACTGATTGTTTAATATGATTTGAATGAATATGCTTCAAGACGCCAGTCTGATGATGATCAGTTTTTTTTTTTTTTTATCAAATTAGCAAAATTTACGTTGAAAACATTAAAGTATCATGTCGTAGGTTTGGGGTAGATTTGAAATTTTGAAGTGTCATTTTTGGCAGTGATTTAAAAGACTTAAACTAAAGACAGACCTTCTTATCCTAAAAAATTAACGTAGACTTTAATGTCAACGTTAACGAAATTTTTCATATAATTTTTAAAAAAAATGTACTTTAAAGTCTACTTTAATTTTTTTTTTGGATAAGAGCACAATTTTTTATAAAAATTAGTCTAAATATACTCGTAGACAGAAGAAAATCGCTAAAAATTAATTAATGATTTAATATTAATTAAAGAGAGAAATAAAATTAAAATAAAATTTTACAACAGAATACGGTATCCCTTTTAGCATATCGTACCTTCGAATATTTGGTAGAGAATTGACACCATTTGTTAAAAAAAATTCAACATGCGTTGTTAATTTGACAACGTGCGTTTTAAGAAAAAGTAAAATCGTTGCTTTTTTTCTCAGTTGACAGCCAACCCTTGTCGATTTGTACACGCTTGTTAAAAAATGTAAAACACTCGTTGTCAACTAAATTGACAATGGAATGGTGTCAATATGACTACATATGTTGTTGATACTGCAACGCGATTTTTGGTTCAGTGTAATGATGAGGCTTACTTACAAGTGGACGTGGCAGAGGTTCATTAATATTTGGTCACAAGCATAAGTTAAAAAGAATATCTGGAAGTAGCGTTAAAAATTTTAACACAAAACATACAAATAAAATTACAAATTTTGACAGTCAGGTTATAAACGAAATTAAACAGTTGAGAAGCGAATACTCCAATGCGTTTACCGTCTATCAATTTGACTTGATCAGCCATTTCATAAACATTCCACAAGAGTATTCTGTCACAGAAAATTTAATCAAAAAAACTAGTGCCTAAAATAGAGATTTTTCTATTATATGTATAAGACAGAGAATTTTTATTTGTAATACAAGGAGAGGGAATAGTAAAACAACTACCGGGAAATTTTTTTTAATTGGGCTGATTATTAAATGCAGAATTCTCTTAAGAATTATTTCTTTTATATGTCTGCCTGCTAACAGTTAAGCAATAAAATTGTACTTTCTCTTTTCAACGATTTTTAAATTCTTTTATTTTATTTTTTAAATTTCTTATTGCAGAATGATCGCATAACTAAACTCAAGATTGATAATAATCCGTTTGCCAAAGGGTTTCGTGAAACTGGTCAATCACGTTGTAAACGTAAAATGTCTTCATCACCTACTGCTGAGGACCAGCCTCATCTTCAGCAGCAGCAGCAACAACAACAACAACAAATACAGCAACTTGATATCATGTCTCCAACAAAATCAGTGACTACCGCAATCAGTGAATCGGGATCATCAATTTGTTCGGATAAACCAGTGACGGCATTTTTAAATGAACATCATTCTCAGCATCACAGTCTGGTGGATGTAGTAAATGCAACATCACCATCAGCACTAACACCGTCACATACTAAGCGTATACGTTCGAATGAATCGGCGTATTTCTTAGAAACAACAAATGAAACCTGTTCGGGAGGCAACATGTCGTCATTGGATTATGTTAACAGTGCAAGCAACGTATTTCAACAACAGCAACAACAATCAATTTCTACTAGCAGCAATAATGCTGTTAGTGGCTGTAATCCAACATCCGTTGCTTTCATGCACCATTTCCAGCAAAACATGCAATCGTTGTTGCGACCTTCACTGGTCGATTTAGCATGTTCATATTTTGGTCGTCCCCAGCCTTTGTATCCCCAGCATGTGTATGCTGTGGCAGCACAACATGAAGCATTAGTTTCGGCTGGCTTGCCACAATTGCCACCATCAGCATTACAGACACTACCACCTCATAATATGGTCGATATGCCTCAACATTTGTCTCTGGCAAATAGCAATACCAGCACAAATGTTGGTAGTGCTGTTGTTTGTAGAGAAGAATTGCCAAATCGTGTTATGCCCATTAACTCAAACACCACCTTAGAATGCATAACAAACGATGCCGATCTTTCTTCATCCGATTCATCATTAATACAAGACGATACTTCAACACCGGTTACAACACCAACACCAACAATCTCTGCTACTTGCAATTCAATTCATGATGATACATTATCCCAATCACCATCAGGCAACAGCAACAGCAACAGAAACAGCAATGGCAATAACACTAACCATAAAAAGAAAGGCTTCAGTATCTCCGCCATTTTAGGTGGTGGCAGTTAGTTAAGAATTGATGTCCATTAAATATATAAAACAACATTAACCAACATTTTTCTAATGTTGTATCTGCCAATGTACAATGTAATTATGGCCTTTTAGCATTAAAAGTTTGTAATCATTGTATTCTTAGTTATTTAATTAGAAAGTTACTTCTTTATTTTGCTTAATTAATACACAGTTAAGTTTAATTTATAAAGTTGATAAATAATTTATTAAATTTAATTAAATAAAACAAATAAGTACGTTTAATGACAAATTATTATCTTTTCTTTTTACTTTTTTTTATCCTTAAATGGAAGTTAATAGAAAAGGATGTTTCATAATTAATAAATAAAATAAAGTGAGTAATAAAATGATTTTTCACTGTAAAATGCCGTTCTCCTCATCAGACTCTTTTGCACATAATAAACTGATACTTGCACTGACAAAACAATTTCGGTTGCGAGAATCGAATTTGTTACTAATTAAAAAAATCATTTGGAATAATCGAATTATCTAGTTGTAACAAAAATATTATTAAAAGAACGAAATTTTGGATTGCATTATGAAATTTAGGTCACTGCAACTACAAAATTTGATTATCACTATTGAATTTTAGACTAGTGGCGAATTCCGTTCTCACAAACGAAGTGTTTTCTATGAGTTAAAGTAAATTAAAAATATTATAAGCTTATGTTTAGAATTGCCAGGAGTTAGAAAAAAACAAGTTAAATTCGGCTGTGCCGAGTTTTATATACAATTCACTGACTCAGCAAAATATTAATATTTTTCACTTTCCACAGCCTTCTAAAATATCAAAAACATACAAAAAATTTAAGGAGTGAAGATAAATATGGGGAATGATAAAAACCCCTCAGAGTAAGAGTACTGGATTAAGAGGGAATTTAAAAAAAAATTTTAAAAAAATCCAAATATTTTTTTGAGTGTTTGAGCAATAGATTACAATTCTAGACAGCCTCTGGTTTAAAATGATAGGTGTACCATCCTACAATCTTTAATGGTTCATAGTTTTTATTTTATGATGCATAACGGAAACTGCTAAAATCCTTGAGAACAACAGTACTGGGGTAAATGGAAATTTCAAAAAATTATTTTAAATAGCCCAAAGTAACTTCTGAGTATTTGGGCGGTAGACTACAAATTAAGACAGTCTCTTCTTTAAATTGATAGGTGCCCCATCCCACAATCTTTAATAGTTCTTTGGGAAGGGTGGCCCATGTAGAAATTACAGAATCACAATGTTATATATACCCTTCTAATGGTAACCCATTAGACCCATGTTTTTCATTACAGTGCTTATTGCGTCCATGACATTTATCCTGAATATGTATCCCTTAAAACAAAAATTTATTTTATAAATTATGTGTTTATTTATTTTTTTCTATTTCCTTTATTTAATTATTCAAATTACAAAGAAAATTTTCACAAAAAGTGACAAATTAGAGTGAAACTGTAAGACAAGGGCGTAGTCAGTTTGAAGGCTAGGGAGCAAATTCTAAAGGAAATAGTCTTTTGTTTCTCCTAATCTTTTACAATCAAATACTTTTTAAGCACTTTGGAAGGGGAACTTCACATTTTCTTTCCACTACGGGACACGCCTGCGATAACAACTACCCCAAATTTTTATTAATTTTTTTTTATTTCAACTCAAAAGAAAATAAAAAAAGAAAAACAGAACATGTAGCATGTGGCATGTGCGGTTAAAAATTTAACTCATTAACACTTCTCTTGTCCCTAATTCAAAAACAATTAATGTTTCCATTGTTGTTGCATTTGTAAAACAAATATTTAGTTGTTTTTAAATGAACACTTTGTCATGAAGAGTTGTGGGGGAAGTAAACATAAAATGCAAGTAAATTTAAAAACAAAACAAAACAAAAATTTATGTAAAATGTTTTAGAGATCGAATTACATACGAGTACATAGACAGCAACAAATAAACAAAATATGACAAGAGAACAAAACCAATAATAAAAATACATCAAGCAATAAAACGTCATATGGAAGAATGTCCGTCTGTATGTCTGCTTGTCTGACTATCTATCTTTATGCCACAGAGCGGTTGTGTAATGGTAATAGGTGGATACGATCATTAATCGAGGGTGTACATGGCTGCGTTATATTTATTTTCCAAATTTATTGTTGTTGCTTGTTAACTTTTCCTACAACAAGAACAACAACAACGAAAATGTCTCAACATGTTATACGCACATTAAATAAATGCAACTGTCAATTGGCTGTAGCAAATAACGCATTAACCCAAGAGAAATGAAAGCCCACCACCATCAACAGCAACAACATCTGGGTATGAAGGTGCATCAATTGATAGTTTTCTTCAAATACTTTTACGCATACATAAATAAAAGCATATGCGAATCGATGTACTCGTATGTGTGCATCGATGTGAACATCGATTTTAATTTTGTGCTGCTATTTTGCGTTTATAGTTATTGTTGTTGTAAAGTATTAAGTTAAAGTTGTGGCAAACAAAAGTAGAAGATCATCATAAATTGTTAAAATCACTTTTAAATGAAATGCTTTACGATCATTTTTTATTCAATTCAATGATGTTTTTCTTTTTGTAATTTGTAATATTAGAGTTATTGTATTACAGTATACATCTCGGTGGTTGCTGCTTTATTAGTATAGAGAGAAGGTATCCCCGCACAAATGGACTCTATTTATGTATTTGTAAAATGATTTATTTTCATTAATTAACTTTGATTTTTAGGTAAGAAAATCGTTAGCTTAAAATTTATTATGTTTATTTGTAGGACAAGGGAATGAATCCCACTTATGAAAGGCTTATTTTCTTTTAAATACAAAATAATTTATGTTTTAAGCAGACTTTGCACACATAGAAAATCAAAAAGCTTTGCAGGAATTTGTTTGCTTGTACTCGTATTATTAATTTTATTTTGTTTGATTACTACTAAATAAAAATGAATTGCGAAATGTGTTGCTAAGCGCAAAACTCGAAAACGAATAGGAGAGAAAAAACCTAAAATTACAAAACAAAAAATTCAACACCCATATTCTTTTGATATGGGTATTAAATTACATATTTCTGAAAAAACAGCATATGTCTTATTAACTTAAATTACAGAATTACAAATTTGAAAGCCTTAAACTTTTTCTTATAAAATTATTTCAGCTCTAGCAAACGGTATTGTTTTTATTACCACCTACTTGATTGTGACATACATCACCTCAGCATCCCTTAACCAAAATAATGAATTTATAAAGCAATGGCAACAAGAACTCAAGTTTTACTTAAGTCGAATTAAGTAATTTTTTTTTAACAAAATATTAATCTTTATTTGTGCTTAATTCCAGAAATTGTGTTGGTTTTAAAATTTATTCTTTTACTCATGATATTCTCATGAGTTATTTATTCAGTACAATAAGTACTGAAGGGGAGAGCATACCTATATGGACCATTTCATCAGACGCTACTCCGAATCCTCAGTAGGTTACTCCCAACGTTTCTTGCAAACATTAGAACCTTTATATTGTAAAAGTAATTGACTAAATAAGAATTATTAATCAATAGTTACAAAAAGATTCAAATATTCAAACAAAAAACTCAGTAAGCATTGAACTGAATAAATAAATAAATTTCCCAACCAACATTTTAATATTGAAAACTATATATTCTATTTTTATTCTTCTCTTCTCTTTTACATTTGAATGCCCGTTGGGTATTACTGAATGTAATTAAAGAGTATATGAAAAAACAAAAACAAAAAATTATAAAAAATAATAAGAAAAACATAGGGTTTTCCTACAATGAGCACTTGTATTTGTATATGTAATAATTTTTATTTGGAATTTAAAAGTTTAACAAAATATTAATCTTTATTTGTGCTTAATTCCAGAAATTGTGTTGGTTTTAAAATTTATTCTTTTACTCATGATATTCTCATGAGTTATTTATTCAGTACAATAAGTACTGAAGGGGAGAGCATACCTATATGGACCATATAGGTATGCTCTCCCCTTCAGTACTTATTGTACTGAATAAATAACTCATGAGAATATCATGAGTAAAAGAATAAATTTTAAAACCAACACAATTTCTGGAATTAAGCACAAATAAAGATTAATATTTTGTTAAACTTTTAAATTCCAAATAAAAATTATTACATATGTAATTTTTTTTTTTTATTAGCAGAGAAATATGTATCTTCATAATTATTTATTAATTTATTTATGTCCATGTCAGAATTTTCTTTTTAATAATTTTAATAATTAAAATTCTATTTGTCAACAGAATTCTCTGAAAATCAATACATACGGCTTATTTACTATAGGGTTTTCAACTCATAAAGTAAAAATATTTTTCCAACAGAAGCAACGCAACAATTATTTGTATATTTTCATTTCTAATTTTCTTCTAAACAATTTTTAATTAAAAATGTATTTTTTATGTGTGATGAAAAATATTCTGCTCGTAAGCGTTGGTGTATTGAGCCAAAAACGCTCTTCTTTAATTTTTAGGTAAGATAACATAATCATTGTGTTTTGTGAGACAAAAATACTTAAATATAAAATACAAGATCTACATATTATTTGAATCCTTAATTTCTTGTACAATTTCATTTCATTTCATTTATTTATTTATAATAACCTAGCCTATATAGGCCAAAATCGGTTAAAACAATTCTACTAACAATATAGGTAAAACTAGTTAACATATATTTAATAAAGCTGAAGAATACTCTTCAAAAATAATAAAATAAAAGGTACAATAATTTTTTTATAAATATTTAGCAAAATTTAAAAAGAAAAGAAAAACCATGGAGATAAAAAGAAATGTTGCGATAATAGTTCTAAAACCCAAAAAAGATAAAAAATATAAATATAGCAAATCGAAACATAGTGAAGTAGAATTAGTTGGGGGACAGACGTTTCATAAATTACGAAGTGCTGTGTTGTGACAGTAAAAAGAAGAGTCTCTTCTTATAAGTAGCTACTGGAGCATCGAACGTTTTTAACTGGTTAGGTAGCATATTAAAGGCACGAGCCACTCTGATACAAAAGGATCTCTCTAGTAATGTAGTAAGTCTAGGTATTAACAACTGTTTATTTCTGGTAGATCTACTAAACGATTTCATAATTTTTATTTATTAAATTTTCTACTGAATTTTGGCTTGTGAAATTTTTTTGGTTTTGGCACAGTAACATGTTATTTTAAAAGAAATTCGAAAAGAGTTCATTTAAAAGAAATGATTGAGTCAATTATAAGAACAACTAAATAATTCTATGGAGTGGAAATACTACGCTAAAATTACGAATGAAGCGAATAATTGTTTAAAATTCGAGTATCCCCGTAGATTAGAGCGTAGAGCACTAACCTATTAATCTAAGGATAGCAGACTCGATTCCTACCTACACCCTAACTAAAGGGTGTTTTTTATAGACGTATAGATTTTTAAGTTAGCATTACTGTTCAAGATGGCCACCGATTTAACAGCTGTCAAGTGATTTATTCTCAGTTTGGCTTGGCAATTCATCATGAACAGACTCACGACTGAACAACGCTTGCAATGGGCCCAAAACGAGATTGCCGTTGTTCCCGATTTTCATAAGCGAATTTTGTTTAGCGATGAAGCGCACTTCTGGTTGAATGGCTACGTCCACAAACAAAACTGCCGCATTTGGAGTGAAGCTAATCCTCAAGGGTATGTCGAAACACCGTTACATCCAGAAAAACTGACTGTTTAGTGCGCTTTATGGGCTGGTGGAATCATTGGTCAATGGTAATCGGTATAGAGCCATGATTACTAACTTTTTCATTCCAAGATCTTGTGATTCAACACCGCTAGACTACTTTATGTGGGGCTATGTAAAGTCATTGGTCTATGCGGATAAGCCACAAACGCTTGACCATTTGGAAGACAACATTCGCCGTGTTATTGCCGATATTCAGTCAGAAATGTTGGAAAAAGTCATCGAAAATTGGACGTCCAGATTGGACTACATCCGAGCCAGCCGTGGCGGTCATATGCCAGAAATCATATTTAAAATTTAATGCCACAAGATTATCTTTCGGATATATAAAACACCCTTAATTTTCTGCAGACAAGTCAAGAAACCTTGCGGATTTGATTTGTGTTATAAAAAAACAATTTCGCAGCATTACAATTCATAAGGAGCAAAAACTCCTAGCAATTTTAATATCTTGATAAAAAAAAATTTTTTTTAATTTTTTTAAAAATATGCAATTGCATTAAAAAATTTTTGTTAATTATGAAAACTTGTTTAAGACATAGTAGATACTTCCCTTGCCCATCATTTTTATTCTATATCACAAATTTTTAAATTTTTTTGTTACACCACCACTCATCATCATTTAAACAGAGGAGTTTCTTCTAGTTAGTTGGCTGTCTTCATATTGCAACATATATTTGTTGTTGTTTTTTTTTTCATTTAGTAGTTTTATTTTTCTCTTCGGACAATTTTTTTGTTCAATGTCTGTCTGTCTATAGGCTATTTTTTCAACGCCTCCGGCTCGTTTCAGTTTCATTTAGTTGGCGTCTGAAACAGCAACTCTCAAGACTGAATGGAAGAAAGAGTATGTTGAACATTTCGTCTTGAAAGGTGGTAACGCATGTCATCGTAAGTTTATGTCTGTCTATTTTGTTTTGCTTTTTTTTTTTTTTTTAATCTGTTTGTCTGTCCATTTAAATAATTTGTGTTATATGTAGAAGCACCATAACCATTTAATATTACAAACATGTATGTAATAGGTTAGATGTCTATGCTATAACAAACCTATTTTAGTGCCATAATTTACATGTTTTCTGTAACTTTTCTGACTTGAGCTGTAAAAAGAGAAAAACTCTTTGTTTTTTTAATAATTTGTACAAAAACAAAATTCAACTCCTTTGGGACTTTGGAGATTGTATAGTGATTTTCATTGAATTTATTTTTCTTATTTTTTTATGCTTTCAAATTGAAATGTATGCATGCGTGTGTAATAAATACAACTATTTGTTGAAAAACATATCCCAAGGGAAATTTTGTTTTGTTTTAGGCTAAAATATCTCTGGCTTATTATGGTTGTTATACCATTTTAACTACTGTTTCTTTACTTTTTTTCATCTCTTTTGTTAAGGATACGGCTTAATAATATTATAGATACTTTTATTATTAGTTAGGCTGCATATTTGAAAATTATTATGTTAAGATTTTATATTATTAATTCAGATAAACATACCATTTCTATCCAAAAATGGAATTCTTATATATTTTTACTGTATTTTATACACGAGAATAAAGAGGTAAAATGCAGGTGATATATATTTTTTTTTAACTTTTCCTAATAAAAAGATTTACTTTTTAAAAAACATTTTAATCATATTTATTTAAAAAAATGAGCAAATTTAAAAAGGAGAATTTTAAGATAAGAGTTACAATAAAAACTACAACTTACTTACCCAATCTTATAATGATAAATATTTTCATATACAACACCAAAAGTGTGTACATTTTAACAGGCACAATTTTTAGTGCCTGAAGAAAAATCAACACTTATGAGTGGGTGTTCAAATGTACTCGTACATGAAATTGGCCAAGTAAAATGTATGCGTACATTGTTTTGACAAAAAAAAAACAATAAAAAGCAGTTTTACTGCGAGTACCTAGAATTAGAATGAGGAGCGGAACAAGTTACCTGGTCACTGTGGCCAAAATAAATCTATTATAAAACTACTCTCAATTTACAAATCCTCCCACAATCTAGTATTCATTAAAAATTCAAGAACTTCTTTGTATGATTTGTCCGCCATGTCCAACGGTTGTAGCTAATGATGCCTTAAATAGTGAAAACAGGTCTAAATTAGACCATTACAGTGGCACAATATGTATAATGCTGTCTCTCCATTTTCTTTACATAACCTTCATAGGTCATTTTGACTGATCCTCATATTCACCAAGTGTTTCAATACTCAGCAATGTCCAGTCAGGAATCTCTTGACAATGCGAATTCCTGACCGAGTCAAGCTAAGTAATTCCTTTGTTCTCTTCCGAGATCGCAATAGCATGAATGTTTTAGCTACCCTCACGCAAAGAAAAAAGATGGTTGAATATGGTCACCGCAAACATAGTTTGTTCTTCACAAAAATATTTTTATTAATTTGAAGCATCTAAACATTATTATGATCACGATAAACATATTTTTAGTTATTTTTAACCATATTGTGTTTAGCGTGTTAGATCAACCATATAATTATTATATTATGTTTAATAAAATTTTACTTGAAATCATAAATGTGTTCATAGCAAACATAATAATGATAAAAATATGGTTGAATGTAAATTGTTTTCTATTTTGTCTCTTCCGCCACCATATAAATAAAGTGAGTATAAAACAAAAACTTAATCGTTGAAACTCAACTGAGCTTTGTGGCTGAAGTGGTTGAGTGGCGAGTTAATGCTTCTTAACTAAGTGTTCACAAAATAATTTTAAAAAAATAAATTCAAACCAGCTGTATTATGTAATAAATAAACACAAATTAATAGAAAAGAAAAAGTCAATAGAATAAAAAAACTTAATTTATACAAAAAAATTTAAGTTAAAAAATAATAAAAAATTAAAAAAATTTGTTTTGCCCTGACCGGGGGTTGAACCACAACATCTGCAGTTGGAAGCTATTTTTAATATTTTTTTATTTAATAATATATATGGTTAGATTCAATCATAAATCTAATCATACTATGTTTCCACCAGAATATGGTTGCCTCAACCATATTTTTTCTTTGCGTGCTGATACCGCTTATTTTCAGACTAACAGGACCAAAGCTAATGAATCGATAGTACTGTGGTTTAATTACCACAAATGCTTTAAAAAAACGACAATATGCACAGAATAAACTAATTTGTAAAACTACATCAATTGTTCGTAAATTTTATACAACAACAAAAATTAATTGATTTTGCAACTATTTACAATACAAAAATTTATTTCGAAAAACAAAACAAATCATCTTTTTTATTTCCAATTAAATATTTCGTTATATTGACAGCCGTGTTTGTTAAATTTATAAGACAAATTTTAATGCAAGTTTTAAGTAAGTAGTCGAAGTTGTTGACTTCGAGTACAAAACATGACAAAAATTTTGTCAAAAATTTAATTTCTTAAGCCGAATATTAATAAATTGTTTTGTATTATTAATAAAGTTTTTTGTAAGTTTTAAATAAAATTTGATAACTAAATTTTTTTTCTTGTAAAAAATGAGCGCAATCATAAATTGATCATGAATTGGCCCGGCAAGCGTTTTTTACCTATCAAAAATTTTCATACTCACACAAAATGTATAGGCGGCAACGCTAAGTAATTGGAAAATCCAATTTTGACAGCGCATTTTGAAGTGAAGTTGGCTGCAAAACAATTGTTTTCTATTTTTGACCACACGCAAAGAAAAAATATGGTTGAGGCAACCATATTCTGGTGGAAACATAGTATGGTTAGATTTATGATTGCTTCTAACCATATATATTTTTAAATCAAAGATATTAAAAATAGCTTTCAACTGCAGATGTTGCGGTTCAACCCCCGGTCAAGGCAAGAAATTTTTTTTAATGCATACATATTTTATATGATTTTTAAAAAAATTTTAATTTTAATTTTTTGTAT
This sequence comes from Thelaira solivaga, assembly GCA_947397855.1. Taxonomy (NCBI): domain Eukaryota; kingdom Metazoa; phylum Arthropoda; class Insecta; order Diptera; family Tachinidae; genus Thelaira; species Thelaira solivaga. The sequence goes on along the minus strand of OX377613.1, from coordinate 53,805,456 downwards.
AAATAAAGTTTTTTTTATTCCATTGATTTTTCTTTTCTATCAATTTGTATTTATTTACATTATTATTATTGATATATTACATAATACATCCAGTTTAAATTTATTTTTTAAATTTTAGTTGACTCTACCAGGGCTCGAACTTGCGAACACTTAGTTAAGAAGCATTAACTCGCCACTCAACCACTTCAGCCACAAAGCTCAGTTGAGTTTCAACGATTAAGTTTTTGTTTTATACTCACTTTATTTACATGGTTGCGGAAGAGACAAAATAGAAAACAATTTACATTCAACCATATTTTTATCATTATTATGTTTGCTATGAACATATTTATGATTTCAAGTAAAATTTTATTAAACATAATATGATAAATATATGGTTGATCTAAGACACTAAACATAATGTGGTTTAAAATAACTAGAAACATGTTTATCGTGATCAGAATAATGTTTAGATGCTTCAAATTAATAATAATATTTTTGTGAAGAACACACTATGTTTGAGGTGACCATATTCATCCATCTTTTTTCTTTGCGTGCAGTAATGACATGTTAGCTAGTTTTTTTTTAATTAAGCGTTCTTAACTCTATTTTTGTGTGTTTATAGTGGCTTTTATTAAACAAGATGATTAACAATACTGTAGAAAAGACACACCACCAGCATTCTTGAATATTTAGAGATGACGCTTTAATATAAATAAATTGAATAAAAAACGATCCGATTGCCGTTCAAAGAAAATGTGGCAAAAAAAGTGGCTTCTTTTTCCCTTATTAATTTTAATATGATAAAAAAAATTTGCTGACTGGGTGCATACACATGTGTTTTGCATTTAAGACACACACGCTCAAGCTGCTAAGCCCAGTATTTAAAACAGGTGGCTTAGGGTAAGCAATACGGCATACAGGCAAATACGAAAAGTGAGAAAAGAAAATTATTTAAGTGTTAAGACACTGTAAGTCTTCATATTATGTATGAACTTTGTTCATTCATTTTTATAGTAATTTTCATAAGCCTTTATCACTATATACAAATAAACCGTACCTTCGTACTAACATAGACTTGGCTAGTTGGTCATGTACGAGTACATAAGTATCAGATCAAGTAAAGAGATTCCAGTGATTATCATTAAAATATTTCCATAGATACGTAAAGTATTGTACTTGCATGTAATTATATACTTGAAAGGTAGTGAAAAAGAAAATACAACGTGTAAGTGTGAATGTGAGTGTGTGTGCTCGGTATGTTAGTAAATGGTTGCATTTTAAAAGGAAACAATATATTTAGTACTTGTTACAAAGAGTATGCAGGACCGCTGGCGTTAACAAGTAGTTATAAGCAAACAGTTCATTTCTATGGCAAACAAAGCCAATGTGAAGTGGGTACTTGAAGTTTTTATTGTTTGTCATGCAAATAAATCGTACCTTTTCTTTAGACTGCACTTATTTAACTAAGCGAATACCAAAAAATCACAAACTAATTGAAATGAGACAATGGAAACTCAAACTATTGAGAATAAATAAACAAAAAGATGAGTATAAAATGAATAAATAATCTGCTTTAAAATGACTCATACTCTTAAAAAAAAATAAAAAAATTGCTGAAATGCAAATCAGCCAAAGCAATAAAATTCATTATTAAAAACAAGGCGCAAATATTTAGAAAATGTAAAGAGAGCAATTACTCAAAATTCTTCTTTCGTCTTGAGCCCTATTTCATATCTGAAAAAAAAATATTTTTTTTGTATGCGCTTCGTAGAGTCGTCTTCAATATGTATTCTTTCATTCACTGTAAGTAAATAAGTTTGTGATTTCGTGTGCAATTTCTACAACGTACAAGCGGCAGCTTGTAAAGTATATGTATTCTGGATGCTTATAAGTAGCCGAGTCGCACAAACGATGTCTCTCTGTCTGTATGTCTGTTAATTTGTCTGTCTGAGTAGTCGTTGAAACTAACTTTCTGAAGTTCCTAGGGAACGCACAGAAAAATTTATTAAACCAGTCTATCAATTGTTTTTGTTTTTCAATTGTTATTGAAATTGATTCATAAATAGAGGAGCTATGAGTCAAAAACCGCAACTACCTCTTTTTTGACCATTTTCTGAGTAGGTTTTTTTGTTGTTGCGTATTTTGTCTAAACTACAAAATTAACAAAAAAAAACGTGGTGCACAATTTTGCCAGAAAGGATAGTAGTAAAATTTGTGCAAAAAAATCAGAACGATCGGTTCACAAATGGCCGAGAAATATCAAATATATAACCAAAATTTTAGATTTTTATTAATTTCTGTTTTGCTTTGTTTTTATGGAAATTTTAAGCTGTACATGTACGTATTTTTTGTACATACATACAAACACGAAACCTTTTTTTGCATTACGAACAGGGCTGTGTGATCTTCATAGATAACCAGTGAGCATCCCGGAACACTGCGTATGCACAATTCACCGAGGGAGCGCCTACGTATTAAAACACACAGCCACAATATTCACCCGAACCCGGCGGAACACCTTGAAGGCATTACTTAGACGAGATGGGTTGGTTCAGTCAACCCTACTGTGCTCTAGTTAAAGCTCTACGAAGTTCCAAAAGTACGTACATCGAACTGTATCCAAAATTCTCAGGTGTTTGCATTAATAATGGGATCACATTGTGAAGTCTAAATTCGCTATTTAATGGTCGTTCTAGATTTGCTCTTGTGGCATCAAGTCTAGGACAGACGAAAATCACATGTACAACGTCCTCGACCATATTGTGGCACTCTGGACAACATGCCCACTAAGATTCTTCTAATCCTTCATCAGCCTATTTGTCCACCTGCCTTTGCTACTATTTGACCATCTATTCTGCCACATCCTAATAGTGCGTCCTCCTTCGACATGTCATCATAAGAAACTAGCCTACATTCCCTAGCCAACAACTCTACTGGAATCATACCTGCTATGACAAATCCAGCTTCGTGTGACACTGTTCTGTTGGCACAACAATCTCTTAACGCTGCCAATCTGTACATTGTGTTCAGTTTAGCACAATAAGGCTTGAATCTTATAGAAATTGCTCATATTGGAGCAGCATATAGTACGATGCTCCTAACTACTCCTGCTAAAACCAACCTTTTTGTGTTTGGCATAATCCTACAGAGCGATAAACAAGAAGCCTACAAATGTGTGAATATGTGGGTGTTTTTTAAATGCCTTGAGCGTAATAGCATTACAAATAATGACATCTTTATGAAAGAGAATTTTTTTGATTTTTGCCGTTAATTTGAAATTCTTTATTGATATTAAATATTTAATTAAATACGTTGGTTTGAAAAAATATTTGCAATTAATTTATATTAATTGCATTTATATTGGATACCCTTTTTTAGAATTTCTTTTTTATTAATTTAAAAATTTAGTGCCTGTAGACATTTTATTATTTTTAAAAATGAGGTTCTCAGAAAGGATTGTTTCTTAGAACTACTTAATTTTAGTTTCTTGAACTGAAATTAATTATTTATTTTAGGATTAATTAAAAAATAAATATTAAAAAAAAAAAATTATTTAGTGAATATTTCTCATTTCTTTTTTATTTTTATATAATTTTTTATTTGTAAGTTTATTTGAGCTTTTTGTTATTGACACGGCTAGTTTGTTTATTAAGCTTTAGGTTGTACAAGGTGGGCTAAAAGAAATCACTCTATTGGAAGATGCTTTTATTTTTGGAAATCTCGGCCAATGTCGAATCTGTTTTGACATTTGTGAACTAGACAGATATAGAATACAAGTGAACAAGCCATGGAGCGATACACTCCCCTAGAACGCGGAATAATCGAAGTGGACGATTTTTCGACCAAAATTATAATGAGCGACGAGGCTCATTTCCACCTCAGCGGGTACGTGAACATGCAAAACTATCGCTTCTGGGGCACCGAGAATCCATGAGTGATGCACGAGGTGCCATTACACCAGCTCAAAGTGACTGCATGGTGCGCTGTTCACGCTGGAGGAGTCATCGGGCTGCTCAAACGACAACAGTGGACGGTGAGTTCTATAGGGCCATTTTAACCAAGTTTTTTCTGCCGCAATTGAACGAGTTAGGACTGGAGGGCATGTGGTTCCAACAGAACTGAGCAACGGCATACATTTCATTTTCATTAAGAAAAAAAAATTAGAGCCAAACAACATCGGATGACTTCTTTTGGCCCACCTTGTATTATAAAAATAGATGTTTCGCTTTAATAATAAATAAATAAGTTTTGATAATACAATATCAAGCTTAATAAACTTTAAACGGGTAATTTCTTGTATTTTTTTAATATTTAAGAAGAATGTGGAAAATGAAATGTATGAATATTTGGCTAATACAATGCAAAGTATATAAGACTCGCCACAGCTGAATTTAACTTGTTCATTTCCTAAAGCAAATAAATTGTGTGCTGCCGTAAGAGTTCCGTATGCTGAACTTATTTCGTTTCTACAAAAAAAAAATTAAAAAACATAAAAACAAAATATAAATAAAAAATATCAGAAAGAGATTCTTTCAAACTGACTCCTAAAAGTTTTTTTGCAGTGTAATAATAATAAAAGAAAACGTGGCTATTATTTAAAAGCCTTCTTTACATATTTGAGTATTGTAGTTTCAAGAGGGTATTAAATACACAATGAAACATCAAGTGGTTTTATTGTTGAGCACCTAAATTTAAACTGAACTAAAACCAAAATGTACTTGTGCATTTTCATTAGCCTTCAACAAAAAAAAGAATACAAACAGAATAACACAATAAAGTATGTGAAAGGCTAAGCAAGCCTTAGGTTATCCAATGTAGAGCACATTTATTTAACTACACTTTTGTCATCTCCAAAGGATATTTTATTTCCTTGTGAATAAAAACCTTAAAATAAGTAAATCTTACAACAATCTAGTTTACATAGTACAGGATATTGATTCTATCGGCCTGTCTAGATTTTCATTTGTAAAGCAGTACTTAAGAGCGTGTTAGATTTAAGACCATATCGTGTGAACAATGGTGAACAATTAGAGAATAATTAAAATCCTCACATATTTGTTTTTGTTTTTTTTTTTTTTTGTCGTTAACAAAAGCAAACTTAAGTTGTTAGATAAACTCTTTTAAAGAGTCGCGCCCAAACATAGCAGACTGCAGCCATTCTTTACGTTTTGTTATACCTTTTTCCTTTATGCTACAGTACGCTTTTCTGGCAAACAAAAATGACAAATGTTTGTAATTTTTAATGTAAACATTTTTTCAAATGTTTTTGTTTGCAAAAATTTCTTTTATTTTAATGTCTTTCATGTTAATCCCATATATGAGAATATTTTCTTTTTCTTTTCTTTTTTAAACACAAAAAAAAAGGTTTTTTGGCCTTGTACGTAGGAGTTGTCTATTTTAAAATAATTTACTTAAAATGAGATTTGCCCTCTTTTTGCATTACATATGGCGATTAATTTAAATCTCATCTCATATATTTTCTATTGTATTTTGTTGTCGTTATTGTGGTTTTCGAAATTCACAATATTTTCTTATGGATTTATTGGTACCAAACAACATGTGAACAAATAAAACAATTCAAGGATAATATTGTTTAAGGACATGTTTCATTACTAAGCAGCAGTATATAGAAACTTTGTTATGTATATACCTACAAAAAAAGTACTTTTTAAGAATATTCTTAGTTCAATAGTTAATTTGTTTTAGAAAAGGATTTCACAAAAAATTATATTAAATTCACTGCATAGCAAGCATTTCAAAATTTTGAAATTTTTACAGCCATTTCAGCACCTTAAGTTAATTTAAGTACTTAATAGACGAGATTTCTTTTACATTGTGAAACAGAAACAAGCTTCTTTAAAAAAAACATGATTAAAGCTTCTGACAAAATTTCAATTTTCTTATGTGCTTTAAATGTCTACGCTTTTTAAAAATATTATAAATATTCTATAAAATAACAAATTTTAGCAAACATGAAGAAAACATGTCGTCTATGGGGACAGTTAGTTATATAAAGCTAAATTAGGAGTAAAAAAAATTTTCAAAAAAAAAAAACAAAAAATTATTTTTGTCTTAAAAATTAAATTTTAGACAAATGTGAGCCCCTTAATTCAATATAAAAACATAAAATCCACAAAAATCTTATCTTTATATAAATTTTGTCTTATGACACTGGGTTAAACATAAAATATTTTTTATGTTTTTGTTTTATTTAATATTTTCAACTTTCTAATTGATTTTACTTCTCCCAATTAATTGCCTTAGCTGCAATTTGCCATTATAGCCAGCTGTCAATTTGCAATTCTGTTGCTCTCCATTAGCTTTTTTTAAGTATTTCATTTTGTTTTAAACAATAAATTTAGTAAGAATGTGAAAATTAAAAAAATAGATAATAATTTTGAAGCTTAAGACTTCAACATTTAGTGGAGCCCTAAAATCTCTTTTATAGCCTGCAATTAATCACTTAGTGTAAATCACTTTAATTCAACTAAAATGTAAATTCACATTCTATTAAGTTCATTTACTTTCAAATCAATACATGTACGAGTAGTAGGTACAATGCTTTTTTTTCTATATATTCAAAATTTTAAAATAAATTAAATTTTAAAATACAATGTTTTCGATCTCACAAATAGTTCTCACATAAACTGGCCCTGTCAAAGTGGAAAGCAATTAACATAACCTAAAGGTAACAACAGCAACAACCATAACAGGAACACCAAAAACCAAATATCTACGAAATAATATTTATCCATATGTCAACAATAAAGACAAAAATATCACCAACGACGAAGACCCCCAAAAACAATTCAAACCATCTTGAACTGCAGTAGTATTTAGTAGTTCATTACACACATTCACTTACACATATGTTGTGCATTGTCTATTGTCTTTTCATGCTGCAGATATCTATGTATGTAAGCATATACTGAACATGAAGCGGGAGAATAAAGAAAGTCAACTGAAATAATTTTAATGTGAGACTGACGATAAAATTGTCGCCAAACAGAAAATTAGTGGCTGCTGTTTTTTGTTTTTAAGCCGAATCAATAAAATAAAAACAACGGCAAGAAGAAGCTTTAAAAAGCTTTGATTTAAGCCGCTTTTAAGCAGTCAATTCAATTTTTTCTCCTCTTTTATTTAGTTCTTTGTTATTGTAACTCTTTTTTTTTTTAACTAAAATAAAATATGCAGCAGGCGCTTTAGTAGATTAGTGCAGTCAGTGATAGAGCGCCAAAGTAAAATTGTTGTTGTTGCCCAATTTACATGTTGCAAACATTTGTTATCACAGCATGTAGATCTGTTTGTTGTGTAGAGAAGAAATCGAAGAAGATGCCAAGCAAATCTTTTTCCCTTGACCAACAGTTGTACTCGCATGTAGACGAGCTAAACCTCTTTATTTTCAACGGCGATGACTGTGAAATACAAACATTTTCTTCAATGAGAATTTTATACTCACTCGTATTACCCTCTAAAGAAAGACCCAAAAGCTTTGAAATAAATATAATTTTTAAGGAAAAGGAATTAAACATCAAGCTCAAAGAAGAACAATGTATTGGAAAACGGTCGTCATTAGAACATACACAGGTACGAGTGCATATAAATTCTACTGATGATCTTATATTGATTCTTGTATTCTTATATGGGAAATTTGTATATGTGTGTGTGTATGTGTATGTGTATGTGGAAGAACATGAATATGCAGCGTTATTAATGTGGAGCTTATAAACACTTTAGCATCACTCTGTTTGCAAAAAAAAAAAAAAAGAAAGAAAAAAGTTAAACGATGAGAACCATATTGTTAATCGTTGCTTCCTTTTCTTAAAAAGTGCTACCACAGGGTTGTAGGCATTAAGGTAACAGACTTCAATGGCCTTAATAAACACCGATTTCAATTAACCCTAAAATTATTTGAAATGTAACTACAAGAAAGTTGAGTTTTATTATTTTTATAACTTTATATAGGTACTTAAGCACTGAAAGAAAAATATGATTGAGGCAAACTTTATCTAGTGGAAAAGTTAATGCTTAGATTAAACATTATCAGCCTTATTCAGAGAAGAAAATTAGTTTCTATATGATATCTACAGGGTGGGCCAAAAGAAACCAAGGGGTGTAAAAGTTTAATAACTTTTTTGTTTATTAATTTTTTTTTTATTTTTTCTTTCAGATTATATAGACAACACTTGGAGAATTTATAATGGAGAGGTTCACAACTGAACAGAGAACCAGAACAATAGAATTTTATTATTTAGAGTTGGCCAGAAATGAAATCAACTTTATTGAAAATTTGATTATGAGTGATGAAGCTCATTTTCATTTGAATGGCTTTGTTAACAAGCAGAACTGTAGGTTCTGGGGTTCTCAAAATCCAAGAGCCATTCATCAACGCCAATTGCACCCCATCAGGTGTACAGTATGGTGTGGGATCACATCTGAAAATATCATTGGGCCCTACTTCTTCGAGAATGAAGATGGAAGTGCTGTAAACGTAAATGGAGAGCGGTATCGTTTTATGATAGAAAATTTTTTACGTCCTGCTCTTGAAAACAGACCTGGTATGTGGTTTCAGCAGGACGGAGTCACTGCCCATACTGCCCGAGACACAATGGCACTTTTAAGTCAAATTTTTGGAGAGCGAATAATTTCTCGAAATTCGGAAATTATTTGGCCAGCGCGATCGCCAGATTTGACAGCACCCGACTATTTTCTTTGGGGTTTTTTGAAGGAGCGAGTGTATGTGAACAAGCCAGAGACAATCCTTGAACTCAAGGCAAACATTGTTGCAGAAATTCGAACGCTACAGCCACAAGTTTTGAAAGATGTTATGGACAATGCTCTAAAAAGAGCCCATCAGTGCGAAGCTGAAAATTGTGGTCATTTAAGAGACATCATTTTTCATACTTAGTGTAAAAAAATTTCCATTTTGTATATTATATAATCTGAAAGAAAAAATAAAAAAAAGTTAATAAACAAAAAAGTTATTAAACTTTTACACCCCTTGGTTTCTTTTGGCCCATTTAGTTAATAAAGGCTTTAAGCTAATAATCCTATATTAACATTTTTATATTCAAGGAAGGTTTATTAACTAATATGCCCTTTAGCAAATTTTAAAATTCGATTCTGGCAATACTATTGTTTTGATTTGCCATTTTGTGTATTATTGTTGTGCATAAAAGATTGCTAAATTATTCGGTATTCGCAAATATATATATCAGCCGTACATTTTTTTTCTTATTAAGCCACAAAAAGTTTATTTAATTTAAAGAACAGTGTATATTACAACATGCTTACTAGTTTATCTTTAAAAAAATTAAAAAAGTAACAAAATTATATAGGTAATTTATGTAACCTTTTCACAACGAATAAAAAAAGAAATGATTACCCATTACTTTTTTATTTGTTTTGATTTTATACACGTCTCTGAAAATTAAAACTTAAAATTTGTGAATTTGTATTAGTTTTACCACAAAAAAATTGTAATAAAAATGGAAAATATTAAAAGAAAAAGGTGTGATTCCATTTTTTTTAATTAATTAATACTCTTTTTTCAGTAAAATAAAAAAGTTATTTTTAATTAAATTTTAATTAAAAATCATAGAAAATGAAAAGGTCGAAAAAATTATCAAATAAATAAAAAAGTTATATTAACATTTATTTTATTTTAACACAATGTAATAAAAAAAAACAAAAACAAACAATCAGTTGTTACAGCTTAATATAGCTTCAAAGTAGTGCCATACCTACTTTAAAATTTGTGGATTTAATAAAGGTTTAAAATAGGATTATTAAGATTAAAAACGTCTCTGAATATAAATTAAGCGATTTTAACTTAATAACGGCTTGCAAACCTATATTAAATCTCTCTGAATAAGGCTGTATATGTTTAAATCAAACGTTTTAAAAATACTTTTCAGCTGCAGATTTCCAAGTTAAATTTTTATAAACACTTTTAAAATAAAGTTTTTCTTTTTAATTTTTTATAAAAAAATTTTACATAAGTTGTTTAAAATAAATTGTTTATATACATTTTTGGTATAAATAAAACTTTTTGTATTCTATTGGCGTATTCGTTTCTATTAATTTTTATTTATTTAGTTAGAAATTTTTTTCCAATTTTATTTGACTTTACCTGGGTATATGCAGTAACTGCATTAACTGGCAACTCAATCTCTTCAGCCACAAACCTCAATTAAATTTGAATGATTAAGTTACAATTTCAAAAATATTTTTCTCATTTAATTAAACATATGTACCCATAATCATAGTCACACTAAAGTCGGTATCTTTTTAAAAACAACTTTGAATTCATATAATTTTTATTAACAAAAGTCAACTCTTAAAAAAAGGCTACTTTTTTGTGACTATGATTACGGGTCATTACGTTTTATAAAGAAATTTATGGACTAGAAACATGTTTATCATGATCATAATAATGTTTAGATGCTTCAAATTAACAATAATATTTTTGCGAAGAACAAACCATATTCAACCATATTTTTTTCTTTGAGTGTATTGTACACAAAAACTAATTTATTTTGGAATACAATGATAGTACACACAGAAATCCAAGTCGGTTGAGAGAATAAATTTGTTTCCAATCAACAATTTAGTTATGATAATCAAATTTTTTTTATTTTAGCAACTAGTATTCGATAATGCTGTCCAAAATTTAGTTCTCTTAAAATTTTTTTAAGCTGTATGATTTTTTGATTATCACAACTGAATTTTTGATAAGCAATAAATTTAGTTCTCACAACCGAAGTTGTTTTCTTAGTGCATGTGTGTAAATACTTTCAAATATTAAACCATGACTGCCAAAAAAGCTCAACTAACATCACATTCGATTTTCGGTTTTTATAAAAATCACACAAAATGTGAAGACTTGTATCACTTGTTAAATTTTCACAGTCATAAGATAGATCGTTAGAATTTAATAGCAAAAACAATTTTAGTTTAAGTTCACATTGCTTGTTTGTTTACAGCAAAAATTATTTAAGAAACACCTTGTCCTGTAAAGTTTTATAATTGTTGTTTAAGCTTTTTGGTGGTCATTTCTCGATATGTTTTTATCGAAGTTGCTACTATTTCATCTGATGTGCTATTGTGAAAAAAAATTTATAGAAAGTAGTTTTTATTGCTAAAACAACGTCTACTAGCCGATTAAAAAATTTTAGCTCCTAGAGAAAGAAAAGCTTCTCATCTTTTTCTTCAGCACTCGCACCTATGTTCTAGATAAAAATTTTTTAATAAAAAATATTATTTATTACTTTCAATACAACTGGTCAACTTAATTTTAATTAATTAATTAAATTTATTTGTTAGTTTTATTTGACCTTTTTCTTTTAATTAATATGACTATTTTATTAAGCTTGAGATCTTATTTTATAAATTTATTTTTATATCGATATTTCGCTCCAACTTGCGTAGCTTCTTCAGGAATTATATCCTGAAGAAACTACGCAAATTGGAGTGAAATATCGATATAAAAATAAATTTATAAAATAAGACCTCAAGCTTAATAAAATAGTCATATTATTTAATTAATTGAACACCTTCTCTGCCAGTGTCCGGCCCTGGAAGAGCGGCGCATGATCCACTTCGGTGTGCGACGTCTGCAGGGTCTCACTGCGCTATCGAATGCAAGTGTCGACATGCTATATGGCTTCATTAGAAGCAGCGGTTGGTTTTTGTGACGGACTCACTCACTTTCTTTCTCTATCTTCTTTCCTCCCCTTCACTCTTCTATTACTATCCCTCCTCTTCTTTATTTTCCTCTATACAGGTACCACAAAGGGACCACGTCAGAGGACCCAAGTGAGCCCAGCTCTTGTTTTATTTTTTTCGGGCGACCTTTTTAACCTAACCTAACCTAATTAATTAAATAATTATTTAATTTATTTCTTGATTAATTAATTCATTCCTTCAAATGACACTGGTTTTTTTCTAGCAACTTTAGTGCTTAAGATTTTGTAAACTATTCAACAATAACTCGAGAACTAGTTCTCTGATTGAATTTACAAAAACACATAAGAATCAGGAACAAAATAAATTTTTAATTATGTTATTATCAATTCTTACCAATCCTGTAGTTTCTAAGAATTTTTCAACAAAATTTCAAAAAGTTTCTTGTTAAAAAACTCTTTTATAAAGGGTTTTTTTTATAGACGTATAGAACTTTAAATTGCAATAAAACAACAAAGGATATTCGATTTACATAAATTTTATTTATCCGAAAGATAATCTTGTGGCATTACATTTTAAATATGATTTCTGGCATATGACCGCCACGGCTGGCTCGGATGTAGTCCAATCTGGACGTCCAATTTTCTATGACTTTTTCCAACATTTGTGGCCGTATATCGGCAATAACACGGCGAATGTTGTCTTCCAAATGGTCAAGCGTTTGTAGCTTATCCGCATAGCCCCACAGAAAGTAGTCAAGCGGTGTTAAATCACAAGATCTTGGAGGCCAATTCACAGGTCCAAAACGTGAAATTAGGCGGTCACCAAACGTGTCTTTCAATAAATCGATTGTGGCACGAGCTGTGTGACATGTTGCGCCGTCTTGTTGGAACCACAGCTCCTGGACATCATGATTGTTCAATTCAGGAATGAAAAAGTTAGTAATAATGGCTCTATATCGATCACCATTGACTGTAACGTTCTGGCCATCATCGTTTTTGAAGAAGTACGGACCAATGATTCCACCAGTCCATAAAGCGCACCAAACAGTCAGTTTTTCTGGATGTAACGGTGTTTCGACATACACTTGAGGATTAGCTTCACTCCAAATGCGGCAGTTTTGTTTGTTGACGTAGCCATTCAACCAGAAGTGCGCTTCATCGCTAAACGTAGTAGTGCGCGATACGTATTCCGCACAGAACCATTATTTTCGAAATAAAATTGCACTATTTGCAAGCGTTGTTCAGGCGTGAGTCTATTCATGATGAATTGCCAAGCCAAACTGAGAATAAATCACTTGACAGCTGTTAAATCGGTCGCCATCTTGAACAGTAATGCCAACTTAAAGTTCTATACGTCTATAAAAAACACCCTTTATAAACAAAATCTTAAATTTTGGACTTAATGTAGAGACCTGCATATTTTATAAATAAAACCGGAGATATTTCATCACAATCCATTTTTAACTTTTGAAGTTACTCACGATTTAGTGGCCATACAATGTTCTTAACAAGTATTTTTTTTTTTTTTGTTATTTTAAAATATAAAAAAATTATATAGCGCAGGTCCTTAAGTGCTAACACTACATTGAGAATAAATTAAGAGGTTATGAATGGATTTTTATTAAATATGGCTCATTTGTTTATAACAGGCATGAACATTAAAGATAAATTTTACCTTTTTTATTTTGTATTGCTGAATTTCTTATAATTATTAATATAGAAATTAATTTATATTGCTGTTTTTAAGATTTTTATTAATACATTTTTTTCATTGTAAATATATTAACTTTATTGAATAAGAAAAATTTTAAAATTATCTGGAAATAATTTCAATTTTTCTTATTCAATAAAACTAATTTACAATGAAAAAATTTTATATTATTAAAGATAAACTTTAAGATTTTGTTTTCATGAAATTGTTAAGAAATTTTTTAAAAAGGATTTTTTTTCAATTTTATTGAAAAAATAAGTTTTCTTGAGAAAATTTTGGCAATAACAGAACTTAAAAGTTATTTCATTCCGGATCCTTACGTATGCACCGCCACCCTAAATGCCAGTATTTTGCTCAAATCTCAAAAATTTATAGGGGGTAGAAAAAAACCAGTGACATTTTCGTAATTACCAAATTTTAATTAATCTGAAAAGAATACAAACATTTTTGAAAATTTTCTAAAGTGGACATTTGTTCTGCTGTGTAATTGATACTATAATAAATAAATAAATAATTTAAAATCTTATGGAATTTATTTCTTTAAAAAATTAGGACATTCGATATCGATTGAAATTTCTACTTAAATTGTATTAAAATTCCTAGCACTAGCTAAAGTTGTCACTTGAGTCCTGGAGGAATATTTCATAGGCTTACATTTCTTTTTTTGTTTCATTATAAATTATAACAACTCCCTGGCCCCTTTTACTATTTTTATAATAAACACCCTCGCTTAGCTAAGCCCTTGCCAAACCATTGTCATCGCTGGCTGTTTGTGGACGATACTAAATGTGACAATAGGAAACAAGTTGTTAAATCTAAAAGTCTCTGAGTTGTGTTTTCCTCAAGACAATCTACAAAATTTAAGTCATCATCAATTGTTTTAGTTTCTTATTTGTTTTTTTATTTTTTTATTTTTGTCTGTACAAGTTTAAAGCACATCGCGGGTGCGATTTAAATGCCACCCGTATTGAATATTCATTTAGTTTATACTAACTATTACATAAATTAAAAATAAAAATAAAAAGAAAGAAAGAGAACAAGTTGTAGAGTTAAAATACAAAACAACAATTCAAATCAACGTTGACAAAATACAAATGTTAAATTGGTTGGTTACTCTTTGTGTATGTACCGCTAGCACAATCCGCCATAATTTCTACGGTTTATTATTTTATTTTGCTTCTTTCTGATCATGATTAACCAGATCCTGTTGTCATTCACAGTTGTTAAACATGTTTTTTATTTTGTTTTTGTTGCTGTTCGTGAATCATTGTTTGGGAAAATGTTTTATTTTCCAAAGTGAAGGAATAATACTGATGTTGATGATGACAGTGATAAGCTGGCGTTACGTTTGACAATTTAAACATGCCATAATCTGTTAGTACCTGTGGTGGTCCTAGAACGCTATAGATAATTCATGTACGTTTCAGCGTTCTATGTCAAAACATCTGTTTCCTTTTGTAATAGAAATTTTGCGATTAAGTAAATTCAACTCTCCCTCTCTCTCTCTCTCTTTCTCTAGGATAACTAACTAATCATCTTCTAGCCAAATGCCTTGTTAGAATTCTTATTTACTTTCTTTAAATTTTTACAAAATCATCAGTGACAACCACCGCTCAGCTCTGCTCAACTCAGGCTCTCAACAGAACATAAATTGTGTACTTGTGATTCTTGCCAATAACACACGTAGGTAGTCTCAGCCTTGTAATATTTGACTTGGCGCCATCATTTAAGATGCGGCTTTCTATGAAGTACTGATAAGCGAACGACTCTATACCAGAGTGAGTATAAAGTTGGTACGTAAATGTTGCAAGTTAGTT
This sequence comes from Thelaira solivaga, assembly GCA_947397855.1. Taxonomy (NCBI): domain Eukaryota; kingdom Metazoa; phylum Arthropoda; class Insecta; order Diptera; family Tachinidae; genus Thelaira; species Thelaira solivaga. Next base: position 53,790,259 of record OX377613.1, on the reverse strand, counting down.
AGTGTAAGATCACTCTTGTTAGTTCAGTTTGCTGGCAAGTTATACGAATACACTCATACATACTCGTGTACATACTTAATCGTCAGGTTGTTGCAGTTGATGATAATCACCGGAGATTCTTTAATTTCTTTTTTTAAGAAATTATTACTGAGTCGTGTCATAAACGAATAACTGATAATTATATTTATAAACGATTGAATAATAGTTTTTGAATGATTTCAAGAGTTTTTAAAAAATAATAATTCAATTACCACATGACGAAAACGATTATTGATATATCTATTGTTTGCAAATCATCAATAAATAATTTCATTGATATTCGTTATATTTCAAAGAACTTGGCCAAATTTTTAAAGAGTTTTTCCTTCTCTTCTGTATATTTTTAATGAAGTGAAAAGCCAAGAGTTAAGCCATGATGTATGACTGTATCGATTTAGCGATGTTCGTATGTCTGTTTGTCCTGTCGTTGAAATCAACTTTCTGAAGTCCCTAAGTAACGCACAAAAAATATAGCACACCAGTCTGTAATTTGTCTCGGTCTTTCAGTCGTTATTAAAATTTAACCAGGTAGGTTAAGATATAGCGGAGCTATGAGTCCCAAATCACGACTATCTCTATGTTTAACCATTTTCTGAGTAATTCACTGAAGATTCAGAGTAGCGTCTGATGAAACAGCTGTATGGATATGATTTCCCTCTTTTTATTTATTGTACTAAGTAAACAAATTTTTAAAAAAATTTCCATGAGAATATCATTCAAAATAATGGCTTTTTTGTGTATTGTATCTAAAATATAAAACGGATAAAAATCGTGGTATACAGTTTTATCAGAAATGGCAGAAATGAAAGCATTCAGTAAACAAATAGCCAACAAATATCAAAAATACCACCAAAATTTTTAAATTATATTAATTTCTGCTTTATTTTCGCTTTATATTTTTATATAAATTTTTAAGCTGTTCATGTGCGTAAAGTTTGTGCACCCAAACACAAAACCAGGCAATCAGTTTTATAGAAACGTATGTATGTATGTGGTCTTGTTTTACAAAACATTTATATCAAGAGAGATGCCAGAGAGGATTTCTTTTGGGTATTTCAATTTGTTTATTTGAAATTAAAAATTTATTTCAAAATGTTTGTTTAAAAAAATGTTTTGCGAACAATTTAAATTAAATTAAATTACATTTTTATTGCATTGCTCTGGAATAACTTTCTTGGAATTTCTTTTTTATTCTTTTATTATAAAAATTGAGTTCCTACAGATATTTTCTTAGATCTCGTTAATTTGAAATTCTTTAATTGAAGTTAATTATTTATATTAGGGCTAACAAAAAAATTGGTATTCAAAAAAAAAAAAATATTTTAAACAATGTTTGCCATTTCTTTTTCACAGGATATATTTTTTTTTATTTAAGAAGAATGTGATAAGTGAAAATATGAATATTTGGCTACTACAGTGAAGGGCATAAAAGACTCGACACAACCGAATTTAACTTTTTTTTTCCTTTTCCTTTTATTACTTATTTTATTTGTACACATTATATATATTTTAACGAAAAAAAATTAAATTCTCAAGTCGTTAATTCTAAAAAAGCCCATCCATCCCCTTTTAAAATACGATTTTGTTTGTTTCAAGGAAAAGATAAATAAGAAAAACTGATTTTTATATTTTGTTGAATAATTTGTTCTTAAATAAAAATGTTTCATTTATTTTCTCTGTTATTTAAATCTTAAAGAAAACTTAATTAAATTCTAGAATATTTTGTTAACTAATGAAAAATGCCTTAACAAACCTATATAATTAGATATAAACATAACGACATTTAATGTTATTTGTAAAATGTTGAATTTTAAGCAAATATTCAGCATTGCATGCATAAATAAAAATTTAATTATTTACACCGATACAGCATTCCGTGTGTTACTTCCCAATATAGACGAAATACTAAAGCTGTTACTTTTTATAGGCATATCATTAGCGGCAAGTCTAGATGATGAGCTGAGACATTCTGAAGTAGTTAGAAGATTGTCAAATCTGTCAGACTGTTCAGAGGAGGTGCTAACTACATCTACAAATAGTTCAGAAGTTTTATCATCATGAGCAGATATTTGATCAAATGTTTCCTCATTTCCTGATGTATAATCATATTCTAAAGATAAATTGTGATATGGGTTACATTGTGCTAATAAAGGCTCCATATAAGGCATAAACATGGGCATACACTGTTGACTCAGTTGTGAAAAGAATGCAGGTGAAATCATGCTGGGTTGTAAAGAATAATGCATGGCATTGCTTAAATCCATAAATGGCAGGGACTCTTCAAGTATACATAAACGCTTATTTTGGGGTGAGTCTTGACTGCTGGCCACACTTGATTGATCATCATCACAATGGGTTGAATTATTGGGATTGTCTTCAGAGGGAGAGGGTGACAAAGACATTTTCCTTTTGCATTTCGATTGACCGGTTTCTCGGAAACCCTTAGCAAACGGGTTATTATCAATTTTAAGTTTTGTAATACGATCATTCTGAAAATAAAAAAAACAATTAAGAAAAGTTACATTAAAATCAGTCCCCACATACTAAAGTTGTTACTAAAGGTATTAAAACAAAAGTGTTAAAAATCTAATCTACTCCTTATAGCTTTAGATAAAACCATTAATATTACTTTGAGTGCATTTAGTTGTCAGTTTATTTTGACATTTTCAAAATATATATTTGCCCTATATTTCAAACAGGAAACTCACAAAAGAGCTGAAAAACTCAACGGGTGGTTACTCTGAATAGATGCATGTGCTAATTTTGGTTTGAAGACCGCACAGTATTTTATTAAAAAAAAAAAAAGAAATACAAATAAGAATAAAAATATAGAATAACAACTGCAAATCTTAGTATATATTTCATATAAATCAACGAGAAATTATTTGTTTCGACTCAAAAAATGTTACCCATTTACTTCGTATATAAAGGGCTTATACACGACGACAACAAGCGTTTGGGTCGGAGGTTTGATCGTGTATGGGCATTTTTGTGATAGCACGCTGTGCTGTGGTTATATTTTGCGGACTGTGCAAGCTTGATGGTATTGTGTATGGCGAAATTAGCTCAGTTGAGGAAGAGTAAACATAGAGGTGCTACATATTAAAAATATAATTTATTGAAAATAAAGATATTTCTTTTAAATATTCAGCCTTATTATGAGTGTCGTTGTCGTAGTCGAATTCACGACAAGCCCACATAAAACATATGGCCGGCGTTACCACATATCACTGTTTTCGTCACGACAACTACACTCTTAATCAGGCCTATTATTTAATTTCAATTTTTTTTTTCTTTGTTCTATTTTTTTTTTTTTTTCATTTATTTATTTGTTTGTATTTTAAATACTTTTAAAATTCATAGCAAAGAAATTTGGCCGCTAATACCAACGATTCCACCAGTAAAATTTTTTTAATGAAATGACTATTGCACCAGTTTGCTGATATGTTTTGTGGTGCGAGCTTGTTAGCTGAGTCATTTGATTGCCGCCTAAATCAATCAACACATATGCTGTGAGAGAACATCTCAAATTTATGCTCCCAGAAAATATGATTTTAATCAATTACTAGAGATGATGAAACACTCTTTCCTAAAGAGTTTTCTTTAACTTAAATGGCACTTGTTAACCTTTTTCATTTTAAGCTGATTTGAGTATAAGTCAATAGGAATTGTTTAAAAAATTTCTAATTTACAATGGGCCATAATCATAGTCGCACTAAAAACGACTTTAAATACACAAGTCAGCTCTTAATAAAATCCTACTTTTTGTGACTATGATTATGGCCCAACTTTTTTTTTAATTTCTAATTTACAAAGAACTAATTAGCGTAGAAACAAACAAAAAAATATTTAATTTAAGTTTATTAACGAAATGTATTTAACTAATAGAAAGTGAACTTTTCTATTAAAATAGATCAAACCAACATAGATGGGTGCTAAAATTAAATTGTTTTGGAAACTTTTAAATAAAAACTTACTGTCTCTGTGAAGAGCTTGTCTGTGAGGAGTTTCTTTACAAACATCAAATATGTTTTTAAAAAAGCTCTAACTTCCAAAAATTTCTAATGCGGCTTTTTAATGTAATTATTATGATGCATGTTCTTGTAAAATTTTTCACTACTACAATTAAAAATAATGTTCTCAAACTCAAGCTTAAACTGAGAAAAACATTGAAAAAATCTGAATTTTTATACTTCGGGCTTCTTTGAAAATATATGACGTTATATAAGCACTGCACAAGCATAATTGAAAGCCACACATCACTACAAGCATATGTAATATTTTAAAAGAAAATTGCTTGTAAGCCCTTTCAAGTATGCTTGTGTATTGCTCTAATAATTACCTACACAGAGTGAAAAAAGATGTTCTAAAATTGTGAAAGGGTAGTCTCGATATCAACAACAAATAGTTCACAAATTTTTAAGAACATCCCTTGTGCAACTCCGTCTTGACACCGGATGGTCACGATTACGGTTTTTTCGATCGGTTTTTTCCTTCTGTGTATAATTTTTTAAATCAAAAATACTTGCCTGGTAAGCGGTAACTGCAACAAATTCGGTTTCAGGAAAAAGAAAGGCCTGTTGGGGCGCCCAGGGTATTTGTGACAAATCATTAGTGCGTATCACATGTATTCGTGGTTGATATTTGTGCATGCTAGCCAAAACAATCTAAAATTTGAAATGAATTTAATATTTTAAAATATTTCTATTTAGTTTAAGCGAAATACTTACATGACCATTACTATCCAATGTGTTGTTTGTCAATTTGACTTTGTTAAAAAGAATTGGTTGTGCCTGCCAATGTGAACCAGTGGCAGGACTATCAGGATGTAAATACATTCGTTGAGGGGATTGAGGTTCAGCACCACCGGCCGGTATCCATTGAGAGCCAGAAAACTTAAAGCGACAATCTCCCATAGGTATCATTTCTATTAAAACACAATATTGAGATTCTTCCTCCAAGCCCTTAAGAGAAACGCGCATTGAAGGAAACATGCGTCTACAAAAAACAAATATGCATGTATTTTCAAAACATGTTTTCTTTTTTTTTTTTTTTTTTATATTTTTGCGCTACAAGTTCCGTATTATTGAAGGTGTGAAATATTTTTTTTATTAAATTTTTTATGATTTTGACATGGAAAAAAATTTATATTCCCAGAGACTGGTTTGGTGGAGCGCTCACTTTTGGATCGTGTCCCAACTTTGGGATGCTATGTATTGTTGTTTACTTTTGTTATCATGTACTAGCTACATAGATATGTAGGTACGTATGTATGTATGTACATTAGGTTGCTTAAAATTGTTTTTTTACTTTTTTTTTAACTCTTACTCTCAAATGTTTCTATTTTATATAAAAAAAAACCCCACCAAGAATCAGATGATTAAAAACTTCAAAGTCTCAACTTTAAGAATATGAAATGATTTTTTGTAAAAAATTACGTTAACTATGTACCAGTATGTGTGAATTTAAATTTTAGTAAAAAAAGAAGAATTTTTTCTTGTTAATTGTAAAGGAAACTAAAACAAAAAAGCGACCTTTTAGAATTAAGATACAGGGCTCATCCCTTTTTATAACAAATAAAAAAAATTTTTTTAAATATTTAGTCTGGTATTCAAAATAACGACTTCAAGTTGAAATTATGACAAATTTTTCATAAAAATTTTTCACAATATCGATTTCAAGTCTACTTTAATTTTCATTGAATACCTAAAAGCTTTGGGCCATAATCATAGTCACAAAAAAGTAAGCTTTTATGACTTTTGTTCATAAGAATTTTATCAATTTAAAATCGTTTTTAAAAAGATACCGACTTTAGTATGACTATCAGTGCTGTTCTGTATTCAGAATTCGAATATTTTATTCAGAATTGGAAAATTCCGCACCTCATTTCTACTCTGTAGTCCATTTTAAGATTAAATTTTGTTTTTGCTTTATTTTGGGTGCGAAATTATTGGTAGAATTAAAAAACATAAATGTTTCCATTTTATAAGAATAAAAAAATGTAATTCCAGTTTTTTTTTTAATCCGTGTGGAATACAGAACATTTACGTATGATTATTTGTTTTGATTTGAGAAAATAATTTTTGCTCATTCATTAGTCATAGACGTGTACATACCTTCCACATTTAGTGATAATCATTTCAGTGCCAATTTTATGGAATTGCTGCCATAAATCGTTATTTTCCAATTTGGCCTCTACTCCCGGCAAAGAGGTATTAGAGGTCATTAATATTTGTTGCGGTATATGCAAGGAGGGCATCATAGATGCGAACGGATCGGGTAATCTTTGCATTATTTGTTGTCTATATAAAATCTCATGTGCAATTTGTTGTTGCATTCTTAAATCCACCAATTCATTCATGGTAATCATTGGTTGTGTGTAAAATGTGAAAATAAATTTACTCCGTTCACCACTTGTTACTCGTTTAACGTTTATACTCGTACTATTTTGTGAAGATATTTGCTTAACTTGACTTTTCCACTAACAAACCAAAACTCCAGAAAACATCAAATAAGATCACTGTAGTCTCATAAACTGAGAGAGTGAGAAACAAAAAGAGAGAGTTGACGGCAGCAACTTATTAAATACTTGTTCTACCTGTGTTGAATTACACCACCACGAGGTATACACACAACTAATTTACTTATTTTCTCCCTTTCTCTCTAGCATATCAAGTGTAGGTGCATAAAACTTTTCAAATTGTATCATTGGTTTAATCAAATAAATTGTTTGCTGTCTCTTTTACTCTTCCCTTTAAAATGCACGCTAACAAAACACACGCACGCACACACTTGAGATATAAGACTCCATTTTCCCTGAATTTAAGTGTCATGAACGATAATCACTGCTTGTAATTGTTTTTGTTGTTTTTTGTTATTAATGCTTTTCTGTTAATACGGTTGCGGTTAGGCTGTTTTGTTATTTTACAATGGCTTCGCTTGGTTGATATCATTGCTGTGATGCATGTATATACATAGACGTGTGTATGTAGATACGGTAATACCTGGAGTATTTGATGACGTTAAACATTTTCGTAATCCCATTTCATTTCTTTATATAATTTTGATTTCATTAATGGGGTGAGCATACTTGAAAGCCCCACATAACTACAAACATGTGTAATATTTTATAATAAAATTTCAAGTATGCCCTTTATTTTGTACTGATTTTTTTAACAAAATCGTTTACACAATTTACATAGAAAATGCTTAGTGTTTTCAACATATACAGGCAGCTTTTGACGAACAGTTGTCTTAGTAAACACAACTATTTATTTATTTTCTGTAGTCTATGAACATAAATTCTTTATGAACTACAAAATAATATAAATTGATTTTAAGTTTTTCCTTTAATTTCTAATTTAATTTAAATAAAAGCATATCTCGTTTAGAGCTCATATTGCATGCCTGAAAATTTAAACAGCGTTAAAAGAGCTGGTATTTGCATTAAAATATTAGGTTGCCTTCCTTCGGACTGTCGTTCACCGTTTTTAATTCGACTAATAACATACATTTTCATCTCTAACGTCAAACTTTTTCTAGATTGCTTGGCAACATGATTTTTGTTATTTAATGAATTTTATTTATTTAACCAAAATTAGAATATCAGTATTTCGAATTAAGAATTTAATACAAAATTTCATATTTGAGGATTTCCCGAATTCACAAATATGTTTGATATTTTTTCTTTTCAAAAACAAGGATTCCAAGAAGTTTAAATTACGTTTTATCAATTTTCATATGATTGTGAACTCTATTGTCAGATGTGTATTTAATGTTCGCAGACGAGATCACATTTCTGAGTCTGTTGCTAAGTTTCTAGGATGCTAATTTCGGAAACTTATCATGTACCGTAATATCCTTTTTTCTACAGAACAATAAATCGGTTACTCAACTCTGTAATAAATTTCATTTCACCAGATCTACTAATAGAAATAAATAAATTATATTTCCCCGGATTGCGTGCTCCTTATTCAATAGATAATTTCTTGTCAGAATTGCCCGCTGGTGGAATATAATTCCGCATGAATTACGTCTCTTTTCACACTCGAACAACGTTTTTAGACTTAAACTAAGTGCTCACTTATTGCTGACCAATGCTTAGAGCCACTCCTGTTCTATACTTTGTCGTACCTTACCTTCCTTTACAGTCTTATTGATTGCATTGCTTGATAACGGGCTTACCTGTATTGGACTTACATTTTGTTCCTAATTATGATCTCATTATTTTAACACTTCGGGCTGGGGAGCCTTTGAGTATAATTTTTATATTTTTTTTCCTTTTTTATTATCGTTAATACTTTTATTGGTATATAACATGATGTCATTAATTATATTACATATATTACACTAGTATAACTATTTTTTTTTACTATTATGTTATATTCTGTATAATTTTTACTGTAACATCTATGCATAGCTCATATAATATTCTGTGCAATGTATCTTAGGCCTGCAGGCTTCCATATTGCAATTTATGAAATACATAAATAACTAAATAAATTAGAAAAAGAAAACCTTTTAAAAAATATTTTAAAATTAAAGGGTAAATGTGCCAGTAGTTAGCAGTTTAATGCATTTCCTTTTTTTAAATTGGTACTATTTTATACATGATCATGGTATTACTCTGATAACACTCTGTAATGCTACAGTATTGAGTATAATTTTTAAATGTATTAAGCTAATAGAATAGAAAATGCCTAAGTCCTTTTTTATAATATCATGTTCAAAGCGGTACAACGTAGTTAATGTGTTTTGATGTCTTGTGTACCATTTACATTTAAATGTAAATTGAAAAAGATATAAAAACAAATGAATTTCATACCTGATTTGCAATGATACATTTATTGAGGTATTTTGCTAGAGGTATTAAAAAATTGTATTTTAAATTTCGCATTTCTTTACCTATTGCTCTACTGAATAATTTTTAATTTTAAAATATTTTTTTCACCTCAAGCAACTGATACATAAATTAAATTCTGCAATTTTTGACTCTGAAAGTTTTTTGGTCAATGTTTTTTTTTTTTTTTTAATACTGTTAAAAATGTCATCAGAAAACAACAAGAGTAATCTGGCCTTGATTGTGAATTCTTTATGTCCTCGTTGATTTCAGCGGAAATCTATACAGATAAAAGAGTAACGTTACTGACTGACTGACTTATCAACATCGCCCAGCTACGGATGTGAAATTCGGTGAGCAGGTTCCTCTCACACAGTGTAGGACGAAGGAGAAGGAATTTTTCGAAATTCGAATATTAAAGGGGTAAAAAGGGATAAAATCGGACTTCTTATATCTCGGGAACTACTAGAGTCAATATTCAAACTACAAAAAAAAGCGGATGGGTATTTGGTACTTTTTCGATATTTCTACATTTGTGGAATAAAAAGGATAAAACACTAATGCGATACGTTTTTCAAAATATTAATCACAATAACAAATATTAACTTGTATTCTTCTCTTCTTAAAAAAGTCTTCAAATATCTTTTTTTTAAATTTGAGGGAACAAAGGGTAAAATATGTACCCTTTTTACTATTATTTCTGAATATGTACTTTTATGTAACTTGATGCAGCATATACGTTTTTAATATTAATTTGAAATGCCTAATAACAATCAATTAAAAAAATTCAATTGAGAAAAAAAGTACCAAAAGCGATAAATACGATTGGTGGTATTTTTTATGTTATGTGCAAGCCTAGAACTGTGACAGTAGAATCAAACGGCACTGAACAAAATAAGAAATCGTAAAAGGGACATTATGGTACTCTTTAATTAGAACTACACGCTTAAACGGTTCTGGTCAAAGTGAAAAATCATTAAGAAACAAAATGGTGCTTTTTATACATTTTAATGGTACTTTTTGATATTTTATTATTAACGAACTTAGAAGTTCGAGATTGCGCTCAAATGGTTCTGAGCAAAGTGAAAAACCATAAATAAGACAAAAGGTACATTTTATTAATTTAATGGTACTTTTTTAAACTTTATTATTAACGAACTTAGAAGTACGAGATTACGCTCAAGCGGTCCTGAGGCAAAGTGAAAAATCTTTAAGGAGACAAAATGGTAAATTTTATTAATTTTAATGGTACTTTTTGAAATTTTTATACTAACAATCCTAGAACTACGAGATTGTGCTTAAACAATTAAATTAGCAATAGTATGGAACTTCGCTGACAAAGTAGCGAATTAAATGATAGTAATCCATAAAATTTTGCATTTTAAACACTAAGATTTCTAAAGAGAACTAAACTACTTAAGTAATTTTCTTATTAGTTTTCCATACCTATAATTGGTTTCAGAAAAATGAAAGGATTTTTTAAACAAATTTTAGGTATTTATTCATCAAACACTTGAAACTGAATTTCTGTTAAGCGGAAATGAATAAAATTTCTAATTTAAGAGTATCAATTTGAACATTTAAGGACCTTCATAGATAAATAATAAAATTGTTGTTTTGTAAAAAGGTTTTAGAAAACCTCTTCACTTTAAGATTAATTGAATATCAACGATAGTATAAGTAAATTTGTAAATGTAAATTATCGTATTGCTATTATCCTTTAATGGATTAATTCAATTAAATATTTAATTTTTATTAGAAAACATATTGTAGAAATTTTAATGGCATATTTCCTTAGTGTTTTACATAATTTCTTCTGTTTTTGTAATCAGTTATTGATGGTTAGTATATCTATATCTCAATGCAACATAAGACTAGAAGTCAGTGTTCTGTTATTATTTCCTATAAATTCTTAAAACGAAACCTGATAAAACCACTAACGATAATAGTACCACAATTGACATTTGATATTACGCTCACATTATGCATTCATAAAACAACCATTTGCCCTGTAACGGAAATATAATTAAATTTCAATTTTTTTAAAATTTATTTTAAAAAAAACCAAAAAAAAATTGCAAAATTAAAGATTTTTCATTTTTGTTTTTTTATATTTAATTATTTTTAAAAGATTTGCTTAATCATATTTCACTTGTTTACAAGCAGTAAATTTAGAAAAACAGATTTAAGCCACTTGATAATGATTTCATGCAAAAGCATTTAGTTTGACTTACAAATATTTTATTATTCCCTAACAAAGTTTGCACCCTATGCAATTGCTAGATACATACATACATCACAAACTGTAGACAGTTGACTCATGCTAAAGTATGCATACAATTTGCAGTGTTAATTTTTCTTTATGCCTGATAATTAAGGAAGCACTTAAAAAATATTTAGTTTGGACAAGTCAGATGAATGACACAACATTTGGTAAAAGCAAATCTTAAACAAAAATATTTTAAGATTCATTTTTTTCATACTCAAATTTCTTTTAAGCCTAATGAAGATTATAAAGCGGAAGCAATTAGTAAACTGCATTAGGATTTCTAATGAACTTAAGTAAAAATTTAACAAATATCTATTCACATAACTAAAATTTAGAATTTGATTTTTAGTTGTTCCAGAACACACTTTTTAAGAAATATTTTTTTTTGGAATCCTTTTTCATCCGTTATCAAAAACGATTTGTATTTTATGCTCATTTCTTTGGTTTACAATCATCATAACGGTTTTAATATCCTTTTTGTATCACTCTTGTGGCTTTGTGGCACAGAAGGAGTCTGTCGGCGGAAGCCATGTCATTCGTATCCATTCAAAATTAGTTTTTCTTTTATGTTTTATTATAAAAAGCAACAACGAGTTAAATTCGGTTATGCCGAGTCTTATATACCCTTCACTGTGCCAGCAAAATATTAATAATTTTCACTTTCCACAGCCTTCTAAAATACCAAAAACATAAAAAAATTTAAGGGAGTAAAGATAAATATGCGGAGTTAAATATCTTTTAACGTAACCCCTGAAGTTTTTTAGTACTTCTAAATATACTTTCAATAGTAATGTCATTAAATATTTAAATATTAAATGTTTTCAGTAGTAGTTTAGCGGAGATCATCTATATTTGTAACCTACCAACCAAATATTCAGATATTACTTTGGACAATTTTAAAAATTTTTTTGAAACTTTCATATACCGCAGTGCTGTTGCTCTGGGCTATTTTAGTAACTTCCGGAAGAACCATACATTATTTCGGGATGGGGCTCACATCATTTTATTTTCATTTGTAATCTACCACATAAATACTCAGAAATGACTTTGGATAATTTAAATTTTTTTTTTTAATTTTCATATACTTCAGTGCTGTTGCTCTTAAGGATTTTGGCAATTTCCATTTTGCATCATAAAATAAAAACTACGAAATTTCCCGTAAATATTAAAACACTTCAAGAAAGCTTAGAACTTACAAAAGTCATTCCAGTTTGGTTTCAGTAAGTTTCTGTTGCAAAATCGGGAATGGTACCTCGCCAAAATGAGGAATGATAAAAACCCTCAGAAGAAGAGTACTAGGGTAGGAGGGAATTTCAAAAAATTTTTAAAAATAATGCAAAGATTTTTCTGAGTATCTACACGATAGATTACAAATCTAAACGACCTCCCCTTTAAAATGATATACGTCCCATCTCGTAATCTTCTATGGTTCGTTCGGAAGTTACTTTGGACTATTTTGAAATTTCCATATACCCCAGTGCTGTTGCTCTAAGTGATTTTAGCCACTTGCCGACGAACCATTAAAGATTGTAAGATGAGACACATATCATTTTAAAGAGGTGACTGTCTAGATTTGTAATCTACCGCATAAAATACTCAGAAATTACTTTGGAATATTTTTAAAATTTTGTTGAAATTTCTATACACCCCATTACTGTTGTTCTCAAGGATTTTGGCAATTTTCGTTTTGCATCATAAAATAAAAATTACGAAATTTCCCGTAAATGTTAAAACACTTCCAGAAACTTTAGAACCTACACAGATTAAATTCCTTTTTTATAGGCAAAATCGGGAATAGTAAATACCTCGGCAAACTGGGGAATGGTAAAAATCCCTCAGAAGAAGAGTACTGGGGTAGGAGAGAATTTCAAAATTTTTTTAAAAATAATCCAAAATAACTTCTGAGTATTTAGGCAGTAGGTTACCAATCTAGACGACCTCCGCTAAACTACTGCTAAAAAAAGAAAAATGTGTCAGCGCATAGAGAAAGGGACCTAAGGGTAAAAAAATCAATTTTCACTTTTTTTTTTTTTGATATGGACAACATCTGAGCATCGAATGAGACCGATCCCATGCCCCAAAAGTGTTCCCTCCCAGAGATATGCGCGTTTTATGAAAGTGAAGTACACCAAAGATACACGTATTTAAATCTTTAAAATGGCTCTCCTGAACAAAACCGGTTTTTACCCTTAGGTCCCTTTCTATTTTGCGCGTCACATATATAGAAATATTTAGTGATGTAAGACGTATTTGATAAATATTTATCTTCACTCCCTTAATTTTTTTGTATATTTTTGATATTTTAGAAGGCTGTGGATAGTGAAAATAGGACTCGGTACAGTCGAATTTAAAAAAAAAAATTTTTATATTTACTCGTATGTGCAGCGTTTATAGCACAAGCAATCAAGTCGTCTTTAAATTTTATAGTAAAAAGTACTCAAAATATTAAGTCTTTTTCATTGAAATTTTTTTGACGAGTTGATCGAATGTGTTATAATAAGAACTCATTAAGAAGAATGTGGAAAGTGAAAAATATTAATATTTGGCTAATACAGTGAAGGGTATATAAGACTTGGCACAGCCTCATTTAACTTGTTATTTTTTGTGAAATGTATAAAAAAACATTTTTTTCTCTTTTTTATTTTACACAAAATATTAATTACAGATTTTCTTACACTGAAAATAATGGCAAATAATTATATTTATATCAGCAATTTCATGTAATTAATTCTATTAATTTTAAATAATTTTTATTAACAAGAATGACAGTAAAAATCGTATTATAGATTAAAAAACACAACACATTGCCTTTTATTTATTTGCACATTTTGTTAACATTAAATTTTTTCATGTGTATGAAAATAGATGACGTTATTCCAGCATTACAACCACAACGCAAATATAAAAGGGCGAAATTATTACGCACATAGAAACTGTCGCCAGTTTTGTTAATACTTTAAATTCATGTGTAATAAGTTGATGGCATGTTTTAGGGCTATTGTCCTAGTCTTCAGTTATGATCACTTCTTTTTTTCTTCTAATTTTTGTTTTGCTTGTTTTATGGATAAGAAGCGTAAGTGTTGTTTTATTGTTGTGGATATTTTATTATTCTGTAAAATCCTCCGCAAGGTTGAATTCAGGATCACTCCATCTCCTGCTGGGCTATGATGTCATGTGTCTTGTGTCGTAAGATTTCAAAGATCCACATTAAATTTGTTGTAATGGTTGTTTGCCATTGTAACAAGTGTGAGGATATTGTTGAACCTTATCAGACAGTTTTTTCTAGTGTTTGTAAGACTACTTGTAATAGAAACTGCCGACAAAGAATTTAATAACTGTCAACATCCTATGTCTGTATGTATGTACATATGTATGTATGTAAGTCAATTTATGTTTTTATGTTGTCTTAATCTCAAATCAAGGCAACTTGTAGCTTGACAAATGTTATTTTTTTGTCGGATATTAGATTGGTCGTGGGTGACGTGTGATTGGCGCCAAATTAAATTTTTTATTTATTTTGAGTTAAACCGAAAAAAAACTGAAATCGTTAGACAATTTTAAAAATTTGTTATCATTGGAAGGGCTATAGCTCGAAGTTTTTATATTAAATAATTGTAAAGCAGCTATTTAAAGTTATTGGGCCATAATCATAGTCACAAAATAGTAGACTTTTATTAAGAGCTGACTTTTGCCCATAATAATTTTATGAACTTAAAGTCGTTTTTAAAAAGATACCGACTTTAGTGTGACTATGATTATGGCCCATTTTCTTTAAGGTGTTTAATACTTTTGTTTCATGATAAATAAAAATTTTGAATTTTTCCCCAGATTTCCCCAAAAAATTTTCCAATGAAGGACCACAGTCGCGTAAAATGTCTCTACTCTCAAAAAAATTAATAAAAACCATAATTATTTATTACATTTCTTTACAAATTTTAATAAATCATTTATTTTCAAACACTTACACAAACGATCATATATTACATTCATACAAGTTAACATAAATAAATGTGTAGATAAAGATACATGATACGTGAGTATTAATTAAAGTGCTCCGGCATAAATACATACATATATTATTCAAATTTATTTTTACATTACAGAGGCTTCTTTAAAAAACCGATGAATTTAAAAATACTCAAAAATAAATAAAGAAAAGTCTAAAGTTTTTCGCAAAAAGCATTGCAATTTTTAAACCTGTTTACTAGTTTTTAAATATGTGTCAGCACAATTTAGTGTGTTTATTTTAAGGAATAGAGCAAAATAGAACTAAAAATTTAATGCAGAATATAAACCATAAATTCTTTACAAAAAAAAGCTACAGTCAGATTAATGAAATATTTTATCAAAAATTGTTACCACTACATCATCTAAATATATACGAGTACACATTTATATGTTCAAGAAATATCGGATTTATAGTAATTAAAACTATTAAAAAACTAATATACCTGCGTTACAATGTTTTTTTATATAATTTTATTTATTTGTTAGTTTATTTGCCCTTTTTTCTTTTTAATTTATATGGCTATTTTATTAAGCTTGAGGTCTTATTTTATTAATTTATTTTTATATCGATATTTCGCTCCAACTTTTGTAGCTTCTTCGGGATATAATTCCTATAGCTATAAAAATAAATTCATAAAATAAGATCTCAAGCTTAATAAAATAGCCATATTAATTTTATAATTTCATATAACACAAGGTAGGGCAAAAGTCCCGGTACCATTTTGATTGCTCGACATCTTGGTTATGTGACGTTTAGCTCAGTTTCGCTTTAACCATTGTGTTGTCTAGACGTCCAAATTTTATTATGGATAAATACACGAAACAAGACAATCAGAAATAGTGACAATATTTATTGAAAATAATCGTTCCATTATTATCACTCAGTGGAAATAGCGTCAAAAATGAGCGACGAAGCCCATTTCCTTCTCAGCCACGTCAATAAACAGAACATCGGTTTTGGGGAACACAGAATCCTTTATTAATTCATGAATCACCATTGCATCCACTAAAAACAACTGTATGGTGTGGTATTCATATTGGAAACATCATTGGTCCCTATTTTTTTCAAAATGACCAAAGTGTTGGAGTTACTGCTACTGCTGAACGATACTAAGACATGAGTCGAAATTTTCTTGTGCCTGAAATAGAAGAGCAAAGACTAGAGGACATGTGGTTTCAGCAAGATAAGGTCACAGCACACACAGATCGTTCAAAAATTCAATTATTGAATGACGTTTTTCCACGAAAACTAATTTCACGAAGTGGCAGCCAGATCTCCGGACTTAACAGCACCATACTTTTTCTTATGGGGTTTTTTGATTTATAGGCAATCAAAATGGTAGCGGGACTTTTGCCCCACCTGCCTGTTACAAATCATGTTCGGTTATATTTACATAAAAATATATATTGCAGGTTAATTTTTACGCTATTTTGTCACATATTTGACTAATATAAAGTAATTTATTTATTATTTCTAGTTTATAAAATTACAATGTTTTTCTTCTTTTTTTTGTTTTATTGAAGTCAAAACAAAAGAATATAAGTGGATACATTTTCGCTTCACCATCTCTTTAAACTTTTGTTTTGCGTTATACGTAGCAATCGTTATATTTATAAGGTAATGAGTGCCTTATTTCTTGCCTTTGAAGCAAAATGAATATATTGTTGTCAATTCACATAATTTCATATACGCAATACATGACAACAATCGAATACTATGCATTGCATTGCCTCTTTTCTATTAATTGTTAAAAACACTCAAGCCACTCACAAATAGCAACGAATACAAAACGAATTATATGAATAGTTATAATGTTGTTTGAAAAAAATTAAAATTTCTTCTCTTTTAAAATATATATATGCCTCGGAAGCAAGAGCAAAACAAATAATTCTTATTATTTTATTTTTTTAATAATCAGTTTACGTCAATTTATTATAAATTTTATGCTGTTTAATTAACTTGTTTGGTATAATACATTATAATCCTAAGTTTTCTTTGTTTGTTATTACTTTATATGAGTTTATTGTACAATTTTTGAAAAAAAGGGTCAATAAAATTAAACCTTAAGCCCTAAAATATACACATGCATACCTTTTTTTATTATTTTTTCATGAAAATAGAAAATGTCCTGAAGAAAATTTTGAGTCTAGTGTCTGTATGATATCAATTTATCGACTATTTTTTGTAACTTTAGCATTACTTTAATCAAAGCATATTGATGTATAAGGTAAAAGCAATTCTACAGCTAGAATTTTTTTTTTTTTTTTGTGCTTATTTTACTGGAAACTGTAAATTTTTTTCTTTTTGCTTTTTTTTCCTTTACCCAACAAAGCATGTAACAATCAAACTAAAATACAACATGAGAATATTAAAAATTCTGAAGGTAATTATTATTATTTATTTATGAAATATAAATATATGCCTGTAATAATTAAAATTTATTTAAAATTTTTGTTTAAGGCCAATGAAAATATTTTTTTTTTTTATTATTATTTTAATATTTTTCTCAAGTGGGTATGTTAATTTTTCATTTCACTACCACAGGCACATAATTCTACAACTACATGCATATAATTCTGATATGTCATAGGTAAATGTTTTAATGCTGACACTTTCTAAAGAGAAATAGGTGCATGATGCTGCAGAAAACTCTATAAAAAACACAATTTTTGCTTGGATTTTTGCTTGTTTTGAGTTAAAGAGATACTTAAAATTTTACTTCTTGTTTTTTTAATTGTGTTAAGACTATTTTTTTTTTTTTAATTTCCACAGACTATTTTTAATAAAATAAAGTAAATACAACGAATACTAAACGAATGGTTTTGATTTTTTTTTTTTACATGCATGTAAAAGGCAATCAATTAAAATTATGAATTTTTGAATGAATGCATGATAAAACCAATAAATATACGAATGTTTTCATTTCTTTTTCTGATATGCATTTTAAAAAATGTTATGTTATCAAACATACCTTGCACCTTTTATATAAACTCGTTGAAGGCCATGATTCACTATCCTATTCTGTCACAAATATCATGTGTGTTCCAAAAGTACGATATTATTGTGAATATGTGTAAAACTATTTTTGACCGGTTTTTGTTTGCAATGGATAAAGTCTCAAACCAGCGAAGTGATTCTTTCACTACTCTAAAGCTACATTATTCGCGAGTAACATCTATATAAATAAAATTCATTTTCTGTTTGCTTGTTTATTGGTTTGTTTGCTATACAAACTTTTGCTTTCCAACGGATTTGCCTGAAATTTGGCACATATAATCTCTATACTGCAAAGAAGGTCCGCCATATAATTTTTGAGCAGCCACGCCCACTTTTAAACGATTTTCACTCACCACTGTTCATAAAGATGTGTGCCTGTACTTGATTTAAGCTTGAAATTATACTTTGAAATACTTTATTAACCTCTTAAATGGGCGTCTCTGCTAATAATGGTAGCAGACGCATGAGCGACTTTATAAAGTAGTGAGTTGCTGTAGTTATTTGGAAGGGTTTTTAACGATTAAAATCATATTTGTAAGCTGATTTCTCTAAACGGCGAGACCGAATTAAAACATCTAGTACGCTATATAGCATAACGCTACTACGCCCATGTTTACGTGCATTATTCAATGATTTAACAATTAAAATTCTATTTTTAAAGGAATTTTTTTTTTTAATTTGAAACACAAAATCAATATATTAAAAGGATGGTTACTAAATATTCTTAGATAGGCCAAGCTCACTTTTGCGCGATTCAGTTTGAAGGTCGCCTATTTGAACTTGGCATGCGAGACCGGGTAAAAACAGCTTATCAAAAACCACATTTTATTTATACAATTAGTGTAAGAAATCCCTCACAACAGGGAGACGGCAGCAAAACCGGGTAAAAACAACTTTTACTTTTTAAAATAATAATTTCTGTGCGATGAGAATGGTTTTTATATAACTTTTTTGTATAACAGGGTGGCACATCCTCAGCTATTTTCAAGCGGTTTTCTAAAGTAGAAAAAAAATTCTATCAGATTTCCTTGCACTAAAATCGTACGATTGCTTAAGATAGTGATTCACAGCCTTCACATAATGTAAATCTTATAAATTCCTTTTGAACTCATTTAATATCAGCATACACTTTAAAGAGAAAAGGCTCTCTATCCTGTTCGGTCTGCAACTGGAAGGGTGTTACTATTAAAATAGAAGTTGAAAATATTAGCCAGATTTTTTTCGGGATCTTAAAACTTTTTTATACCAAGTTAATTAGCAGATTTACACTACCAGCTGTTAATTGTTTTTCTTTTTAATATCACAGTAGGTAAATGTAACTAAGAAAACAGTTTGTTTTATACAAAGTTAACAGGAATAAAATAATATTAAAATAAAATGATGATAAACAGTTAAAACTTGGAAGCTTTTTTCATACACACACACATACACACATAATTACACAGATAGTATATACATTCATAAGAGAAACATATGCCATTTTGATATGTTTTTATGACCTCTTTCTTTTGTGTGAAACAAAACTACATAATAATCAGTTACCTTACGCTTTTTCGGTTTAATAAAAAGAAAACTGAAAATATTATATACGTATGATTATGACAGTTCAAAGCCGGTGTTACTAGTAACTGCATATCTAAGTTTATCCCTAAGCGTTGATTTCTTTTGATAATTTGGCAATTTTAATAAATTAAAGCATGTTGATGACGTGGGCAGACGATTTAGCGGATCCTTTTTACGTATGGTGAAAAAGCCTCGTATAACACTGCCTATGGTGTCGCCAGTATCCTCATCATCGCCAACTTCCACACATCGTATAGAAAACGGTGGCTCTAAGTGGGCAAAACCCAAAAGTGGAGGTTTCGAACAGCTTGTAACGAACTAAAATATATTAAAATTAATTTAGAAAAAAAAAATTAAATATTTTTTTTATATCGATCAAAATTTCTACTGAAATTGCATTGAAATTTCAATCGATTCGAACACTATGCTCGGGAGCTTAAACCAGAGTTAAGTTAGCGATATTATTAAATAACAGTATTTACATGTTCTTCGAGATCACATCAATTCAACAATGCAGTAAAGAGACATCTTATGACATGCCTCTCTTAATATTTAGATAATTAAAATGTTATTTACCTTCAGAAACAATTTTCTCTCTTCTTCTGTAAAATCTTTAGCCAATATATCCCACAACCAACCAACAACACGATGTGAATCATGAAAGCCACCATAATATTGTGTATGTTTCCGTAAATCTTTCAAATCCAAAGGTACAGTGTCCCCTGATATTAGACGTTGCAATTCGGGTGGTGAAAATAGTGACAGCCATTCTGGATTAACAATGCTACGAAAACCACGATTGAACGCTTGTGTCTGTTCCCGTATTTGTGTGTTCATGTGGAAATAAGCCATGTAGTGAATATAAACAAGTTTATTGTGGTCGGTTACAGCACGAACTCTACCACCCGGATGCAATTCATGAGTAACAATTTTACCCATAACATCTTGGTCCACAGAGAAAGTTAAATTCAGATCAGACACATCCTGTTCGTAGTGTTTGATAAAGGTTAAACTTTTATAAAGTTCGGCATCTAATGAAGGCAATTCGTCCATACAAGAATATAAAACTTGATGAGTTTGGCCCAGTAGCTGGGAAAGAAAAAATGAGGCAAAAGGCACATCTACAACAATGCCCTCATAAACAGCTTTGCCCAACATTCGCCCCACAAACTCAAACAGTTGTAAATGATTATCCTGTACGTAGGAGATAGGTGAAGGATATAAACGCTGATCACAAGTAGTTTTAAATAAATTTAGTGATGGATCAAACACTTTTTTAATAGTTTCCTCTAGAAACTCTTTAAAAACACCATCCTGATCTATGCCGGCCTCATGTAAGCCTTGTTGATTAATAAAACGGACTCGTATAACACCCTGCAACAACATCATTATTTTCTTATCAATATTCTTAAACAAATTATTTTATATCCTTGCCTTTAGAGCATGTGGCTTAAGAGCTGCCAATTGTCTGTAACCATCCTCTACAATACGCTCACGATGTACAACAATTAGTGCAGATCGAGGTGAAGCACAGGCTGACTCTGTCAAACCTAAAACAGCCTTTTCATTTTGTACAAATTTTCTGAAGAGTTTTACACGATCCTCATGCGGTATTATGTGGGGCATTTTTTGCAATAGTATGACCGCATGACGTTTACCCTTTTCCAAATCATTTATAAATGTTGACGGTTTCACTTCATGTATTAGCCAATGATTGACTGGTGTAAAGCGACGACGACAATCCCTTTTATAAAGGCATAACATTAAGGTGTGCAAGGATATAAAAACGGGGGAATGTGTTATATTTTTAGTAATGCCTAAATAAAACATTTGAATAAAACACAAAATTAGCATACATTTTTTCCCCTACAAACAAAGATTAAAATTTTGTGATAAATTTTAGATAACGTTCACTTACTACAAGAATGTTATAAATTTAAATGTGGAATGTGTGTATCTATTTTGTGTGTGCCAAACAATTATTTATTAATTTATTTATTAGTTAGTTTTATTTGACCTTTTTCGATATAAAAATAAATTTTTGAAAAATAAGACCTCAAGCTTAACAAAATAGCCATTTTAATTTATTTCAATTCTAGTCATAAATATTTACTCGCATTTGCTACAAAGAAAATATTTCAAAGATAGAATATGTTTGTTCAATATTAAAATGTTGGGTGAGTTTTTTGTTTGAACATTTTGAAAAACTAAATAATACTTATTTAGTCAATAGTTTTTATAATGTAAAGGTTCTGATGCTTGCCATGAAATGTTGTGAGTAATCTACTGAGGATTTAGAGTAGCGTCTGATGAAATATATAAGCTATCCGCTACGGTACTTATTTTACTGAATAAATAGCTCATAAGGATATCATGAGGAAAACAATAAATTTAAAATAACCCAACACAATTTTGGAATAAGGCCAAATAAAGATTAATATTTCTTTAAATTTAAATTTAAATAAAAAAAATAAGCCGCAAATTATGTAAAACATAAAAATACTATGAATACTTGCCAAATATATCCTCGTTAATAATTTTAAATAAAATATTATTTAAAAAATATGTCAGCATTACAAAATCATTCAACTGAAATAGCTTTTGTTCTGTGTACATTTCATGTTCGTCAAGCACCCTGTAAAAATAAACGAAAGCAAAAGTGAGAATATGAGTAGAATTTTCTTAATGTCGGGCAAGAAACTCACGTAACATAATGTGTCATACTATCACAAAATAGCATCAGCATTGAAGATTGGGGCTTACGTTGAAAATCTTCACATTTAAATAAATCTAGAAACTCTTTTAAAGCACAGTTTGGACCCAAGGAGGTGATAAATAGCCACAAATCATAAAATACTTTATCAACAAAGCAAATACCCGTTAAAATTTCTAATTTTAGTTGTGACAAGGTATTCAGAGCCGAGTAATACATGGCGCAAATACGCGATATTTGCACGACTTCAGGTGAATCTAATTTGCGCCATGTAGTTTTTGTATTTTTATTTAGACTAGTGCGTGTTGAACTACGATCTAATGCACGACGTAATATATTACTAGTGGATGCTTGACTGGGCGAATGAAATTCTATGCGCTCAAAATGTACATTGACTTCTTTAAGAAAATCACCCATGCATATCTGCAAACATCGTATGCCCCACAGCATGTGAAATTGTTTTTTAATTAAAGAGACGCATTGATTTTGTGCCGGATCTTTAGAAGGAGTATGCCATCCTAAAAGCTCATGCCACTGACTGAAAACACCTTTAGATGTCGAATTAATTGGTATATTCTCAAACAACAACGTTACAGTGTTCTAAAAATTAAATGTAAATTAGAGTGTTTAAAAACATACACCTGAAATACAATACTAACCGTTAATAATGGATAGGCCAACAATTTGGCTTCACTTAAATTCTCTATATTGAATAAATTAATAATATTTCCCAATAATGCCAAGCTTTTTGTGCCTGGCATATTTTTCCCATAATCGGTAAACCATTCAATATCCTCAGAAATGCACAGAACACGTTTTAACAGACACATTGAAGACATTTGTTCAATACACTGGTTGGCGGTGGTGCTTAAGTGGTACACCAAAGCGGGTACCGATAAAATTTCTATTAAAAATTGTGCCAATATATTGCGCGAAAATTCGCCATCCATTAAAGGCCTTGTGCATAAAGTCATAACAGCTATAAGAGATACTGGTTTTATAGTTAGCTCCTCGCGTGATGTTCCTTTTATAAGTATAGACTATAAAATAAATAATAATTTTTAATTTGTTTTATTTTCAATACATTTTTGATTTTACTTACTCTCATAACTTTAAAGAAGTTATTTTTTATTAAGTCGCCTTGTATATTACAACAGATTTTCTGCATTACTGGCTGCAATTGTTCAAATTGTTTAATTCTCATTATACCCCATGATTTAGGAGAAGTAAAAACCACTAAAGTATGTAGGTATAGCGCTAATGATATACTATCAGTGTGACTTTCTAGAATAATTGATTAAGTAAAGTTTTTTCTTTCTTTGAGAGTATGCGATTAAAATATGAATTAAGTACCTGGTTTAATGTCTTCCAACAATTTTAGATTAAAGTTTAGCAAGGTTTTAATATGCGCTATCCAAGGGAGGCTAAATTAAGAAAAAAATGTGAACGGTTTTGAAACCTTTGTTGACAAAATAATGAAAATAATATCTTACTTGCACAGTTTGATATTATTATAGTTATATTCAGTACACTGACATTGACCTACCTTTTTTCTTTTTGTAAGCACAGTGTCGCATATGATAACTTTGGCGATTCAGTTTCCATAGATTTGTTTAAATAGCGACACAAACGCTCAAACCGTTCCCGATTTTCTTCGCTATCTTTTTCTAATTTATTAGTAGATAAGAAGCGCCTTACAATCGGAAATACACTCGATGATACAATTAAGTTAATGGGGGCTTTTTTATCATCACCATCGCTACCAAAACTACTGCCAAGCAACCAGCCATCAAAATCCTCACTATACACATCATAAAATTAAGTATTTTTGATTAAAGACAGAAAATAAGCATACCAACATCAACAATCTGCGCATTGAATTCTAATCGTTTACTTACATTATCTGTTTTTGGTAACGTCTACGTGCGAGAAACCCTTTAATTGAAGATTGAATTTTGATAGCTGCCCATTGTCTTCTCTTTTCCAATGCTCTCTCTTCGCGAGCAGCTTTAGTTTGCTCTAAAAATGATGTTTTGGGGAATTCAGTGCCGCTAAACATAGCAGTAATCGCAAATTATTTTGCTTTCAATAAAGAAACAAAAATAGCCTCTTGTCCCACTAATGCCTCTACAATAACACAAGTTAATTTATCTTTTGTTTGAGTGCGTGAGAAAAGTAATTTAGGCCACTTTATTTTATCCACTACTACAATTAATTCCATTATATGAAGGCATTACTATGCTTTTTTATTACAAAAATAAATTAATTAATTTGTTAGTAAAAAAATCTATTGCACAGAATAAAACTTTGAATAATAAAAATTTTTATTCCAAACGTAAACAACACAAACACCGTAAATATGTTTATTTGACAGCTGTTTCATTATTTTTTGTTACATTTTTTCAGTGGTGAATTTGTTATGTTCATAGTGTAATTATATTAAATGGGCGCAACTCGTCAGCTGTTTTTTCTTTACATTTGTTTTTTGTTAGACTTGAATAATAATTTTTTTTTCATTTTTCTTTGCTTGTTTACGAAATAATATTTTTGTAGTACATAGTATAACTCATAACAATATAAATTTTATTGAAAAGTGGTTTTGAATGTAAAATTTTATTTATTCTTATGCCAAATTTTGTGAAAAATCTTTTAAAAATCTTATAAGAAAGTGGGAAGCAACTTCATTTAAGTGCTTATAAGAAAATTTATTTTAAGAAACGTGTTGATTCTGTGCCGCCAAAGCTTTTATATGCAAATTTTTTTAAGCATTGTGGAAAAAAAATTTATTGTCTGCCCAATTATTTGTGAAAAATCTTCTAAAATTTTTATAAGAAAGTGCAAACCAACTTTACTTAAGTGCTAAATAATAAATTGATTAAAAGAAACGTGTTGATTCTGTGCCGCCAAAGCTGTATTTGCAAATTTTTTTAAAAATTGCCGCAAACAATTTTATTGCTTGCTCAATTATTTTCGTGTGCAGTGCAAACTCTGAATAAATAAAATTGTGAATATATTTATAAAAAGCAATGTCTTACTGTATTTTATGTAAGAAAAGGGTGGAAAAGGGTCAAAGCACTTTTCAAGTGCCCACAGATCCAAATAGAAAAAGGAAAAAACAGTTCAATTCCAACATTTACTCATATGTCCAAAAATAAATATAACACAATGCTCTGCACAAATACTGGCCACAAAATTACTTTCTCTTATGAAATTAATAAAATTTATTGCACTATTTTTATTATTTTGTTTATTTATTACTATTTTTTTGCATTACGAATGAAAGCTATGTTGTTTATGTTGAAATATTTTCTTTCAACCCAATTTTTTTTTTATTTCTTTTGTTTCTTCTCTTTCTTCATTTTGACATTAAGCTATGAATAATTACACTAACAAAATACATGGTGCGCCTACTTCGTATAATTATACTATGGTTATGTTCCATTAATGAAGATACTAGGTATGAAGCTTATATCTTTAATTAAAAAAAGAAGAATAATTATACATTTTTCCTTTAGTACATAACATAGACTTCAACCATAAACTAAACCTATATAGTTATTTTTTATATATATAAGCTTGCTTGTATAATAATGTTGGTAACATTCAATTAATCGGTTTATAAAATGTCATAGTTGACGGCTTTGCTCAGGTACATATACATTCAAATGTAAACAATAAAATTAGATTTAATTTTTTCCATTGCATATGTACGGAAAAAGGGAGCCATATTTTAATACATATATATACAACGATTCTGTTGGGCCACAAAAATGCAACCATTAATACGTTTTCATTCATTATCCCAATTATTATCCGAGCAAATAAAAACGAAAATAGGAAAATTTTTCTACATACTGCAATAAAATATCATAAATTTTAATAAATTTATGCAAAAAATAAAAAAGTCTGCTGAAAATTTTATAATTTAATCGTTATTAAACATGAAGAACAAAAAAGATATGAAGAAATTTGCCAATAAAATGAAACGTGGTTAGACGAATAAAAATGGCTTTATGAAGAAATAAATTTTATTAATTAAAAAAGTGACAAGTGGGATATATAGTGAGTAAAATTAAAAAAGGTGAGAAAAAACAACAAAGTAGACCAAAAAAATAATATATATAAAAAAGTAAATGGTTTATCAGAAGGGCTTAGTTAGCTGAAAAGTTGGGCAAAGCAAAAAATTTGGGATGTGTGTATGTGGTAATAGGGTGTAAACAGGAAATTGTTAAATTCCTAGTGGCAAGACTGATTAAATGACAAAAAGTAGTAGGATTACAACAAAAAATAATTTCAAGGTTTTGCTGCGCTGTAAACAGCGAAAAGAAAATCGGGTTACATGCACCAAGCATCGCAGGCAGCATATAGTCAATCAACATCATCTCGTCATACAATAGGCCCAAAGTAAAAAAACGAAATTTTTTTAAACATATTTTAGTAGATCATGAAAAACAAATAACTATAAAATCATTCAAACACACACAATGCCTTCAACAATGAATGAATGGCACAATTTGTATTTTATTTTTTTTATTAGTGTTTATAATGTTGCCGCAGTATATGTCCGATTTCAATGATTTTGTCAAATAATAGTTTTAGTCCAAAAAAATTTTTTTTAATTATAAACTTCAAAAATATCTATGTACATACATATGTACCCATGAACAAAAACCTAGTGAAATTTGCATTAAAAGAAAGCTTGTAAATAAAACAAATTAAAATTGCAGAAACAAGTGAGAATGTAGAAAAAAAAACTTGAGAAATACAAAAACACTGCAAAGTAAAACAATAATATGTACACCAAACAGTAATAGTCACAATAACGGAGATTTGTAAAAGCAAGCAAAAAAATGCAAACAACAAAAAACAACCTAAAAGCTCCCCTCTCTTTTAAGTATTTGTTTTTTATTTTGCTTCTATTTTATTTGCATTACATTTACAACCATGGGAAATCGTTATAGGAATGTGCAGCATCTCAGTACATGTAAACTCTCGCATATATTTTATTCATTACATAGGTACTGAAATTACATATTATTATTAACGTATCCTATAATATGTAAGTACTTTATTTTCATTTTATATGTGCATGCAGTGTTTATAAGTATATACAAAGTTTTGTCTGCTTTTTTAATTCCGTTTTTCTTTAATTTCCCAGCAAATGTCTGTATGTTCATATTGTTTTAACTACGTAGGCATGGGTACATGCATATGCATGTATATTATACCAGGTAAATATCAAGTTGCATACATACATACATGCGATATCTGTAGTACGATAATTAATATTTTTAATAAATTGCAAAGTAAGTGGAGCAGCGCTTTTTATTTATTTACATAGATATATCCATGTACATGTATGTATGTACTCGTATATGCATCTAACTTCTTAGGTTAAAGTTAGGCTTGTGGCGTGCATATCCAACTTAGTTCATATGAACGATTCGGCCTCTTTATTTTTTTTAATTATTTCGTTCATCGCACATTGACTTTTACTGTTTAGGATTAAAATATCTAAAATTTGTTTTCGTTAAAATATAGCAAAATTTTATTGCACACTTAAACATAAAAAATTGCTATTTAATTTAAAATCACATATGCTTAAATTCAATAATCAGTTGTAATTTGTCACCTTGCAATGTATGAAAGCAGCGATGAACGAAAATCAAAAGTCATCGTACAGTATACGAAGGAAACGACCTAGGTCATTTAGGTGATTTAAAAAATCTGAACGATTCAGTGATATGAATGATTGAAGTTATCCAAAAAAATCTCTGTATGCATGTATTCCATCTGGTTTTTAAACCATGTTGATTAGTATCCACATGTACAGACCAGACAGATATGTCAATATTTATCATGAGCTATAGTATGTAAAAGACTTATTGCTTAGCCATCCTTATGGATCCAGGATATATGTACTATGTACCTATACATAATTTACAAAGTTTAAAATGACTTGAATTTGTACTTTTATATATATGTAAGATGTATTAAAAGAAGGAAAAATATAAATATATATGTATGTATGTATGTGCATATTAAGAAATATTTTTGAGTGAGTAAAATGGGATGGTGATCTGTAGTACAGTGTAATTTATAATATTTGGTTGTAAAGTTGAGATTACTAAAGAAAACCGTATATGAGTATTAATTTAAATAGAGTGTATTAAAAATAGAGTGAGAATTTGATATTTCTATTTACCTACGTATATTTCAATTTTGCCGTTCTTGCTGTTTTGTACTCTTGGTTTGTGTAAACTGTGGTTATTTTAATAAAATTTAATTAATTTAAATTTAAAAAAGTATATCTTATAACTGTTTAAAAAAAAGATTTTTCGCCAAAGAAAGCTTAATAAGAAAATTGTAAAGTATTGAGTTACGATAATTAAAATAAAAAAGTTAAAAAAGGAAAGTTAAGTACATACATAAAGCTATTTAAAATTTTTGTGAAAAAATTCATGTTGGAAAGTTACCGTGGGCATATTGGAATTTTTAACTTTGTTTCTAGGTTAGGTTTTATACAGAAATGATTTATAATTCGATTTGATAAAAAATATTTAATTTTTTCACTTTACTAATGACTTCCATTTATGGCTCTGTTAAGCTAATTATTTATTTGCTACAATAATACCGTGACTTAAAAGATCTAGTTTACAGTGTTAAGTTAATAGATTTAGAGCTAGCAAGTAATTTTTTGGAGTTATTCCTGAAATACGTACTGGCTTGGATACAAATACTCGTTGAATAAAAGTGTTTGCTGCATGAACAAGTTTAATCTTAAGTCGTTTAAGAGCCAGGTCTTTGACGTAAACTCGAGACACATTTGTATGTATAGATATTAATTTGCTGTAATGCGACATTGAAATATTGTAAGTCGAATTGAAGGATTGTATGAAAATATGTAATACTCATAAAATGTGTCTTTTTTATTGGTCAATTCTCAAATTCATCGACTTAATTTATTATACTCGTATATAGACCTTATATTTTTATTTTATAATTTATTTCTTTGTAGTAATTTTATATATAATTATATGTACTACATATATGTATGTATTTGTATGCATGTATATAGTATGTACATTTTTTTACTGCAAATTGTTCAAGTTCATATATTGTTGGAATTTTTATGGCATTGGAAGTATTTGTACAATTTTGTATTATTTATTTATTTATGTACATATAAATTTTTCTGTCTGGTGTTGTTTATTTTATTTATAGTATAGGTATAAACAAATTATGCTTATAGAATAAAATCAGAATTTAATAAATTTCTATTTAATGTTGCATTCTTTTAAAATATTAATTTTTTGTTAAAATTCGAACCATTAGCTCTTATTGTAAGATGTAATTAAGAGTATGCAAAGGCTAACTTGAAATCATTGTATACATATACAGATGGCAGGGTGTTTAGTATTATAAATTTAAGTCACTTTAAACTATCAATTTTTGTGGGTGCATTGACTAGTTAACAATGATGTGAGGGTTTTTCGATTCTAATAAGGCTCAATCTCTTTGTTGAACATATCCGCTGGGACAAAGTACTCAACTTACTTACTTGCAAGTTTTTCTTTTCTGTTTTAGTAGCCATGCAATTGTTTATATGAATTTGTCTTGGGAAAAGGGATAGTCTTATCACTTAATATTAAACAGAATTCTCATGTAACGTTTGAATTCAAATTAATAATTATTTTAAAATGGGGATTACTCTTGCATAAATCACCCGCAATCACGCATGCTTGTAGCTGTACACGAGAGTGTAAAAATACAAAATAGTATGTAAGCTCTCTCAACATAAATAAATATACTCTTGTCGGCAGCATTTTGTATAAAAAAATTAAATTAGTTAAATTTTTTGAAAAGCATGAGCATGAATTTTAGTGATCGTGATAATTTCTTTATATATGTATGTATGTATGTGATTGCTTGCGTTGCGTTCTGCGACATTACTGAAATTGAACAGAACTAAAACCCAACAAATAAAAAAAAATACTTTTTACTTTTGTTACATTTTTTGCTTGTCAATATTTCAATGCCGCTGAGAAATAGAAATGGAATACTGCACCAACGTGTGATATACAAAATTATATATGTACAGGGGTCGGTGCTCGAAGTATAACCTCTTAAAAATTCGGTAATTTATTTTTCGAAAAGTTCAGCATATACAAATGGGCTTGCAAGTCAATGGTTGCCAAATGGCTGATATATATAGTATGATTTTACTTAAAATTTATGGATTGTGCTAGATTTTTAGTTGTCTTCACCGAATTGAAACAGCGCATCGTTCTGTGTTTAAATAAATTTACATCTTCAATAAACAATACATATAAAAAGATCTTTAATAATGACTGGTTGCTATTTTACAATCAAATACAAACCAATAAATAAAGTTTACAATAAAGTCAATAAAAATAGGTACTTATAAAAGAGTGATACTTTTCAAGAGATCATCATATTGTCACCATCTTTTTCGTTACCACAGCAAGTGGTAATACTTCAAGCGTCGACTCCTGTATTATATTTATATTCACAAAGCCTGTAACACAAAAGTAAAACTCATGTCTAATGCAATTGACATACATGCGTACATATAAGTTTTGTTGCATATTAACTTTATGAGTTAGAAAATGTGTGTATAAAGAAATTAAATAAAAAAAGTAAAAACATCACACTACAAAAAATATAGTTTGAAAAAAAACTAGATCAAGTGAAAAATTAAAACAAAATACAATAACAACAGAAACAACATAAAATAATTAGCAAGAACCACAAATAGTTACAAGACCACTTTTTCCACATCTATTCATTCCAGTCTGAGTTGAGTACCACATGGATGCCCGACTAATTTTACTAGGAAAAAATTCTCAAATTCTGTATTCTTCTATTCAAAAACTTCGTTAGACGAATGTAAATACACATCTAAAATACCTTATAACGTCAGTCAATTTTGACTAGTGAGTTACACTTAATTTAAACTGCATATCTGTGTTCGAACAATCAAAACTAAATATATTTATGAATAAAATTAAAAAGGATTATATTCCTATGGCCCATTATTCCCTTATAATACATCGTTTATTTTTGCTGGTTGTTCTATGTGGAACACTTTTTTATAAACATACATATGTGCCATAAAAAAACTTATTGGTATAATCAAGCCCTTTAAATAATATTTTCCTATACATTTTTCAGATTAATACTACGACCTGTCTGAATGATAGCGGGGAAAAAATATTACTGAGTAATTATACTTATTTCAGTCGAATTTTTTGTTAAATAAACTTAATTTTTTTTGTAAAAGTTACAACAACACACTTAGTTAAGAAAAACATTTATTCCAACACATCCTCAAGAGACAAAAATAAAAATACGTTTATCCAGAATAACATTGTTTACTGCAAACAGAAAAAAAACATCAATATGAAATATACGGCAAATGCAATTGAAAATCAAGCAACAAATGCCACAAATATCAATAATAACATTAATATAGTGACTTCATCATCATCTTGTTCATCATCGTCAGCTTCGTCCACATCATCATGCCTGTCCACTGCATCGACGAACAATTGTGGTGGGGTCAATTCTGCGAATGCCGGTAATGCATTATTTTGTGAACAGGTTAATACAGTAACAAATCTTTTCGAAAAATGGAATGACTGTGAGCGTACAGTGGTTATGTATGCTCTGCTTAAACGCTTACGTTATCCGAGCTTAAAGTTTCTACAACATTCTATTGACAACACATTGACACGGAACATTTGTCCAACATCGAATATAAGTACAGTTGTCATTGATATGAATGCCAATAATCCATCGTATTTACAAAATCTACTAAACGCTTATAAAACATTTCACTTGAGTGATTTGGTCGATACATTGTCATCGTCATCTTCAGATAAAGATTCTCTATCTTGCTATGGATCTGATTTTCAAATGACTCCTTGTGATGAACACAAATTATATGGTAGAAAAGAAGATATTTTACATGAGGTATTGAATATGATACCTCTCCTCAAACCGGGCAATGACGAGGCCAAAGCAAATTATTTGTTATTGATACCGTTAGCGGTTAAGGATACCATCAGACAAATTGTACCAACTGAATTGGTGCAACAGATATTCTCCTACATGTTGATACACCCAGCCGTGTCGAGCGATGATAGAAGGTATATTTTGTCTATAGGTTTTAGTGAAATATTTAAATAGGATTCTCTAATTTCTCATTATATTTATAGAAATCTTAATGTATGGCTACGGCATTTGGAAGACCATCTTCAAAACTTCAATAATTATCTGCCACTTAATATGAGTATGCCAACAACGCTGTCAAATTATAAACAAAATCAAAATAGTTTTATTCTTGGTCTAATGCCGGAGAATTCAACAATGAGCAGTTCATGTTCATCAGGAGTATCATCATCATCGTCCGTTGGTTCAAATGCCTCAATATCATTTGGAAACTTGTCACACTGTTGTCATCTGTCTTCAATTTCCAATAATTCATCAACTGGATCTCGCAATAATGACTGGCAAACTATACAACCGCCAAGTAAACAACAATTTGCAAAATCAGCAGTAAATTCGGATTGGTCACCGGTGGTTGTTAATCCAAATGGAATGACCAATAATACTGTTGGAGGTGGTGGTGGCGGTGGCGGCATTGTTGTTGGTTCAGCTATTGCCGATCAAATCTGTGATAATTTGAATGGTATTACACTGAACGATTTAGCCTCTAGTCAAAATACTCTAGGTATCAATATTGTTGGCACTTCTATTGTCGATTCGCTCGCTCCAGTCGATTGTAATGATTCTTCGCTTGTTAATGGTGTGGCGGCAGCGGCTGTCTCAGCTACTACTGGTTCAGTCTCATCAGTGGCTACAACACCCAATATTTTTGGACCCCAAACAAATCCAATTATTAATGTAATTAATAATAACAACAATTGTAGTGGGCAAGTAAATGGCTTTGATGACCATGACACCTCATTCTCAAAGAATGGTACAGAAATTTTAGATTTTAATCCAAATTTAAATTCAATAAATAATTGCGATAGTTGCGCTAATACTAGTAGCAACAACTTCGGCCAAATTCAGGTGAGTTAAAAAATAAAAAATAAAAATGCATGTAGCTTAAAAGAACAATATTACTATTTTCTTTTCTAAATATTTTAAAATTGTGTCAAAAAAATATATCATGCTAGGCTACAAATGATGTTATACTGTCATTCCGTATTTTTTTTTAATTCAAGGGTATAAAATTTAATTTATTTATGACCAAAAATCAAACCCAATTTTTTCCCATTCGTCGAAATTTCTCAAAAAACAATAGATACAAAAAAAATCAGATTTTTTCAAAAAAATATATTTCATATAATCTCTAATTTAAAAAAAAAATTATTAAAAATGGTAAGATATGGATCATGGAAACTCAATATCATACATAACGTTTCCTGAACAATAATAAACCCAACAAGAAAAACAGCCAAATTGCCCACCGTTCTTTAGAGATGAATCATGTCTTTTTGTATGTACATACTAACATATAAAAAGTTATTTTAAAAATCAGTTTATTGTTTAAAAATCATATTTGGACGTTTTCAACATGTTTTGATAATATTAGATCTTATAAAATTTTATTTTAGCCTCATCAACAAATGTGCTACGCCTCAATTCTCATGAATAATTGTGTATCTGACCATGTAGATATGCATCGATGGAGCTTAGATAGTAAAATTCTTGCTTTAAAAACAAGACGTTCCAACAGTCTTACAACCCAAACAATATCCTCTTCTGCCTCTTCATCGAATTCTTCAGTTATTACAGTCAATGATAACTGTTCCAACTCAACAGAGAATTTAGCTCAATTTGCCAACAAACCACGTAGTTATTCACTTTCTATTGAACACCATCGCGGTTCATTGACAAATAGTGGCTCCGACACTCGCTTAGATGATTTTAAACCAAATTACATAAAATTCCAAACACGTAATGTTGGTATGTCCAGCATTGGCTTGTGGCTTAAATCATTGCGTCTTCACAAATACATCGAACTCTTTAAGAATATGACATACGAAGAAATGTTGCAAATCAGTGAGGAGTATTTGCAAAGTTTAGGTGTAACCAAAGGTGCTTCCCATAAGTTAGCATTGTGCATTGAAAAATTAAAGGATCGTGCCCAACATTTGACGAAAATGGAGCAGGAATTAATCAATGGTCAGTTAAAGCTGCAGGCAGCTGTAGAAGAATTGGCCAATATTGTTTTGACTCCAATGAAACCGATAGAATTGGTTAATAGTAACAATTGCGAAGATAATGTTGCTTTAAAATTTTTGAAAGTTGTCGACTTAGGTAAGTTTAAATTGTTATGCCTGTAATTTATTTTTGAAGTCTTATTACATAGACAAATTTAATTCGAAACATCTTAAATGTCATTTTAGTCTGTACAGCTGCACAAAAAGATCCGTATACTGTTGTGGATGATGATAATATTAGTGTAATTTTATGGATATTGGATCGGTCTATACATAACGAAGCATTTGTCAATCACGTCAATCAATTGAAAGAATTAAAATTTAAATTATCCAAATTAAAAATGTCATTAACACCGAAAATTCATCATGCCAAAAATAGTAGTAATGGCAATTTAAATAAGCCAAGGTAAGCCAGCATAAAAATACACAGACTTATTAACATAACATGTTCAAACGGAAAAGTATTTCATAAAAACTCTGATAAAAAAAGTTGCTCGTGAGAATTAATATACAAACATTTAGGCATAATTTAATAAAAAAGAGACTGCTGCGATCGGAGTGCATACTTTTCCGATTTTTAAATGCATTCCGTTAACTATCTGTTATCTATACATATAAAAGAGTAACGTTACTGACTGACTGACTTATCATAATCACGAACTTGACATTCGGGGAGCAGGTTCCTCTCACAATGTGTAGAACTCCGAAACAACTACAGATAGAGCCAAAATTCAAACTACAAAAAATTCTACTAAAGAAATAAGCTTTTGGGTATTTGGTACTTTTTCGATATTTGTACATTTGGGGGATAAAAAGGTTAAAAACTAATGTTGATACGTTTTTAACTCCATTTATCTTTCAAAGTAACAATTGCAGCAACAAAAACTAAATTGTATTCTCTTCTGCTAAAAAAGACATTTTTTTAAAAATCGAGCAAATAATGTAGAATCTTTCACTTTGTTCTTCTCATTAGCATATTAATAAATTTTCTGCATTTCTCTATCTTTATTTATCTTTTATTTATATTCTAAACCTTTTCTTTGCTTTTAATTTATCAGATGGAATGGTAAAACACGGAAATGTGATCAAAAGAATGGCAGTAATGATCGTATAAACCATCGTAAAAATTCAAGTGATATGTTGAATTTTTCACTAAGTTGCCTACAACAACAACATCATCATAATCAGCAAATGCAACAACAACAACAACAGCAGCAGCAGCAACAACAAATAAATGAATACGATAAATATCACAATAATAACAATATACAATACAAAAATTCGTCATATCAAAATTATCAACAACAACAACAGCAGCAGCAAATTAAACATCAACAAATACCACAACAGCAGTTGCAGCAACAGATGTTGCATATGACTCTGACACAGCAGCAGCAGCAGCAACAGCAACAGCAGCAGCCGCAGCAACAACAGCAACAAAATCAACAACAACCACATAGACGTTCTCTTAGTAATTTAATTGTAGTCTCTGGTGGACCGCAGCAACCGCAAAAAATGATTTATAAACCCGGAAACGGTATTCTTTCAAATACTAACGTGGCAGCTAGTGATGATTTAACTGTTGACTTGATGAAAACAACCCAGCAACAGCAGCAATCCCGTAAAGCTAGTCTGACATCAGTAAATAACAATATCAACAGCAGTCCTAACTTAAATATAAGTAATATGGAAGCATTACAACAACAACAACAACAGCAACAATTACAGTCGCCTGCGACAAACTCATCGAAAAAAACAAAGACTTCTGTCTTAATGGTTAGTAATGATGATCTCATGCATCCCACAGCAGTAACAACTGCAACAGCAGCAGTTCAATCAACAGCTGCTAATGTTAATGTTCTTGCTGCAACTGCACCATCAATCCAGGTTTTAATAACAAACAATAATACAATGCAAACCAATAATAATAATAATAATAATAGTAACACAAATCTAATTAATACCAACCAGATAACACCAATGCAACATCATGTGCTACAGCAACAGCAACAGCAATTGCAACTTTTGGCTGCTGCAGCTGCTGCTGTTGGCACTTCATGTAGTTTAAATGTCGGTAATATTGTGAACAACTGTACTAGTACTAATAATAATAGTAATAATACTAACATTGGCATTGTCCTTGGTAATAGTAATAGTAGTAATATTGCATTACAGCAATGTAATAACGTTTGTAGTACGGTTAACAATAACAATTGTACCAATTGTAATTGCAACAATCTCAACTCTTGTAACAATTGCCACAATCATCACTTACAAGTTAATTTAAAATTACCTCCCTTAAATGAAAACTATCATCAGCATCGTCACCAGCTTAATTCTCCTCCCACAATTTCTGATGTTTTGAAAACACCTATCAATAATACAACTGACCCACTAAATGACATTACAAGTTTGGAACAATTGGAAACATTGTGTCTTCAAATGACCGAACAAGCTATAAACTAAAAAAAAAAAAAACAGGACAGATACAAGCTAAGATAGAACATAATTGTTCTCTTTAAAAAAGAAAAACAAACAAATAATCGAATACACTGAAACCTCTCCACTTGTATATACTTATATTCGCATATTTATCCTACTTCATAACATTTTTCATCTGTTTGTGTTTTGCAATTTATTTATATTTATACATACATAAACAATGTACAATAACCATTAGGAAAAGGTATTAGAAAGCGTGAGTATCTTTCTTTACGAGTAAACCTTTGATAGACGTACATATGTATGTAATATATCTTTGCTAATGTGAATACAATAACTCATAAGCATAATTTTGTTGAGATTTTATTTTATCAACCAAACTAATTTTTGAACATATTTACCCAGGAACTTGAAACTAATACTTTAGACTTTTAACATGCCTACAACCAAGGCGAATTCATACAAAGTGGAATTATCAAGCAAATATTTGTCATCTCTGGCTTATGGACTGCGACCATATAAATGCACAGAACTTAGACAAATCAGGAAAAATCTTGAAAGTGACACATGCTTTTTTATGTCACTTTGTATTTATAAATTCGCCTTGCCTACAATTTCCCTGAAATTTTTATAACAATATACGAATAATATTACTTACAAAATTTGTGAATTTAGGTGACATTTATTAAGAAATTTTACTAATTCGCCCTAATGTAGTTGTAGCTTACCAATCATTTTTATGTATTCAACTGCCTTTTTTATTGTTATACGAGTAAAGCAATATGATTTCTTTAAATTTTTTCACCATTTTCGGTTAAAGAAATGGATACCAACTCACGCTCATGTTTAAAGTTGACTCCAGTAGGCCAAATCCAAGAGGTAGTTATAGTAGCTCAACCAGAAAACATTTGGTCCATTTCTTCTTTTAAAGTTCCTGTCTTACAAACTTTGTATCGCTTCCATTGGCTTAATATTTATTTTGTTTTACACCCGTTGAAGGTAAAAATCTTAACAGGGAAGAAAACTAATTGGTGTCTAATATTCTCTATATGTATGTACTAAAGTACTACACAAGCATACTTGAAATAGCTTACACGCACATGTTTGTATGCTTGTGCATTGCTTTACTATGTATGTACGAGACAGATTTCTAATTACAAATAGTGAAAATAATAATTTTATTATAAAGATGATCTTCATTGTGGTCATAAAATTGTATATAATCTTAATTTAAATACCAACATTAATAACATCATATTTATATTATTTGGTGATTGTTATTAATTATTAATTATTTATTTTTTGTTTTGCTTCAAAATAAACTGGAGGTTATTTTTACATATTGATGTTTGTTGCTTTGGCAACTTTCAATATTAAATAAATGGCAGTAGTTGTTCAATTCACAAAACTCCTGAATTTAATTTAATTAATAAAACGGTTACATAGTTATCCGAAATAGTAAAATACAAGCATACAAGCTTACTTTGAAGTAGACAAATTAGTGTGCTGTTCTCTTCGCCTGTCTTCACCAAATCATAGTTTCTGGGTTATAAGTGACACTCTAACCGTTGTCTCAAAGCATTATTAAATTCATCGGAGAACTTTTCTTATGATGTATGTTGAAGTTATCACACAGTGATAACATACATATTTGTCAAAATTTTAATGTTAAAGTTAAGCTTGCGTTTTATAAATACCATTTTATAAAATAAAATAAAAATTATTTTCTCTTATCTTGACAAATATTAGAGTAACGCAATTATCATCGGTTGAGAATTGAACAAATAATTAGTACATATTTATTAATTAATTTTTAGTTAATTCTAACCTTTATGTTTGTCATGTTCTTACCTACACACAGCTCATTTTTTCATTCTCTTACATGTAATTTTTCTTTACTTTCTACTTTAGGAAAATTTGGCAAAATTCGATAAACAATTCTCTTTATTTTAATTAAATTCACCATTTATTAGACAAAAAACATTATTAAATATTATATTTAATTAGAAAATGTTGGATAAATTATTATTCTATAATAACAAAACACTAAAAATCAATTTAAAAAGAATTTTTTATGTTACCACTACTGTTTTTATTTTGATAAAAAAAAGAGACTGACTTAAATTACTTTCCGCTGAAAAAAAAATATGAAATGAAACTATAACATTATTGAGAAAAGCATGGAAAATTAAACGAGAAAAAAAAGAGAAACCGTTTTATTTACGGACATTTAAAAAAAATTATGGTAAACAAAATTTTGATTTGAAATCAAAAAAAAAAAAAAAACTATTTAATAAAAATATAATTGCTGAAGTGAAACTTTTAAAGTAGGAAAACACAATTCCTTAAAAACATAAAATTTTACACACATTTTTTCTCCTTATAAAAACCAACTAAATTTGTTTCTCATTAACGGAATGTAA
The DNA here is from genome assembly GCA_947397855.1 of Thelaira solivaga. Taxonomy (NCBI): domain Eukaryota; kingdom Metazoa; phylum Arthropoda; class Insecta; order Diptera; family Tachinidae; genus Thelaira; species Thelaira solivaga. The sequence goes on along the minus strand of OX377613.1, from coordinate 53,750,708 downwards.
TTGCTGAATTAATTAAATTAATATTAAAATAAAAATTAAAAGAAAGAAAACTAATACATTTTATATTAATAATAATTAAGTTATTTTTTTTTTTATCTCATAAAAATATATTAATTTATGTAGAAAATTATGAAAACTTTTTTAAGGCCGGGAATCACATCTTTATTTAAACTTTGTTTAAGTTAACCTCAACAAGCCTCTTTTATCATGCTTGGTCATTACAAAACAAAAGGTTTTTTATGTTGTTTGGTTAGCTTTAAGCTTAGTTTAAATATTAGTTAATTAACCCTGCTTAACTCTTATAAATTTATATATTAAAATATACCAATATGCATAATATACATAATTATAATATTTATAAAATAATTGATTGTTTGACAAAAAGGTTAAAATCCTTTAAACACAAATACGTATACCATAAAAACCAAATTACAACGTATTTAATATTTATCTTTAGAAAAATATAAAAATATACATTATACATACATATATTTGTAATTAATTTATTTGCTAATTTCATTTATTATGTGTTTAAAGGGCAGCCTGTTTCTATTATAAATGTATGTATGTAAACCTATTTAATTATTCATTATTAATGCAAGTTTTGTATCTTTATAAATATTAAATGTCTATGTATTTTTTTATTGTATTGTATTTTTATTTTTAAATTTTGTTAATTTTATAAAACACGTTTTAATGATTTTTAAAGATTTTGTAGTTAATATTGTGTTTAATATTTACAAAAATCTAAAGTAAATTATAGGTTTTTAATGTATTAAATTTTATACGGATAATTTAGCTCGATTTTTGAAAAATATGAAAAACTAAATAATTTAGTAATTTGATTGTTTTAAAACATTTTGTTAAAAAAAAAATAAATAATAGTTATATAAACTAATAAATATATTTGTTTATGATATTTAAAATTTTCCATTTGTTACATATAAAAATGATGTAGTGAAGAGTAAATTTATGTAGCCAAATTTAATAAGACTTGGGAATGCCATACATACCAGAATTAGTCGACTAAGCAAGAAGAAAAGAGACAACAACCAAAAAAATAGCGAAAATCTATTTATTTTTCAACATAGACTTCTTTTAGCTCTATGCCTCACAGATACATAAATTAATTGGACAACCGCTTGAGCCAGTTTTTAAATTTAATATGATTGTGAACATGGTGAGCGAAGAAACAATTTTATTTCTAAATCATTGACCGTAGGTAGCATTTTAGCCAAAAGCATAAAATTTAGATTGTTACAAACAACCACATTTGAAATTGAAATACATATCGTCATCTAAAATGCAAAATAATGAAACATCACTTTTCATAAGTTTACAGGAGAAGCAAAAACCTGTTATGTTTGAAATATCAAATAACCACTGGATAAGTATTACATACTGAATTACCTTTGTGTTATCAACATTTATATTTGTTTTATATAAATCTTTGTCATTTCAATACAATTTTCTTGAAAATAAATAACCTAAAAAAAAAAAATTCAAAAGTTGTATTACTATTTAGAGGATATAACCTATAAAATATTTAAACTATTTCAGGTGTTAAAGCAAAATTATTTTTGTTGTAACTTGGTTATTTTTGATATTAGAAGTTTACAATTTTATACACATAGTATGTAATATGATGTAGTGAATCGTTATTAATAAAAAAATTTATTTTGATAACACATTTTAGATGACGATATATAAAGTCCAAATAATTGATAAAAATTGTTCTTTATTAGTTAAATTTTCTTTAATGTAAGAGTTTCAAGTGCGTTTTTAGTGGAAACGTTTAAGAAATTTGTGTAGATTTATAATGCTTTAATATATTTATTGGAAACTATAATTCAAGGCCATTTCTATTTCGGACTTTTTTATTTAATATACTCGTATATAAAAAAAAAACATCATAACTTACAAAGTAGCTAATAATGCAAAAAACGAAAATCTTTGTGTATGTATTATCATTTTATCTTAGTAAATTTTATTCCAATTTTTTTTTAATTAGATTATTTATATTCTAATTGGTTTTTATGACTTTTGCAAAAGAAACAAAATTTTAATTTTTATAATTAAGCAGAAATGCAAACAATTTCAATTCATATGAATATACATACATACATGCTTACATATAAAATATACGAAATAATAAATTCACATAAATGCATAGTTTTTAAACTTTTAAGTTTAAAAAAAATGTAACAATTACACAGGGCTACAACGGTTTTGTTTTTGCCAAAATTAAAACTAATTTCTAATATACTCAATACTTTTTTTTAATCCTGGATGTAGGTGTCGAGAAATACCGTTATCTAGAAAAAAAGGGGTGGTTACACCATATAATTGGTAATAACTCGAGAACTATCTCTCTGATTAAACTTACAAAAATACATAACGATCCGGAATAAAATAAACCTTTTTAACCAGTCTTATAGTTCAGAAAATAATCCCAAAGATTTTTTAAGAAAACTTCAAAAGCTAATTTGTAAAAAATTTCTTTAAAATTTAATCAGCCTTATTATATTTGGCGTCGGCGATACAACACAACATCAATTTAAAACGTTTCGGGTAAATCGGTACTACTGTTGGTTATATAGTCTCTTATTGGTATTTGGTATTATTAGAGTGTTAGCTAATAGCAAATTGGTTGATGACGATATTGCCTACGCCATATGTAATAAACAAAATCTTAAAATTTGCTTTTAACAATAATTTTATTAAATTATTCGATCTTATAAATTTATTATTATTTAATATTAATCAAGCTTAAGATCTTAAAAAATTGTTTTTATTTAAATAAAAATAGATTTCCCTGAAGAAGACCTTCAAAAGAAAGTCGAAATATTAGAAAATTTAAATAAAAACAATTTTTTAAGATCTTAAGCTTGATTAATATTAAATTGTAATTTGCTTTTAACGTTCATACCTGCATATGTTATAAACAAAATGAGCCACATTTTATAAAAATCCATTAAAAAAAACACTTGTTAAAAAAATTGTGTGGCTACCACTAAATTGTGAATAAATTCAAAACTTGAGAATGGATTTTGATGAAATATGGCTCATTTTGTTTATAACATATGTAGGTAATAATATTAAGAACAAAATTTAAAATTTTGTGCATTTTAGATTTTCAATTAGTTTTTTAAGAAAAAATATTTGAAATTTTCTTGAAAAAATAATGTTTCTTTTTTTGCAAAAGCTTTGCGAATACATCAGAAACTACAAGACTGCTTAAAAAGTGATAATAACATAATTTAAAGGCTTTTTCCGGGTTCTTACCTGTTTTTGTAAGATTAATCAAAGAGCTAGTTCTCTTTTCGATAACTACACTTAAGATTAAAAAAGTAATTTATAGCGTTTAGAGAGATTACTACCAAGGGTACTTAAATTGACCATTGATCATTAAAAAAAAAAAAAAACTTCATTTGGTAGGCCTGTGTTATTTTAGTAGCCAGAGTAAAGCTTGCATTATCAATTTTTTTTTTTTTTTTTTTGCAAATTGAAAATAAAATTTATTTTATTTAAAAATATTTGAAAAACTTTCCCTTACATACATATGTATTTTGAATCAAATATCTACACCGCTCTTTTTTTCATAAGACTATTTTCAAAAATTGCTCTATTAAGAAGTTAGTAGATTGAAAGTGGCTGGCAGAAATTCTGCTATTTATTTATTTTTAAGAAACAGAAAAACCTTAAACATACAAATTTTGTTTTTCTTCAATTTTTATTATCTCTTGTTTTAATTAACATGTATGTTAATGTATATTATTTAAAAATATAGTTTTTTAATTTGCGTAGTAAAAATAAGAAATAATTAGAATTAACTTAAAAAATACTAATGTTTTATATTGAAAGAAATTACAAAAAAAAAAAAAAAAAAAAAAAAAAAAACAATAATAATCACTAAAATAAAAACCAACGATGTAATTGAAAAACAAATTATATTAATATTAAAAGTACTATTTCATTTAATTTAAAAACAAAACAAAAAATATATAAAAATATTAAAAATTTTAAAGTTTAACTTGCGTTTTTATGTTCAAATTTTTTTTTAAATAAAACGAAATGGTGAAAGTTCAGAGCTAGACGACACGTGCTGAAAATATATTTTGTATTCAGTATCTATCTTAAATAAATATACTTACGGCTTCAAAACATTCATAAATACATTTAGAAGTATTTATGATACAAAATAAATAAAAACTGAAAAAGTTATTTGATATGTTGTGGAGTACTAAGACTTTCTAGGTCGAATGTTAAAAAAACATTCAAGGTATCAACTAATTTCCTTTATAACCATTTTTTCAAACTAACAATATAAACCTTGTTGCCTTGGTACTATTTTATAATTGTTTACCTTGACAAAGAATTTTTTTCATTACTTTTACTTAAATCAAATCTATTCCATATGTACATAGGTTTTAATGTTTTTGTGTATTTTTAGTTGGTTTCAGAATTTTATATTTTCTAAACGAATAAAAATTTGTAAAACTTAAAAAAAATAAAAATGCAAGACCCAGCAACAAAAATTACAAACGTTACAACAGAACCAATATTATGGCCCAGTGAACGTATACCACAGGGTGGTATATTCCATACCCCGAAAACTGAATATAGCAAGGAAACTGCGGATTTGCTAAGATGTAAGTAAATTCCTTTACAAATGGCTGTCAAATTATTTAAATTTAGATAAAATAGTACAAAATACGAGTACATACGTACATATAAATATATGTAAGTGTTTGTATAAGTGCTACGTTAATCATGCTACATAGTAGGCAGGTACTGAGCTATATTTGAAGGAAGTTGCTGCTTATGCACTCTACGTTAGGACACATGGTTCCATGTTTCTCTTTTTTATATGTATAATCGAAATTGTACAACTGAAGTAGAGGTATGTACAGATATATATAGACTAGCTGTTTTTAGCCGGTCTTGCCCCGTCCACCCGTGTGTAGGAATTCTTGACTAAGCCCATTGTATAAATAAAATCTGGTTTTTGATTAGTTTTTTTTATCCGGTCTCGCATGAACAGTAAAAATTGACTACCTTCTAACTGACAGCCGTAAAGGTGAAGTTGGCCGATCCTAGAACACATAGTGAGCATTCCTGGAATATATTTATTTTATCTACAAAATTTAAAAATTTGTTTTAAAATAGAACTCTAATTGTTAAATCATTGAATAATGGACATAAACATGGGTGTATCATTATGTTATATAGCCTATATTATTCGCCGCAAAAGAAAAAACAAATTTTTCGTCTTCATAATATTAGTACAGATTCATAAAGGTTTTAATTAACAAGAAATTGGCAAAACTATCATTAAAAATATGGAGCATTAGCTCAATAAATCTATTACTTTACTTTAAACAATTTTAATTTCCGAAAATTATAGTACTTATGAAAGAGTCCAAAATGACCATGCTAATGCGCAAACAAATTAACTATCACTTGCGTAACGGTGAACCCCTGCCTAAACCAAAACCACCGGCCGTAAATATTTCTAAAGATTCTGATAAAGAGGCATTGGAAATACTGGAAAGGGCTCACAAGGCTAAACGTAAATCATTAATGGAAATAAAAGCTAGTGGTGCTTATGATATGCCAGTTTATAGACCCAAACCAGATAATAAATTACCTTCAGAAAAAGCCAAAAAACTACTGCAAGAAAGTATGTCAGGCCTGCGCATATCGGAAACAACATTAAAACCCAAGCGACGGGAAGCACTTAACAAAGAAATTAAAACAACAAATGCAGATATAATAGATGAATGTAAGTTTGATTAAAGCTAAATTTTATTTATTTATTTATAAGTATTTATATGTGTTATATTTTTTTAAGTACTGAAACAAATCAATGAACGTGCAGAATGGTTGGCTGATATGGAGGAACTTGGCCAAGGCAAACGTTACAGAGATGAAATACGAGAACAGATTGCTCAACGTTTGAGACATATAAAGGCATTGGATATTAAAGAAAAATTACAAAAGAAAGGATTTCGTTACGTCGAATGAAAGCCAAATGTTTGGGATTTTCTAAAATATTTTTGTAACTTGATTTGGTAATGAATAAGCATTTAATAAACATATTATATATAAACATTAGCATACATAATGCCGAATAATGTAGTCGTACAAAATACTTGGCTTCAAGCGTTCTATAATATAACAATACACACTCTAAATACAAAAAATGGGTATTACTATTATTAAAATACGTATTTAGAAGCAAGTTTTTTAGCGTAAAACAATTAAAGTATTACTGCCAATTTTATTAAAGATACTTTTGCTTTTAAAATATTTATTGAACAGGTTTTGCGTAGAAATAATCCAAGTTTTTTTTTCTTAATATGCGTTTTATAATTTTGTAGGAGAGTTAGTTATTCCTAATAAATATTCTTTGAAAATGTTAATGATTTCCATTAATGGATATTACAAATAATAAATGTGTTTTTTTTTTCTAAAACTGCATTAACGAAGAGAAAAAGTTTAGACAAAAAAATATTAAGAATTGCTCTGTTTTTAGCAAGCTTGTAAATGGCAGCGAAAATCACCAGCAGCTTCCGCACAACGATTTCTAATTAGATAACCACTTAAAACTTCGGCAACCTCATGGGGACGATCCTCATGGACGGCGTGACCGCAACGAGCCAAAACCTGCATTTGAAAACGTCCCTGCATTTGGCCCACAGTTAAAGCCTTGTCCAAACCATCAATACTGGCCAAAAGCAATTGCTTGGGTAAACGTAGATTAAGAAATTTCTCACTCAAACCTGAAAACCAGCCAATCCAGTATTTTTCTGATTTAGATAAATCAATGCGCCAGGTGTATCTAGAAAAAATATAATAAATACATATATATGCGTGATAAAATATTTGAAACATTTCTGAGGACATTAAATACTTTTTGTTATTCTCTTCAGCGTCTGTTGACGGTTTCTTAAAGTCAATTTCTTTCTTATTCACATCTGTCGGTGTAGTATCACCTGCAACTTCTTCATCTTCAGAAATGCTAAATGGGTGGACAAATTTTAGAGAACTGGTTGCCTGTTCTTCATCATCCTCTTCGGTAAGAGGTAATTCATTTGTGGCTAATTTTTTCGTTGTGCAGCTGGTTAGAAAAAATAATAATAAAATCTATAGCTTTTCATAAACATATTTCACTAAATTTAAAAGTTTCGTGTTTCATTTTCTTCCTTCCACATTAATTAATAATTTTACTAGTATGTTTTTTGTATTTAAAACATTTTTTAAATCGAATTAATTTTAAATTGCATATTCATAGTATTAGCTAGAATGATGAATATGTATATTTCGTTTGTTCAATGTTTTTATAGTTTTTTTTATTTAGGCTTCTTCTTTTTAAAAAAAAGATGAATTTAAAGGAATCATTTAATATGTGACAAAATACTTGCTTTATAATTTGTCCCGGCATTGATATCTTGGCACTGTCTATATTTCGTATTTGCCCACTGCGTATGCACCATTCTATAGCATTAGGTATGCTTTTAAAATATTGCGGTCTAGACCTCAAAAAGCTTTGCATGCTGGCCAAAGCTTCCATAGCTGTGCCTTCCACTACATCTATGACAGTTATACCAATTATATTTGGTATCAATTCTTTGCTGGCAAAGTGAACAGCAATAGCACCACCCATTGAATGGCCCACAATATAAATTGGTGGCATATCAGACGGGTACAACTTTAGCATTAAATCGCCAATGTCTCTAAAAATAGGAAACAAATTGCATAGGGAGCAACAAAATAAATGTATAAATTCGTAAAACAAAAATGTAAATAAAATTTTTTCTAATATTTACTTCGATAAGGTGTCGGATGATAAGTCATCATCGTCATCCGTTTGAGTATCACCATGACCGCGTAAATCAATGGAGAGACACTGACAATGAATCATATTAGTAATTTCAATCTGTAAAGCACAAAAATCTCAATTCATTTGAAGAGCCACTATGTTTAAAGATATGACAATAAGAAACCTACACAAAAATGAGCCCATGTTAGACCCGAATAACCACCGCCATGTAGTAATAGCAGAACAGGTCCTGGTTTCTCTGGTTGCTTTGTGCGATAGATGCGAAAAGTGCGTTTATCATCAACTTCTACGTCATTCTTTTCAGCAAAGAATTCGCTCCAAATTGAAGGCTTAAAGTCACGTACACGTGATTTTTTAAATGAATCACTATTTGATTAAAATTAAGCAATTGTTTTAAATTATAAACAACATTCTGAAATATTTTTGGTATAAGCCATAATACGTACCTTCTACCAATACGACTCCCTGGTATGGTAGGCGGCAATCGACCTTTCAAAATGGTTCTTTGTAAGTTGGACATGATTTATTTAAAAAAAATTAAGTATTTTCTTAATTAATTTATATGCCTTAAGGACTTTTTTGTTATTATATTTAAGTAATTTTATTTTTTACATTAATAATAAATATTCCTTAAATAACTCGCCTATCTTTTCTTTATTTTAAAGCCATTTGTTTCATATTCGTTACGTATCGGCGCGCAGCTGATTTCTTTGTATCCAACAACAAAAACAGTTAGTATTTGTGCCAATGTTTCAAATTTTGTTAGAAAATGGAAACGACTTCAAGCAGAGTTACCAGGACTTCTTTTGTATTGGAATTGCGGTAAGATTATATATTAGAATATGAGACAATTTGCAGAAATTTCTCTTATAGGAACAAATTCACTTAATTTTTTCACCAGTTAAAACAAAAAAAAAAACAATAATTTCACACGATGCACAGTATTTATATGAAGTTTATGGGGTATTTATATCTTTTAAAAAAATCATTAGTACTAGTTTAGTAATCTATAAAAGATTACAATGAAATTTATGAAGGTTTTTTGTTTTTAAAATTATAGTAAAAGGATTATTCTATTGAGGGTTACGTGTCATAATTACATAATTAAACCATTGTGATTGAATACGTCAATTCAAAAACAGAAATCTTTTCTTATAAAGCATACCAATAAATTATGATGTAATTTAACACACCTTCAAAAAGTTCTTTATATTTTATGCTTAGAAATGATAATATGCACATATATATTATCTGCCAAAGTTCTTACTTTGTTTAATATTACATTGCTTAGTTATAAAGTATCGTTTGTTATCAAATCATGTCGTATCATGTGTAAATTTATTATAATTTATAATTTTAGTTTTTTTTTTAATAAATTATTTTTATTTAAGCCACATACTGCTTTGATAATTATTTATTATAATTTTAATAAATTATTCGATCTTATAAATTTATTATTAGCAAATATTATTCAAGCTTAAGATCTCAATAAAAATTATTTTTATTTTAATTTCCCAATATTTCGACAAAACCACTAAAAGTGTTTACTAATTTAAATTATCCCCTTTTTATTTTATTCTTAAATTATTTTAAAATAGTTTCTAAAATGTTATCGTTTGAGATAAATCATTCTTATTTTAAAATAAAATTTTAATTTTTGCTTTAACTTTAATATTTCTATTTTCAAACTTGTGTGTCTGTAAATTTGTACTTTGAAATCATGAATCAATCCCTATACGACAAATCCACAACCGCTTGTGTATGTAATCTAAAATTAACATTACAAATAATGCAAAAAAAAGATTCATTTTAAAATTTTTATTTTGCATAAAAAAAATGTTTCAAGAGCAAACAAATAGATCATTAACTTAAAGTGTAAGCATATGTACATATGTATGAATGTTCCCATTGCTATTATTATCAACTCCAACTGCAGAAAATATGTTGTATGTATCAAACATAATTTTGTGCTAAAATTATTTTAGCTATAAATAGAGTATAACAAAACATTTTAATTACACTTGATGTTATTTATTTTTTTAAAACAGGGAAGCACTTACCAGCCATCTTGTGTTAATGTTAAATAATTAAAAATTTCATATATTAGTTAGTAAAATCAAAGATTAAAATTAAGAAATAAATTTTAAAAATTATTGTATGTACTTATTTTGAAAATACTTAGCACTTGCTATACATACACTTATTTTGTATTAAAAAAACACATGCGAATATCCATTACATACATATATAGATGTAGAAAGTACTTCACTCCACAAATTTCGTTACTAAATGACGTTGCGTTCACAACTTTACTTGTATGTGTATGTATACGGTTTATAAATCTTATAAATACAATAGTGTCTTTGCGCTCAATTTGACAAAGTTCAAAATGAAATAAAACAACATTTTTAGAATGCAAAAAAAAAACCGAATCTTTACTTGATGCCAATGAAATAAAAACGATTTTACAGAACTTTAATTCTGCCATTGATATTGGCGCGAGTTCTGTATTTGGCAATTTCCCGATATTGATTAATAAATCTGTCACTCGTACACAAATAAAAAATCGAATGTTTTTCAATAAGAAATGCAAAGTTTATACATATTTATATATATATATACATACATATGTAGGTCTTAAGCGTTTATTACGTTTAATAGTGGATTTGCTCAATGTTATTAAAATAAATTTTAATTTTTTTTAATGTTCCATGTGTTTTTTTAATTTGAAATTTTTTGCTAATTACCTATTTCTTTCTTAATAATTTTGAAATACGTTTTATTTTTAATTTTTTTATATAATTAGTGATTATTGAGCTTTAGTTTTCTTATAAAATTATTTATTATTTTCAATATTTCACTTTCCTGTGGAAAGCTTTTATATAAAAAAAAGACTATAGTTCAATAATCATTATTTATATATAAAAATAAAAGTCTAAATAAATAATTATATAGATTTTTAATTTTATAATATAATATAATGAAAGTCTAATTGAATTTTTCACAATAATTAATTTTTTATATTAAGTATGATATAATAAATCCAATATAGGTAATATATAGGCATCAAGCTACAAAAACAATGCTTAGTATTATTGTACAATATATGTATGAAGTCAATAACTAACATAACCTTTATCTATATAAAACAGCTTGTAACATGAATGTGTGTTAGAATTTACAGCAGTAAATTTCTTGTTGGTTAAAATCCTTTTACAGCCAGAAATATAAATAAAAATTCCTAAAGTTAATTGTAATAACATGATTATTGGCAACCTTGCATATGTAGCCGGTAAGCAAAACAGAATGTTTCAATTCCTAGGGAAAAATGTTCCAAGTTTCATATTCCTTACGAGAATTGAATCAGTTGTTGTTTTGACCGTTTCGAAGAAAGATCGTAATTGCGCAAAGAATTGTCGTGTGTGTGTTTTTTTCATCAAGCGTGCGGAGTTGTGTGTTCTCTCTTTTACAAATGCAATTACAAAAACAAAAAGTGCATTAATATAAAGAAGATATAAAAAAGAAGCAATTTAAAATAGAAAAAGAGGAAGTTGAAAACTAAACCTCTCAAAATTGAAAAAGTGTGATAAATTAAAGGAGTTTAACTAATTATTAAAAAATTTATGAAAACATTACCGTTTTTTAATTAATCTATTTAAATATTTTGCCAACTTCTGAGTAAAGTTTTTTTGTGTGTATTTTGTCAATTTTTATGATTGCGTCTGTTTGTCCAGATATGCAAGTTCAAGAAAAAAAGCAAACGAATATCTACAAAAAGCAATAAGCAGTGAATTGTGAATTATGTGAAATGTTTAAAGAAACTTGAATATTCAATTTAAATCTTTAAAAATATATATATTTTGTCTTTTTTGTATAATGATTTTCAAGTTTCCATTAATATAGTAAGTAATGTAGTACAAAATAAACCAATAAGAAAAATTTAACCCACCATTAAAGAAGTAGAAAGAAACAAAATGAAGAAATAAGTTAAAAAGAGAATACAATTGAAATGTGCGAGTTATTTAACAAATATTTTTTTTAATAAAGTGATAAAAATAAGCTTCAAACAAGTGCTTTAATATTTATTGAAGAAGTTAACAAAATTGCAAAGGTAGAAAAAGTTTGCGCCTGTATAAGATAAAAATTTATGTAGACATAATTTGAAAATGCAACCTTGTGTAAAAATATAAAAGAAGCCACAGCAGATCAGAGGACAAGTCATCATAACGGACTTTATTCCCTAACAAAGGTAATCAGACAATTTGATAACAGCTTAATTTTTTTTTTTTTTTGTTTTTCAACGTGCCTTTTTGTTCAAAATATTTTTTGTATATCTACAATGTAGATTCTACATAAAAACATACATATGTTTATACTGGAGTTACTTCTGTATTGTTTACACTAATAGACAGATTATTTTATTACTCCTTCCAATTTTTGTATGTACAAATTATATAACTAACTTTTTAGAATTTATTGTATTTGTGTATTTTCTTTTCTTTTGGTGGTTTAATTTGTTTTCTAAATAAATAAAGCAAAATTAATATAAACTGTTTCTCTGGCTCAAACGTTGTTCTTGTTAATATGTAGTACAGGTATGACTTCTTGAATGTACAAATAATTTTTTTTATTGCTTTTGATCCATTTTCTATACCATTTATTCCTTCCATCACAATACAAAGTTCTTTTCACAGAGTTGCCAACTCCATAATTTTCTATTAATTTACGTTATTCACAAAACTTTACTTTATAAATATCGTTTTCCTAAATTTAAGAGTGGGAATTACTATTAGCCCAATGATATATATTCTCTAGGAATTTTTTCCAAGGAAAATTTTATTTATCAAAAATCAAAGTTTTATCTGTCGCTCAAGAATACATTAACATGATAACTACATCGCTCTGTATACTTAGGTATCTATCTAATACAATATAAAGTATAATTTTGAAACTCGAGTTGCACCCAATTACACTTATTCATAATGCTATAATTAAAGAGAAACTGTAATTGAAACCCTGTAAGTCTGTTATATACATACATACAAATGTAAATGCCCACGAAAATGTAAATGGACATGAAAAAGTAAAAACAAAAACTAGATAATGTGATTCCCGTCAATAAAAAAAAAATAAATTTTTTTTTAATCTTTTCCTCAAAATTTGTTATTTAATATTTTAAATTGAAAAATAAAAATTTTTTTATCTTTCTTCAACAAAATAGATGAAAGCAACTTTGCGTGTTTAAAAAACAAAATATTTTTATACTGTAAAAGACTCTTGATGAAATGTTTTAGCACTTCCTTGAAAGCGCCAAGGAAAAGCACGCCTACTAAAGATATTAGAAAAATACTTCTTCTTATGTTTAAAACATGAAAATAAAGTTAATAAGCTCGAAAGGCCTAAAAAATTTATAATTATAAACTTGTTTCATAATTTAAACTTTTATGTGCATATTTGTGTGCACATACATATAAATAAATATGTATGTATATAGTATATGGCATTAACATATGTGTATATAAATTTGAACTCCACAATAATCATGATAATCAGAATATGGAATGATTAAAAAAAATATTTAAAAGGAGTTCAAATACCTAAAAACAAAAACTCACTACTAATGAGATCTGTTTCTATTTTATTCTATTAAGGCTTCTTGCAATTAGAAGCCCATGTGTATGTATTAGAAAAGAAAGCAATTTTCAAATATAATTTTGCTTTTCTGTTCTATTCAAAGAGAGAAGACTATATATGGTATATCTGTTTAGTATATCGGACGATATCATTGGATTAAATCTCAAAGAGCAAAATTTAATCAAAAGCTGCTTTAACAAAGATATTTATTGTTTTACACGTAATCCAAAACTTTCGTTTTATAGCATATACTCGTACATACATGCCAAAAACGATGTCATAGCCTGATGCAGTGGGAAATATTTTAAAAAGTTTTTTTCTGTTTCTACAATATAGATAGTACATGTATGTAAATACATACATATGCATGTATGTATGTTTGTGTATGTATGTATGTATATATGTATGATTGAAACCAATACCGCCTGCTAGTTTTATACAGACAATAGTAGGTTCGAGCTCCAGTCTTTCCTTCAACTGTTCAGATTTTGCCAGAGCTGCAGTTGTTGGAGTTGAAGGCTCCGCAGATAGCTACAATTTAGAAGAGCGATACATAAAATGGTATTAAATAAAATGAATCTGACCCCATAACCCCCAAACATACAACAACAATAGCGGATGAATGAATGAACAAACAGCTAACATACATGAAACGTTAGTAGTTTTATTTTACATTTATCGATTGTTGTTGCTCTTCTTCATAATGATTCATAACACTTAATACATATGTATGTATTTTGTTTTTGTTGTTTCCATGATGATATTTGTAATACAAAATGTTTTTTTTCTGTTAATTTTTCTTTTGGTTGTTTGATTTTTCACGTTGTCCAATTAAATGATCAAATAAAATTTGATATAAAATTTCAAAAAAATTTAAAAAATTTTAAAAATAGTACAAAGCTAGACAGTCTCCCCTTTAAAATGATATGTGCCCCATCCTGTAATCTTCTTGAGAAGTCAACGTATGTAAAGTGAGTGAAGATAAATATACCGAGTTAAATATGTTTTAACGTAAATCCTTACTGTTTTTAGTATTTGTAAATAAATATATTGACGTAGCTCTATAGTTAAAATTGTTTTTAACGTAACGCCTTTCGTGAAAAAGACATTTAACTCGGCATATTTAACTTCACACACGTTGGGCAGAAGTCCAAATGTAGTACTCGACAGCACCTACCAGAAAAATAATATCACTTTCCAGGTATTTGCACTTCATTTTTTGTTTGTTTTACATGTAAAAAAACCGTAAACTAACATATATTGCTGCATTACATAACGATAATGCATCTTGAAAATCTTAATAATTAATGTGAGAAATGTAACAAAAAATAATGAAAAATAACAAATTAGAGTATATTTAGATTGAAAGATAAAAGAAAAATAAATACGGGATAATAAGGGCGAGCATATATAAAATAAAATGAAAATTTTAACGTAAATTTATAAATAAATAAAATTAATTTTTAATTACGCTCAGCACTTTATGCAGTAATTTTTTATTAGTTTGGAAGAAAATAAAATTTTTTTAAACATTTCAATTCAATGAGAAATAATAATAAATTTGATAATGAAATTTTATTTAAAAATAAAACTTTTAATTTCTGTAAAGACAAAAAAAAATAATTTATGATAATGTAATACGTATATACGTTTTACAATATTTAAATCAGGAGACAATTTTTTTTATTAGTAAAGAGTGTTTTTTATAGACGTATAGAACTTTAAGTTGGCATTACTGTTCAAGATGGCGACCGATTTAACAGCTGTCAAGTGATTTATTCTCAGTTTGGCTTGTGGCTTGGCAATTCATCATGAATAGACTCACGCCTGAACAACGCTTGCAAATAGTGCAATTTTATTTCGAAAATAATGGTTCTGTGAGGAATACGTATCGCGCACTACTACGTTTAGCGATGAAGCGCACTTCTGGTTGAATGGCTACGTCAACAAACAAAACTGCCGCATTTGGAGTGAAGCTAATCCTCAAGTGTATGTCGAAACACCGTTACATCCAGAAAAACTGACTGTTTGGTGCGCTTTATGGACTGGTGGAATCATTGGTCTGTACTTCTTCAAAAACGATGATGGCTAGAACGTTACAGTCAATGGTGATCGGTATAGAGCCATGATTACTAACTTTTTCATTCCTGAATTGAACAACCATGATGTCCGGGAACTGTGGTTCCAACAAGACAGCGCAACATGTCACACAGCTCGTGCCCTAATCGATTTATTGAAAGACACGTTTGGTGACCGCCTAATTTCACGTTTTGGACCTGTGAATTGGCCTCCAAGATCTTGTGATTTAACACCGCTAGACTACTTTCTGTGGGGCTATGTAAAGTCATTGGTCTATGCGGATAAGCCACAAACGCTTGACCATTTGGAAGACAACATTCGCCGTGTTATTGCCGATATACGGCCACAAATGTTGGTCGAAAATTGGACTACATACGCGCCAGCCGTGGCGGTCAAATGCCAGAAATCATATTTAAAATATAATGCCACAAGATTATCTTTCGGATAAATAAAATTCATGTCAATCGAATAATCCATCGTTGTTTTATTGCAATTTAAAGTTCTATACGTCTATAAAAAACACCCTTCACATACCAAATAGCTAGTAAAGTAAAAGATGGGTTAAGAGTTGTTATACAAAATGCGACATACACGTACATTAATACGTTTTGATTAAGTAAACCGTGTATGAAATAAATACAGGTGTTTACTGTCACTTGGAATTGTATTTTTTTAATGTATAGACGAATTTGTTTTCTGTCTGCTGGCGCTTATATTTAAAAAATTTAAATATAAATTTAAAAAAAAATTTTTCTGTAAATAAGTACCTTACATCGCTTGCACCTCGCAATGATAAAATTTTAGAACATGTTTTTTTAAAGATAATTTAAATGCTTATCTTTTGTAAATTTTAAGATTTATTATTTTACTTAATGCTCATGCTGAAAAAAAAATCTTTCAAAGATGAAACAGCTGTTGTACGTAAGAGCTTCTATTAAAACACCCTGTTCTATGAGCAATATTTACTAACATGAGTAGAGTTCATTAAATAAAAAAAATTCATAAATAATAAAATTAACTAAAATGTTACCACATGCTTTTAAATATTTTACTTGCAACTGTTGTGAACACCACAATCCAACCACCATTAATTCGAGTACAAATGCCATGATCACAAACTTACACTCGCTCTTTCAATGAATTGAGTTGGCTTGTATGTTGTTTCTTGGCTTGCTCATTTATTTCTACATTTATTTAT
The DNA here is from genome assembly GCA_947397855.1 of Thelaira solivaga. Taxonomy (NCBI): domain Eukaryota; kingdom Metazoa; phylum Arthropoda; class Insecta; order Diptera; family Tachinidae; genus Thelaira; species Thelaira solivaga. The sequence goes on along the minus strand of OX377613.1, from coordinate 53,733,951 downwards.
TTAGTTATGCTTTTAGTCTTTCATTTGTTAATGTCTGTTTTCGTTACTCCTATGTACTCGTACATATATGGTACACAGAGATACGTAGATCCGTATGTAAATCTAAATAAAACATTTGTTTCTTTGAGCGTAATTTATGTTGTGCCGGCAAAAAACGCGATATTATAAAATTTTGATAATGAATAGCACGATAAGGGGTATGTTTACTCGTATTTATATTTAACTTTTAACTGTTAATAAAAAAATTTAACAAGTTGAGAGTTAATGTGTTTGTGAGTAATATCAGAGTTGGTATATTTAAAACACTGCCCTGACAGAATTATACATTAGCATAGTTGTACATCTCCTGTTATCTTTAGTAACTGTCAGAATTTGTTTACATTCTCTACGCGCCATTGTGGAACCCTTCTCAAAAAGTGAAAAGGAAATCATTATTTTATTGTAGTTTGTTTTTTTTTAACAACATACATACATAAAAAGCTAAAAAACAATTTTTTTTTCATAAAGTAACTATATTTTCATTTATTTTTAACTTAACAGAAAACTTTTAAAACAAACTATCAACAGTTAATGTAAAAATTTTTTGATTTTATAAATAAGTTCGCGTGTAATTTCTATACCGTACATGGGACACCCTATAAAGTATATATTCTGGAGCTTTATAGACAGCGAAGCCGATTTAACGATTTCTGTCTGTCCATTGAAATTAACTTTCTGAAGACCCTAGAAGATCTACAGAAAAGTTCCTCCGCTCAGGTTGCTATATAAATTTAGCCCAATCGGCCCATAAAGGGCTGAACTATGATTATTTTTTATAATTTTTGGTACGGTTTTTGTCTAATTTTTCTAAACTTAAAAACGGACCACAAATGTGGTAGGTACGCATATTATCAAAATAATTAAAATGTCGGTGCAAAAAACAATCGATCCACAAAAGGCAGAGAAAAATCAAAAATACAACCGAAGTTTTAGATTTTTTTAATATCTGTTTTTTTATGGAAATTTTTAAGCTGTACATGTGCGTAATGCTTGTCTACACGAACATGAAACCAGTCAATCGGTCTTATACAAACATGTGTACCTTTTAAATTTTAATTTCTTTATTTAAAATTAAATATTTATTTAATTATGTTTGTCTTAAAAAATGTGTGAAAAAATTTTAAATTAAATTAAATTTATTTTACATACACATTATTATCGTTATTATTTATTTATTTAGTAATATTTTGATCTGTTCATTATTAATATTCATTTTCCTAATAAACATTATAAGTTTTCTTCTAAATTGATGAAAATTTCTTATGCGTATAGTTAAATAAGTTTTTAAAAATATCGCATGCGATACATTTTTTTTCATACATATTAAAGGGGTTTACAGAGATATGAAGCCTTTCAGACCAAAAAATTTTCCATACATATTCTTTACATATGTACTGAATTTAAAGGGGTTTATAGAGACATGACAAGCCCTTCTATCTCAATGAATGGGACCTAATGAAAAACAAACACAATAGATATGGCTATCATCCTGGGAATACAGATTCTCTCAATTGTATTTGTGAAATTTTTTAGAAAACGTTGAAAATATCACTTAATAAAAAAAAAACGTATATGTGGTCTCTGAGGGATGAAGGCTACTGTGGCCAACCCCTTATATCTTAAGGCATGGGACGTAATGGGACACATCATTTTAAAGGGGAAGCTGTCTAGATTTGTAATCTGCCGCTCAAATACCCAGCAGTTACTTTGGACTATTTTTAATTTTTTTTGGAAATTTCAATATACCCCAGTACGGTTGTTCTCAAGGATTTTGGCAGTTTCCGTTTTGAATCAATTAAATAAAAACTACGAAAATGCTAAAACACTTCCTGAAAGTTTAGAACCTAAAGCAAAAATCCTTTTTTAATTTTGGTAACTTTCATGGGCTAAATCGGAAATGGTAGCTCGTCAAAGTGGGGAATGGTAAAAATTTCTCAAAGCAACTGTACTGAGCTATATGGAAATTTAAAAAATTTTTTAAAAATAGTCCAAAGTAACTTCTAAGTATTTCGGTGGTAGATTGCAAATCTAGACGACCGGATATGTATCCCATTCCTCGTTGGAAAGTTGCTAAAATCACTTAAAGCAACAGCACTGGGGTATATTGAAATTTCAAAATAATCCAAAGTAACTTCCGAACGAACCCTAGAAGATTGCGAGATGAGACATATATCATTTTAAAGAGGAGGTCATCTATTTTAAATTTTTTTTAAATTTTTTCATAAAAAAAATGTACTTAGATGAAATTCTAATGTTTTCTTGTATTATTTTTTAATAAATTCAACTCATTTTCCAAATAATATTTTAAATTGGGTATGAATAATTTTTTTTTTTAAAACTTTATATGTATGAGTGCGTGCCTAAATTGAATTTAAATTTATGCTTATACACGTTATAATGTACTCGAATCTATTTTTGTGTAGTTTGTTTGTTTTGCATAAATCATACAGTAATACACACCCAGTTTTTGTAGTTCCTTTTTTTTTAATCTATACATGAGAACAAGATATTATTGATTGTGCTTTTGGTTTCACTTTTACAGGGTGGGCCAAAAGAAACCAAGGGGTGTAAAAGTTTAATAACTTTTTTGTTTATTAACTTTTTTTTATTTTTTCTTTCAGATTATATAATATACAAAATGGAAATTTTTTTACACAAAGTATGAAAAATGATGTCTCTTAAATGACCACCGTTTTCAGCTTCGCACTGATGGGCTCTTTTTAGAGCATTTTCCATAACATCTTTCAAAACTTGTGGCTGTAGCGTTCGAATTTCTGCAACAATGTTTGCCTTGAGTTCAAGGATTGTCTCTGGCTTGTTCACATACACTCGCTCCTTCAAAAAACCCCAAAGAAAATAGTCGGGTGCTGTCAAATCTGGCGATCGCGCTGGCCAAATAATTTCCGAATTTCGAGAAATTATTCGCTCTCCAAAAATTTGACTTAAAAGTGCCATTGTGTCTAGGGCAGTATGGGCAGTGGCTCCGTCCTGCTGAAACCACATACCAGGTCTGTTTTCCGATACCGCTCTCCATTTACGGTTACAGCACTTCTATCTTCATTCTCGAAGAAGTAGGGCCCAATAATATTTTCAGATGTGATCCCACACCATACTGTACACCTGATGGGGTGCAATTGGCGTTGATGAATGGCTCTTGGATTTTGAGAACCCCAGAACCTACAGTTCTGCTTGTTAACAAAGCCATTAAAATGTCGACGATATGCTCTTTGCGTTAAAATAATTGATCTCTGGTTTAAATAATAAAATTCTATTGTTCTGGTTCTCTGTTCAGTTGTGAAGCTCTCCATTATAGATTCTCCAAGTGTTGTCTATATAATCTGAAAGAAAAAATAAAAAAAATTAATAAACAAAAAAGTTATTAAACTTTTACACCACTTGGTTTCTTTTGGCCCACCCTGTATTATCGTTCGAATGACTGACAAGAAATGACAACAAGGAAACATTTAATAATGCTAATCAATCCTGTACATACGTGAGAGTTTATAACTAAACCAATTATTTGGTTTTTATTTTTTACTGCAATAATATTATTTTATGTTTAAAAGAAAGGCAGGAAACCCAGAGCACAAAAAAGTGTTGAATGTAGGCTATTTCATTCTGATTTCATATTCACAGATTTATTACTGCTAAACCAAACTCTTTGACTAGTTTTGTAAAACAAATCATTTTTCTTTACGAATTTTTATTGTTGACTATTTGCCAACAAGTGGGTACTTGTTAGAACACAGGAGAAGAGCACTTCCTCAGTCACTAACTGAAGGAAAGTAACTTTTCCTGTATATCATTAGTTTGTCATTAGCACACTTAGGCTCAGGAATAAAAAAGCGACTTTCAGTAATCAAATCTTGCCAAAAAGCCATTCGTTTACTTTATTTATCTATTTTTGATTTGTGTTTTTTCAGCAATAAAGACCAGGACCACACAAGGCAAGTTGAGTTAATGAGAGAGAGAGAGAGGAAAGAGAATGGAAAGGGGTACAAACTTGCTCGTACTCCGCAATTTCCTTTTGTTCTCTCTTTATAGTTTTTATAAAAATGTAAAAGAGAAGTCAGATAGCTTGAAGACTGAATTAGTGACTGAATAAGAATGTAAAAATTGTCGAAATAAAAATGCTGTGTGTAGACACAGTGGCAACTTTAAAATAGAATTAATAAAGAATTGCCCTACTAAAATTGCTCTGTGTGGTCTAAGCAAAAAATTAAATTAAAACACCAAACGATTATTCAAGTTATTTCTTCTTTTATTTAAGTTTAAAAGCTACTTAAAAGCATTTATAATAAAAAAATCAAAGCAATAGTTTTTATTGATGAAACCTGGAAAACTGTTAATGGGCTTAAGAATTTGAGGCAATAACAATGCGTAGAACAGCAAGTAAATAAATGCACAAAGTGCTATTGACAGGAATTCAAAGCAACGCTAACATGCATACATTCACACATACGCACATGTTTTATTTGAACGTGTTACAACACCTGTTCGTGTCACTACTAGTTGCTGTTGTTTAAATTTTATAAAAATTCAGTCCAGAAGAGTCTTTTTGAGTTGGCTTATCATATTGAAATGTAAACTAAAGCTAAAATATTTTTTTTTCTTAATTTAAACCATAATTCCACACTAAATTAATTTCTAAACAAATTTAACAAACTGCCTACGAAATTTTTGTTTTGAAAGTGAAATTAATAAAAAAAAAATTAGGAAAATAAATGTCAACTGTTGTGTAATAAAGAGATAAATTGGGTTTTACTGTCTTGTTAACGGTCTCTCACATTTTTTATCTAATTTTTATCAAAAATCCAACAAATTAAACTTTTATTTTGAAAGAAAAAAGTATTTATTTTTGAATAGAAAAATAAAACCAAATCATTATTTGAATGCCAATTGAAATGTCATGTCAGTTCTTATTCTTAAATAGTTTGTTTTATTTTGATGTTTGGGAGTATAAAACATCAAAACAGAACCATCACGATTTCTGTTCACATGTTCATTAATAAAATATATAAATGTTGTATTCTAAACATGGAAACAATTAAAAAAAAAAAACACTTGACATATAAAAATGTAACGAATCGAATAAATTATTTATTTACTACAAATGAAAAAAAAGAATAGACGCCACATTTAAAATTAATTTTAATTTTTATAATTTTTTTTTTTGGGTAACAATATAATAAATGTAATAGGGTAAATGCATCGGTAGTGGGCACTTTAACTTTTCCTCTTTTTTTAAATTGGTAACATTTTATACATGACTAATGATCATGGTATTACTCTGATAACCTGCTGTAACGTTAATGTATAAAACTATTTTCAAAAATTAATTTAATAGAATTGAGAAATTAACATGGCTATTTTATTAAGCTTGAGGTCTTATTTTATATATTTATTTTTATAATGATATTTCGCTCCAAGTTGCGTAGCTTATTCAGGAAATATCGATTTAAAAATAAATTTATAAAATAAAACCTGAAGCTTAATAAAATAGTAATTTTAATTAAAAAGAAAAAGGTCAAATAAACTAGCAAATAAAAAAAAATTGAGTAATATGTAATTTTTTTAATTGTTTAAAATAATAGGTTTGCTAACCCATGCAAAATTACCCTAGCCACTAAATTTTTCCTACGAAAATAAGCACTTCTCTAGATGTTGCGAAGCACACATTGAATAAAAGAAAATTTTTAATTCAGTAAGTATATTATCTAACAAAAACTTTTTATAGACATAAGCTCTCTGTTATTGCTATTTATTTGAGTGATAAAAATAAAACTGCTGACTATTGGTACATGCCGAACTTATGAGCGTTTACCCTAGGCCGTTGTTGTTTCTTTAAGTTTTGTGCTTATTAAACATACTGTTGTTTCTTTCGTGCATTTTGCGAGAAAATTGTGTTTTTTTATTTTTTTTTTGTATAACCCTCGCATATTAAAAATGATTTCCATAATTTAGTTTTGCTTGTCATTAGCACAGATCAAAAATATCTGTCATTTTTTTTTTTAAATATTTTTGTGGACAAGAAGATCCTAAAAATTTTAGAATTTTTTTATTTTACGTGGGCGGCCAAACAAAAAATGACGCTTTTTGACACAGATTCAGTGGAATGTAAAGAAAGCCAATATGTAGTAGGCACCTTTATTACAATCGCCTTCGTGTCTTTTTCTGAACATTTTAATTATGTTTGTCATATCATGTATAAATATCTGGCGACAAGTGATTGCTTTTGGGTAGACAGCAAAAATAGGTCAGTCTTTTTTAATTAATAAGTAGAATTTAAAATGTATATTTTTCGTGTTATACTAAACCAGTACTAGGGATAAGGGGGGACACCGAAATAAAAGGTGTTTTTTATAGACGTATAGAATTTTAAGTTGGCATTACTGTTCAAGATGGCGATCGATTTAACAGCTGTCAAGTGATTTATTATCAGTTTGGATTGGCAATTCATCATGAATAGACTCACGCCTGAACAACGCTTGTGTAGAATCGTCGAATGGGTCCTAAACGAGATTGCCGTTGTTCCCGATTTTCATAAGCGAATTTTGTTTAGCGATGAAGCGCATTTCTGGTTGAATGGCTACGTCAACAAACAAAACTGCCGCATTTGGAGTGAAGCTAATCCTCAAGTGTATGTCGAAACACCGTTACATCCAGAAAAACTGACTGTTTGGTGCGCTTTATGGGCTGGTGGAATCATTGGTCCGTACTTCTTCAAAAACGATGATGGCCAGAAAGTTACAGTCAATGGTGATCGCTATAGAGCCATGATTACTAACAAGACGGCGCAACAAGTCACACAGCTCGTGCCACAATCGATTTATTGAAAGACACGTTTGGTGACCGCCTAATTTCACATTTTGGACTTGTGAATTGGCCTCCAATATCTTGTGATTTAACACCGCTAGACTACTTTCTGTGGGGCTATGTAAAGTCATTGGTCTATGCGGATAAGCCACAAACGCTTGACCATTTGGAAGACAACATTCGCCGTGTTATTGCCGATATACGGCCACAAATGTTGGAAAAAGTCATCGAAAATTGGACGTTCAGATTGGACTACATCCGAGCCAGCCATGGTCATTTGCCAGAAATCATATTTAAAATGTAATGCCACAAGATTATCTTTCGGATAAATAAAGTTCATGTCAGTCGAATAATCCATCGTTGTTTTATTGCAATTTAAAGTTCTATACGTCAATAAAAAACAACCATTTTATGGACAAAAATTTTGTATCAATTTCATATTTTATTTTATAAAATTATTTTACTTATGAAATTCGTAATTAAATTCGCAATTACGTAATTAAATCATTAAAAATAATTATTTTTTAAAAATTAATGTACTGACTAAAAATTCAGTTGATTGAATTAAAAAATTTTATTAAGTTTAATACAAAAATTTACATTATTTAATTAAAAGTTTAATCAAAAATTTAATTGATTGAATTAACATTTTAATTAATTAACATAAAAATTGTTCCCGATTTTCATAAGCGAATTTCATTCATTTCAACAAACAAAACTGCCGCATTTGGAGTGAAGCTAATCCTCAAGTGTATGTCGAAACACCGTTACATCCAGAAAAACTGACTGTTTGGTGCGCTTTATGAGCTGGTGGAATCATTGGTCCGTACTTCTTCAAAAACGATGATGGCCAGAAGGTTACAGTCAATGGTGATCGGTATAGAGCCATAATTAGTAACTTTTTCATTCCTTAATTGAACAACCATGATGTCCAGAAGCTTTGGTTCCAACAAGACGGCGCAAGATGTCACACAGCTCGTGCCACAATCGATTTATTGGCCTCCAAGATCTTGTGATTTAACACCGCTAGACTACTTTCTGTGGGGCTATGTAAAGTCATTGGTCTATGCGGATAAGCCAAAAACGCTTGACCATTTGGAAGACAACATTCGCCGTGTTATTGCCGATATACGGCCACAAATGTTGCAAAAAGTCATCGAAAATTGGTCGTGCAGATTGGACTACATCCGAGCCAGCCGTGGCGGTCATATGCCAGAAATCATATTTAAAATGTAATGCCACAAGATTATCTTTCGGATAAATGAAATTCATGTCAATCGAATAGTCCATCCTTGTTTTATTGCAATTTAAAGTTCTATACGTCTTTAAAAAACACCCTTTAGAATATAATAGTTATGTAACAATATTCTCTATCCTTAATGGAATACATATTCTTTACCACAACTACAAATTTAGGCTGACTTCTAAAACGTGAATTACTTTGTATTCGACCAAAGCTTATTATTTCATAACGCCGAAGTACAAAACATTGATGATGCATAACAGTTCAGAACATTGTAGACAAGTATAAGAAACGCCACAAAAAAGCCATCGGCTCATCAGTTTTAAAGTTGATGCTTTTAGTAATTGTGCATCATTTATGTTTCATATTGTAAAAATTAGTAATACACATTGTTGCAGTGTTTCGCAGTTTTGTATTTATAGAATCGTATTTGAATATTGTGCTATAACGTTTTGGAAGTCAGCTCTATTCTCGATTCATACCATCAATCGGCAAGAATTGACATTCGTAGTCACAAAGTCTGTTTGCCTTAAAGCATTCACACATAAATAAGTGTGTTCATTTATAGCGGCTGGCCTAATGCCCAGCAATGCTGACACAATTAACGCACAATTTATGCATTGCTCGGTATTTATTAAATAAAACATTTTTTTATTTAATTATTTTATTAGCGAAATATTGGTGTTTTTGAATCTATTTTAACACTTTGATCATAATTGACATGAACCACAATCTTTTATACTTAAACTTACTAGTCACCTTTTAAGTAGACTTTACTTGCTAACTTTTGCACTGTACTGTACAATATAAACTCTGCCATAATTGTTTAAATCATTTATCTGCGCACATACTCACCACATCAAATTGTTAATTTAATTAATAAAAAAAAAAAAACTAGGTCTTTATGAATTTAAATGGCTTAGTATGTGTGCAGAAAAGCGAAAATGAATTGAAATTAACAAAACTTCAATTTACTTATCAATATTTTTAATTATTTATTACTGCTTCTGCTGCCGTTTACCATTTATAGCCAAGTTGTCATTTGTAATGTCAATATTTGAGAATAAATTTCAAAATTAATTGCATGTGTTGTTGTTTAGTTTAATTTCAAAGTTTTTTTTTTGTTTGTTTTTATCAAGTCTTAAACGTATTAGTGTTCTATTGAAGAACAAACAAAATACTAAAGCAAACAGTAGTAAGTACACCAGCATGCTTAATATAATTTTTTTTAAATTTGTGTTTCTGGAACAAATATGTGTGTAAGTATGTGTGTGTGTGTATAATACAATGTTTAAATTGATTTGAGGTAAACCACACAAACAATAGTGGTGTCAGCTGTTGCAGTAGCTAAAATCAACGTCTTGGCTGAACTACTCCATGCAGGCAGCAATAGCAGCAGTAAATTGGCGACATTTTTAAATTGCAAAATTTCAAACTGAAAAGTAGGTGGTCGTTGGATTAAACCAAAAGATCGATATTATATGTTTTTTGTGTTTTTGATTTTTTAATTTATAAGTTTTGTTTAAGTTCTTTAACAAGAACAACAAAACAATAAATACATGCAGCGCACCAAAAGACAATACGAAAAATACATAAGCAAGCACCGATACATAGATACATACTCGTAAATGAATGATTCTAGCAGAAAACAATCAAGTGCATTCATTGACTTAATAAAATAAATAACAAACTGCCTTGAATTCAAAATTACGTGACTTCAAAAAGGAGCAATTTTTTAAATAATAAAATTATAAATGACCAAATAATAGCAGGAATAGCAGCTGACAAAAATTCTAATATACCCCCAGCCTTATTCATAACAAAAAGATAGCTGCTAATTAGAATGCCGGTTTGCCGTAGCGGCTATTTTGTTATAGATTTTACTCATAATACATATTTAGAATATTCTATCTTCTAGAATATCAACCGGAGAACGGAATAGGTGCCTTATTTGTTGCCTTTGAATCAAATCATAAAAAATGAATATATTGTCAATTCACATAATTTCCTAAAAGCAATACCTGACAACATTCAAAAAAAGTGAGTGTAGTGAATATGAATGAATGCATTGCCCGTTTTCTATTAATATATTTAAAACAATCAAAACACTTCCGAAAGGCAACGAATACAAAACGAATAGTATGAATAGTTATAATGTTTTATTGACTATTTTTGGTAACTTTAGTATTTTTTTAATGTTGACACTTCCTAAATTAAAATGGGTGCGTCATGTTCTCTCTCTTTACAAAAATTTTTACGAACAAAATTTTTTGTCCGGAAGATATGAAAACAGTTTGCTAAATTTTGTGTTTGTTATTTGTTGTTATTTTCATTTAATTAAAGACTCCAAATTTTACTTTTTGTATTTTCTTTAATTGTGTGAACAATATCGGAATTTTTTATTTCTAAAATTTCCCAGGTTTAATTTTTCATAAAATTATATTAAATTATTAAAATGGCAACGAATGGTTTGAATGTTTTTGATTTTTTTACATGCATGTAAAAGGCAATTGATAAAAATGAACTAGAAACGTTTTTAATCATATTAAGACTCAAGCACGCTCACTAGAAAAATGAAAATAATTTATTTTCAATTTTTATTCAACTGCTGTTAATTTCCAACTGTTAAGTTACAAGTGGTTGTGCAATTCCTCCCAATTGTAGAACTAGTTGCAGCGTATTGTATAGAAAACACACACCTATCAATAGATAAATAATACCTTTGGAAAAAGTCACCCTACTTTTTGACTGGGCACCATCTTAGTTATATGATGCTTAGCTCAGTTTCTCTTTAAACTGTAGACGTCCAAATTTTATTGTGACCAGAATGAGCAGAAATGGTGATAGTTTGGCTATTATTGCCATTCAGCGGAAAAAAGATCCTAATCGTCCAATGTCTAACAAAACCACAATTTATCGTTTACATGCGACAGAACAGTCGGTTTTGGGGAACACAGAATCCTCAATTAATCTATGAAACATCATTTTGCATAACAAAACCACAATTTATCGTTTACATGCGACAGAACAGTCGGTTTTGGGGAACACAGAATCCTCAATTAATCTATGAAACATCATTGCATAACCTAAAAGCAACTGTATGGTACGGTATTCATATTGGAAACATCAGTGGTCCCCATTTTTTTCAAAATGACCAAGGTTTTGGAGTTACTGTTACTGCTGAACGATACTAAGACATGAGTCGAAATTTTCTTGTGCCTGAAATAAAAGAGCAAGTACTAGAGGACATGAGGCCATCGTTAAACAATTCAATTATTTAATGACGTTTTTCTACGAAAACTAATATCGCGAAGTAGTGATTTAATATGGGCAGCCAGATTCCCGGATTTAACAGCACCATACTTTTTCTTATGGGGTGTTTTAAAATCAAAGGTTTATGTGCAATATTCGTTACGAATTTGAAGAAATGCAGCCTGAGTGTTACAGGATGTCATGAAATATTCCTTAATAAGAAATGAAAGTTGCATAGCGAATCGCGCTCACCATTTAGCCGATATAATTTTCCAATCATAATGAAAAGAAATGCAAAGATTAAATAAACTTTTTAAGAAAATCAATCTTACTTATCTTTTTTTTGAGCAAAGTTATAGGTAATCAAAATAATAGCGGGGCTTTTGCCACCCGTTATTTATGTGGCTGGTGATAAAACACCAATTGAAAAATCTTTCATAGTAAATTCAGTGAAGTTAAAAACGAAATCTTTGGATTCTAATGGATGGCCACAGGCTGCCACGCATACCTGATTCCAACAATCTGTACATTTTGCTTTCTAATTGTGTTTCATTTGGTGACTGTTTGAAAATTGTTCATATAATTTAACACTTTTTCAATTTGATTTTTCATTAAGTTTACTATTTGAATTTATAAAACTCTCAAAGACTATTTCCGTTTTTTTCAAATATTTTTTATTGGCTTATAAGTGTATTAATTAAGTTATAAATAAACAAATAATTGTGTGAGACTTAATTTACATAAAGTGAAAAAGAATTTATAAAACTATGCAAGGAAATGAATCATTTTATTTAATTAAAAATATTTTCTAGCAAGATTTCATTTAAAATATTCAGTTTGCAATAGTTTAAGTCAATTAAGAAACAACTTCTTACATGTTTATATTTATGTAAAGTACTGCTCATACAAAATCTGGTCGCTTAAGCAATTGAATATAACTTAAAGGAAAAAGCTATTTTTCACAAATACATACATATATATTTATTGCTTTTTCAGAAAACATTAAAAATTTAATTACCATACATTTCCACTCACGAATTTCCGGGTTTTTAACTTGATGCATCCCATTAACTGCTGCACAACATTTGATCCAAAATTTTAACGTATTCTTGGCGTCAAGGACAAAAGTACCATTTTTCTTTAATTTGACTTTGACAATCTATATAAATAAAATTTATTTTCTATTTGTTTGTTCGTTATACAAATTTATGTTTTCCAACGGATTTTTCGGAAATTTTGTACCAATGATTTTTATAGTCCAAGGAAGGTCGGTATATACTTTTAGACTGGCCACGCCTACTTACATATTTACAAACGATTGAGATGGGTCTTTTGTTAATTAAAATTTTAGTTTTTAATCGATTTCCCTAATATTATACATTTTACATATGCTCACTATATCCCAGGGAACTGGACTGACCACACCCACTGCTAGGCCCACTTTTTTTTAACAAAATGGTTAAAATTTTGTTGTAATTAAAATCCCATTTTTCAATGAATTTTTCTGAAAGTTGGTACATAAACTCTTTATACTTGAAGGAAGATTGCCATTTGTTTTGGACTAAACATGCTCATTTTGCCGCCTACTTTTGAAGCAAGAAAATTAAAAGGAGTCTTTAAATGATTAAAATTATATATTTTAATGGATTTTTCTGAAATTTGGTACATGAACTCTTTATATTTTATAGAACGTTACCATCTACTTCTGTAGCGGCTCACTGCTGCGCCTACTTTTTAAACTAAGTAATTATATGGCGAGTTAAATATGTTTTAACGTAAACCTTTACGTTTTTTAGTATTTGTAAATATATTTTAAGTACTTATCGTCTATTTATCATCTATTATCGTCTATTTATCAAATACTCAAAAGTTATTTTGGATTATTTAAAAATTTTTTTTTTAAAATGTTCACACGCTGCTGCTTTGAGTGATTTTAGATGTCCGGATGAACCATAGAAGATTACACAAGGGAAAACATATCATTTTAGAGGGGAGGCTGTCTAGATTTGTAATCTATCGCTCAAATACTCAGAAATTACTTTCGATTATTTTTTAGAAATTTCCATATACCCAGCGGTGTTGGTCTGAAAGATTTTAGCAACTTCCGGATAAAGCATTAAAGATTACGGGATGGACACATATCATTTGAAAGGGAAGGCTATCTAGATTTGTAATCTATTGCGAAAATACTAAAAAATTACTTTGGATTATTTTTAAATTTTTTTTAGAAATTTTCATATACCCCAGTACTTTTGCTCTGAAGGATTTTTACCATTTACCATTGTTTGCCAAATCGTGATTTTTTTTTACCAAATTTATTTATTTTCATGTCTTTGTATTTGGAATTAGCATCTCCACGTTTCGGGGCAACATTAAATTTTTAACCTGGTATCTGTTTTAAGTCCATTTTTCATAGGATTCATCGTCGATAATAAGGCAGTTGTTGAATTTCGTTAACACTTTATCGTAAAAAATGCGTTCCCGTTTTATTGCAATAGAAATCTACTTTTCACTACAATTTGAATATTTTATTGCACGATAACTTCTGTAGACAGCAACCATTCTTTTCTTGCGATACTTACACTGGTGTTGTATTTTTTTGCAGGATGTTGGAGACACCCGGATTTTGTTGCATTGAGCGTATTATCTATTTTATATGCTGCAGGTTTCTTTTAGTAACGCTCTTTTCATTACACAATATTTACAATTTTTACCATAAGAGTGCTAGCAAATTTGAAACTCTTCTGTAAAACCTTGTTTCTTGAATTATGACATCATTGAAGTAAATGGCGGTATGTGCTTAGTGTGCTTAAACTGTTAGTTTGTTTATTTGTATTTAGAAATAATTACCTACGGTTTGTTTAGAAAAAAAAATGCCAACTACTATTGAGTTAAAGTTAAGTTAACATATAAAATATAAATATAATTTTCAATCTAATTGTAAAAAAAAAAAATAATGATTGACTTACGAGCAAAACATGAACCTGCTGCTGAATGTCATGCGTACATTTAGCTGACTTGAAGAATTTTTTATTTATTTGTTGTTGAGTTTTTAAATAAAAATAACTTTACTTTATTCCCATTAAAAAAAAAGAGAATTTTTGTTACTGACCACCAATAACAGCAACAATCAACAACGACTACAACATCATTGTACGACATCGTCAACAACAACTGCAACATTCTTTAATGTTGCTTACTGCGCCACAACATGTGTGTGCTAAATAAAAAAATATTCGTATGTTAAAGCGATTTTTTCATTTTCCTAAAAAAATTACAAAAATTCATGTTATTTACTTGTTTCTTTGGCTAAAAATAAAAGTTGGGAGAGTAAAAAAAATGCAAGTGGCTTTTTTTTTGTTTGTTGCTGCTGTAGTTTTCAAAAACAATTTTTTTTTTGTTTTTCTGTTTGTTTATTTGTTGTTGGTTTTTTGGCTTTACGTGATATGACAGGTATAATCAATTAATGGCCCTCCTAAAGCTTAAACCTAAGGAAATTAAGAAAATAATTTTATTTATTAGACATGAGTTCAAAGAAAATTAAGATTAAGATTAAAAAACAAAAAGAAATTGTTTTTGACAATTTAGTTTTGAAATTGTTTAAAATAATTTGAACGTTAGAAAGAATTTGGCATTTTCCAAACAGAGAAAAAGGTGAAGGTGAAGTTTACTTATGTGTGGGAAGATAAATACGTCTAGTTAAATACGTTTTTTAAAAATAACGCATGCGATAAAATTTAAATGGGCTTATAGAGAGATGAAGCCTTGCTGGCCAAACCCTTCTATCTCAAGGAATGGGACCTAATGGAAAACAACCACAATGGATAGGGCTATAATCCTGGGAATACAGTTTTTCCCAATTGTATTTGTGAAATTTTTTAGAAAACGCTGAAAATTTCACTTAGTACTAAAAAAGCGTATATCTGGTCTCTGAGGGATTTAGGTTACTATGGTCAAACCCTTCTATCTTAAGGCCTGGGACCTAATCATCTCTCTATAAACCCCTTTCAATTCAGTACGTATGTATGTGAAGAATATGTATGAACCTTTTTTTTTATCGCATGCGATTTATCTTCACATACATAGATTTAGAATTAAATTTGAAATGAGGAGCGGGAACAAGACACCTGGTCACTGCGGCCAAAACAGACCTATTGTGACACTACTCTCAAGTTACAAATCCTCCCAGAGTCTAGTATCACTAAGAATTCAGAAACTTCTTTGGGTGATTTGTCCGCCATGTCCGACGGTTGTAGGTAATGTTGTCCTAAGTAGCGAAAACGGGTCCAAATTATACCATTACAGTGACAAAATATGTGTTCTGCTGTCTCTTCATCTCCGTTACACAACCTGCAGAGGTCATTTTGACTGATCCTCATATAACTTATAACTTTAATAGATTTTTTTTGTTTAAAATTTCATTACCAAACTCAACATTTATTTAGCTAAATAAGCATCACTTAAGATATTATGCTTCGGAATTTATATTGCTGGCTAAAAAACAAAACTAATATTTCAATTAAGGATTTTACATTTTAGTTGTAACGTCCTTTCTATGTGAAGGTAACTTTGCAATTTCAATGAAAATTTTCAATTAAATCATGTTGTCAGGCCCAATCTGAATAAATGTTGGCCCTAAAGCAAAACATTAATATCAATAGTAAAATCTGTTTGTTAAACTTTTTCTTACAACTTTTGTTTGTAAAATGTTGCTGCATACATTTTCTCAATATTTTTTTTTTCTGAAATGTATTTAGACAAGTCCACATTCCTTATTTTATTCAGCTAAAGTGAAAAATCTTTTTATTAATGATTGCGATTTTATTTATTTATTTTTGTTTATTTTTTTTTTTTTCGTACAACCAGTCAACTCAGATCTTTGGCTGTTCTCGTTTTCAGTTTATTTTTTTTTTTTTCGTTTTTCGTTATTTAAGTACAACAAGGTTCATTTGTAGGAATAACCACACTTGCAGTTATGTTTTGAGTATCTCCATGCCCATAACAAAAGCAACAACAGTAAGGAAAGTATTAAGAGATCATGGTGGTACTAACTGCAACAATAATAAATAACGCAATATTGTAAAAGGGGTGACCAGGTTATCTGGCACACAGATTGATGAAACTTAATTTTTACTCGTAACTCAAAATCAAGTACTTTTTGACTTGACTTCAAATTAAGGGGTTTCTCTTTTATTATTACTCCTTTCTTTTTGGTTAATTTACAAAAAAAAAAAAAAAAAAATAAAAAAAAACGCTGTTTTATGTGCAATTTTAATTTGATTTAATTTTTTTTAATATGAAACATGTGTTCTTTCACTTTTTTCAAAGAGTCGTTATTTTCGAATTTTAGTTAAGGCAAACAAATCTGACACGGTTTCTTTCATTACAAAAAGTAGTTTATCTTATGAACTTTATAATAATACGAGAGAAGCATGTATTTCCATTCAGGCTAAAATACAAGCAGTTTTGCGGTGATGATGTTTTCTTTTAAGGAACTTTTTATTTCACTTTTTTCCTTGAGTACGAGTATGTTACTGGCCAAAAATTCAGTTTGTGTTAAGCGCATTGCTTAGATTGTGAGAGAGAACTAAACTTCTTAAATTTTGAAATATTTACGAATATACAAATTCAGTTCTCACAACTGTAAAAAATGTGGTGGGCGATATATAATGTTTACAATCAACAGAAATGTGTTTTTCATGAAAACAGAAATTTCATTTGTTTAGATTTTAACTTATTATGGTTGCCAATAAAAAAGGCAGGCAGAAGGCCTATAATGAAGCGCACCATGAATGTTGTAATTTTATTGTTTCTACTCTTTTATTACATGTATGAGTTTTCTATGTTAAAAAATTTATGTTCTTTGTTTTTTTATTTGAAATTTGGAAACAATTTTTTTAAATTTTAGTTTTTATTTATTTATAATTTTATTTCTTCATTTTACATAGCAAACAAAACGTAAATATTTTTTATTTAAAATTTCGCAACCTGTTGTTTGTTTATAAATTTAGAAAAAACAATTTTATTTCATATTGCTTGTGGTTCCTATTAAAATTTATCTTTTCATCTTTTTTCTTAAATAAATTAAATTGTTAAACGAAATGATTTCCTAAAAGTAGATTTTTCCAAATATGTATTTGATTACTTGTACATATCGCTCACTTACTTCAATAATGTCATAACTCAATAAATATGGTTTTTATAACAAAAAATTTATTTTTCTTGCTCTACGTTTTGTACAAATATGAAATTATGCAGCCCTATTATGTAAGTCACAGGCGACTCAAAGCCTACAAAATGTTTTAAGCCCAGCAATAGGAAAATTTTTAAAAATTAAAAATGAAAAATTCTAAAAATTAAAAGTAAATTTTATTATCACTATGGGCTATAATCGTACTGCGACCTTTAAGATCTATTGTGCAGAAATTTTACTTAAAATTTAAAAAAAATTAAAGCAATTTGAATCAATTGCTGTACAAAAAAACAAGCAAAGTTGTTTACCAAGACGATTTTATAGAGACACAAAGTCCAGCAATTTTAAAGCCGAGTGGAAGAAAATCATTATTAAATTAAATTTGAGTTGTTTGTTGTTCACCAACTAAAAAGTAAATTTCATAAACTTTAATGAAAATTATATGATGATATACTGGTATTCTTCACGCATTTGCTATCCTGCAAAAATGTTTAACTTTTTTCTTAAGACTTGCCTTTGCAGTCTAACATTTTTTTGATATTCTTCATCATTGGAATTATCACTTTTCTACATAAAAAATGTTTTAAGTTTTTTTTATATTTAATACAAAATTAGAAAAGTTTCCTAAAATATAAAAAGAGATGACACTTAGTTTTTGTAAGTTATCGATAATGTGTCGTCAGCAACACAACTCTGTTAGATAATGGCATTTTAGCGTCGAGACGACAGTAATGTCGCTTTAATACGACAGTGACAATAAAGTCGCCGGCGACTTACATAATAGGGATTGTTATTTTAAACGCTCTTCATTTTAGAAAAAAAAAGTAAAACATTTTCCCATAAGAATGCTTAAAAATTGCCTACTTTAAATGGCTCTGCTGTAAAATCAAGCTTTTTGAATTATGCCACTATTGAAGTAAGCGAGCGATACGTATATAAATAATATCATTTACTACTTATGTCCATTATGACTAATATAAAGTTTTATTTTTATTATTGTTTTAGGTAAGACGCTCTCTCCAATATGCCATGAACGATTGATTTTACTTTATATTCGATCTGAGGTAAACAATAAGGTTTTATACATGCATTTTCAGTAGACCTGTGTCAAATCGTTCGTTTTAGTGACCGCTCTTTTTCAATTTTTGAAAGAGATTCGTTCGGTTATTTGTTAAATGTTTCAGTGGAAACACATGAACGAAGGATAACAAAGATTGTGATCCGCTTTAAAAAAATTTAAATTATATATTAAAATTTCCGAAAGATATATAATAAAACATATAAATAATATTGCTAAATTGTTATTATGAAAACGTAATTGAACCATAAAAGTTTTCTTTTTAATATTAGAACGAACGAATGAAAGACCGAAATACTAATAAAGATATAATAAAAGGAGAATCATTTCGTTCAATTAAGTGATTCAGTCCATTTGATTCGTTCGGTTGTAACTAACACAGTTCGAATTTTTAGTAGACGTATACAAAATTGAACGATAAAGAATATTCACAACGTTCTGTAGTGCGATTCAGTAACTTTTTAGGATTCCACATGGTGTTATTTTCAACTCTATACTTTTGTGTTTGATTCAATAATTCTTGGTTAACTTTAGGAGTTAAAAATTCACCACTGATATGCATACCATGGACAAGAACCAAAAAGGCTACAAATACATCAACCAAAAATGTCTTATTTTTTATATTATAATTTTTTAACTTTTATTTTGCACTTAAATAAACACTGTACAACATTCTGGCTTTTATTTAATCACACAGTTGACAGTTATTAACTTTACTGAATCACAAGTTCTTTAATTATAGGGTTAACTATTTTTAACCAAACTTTTTTCTTTAAAATTGAATAGTAAATCGCACTACTGAGAAACATTAATCACAACTATTGACGCCGTTTAATAACGATTGTAGTTACTTTTAATTAGTTAAAACATCCCCATTAAAAATTGCACATCTGATGACGTCCTAAAAGGAGTAAAAGAGAATGTTAGATAAAACAGAAAAAATTTTAATTTTTTTGCTTAATAGAACACAATTACGCGCAGCTTCTTGAATTGTCTGCCGACAACATCCAGAGCTAAATTAGTAGTCGAACCTACAACCTTTACATTGCTGGGTTATTATACTAACCACTACTCTACAGGAGGCTGCCGTGAAATTTTTCCACTTAATACAGGGAGGATCATGATCCACTTCGGAGAGCGACGTCTGCAGGGTCTCACTGCGCTGTCGAATGCAAGTGTGGACATTCTATATGACTTCATTAGAAGCAGTGGTTGGTTTGTGTGACGGACTCACTCACTTTCTTTCTCTATCTTCTTTCCTCCCCTTCACTCTGCTATTACCATCCCTCCTCTTCTTTATTTTCCTCTATACAGGTATCACAAAGGGACCAAGTCAGAGGACCCAAGTGAGCCCAGCTCTTGTTTTATTTCTTTCGGGCGACCTGTTTAACCCAACCTAACCTAACCTACAGTGAGGAAATTTGAGAAGTCATATAAAAAAACATTTTAATCAATGCTTTCTAGCCAGTGTTAAATTAGGTAATTTTAAAATTATTTTTTTTATTAAAACGGCTAGTTGAGGTCATATAATAAAAAATTATTTTTATATCGATATTTTTGAAATTTATAATTTATATTCTGAAAGAGCTACGAAAAATTGGGGCGAAATATCGATATAAAAATAAATTTTTATAATACAAACTCAAACTTAAACTAGCCGTTTCAATAAAAAAAGGAAAAGGTCAAATAAACTTATTTATTTTTATTATAATTATTTTATTTATCAATTTATTATATTAGTGTATGAAAGTTTTCCTTACAGAGATTTCAAAATGTTGTCAATTTAATTTTTGTGTACGTAAAAAATTTTTGAATTAGTTACTGAGTGTAGTAACACACTATGCAAGCAAAAAGTTTAATCGGGATTACGCCGTGTGAGTAGGTGAATACACTTCTAGTTTAAAATGATTCAAAGATTTAGTACAATTTCCATAAACTCCACATTTACTTTCTATACATCTGCCTGCTTTAGTTTTATTTTTAAAACAAAATAACAAAAAATACATAAAATACTCACATCACACCATCACTCCATCATACAAGTATAGTTTAGTATTTGTCCCACTTTCAAATCACTATTCAAAACCAAAATTAGTACATTTCAATAGATTTGCCATAAATGAAAATTGTTTTTACTCGCATTTCATTGGCCACTTTTAATTACTTCATAAATGAAAAAATATGCGAATCCTAATTACAAAAACTATGTTTTCCAGCCTAAAATATCGCCAACGATTTCCATTAGTATTTCTCAAATCCAAGACCGAATGGTGTAATTAAATGGAAATTCCTCGACTGGACAACAAGCTAACAAATAAAACACATACCGAAAAGAAAACAAAGTGCGAAAGTTTTGTACAACAAAAAAAAAATCACTTAAGAAAAATGCCACTAATCGGGTTTCTTTTTTTTTTTGTTATGTTTATTATTGTAAATGGAATTGGCAAAGATGAATAGTGTCTTAATCTTGAGATTATGGCGTGGAGTAGTGGTTTGGTGTGGTGTGGTGTGGTTTGGTGTGGTTTAGTTTGGTTCAGTTTGTATTGCTACAAATGTCTGGCTTGTGTACTAGTATGTCTCCTTCCTTCTTTTAATAAATAAAATTTTGTTTTGATTTAAAACTTTTAAATGTTTTTATAATTTTTTTCTTTTTTTTGTATTTCAATGGGTTTACTGACCTAATTTCTTAAAAAAAGCAAAACAAAAAAAAAAAAAAAAAAACACTTAAAGCCAAACATTTTCACACAATACAAAAATCTGTTTTAACATGAAAACACTTGTAAGTTTGAGCAGGCTTTTAAAGCCTTAAGGGGACAGACGACACCAAAAAAATTGATGGAAAATGGAAAGGAGAAGCAAAAAAAATAAAACATTTCCCTGCCAAAACTCTTTCACTTGAAACATACGCAAACTTTTACAGAAACAAATTTTTATTGAGAGTAATGTGGCAGTTGAAAAAAATTAATAATAAATAAACGCACCTGCACACATGATGGTTGCAGCATGTGATACATAAATTGCAGCATTTGGTTACAAAAGCCACACCTCCCAAAAGTCTGCCTGTCTGTTTGGGCTGTATCATGCGTAGTTTTTACTTGATGCCGTATAAATTTATGAGATTTTTGTCAGCATAAAAGCATAATAATTTGCAGTGCGTTTGCAGATTTTGAGACCCCAATTTAAGGCTTATGTTTAAGATCATGGATATTAAATTGTAAATGTGTATCTAGCTTTACCTTTAAGTGGATTTTGTAACAAGTTTTCCTTGTTTAATCCATTCAAGGCAGATGCGAGAATTTTTTTAAACAATTTTCTCACACAATTTATTAAATCTGTAAACTTGTCAACATTATTAATCATTTGCGAGTATTTATTGTAGTTGGCTTGTATAATCACTGAAATCTTCAGACTGAAATGTTTTAGTTTTGAGGCACTGTAGTTTTTTTTTTTTTTAGTGAAAATTGGTTTTTCCTTTAATTTATTCCAACTTTGATAATTTTATTTAACAGCTTGAAATAAATAAAAAAATTTTTCAGTCCTTCCCGACAGAATGAACAGTAAGTAGCTCTCAACGCAGAGTGCTTTTTGATACAAATGTTCGTAATAAAAGTTGTGAATCGCTCTACTGAACAGTTTCAGCCCAGTGTTGTAGTTCTAGAGTTGTTAATAGTAATAAATCGAAAAGTCCCTATTAAAATCAATAAAAAGTACCATTTTTTCGTAATAATTTTTTACTTTGATCTGAACCGTTTGAGCCCAGTTTTGTAGTTCTAGGGTTAAGTTAATATTAAAATTAAAAAAGTCACATTTAAATTAATAAAAAGTACCAGAATGTCTCTTTTATGATTTCTTATTTTGTTCTCTACCGTTTGATTCTACTATCACAGTTCTAGCTTTGCCCAGAACTAAAATGTACCACTAAATTTTTTTTTAAATATAAAGTACTAATCGTATTTCTCCCTTTTGGTACTTTTTTCACTTGCAATTTTTTTTTTTAAATTATTTATTAAATTGTAATAAAATGCTTATATGCTGCATCAATTTACATTAAAGTACATATTTAGAAATAGTAGTAAAAAGGGGTATATATTTTATCCCTTCTTTGCTCGAATTTTAAAAAAGTGCCAAAATGTAATGGAGACTTTTTTAAGAATGATTTCTGATTGTTGCTTTGAAATTTAAATGGGGGTAAAAAAACATATCAACGTTAGAGTTCTACCCGCGAATGTAGAAATATCAAAAAAGTACCAAAGACAAACGCTTATTTTTTTTAGTAGAAAATTTTTTGTAGTTTTAATTTTTACTCTATCTGCAGTAGCTTCAGAGATAAAAGAAGTGCGACTTTACCATTTTTTACCCCCTTAATATATAAATTTCCTAAAATCCCTTCTTATTCGTTCTACATATTGTGAAGGCAACCTGGGGGGGGGGGGTTATTCTCTATTGCGATGCGAAAGAAAACGCATCGCAACTCAATGTAAAAATCATACAATAGAGAGTAACCCCCCTGCTAACAGAATTTCAAGTCTGAGCTGGGCGATGATGATGAGTCAGTCAGTTCTGTTTGTAAAGTTACTCTTTAGACTATTTGTAATTCTAAGCTCAAACTGAAAGTAACAAACATTCACTTCATGGGTTAAAATAACTTTTATTATTGTGTTTTTCCAATAGAGGACATTGCAGCCTTGGATATTATTAAGAAACTGTATGAACAGACATTTTTTCGATTAAACAAAGTATGTAGCAAAAAATAGTCCAACATGTTTTCAATAAAAAAAAAGAAGATTAAAAAAATTACAATATGAAGTGTATGTTTTTATGTTTTACTCTGTCTCCTCTGAACAAGGAAGATCGCCCATTATTGACCATATTTTTAATTGTTACCCATAGTGATGCATGCTTGGTTTTTGGTCGACTGGTTGTTTGTTCGGATGGCTGAATGAAAAGATGAATGAGTGACTGAATGGATGGATGGTTTGTAACATACATACACAGTTGGCATGGCGGTAGGCCGATATTGAATCATCTGGTTTGTTGTACTCGCATGTATTTTAGAAGATTTAACTTGTAGTTGATTAACGAGTTGTTAGTTGTTTGTTTGTTGCACTATAGAACTGGAGTTATTAAATACTTGATGTTGTAATGCCTCAAATAGCCAAATTGAAACGAAGCATCATAGCATGTTTTTATTGTTGGTAAGTTGGTGTCGCTCAGATGGTGTTTAAAAAGCGTTTAATTCATCAGTAACAGTATTTAATAAGTTTAGATTTAAATGCAAAAATGTTTGCATATTCAAGCTCATGTATGCAAAAGTTTTGTATTTAGTACGAGTATGTGTGTATACGTATCATATGTACCAACTTGCATAGGAGTACGTACATACATACTTTGTGTATTGAAATATTATTATTTGCGTATTTAGAGCAAAGAAATTTTCTATAAATGGTTTGTTGTTTAAGAAATAAAATCTTGGAACACCATTTCTTAGTAAACGAGAAAAAACATTAAATTCAATTAAAGCACAAATTTGTCCACTCAGTCCTCTCTTAAAGAATCAAAGCTTTTAGATGTGTTTGATGCCTGAAATAGATAGGAATTAATGGGGCTTAAGGGTTGATTAAGTTAGCTGAAAATTGACAACACAGGAATTTTGCAATGAATTGAATCATCTCTCACACACTTACAGTTTATTCTTTGTGTTTACGTCTTTCTTGCAAGAGCTTAATTCCGCTTGTCAGCAAACTTATTTATTCTAGTTTTTAGAACTTGATCAACAACAAATACCGATAATAAAAATATTTAATTTCAAATAATTCTCAACTTGAAATCAAATTTCCTTGTGAGCTGGGGGTTGCTTTTAGAATTGCACTCATTAGACTCATGTGCTGTTTACAGGCTATAAGCAATACAACCGTCTAATATTTTTTTAAATAATTTCTTTTTCATAAAATTTTTTGAGATGATTGGCCTGTTCTCTTTCTATAAACAGCACATTATTTTTCTTAACTTTAATTTACCGTGGAAATAGTGTTTTCAGTAATTATTTACGAGTATTTAGCAGCAGTAATTTAATATCACAATAATTCCATAAATATGCAAGCCAGTCTCTAGTTGTTCTATTATTTTGTTTTCTGGATTTCTTTGTGCTCATCTTTCACAATCATCTCTTCAAATTTAATTTAAATTGTAAAGCGATAATGATGACGTTGTTTCCTTTTCAAGAAAACACTTTGTATTTCTGTATTCTTTTGCTAAATATGTAAAACAGCATTTGAAAAACTTTGTAATTTTTGATAAGACAGAAAATGAAAATTGAATTCTATTTGTGGCACTTGCAAACCGTAAAACTGTTTTCTTAGTATCCGGTTACACATTTAGCTAAAACATACACAACTTAAAAATTTAATGAATTACTTTTTTTTACAAATCTTAATACTTAACATATTATTATTTATTTATTTATTTAATATTAGAAATTAATTCTAAGATAAAATTTTTTAACGAGCACTGGTGAATTTGATCATTAGGTCCCAGGGTCTAAACAGGAATCGAATCTGCGACGCCCACTTTACAAGTACAGGACACTCAATTATTAATATTTCTATTGGCATTTTCTTTTTTAACAAAAAATGTTCCATACATTCTGTCTTCTAAGACTGTTTGTGTTCTATTGTAAAAACATTTAATAATTAAAATCAAAATCGCATCCAGTTCTCAACATGTTGCCTGTAAAAGATGGTACCTGGCCGTATTATCTCCTCCTTTATCTTTTGAATTATCCTTGGTCAATAGAATTTTCACTCAAAGGAGCCATTGTTGCGTTGACTGTTCATTTCCATTTATTCAAAATTCGCATCAGCGATGTTCGTGAGATGTTCAATTGTTAGACACGACGACGAGTCAAGGTTGATGGTTTTTCTGCCATACTATTCCGAACATCAGCAATGTTTTCCGCAGAACGAACTGGGGGAGCATGCACAAGTATTTTCACCTTTCCTACACATCCGGTTTGCTGAAATTTTGCGCACAATCTCCCGATTGTCTACACTTTTGGTCGATTATGCTGGCCAAAGTACACGAAATGCATTTTGATTTGAATTCGTATTTTCGTAAAAGGCAACTCTCTATGGCAAACACTGAAACAAAGAAATGCCAAATTAAGTTGGGCAAAAAACTTGACTTAAAGATGTGACTCACAGTTAACATCGTGTATTATGGTTGACCACCCTTTATAATTACTTAAATTTACTTTTGCTGTCAAATTGTCAATAACTATTAAATCACTGTATTACTCAACAAACAATTAATCTTTTGGTTTTTTTAATTTTCTAATTTTTTATTTCAATTAAAGGGTAATAAATTTGCAGTTTTTTGTGCTCTCGAAGTGAAGTGGCTAACCGGACTATTAAGTCACGATTTTCTTTTATATTTCTGTGTCTTCTTAAAAAAAAGACAAGGGCAACTTCCATAATGCAAAATAAAAATAAATTTAATTTTTTTTTATGAAATTATTTATATTACATACTGATTAAATTGATTTTGATTGAAAAATATATTTTCCACTCTACAGCCAATTATTTCGTACTATCTCTCTAAGCAACAACCAACTTGGAACTTGATGAGAAAACTCATAATAATCGATTTAAGAATAATAGAAAAGAAGATTAAGCTTTCAGCAATTTAGTGTCTGGATATCAGGAATAATAAAAAATAATTAAAGTTAAAGCTGTTTTATTGTTCTTGCTCTAGATTGACGTTACACTGAACAGCTGTATTTTGCTGAAAACCTAATTTTCTCTTATATTATTGTTGTGTCTCACTAGTAGTAGTACACAAATACGACAGAAGAGAACTATTGTAGCTGTCGATCTTTTGTGTCTGCTTGACATCAGAGAAACAAGCCGTGGCCAAAAATCGGCGGCGACGGCTTAATAAAAATATGTTCGGCTGCGGCTAAGCCAAACTAAATGGTGTGTTTTATAGACGTATAGAACTTTAAATTGCAATAAAACAACAATGGATTATTCGATTGACATGAATTTTATTTATCCGAAAGATAATCTTGTGGCATTACATTTTAAATATGATTTCTAGCATATGACCGCCACGGCTAGCTCGGATGTAGTCCAATCTGGACGTCCAATTTTTCCAACACCAAATGTGTCTTTCAATAAATCGATTGTGGCACGAGCTGTGTGACATGTTGCACCGTCTTGTTGGAACCACAGCTCCTGGACATCATGGTTGTTTAATTCAGGAATGAAAAAGTTAGTAATCATGGCTCTATACCGATCACCATTGACTGTAACGTTCTGGCCATCATCGTTTTTGAAGAAGTACAGACCAATGATTCCACCAGCCCATAAAGCACACCAAACAGTGCGGCAGTTTTGTTTGTTGACGTAGCCATTCAACCAGAAGTGCGCTTCATCGCTAAACAAAATTCGCTTATGAAAATCGGGAACAACGGCAATCTCGTTTTGGGCCCATTCGACGAATCTACGCCTTACTTGTTCAGGCGTGAGTCTATTCATGATGAATTGCCAAACCAAACTGAGAATAAATCACTTGACAGCTGTTAAATCGGTCGCCATCTTGAACAGTAATGCCAACTTAAAGTTCTATACGTCTATAAAAAATACCCTTTATGTTCGGCGGCGGCTAAGATCGGCTGAAACTCATTGACATTCACTTTAGAGGAGAAGTCGATAATACTAAAATTTTTTAAAAATTTTTCACTCTTACAATTAAATTCTAAAACTTAAAATCGGTTTGAACATAAGCCGATGATGGTTCCGGCGGCAGCGCGGCTTGTAAGAAAATATCGGAGGCGTGGCTGCTAACCGGCTGAGATACATGCTTGGCATATCATTTGTTTACATGCCATGATGATATTTTTTTATTTTAAATTTTAAACATCTCAACCTCCAAATGAATTACCCATTATTATGGGTAAATATTCTCATTTTCATATTTTATTTTACGTATATTTTCTAGTGTGCAACATGTAAATAATGAATTAATAATTTACTCGTATACAAACACATCGTGTTGGCCATGTTTGTTTCTAAACAACGTTAATTTATACTGGGATGTTAACATTTTTCTTTATGCAGATCAGATCAAAAGGAGGGAGGGGGGTGGGTAGAAAAGCAATAAAAATGTTTTTCATAACTTGATTAACTGGAAGAAAATGCTTTGAGTAAGTAAATTAATCTTCAGCAGAACAAAACAGTGGGAGTTGTAATTTTCTTTAGTAATTTAAGATTTACAATAAAATTGACAATTATTTACCCAGTTGGAAGTGGTTGTTATAGATTCAAATTCAGTGAAACTTGACTTGAAATTTCTTAATGCAAAAACATATTAATTATTTTACTAAAAAAAAGAAAAAGGAGAAAAAACGAATGATACTGATTTTAATTATCTAATTAATTATTTCAAGCTATGACGACGATTTTTTGTTCATATTTTGCCGTAATTGAATTTTTTGTTTTCCAAATTTTCAAATCGAATCGCATAGGATTTTCATTTAAAACAAAAAGTAATTTTGGCAAGTCAAAACAAATTCAAATATTATTTCACTATTTACCCACGTACATCTTGTTTACAGGGCTGGCTTTAAATTAAATAATTAATATTTGGGGTGTCAGCGCTGTCTACCTCTTACCTTATTCAACAGTTGCATATTAGCGACGACCAAAAAGTGAGTGAAAATAAATATGCCGAGCTAAATATGTTTTAACTTTTAAATATCTTTTCAGTATTTATGGCATATTTATCAAATATATGACAGATTTATAAATATGCTTAGGAGAATTATAAGTGCATGGGTACAAATATTCATATCATTTTAAAGGAGAGGTCGTCTAGATTTGTAATCTACCGACTAAATACTCAGAAGTTACTTTGGATTATTTTTAAAATTTAATTGAAATTTCCATATACCCCAGTGCTGTTGCTCTGAAGGATTTTAGCAACTTACGGACTAACCATAGAAGATTACGGGATGAGACACATATAATTTTAAAGGGAGATCGTCTAGATCTGTAATTGAAATTACTTTGGTTTGTCATGTTGGCTTAGTAAAATTAATTTTTCTTTTGTTTTTTTTATCGTTAAATAAAAAAAAAAAAAAAAAATTTTGTCTGAAGTGTGTTATGCAATTCTTATACCAATGAGAGCCTCCTTACCAGCAATACCACAATTTTATTAAAAAAGTTTCTAAATTTTGCTCTCACATGCAGAACATCCAGAAGTTGTATCAAGAATTGCAACGTGTGTTGCTTTTATAAGAAATTTAAACTTAAAATAAAGAGCTTCTCAGTTTACCTCACACATACGAGTACTTTAGATATTTCCTAAAGATATCGAATTTATAGTCGTTACTTACTAGTATATGTAATCATGCGATTAGCCATGATTAAGATAAAATTTGTCTGATTATGAATGAGTACTGAATAATAATAATGATGGTAGAAAAACCGTGTATTTTTCTCAAGAAAAATTTTTAAGTTGAAAGAAATTTGAATGATATGTAAAATATTTTGGTGTGAATTGTATTTGACAAACTTTACTGGAATCCGGTTTAAAGATAATTTTTTTCTCCAAATTATACCTGAAGTGCTATTCAATGATTCGTATCGTAAAAACAGGTATATCGATATTTTATCGAATTCAGTAAAATTTCGATGAAAATATTCTGCAATGATTATTTATGTTTTGTTAACTTCGTCGCAAACTGTATTGTGTGAGCTTTTTACCATTTCTCATTTTGCCAAGGTATTTAATCTGTAGGTTATATGCTTTCTGGAAGTGTTTTAACATTATCTGAACAATTTGTAGTTTTTATTTTATGATGCAAAACGGAAATTGCCAAAAGTACTAGGGTATGAGGAAATTTAAAAAAAATTTTTTTAAATACTCTTAAGAAATTTCTAAGTATTTGGGCAGTAGATTACAAATCTAGACAGCCTCCCTTTTAAAATGATATGTGTTTCATTAGGTCTCATGCATTAAGATATAAGGGTTTGGTCACAGTAGCCTTTATTCCTCAGAGACCACATATACGCTATTTTTGTACTAAGTGAACTTTTCAACGTTTTCTAAAAAATTTTACAAATACAATTGGGAGAATCTGTATTCCCAGGATGATAGCCCTATCCATTATGGTTGTTTTCCATTAGGTCTCATTCCCTGAGATCTCTCTATAAGCCTTTTAAATTGAGTACATATGTGAAGAATATGTATGGAAAATTTTTTCTATCGCATGCGATAGTTTTGAAATATTTATTTATCTTCACATACATTAAATTATAAGTTAAGAGAGAAAAAAAGGGGGAGAGCAATGGCATCTTAGGCCTTCAGCCTAAAAAAAAGTTGCGTATTAAGTTGATTTTAAAGCTAGATATCTCCTGGGTAGAAATTGTTTTTTTTTTTTTTTTTTTTTTTTTTTTTTTTTTTTTTTTTTTTAATGTAGTGTAACAAATTCAATTAATCTTTTTTTTTTTGTTTTATGCATTCAATTTAATAACCGATGACAGACTGCATGAACAACAATTAGCTGTGGCAACTATTCAATTTACATTTATTTTGAAGCGCAAATGAAAATAACGCCTGGTTTGTTAGAGGAACTGTGAAATCAACAATAATAAAAAGAGATTTTTGTTATGATTTCGTTTAAATTACATACATGGACTTTTTTGCTTAAATGTGAACAGTGAGTAATAGTACTCGTATTCAGAAGTCGTGTCTAAGAAAGTATCCGTACATACTTTTCGTACACTTTTTTTTTTTTTTTTTTTTAAACGTTAGTGTCGTTTTGGTATTTTTGTAAGTTGTTTGTCAGTTTGATAATTTAAGATTTTAAGTAGGCGTAAAATTGAATGCAAAATCCATAAAAACTTTTTTTTTTTTTTTAATTTCTAAGAAAGTAGGTGGCCAACAGCAACACCATCACTAACTGACTGTAACAGGGACAGGCAACTACTATCGCTTAACTATAGTATGAGTGCAACTACACTTATACTTACGTTATCGCTGAAAATTATTATATAAAACCATTTTTAAATGTTGGAGCATCAACTAAAGAAGGGGTAGGAATAGCCGTCCCCAGTTTTAATGTATTTTTAATATTTTAGTTTTTAGTTTTGACTACTGTCTGGAAATTTGCGTGCTGTACTGCAAGACAGTTGATTAAAACTAACAGACATGTTTATGCATGATATTAAAAGATAAAAAAAACTACCTTGCCACCTTCCATCCACAACATGCTGCTGCCACTGAATGCTTCTCATATATAACTTATTCCTTGTGCAATGAAATTTGCTTGTTTGTGTGTGAAAAGAAAGAGTTCAACTCATTTTAATGCAACAAGTGAATGTGTTTTTTTTATTCATCATCAGGTGACGATTATTTTAAATGCAGTCAGCTAGTCCAAAGGCTTGTAACATACTACTCGTACATGACAAGAATGGTCAGAATGACCATCTTTTTTTGTTGTGGACAAAATAAAAATGAAATTAAAAAATAAATAAAATTTATACTTTGTCTGTGTTAAGCAAAAGCTTAATATAAATTAAGTCTATCTACAAAAACCGAAATAAGTTTAATTTAATTTATTTTTAGAACTTTTACCTAAGGTAATTTAAATTTCCATATTTCGACAATTGTCTTACTAAAAATTTTAAGAGAATTAGAACTAAAGAAAACTCGTTTTATTATTTGAAACGGCCTCAACAAATTTTCATACAAAATTTCGATTAAAATATTTCTTCGTTTTTGTAATAAGACTTGTAAAAAGATATTCTCACATTTTTGATTTATAAACCATGTATGTCCTCATAGTTTGCTTGGTTTTTCGGCTTATGAGCAAGATTAACTTATGGAAGATTAAGTTATAGAAGTTCCACTGTCCTTGTCGTCTTGTTTTTGTAGTAAATAAAATTTCAGATGTAACTTATTCCCACAATAGGGTATTTTCTAATTCGCTTTAAACTGTTTTATTCATTGAAACTTTTACTTGTTATAATTCACTCTTTTTTTCCACTGACTGACACCCGCTATGTTTTCTTCTTTTTGCAACGTTTTTATTGATTTTGCTTTTTCCTCTAATTTTTTTTTTATAAATTGCAATGTTGCAGTATTTAAAAAAATAAATAAAATAAAATACAACATACTGAAAAAGTGTACATGATTTTTATTTTCTTTTTTAGTTAGATGAGTTTTATTTTTTATGTTGTTTCGTTATCCATGACTCCTCCGGTGAGAGCATTGAACGTCATTGGATAAAATGTGTTCCCATAAATAAAACAACACCAACTCACGCTTAATTTTTTTTCTAACTTCATTCGTATTCACTTTACAATTAAATTGTTAAATATTGTGTCTATTTTATGTACGTTGTTTTTTTTTGCAGTTTGTCTTTATAAAAGTCAGAAAAAAGAAAAAAAATCTTACTTTCATTTGGTCAGACATTTGATAAACAACATAAAGCTTAGTTGGACTTATTTTATTTTATTATAATTTTGTTTTCTGAAAGGAGTTGTTTTAAAGGTATAAAATGACGAAGGAACAAGTATTTTTTTAATTAGAAATTTAGAAAATCGGGGGCCAAATTATTCCATCCGATATATATATAATAGATCGCTTTCGAATTCCATAATTTGAGCTCAAAAAAACTCACAGTTTTTACATATTGAATTCTCAGTCTTTCTCGTTTACAATTTTTATAAGTTAAATATGTTTTAACGTAATCCATTACGTTTTTTTAGCAGTTGTAAATATTTTTTCAGTATTTATGGCATATTTACCGAATACGTCTTACGTTCCTTAATATTTCTAAATATATGTTTAGTATTTATGCTAAAATCCCTTAGAGCAACAGCACTGGGGTATATGGAAATTTCCAAAAATGTTTAAAAATAATCCAAAGTAATTTCTGAGCATTTGCGTAATAGATTACAAATCTGGACGACCTCCCCTTTAAAATGATGTGTCTGCCATCCCGTATTCTTCTATGGTTCGTCCGGACGTCACTAAAATCTCTCAGATCAAGCACACTGGGGTATATGGAAATATCAAAAATGTTTTAAAAATAGCCCAAAATAACTTCTGAGTATTTGGGAGGTAGATTACAAATCTAGATGACCTCCCCTTTAAAATGATCTTTTTGAGAAGTCAACGTATTTATGCATATTTGTACCCATGCGCTTATATATCTCCTAAGGATATCTATAAATATTTCATAAATACTAAAATGTTATTTAGAAACATTTAATGACGTAATGCGTATTTTGATAAATATGCTATAAATATTTAAAATAATTTTTCAAATACTAATTAACGTAACGGGTTACGTTAAAACATATTTAACTCGGCATATTTATCTTCACTCACTTTTTTCAGTTCAGACTCTACAAAATCAAATGCAGTTCCTTAAATTGCTTTAGAACAGCCAACATATTTTTTCGTTCTAAGATCTGCCTAGAGGATTGCTGCTGGCTGTATGATATTTCCTGCCTAACCAATTTTCTGACAAAAATTAGTCAGTGGTAGTTTTAGTAAGACGGCGTCTATATCTTATTAAAATCAGCGTTAATTAATTTTTTTTAATTGTACTTATACCACTTAAAAAAAAACCAATTCAATTCTTGCTGGGTATTGGTGAAAATTGTAATAAATAAGTTTACTCTATAATCTTGCATTATATTCTTTCTTGAAATTTCATAAAGTCACTGCAAAGGCTTGATTTTTTTTATCATTTACTACTTTTTTTTTTAAAAATCAACGTTTTGTTATTTTCTCCCATCAATTTTCCCTCAACAATTAGCTGTTTGTCACCTCTGCTTTCGACAGTTTTTATTATTATTTAAAAAAAAATTTTTAATAACTGGAATTAATTTGTTAAGCGCTCGGCTTAATTGTTTTATAATGTTTATATAAAACACTAAGATAAATAAACAAAACTTACTGATAAACCGATTTGAGAAAAGTGCAAACACATTTCTATATGAATGGGAGGCGGTTAAAATTAGTCTGTAGTTTAATTATAAACTTTCAAACACTGAAGCGAATAATTTAAAATGATTGCACTAAAGTAACACAATTTGTGTGTAGATGGTTTAAAATGATAGATAGTTAACTTTGGCTTAATTCTAGAATACAGTAATTTCTTTAATTATTTTAAAGATAGAGAGCAGCTAACAGAGTTGTTGCTTGTAATATAAGTTTCTGTAAAGAGACTACTGGAAATAATGTAGATTTAAAATACGGTATTGAGTAGCATCTAATACTATCGTTTGTGCAGAGTGTTCTAACTGAAGTACTAAATTATTTTATTTTGTGCTTTATAATGGGTGTAATTATTCATTTCGTCCTGCGATTGCGTTAAGCATTTTTTTGTGCGGAAGCAAAATTTGCAATTATTCATTCCGTTGTTGCTGTATTCTTCCGCAAATGCGGTATCGTTTCTACCGTGGCGATATTTCCATATTATTGATTTCATATTATACGAGGTATGATCAAAAAATAACCGTTGCTTTCAATTTTTTCAAAAAGTATTTATTTATTCATCAATAACTATCTTGTCCCCTTCAAAGTATTCCCCCTCAGATGCCAGCGTTTTTTCCAATCCTCGAAACACTTCTGAAACGCGCTTTTTGGTATCGCCAACAGCTCCTGTTTCGATTTTTTTTATCTCTTCAATCGTAGCAAAACGCTTTCCTTTCATCGGTGTCTTCAGTTTCAGGTAAGAGGAAAAAGTCAGCGGGGGCCAAGTCCGGTGAATACGGTGGTTGAGGCATGATTACAGTGTTGTTTTTGGCAAAAAAAATTACGAACAAGCGACGATTTTTTTAGTCAAAATTCAAAACTTTTGGAACAAACTTCGCTGCCATATGCTTAATGCCCAAGATATCTGAAAAAATTCCATGGCATGAGCTGAACGATATGCCAAAATCATCAGCAACCTCTCTAATAGTGATTCGACAATTATCCAAAATCATTTTCTTCACTGCTTCAATGTTTTCATCGGTTGTTGACGTGCTCTGATATACCAACATAAAAAAAAAAATGCGAAAATCGAACATACGTACCTCTTGAAAATTGAAAATAACGGTTATTTTTTGATCATACGTCGTAGATAAATTTCTACATTTCGCTTCCGCTTAATATTTTCACACGGAAAGTAAACAAAAAGAAGAAAAAATAAAAAATTTCGCTAAAATAAAATGTGTTTTAACCTAATTTGTATTATTTTTCGAAAATATTTTTATTTTATTTATTAAAAATTAATTTTCAGTTTGTTTATTCAAACTTTATTTATGAAATTTTTTTCTTATCAACAACAGCTGACACAATTACACAATTCATTCACAATACACAACTTTTTAATTCACAATTAAATGACACAATTCAATATAATGAAATATTTGCGAAAGAATCAATAATAACAATTTGTATATTAATAAAGGGTCCGCCATCGAACGTTTTTTTTCAACTAGTGATTATTTCGTGAATGGTAACACTTAGCTCATGTCTGATTTGACAGATAATTAGTTTTATCCTTCCGCTAAAAGAATATGGTTGTGTTTTCGCTTCGCTAAGTGGGCCTGCGATCGACTTACAGAAGATGCCGATTTTGCCAAAAAAATCATCTTTTCAGATGAAGCTCATTTTGATCTTGGCGGGTATGTAAACAAGCAAAATTGTCGCATTTGGGGCACAGAAAACCCGCACTCATACATTGAAAAGCCTACGCACCCAAAACGAGTTCAGAAGCACAATTGGGCCATTTTTCTTCGAAAATGAGCAAGGAGTGGCCGTTAGTCAATGGCGATCGTTATCGGGCCATGTTGAACGAATTTTTGTTTACTAAAATTTAAGAGTAGGATATTTGGCGGACCCTATATATTTCTTTCCGCTAAATTTTCGTTTCCATGCGGAATCAATAATACCAGTCAATATTTTAAGTAAGTTTATATTTTCCATACTTGAGCAATTTATAACAGTATTCAGCCGTAAACTATAAAATATTTTATTTCATAATCCGTCTTTTCAATATTTTCTAATTGCAAATTTTATTAAACTTGTCCATTAATATGAATGCATATCTAATGTTTTTAAATGGATTTATAATTTTATGTTAGACTCTTTCTATTTTCCTATTTTTTTCTTTTTTTTTTTTATAAAACTGCAATTATAATCTTTGGTACTCGCATACAGACATATTTGCTTTCATGACTTTTTGACATTATAAACGCATTTTGTAATATTTCCAGCGGAAGCTGAATATTTTAGAAAGTGTTTGTATGCTTTAACTAAATACTTACTTGCTAAGCTGCAAGGCTTAAAATGATTTTTAATATTTTTGTTTTGACAAAAACTTTTTCCAAAATAACTTTATGACTGTTGACTTTATTTTATTATTATTTCCGTATGAATTGCTCCTTTCGTTGTTATTTTATTCATTCCGAAATGAGTTTATTATTCAAACTTTAAACAAATCACAAATGAATGAATGAAATTTCGTTTTCAAAATGTATGTACGAGTAATTACTACTTCTTGCAAACTTATGACTTAATACTAAAAGGATAAAAATGTGTATGATGACAATTTGCTATTAGTTAGTTGGTTTTAGTTTATTTATCTTTGTATGTAAAAAAGAAAATGCAATTTTTCATAATACAAAAAACCGGCGATGATTATAACAATAATGATGTAAAGTGACTAAAAAAAATTAACGCACAATTTCAGACAGCTTGTTTATCTTGTTTACAAAAGTACTTGAAATAATAATAATAAAAAATAAAAATTATGAAATATAAAGTAGCAATTCCTCAATTTGGAGGTACTAAAAATTGATCATTTGGACCCAATTCACAATAAAATTATACTGAGTTTAGATAATCTGTGTGATAAGAAATCATAGACGGAAATTAAAATTCCCGTCGTTGCTATCAGAAGCATAGCGTCTCAAAAGAGTTCTTACATTCCAGGTTTCAAGTCGAGTCTGTTTTTTCATGCTGAAAGTCGTCACAGAACATCAAATTGTTTTTGTTTTGGTTTCTGTAATCGTTTTATTTAAGATTTAATAGCTAATTACACTTCTCCACCCGATCCTGGTGCTGGGACTGTCAGTATGTCTCCAAGCCGACATTCGACAGAACCTCGTTAGTATTAACCAAATCTATTTTGGTGATGGACAGTGGGTGATATTGTTAATTGGATTGGTTATGTACTCGTATACAAATATGCGTTTTATTTGTATTCGCTTCACTTTCCTTTAGACCTTTGGGGGTCTAATAATATTATTTAAAGACATTATAGTCATTTTGCATAATGAAATTTTATTTAAAACTGAGGCAGATATAAGAAAAAAAGGGTAGTGTTTTCAAGCTTGAGATCGAAGTTATAATTATTTATTTTTATATCGAAATGTTGTTTCAACTTTGTGTAGTTTTTTCAACAATAAGCCGAATTAAGAACAAACTGACTTGTTGTCGCACTTAACTTAATTACTATGTTATAGTGGGGGCGATATATTCCACAATTAACGAGATGGCAATGAAAACAATACCGTCTGCTAGAATCGAAATAATTTTTAAAGTTTTAATTCTATAAATTAAGTGGTTTTTCTATATTTTAATAAATAAATAAATAAATGTGTCTGAAGATAAATACGTCTTGTTAAATACG
Organism: Thelaira solivaga; assembly: GCA_947397855.1. NCBI lineage: Eukaryota > Metazoa > Arthropoda > Insecta > Diptera > Tachinidae > Thelaira > Thelaira solivaga. Next base: position 53,696,633 of record OX377613.1, on the reverse strand, counting down.
TTTTTTTTTAAATATCGCATGCGATAAAAAAAATTCCATACATATTCTTCACAAATGTACTGGATTTAAAAGGGTTTATAGAGCGATGAATCCATTCTGGCCGAACTCTTCTATCTCAAGGAATGGGACTTAACAACCACAATGGATAGGGCTATGTATGAAATTTTTTTTATCGCATGCGATATTAAAAAAAACGTATTTAACTAGACGTTATAATAATAAATTAAGCAAATAATTTTGATACAAGTTGGTTTCTACTGCTGGTACTCTACTCGTTTTTAAAACTGCTGTATAGAATTGAATATCAATTTGTAAAATTAAATTTTTTAGTTATATTTTTTGCTCTTTGCTCTTTGTTATTTTGTGAAATCAAAATTTTAAATTTTTAAAAAATCAAAAAAAGAATACAAATAAAAAAAATATATTAATTTTAATTTTTGTTAAAAGCGGAGGGTTGCATAATGTGTATGATAAATACAGGAATACTTTTTCAAGTCACTATACGAATATTATAATTGCATAAACCAACTGATTAATACAACCATATTGTAAAGTAGCAGCAACAATAATAACTACAACAAAGACTTTTTTAATAATGTTGTCAGTTTAATACGTTTAACAGTCACACGGACAAATGGCCGCAACAAACATTCACACGAATACCACACATACATCTAAAAGTAAACATTAATAAACTTTAAAATCATAAGATGGCGTTACAAAAAGTTTAACCACTAAAAATAATATTTAAGCAAAAATCAAAAAGACATGCACGCAATTGTTAAATAAAATCATTTAAGTTTAAAAGCAACAACAACAAAACCATATTTGTTGTGTGTTAAGATTAAAAAAAAATAAAAGAACGGAAAATAAAAAGAAAATGAAAGAAAAACACATATTCAGTGTGCGGTACATACATGTACACCATCCCTCTCCAAGCATACTCGCTTCAATATTTCTATCGTAACATGAAATACAGTACTTGCTGACTTGACTATAAAATGTTATTCATTTTTTAAATGAAAACGAAATCGTTATTAATTTGATGTCAGCTATCAGACGGGATTTGTTGTGAACGAATTATAATCTTAAATTGTCGGCAAATAATTAAACGCTTAACAAAAAAGTCTATATCACAGCATAAGCGCTTTAGGACTTTTCTAAAAAAAAAACTGTAAAGCGATTCGTTCACTTAACTAACGATTCCCTAGTAGTAGTTAAACTAATCATAACATATCAATCTAGAGAGCTTTTATACTTGGCAAGTGACTTGCGCAAGTCTCTTGCGCAACTTCTTGTTAAGGGAAAGAGAATTTTTACTTTTTCAGTATACACTTGCCTGTACTAGGCAATTCGTTTTGTTGTTTAAATTTGTGTGCCTGTTTATGTTTTAGATTTGTTGTATTTTGTGTTGTTTTGTGAGTTGTTTACATATAAAAAATTTTTAAAAAAAAATTAAAAATTTTAATCAAAAGAAAACCAAAAAAGAAAAAGTAAATGTTTGTAATGAGAACGGTTGGACAAGTTCAAAAGGAAATATAAAAATATTAAAAACTTACTTACAGAAGTCACTTTAAGGGCCATTATTACAACAGAAGTAAGATGTTATCGGACAGATAAATGGTTTTTGGTTATTACTTTAGGCAAAAAGAGTATGATAATCTAAAGACATGCTTGTGTTCCCCATAACTTTTAACATTAACATTAACTTCAAGCATTTAAAGTTGCCACATTTTCGATTTAGATTCGATATGGCAACTTCAGAAGCCATAGACATTGTAAAATAAAACAAAACAATTACACAATAAAACAACAATTATTAAAATAAAATTTTAAAAGTATAGAATTTGTTAAATAGTTGAAAAATAATTATCGAAAGCAGACATGCCGTTGCCAGTAACGAAAAGTAATCGGTATTCACAGCAGTAGTGCTACATTACAAATAATACAATATTTCTCTTATGGAGAACTTGTAAGAAGGGAAAAAAGTTATTGGTCACTTTATCAGTTAATTTAACTAAAGTTAATTATAGCTATCTGAGACCTTATAAGTAAGATGTAATAATAGCCCTAAGTGTGAAAGGGCTCCTATTTAATAAATTCTTGTCAATAATAATAATAAACAAGTTGAACGCTCAAGTTGGTTCTTTTCTTTTAAAAGTGTGCGAAGAAGCACAAGACAGCAAATGAATATCTTTTGAGCAACAATTGATGAGACATCCAATTCTGCAAATAATCCGTGATATCTCCCATGCTTGCCCTTAATACCCAACACCAAAAATGTGCTTTTGAGCTAATACTTCTACAAAATTATATAGAAATCAAGTGATAACATTTTTAAGCCTGTAAAGCTTATAATGTGTGTGAAGTTATATTTTAAAATATAAATCCCAAGACACAAACCATTTCAATTTACAGTGCTCTGTTAAACTGTTAACATAGCTCTGTTAAATAAATAAAACTGGGGTTGCTTCACTAAAACTGAAATAATTAGTAAGTTGTAGAACAAAATGGACCAGGAAAAATGGAACAGCTTACCTAGGCTCCAACCTTTCCAAAAAAGGCAAACAAACGGAAAAAAAATTGCACAGAGGGCGAAATTTTCAATTTTTAAAATTTTATATTTTCGGGGATGAGCCCATTTTCCATGGAAACGGAAGAGAGTGGGCGAACCAAACTAGTTGGGTTTTATGGACTAGGTGTACCTCTATTATAATCCATAGTCAGTATATCTAACAGAGCGTGTTGGAAAAAAATATAACAAATTTTCCAAATTTTAAAATATGAAATTTCTCTGAGGGATGGGCCCATTTCCATGGAAATGGAAGAGAGTGGGCGAACCAAACTAGTTGGGTTTTATGGACTAGGTTTACCTCTATTATAATCCATAGTCAGTATATCTAACAGAGCGTGTTGGAAAAAAATATAACAAATTTTCCAAATTTTAAAATATGAAATTGCTCTAAGGGATGAGCCCATTTTCCATTAAAACGGGAGAGAGTGGGCGAACCAAACTAGTTGGGTTTTATGGACTAGGTGTACCTCTATTATAATCCATAGTCAGTATATCTAACAGAGCGTGTTGGAAAAAAATATAACAAATTTTCCAAATTTTAAAATATGAAATTGCTCTAAGGGATGAGCCCATTTTCCATGGAAACGGGAGAGAGTGGGCGAACCAAACTAGTTGGGTTTTATGGACTAGGTGTACCTCTATTATAATCCATAGTCAGTATATCTAACAGAGCGTGTTGGAAAAAAATATAACAAATTTTCCAAATTTTAAAATATGAAATTTCTCTGAGGGATGGGCCCATTTCCATGGAAACGGAAGAGAGTGGGCGAACCAAACTAGTTGGGTTTTATGGACTAGGTGTACCTCTATTATAATCCATAGTCAGTATATCTAACAGAGCGTGTTGGAAAAAAATATAACAAATTTTCCAAATTTTAAAATATGAAATTTCTCTGAGGGATGGGCCCATTTCCATGGAAATGGAAGAGAGTGGGCGAACCAAACTAGTTGGGTTTTATGGACTAGGTGTACCTCTATTATAATCCATAGTCAGTATATCTAACAGAGCGTGTTGGAAAAAAATATAACAAATTTTCCAAATTTTAAAATATGAAATTGCTCTAAGGGATGAGCCCATTTTCCATGGAAACGGGAGAGAGTGGGCGAACCAAACTAGTTGGGTTTTATGGACTAGGTGTACCTCTATTATAATCCATAGTCAGTATATCTAACAGAGCGTGTTGGAAAAAAATATAACAAATTTTCCAAATTTTAAAATATGAAATTGCTCTAAGGGATGAGCCCATTTTCCATGGAAACGGGAGAGAGTGGGCGAACCAAACTAGTTGGGTTTTATGGACTAGGTGTACCTCTATTATAATCCATAGTCAGTATATCTAACAGAGCGTGTTGGAAAAAAATATAACAAATTTTCCAAATTTTAAAATATGAAATTGCTCTAAGGGATGAGCCCATTTTCCATGGAAATGGGAGAGAGTGGGCGAACCAAACTAGTTGGGTTTTATGGACTAGGTTTACCTCTATTATAATCCATAGTCAGTATATCTAACAGAGCGTGTTGGAAAAAAATATAACAAATTTTCCAAATTTTAAAATATGAAATTGCTCTAAGGGATGAGCCCATTTTCCATGGAAACGGGAAAGAGTGGGCGAACCAAACTAGTTGGGTTTTATGGACTAGGTGTACCTCTATTATAATCCATAGTCAGTATATCTAACAGAGCGTGTTGGAAAAAAATATAACAAATTTTCCAAATTTTAAAATATGAAATTGCTCTAAGGGATGAGCCCATTTTCCATGGAAATGGGAGAGAGTGGGCGAACCAAACTAGTTGGGTTTTATGGACTAGGTGTACCTCTATTATAATCCATAGTCAGTATATCTAACAGAGCGTGTTGGAAAAAAATATAACAAATTTTCCAAATTTTAAAATATGAAATTGCTCTAAGGGATGAGCCCATTTTCCATGGAAACGGGAGAGAGTGGGCGAACCAAACTAGTTGGGTTTTATGGACTAGGTGTACCTCTATTATAATCCATAGTCAGTATATCTAACAGAGCGTGTTGGAAAAAAATATAACAAATTTTCCAAATTTTAAAATATGAAATTTCTCTGAGGGATGGGCCCATTTCCATGGAAACGGAAGAGAGTGGGCGAACCAAACTAGTTGGGTTTTATGGACTAGGTGTACCTCTATTATAATCCATAGTCAGTATATCTAACAGAGCGTGTTGGAAAAAAATATAACAAATTTTCCAAATTTTAAAATATGAAATTTCTCTGAGGGATGGGCCCATTTCCATGGAAACGGAAGAGAGTGGGCGAACCAAACTAGTTGGGTTTTATGGACTAGGTGTACCTCTATTATAATCCATAGTCAGTATATCTAACAGAGCGTGTTGGAAAAAAATATAACAAATTTTCCAAATTTTAAAATATGAAATTTCTCTGAGGGATGGGCCCATTTCCATGGAAATGGAAGAGAGTGGGCGAACCAAACTAGTTGGGTTTTATGGACTAGGTGTACCTCTATTATAATCCATAGTCAGTATATCTAACAGAGCGTGTTGGAAAAAAATATAACAAATTTTCCAAATTTTAAAATATGAAATTTCTCTGAGGGATGGGCCCATTTCCATGGAAACGGAAGAGAGTGGGCGAACCAAACTAGTTGGGTTTTATGGACTAGGTGTACCTCTATTATAATCCATAGTCAGTATATCTAACAGAGCGTGTTGGAAAAAAATATAACAAATTTTCCAAATTTTAAAATATGAAATTTCTCTGAGGGATGGGCCCATTTCCATGGAAATGGAAGAGAGTGGGCGAACCAAACTAGTTGGGTTTTATGGACTAGGTGTACCTCTATTATAATCCATAGTCAGTATATCTAACAGAGCGTGTTGGAAAAAAATATAACAAATTTTCCAAATTTTAAAATATGAAATTTCTCTGAGGGATGGGCCCATTTCCATGGAAACGGAAGAGAGTGGGCGAACCAAACTAGTTGGGTTTTATGGACTAGGTGTACCTCTATTATAATCCATAGTCAGTATATCTAACAGAGCGTGTTGGAAAAAAATATAACAAATTTTCCAAATTTTAAAATATGAAATTTCTCTGAGGGATGGGCCCATTTCCATGGAAATGGAAGAGAGTGGGCGAACCAAACTAGTTGGGTTTTATGGACTAGGTGTACCTCTATTATAATCCATAGTCAGTATATCTAACAGAGCGTGTTGGAAAAAAATATAACAAATTTTCCAAATTTTAAAATATGAAATTTCTCTGAGGGATGGGCCCATTTCCATGGAAACGGAAGAGAGTGGGCGAACCAAACTAGTTGGGTTTTATGGACTAGGTGTACCTCTATTATAATCCATAGTCAGTATATCTAACAGAGCGTGTTGGAAAAAAATATAACAAATTTTCCAAATTTTAAAATATGAAATTTCTCTGAGGGATGGGCCCATTTCCATGGAAATGGAAGAGAGTGGGCGAACCAAACTAGTTGGGTTTTATGGACTAGGTGTACCTCTATTATAATCCATAGTCAGTATATCTAACAGAGCGTGTTGGAAAAAAATATAACAAATTTTCCAAATTTTAAAATATGAAATTTCTCTGAGGGATGGGCCCATTTCCATGGAAACGGAAGAGAGTGGGCGAACCAAACTAGTTGGGTTTTATGGACTAGGTGTACCTCTATTATAATCCATAGTCAGTATATCTAACAGAGCGTGTTGGAAAAAAATATAACAAATTTTCCAAATTTTAAAATATGAAATTTCTCTGAGGGATGGGCCCATTTCCATGGAAACGGAAGAGAGTGGGCGAACCAAACTAGTTGGGTTTTATGGACTAGGTGTACCTCTATTATAATCCATAGTCAGTATATCTAACAGAGCGTGTTGGAAAAAAATATAACAAATTTTCCAAATTTTAAAATATGAAATTTCTCTGAGGGATGGGCCCATTTCCATGGAAACGGAAGAGAGTGGGCGAACCAAACTAGTTGGGTTTTATGGACTAGGTGTACCTCTATTATAATCCATAGTCAGTATATCTAACAGAGCGTGTTGGAAAAAAATATAACAAATTTTCCAAATTTTAAAATATGAAATTTCTCTGAGGGATGGGCCCATTTCCATGGAAACGGAAGAGAGTGGGCGAACCAAACTAGTTGGGTTTTATGGACTAGGTGTACCTCTATTATAATCCATAGTCAGTATATCTAACAGAGCGTGTTGGAAAAAAATATAACAAATTTTCCAAATTTTAAAATATGAAATTTCTCTGAGGGATGGGCCCATTTCCATGGAAACGGAAGAGAGTGGGCGAACCAAACTAGTTGGGTTTTATGGACTAGGTGTACCTCTATTATAATCCATAGTCAGTATATCTAACAGAGCGTGTTGGAAAAAAATATAACAAATTTTCCAAATTTTAAAATATGAAATTTCTCTGAGGGATGGGCCCATTTCCATGGAAACGGAAGAGAGTGGGCGAACCAAACTAGTTGGGTTTTATGGACTAGGTGTACCTCTATTATAATCCATAGTCAGTATATCTAACAGAGCGTGTTGGAAAAAAATATAACAAATTTTCCAAATTTTAAAATATGAAATTTCTCTGAGGGATGGGCCCATTTCCATGGAAACGGAAGAGAGTGGGCGAACCAAACTAGTTGGGTTTTATGGACTAGGTGTACCTCTATTATAATCCATAGTCAGTATATCTAACAGAGCGTGTTGGAAAAAAATATAACAAATTTTCCAAATTTTAAAATATGAAATTTCTCTGAGGGATGGGCCCATTTCCATGGAAACGGAAGAGAGTGGGCGAACCAAACTAGTTGGGTTTTATGGACTAGGTGTACCTCTATTATAATCCATAGTCAGTATATCTAACAGAGCGTGTTGGAAAAAAATATAACAAATTTTCCAAATTTTAAAATATGAAATTTCTCTGAGGGATGGGCCCATTTCCATGGAAACGGAAGAGAGTGGGCGAACCAAACTAGTTGGGTTTTATGGACTAGGTGTACCTCTATTATAATCCATAGTCAGTATATCTAACAGAGCGTGTTGGAAAAAAATATAACAAATTTTCCAAATTTTAAAATATGAAATTTCTCTGAGGGATGGGCCCATTTCCATGGAAACGGAAGAGAGTGGGCGAACCAAACTAGTTGGGTTTTATGGACTAGGTGTACCTCTATTATAATCCATAGTCAGTATATCTAACAGAGCGTGTTGGAAAAAAATATAACAAATTTTCCAAATTTTAAAATATGAAATTTCTCTGAGGGATGGGCCCATTTCCATGGAAACGGAAGAGAGTGGGCGAACCAAACTAGTTGGGTTTTATGGACTAGGTGTACCTCTATTATAATCCATAGTCAGTATATCTAACAGAGCGTGTTGGAAAAAAATATAACAAATTTTCCAAATTTTAAAATATGAAATTTCTCTGAGGGATGGGCCCATTTCCATGGAAACGGAAGAGAGTGGGCGAACCAAACTAGTTGGGTTTTATGGACTAGGTGTACCTCTATTATAATCCATAGTCAGTATATCTAACAGAGCGTGTTGGAAAAAAATATAACAAATTTTCCAAATTTTAAAATATGAAATTTCTCTGAGGGATGGGCCCATTTCCATGGAAACGGAAGAGAGTGGGCGAACCAAACTAGTTGGGTTTTATGGACTAGGTGTACCTCTATTATAATCCATAGTCAGTATATCTAACAGAGCGTGTTGGAAAAAAATATAACAAATTTTCCAAATTTTAAAATATGAAATTTCTCTGAGGGATGGGCCCATTTCCATGGAAACGGAAGAGAGTGGGCGAACCAAACTAGTTGGGTTTTATGGACTAGGTGTACCTCTATTATAATCCATAGTCAGTATATCTAACAGAGCGTGTTGGAAAAAAATATAACAAATTTTCCAAATTTTAAAATATGAAATTTCTCTGAGGGATGGGCCCATTTCCATGGAAACGGAAGAGAGTGGGCGAACCAAACTAGTTGGGTTTTATGGACTAGGTGTACCTCTATTATAATCCATAGTCAGTATATCTAACAGAGCGTGTTGGAAAAAAATATAACAAATTTTCCAAATTTTAAAATATGAAATTTCTCTGAGGGATGGGCCCATTTCCATGGAAACGGAAGAGAGTGGGCGAACCAAACTAGTTGGGTTTTATGGACTAGGTGTACCTCTATTATAATCCATAGTCAGTATATCTAACAGAGCGTGTTGGAAAAAAATATAACAAATTTTCCAAATTTTAAAATATGAAATTTCTCTGAGGGATGGGCCCATTTCCATGGAAACGGAAGAGAGTGGGCGAACCAAACTAGTTGGGTTTTATGGACTAGGTGTACCTCTATTATAATCCATAGTCAGTATATCTAACAGAGCGTGTTGGAAAAAAATATAACAAATTTTCCAAATTTTAAAATATGAAATTTCTCTGAGGGATGGGCCCATTTCCATGGAAACGGAAGAGAGTGGGCGAACCAAACTAGTTGGGTTTTATGGACTAGGTGTACCTCTATTATAATCCATAGTCAGTATATCTAACAGAGCGTGTTGGAAAAAAATATAACAAATTTTCCAAATTTTAAAATATGAAATTTCTCTGAGGGATGGGCCCATTTCCATGGAAACGGAAGAGAGTGGGCGAACCAAACTAGTTGGGTTTTATGGACTAGGTGTACCTCTATTATAATCCATAGTCAGTATATCTAACAGAGCGTGTTGGAAAAAAATATAACAAATTTTCCAAATTTTAAAATATGAAATTTCTCTGAGGGATGGGCCCATTTCCATGGAAACGGAAGAGAGTGGGCGAACCAAACTAGTTGGGTTTTATGGACTAGGTGTACCTCTATTATAATCCATAGTCAGTATATCTAACAGAGCGTGTTGGAAAAAAATATAACAAATTTTCCAAATTTTAAAATATGAAATTTCTCTGAGGGATGGGCCCATTTCCATGGAAACGGAAGAGAGTGGGCGAACCAAACTAGTTGGGTTTTATGGACTAGGTGTACCTCTATTATAATCCATAGTCAGTATATCTAACAGAGCGTGTTGGAAAAAAATATAACAAATTTTCCAAATTTTAAAATATGAAATTTCTCTGAGGGATGGGCCCATTTCCATGGAAACGGAAGAGAGTGGGCGAACCAAACTAGTTGGGTTTTATGGACTAGGTGTACCTCTATTATAATCCATAGTCAGTATATCTAACAGAGCGTGTTGGAAAAAAATATAACAAATTTTCCAAATTTTAAAATATGAAATTTCTCTGAGGGATGGGCCCATTTCCATGGAAACGGAAGAGAGTGGGCGAACCAAACTAGTTGGGTTTTATGGACTAGGTGTACCTCTATTATAATCCATAGTCAGTATATCTAACAGAGCGTGTTGGAAAAAAATATAACAAATTTTCCAAATTTTAAAATATGAAATTTCTCTGAGGGATGGGCCCATTTCCATGGAAACGGAAGAGAGTGGGCGAACCAAACTAGTTGGGTTTTATGGACTAGGTGTACCTCTATTATAATCCATAGTCAGTATATCTAACAGAGCGTGTTGGAAAAAAATATAACAAATTTTCCAAATTTTAAAATATGAAATTTCTCTGAGGGATGGGCCCATTTCCATGGAAACGGAAGAGAGTGGGCGAACCAAACTAGTTGGGTTTTATGGACTAGGTGTACCTCTATTATAATCCATAGTCAGTATATCTAACAGAGCGTGTTGGAAAAAAATATAACAAATTTTCCAAATTTTAAAATATGAAATTTCTCTGAGGGATGGGCCCATTTCCATGGAAACGGAAGAGAGTGGGCGAACCAAACTAGTTGGGTTTTATGGACTAGGTGTACCTCTATTATAATCCATAGTCAGTATATCTAACAGAGCGTGTTGGAAAAAAATATAACAAATTTTCCAAATTTTAAAATATGAAATTTCTCTGAGGGATGGGCCCATTTCCATGGAAACGGAAGAGAGTGGGCGAACCAAACTAGTTGGGTTTTATGGACTAGGTGTACCTCTATTATAATCCATAGTCAGTATATCTAACAGAGCGTGTTGGAAAAAAATATAACAAATTTTCCAAATTTTAAAATATGAAATTTCTCTGAGGGATGGGCCCATTTCCATGGAAATGGAAGAGAGTGGGCGAACCAAACTAGTTGGGTTTTATGGACTAGGTGTACCTCTATTATAATCCATAGTCAGTATATCTAACAGAGCGTGTTGGAAAAAAATATAACAAATTTTCCAAATTTTAAAATATGAAATTTCTCTGAGGGATGGGCCCATTTCCATGGAAATGGAAGAGAGTGGGCGAACCAAACTAGTTGGGTTTTATGGACTAGGTGTACCTCTATTATAATCCATAGTCAGTATATCTAACAGAGCGTGTTGGAAAAAAATATAACAAATTTTCCAAATTTTAAAATATGAAATTTCTCTGAGGGATGGGCCCATTTCCATGGAAATGGAAGAGAGTGGGCGAACCAAACTAGTTGGGTTTTATGGACTAGGTGTACCTCTATTATAATCCATAGTCAGTATATCTAACAGAGCGTGTTGGAAAAAAATATAACAAATTTTCCAAATTTTAAAATATGAAATTTCTCTGAGGGATGGGCCCATTTCCATGGAAACGGAAGAGAGTGGGCGAACCAAACTAGTTGGGTTTTATGGACTAGGTGTACCTCTATTATAATCCATAGTCAGTATATCTAACAGAGCGTGTTGGAAAAAAATATAACAAATTTTCCAAATTTTAAAATATGAAATTTCTCTGAGGGATGGGCCCATTTCCATGGAAATGGAAGAGAGTGGGCGAACCAAACTAGTTGGGTTTTATGGACTAGGTGTACCTCTATTATAATCCATAGTCAGTATATCTAACAGAGCGTGTTGGAAAAAAATATAACAAATTTTCCAAATTTTAAAATATGAAATTTCTCTGAGGGATGGGCCCATTTCCATGGAAACGGAAGAGAGTGGGCGAACCAAACTAGTTGGGTTTTATGGACTAGGTGTACCTCTATTATAATCCATAGTCAGTATATCTAACAGAGCGTGTTGGAAAAAAATATAACAAATTTTCCAAATTTTAAAATATGAAATTTCTCTGAGGGATGGGCCCATTTCCATGGAAATGGAAGAGAGTGGGCGAACCAAACTAGTTGGGTTTTATGGACTAGGTGTACCTCTATTATAATCCATAGTCAGTATATCTAACAGAGCGTGTTGGAAAAAAATATAACAAATTTTCCAAATTTTAAAATATGAAATTTCTCTGAGGGATGGGCCCATTTCCATGGAAATGGAAGAGAGTGGGCGAACCAAACTAGTTGGGTTTTATGGACTAGGTGTACCTCTATTATAATCCATAGTCAGTATATCTAACAGAGCGTGTTGGAAAAAAATATAACAAATTTTCCAAATTTTAAAATATGAAATTTCTCTGAGGGATGGGCCCATTTCCATGGAAATGGAAGAGAGTGGGCGAACCAAACTAGTTGGGTTTTATGGACTAGGTGTACCTCTATTATAATCCATAGTCAGTATATCTAACAGAGCGTGTTGGAAAAAAATATAACAAATTTTCCAAATTTTAAAATATGAAATTTCTCTGAGGGATGGGCCCATTTCCATGGAAACGGAAGAGAGTGGGCGAACCAAACTAGTTGGGTTTTATGGACTAGGTGTACCTCTATTATAATCCATAGTCAGTATATCTAACAGAGCGTGTTGGAAAAAAATATAACAAATTTTCCAAATTTTAAAATATGAAATTTCTCTGAGGGATGGGCCCATTTCCATGGAAATGGAAGAGAGTGGGCGAACCAAACTAGTTGGGTTTTATGGACTAGGTGTACCTCTATTATAATCCATAGTCAGTATATCTAACAGAGCGTGTTGGAAAAAAATATAACAAATTTTCCAAATTTTAAAATATGAAATTTCTCTGAGGGATGGGCCCATTTCCATGGAAATGGAAGAGAGTGGGCGAACCAAACTAGTTGGGTTTTATGGACTAGGTGTACCTCTATTATAATCCATAGTCAGTATATCTAACAGAGCGTGTTGGAAAAAAATATAACAAATTTTCCAAATTTTAAAATATGAAATTTCTCTGAGGGATGGGCCCATTTCCATGGAAATGGAAGAGAGTGGGCGAACCAAACTAGTTGGGTTTTATGGACTAGGTGTACCTCTATTATAATCCATAGTCAGTATATCTAACAGAGCGTGTTGGAAAAAAATATAACAAATTTTCCAAATTTTAAAATATGAAATTGCTCTAAGGGATGAGCCCATTTTCCATGGAAACGGGAGAGAGTGGGCGAACCAAACTAGTTGGGTTTTATGGACTAGGTGTACCTCTATTATAATCCATAGTCAGTATATCTAACAGAGCGTGTTGGAAAAAAATATAACAAATTTTCCAAATTTTAAAATATGAAATTTCTCTGAGGGATGGGCCCATTTCCATGGAAACGGAAGAGAGTGGGCGAACCAAACTAGTTGGGTTTTATGGACTAGGTGTACCTCTATTATAATCCATAGTCAGTATATCTAACAGAGCGTGTTGGAAAAAAATATAACAAATTTTCCAAATTTTAAAATATGAAATTTCTCTGAGGGATGGGCCCATTTCCATGGAAATGGAAGAGAGTGGGCGAACCAAACTAGTTGGGTTTTATGGACTAGGTGTACCTCTATTATAATCCATAGTCAGTATATCTAACAGAGCGTGTTGGAAAAAAATATAACAAATTTTCCAAATTTTAAAATATGAAATTTCTCTGAGGGATGGGCCCATTTCCATGGAAATGGAAGAGAGTGGGCGAACCAAACTAGTTGGGTTTTATGGACTAGGTGTACCTCTATTATAATCCATAGTCAGTATATCTAACAGAGCGTGTTGGAAAAAAATATAACAAATTTTCCAAATTTTAAAATATGAAATTTCTCTGAGGGATGGGCCCATTTCCATGGAAATGGAAGAGAGTGGGCGAACCAAACTAGTTGGGTTTTATGGACTAGGTGTACCTCTATTATAATCCATAGTCAGTATATCTAACAGAGCGTGTTGGAAAAAAATATAACAAATTTTCCAAATTTTAAAATATGAAATTTCTCTGAGGGATGGGCCCATTTCCATGGAAACGGAAGAGAGTGGGCGAACCAAACTAGTTGGGTTTTATGGACTAGGTGTACCTCTATTATAATCCATAGTCAGTATATCTAACAGAGCGTGTTGGAAAAAAATATAACAAATTTTCCAAATTTTAAAATATGAAATTTCTCTGAGGGATGGGCCCATTTCCATGGAAATGGAAGAGAGTGGGCGAACCAAACTAGTTGGGTTTTATGGACTAGGTGTACCTCTATTATAATCCATAGTCAGTATATCTAACAGAGCGTGTTGGAAAAAAATATAACAAATTTTCCAAATTTTAAAATATGAAATTTCTCTGAGGGATGGGCCCATTTCCATGGAAATGGAAGAGAGTGGGCGAACCAAACTAGTTGGGTTTTATGGACTAGGTGTACCTCTATTATAATCCATAGTCAGTATATCTAACAGAGCGTGTTGGAAAAAAATATAACAAATTTTCCAAATTTTAAAATATGAAATTTCTCTGAGGGATGGGCCCATTTCCATGGAAATGGAAGAGAGTGGGCGAACCAAACTAGTTGGGTTTTATGGACTAGGTGTACCTCTATTATAATCCATAGTCAGTATATCTAACAGAGCGTGTTGGAAAAAAATATAACAAATTTTCCAAATTTTAAAATATGAAATTTCTCTGAGGGATGGGCCCATTTCCATGGAAATGGAAGAGAGTGGGCGAACCAAACTAGTTGGGTTTTATGGACTAGGTGTACCTCTATTATAATCCATAGTCAGTATATCTAACAGAGCGTGTTGGAAAAAAATATAACAAATTTTCCAAATTTTAAAATATGAAATTTCTCTGAGGGATGGGCCCATTTCCATGGAAACGGAAGAGAGTGGGCGAACCAAACTAGTTGGGTTTTATGGACTAGGTGTACCTCTATTATAATCCATAGTCAGTATATCTAACAGAGCGTGTTGGAAAAAAATATAACAAATTTTCCAAATTTTAAAATATGAAATTTCTCTGAGGGATGGGCCCATTTCCATGGAAACGGAAGAGAGTGGGCGAACCAAACTAGTTGGGTTTTATGGACTAGGTGTACCTCTATTATAATCCATAGTCAGTATATCTAACAGAGCGTGTTGGAAAAAAATATAACAAATTTTCCAAATTTTAAAATATGAAATTTCTCTGAGGGATGGGCCCATTTCCATGGAAATGGAAGAGAGTGGGCGAACCAAACTAGTTGGGTTTTATGGACTAGGTGTACCTCTATTATAATCCATAGTCAGTATATCTAACAGAGCGTGTTGGAAAAAAATATAACAAATTTTCCAAATTTTAAAATATGAAATTTCTCTGAGGGATGGGCCCATTTCCATGGAAACGGAAGAGAGTGGGCGAACCAAACTAGTTGGGTTTTATGGACTAGGTGTACCTCTATTATAATCCATAGTCAGTATATCTAACAGAGCGTGTTGGAAAAAAATATAACAAATTTTCCAAATTTTAAAATATGAAATTTCTCTGAGGGATGGGCCCATTTCCATGGAAACGGAAGAGAGTGGGCGAACCAAACTAGTTGGGTTTTATGGACTAGGTGTACCTCTATTATAATCCATAGTCAGTATATCTAACAGAGCGTGTTGGAAAAAAATATAACAAATTTTCCAAATTTTAAAATATGAAATTTCTCTGAGGGATGGGCCCATTTCCATGGAAACGGAAGAGAGTGGGCGAACCAAACTAGTTGGGTTTTATGGACTAGGTGTACCTCTATTATAATCCATAGTCAGTATATCTAACAGAGCGTGTTGGAAAAAAATATAACAAATTTTCCAAATTTTAAAATATGAAATTTCTCTGAGGGATGGGCCCATTTCCATGGAAATGGAAGAGAGTGGGCGAACCAAACTAGTTGGGTTTTATGGACTAGGTGTACCTCTATTATAATCCATAGTCAGTATATCTAACAGAGCGTGTTGGAAAAAAATATAACAAATTTTCCAAATTTTAAAATATGAAATTTCTCTGAGGGATGGGCCCATTTCCATGGAAATGGAAGAGAGTGGGCGAACCAAACTAGTTGGGTTTTATGGACTAGGTGTACCTCTATTATAATCCATAGTCAGTATATCTAACAGAGCGTGTTGGAAAAAAATATAACAAATTTTCCAAATTTTAAAATATGAAATTTCTCTGAGGGATGGGCCCATTTCCATGGAAACGGAAGAGAGTGGGCGAACCAAACTAGTTGGGTTTTATGGACTAGGTGTACCTCTATTATAATCCATAGTCAGTATATCTAACAGAGCGTGTTGGAAAAAAATATAACAAATTTTCCAAATTTTAAAATATGAAATTTCTCTGAGGGATGGGCCCATTTCCATGGAAATGGAAGAGAGTGGGCGAACCAAACTAGTTGGGTTTTATGGACTAGGTGTACCTCTATTATAATCCATAGTCAGTATATCTAACAGAGCGTGTTGGAAAAAAATATAACAAATTTTCCAAATTTTAAAATATGAAATTTCTCTGAGGGATGGGCCCATTTCCATGGAAACGGAAGAGAGTGGGCGAACCAAACTAGTTGGGTTTTATGGACTAGGTGTACCTCTATTATAATCCATAGTCAGTATATCTAACAGAGCGTGTTGGAAAAAAATATAACAAATTTTCCAAATTTTAAAATATGAAATTTCTCTGAGGGATGGGCCCATTTCCATGGAAACGGAAGAGAGTGGGCGAACCAAACTAGTTGGGTTTTATGGACTAGGTGTACCTCTATTATAATCCATAGTCAGTATATCTAACAGAGCGTGTTGGAAAAAAATATAACAAATTTTCCAAATTTTAAAATATGAAATTTCTCTGAGGGATGGGCCCATTTCCATGGAAATGGAAGAGAGTGGGCGAACCAAACTAGTTGGGTTTTATGGACTAGGTGTACCTCTATTATAATCCATAGTCAGTATATCTAACAGAGCGTGTTGGAAAAAAATATAACAAATTTTCCAAATTTTAAAATATGAAATTTCTCTGAGGGATGGGCCCATTTCCATGGAAATGGAAGAGAGTGGGCGAACCAAACTAGTTGGGTTTTATGGACTAGGTGTACCTCTATTATAATCCATAGTCAGTATATCTAACAGAGCGTGTTGGAAAAAAATATAACAAATTTTCCAAATTTTAAAATATGAAATTTCTCTGAGGGATGGGCCCATTTCCATGGAAATGGAAGAGAGTGGGCGAACCAAACTAGTTGGGTTTTATGGACTAGGTGTACCTCTATTATAATCCATAGTCAGTATATCTAACAGAGCGTGTTGGAAAAAAATATAACGAATTTTCCAAATTTTAAAATATGAAATTGCTCTGATGTGCGTGCTGTTAACTTAGTTTTTAACATTGCAGTTTTAAATATTTATTTTACATTTCTCTCGCTCAGACACTAGTTGTCAATAGAAAAAAAAATATAATGGGTACTGGTGTTAAGTTTCATGGCCATAGTAAAATAAATTCTCTTTAGGAATCTCAGTAAATCTTTCTCATACCCGTGGTTATATCGCCACATGAATTCAAGCAAGCCATATATTGCATATAAAAAATTTTTTAGAAGTCAAAAATAGTAGATGATATTATATAACTTTTTTTTTTTTTTTGATCTTTAAATTACCCCTTAATATAATTTTTAATTGTAAAAGTGGAAAACTTTACAATTATTTTTAATATATTATCGACTCCTTTTGGCTTCTTTAAAAATTTTTATATGTGGTTAGGTCTTTATTGAAATTGTATGACGATATATATTTTCATAAGCAAAAAAAAATATGAAAACAACCAAGAATAATACACACAAAAATACTTCACGATCATGACTTCCCGTTAGATGACGTATTTTGCTCATTGTTAAGGTTGCCATGTATATGAATCCCTAAGCTTTTTAAATTCTGTCTTTCAATGTTACACATATTCATTTGGATGATTAATTTATGACAATTTTTGAAAATATTTGCTGAATATGTACACATGCAATCTTTATTTTACCCTGTTTGTTTATTTTTATTTTTATTTTCATATTTATTATAAAAATGTTTTATATGGAAATATTATAATTTCGTCCCAACCAATGTATTTAATGTATTAGTGCTGGCAACCCTGCAATTAAAATGACTGACAAAAAAAAACTTAAAAAGAAAAAGAACACAAAAAACGTAAACATAAGTTGTGCAGTGGGCAAATGTAAAGAAAGCAGTAATTAAAAATCACGTGAGAAATTGTATTGAAATTAGTATATTTATTATGTGTTTCTAAAAAAGTGCTTATATTTTTTGACTATAGCTAGTGGAAAAGCTATATCCTTTTACAGTTTCCAAAAGATTAAGGAAAAAAGAAGCTTTGGATAATGCAAAATTAATTAATAGGATTTAGCAATTTCCGTACACCAAAATTGGGAGCAGTTCCGACCAAAGAGGCAAGCGATATTCGAAATGAAAAAAGGAAATTTAATAAAATAACAACGTAATGTGAAAAAATAGTTTAATTTTTTCCTATCATTTGAAGAATAAACTAATAATTTGCTCCACTGTAATTGTTCACATTACCAATAAGAATTTTTAGGTGTAAATTATTAGCCAATAGGAACACAGTTTGCCTGATGTGTATTTGATCATTCTTGAAAACAACCACTACTCTCACAATAATGAATGTATTAAAGGGCTGCACAAGCATACTTGAAAGTCACACAACACTACAAACGTGTATAATATATTAAAATAAACAGTGATTGTAAGCCATTTCAAGTATGCTTGTGCAGCCCTTTAGTACGTATTTTGTTTTTTGCAATCTTCAATTCTCTCAGTAATACATATTCATACACCAGTTTGTATTTTTGCATGTTGGCTAACAAAAAAAAAAAATGAAAAGCAGCCCTACACTCATAATAATGAATTTTGTTTTTGGCAAATTTATTTAAAAATTTTTTTGTACCATCCGAAATGTGTTTTTTTTTTTTAACAGAAGAATATCAAAAAGAAAAGGAGTAAATATACAATTTATGGGCATTCAATTAAAATTCACAAAACTGACTACTGTTTTTAATGTAGGGTAAAAAAATGAATTTTGTTTTTGCATAAAATGAAACTATATCAATTCACAACGATTATTAAAATTTTATTTAATTATTTCTTATATGTGCATATAAGGGTAAGCGCCCCTAATGTCGGCATGTTCCAGTAGTCGTAATTTTTTTTTTAAATTCAAATATACAGGTATAATAGAGAGTTTTCAATGTATAAAAAACCATTTTTAATTAAATAATATACTTAACTCTCTATTTCAAATTAGTTCATCCTACTGAAGTGAGTAATTTATTCATAATTTGCCTTTATCCAATGTGTTCTCTGAAATATCTTCAGAAGTGCTTGATTTCTAAGGAAATATTTAGTGGCTAGGCCAATTTTCAATGGGTTGTTAAAGCTATTATATAAAACAATTTCAATATTTTAATGGTTTCCATGGAAAGAAAAGAGTTGAAATATTGTTGTTGACAAGAAAAAATTAGCAAAAAATAATAATTTTTTGCTGTTTAATGATGCCGCTTTCAGGCACAAAAATTTTGTATAATTTCCTGTAGTCGTCATTAGGTGCCAACTATTCGCAAATTGTGTTTTGCCAGTAGTCGGCAGAAGGTTTTATTAAGTAATTTCAAGCCTGCCGAATACAGGATCATGTTTCTGGAGTCGGCATCTTGTTGCCTTGAAAAAATTTACAGGCAAAATTATATGCCGACAATAGGATCACAGTGTGACGACCTCTGGGACATGTATGCCAACTACTGGCAAATTTGGTGTATTTTTACAAAACTATAAATTACTCAATTTTAATAAAAATTTTTTTAAAAATAGCTTAATCCATTTAAAACTATACCCAATACTGTACCATTACAGAGTTATATCAGAGTAATACCATGATCATGTATAAAATGGTAACAAATTGAAAAAAGAGAACGCGTTAAACTGCCGACTACTGGCACATTTACCCTACGTAAAAGAGAGTGGGAGGCCAAATTGAAGGTTTTATATATACATGTGTACATATATATAAAAAAAAAGTTGAAATGAAAATTACCACCTTATTATGTGAAACGCTTCAAAAGAAGTTTAAAAGTTTTCAAATTGTTATTACTTTTTTACAAAATATCATTTCATTGCACATCCATAAACTTTGCAAAAAGAATTAAAAATTCAATAAAAAAAATTACTTTAAGCTTAAATATTATTTAAGCTTAAGATCTCAATGAAAAAATTGTTTTTGTTTGAATTTTCTAATATTTCGACTTTCTTTTGAAGGTCTTCTTCAGGGAAATTTTTTTTGAAGAAGACCTTCAAAAGAAAGTCGAAATATTGGAAAATTACAACAAAAACAATTTTTCATTGAGGTTTTAAGTTTAAATAATATTTACTAATAATAAATTTATAAGATCGAATAATTTATATTGGATCTTATTTGAATTTTATGTAAAATTTATTTGAACTTGAGATCTACATGTATGTATCTTCTTATACATATGTAGGTATGTGTATATATATTCATAAATAGTACATATGTGTTAGTTTTTCTTTTAATTTAAAAAGAAAATTTATATTATTTTAAACATATATTTCCTGAAGATGCTACAGAAAGATGTAGCGAAATATCGAAATAAAAATAATATTATAGGTATATTTTGCAACTAAGATAGGTATGACAAAACAATGATTTAATAGTTAATTAGACAGCGTGTGTGTATGTAAACATGCGTGTGTATTTGTCTGTTTGGTTAGTACAGGTCTCTGAACTGTGTGACTATTTAACAACTAGAATTGAGAAATGTTTACAACACATTGTTCGTCGTATATAAAGGGTGTTTTTTTGAAAGCCAGATACAATTTAAATGACAAAAAAATTAGTTTTATTAAAAAACATTTTTACTTCTTCAAAAGATCAATATGTGAACCCTTAATATTTGCAAATGATTTTGTGTATTTACGATTATGTGCAAAATACAAATTGCCAAGGCGAATTCATACAAGGTGAAATTATCAAGCATCTCTTTTTTAAAATATTCGTGATTCGTCAGAAAAAAATAAATATGGTTTATGGACAATTTTGACCAAAAAAAAATTGAAGCGCACACTGCTTTCTTGATATCATTTTGTATGATTTCGCCTTAAGTTGGGCAAATTGCTGACTAGACCACACACGGCAAGTTCAGTTGCGCAATTCTTTCTCAATTCTCTTTTTGTCCACACACAAATTTTTTGTTTCGGCAATTTTAGCATTCTTATGCCGTCATTCATTCAGCCTTCAAGCTACCCGTCTTCTTTTTGTACATCTTTGTAAAAGAAACGAAGGGAGAACAAAAGGAAATTTCTGTTTGAACCCCTTTCCATTTTTCTTTCCTTTCTATCCTACAAAATCAAGAACTGCCCAACTAAAATTGCTTTGTGTGGTCCTGGTCTAAGTTCTGTCAGGCTTAAAATTTACACACTTTTCACACAAATAGGTATTTTATAAAAGAAACAAAACTAATTAATAGAAATTGTATGAAACTGTGGAGAGCCATAACTCGGAAAATACGAATTTGTACTAGAACTTTTACTCGATATTTTCTTCTTAGAATTCTATTTTCTATCATCTCTGATATTCTTTTTTTTTTTTGTTATTTTGTGGTGCTTGTGTAAAGTAAATTTGTTCCATTAATTCTAGCTTTAAAAAATTGGCCTACTGCAAAATCAAATTTTTATCAACATAGATATGTATGTATATAAGTATGTCTAATATGTTGAATCTAAAATAAGTACATAATATTAAAATATTTGTTATTAATCCACATGAAACCTTAGATGACCGTTTGCTATATTGTAGGGTAATTACACATAAATTATTATGAAAATATATCGATGTAACCGGCTTCTAATGCACTTATAGCGCTGTATATTTTCTTAAAATTTATATGTTAACGTTAAATATTTTAAAATTAGAATCCATACTTACGTACTTATTTTAGATTCACTTTATTTCACATACATACATACACATCTAGATTAATAAAAAGTTGATTTTGCAATGGGTTAAAATCTTTGGCTAGTATTAACATTTTTATAAGCTTTTGCTACAAAATCACAATTTAGTAAAAAATGTGGTATGCAGTTTTAGACTAAATAGCTTCCCAACTATCTGTACAAAATTTCATTCAAATCGGGCCATAAACGACCGAGTTTTTGGTAAATAAACAGCCCACTTATTAAGTTAAGCTTAATGATCATTACAATTTTAATGGTAAATTTCTGTTTTCAATTGAGTTTTGGTGGTTGTTTTGTGCCTATGCTTTTTTTATGGATGTTTTGGTTTTGATTTTGTATATCGTCACATGAATTCAAAAAGTCTATAAGTTACAAAAAATTAAATACCTACTAAATAAATTTATATGATCCCGAAAATTTTTAGGCATTTATAATTAAAAATTGTGTTCTTATACAGAAGTTAAAACAGAAAATTTTTTGCCAATTTTTATATTTAAGAGTTGTTTGCTTTTCTTGTAACATTTTTTATACTTATGCTTTTATAAATTCATATGACGATATTAAGTTTGAAGGCCACATGAATATTAAACGAGCAACTATGCTTGTGTTAGTAAAAAAAAACTGTACACGACGCACCCATGAGACTCTCTTTATTTAACACAGCCATATAATAACAGCGTTGTCAACTCAGTGGTTTAACATTTTGTTAGTTTTACAGAATTACTTGGTTTTATTGAAGTAATTCTGTTATTGTTTGCGAGTGTCTGAGCGAGAGAAATGTAAAATAAATATTTAAAAGTGCAATGTTAAAAACTAAGTTAACAGCACGCACATCAGAGCAATTTCATATTTTAAAATTTGGAAAATTCGTTATATTTTTTTCCAACACGCTCTGTTAGATATACTGACTATGGATTATAATAGAGGTACACCTAGTCCATAAAACCCAACTAGTTTGGTTCGCCCACTCTCTCCCGTTTCCATGGAAAATGGGCTCATCCCTTAGAGCAATTTCATATTTTAAAATTTGGAAAATTTGTTATATTTTTTTCCAACACGCTCTGTTAGATATACTGACTATGGATTATAATAGAGGTACACCTAGTCCATAAAACCCAACTAGTTTGGTTCGCCCACTCTCTTCCGTTTCCATGGAAATGGGCCCATCCCTCAGAGAAATTTCATATTTTAAAATTTGGAAAATTTGTTATATTTTTTTCCAACACGCTCTGTTAGATATACTGACTATGGATTATAATAGAGGTACACCTAGTCCATAAAACCCAACCAGTTTGGTTCGCCCACTCTCTCCCATTTCCATGGAAAATGGGCTCATCCCTTAGAGCAATTTCATATTTTAAAATTTGGAAAATTTGTTATATTTTTTTCCAACACGCTCTGTTAGATATACTGACTATGGATTATAATAGAGGTACACCTAGTCCATAAAACCCAACTAGTTTGGTTCGCCCACTCTCTTCCGTTTCCATGGAAATGGGCCCATCCCTCAGAGAAATTTCATATTTTAAAATTTGGAAAATTTGTTATATTTTTTTCCAACACGCTCTGTTAGATATACTGACTATGGATTATAATAGAGGTACACCTAGTCCATAAAACCCAACTAGTTTGGTTCGCCCACTCTCTTCCGTTTCCATGGAAATGGGCTCATCCCTTAGAGCAATTTCATATTTTAAAATTTGGAAAATTTGTTATATTTTTTTCCAACACGCTCTGTTAGATATACTGACTATGGATTATAATAGAGGTACACCTAGTCCATAAAACCCAACTAGTTTGGTTCGCCCACTCTCTCCCATTTCCATGGAAAATGGGCTCATCCCTTAGAGCAATTTCATATTTTAAAATTTGGAAAATTTGTTATATTTTTTTCCAACACGCTCTGTTAGATATACTGACTATGGATTATAATAGAGGTACACCTAGTCCATAAAACCCAACTAGTTTGGTTCGCCCACTCTCTTCCGTTTCCATGGAAATGGGCCCATCCCTCAGAGAAATTTCATATTTTAAAATTTGGAAAATTTGTTATATTTTTTTCCAACACGCTCTGTTAGATATACTGACTATGGATTATAATAGAGGTACACCTAGTCCATAAAACCCAACTAGTTTGGTTCGCCCACTCTCTCCCGTTTCCATGGAAAATGGGCTCACCCCTTAGAGCAATTTCATATTTTAAAATTTGGAAAATTTGTTATATTTTTTTCCAACACGCTCTGTTAGATATACTGACTATGGATTATAATAGAGGTACACCTAGTCCATAAAACCCAACTAGTTTGGTTCGCCCACTCTCTTCCGTTTCCATGGAAATGGGCCCATCCCTCAGAGAAATTTCATATTTTAAAATTTGGAAAATTTGTTATATTTTTTTCCAACACGCTCTGTTAGATATACTGACTATGGATTATAATAGAGGTACACCTAGTCCATAAAACCCAACTAGTTTGGTTCGCCCACTCTCTCCCGTTTCCATGGAAAATGGGCTCATCCCTTAGAGCAATTTCATATTTTAAAATTTGGAAAATTTGTTATATTTTTTTCCAACACGCTCTGTTAGATATACTGACTATGGATTATAATAGAGGTAAACCTAGTCCATAAAACCCAACTAGTTTGGTTCGCCCACTCTCTTCCATTTCCATGGAAATGGGCCCATCCCTCAGAGAAATTTCATATTTTAAAATTTGGAAAATTTGTTATATTTTTTTCCAACACGCTCTGTTAGATATACTGACTATGGATTATAATAGAGGTAAACCTAGTCCATAAAACCCAACTAGTTTGGTTCGCCCACTCTCTTCCGTTTCCATGGAAATGGGCCCATCCCTCAGAGAAATTTCATATTTTAAAATTTGGAAAATTTGTTATATTTTTTTCCAACACGCTCTGTTAGATATACTGACTATGGATTATAATAGAGGTACACCTAGTCCATAAAACCCAACTAGTTTGGTTCGCCCACTCTCTTCCATTTCCATGGAAATGGGCCCATCCCTCAGAGAAATTTCATATTTTAAAATTTGGAAAATTTGTTATATTTTTTTCCAACACGCTCTGTTAGATATACTGACTATGGATTATAATAGAGGTACACCTAGTCCATAAAACCCAACTAGTTTGGTTCGCCCACTCTCTTCCGTTTCCATGGAAATGGGCCCATCCCTCAGAGAAATTTCATATTTTAAAATTTGGAAAATTTGTTATATTTTTTTCCAACACGCTCTGTTAGATATACTGACTATGGATTATAATAGAGGTACACCTAGTCCATAAAACCCAACTAGTTTGGTTCGCCCACTCTCTCCCGTTTCCATGGAAAATGGGCTCATCCCTTAGAGCAATTTCATATTTTAAAATTTGGAAAATTTGTTATATTTTTTTCCAACACGCTCTGTTAGATATACTGACTATGGATTATAATAGAGGTACACCTAGTCCATAAAACCCAACTAGTTTGGTTCGCCCACTCTCTTCCGTTTCCATGGAAATGGGCCCATCCCTCAGAGAAATTTCA
This sequence comes from Thelaira solivaga, assembly GCA_947397855.1. Taxonomy (NCBI): domain Eukaryota; kingdom Metazoa; phylum Arthropoda; class Insecta; order Diptera; family Tachinidae; genus Thelaira; species Thelaira solivaga. The sequence goes on along the minus strand of OX377613.1, from coordinate 53,671,318 downwards.
TATTTTAAAATTTGGAAAATTTGTTATATTTTTTTCCAACACGCTCTGTTAGATATACTGACTATGGATTATAATAGAGGTACACCTAGTCCATAAAACCCAACTAGTTTGGTTCGCCCACTCTCTCCCGTTTCCATGGAAAATGGGCTCACCCCTTAGAGCAATTTCATATTTTAAAATTTGGAAAATTTGTTATATTTTTTTCCAACACGCTCTGTTAGATATACTGACTATGGATTATAATAGAGGTACACCTAGTCCATAAAACCCAACTAGTTTGGTTCGCCCACTCTCTTCCGTTTCCATGGAAATGGGCCCATCCCTCAGAGAAATTTCATATTTTAAAATTTGGAAAATTTGTTATATTTTTTTCCAACACGCTCTGTTAGATATACTGACTATGGATTATAATAGAGGTACACCTAGTCCATAAAACCCAACTAGTTTGGTTCGCCCACTCTCTCCCGTTTCCATGGAAAATGGGCTCACCCCTTAGAGCAATTTCATATTTTAAAATTTGGAAAATTTGTTATATTTTTTTCCAACACGCTCTGTTAGATATACTGACTATGGATTATAATAGAGGTACACCTAGTCCATAAAACCCAACTAGTTTGGTTCGCCCACTCTCTTCCGTTTCCATGGAAATGGGCCCATCCCTCAGAGAAATTTCATATTTTAAAATTTGGAAAATTTGTTATATTTTTTTCCAACACGCTCTGTTAGATATACTGACTATGGATTATAATAGAGGTACACCTAGTCCATAAAACCCAACTAGTTTGGTTCGCCCACTCTCTTCCGTTTCCATGGAAAATGGGCTCATCCCCGAAAATATAAAATTTTAAAAATTGAAAATTTCGCCCTCTGTGCAATTTTTTTTCCGTTTGTTTGCCTTTTTTGGAAAGGTTGGAGCCTAGGTAAGCTGTTCCATTTTTCCTGGTCCATTTTGTTCTACAACTTACTAATTATTTCAGTTTTAGTGAAGCAACCCCAGTTTTATTTATTTAACAGAGCTATGTTAACAGTTTAACAGAGCACTGTAAATTGAAATGGTTTGTGTCTTGGGATTTATATTTTAAAATATAACTTCACACACATTTGTGATTTGAACTTTTTTTTTTATTCTAAAACTCTGCACAGCATTTCACCGTTTTGCTTATAAAAAATTGTTTGCTAATGTTGCCTTGATACCGAGTACAACAAAATCAAAAATTTATTAAAAAACAAAAACAACTTAAATGTTCAATTGTCTTCGTTTTCAACGTGTACTGCATACATAATTAAGAGTAATTAAAAAAAAAGTACTTGAAAATGACGTGTTTTAAATACTAGAAACAAAACTTCATACTTTTGTATAAAAAAAAAATAACTAGACATTTTTAATTACAACGTCAACATTATAGAAAAAAATATCTAATGTTTCTGCGTAAGAACATCAGGTTTTGTTAATTTTGTATTGGGAAATAAATAAATCATTGTATTTTATTCATTAACAGTTAATAGTCTAGAATCTGATTTGATATTTGAACTGAAATTATTAAATAAATAAAAGCTGTAATGTTGTGCAAAGTTAAATTGTAATTTATAATTAAAAAAAAAAAATTAAAAAATATTGTGATAATTAGAAGGAAATAACTAGGTATAGTTATAATAAAATAAATATCTAGTGCCTTTGCTGCCGTGCTCTGGATTACATTTATAAAGGGTGTTCTTTATAGACGTATAGAAATTTAAGTTGGCATTACTGTTCAAGATGGCGACCGATTTAACAGCTGTCAAGTGATTTATTCTCAGTTTGGCTTGACAATTCATCATGAATAGACTCACGCCTGAACAAGTAAGGCGTAGATTCGTCGAATGGGCCCAAAACGAGATTGCCGTTGTTCCCGATTTTCATAAGCGAATTTTGTTTAGCGATGAAGCGCTTTTCTGGTTGAGTGGCTACGTCAACAAACAAAACTGCCGCATTTGGAGTGAAGCTAATCCTCAAATGCATGTCGAAACACCGTTACATCCAGAAAAACTGACTGTTTGGTGCGCTTTGGGCTGGTGGAATCATTGGTCCGTACTTCTTCAAAAACGATGATGGCCAGAACGTTACAGTCAATGGTGATCGGTATAGAGCCATGATTACTCACTTTTTCATTTCTGAATTGAATAACCATGATGTCCAGGAGCTGTGGTTCCAACAAGACAGCGCAACATGTCACACAGTTCGTGCGGATAAGCCACAAACGCTTGACCATTTGGAAGACAACATTCGCCGTGTTATTGCCGATATACGGCCACAAATGTTGGAAAAAGTCATCGAAAATTGGACTACATCCGAGCCAGCCGTGGCGGTCATATGGCAGAAATCATATTTAAAATATAATGCCACAAGATTATCTTTCGGATAAATAAAATTCATGTCAATCGAATAATCCATCGTTGTTTTATTGCAATTTAAAGTTCTATACGTCTATAAAAAACACCCTTTATATAAACCAAAGCAATCACGAAATTTATGCAAGAACTGTATCAGATGTCTGAATAATTTACTACTTTAGTACTATTATGCTCATCCTTTAAAATTTTGCTACCAGCTGTAAATTTTTGTTTTATTTTCTTTTCCTTAATAAATTAGGTACGTTTTGAATAGGGGTTGCGTTTAGTATCACCATTTTATTAGCATTTGCTAATGTTGTTTTACATAAATATGTTGTATGTATTGTGTTCTAATTTCATTGCTATCCCTTTAATCATTGCAAGGCAGTCTCAGACATACATTGTAAAATTGGTGGTGAGGTCGCGTGCAAACTGTTAATAAAAATACAGAAAAAAAAACAATCGCTTTTTCCATTTAATTTGTTTAACATTGACATTCAAAGAATAAAACTTATATTACTGAATTGAAGAAAACATTTTTTTTAATACAAAATTAAAAAAAAAGTATTTCACTTACTTAAGTGAGAGAAATTTCTGGCCAATCAAAAGCTTAGTACTAAAAGTTTTATTTTTTATTTTTGCTAAACATGAAAATGCAGTTCAAAAGCCAATAATTAAATTTTAGTAACAAAAATTGTTTTGTTATGATCCAATTTGGATATTACGGTATATGAAACCGAACTCTTCTATTCAAAAAAATTGTTATTGATGTATTTTTGTCTTTAACAAGTGGTTGGTTATCTTTAAAAAAAATAATTTCAATATGTGGCACAAGGTCTTGAAAATTCGAAAACAATTACAGACACGAAATTATTTATTTATATTTGCATACAGACATAAAGGGTGGTTAAATTTTAAGGGCCGATGTTGATTTTGAATAAACCACAAATTATTTAGGAAATTATTGTCATTTCTTTTTATTATGATAATATGGTATGGGTGAATTATGTATGGAAAAAAATATCGGCCAAATGGCCATCGCCACCTCGGCGGCACACCTCCATCCAATGGTCCAAATTTTCGATGACGCTGAGGCATAATTGAGGTTCTATGCCGTTAATGTGACGAATTATCTCATCCTTTAGCTCTTGAATTGTTGCTGGCTTATCGACGTACACCTTTTCTTTCAAATAACCCCAAAGAAAGAAGTCGAACCGTGTCAAATCACATGATCTTGGCGGCCAATTGACATCGCCACCACGTGAGATAACACAGCCATTGAATTTGTCGCGCAAAAGAGCCATTGTCCTGTTGAAACCAGATATCGTCCACATCCATATCTTCCAATTCGGACCATAAAAAGTTCGTTATCATCTCACGATAGCGAACACCATTCACAGTAACTGCCTGACCGGCTTCATTTTGGAAAAAATACGGCCCGATGATGCTGCCAACTCATAAACCGGATCAAACAGTCACTCTTTGTGAGTGCATTGGTTTTTCGACAATCACTCTTGGATTATCATTCGCCCAAATGCGGCAATTCTGCTTATTGACGAATCCACTGAGGTGAAAATGTGCCTCATCTTTGAAGATGATTTTCTTCGAAAATTTATTTTCATTTTCATAATAAGCCTGAATAACTTAAACGCGTTGGTCGCTGTGTATCTTGCCATGGTTCAAATTGCGTTAGTCTGAAATTGAGAAATGTAAAATGAAAGGCAGAAAAAAAACTTGACGTTTAGGTGTGGTTTACATTCAACATCGGCCCTTAAAATTTAACCACCCTTTACAAACACAAAAATGGATAAATTTGATAAAATAACCACTCTTTCCATACAAGACAAGACGAGGCATGCAAAAAAAAAAAAATAAAAAGAATTTTGTATTCTTTTGCTTATTTTTAAACATAAAAAAATAAAGGTTGTGAGAGCAAATATAAAGCATTCAAGATGTACACATAGAGAAAAGCTTAAATTAAAAAAAGGAGTCAGCACGTGAGTAATGATTGTGTCTGATGTTGAGTAAACATTGTTTTCAAGCATACAAAAGTTGAAATCCTGCCACGTGCAGACTTCAATACCAAAAGTCATCATTTAATAGAGAAATAATTTTTTCTTTACTTTCCAATTCTAGTATAGTTAGAAATGTCAAAGTTAATTAATTTGTATTTTAAACTATTTGCTGACAATTAATGTTTAAAAACAGTTAATGCCGATTCTCTCAATAATAAAATCAAACTGATCCTTATTACAATATGGCAAGTTGCCAAATATCAAGCTTTTGGTTGGATCTTAAATTTCAACTCAAATTTGGTTTCATAGTTTTAACCAAAACCCGGTTATTTGCCCCACAAAATCTTAATTTCATTTATCAAAAGCTGTAATAAAGGGTCTTAGGCTGGTTTTTTCTAAAGAAATGTACAAATTAAACCTTTTAGAAGCAATAATTTTGATAATAATGATGAATGCTACCTACCCACTAGTTGATTGTAGAAACCCTACACCTAAACTGCACTCACTTATTGAAAAAAAAATATATTACTTTTGATGCGCATGCGTTGCAATTGAATAAAAAAACAATCTGCTTATTTGAAAAAAAAGAAAAGAAATAATAACAACAAAAGAAATCAAAGTGATGAGTGACATACACTAAGAGAGACAAACTAAAGTTTAGACTGAACGAACGTCAGTGGGTTGTGTTGTAACTTCATTCACTATTTCCAATATTTGTACGTTTTTTTAGTGTTTTGTTGGAAGGTTAAAAAAAGTTTTAAATTGATAGTTTTTTTTATTTTCTTTTTGTGATGTTTTTTAAGACCACATGACATGATCAATTTAGTTTTTTTTTTACTATCATAGCTATTTTGCAATGTTCTTGATGATGATTAAAAGTGAAAGATGAAAAAACAACGTCTTTTCACTTTTTACTGGAGTGGGATTTTTTTTTTTTTTTTTTTGCAAACAAGACAGTTTTTGAAAAGAAAACTTAAATCTTTGATTGCGTGTACTCAGTATGTTTTTCTTTTTGTGTGTTAGAAATTCCTTGAAATGTATGATATGCAGCCAAATTTGGTGATGTCAATGATTGTGGGTTTGATTGCCGGTGTTATAAAACTATTTAATATTAAACACATTTGCTACACCCCACATACTAAATATGGATTTTCATAATTATACTACTCCATTTCGTATATAACAAGTGTGTTTGATTGCTATTAACAAAAAGAAAAAGAAAATAACACTTCATTATTGTTGTGTAGCTTTTGAAATACTCTACAGCAGGTTACTAAAGACAATAAAGTTTAATAAAGCGAGCAAGCAAGCGCATAATAAAATTTCTTAACAATATTTGCATAAAACTCTCAGTCATAACTAAATTAGTGCGGCAAGCGTTTTTTTATTTATTTTAATATATATAAAATATATACAGCCTACAGAAATAACTCGAGGGGCGGCAACATTAAATTTTGACAGCGCGTTTTGTAGTGAAGTTGGCTGCAAAACAAATTTTTTCTACCAGTAATAAGATTTTTTTAATCTTGCGTTTTTAACTCTATTTTTGCTTGCTTTTAAAGGATTTTATTAAACAAGATGATTAACACTACTATAGAGAATACATACCGGCAGCGCTCTTATTTAGGTAGGGCGCTAAAAAACGCCCAACTTAGTTTATGTCTGTCTAGCTTTTACCGACATGTAATCTTCTATTTAGGGTTCCAACTGCCTGGTTTTAAATTGCCTTTTAGCAGTTAATTTTTTCCATATAACTATTATAATTATGTGAATACACTCTAAAATTTTTTTTATAAAAAGAAAAAGGATGATTAGTGGCCATACTGCACAAATATGTCAATAATTTATCAAGTTTTTTTTTGCTTTTAATCTCTTATTGAATCAATTCAAACACGTAAAAAGGCAAAACACTTTTTTTTTCAAACGCACTAACATCTAAAATATTACAAATGTGTATGTAACTTGTATTTGGTCAGGTGGGACCAAAACATAATGTTTTAAGAAAAGATATTGTAAATAATTTTTGTTGAGCATGATCTTGTTGGAGGTAATTTAATTGAAGAAAAGTTTATTTTTTGTGTTAATAAATAGCAACATTTAATTTACAATTTCTATAAATATGGTCGTCAAACGAAGTCATGCTACTATTTAGTAGTCATTAAATATTTGATTTTTTATTGTATTTTAGGCACATTTAATTAAGTGACACATTTATGGCAGTAAATGTGAAATAATTGCGTTTGTTTTCAAGTAAAGAAAATGTTGCACAAAAATTAAGATCAAAATAGATTAATTAAAGAAATTAATACTTTACTTTCTTTCAATCTTTACCTCCTTTTAATCTATTTTTTTTTTACTAATTTCAGGTAAGTGGAATACGCAATTTTTTATTTAAATACAAAATTTCACTGCAGGTATGTAAAAAAAAAATAGCCAAATCGATATGAATTCCAAAAATATTAAAATCTCAATACGCTATCGAATACGATGATTTTGTTCCCTGGTTGAGAAAAATATAAGAGTACAAAGTCACAATTAGAATTAGTCGAATACAATCGGTACACTGAGCCAAAATTCGCGTTGCAATATCAACAACTTATGTGGTCATTTTGACACCATCCCGTTGTCATTTTATTAAAAACTAGTGTTTTCAATTTTTTAACTTACTTTGGATTATTTTGAAATTTTCATATTCCCCAGTGCTGCTGCTCTAAATGATTTTAGCAACTTCCCAACGAACCATTAAAGATTGTCGGATGGCACATATATCATTTTAAGGAAGAGACTGTCTAGATTTGTAATCTACCTCCAAAATACTCAGAAGTTACTTTGGACTATTTAAATTTTTTTTTTTAATTTCCATATACCCCAGTCCCAGCTTCGTCCGTAAGCTGCGAAAATCCCTCTGAGGAATAGCACATGGGTATGAGTGTAGATGATTTAGGTGAGCACCTGCCGCTAGGGCCTTATCTCACCGCAGTCAAACCACGAGTGGTATCCGTGCTTACCACTACAGCCCCTGTGACCAATAAAGGACACAGATGGCAAATTATGTGTGTTTCTGCCATGTCACACACACTACCCTTGTTAAGGCAGTTGTGTCGATCCAAAAGCCGTGTCTATGACTTTCTGTTTCAATGAAACAGCACATCTGAGAACATGCCACCCTGCCAGAGGTGACACGAACTCCATTGCCAGCTTACCTTTTGGTCTCAACCACAGCCACCACGTGAAGCCCCGAAGGGACCTCACCAATAACCGGTCACAGATTCCGCCGTCCGAGCATTTGGGTGTGCACGAAGTCCACAGACCGAACAACGAACCAGGGATGTTGCCCCAGAACATCATCCTTTAAACCCCGTGGGGTTGGAACGAAGTTCGGTCCGCAGACTCCGAGCACTCATTGTTGAATCTTATTGTGAGCATCAGCTCTTAACCCATTGCTCGGTTAGCCCTCTATGGGGCTACCGGTTCCCGTGGTACCAGCATTGAGAAGCCACTGGTCGGACCCCGAAGGTATCCTTCTGCCAGATTCAAACCCATGACAGTTCCAGGTGCTGGTGCACCTACTTACCCCGGATAGTGATACATCAAGGTGGAATTTCACCAAGAAGACACACCCTGCTGGTGAGCACATGAGTATATGGAAATTAAAAAAATAAAATTAAAAATAACTTCTGAGTATTTGGGCAGTAGGTTACCAATCTAGACAACCTCCGCTAAAATAGTGCTAAAAATATATATAGAAGTATTTGGTGACATAAGCCTTTTTTAATAAATATATCATTGATACTGAAAACATAATGACAAATACTAAAAAATTCTATTTTTCAAGGGATTCAACGGGTCAACTATTTAAAATCGGTAGTGATGACGCTTGTCAAATCTGTAAATTTAATATCAAAAATCAGAATATTTTGTTAGTATACTTATAAGAGAGGAATCCCCAAATTTGGAAGTAAGCAAGAGGCTAAAATTTTGCTTTATTTCGAGTTGTAGAGCTTTGTGGTTTGGTTAATGTTTTAGAGTATACACTGGAAATAAAAAAGTTTTGACATTTTAGCAAGTTGCATTCCAAAAATGATCACCATATACTTTTACCCGGCTCAGTTAAAAGATCGCCAGTGTGTATTGGGCTAATCACAAACCAGATTTCAAACTGATTGTTCTGAATTTTTATGTACAATCTCCTTTGTATAAAAATCCCTACACATAGCAGATAAAAACAGCGGCCGAGATCGGGAGTAACCGGGTAAAAATAGCTAGTATTTTATAAATTTATTAAGAAAGGATTGTAAATGTAAAAATGAACCAATTTCGCGCCAAAGTTTATCACTTGTTTTGTTGTTTCTTTTTCTCTTTCTATCTAATTTTTTTTTTTAATTTTTAAAACATCAAAGAAGAAAAAACAAGCAACAAAAGAAATTCCACTTGCATTTTCGATTTGAAAATGTATTTTATTGACACAGTGAACACAAAAACAAACTCAAACTCAAACAGAAAACGCTTCATTGAAGATAATTGAAGTGCCTACACACAAGCACTGCACTTGCAACAATAAAAATGTATAAAAGAATTTTTTCTTTTGTTGTACAACAAATATCAAGTAATGACTCTAGAGAGGAAAAACTACACAATGGCAGTTACGAAAAGTGGAATATTTAAACAGTAGAAAGTAAATTGAGAAGATGCTGTGTGCAACAAATTCAAAATATTTTTGTTCATTTATAAAGATAGCAACCAGCCAAATGACAGTTAAACAAAAAGACAGCCTGAGTGACAAACAGATCTAAGGACGTGTGTGGACGGATGAGCCAAGAAATAAAATCAAAAATAACCGGCTTGTTGCTTCTTTTATTGTTATAAAGAGGTACAAAACCGTTAACAACTGTAAGCCACATTTTCTCAAAAGCCACCAACTACAACAGCAAAAACAGTAAGCAATAACGATTATTTTCAGGTAAACGCATTATTATAAGCAATTATTTGTTGACAACAAAAAGTATGTATGTGCGCAAGTGGTATGTGTGTTTTGTTTATGTATGTGCAACAAAACTAAATCATTTCATCAGTCAATGAGGTCTGTCAAAGTCATCAGTCCCCTGTTTCTTTTTAGTTTACTCATACATACATACGACTGCTTACCCGACATGCACATTTTTTCATTTTTGTCAACAAATGACAAACATTTGAACACAAGAAAACTGAATGGCTTTATAAAAATTGTTTTTTTTTTTTAAGTTTAATCTGGCATGTGGAAACTTTAAAATGAAATAAAATTGTTAAAAAAAGAAACAAAAATAATAATCCTGAATGGTTTTCTATGCACGAAAGTGTTTTCAAATATTATAAACCAAAATATATATATTTTTTTTGTTGGATTAGCTGAAAAACAAAAACGAAAACAATTTTTTTTAAAAGAATTTTTGGAAATACTGTCGTGTAAGGCTTATTTCCCTCAATAATGTCATAAGTTGAAAAAGCTGATTTTATAAAAAAGTTTTCAATATAACAACGCCCATATGAAAGCATTTTAAACATGGTCTTCTAAAAAAAAATTTGATTCGTTGACACAAGAAAAAATAAAATTATTGAAATTGAAAAAAGTAAATATTTTGAGTTATGTCACTATTAAAGTCGCTGAATGATATTTAAAGAAAAATTATTTAGGACAATTACATACAGACAAGAGTTTTTCCAAGAAAAATAACTAAAACGTTTGAGTTAATTTGAGAAATATTTTTAGAAAAATTTAAATTAAAAAAAAAAAATACTAAATGAAAGAATAAAGTATGTTTCTGTGTACTAAAAAATTTTTTTATATAAATTGATGCTTTTATAAAAAAAATTTCAATATCAATTATACGGGATACCGAAGTAGAATTTTTTAAGTCACTGCTCAGCCTCTCTTTTGTCTGTAATCGTGTTTTCAGGCTGAGTCGAGTTGACGTTAAATCCATTTCCTAAATTCTGCATTTACCATACAAAATGAATTTAATAAGTCCACATTAACATAACTGGAGCTTAACGATATTTTTCATGCAAATTGACATATAAAACTCACTGCTGAAAGTAGTCGTGATATAAAATCAATTTTATTTTGGCAGCGACTTTTCTTATGCTCTCTTTTTGAAACACAATTGCTCTCAACAATATTGCCACACTACTTAAATTTCATACATTTTTTAAACAAACCCAAAGAAAAATAAAAACAAAAAAATAAAAAAAACATTTGAAAGTTCAATTAAATTAATAATTTTGTAAATTTTTAAATAAAATGAATGATATTTTTGAAAAATTATTTGAATATAAGCACGATTGCAGTCGAAATTCTACAAAAAAAAAATTTATGACTCTGTTTCAGATAGTCTCATAATAATCGCAAGGTCCATTGTGATTGTTTTATAAATAACAAAAGGTAAAGATAAATTTGGGAAAAGAAAATTCAATACGTTGCAGATTCTCCAGCTCAAGAGAAAGGCCCAGAAGCTGCAAAGTATTTTCCTCTTCTCCGTTAACTTGATAATTTATACGTTAGTTGTGAGGTTTCTCTTGTAATTTATATATTAGAATATTTACTATATGCGAGGGTTGTTTGATATCTCCACAGTAACTTTAAGGGCAACACTGCTGGCGTGAACCATCATCCTTCAATAAACTGCTGTCAAATTGTGAGCAAGCTGCTTCTATTAGTGTGTGTTTGGCAGCCATTAAAAGCAAACAACCTCGTGATTAATTCGCTGTGACAGAAATCCATAAATTAGGCTACGTACTGCTACCCCATCTAAAATATTCTCCAGATTCTTTTTTCCAACTTGAAAAAATTGTTGGCTGGTAAGAGATTTTCTCAAATGAAGAGGTCAGTACCGTAATAAACACCTACAAGGTGGTCCAAAAGAAGTGATCCGATGTTGGTTGGCTTTAATTTTTTTTCTAAATGAAAATGAAATGTGTGCCGTTGCTCCGTCCTGTTGGAACCACATGTCCTCCAGTCCTAACTCGTTCAATTGCGGCAGAAAAAGCTCGGTCAATATGGCCCTATAACGCGCACCGTCCACTCCAGTCCTAATTCGTTCAATTGCGGTAGAAAAAACTCGGTTAACATGGCCTAAAAGCGCGCATCGTCCACTGTTGTCGTTTGACCAGCCCGATAACTCCTCCAGCGTGAACAGCGCACCATGCAGTCACTTTGAGCGGGTGTAATGGCTCGTCGTGCATCACTCGTAGATTTTCGGTGCCCTAAAAGCGATAGTTTTGCTTGTTCACGTACCCGCTGAGGTGGAAATGAGCCTCGTCGCTCATTATGATTTTGGTGAAAAATCGTCCACTTCGATTATTCCGCGTTCTAGGGGAGTGTATCGCTCCATGTCCTGTTCACTTGTATTCTACATCTGTCTAGTTCACAAATGTCAAAACAGATTTGACATTGGCCGCCATTCACCCCAATAGGGTGATTCCTTTTAGCCCACCTTGTATTTGGCTGGCTTTGAAAAAAACGCTGGACTAAATGTATTGATCTAAGAGGAAATTACGTTGAAATGTAAACTGCTTGTTTGCAGAAAAAAAATTTTATTGAAAAATTCATGGAATTATCAAACAGTGTTCTGTCTTTACTGTAATGCCAGACACAAAAATAACATAAGTTTAAAGCAAAATCTTTGGACTCACTTTGATTGAGCCTATTCGCACTTTAGGAAGAAAATATGTAATAACTAAGATTTTGAAACGGTCATCAATATTGTGTATTTTGATTGGAATCGAAATGGCTTTCCAAAAGAATTTTCAATTCGAAAAAAATCTAATATGTAGAACTTTCGAAAATTCAGCAGAGTTGTATTAACAATTTTGAGGGTAATTTTAAAACTGTTAATTCCCTTTTTCGAATGTTTTTTTTTTTTTTTCAAATTGAAAATTTCCTTTAAAAGTCTTTTCGATTGCAATCGAAATACATAATATCTCCTCTGTTATAACATACTGAGCGGCTACTCTATATTGCGATGCGAAAGCTAAATGTTTTGCGTTTGCTCTTTTGTTATTACAAGATATTTCTGTGTATAAAACGACATTGGCATGCACTTACGCATTACAGAGAGAGGTACTGCCAGTCAAATGCAAAAAGTAAACGATCAAACATATTGAACATCCAATTTCGTACCGTTTTTTTTGGCAAAGCAATACAGAGTAACCCCCCTGGGCGGTATTGCTTTTGAGAAAATGCTCTGAACGTAATTGTCAATCTTTTTGTAAAATTTAAAAACTGAAAACTCATTTGGAATTTGCATTTAAACATTTTGGATCTAATTTACTCTAATAAAAGTCTTGTAATATTTCTAATAAATAACAAAAAAAAAAACAAGTAGTGACAGATTAAAATTTAATGACGTACCTATGGAAGAAGATTGAAAGAGAAAATACATGCAGTCGCAAATATTGTTGAGTAGGCAGAGAGTACTAATAGACAACAAGGCCAATCAGTAAACTGGCAATAAGGAAAGCTCACAAAAATCTATGCTGATTGATAAAGCCAAATACGAGTACACACACACACACATATATATTTATCTATTTATAAAAATTACAATATTGTGACAACAACAAATGCAGCAGCAACCAAATTCAAAATCAAAATTTAAATATAAATTCAGTAAACAATCAGCAACAATAAAAGCAATAATAGTTACAAAACACAGTAAATCATATCCATAGATCCATACGTAAGTGAGTAGGCAATTGGATAAACATACATACACATACAACCATATAAATGTTAAAAATGTTAAACAAATAGACGGACAGTGAATGCGTAGTTTTCAACAATTCAAATAACGATTAATAGTGATACAATAAAAAATCTATATAAAAGCTTTCAAGCTTGCATGTAACATTTTCAATGATTTTCCTATCGTTGATATTTTCAACAATGGAGAAATCAAATCCTCTTCTTCTCTTACAAAATTTAAATAATAAAACAGAAATTAAAACAGTAAACGGTCATTTAGTTATGCTAATTCCTTTTAAATTAATATTAAATTAAATGGCATAATTTATTTAATTTATTTGCTTTTCCTTTCTTTCGTTTGATTATTAATTACCAACATTTGAATTATCAAGTCGGCTTTAGCATTCCTTTGTAATTTCTACTAAATTAATAATTGTTTTTAAAATATTTATTGTATCTAAAATTTTTTTTTGATATACTTTTCATTAATTTATGTAAATATGAAAAAGTGAACATGTTGATGTTGTCTTTTTAAAGCAAAACTTTATGATTTAAGCTTAGAATGAGGAGCGGGAAGAAATCACCTGGTTACTGCGGCCACTACTGTCAAGTTACAAATTCTCCCTGAGTCTAGTATTCATTAAGAATTCAAAAATTTTCTTGGGCTGTAGGTAGCGAAACATGTCCAAATTAGACCATTACAGTAATTTTAGCTGATCCTCAACTGTTTCAATACTCTTTAATATCCACTCATCAATCCCGTGCGAATTCCTGACCGGATCACTCCAACTAATCCATTTGTTTTTTTCCGAGATCGGAATGGCATGGCTGTTTTGGCTATCCTGATACCTTTTGTTTCCAGCCAGTATTGCTGTGATTCTCTTTGCCTAAAACTGAGCTTAATGGAATTTCAAGACAGTGCTTTTTGAAACGACTTTAGCAGAAAAAATTTACAAAATCTCCTTTGCCACAGGGCGCCCAAATAAGAAAAACAGAAGCTGGGCTCACTTGTTCTCTCTGTGATACCTGTATAGAAGAAAATGAAGAAGAAGAAGGATATCAATAGAAGAGTGAAAGGAAAGGAGATAAAGAAGACAGATAGAGAAAGAAAGTGAGTCCGTCACCCAAACCAACCGCTACTTCTAACGAAGCCATATAGCATGTCGACTTTTATATTCGACAGCGCAGTGAGACCCTGCAGACGGCGCTCTCCAAAGTGAATCAAGCGCCGCTGGACAACGGTAGAGGCGTTCCACAGTCTCCTCCTCCTCGTCCTGACAACTTCTACAGCAGCCGTTATAAGGCAAACGTATTCTCCTAGCATGTTTGCCAAAATTGCACAGTCCTGTTACTACGGCCACCACATTTCTCAACCGGGCTGTTTGGAGTCTCAATAAATCTCTACTGCGATTGCTATCTAGCCTAGGCCAAATCATCCTAGCCGTATTACACGTCCGTTCGTCTCTCCATCTGGACTGTGCTCTTCGCAGAAATATGCTCTCGATCTGCTTTTTACAGACCGATAAAGAAATACCGCAGGGCGCATTGGCATCTTGCCCTGGCAGCCTCGACCCTTCCCTTGCCAGGTTAACCGCTCTCCAGTTCCCTATTGTAGTCCCATATCCACGCACCCAAATGAGGGTAGCCACCGAATGTTCTGCCATCCTATTTAAAGATGTCCGGCATTCTTGGACCAGTTGGGATGTAGAATAGACACCCACTGACGACCTATGCCAAGTTAATTATATTTAAAAAATCTTATTGCTGGCATGTGCTGGCGTACAGTGCGTCTACCAATGCCACCATATGTAACACATATTGATGAGTACCAATTCGAATTTGAGTAGTAGCGGATCCTACCTAAAACTCCTCACGGCATTCGCTTGCACTGCAACTTCATACCGAGCTTATGTTCCCCCGAAGAGCCAGAACCGAAGTTCTGTTGCTCCCTGGCACCCGTGGTACCGGAATTAAGTTTCCAGTCAGATTTCGTAGCAGATTTGCTACTACCAGTGGCACTCCAAACAGTTCGGGCGTACAGCATTCAGCTTAATTTAAATTTAAATAATTTTTTTTATAAGAAATGTTTTGTATTTAGAAATTCAAATTACAATTTAACACCGCCTTTATCGTTTTTCATTTATAATGATACCACAACTTGCATTAAGAAACATTTTTGGTTTAAATCAATTTAAAATTCAATTTCCTGCAAAATTTTTACTGAAAATGCAAAAACATTGTAGGGTTCGTTTTTATGGCAGTAGGTTTTTGGTTCAAATTCATATCTCCATTGAATTTATAATTATTATCACATTTCAACCTCTGATTTCAATTCTTCAGTTAGCATACTGAACAACATCAGAGGCCACAACCATCAACAATAATTATTTATACAAACAAAACTTACAGCGAGACAATGAAACGATCGTATTGCAACTGCTTACTTGGTGGTAATTGACTTATCTTTCTAAAATTACTCTTTTGCTGTTTTTGTCTTTCTTTAAGGAAGTGAAATTTAAACATTAGGAGATATTAAGGCTAGAGAAAGGGGAGAAACCTACAAAAACAATGACAAAAAGGTTATTAGAGCATTAATACACAATACAAACCTTAAATTGGAAACTGAGTTGAGACAAATTATTTTAATTTTATATAAGTAACTCTATATCTGGGTCAGCGTTATGCTGAGAGTTATATCTACAAGCCAGTAGCTTTTGAAGGAAAAAGAATTTGGGTCTTCCGAATAATTTCTACTCAATTTATGTAAAACAACTTTTTCTTTATCCAGAATATTATGCTTGAAAAGTAATTTTCAGAAAATATGAAACGGAAAGTATTGAGCGATTATATCACTCAATTGGTGTGCATAATACCAGCCCTTATTTTCAATTTCTATTATTTAGCCGAGGTTGTAGCTGCTCTGCTGTTGCACTCTTAACACTTTAAAATTGTTTTCTTTTGCCACTTTTACTCTGTCTGATTGAGTATTTGTTGTTGTTTTAAAAACAACTAATTGTTAAATGTGTAGCTTTCAGATTTTCAACTTGCAAGTATTTTTTTTTCTCTCTTCCAACCTAAAGAAAAGTGGGCGTATGATTTTATTGAAAAAGAAGGAGTCATAATGATAGATCGTTGGCGTGCAAAAAAAGTGAAGACTTATCATTTTTTTCTTCTGCTACACAGATGTTAAAGTCAGTCTGTGTTTGTTGGTCTGTGTAGTACAAAAGAAGGTATTACTTTTCCTTTTTTTTTTAGTTTTTTGTGTTGTAGTTGTTGTGGCAAATTGTGGTTTTTGCATAAATTTCATCATCATCATCATCATCTTCGTTAACGAATGCAACAATAATCTTCTTTCTGGATCTTTTTCAGCATCAATTCCATTTGTCTATCTATCCTCATCTCCTCATTCACATACATAAAACAAAAGTTAACAAGTTGCCCGTTAAGTTGTTTAACAAATTACTAATAAATGATATTTTTCTGTTGTTGTTTTTTATGCTTAATTTTTTTCTTGCAATTTAATCAATCACACGTTCAATTTTAATGTTTTGAAAAAATAAAAGAAAAAAGATTTGTTTTGTTTTTTCCTGGTTGCGCATAAATTTTACTGACTGAATTTTTTTTTAATATTTTTTTTGTCAAAACATGATTTAACGAAATACAGATAACCTAGTCAGTTTAAATCGCTGCCCAGTCAAAAAGTCAGCCCGTCATTTGTACAGTTTTACTCGTATCATGAAATATTTCCATAAACTTTTAAAGCTTTTAAGATATCACTCCTTTTGTTGTTGCAGCCTGATGAAAACTTGGTCGATTGAGTTAGTGTAAAATTCTCAATGACCAGTTGTTATGTTTTTGTTTACAGTGGGAAATTTTCATCAAACCAACACTTAAACTTAGTGTCAGAGAACTAAATTCCAAATATTTTTATGTTGATTTTTAAAAAATACAAAGATTTTAATGACCGTAGTTCTTTTGTTCGGGTATTTATTTATTTAAATTTTTTTAATTTAAATGATCAACAATTTTTTTAATGTTTTGTTGTTCACTTCAGTTTTTGCTGATTGGGTGCTTTTACTATTTAAATTTTTTTAAATTAAACAAAAATACTCTCTTTCCTGCAGGACAGGAAACGTCCGAACTTATTCTCTGCGAGTGCCCAGCGGTGTCAAGATGCAGAAAAAGGTGCTTAGGTAGTGGGGCATTGGTCCCAGAAGATCTAGGAAAGATTAGTTCTACAACAATTACGAGATTCGTGAGGAACTTAGCTGCACAATAGATCTTAAAGGTCGCGGTGTGATCATAGCCATTACAAAAGAACACTAGGTAAAACCACCTTCCACACTGATGCACATTTGAATAAACCACAAATTATTTATCAAATTATTGTCATTTCTTTTTATTATGATAATATGGTATGGGTCAATTATGTATGGAACAAAATATCGGCCAAATGGCCATCGCCACCTCGGCGGCACACCTCCATTCGATTGTCCAAATTTTCGATGACGCTGAGGCATAACTGAGGTTCTATGCCGTTAATGCGACGAATTATCTCATCCTTTAGTTCTTGAATTGTTGCTGGCTTATCGACGTACACCTTTTCTTTCAAATAACCCCAAAGAAAGAAGTCGAACCGTGTCAAATCACATGATCTTGGCGGCCAATTGACATCGCCACCACGTGAGATAACACAGCCATTGAATTTGTCGCGCAAAAGAGCCATTGTCCTGTTGAAACCACATATCGTCCACATCCATATCTTCCAATTTGGGCCATAAAAAGTTCGCTATCATCTCACGATAGCGAACACCATTCACAGTAACTGCCTGGCCGGCCTCATTTTGGAAAAAATACGGCCCGATGATGCCGCCAGCTCATAAACCGCATCAAACAGTTATTGGTTTTTCGGCAATCACTCTTGGATTATCATTCGCCCAAATGCGGCAATTCTGCTTATTGACGAATCCACTGAGGTGAAAATGTGTCTCATCTTTGAAGATGATTTTCTTCACGATTTGATTTGAACGCCCGTTTTTTTTTCATAATAAGCCTGAATAACTTTAACACTCGATGGCCACATTGGCCAAAATCCCTCACAGACACCAACCATATATATATGGGAAAAGTTGAACTTTTGAAAATTTGTCAAAAAATTCACAAATTCATTTCAGGGATCTCACTACGGTTTTTTAATAGTACTATCCCTGCTCTTCACTCTCCATATAGTGGTATTCGATGCCAAGTCCTTATTTGTCCACATTGACTAAAATCTCTCTCAAACATGTTGATGTCATGAATGACAAAATTTTAAATTAATACTTAAATTTTTTTTATAGGTTTAGTTTTTGTATTTTTCTACAATTGTTGTAATATTGACAAAAACTCTTTTTAATTTTTATATATACATTTTTTTATTTTTATTTTTCGTATATTTATTTTTGATAAATTTATATTTCACTGTATATTTAAGTTAAATATATTTTACTACTTAAGACATATTTAACTTTAAAGTTAAATATGTTTTTCACAAGGCTTTATCAAAAACATATTTAACTCAAAAACATATTTAACTGTAACGTTAAATGTGTTTTCGACATATTTATCTTTAAAGCTATATATGTTTTTGACGTAACGCCTTACGTGAAAAACATATTTAGCTCGGCATATTTAACTTCACACACATTATTTTGTGGAAAAAGGACAATTTTCTTTTCAATTTTAGTTGAAATAAAAAGAAAACCTATTAATTTTGAACTGTGCAACATTTTATTTCCTCTTTGACTCTTACTTTTTGTAAAATTCATCATTTCGCTTTAGTTTGTGCTTTAGGTTTGAAAACTCCAAAATTAAGCGTTTTTGAAACCACCTATTTTGCGATTTAAAATCTTTATTGCCAAAATTAAGCGTTTTGCGTTTTTCAGAACATGGCTGTAAATTAAAGTTTGAAGTGTACACAACCAACTCATTTGTGTTCGATTCGAATCGAGAAGATTTTCGAAGAGAATTTTCAATTTGAGAAAAAAAAAACTAATTATGTAGTAAATACATTCGAAAAAATAATTAACAGTTTTAAAATTACTCTCAAAATTGTTAAAACAACTTTACTGGATTTTTGAAAGTTCTACATATTAGATTTTTTTCGAATTGAAAATTATTTTCAAAAATCATTTCGATGCGAATCGAAATACATAATAACCGTTTAAAAATCTAATTTTTTTTCGAATTGAAAATTTTCTTTCGAATTGAAAATTCCTTTCGAAAGTCATTTCGATTCGAATAGAAATAAAAGGTGATTTTATAAGAACTATCGGAAATTTAAAAAAAAAAAAACACATAAAATTCAGAAAAATGCATGAAATATTTATTTGGATCGATAGTTGGGTCGATATAATTTAATGTTTGAAGATTATTTCATGCAAATGTTGGCCGCGGCTGCGCCTCAAATGGTCCATCCGCTTAGTCCAATTTTGGCATACTCTTTCCAACATTTCGGCCGGTATCTCACGAATAATGTTGGCAATGTTGGCTTCCAGTGCGTCAATCGAAGCGGGCTTGTCCCTATAGACGTTAGCCTTAACATAGCCCCACAAAAAATAGTCTAGAGGCGTTAAATCGCACGATCTGGGCGGCCAATTGACTGGTCCCAAGCGTGAAATAAACTGTTCACCGAACTCGCCTCTCAATTGGTCCATTGTTTCGCGTGCTGTGTGGCATGTGGCACCGTCTTGTTGAAACCACATGTCATGCAAGTCAAGCTCTTCCATTTTGGGCAAAAAAAAGTTTGTTATCATCGCACGGTAGCGCTCACCATTCACAGTAACGTTGTGATTCGCATCATCTTTGAAGAAATACGGCCCAATGATGCCGCCAGCCCATAATCCGCACCAAACGGTTGTTTTTTGTGGATGCATTGGTAGCTCTTGCAATGCTTCTGGCTGCTCTTCACTCCAAATACGGCAGTTTTGCTTGTTCACGTATCCATTCAACCAGAAATGAGCCTCGTCGCTGAACACAATTCTTCGATAAAAAAGTGGATCTTCATCTAACTTTTCAAGAGCCCATTCACCAAAAATTTGGCGTTGTGGTAGGTCATTTGGCTTTAATTCTTGCACCAGTTGTATCTTATAAGGCTTCACACCCAAATCCGTCCGCAAAACGGCGCCGAATCGATAATTCACGGTCATCACCAACACTGGCCGATACGGCTGCGATATTTTCTTCAGTTCGCACTCTACGTAAGCGTGTTGGTGGTTTAATGTCCAACAATGTAAATTTGGTGCGAAATTTTGTTACAATAGCCCGAATAGAAGCCTCAGTAGGTCGATTAAACTGACCATAAAATGGAAGAAGCGCGCGATGAACTTTCTTAACAGAGCACGCATTTTGGTAATAAAATTCAATAATTTGCAAGCGTTGTTCGTTTGTAAGACGATTCATGATTAAATTATAGACCAAACTGAAGATGTTTGACAGTGACACAGATACAAAACGTGCGTGAGCTGTCAAAACTAGTATTGCCAAAAAGATAATAGCAAAAAAATCACTCTTTACATAATAACCCCCCAGGAATTTTCTTAAATTTTAGTTTGTTTATTTAGGATTTTTTTTTTAATATTTCCAAAAAAGGCTATTTTGAAAAAACCAAAAAGGCTAGGAAAAAAGCTTGAAGCAAAATCATAAATTTCGAGGCTAAATGCGAAAAAAGGCTAAATCTAGTCTAAAAAAAACTAAAATGGCAATGCTGGTTATAATGAATATTTTGATATGTTGATATGTGGGGTTGTTTTGTAGCACAAGCGATCAACTCAGCTAAATAATTTGTATGGAAAACACTCAACATTTTGAGTACTTTTGATATAAAATTTCCGGACTAGTTGGTCCCTTGTGTTACAAAAATAGCATTTTGTCAGTCATTTACACGATGTTATTTTCCATTCATAATATCATCGATTGCTTTTTTATACGATTAAAAAAAATTCGGTGAAATTTCATAGAAATTGAAACTGAAATGTACGAAGCGCTTAAATTAAGCGCATTAATAGATACACTGAGAAAACAACTTCGGTTGTCAGAACTAAATTTGTTACCAATCAATCGATTTATTTAATTGTGACAATAGAAAATTGGTGTTACAGCTAGAAATATTTTTAAGAGAACCAAATTTTAAACTCTTATAGAATTATGGTTGTTGCAACTAAAAAATTTGATTATCGCAACTGAATTTTTGATTGGTCAAAATATCAGGTACTCACAATCAAAGTTATTTTCTCTGTGTAAGCTTCAAGTTTATTTTTGTCACATTTTCTTTGTTTAACTGTGAAACTGTTATTTTATTGTCGCTGTTGTCCTCCCACTGTCCTCCACGCTATTGTGGAATGTTTTGTTGGTTTAAAATCTCGCCCCATTTGATCAGTATAAATGAGTGATAGATGCCGAAGAGTGAGAGTTCGTAAAGGTTAATAACGGTAATAAATTTATTTTTTTTCTTGTTGCATCGATTTGAGTTTTTTTTTTTATTTTTTTATTTTAATTTTTTCATTATAAAATTTTGTATTTTGTAATTCTTTCTTTTTGCTTTGTTTTTTGTTTTTCCCTATCAATCAAAATGATTTTGTCATTTTGTTGTATGATTTTTATGAACAATTTGACCAGTGAATTTATGTTGATGATA
The DNA here is from genome assembly GCA_947397855.1 of Thelaira solivaga. Lineage (NCBI taxonomy): Eukaryota > Metazoa > Arthropoda > Insecta > Diptera > Tachinidae > Thelaira > Thelaira solivaga. Next base: position 53,649,540 of record OX377613.1, on the reverse strand, counting down.
ATAGAAGTCTCTTGTTTTCTTTTTTAACTGTTTAGCTTTGTTTTGGCCTGCTAAAATGTGTAAATAAAATTGATGAAAATTTATTTAAAATTTAAAAAACTAAACTAATTTCCTTTTAAACATTGTTGTAATCAATTTTTGCCTTAAGGGATGAGGAGGGAGGGACGCTGGCTGTAGCTTATGTTGTGTTGTTGTTGGTGGTGCATTAATAAATTTCGCTTGCCAAACTCGAGACTTTTTAGCCAATGGCCATTTAATGAGATTTAAATTTTTATTGATTTCCTCTTTGGGTTTCATGGCGGGAGATACCAGTGAATAATATTTGCATTTAGTTGTTTTAGTTTTTGTTTATTTTATTGTTGTTGTTGTTGTTTAGTTTATTTTATTATTTATGAACTCCTGAGTCACTGTGTCTGGTGTCGGTTGGAAGTAGTGGTGGTTGTTATTTAAAGGTGGGTGGGTGGTTTGATTTATACTCCATAATGAGTTTGAGAAAATGAAAAAATAAAGAAAAAAAAAATTTTCCAATCCCTGGTCATGATGCAATTTATTAGATATTTTGATCACTTTTTAAAATTATAGTATTTTAATAATTTATGGATTATTTTACGCGATCATAAATGTAAAAGGTGTCAAATTTGACTAAAGGCTTAACTAATTCTGGCTTTAAGAGTTTGAGTGATATTTCAGCCAAAAAATATTAGAGATTTCATTTGTGACTGCTGAAAAATATCTAAAAATTTATTAATAAACAACAACTCAATTGAAAATAATATTTTGAGGGCTATATATACGTATGTATGATGTGTAAATGAGCATGAATAAAATAATTTTTTTTTTAATGCTAAGGACTTTAAAATGAAGTTTGCCAGCCGTAGGCAAAGCTGTATATTTAATAATTATTTTGGGGATCAAGACAAGAAAGAGGAGGAAATTGTGGAAAACCTCCTCTGCTTTTGCGCCATTTGCGAAGTTTCACCGCATGCTCACTTCATTAGAAACAGCATTTGGTTTAGGTTCTATCCCTCTACTTCTTTTCACTCTTCTACCTCTATTGCTGTTCTTCTTTATTTCCCTCTTATACAAGTATCACAAATCGATCACATAAGAGGACCCAAGTGAGCTCCCCTTTTGTGTAACCTAACCTAGGATCAATTATTTTTTTCTTACTGTTTCTTTTTCCAACATTCCCCTGTGCGTTTAATTTTGACTTCATCAAAACAACAGTAAAAGTAAAATTTCTTTTAAAAAAAAATGTCATCTTCTCCAAACAAATGTTGGCAATTTGAAATGTTTGTTGTTTTAAACAAAACAAAAGCTTAAAGACATTAAAATCTGCAATTAACTTTGTGTGATACACCATTTGTCTCTCAGTCACAAATTTAAAATGTCTTTCTGTCCGTCTATCTTTAAATTTGCAATTTGAATTTGTCCTCTTGAAAATCCAACGTATTATTTTTTTGGTTTTTGTTAATTTTACTATCATTTTGCAAAGCAGAGTAGACAGACGTGCGCATTAAATCTCATTGATCTTTTATTTACAAATTGTCATAAAAAGAAACTGTACTGTGATTTGGGTTTGCAATTAATGTTAAAGATAAATTTTAGCGGAATTCACTCTTGTTGGCATATGTAAAATTAAAGCAAATTTGCGTGAGACATCTTTTCTAAGATTGTAGCAAAAATATTTTCAAAGCTGATTTCAAGAACAAATAGAAACAAAACACTCATGTATATTTTTTTAAAAATAAATTTTGCGTATTAAATAATTAAATCCTTGAACCAGCAAATGCCAGAAAAAAAATTTTCTGGTTCAAAATGCCCTTAATGAAATTGAATTTGTAGAATTCATACTCTTGGGGTTGATTAGTCTATTTGACTGCTGCATGTCCTCCAGCAATCTAGTAGACTTTGTTTCTCCTCCTTTAGTAGACCACTATTGAAGTTGTTGGTCACTCCGCAGAAGGGCTCTGGACCTATGAAGGGGTTATCGGCGCCCTTTTTCATTGCCCATATGCCATTCATGACCCAGTACCCTCAATAAGGCAAAACATTGAGAAGCTTGTATCAATTAAAAACCAATCTTGATCGAAAGGAATAGCTTGCCAGTGCACATAAAGCTATCTGAGAAAATGTATATTCCGGTACGACAAGTTTCCCTTCGTAGACATTCCCCAGCTCTAAGGCGGGGACCTAAGCCTGAAAAATAAAAGTTGTTTTCCCCATTGCAACTGCCTTACAGAAATGTGGTTCTGCAATTCCCGTGCCAGCACTATCTTCCATTTTGTACCCATCAGTATGATGTCGAACTGTCGATTCTGGTCTAATATTATTTTACCCGTCTTCCAAGCTGAGCGTTCACTGCTCACCACTTCAAAATGCTTGAAGAATGGGAGTGTTTTATCCATCCTATGAGAGACGGCGAGCCATGGAGAGTTCTAGATAGATTGCAGAATTTTATTATACCCGCCTTCATTAACTCTGTTTCATATATTTATTTTGTTGTTTAAATTTGTTTGCCACATTTGCAATAATGCAAAGGTAGTTTGCGTTTAATTGTGAATTCGACTTATGGATGCACTTTATCTGATGTGTCCACGTGCTCTTTTTTGTCTTTGATTAAATATTTTTGAAGCGGTTATTAACAAAATTTAATTTATTTTCAAAATTGTTAGTATATTAGGACCTGTTTCTTTTACAAAATAAAAGCTTTATTTAAATTACACTTGACTCATCTACTTGTAATTTTTTTCCAAGTTCTGCTAGCATTTGACATCGGTCTCGATCGAGTAATTTCTAAAACTTTTCGTCTTTTTAATCTTAAAGTGTCGAAACCAGTCTCTGCATGTCGTATCCGACAAAGCATTGTCACCATAAGTCTCAACAAGAAGTCTTTTGAATAAAATTCCCCCCAAATACACTTTATTTAGCACACAGTAGATATTTTTAAAACTAAAAAAAAAAAATTACTTTGTTTACACTAAAGTGAACTACGATGCACTGAAATTTAAGGTTAGATACCTTACTGTTTTGCATGTGTGCTAACATTCGGAAATCCATGAACGGGGTACCGCTACTGCCATCTTTGTAGAAACAGTGAGAACTTATTCAAGGATGCCTATAATTGGAGTTTTTGAAAGCTGTAGTGATGCTTAAATATTTCCTCAGTATTTGCCGTTCAAACGGGTCGTACAAAGAAGGAGCGTATTCTAATAACTAAACATGGCCATGAAGTTCTTGTTGCACTTTTATTTTTATTAAACTTTTTCTCATCTGAAATTTGTTGCACTTAACTTTCTCACACGAGTTATAAAAGAGCATAACTTATTAGTTGCTGCATTTAAGATAAATAACAGCCATTTAAAGTCATTTACACAAAAACCAAATCTAATAAAAGTTAAGGCCTAACAATTTTGCAAAGCATGGTTATTATCTCAAAAAAAAAAAAAAAAAAAAAAAACAACACTTTCTAATTTGTAATGCAAATTAGTTTGAGTTAAATGTCTTCAATTTTGTTTAATCAACTTCTTTTATTAAAAACAAAAATAAAACAAAACAACAACTTGCTGCAGTATTAATAAAATTTTAACAAAAAAATCTCAAAATGGAAAACAAATTTTTGGCTAAAACCAAAATGTCTTAACTATGAAAAATTAACCAATAGATAAAATAAGAGAGAAAAATTGTATAAAATTAACTCAAGTTTAAAACAAAACAAATATTTGTGTTTTTGGAACCTTTATGGAGTCACCATCTCACCATCTACATGACCATCCACATTCAAACAATATTGTTTATGCTTTTTGTAAAGTCGTCGTATTTGGACCAGCAAATGAACTAGCCTGTTACAAGTGGTAGTAATTAGCGCTTAAACAGAGGTTATTCAATACTAATCTTAACTATACGAGCACTTTAGAGTAACGCAAACAACAGCATCTTTTATAGTCAACGAAAGTTACTAGAAGCGAAAGTTTTTTACTTTTCGTCTGGCTTAAATTTTTTATAATGAAATGAAAGGTAAAAAATGCAAAAAACAAGAGAAAAAAGTTTGCTCTAAATTAACAAAATGCCATGTGACATTGTTATCAAGAAAACGACTTTTCAAACTTAGATAAAAGACAAGAGGCTTAAGAGCGCCAAGTTCAATAACTAAGTAAATTATGAGAGTAAAGTATAGCCATTATTAAGATTAACTTTTGTTAAAAATTTTCAAAATGTTTAAATTACAAAAGAAAAAAAATTATTTAATTTTGTAGTCGTTGACAAGATGATTTTTATTTCATCATCAGCATTGGAAACTTATTAAATAATTTTTAAATATTTCTAAATAAAAAATGCCACGATGTTTTCCAAATTGACATATAAAACTGGCCGATAAAAGCAGTCATAAAATATAATCTATTTTATTTTGGCAGCGACTTTTCTTACACTATGTCTATACCTGTAGTGCGATTCACTAACTTTTATTACGATGATTCGGTTCGAAAAAACAGATATAACGATATTTTATCAAATTCAGTATTCAGTACCATTCCAACAAACATATTCCGTACGATAGAAATCGGTTATTGCAATGAATATTTAAAGGGTGTCGCAACAAGAACGCAAGATTTAAATTTTAAATAAAACACAGATATTTAAAAAAAAAATTGTGAAACTTTATTATATCGTAAAGTAGACAGAATGAGGTTATGTATGGAACAACATACCGGGCAGATGGCCGCCGCATCTTTGCTAGCACACACGCGATCTTTTAATGAAATTTTCAATGACCGTTTTGCATAAATGCTGCGGTATTTCATTAATGCAGCGTCCAATTTCCTCTTTTAAGGCTTGAGTCGTCGTCGGCTTTTTCACGTAAACCATCGACTTCAAAAAACCCCAAAGAAAAAAGTCTAATGGTGTTAAATCGCACGATCTAGACGGCCAATTCTGGTCTCCAAAACGTGAAATAACACGACCGGGAAATGACTGATGCAGCAATTGAATTGTTTGTCTGGCTGTGTGACATGTGGCGCCGTCTTGTTGAAACCACAAGCCCTCCACATTCATTTCTTCAATTCTAGGTAAGAAAAAACTGGTTCAAATGTCAAACAATGACACTTCGAATGGCGCCAAATTTAAATCTTGCTTTCTTGTTGGGACACCCTTTATATGCTGTTAACTTCGTTGCAAACTGTATTGTGTGTCAAAATGGATTTTGCATATTTTTCGCATCTTATTTAACAAGACAATAAAGAAAAACAAATAAAGAATTATAAATTTTATATTACGCTTACACGCAAAGAAAAAAGATGATTGCATATGGTCACCGCAAACATAGTTTGTTCTTCAAAAAATATTATTATTAATTTGAAGCATCTAAACATTCAGTGCTGTTCTGTATTCCGAATCCGAATATTTTATTCGGAATTGAAAAATTCAGTCTGTGGTCCATGCAAGAATTTTTTAAATTTTGTTTTTGCTTTATTTTGGGTAGGAAATTATTGTTGGAATTAAAAAAAAAACATAAAAGTTTTCATTTAATAAGAAGAAAAAAAATGTACTTCCACATCTTTTTAAATCGGTGTGAAATACAGAACAGGTACGATTATTAGCATTTAACAATATTATGTTTACCATCATAGATCAACCATATCATTACCATATTATTTTTAATAAAATTTTAACTGAAACCATAAATATGTTTATAGAAAATTTGGTTGAATGTAAATTGTTTTCTATTTTGTCTCTCCCGTAACCATATAAAAAAAGTGAGTATAAAAGAAAAACTTAATCGTTCAAACTCAACTTAGCTTTGTGGCTGAAGTGGCGAGTTAATGCTTCTTAACTAAATATTCCAAAGTTCGATCCAGGAATTAAATAAAATTGAAAAAAAAAAAATTAAATCCGCTGTATTATGTAATAAATAAATACAAATTAATAGAAACGAAAAAGTCAATGGATTAAAAAAAAAAATTATTTATACAAAAATTTATATAAAAATTTTTTTAAATTCAGATTGAATTTTTTTAAATTCAGATTAAATTTTTTTTTAAATATTTATATAAAATAATATGACTGTTATAAATATTTATAATTATATCCTGAAGAAGCTACACAAATTTGAGCGAAATATCGATATAAAAATAACGTTGTGAAAAATAAGACCTCAAGCTTAACAAAACAATCATATTATTTAAAAGAAAAATGTCAAATAAAACTAACTAATTTATATAAAATATGTATGTATATAAAAAAATAATAAAATAATTAAAAAAAAATGTTTAGCTCTGACTAGGGGTTGAACCGCAACATTTGCATTTGAAATATATTTTTAATATCTTTGATTTAAAAATATGTATGCTTAGATGCAATCATAAATCTAACCATAATATGTTTCCACCAGAATATGGTTGCCTCAACCATACATAGTAATTAGAAAAATTATTAAGAAAAATAAAATATTTACACCAAAAAGATTGTACACAACACACAAATTCGTTTGTTTTTTTTTCTATACTTCTTTGTATTTTTCGTTGATTTTGTGCACAGCATTGCCATATAAAAATTATTTAATTGAATAGAAAAAAAAAAACAGCTGTGTTACATCGATATAAATAAATTACAGAACACACTCTCGATACTGCAACCGAATATTTTTGTCGTAACATACTCGTATTTCGAAGATGCTCATCGTAAAAAGTTACTAAAGCTCACTACTGATGTATTTCTATCATAACAGGAGATATAACGCCGGTAAAGCAAATGTCAATTTTATATTAATATACAAATTAATACCTATGAAGTATATAAGGGAAGACATTGATGGAATTGTATTATGATAAAATATTGGAATATTTTTGACGCAATTTCTGCTGAGTGGCAGTAATGGAACGATTATTTTCAATAAATATTGTCACTATTTCTGCTCGTTGTTGTGGCGTAGACAACACAATGGTTAAAGCGAAACTGAGCTAAACGTCACATAACCATAATGGTAGCGCGACTTTTGCCTCACCTGTTATGAAAAATAATTTTCTTGTCATAGACCTTGAAAGCCAGCCCATAAACAAAAATCTTATTCTAGTTGAATGCTTATTTTTTGCATATTGATTGATTACCGAAGTGTAGTTTTGTCAGCAATGCAGAAACTTCTGAGGATCTCATTACAAACAGGATGAGCGAGCTGATCATTGTTGAAAGGATTGCTATATTTTGGCATAATAACAATTTGACTGGCGCGAAACAAAAGTTTCTTATTATAGAAATGGCATTAAAGATCTATTGCCATTTTTAAAAGTTAGAAAAATGTTTCTTAAAAACGAAAAAAAAAGTTCGGGTGGGGAAATTATTTTTCGTCACAATTAACAGCAGAAATTTTGCACATGAATATTTAAATTTTACTTAAGTGAAACATGACGTTTTTTGTCTCCAATCTTTTCAATGATATGTCAGCAATTGTTTGTTTCTTTTTTTGTTTTTGCTGGCGTTATAGGTAGACGGCGGTGGCGCTGATGAATTAAAGTTTAATAAAAAAAAAATTGAGACATTGAAGGTATGTGTTCGTCTGGTTACTTACTGTTTGTTCATACCTAAAGCCATAGTTTGTCGATAATATAAAAAAAAACTCAAGACTTCAACACACACACATTTGTATACTTTATATGTGAATCTGTTTTGCTATATTGTGTGTTTCGTGTGCCATTAATGACACTTTTTTCGGCTTTAAATTGAAATTAGAAAAAAAAAACATTAACTGCAACATACTAAACATTTATACCATCAGTACAACGTCTTAGACGTTTAAAAAAAAATGCAACAAGTTAGTGCAACATGTCGTAAGACATTTAACAATTCATTAGATGATGATGACAAACATGTGGGTAAAAACATAAAAATACTCGCCGTGATTTGAATAAGAAAAAAATACAACTAAAGGATAACTAAAAGTAGAATGTTATCGAACAGATAAATGTATTTTGGTTATTACAAACAAACTTAAACTAAAACGTGTATGATAAGCTAAAGAGAGGTTTGTGTTGCTCATAACTTTTAACGTGAACTTCAAGCATTTAAAGTTGCCATATTTTCGATTTTAGATATGGCAAACTTAGCAGCCATAGACATTGTATAATTTATTTATTAATATACAAAAATAAAACAATACAATTACACAATAAAATAACAAATATTAAAATAAAATTCTAAAAGTAAAGAATTTCTTAGATATTTGAAAAATAATTAAAAAAAGGCATGCCGTTGCCATTATGTATTTATAGCAACGAAAACTAATCGGTATTCACAGCAGTAACGTCATTTATTTAGAACTTGTCATAATGAAAAAAAGTTATTGATCACTTTATCAGTTACATTAACTAAAGTTAATTATAGCTATCTGAGACCTTACAAGTAAGTGGTAATAATGGCCCTTAAAAAAGTAAGGTGACAAAATGTTCGTCCACCATTGTTCACACAAAATAAATCCATAGTTATTTACTGCTTTTTCAGAAAAAATTAAAAAAAAAACAAGTTAAATACGGCTGTGCTTAGTCTTTCTACAGCCTTCTAAAATATCAAAAACATACAAAAAAATTAAGGGAGTGAAGACAAATATGCCGAGTTAAATATGTTTTAACGTAACCCCTGAAGTTTTTTAGTATTTGTAAATATGTTTTCAGTATCAATGATATATTTATCAAATACGTCTTACGTCACTAAATATTTTTATATATATTTTTAGCAGTATTTTAGCGGAGGTTGTCTAGATTGGTAACCTACTGCCAAATACTCAGAAGTTACTTTGGATTATTTTTTTTTAATTTCCCTATACCCATGTGCTATTGCTTTGAGGGATTTTCCCAGCTTACGGACGAATATTACAGAATGGGACACATATCATTTTAAAGACAAGGTCGTCTAGCTTTGTAATCTATTACCCAAATACTCAGAACTAATATTGAACTACGAGTATTTTTAAAACAATTTTTAAGTTTCCATATACCCCAGTGCTGAAAGCAACTTTCAGGGGTTTTTAACAATCCCCCATTTTGCCCAGGTACCATTCCCGATTTTGCCCATGAAAATTACCAAAAACAAAAAGGAATTTAATCTGTGGGCTCTAAACTGAAAGTGTTTTAACGTTTTTGGAAAATTTCGTAGTTTTTATTTTATGATGCAAAACGGAAACTGCCAAAAACAACAGTATTGGGGTATATGGAAATTTCAAAAAATTTAAAAAAATAGTCCAAAGCAACTTCTGAGTATTTGGGCGGTAGATTACAAATCTACACAGTTTCCTCTTTAAAATGATGTATGTGCTATCCCACAATCTGTAATGGTTCGTTGGGAAGTTGCTAAAAGCACTGGGGTATATGGAAATTTCAAAATAATCCAAAGTAATTTCCGTACGATCAATAGAAGATTGCGAGATGGGATATATCATTTTAAAGGGGAGATCGTCCAGATTTGTAATCTACCGCCCAAATACTCAGAAGTTACTTTGAACTATTTTTAAAAAAAATTTGATTCTTGCTTTTAGGGATTTTTACCATTCCCCATTTTGTGTATTTGGATTTTGAATTGGCATGTCCACGTTTCACTTTGACACCAGAGATTTGACCTGACCACTTTTACCTAGGTTTCATGGCAGTTGTTGATTGTTGTTAACACTTCCTCGTAAAGAATGTGTGACGGTTTTTTTGAAATAGGATTCTGCTTTTTACTACGATTTGGATATTTTATTGTACGATTGCATCTGTAGCCAGCAGTACTTACACTGTTGTTGTGTTTTTTTGCACGATCATTGTCGAGATACCCAGATTTTGTTGAATTTTATATATTGTGAGTTCCTTTTAGCAATTTTTTTTCTGTTTTTTTTTTTTTGCTCACAATCTGTCCTTAAGGTTTGGTTAAATCTTTTAAGATTTTATTTGCGTTAGTTTTTACAATTTGCAGCTTTTTTGCAATCATTACACCTGATGATGTCAGATTTTCAAGACATTTATGCAGACATTTTTTATATGTATGAAAAACCATGGCTAACCAAGCTGGCAAATATTTAGCTAATGCTGACTACATTTTTTTACACAATAACGGTGAATATTAAAAAAAAATAATTTTTTGGTTTTTAATTCAAGTGATCATCCCACTAGGTTTTTTTAAAATACTTTTATAAAGCGGCTCCATTTTGTGTGAACAGTGCTTTAGTATAGCCGGATACAAGTATTTTTTTATAGAATGAAATAGAATGGAAATGATGGGATACGAGGAGCAAGTAAATTTGCATACAGTTTATTAAATAGGAAACTTTTATCCTGATGAATATCAGGAAATAGACTTTTGCTACCTTAGAAAAATTTTCAGATTGTGGATCGATACAAAGCGAAAGATACAGTCAACTTGTTAGAACCATCATCCAATTTCACTTTTCTCCTTTCACAACCAAGAATTTGACATGAATTTAGTTTAACGTTTAAGGAAAGAGAAACTACTCCAATCTATCACACACATTCTTTAAGAATTAGCGGCATAAATTATATATATACTGATGTAATAACGGTATGTGTTTACTGTACTTACAATATGTTCTTTAGTCTGTTTATATCCTCAAGGTTTCGTTTATACATAATCGATGATTTATTACTCAATTGCAAGCAAATAATAGAAAAAAAAATAATAATAAGTAATATTGCACACATACACAGCCATTCATAAAACGTAAACAATTAAACAACGATCAAGAAGAAATTAATACAATCTGATAAGACTTTCAAACTACAAAATATGACTCAACTTGCATACACGACTTACATACAAGAATAATATGTCTCTTGTCATTTAACAAACGTTTGCTTATGGTTTTTGCTGTTGTCACTTTTTATTCAAACGCTTACAATCCTTCCAATAAAAATTTTTTTTTTTTTTTTAAATAAAAAATAAAGTTCTGTAGATGGATGGATGATGGCATGTACTCATATGTATTGTGTACCAGCATTTACACTCATTGAAATGTGTGTTGAACAGCTGAATAGCACACACCCTGCAAACAAGCGAGTATGATTTAAAATTTATAATGTGTGTGAAGATAAATACGTTTTTTAAAAATATCGCATGCGATAAAAAATTTCCATACATATTCTTCACATAGCAAGAGTACTGGGGTATAAGGGAATTTCCAAAAAAAAATTTTAAAATAATAGAAAGTAATTTCTGGGTAATTGGGCTGCAGATTATATATCTAAACAGCCTCCCCTTTAAAATGATATGTGTCTCATTAGGCCCTATGCCTTAATATAGAAGAGTTTAGCCACAGTAGCCTTCATCCCTCAGAGCCCACATACACGCTATTTTTGTATTTGGTGAAATTTTCAACGTTTTCTAAAAAAATTCACAAATACAATTAGGAGAAACTGTATTCCCAGGATGATAGCCCTATTCATTGTGTTTGTTTTCCATTAGGTCCCATTCCTTGAGATAGAAGGGTTTGGCCAGAATGACTTCATGTCTCAGTACATATTTGAAGAATACGTATTTTTTAAAAACGTCTTTAACCAGACGTATTTATCTTCACACACATAAATTTATAATCATTTGAAGCTTAATACTTTTCTAAACAGTGCTTTGGGAATTCATTTTCCATATTATTTGAGCCCAAGCTTAATAAAAAAATCAAATCCACCAAAGTAAAATCCTACAAAATTAAAAAAAAAAAACGCAAAGACGTTGAGTTCTTAGCTCAAAGATAGAGCAGGATGCACACTACAGGAGCTATTAAAATTTTAAGACCTGCTGGACGCGGTTTTGTTTATTCAGAAGAATAACTTTTGCAAGAACTTAGAAAAACGTTGAAATAAATAAATTTTTGCTACAGAAACAGATAATCATACGAGCCTACTCAATATCACAGGCGTTACAATAATTTAAAATAATTAAAGAAAAATAAGCATTTGAAATCAGTAGACACCGACCAAATATCGGATGTCGGAGGGTAAAAAAATTTTATTTGTAAAATCAAGTAGAGTAAAAGAGAAATCGTGAATAGCTGTAAATCTTTCTCTCTCTCTCCATCTCTCTCCATCTCTCTCTTCTCTCTCTTTCTCTCTCTTTCATACGAGCCTACTCAATATCACAGGCGTTACAATAATTTAAAATAATTAAAGAAAAATAAGCATTTGAAATCAGTAGACACCGACCAAATATCGGATGTCGGAGGGTAAAAAAATTTTATTTGTAAAATCAAGTAGAGTAAAAGAGAAATCGTGAATAGCTGTAAATCTTTCTCTCTCTCTCTCTCTCTCTCCATCTCTCTCTTTCTCTCTCTTTCTAATCTATCTCTTTCTAATCTATCTCTCCTCTCTCTCTTTCTAATCTATCTCTCCTCTCTCTCTTTCTAATCTATCTCTCCTCTCTCTCTTTCTAATCTATCTCTCCTCTCTCTCTTTCTAATCTATCTCTCCTCTCTCTCTTTCTCTCTCTCTCTCTCTCTCTTTCTCTCTCTCTCTCTCTCTTGACAAAACCTTTTAATTAAAAAATTTTTCCTTGAACATTTTTAAAAATTAATGGATTATTGCTAGATTGATTTTATACTCTGCAGATAATCTGAAATTTGTGTTTTCCTCTTAAAAATTCCTTATAGAAATAGAATTGCTGCCATTTTAAATTTAGCTCAGAACAAAATTTAAAACATTTTCTTGAATTTTCCGTGCATACTTTAAACGCTTTTGTTTGTTGGGCAATTAAGTAAGTGGACATGTGTGAATGTGTGCAATATGCCCCATGCATCACATGTCATTGGTGGCAAAACTTTGAAAATGGCAACAACCAGAATACAAATCCATTAAACTGTTAAAAAAATTGTTTATTTTTATCAAAAACAACAGATTTTGAGTCATTGCTTGTGTTTGTTTGTTTTTTTTTTATTTAAATTTTTTATATTTTTATTTCATGTAACAAATTTTAAAGCAAGAAATAAAATTTTATTCATTTGGGGGACACACATGTGTTTATTAACAACCATTAAATCAATGTGGTTTTTGTTATATTTCTTTTTTGTTTGTTTTTTTTATATAAAAAGTTTTTTGTTTGTACTTCTTTTTCAAACACTTCAAAGACCACAAAGAAAAATTGTATAAAAAAATTACTTTGTAAATGAATGACGGGACTAGCTGCTATAAAACTAAACACTTTTAAGTAACAGCCTTTAAACTAAATATAAGTTGAAGTCGAAAGGAAACTCATTTATTTTTTAAGGAATTTTAGAACTGAAAATTTTATTAAAAGAAATGCAATAAACTGAGTGTAATTATTTTTGGGGTTTGTTTAACCTGTTTTTTTATCTCTTCCTATAAACAAGAACACAATTAAGTGTGAAGTGAAAACATTCTACCGTGATAAAGGGTGGTCCAACTAAAACGTCCGATGGGAATTGTAAAGAATATAAAAAGTTTTCTGATAATTATCTTAATAATTTTTATTATGATAGAAGCATGTATGACAATCGGCGAAATGCTCGCCACGGCTTCGGTGGCATACCTCTGTCAGATGGTTTATATTTTCAATGACTGAGACATAAATAATTCAGATTAAATGTCGAATTTTTAAATATCCTCAAAGAAAGAAGTCCATCGGTGTCAAATCAAACGATCGTGGCGGCCAATTAACATTGCCACCACATGAGATAACACAGCCATTGAATTTCTCGCGCAAAAAAGCTATTGTGTAGTTGGCTGTGTGTCAAGCGACATCATCCTGTTGGAACCACATATCGTCCACACCCATATCCTCAATTTCTTCAAACAAGAAGTCTGTTATCATTATTTTAAATAATTTTTTAAATTGCCATATACTCCAGCTGTTGTTCTGAAGAATTTTAGCAACTTCCGAACGAACCAAAGAAGATTACGGAATGGGATACATATAATTTTAAAGAAGAGGTTGTCTAGATTTGTAATCCACTGCCCAAATACTCAGAAATTACTTTGTATTATTGAAAAATATTTTTTAAATTCCCTCATTTTCTTGCTCGGCGAGATTTTTACCATTCTCCATTGTGCCGAGGTACCATTCACGATTTTTCAATGAAAATTAGGTTCCAAGCTTTCTAGAACTATTTTAAAATTGCTTAGTTTTTATTTTATGATGCAAAACGGAAATTGCCATAACCCCTCAAAACAACAGCACTGGGGTATGAGAGAATTTCAATTTTTTTTTTAATAATTCAAAGTAATTTCTTAAGTACTTAAGCTGTAGATTACAAATCTAGGCGATCTTATCTTTAAAATGATATGTGTCCCATCCTGGATTTATGCACAGTCGTACCTATGGACCTACATTTCTCTCAAACTTATTTGTAAGAACTTCATAAGTACTAAAAACATATTTAAGAACGTTAGACGTATTTGATAAATATTTCAGAAATACTGAAAAACGTAACGGGTTACGTTAAAATACATTTAACTGGGCATATTTATCTGCATTCACTTTTAAAAGGCTGACTTATTAAGTTTGAGTTTATTTTCATATCGATATTTCGCTTCATCTTTGTGTAAACTTTTCAGTGAATAAAAAATATTGACATGAATTTATTTTAAATAAAACAAAAAAGAAATATCTTTTGGTTTTTATATTTTATGTAAATATTTTATTTACACATAAATGAACTTGTACGTAGGCCGTAAACTTGAATTTAATGTAACTGTTATTATTCTACAGCTGGCATTTGATGCACGTCTCTGCGTGCTTAGATCTGCAGTTAATCATGTAGGGTGTGTGTATTGGTGTATGTGTATAACTTTGGCTGGCTGGTTGATTGTTTGGTTGTCTGTTAAAATTTCTTGGGACACGGTAGCCGCCAGCTAGTCATTCAGAGCCAGCAAAGTTAAATTTGCATTTAATTTTTTTTTTGCTTTTACGTTTAGTTTTTGGGTTTTGTTTTTAAGCTTTAAACGTCTTTAACGATGATACAAAGAAGGTAATGGGAGTAAGACTTTGCAACCATGGTCGACTTTATATAAAAGTTTGTTAGCGATAATTGCAACATTTTCAGGTTGCAGACATTTAATTGATAATGAGAGTTTAATAAAACAAATTAAAGGTTATGAAATAATCAGGCCAGGAAATTGTTTTTGAAATTAAAGAACTTTTTATTGAATAAAAGTTTTGTTATCGTTTCTAAAGTAGGTGACACAGCAAATCTCTTCAATAAATCTTTAATCTTATATTTTTAAAAATTAGCCCGTAAACGTTTAAATTCCCATTTATACTTAATAAATGAAAAAAAAAGGAGTTTTTAATTTAGTAAAGTGTAGCGCCTTCTAATAAAATCAGCAAACATTATTTCATTGATATTGAAATATAATTTCTAAGTTTTGTATTCAAATTCATTGTTGTTGAACATGCTTCGACTACACACAGCCATACACAGATATTCATATAAATTCATTTAATATTCTACCCAACCCTTTATGAATTGAATATTCCATGATGGTGGACAATAAAATTTTGCAATATTTTAAATTGTCTGAGTGTGTGTAGGCTGGCGGTTACAAAAATGTTGAGCTGCTTCTTGGCCAATAATTTTTTAAGGGAGCTTAAACGATTATTTTCAATACTCAACTACTGTCTTACATGAACGCACACACATAGACATGTAACATAAGAGTTAATGTTTCTAATTCATACCAGTCATACATGTTTGTGAAAAGCGTCAGACAAGCTGTTAGTTAAAGGCGGGTGGTGTGAGAAAGTTGGTGGTTTTTTTTTTTGCTCAATAGTTACTAGTTGTTGTCTTGTAGTGTTTAAAAACCTTTTAATGCTTGTCATAAGTGTCTAAATGCAGTGCCTTAATCATTTTGCATGTTTGTAGGTATCGCACATTAAAGAAAAAGAAAACGAACAAAAATTTATTTGATGACAACAATGAAGAAGTTGGTGGCGTAATGGCTGCCTTGGTTATTGCTATCACTAACCAATAGTGGCAGCGGTAATTTAATAACTTTAGAGTGTTTAGGTTTCTAAAACCATAAACATTTCAAAAAGTGTTTTTGCGGCTATTAAATTCATACCAAGAAAGAGTTATTGAAGACATTACACTCACAGCAAAATTTTAATACTAATCAAAGCGGCGCCAAAGCTAATTAATAGAAAAAAAAATTTTTGCTTGATTTTCCTTTTAAAACTTAGCATTAATTTGTTATTTTCAGGCTGCAAGACGGGATACCAAAGCAACTTGGTAATTCCATTCAGTTGTCCACGTACTTTTGGCATATTTAGTTTCCTTTGCATTCATTAATTAAAGTTCCTTGTTTAAAGAGAAACATACTATTCTCCTCCCGATTTAGAGGTATAACACGGCCGATTGTTATTCGCATTTCTTAAATTTTTTTAGTAAAATTTTCTTGATTCTCTAAGCAATCGGAGCTTTCCTAAAATTATAAAACAAATTTGTTCTTAAGCAAAATTAAATTAAATTGAATAATAACTAGCAAAGCTTGCTTTATGTGGCAAAAACATGAATCATCTTTTATAATAAAATAAGCACGTACTTATAAAAATCCTCAAGTATTAATTTACATTAAGTATTTTGCTTGAAAGGCTTGAAAAGAATTTAAACTTTCACTATGTGTGCATATTAAATTTGTTTTTTTTTTTGTTACTTTTCTTATTATTAATGTTACTTTTAGTCCTGGCTAATTAGAATAATAACAGGGACTATAAATCACTTTAAAAGGTGTTGCTTTAAGTGGGCACTTGTTATACGAAGCAAGTTTTTATTATTCTTTAGGCCACTTCCTTCGTTTATGAAAGCCTCTAAATTCTAATTAAAAATTCAAGCAACAGGCATGCTTTATTACGTAATATCCGTTTAAATAACGAATTTTTATTTCTTCTTTTTTTTTAGCTCTTTTAGTTTTGCCAGCCCAAGAAAGCATTTAGTACATGAGTACAATGACAACACAACTTTATTTTAAAAGTAAAGAAAGCAAGTAGAAATTGCAGAATGGATTCCTTAACATCAGATCTAAAACAAATACCACTGGAAACTGCTTATAATGCAGCAGAGAATGAAGCAACAACACCTACCAGCACCCATAGTATAGCAAATAGTGCTGATAACACAATAACAAATAAAATTATTACCAGTAACAAAGAGACTGATTCAGCGGCCATTTCTAATGATTTAGAACAATCACAACTACCACTACACATGAATGACAGAGCGACTAATTCTTTGGCATCTTGTGTATCAACAACCACAACTAATTCCTCCGGCAATAATTCTATTACTGCTGCTACTGATACTAAAATTGCGGAAAATGTTTGTGACACAACAGCAGCAACACAATTTAATCAATTTGTAACTCCACAAAAACCAGAAAATAAATCAATACAGAAAATACATGCTTCAACATCGCTAAAGAAAAAACGCAATAAATTTTCCAAATGTCTTGGCGGCAACAAGAACGCTAATAACAATGTTGGCGGTAGTGGTGGCACAAACAACGGGAATAATGATTCATCATCATCATTATCAAATATTTTACCAGCGAATATAAAAACTTCTGTATCGATGACTTCTCTGCCACCGGATGAAAAACAGGAAAGTCGTGATTGCATCAAGGCTAAACTAAAGGTGGAGCGGCCTTATAATAGTTTAAAGGTAAAATTTTTAAATTAATTTTTTTTTTTAGAATATTTATCTATACATATAAAAGAATAACGTTACTAACTGACTGACCAGCCCAAACGGTCTAGAAATTCGGTGAGCAAGTTCCTGTCCCAATGTGTAGGATGTAACTATAAGAAGAGATTTTTGGAAATTCAAATATTAAAGGGGTAAAAAAGGGTAAAAACGGGTAAAATCGAACTTCTTATATCTCCGGAACTACTACAGATAGAGCCAAAGTTCAAACTATAAAATATTCTACTAAAAAAATAAGCGAAAGTATTTAGTACTTTTTCGATATTTGTACATTTGCGGCATAAAAAGGGTAAAAACTAATGTTGGTACGTTTTTTAACCCCATTTATCACAACAACAAAATCTAAATTGTATTCTTGTCTTTTTAAAAAGGTCTAAAGTGTATATTGGCAAATTTTTAAAATTCGAGCAAATAAGGGGTAAAATATTTACCCCTTTTTACTACTATTTTTAAATATGTAATTTTATGTAAATTGATGCAGTATATGAACATTATATTATTAATTTGTAAAACTCAATAAAACTCGATTTAAAAATAAATTTCAAAGATGAAAAAAAGTACCAAAAAAGGGAAATAAGATTGAACTTTATATTTAATTAATTTTAGTGCTATTTTTTATGTTATGTGTAAACCTCGAATTGTGACAGTAGAACTAAACGCTACTGAACGAAATGAGAAATCATTAATTAAGGGACAAAATAGTATGGTACTTTACGAATGTAGAAGTACAAAGTTGGCTCAAACGGTTTTGAACAAAATGAAAAATCATTAAAGGGACGTACCATTTGTTGATTTTTTTGATACTTTTTGATATTTTATTATTTATTATTTATAAACCTAGAAGTGCGATATTGGAATTAAGTGATCCTGAGCAAAGTCGAAGATCATTAAAGAGATAAAATGGGACTTTTTATTAAATTTATTGACACTTTTTGATTTTTTTATGAAAACGAACCTAAAAGTACTTTTTGGGAATCTAAAAGTATTTCATGGGACACATATCATTTTAAAGGGAAGATCACCTGGATTTGTAATCTATCGCCCAAATACTCAGAACTTACTTTTAAAAAACATTGCTGTTGCTTTCAGAGATTTTAGTGACTTCCGGTCGAATCATAGAAGATTACGGGATGGAAAATTCTAAATTCTTGTAATTTATCGCCCAAATACTCAGAAGTTAGTGTGGACTATTTTAAAATTTATTTTGAAATTTCCATATACCCCAGTGCTGTTGCTTTCAGGGATTTTAGTGATACATATCATTTTAAAGGGGAGGTTGTCTAGATTTGTACCCATGCACTTATATTTCTCCTAAACATATATATAAATATGCCATAAATGCTAAAGAGATATTTACAAATACTGAAAAACGTAACGGGTTACGATAAAACTCGGCAGACTTATCTTCACACATTTAAATTATAAATATTAGCAACAGTATGGTACTTCGCTGACGAAGTAGCGAGTTATATGCTAGTCAGTCATATGATTGTTTTTACTGAAAACATTTATAAAAAAAAAATTAAAAAGAAAATTAAAAAATTACAAAAAAAAATTAAAAAGAAAATTTAAAAAAAAATTTAAAAAAAAAATTAAAAAAAAAAATTTAAAAAAAAATTATAAAAAAAAAATTAAAAAAAAAATGTAAAATAAAATTAAAGAAAAAATGTAAAAAAAAAAAAATAAAAAAGTTTAAAAAAAATTTAAAAAAAATTTAAAACAAAATTGAATGAAAAGTTAAAACAAAAATGGATATTAACAAATCAAAAATAAAAAATGAGCTATTTTTCGAATTCCTCAGCGTTGTGTCGCGGTACTTTTTATTTCCACTTGCGTCACATTTTGTAAAAATTGTGAGAATTTTTGACAGTTAAAAAGACTCTTGATGCGCTAATTTAGGTTTGTCTGTAGACCCTGCACACTCCTTATTTCGTTTAGATTACATTAGGTTAGATTGCACAGAGCGCACCAATACCATAAACCAAAAAGGGCGTACTTGTTGGATCCTCCGATGTGGTCCCTTTCTGACCGTAAATACATCATACGTCTTCACATTGATATTCTTTGAATACATACATATGTGAGTGAGAAATCAGTCAAATCTATCTTGTTGTTGAAGGTAACACTATCAAAATTTTGTTTTTTAGCTTTAGCAAATTATGGAAACAAATAACTTGAATATTATTTAATTAAATTAATGTCTGTTATTTTTTTTTCAAATGAAAACTATTATTTTAAAATTTCTCACACATACAAATTGGTGACAGTGAAAAATTGATTAAAACTACAACATGAGTTTAACAACTGTGTTTAACAAAAAAAAATTAATAAAAACCGTTAACTACTGCTATTAACAGCCATCTCATTGTAATTTTTTTTGTTTGTTAATCAAAGTAAAAATTAATAAAAAGTAATAATACATCACACCACAGCACAGCACATGCACACATGATTGGGAACAAAAATAAATTCAAAAACACTTAATGAAATTATGCTCACAAATACCATGTTCGTTTAGTAGATGGAAGACTAATTAGCTGGCAAGATGAAAAAAAGAAACGATAAATAATAAAAGAAAAAGCCTAAACACTACAACAATAATAGTAATTGCTGCTATAAATTGTGGTGACAAAGCTACTGTAACTCTTCTGCTAGTGCATGATGTGTACACAGTAGGATATCTTGTAAAGGGGGTCCTGAAAGGATAAAATAAAATAAAATAAAATAAAATAAAATAAAATAAAATAAAATAAAATAAAATAAAATAAAATAAAATAAAATAAAATAAAATAAAATAAAATAAAATAAAATAAAATAAAATAAAATAAAATAAAATAAAATAAAATAAAATAAAATAAAATAAAATAAAATAAAATAAAACAAAATAAATAAAATAAAATAAAACAAAATAAATAAAATAAAATAAAATAAAATAAAATAAAATAAAATAAAATAAAATAAAGTAAAATAAAATAAAATAAAATAAAATAAAATAAAATAAAACAAAACAAAACAAAATAAAATAAAATAAAATAATAAAAAAAGATTAAGTTTTTTTATATCAACTACAAGCAAGATGCAACATATCAGTAACAGCCAGGCCACAATTTATATGGTTCTACTGTATGATTATGCTTCAATGCAATCAAAAACTAAGAAAATAGAAAAAATACTCGTATCACACAAACTGCAGTTGCAGCACTGCACGAGTAAAGAACAACAATAACTATTACTGCTGCATACACATGCAGCGGTAAATATGAATATGACGAGTTTGTGAGAAACAGCTTCTTGCAAGCACATTCACTCATTCATTCATATTACCAAGCAACTTCCCTGTTTTGAAAAAGATTTTTATGGAAGTTATGTATGTGTGTGTGTGTGTAATAATAATTCCTGTTTCTGAATGTTTTCAAAAATTTTCAGGTTTAATATGAGGGAAATGTGTTTCAGCGGCAGCAATAACCACAATATTGCATTTAGGCTTTTGGTGACAATTGATTGCATAATCATTCACAATTAGGATTTATTGCTAAATTTATTACACTCGTATTCCAATGCATTCATTTACAAGTACGAGTCTTGAAAACGAAAGAAAACAAAAATAAAAACCGAAAACATTTCATGCTTAAAGTCTATTTGTTTTCCTTAATATTTTTTGTTTTTATTTTTGTTAATTTCTTTTTTTTTTATTTTATTATTGAATGAAAGTATTTATTAACTGTTAATTTTTAGTAGGAGTTGTTGAAATATGATGCAATTAAAGTGGTATTTTTTCTCTCAAGTTCAAGAAACTTAAACATTTTTTAACGCAACATATTGTGCGACTTTTAAAAAAACATATTTTACAATAGGAACAGTTTTTATTTTTGGAATAATTAAATCAGCTTTACTTCCGTTTTAACGTCTATTTGTAATAACCAAAAACCATTTATCTGTCCGATACATCAAATTTTTAGTTATTGTTTAGTGGAAATAATGGCCCTAAGGGTAATTATTTTAAGTTGCCGATAGTTAAAATTAAAATTTTATAAGTCAAAAATCAAGCTTTTGGTTATACATTAAATTAAAAGTATCGATAAGCTAAATATCGGATAGTGTGTCCTTAATTATTCAGTCAAATTTGGTTAAAAAAATTTGTTATTTGCCTCACAATATTCTTATTTTAACTATCGAAAGTTATTTTAACAGGCTTTAGAGGATTAGCACATTGTTCAGCTTTTTTTATTTTTTAATGGTGTTTTCCAATTAAGTATGTCTGTATATTTTTTTTTTTTTGGAACACCTTTCAAAAATATTTTTGGGTTGTTGAATTTAAATTCGCTAAATAATATATACACACATACATACATACTTATTATATAATTTTTGCATAAAATGTTTATTAAAAAAATTATACCAAACTGAAACGATTTTAATGTGAAATATTTTAAAAGGGGTTGAACTACATTTTTGTACAGATAACCCTCCTATGACATGTTAGACATCGCTTATTTACTTTAAAGGTGTCGTAATAAAAAGAAAGAAAAAAAAAACATAATTTTATGGAAGAGCTACTAGGACTTATAAGAAAAATTTAAAAAATTTAATCTGAAAAGAAGTTCGTGTAAAATATTTTATTTGATATTTTTACAGATTTAAGATATTGACTAAAGTTAGGTTAGGTTAGGTTACACAGGGCGCCCAAATAAGAAATGCAAAAGCTGGGCTCACTTAAGTCCTCTAATGTGGTCACTTTGTGATGCCTGTATAAGAGGAAGTGAAGAAAAACAGCAGTAGAGATAGAAAAGTGAGAGAAAATAAATAAATAAGAAGAGGCAGATAGAAGAATATGATGAGTCCGTCATTCAAACCAATTGCTACTTCTAACGAAGCCATATAGCATGTCGACCTTTACAGTCGAACAGCTCAATGAGACCCTGCCGGTAGTGCTTTCCAAAGTGGAGCTTGCTTCGCAGAGCAGGTGTTCTTCAGTCTCCTCGTCTTCCTTGTCTCGACAACTTCTACAGTAGTCGTTTTATGGCAAACCCATTCTCCTAGCCCTGTCCGTACTCGGCTACACAAACGTGTAGGTAAATTTTATCTATTTTGAAGAGAGAAGTTTATGTATAAATGTCTCATTTTTATATATTTATATTTTGTCCAAGTGAAATCTCAAGGCACACATATGTGTATGTCCTATTTCTAAGGACATGAGCTTTGTTTAAAACGAATTTTGAAATTCTTCGGGACTGAAAGGGCTAGCATGGTTGCTAAAACTGCAGTGAACTGTTACTTAATTACACAACTGAGCTCTTTGGAGTCCTAGTAAATTTCTGCTGTGATTGCTTTCTAGCCTAGGCTCCATTTGGTCTGTGTGCTCTTCGCAAAAAGTATGCTCTCGATCTGCTGTTTGCGTAGCGAGAGATGAATGCCGCAGGGCGCATTGACATTCTGCTATGGCAGCCTCAACCCTTCCCTTGACTTACTAACTTAAAAAAAAACACATTTTTTGACGCAAATGGTTTTGTTCCAAACGGGTGGCATTTTGCGTAAAACTATGGAAATCTAGTCCTAAAAGTGGAAGTCTTGTATACCGAGGAGGGGCCACTCAAAGTTTTTACCAATTATATGCTGCTGTTTAAGAGGTTTACATAAACATTTCAAATAAATAAAACAATTTTTCAAAAAATCTTAAATTCTTTAGGTGATTACTCACTTTGTTACACTTCAGTGGTTATTCCTACCCAGCTTTAGTATTCACTGTGCTGTCATCAGCAGCCATAATTGAAATGAATATTTTAAATAAATTAAAATAAAGAAAAATATTTTTTATTATTAATAAAACTGGCTTTGTTGAAAATATAATTTTATGCTAAAAAATGTTTGAATGGCCTAACGGCCATATGGCCGAGAGTACACAGTTTTTATAAAAAATTTAAAAATAAATTTTTTTCTTCTTTTACAAAACTGACTTTACTTATCACTAAACATAATAACTTAATAAGTTTTGTTTATTCGTTCTTAATTAATTGCCAATTAAGAAAATTTAATTTCTCGGTATATAGTACCCTAATAGACGTCTAACATGGAAAGAGCGTATTAAAGCAAAACTGGTGCAATTGTATTTGAAAATTCAATTAAACTGATTGCATGATTACAACTCTATCCTGCTCTATAACTAAATTTTATAATAATTTTTTTTTTTAATTGAAAGTGGCGAAAATATCTTTCTTAGATTTATTAGCGTTGCCGCCGCCTTGTTAAAACAGAGACAAACCACAACTTAATTGGAAATATTCCTGTTTGAAATATTTTAAGTAAAAGAAGCTGTCACAGGAATGTCGTTAGCCTTAGCAAGTGCTAAATTCCTATATCGTTAACTTTAATTATATTTTCCAGGTAAACGATTTGTATGCTTATCAATTAAAAAAAGTAAGATTTTATAGTTATTTATTTGTTCCGTAATAATAAAACAGTCCTTAAAAATTGTAGCATATCGACAAAAACAACAATAATTTTAAATTTGTAGCATTTTTGGTAGGAAATATTATTTTCTTTTAATAATTTTTGTTCCAAAATTCCAAAATGAATGTAACTCTCAACAAAGTTTCTAACTGACTTACACACATACATAAACATACATGCATACATAACAACTCATACATGTAGAATGTGTTCCATGCTCGTTAGTTTCAGTGTCTATTTTTTTATTTTTTTTTAGCAAATATATTTACGATATAACAAACAAGTGCAATTATTAAAATTTATGATGCGCACGCTCTGCTGAGGTGCACATCACAATGCGACGAAACTAAACAACATGCCTCCAATGCAGCAGCAACAATCATTTGAAAACATTCATTCACTACAACAACTAATTTTTATGTTAAATTTCTACGAGAGTTGTATGTGTGCTTATAACATGAGCATGAGGCGTTAAATATGGAAACAAACGTGTTTTGATGGTTGATATTGATATAAAAACTACTGCTGTTGTTGTTGTAGTTCATTTAGTCGCTTAATAAATGTATAATGTTTGGTTAACAAGCGTTTCTTCTAATTATTCATCAATAAAAAATGACCGTTAAAATATTTTGTTATTGGAATCATGTTATTTTAATCTTTTCTATATCTTGTTTTTGTTCTTTTTGTTTTTGCTTTAATAAGCACAACAATAATTAGCTTTTTTAATTTATATTTTTAACAACAAAAAGTTTTTGTTAAAAAAGCGAAATATTTTTCAGTTACATAGGAAAATTTTCCTCTCTTGCTAGAATTTGTTTCGTCTTAAGATCGTTCGTTTGATGATTAAAGAAAACATAAAGTACCGCCCCACAAATATACCTTATGTATGCACTTAGTCAATACTTTGTCATAAAAATCATTTTAAAACACCGTTAACTGGTATAGAAAATACCGTAAAATATAATTTGTTTTGATGAGATAAAATTAAGCAAAAGTGTGTTGTCATGCATTATAGATTTTTAAATATTTTCGAAATACAATTTTGTTTTTATTTTTTATTTTTATTTTTTGTTTCTATTTGCAGAAGAACATGGATCGAAATTTAACCAATCAACTGGCCACAATGCATTCATCAAAGAGTGTTGCTGGCAACAAAAACAACAATAAATTCAACCGCCACTCTTGGGGTAGCGGTCATAGTTCTTCTTCACTGCACAGCAGTGCTGCCACCTTAGGAATTGGTTCAGGAAAAGATGATTTTTGGGCTGCCATACAGACCAATTATAATTACATCATGGACACCAATCTCTTAGACACTTGCAAAGAGGCTAGATGTGAGCTAGAGGGCGTTGTTAGTGTTTTGGATAAAACTTTGGATAATAGTTTGAAGGTAAGTTTGTGAAAAAAGGTGGTGAAAACATAAAAGTGGGGAATTATGTATTGGTTGTTGTCTCTGTTACGTTAGGTTTTAAAAAACCAAGTGGTAAATTAAATTTCTTGTGGTGTGTTGCACAATAAAAATGAAACTAAAGTGTAAGTCTTGGATGTGACTATGAGGAGGTGAGTTATTTTCATGAAATTTTTTTTTTTTTTTTTTTTTTTTTTTTTTTTTTTTTTTTTTTTTTTTTTTTTTTTTTTTTTTTTTTTTTTTACCACAAATTTACTAACATGTATTAAAAAGAAAAAGAAATCTTTTTACACGAATTTTTTTTGGCATGTATATATCATGTAAAAAGAGTATTAGGTGTATTTAGTTTTTGCAATTTTTATGGTGACAAAGAATTTTTATATCTACAAAAGTGTAGTGGTTTGTGAATTTGAAAAATAGCTTGTGGGATATTTTTTTTATATAGGGAAATTATAGGTTTGTACAAGTCATAGCTTAAAGAAGATAAAACTATTTTAAAGCTAAAAGATGATTTTTTTTTTGGCAAAATCGGTATCTTTTCTAAGTCGATCTCAGGCCCACTTAACGAAGCGAAAACACAACCATATTCTTTTAGCGGAAGGATAAAACTAATTATCTGTCAAATCAGACATGAGCTAAGTGTTACCATTCACGAAATAAGCACTAGTTGAAAAAAATAAAACGTTCGATGGCGGACCCTTTATAAAAACTTTATCAAAATTTAATCTTTATTTGTGCTTAATTCCAAATTATGTTGGTGTGCAAAATGCATTATTTCCCATAATATTCTCATGGACAATTTTTGAAAAATTGTTTACTTAGTGCAATAAGTACTAATAACCTTCCGATGTTTTTTGGCTGTAATTTAAAAAAAAAAGAAAAACTTTGATTCTTCTTGTGGATTATTTTTATTTGGTCTTTTAATTTTTTTTACATCAAGTCGAGAATATGATGTCATGTTTACTACACAAATGTCAAAACAGAACTGACATTAGGGGTCTATCGCAAAATTTATAGCATTTTCTGATAGTAGGATTACTTTTGCGCCAGCTGTTTCATCAGACGCTACTCTTAGATTACTCAGTGGAACTCCCAAGTCTTTTTAAATTCCTTCCCAAACATTTGAATGCTTATTTCATTATACCAATCGACCAAATTAATTAAGTACCAATAAAGATTAAATTTTGTTAAACTTTATAATTCTAAATAATTTAATATGTTGTATACTACGAGGGCGGCTTAATATTGAAGCTACTTAAGAAGGAAAAAAACATTTTTTTTCAAAAACCATTTGTTTCTCAACATAGTCTCCTTTTAGTAAGACGATATCCCAACTTTTTTTATACCATCTGAATAATACGATTTTGGAAACCCCTCAAAATACGCGTTAGTTCCAGTAATCACTTCTTCGCTTGAGATGAATCTTTTTCATGCGAGCCATTTTTTCAAGTTTGGAAACAGGAAAAAGTCACTAGGAGCTAAATCTGGACTATAAGGTGGATGATCAACCAATTCGAAGTGTATTCCAAGTAATTTTAGCATCGTATCTAATGCTGTGTGAACCGGTGCGTTGTCTTGAAGAAAGAGCAAACGCGGTACCCATCTTGCTAAAAGCTTTTTCATATGCAAATGTTCATGCAAAATGTTGAACACACATTCATATGATATGTTTACAATTTCAACAATCTCACGTAACTTGACTCGGCGATCATTCATAATGATATCGAGGATTTTCTTGATATTTTCCTCAGTAACCACCTCTTTTGGCCTTCCTGTTGATGGTATTGTTGCAGTGCTTGTTCGGCCGCGTTTAAATTCAGCAATCCAGCATTTTACCATGTAATCTGATGGAGCAGACTCACCGTAATGTTTCTCGAGCTTTTCTTTTGTCTCCTTTGCCGTTTTCCCTTTTCGTTACACGAAATCCACTTTTTTTCATTTTTCAAGAAACACAAAAGTTGCTTACTTCAAACGACTACAACAAATAAACTAATCTATGAATTTGGGTGAAATTTTAACAGCTGACGTTTGTGTTTGTGCTGCCATCTAGCGCTAGGTAGCTTCAATATCAATCCGCCCTCGTATAGAAGTGACACTTTAAAAATTGTTTCCTCTATAATATTAAGATAGATGCTTTAAATGTCTAATTATTAAGTGACTAGAATTTATATAATAAAATTGTAATTAATATATGGCCTTTTTGAAATGATTTAATCTATACATTTTTTGTTATGTTGCAGCTGCTTGATGATAATAATCGTAATGTGGGTTCTTACGAAGATCCTAAAGAATTACGTAAATGGTTGCGTGATATGGAGAACAAGTTGGAAAACTCTCCCACTTTATCGGAGGCCACTATGTTGAGTTGTGCAGAGTTGCAATCACACTTAAATGAACATTCGGTAAGTAAAATTTTTTTGCTTTTTTTTTTTTTTTTTAAAATTTGTCTTAAACAAAAACGATTTTGGACAATTGTGTTACGTTGGATTTGTTTTGAAAGTGAATTACATATTGTAAAATTTAAACAATTTGACTGACTATTAGCCTTGATTTTTTTTTTTTTTGGTCAGAGCAACAGAATTTATTTTAATTATTTTATTAATTTATTGGAAATTGTAAAAAACAAAAATTATTTATACTTAGATGATTTTTTTCTCAAGTTATAAGGCCTACATTTCCTTATGAAAATAAAACACAATTTTTATTTCATATTGTCCCGACGTTTCCTAAATTTTATGATCACTTTTTCAAGGGATCTTGTCTATTTAATAAACAGAAAACATTAAACAATTGTGTTTTATTTTCATAAGGAAATGTAGTCGTAATAGATTGAGAAAAAAAAATCATCAAAATACAAAATAAAATAAATCAAAAATTATTTCGGTTTCATGAAAGTTTGTGTTAATATTCGAGTCCAATTATTGGTCATACAAGTGTTTTTTAACTCAGCTTACGTATATATGTATGTGTGTATGTGCAATCTTTTTTATTCATGCAAACAGTTAAGGTGAGGAAAATATAAAATGGAAATATGAAAAATCTTTATTGTTTTTATGCAAGTTATTACTTTTAATACTCGTATTAAAGAAAAGATTAAACAAAGCAAAAAAAAAATCCATATTAAGAAAAACCAGCGATTCTTTGATTATGCAGGTCGTTTCTAGCAAGTGTTCTTTTTTTATTAAAAACTTTTCGTCTCATTAAAAAATAAGGAAATTTAAAACACTTTTTCCTTACAGTTATAGTGTTTTTACACTGAGCACATCTTAGAGGAATACGTGGAAGATGTTGAAAATGAAAAAAAGTTGTTTACACTACCAACATCTAACATCTACCATCAACTAAACTGTCGAAAAATAAAAGAAAAGAAGACGCATAATTTTCGAAAACAAAAAATATCTTAAAATAAATTTAGAAAAATCATTCATTATTGTTGTTTTGCAAGATCAAATCCATTAGGCTTCAAAATTTGAATTTTTATTTTGTTTAATATGTGTACATACTTATGTTATTTATGTATAAATAAATGTTACCTTATAAGTGATGCCACTAAAATCGAAAATATTGCCATTTTTCTAGTGACGGCACGAAAATTATCGAAAGATGTTGAGTGAAACAAAATGAGATAGGAACATCTTGTAAAGATGTTGGAAGATGTTGATTTTTTCTACATGCATTTTATATGGGAAGATGTTGTCATCTCGCCGAATAGATGGTAGATGTTAAATGTGCTCTAGTGTAAAAACACTATTAATGCTTGTAAAACACAAATTGAAAAAATATAACTTGTGAAGTAAAATATTTTTACAGAGAGCCATCAGTATGAAAGCTTCAGTCGGATACATCAATTTGAGAATAGAAAAAACATGGGAAATTTTTGGAAATGTTACTTTTTTCACTTGCTGTAATTTTATTAAAACAAATGTTGCATAAAAGTACCGTACATCTTCATTGTGAATTAAAAAATTTGATTTTCTGTACATTTCCTCCCACAATCCATTAAAAAAATGGCAAATTCTAATAAATATGTAACCTACACGACTTTCAGAATCAGATCTATAATATTCTGTTTGTCATAAATTAATTAATCGGTCTCTTAAGGCTAATGCTTTTAGCTATAGAGGTTTCTCTTTTGTAATCCCATAATTTAAATTTTATAAACTTAAATAAATGAAATCTAACAAAGGCCGGTAAAGTTCGCCACATTAACAACAACTTTTATGAATTTTGTAACATTTTTTATTTGATAAAATGAAATTGAAAAAAAAGACGTTAAACATTACATTATTTTATGTCCAGATCTTCTAATCCAGATATTGTCAAATTCCACTTGATTTCTTTTCCTTTTTTTTTGTCCCCCCACCAAGTGAAAGGTCTTTAATACAATAAAACAGGCAGCCTGGACGGCTGGATACAAAATGTGAAAAGAAAAAAAAAACAATTTTATCAGTACCGTTATAGTTTTTATGTTTTTCAATAAACATTTTTGTTATTGTTTTTATTTTTTTTTTAAACAATTTTAAATTGTTTACAGTGTCATATTTAAACATTACAAAACATATTTATCTATTTTAAGTTTGTGTGACCATTTTTGCTTCAACAAGGATGCATTAAGGCTGCAAAAAAAGAAACAGAAAAAGCAATACTAGCCAAGAAACAAAACACAAAATGTAAAAAATAAAAGAAGACCACGACTGAAAACGATGACAAAAAGCAACATTTAAACAGCAAGTGCAGCCAGTGTTTTCTTGGCTGTTTTGTTAGTTTGGGAGTACATATTGTCTTTTAGTAAAAATCAAAAATAATATTAGAAATAGAAAGAAAAAAAAACAGAATTTAAAAAGTGAAGGTGGATTTTTTGTTGTTTTTGTCTTTCAATACACATTTTGGCAGTTATAATTTAGTGATCATTTTTTGTCGCTTTGTATGTGGTTTCTGTTTTGTTTAAAAAAAAAATCTCAAAGTTAATAAAAAAAAAAACCGTTATTTTATCAAAGAAAATGACAACAAGCAAAGAAATAAAAAAGGCTGTAACAACATTACATGCTTATTTAAACTATTGTAGAGCATTTCAAGTTGTTTTGTTTTTAAATATTGCGAGGGTGGCTTTTAAAACAAGACATTTTTATTCCTTCTCTTGGTTTCCAAAAATTTAATTGAATTTTAACCCAATTTTGGTTTAAAAAAAAGAAGAAAATGACATCCTCTTGTGTGTTTGTGTAATGTATGCAACTGTTTTTGTTGATTGATAAATTAATTGTGGAAACTTAATTTTTACAATTTATTCAACTTGTATTGAAATTGAGTGTGTATGGGCCTTATTACGATTGTCGACGTAGTAGTCGAAATGCGAGACCAACAATACAAAACATATGAGTAGCGTTGCCAAATTTCTTCGCTTTCACAACGACTTCGACAGCCGTAATAAGGCAGATTAAGATCTCTACACCCAGAGAAATGACAACAAACGGTTTCAATAGTGTATCGACCACGTTTGTGCTCACTTTTGAACACGCATGGTATCATTTTAACAACGCATTATTGACAACATAGTGCTTCATAATTGACAACGTATGGTGTCGAAATGACACCATACTGGTGTCGAAATGACACCATACTGGTGTCGAAATGACACCATACTGGTGTCGAAATGACACCATACTGGTGTCGAAATGACACCATACTGGTGTCGAAATGACACCATACTGGTGTCGAAATGACACCATACTGGTGTCGAAATGACACCATACTGGTGTCGAAATGACTCCATACTGGTGTCGAATTGACACCATACTTACTGAACCGACACTATACCTGCTGAATCGACACCATTTGGTGTTAAAATGACATCATACTGTTGTCGAATTGACACCATTTGTTAACAAAATGACAACAGGCGTTGTCAATTTGACAACGTTCCTTACCAGTTTGACAATGTGCTTTGTCAAATAAGTAAAATCGTTGCTTTTTTTTATAATAAGTTGACAACAACAACGCGATTTTTGGCTCAGTGTAAGATGCAACTGAGCTTCCACATTTAGTTAACTTTCAAATTATTCGCCCCTGTCGTCAATAATATGTGAAATATTTTCCTTATGAGACTTATTTTCCTCGAAATGAAAAATGCTATTGTGAATCTCCCATGACTACCACGATATTATAAACAAGAACAAGCTGAGGGAATTTTTTAAAATTCAAAACAAACAAATTCCGTAAAATAATGTTTATAATTGCAGCAATATTATTATTGCGGTAGTAAGAAAATAGGCATTCTAGCCCCTAGGAGGTGCCTGATGCCCTGTAAAAGAGAAATTTAATACATAAAGTAGCTTTGAAGGAATTCTTGTAAGAGATTTAAACAACATTATTGAGTTAATAATGAATAACTCTCTGACGTCTCCTAAAAAATCATTTGGTATTATAACGATAGTCAAGCTTGATCTTTTTTGCAGAAGGACGATACCAAAAAGGAGTAGCAAGACATTATGAAGTTGGTATGGCACCATCGACAAAAATTCACAAATATTGAATGTTTTAGGGGAAAGTCTTTGTCACCACTGGATAACTTATCCGTCCGAAGAATAACGTAGATTAAAGCCCAAGACTTAGTTAAGGCAATTTTGTTTCACTTTTCCCTTTCTTTTATTATTCATAAAATTTTTGCCACTTTAATATAGAAATTTCTTTTATTTAGTGAAATTTCCTTGAAAAAATTCATGATTCGGCTTAAATTTGAAATTCTTGCTATTGTGTGATGTTTTGTTAGCACCTAATATTGTAACCTCAAAGGAAAACAATTCCTCAGCAAAAATGAAGTGAAGAATCATAAGGGAAAAGTGAAAAAATTTTAATGGGAAACAATTATTTACGATAAAAGGGAATTTTTGGAATTAAAAATTTTTTCATGTTATCATTCTTAATTGAATACTTAAAAAATTAAAATTTCATGTTAGTTATTCATGATTGTCAATATGCGAAAAATTACGAGAGAAAAATTATTCACAATAGAGTTGATTAATTTTTTTGGTTATAAAAATTAAATTAAATTTTCTTTTAATTGAGTTTAAAGCTTCATATACAGAAAAATTAATTTTGTGTCCTTACAGAGCTAATCTCTGGCGACATAGTAAACCAATGCGCTAACGGAAACATCAAATTTTTTTGTCGTTTTTCATTAAGGATGAAAATTTCCTTTACTTTCTTTGAAAAATAAAGGCTTTTTCATAGAAGTTGCTACATATTTTGTGAGATTTTACTAATCAGAAGGCCTTAGGGCTTGAAAGTCTTTAGTGGAAGCACCGAAATTTATATGAAAAATAAAGAAAGTAAGAAGTTTTTGGCTGTCGTTACTTTGAAACCGCCCTCCTATTATATTTTACTATACCATGAGCTTGTAGTTTGAGTGTTACAACAACAGCAACAATTTTTTTCATTTATTGTTCATTCATATTTGGTCCCATTTCGATTTAAGCCATCGTCGTTTGTTTTTTTTTTTTTTTTTTGGTGAAATAAAGCACGAGCCAAATTATAATAAAAGCGAAATAATAATACTCGTAATAAAAACGGCACTGAACTGCCACTTGACTTTGTTAATGCTTTTTCTTTTCAAATGCTTTTGGGTAACCAACCACAACTATTAAGCCAATATTACATGATGTTATGTCTTGCATTGTTGTTGTTGTTTTTTTTCTTTTTGTTATCTCTTGGTTTTTCTCGTTAGATCGTAGACTTTTTTATGTTCCCAGATTTATAAGCTATAATTTTTAACTGCTGCAGTAAATCAGTAAGGGAAGTTTTCAGTTAAAGTTTTAGTTTTTTTTTTAATGCCCAGAAAATAAAATTTGCTATTTTTTTTGCTCTCTAATATTTTGCTTTCAATTTGTATGAAATAATAACAAAGTGGGCGTTTTAGCAAGTGACCTAAATTAACAAAATGCCATGTGGATGCATCTGCTTATAAGCATGTGGCATTTTTGCTATAATTTAATTAAAAATACAAAAATTGAGGTTAATTTGTGGAAAATGTAACTTTGATGAGTAGTTTTTTTTGGCAGTTAACAAATAATCAATACTGTGATTAGGCAAGAAATTTAGATAGTAGGAACTAAACTTAAAAGAAAACAAAGACGAAGGAACGAAAGTTGCAAATTATTTTCTTTTACAAAAGTGGTATTTAAAACAAATGAACTGAAAAAGAGAAAATCTATTATGCATGTTAAAATTAAACCTCAAGTTTTTTTTTAAATTAAATTTAAAAATTTTTCGAATTTTGTTTTGATGTTTTGCTGTCTATTTTCGTAAAACATTCCTTTTCGATATAATTTTACATAATAAAGAACGTTCAATGATAATGAAAAGTATAAGTGATAAAGATATAAAAGAGCAAATGAACTAAATGAACTTTTGAACTAAGAAGAGCGCTCAGTAAATTGAACTACGGAGCTCAAACTCTACTAAATACTATGGCCCATAATCATAGTCACACTATGTTTTTGAAAACGATTTTAAATTCAGGAAATTCTTATGAATAAAAGTCAGTTCTTAATAAAATCCTACTTTTTTGTAACTATAATTATGCTCCTATGTCTTCCTAAATATTATTGATTTTGTAGAGCGACAATAGCAAATGTTCCTAAACACTGAAGAAGGCAAAGTATTGCCCATCTAATGTTAACTTTATTAGACATTTACTGCCCATTTCTTAGCATGCAAACGATAGTTTCTTTCGTACATTTGTATTGAAAACAAAAACAAAATACGAAAATTTGTGCAATTAGTATTAGCAAATCGGCGAATGACAATACGTGAGATCCGTAAGAGGTTAAATTTATCGAATTCAACTGTTTTTGGCTACTTGAAAGAAAATTGTGTTTCATTAAAAATAATTACTTTTCAAACAGCCCAGTACGAGTTTCTCATTCTAAGAATTTCCACTCATGGATAAAAGGACCGGGTGGAGTCAGGTACAAACAGCTATAATAGTATGAAACAAATTGAAAATTATGATTAAAGTTGCTCGATATTGAATGACACGATTTGATCTCAGATCTTGTAAAGTAAAACACTTGTGCTCTTACCCAAAAAAAGTTGACCTAGACTTTAAAGTAAAATTTATGAAAAAATTATATGAAAAATTTCGATAACGTTGACTTTAAAGTCTGCGTTAATTTTTTTGGATAAGGGGGTTGGAAGGTAACCAACTTTACTATGTTTCAAAAATAAAATCTAAGTGAATAGAGAAATTTTGATTTTAAGAAAATAAAAAAAAGCCATAAAGTCCTTTTTGTTGCGATTAAATTTGCAACATGACACTAGAATTGAGCTTGTAATTCTGACTTATCAAAATCAAAATAAAATACATCATTATAAGCAGAGTTAAAGACTGTTAAATCATACAATGAAATAAGCTCAAGCTTAGGCTGCAGAACAAATGAATAAAATTGGATGCATATTGAGTTTTTGCGTTAAAGAAAAGGAGATTCCTGCTTCTACTATCTAAATGTCTTGTCTAATCACAGTATTGATTATTTATTAACTGCCAAAAAAAAACTCCTCATCAAAATTACATTTTCCACAAATTAACCTCAATTTGTGTATTTTTAATTAAATTATAGCAAAAATGCCGTTCATTTATAGGTCGTTCATTTAAAATAAAGAGCTAGGAAATAAACTATAGGAATTCAAAACACGGACTAGTTCGTTGAGTTCAAATAAGGGAATAGTACAATGTGAATAGTTCGTTCGTGTACTATCCAAGACTAGTACGAGTATTCAGCATTCCAGCTTATTCAAATTTAAGATACTTATAATTTTGTCTACATACAATTTTTATGTGTTTCTGTATGTAAATGTAATAAATGGCATTCATATATTAAAGTCAGTTTTAGGTAAAGATCTTTATTAAAAACGGACTTGCTTTTTTTATTTCCACACACACACATAGCCACACTCAATTGTTAAATTCATTCAGGCATATATAATTAGCTTGTTTTCTTTCTACCACCGAAATTGTTTAAACAAGAAAATGCAAGCAATTGTCGCAATTCACTTAAACGGTTGTAAGAAAGCAATAAACAATTTGATATTTACTATTAAGCTTTTTTTTTCTGTTTTGCAAAGCTTGACTTTGAGTTCATGAAGTGTGAAATAGAGTTAAAAGAAAAGCAGCATGAGGAAAGTTTTTCCTTTCTGAAATTTACATAGACATCATCATACTACTGCTTCCCACTAGTTCTCTTGACATGAATTATATATTTTTTTATTTTTTTTTTGTTCTGTGGGCTTCTTTTCTCTATGTGGTTTATTTTTCAGAAGTTAAATTTTCTTTTGTTAAATTATTAAAACGTGTGACATAAAAGATGTTGTATGTGACTACTGCATACTTGAGTTTATAAGTATGACCGTGTGTACGCTGGTATTTTCTTTATTTTTAATGATTTCTGACCTAAAAACTTAGTAAGCAAGAAAGTAAATTGAAGTGAAAAAGAAAAATAAATTAAAAATGAAATATTTACAATTTTATGACAAGCAAGGAGGAACGTGTGAGAAGTATTTAGAAAAAAGAAAATATTTTTTTTTTAAATTCATATTTTAACAAATCCAGTGTCAGTCTAACTTAGAAATTTAATAATTAAAATTAAATTATTTTTTTATACAATTTGGTTGGTGACTTTAATTTATGAGAAAAACTAAAATTTTTTAAAATTGTTTCATTTTACTGGCAATGCCATTTTATAATATTTCAGTTGCGTCTGCCGAATCGTCTCACACTTGGGCATTCTAAAATATTACATGCAACCGCCTACATTCCATTGACAACAAATACGGGTATCACAACCGAAGTTGTGTGCTAACCAAAGCGCTCGATGTGAATTGTAAATAAAACATAGGGTTTTCAAAGAATTATCTTAATAATTTTTATTATGATAGAAGCATCTATGACAATTATGTGGGAAACAAAATATCGGCCAAATGCTTGCCACAGCTTCGGTGGCATACCTCTATCAGATTGTCTATAATGACTTTGAGTCATAATTGATGGTCAATGTGGTTATTGTGCTGAATTATCTCATCCTTTTCTTTTAAATATCCCCGAAGAAAGAAGTCCAACGGTGTCAAATCACATGATCGGAGCGGCTGATTAATATTGCCACGACAAGAGATAACACGGCCATTGAATTTCTCGCTCAAAAGGGGCATTGTTTCGTTAGCTGGGTGGAAAGTGGCACTATCCTATTCCTATATCCTCACTCACGAGTCGAGGTTGACGGCTCTTCTGCTACACTATTGCGAATAGCAGCATTGTTTTCTGCAGAACAAACTGGGGCTTTATATTTCCTATAGACCTGGTTTACTTAAATTTGCTCACAATTCGTTCGATTGTGGACACATTTGGTCGATTAGGCTGACCAAAAAAATCACGAAGTGCGAGAAATACATTTTGATTTGAACGCCCATTTTCATAAAAGGCTTCAACAATTCTAACGCGCTACTCAATTCTGTACCTCTCCATTGCTGAATTAGGAAACACTGAAGCAGAAAAATCTCAAATTAACTTGTGTAAAAAAAAACTTGACGTTAATGTGACCACCCTTTAGTATTTCTAAGCTATTTTTCACTTAAATCTAATCTTTCAAATAGGCTTAGAGCAAACAACCCAGTAGTGTTAAGTCACAAAAATAGTTTCTTCAATTGAAATCAAAAAATTGAGAAATTACGCTGGAAAAGAACTGAATTGTTTAACCGACTGAGCAACAAAAATGTCTACAATCAAACATGACTTAAAGAAAAGTCGCTATTACTCACAGTGTTAGCGTTTTCATGCACATTTTCGTATTAAAATAAAAACACTGGATAATGATGCTCACAACTAGAAAAACTGAATTTCTCAACACTCAAAAATTCAGTTGTGTTAGTTAAAAATTATTGAGCGAACTAAATTTAAATTTCGATTTTGCAACTAAAAATTTTGAATTTTTGATTGGTGACAAAATCAGTTCTCATAACCGAAGTTGGTTTCTGTGTGAGGCTTTTAAAAATATACTTTTTAAAGCAGTTTTTTTTAGTTTAGTTTAGTTTAGTTGTTAAAAGATTATAAAACAAATTATTTTTCTAAAGAATAAATTTCCAACTTTTCCCAATAAATTTAATCTTTACTTCAGGAATTGTTTTCTTTTCTTCTAATTCTTTTAGAAAAAATAAACATTTTATTAGAAAAAGCAGAAATCAAGAAAATTTGTTATATTCAAAGTGGGTGTTTTAATAAAATCATAACTAAAATGACAAAAGAATACCCGCAACATACATTTAACTAAAAATTTATGGCATAAATTATCGCTTCTATCGCAGCCAGTGATTAAAAACCCATCATTTCATTTGGCCTCAAGGTAGGAAACCAACTTTTCTATGTTTCATAAATAAAATCTAAGTGAATGGAGAAATTTTGTTCTTAAGAAAACCATAAACTCCTTTTTGTTGTGATTAAATTTACAACATGACACTAGAGTTGAGCTTGTCTTATTTTATTTTCTCTTTTTGCCAAGAAGAAAAAAAAAGGAAAACTTTTACTTGATACCTTCCTCCTTGATTATTATTATGCGGTTTACATTCTTTTTTTATGTTTGTTAATAATAAATGTTTATCACCATCTTTGCCATACTATTTAGTGAGCGTACGTACGTACAGCTCAGTGTGTGGAGGAGGACACTTTTTATAATGTATGGTAGTTTAAATGCTTACTAAACTTTTATAATTGTTCTTTTGATACGAACACATTGTGCAGCAAACAAAAGAAAGCAAAGATTTTAAATAAAGTTTTAAGAATCTCGGCTTGCATCTAGTCAGTTACTTATTTATTCATATGAGCTGCCATACAGGCAGTTATTTACTTACATTGATTTGCCAACAAACAATAAAAACAACAAGTACTTACAAGCGAATAACTACTCAACCACTTGGATTTATTAACCAAATTGTGTGGGTGTTTTTTTTATTTTTATTTCTTATTTTGAAAGCGGTGCTAATGCCTTCTGATTTTCATATAATAAATTTTAAGATTTTATTCATGGATTTAGCACAATTTAGAAACGATAGCAGAAAATGAAATTAAAAGAAAAAAAAAAAAAAACAAAAAATGATATTAAAGAGCGCTGAGGAAAAATTTTATGAATGAAATATTAGATTTATGCAAGATTGTATTTTTTGTTTGTTTTTCATATGCACTGACAGAATTTTTAAGAAAACAGTACAAGACACATACACAGCAACACGCTTTCTGTCTTGAAAACGGCAAATTTGTTTAAGTGTGGAATCGCGGATTTGGCTTGGCTTTTGCTTGGGTTTTTGTTTTTCAAAAAACATGTAGATCAGCGTTTTTATTGCAATACGAAAATGTGCATGTAAACGCCTACACTGTAAGTGAATTTCCTGCGGGTTATCAAAGTCATGTTATCCTAAGTCATGTTTGATTTTAGAAATTTTTATTACTCAACCGGTTAAACAATTCAGTTCTTGAGATTTCAAAATAAGGGACTATTGTTGTGAATAATCACTACTGGACTATTTACTCTAAAGCTATTCGAAAGATAAGATTTAAATGAAAAATTCTGCAAACTAAAACTACACATTTTCCAACATAATAATTCAATTTTAATTATTAGTTTTCTAAGTTATAGTTGCTTTCAGAAAGAAAGTTAAATCCTGCATTTAACATTAAATCGACCAACAGCTGATTTTGTGTGCGCACTGCAAATTTAATAAATTCAGGCTTTAGCATACAGTGTGTCAATTAATTAAAAAAAAAAAATTTCTTTGGTTGGTTTACGTGGCGGCCTAACGGCCCTCAATTAGAATCGCAAGTTTCCGTTTTGAACCACCTACTCGCCAAGACGATGTAGCCGTAAAGTGACCTAGATCCACCTCGTGACATTGAGATATCTGAG
The DNA here is from genome assembly GCA_947397855.1 of Thelaira solivaga. NCBI lineage: Eukaryota > Metazoa > Arthropoda > Insecta > Diptera > Tachinidae > Thelaira > Thelaira solivaga. The sequence continues at coordinate 53,610,065 of OX377613.1, read as the reverse complement.
AAGGTCCCCGACATCTCAGATAGTCCGGCCATCCGATGTGCACCGAGAAATCTGTGTCTCGAATCCATAAGATCCGGGCACTCGCAGAAAAGTGAAAGACTGTATCCTTACCCTCGGGTGATCGGCAGATGCGGCAGTTTTCGTTGAAGGCTAGTGCCAGCCTGCTGGCGTGCTTGTCGGTCGTCCAGTGTCCAGTTATCCCTCCTATTTCTGCCTACTAGCTGAGCATAGCGGGCCCATAATTGACGCGTAACTTTACACGTTTCCAGACTCCGCCGTCTGGTGTCCACCCTTGACTGGTAGTGATCAAAAGAGAAAAACTCCAATCAATCTTGTTTGGCATTGAATTGACCTTTGATTCCTTGAGGTTTGAAATAGATTCTTGATAAAGTGATCAAAACCAGCCAATTTAAGTTAACATCGTACTTAGTAATCAATATCTGCTGGTCAATTTTGACAATTCTCACTCAATAAGAATCAAAAGTTCTCTGCAAACGTGAAAAAACTTTTCATTTCACTTTATCACAAAACAAGAATTGACCCCCTGAAATATATTAAGGCCTTTCCAATCACGTGCAATTTGTTTTTAGTATTAATTAATTTAAAATTTTAAAAAAGACAACTTTCTACAAGGACGATTTTGTGGGCTCAGCAACGATTCGAATAACTTTGAGGTTGGCTTGCTTTAGATATTACCCCTGACCCCTTTCTAAACAAATTTAGTACACTGCAGTTTTATGCCAAAATTCACTGGCTTCAGTTTAATTATTTTGAGTGTACGTACTGAACTTGACGAAAGTTAGATGCCAGTTTACCATTTGACTCATTTTCACCTACAGTTTTATAACAACAACAACAATTCTTTGCTAAAACGGTGTGTATTAAAAAAAAAAAAAACATCAAATAATATTGTATTTTGTCTTCCTGAACTTGGCAAATCGTTTTTATTATGCGGGACTAAAGAAGGCGTATGAAAGTATTTGTACACAAAATGGTTGGTTGGTTCTATAAAAATTTAACGATTGAATGTTCAGCAGAAGTACGTATATTCTGTTTCAATATCAAATTAACAATGAATTAATAAAATTTTAAAAGCTTTTAAGATAAATTTGAAAAGATAACAATAAAATGAAATCATTAAATTTGAATTTTATTATTGCGGTAAAAGGATTTTTCACTCATTACGCTCCTTTCTACACTTTCTCAATATTTTATTTTACTAAAAACAATAAATTATTATGATTTTGTTAATAAAAATAATGCAATAACAACTTATTAAGCACATTTACATGCTGTCTAAAATTCATAATCTTTACAAAATATTTCAACACTTTAAAGCCACAAACTATAATTTTCTTTAAATGTTTTTTGTTTTTTAAATTAATCTCAAAAATATTTCATTTCAACACATTAGAGAGATATCAGGAGAAAAAGCTAAAAAGTCTGTTTTTTCTTTTTTTTTTTTTCAACAATAAATTGATGTATCAATATGAAACGCCTCTTGAAAAATGTTTTGAATGTTTGTAATTTTGTTTTGATAAAAGGAAACAAGTGCTCAACAGTAATAGTTTGTTTGTTTGTTTCTGTTTTGTTTTTTCTGCATACAGTAAAACCTTTTAAAATTTACAATTAATTTACTACCTAGAACTGACAGTAGCAGAGTGCGAGCACAATTCGAACGAGTATTAAATTTGCTAATAAAAACGAGTTTTATTATAATTCTCATAATAATTTAATTTGGTGCTCGCGGGTTTTATTATTATGCTCGTGAGCTTTACTTGTATACTCGCGAGCATGAGTTTTATGTTATGCTTGTAAGCAAGCAGTACTCGTGCTCACGAGCCAGTAGTTAATAATAGCTGTTATTATTGTTATTATAATAATACTGCTGCCCTGTAAGATCTGGTGTGGAGTCAAATTCGCAACTCAAACAATTTAAAACTCGCCACGAACAGCATAAAATTTGTGTGCGTCATATTATCTAGCTTTTCTAGGGTCAGTATCCTACTGCCTTGGTAGTTTATTCTGCGTCTTGTGCAGTGGAAATTCTTACTTTTATACCTTCTAGTCGTATGTCATTCACTTTCACTCCGACTTAACTAAAAGGCTTATGTGGAAGCCAACAGTTATTATTTATTATTGTAAATAGGCCGTATGTAACTTAACCCAAAGAGATCTTTTGTGCAGTCCACTGTTCCAGATCTAGCGCTCGAATTAAGTCAATTACCTTGTTTGTGCAGGGAGATCTTTCCTAACTTTCTGGGATTGAACAAGAAATTTTGACTATGATACCCTAAAGCCTAACTGTCCCAAAGTACATGCTCTGAGATTTTGTCACAAAACCTGCTCTGAGAAAACAGCTTCGGCTGTGAGAACTCAATTTGTTTCCAAAACAACACTCAAAACCGTCAAATTTTTTCATCGTGACAAGAGAAAATCAGTCTTACTGCTCAAAATATTTTTAGAAACTAATTCTGGTTACAAAAACTAACAACTTGGTTATCACAACTGAATTTTTGATTGGAAACAAATTTAGTTCTCACAACCAAAGTTGTTTTCTATATGTAAATTGACTGATCCTACTATTTCCTATCAACTACTGTTAAAAGTACTCGCTGGATCTACTCTGCGGTAGTGTGAGTCTAGTCAGAGATGCCTAGTTTTCTCACTTATGTATCCCGGAGAGATGCCAAAATATTGTTTTGGTCCTATGAACGTACGACTCTACATTAGCTTAAAGGTTGAATTTATTAATCCAGTATAAAAGAGTTGATTTTACTTATTGAATTCATTTTATTTTATTTTATTTTAATTATTGTGTTTAATCTGATAAAAACTCTCTTGCCACATCACTCACTTGCTTCAGCACGACTCTTCGGCTTCTGTGTTTCTTATTAAACTCAGCGTTGCCTTTTCTGTCTTCATAATCGTACATTAAGATAGTGAGCTCTTTGATTCTCTTTCAAGTATTAATTTTCGTGTTTTTAAAATAAATATTTTGCCGGTACGCTAACTCAAGCTTTTACTGTACAAAAACCGAGCACATACATAATATATGACAAAATCTACATAATTTTCATAAATCAAAAACATTAAATCGAAATGGTGGAGGAGAATGAGTAAATTCGCTGGTTCATCGTATGCAACAATTAACCATTTATTACAGCAATTGTTGCTGTTGCTTTTAATGTTGTTGATCTGCTGTTGATCGATCTGTTGCAATAAAAATTTAAGGCATTAGCAGCAGCAGCAGCAACAATAACAATAACCACAAAGCAATAATAAAAAATAAGAAGTAAGAGAAGGCGAACAACACAAAAACGTAGTGGCGGTTGAAGGCGGTGGTGCTGCAGGAGAACAATACAAATTGATCAATAGTCATATAATTTTTATGAATGTTTACGAGTTGCGGTATGTCTGTATGTATGTGTGTGTGTATAAGATTTTACAATGTCTTTTATTACCACCAGCATAATTTCTGAGGTTTCCTGTATTTTCTTTTAACTCTTCGGCCGTTTGTCTTACAACATGGATGTGTATTTCTGTGTTGTATCTATTGCTGTGTCTTGTCAGATTAAATATGATGCGTTTTCACTTTCAAATCATATAAATTTAATTTTTATTTTATTCATTTACAATAGATACAAATAATTTTTCTACATTTTACTTTTGTCATAAACATACTCGTTAATTTTTTTTTTTAACTTTATTTTTTTATAAAATGAAATTGTTATAAAGCAAGAAAAACTTTTAAAATTAAAAAAACATGCATCTCGATAATAGGAATGTAACAAATGGACAATTGGACACAGACGTATTAAAGTCCATCCAAATAAAGTTCGTTTCTTAAGAGAAATTTAATTTAAAAAATGTGGTTAAAAAAATACAATAACAACAAAAATTAAATGAATGGTTTATTACGAAATGGCACATTCGTTATTACGAAATAGGCGCATTATGTAATGCGATATTTCTCTGCTAATAAAGAATAAGCACTTAAATCGAGTTAAGAAAAAATTTATTTGTTATTGCAATTAATTAATTAATTTATAAAAATAAATTTCCCTGAAGAAGACCTTCAAAAGAAAGTCGAAATATCGGAAAATTTAAATAAAAACAATTTTTTAAGATCTTAAGCTTGATTAATATTAAATAATAATTAATTCAACAACTTTATTATTGTGCTTCAAGGATGGTAGGGCAATAATTTTAGGGCTTTTAAAGTTGTAGTCCTCTAAAATAACTTAATAAGACATAAGCGGGTTTTCCATATTGCCACAAATGAGTTTTAAATTGTATTTCAAATAGTTGAAGTGCTTAAAAAAATTATGTGATCATGCTCAGGGTGGTGAAAAGTTGGCCATCTCTTGTAAGAAGCTTAAAAATATGGTTTTTCAAATAATTAATTTTATTTTGTGAATTTCTTTTAGTGCCATTTGCTATTTAATGTAACAACTGCTCGATTATAATTTTTATTTATTTCATTGGATTTTGAAAAAAGCTTAATCACAATCCTATGAAAACCTTATGCTAAGATTTTCATTGGATTTTGTGAACAGTTTTTGTTATTACTTTGTTTGTTTGCGAAAATACAACCCTGATTTACTAAAAAGTATAAACGCTTAGAAACTTCTAAAAATGGTGAAAACTAACCGACTGTCAAATTTCTATTCTTATTTTTTGATATATTATTTTCACACTTTTTTATTTGATTTCGATTTTTGACAAGCCGTTTTACTCAGTATTAACTTCAACCCTATTATGGTGCACAACCCAACTCTACTTTAGTTGGCATTTTGATATTACAACCAATTTGTGTTATTACTGATTACAACTCTGTGTTCGTGCAGTTGAGAAAAACATACAGAAATGACAACTCATCAATAGCAGTTATTTCAATAACAACTTAACTGTGTTGAGCTGTGAATCATAATAGGGGCAATAGTTACACTCAAAGAGTTTTGAGCCTCATCCACTTTATAGACAGTCGAAACTCTTCATGTGTAAAGGGACTTTCTTCATTTTAGTACAAAAAAAAAACTTCATTTTAGTAAATGTGTGCAAAAAGCAAAACTGTGTTTCAGGCTCTAGGAGCAACCAAATACTTCCATTTAACAGTATTTTTCAATTAAGTTGGCTCACGTACATCATCATCTATACTTCAAGTTCAAACATTTCACAGCACTGAATGACTGACCATTTGAGAGCGGTGTCCATGTTGATCATCATAACTCTAAAGTAGAAGGCAATGCGGCCTCGTTTGACTGTTCATGGCAGCTGTTGTCACAGATTGCAGACATAAAAAATATGAATACACGTAATTCTCTTTTTACGCGATAGATACGTGTAAAAATAGAATTAATAAAAAATTCTTGTTAGAGTTTACTTTATGTATTTAGTGCTTACGCATTTTAATTCCTTAATTATATTATAAAAAATAAATAAAATTTCCAAAACACGACGGTCACAACTCTTAAATTTTTTAATCGTGATAAGAAAAAATCGGTCTTACAGCTCAAAATATTTTTAGAAACTAATTCTGGTTACTAAAACTAAAAACTTGGTTATCATAACTGAATTTTTGTTTGGAAACAAATTTAGTTCTCACAATCGAAAATGTTTTCTGAGTGTAAATTGACTGATTCTACTATTTTCTATCAGCTTCTGTTAAAAGTACTCTGCGGTAGTGTGAGTCCAGTCAGAGATTCCCAGTTTTCTTAATTTGGGAAAAAGGATTATCAGTGCCATGTTGTTCATTATCTTGTGAAATTATTTCTGAATTATCATTTTTAAATTGCGTAAAATTCGTGTAAAATGAAAACTCTTTTTTTTTTTCATTTTAACTCGAGTTAAATCAAATTCGTGTTAAAAGAGTATTAGGTGTAGCATTGTAGTATGAACTTCATTTTTATGAATGTGTATGTGTGTAGATTTAATTGGTGGGGCATCAAGCAAAAGCTAAAATGGAAACTTTGTTTTCTTAATGGTCGAACATAAACTGAACTGAAATTTAGAAAACAAAAGTAGTTAAGTTTTTGTAAATTAGGTGTTCTCATTTAATATTTTTTTGTTTTGTTTTATTTGGGTTAATAAAACAAAATTTATTTACTTTCTTAAATTGTGACTACTTTTTCCCTTTTGTTTTCTTTTTTTACTTCCAAATGTTTGAAATTAAAATAATTTTTTTTTGTGTTTTCTATGTAACACTAGCCGACCCGGCAAATTTTATTAATACTGAAAAATAGTTGAAAAGAAAAGAAAATAACGTATTTTTGAATGGTCTAATTAATTAAATTTTCATTTCCCATAACAATGAATTGTAAGTTAGTTTATTAACATACATTAGACATTCAGATAACCAATTGAAATCAATAAAAATTTTTGTTCAAAATATTGCTTTGCTGTGATGTCATGGTTCTAATGAACGGAACGCTGCATAATATATATTTTTTTTGTCTGATATTGCTCGGAAACGAGAATAGGCAACATAAAATTGACCATTGCATTGATTTTCAAGGTAAATGCTGCAAACACGCATAGCACTGACCTTGCAATTTGGTAATTCTCATTGCGGCTGCTAGTCATACCGGAAACTGCAAGCGCTTAAAAGGGAATGGCATATTAGTTGGAATCATTATGGTTATTGGTACAAAACGTCTTCTCTTTTTTGTATTTTCCATTAAGTATTGTTGCTTCAATAATGATTTTCATCAGGTTTTGTACCGGAAGCCAAGTGCCATTGCAAAGACGTAGTTGATTTATATGTCGCCACATTGTAACTACCAATTCGACTTTCAGCTGTAGATTGTGAATTGGTAAACCTGGTAATTTCAGCGAGTTGAAGTAATTTCTGTGTATTTAGGTGGTTCGTCCGGAAGTTACTTTGATTATTTTGAAATTTTTATATACCCCAGTGCTTTTGCTCTGAGTGATTTTAGCAACTTCGCAAAGAACCATTAAAGATTGTGGGATAGGACAGATATCATTTTAAACAAGAGGCCGTCTAGATTTGTAATCTACCGCCGAAATACTCAAAAGTTTCTTTGAACTATTTAAATTTTTTTTTTTAATTTCCATAAACCCCAGTACGGTTGTTCTTAAAGATTTTGGCAGTTTCCGTTTTGCATCATAAAATAAAAACTACGAAGTTTTCAGAAAATGTTAGAACACTTCCAGAATATTAAGAGCCTGCAGATTAAATTAATTTTTGATTTTAGAAATTTTCATTGGCAAAATCGGGAATGGTACCTCGGCAAAGTGAAGAATTGTAAAAACCCCGCAAAGCAACAGCACGGGGGTATATGGAAATTTAAAATAGTTCAAAGTAATTTTTGTATATTTAGGTGGTAGATTACAAATCTAGACGACATCCCCTCCCATCGAGCTATCTTCTATGGTTCGTCCGGAAGTTACTTTGGATTATTTTGAAATTTTTTTGGAAATTTTCATATACATCAGTATTGTTCTTCTGAAGGATTTTGGCAGTTTACGTTTTGCATGATAAAATAAAAACTACCAAGTTTTCAGAAATATTAAAACACTTCCAGAAAGTTTAGAGCCTGCAAATTAAATTAATTTTTGAAAAACTGGGCTGGATAGGTGATGACATCGTCCTGGGAAGTAACTGAGGCCATTAATTTGTATATCACAAATAAGCGAGCTGAGTGAAGATAAATAAGCTCAAATAAATATTTATCAAATACCTCTTACGTCATTGAATGTTTCTATATATATTTTTAGTACAAATATACACTCTGAAGGGTTTTGTAAATTTTCGGACGGACCATAGAACATTACGATATGGGACATACTCCGCTTTAAAGGGGATGTCGTTTGTATTCGTAATCTGTCTCCCAATTATCCAGAAATTACTTTGGAACATTTTTAAACCTTTTTTAAATTACCTTACACCTCAGTGCTGTTGCTCTGTGAGATTTTTTCAATTTTTGGACGATAAGAATAAGCAGCGATTAAAGAGTGGAGGTCCTCTAGATATGTAATCTGCCATCCGATTAATTAGAAAATACTTTTTTAGTATTAATTTTTTTAATTTACTCATACCATAGTACTGTTGCCCTGAGATATTTTTTCAATTTCCTGATTTTGCCTATGAAGCGGAGGAAAACTATACGGTAATTTAACCATACACTTTCCATACACTTTCCGGGGCTGTATGCAAGTGTATTTTTGTAGAACAATTATAACCCTTTAACTCTTAAATTTAAGGGTTTTTTGTCCTTTTTTAATTTTGAACCAAAAAAGCCCTATTAATTGAAGAGTTAAAGGTTTAAAAGGTTCCACAAAAATATTCCTCATACTGTTTTACATAAGTTTGCTTAATATTTCATAGACTTTAAATTGAGGATTTGGTTAGTTATTTACTCGTATTCATAATTAAAATTTAAAAAAGGAGGAAACTTTAATCCTCAAATTGATATAGGCCCAGATGTAAACTTTTAAAAACCGATACCACATCTACAGTAATCAGTGGTTAGTTAGTATTTAAAGGAACAGCAATAAGGACTTCTTGAAAGTGCATTGTTGTTTTTGTGTGATATTTCGCAGGCTTATCAATCCATTCTAAATGTTTCTTATTTTGTACCAACATTTTGCCGTCTAGTGCAAAGAGGTATAATGATACATTAATCAAGCAAATCCATACCGATATATGGACTCTGTATTAAGGTACGAATGCTACTAATACTGAATCTTGTGCATGAACAATTTGAATAGCTGTTGCCAAGACTAATCGTTTCGGTTGTAAATCTTTGTTTGAAATATGCATATAAAATACACTAATAAAAATTTAAGCCAGTTGTTGCAAATAGAAATTAAATTGAAATTTACTTTTGCTGGCAATTGCATAATTTTGGTTTAATGTTATTGTTTGTCTCTGTATGTACACTCATACATACACATATTGTTTTAAATTCTTGTTGCTGTTAAAAAAACCGTTTGATTTGAAATTATTTTTAGTTTTATCACTTAAAATGGTCACAACATGAGTTTTCGCTATTATTTTAGTTTTATTTTAATACCACAAATTTTAAGTGCATGTAACAACTGTTTTACCACTCTAAATAACAATTCGATTCAAATAACTTAACGAAAAATTATATACATATCGTTGCCGTAAATACAAGTGGCCATGAAATCACAATTTTTTAACTTCTACAGCAAACAAAAACAGCAATTATACTTTTGAATGAAATAATGCTTTCATTTATAAAGGAATTTACAAAATACAAATTAGTGGGATTTTTTGTGCAGAAGCAAAAGCTGTTTTATGTGTTAAAAAATCGTAAAGTAGTGTCTCAAGATTAGCATATTTTGTGACCCAAAATTCGGAATAGAAATTAATTTTGGTCATTTAGAATTTATTAATACACACAGAAAGCAATTTCGGTTCAAAAATTCAATAGTGACAATCAATTTTGTTAGTTGTAGCAACCAGACTTCGATAATACGGTCAAAAAATTAATACTCTGTAAAATATTTCGAGCTGTAAGACCGATATTCTATTGTCACCAGTAAAAATGACCCTATCACAACTTAATTTTTGATTGCAACAATTGAAAGTTAGTTCTCACAAAATAAATTGCTTTCTGCATGTAAAGTTCGTAGTGAGTAAAAAATTTGTAAGAGCATGGAAATTTTGTAGTGGTAAAGATCTACGTAAATCATTTTAAAATTGTGTTACTACCAAATATAGAATACAACTTCGGTTGTAAGAACTAAATTAGTTTCCAATCAAAAACTCAATAGTGACAATCATTTTTGTTGGTTGTAGCAACCAGAATTCCATAATACGGTCGAAACGTAAATTCTCTGTAAAATATTTCGAGCTGTAAGAACGATATTCTATTGTCGCGATTAAAAATGCGACTATCACAACTAAATTTTTGTTTGTAACAACTGAAATTGTTTTCTCCATAAAGTTTGTAGTAAGTAAAAAATTTGTGACAACGTGGAAATTAAATGCAAATCATTTTGAAACTGACACATCACTACAAACGTCTAATATTTTCTGACAACTAAATCTGTTTCCAATCAAAAACTCAATAGTGACAATCAATTTTGTTAGTTGTAGCAACCGAGACTTCAATAATACGGGCGGAAAGTTAATTCTCAGTTAAATATTTCTAGCTGTAAGAACGATATGCTATTCTCACAACTAAAACTACAATTTTATATTAACCAGTGCTTTTTGCCATTCAAGCCATGCTTGCGCAAAACTCTACTAGATACTATGTGCTGCACTAGCAATTATATTATTTTGCTTTAACTGTGACCTTTTGCAATTCAGCTAAAGACATGTATAAAATAAAAACTAAATGACGCACAAACTCTTTTTAACCAAAAATGGATTGTTACATTTTTAGTTAAAGCCATTGTAATGGAGGAGGCGTTATTATTATGCCCATCGTTGACTGCCTTCTTTTTTCTTTTAGTTTTCCTTGTGAACGTTGTTTTCTTTGCTTTAAACTTAGTCCAGTCGCAGTTGCAGTTTTAGCCAAGCAATTTATGTATGTTGTTGGCCTTAGTGTAAAGCAGCTGTATTTCAGTTGACGTCTTTACTACTAAATACTTTGAAATCTTCCGTTTTTGGTGTTACAAATAAAGTTATACATTCATTTTGGCTGCAATGCCATTAGATACATTCGATATTTGAATAAATAAAAATAGATTTGTTGCAAAATTCCAAAATTATTTCCAATCACTAAACAAAAACTTCCTTTCAAACGCAATTTTAATTTATTACCTTTTTTTTATGCTTCTAAAATTTTTACTCTGTTTTATTGGGGTGATTGGTTTAGCATACCGCAGGCACAGTGCGGTGATAAATTAGCATTTTGTCATTTGTGGATGTATTAGCTTCTTATAATAAAAAATTCGTTTGGTTTTTCCTCATTAATTATTAAAGAATTTTAATGCTTTTATTTTAATTAATTAAATTAAACTTTTATTAATAAAACTTAAAACTATTTCAGTAGCAGGGTTGGCTGTAAGTTTGGTGAATTACAACGGTGCCAATATATGTTTGTATGGAAGAGACAATGAGGTGCCCCCATTATCTGGTTAGCAATGTTCTAATCTATCAATCTGGGGTGGTTTCGATTCCTGGCTTGACCCTGGGTTTTCTTGCAAAAAAAATTAACTTGGGTTAAAGTTAGTTGTCATACCATAAAAAATATAAAAAAAAAAAAAAAATATATACCCCCTTATCCAAAAAAATTAACGTAGACTTTAAAGTCAACGCTATTGAAATTTTTCAATTTTTCATAAATTTTACTTTACAGTCTACTTCAGCTTTTTTTTTGGATAAGACCAATAATGTTTACGAATTTTCGTAGAAAAATTTCGCGTAAAGAATATTTTTGCAAGCCTTTCAAAAAATTGGCTGTACGAAAAATTCTTTAGGTCACGGTACATATGGCCTAGTAACAGTAATAAGAAACCTTTTAAGAAGCACAATGTAATTTTAGATACCCCTTCAAAATTCAAATTTTTATATATATAAATTTTTAAATATTTTCGTAAGCAAAAATGTATTAGCCCATATTAACAATAATGATATCAACATCATACATTTTGTAACTATCGCAGTGTAGCAAGTCCTCGCTTGGAGGAGCCAACACTTGAAAAGGAAACACTTAGTTTCGTTTTTACTTCAGTAGAAATTTACGGATGGGGAAGAGAGCATCGTTTTTGTGTTCGGATACGCTTTTTTCATACTTTCTTTGTTGATATTTGCTTTACTTCTTTTTTTCTTTCACTGTTTTGAGCTCAAATAATAACAATAAACATGAAATGTTACCGACAACAAGTTTGTCTGTGTGATAGCAAAACAAAACCAAAGAAAATTCCAAATGTTTTTCTTCCAAATATAGGCCCTATAAATAATCATAGAATCATGGAAGATTGCCTGATATGACACATATCATTTTAAAAGGAATGTAATCTAGATTTGTAATATATCGCCCAAATAGTCAGAAGTTACTTGGAATTAATAATTTTTTTTTTAATTTCTTCAGAAGTTACTTGGAATTAATAATTTTTTTTTTTTAATTTCTTCATACCCCAAAGCTCTTTCTCTGAGGGATTTTAGCAACTTCCAAATGAACCATTAAGGATTACGGGCGATTATTAAAGGTGAGGTCGTCTAGATTTCTAATTTACTGCCCAAATACTCAAAAGTTACTTTGGATTATTTAAAAAACATTTTTTTAAATTCCCTTATACCCCAGTACTCTAGCTCTGCGAAATTTTTACCATTCCTCATTTTTCCGAGTTACCATTCCCGATTTTTCCCATAAAAATTACCAAAATTTATTCTGTAGGTTCTAAACTTTGTGGAAATGTTTTAAAATTTTCGGAAAATTTCGCAGTTTTTATTTTATGATGCAAAACGGAAATTGCCAAAATCCCTTTAGAACAAAAGTACTAGGGTATGAGGAAATTTAAAAAAAAATTAAAAATAGTCCCAAGTAATTTTTGAGTATTTTGGCGATAGACTACAAATCTAGACAGCCTCCCCTTTAAAATGATATGCGTCCCATGCCATAATATTCTATGGTTCGTCCGGAAGTCACTAAAATCCCTCAGAGCAATAGCACTGGGGTAAATGGAAATTAAAAAAAAATTTGTAAATAGTCCAAAGTAACTTCTAAGTATTTGGGCAGTAGATTACAAATTCAGATAGCCTCCCCTTTAAATAGATATGTGTCCCAGTAGGTCCCATGCTTTAAGATAGAATTGTTTGGCTACAGTAGCCTTCATTCCTCAGAGACCAGATATATGTTATTTTTGTACTAAGTGAAATTTTCAACATTTTCTAAAAAAATTTTTAGGTTCTAAGCTTTACCATTTTCTAAAAATGTCGTAGTTTTAATTTTATGACGCAAAGTGGAAATTGCCAAAATCTCTAAAAGCAACAGTACTGGTGCATAAGGGAATTTCAAAAAAAATTTTAAAATAATCCAAAGTAATTTCTGAGTATTTGCGCAATAGACTACAAATCTAGACAGCCCTTTAAAATGATATGTGTCCCATGCCATAATCTTCTATGGTTCGTTTGCAAATTAGTAAAAATCTTAGTGAATCAACGTATTTATGCACATTTGTACCTACAAACTTATATTTCTCGTAAACATATTTACAAATGTGTCACAAATACTAAAAACATATTTAGAAATATGTAATTACGTAAGATAAACATGCCATAAATACTGAACAAATATTAATAAATACTGAGAAACGTAACGGGTTACGTCAAAACATATATAACCCAGCATATTTATCTTCACTCACTTTTTAAATTGAATGTTTAAATTCAGCTTAGAACAGTTTGATTGAATTTGTTAAATTTCAGAAAATAATAACTAAAAGTCAATTTAAAATTTAAACCGCACGACAATCACAAATTGAATTTTTTAGTGTTTGTTATTGTTACGTATTGATTTAAATTTTCTAAAGTTCATTTGTTTTTTTTTTTTACCAAAAAAAAAATATATAATTCATCTCATTCATGCGTTTTTAAATACGTGAGTAGAAACACAGAGTTAAAGTTTAGTCACAAACTGTATCTAATGACAGTTGATTTTGGCTAGATTTCGATGAACTGATTACGAGTACGACTCTTGCTATTCCTGCTTAGTTATTAGTTAAACTGTGTGAGTGAGTGATTTAATTCTTGGTCGTTCTTCACTGTGTAAATGTTTAAATCGAAAATTGTTGTTTGTTATCTGATGAATAAAATGAATAAAAAGTTATTTAGTATGAAATTTTGTAGGTCAAATTATTTATATTTGAAAAGTGATCAAGATTTTCTTTTTTTTTTCATACACAAATATAAAGATACAAGTATGACGAGAAATATTTCTGCATGCATAAATAAATAAGCTTTTTTTCTTGAAGGAGTAAAACGCAAACTGACCAGAGGTAAAAGTTATTATCTAATAAAACAAATCGAAGTTTATTATTGATTTATTACATTTTGTTAGATTTGGGTTAGAGAAAAATTTTAAAAACAAATCGGTTTCTCTCACTTCTAATTTTGAATTTTATAAAAAAGCAATTTGTTGGTTTATAAATTGATTAAATGTTTAACTATAAAGCTTTTTCTGTTAGATGTTTCATTAAAAATTTTGTTTAAAGTTAAAAAAAGCACCAAAGTACTCTGGCTCACATAAAAAAATTAATTGCTATTTTAAGATTAATTTTTTTGTTTTTTGATGAACAAAGCTGAGTCGATGTCAGTCGAACCTAAGCTCTCCACAACATATATTTTTGTTTTGCTAACAGTTTCAAATGAATACAATGAAATATCTGTGGTTATATTTAAAAACCGCTTTATCTGGTCATATGACAGTAATTTCAGATACCCTAAAAATGACAACATATTTGGTCTAAATATTCATTCCATTCCGCGATTGCGGAAAGCATTTTTTGTGCGGATGCAAAATTTTGCAATTATTGAGTTCAACTCTTTGATCTAGTCCTTCTTATATACGGATATTTTTTATGCTCTGCCTTTTTCTTAAGCTTTTTTACCCTTATACCCTTTACAAAAAGTGAAAAAAATATTTATAAATTTGTCATTATGTGTACATGGGCCATCCTATATTAAGTACACATATTTTAGATCCTTATAAATAGCGGAGTCGATTTAGCAATATACGTCTGTCTGTGTGTATGTTGAAATCGACTTTCTGAAGACCCTAGAAGATCTACAGAAAAGCTTAGCATGTCAATTTATTGGAAGTTCCTGTTGTCACTCTGCTATTGAAATCCAGGCCAATCTATTCATAAATGGCTGACCTATAAGCTCTGAAGTGCAACTACCTTTTTTAACCATTTTTGGAGCGTTTTTTTTTTTTTTTTGTAATTTGTCTAAACTGAAAATTGGACAAAAGAACATGATACATAGTTTTATCAGAAATAGCAGTTATAATGTATGTTTAAAAAATCAAAAAGGTTGGTCTACAAATGTACCAGAAAAATCAAAACCACAACCGAAATTTTAGATTTTTATTAATTTTTGCTTTGTTTTTTCTATTGAAATTTTTAATCTATGCATTTGCGTAATCGGTTCTTTACAAACGTGTGTGGATTTTGTGTGCAGTGATGAAACCACACAGATGGCACTATAGGGTAACAAAACTACGAATACAGGAATCTTATTGAAATAGAATTTTTTGATTTTTACCGTTTACTTGAAATTCCTTGTTTGATATTAAATGTGTTTGGTTTAAAAAAAAGCTTATAAATATTTTAAATTAAATGAAATTTATATTGCTTTCCTATTGAATATCTTTCTTAGAATTTCTTTTTTCATTAATGTAAAAATTGAGTGCCTGCAGACATTTTATTGCTTTTAAGAATAAGGTTCTCAGAAAGGCTTTTTTCTTTGAATTCTTTAATTTTAATTTCTTGAATTTAGGCTTAATAAAAAGAAAAGTATTTAAAGAAAATTATTTTTATCAATGATTGTAATTTTTATTTGTAAGTTTATTCGCCCTTTTTTAATTCTAACGTCTAGTTTATTAAGCTTGAGGTCGTATTATAAAAATTTATTTGTATAGCGATATTTTACTACAATAATAATATATATATAATATATTTTTTTTTGATGTTTAAGATGCTGAAAAGTGAAAAATATGAAAATAGTGAAGGGTGTATAAAACTCGGCACAGCCGAACTTAACTTGTTTTTTACATTATTTATAGTCACTGGACATTGGTAATTATAGCTTAAACGGGATGTTTTTTTAATGCAAATAGTGCTTAAATTATAATTCAACAATTTAAATGAATTTTCTTTTAATTTCCTGATGTAAAATGATTTTGTTATCAAATATTTATTGATGAATATTTAATTTTTGTTTTTCACTGTCTTGTATGTTAATTTTGCAATTTGAAATGTAAAATTAAAACTGATAAACTGGGTCATGAACTAATATCGATATCACCGCTTTAAATTAACTTGAATGTTTAATTTCCTTTCAAGAAGACAACCACCACTAACTAATAAAATCTAGGTTAATTCTGTCATCAAACATCCTTGCCAAACTTAGACGATGTAAAGGCGAAAAGGAAATTCACTGATAATGGACAAATACAAAAGAAACATTTTTCAAATAATAAAAGTAGAAGAAAATTGAAAGCACACAACTAACTCAAGATCAAAGATGTAGTTTTGGCTTAAAAGAAGAAACAGTTTTTTTTTTCCTTTTTGTCGTTTGTATATGAATAAAAAGTGTAGTAAATTTTAGCACATAAAAACGTGCATACTCGTACTTACAACGTTAGTTAGACTGGACGGCGATAAAGTTGCAATAATTTAAGTTAAATGTGAATGAAAAAAAAAAAAAATTAGAAACTAAAAAGCCTATAGCAAGCTGAGAGCTTGACTGTTTATTAAAAGTCAAGCAGCAGGCTGTAACAGTTAAATAAATTTCATACAATGCAGCAGAGCAGAGCAGATCATACTCGCCAGCTTGTAAACATAACCAAGAAAACAACCTATATTTTGCTGGTGAGCTTGAGTTTATTTAGTTTTTAACCACCTTGTATTATTCTTGCAACCGCCACATTTGCAACCAACTATTATTATTGTTATTATATTGCCACAAAAAAGGAAGAATCTATTGAACAACCGTTTTTAATATCACTAGATCAAGTAAATGCTGCAAGTTTTTTTTTCTTTTTTCTCGTTCGCTCGTTTTCTTTTTTGTTTTAATATTTATTTTGTAGTTTTAACATTGTTGTATGCAACAACCAACCAACTATTTAAGTATTTATAAGTTTCTGGTGTATGTTTTGAAGGAGGAAGTCATAAGCATCGTTGTTTTGTCCTCATCATAATCATCAGCACAGCATCGTCATCGTTGTTTATCTGCAACCGCAACAATAGCAACAACCACAGCGTCATTATTTAAAACGAATGTGAGATTTGCGCTTTCTTTTTCAATAAATAAATTCTGAAAGAGCAAACAGACAACCACAATCAGAGTTTTTATTTAAATAAAAACTTGTGTACCCTACCACAGGAGTTGAAAGTGATTAAATCATTTTAGAGTCTGAATTTTGGATATATTTTTTTCAACATTTAAATAAAATTTAAATTATTTTTATACATAAAATTGTTATTTTCTTCTTGCAATTTTTTTAAAAATAATTTTGTATTTAAGTCCGCAACCAAATGTTTACACATAGATTATGCGCCAAAAGGCATGTTGCACAAATATGAGGTATAGTAGCGACCCCGTAAACATTGTTTGTTTATCAATATAAAGAACCAATTGACAAAATCCCTCAGAGCAACAGCACTAGGGTATGAAAGAATTTGATAAAAAAAACTTAAATGGCAGATTGCAAATATAGAGGACTTTGCTTTTAAAACTGAGTGTGTCCCATCCCGGTCTATGGTCCGCCCGGAAATGTACAAAATCCTTCAGAGCAACAGTACTGAGTTATGAGAGAATTTTAAAAAGGTTTTAAAAATACGAGGTATGATCAAAAAATAACCGTTATTTTAAATTTTTTCAAAAAGTATTTATTTATTCATCAATAACTATTTTGTCGCCTTCAAAGTATTCCCCCTCAGATATAATACACTTATGCCAGCGTTTTTTCCAATCCTGGAAACACTTCTGAAACGCGCTTTTTGGTATCGCCAACAGCTCCTGTTTCGATTTTTCTTTTATCTCCTCAATTGTAGCAAAACGCTTTCCTTTCATCGGTGTCTTCAGTTTTGGGAAGAGGAAAAAGTCAACGGGGGCCAAGTCCGGTGAATACGGTGGTTGAAGCAGGAGTACGGTTTTGTTTTTGGCCAAAAATTACGAACAAGTGACGAGTTTCTTGGTCAAAATTCAGCAGTTTTGGAACAATCTTCGCTGCCGCACGTTTCATGCCTAAAACATTAGTAAAAATTGCTTGGCATGAGCCGAACGATATGCCAACAACATCAGCAACCTCTCTAATAGTGATTCGACTATTATCCAAAATCATTTTCTTCACTGCTTCAATGTTTTCATAGGTTGTTGACATGCTCGGGCGACCAGGATGAGCATCGTCATTGACATCTTCTTGGTCTTTCTTAAACCGTTTATACCACAATTGAACTTGTGTTCTGCTCATAGTAGATTCGCCAAACGCCACAGTCAACATTTCAAATGCCCTTGCACATTTAATTTTTTAGGCAAAACTTAGTACAGTTTCTTTGATCCATTTTTTGAAATAGTAAAAAATCGAAGAGCACACCAAAACACGACTAACCTTTTTATCTGTCAAAAACAAACTGACAATCCAAAATGGCTGATATTGTCAACATAAATAACAGACATGTGTAACTCACGAAAATTGAAAATAACGGTTATTTTTTGATCATACCTCGTATAACAAAAAAAAAATAACCAAATCGGTCTAGCCATTCTCTGATTTTAGATAAACTTAAAAAGTGGGTGTAGTAATGGCCCTGGTCAATTTTGTTTTTCATAAAAAACAAACAGATATAACAAAAAAAAAAAAAAATTAGACAAATCGGTGTAACCATTCTTTAATTTTAGAGAAAGCGTGGTCAATTTTTTTTAAAACCCACGTTGGGCCATGACAAACATATAACAAAAAAGTCAGCCAATTTGATCCAGCCGTTCTCACGTGATGCAATTACAAAATAATGACTTGATTTTTACATGAGGTAGTTTTGTAGTGATATTACACAGGGCTACAAATTTTTTTTTATTCTCTAAGTTTTCATGGTTAATTTGAATACTTCTGGTAGTAAGCTCCAATCGCTATAAATTACTTTTTTAGTCCAACGTGTAGTTCTCTAGATGCACCGTTATATAGTTCTAGCTCTCTTAAGAATTCAGAATAAAATAAAGTTTAAATTATTTTATTCAGCCCAACGATATATATTCCCTGAGAATTTATGCCAAAAAAATTTTTGTTTTTTGGAAAAACATTCCATAAATCGGAGAACTTTAAAAAAGAGAGAACATATTTTTTTAAGATAAAACTAAAAGGAAAAGTGGAAAACACAAGGGGAATATTTATCAATAATTTTTTTTTACCAGTCTTGTAGTTTCTGCGATATTCACAAAGTTTGTCAGAAACACAAATTTTTTCAAGAAAATATTAAAAAATTTCTTTTTTAAAAACTCTTTTTTCTATCAAACAGTTTTGTTTTAGCGGCAACAAAATCATTGTAAAGCCTGTGTTATCTGAGTAAAAAGTTTTTATGGGCCACAAGGCTACAACAGCCTACAGTGGTGTGCTTGTGATTTTTTTTTGTTCAATATATAAAGGGTGTCCGAACAAGAACACAAGATTTAAATTTTGCGCCATTCGAAGTGTCATTGTTTGACATTTGAACAATTGTTATTGTTTGCTAGTAGAAGCTACGAGGTTAGTAAAAAATGACCATGGACAGCGAAGGGAGTTCGTTAATTGCGTATTGGAGAGACAACATGAAAATGCTGATTTTGCCGATAAAATCATCTTCAGTGACGAGACCCATTTCCATCTTGATGGCTTCGTCAATAGGCAGAATTGTCGCATTTGGGGTGAGGAAAATCCTCGAATGATTCACGAGAAGCAAATGCATCCTCAACGTGTCACTGTGTGGTGTGGTTTTTGGGCTGGAGGAATCATTGGACCTTTTTTTTATGAAAATGAGGCAGGCCAAGCGCAAACAGTCAATGGTGTTCGGTATCGTGAAATGATAACCAGTTTTTTCTTGCCTAGAATTGAAGAAATGAATGTGGAGGGCTTGTGGTTTCAACAAGACGGCGCCACATGTCATACAGCCAGAGAAACAATTCAATTGCTGCATCAGTCATTTATTTAAAATTTAAATCTTGCGTTCTTGTTGGGATACCCTTTATCTAGTACAAACTGTTAAATTTACTTTATATGTAATAGAAAATTAGACAATTTACATATTTAGAGTTAACGTTAACAGCTGAAAGTAGGACAATTCTGCCGTTAACCCATCACATACTTTTAGATTGTTTGAACTCCACCTTTATTAGTATTGCACAATTGCCACTTAACTAACTAGGACCTTAAAGTTAACGTTAGTTTCTGGGTTTTTTAAATTATTGGTTTGATTGATTGATATTCTGTTTGGCTAAAAAAAGGGTATTTAAAATTCTATCCCAGCCTGTTTAGCACAATTATTTTGATTCCTTTTTACACCACATCAAAATGTTATTACTATTTTTCTATTGTCTGACTAAAAGATGATCAATGTACGAACGAGTATTGAATATGGTTGGCGATGGCTTTAAGACTGACTTAGCTGCTGTAGTGGCAGTGGCTTTTTAAGAAAATACCTCCCTGTAAAAGTAAAAAAAAAAACAACTTACGGTTGTTCATAATTTATGGGAAATAAAAAACTTTAAATAAATTTGCTGCAGTCTTGCAGGCAGGGGAAAAGAAGGAATATTATTAGATTTTAATTTAAGTTTGCTTAGTGTTGCGGTATCTCTTAACTAACGAAGAAACCAAACACTGGAAGAAAAGCAAATCATTTCAGTAAAACATTTATAAGCAGCGAAATAAAAAAAAGAAAATCTCTTTTAGAAAAACTTTTTGAATCACAAACAGTGAAAAAAGAAGTCAAACGACCACAGTTTTGATTTAGAATCTGAAAGTTGTTGAAGCAACAACTTTTACTTAAAAATCTTAATAAAAAAAAAACAATGAAATGCTTAAACAAACACAAAAATATAAAAGAAATAAAATGATGTTTTATCAAAACACAGGGAAAACTGTTTGAGAATAAGCAGTAGATAATAAAATTAAAATCATAAATTTTCAACAAATTCAGCAAATGTAAACTCTTGATAAATAATTCTGAAATACAAAAGCTGCAACAGCTGCTGTCTAATAATAATTTTTTATAAAGTTTTTTTTCTTTATTAAACTTTTCTTTTTATTGTTTTGATTTTGATTTCTATAATTCGAATTTATGAAAAGCAAATCATCAAATACAATCAATAATTATTTGTCAAGTACACTTCAGCATGAAAGAAATAAAATAAAAAAACATCTTCTTGTGGTGGGTGGTGAAAGTTTTGAAAAGCCAGCAGTTGCAACAAAATGTTGCCGGTTGCCTACTATTGCTTAAATTTTGTTTTGTATTTATTATTATTATTATTATGTAGCAGTTGCATTCGATCAATTGCCCATTAAGATGGTAAAATAACTGATGTGTGGCATGTATCGCACAACGTGTTAAAAGTACATACGTTTACCTCTTACCAAAACCACAAGCCAGCCAGCCTGCCAAAGTCTTTCTTTGACATGAAACTCACACATTAATTAATGATTTTTTTGTTTGTATTGTAAGCAGTTGCTTTTGTTCAATTTCTTTTAATTTGGTTTCCAATAGTTTTTTTTATTTTTTTTTTTTAAATAGTTTTTATATTAAACTCGCATTATTGTTATTATTATTATTGCTAGTAAATAAAAAAAAATCGTTTTTTCCAATAAAATGTGAACTTTAATAAATAAATTTTAATTGTTTTTTAAAATAACAATAGCCCAATTCACAATCCTGTGAATTTTAGAGAGGCAAACTGGTGCAACTTTTAATTTTCTTTATTCATTTCTAAAAGACACGAAATTCCAAAATGATGAATTTAACGCATTGAGTGCCAAGCGGTTTTGATGAACATTTTTCCAGGAGGCCAAGCATGTTAAAAAAACATTTCAGACATTTTTCATTTTATAAAACCTTAAAAAAAATGAATGCTTTTGCAAAAATGTTCAGTAAAAGATTCTTTAATTAAAAGTCGCAACAAATTTTACTCAGTTTCGTATATAAAAAAATTACAGGCTCTGAGAATAAACAATTCCTGTCATAAGAAAACGTACGGAATAAGTGTCGTACGGAAAAGTACGACGTGGCACCTTAGGAGTCATTGTTCGTGCCATCTTTAGTCTTGAATTATCTTTTTTTTTGTGAAAGGAAAAAAAAGTTTCTCAGCAGTCCCCTTTCATGTTCTTGAACTTGCGTATATAAATTGACTGTGTGGTCCCAGCCGCGCTCTAAGCTATCTGAAAATCCGACATAATTTATAACTGTATTAAAAAAAGACCAAATATGCTGGTGCAATATTCATTTTTTTGCAAATCGTTTCTAAAGAAGGTTGAAATGACAGACGATAAAGTTTGTGCGGAAAGCACTAATTTTTCTTTTAAGTTTTCTGCCATTTGGTTGTAGCATTTATTTTTTAGATTACGATTGCAAAAATCTTTGATTTTTATTTTCCCTAGGCACGGTATTGATACATATAAACCGAGGAGTTCCTTCCAAAAAATTTTTTCACATGCATTCAATATTATTAAGGCAACGAAAATATGGAAATAAAAAATCACTTCAAATACAAAATATGCACTAATGCCCTTAAGAAGAATTAAAAAAAACATTCAAACACACTAAAGTCGGTATTTTTTTTTTTATAAGGAATTTAAATTCATGAAATTCTTTTAACAAAAATCAGCCTTATGATTATGACTCATTGTTTTTCTTGACACAAATTTATTAAAAATGTATATTCAGGTAAACGCTTCAAATGGTAAACTCTGAATATTGAATGTTAAATGCTCGTACGCACACATTACAAAACAATGTTGTCTGACAATGGCTACGTTTACAACATCATTAATGAATTAATTAATCGAAAAATTAACAAAGTGCTTCTCTTCATTTTACAAACAGTCAAATCTTTCAAAATTATTTATGTTGAAGTGAATAAGAAAACCTGTAGTGCGATTCAGTAACTTTTATTACGAACATTCGTATCGAAAAAACAAGTATAACGACATTTTATCGAATTCGGTAATCAGTAACTTTCGTTACTTGTGCGTCATAAACTTCTTTATTTATGTGCGTCATAAACTTCGAATAAATTTGTCGGAAAGTTACTGAATACCGAATCCGATACGAATGTTCGTAATAAAAGTTACTGAATTACACTGCAGAGCTTTTATCGCTTTAACATTAAAACAGGCACAAAATGGGCAATAGGCGAACTAGGTTGCCACAATACAGTATTACATATATACGAGTATGTACATATCTGTACTCTTTAAGTTCTTACAAATAAAAGAATAGGACTATTAATTGTATATTAAAATGCTGCCACATGTGCGATTTCTTTATTTGTGAAATACTTTACAGGTTATCACAGTAGGTGTATATTTTTGAATATTAAAAATATGTAGTTATAACAAAATATGCCAAAATATGCAAAAACAAATTGATGCCATTTTTCAATAAATTCTCGAATTCGAAAAAGTACTTGATCAGGATCGATTTTAAGTTACTGAGTAAAAACATGCATTTGTATGAAAATCCTTCTTCTAATTATTATATTTCCACTTAAAGAAATTTGGTTTAAATGAGTTAATTTACAATACACCGTACCAGCATGCTGGTGCAATCAAAAAAAAAAAAAAATATCAAAATCATTTTGATTTTACACCAGCAGCTGGTATAATCACACCAAAAGCACATACACGGTCAATCGGCTACAGAATCACTAGATGGCACCAGCATGCTGGTGGCCTTTAACCTGTCTTGTTGATACATGATTGCATCCTCTACTCACGAGTGTTCTATAACCGATTTACATTTAAAACATATGCGATTCGTGTAGTCGCAACGTGTACCGTTACTCTGAGTTAGCCGACGCTATAGAAATGAGAGATCTTTATATATTTACTGTTAAATCAGTCGGAGCTGATTCAAAAAAAAAAAAAAAAAAAAAAAAAAAACAAAAAAAAAAAGTTATTAGTTAATATTATTCAAGCTTAAGATCTTAATGAAAAAATTTTTTGTTTTTATTGTCCAATATTTCGACTTTCTTTTGAAAGTCTTCTTCAGGGAAATTTATTTTTATAATAAAATTAAATTTGATATTATAAAAAAAATTTTAATTTTTGTCAAATGAATTTAAAGGTTTTTAGTTGACATCTGCCTATTTATTTTTGGGACTTAGAATACAATTTACCTTAAGTTTAGGAATTCATAATTGATCTATTAAGTGGTTTCTTATTGAACTTCTATAAAATTTATTCTCAAAAAAGAATTGTCCTTATCTGTTTGCCTTGAGTGTCGAACAGATTATCAGCTACACACATACAAGGTTTTAAATTTTCTGAAAAACTATTAAATTATATGGCTTGCAATGCAAAAAATAAAAAAACACTTGATAATTCTTAAATTTTTGGTTTGATGAATAATGTGCGCCTTTAGTAATTTTCGATCCAATTTTTATCCCTTCTTTCTTTTTTTTTTTTTTACTAAATATTCATGACTTCATGACAACACATAAATAAAAATAAAATAAAATGAAATAAAATATTTCATTAACATTTCCAAAGTGCCTTATTTTGTGTGTTGTTACTGAAGAAAGGTATTTATCACTGAACATCAAGCAGACAGACAGACAGACAGAGAGGGAGAAAGAAGAGCTTATTACAGAATCACCTAAACTAAAAACCTCTTTTGGACAGACTTATCAACGTTTAACTGACTTTCTTTGGCAATGGCTGATAATAATGCCTGTTTATTATGTTTTAAATAAATTTTTTGACATTTTGACACATCTGGCTGGTCGAATTTTTATGTAAAACTTTCTTTTGTTATTAAAATCCCCAAGTGTGGAACACTTGAATGGCCTTTGTTATACAGTTTACCTAAGCGGAGATTATACTCGTTACCATCGTTATTTATTTTGATGTAAAGTATGATGCTTTTATTTGATAAACAAATTTTTTACACAAACAATTAATTTAAAAGAAAAAGTTTACACAATTTACATACATAATTTAATTGATCGATATAAGGTTGATGCGATGCGTTAATGATGAATACAAATGAAGTGAAGAACTCCCACTTAGAAAGAAAAATTTGCATTTAAAACTAATAAATGTTGGTTTACATTTATGTTTATGTCTGTCTATTTAAAAATGCAAAACAAACTAATTTATAGTTATTGACTTTTTAAAATTGTTTTCTTAAGTTGTTTTATTTTAAACAAATTAGCAATAAAACAAAGAGTTACTTCCTGGTATCAGTGCTAATTTTTTTTATATTTAGTTAAGGCTTTAACTGCTTTAAATTAGAGGTTCCCTTCTAATTTGCAAGTGGTTAAAGACTGTCTTAAAAGTAAAAAAAAAAAAAAAAACACTTTACATGCAAAATGTGATGCTTTAATTATTTAAATTTACAAAGTGGCCTGCCTAGTACCAGAATAATAATAATAAACTCCAGGCCAAAAAAAAATCTATGACGTCCAGAATGAATACAAATTTAAAATTTTTTTTTCTTTTTTTCCCTATCCTCTTAGTTTTAGTTTATAAAATCAAAGATAACAAATACATGTGTTCTTTTTGTTTGTTAATTATTTTTCAAAGTGTCATAATTGCTGATGGTTCTAAAATTTAAAAAAAAGATCGTATCTTTTTTCATGTATGTGAAGAAAAATACGTCTATATAAATACGTTTTTTTTAAATATCCCATGCGATAAAAAAAAATTTTATGATGCAAAACAGAAATTTCCAAAATCCCTTTAGAACAAAAATACTAGGGTATGAGGAAATTTAAAAAATTTTATTAAATAATCCAAAGTAAATTCTTATGCTCTTATGACGTACACTTTAAAGTAAAATTTATGAAAAACTTATATGAAAAATTTCGATAACGTTGACTTTAAAGTCTACGTTAATTTTTTTTTTTATAAGGGGGTTAGTATTTAGGCAGTAGATTACAAATTTAGACAGCCTCTCTTTTAAAATGATATGTGTCCTAATAGGTCCTATACCTTAAGATAGAAGGGCTTGGATACAGTAGTCTTCATCGCTCAGAGACCATATATACGCTATTTTTGTACTAAGTGAAATTTTCAATGTTTTCTAAAAAAATTTCACAAATACAATTGGGAGAAACTGTTTTCCCACAAAACCACAATCAATTACGTTTGTTAATCTCGAAACATTATTTATTTTAATAAAACGATATCATTATCATTCCCAAATGAGTTTTGAACTTCCCTCCTTTCTTTAAGCTTTAATTTTTTGTCCACGAATTCTTAATAAGTTGAATAAATCTTTCTTACCTTAATCTTTTTTCATTAATAACAGTTTGTTTTTGGATATTGCAACCTTGATGAAAAACAAACAAAATAAAAAAAATTTTGACATCCCCCTATTAATGATAGTTAATAGTCAATCCGTTCTACACAATATGGCTGTGTATTTTATTTAGCAACATTGTATCTGTTTTTTTATCTGTAATATTTTATCTATTTGAATGTTTATCAACATTGAAGCCAAACAATGCTTTGAAGCTGTTGCAAGTGAGTGGCTTACCTTATTCTCTCAACAAAATTAGATTAGCAAAACTTGCATGCCAGTCAGCCAGCCAGCCACATTGATATACACAAAAAGGCACTAAGAAAATTTTTTTTGCCGCATGAAATGGAATAAGAAAAAAGCGGTAAGGTAAACTTACCGATTAGAGATACAATACACATAATACATACAACGCCAAGCACTGAGCATTGAGTAAAAACAACAAAAATATATCTGCTCACTGTGTAGATACTTTAGTAACACGCGAACATTACACATGGAACGTTTACAATAAAAATAGGTGCGGTGCGCGTACGTTACATTAAAAAATAATGAAACAAAAATTAATTTTTGTTGTTGCTTTAGAGTTTTATTTTCAATTATAAATAAATACATGTACATACATACTGTACATGCATATAATTTTATTAATAAAAATTTTAAAAAATAAACGTGGATAATTTTGCAAAAAAAAAAAAAAGTAAATTAAAATAAAAGTTGTTCTATTAATTAAAATCAAAAATTAATTAAATCTGTGTAGGATAGTGATTTTTATGAAAACTTTAAGAAGTGCTTGTTTTATATACGGATATTATAAAATTAATAAAACGACCACCACTACTCATGATTTAAACTCAACAAAAAAAAAAAGAAACTTTATTTTTGTCCAGTGTTTGTGTAAAACAAAAACATAAAGGCATTTTTTGTTTTAATACTTAATTACGCAGAGCAACAAAACTTCTGCAAAAACAAAAAATTACATTTCTACAAACGAGTATGAATTTGAATTTAAAATGTACAACTCAAAAATAATGCACATACATACATACATACATAATTAAAATAAAAAAAAATTAATAAAAAGGAAAACAAAGCATGTAGATCATTTTTGATATTAAAGTTATGCTAATACTGCTTCGTTTCTTCTTTTAAAACTGCGTATTTATATAAATATGTACCCAACAACAACTACTATAACAAGCGTTGCCAGAAAATCATAAAATAATACTGCCCGTCTTTGATTCTTATTGCAATAATTTGCCAATTGAGAGAAAGAATTATTAATTAGAAATAGAGCTAAAAGAATGGCAGCAAAAAAAATATGAATTAAGAAAAAGATAAAAACCTATTTAAAAGTCTGTGTCTTACGATTAGATTAACTATTTTATTTTCGGTTGCTTTATTTTTGGCCAGATCCAATTCTAGTTTGTATTTTGATGATTTTTCCTTATGAAAAATAAAATTTTTTTTGTTTTATTTTCATAAGGAAATTTAGGCCTAATAACTTGAAAAAATCATCAAAATTTTATTTTTGTTTATAAAATTGTATTTATAAGCTAATATTTTCATTGGTATTTGATACGTACTAGGGGTTTTACACACTATAATAGAAGAGCTAAGATTTTCCTTGGATTTTACCAGCTGTTTTTGTTATTACTTTGTTTGTTTGCAAAAATACAGCCCTTTAGTTCACTATTAAATTTTAAAGAAAAATATTTGGTTAAAAATAGTTAACCTTAAAAACCTGGTGATTCAGTAACATTTTTAACTGTTAGTTATATTTAGGCCAGTTGTGGGGTTAAATATTTAGTGTGGTGTTTACTTAACAGAAAAATAAAAGTGAATAACTCTTAAATAAAAAATAAGCAATTTTTGGAACAAGGTACATAGTAATTTGTAGCCTTTTTGGTTGTTGTGAATTTTTAACTCTTAAAACTAACCGAAAATTACTGAATCACAAATTTGTTAGTGCAAACAGAAAAATATGAAATTTAAAATAACAACATATCGAACTTTTAAAAGTTACTGAATCGCTCTACTAATGCAATGAAAAAGTATAAACGTTTAGAAATTTTTTTTTAAATAATCGTTTTCACACTATTATACTTTTTCCTTTGATTTCAATTTTTGACAAGTCGTTTTACTCAGTGTTACAGTGTAAAACCCTATTTAGAGAGCATGTGTAGGTATAATGAAAAATTTAGATTTATTTTTTTTTGTGTTGTGTTGAAAATTAAAATTTGAAATCAGAAATAAATTCCATAAAATAATTGTGTCACTCAGAATTTTTTTGTTTTAATTTGTGTTCATATTAAAAAAAATTAAATAATTCGTAATTCATTTTTGAATTAAATTTAATTAAAAAAATGTTGTTCAAGTGTAAGCAAAATTTATATGAAAAATATCGATAAAGCGGGTTTCACATTATAATACAGAGTACTAACATTTTCATTAGATCGAGTGAGACCGAAATCAGATGCAAATCATATAGACTGTCAAAAAATTTTAAGGAAAATATTTTCTGTTTTCATACCATCACACTTCAAATAAAATACAAAACGCGGCAAATAATTTCACAGCTGATTTCTAGTTTTTTCTTAGGGTTGCTTGTACAAAAGCAACCCTGATAAAATGAGCAGTGTGATAATAGCTTAGAAAAAATTCTAAATATCACAAAAACCATAATACTGTCAAATAAAAAAACTTAAGTATTTCACCGCACTCACCACATTTGCTTAACATTTTGTTTTCACACTATTGGATTGTTACTTAATCCACGAATTTTTGAAACCCGCTTAACGTTGACTGTAAAGTTTGCTTTAATTTTGTTGTAAATTTTTCATTAATTAAATTTCGTCGATATATAAATACAAGTTTTTAAAAGACCAAATAAAAAAAAAATTAATCAAAAAAATATATGAAAATTTCATCAGTTTTATCATGTGGTATTATTGGCAAATATGTACGTTTGTATGTTGAAGCAACCCTATGTTGGCACATATTTTTGATTTAAAAAAAGGACTATAGAATTTTTATTTAAGTTCATTGCCAGAACTGGTTGCTCACGAAACAGTTAAAAACAAAATTTGAACACGAGCACTTACATATTTATGTACACATCGCTTCTTTACTTTAATAGTGTCATAATTCACAAAATATGATTTTGTAAAGGAGCCATTTAAAATTTGGAATTTGCTAGCGGTCCTATTTAAAAAAATTTTAATTATTTTTTATGCATTAAAATTAATTTTTGCAGAATATAAAATGCGATATTAAATTAAAAAAAAGAAAAAAAATTTTTGAGTCATGACACTATACAAGTAAAGAAGCGATATGTACGTATATATGTTTATATGCTGTTTTTGTAGCCTCTTTTCGTATACCACATATATTTTTTAGTTTCTTCCTATTCCTTAATTTTGTTAAAAAAAACCACCACCATCATAATCTTTTTATTGAATAAAATTCAAAAACT
Organism: Thelaira solivaga; assembly: GCA_947397855.1. NCBI lineage: Eukaryota > Metazoa > Arthropoda > Insecta > Diptera > Tachinidae > Thelaira > Thelaira solivaga. The sequence continues at coordinate 53,580,439 of OX377613.1, read as the reverse complement.
AAACAGATGAAAAGAACACGATCAACAAAAACACCGACATTAAAATACAACATAAAAATACAAAAGAGAACAAAAATATCACACAAACAAAATTTACTTAACCAGCAGCAGCATATGTTGGCTGCATGTTGATTAAATACGAAACCAACAAAACAACACAACAACTCAAGTCTGTCCATGCATGCACCTACCAATTGTTTTGTATTTTATTGTTTAGTTGCTGTTTTGCTTTAACAACTTTCTGCTACTAAAGAAAAAAAAAAAAATATTTTTCTAAAAGTGTATTTGTATGAGTGGCGAGCATCCGCCTTTAAATGCTGCAGGATTTATGATTTTACTAGTGCATTTCTGTCGTTTTATTATTTCTGTTTAGAATATGCAGAATTTGAATAAAACTATTTACTATAAGTAATTGTGTGTATGTGTTTGTGCGTGTGCATTAATGTCAATAAAAGCATAATATTTTGCTTTTTACTCGCTTTTCATATAGAACCAAAAAAACATAAACATAAACAAACTGTACCATTTGATATCGTAATTGTGTATTTTTTTTTTTATCAGCAAACAAACTCGTATAATTTTAACTGTGACCAGTGAGTTAATAAACAGATTTTTATAATAGAATTTACCTGTAATTTTTATATAATATTAAGGTAAGTTTGTTTCTTTAAAGCTAAATTTCCATTGTAAATTTTGCTTAATAAGCAAATATTAAACAAAAATGTTTTTTTATGAATTTGGCTTCTAATATGTATGTATTAATTAGTGTATGATCAGTTCAGCAATATCGAACGTTTTATTTAAAAAAAAAAAATCCTTGGCCATAATCATAGTCACACCAAACAAAATTTCTATAAGAATAATTCTAGAGGAATAAAAAAATTGTGAGTTTTTATTATTTTCACCAATTGATATTAGACTTGGGCATAATCATTCACATCACTGAATCGTTCAGATTTTTTAAATCACCTACTAAATGACCTAGGTCATTTTCATCGTTCATAGTTCGTTTCCGACACTGAACGATGACTTGTTTTTCGTTCGTCGTTCCTTTCGTAGACTGTAAGGTGACAAACTTATAACTTTCTTATGTGATTTGAAATTAACTAGCAATTTTTTATGTTTAAGTCTGCAATTAAATTTTTGCTACATTTTAACTAAAACAAATTTTAGATATTTTCATCCTAAACAGTATAAGTCTGTGAACGAAATAATTAAAAAAAATTTAAGAGTCCGAACCGTTCAATTTGCTGAATCGTTCATATGAACTAGGTCGGACATGAACTCCACAGGCCTAGTTGATATTAATGAAAAGTGATATTTAAGTTCAACTCACTGCTACATAAGATAACCTATAGACTTTTCCTAAATTATTGGAAGCTCTTCTGTAGAGTAAAGTTCGAAGTGGACTATGACTAAAATAATTATATACTTCTTTAATTAAAAAGTCGGCATTTGTAGGAATGTGTTCATAAGCTTTAGAAAAGCAAAGAAACGCCAACACACAGTCGCATGAATTCTATTGCGTCTAAAATGTGGTACTTATTTTCGTACTTTGCTGCGCGAGTGCGTAGATACTAGGCAGTTACAAATACGTTTTTGCAGATGTCTAATGAAAACCCTAATTCTAGTAAAGTTTTATTAATTTTCACATAGAAAGAAGGGGGCATTGTGGATGAATGTATTACGTGACTGATTTGTAAGGGATGAATTCAGTGAGCACAACATTAATCAACCAGCAGAAAATAATTATTGTTTTTCTCAGCTTAATTTTTAAATAAAAATATTTATATTGAAATAAATTAACAAAAAATAAAATACTTTAATTTGAATGACCCATTTTTATCCTGTGTGTGTGTGTGCTTTATATTCTAAGAAAATGATTTTATTTATTTTTTAATGTTGTGGTTTTATTTATTATTTTTTTTTTTTAACCAAGAAAAGCATCTTGTCGTACAGCTGCTTTTCTGTACAAACTTCAGCACAAACTCATGTAAGCTTTAACATAATACACACCATAAATAATTTATGTTTTTGTATGCATGTGTGTGTTGCAGTTATTTCTACATCCTGTTAAATGATCAGTCGGCTGTATCATCATCTTTTGCACTGTTAGTATCACACTTTGTACAGACAGAAAGGTGAAACTTTTATATGTCGCTTTTTAGCCATTTTGCATTTAGTGGCAGATTTTTTGCAGCTTTTTTTCCTTGTATCCTTCCGCATAAAATGGATTTTAAAATGCTGTACAGTTATCTAAAGCAGATGTTTTAATGAGGATTGATTATTGGAGTAAAGGTGTGCCCATTTTTTTACTTTGTGGGTGAACAAAATTTTTGAGTGTGGTCAAATTGGTGTTCATCATAGGCCGACTGTGAAAATTAATTGTGTATGGGGGAAGTGATATTGGGCTGAAACATCATCATTGTAGGCTTGATCGCACCGCGATCTTTACGATCTATTGTGCAGTAGAGGGCTGTAAATATCATCCTTATTTTGTAACACCAAAAGCAAAAAAAATTAAATATTTATAACACTCGGAAGGAAGGGAAAAGTCATTAATAAATTTTAGTTATTTCATTTGTTTAAGTTTTTATTTTTGTTTTACCAAGTTCAAAGCCACTTGTGTTACAAGTCCTTTTATGTAATGCGTACCCTGTAAGCCTTCTGCAAAATGTGGTTGTTTGCTAAACATGTTTTATATTTGTTTCCATTCAAAACTATTTTTTCGTATTCTCTTAATGTCCTTATTATTGTTAGTTTTGTGTAATTCTTTTGTTTTGTTTTATACCATCTGACTTTCAATTACGAGTACCTACTACTTGTGGCACATTTTGTTACATTTTGCATTATGGAGTGCATTTGACTGGAAGAAAGAAGCACTATTTTTGTTGCTTGAGTTTTCTCCTCAAACGCCTTTTCATAATGCTTGTTTCTTTTGTATAGTTAAACCCTTGCCAGACCTCCACCTCCTCATCATTTGTAAGGCATTTCAGACAATGACTTAAATTTTTATCATCATCATACCCAAATTTTTTTCGTTCTTTAGATGCATCCAAAATATTCAAGTTTGTTGTGCTTTTGATAGTTTCCAATGCCATGAGTACGTAATTTTATTGGGAGAGCTGTTTATCATTAGAACTTTATCTCGCTGTTTGCGCCAGCCTTAATAAGGAGAGTTTGTTTTCGTTGTTTGTTGTTTATTGTTTATTGTTGTGTTTGGTTGTCGTAGTGTTTATGTTTAAGAAGGTCTTCACCTCACGGTTGACTGCATTCACTAACTAACTTGCCTGGCTGGCTGCTTTTTTTTTTTGTTTGCTTGCTTGCCTTTCTTTATTGCAGCCTGTTTTGTGTCATGCAATGCCCAGTCATACCAGGCCAATTTACCATGTGTTGTCTTTCTCAAAAATTTTAAGTGTTGTGCTTATTTACTTTATTTTTCATTTTGGGTTTTAAGTAAATAAAACTCGTGCTAAAATATTCTGTAAGATTGTGCCTCCAAAAAGAACTTTTCATATGAATCTTGTTCTTTTCAAAAAAACAAACTAGTTTTCTGTATTTAAAAGGAAAATAAAAGAAAACAGAACTGATTGTGTAGTTTTTGTTTTATACAAACAAGTTCTTACGTAAAAAAGAAAGAGTTTAATAAACTTTCTTGCTGAAATAAAAAATGAAAAAAAAAAAAAAATGAAACAAGAAAAATCTATATAAAAACCTGAAGTAAATGCGAATGAAAGAATGATTTATTAAGATTCATTATTAAAGCTTTTTTCTTCTGTTTAACAAAAACCCACATTTTATTTCAATAACTTGCCAAAGGAGAACCCTTCATTGGTTGCTGAAGCTCCGTTAGTTAAGTTACATAAACAGCAAACAAAAATAACGTAAAGAACGTTTAATGTCTCCTTTTAGTTACTTTTTTTTTCTCGTGCTCTGATCCATGGCTCATGTCACTTTAATGATGTTTAACCTGTTGGGTTAATTTTTTTTTGTTTTTCTTAAAACAAACTTTTGATTCTGCTTCCGCTTATTTCTCTCTTACATCTTAATGCGCAGAAAAATAAGTTTTCTTTAAGCTGCATTTTTTGTTTATTTTGTTATTATTAAGAAATGTTGTTATGTAAAAAGTTATTTAGAAAAAATGATTGAAATAAATAGCTGGACTAAGTACAGTGAAATGTCAAGAAAACTGACAGTAAAAAGCTGTTAATAAAAAAATAAAAACAAGTTAATTTCTGCTGTGTCAAATCTTATATACTCACCAGCAAAGTAAAACATTAATGGTAATTTTAGTAAAAGAGAACGGATCGTTCGTACATTTGCATGAAAAATAAAAACAAATTTTCCAAACAAAAGTACGAACGAAATTCTTGTTCGCTTTTATGGACTCCGGCCGTATATCTCACTAAAATTAACAAATTGAATCTTTCTTAATGAAATTTGCAATATGTACTTCAAATACACGAAAATTTGTTTTTGTTTTCAATAAAACTATGTGAAAAAAAGCTTTCGTTTAGCTGAAAAGGCCCTTAATAGTGTTTAAACTGAGAAAACAACTTCGGTTGTGAGAACATATTTGTTTTCACTCAAAAATTCAGTTCTTACTGTCGAATTTTTTAATCGATCTTACAACTTAAAACATTTTTAGAGGAACTAAAGTTTGGTGTATATTATGGAATTTTGGTTGATACCACAAAAAACCTTGATTATGACAATAGAATTTTTGATGGGAAGCAAATTTAGTTCGCACAATCGAATTTGTTTTCTGTGTATTTTCTGTTGCTCTGAAAATATTTATGATTGGTTTTTACTCGTTCGAATTGTTCATCTGAATGTCATTTTAATGATGTGGTAACGTATGACAGCAGCTTAAAAAAAGTTAAAATAATTTGAAATTTATTGTTTTCCCCATGATATTTATTCAGTACAATAATTATCGAACTGGATGGCATATCTGTATGGGCCATTTCATCAGACGCTACTCTGAATCCTCACATTTCTTGCTAACACTAGAATTATTTGTCAATAGTTCAGAACTTTATGTTCAAGCAACGGTGCACAGAGGCATAATTTTGTATGCCTTCCTTCACTTATGTAACCGGGATCGTAATATGTCAAAGATTTTTTTTCAGCCATAATTATAGCCACAAAAAAGTAGGCTTTTATTAAGAGCTGACTTTTGTTCATGAGAATTATATGAATTTAAAGTCGTTTTTAAAGAGATACCGATTTTAGTGTGACTATGCTTATGGCCCAATATCTTTTAAGAAAGTCTGGTTTCTACTGTTGATAATCAAGATCTCATGCGTATGCGTTTCTTTTGCTTTTTTTTATTTTGTTTTGTCAGCCTGCCTGCCTGCCTGCCTGTGCCTGCAATTCTTATTTCATTTTCAGCTCATGACATTTGAGTTGGCTGATTCATTTTTTCCTACAGCTTTTTATTCTTTTGATTTCTGTTGAAAACATTTCCAATGTAATTTTTTAATCTCTGTTATTTATTTATATTTATTTTTTACACACACATATGTGCGTCTGCCGTCCTCCATCTGACTGACTGGCCAGGCTATTTCCCTGAAGTGGTACTTGTTTGCCTTGGTTTGGTCATATTTTTTTTTCACTTTTTTCTTGTCTTTTTGTGTTTTGTTCTTCTCTCTTTGCTTATCACGTCTTGGGTTACTTCTACTTCTTTATGTCATTTACGCTTCATTTGTACTTTTATGCACATACACATACACAAAAAGAAAAGTAGGTATCTTTAGTTTATCTCTCTATTGGTTTGTCTTTTTTTTCTCATTCATGCATATTTTGTTCTTCTAACCAACTTGAAAGATTCACATCTTTTTGTCTTTATTTCTTAAGATTGTTTACAACTCGTACTCATTCTATTCTATTTTATGTTTTGTTTTTATTTTATTTTTGCATGACTTTGAACTTTTATAATGCTTCATTTGGTGAACAAGATTACAATCTTTAAACTAAGTTTCAAATGAGTTGGTTTTGTCGTTAGTATTCTTGTAAAATTTCAATGCATGTTGTGTATTACATCATTCTTAATCAAAGTTAAAGGAATTCATCATATTAGTTTCAAAACTACAAACATAATATTTGCTTCTTGATGCAGCCTATTTAGTTAGCCTATTTAGTTAAATTATAACTAAATATCTATGTAATTGAATTTATTTTATTTTAATTCATTTTTACAAGTTACCGATAGTTAAAGCTAAGATTTTATAAGTCAAATATCAAGCTATTGGTTGGACATTAAATTAAAAATATCAATAAGTCAAATATCGGATAGTGTGTCCTTAACTATACATCCAAATTTGGTTTAAAAAATTTAACCAAAAACCGGTTAGTTACTCCACTAAATCCTAACTTTAACTATAGAAAGTTGTGATTGTGGCCCTAAGTTTAAAGTCAGTATGAATATATATAACAACGTATTAGTTTTTATAAGTTAATAAAAAAATGAGTTAGGGTAATTTAAAGAAAAAAAATATAAATATTAAAATTATTTTAATTGGAATTATACCACTTTCAAAAAAAGCAGCTAATCTTTATATGCTCTATGCAAATATGTATGTCACTGAGTTCGTCGTAAACAGCTGGATCAGTTGAATGATTTTTGTGTACGCCAGGTGGCACTGCAGTCGGTGTCTGTGTTTGTAGTAGATAAACTGAGGGTTAAAGCTTATCTTAGCCAAAAAAATTAATGTAGACTTTAAAGTCAACGTTATCGAAATTTTTCATATAATTTTTTCATAAATTTTATTTTAAAATCTACATTAATTATTTTTGTTTGGATAAGAAGGTAAAACTTCCGAACCGATTTTAAAAATCCTTTCACCAATGTAAAGCTACATCAACAGCTAGTAACATAGTCCAAACAACATAACGCTACGCCCCCTTTTACATCAATAATTCAATGATTCAACAATTCAATGATATTTTCATAGGGATTTTCTTTAAAATTTGGTGCGTAAAATCAATATATTGTAGGAATGATCACCATGTACGCTATGCTCACTTTTGCGCGCGTCAGTTGAAAGGTTGTCAGTTTGTATTGGGCACACGGCTTCGGCTAAAAATAGCTAATCAAAAACAGGAGTCTAATTGGCGTATTCGATAGCAAGTAGACGGTCGTATCGAATAGTATTTCGATACGACATCTATCGAGTCTTAATTGTATTTAAATTGTATTAGATGTATACACAAATATTTGTTAAATAGAAGTAAATAAAACAGAATTTTAGCCTGAATTTAGGCAACAATTGTCTAAAAGGAATTTCTGATAATATGGTTGAACAATTGCTTCTTTTCTTCAAATTCAAAAGATGAAAATTTATTAAAAGTTGTAATAACTAATTCTTTTAACCTAAAACTAAATAAAACTTAAATTTTTTTGAACTTTTAGTTCAACGTGCTCTTTAAAAAAAGTAATTTGTTTTGGTTATGATAGCTAGTTTGCTATCAAAGATTATACTGGTTTGAAGATTCACTATCGAATGCTATCATCTCAAATTACGATACATTTTACTCGATATCAAGTACCACGTTAGCAAAATGTAAAATTTCAATCAATTTTACTCGATAAGACCCCAGATTTCAAACAAATTGTTCTAAATTTTTAGATGAAAAGAGCGGCCGAGACCAGGAGAAACCGGGTAAAGAGAGCTAGTACACTCTCTGATCTTTGTGATTTCTGCAGTAATCATTTTCAATATGTAAGAGGTCTCTAGGCTGCTATTGAAATTTCGTCCAATCGGTCGAGAATTAGAATTAGAATAGAATGAAGAGCGGGAACAAGTCACCTGGTCACTGCGGCCAAAACACACCTATTATGACACTACTCTCAAGTTACAAATCTTCCCAGAGTCTGGTATTCATTAAGAATCAGAAACTTCTTTGGGTGATTTGTCCACCATGTCCGATGGTTGTAGGTAATGTTGTCCTAAGTAGAGAAAACAGGTCCAAATTAGACCATTACAGTGAAACAATATGTTTTCTGCTGTCTCTTCATCTTCGTTACACAATCTGCAGAGGTCTATAAATCGCATAACAATTTTTAAAAATCGCGATTCTATTTTTCACCAGTTGAGTATGTGTTTTTGTGTTATTTATTTTAATTACAAATTCGGCCAGAAAATGTGAAAGCAGGATTTTGTCAGAAAAATAATCAATAAAATCGACTTTGTCTTAACAAAGAAAAATACCCATCTCTTCATTTTTATTTTCATTAATTTTATTAAAATGTAAACTTCATTTCAAAATTCTTTATGTAATTTTTTTAAAGCATTTATTTTTTATCACAAGAAACATGGGTTTCTGGTTAAACTACTTTCCGGGTTATCCATGAACGGTTTCTTTTCTTTCTAAACGCAAAATAAAAACAAAATAGAAACTTGTGCCTGACTAAAAGAAACTGCATTTACCAATTATTTCTTTTAAAAATTTATATAATTATTGCTTTAAAGCAAACATACTAGCAAAAGTATTTAAACTCTGTTTTTGGTTTGTTTTGTTTTTAATTAAAATTTTTATTTCTTTTCATTTTAATTAATTTTTTGTAAAAAAAAAAATCAAGAAAAATATAACATAAAACAATACGGAAGTCTTATAAAATTGAATCAAATACCAGCAACAACAGTTTTTTTTTTTAAGTTTGTTGCAGAGTTTGCTTAGCAATTTATGTATGTAAATGCAAATGCAAATATAGTTTTTTACTGCTGCTGTTATGGTTTAACTGTCAAGATATATCATTTTCATTTCATCAAAAACCACAAATTTATGAAACAATTTGTTTGCTAATATTATGAAAATAATATAACGTAAAGATACATTTTTCATTCAAAATAGAAAAGAAATGAGCAGGTAAATGAACACTAATTTAGCACTTCAAATCATGGAGTTTATTATGTAACGGAGTTGGAATTGTACTTTGTTACAATTTGAAATGTAAATGAAAAGTAAAAAAAATGTTTTAGTGGAGCCAAATAAAGGCTATTGAACGATTTCTAAAATCTCGCTTATGAAGAAGGAAAAATTAAATGTTTTGTAGTTTTTTGTATTAAGATTTGCACAAACATACTTGAAAACCACACATCACTACAAACATGTGCAATATTTTATAATAAAAAGTGCTTGTAAGCAATTTCAAGTATGCCTGTGCAGCCTTTAGTGATTGATTTTAATTATAAAAATATATATTTTTAATGAGTAATTTATTATTCATGCTTTAGTTCATTTTTGACTTATTCAATAATCCCATAACAATTCTTTATTGAAAGTCAATCAAGTTTGTATATTTGCTTTTGTTTGAAATACAAGGGAGCAGAAAAAAGTTCAAATAATCGCGATTTCATATTAACGAGAGTTTAAATTATCAAAAGGAAAATAGAAAAATATTAAAATTAACAAGAGTTTAATTAAGTATGCTAAACGCATGGCCTAGAAACTAAAGCAAACGTTTTTATATTTTATTTGTTTGAAAAACAGAAACAAAATCATTTTATATAGTGTAGAAAAACTAAACTTCAAATTATAGAACGTTGGCGGGCAAGATGTCATTTCTATAGAGCAACGCATATGAACTAAAATAAATAAATAATTTCAAATTACCGGGACCAAATGACATAAATTTTTTTCAGTTTACTAAATGATTTTCAAGGGACCTGGAAAACAGCTCAAATTATCGCGATATTGGAATTAACGAATTTCAAATTATCAAGAGTCAATTGTATATAAAAAAATTAATATTAATCCCAGACACTGAATTGTTGGAGAGACGCTTTCGGAAAAAATCCCCTTTTCCTCATCGGCAGTTTTGTTGCCATCAACTGGGGATGCTTAAAATATATTGCAAAATCCCAAAATATTTAGTACTGAAGTTTTCATATCTGCGACTGTTTTATACTAAGTGACCTTTAGATTAAATTAGAGTCACTGGGGCATGAAATCACTATACGGATCGATATTATTCCCTCTCTCTCTTACTATCTCTCTCTTTCTCTCTCTCTTTCTCTTTCTCTCTCTCTTTCTCTCTCTCTCTTTCTCTCTCTCTTTCTCTCTCTCTTTCTCTCTCTCTCGCTTACTCTCTCTCTCTCTAGCTTACTCTATCTCTCTTTCTCTCTCTCTCTCTCTCTCTCTCTCTCTTACTCTCTCTCTTATTCTCTATCTCCCTCTCTTACTCTCCATCTCCCTCTCTCTCTCTCTTTCTCGGAGGTAAAACCTTAAAATCGCAAAATTTTGGATAGAACATAACTTCATAGTTGTAGAGCAACAACAGCAGAAGAATAGATTCATTATGGGTCATAACTCCACCGTGTCCTGTATAAGGAGATAAGAACAATAAATAGATTAGATATTTCGAAATGCTTTTTATAAAAATTATTTATTACAATTTCTGTTTATATTTTATTCGTATTTGATTAAAGATTTTAATTGTATTAGTGTATTTCCTCTTGAGTTAGTTATAGGAGTCTAAAAACTTCTTTAATTATTTTTTTTTATATAAAATTCCTCCACAAAAATCTTCAGCCTGCCTGATCCTCATCTGAAGAAAAGTATTATTTTCTAGTAGCAAATCATATCAAGTCAATGATCTTTGCTTTATTTTATTTTAACGACACACACTTTTTAAACGTAGATAAAATGACTATTATTTATTATTCAGTTCGAAATGAACATTGAAGCCTCTCTGTTTAATGAAATTAAATTGTATTTACTCTTGTTAGTTTGTTTATTTATTGAAACAAAAGCAACTAAAGCGTTTTCTTTTTCTTCTATTTAATACAAAAAATAATACATAAACGAATTTTTATACCCTACACAAAAATTGCAAAGGGTATGAATTAGTTTGTCATTACATGAGTAATTTCTACACCGTTCATAGGACATCCTATAAATCGTATATATTCTCTGTTCTTATATATGGCGGAGGTGATTTAGCGATGTTAGTCCGTCCGTGTAGATGTTGAAATCAACTTTATGAAGTTTATAGAAAATCTACACAAAATTTTAGTAAGCCAATTTGTTTATAATTCCTTTCTTCAGGTTGCTATTTAAATTCAGCCCAATTGGTTCATAAATGGCTAAGCTATGAGCTCTTAAGTGCAATTGCTTCTATATTTTTAACCATTGTTATTTCGTTTTTTGTGTATTATTTTTAAGATACAAAAAAAAACCTGGTACGCTGATTTATTATAAATAATAGTCCAAATGTTTGTGCAAAAAATCAAAATAATCAGTCCACAATTTGCCAAGAAAAATCAAAAATATGGCTAAATTTTTGGCTGTTCATTAATTTTTTTTTTCTTTTTTTTAATGAAAATTGTTAAGCTGTAAATTAGAGTAAACACAAAACCAGGCAGTCGGTCTGCTGTGCCGTAGTGATGGCATTGCATATTTCAAGTGGCACTACATTAAGATAGAACTACGAATACAGAAAAGGATTTTTTTAATTTTTGTTATTAATTTGATATTCTTTATTTTGTATTAAATATTTAATTAAATATGTTTGGTTAAAAAAAATGTTTAAACACATTTTAAATTAAATTTATTTAGCATTTTTTAAACTTTTTTTTTAAATTTAATATAAAAATTGAGTACCTACAGACATTTTATTGTTTTCAAAAACTAAGACCCCACAATAGATTTTTTTTTTTTTTGGAAAATGAAATGAATTATTTAACAAACAAAAATTGGTACTCAAGAAATTTCTAGCCATTTAATTAAAAACTTTATGTATTTTTATTTTCTTTATTAAATATTTAAGAAAAATCATAGTGAAGGGTATATAAGACTCGGCACAGCCGAATTTAATTTGTTTTTGTTACAATATCTGCATGAAATGACCCAGCGAACAATAAGTAACACGTAGAAAATATAATTATAAAATTTGTTCGACGCAAACACAAATTGTCTCGTTGAAAAGGTTTTAAGTGATTTGATTTTTAGTACGATTGTTTACTGGAAGTTGAAGTTTTTTCATTTACACGAAACTTAAATTTTTTTCTATACACATATTCGTGTACTTTAAATTAGTTGTTAGTGTGGTGGTGATAATAACGACTAACCCAACCCTATGAAGTTGAAACTGGAGTCATACAGACTAAACTTTGACGCTTAATTTTTAGTTTCATATAATTTAATTTAATTCTTTTATTACACTTTATTGCTTCGTTACGAAGTGTTTTTTTAATTTTGCTTTATTTTTATTTTTTTTATTTTAGTATTTAAATTTTGCTTAGTGTTTAGTTTTAAGTTTGTGTTCTAAGGACAGACGGCCATTTATGACTTAATTGTAACTTTTTTATGATGGCAGTTTTCGGTACAAATTTCAGTAGTTTCATAACTAATTAAAGCGAAAATATGTATGAATATTAAATTTGTCGAAAACAAAAAAAAAAAAAACGGAAGGTGTGGACAGTCTAGTTTGTGGAGGGGTGGTCTATTATATGTTATGTAGGTATAAACACTTGTGCCATAGAGATTTCCCTCTGTCATCTTTTCTTAAAAGAAATATCTAACTACAGCTCTGGTTTTACGGAACTGAGGTTACAACAGTTGAATAAAATTTTCAAGTGTTTTTTATACGAAAAAATTGCGTTTTACAATTTTAAAGAAAACACTAAAATTTGTGTTATTGACAAACATAAAGCTCATTTACTTCAATAGTGTAGTGTCACTTAACCCTTTGAGTAGAAATGACGTCAAGATATTCTGTACTAAATTCGAATTTGACGGGAGTCGCCCGCAGTATATATTTTTTTTTTCAATTTAATGGTCTGCACGCGTACTATTCTTCGAGACTTAATCGTAAGGCAAGGAGTTAAACACTCATTTTAAACATTCTGCTTTTCAGAATAAAATATTTAAATTGTTTCCCATAAGAGTATTAGCAAATTCCAAAGTCTAAATTGGTCTCATGTTTTTTATTTTTTTTTTAATTAGAACACTGTTAAAGTAAAGGAGCGATATGTTTTAAAACCATTTAAAAAAATGGACCCTCGTTTCTTCCCGAGTATGGAGAAGGAGAAGGGTATGTATTAGTTGACTTTCTCACAACCATTAAAATGAGCGAAACCTATTCGTTCGCTATCACAATTTCCATCACAAGATGTTTTAAAAGCTGATATGCGATGGCTTCAGCATGATGGTGAACAAGTTCTGCAGTTTGTAGGAAAAAATTCTGTGTTTCTTTATCATCAGTTTTGTAGTCATAACTGTGGTAGTCTAAACTACAGCAGTTCTAGCACTAAATTTATATGCTTGTAAATGCATTTGAAAAACAAATTTCTTGGTCGTCAACTACTTTGTATCAGCATTTAATGTCTGAGACTTGCATAAATATAAATTGTGTATTTTATTATATTTAACGCCAACTTGTTAAATCGAACACTCCTCCCAGTTTTCTTGTTGCATTCACAGCATCTATTTAATCGGTTATAACGCAAGGAAACAACAAATACTAAGAAAAACTGCAACTCCTACAAAAATTATTTAATAATTAATAATATTTGCCCAAGGAAAGGTCAGTTTTAAAGTTTTCAACTGTCTGTCTCTCTGTCAGTCTGTCTTCTTCGATTCTAAGAAACCAATAACAGAAAATAATTTAAAGAACCACCTTAAAACGTAAAGTACAACAGGCGTTTAGTAGATAAATGCAACATTAAGTGGTAAATGGCATGTCAAAATAATGGTTTAAAGCGAGTATGAGTATGTGTGTGTTCCAAAAAAAAAAAAAAAAAAAAAAAAAAAAAAAATTAAACTTAACTAACGGAAATTGCAGTAAGAAGAAGTGTGTTGCACCAGCTAAACAAATAAATTGTATGAAAAATATGACGTAAGAACATTTAACAGCCACATTAAATTGAAGGTGCGACCAACAACTAAAATGCTTTTTATTAAATTAAATGTTGCAACCGCTTCCATAGAAAAAAAATTGTTTTTTTTCCAATTGCTGCTTTTATACGTAGAAATATAAAGCCAATGACCCACGCAACACTTTGTTGTGTGGTGCACTATATTTAAAAAAAAAATTTTTTATTGTTAAAGAATATTCTGTAATAAAGAAGCAATATGGCTTTTTTCAAGTCTGCTCTTCTGTAGTTGCCAAAATAGAAACAATAAATAAAAATAGTTTTATGTTGTCGTAATAGTTGTAGTAGTTGGTTGTCGTTGAGGCAACGACATGCTTTTACGTTTAAATGTTGTTGAAATAGAATTTTACTATCAACACGTTTGGGTTTTGTAAAGTTTTGGGAGGATTTTGGGAGAGTTCTACTGCAACCATATGAACACTTGTTTGAGCTGTAATAAAAACTTTAAGGCTGGTTGTTCGATTGCAACAGCTTGAATACTTTATGAAACCCACCAGCACTGTTTTGCTTTTTCTTTTTTTCTTTTTTTTCTTTTTTTTTTTTTTGTAATAAGAGTTGTATGACATACAAAGTTACAAAGCATTTTTCTTAATGTCTTGTTTTGTTTGGTTTTATTTTTGCACAATTGTTGAAATGTCTGGGAATCTAGTAACTTTTTGTAGATTTTAAATTCAAGTTATTTTTCTTTGCCGTTTAAGAACTTTATGGTTGGAAGATTTTTTGAAAAATCCGCTACTTTTGTAAAAACCACTTTTCAGCAAAAACACAAGCAAAAGCACTGTTCATGTCGTTTAACACAAACACCAACAAAAAAAAAAAAATAAAAAAAAAAAACTCCTGTGAAGTCATGCGTTGCATTTCAAGATATTGAAAATTGAAAATCACTTTTAACACGCAATATTTTTTAACAAGTTTTTTTGTTTCACATTGAATGGAAGTAAACAAAACTGCTTTAAAAAAGGTTACCAGCACCGGCAAAGTGAATGTCTATTTGAAGAGCAACAAAAAAATCGTTATTGAAATATAAATCTATTGAAGCAAAGACGAGCAAATGAATTAACCAAAAATAAGCCAATTGATTTATGACCTCAAATAGTTTCTATTAAGATTTTATAGCAACCACTTTATGTCAAAACATAAAAACAATTAAACTTTGTTCAAGTGAAATAACTTTAAAATCGTTTTCACAAAATAGGTTGTAACAACACGCACTTGTTACTTCATTACGTTCGCTATTACCTTCAGCAAGCAGCACTTACCTATCGATAAATTAAATGAGCACTAGTTTGAACAAAAAAAAAATCTATACAAAAAAATAAAAATTAAATAAAATGACTTGATACCAATAAATGAATAAAAAAAATTTATTTATTACCAGAAATTGTTAAAAACCTTTTTTCTTTAAATTCTATTTATAAGAAACTAAATAGTTGACTTTGGCTGATATTAAAATCGTGGATTGTGTTTTCGAAGGAGATTACTTTTATAGATGTTTTTTTAAGTAAAGTTTCGTATTGCCAACACTGTTTTTTCTTATAGCTGACATTCGCTATATGCTTAGATTGCTTGGCTTAGCAATTTATAATAAAAGCCACAGCTTCCGTTTATGAAATTCATTTGCTTATATTAAAAAAAAATTAAAGTAGACTTGAAATCGGTATTATGACAAAATTTGTATGAAAATTTTTTTCATAATTTATACTTGAAGTCGTTATTAGTCTCTTTGAATACCAGCATTGTGTTTAAAATGGATTTTGTGTACATGCGTAAAACATTAATAATTATAAAAAGAATGGACTACTTTTTAGGCATAAAAGCTTTTAAAATTATAAGAAAATAGTGAAAACTAATCATGTGAATGACGTCCATATAAATAAATGTGTTCTTAAGCTCAAAAGTTAAGAATTTTTCCTTGAATTCAATTAATTTTAATTTTTATATTTTCATTAAGTTCTAAGGAAAGAAAAAATTTTAATATTGCGCTAAAAATAGTAAAAACACCTATTTTATATGGGAGCGTATGAGGGTTAGATAAATCAAATAAAGTAACAATCATATGCTAAAGATAACCGCATATTTAGTTATGAATTTAGAAGGACACCCCTGCAGAAAAGGAACATCTATATAAATAAAATTCATTTTTTATTTTCCAGCTAATTTATTTTTTTAAATTTGATACATAGAGTCTCTATATTGTAAGGAAGGTCGCTTAGCTATATTTTTTTGCATGGACCATGCCCACTTGTACGTCTACTTCTTGAACAAAATAATTGAAATTGATTGTTTTCCACTTTTTAACGGATTTCTATGAATTTTGGAAAAATGTATCTTCTTATTCTATTA
Source organism: Thelaira solivaga (assembly GCA_947397855.1). NCBI lineage: Eukaryota > Metazoa > Arthropoda > Insecta > Diptera > Tachinidae > Thelaira > Thelaira solivaga. The sequence continues at coordinate 53,564,216 of OX377613.1, read as the reverse complement.
CACAGAGTTAAGGACCAGCCGAGACGGGCTTAAAACAGATAGTTTGCTGTTAATAAATATTTTTGAAGCATAAAATCTTTATGAAAATTGTTTTTATTTTCTAATATTGGATGCCTTCTTCAGATGTCTTCTTCAGAGAAATTAATTATTATTAAATTATTTATTAATATTTTATATAAATAAATAATTAGAGCTAGTTTTCTATAAAAATAAAACTTTTGAAAAATTTATTTGTTTTGCTGAATCTCTTATAATCTTTTATATTAAAATTACTTGTATAGCTTCTGTTGATTCAGTAAATAAAAAACATGTACTCCTTTTTTTAAGTTATATATTTTGAGCCATAAGATTAAACTTCAGCTTTTATAAATATTTACAACTAGACGTTTTTTCCTGATCTCCTTACCCGATCCTTTTTTAAGTGATTCGGTATGTTCATTTACCAATTTTTAGAGAAATCCATTTACAAATAAAATTTTAATTGCGAAAAAACTAATCCAATTATATCCGTTTTCGTTCCGGTAAATTTAACTTATTTTGAAGAAAGAAGTTTATGTATAAATGTCTCATTTTTATATATTTATATTTTGTCCAAGTGAAATCCCAAGGCACACATATGTGTAAGTCCTGATTCTAAGGCCACGAGCTTTGTATGGACATAAAAAATTCATTTGTACATTGTTCTAGGACGTATTATTATATACCGAAAATTTCATTGAAATCCGACAACTTTGAAATTCTTTAGGCCTGAAAGGGATATACAGCCATTCACTACTTTATAAAGAGGCTTATGATTTTGCTAGCATTATTAGCAGATGTCATAATTAAAGTGCTAAGTAAATTATTTGAAAGCTAGTGAAAATGTTTGAAAAGTGGGCTTTTCAAAAGTATATGGCGACTTTCCTTGCAGTATAAAGACTATCTGTACCAAATTTGAAGCAAATTTATTGAAAAATAAAAATTTTTATAGCGCACAAGTAAACACACAGAAAATGATTGTTGTTTATAAGGATGTTATATGGTAATGGCGTTTTCTTTTCTAACAAAAATGTTCCATACTAAATTGACAAAAAAATGTAATTCAGTTCTCAAAATGTTGCATGTAAAAGATGCAAGAATGGTACATGTTTTGCACTTAATTTATCAGTGAGGGTGAGATAATGCCTGTGTAAAAATATTTAAATTATATTTATAAGAACTAGGAGACTTAACATGTTCTTCATCAAGATATTCTGCATAAAAAATAAAGGGCTTGCAAGCAATTTCAAGTATAAAATATTACACGTGCTTGTAATTATGTGTGTTTTTGAAGTATGCTTGCGCATTACTTTCATAAAAATCCATTATTGGTCAATTTTAAAGCAAAATTCTGTTTTAATTTATTTTAGGCCCAAAGTTTCTTTTTGTGTCAACTGTTAATCAGTGGTGTTAACGTAATCAGATTCTGCAAATCGCTTTAAAAGCGTTAAATATAAATTAGCATTAAATGCTGCACATGAAAAACTTATTTTTGTTCTATAGAATCCATAAAAAAGGCATCAGTTTGTGCAGTTTTAGACAACCTGTTTAAAATATTATAAAATTTTGAGGCAGAATGTTTTTTAAGAATAGAATTTCATCAAAAATTTTACACTTTCTGAATATAAACTAAAGAATTTTGAAATCCACTTTGCAACAACTTTCGATTTTATTAATTTTTTCGAAACTTTTCCTTTTGTTTTATAATTTTTTTACAAAATTATTGAAAATATTTCATATCTTAAAAAACGGAGCTAACTGCACTGACTTGCACCATTTTAGTATTTCATAATGTATGGTACACATACATTTAATTAAATGTATCTTTTCACTTGCATTATGTAAAAAAGGAAAAAAAAATGTAATTATAGTATGCAACGTAAATACAGCTTTTAACAACAATTGTCTAACTTAGAGTCATCACTTTTAATTGAGTGTTTCGTAAATCTATTTAATAATCGTCTCAATATTTATAATCTTAACATTTAAAAGCTGCGGCTACTTAGCGAGTCATTAAATTGCACAACACAATCAATCGATAAATTTTCTTTCAATTGTTAAAATAAGTAAATACAAAATACGACGACAACACATTCAAACAAATTTTATAACGAAATAATTTTAAAAATTATTTTAAAAATATTTTATGTTTTCCTATACAAAATGTTTGTTTTTTCTTTTTGCTTGGTAATTTCATATTAAAACTTAAGCCAATGAGCGCTTAAAATAAAAAAAAAATTTTTTTTAATGAAACTAATAATAATAAATATAAAATGAATGTGTAATACAAGTAGTACATACATACACACGAGTACATAAGATTTGTATTCATTTACCCGTATTTAAAATATACTTTTTATACAAGTTTATTTAGTTTGTGTTAAGTAATGAAATGTTTTGAAACTAAAAGCTACAACTGAGCTAAATAAATGAAAGAAGAAAAACACACACAAAAAGAAAGTTTATTAAACTTTTCAAAATTTCATACTTACTGATAAACAATACGAAATTAAAGCGAACAAAAGAAGTTAAAGTTAAATAATTAGTAAAATCGTACTCGATGTTGTAAATGGCCAAATATTAATTTATTAAACTAAGAAATGCTTTGTGTGTAAAAAATATGTTCAGAAATCTCTTCAAGTGAACAAAATAATTTTCCATAAATCCGGGCAAAGAATTCAATTTGAAACCTTTTTAAGATCTTTGTCGCAAAAGTCAAAAACTACAATTAAAGACAACAAGCAGCCATTACGTAGAGACTTAATTCTTTCTGTTTTTTGTGGAAGAAATCAGTTACCAGGAATCTAGACTTATTCTGAGTTATTCTCTTAACATTTCTGCGCTAGTTATTTTTCACTGGCAAGAAATTTGTCACAGTAAACCGTGAGAATTGCAATAGACGTTGTTATTTTTGTGTTTCATTGCTGAGTTCTGTGTGTCATTGAATTTATTTTCCATTAATGAATTTTGACTTTTAGCATTAAAACGCTACAAAATTAAAAGAAGAAGGAAAACTATTTCTTGGCAATTAAGCTTTTGCTATGTTTAACTCTCGAGTCAAATAAACAATGTTGTATAAAAATGCTTGCAACTTCTTATTTTTTTTAATTTTTTGTTGGTTTTTGCTGTGTCTATATTCTGGTTGTATGTTTGCGTTATCTTGCTTAGTTGTTTTTAGTTGCATTTAATTTGTTTAACTAATTCTTATTGGCATTTTACCTTACGAAATTTTAATTCGCTAAAGTTAAATTGTTATGTCCGTCCAACCTTCCAGCTATAAGTGTGTTAAATTTATTTAAGTTTTGTACAGCATGACTTTTTTTTACACATTCGCCTTCAATTTTGTTTTATTTCAAGACATCAAAGCCTATTCTTTGAGGCAATATGCTGTTTTTCCTCAATTAAAAAGTCTTATAATTTGTAAACTTTACTAAATTCTTTAATTATCAAATTGAAATTTAAAATGAGTTGACTGACATGAAAATAAATAAAGTGTTACTTAATAAACTGAAGTCATTTGAAATTTTAATTTTGCATTTATTTAAATGTTTGCAAGTTTTAGTTAAAGCATTCTCTTCTTCGGCAATCGATTTAACAGCAGCCAGTAGATTTATTGTTGATTTAAAAAAATTAAATTTATTTTTTTTTAATTCACTGTTTCCATTCACAACAAGACAAAAGGCCATAATCATAGTCAGAAAAAAGTAGGCCTTTATTAAGAGCTGACTTTTGTTCTTACGAATTATATGAATTTAAAGTCGTTTTGTAAAGAGATACCGATTTTAGTGTGACTATGATTATGGCCCAAAGACTTATAATAATTGTGCAGAATAAATTTGCCAAATACAAATAAAAATATTTATTTTATTTTAATATAATTATTTATGTTAATCTAAAAAAACAAATTTTCAATTAAATTAATTTTAAATTTAGAAAAAAAAAAGTAGTAACAGTTTAAATGTTACAAAACTTAACTTGTGTGGGTATTCAGTTATCCCTTGCTCCACCTTGGCCATACTAATTTCATTCATACAAAATTTTCTTTTATAATGGTTCAATGGTATAATAGTGAAATGATAAAAAAAATTTTAATCACAATAATTTTTTTTATATTTAAATTTGCTGCCATACATAGTGTTCTCAATGTTTTCCTTGACCTGCAATTTTATTGAATAATTTTTTATTCACATACCGCAAACAATTTCGGTTGTAAGAACTGAATTTGTCACCAGTAAAAAATTCAGTTGTGATTATCACAAATTTTTTAGTTTAAAAAAAACGATGTTCGCTAATGCTGTTCAACATTTAGTTCTTTCAACAATAGTTCATTTTATATTACGATTATTACAACTCCATTTTTGATTGGTAACAAATTTAGTACTCACAACCAAAGTCGTTTTTTCCAATTTTAAGAAAAAAGTATATAACCCATAATCATAGTTACACTAAAGTCGGTATCTTTTTAAAAACGATTTTACGTTTATTAAATACTTATAAGCCAAAAGCAGCTTTTAATTAAAGCCTACTTTTTTGTGACTATGATTATGGCCTAATGTTTTAATCGTTTAATAAAACCCAAGTAGAGATTAGTAAAATAATATAAAATTCCTGTGGAATCTTTTAATAAATTTAACTTTTTTTCTGTTTTTTATATATTTCCAGGTAAGTGTTGTTAACACAAATTGTTTTCAAATCATATTCTCCTCAAACAAAAATAAGTAAACGTAAGTAATTTAAAAACAAAATTTTTATTAACGACAAGACGGCTTTACATTAAATGAAAATAAAAATGATATCAAATTTTATTGTACATCAACTTATATTAGTATAGACAGTGAAAGAGAGGGAATAAGAGAGAGAGAAGAAAAAATTAATGCTTGTAAATATATAAATATCGGCGTAAAATTATATTATTATCCTTCACCTCAAGTGGTGAAGGGGGGAATATTAAAAATTTAGTGTGGCTGGCGGTATTTTGTTTGAGTTGTTTTTAAATTTTCTTTAAAATTTAATAGCCAACTAGCTTTCCCGCCACTTTTATTTGTTGGATTTTATTTTGTTGCTTATTTATATGTCCGTCCATGCGTTTTGTTCGTTTGTCTATTGTTGTAATAATAGTAATTTACACACAGACATGCATATGTGTTTCTATATTTTTTTATATTGTTTTATTGCTAATTTCCCATTATATTTAAAATCTTAATGCACAAATGGCATCATTACAATCGTACGTGCATTTACACTGAAACAAAATAATTTTTTTATAAAAAAAAAACAACAACATTTGAAGCAACTAAAGATTTTATATATTAAATAAATCATGGGAATTAAATATTTAGTTAATTTTAATTGCAAAATAAGCTTTCAAATTGGCTTTAGAAAGCATAATTTGGTTTTATTACGCTGCTTTATACAAGGTGGGCCAAAAGAAACCAAGGGGTGTAAAAGTTTAATAACTTTTTTGTTTATTAACTTTTTTTTATTTTTTCTTTCAGATTATATAATATACAAAATGGAAATTTTTTTACACTAAGTATGAAAAATGATGTCTCTTAAATGACCACCGTTTTCAGCTTCGCACTGATGGGCTCTTTTTAGAGCATTTTCCATAACATCTTTCAAAACTTGTGGCTGTAGCGTTCGAATTTCTGCAACAATGTTTGCCTTGAGTTCAAGGATTGTCTCTGGCTTGTTCACATACACTCGCTCCTTCAAAAAACCCCAAAGAAAATAGTCGGGTGCTGTCAAATCTGGCGATCGCGCTGGCCAAATAATTTCCGAATTTCGAGAAATTATTCGCTCTCCAAAAATTTGACTTAAAAGTGCCATTGTGTCTCGGGCAGTATGGGCAGTGGCTCCATCCTGCTGAAACCACATACCAGGTCTGTTTTCAAGAGCAGGACGTAAAAAATTTTCTATCATAAAACGATACCGCTCCCCATTTACGGTTACAGCACTTCCATCTTCATTCTCGAAGAAGTAGGGCCCAATGACATTTTCAGATGTGATCCCACACCATACTGTACACCTGATGGGGTGCAATGAACGTTGATGAATGGCTCTTGGATCTTGAGAACCCCAAAACCTATAGTTCTGCTTGTTAACAAAGCCATTCAAATGAAAATGAGCGTTAAAATAATTGATCTCTGGTTTAAATAATAAAATTCTATTGTTCTGGTTCTCTGTTCAGTTGTGAACCTCTCCATTATAAATTCTCCAAGTGTTGTCTATATAATCTGAAAGAAAAAATAAAAAAAAAATTAATAAACAAAAAAGTTATTAAACTTTTACACCCCTTGGTTTCTTTTGGCCCACCCTGTATTTGCAGTCAGCACTACTTGCCCCTGGGAAAAATTCTTAAAAATGCAAAAGATGCCTTGCGATGGCCAGCGTCCGGCTGCAAATTCTTTCATTTATGTCTTACACCATAATAACAGTTTTTGAGTAAATTTTTATTATGAAATTCAGCTTTTCTTTCTCTGCCATAAATGGAAGCCTCACTAACCATAACGATTAACTTCATTTTCTACATTTTATTAAATTTTAGTATCCTCACTGTATAAACTTATTCAAAACAAATTTCTATAATAAATAAATGGCAAAATTTGTTTAGCCAGTGAATAATAAGTAACACCCAAATTCATAAAAAATATTATGTGCTTATTAAGGGCTTATTTGATAGACTTGTATGCAGTATTTGTCAAATAACCCCTTATTAAGCACATAATATTTTTTATGAATTTGGGGGCTACTATTTTATAATTTGTCTCAACTTTAGTTAATCGATTGGAGTAAATCTGAGCGCCAAGAAAATTTGCATAGTGTTTGAATTTTAAAATAAAATAAGTTTTTGTCGAGGCCACGTATCGAGAATGTAATAAATCAAGTGCAATATTTTCAAACATACATTTTTCTACTAAATTTCTTTAGTGCTCAGAAACCTTTACTTTGAGATACAATAACTAAAAAAAAACTTGATATTTTTGCTTAATATTTGATATATATTTCAATTGAAGTGTTTTCTGCAGAAAAATTAAAAAAAAAAGATTGAATTTCCCACATTTGTTTAATCCATTTTTGGTCAACCTAATGAGAGAGTGCGACATTGTGCTTGATATTTAGACAAATTATTCTGTCAGTGACACGCATCTGAGAATAATTCTATTTCATGAGATATAACTAACAACAGACCCATATTAGAGCAATATGGGTCTAATGTTAGTTATAAGAACTTTATGAGTCCTTAATTAAAAAGAGAGAAGGGTTTTAAGCAGTTCAGAAAATCAGATCTTAACGTGAAATTTTTTTTTTTGTTAAATTATTGAAATTTTCATAATTTTTTCACCGGTTGTAGGTTTTGCTGATTAAATTATTATTTAGTTGGCAATTTCGTTATACTGTAGGTTTTTTTAATTTAAATTTTTTTTTTCGTTATTCATATTATTTTCTTGAATTTATTATGGTATTAATATGATTGGCAGTTATACAATTCATTTAAAAAATAAAAAGGTTTATTTTAAGCCTCTACATTTTGCTTTTCTGATTGCTATTGTTGCTCTTTACAGAGTGTAATTTAATATTTATGGTCAAGAGAAGTCAGCCTGTGCCAGTGTCTGTCTATTTGTTTTGTTTTGTTTAGTTTTTTTTGTGTTTTAGATTTAGGCGTTGGTAGCATTGGTTTCAAATTTCATATAATTTTCCTCCATTTGTAAAACTAATGGCATGTTACTTTATTGGCATTTTTCATTAAGAAAAATTAAACAAAAAATAACAATAAATATTATTGGGAGTACAAATTAGTATTTGCCTTTTAATGGCCCATTAAATAAATTTCAAGGAAAATGCTTAATGTAAAAAATTGCCTTCAAATATCAGCAGTTTTGTGTATGTAAAAAAAAAATTTTTTTTAAATTTTGATTTACTTTAAAAAAATATTTACATAAATTGAGCACGAAATTGTTAGAAAAAATTTTTTGGGGTTGGGATTGCCCTAACCTTGTTGCTACACTTCACATTATATGAATTCATAAAAATCCTACGCATCATCTTTTGCTAGCTGCTGGATGGATTTGTAATAAAAGCCAGTTTACCTACCTAAATTTTAGAAAAAATTGCACTCCCCAATAAGTATTTACTTATTCTAAAAATGGAAAACATTTGAATGTGCAATTTTATTTTACCCTGCCAGCTGGCGATAAATTTGTTAAGGCCACCGCTTTAGGGGGCGAAAAATTTCGTAATTCATGTGTGAGTTTTGTATTAAATTTGCTTTGGGTTTTAGTTTTCACATGAGCATGTTAAACTTATTGGCCATTTACTTGTCGATTAAACACACACAGTTTATTTATTAATTTTTTTTTTTTTTTAATAAAATTTTTTTTAGCTCTTTTCTGCAACAACTACCAATTCGACTTTAACTAAACGATAATAACGATGACAATCTGCATGCATGTTTTTTTTATTAATTTTATTTGGATTTTAATGCCCGTAATATTTTTGTTTTAAAATTTTTTCTCTGCTTTTATTATTGTTGTTGTCTAATCGTACATTTGCATTCATTCATTTACCACCATATGTTTAACTCTTTGACCCATTATATCTATATAAATTTTGCTGTTTTTGGCTATTTTTTATTGTGGAAATCTTTTTCTTATTTATGGTCTATAATTATACCAAAGAAAAGGCGGTTTATTTGTTTGGCTGTTGCTTTTTCTTTTTTCATTTCAATAAATAGTTTATTTGAGGAAATTGTATGCAAGATTTTCGTGAATGGGCTGACAGTGCCTGTGACCACAATTTATGGTCAACAAGACAAAAATTTTGCACAAAAAAAAAACGAAATAAAATTTTTTGAACTTATTTATTTTGGGTCAATAGTGTTATAAATTCTAAAAAAAAAAATTAATTTAATTTTTATTTTCGTTCATTTAATTATTTTGGCCTTAAAAGTTAGTGCAGCAAATGTTTTACATTTTTAGTTGTTGTTATGAATATCTCAAAAACTTAAAACCGCAATTGTTTAAAAATCTCTCAAGTAACCGAGTAGCTAGAATAGAACGTCAATAATCATATAAAAAAATTAATTAAAAAACAAGTAAAAACTTGATTTGTGTAATGGAAAGTTTGCTTTTGTCAACCATTACGTATTATGGAGTAGCATTTCCCTAACTTGAACTTATTGACCTGAGATTTTGTATTTGCTGTGAAAAGAAGGAAATTTCCTGGTAAAGACTTGGCTTTGTTCACCACAAATTGAAACTATTTTGTTGTTGTGTTTGCAATTCTTAAAACATTTTAACACGTTGTAAAATTTGCCACATTTGTAATCTCTACTATTTTTGTTTTAATTGTCTCCAATGCCTTTTGCTAATTTTTTATAAAGAAAAAAAAAAGGCTTTGCTTTGTTTTGTTTAATTTTTGTTAAATATTTTTGTTTTTTTTTTCTCTTTTTCTATTTGAAATAACACGCGAGTAGATATTGTTGGTGTTTATGCCATTGCGGTCGTTGTAGCTGTCAATAGTTGAAAATGTTTACATTCATTTATCTACAAAATGTGACACAGTAGTTAATAAATTGTCATGTTGTAACAATTTTAAAACGCCCAATATTTATTTCAAGTCAAACCTTTTGATTGGTGGCTTGTTACCAAAGCATTTGTCTAATACTCGTACAAAAAAAGGTAATAAATTGTATTGTGGAACATGCCATAGCTGGTACGCTATGAAATATTTATTAAATCACTGCAATTTATAGGAATTTAATATAAATTTTTTTTTTTTTTGTTAGAAAAATCTTTACTCGAGAGATGAGCCATTCCTAATTATTAAATTGCTGAGCATTACATTTTTATCACTAAGAAAAATAACAAGTTTTATCAATTTAAGACATTTTGCTTATTTTTGTTAATTTTTATTTCTCTTGCTTGTGAGCCGAGGCCGAAAATCTGGCCTTTTTATAACGTATAATATCATTTTTGAAAACTAAGAAGATTTAAGACATTTTTGCCTAAAACATCCTGTGTCTTTTGAGAAATTGAGGTGGAATACTAGCCACTGCTCTCTGGTAGCATCTGTTACATTAATAGTACAAAAGTTAATATTATAGGGTCCGCCAAATAACTTTTTTTTTTTTTTTGAAAATGCTATAAAAAGATCGAGTGTAGCTTCGGCTGTGTGGCACGTAGCGCCGTCCTGTTGAAACCAAATGTTGCCAATATCCTCCTCTTCAATTTTTGTGAACAAAAATTCGTTCAACATGGCCCGATAACGATCGCCATTGATTGTAACGGCCACTCCTTACTCATTTTCGAAGAAAAATGGCCTGAACCAAAATCCGCACCAAACAGTGACTCGTTTTGGGTGCGTCGGCTTTTCAATGTATGCGTGCGAGTTTTCTGTGCCTCAAATGCGACAATTTTGCTTGTTTACATACCCGCCAAATCAAAATGAGCTTCATCTGAAAAGATGATTTTTTTTTTGGTAAAATCGGCATCTTCTGTAAGTTGATCGCAGGCCCACTTAGCGAAGCGAAAACACAACCATAAAACTAATTATCTGTCAAATCAGACATGAGCTAAGTGTTACCATTCACGAAATAAGCATTAGTTTAAAAAAAAAACGTTCGATAGCGGATCCTTTATTAAAAGTATTACTTTCCACTACACAGTATTTTTATTATTATCATTATGGGTTATGATCGCACTGCAACCTTTAAAGATCTATTATGCAGCCCAGTTCCTAACTACAATCCGAGAGTTCTTACGAATCTCGTAATTGCTGTAGGATTAATCAGGCCTAGATCTTTTGGGACCAATGCCCCACAATTTTAGTACTTTAAAAAAATAATAATAATTTTTTTCTTAATAGTTATTTCTACTAGAATTGTCTGTAATTGGTTTTAAGCTCTTAAGTTTTCCTGTAAAAACTAAACGTAATTTTGTTATTAATTTTTCTATAAAATTTTTTCTATAAATTTTTTATTTTTTAATTTATTTTAATTAAATAACAATAAAAACATAAACTACTCCCATTTAATAGAACAAATTTTAAAATGTTTTTATATTTACTTTGTGTAAAAATTCAAGCACAAGTCCTGAATAAATTTTTAAAGGGAACGTCCAATTTTTTTTTTGCTTCAGCTTGTGTGTGTGCATGAAACAATAACACGTGTTTTTTTTTTTTTTAAATTTAAGCCTAAAGTTTTCAAAATAATTTTTTTTTTCAACAATCGTGTTTAAGGTTTTTGCGCAGTTGTGTTTATCTAAAGCAATAAATCTTGATTGCAATTGGGCTTGTTTTCGGCAAGAAAAAAATGTTTTTTTTTGGTTAAATTTAACACTCACTCAGTGCAAGTCAGCAGTCAATCATCAATCATTCAAGCACTTGCTGCTAACTGTCATGTCTAAATAACAACTACAGTTTCTGTCCCTGTAACTGTCTGCTGTGGTTACTTTGAGCTAACCACTGGGCCCAACTTTATAATTAAAGCTCTTATAAAGTTGGACAGGATTTTATTTACTATGACAATTATAAAACAAAAACAAAGTTTGCCTGAAACACATTCAAATACAATTTAAATTAGAAATATTTAGTCAGTTTCCTCAAATACTTAGATTTTATCAATAGAATTTAATAACTAAAACCAACACATACTCGTATTTGTATGGGCCCCAAGCAATTTTAACAAATCAATTACTCAGGGGAAATATTATTCAATTCTTTTTTTGTTTTCTGTTTTTCTTTTTGTTGTAACAGGTGTTGTTTATTATTAGCGGTTGAAGGTACGAGTGTGTTTTTTTTTTTTCATAATTTGTAAACAAAAGCGCACCACAAAAAAGGCAAAAAAGGGTTGGTGTTTGTAAAATAATCAACCTAATTATTTTTTTTTTCATATTTTATCTGAAATTAAGTTTTGTTTTAAAAGCTTTTCTTTGTAATAAATAGTTAATTGCCTTTTTGTTTGTTTGCTGATTAAACTGTGTCCCATATTGGAGTTCTTAATTGTGTGTGTTTCTGCCATGTCACACACACCACCCTTGTTTAGGGAGTTGGGCCTATCCAAAACCCGTGTCGAGTGACATCTGTTTCTATGAAACAGCACATCGAAGAACATGCCACCCTGCCAACGGTGACATGAACTCCGTTCCCAGCGTACCTCACCAATAACCGGTCACAGATTCCGCTGTCCGAGCATTTGGGTGTATACGAAGTCCACTGACCGAACAACAAACCAGGGATGTTGTCCCCAGAACATCATCCATTAAACCCCGTGAGGTTGGAACGAAGTTCGGTCCACAGACTCCGAGCACTCATTGTTCAACCATTCGTGAGCATCAGCTCTTAACCCATTGCTCGGACATTAGTGCTTCCTCTGTGGGGCTACCGGCTCCCGTGGTACCAGTGTTGAGAGTCACTGGTCGGACCCCGAAGGTATCCTTTAGGTAAACCCTCAGGTTTCCTTCTGCCAGATTCAAACCCATGGCAGTTCCAGGTGCTGGCGCACCTATATTCCCCGGTAGTGATACATCAAGGTGGAATTTCACCGAGAAGACACACCCCGGGGGTGACTCTCTTGTTTTCGACAGCTAAATTTTTTATTTATTTTTACTTGCTAGCGTTTTTCCAAAGTGGTCTCATTTTATCCAGAAATTTTGTAAGGGTAGCTAACGCCACTATTAAAATCACTTTTTTTTTTGCATCTTGTACCTCCCACTATAGTAAAGCGTAGAATTAAATGCTGTCTAATTAAATAGTCTCTTTCTTGAACGTCCGCTATCTATTACATACTTATTTCCTGGTTTCTCCTCCTTTGACACTTTGACTAAAGCCGTTTCTATTTTTAACTTAAAAAAAAAACATCATTTTTATAAAATTTTATACAAAAAAAATTGGTTCCATAATTAAAGTGCTGCATTGCATTTATTTTAATAACAAGTTGCTACTTATCATTTTATTAAACCACCAAAAAGAATTTTAAATTACAAGAAAGAGGTGTGTGTGTAATTGGTTTAGTAATAAAAAAAAACTGTCTGTCAAACATCAAGCTTTATTATAGTTTTTATAAAGAAACTTAGAGAGCAGCAAAATAACAAAATTTACATACAGTTTGTGCAACAAGTGATGATAACAAGCCTATTTCCTTATACGAAAGCGTTTGCTAGCGAGTACGAGTTACATACAACAATAATTCAGTTTGAATGTGCTGTTTGTTGTTCGATTTTGTTACAATAATTGCAACAATTTGTTGAGTTTCTTGCTTCCACATTTCAAAAATACAAAATAAGATTGCATAAAAAAGAAGTAAATTTTTTTTTTAATAAGTGTAGACTTTTGTTAAGTGTGTGTGTGTGTGTGTGTACATATTTTGTATTCACTCAACAATTTTCGTTTTTCAATTTTCAGTCTTTTCAATCTTGATCAGTGTTAAATTTTTGTTTAGCTTTTATTTTTTTTGTTTCTGCTACCAGCGCTGAAAGGTTGAACAATAAATACAACAAGGCAACTGAAACGTTATTGTAATATTTTGCAGTTGATTTGTACATCAAGCTGAAATAATACCACAATCATTCAGCAAACTATTCATCTTGCAAAAATTAAAAAATAAAAAAATGAAATTAAATAAAAAAACAAAACATACAAACATATTGCTCCAAAGCTGCAGGGGGTAAATTCTGTTGAATTTATTCCGTCATTTTTTATTTAAAAAAAATTCAAATAAAATATATCATAATATTTAAAATGAAGAGTTTTTAGCCAGCATGATGACAGACTTCCCAAAAAAAATCTCTTTTTAATTCCAGAAGTTGTTTAACCCATGCACTGGCTGTAGACGTACTTGACTTATGCCACCATGGCTAATAAATAAAAAAAATATTTGATCTCTAAATTTTGTTGACAACAAATCAATTCGATAAAGTTGGCTTTGGCTTAACAGGTTTGTGATGATTCTTAGTTAAAAGGTGGTTACAAGCAAAATGTATGTTTAACCAGACCATTATTTGCAATAAGTAATAATCGCTTTAGTTCTATATACCGAAACCCTGAGTATCTTGTGCACTAAAAACCAGAGTGGCTGCATTAAAAAACTGGCATAATTTTTTTTGTAATGCATGTAATTTATGGCATCTTTTTTCATTTGAAAGCCCATTGAATTATATTAAAAATAGTTAAATTAAGCTTAAAGAAAATTGAATTTAAATGTCTGTGCTGCTCGCAAAAATTTGTTCATTACTGCCCCCAAAGTTGAGGCTGGACTTGCAGCTATTTTCGCTTGAATTGATTGTTTAAGTTCCTTTACATTTGTACACTTCCTATTTACAGTAACCCCACAAGAAAAAGTCCCGGCGGCCTGGTGAGCCAACGGATGGTTGAGTTTCTTGGAAGGAGCCTGTTAGGAAATTTACTGACTAATTCAGCCATAACCGGCTGAGCTATGCAAACAGTTGCACCAACTTGTTGAAACCACAGCTTAATTTCAGATAGAAAAATTTTTTTAACACGCTCAAGTAACGATTTCCAGTAACCGTAACACTGTGTCCGTTTTATTCAAATAAATATGACCCCACAATACAGCGCATAGAAACTGCACACCACACTGTGAAAGAATTCCCTGTCATGCAGTATTTCTCTATTGAAACCAGTCCATATGAGACAATTCCTGTTTGCTTACATTGCCGTTCACATCAAATTAAGCCTCATCAGACAAAAAAACAATTCAGCAAGTTTTCGTACTCTTCCATCTTTTCATACATCTTCTAACAAAATTCCAAGCGAATCGACAAGTCTGATGCATGAAGTTTATTAGCCATTTTATTTTTTTTAGGGGAATAAGTTAAAATCCTTATGAATTATTGTCTACAAAATCTGTGTAATTGGTTTAGCATAGAAAAAGTTGTCTGTCAAACTTCAAGCAAATATATATTTAATCTCCTTGTTGAAACACTAGGGCTGTTTTGTAAGGCAGCAGCTACGCCACAAATAGTTCCCTCTTTTCAAATAAAAGGGTTTTGATTATAAGGCCTTTTAAGGACTGTCGCACGCCCTGCGAACTTATTCACGAGTCTCATAATGGTCTATCTACTCGGATTATCACCGCCAAACGTACGTCTATATTCTCTTTGAACCAAAACTATAGACTCCCAGGCGTGATAGTGGCAAATAATCCAGATTCTTTTTTCAGTATCTCAGTTTTCATTTTTATTAAATCTAAGGATCCATTTACAGAAACGAAAAAAAAATTCCAAAATACAGAAAAAAAAAATTATCAAGTTTTCTTTTTTTTTAAATTTTGATTTGAGATGTCGCCAAAGTCAATTTTTTAATTTCATAAAAATAAAGGACGAAGGCCACAGCAGCCAGTTCCTATAATGTTATTAATATGTAAATTTATTTACTGTTAATAAATAAAAATAAATAAATAAAATAAAAATAAAAATAACAGCTTCTAACAAAAGGAGTCATAAAAATTAAAAAGAAAAAGAAATTATGAGGGTTCAACTCAAACACTCAAAGACCCTTTTACTTGCTGCCCTATCTATCACTTAGTTATTTATTTTGCACTGGAAAAGAACTTTGTTTTCCCTTTAAAAGCCCAATTCTGCAATAGAACTAAAAATAGAGCAGGACAATGAGTAGGGGCGACCTGCTACTCTATCAACTTAGTTGGATTGCAATTAAAACAACTGCTATTGATGAGTTCTCATTTTTATATGTTTTTGTCAACAGCACAAACACAGAGTTGTAATCAGTAATAACACAAACAGGTTGTAATATCAGAATTACAACCATAATAAGGGTGTCCGAACAAGAGCGCAAGATTTAAATTTGGCGCCATTCGAAGTGTCATTGTTTGACATTTGAACAATTGTTATTGTTTGGTAGTAGAAGGTACGAGGTTAGTAAAAAATGACCATGGACAGCGAAGGGAGTTCGTTAAATGGGTATTGGAGAGACAACATGAAAATGCTGATTTTGCCGATAAAATCATCTTCAGTGACGAGGCCCATTTCCATCTTGATGGCTTCGTCAATAGGCAGAATTGTCGCATTTGGGGTGAGGAAAATCCTCGAGTGATTCACGAGAAGCAAATGCATCCTCAACATATCACTGTGTGGTGTGGTTGTTGGGCTGGAGGAATCATTGGACCTTTTTTTATGAAAATGAGGCAGGTCAAGCGCAAACAATCAATGGTGTTCGGTATCGTGAAATGGTAACGTGGAGGGCTTGTGGTTTCAACAAGACGGCGCCACATGTCATACAGCCAGAGAAACAATTCAATTGCTGCATCAGTCATTTATTTAAAATTTAAATCATTCGTAAAACAGCTTGGCCCAAATTGCCACATTCGATTTTGAATGAAAATGATTGCAATTTTAGCCTTTTTGTATTAAAAAAATTTCAAAATTTCTGCGAGGATTTGGACTCTGGTTTGACGAACACTTAGAATTCCAGGTGACCTTTCTAAATGACAACTCATAGAACAAAAACTTTTTAATTAAAAACCTTTTAAAAAAGCACTATCTTTTTGTTTTTTTAAATATAAAATTTTTAATTTGTTTTTTCATGCACAAGTACTTTTAAATTTTTTTTTCACTAATTTTCTCTTTGTCAAACAAATTTTAATTTAATTTTTATATGTATTTCATTTGTTATGTGTTTTTTTTTTGTTTGGTTGTTGGCTTATTTGGCTTCTGTTGACTTTTGGCTTTTAGTTTTTCCTGCTCTGCTGAAGAAATTGAAGGAAATCTTTTTAAAACATTCAAACATCCATTATTGCCAAATAAACTTAAAGCACACCAAAGAAGGCAAACAACCACACAAAATATTATTCTGCCCGTATGCAGTTTAGATAAATTTTTCAAACAAATTGTTTAGTTTGTCAGGGTCAATAGTGTTACAATCAGATTTACAATTTTTAGTACAATGGAAACACACAACAAAAAAAAAAATAATAAAAAAATGAAGAAAAAGATGTTACTTGAAGTCACAAAACTTAAATTTTAGTTAATAATTTAGTCAAGTTCGTTAAATTTGAATAATTGTAAAAATTAAAGAAAAAGAAAAAACACCTTTTGTTAGCAATAAGTTGAAATACCACTAGGCAACAAATAAGATTTTTTTTGAATGATCACTAAGGTCGGTCGCCTTCCCGTAAAATACTTGAGTACTTCAAATTCTATTTATAAGTTTTTTCTTGAGATTTTTTTTTTTTTTTTTGTAAAATGTACGATTTTTGAAGAAGCTGCTTTACACATCTTATCCGATTTTGTCACGAAACATCTCAAAAAATTTTTAATTATATTGACTTTAATTTGTTTTTATATAATTTTTAAGAGCAGCTATTATTTTTCAAGTTATTAAAATATTTTTTTTAAAAATTAATTTTTTTTAATATAGAAATTAATTTGTATTAATGTTTTTTAACATTCTTATTAATACAATTTATTATTTTATATTAATTTTATTGAATAAGAAAAATTTAAATTTTTCGAAAACACTTGTTTTGCTGCAGCGATGTTTTCAGAAAAATCCCTTAATCCTCATCGACAGCATTTGTGTCAACAACTTTGTATGTTTATTACCAACAGAACAACAGTGAAAATGAGTTTTTTGTTTTTTAAAAATTCGCAAAAAATTAAAGGCGCCTGTTTTATTATTAAATCGCATATAATGGAAGTACATTTGGCTGAATGTTCTGCAAAAGTATGGAATGAAATTGTTTGAATGTTCTATAAAAGTAGTGGATCCGTTGTAAATATGAAATGAATGTCGAAAACAAATTTATAAGCAGCTGATAAATATTTGTACAAGACTAAAAATTAAAAGTATGAAACAAAAACTAGTTAACTTCGGCTGTGCCGAGTATTCCCTTGACTGTGCTAGCTAAATATTTTTATTTTTCACTTTTCACATCCTTCTTCAATATTAAAAAAATATATAATTGAAATGGTTAATTTCTTAAGCTTGAGTTCGTATTATAAAGGGTGTCCCAACAAAAACGCAAGATTTAAATTTTAAATAAATGACTGATGCAGCAATTGAATTGTTTCTCTGGCTGTATGACATGTGGCGCCGTCTTGTTGAAACCACAAGCCCTCCACATTCATTTCTTCAAGAAAAAACTGGTTACCATTTCACGATACCGCACGCCTCATTTTCATAAAAAAAAGGTCCAATGATTCCTCCAGCCCAAAAACCACACCACACAGTGACATGTTGAGGATGCATTTGCTTCTCGTGAATCACTCGAGGATTTTCCTCACCCCAAATGCGACAATTCTGCCTATTGACGAATCCATCAAGATGGAAATGGGCCTCGTCACTGAAGATGATTTTATCGGCAAAATCAGCATTTTCATGTTGTCTCTCCAATACCCAATTAACGAACTCCCTTCGCTGTCCATGGTCATTTTTTACTAACCTCGTAGCTTCTACTAGCAAACAATAACAATTGTTCAAATGTCAAACAATGACACTTCGAATGGCGCCAAATTTAAATCTTGCGTTCTTGTTCGGACACACTTTAAAAATTTATTTATTTATAATTAGAGCGAAATATCGCTATAAAAATAAATGTTTATAAACTTAATAAACTAGCTTATACCACTTTCAAAAACAAAACACTTAGAGAAAAAAATGACTTTATCCGTTGCCAAAGTGACCACAAACCATACTGGTGCCGAAATGACACCATACTGGTGTCGAAATGACACCATACGGTTGTTGAAATGACAACATGCGTTGTCAATTTGACAACGTTTGTTCATAAGTTCACAACGTGGGTGGTGAAAAAAGTAAAATCGTAGCCTTTTTTCTAAGTTGACAAGCACACGCTTGTTGGCAACGGGATGGTGTCAAAGAGACTACATAAATTGTTGATATTGCAACGCGATTTTTGGCTAAGTGTAGCTCATTTTAATGTGAGTGCCTTTTTATTTTAGACAAAGCTATTTCTATATATTTTTTCAACTACTTCCAGTTATTCGGGTTAATAGTGATGGGTTAAAATTGTTCTTAAAATTTCCTCTTATAATTTTGCTTTTCTATGTTTTCTGGAAACTAATTTTCGCTGTTAATTTGGTTAATTGCCTTTAACGCACTTTTGTTTTTAGGTAAAAGAAATCCTCCCTTAAAAATATAAAACCCCTTCAAACACCGCAGAATTTTGGGTAAAAGAGAAAAACCATAATTAAATAACTTTTTGTTGTTGTTATTTTCTGTCATTGAAAACTGCGTATCGAGTGAACAACAGAGAAAGAAAATTATACTCGCACAAACGGTGCTCGTGTTGCGTAAAAGTGAAATTTCTTTTATGCGTTTACAGTTTTTGTTTTGTTTTATTATTAAATAACAGTTTTTCCATCGTTCCAATTCGTTGATTTTCCGCTTAAATAATGCACTGAATGAAATACTTTTTTTTTGTATTTCTTATACTAGATGTTAATGTAAGTAGTTGGTTGCTTTCTGTTGTTATTAGTTTTACAGACTTTAACAATAAAAACAATTTTCCTTTTGTTGTTTGAAAAACTATAACGATTATCGGTAACAACAAAACTTTTATATGGAGTTGTTTTTTTTAAACCCAAAAAGAAAAAAAATTAATGATGATGAATGAATAATTTATAGGAAAATGTACAACACACGCATCATGCACTGCAAGTATGTACAACAATGAAACGCATAAAATATTACACATCCAGACACTTTGTTAACCACCACCATTAACCATTACAAGAACAATGCGTTAACTACTCTGCTGCCACTGTAGGAGCAACATTGCCAGTTAAAACTACTTGTCATATTTTTTTTTGTGTTTGTAGTTAAACCTTGTAAGTGGAAATATACTTTTTGAAAAGTTAGTTTATTAGTTATATGATGGTGGTTTTTCAGTATTATTTTTTTTGTGCTTTTAGTTGTTCACTTTTAATATTCACAGTACAATAATTGTCATGGTCAATTTTTATTTTATATTTTGTTTGGTTGTACGAGTATGTACTATTACTAACTAACAATTTGAATTATTTAAGTTTGCTTTTGGTTTGGTTGGTTTTCCGTTTAGTAATTTATCATCATGGTCATAATTTTTCTTGTGAGGTGTTAAGTATAACTGTTTTACTTGACACAAATTATTATTATACAGTTTTGTTGGTGGTGTTCCGTTTGATGGTTTCATTTAACGATCCAACAAACGAAAATTCAACTTGGTTTTCGTATAAATTTAATGCCAGCAGATACAATTTGTTTTTGTCTACTCGCTGAAGGTATTAGAGCTCATGAGGTGTGTATATGCTAGAAAACAAATCAAGTAATTCTTATAATTTGTGTTACGGTACATGCATTCTGCACTTGATACATATTTTTGTTTTATAAGCGGTTTTCACTCTTAAATGCAAACTACCCTTGCAAGTGTGCCAAAAAATAATTTTATTTTGCATCTTACAAAAGCAAAATATATGAAACTGACATTTGCACCGGTTTATAAACTTCGCAAGACTGAAAATCGTTGCAAAAAGCAAACTCAAAAAGTTTTTACCATCAAAACAGCTGAACCAAACAAACAACTAAAGTTTTGCGGCGGAAGTAGGTGACATGTAAATTACCAACGCAGGCTTAAATCCAATTTAAGTTTAGTTAAAAAACAACCAAAATAAAATTATAGTTTAACCTAGAAGTTCTCCGACTTGAAAAAAAAAAATTAAAAAAGTGGGCGTGATAATAGGCATGGTCTATTTTAATTTTCATAATTATTTAAGTTTTGTTTTGATTAAAATATAGAATTTTTTTATAATATATTGGATCTTTTTACTTTAAGAAATCGTACTCATAAAGTAGAGTACCGTGCAAGACCGGGTAAAAACAGGTATTTGATAAATAATCTTGATTCCGATTTGCCACTCGAATTTGTGCCTCTAAACCGTTCAAGGCGTAACCCAAAGGCATACACAGAAATTCAATTAAATCGGTCTAGCCGTTTAAGAGGAGTACAATGTCAAACCCACGTACAGTAAAATTTTATAAATTAAGATATAAAACTGCAGGAGTTAAAACCAAATTACAAGAAAGTTCATACAACAACTGAAGTTTATTTTGTATTGTAAATTGTAACGATGGCGAGTCGAGGCATTAACTTTTAAGCCTGTACTGCGGCTTAGCTAAAAAATTAAAATAAACAAACTAAATAATGAAATTCAATTTCATCAAGAGTATTTTGAAGCAGAAAATTTTTATCTGATAACTTTGGCATTTGTTGGTTCAAGGATTTAATTAAAACGCACAATTTACTTTAAGGAAAAAAATATACATGAAATCAGCTGTGATGTTTCTTTTTGCCACAATCTTAGAAAAGGTCTCTCACGCATTGTAGCAAGAAATAGCTGCAAATTTGGCTTTAATTTTACATATGTATGCCAACAAGAGTGAATTCCTCTCTATAGTTGAATTAAAAACTATTTTTTAATTAAGAAAAATGCCAAAAAACAGGAGAAAGTATTTTAAATACACATATTGTTTGGCTTATTAACAATAAAACTAAAACTACAGACAAATTTCAAGGCAGGCAGGTACTTAAAAAGCTATTTATTTGTAACATACTGGCGAACATCAGCCAACGTGTATTACAAATTGGTTTTGTTGATTAAAAAAGAAAAAAAAAGAAAAAATAAGGAACCAAGAAAGAAATTAGTGGGCGTTTAATGCAACTTTCTAATAATAATTCTTTTTCTCCGACATTAACAAAAAATAGACACAGAAAATAATCAAATATTTATTGTTAAACAAGAAGTACATAAAAGCAAAAGGCAACAAAAAATAATTTATACAAAATAAAAGCAACTCCAGCGTATAAAATGCTCTTAGAAATTATAACAAAAAACTAAAATCTTGAACCAATTCGCTTAAGATAATCGTGGTGGTATCTTGAGCGATAAAAGAGCAAACAATTTTAGCTAAAGTCTAAAGTAAAGACATCAATTTGAGTTTTCTTTTATTTATATTTCCATTTTTAACTGGCATCTAAACTAAATTTTTTTTTTTTTTTTGTTGCTGTATTTTTGTTTGTAATCAAATCATCAATTTACAACAATAAATTTTTTATTTTCTACAAAAAAATTTCTTTTGTTTGCTGGTTGGTTGGTTAAGTGTCTCGTCTTGTTTCAGTGTGTCTTAAAAAAAAAGAAAGAAAGAAAAAAAAACAGTAATAGTAATAAACATGTAAGTATTAGTCTAATTTTGTTGTTGGTAATTTATTTTCTTTTAATAAAAGTTAACATTTTAATCGAGATGATCTTGAATTTAGTTTTTCCTATAAGCAAAACATAAAATTATAAAGAAAATTCATAAGAGTAAAATTGAGTTGATATTAACCCATTGGAAGCAATAAAACAAAATATGGCTTCTGCAACACAATAGATTTTTTAAATTCAAAATTGAGAATACATTTGAAAGTTAATCGGCCATCAGTCTAACAGTTCTGTTCTCTACAGCTCATCTAAATATTATTTTGGAGAAACCCAATTCATTTTAAAAAGAACCTTTTAGGGCTAACATTGGTGAATTTTTTCAACTTTGCTTTGACATACAAACGAATATGTGCAACCCATGAATACAAATTTTATACCCTTCACAAAAACTGTAAAGGTTATACAGTTAAACCTCGATTATCCGGCTCTCGTGGGACCGCCACCAGCACGGATAATCGAAATACACGGTTAATAGAGGTTATATTAAAATATACAGAAATTTATTTCTTCTGACGAAATATTTGTGTATTTAAAATAATCTTTTATATTACTTTGCCTCTTTGCTTTTAATTTTTCTCTCAATAATTGGTTTTGAATACGATACATCTGGATTTTATCTGGTTCTGATATAACTGGAGAATTTTCTACAAACTTTAACAGAACATTACAGGCCTCTATCGCTTGTGCCAACGTTGGAGTTTCTATTTCAGTCATTTAGTGCAAAATCTACTTTCGGAATTTTTGAATGTATATCTATTTTTTAAACCGTCGATTGAATCACTTTTATAACCATATAGCAAAATTTGTTCTTTGTTCTTCACCAAAGCGCGTACAGTTTGCTTACCAACTCCATATTTTTCAGACAGCAACTTAATAGATATGTTTTTGTCGTAGTCATGAATCAAAGTAATTTTGTCTTTAATTGAAAGAACTTTTCTTGCTCTTTTTGGTAATTTACTATTTGAAGGAGCCATCATTCCAAAACAGGTGTGAGCAGATCAAATTTCACTTACTAAATGAATAAAACCGCAAGCATGTTCTTTTGTGTCGGTACATGAACTTAAAAAGGGGAACCACCACGGTTAATAGAGGAATAAATCTAAAGCACGGATAATAGAGGGAAAAAATAAAAAGAACCGCATACCGGTTAATAAATGTAACCGATTAATAGAGGCCCGGTTAATCGAGGCTTAACTGTATATAAGTTAGTCATTACGTGTGTAATTTCTACACCATTCATAGGACATCTTATAAAGCATATATATTTTCGGGACCTTAGCAGAGTCGATTTCGCAATGTCCGTCTGTCCGTGTGAATGTTGAAATCAACTTTCTGAAGTCCCTAAAGACCTACAGAAAAGTTTAATATGCCAATTATTTGGAAGTTTCTGTCTTCAGCTTGCTATTTTTTTTGGTGCATTTTTAGCTTAATTTGTCTAAACTACAAAGCGAAGAAACAAAAATGGTTCACAGTTTTATCAGGAATAATGTCGGTGTTAAACAATCAAATCAATCGATCCACAAATGGCAGAAAAAATCAAAAATATAGCGGAAATTTTAGTTATTTATTTTTCTTTTCTGTTTTTTATATAAATTTTTTAGGTGTACATGTGCACACAAATACGAAACCAGACAGTTGGTCTTATACAAAGTTTGTTTTACAAACCTGTGTCTTTACTACAAATACAAAAATCTTTTAGCAAAAGAGATGCCAGAAAGGATTTTCTTTTTAAGTATTTTAATTTATTTATGTGAAATTGAATATTTATTAAATTACTTAAAATTAAATTTATTTTACTTTCCTATTGGACATCTTTTTTGGAATTTCTTTTTTTTTTTCATTTACAGAGATTTTATTGCTTTTAAAAATAAAGATGCCAGATGGAGATCTAAGAAAATCTCTTTAATTGGTGATTTTTTTATTAAAGTTAATTATTTATTTTAGGGTTAACAAAAAACCTATTTCAATACATTTTTGAATATATTTTTTAATTTAAAAAGAAATTTGACAGTGAAAAGTATGAATATTTATTATATCTACTAAAGTGAAGAGCACAGCCCCGAATGTAACTTGTTTCAATTTAAAACCTACCCTAATTACTTTCAAAATACATTTTAAATTGTTTTTGTCTTAAACTGCTTCTTTGTATCCATATATTTTTGAAAAACTTCTGCAAAAATACAATAAAAAACTTTGTATTTAAATTTTTAATACTTTTTGTTCGTTCAATTAATTGAAAAAAAGAAAAAAGTAGTAAACTAGGCGAGTTCTAACATCTGTGTGTTTAAAATATTTGTGATTTGTCTAAGAAGGAATCTCTGGTTTATGGTCTCCGGTACTTGAAACGCACGCTTTCTTGATATCACCTTTTATGAATTCGTCTTGGTAGTAGCTGAAAAAACTATCAAATTTTCTTACACCTGCTCTACAACGATGGCCTATTGCTTTTGCTGTACTTATCGCTTACTTGGTACCTGTAGTATATTTAACAGTAGGCAATTCACGAGTGATCTTTATTTATCATATGATTACAGTCTTTGTTACAATAACGAAAAAGTACATGATATTAAACGGTGCTGCCATTGATAACAAATAGATCTTTGAGGTCGTAGTGCGGTCAGAGTCCATAATGATAATAATAATAATTGATAACAAAAAGTATTTAATATGAAATAGTACCAAATTACTCCCATACGAAGACTGCTTTTATCACTGCAAAGCTAATCTCTTTAGTTCTTAGATTTATGCACATTCGTAAAAGAAGCTGAATATTGACGTTGTCTATCAGCCGCTTAAGAGATAAACAACTTTCTTTACAGTTTGTGGTACAAAAATTCTTAGTACGTTTACAGTACTTTAAGGGTTAACATTTAATAAAATTTGTTGCCTAACTGTCTCTCCAATACATTTAAGCATTTCTTGATGTTTTAATGTTTTTCCAATATTTTTATTTATGGCTGTTTCATTTCTTTTTTTACTTTTGTAGATTCTGTTTGTTTGTGCTGCTATTTTATGTTGATGATATATTTTAAGGTGCGGTGGTATTGAAAGTAAAAAAAGCAATATTTCTGTAGTTTAAATTTTAACATTTACAACTGTGTTTTCCATACCAGCCAGGCTGCCATGCTATACCATGAAATGAAATTTTTATTGCATGTAAAGCTCTTATTGTTAAATGATTTTGTTAAGATCAGACTTTTATTTCATAAAACTTTTGTTTTGATGCCAAGAAACATAAATTGTTTGAAGGGGGTCTTAGATTCTGTAACCGATTTACGTTTTGATTTTGATAAATTTGATAAATAAATAAAAAAAAAAGTTAAAATTTATGCTGGAAAAAATTTATTTTTTTTTATTTTTTTTGGTTCAGCTTGCGCTGAGTATTTTGGAGCTTATTTATGTTTTAACTTTTTCTATCTTCTTCATTAGTTGAAACTTTTGTAGTTGATTCAACAAACTTGGCCCTGGCTTGTTGTTTTTTTTTTCTTCTGCTGAGGTTTAAGTGAGAATTATTTATAATTTGCTTTTGTAGGTTTTTTGTAAATGTGGGTGGCATTTGAAAAATAGGTTTGTTTCTTAAAAAAAAAAAAAAAAAAAAAAAAATTCAAATTATTTATTTATCCAATAGACTTGGATTGCTCGTTAAAATAGTTTTTTTTTTGTTTTTAAAGAGAGTCTAGTCTGTCTCTATGTATCGCATTATATGCATATTAATTATTTTTTTATACTTAATTTTGTATAATTTAACACTTTCTCTTGTCAAAATCTCTACACTATACTCGTATGCTATTGGCTGTAATTTTGATTTGTTGTTGTTGCTTTTATATGAGTGTATACGAGCGCTTACTTTGAAGTTGTAATAAACTCATCAATTTTTTCTTGTTTGTTTTTCAAAATATTGAAATTTAAATCAACACGCAACGTAATATGTTGCATTTTCATGTCTTCTTTTATTATTTTTCACTTTGGTTTGAAGCTAGAAACTTTAATTATATTACGACATGCATGCACACGACTACATCATGCAGCATACGAGTACATCAGCATGATCCACAATGCCTCAATCCAATACCCAAGTTAACAGTGGGAGTTTAGAAAAAGAAAATTAAAATTTCAGCAAATTGAGACGATTATATTAAATTTGTTAAATTCATTATTAAATCGCTTAAAGCAGACAGGGTGCAACTCATCAATTTTTGTTGGCCCAAATATATATTTTTTTTTAACAAAATATTAATCTTTATTTGTGCTTAATTGGAGATAAAGATTAATATTTTGTTAAACTTTTAAATACCAAATAGAAATTATTACATAATTTTTTTTTTATTAATTAATTTAAAGCAAAATGAACACGTCTAACACGTGATAATTTTAATTGCTTAAATCAATTAATTTTATTTCCAATACGGAAACGTTAATAGAAATTTATTAAAATTTTATTTTATTATTAAAACAAAAATTCAAATTTGTAGGTGCTAAATGGAAAATCGTAAAAAATATGTACTCAGCCCAATAAGTACTAAAGAAATAGCATACAAATATGGTCTATCTTATCAGACGCTACTCCCAAGGTTGTTAAATTCTTCGGAAAAAATATGAATCCTAATTGCTACACCAATTAACTAAATAAGAGTTGAGTAAACAGGCAAACAAAAAGTCTCAATTGGTGTAAAAATATGAGTATTCAAATGTTTGGCCAAGAATTTAAAACACTTGGGACTAATTCACTGAGGAGTCAGAGTAGCGTCTAAAAGAATAGTCCATATAGATATGATTTTCCTCTTAATACTTAAGCTACGGTCACATTACACAACTATTTTTCGAAATAAGCGTAACCACTACTTTTTGGCAAATATTTATATAATTTAACATGACTTATACATAAAGTTAATTCAAATAATAAATAATGCAAATATGTTTTATTAAATTAAATTAATCTAAGCGAATATTTCTTCAAAATATATAAATATAGATGTAGATGACATTGGGGTTATGTTTATTTCAGCAAATATTTGTTTAATGTGACCATAGCTTTATTTAACATATTTTAAAAGCCCACATTATTTTGATATCTTACCTTATGACTGTTACATAAATTAAATTAAATAATAATTATGGGTTCAAATTACAGCACTCGATAGCTATTAATTCAATGCAATTGCTTTAATTTGGTCCCTAAATAATTATTTTGAGTCGATTATTGATTGCAACTAAACTTAAATTGCGTTGCCAGTTGCCAATTTGTTATTACAAAAAGCAACTGGCAACTAAAAACTATCAATTTCATGCAGTTTTATACTCGTATACTGAATCGCATTATATAGCACTGACTGTCATATTTAAAAAAAAATTAAAAATAAATATTAATTTGAAATAAATTAAAAAAAAAAAAATTAAGAAAAATTAAAATTTTTTATTTCGAATAAAAAAAAGTTCGGAGTCAATTCAATGCCTTTTTATTTGATTTGGTTTTTGTAAAAATGAAATTAAAACTATTTAAATTAAGAAACAAGTTTTTTTAAAAATTTTCAAATTTCAAATTTCGTTTTCTTATATACGATATGATTTAGTTCAAAATTCAGCTGCCTGCTTACTATAAATAATAAAATCGTGAAATTTGTTCATGTTTTTCTTAAAACTCCCACTTTTTACATAATTTATAATTAAAAAATTTCAATTTAAGCCATTTTTTTTATTTTCAATAAAAAATGTATTTTATAAATAATATTTTAATTAATCTTTTCACTTTTAAAAATAATTTTTATCGATAGTACTTAATCTTTTTTTTTTAATTTTAATACTAACACTTGAAATTTTATAATAAATAAAAAAAAAATTAATTAAAAATCGTGTGTAATATTTATAAAAAAATAGTTTAATATTAAAAAAAAATTTGTTTCCAACAAAATAGCCATCAACGATATGCTGTTAATTAGTTTTCAATGCATGTACCTCGTACTCGTACCTACTACGGGCACAAGTCAAATCATAATTCTTCAAAAAAAGGGGTGTTAATAAATTTGTAACATTAACCTGGCCAAATCCGGTATTAAAACTAAATAATAAACTTTTTGTTTATTAGTAAAAAAAAATTCAAGAAAAACAAAAAGTCTGTTTATTAACACCTTTTTTTCTACTTAATAAAAAATATCAATAATTGAGAGGAAAAAAAAACAACAACTAACTTTTAGAGTAAATACTTACATACCACAAAGATTGTTTGATCATGCCCCCTTAATAATTAAAGTGTGAATAAATCATTTTCTATTTTTTATTTATTTATTTGAAAGTAAAAAAATTTATAACAAATTTAACCTTTTACGGTTGCTTCTTTTTCTGGTACAGCGAGAGTCTAATTAAAAATACAATTGTTTTTTTGTTAAAGCTTTTAACGAAAAACGAAAAATAGTAAATAAATAATTAGAAAATATTAATAAAAACCACAATTTATTAAAAGAAATGTTGCTAGCACATGATTGTTGCCTAAGTGTTGCTTTACACTTTCTATAGGAAAATCTTTTAAATACCCTATTTTGCAAAAAATATGCTACTGAGATCATGGGCTACATAACTTTTATCGAGTGTTTTTTGTTTCTATATAGTGTTGGGAGGTGCACATTGATTAATCGGTAAAAAAATGTGTTAAAGCGTTAGCTGGCATGGGGTACCATGAGAAGGAAGCCAAATAAAATCCTTTATTGACAAAAGTAAAACTTGCACGTTTGGCAAATATGCAACAACTAAACCACAATAAATTTTACATTAAGTGCCAACTAATAGTAGATTTTCTATAGAAAAAATATGAAAAGCCATCTAAGTTTGAAACAGTTTTTTTTTTCTAATAAAAAGAAAAATAAAACAAAATGGTGTTTGAATTGTTAGTCTGCTATCTTTGAAAGAAATTTCCCCATGTGTTAAATCTCTTTGTGGCTGCGGCGTAAAGTACTTTTCGCTTTAAAAAAAGAGCTTTTCGTTTAATAAAAGTCCAAGCTTTAATGTCAAAACTTTTTGCTTAATAAAACAAGGAGTAGAAATTCATACCAAATACTCTAATGTGCTCTTTACGGGAAACATATAAAAAGCATTTAAACATTTTTATTTAACATTTACACAAAAAGAGTGTTCAAGCTAGTTAAACAATAATATTTTTTTTAATTATCATTATTATTGAATTATTACTGTGAGGGAAAATTTATTTGTAAAATTTCCCATCTTTTTTATCTTACTACAAATCTTCAATTTATGAATAATGTTGTTGTTAAGTTGGTCAAATCAAAGAATATTGTAATTTTTAAAAGTACTTTTTCCTCATCCTTCAAACCTAAAGGTTTAATTAATTCTTTCCAAATTTTATATTGAAGTTCAAATTTATATTGAAGTAAATAAATATTGTTACATCAACGCAACTTTAATTCATCAACTGCATCTATAAATTTTATAATATTTTACCCCAAAATATTCAAGAGTAAAAGTTGTATTAGTTTGTAAAAAGCATTTAATTATAATCCGGACCCTTTTGAATAGCTGCATGTTCACTCTCTGACGCCTAGTCATCAACTGATCGTTGCCTTTCCTCTTTTCCGCTTTCTACCTTACACATAGAATACAATCGTCTAAGAAAATTGTTAATGCTTTTTATAAAATTTTTTTTAGAAGATTGCGTTCTTCGTTTGATATAAACAACAAATAAGTTTGTGATTCCGTTTGTAATTTCTACACCGTACATGGGACATCCTATAAGTAGTAGAGTAGATTTACCGATATCCGTCTGTCCATCCGTCCGTGCGGGTGTTGAAATTAACTTTCTGAAGTCCCTTTGCAACATACAGAAGAGTTTAATATACCAATCTGTCAGCTATTTCTGTTTTTTTAGTTGGTATTAAAATTCAGCTGGATAGCTCTGTAAATGGCGGAGCTATGAGTCAAAAACCCCGACTACCTCTATTTTTAAAATTTTCTTAGTTGGTTTTTTGCGTATTTTATTTAAAATACAAAACGGACAAAAAATCGTGGTATAAATTTTTATCAGAAATAACCATCGCTATATCAATGCAAAATATAAGAGCAATCGGTCAACAAATGGCCGAGAAAAATTAAAAATACAACCGAAATTTTAGATTTTCATTAGCATCCGCTTTATTTTTTTTTTTTTTTTTTTTAGAAATTTTTAAGCTATACATGTGCGTAATGTTCGTGCATACAAACGCTAAATCAGGCAGGTCCGTTTTATACAAAAATACATAATTCTTAAAGCAAAAGAGATGCCGGAGTGGATTTTTTTTTGGGTATTTTCATTTGTTTTTTGAAATTAAATATTTTAAATTAAATTAAAATCGCTATTTTATTAAGCTTGAGGTGTTATTTTATAAATTATCTTTTTAAATATCGATATAAAAATAAATTTATAAAATAAGAGAAGTGATACCTTGCGCCTAGTGAGAAGAGACATATAACTTTTTTATTTAAACGTAGAATATTCCTTTTATTCTTAAGATTTGAGTACAAGTAACTAAATAGTTATTACATTGGTAATAATTATTTAAGTTTTTTTATATTTTTGGATACTTATTGTAATTTTCATATAGAAAGATTCAATAATAATAAATAATATAATAATAAAAAAATAAAATAAGACCTCAAGCCATTTTAATTAAAAAAAAAGGTCAAATAAACTAAAAAATAATTTAAATTACAATTTTATGGCCTTTTTATTGAATATCTTCTTGGAATTTAATTTTAAATGATTTAAAAATTGAGTACCTACAGATATTTTATTGCTTTTAAAAATAAATATGTCAGAACGGATTTTGAGTTAGTTATTATTTTGGAGTTACAAAAATAGGTATTCAAAAAAAATTATTTCAATCAATATTTACCATTTCTTTTTAATTTTCTTTTTTTTTTTTATTTAAGAAAAAGTTGGACAGTGAAAAATTTTATATATAAGACTCGGCACAGGCGAATTTTACTTGTTTTTTACTAATTTTATTTAGAGAAAATGAAAAATAAATCATTTTAAGGTTAAAAATTTTAGAGTTCAATAAATTAGGTTTAAATCTTAATTTTTAGTTTTTAGCAAATTAAAGTTCCTCGTACATTTTTTGTTTTTGAACAAAACTTTCCTTGTAAGTTGCTCCAAAACCAGCTGCTTTATTCTTATTAAAAAAAACACATACGATAAATTTTATAAGTTTAGTTGTAAAAGAAAAGTAATTAGCCTCGCTTAATTTGTTTGCCAGCCTTGTTAACCACAAAAATTTCCAATTCCAATGATGTTAATGAAACCGTACAAGAGTTAATGGATTTTAAACAAAACAAAGAAACACCTCTACTAAAACATTTTTTTTTGTTATTTTTTGAAATTGATGTTTTTGTTTTTCTGCCAGGTTGCAA
Source organism: Thelaira solivaga (assembly GCA_947397855.1). Classification (NCBI taxonomy): domain Eukaryota; kingdom Metazoa; phylum Arthropoda; class Insecta; order Diptera; family Tachinidae; genus Thelaira; species Thelaira solivaga. The sequence goes on along the minus strand of OX377613.1, from coordinate 53,532,570 downwards.
ATAGCCCATGATAACTGACTGTCTGGCTGACTAACTGGCAACAATAACAAATTATGTATAACAAATAGTAATAAATCCTTAAAAATTTTTTCTTCAATTTAAAAACCACAAAGAAAAAAAAGGGAAAATAATAAACAAAAGCCACACTAAAAATGAAACCATAAATTTGTTTAAAATAAAAACAATTTCCAAATTGTAATAAAAAAAAAGGCAAAGAAAAAAGTTGGTGGCATGAAGATGATCATGCGATCATCCTCTTCGGCTTCGCCAAGCTTTAATTTATATATTATTTCCATTGAATATTAAGCTGCTGGCAAATGAAAATGGTTTTACTGATTGTAATGATACGTCGCCAATATTAGCAACGTTTCATGGAATGAATATCTTTTTTATGGCTGCCTTTAAACTATAACTGGTGGATCACAAAAAGCAGGCAAACGATTTTAATTTCATGGTTTGTCAATCATTTTCTATACTCTGTAGAAAGAAGAATAAGAAAAGTACAAAATTTGAAACAGAAACAGAAAGACAACACAAAAATGTTAAAGGTGAAACTTGATTGTAATGCCACATCAATATCGGTTAAAAAATACAGAGAAGAGTTGTTGTAATAATAATAAAAAATAAGAAAAAGAGAGAAAATAATAACAACAATAAGTAAATAAAAAATAATTTATTGAAAAAGTGGTTTCAAATAATTCACCAAATTGTAAAAAAAAATTTTTTTTAAATAAAAGATTTTTCCCAAAGTGATAAAAATTTAAATTTGAAATTCAATTTTATTATTTTCCTTTGCCTTTGATTACATCTGCAGCTACATAATATTATTGGAAACCATCGTCGTCATCATCATCAGAAAATTCTGCATCGGTGTCAAAGGTTATTATAACACAAAATCATCATACTCCATCTCACTATTGTCATGTCTGTTCCCACCAGCCAACAAAACAGGCAACTTGTGGCCTAACAGTTTCACTAAGATTTGTTAGCTTCTTCTTCTTCTTGCTATTTGTTGGAAAAAATTTTTCTTTTTTTTTTCATTCAAGTAATGACAGTGTTGTACCACCAACTTGGAACTGATTGTATGTAGTTTTCATTTGTTAAAAAAATAAAAACAAACGACAAAACCATACAATATATGATTAGACCTGATTTAGTTTTTCTCTCATACCAAAACCATGTCATCTATTGCCGTGTTGATCTAATAAAATCAGTCATTGGATATTCGCTACGTGTTTGAAAGAGATAATTTTTTTTTTTTTGCAAAGTTGCCTACTTCTGTTGATACAGAACAGTTTTACGAAACAATTCAATTTGATAAAACAACGCATACATATTGAGCAATTTAATTTATTTTATAATTGCTGTGAATGCATTTCGTTTATAAATATAAAAAAATTTTTAATGCAAGACTTATTAGATTTTATCAGCTATACGCTTTCGCAGTCTTTGATTATGACACACCATATACCCTCTCTTATGATATTCAACTCATGTGAAAAGTTAGGAAGTGTAATGACAACATAAAACTGACTTTGGTAGTTTCAAAATCAATCAGAAATATTTGAAAGAAGTTTGATGGTTAAAAAAAATTGCACAAAATGTCAGGAAAGTACAGTAACAATCCACATTTAAGCTGTTGTTAAATTTATCTTAGAGAATTAATTTATTTTTATACGAGGATACCAACAAAAGCTCTTTTAGTTAATTAAGGAGATAAAATTAAGAATATAAAATGAAATTTTTTTTGTGGTGCTTTAGATTTCATGCTTAACTTGAATACCAATGAGCAATCAATCAATCAATCTGAATACTATGAAGCTTATCCAAAAGCTAAAAATTGTTTTTTTTAGGCCTACGTGTAATTCTCGAGATATACTGTTATATAAAAAAAAAGAAGATTGTACGCCTTTGAAGTAGAATAGCTGATTAAATTTAACAAACGTATTTTAGGATCTGAATAATAAGAAATAACCTATAAATGATGTCATAACTAGGGCAAGGAATTTCTTGCACGTAAAAAACCAAAATATGCACATAAAATATGCCTTTTAAAATACAAAAAATGCATTCAAATATGCACTAATGCCCTTATGGAAAAACAGACATTCTTTTCTTCTTATCTTATATTTTTAATATTAACGTAGACTTTGAAGTTAACGTTAACCAAATTTTTCTTAAATTGTACTTTAAAGTCTACTTTTTTTTTTTTTTTTTTTTTTTTTGATAAGAAAGTAAAAATTGAAAATGGGAAAATTACTTTTGTAAAAATTTCTTCTAGATCGAGTAAACAATCCAAACTGTAAAATCTTACAATTGAATTTCATATACTCGTTTGCAAAAATATTGCCACACCTTACAAGCAGCGTTGTCAGTTTAGCCTTTTTAAGGCTAGATTTAGCCTTTTTTTCTCGCATTTAGCCCCTAGCTGTTTTCCTAGCCTTTTTTTGTTTTTTCAAAATAGCGTTTTTTGGAAAAATTAAAACAAATTATACATAAAAAAACTAAGACTGATTGGTTTACCTAAAGTAATATTTTCGATAAAACTTTGATATGTAAATTGATAAATTGGTCGAACGTATAAAAAAGTATTTGGCTTCTAACTTGTAAAATAAAAATGCACTTTATTCCTAATTGATTAATTAATTGTTCCATTTAGTATTTAGTTAACCACAGGGTGGCGCAGAATGAGCTATATGGTTTATAACTTTTTTATTTATGCGATTATTATAACTGTAAGTGATGTTCATGTACTCAAAATTCTCTGCAGCGACCGCCGTGATAGTCCATTATTTCTATTTACAATATTTTCTTTTTTCATTTAAATAAATTTATTTTTCTTTAGTATTTATTTTCCAATTATTATTTAAGAAAATTTGTTTTACAAAAACACATTAAATAAAATTATTTTCTTAATTTTTTTTTCTTTCGTTGCAGGTAAGCCTTCTTTTAATAATTCAAATTTTGTGTTTGATTTTGATGTACTGATGTCTGGTGCTTAATGTTTTCTTTACATAATAGACACAAATAAATGTTGTGTAAGTACAGAAGAAAAAGGGGAAAAGGAAAATAGTGAAAAGCAAGCAAACATTCATGTCATGAAAAATTAATAAATTGTAAGAAACATCTTCACTTCGTATTAAGCAAACGTGTTGTTTGGTTGGTAGCAAATTGTGAGTTTTAAGGAAGTTTTTTTTAGGTGAAACATTTTTCAATATTTGTAACGTAAGCTAAAACTAATGGTAGACAGCGGCAAATAGAAATTTTTTATTTATTATTTTACATTTGATTTAACCAACCCACCGCAATTAGTGTTTGTATAGTGTGAACACACCCCATCATACGCTTTATACGAGGGAAGTCTGTGAATAATAATAACCTGAATTGCGAATTACTTTTTGCTATGTGCTGGATCCCAATCAGGATATGTTTTAACATTATAAAGGCCCTTAAATAGTACAAGTTACCAATAGTTTTTGTTAACATTTTATAAGTAAAATATCAAGCTTTTGGTTTAAAAATTTAATTAAAAATATCGATAAGTTAAATACCGCATAGTTTGTCCTTAACTATCCACCCAAATTTAGTTGAAAAATTTTATTCAAAAATTGGTTATTTGCCCCACAAAATCCTAACTTTAACTATCGAAAAATGTAATAACAGGCCTAAAGAGGATAATTTTGTTTATTTTTCATTTTTTAGTTTATTTGACCTTTTTCTTTTGAATTAATATAACTATTTTATTAAGCTTGAGGTCTTATTTTATAAATTTATTTTTATATCGATATTTCGCTCCAACTTGTGTAGCTTCTTCAGGATATATATACATATTTGACTAATTTACAATTATATCCTAAAGAAGCTACGCAAGTTGGAGCGAAATATCGATATAAAAATAATTTTATTTTTTCTTCTTCTTGTAATTAATGAACTCTAAAAGTACCGAACCGATTTTAAAAATTCTTTCATCAATATAAAGCTTCATTATCATCGAGTGACATAGAATATATAACATAACGCTACGCCCACTTTAATGTTCATTATTCTAACTGTTATAATTGAAAGTGGTATAAGTCCACTTTAAAAAAATATAAAGTTAGCGGTCTTTTTAGCAAAATAAAGACATCATATAGCTAGAATTACCGCTGACTAATTTTTTTTTTAAAAGGGGGACTTATACTACTTTCGAATATAACAGCTCATTTAATGATTTAACAATTAAAATTTTATAATAATTTTAGTAAATTATTCGATCTTCTGAATTTATTATTATTTAATATTAATCAAGCTTAAGATCTCAAAAAAAAATTTTAAATTTTCCAATATTTCGACTTTCTTTTGAAAGTCTGCTTCAGGGAATTATAAACTATAAAAAAAATTAATTTCCCTGAAGAAAACTTTTAAAAGAAAGTAGAAATATTGGAAAATTTTAATAAAAGTAATTTTTTAAGATCTTAAGTTTGATTAATATTAGGTTAGGTTAGATTAAACAGGTCGCCCGAAAAGAAAAGAAACAAGAGCTGGGCTCACTAGGGTCCTCTGACGTATATTAAATAATAATTAAAATTTAATTTTTTAAAAGGTTTGCTTAGAAATTTGGTTCATATAATCAAAATATTTTAGGTATGTGATCTTAGATTAACCATGCCCACTTTTACATGGGGGGCAGTTAAAAATCGCCAGCTTGTAGTAGCCACGCGCGACCGGGAAAACCACCGAATAAAAAAACGAGATTTTAAACAGATTGTTCTGAATTTGTAGATAAAATCTGCTTAGTCGAAGAAATGCTTCATATAAAAGGACGGTCTTGCCGGGTAAAACCAGTTAGTATGAAATCATTTGTAAAAATTTCGATAGAACTTGCACCGATTTGGCCTCTGATTTATGTTTAATATTTTTTCAATTAACTGCAAGTTTTATTTTAAGATTTTGTTATTAATTCTTTGTACGGTGATTGCTGACCACTAGTAATTGCCATGGCTTTACATATCTGATTTAGATTCTTCTCCATGTAAAATTTTAGAAGCTGAAAATTATAATTTAAAAAAATCTTACTAAAAAGAGAGATAAAGGAATTTTTGACTTAAAAAAATATTTATTTAAATATTTCCCTGAATTCAATGCTTAAAAATGCTTTCAATATTTCAGCTGTGCTGTGTCCGTAACACAATTATCAATTTGTCTGAAACACACAAAATTTTTTTTAGTTTTACCTGTAGTCTAGAGTTGGTTGCTTGTATTATGCACACGTTTTTTTTAAAATGTTTTTTGGTAATTCTTGGATTGCCCTCATATGTTTTTTTAAACCACATACTCGCATTTACACCTCTTACAATTTATTTGATTGCGTGCAATATATAATTTTTCATAATAATTTCTTATGTATGTGCATAGTTAGTCTTCTTTTCTTTGCTTTTTTCTGTGTATTTGAAATGGTTTAAACTTTTGTTTTCATTAAGAAACAAAAATAATTTTTTTGTACATAAAAAAGACCTTAAAGTGAAAGTTACACTTTGTTTGAAAATATATTTTTTCCCAAAAAAAAAAAATAATCGACGTAAAATATAATTGGTTTTATTTTTACAGCTTTTATTTAACAAGAAAAATAAAGAAATAAATTGTATTTTGTCCATTTCAATGAAAATTGATTATGTAAACATCGATTTAAAACTCTTTCGTTAAATCGAAAACAAATGCAACTTATAAGCAAATAAAAATAAATAATTTAATAAAAATTGTGGATTTTCCTTCCACCCCAAATTTGTTTGCTCAAAAACATATTTTTCTAATGGCTCATGTGAGTGTGAAAGCAAAAAACAAAAAAAAAACAAAATGTTTACACAGGAGTTTGGTGTGTTACATGCAGTCTATGAGGAACAATGATGCTGATGATGATGGCGATGACCACTTCACTACTAACCCTATGCTGAAGCAGAATAATAATAAAAAAAAAATAGAAACTGAAATTGAAACACGTGTGCTAATAACCATAGAAAGTCAAAAATACTTTGTGGGAAGTGAATAGTTTTAAATATTTTGTATTCAAAGTGAAGGTGTAAATTTGAAACTCCTGTCTTGGCCAATCAAGATTATTCTTAATTTAATTAATTTGAATGCATAACTCTTTTGGTATATAAATTATACAATCATCGTAAAGGGACCACAACAGAGGATCCAAGCTTTTGTTTTCCTTGCTTGGGCACCCTGTGACACTTAACCTAACCTTTGGTATGTAAAAGAAATGCTAGTTGATGCAAACCAGAATATTCTGCTTTAAAATAATTTATTTGTTATGCAAGGTGGGGGCAAAAGTCCCACGCGCCATCTTGGTTATGTGACGCTTAGCTCAGTTTCGTATTAACCATGGTGTTGTCTAGACGTCCAAATTTTATTATGGATAAATACACGCCACAAGAACGAGCAGAAATAGTGACAATATTTATTGAAAATAATCGTTCCATTATTGTCACTCAGTAGAAATTGAGTCAAAAATATCCTAATCGTCCAATGCCTCACAAAAGCACAATTTATCGTTTACATGCGACAGAGCAGTCGGTTTTGGGGAACACAAAATCCTCAATTAATCCATGAATCATCGTTCCATCTACTAAAAACAATTGTATTTTGTGGTATTCATGCTGGTAACATCTTTGATTTCTATTTCTTTCAAAATGACCAAAATATTGGAGTTACTGTTACTGCTGAACCGTACCAAGACATGATTCAAAATTTTCTTGTGCCTGAAATGGAAGAACAAAGACTAGAGGACATGTGGTTTCAGCAAAATGAGGCCACAGCACACACAGCTCTTTCAACAATTCAATTATTGAATGACGTTTTTTCACAAAGACTAATTTCACCAAGTGGCGACTTAGCATGGCCAGCCAGATCTCCGGATTTAACAGCACAAGACTTTTTCTTATGGGGTTTTTTAAAATCAAACGAATAAGCCCCAAACGATTCAACATCTTAAAGACAATATTCGTTACGAAATTACAGAAATTCAGCCTGAGATGTTGCAGGATGTTATGAAAAAAAGGCCGAAAGTAGCATAGCGAATCGCGGTCACCATTTAGCCGATATAATTTTCCAATCACAACGAAAAAAAAAAATGTAAAGACCAAATAAACTTACTTATCGTTTCTTTGATTAAAGTTATAGGCAATCAAAATGGTAGCGGGACTTTTGCCCCACTTATCTGTGGTAATATGAAAAACCCGCTTATGTCTTCTTAAGATATTTTGAAGGACTACAGCTTTAAAAAGTGTTTCTTATAAAATTATTTGTATTCTAAAAAACGTTATTGTTTTCATTGACATCTTGTTAATTGGAGAATATTTCGAAAACCATTCCGGCATCAATAATAAATTTTTTCTTTAGTCTACTTAACCCATTTTTCCTTTTTAAACACCACAGATATTTTCCTCTTCGCTACCTTTTCTCTTATAAATTTTACAAATGAGATTAGAAAATTTTTAAGTCGTCATATAAATTTATAAAAACACAGGATTTTATACTGGATAAGCCCCAAAATGTTAGATTCGATTTCGAACGAGTCCCCAAAATGTAGAATTTAATCCCGACATTTCTTTGTACATGTAATCCTTTGAATATTAAATCCTACATTTTGTGGACTCAACCTGTATTAAATCCTACACACACTGAAACATGTTTACAGGAGAAACGAAAAATATCTTTTAAATTTTTTTTTTTTTTTTTTTTTTTTTTTTTGCCAAAATGTTACAACTAAAATATTTAAAAGGTCATAAAAAAAAAAACTGACACATACGAACGCCAAACCCTTTGAGGGTTTTACTATACTGGCCTAGTACCATCACCCTGACTTGGAATTTCTCACCCCCCCAGACAATAATCCCAAAAATGTTCCATAGTGTTTTTAAAGAAATTAGTTTATAAATAGAATTTTAGTCGTTAAAAACCTTAAAAACTAAGGAAACACAGCATTATTAGCAGAGTCACCAACTAAAGTGGTAAATAAAATATTTCAATGCATTGGGTCGGGCTTAAATTAACCCATTAGTAGTAATGAGTGGCATACAAAAAAGCAGACAGCCTACAAAAAAATATGTTATACTTTCAACAATTTCGAAGCTATTGAGGCATGAAGCACATGAAATGATTCTCCATTTTTAAAACATGTTAAACATGAGACTACTTTTGAGTGCCGTATGCTACTCATGAACTGTAATGGGTTAAGTATTATGTACGGTTGTGAGTGAAAATTGTTAAAAATAGTTACGCCTAGTGTTAGAGTAAAGAGATAATTTTTGTTCAATTTCAAACAAATTACTAGAAAAACAAAAATTTTTTGACCAACAAACAAACAAATTGAATTGAATATTTTTCAAAATCTTATCAGTTTAAGTTTCAGTTTAAAAAAGATTTTTGAAAAATTTTTCAAGAGCATGTAAATTGATATGATGCAACATAATCAAACCAAAAGTCAAAATTAAATTTTTTTTTTAACTTTTAAAACCTTTTTTTTTTTTTTTAATTATTAATTGCTCATAAATGGTTGCAATAATTATATTTTTTTGAAGTGTATAGCGCTTCTTGCAAAAGCCCAGAGACTTTGCAGCCTTTAGGAAAATACTTTTGCATCATCTCTTTAATTTTGCGCCAAACCTTGTTATAAAAGGTGATTTTATAAGAACTATCGGAAATTTAAAAAAAAAAACACATAAAATTCAGAAAAATGCATGAAATATTTATTTGGATCGATAGTTGGGTCGATATAATTTAATGTTTGAAGATTATTTCATGCAAATGTTGGCCGCGGCTGCGCCTCAAATGGTCCATCCGCTTAGTCCAATTTTGGCATACTCTTTCCAACATTTCGGCCGGTATCTCACGAATAATGTTGGCAATGTTGGCTTCCAGTGCGTCAATCGAAGCGGGCTTGTCCCTATAGACATTAGCCTTAACATAGCCCCACAAAAAATAGTCTAGAGGCGTTAAATCGCACGATCTGGGCGGCCAATTGACTGGTCCCAAGCGTGAAATAAACTGTTCACCGAACTCGCCTCTCAATTGGTCCATTGTTTCGCGTGCTGTGTGGCATGTGGCACCGTCTTGTTGAAACCACATGTCATGCAAGTCAAGCTCTTCCATTTGTTATCATCGCACGGTAGCGCTCACCATTCACAGTAACGTTGTGATTCGCATCATCTTTGAAGAAATACGGCCCAATGATGCCGCCAGCCCATAATCCGCACCAAACGGTTGTTTTTTGTGGATGCATTGGTAGCTCTTGCAATGCTTCTGGCTGCTTTTCACTCCAAATACGGCAGTTTTGCTTGTTCACGTATCCATTCAACCAGAAATGAGCCTCGTCGCTGAACACAATTCTTCGATAAAAAAGTGGATCTTCATCTAACTTTTCAAGAGCCCATTCACCAAAAATTTGGCGTTGTGGTAGGTCGTTTGGCTTCAATTCTTGCACCAGTTGTATCTTATAAGGCTTCACACCCAAATCCTTCCGCAAAATTTTCACGTAGTGGAGTAACAGAGGCCCAATTGCTGCGAACGGCGCCGAATCGATAATTCACGGTCATCACCAACACTGGCCGATACGGCTGCGATATTTTCTTCAGTTCGCACTCTACGTAAGCGTGTTGGTGGTTTAATGTCCAACAATGTAAATTTGGTGCGAAATTTTGTTACAATAGCCCGAATAGAAGCCTCAGTAGGTCGATTAAACTGACCATAAAATGGAAGAAGCGCGCGATGAACTTTCTTAACAGAGCACGCATTTTGGTAATAAAATTCAATAATTTGCAAGCGTTGTTCGTTTGTAAGACGATTCATGATTAAATTATAGACCAAACTGAAGATGTTTGACAGTGACACAAGATACAAAACGTGCGTGAGCTGTCAAAACTAGTGTTGCCAAAAAGATAATAGCAAAAAAATCACTCTTTATTAAAGAAACTCTGTACTTATAATGTGTGACACCTTATAGGCCTCTCTCTCTCTCTTGCATTTATTATAAAAAAAATCATAAAAAAACTGAAGTAAATCATCTTCAATTTATCTTGAAAAATATTCTGCAGGTTTTCAGAAGATTTCAACTAAGACTTTTTCTTTTAAAATTTTAATTATACGAGTAGTTTTCAGATACCTACTTTTGCATCTATTCACTGGGATGATTGATTGATTTCTTTAAATACAATTTATTTCAAAATATTTGTTTCCATTTGTGATTCAGATTAAGATTTCTCAGAAAAAAATGTAAAATATTTTATTTCAACACCAGTAAAATGTGAAAATAAATCAGAGACAAAAAAAAGGAGCGAAACTAAACTGTCAATAACTAACCCAGTTAAACCGTAAAACTACTTATAACTAAATTAGCTCACTAACAACCATAACCACAACAACAACTGCAATCGCCACTGCTGTAAAAAAAAAAAGTTTAGTAGTTAAACAAAATCAATTACTTTAGACAAGTCTCGGAATTTTTTTTTAAAGCGGCATAAAGCAAAAACACATTAAGAAAATGTAAGATGTAGTTGGTTTTTTTTTTTTAATAAAAACTTAATTAAATCAGTATTGAAGAAGAAAAAAAAACTCTTACTTGAGAGTACGTGTGTGTTTATCCACAAATAAACATTCAAATAAAAACCAAGCCCACCTTTTTAACGGTTTGTTTTCTTTCTTTTTTTCTTTTTTACTTACTAGTTGAAACAAACATAAAATTGTATTTTCTGTTTGTTATTTTTTTCATTTCTTAATCGAAATGGTAGTAAAAGTTTTCTGTTGTTGCCACTAAATGCTACATGATGAAGTATTTTGTTTCAGCTTTAAAACGGCATCAGAAGACGAATGTGTAACTCTTATTTAAAACTGTTGACGTTTTCTTTTTATTTTTTTTTTAACAAACAAGGAAAAAAAGAAGGTGGCCATCAAGTTTATGGCCATTAGCTGAAAGAAAGAGATTAATAAGTAAATAAAAAACACCCAACAGCAGCAATACGATTGTTTATGTAAAATGTAATAAACCTATTTACACCATTTAAAAGTTGATATTAGAAAAATGTTTCCATATTTGTACTTTTTCTCTTTTCATCTTTTTTTTTTTTAATATGTTTACAATTTATTATTAAAATAAATTTCTATACTTCGCGTAAAGCGGCCATGAGGCGATCATGTGATGAAATGCCATCATGCTCGTGTAATAGCGAAAAATTGCCGCCTATGATTGAAGCTACTCACCCTGTACAGTATTCATGACGAATAGGCTTGCTAGCTTGTTGATAGCAAAATCATTCTTATCATGAATAATTTTTCCCATTTCACATATTTGTAATCATGAACAACTCCCTCAAAAAAGAAATTTTTTAATTAATTCAATTGATAACATGAAAAAATGTTTACTTAAAAAAATTCCTTTTGATCGTAAATAATTTTCCCCCATGGAATTTTTTCACATTTCCCTAATATTGATTCACTTCATTTTTGTTGGGGAATTGTTTTTTTTTTGTATTATTTTGAATAAATTTTGCAAGGTCTTGAGAATTTTTGCAGGTAAAAAACGCTTGCGGCGCCAATTTAGGTATGGTTTTCAGACTGAAAGCTAAATACTGAATTTAACATTAAATTCACCAACAGATGATTTTGCGTTCACTCTGCTACTTTTCAAATTGAAGCAAAAAATTAGTTAGAATATTTTTGCTGTTTTCTACCGCTACCAATACCTTAGTTTAAGTAGCAAAGAGGCTACTTCTACTTGCGGCTTTATTTTTTTGAAAAGTAGCTGTAGCTAAAAAATTTAAATGCTTCGGAATAATACATCGTCTACCGCTACTTCTACTTGAAAAAGTTGGAGCTGTAGCCGTAGCCGTAATTAAAAAAAAGGTAGATAAAGTAGGAATTCAAACACTGATTCAGTATTTAACATACAGGCTGTCAAATAAATTTCTACAAAACAATAACAATTTCCCCTAGAAATAAGTGTATTTGATGCGTTACTTTGTACGAACTGTACAGCAGCCACAACACGTGTGACCCTTGGTAAATACACTTACGGGACATATTTTCTTTGTCTTTCGTCGAAAAACTTAGTTTTCTTTGAAATGCTGTGATTACTGCTGCCATTGAAAGCATTTTTTTCTGAAAATATTTGAAAGGGTTTTTATTTTATAATTTCATTCAATAACATTAGCAGCTGTTGCTATATTTGCAGATCTTTTTAAGTTGGTAGCACTGAGCTTAACAGACAAAAATAGAGTTGTATTTCATAAATCCAACTTAAATTCAATTCCAAAATAGCATTAAATGTGGATTTATTAAATTCACTTTGTATGGTAAATACAGTTTTTATGAGTTGGATTTAACGTTAAAACCACATTTATGTTAAATTTACTCAGTCTGAAAACACTATAAGACCCAAATTCACGAACGACTGTGGTATACACCGTATTATTAACCCACAGTCAGCAGTTAACTAAAAATAGTGAATAAATAAAAATTTAAAAACTTTCTTTCATTCGAAATTCGCAAAATTTAAAATGTTTTTCATATAATTTCACAATTAATATTAAACTGAATTTTTTTCAAACTCGATTTTTTCAAGTTGAAACACTTGTGTTTTCATTACAAAAACTATAATTTCTCTATACTAAATTTGTCATAAATATATTAAATATTAACACTTAGTAAGCAGCATAGCTTTTTTTTTTAGTTTAAAAAAGAAGTTAATGATCTCTTTATGCCCTGTTTAAAAAAAAAAATTAAAATATTCACGTGTTTAAAAAAATTTAAATACTCGCAAATAAACAAAAAAAAAAAAAAAAAAATAGCCGTAAAACTTGTGAACAAATATTATTTTTTATTTAAGCTTTTTGTATGGACAAACAAACACATTCTCATGAAAAGCTATTAAAACTATGTCAGTTTGTATTAAATTTCAAATTCATATAAATACAAGTGCAGTATAAGAGGCACATTTTTTTAAGTAGCAAAAAAAAAAAATTTCAATTACTCACATTACGTAGTCCTTGAATGGCAAAAGCAACTCAACACGTTGTGTATATAAAAAAAAATCATGTTAAATACAACCAGTAAGAAAAAAAAAGTAAGTTTAATTGGCCGCTACGCAATACAACACTGGCTGCAAAAACAGCAACAACTTAATATCTAAAAAGAATTAAATTACCAAGTAACCAGCTCAGCTGAGTTGAATTGAATTGAACTGAACCGTAATGATTTTCAATTGAATACTATTGTTTTTTTTTAAGTATTACAACGACAAAAAATGCCGTTAGTCTTTTAGACAATTTTTTGTGCACTTTTTTTCTAATTATTTTTTTTTTAAATGTGCGCAATACAAAAATGCTTAATTAGCTTAATTGGTTTTTTTGAGGCATAATGTGCAATTTAATTAAAAACTTCAAAATTTTATTTTGACTATAATAACGCAATGGATACCTTACGGTCATACTGAAATTGGCAAAAAATTTTTATCTATCAAAAATTGTCATGCCCATGTCGAACGGCAGCTAACTAGCAAAACCCACTATGGAGTTTTGTTACTTTCGATAAGTTCTTAAAGAAATTTCGCACGAGAAAGAGTTTCCTTTTTATTTGTTGCATAGTGTGACAACCTGCCAATCTACAACACTAGAACTTAAAAATTTCATGTGATTACCATTCATTTCATATCAAGTCAGCATTTTCCTAGTCGTCTACACAGCAAAGAATTTAAAATTTGAATTGCATTTTTATCGTCCTAAATTTTCTTACAAACTCCGCTCGACACTATCTGGCACTATCGCCAGAAAATTAACTACTAAATTGACCAAATCCATTAGTGTTTGTTGATTAAATTTGTTAATATTTTTTGGGCTTTTGAAAGCGGAAAAAAAGGCTGAAAAAGCTAGAAGCTAAGTCATACATTTCAAAGTCAAATAAAAGAAAAAAAGTCTAAAACTACCCACAAAAGGGCTAAATTATCAATGCTGTTTAATAGAAACAGAAATATCTTTGGTTTTTAACTTAAAAGGTGACAGTGAAAGAATTTTTTTCATTAAGCCCATGAAAAATTTCAATATTTTTCAACTAAACACAAGAGATCTTAAAGGTGGCGATACGATCCTGGCCCATTAGACTAATGAAATATTACTTCAACTCAATGAAATATTCATAAATTTTATGAAATGGTTCATTCAATCAATGAAAAGTTGTCATAAGTCTAATGAAACAATGGGCCATAGTCATAGTCACAAAAAAGTAAGCTTTTTATTAAGGTCAGCTCTTAATCATCAGAATTATATGAATTTAAAGTTGTTTTTAAAAAGATACCGATTTCAGTGTGACTATGATTTTGCCCTATTGTCTTTAGTTGAAAAATAATAAATTTTTCCTTCAGTGTACCTTAGCAGTTATTAATTTGTAATCCATGCCGTTGATTTATCGCGCAAACGTTCCATCAGCATTGTTTTCCCAACAAGATTTTTTTAATTGCAAGAAATATTATTCCACCTCCTCTCTTTTACATTCTACTAGAGTGTACGAATCTAAGCTGCTATCTTACCTGCTTACCACTTACTGTAGGGCATTTTCAATTTTGTTAAACGTTATCAAGTTAACAGGAGGTTTAGTGTCGAAATTAAAGTGGTTTTCTGTTAGGTCATGCACTTCACTAAATAACCATTTTTATTGCTGTTGTTACTTTTATTATGCTTGTAAAGAATGACAAACCTCAATGAAAGGTTATATTTGAGCAACAGTCTCATTTACATATTTATTTCTGGAAATGCCACATTATTACCCCAAAGTCTTGATAACAATTTGTTTTTAAATTAGCAATTGTATCATTGGAAATTTAAATTTTATGTATAAAATGTTTGATAAAGAATTTTATACTTTACCCGGTCTAGCCCGGGCTTTTCAATCACTATTAGTCTTGGGTAGTACACGAACGAACTATTCACATTGTATTATTCACTTATTTGAAATGAACGAACTAGTGCGTGTTTTGAATTCCTATAGTTCATTTCCTTGCTCTTTATTTTTAATGAACGACCTATAAATGAACGAACGAACTAAACTTAAACGAAAACAATGACGAAGGAACGAAAGTTGCAAATTATTTGTTTTTTTTTTATAAAAATGGTATTTAAAACAAATAAACTGAAGAAAAGAAAATGTATTATGAGTGCTAAAAAGCTTAATTTTAAGATTTTAAAATTAAACCTTAGTTTTTTTCAGCCATAGTGACTAAAGTACTTTTTGAATTAAATTATTAAAAAGAAATCGAAAACTTAATTTCAAAATTTTAAAAAATTCCTTTCGATATCATTTTACATAAATAAAGAACGTTCAATAACTATCAAAAGTCTAAGTGATAAAGATACAAAAGATCAAATGAACTAAATGAACGAACTATTCCTTTTGAATTTTTGAACTAAGAAGAGCGCTCACTTAAATGAACTACGAACCACAAGTCTAATAACTATATATTCATTTGATTATTATTATTATAGCTATAAATGTACCGCGACCTGCCCAATTGCCAACTAAAACAATCCAAGACTTCTCGAATCTCGAAATTGCTGTGGGATTAATTTAACCCAAGTCTTTTAGGGGCCAGTATCTTACTAACTAGGTAGCTGATTCTAATACCCTGTTCAGACATAAAAGTTAATGAGGTCAATTAAGTTTTAAATTGTGTGACTGATTTGGGTGTTCACACATATTCAATTAAGTTTACGCAATTAAGCATTTGACAACTGAAAATATTGTGACATTTTTTTTTAAATATGTTTGAGTATTTATAAAATAAAAATGAAAAGAAAGTCAAATTTAATAAAAAAAATGTTTTGAAGGCAAGCTATTGATTAAAAGAAATTAGTTATTTAAAAATTATTTTCAACTAGTTGACCCCGCAAACGTTGTCTTGCCCTAAAATTTTTATATATTCGATCTTCTTACACTAAGAAATCGTACTCATAGAGTAAAGAATCGTGCGAGACCGGGTAAAAAAAGGTAGTAGGCAAATAAGCCAGATACCGACTAAAGCGCTACCAAACGGGCGGATTTGTGACATTAAAATTATACATAAAGAGTGATTTTTTTGCTATTATCTTTTTGGCAACACTAGTTTTGACAGCTCACGCACGTTTTGTATCTTGTGTCACTGTCAAACATCTTCAGTTTGGTCTATAATTTAATCATGAATCGTCTTACAAACGAACAACGCTTGCAAATTATTGAATTTTATTACCAAAATGCGTGCTCTGTTAAGAAAGTTCATCGCGCGCTTCTTCCATTTTATGGTCAGTTTAATCGACCTACTGAGGCTTCTATTCGGGCTATTGTAACAAAATTTCGCACCAAATTTACATTGTTGGACATTAAACCACCAACACGCTTACGTAGAGTGCGAACTGAAGAAAATATCGCAGGCGTATCGGCCAGTGTTGGTGATGACCGTGAATTATCGATTCGGCGCCGTTCGCAGCAATTGGGCCTCTGTTACTCCACTACGTGGAAAATTTTGCGGAAGGATTTGCATGAAATAATCTTCAAACATTAAATTATATCGACCCAACTATCGATCCAAATAAATATTTCATGCATTTTTCTGAATTTTATGTGTTTTTTTTTTAAATTTCCGATAGTTCTTATAAAATCACCTTTTATAAACCTTCCTCTTGAATAACTCTATCTATTAAAAAAAAACCCATCAAAATCCGTTGCGGAGTTTTAAAGATTTAAGCATACATGGGAATATAGGGACATAGAAAGCGACTTTGTTTTATACTATGTAGTGATAACAATTTTATAAAATTTATTTACCGGTTACTTCGGCTGCCATTTCCTTTTTATGACATTTATTTTTAAATTTATTTACGTTTTCTCTATTTAATACTGAAAATATCAACTTTTCTCACTTTTGAGTTGATATTTAAGGGCACAATAAAGAGTTGCATTTTGATTTTGACTTCATTAACGCGCAATCAATTTTTAATTGCGCAATTATTGAGTGGAAATTTGTATGGTAAATTGAGCTCAATAAAGGCGATAATTGGTTAAAATGCTTAATTGCTCAATTAACGTATATGTCTGAATGTTTCTTGTTCTTCTTGACAGAACGACAAGAGTCGTTTTTATCACACCAATTTTATTTATGTTTTAATTGAATCTACACTGTCCTGTCAACAGTTCAGTATCCAATTTGATTTCATTTCTGCTGAGGTTAAGAATAACATTTGTTTTAGGGGGCTAAATCTAGAATATATGCTGGATAGAGTAGCAGTTGGTAGCCCAAATTATGGATTATGTTACTTAAGAAACTAACGAAATCCACTTTTTTAAATTTTTCTTAAAATTTTTCAGGTTGTCTGCTTTTAAATAATGTCTGCTCAAAAAGTTGCGGTAGTTTATTAAGAGGTGGTGGTTGACTCCAAGCAGTGCTGCATTTAAAGTTACTGTAGAAAGAATTCAAAAATTCAGTCGTCGTATTTTTTTATTCTACACAATCTTTTGGCAAGTGTAAGAATCTTTTGAGCATCTTCAGTTAAAAGAGATCACTAGCATGACTCCTTACGCTCTCTTTTCAAATGAATGATAACTCAAAAGCTGCCATTACATGCGTGCAAACGAAAGTCAGCATGAAGCTAATGAGTCTTTGTGACTACCGGATCCTCAAATCGGCTCTCCAGCAATCTTGTAGACTTTATTTTTCTTCAAGGCACGTATGAAGTTATTGTTCACTCCTCAGAAAGACTTAAATGCCCATAACAATAATTAGTATTGCTATTATGGCAGTTATGTGCATGACACTAAGAGTATTTTAAATTCAAATTGATTTCAAGTTGTCCTTAAAGAAATAATAGTTCTGCTGGGTGCCTCAATAATTATTTTAAGCAAATCCCCATTACTGAACTGCCTTCCGTGGCAACAAAACTATTCCTTGTATACGTTTTAACCTTTTTTTCACTTAATGTCACGTTAAAGTACTTGGTTTTTGTAAGTAAATTGACACCAACCAATAACGTTTGTTGTTTGCTGCATGCAGCAGTCAGTACACATTTTTTTGTTGTCTGCATGCATGTACAATTTTATATGCGCAACTATGTTATTACAACAAGAAAAAAGTTCGTCATTCACTTAATTTCCATAAAAAAGGAGTAAAACATTAAAATCATTCATTAGCATTATTTTTTAAACTTTTTTTTTTTTTTTTTTTTCGAAAAAAGAAAAAGAAAAGGAAAAAGGAAAAAAGAAAAACAGAAACATATTCAGGCAAGCAAATATTGTCTATAATTGTTGGCTTTGACGTGAATATTGAGTGACCGATCAAAGGCTGACTGGCCATTATGTGCAGCTGTGACTCTATTGGCCAAGAAATATATGAAAAGATAGAAGAAATTAAAAGGTTTACATGAATATTGTGTTGGGACAATAAACAAAAGCAGTATTAAGTTTAACAAATTATGGGTGTTTCCATATCTCAAGTGGCTTGCAAAAGAATTAATTTCAATAAAAATTTTTTGATTATAAGAAGCTGCATCGGGATAGTTTGAATGACTTACAAATTACTTTTATTACAAATAAATACGTGTGCATGTATGCATGACTTGTGGGTGAGTTTCAAAATGTTTTTAGTTGATAAAGCTTTTGCTTTTTATAAATTAATTTCTTAAAAATTTACATGACATTATCTGTTGAAAATAAATATAAAAGCGTAGACAAACGACAGCGTTAATTTGCTTTAACAGCCTTAATTCAAATTAACTTGTGAATTATCTGCATTTCAATGTGAATCAGCTTTAACTGAATTTATTATACTGCTTTTTCAATATGGCAGCAACGTCGAAAATCAAACAGTTGCTGTCAAACGGTTTTTTATTTGTTAAATTAAAATGGATTTAAAGTCAGCAAATAGTTTTAAAAAAAAAAAACAAAAATATTACAATTACAACCATTGACCGTAAATAACGGTTATCGAAAAAAATTTAACGCATTTTCCAACATTTTAGATTTTCAAAGGAATTAAAAGAAGTAAGTGTTCATAAAGAGATACGCAGATTCTCTTAGAATTGTGGGCGAAAAGTGCCACCGAAAAATGAATTTCGCAAAATAGTTGTTTACAAACAAACAGCTGTTTTGCTAAATGCAGAAACTGTCGTCTGTCAGGGTAAAGTTTTAAATTGTATTAGTGAGATTTTAATATAAATTAACGCCATCGCGACAGAAGGATTTGGAATAAAATAATTTTAGTACGAAAATGTTAAGTTTATTACATTTCTCTCTCAATGTAGAAGAATATTTTGTATAATGAAAATATGTTACCGTTACCAAAAGCCAAAAAAAAGACAGTTTTATATAAAAAAAACTAAGCTAAATTTCTAGCTATATAAAATATTAAAAAATATGAATCTTTGTTACAAATAGAAAATCTAATATAAGTTAAACATATAGGGCCATAATCATAGTCACAAAAAAGACACTTTTATTAAAAACTGACTTTTGTTAATAAGAATTTCATGAATTTAAATCGATCCATAAAATTTACATAAAAAATATTTTTTTTAAATTTTATTGCGATTTTTGGGGGCACCCTGTACCTATGGAAACATACATGATACACCTTTGAAAGGTAAAAAATGTGTTATTTCAATACCTTTTTAAATTTTTAAAATATCTTTCTTAATTCAAAAGTTATGATTTTTGCAACGGAAAAAGTCAAAACGAGCCACCGTGCATTGTCTGTCTACGCGCTCATTTAGTAAAACAATATAAGTATTTGTCCAATAATTCAACAAAAATTGGGATCACTGAACATCGGCATAGCGCCCGTGAAATGCTTCATATGGATGTGTTATCCCTTTTAGTACTTATTGTATTAAGTAAACAATTTTTCGATTTTGTATCCTGGAAAATAATGCATCACAAAAGAATTAATTTTTTTTAATGAAATTTATTTTCAAAATGTTTGAAAGGAACAGAGGAATAGAATAGATCATTGTGGCCAATTTTATATTCCAAATCCTCAGAAACTTGTTGGGATACAGAGTAAAAAAATACTACTCGTATTTCAGGCCAATTGAAAGTCGCTCTCATTACTGTCACAGCTAAGGCCTGATAAGAAAATAATTTTTTTTTAAAGTGTTATAATTTATGAACTGTAATCTATTTTATAAATTATAATTTTTGGAAATGATTTAACATCTAATTAATGAAATAGATAAGAGTCATTTAGAAAGTATAGAAATGTAAACTTGTTTTTGTTTAAAGAAAATGTATAATAAAAAGCAACTTTAAAAATCAGTCAAGTTAAGAATTTGTGTGTGGCTTTAATCACCTTTAGCTTGATTTAAGGTTAATGTAATAAAATACATTCGCATAAGAGATTTTTTGTGTCTTTTAATGTTTGTTAGCCTACAAAGCCTTCATGCTACGTTCTTTTATAGACTTCAATGGCCAAGTTAGCACAAGATAGAATTTCAAACAATTCTTGTAATTTATTGTAGCGAACGTAATTTTTATTTCATTGAGTTCTACATTTCTTTTGTCAAATAATTAAGTTGTAATTGACTTGTAAAGTAAATTATTTTTGTGTATTCGTTTGCTTGATGAAATAAAAAAATTAAATACTTTTATTATTTATGGTGTTTGATGCAAATGTTTTTATTATATCAATTGCACAATTTTTTAAATCTTATTTTGTTGTTGGAAAATGAGAAAATGGAAGACCATTAGCAGCAAAGTTTAAACAACTCTGATATGTAGACTTTTTTTAAATAAATTTTAAGTGAGTTAAATATGTTTTACCGTAACCCGTTACATTTTTTTAGTATTTGCAATATGACATATTTATAAATATGCTTAGAAGAAATCTAAAAAAGATTACGGGATGGGACACATATAATTTTAAAGTGAAGGTCGTCTAGATTTGTAATCTACCTCCCAAATACTCAGAAGTTACTTTGGATTATTTTTAAAACTTTTTTGAAATTTCCATATAATCCAGTACTGTTGTCCTCTAGGATTTTAGCAGTTTCAGTTGATATCTTGAAAACTGCCTCTTTCCGGCCACCTTTCAGTAGAACTAGTTACCTTTTTTGTCATAACTTGCTAAGCTTTCAATATATCGACTTGACTTCTTTTGAGTTGAATAGACAAACGTATGGGCTTAAATTTGAAATTTGTTTTTTGCAGGTACTGGGAAAAATTTTTTTTTTCGCCAAAAATTACCATGGACTACCCGCTTTGCTTTTTTTGAAAAAATGATAAAAAAAAAAAATTTCGCACTACTCCCAAGAAAAGAATTTTTAATTAAAACCAATACGTTTAGCTATCCAACGCAAAAGAAATCAATTCGATATATTGAAAACTTAGCAAGTTATGACCAAAAAGGTAACCGGTTCTATTAAAAAGTGGCCAGAATAAGCAGTAGTAGACCCGCTTACCTTTTTGTTCACAACTTGCTTAGTTTTTAAGATATCGACTTGATTTTATTTGCATTGGATAGGTAAACGTATTACCTTCAATTCGAAATTGTGTTTTGCGGATAGTATTTTAAGACGCAAAATGGAAACTGCCAAAATCCTTTAGAACAACAGTACTGGGGTATATGGAAATTTCAAAATAATCCAAAGTAACTTCCGAACGAGCCATAAAAGATTGCGAGGTGGGACATATATCATTTTAATCTAACGCCCAAATACTCAGAAGTTACTTTGGACTATTTTAAAACTTTTTTTGAAATTCCCTTATGCACCAGTACTGTTGTTCTCAAGGATTTTGGCAGTTTCCGTTTTGCATCATAAAATAAAAACTACAAATATAAATCTTGATTATTTGACCTTCTTTTCTGTAATTAATAAAATTATAAAATTATTTTCCTTGAGAAAGACACACGAAGGCGTGTCGAAATATTGGAAACTAATTTAATAATATATAAAAAGACCTGAAAGCTTAAAAAAAATTTATTTATTTACATAAAAACTACAAATTTTTCCGAAAATGTTAAAACACTTCCAGAAAGTTTAGAGCCTAAGGATTAAATTCCTTTTTTTTAATTTTTATGGTCAAAATCGGGAATGGTACCTTGGCAAAGTGGGGATTGGTAAAAATCCCTCAAAGCAACAGCACAGTACATATGAAAAGAATATGTATGGAATTTTTTTTATCGCATGCGATATTTTCATCTTCACATGCATTTTTTAAAGCTTAAGTGTTGCTTTTTTAAATTTCAAGTGACGAAATAATTATCGCTTAGCATTTGGCTATGCTGCGGCCAAATTAATTTCTAGAATTGAAAGATTAATATCAAATAATTTGTATTTTTTAATATTTGCTCAATTAAAAAATTTATGTTTTCTAATAAATCAAAAGTCTAATGTCTGCTTTAACTTTCTCCAAATCATGGATGGATGGCATGCTATTTTTGGGGAAATAAAAATGCATGTTTGAGTTATTAAAAAAGGTCATTTAGATTAAATTGCAGCACATTTATAAACTCAAAAAAAAAGCAATACAATAATAAAGCATGTTAAAAAACTATAAATTAACAAAACATAAAAAGTAAAAAAAAAAAAAAAATAAAAACGGAAAAATAACCAGAAGCTAAAAATGTAAGAAAAATTTAAAAATTATTAAACAATGACCTGTTCAAAGTAAAAGAAGCGGATGTAAGGCGAGTAAGAAAAATCAAACACAGTTTAAGCATTAATTGTGGAAAGAAAAGCTACAAAAAAAAACAAGTAAAAAAGGTCAGCAATTTTAAAGACGCGTGTCAGCCAAATAAAAAAAAATTGTGGGGAAAAACAAAAATTAAAACGGCTACGAAAAATTAAGTCAAACTCTCTTTTAGCAATTTTTCAATAATGCAGTAATAACAATAATGATGATCAGGGTGCTGGTCGGTGGTGGCTAGCAATGGTGATGGTAAACACTTGTAATCACATTTTTGTGGTTTATTTGGCACTTGAAGGCAACAGCAGTTTGTTGCATGTTGAAACCTCTGTTAAAATGAAATAAAACACCTGTTTGTTCAAAAACAAAATAAAACTCTAAATAAGGAATGATGCATCCATTCACACTTAACCAATAAATACATCGCATTAAAATGATTATATCTTTAGCACAACAACTAAAACAAAAATGAAAATTTGTTAACGAACTTGCGAGTAGTTGTTTATATGTATTTGTAGTGGTAAAGTTTTTCTCTATTTGGGAAAATTGATTTACGGAACTCCCAAAAGTTATAACCACTAATGGTGCCCATTTAATAACAATAGCCTGAGTAAAGGACAAATTACCGAATATATGAAACATTACATTGTTAAAGTTTAAATCTTTATCTCTCTTTTTCACTCTCACTCTGTTTGGTTCTCTTCCTTTCTAACTTAAAAGCCGGCTTAAGGAAAAAAGTAAAAGTCCATCATCAAGCCGCAATTACTCTTATAAGTAACTTAACTCAACTCAACTTAAAACTACTTTGCGCTCAACTCTAGCGATGACCATTAGATAAACTATTTTACTGTGTTTTTCATATTTTATTTTCTTTTTAGAAGCCTTTAAGTTTTTTTTTTTGTTTTATAATCCAATGGAAACGTGATTTGCTACCAGCGTTTTATTATTATTTTCCACTTACTTAAACACAAAAAACTACCTACAAAAACAAGCCAATAACGAAACACCATCAATAAATGGCGTTATAATTTAAACTCATTAGTACTTTTTAGCTTTTCATACTTCTGTTGGCCAAGAAGTAACAAAAAGAAAGGGCAAAATAGATATTAACTGTAAAAATATTTGCAAGAGCTTTACATGTCTGATAAATAGTTAGAAAGAAAGAAAGTTTGATAATGATTTTTGCATTAGTTTTTGATTACAAAATAATGATGTGGTTAATAAGAGTACAATAGCATGAAATAATGTTGGCGAATGCATATCACTCTACAAGGGTGTTGGTGCCGCCAAAACTAAAATTGCTTTCTTGTATACTCGATACCCTGACTCAAGCTGTATAGCTAATTCCTTAGTCCTATTTCTAGTTACATAGAAAAAAGTATTTTGTAATAACACGAGTATCAGCTCTCTGATTAAACTTAAAAAAATAGGTAATAGGGAATAAATTTTGCTATTATCATTTTTTTACCAGTCTTAAATTTAAATCTCATGAAATTCTTATTAACAAAAGTCAACTTTTTTGTGACTATGATTATGGCCCCTTATTTTTGTAAAGAAAAAAAAAATATCAAAAATAATTTTAATTCGTAGAATCCCAAAATGTGAAATTTTGTATTAAATTTTTGACACGAAATACTGATAAGGTTTGATGTAGACCTCAGTTATTTTGATTAAATAAATAAATTTTCATTAAATAAAAAAACCAATCAAACCACACAAACACATGTTGCTAAGCAATCTAGAAAAAGTTTGAAGTTGGAGATGAGAATGAATTTATTAGTTGGATAACAGTGCGAAGTGTCTTAGTTAGGAACGTAACCCCATATTTTAGTATGAGTAGCACTTCTGTTAATACAGTTTCAGTTAACGAATTAGAGCGCTAAGCGAGGTATGCCTGTACGTAACTTTTTTTTCCTTTTTTTTTTGTTAGTTTGTAGCAGTCCATATTTCAGTCATTGGTTGGATTAATTTCTTTTCTTTTTTTTTTTAATAAATCTTTTGTGTTTGTAGTAGGATTACAATTCATTTCTGTTTATGGTTGGATTACAAGTTGTTTACAAGTTTACAAGAATAAGTCATCATTTTTAAAAAAATTAAAATGTTTCATTAGACTAATGAAAACTTTTCATTGATTCAATAAAATTATTTTATTTAATTAATGAATATTTCACTGAATTAGTGAAATAATTAATTTCATTTTTATTAAAAAAAAGAAAAAGTTTAAGCAAAATTAAAATGTAGATTGATGAGTAGTGCTCAGGTTAGATTTCTGCCTAGACCCTGGAAGTAAATGGTAAGAATCGTAAAAAAAATTTAATCTTAGAATTAATTTCTGATATCAAATAATAAATAATGGCCCATAATCATAGTCACACTAAAGTCGCTATTTTTTTTTTAAATCGATTTTAAATTCATGAAATTTTTATTAAAACAAAGTCAGCTCTTAATAAAAGCTAACTTTTTTGTGACTATGATTATAGCCCACTAATAATAAAAAATTACTACGTTTACTTGTTCTTTGCATGTTGCAAGAAGAAATTATTTGTAAAAAAAAACAAGTTTATAAAATGAACTACATCATTATTACCATCATGAACATTTTGTTGTTGTCACGTTTAATTTGATAAAAAAAAAAAAAAAATTTAAATTTTTTTTTAATCCAACTTCATTAAAATGCAGTGTAATATGAGTATGACACCTTGTCTGCTGAAGGCGTCACGTCACGTTTTTGTTTGTTTTTACGGTAATTTTTTAACTTTTTCTTAATTATCAGTTTCGAAAAGTTAATTGCGTTATTGTATTTTTAATACAAATATTAATAAAAAAGAGAAAAAAAAATAAATAAATAAAATGAAGATAAATAATAAATATTGAATAACATAAAATTACTTGCTAATTAGTTCATGTTATGTCAGCGTATCTATAATTAATGTTCAACATGAGTTCTGAATTCATGTTAAAGTAATTTAAAGTTAAAAAAAATTTAATCGTGACATTAATACGACTTGCATGTCAAATATTTATTGAATAAATTTGGAGACCTTGTACAGAAATATTTATAAGAGTTTCAGATAAACTTGCAATAATAAAATGTTTATACATCCACTAGCTAAGGCATGATTACTCATACACATGCATTCAAAGTTACTAGATCAGTTCGTTTAATAAAAAGAAAAATCAAGAAATTTACATGCAAAACGGATTTGTATTCGAACAAAGCATCGTATTTCATAACGCCGAAGTACAAAACATTGGCGATGCATCACATTTCAAAACGTCGTAGACAAGTATAAGAAACGCCGCAAAATAGCAATCGGCGCATCAGTTTCACAGTTGATGCTTTTACTTTTGCATTGTTTCGCAACTCTGTATTTATAAAAAGTTTAAATATCGTATTAGAATATGTAATAATTTCTATTTGGAATTTAAAAGTTTAACAAAATATTAATCTTTATTTGTGCTTAATTCCAGAAATTGTGTTGGTTTTAAAATTTATTATTATATATCATGAGTAAAAGAATAAATTTTAAAACCAACACAATTTCTGGAATTAAGCACAAATAAAGATTAACATCGTATTAAAATTGTATGCAAACATTGTCTTATAAAGTTTTGGAAGTCAGCCTTAATGTGGAGAGATATTGTAGCTCGTTTTCGTTGTTATAATTTGGAGGTTATAATCGTTCGATTAAAACGTTTGTTTACAAGTTGGTTTATCGAAAGCTGTTCATTGAAAGAATAATTCATTATTGTTCAACCAATGAAAACGTTTCATTAGACTAATGACAAATTTTCATTGATTCAATGAAATTATTTTCACTGAATACCTACTGAAACGTTGTCATTGATTGAAAAATAATAAAATTTTTCATTAAATTAAAGAATAAAATTCTTTCAGTGTAGTTATAGATGTCATGGCAAATGTGGGGATCGCCTAGTGTAAATTATCTTTTAATTTTCTAATTCTTCATCTCCAGAAAATACCACCCCACAATGTAAATCGTCCCTTTCAACGGGTATTTAAAAAAATAAATGGCCCTATTATGGTTCACAACTCAACTATACATTAGTAGTGATTCTGATATTACAACCTGTTTGTATAATTACAGATTACAAGTCTGTCTGTGTTCGCAGTTGACAAAAAAGAAACTCATCAAAAGCAGCTGTTTCAATTACAACTCAACTGAGTTGAGTTGTCAACCATAATAGAGGCAAAAATCTGAAAACGAATCTTATGGCTTTTTTTATTTTCAAAAAACATTCTGCCTGTAAATTATGTAATATTTTAAACAGGTTGTCTAAAACTGTCTTTTTTATCGTTTCAATTGAACAAAAAAAGTTTTTTATGCAACATTTAACGCTAATGTATGTTTAGCATTTTATATAATTACCGCTAATCAGCACTGACACAAAAAAATGTGTGCACCTAAAATAAAATAAAAAGATATTTTTGCTTCAAAAGTGACCAATAATGAATTTTTAAGAAGAATATTTTGACTTTTTACAAGTAAATTTTTCGTATATTAATTAGTTTTAATATTGCGTGAATTTGTATAAACAAGTAGTTGACACAGTTGTAAAAAAAGGCATTATTTCACACTCACTTATAAATATAATAAATTGAGTGCAAAACATCCTTTATATGCAACATGTTGAGAACAGATTTTATCTATTTTGACAATAGAACGTAAGCATACTTGAATGGCAAAATATATGCAACATTTTGGTTAGAAAAGAAAATGCCATTACACTTTATTTTCTTATTTGCCAATTTTTTATTTTATAATTTATTTTTCTTAAATTTATTTATTCACAGCCAAAAATTGTTTTGACGGAATAATAAAAAAAATTAGACAACTTACACACAAATTTAGTGCCACTGATGCGGGAATATAAAAGCACTAAAATTAAAATGGCATTAACGCGAAAATTTTCCTTGTGGAAAATGTTAAAATGCACTGGAACAGTGCTAAAAGCACTAAAATTAAACTGACATTAACGCAAAAATTTTCCTTGTGGAAACTTTAAAAAAACACTGAGAACAGTGCTAAAAGCACTAAGTTGTCAACACTGAATTTACTTATTTTTAACACGAACCGATATTTGTTTCGAAACTATTATTTTTATTTTTATCAAGGCTTCTAAATTATTATTTATTTATGGCGAATGTACTCGTATTTATTGCACGTACCTATTCTTATGAGTTATTCAAATAAATAACATGCAACAAATTCATAAAAACAAAACCAAAACCTAGAAATCATTTTGTTCTATGACCGAGTTAGTGGGTCAGAAATATTAAGCAAGTGTTTTATTACAAGAAAAGCAATGAGAGTTTTGCGACAAGACTCCAACTGCAATTGGATAAAAAGAAAATAAATTAAAAGAAAAAGGAAATGAACAATAAAAAAACTGTAAAATATACAGGGAGCTAATGTTTCTTTTATGTAATTTGCAGCAGTCTGGAGGGGACTACTGTCTGCTTGACTTTGCATGATATTATAAAGGAATAAGAATGGGAGCGTATGTGTGCCTTTGTCTACCTAACTGCTAGTACTTGCCTTTTATGTAAGCGTTTGTATTGTGTGCATTTTTCCTGCCACTTGATTTATAATTTGTTTGATCTATTTGTTTACAAGTTTATGGATACAAAATTGTTGCTTGAGAATTTTCTTTCTTTTTTTTAATGCAAAGAACTTTCATTTATTTTAATGATTTTTGTATGAGCTTTTTCTCACTTTTATGAAAAGTAAACACCAGCAGCAGTGTGTGAAATAAACTTGTCTGAAATCATTTGACGGCTTGACTTGCTTTTTGGCCTTTTGTAATTTTCAAACAATTTTTCTCACTTGCCAGCTAACTGACTTAGTGGATGGTAGCATTTAAACCTTAGTTTTTTTTTATTTATTCACAATTCAGTTTCAATCTTAATATGGTGAAAATTCTTGCCTGTTTCATGCAACACGATATAAGCAAGTACGAGTACATATGGCTGCAATATGAATGTGGTTCATGTGTATGATGAGGTGAATGAGTAAATGAGAAATTAAGTTTCTTCTACCAAAACAAACAAAAATCAAAAGCAAAAGCTAATCATTACAGTTAAAAAACTTTCCCTATTGTTCTTTCTCCTCAGACATTGTAGTCAGTACGTTCTTTCAAGATCGTGATCATGTAAAAATTCATTTTTTTTTTCTTAAATCTTCTCTTTTTTTTTGGTGTTATGGCAGCAGCAGTTTTTTCTTTTATTTCATTCTTTTTCAATGTGTGTGGCGCCAATTTGTTGTGCTACCAATGTTTGTAGTGTTCCCGTAAATTGGAATAAATCAAGAACTTTTCTCTTTTTAACAGACAGATCTGGCTGGTGTTACAATGCGGCTGTGCTGTTCAATTGTGTTTATGGCTTCTCTTTAATGCGGATGTTTTATTGAAATGCATTTTCAACATTCACTTTTATTGCAGCAAAAAAAAAAAAAATCATGACAATTTTATTTCAATTTTTTTATTGTAAAGAAACTTACCAAACGAAATTGTTTATAACGTGCAACTGTTAGTCAAAGTCTGAACAATTTTCGTAATTTTTTCTGTCTTGTGCCCAATTTAAAATAATTTTTGTTAAAATTTTTTCAGAACGAGTGCTAATTGCATTAAGATAATTTCATTTAATTATAAATTTTAAAAATAATTTTAAACTTTGGAAAATTCCCTGATTTGTGGCAGTAAATGTTTCTGCTTGTTTTTTTTTTTCTTAAATTCTCCTTGACTCTTTTTTAACGATTTAAAAAAAAAATCATAATAAAACTAACTACTCCCGCTGTTACATTTCAAGCCTTTTCTTTTGCTTTCAAAGAGAAAAACAGAAATTTAAACTTTTCTCCTTTCACCCTTCTGTTACCTCAAGAAATGTAGAAATTTTACCAACAGGTGCCAATGACTTTAGCGAAATGCAAAGCTCTTTAAAACACACACTTTTCTCCCTTCAAGTCTAGTTTGATGTCATGACAAATTATCATCAAGATGCACCCTTGACTTAATGCCGAAAGGAAGCAGCTAAAAATACAAAATCGAAAAAAAAGGAAAAACATTTTACTACAAGCATTTGCCGAAAAATACATGAAAACTATTAAAGTTTGTGATTTTATTACTGTTTGTTGTTGTTTTCTTTTCTTCAATGATTTAAAAAAAAAAACGAAAGAAAGTGTTTTCTTTAAACCAGCTACATCTTGTGTATGTGTGTCTTGTGCTTCAACTACTTACTGCTGCTTCTTCCTGAGTGCATTATTTCTCGCCTTAAAGCAAAATAATCAATTTTCTACAAATTTAAATGTAGGAAAGAAAGAAACATTATTTTGTTTTTGAATTTTGTTTTTTTTTTTTTTTTTTTTTTTTTTGTTTTCTTATTTTAATCTATGATTATCTCTGAAAGCAAGAAAAATTACATTATTTTTCTAACATGCATAATTTTCACCCACACAAACACTCAATCACACGAAGAAGACAAGAAGAAAAACGATAAACTTTTTCACTTTCATTCATAGACTTTAACAGGCTTAAGGCATGTTTAATGGAGTTTATGCATTCATCTTTGCATCATTCAGACACCATCAGCATCAGCATTAGACAAGTCATCACTATTAAAGCCAAAAGTACTCAAGAGTGAGGAATTTGTTTACAAAAAGGGTTAAAATGTTATCACTTTGCCACTTGTAGTGTTTGAATTGTAGAAAAAAAACTAAATTAAAAACAGTGGTAATAAAAATTTCAATTTTTGTTTTTTTTTTAATGTCCAGAACATTTGTAATGGGTGGGCTCATAAAATTTTTAAACAAAAAGTATTCATTGCGACAGCCGCCTTACACAAAAATCAAATCGTACTGTGAATAATAAACCGTTTTTGATATTGACGATTTTATGAACCTCCAATGAAAATTACAGAAAATAATTTTCTATCGGAATGCATTTTTTCTTAAAAAAAAAAAAATATATGAAATTCCTCGATTATTGTTTGAAATTTAAAAAAAAAACCGAATTCTGGCATAATCAATTCACTTTTTAACCTCACCGTGGTCCATGTTTTAAAATCTAAACACTTTTCCAGTATCAACATTTTATATTTCAATTAGCGCTTTTAGAATATAAATTTGAGCTGAGTGTTGCGTAGATTGGTGGGTAGTTTTAGTTCTAGTAGGTTCTAGTCCTGACTAGGCTTTAAAAGCCGATGGTTAAAGCAACTAGCACTTATTACAAAAATAAATTAACTAAATAAATTTGATCCCTGTTGTGTGATTCAGTCACTTAATTGTTCGACATGCTATCATTTTTAACTCCATATTTTTTCTGTTTGCTTTAACGAATGTGTGTTTCAGTATTTTTCGGTTAACTTTAATATGAATACCGTGTACAACAACCAAAAAGGCTACAAATTACCACGTACAACAACCAAAAATAGCTTATTTATAATATTTTTTTTATGTAAGAGTTATTCACTTCTATTTTTCGGTTAAGTACGATGTGTACACAAAATTCTGGCTTTTGTTTAACCAGGTAGGCTGACTGTTAAAAAATTTTAGTGAATAACAAGTTCCATACGATGGTGTAAAATTAACTAGGACAGAATTACTTGTCAAGTTTTAATTATTTTTAAGAATTTCTACAATTTCAGTTAGCGACTTCAGCGGAAAATTTCAAAGAAATATGAAATTTGAATGAAAAAAAAAATATGAAACAGGGTTACTTTCCAACACTTTATAGCACCAAGTGCAATTTGACAGCTAATTTAAAAATAATCAACTTTGTAACCAAATTTTTCTTTTTTTTTTAATTGAATAGTGAATCGCACTACAGATCTAAATAATGGAAATACTTTTCATATTGGAAAAATTCCTTATGTCTTATTAAGTTATTCCATAAGTGCTGTTCTGTATTCCGAATCCGAATATTTTATTCAGAATTTAAAAATTCAGCACCTCTGTGATTTATTTTAAGATTTTTAAAATTTTCTTTTGCTTAATTTATTCTGCGAAATTGTTGGTTGAATTAAAAAAAATATGAAAGTTTTAATTTAATAATAAGGAAAAAACTTAATTCCACATTTTTTCTAATCTGTGTGGAATACAGAACATACACGTATAACTTTAAAAGCGTTAAAAATTTTTCGTATAAAGTTATTTAGTTTCTAGCAAAAGTTATTAAATGAATTGTAACAAGTAAATTTTTCTTTAGTCGACTTAATCATTTCTTTTAATATTTCTTACCTCGTCAGCCACTGTTTGTGTCTGTCTGGAGTACAGTTTTGTTTGGTGACAAATAAAAAACTGCCTTGTTTAGCGCAGTAGTGTTTTAAAGTTGAAGTTGAAGTTAAAAGTCTCGTTGATCATCGTCACCATATTTTTGCATATTGTTGACATTAAACGGCGGTTAAAGTTGATATTACTTGGCTGGTTGGTCTGTGTAACTTTTTTTTATTTTTTATTCAAGATTTATGGGAAATTATTTCTTTTATTTCACTGGTTTTTTAAGTTTTTTCAACTCCTCTTCATAAACTATTATAAAAACTGCAACGTCGTTTTAAAAAAAAATTTTCTTTCTCCAAAGTCCAATAAAAATGTTTATTAAAATTCAAAAAATGCTAGAGTATTTATATATTTTTTTTTTTATTTTTAATATTTTCTAAGGTTATAATAAATGTTACGTTGTTTTCTGTCTTTTTCTTTTGTTGGCCAACAATAACCTTCAAATCATTATTATTACAATTTTTATTACATCTTTTTATCATGTTAATATTGCAGAGACAAAACTAAAAATTTTATTATTTTTGCTTTGTTGCTACAATGTGGTAGTTGTTTAACCAAGGCTCTTTACTGTTGCTGCAACTTGTATGAGAGTAATAAAAATCAAATAAAAAAACACTGTAAAAATACTTAACTTTAGCTTTAAAAATAAAAATATTTTAAGTTCATTGTTAAAACCTAAAACCTATTATACAAATTAAAAATATTTTTCTATTTTTCTTAAAGATTTGATCGTATAAAACGACTTTTGTAGTGGCCTACTAATGAATTTTAAATTCTGTTTAAAAGGGACTTATTAGACAATTTTCTCATAGATAATTTGCTTAATAAGCCTTTAATAAACAAAAATTTATTTTTTATAAATTAAGCCCTTAATACAATAAAAAAAATAAATAAATATTAATTAAATTAACAATAATGTTTCAGATAGTTATAGCAAACTTTAGTGATACTGAACTTTTGCCACTTCCCAATAAGATAAATTGTATTTCTTTTTTTTTATGACATCCCTTTCTATGAAAATCGCTTACAACAACCAAAACAGACTATGGTTACGGGCCATTGTAGACTTAACTATCACATGAGTAAGATCGGTGTGGTACAAGACGACTCCTGGCATTTCTGTTGGGAAGCAAAGAAAACGTCGGAACACATTCTCTGGCCCAGCGGTGGCAAGACGCAGAATAAGCTGCTTGGGTAGTGGGGCATTGGTCCCAGGAGATCTAGGCAAGATTAGTCCTACAGCAATTACGAGATTCGTAAGGAGTCTCGGATTGTAGTTAGGAACTGGGCTGCACAATAGATCTTAAAGGTCGCGGTGCGATTATAGCCCATAGTGATAATAATAATTCCATAAATAGCAACCAAGGCAGACTATATAAGCAACGATGAAATGCTTATACTCCACATTAAAATTTAGTGATAAGCAAACTGCCCTTTTGTTTATCGGCTACTTACGTAAGATAATCAAAAAACCATTTATCCATACAATCATATCCTGCCTTTAGTTATTACATAGTTGTAATAGAGTAATAAATGTTTGTTTGACCTTTTTCATCTCTTATTTTAAGCTTGAGGTTGAACTATAATTATTTAATTTTATAACGATGTTTCGGTTCAACTTTGTTTCGGTATATAACTAAAGGGTGTCCCAACAAGAACGCAAGATTTAAATTTGGCGCCATTCGTAGTGTCATTGTTTGACATGATAACCAATTTTTTCTTGCCTATAATTGAAGAAATGAATGTGGAGGGCTTGTGGTTTCAACAAGACGGCGCCACATGTTATACAGCCAATGAAACAATTCAATTGCTGCATCAGTCATTTCCCGGTCGTGTTATTTCGCGTTTTGGAGACCAGAATTGGCCGCCTAGATCGTGCGATTTAACACCATTAGACTTTTTTCTTTGGGGTTTTTTAAAGTCGATGGTTTACGCGAATAAGCCGACGACGACTCAAGCCTTAAAAGAGGAAATTGGACGCTGCATTAATGAAATACCGCAGCATTTATGCAAAACGGTCATCGGGCCATCTGCCCGATATGTTGTTCCATACATAACCTCATTCTGTCTACTTTACGATATAATAAAGTTTCACGATTTGTTTTTAAATATCTGTGTTTTATTTAAAAATTTAAATCTTGCGTTCTTGTTGGGACACCCTTTATAAGTACAAATTGACCATGAATCTTTAGGCACCATAAAAAAGACTTACAGCTGGGCTCCCTATGAAGAAAACTATCGTTCGCTTCTATTTCAGATAACAAACAGCTGACTTGCGGCTCCCTAAAAGTTTTTTACACGACAATTCTTATGAAAAGAAAATCGCATAATAACGTAAGTATTTCTATAGGAGTATGAAATTGCTTTCTTCTCTTTGTACGGCTGCAAATGCCAAAATCACTCACTGGTTTGCTTTTTTTCTTACAAAATCAAGAGAAAAGGCACAAAAACCATTTGCATTTTTTTATGTTTTATAACTGATTTTTTTTAAATTTCCTTTTTAATTAACAAAATAAAATTTGAAACTTTTTTGTGGATGCATGTGGCTGTGTTTTATATTTTTCTTTCTGCTGCTCTCTTTCGTTGAAAGTTCCAGTAGTGTATCATGTTGTGTTTTTTAAAGTACAGCGGGTTTTCTTTGAAACTGGCGTTAAGTTTATGAAACTGTTGCTGTGACAACATGGTACCAGTATATTGAGAAAATCCTTGCCGAAAACAATGTAAGGCCAAGCAAACGATAAGTCAAAAAATAGGGAACCCCGTTTACAGTCGAAAATGAGTGACTAATTTTCTTTAGCTTTCGCTTGGCATCGAAATAGGGAGCCTGGCATTTTGTATTCGTGTGTTATTAATAATTATAATCTGAAAAAGCGAAATATCAAAAGAAAAAAATTTAAAAAATTATTTTAATTCGGGTAATCCCAAAATCTGAAATTTTGTATTAAGTTGGTTATTCCAAATACTAGGCTTGTGTGCAACTAGTTCAAGCTGATCTCAAACGATCTCAAACTCGATCTCGAACATACTAAGGGTGATGTAAACTTGAAATTAAAAGGACAGTCTGTATCATTTATATTTTATCACAATTTTTGCTTAAAAATCAAATTTTTGTTATTGAATTTCGTTTATAAAACTTTAATCCAAATGCTTTCTCTTTATAAAATTGCATCGACCTTCGATCTTTTAAGATCAGCTGAACTAGTTGAACACAAGCCTACCAAATACTGATATTGTGTGATATATATTTCCTTAATTTTAATTAAATAATTAAAATTCATTAAATAAAAGAATCAATTTTCGGTGGTAGACATATGTTGCTAAGCAAACTAGAAAAAGTTTGACGTTGCAAATGAAAATGAATTTATTAGGTGGATTGAGAACGGTGAACGACAGTCCCAAGTGTCTTAGTTAGGAACGTAAGGCCATATTTTAGTGTAAAAAGCACCTCTATTAACACTTAATTTTCATTAAAACAATTCGAGTGCTAAATGAGGTATGCCTGTATAAAAATAAGTAATTGCAATTTAAACAAAAACAATTTTAATTTAATTTTTAAGCAGAATTCAAAGAATTGTCCTTGTTTTCTAGCCAACCCATGCACTTTGTTATTGACTACCAAAAACGCTTTTCTACTACTCAAAATAACTCACAATGTCATTTATTTCGCTACATAATTTTACATAAATGTTTGCCAACCTTTCAGTTTCCTTTCTCTTTGTCCCGCAAAAAAAAAAAAAAAAAAAAACCGAAAACTTACTAAGTAATTGAGTTAAAAATGTTTTAGCCAACAAATTGAAACTGAAGCAGTAGACAACCAAACACAACCACACCTTCGATTTTAGTGCAAATACTAAATGACTCTGCTTTTTGTCTTAAAAAAAACCTTTTTTTAAACAGTTGGTTTAAAGCACGATTTTTCAAGTTCTTTGAAAGTTTTTTTCTTTTTCCAAAACAGAATTTTTCTTTTGCAATTTTGTTTTTGTACCAAACTCGTGACTAATCAACATAAATGCTGTTTGAAAAACCAAAACGAATTGAAATGATTTTGTAAGTTTTTTTTTTGTTGTTGTTGGCTTTTTGCTTTTGCATTCATTGAAATCTAAATCATTTGTCGTATGCAAATGTATCCTTAGGATTTCAAAATTGAATCTAGAAAAAAAAGTCGTTACGAGTATTGTTATTATTATTGGCATAGATTGTTTTTTATTCGTTATTTTATTGTTATGATTATTATTTTGGCAAATTATGACTTGGTAATGATTTTTGCTTTTTGGTACAATTTTGTTTCCAATTGTGGTGCATGAAATTCACCCACATTTAAAAAAGTGATTGTAAATTTCAAGCGAATTGAAATGGTTTCTTATTTTTTTTTAAATAAAACCTATTCAACTGGAAATTAAATGAAATGAAATGAAAAAAAAAAACAGAATTTATTTAAAATTATTTATTATCCCAAAAGTACAAAACCCTTTAATATTTTAAAATAAATTCAATAATATTAAGCTTGAGGTCTTATTTTTATATCGATATTTCGCTCCAATTTGTGTAGCTTCTTCAGGATATAATTATAAATTATTATATATTATATTTATAGTTATATGCTGAAGAAGCTACACAAATTGGAGCGAAATATCGATATAAAAATAAATTTCCTAAAAATAAGACCTCAAGCTTGATAAAATAGTCATATTATTTAAAAGAAAAAGGTCAAATAAAACTAACAAATAAATAAATTCATTAAATTAAAAAATAATGTGCCGTTGGTTATTTCTTTGTAACCACACAGTTTTTTCAGGGAAATGGGTTACTGTGAAACTAAATTTTTTTTTAATAATTGCCACTACGATTAGAATAGTAATTTTCTATATTCTGCGAATTGCCGTCAGCAAACAAACTTAGGGCCTCTTCAGCTAAATGCGAATGAAAGCTTCTTTCACATAATTGTATTGAAAACAAAAAGAAATTTTCCTTTAGAAGCTTTCCTTCGCATTTAGCTGAACAGGTCCTTAGTTTTGCGAAATTATTCCTTTAGCCTAAAACCAAATGCTTCTTTATATAAACGAAAGATTAGGTGAAGTTAGGTTAGGTGGCACAGGCTGCCCCAACAAGAAAAACAGATGGAAGCTCTCTGATGATACCTGTACAAGAGAATAATTTAAGAAGGATAGCGATAGAAAGATGTCAAAGAAATGGGAGCCAAAAGAATAAAAGAAGTTTAAAAATAGTAAGAGAAGAAAAAGAATTCGTAGCCAAAAAGCAATTGCTGCCAGAAAGAGTGCCGACCCCTGCAGTTGACAGCGCTTTGTAGGTAGCACTGCCCGAAGAAAAACACGCTTTAATCCTTCAATGCCGAGATAAGGCTGAGAAGGTGTTTCACAGTTTCCTCTTTCTCCTCATATTGACAACTACTACAGTAGTCATTTGAAGGCAGCCCCCTTGTCTTTACCTGATGCTCAAAAACTAATTAAATTTATAAAAATCTCTATTGCATTAAAACCTTTTCTAATGTTGTGCTAGGAAAATTTGAAAATGCTGAGTGGAAAAAGACTGTATTCCACGCAGCGTTTTTAAATTTTTAATACCAAAAAAACGTTGCATCTCCATCGAGTTCAAATGACTATATAGTTGGCTGCATCATCAATTCTGAGCCTATAAATAATGAATTCTTTAAAAACAAAGGAATTTTGGGTGCCAACGAATTTTAGTTCAAACAATTTCTAACAAATTTAGCGAAACGTGTGCTTAAAAGTAAAACTTTAATATAAACTTTTGCAAATATCATCAAATTTCACTCTACGCAAAGAAAAAATGTGGTTGTAAGCAACCATATTTTGTTAGAAACATAGTACGATTAGATTTTTTTTAAATTTTTTAAACACAATTTTCATTAAAAAATTTTTTAATTAAATTATACAAGGTGGCGCAAAAGTAATCCTCCTATCAGAAAATGCTATAAATTTTGCGATTGGCCCCTAATGTCAGTTCCGTTTTGACATTTGTGTAGTAAACACATGCGAAATACACGTTAATAAACAATGTTACGCTACACTGGTCCAGAACGCAGAATATTGGTGACTATTTATTTGACCAATAATCGGTCGGTGATTTTGTCACAACGTGAATTTCGTCGCAGATTTCCTGGCCGTCCAACGCCTACTGGTGAAACACTGCGACGTTTAGTCGCTCGCCTCGAAGTGATTGGCACAACACGAGATGCTGCCAGGCGTGGCAGACCCCGGAGTAGCCGTTCTGCAGAGAATGTTGCTGCTGTAGCCGAGGATGTCATGGAAGCGCCGTCGACATCGACCAGACGACGTGCCACGCAAATGGGTATCAGTCGACGGTCTTTACAGCGAATTTTGGTACAAGATTTGAAGATGTTTCCGTACAAAGTCCAGACGGTGCATCAGCTGTTAGCTGCTGACCGCCAATCGCGTCTAACATACGCTCAAGCCATCCTTAATCACCACCAAGAGGAAGATGATTTTTCATCAAAAATAATCATGAGTGATGAGGCCCATTTCCATCTTAGCGGGTACGTAAATAAGCAAAATTTATGCTTCTGGGGCACTGAAAATCCGCGTGTAACCCACGAAGAGCCATTACACCCGCTCAAAGTCACTGTATGGTGTGCTGTTTTCGCTGGAGGAGTCATCGGACCTTTTTTCTTCGAAGACGTCGCGGGCCAAACGGTTACTGTGAGTTCTTTTTGCCGCAACTTGATGAATTGGGATTGGAAAACATGTGGTTCCAACAGGACGGTGCAACGGCACACACTGCACGTGCGACATGCTGAAGGATGCATTTCCCGGGCGCCTAATCTTCCGTTTTGGCGACTTGCACTGGCCAGCAAGATCGCCTGATTTGACCGCTGCAGACTTCTTTTTCTGGGGCTTTTTGAAGTCGCGGGTTTATGTCAACAAGCCTCAGACTCTTGCAGCTCTTAAAGACAATATCCGTCAAGAATGTGAGGACCTATCGCCGGAAGTTTTGGCCAAAGTGATGGAAAATGCCATAAAAAGGGCTCAAATGACAATCAACTGTGGCGGCGGCCATTTACATGACATCATATTCTCGACTTGATGTAAAAAAATTAAAAGACCAAATAAAAATAATCCACAAGAAGAATCAAAGTTTTTCATTTTTTTTTTTAAATTACAGCCAAAAAACATCGGAAGGTTATTTTTGCGCCACCTTGTATATATATGTTTGATATATTTTTTTTTTAAATAAAGTTTTTAAATTTGTTATGGTGTTATGGATATTCCTAGCCAAATAATTCCTTAAATGGGTCCCCTTTCAGTTTTTGTTTAAGGGGTAATTTAAAGATAAAAAAAAAAAAAAAGTTTTTAAAAAAATTAAATTTTTTTATTCTATTGATTTTTTGTTGTTGTTAATTTTTATTTATTAAATTTTATGGCTGGTTTTATTTTCTTTCCAAATTTATTTGACTCTACCATAATTTTAATTAGGGCATATGCAGTTGAGAAGCCACTCCACCAACCACTTCAGCCACAAAGCTTAGTTGAGTTTGAATAATTAAGTATTTGTTTTATGGTTGTGGAAGAGGCAAAATAGAAAACAACCATATTTTTCTCGTAAGCATTGCTGTTCTGTATTCCACAAGGATTTGAAAAAATGTGGAATTAAATTTTTTTCTTCTTATTAAATTAAAACTTTTATGTTTTGTTTTTTTTAATCTATCAATAATTTCGCACCCAAAATAGAGCAAAAAAAATTTTTTTAAATCTTAAAATGAATCACAGAGTAGTTGTGGGGTGCTGAATTTTTCAATTCCAAATAAAATATTCGGACTCGGAATACAGAACAGCACTGATATTTATGGTTTCAGCTAAAATTTTATCAAAAATAATATGATAAATTCAACCATATCTTTGAACCAGAAACATGTTTATCGTGATCATAATAATAAAAAAAATTGACAGGATTTTATTTAGAAAAATTAAATATTTGACAATATCTTTCTTTTACAATTTTTATAAAACGAATGAATCATAGTTTGTATAAAAAATAATTTATTTATTTATTTTTAATACAGCGCCTACTCTATTTCTGACAGTTCGGTATTTAGGTGCTTCAAATTAACAATAATATTTTTGCAGAGCACAAACTATGTTTTTGTGGTGACCATATTCAATAAATTTTTTTTCTTTGCGTGTGTGTTTTGTCATGCAGCAGCTTTAAAAATGGGGAGTTGTTGTTACTACTTACTTGTCACAATAAGGTCTATCCTGCCATTAGTAATCAGGTGACTTGTTGCACTCCCAGCTCTAATTCTACTACTTATTTGATAAATTTTTAAAGCTTCTTTTTTTTTTCATTTATGACAAAATCACAGCTAGTTCACATATCACTTAATATTTCTGCCACCTTGTATACAAACGAAAGGCCATACTTGAAATGGCTTACAAGCTAACTTCTTAATATATAAAATTCGACCGTACGTGTATTTGACATTGTACTCCTCCGAGTTAATTGAATTTCTGTGTACGCATTTGGGTTACGCCTTGGAAGGTGGCGCTGCCTTCTATATCTTTCTTTTTTATCTACTACCTGTTTTTACCCGGTCTTTAACTCTATGAGTACGATTTCTAAGAGTACGATCGAATATACAAAAATTTTAAGGCAAAACAAGTCAGCTAGTTTTTATTATAAAATATTACACATGATTGTAGTGATGTGTGACTTTCTAGTGTGCTTGTGCAGCCTTTTTTTTGTGCATTTTTTTGTGTTAATTATTTCAATTTTAAATCAGTCAAAGTATTTTTTTTACGTCCAACTCATGCTTTACTTTTAAGACTTTATTAAAAAAAGAAACGTTTACTTTCTTTGGCCCTAGACAAATGTTTGATTAATGAATAATTTCACTTTTTTTTTTGTGGCAGCAGGCAAATGAAAATACGAAAAACAAAGAAACACTTTTAGCTTTTCCGGCGTAGCAAATTAAATTTCACACTTATTTCTTTAACCTTCGCAGACGTCTATCAAAGCGAGTAAAAATGCCATTTACTTTGAGTGGTCAATGAAATTTTACTTTTATTTGAAAACAAAAAAAAAAAAATATTTTCAAACTAAACGAGCAACAATTTTATAACTTTATAATTTTTTGTATTTAATTTTTTTGTTCAAATGTAAGCAGTAATGGATGTGTTGAATGATGCAAGAGTTCAAAAGCTTAACCCCACCACTGGCCAAATGTCTATCACTGGGAATAGTGAAAAAAAAATGGAAAATAAAAAATGATCATGATATTTTGATGGTGAGGTTAGAGCTCTGGTCTGGTGGTGGTAACTAAATGAAAATAATAAACGCATATTAGTAATTATTTGTGTTTGTTACATGCCCATTATGTCTGTTATCTAAGCGTCTTTTTTCCTTGAGAGCTTTTTAATTCAGTTTTTTTTTAAGTTTTTGTTTTTCTATTATTTATTGTTTGGCAAATCTGTAATTGTTTTGAATTTGACTTGTGCTAAGTTTTACGAGTAAGTTTCCTAAAGAAGGCGTGAAGTAAGTACGTTGTAAAAATTATTGTTTTTTAAACAAAAAGTATTTATTTTTTTATTTTATCTATTTGAAGTCGTGTCATGTTTGCAATCATAATGTGAAAAAACGACAACTTTGTTAAAAAAAAACTTTTTTTTAAATCATTTTATTCTTTTTTTTTCCCACTTTCCTAGGCCAAAGTGTGATGATTGTGTTCATTCACTTGACATCAGATTTAATATGTTTGTTTGTTTGTTTGCCTTTTATCAAGATTTTTTTTATATTAAATATAAGGAAAAACCAAAATAAAAATATTGAAATGTGATGTGGTTGGTAAAAATGTTATAAATGATGATGATGTTGATGATGAATTTTGTTTGGCTGGTTGATGAGGATGCTGTTGACGTTTTTCTTATTTAGATGGGCTGTGCTAGTTATTTCAACACAAACAAAATCTGTTAATAATGCATCAGCCAACAAAACACTCCCTAATTTTAATCTGTAATCAACATTTTACCAGCTGTCTAGTATCTAAACTTCGAACTTTAATCTAAAGGGTTCATTGAATAATTAATTTTCACAAATGTAGGAATTGAAGAAAACAATAAAAACAAATTTTGATTAATTGATAATAATGGGTAGATGGGTGTATCAATAAA
Organism: Thelaira solivaga; assembly: GCA_947397855.1. Classification (NCBI taxonomy): domain Eukaryota; kingdom Metazoa; phylum Arthropoda; class Insecta; order Diptera; family Tachinidae; genus Thelaira; species Thelaira solivaga. The sequence goes on along the minus strand of OX377613.1, from coordinate 53,490,446 downwards.
GGGAAATTATTAACATGAATTGATTGAATTTATCCATTTAATTATTTGGATTCTTAAGCTAAGATCCCACTATGTACCGATTTACGGGATGTGTGATGTAAATACTGCACGACAAAGATAGAAATCGTGCTAACAAAAATATCAAAATTTTATTCAAAGAGCCGATAATGTGATCGCTTTTTTAAACAATTCCGGTTGAAAAACTTATGAAAAATATGCTGATTTTTGTTGGTAACCTAAGCGCCGATCAAAGTTAACAATTGTCCCCTAAATACTGCTTGAAAAAAAATAAACAAAAATTAAGAGAGAACTACTAAAATTGATGTCAGTCCAAAATGCTTTAACCACCCCAAGAAGAAAAGAGAAAAATCTACCATTCATTATTTCCCACATGAAATAATTCAAGCTACCAAGCCCTTCACATGCATCTGGTAATATTTTTACATAGATGACAAGGACCGGCAAAATATTGCAGACACTTTTCCACAGTTTGGGCTAGAGAGGGCTGCAAAGCAAAATGGCTTAATATTAAAAACATAATTTTTAAATATTTCCTAGTTTTATTTGACCTTTTTCTTTTAATTATATCCTGAAGAAGCTACACAAATTACAGCCAAATATCGATATAAAAATAAATTTTTTAAAAATAAGACCTCAAGCTTAATAAAATAATCATATTATCATTTTTAAATGTTAAGAAAAAAATGAAAACAAAATCTGGGCAGGGAGCGGGAACTATAATACAAAATAGGCCATTTTGTATGGCTATGCAAATTTTTTTTCAGTGTTAACCCTTGACAACGCAGCTGTTTTGCAAAAATCATTATTTGTTTCAAGTAGCCACTCGCTGCTTCTCTTTTTCAGTGTTTTTATTTTTTATTAATTGTTTCTTTTTTTACTAGAGCATTTCAATGCTCTTTTGACCGAAAAGTATGCAGGGTTACTCTGTATTGTGATGAGAGAAAAAATGGTACGCAATCGAATTTTTAATGAGTAAGTGCATGTCAACGTCGTTTTAGCGAATAGCAAACACAAAATATTAAGCTTTCGCATTGCAACTGATTTTGTATCGCAATACAGAGTAGCCGTCAGTACTTTTAAAATTTAAAAATTGAAAATTTTTTGGAGAAATTGAGAGAAATGTAACAATAAAGCACGATAGTGTGAACGTTTAGTACCGATTACTGTAGTGTTTTTGTTATGGCCGATATGAAGCGCAAAATATTGCCACAATGTGCGACGATAAGGTGAATACTCAAAAATAATAGGCCTGATTATTAGTGTCGTTGTTATGACGAAAATAGTGATAGGTGGCAACGCCGGCCATATAATTTACATTTGCTTGTCGTAAATTAGACTACGACAACGACATTGGTAATAAGCCTAATAAGTCCTACCGATCTGGAAGGATAAAAATCGGTACACATTGTGCTATATGCACCGATAGTGGAGTCCTACTTTTAAGTTATTATCATGTCAGAATTATACAAGGTAATGACGGTAGAATAGCGTACATCCATCCCCTTTTACCTTTGGTAAATATAAAAATTTGCTTGGCCGCTGATATTTTTATACCCATACATACATAGAAAATGTAAGTGTATGAGTGCAACGTTGTTTTGCCTTCAAATTTTATTTATATTGAAAAATATATAAAAAAAACGGTTATGCCGTTCTGTGATTTGAGATAAATTTAAAAAGTGGGCGTGGTCAATTTTTATTTTCATTAAAACTTTAGCCAAATTCGTTAAACCATTCTCCGTTTTGAGATACATTTAAAAAGTGGGCATAGTAATCGGCGTGGTATATTCTAAATTTCATACAAATTTAAGTTGTGTTTTGATGGATATACGAGTACACAATTTTTGTATATTTGGTCATCTTACTCTAAGAAAGCTTATTCATGGAGTAAAGGATCGTACAGGACCGGGTAAAAATAGGTAGTAGATAAATAAGCCAGATACCGACTGCAGCACCACCACCAAGGAATACACAGAAATTCAATTAAATCCGTACAACCGTTTAGAAGGAGTAGAATATCAAACACACGTACAGTCGAATTTTATACATTAAGATTTGTTTGACACATAAGAGAAAAGAGATGCCTGTTGTTTTTGCATTTTAATGTTTGTTGTAAATTTGTCATTACTTGGTATAATTCTGCCATGTTTATTATTGTAATAAATTTTTTTTTTTCTAAAAAAGGACCCCCTTTCCAATTAATATCGAAAGAAGTTAATAGAAATTTTCCCTTTGTTTTTAAAAAATAATTTAGAAAATGATTCAATATTGAATTTGGCTTCCTTCTGTTTTTTGTATCCCTATAATGCGCTTATTACATTTAAATGTAATATTTTCTTCACAATCAGTTCAACAGAAACTCCACTGTACACACTAATTAAATTAGCAAAAAAAAAAAAAAAAAGACAATTTCTATTTATAAAGAATTAAACTAAAACTGATTACATTTTCTTTAAACAATGTTGAGGTCAATTAATCAATTTTTTGCAGCTCCTATTCTTATTTCAAGTTGCGCAAAAAGAGTCTTCAGTTTGTACCTATTTAAAAATGTAATTTGAATTGTATTTAGAAAAGCAAATAAAAAAAAAAAGAATACAAATTCTTTTGAAAAAAACCTAGAACCAGCCAACTAAACACAATTCTTGAAAAAAGAAAAATTAGTTCTAATTTTTTCTAAAAACACACAGAGGCGGCCAGGCCAGGCCGGCCGTATTCGTCATGATGAATGAGTCAACGAACCTCACAAGAGTACAGCAGACCTTCTACTTTTGCCTTGCCTTGTACAGTTTATATTCGTGTATTTCTTTTTGTCTTCTTGCACATTAAAACAGCCTCCTTTTTATTTACATATTTTTTTTTCTTTTCTTTATTTTTAATTTTAATTTACAGCCAACTTAGAAATTCTAAATACAAGTGTTTGCTGCTCTTTTTCCATCTATTGCGTGGCATACGCACGCAATTTTATTTGTGAATTAAAAATAAGAAATGAACACACAAAAATCTAAGACACTCTACTTTACGAAAATGATGTGAAATTTAAAAAGCATTTGCTAACATTTGCCAAGCATTTTGGGCAGCAAATATGCTCTCTTGCTTTTATTGTATTTTTGTTTTCTTATAAAGTGAAATGGGGAAAAAAATTGATATAGAGCTTTTTAAAAATAGACAGATCATTAAGTAGGTATGAAATAATTTTACAGTGATTTTTTTCTTTGCAGGAAATATTTCAACGTAAAGCTAAAGAAAATAAAGAAAATTTATGTTTATATTTCATGTAAGCACATACGTGTGTGTGTGTGTATCGTCAGCATAAATTGAGAACAACATTTGTTATTCATCTCTTAAATCAGGGGCCTAATTCTATTAGACGTCATAGAAATTGTTTTCGTATCTGATAAAATTGCGATAGTGCAAGATTTGCTTATGCTGATAGTCGATACAAAACGAATCGAATTAAAGCTGCAGTGTTGAAGAGAATTGTTAATAATATAAAAAAATTTAGGATGTAAAAAAGTACAAATCAAACTAAAGAAAACAATTTTACTCATTAAAAAATGGGTGCTCTTTTGAGTCGGATGAAAATGTCCGAAAAAGAAGTAACACCAGTCTTGAATTCAAATGCTTAATGACCTTATTACGGTTTACAGCTTAACTCTACTTTAGTTGAATTTTTTAAATTTAAACAACACAAATCCGTGAAGCTTCTTGTCTTGTCTGCAGAAAACACCCAAGGTCTAGGCAGCGATCGCAACTGCGATCCCCAGATTGATAGTGATTAAGTACGCTACCTACTAGTCTACGGGGCACCTAAACCATTTTGTGTTATTATCAAACACAACTTCGTGTTTGTGCGGTTGGCAAAGGCCAACTCATCAATAGCAATTGTTTCGATATCAAGTCAAGTGAGTTGAGTTTAAAACCATAAGTTCTCTTTTTCCATTCTTAGTTTAAAAATTTTAACTCTCAATATGTTTTACTGACTTTTTTGTACAGGAAAAAACCTTAATTGTTTCATGTGTACAAATTCATATGAATTCATTCTGATTTCATGCATTTACGTTAAAGCTAATACATACTGAAATGGAAATAATTCAGTAGTTAAAATGAATTAAGGCTGCTAAGGCAAATTAATGCCCCTATTATGGTTCACAACTCAACTCTATTTTAGTTGTAGTTTTAATATTACAACCTGTTTGTGTTATTCTTGATTACAACTCTGTGTTCATGCAGTTGAGAAAACCCATACAGAAATGACAACTCATTAAAAGCAATGGTTTCAATTAAAACTCAACTGAGTTAAATTGTCTGCCATAAAAGGGGCAATACGCTATCATCTGTCTCTATTAGATAATACCATTTTAGCGACGAGACGCCAGTGATCATATCAAAATAATTTTACTATATTGAAAGATTTTTGGGTAAATAGAAGGAAGTTTCATAAATTTAATCAAAGTACAAGGTAGGCTAAAAGAAGTCATCCAATGTTGTTTGGCTCTCATTTTTTTTTTTCTAAAGGAAAATGAAATGTTTGCCGTTGCTCCGTCCTGTTGGAACCACATGTCCTCCAGTCCTAGTTCGTTCAATTGCGGCAGAAAAAACTTGGTTAACAAGACCCTATAGCGCGCACCGTCCACTGTTGTCGTTTGACCAGCCCGATAACTCCTTCAGTGTGAACAGCGCACCATGCAGTCACTTTGAGCGGGTTTAATGGCTCCTCGTGCATCACTCGTGGATTTTCGATGCCCCAGAAGCGATTGTTTTGCTTGTGGAAATGAGCCTCGTCGCTCATTATGATTTTCCGCGTTCTTGGGGAGTGTATCGCTCCATGGCTTGTTCACTTGTATTCTACATCTGTCTAGTTCACAAATATTGGGCGCCATTTGCAAAAATAAGAGCATTTTCCAATAGGATGATTTCTTTTAGCCCACCTTGTAAATGTATCCAATTAAGGCCGTTTCTATAGAGTCGGGTAACCTCTTTCTTCACATACTCGTAATTAATTTAAAAATTTGGGCGAACACACGCAAAGAAAAAATATGGTTGAGGCAACAATATTCTGGTGGAAACATAGTATGGTTAGATTTATGATTGCTTCTAACCATATATATTTTTAAATCAAAGATATTAAAAATAGCTTTCAACTGCAGATGTTGCGGTTCAACCCCCGGTCAAGGCAAGAAATTTTTTTTTAATTTTTTTTTAATGCGTACATATTTTAATATGATTTAAAAAAAAATTTTAATTTAAATTTTTTGTATAAATAAACTTGTTTTTATTCCCTTGATTTTTCTTTTTTATCAATTTGTATTTATTACATAATACATCAGGTTTAAACTTATTTTTTTAAATTTTAGCTGACTCTACCAGGGCTCGAACTTACGAACACTTACTTAAGAAGCATTAACTCGCCATTCAACCACTTCAGCCACAGAGCTCAGTTGAGTTTGAACGTTTAAGTTTTTGTTTTATACTCACTTTATTTATATGGTGGCGGAAGAGACAAAATAGAAAGCAGTTTACATTCAACCATATTTTTATCATTATTATGTTTACTATAAACATATTTATGATTTCAAGTAAAATTTTATTAAACATAAGATGATAATTATATGGTTGATCTAAGACAGTAAACATAATATGGTTAAAAATAACTAAAAACATGTTTATCGTGATCAGAACAATGTGTAGATCCTTCAAATTAATAATAATATTTTTGTGAAGAACACACTTTGTTTGAGGTGACCATATTCAACCATCTTTTTTCTTTGCGTGCACGCCTAAATTCTTCAGCAGACTAAACAAATTACACGAGCTTGTATAGATTCTTTACAAAGCTCCGCAAGTTAGTTTTTTATGTTATAAATACTGAGTGTCGTAGTCGGACTCACGACTAGTCCATATAAAATATATGGCCGGCGTTACCATATATCACTGTTTTTGTCATGACACCTACACTCTTAATCAGGCCTATTAATGTTAATGAGTTAAATATCATTCACTCGCTTATCCCTAACTGACTCATATGAAAGTTATTGTTCAAGCTGTCTGGGTTTCTCATAATTTTTTTTTCTCGAGTGTATATTTTACAAAATAAATTTTAATAACTACAATTAAACTATAATTTCTCTAACAACGACTCGCGATAAAATAAAATTTTATTAACTTTGACCTTTTGCACAATAAAAAAAAAAAAAAACTTCTCGCCTCGCCATATTTTACCAATAACAATCATAATTTTAAGCAATTATTTTATTATAATATTTTGTATTCTTAACCAAGAAAGAAAACCAGCAAACAAGAGAAACATAATAAGATAATTGCAGCAATATTCTTTTTTTTTTTTTTCTGTAAATAATGATGCTGTAATACCGCCATCGTCATCCATCTGTACACGCAATAATTGTAGGCACTCAGACAAAAAGGCTGTGAGACTGACTGAAGAGACTATGCGTGTATCGTAATCTATAATGACGACCACAACCAACAACACTAAAGCTTTTTTTTAAGCAGTTGTAAATGCCTGTAATGATTTCAAATAGAAAAAAGTTTCAGTTTGGCTGTAAATGATGATGATGCTTAAGCGATTCTGCATAACCAAACATGTGGGTTGAGCCTTGTTTAGTCTGCATAATTTCATCTGTAATTGAGGAAAAAATAAATAAACATAGAAATAAATTTATATACTAGAATACAGGGTGCATATGTAATTTCTAAATTGGATTTTGGGATATAATTTGTAATATTTTACATAAAATCAAATTTTTAATATTCTTTTTGTAAAATAAATTTAATATTTTTTGTTTAATAAGAGAAATTCCAATTCCTTCTTTTTTATGGCATCAATTTCTGCTACTCAAAGAAAAGAAAAAACACTTTTAAGCATTTATTAATATCATAAACAAAATGTTAATGGAAAATGTTCATCAACATAATTTTATTGTTTGTTGCTGTTCACTTTTTACTTCTAAATTTTCTCTTGAAGTTCGTTCCACTTTCTATCGTTTAAAGTTTTTTCTATTTTTTTTTTAAATAAAACTTTTTAGACGTGCCGCCATTCCGTAAATTTTCAATACTTTTACATTGAGATTATTTCTTTTATTTCTTGAATTTAATGTAAATTTCATTGTTATTGTTTTTTTTAACACAAATAAAAGAAAAGCGTCGTCTCTTTTTCTATTTCAAACCATCAGCATCAGCATCATCATTTTGTATGCATTAATTTTCACTTCTTGCCACAACATGAGCAGTAGCATTTGCAATAATAAAATAAAATAAAATAAAAGTAGAAAAAAAGCTAATTCCACATATTTTTGTTATTTGTTTCAGGTGTTATACCATGAAATAGTATCACACGCTCGAGTAGTAAGTGCTTGTATTAGAGCTGCATCTGAAAAGGAACAAAAGCAGCAAAAACAAAATCAACAACAACTACAGCACGATTCATATAATATAGATGCCAGTTTAATTGCGGAACAAACTAATTCCTCACTTTCATCAACAGACGATACAACCACCAACACAAACACCGACATCAACACCACCACCACCACCATCACTAATGATACCAGCTCTGCAAGTGCATATTCAGCAGCATCATCATCAACGGCAACAACTTCAGGTGTTGTATGCTCAAAAGGCATTACATTATTTGATCAGCAAATTAGTCCTAATTCAACTGCAGCTGCTGCAGCAACAATAACAACATTAGCATCAGGTCAGACGTCTAAAAAATCGGATAATAACAGCTTAGAACGCTTACAAAACCGCTACCATTTGTTGTACCTAAAAGCTTTCGAAGTTCAATTGTGGCTTGATGGTTTGCTGCGCAAGAAAAGTTCATCTGTAGTAAGTCAACTCAAAAATATTTTATTTAATTTCTTGTTGAAAATACTCGTAAAAGAAATTATCCGATTGAAATCAATTGAAATAAAATTTTTTTGTATTTTAATTTCGTTTATGAATTTAGAAGTCTTATAAATCTTTTAATTAATAATTAACAAAAATTAAATTTTGATACAGTCATGGCTCGTTTAATACTCATATTGCGTTACTGAAAATTGAGCCTTAAAAGAGGTACTATTTACACTAAAATATAGGATTACGTTTCTAACTAAGATACTTCGGACTATCGTTCACCGGTCTCAATTCGCTTAAGGTACTGACTCACTATCCTACTTAGTCGTACGATCTGTCTAAAAACGCATGTGTGCTAAAAAAGTATGATAGTGTGTATTGAACAAGCAGACTTTTTGACAGGTCTGTCCGATTTTTTAATGTTATGAAAATTTTCATAAAATAAATTTTATCTGTGCGATCAGAGTTGCATTTTCTATGTGCAAGCCAGAAAAATATCAACAATACCAAGCTTGTGTTTGGTTTATACAAACTTTTAGGTTATTTTTCATTGTAAAAAAGATATTTTGCGGCAAAGAAGAAACTGAAAACTTTTAAAAGTATTAAGCTGAGTAAACATATGGTTTTGCATCTTTTTTTGTAGAATAGTGTGGCATAAAGTTCGTTATTTTAAAGCGATTTCTTCAAGTAGGACAGAATTCTGTCACACATTATTTTGACATAATCGTACGATCGTGTAGGATAGTCAGTCAGTACCTTTAATAATATTAAATTTCAGTTTCATCTCCAACTTTTTCGAGATTGCTTAGCAACATGTGTCAATTGATTTTTTTATTATGTCACAAGAAAACCAAAGCGAACGAAAGCAAAAGCAAAATTTGTATTAAAAGCAAAAACAATATACGAAAATTTGTTTTTGTTTTCAATACAAATGTGCTTTGCTTTCGTTCGCTTAGGCTTTCTTGTGATATCGCTTTATTAAACCATGTCAGTTTTTCGAATGAAAAATTTCATATTTTGGCACTCATTCCCCGAATTCTTTTCAAAAACAAAGATCCTTAATCATAGTCACAAAACAGTATGCTTTTATTAAGAGTTGACTTTTATTAATAAGAATTTCATGAATTTTAAATCGTTTTGAAAAACATACCGACTTTAGTGTCACTATGATTGTGGGCCAAGGATTCCAAAAACTGTAAATTAAGTTTTATCAATTTTCATATGAAATTAGAAAAAGAAAACCTTTTAAAAAATTTTATAAAGTTAAAATAACTTTTTTTTTTTTCAAAAATTCAAATGAACGCTAAAGGAAGTAGCGTTATAAGAAGCTTGAGAAACGTCCACTAAAAGTAATTTTTATGCTTAATTTATTTTTTTTTTTTTTTTGTTTTGACCATGAATATTTTTCTGAACAGTTTTGGCACACTTGATAGGAAACCTATATTTTTATTTGATATTTACTTGTAATAAACACCACCTTCCAACTTCAACAAAAATAATCAAAACGTTTGCTGTCAAAATAAAAATAAAATTTTTTTCTTTTTTTTAAGATTAAAGCTGCATGCTGTGTTATAGGGGGACACTGTATGCAACATGTTTCGTTTGTTTGTTGTTGTTCGTCTTATGTTTCTTTACAATTTAGTTCAATGTCTCTCAACTTTATTGTTGTCAACTATTTGGTGTGGAAAACGAAAAAATAAAATAAAATACTGAATAAGTGAGTGTTAATCTGTTTGTCTACTTTTTTTTTTATCGGTAGTTGCTTCCTCTTGATATTTATTTTCTTTAGAAAATAAATTGAATTTAGTTCGTTTTTTCTTTCTTATTGTAGCATGATGTTTCAAGTTCAAGTTTGTTATTTATCTCCCTACATGTCGATTGTGTGTGCTCACGTCTGTCTGTCTTTTTTTATTCATGAGTATTAGTTTTCTTTTTCTTAAAAGAAAAGTTTTTTTTTTTTTTAATTTTCAAGAGCTTTTTTTTTCTTTTGATTACTTTTTAACTGTGATTGCGTAAAGTTTGCGTTGCCAAAAGTTTTATTAAAAGAAAAACTGAATTCATACATACATCGTTGCTGTCTTTAATTTAAAATATTTCCTTCCATCCAAAAAAAAAAAAAAAAAGGAATTAAATTTTTGCCTTATGAAAAAACTGTTTTTTTAAAGTAATATTAATATTGCAAAAAATAATGGGTTCAGAAACTTATACGAAACGAATTTTACGAAAAATATTTTTATGAATATTTGAAGCCTCTAACTTCAGATGAATGTATGACAGCACTTAGAGTAAAGCGATGATGACTGCTGAACATCTAGTTGACGAATGTGGCAATCAAGCGAGGAGAATGGGTTTTGCCATTCAATGACTTAAAGTAGTCAGGACGAAGAGGAACACAGTGCTTTGCTCGGCACTGGAGCACTATTGTGAGAGCTTTACTGTAAAAGTTGGCACATTATCTAGCTTCGTTAGAGGTAGCAATTGGTTTAAGTGACGGATAATTTTTTTTTTCTTATACTTCCTATTTCTTTGACATTTTGCCATCGATATCATTTCCCTCACAAATAGATTACAATTGAAGGCCCAACTGAGGCCTTTCTGGTTTCCTTATTATAGGCCTGTTCAGCTAAATGCGAACGAAAAGTTCGTTCGAATAATTGTACTGAAAACAAAAACAAATTTTCGTGTAGTATTTTTGTTTTCAATACAATTATTCGAACGAAGCTTTCGTTCGCATTTAGCTGAACAGGCGCCTTGTGTAACCAAACCTAACCTAAGCCTCTCTCACTCTTCAACCCTTAACCCATTTTAGTTCTTCTTTAAATGACGGTCTGAAATGTTCAATTATTTGAAGAGTTAGAGGGTTAAAATGTTCCACAAAACTATTATCGGTTGTGATAACTAAATTTGTTTAAAATCAAAAATTCAGTTGTGATAAGCAAATATTTTAATCAGTCTCCCAGCTTGAAATATTTTTAACAGAATTAATTTTTAGGCTGTATAATCGAATTATGGTTGCTGCAACCTAAAAATTTGGTTATCACAAATGAATTTTTGATAGGAAACAAATTTACTTCTCACAACCGAAGTTCTTTTCTGTGTGTAGCGCTTTACATAAATCTACTAAACATTTTATGTACCAAAAATGGAAGATTCACATGATTGGTTACCTAAGATACACAATGAAAATTTGAAAAAAAAGGAAAACTTTAAATAACAATTTGACATAAGGCCAGACAAAGCTTTTAAACACAGAAAACAACTTCGGTTGTGAGAACTAAATTTGTTGCCAATCAAAAGTTCTGTTGTGATAGTAGAATTTTTTTTTAATTATGAAAACAGAAAATTGGTGTTACAGCTAGAAATATTTTTAAGAGAACTAAATTTTGGACTGTTTTATTGAATTCTGGTGCTTACAACTAAAAAATGTGGTTTCCACAACTGCACTTTTGATTGAAATGAAATTTAATTCTCAAAAGCGAAGTTGTTTCTTTTTTTTTTTTGTGGTCTCCTTAACCAAAATCGGTTTTCAAAATCTTTTAATTTTGTGATACATCTAAATCTAGTTTGTCGTAGTCCCAAGTCAATAAGAAATTTTTTGAAATATTTTTAATTTCATAGAATTAAAATTTAATAAAAACCAAAAACGTTATAACAAAGTTCTTGCCGTTTATAAAAATGTCTGGAAAAGAATGTAAAACAAAATTTTCAAATTTTAAATTTGAATTTGAATTTTTCTTTAAACTGCAAATATTTTCCAAGAATATTTTTTTTTATCTCATTGTACTCACACTGCTGTGCATGCAAACTTAGTTGATGGTAAATGTGGGGGCATCATGCATCCAATTGTGTGTAGATTTAAATGCAACATTTTAGTAGTTTATGCATAAAAGAAAAAAATTTCATTTGTGATTTATGAACCCTAAACGTTTATGAACAAGCAACCCAAAAAGAAATTATGTTTACGAGTATGTGTTTCATCAATAAATAAACACAGCAAATGGCAACCAACATTAGAAACGGAATAGAGAGAAAAGAAAAAGTTGCAAAACAAATTTTTTTTTTTTAAGGAAAGAGTTACAACCAAACTTTACCGAAAATAATATTTACAACATTTAACAGCACTCAACAACACAGCATAACAGTGCAGCAACAACAAACAGCTGACAGAGATAGACAGACAGACAAAACTAAAATTGATGTTAATCTGTACATGTAACTCACATGTTACATGTGTCCAAAAAATTGTTCATTCATTTGTTTGTTGTTGTTTATTCTTCATTAGTCTTTGTTGTTTGTTTGTTGGGTCGCATGTGAGTGTTGTATGCAACAAAGATATAAATCCAAGGAGGCATTTATTGTAACATGCCTAGTCAAATAGTGGTCATTGTTGCACTTTCAACAGTGGTCACTTTAATTGAGATTTCATTTATTTTAATTTCTTTTTTCCACTCTCTCTCTCTCTCTCTCTCTCTCTCTGTCGGTATTTCGATAAAGACATAAATAAGAACTTAAGGCTTGACTTAAATTTTAATTTGTTGCAGGAATTGTAGCAAATTTAAATCGTTGAATTTTGTTTTTTTGTTTTTAAAAAGTTGTGAGTTACATGCAAGCTTAACAACTAGATATTTTTAGGCTTCATGCACATTTTGAAACTTTTGATTTTTATATTGAAGGAAAGAGGTATGAAGAATATATGCTTGTCAATCCATAAAATAAATTTTTTTTTAGTATTCGTTAATTGAATTAAAATTTACTGTTCCCTGGAAATGTTCTTTAAAACTTTTTCCAGTAGATTTTATTACCAGATTCCACTGTCCCTTTCTTAAGAATTTTTATTTTTTTTTTTAATTGTCAATAAAATTTTATTTATTGGTTTTTCTGTATTTTAAAATGGCCAACTAAAATCAACAACCACAACAAATTTAAATGGCAACAAAATAACACAGAAACTAAATTTAAAACAGAGAAAAAGTACCCAAATTTATGATGTACAAAATCACATAAAAGTTTACAATGAACACAAACCGAACAGATAAAAAAAAAACTTAAACATCACACCAGCACATGTGGCACAAAAGAAACAATATTGAACTGTTTTGTTTTTAAATAGATTTCACAGAAAGAAAGACGAAAAAAAAAAACAAAAAACATAAACATAAATTTAACTTAAACTTTTACTTTCAAAACTGCACTGTTTCTTTTCCAGAAAATAAGAAAAGAAACCTAAAAAAATTAAGCCAATGAGTTTAAAAATTTACATTTGAACGCTGATTTTTCTATTTATTTAACCTTTTTTTACTCTCTTTGTTAAAAGGGTGATTCATTTAAAGGTATTCGCATGGACAATGCACTTCAGACGAATAATTTTGTATTCGAGTATTGTTTAAACGACATTCTTTATGGCTTCGTTAGAAGCAGCGGCTGTTTTCGGTGACGAACTCTCTTACTTTCTTTCTCCACCTGTCTTCTCTATCTTCTTTCCTTTCTCTTCACTCTTTAATTACTATCCTTTCTCTTCTTCATTTTCCTCTATACAGGTATCACAAAGGGACCACTTCAGAGGATCCAAGTGAGCCCAACTTCTGTTTTTCCTATTGTTCAAACGACAAAACGACATATTGACCAGAGAACTGCAAAATGCCATTTTTAGTTGGTTGTGCATGATTGAAAATTTTTATGTATCAATAAAAGCACACAGACGAACAATTTAAGTAAAAATCGTGCACATTTGATTACATTATGTTGGAGGCACCATTGAATTTTTATGCTGTTCGACTCGATTCAATCTAAAAAATTTCAGGCATTAGCATACATGTGCCTTGATTAAAACATTCAATAATACAAAGCCGTTTTAATACAAATATTTACACACAAACAAAATACCAGGGTAAGGAAGAAATTATGCTCGCGAGCACGGGTAGTGCTTACGAGCACAAAATAATGCTCATGCTCGCGAGCATAATAATAAAACTCAGAGAATTATAATAAAACTCATTTTTACTCGCAATATTATACTCACTAGAATTGTGCTCGTCTCCGAGTACTCTCCTTACTCTGAAAAATACCACCTCTATTTAACTGGACAGTAATTTACTCAAACTTGTGTGATAGTTGATTTAATGCCCTTTTGCATATTTGTATTTTTGAATGTTTGCATTTTACTTTTGAAATTCAATCGTGTCGAACAGCACAAAAAACCAATCAGTCTTTAATCGTGCCTCGAACATGATTTAATCAAATGCTGTGCACGATTTTTTGTGCTTTAAATAAATCGAAACGGAAGGCCGTCAGACAGGTAAACCAACCAAATCGCATACACCGGTTTCAGCTCTGTAATACCGACCCAATCATTCCAAAGATTTAGTTTTTTTTTAATGTTGTAACAATTTTTATGTGCAAGCTTTAGTTCTGTTTAGGAAAACAAACATTTCATTTAAGCAACTCGTAGTAAAACACCCTTTAGTTGTGTTTATTTGTTTTTTTTTTTCATTTTTAATGTTGCAAGTTGTTAAACACGTAGTAAATTTTAATGTCTGGCGGCCAATAAACATAAAAATCGAGGGCCTAAATGTTTATTCAATACATTATCTATGGCTACGAGTACTTTACAATGATACGGCATTACGGAAATTGTTTTTGTGTCTGTGTTTTTAGAAAAATAGTAGTCCGTAAAATTTTCAAAAAGTGACATTTAAAATGTGTCATGTTTTTATCAATGTCCAATTTTTTTTTTCATTTCTCTTAATCTCGGCCTTTAACTGTAACTGTAACAGTTGACTGCAGTTATTCATTTTCCTATTGCGTCTTTTTTCATTTCAATCACTCTGTCTCTCTCTTTGCTCCTGTTGCACATAATTAACGATTCTTCAAAGTGCCTGTTTAGCAGTTGATTTGATAAATTAAAATTAAATTGAAAGAAAATCATTTAAATTTTCTTTTTCTGTTTTTTTTTTTTTTTAATTGACATTTTACTGAATCCTAAAAAAATCAAATACATAATTTAATTTCATTTATTATTAAAAAAAAAACAATTGTTTCAAGTTGGGATTTTGTTTTTTTTTTTTTTTATTTATTTCTCGCGACTGCAGCTGGTTTGCTTGTTGTTTTGTAATTAAAATGATTTACAACCAAATCAAATGGACATAATTTGACAGTTTATTTTTATTCATTTCAAACCATAAATAAAACGTTTTCCATAAAAGGTTATGTAAACAAGAGTAAAAGGCTTATGTGGTTTTCAATGTAAAAGAGTAAAGTAATTAGTTTTAAAGAAAGCATTACAAAAATAAGCTTTTTAGAAGCCCACCGCTTATGTGCTTGGCCTGATTAAGCATAAACCTCAGTTAATCACTCATGCTTGTATGATTTTTCTTGGTACATCTAAACAAAAATAATATAAAAAAAATAAAGTTACGAAAAGTCGTTTTTTACCCGCAACTCCAAATTTTTTGGGTGTTTGGCAAATTCCAAAAAACAACTTGACAGCACCTATCAAAAAAGATATATCACTTCCAGGTATTTAGACTTCATTCTTATTTTGTTTCACTGTGTAATAAAAGAACTAATTATGAGTGTCATTGTTGTAACAACAACAGTAATGGGAACGTCGTTCATATCGGTCGTAGCTTCGCCTCTGACAACGACTCTCATAATATTAAAAATAAATTAATTCTCCATTTTTAATAATCGAAATAAATGTTTATCCTAAATAGACAAAAAAAAAAAAAAAAAAACAAGTCATATTGGCTCATGTCAAGTTGGAAGTAGAAAAATATTAATAGTTCAGATTGTAACTTTTTTCTTCTATAAAAGGTAAAGCTTTCGAAAAAGGGGAGTAGGGTTTTTATACGGTATTGAGAGTTTGATGTGTATGAATATTTAGAGTAGAATTTTTTGTTACTGACTTTATTAAAAGTACCGACAGTCTCTTTTCATAATTGCCAAAAAAAAAAATCAACTAAACTGTTGGAAATTGTTAAAAAATTAACATATAATTTTGTCATAAATTTTACTTAAAGTATACGCCAATTTTTTTGGGTTATCACACTACACAATATCGAACAACTTTTATGAAAATTTTCTAATTATTTCATTCAAGAACGCCAGAATTTCCAGTAATTTCATTCGATATCGAATGCGATGATTTGAAACCGGACGAATGTGTGTTTTTTTAATTAAATTAATTAAAAATATCAAATAAAAATAAAATAACATTACGTGGCTTGTCCACTTACACACAATTTAAATTTAAAGTAGTTTATTTACTCAATATAGAGATCCTGAGGCATCCGAAAAAGTTTTCAGGTACTTTAGTTTTAGGATAATTTGGAAAGTGAGGAAGCTTTAAAGTTTCTGAAAGGATGTTAGGCTTCTTCCTGCATAATAGTACATATTTTTCTTCGGGTAGTTTATAGTAAATTGTGAAACAATAATTTTACAACATAAAAAGAGATTATTTATAATATTATAAAAATAAGGGGATCCGTAATAATAGTCACATTGTATTAAAAGCTTTTGTTCATAAAAATTTATAAATTTTTAATCGTTTTCAAAAAAATAATAACTATAATTATTGGTCATATTTTTTAATTGTTTGTATAAATTTATTTCTAAAATTATAATTATTTGGATACTAACAGGCTAAATGTTAAAATTTTGTGTGAGCCAAGAAAGCGGCCTAAATAAAAAAATGTGAAAGTGGCCACTTCCCCATAATTAAATTTTTTTCATGAATTTTTTTAAAAATCTTTAATTTAATTTCTTGTTAATTTTTCTTATATTATTTTTTTTTTTTTATAATATTTTTTTCCCTTTTTTTTTTTTTTTTTTTTTTTAATTTACAAAATTTTTTCAAAACGTTTGTAACTCAATAAAACTCTAGAGCCCATAATCGTAATTACAAAAAAGTTGTTTTTTTTAAGTCCACAAATTTTTTATAAACAAAAGTAAGCTTTTAATAAAAGCTGTAAACTCTTAATGGGACACGCTATAATTGTGTGCAAAATATTTTGCACACTGTGAAGGCATATACATTTTCTTGGCACTAGTTTCGAAATTGGCAATTTCAGATTAGATTTTCAATATGTTTGTGATTCATTAAAAATCAAGCATTTTTTCTAATGAAAACATTTCATAACAATAAAAATATGCTTACCTGAAGATAAATTTGCTATCTTGAATGTGTAATCGCCCAGCAAAATAACTGATGATGACAAAAAGACTTTAGGTGGCGGTGACAATAAAAGTTTATTTAGTTGACATTTTTTTTTTCTTCTCTTTCTCTCTCTCGATCGTAGTGTTTTGAATTTTTTTCTGTGGCTGCTTTAATGATTATAAAAATGACTCTAGAGTTTAGTTATGATGGTAATCTGGCTGATAATGTTGATGATGATGTCGTTGTTGTCGACAATGTTGGGTTTGTCAAGTGCTAAAAATTCGTTTTTTTAATGTTTATTTCCAACAATCATACAGCCAACTAAACTAAGCGTCATATTCTATTGTTGCCTTAATAAGTAGCAAATTTTTTTTTTATATATTAAACAGCATTTTATTTAATAAGAGGAGGTAGTCGTTACTATGTATGTATGCCACTGCCTGGAAAAAAAGTGATAAAAATAAAAAATCTCCCAACAGACGATGAGTTGTTGACTCAACTTTAGCAACAGACAGACAGTTAGACATTCAGTTAAAACAAGGTGCAACTTGTTTTTTAATGACATTTTGAAAAATGTGAGTTTTGAAAGAGTTACGAAAATTATGAGTATATTTATTACGTTACTTTTTTATATTACTATTATTTTCTGATTATTACGACTTACAATTGTATTTGCCACTTATGTGGTACGAGCGAATGAATATGTATGTTGTCTATCTGATTAGTTTGCTAGTGTCTTATGCTTATTATAAGTTTATTTGTTAAATAACTCGAAAATTAATGGTCGCTACTTAAATGTAGGAAAGAAAAATTATTCATTAATGCTAAATTAGTTGTGTTTGTTAGAAAGAAGCAGTTAGGAAATGGAGTGTATGTGTGTTAAAGAGGTTAATGGTAAAAATTAAAGAATAAGGTGTGAATTTAAAAATTATAAATTTGAATCGATCGTAATAACTTTAAAAGGAAATTTCGATTGATTTGCCGTAGAATAGAAAATTATAAAAATAATTTTTTTTAGAAAAAAAAAAACTTTTAAATCATTTAAAAAAAAGCATTTGCTTTATAAGTAGACTTATGCTCCGTAGTTCATATTAGTGAGCGCTCTACTTAGTTCAAAAAGAATAGTTCGTTCATTTAGTTCATTTGATCTTTTGTATCTTTATCACTTAGACTTTTTATAGTCATTGAACGTTCTTTATTTATGTAAAATGATATCGAAAAGATTTTTTTAAGAAAATAGAAAGCAAAACAACAAAACAAAATTCGAAAAAATTTTGAAATTAAGTTTTCGATTTCTTTTTTATAATGTAATTCAAAAAGTACTTTAGTCACTATGGCTGAAAAAAAACTTAAGGTTTAATTTTAAAATAGCTTAAAATTGCCTTTTTAACATGACTTTTTTTAATTTATTTGTTTTAAATACCATTTTTGTAAAAGAAAATAATTGGCAATTTTCGTTCCTTCGTCTTTGTTTTCGTTTATATTTAGTTCGTTCGTTCATTTATAAGTCGTTCATTGAAAATAAAGAGCAAGGAAATGAACTATATTAACTTAAAACACGGACTAATTCGTTCAGTTCAAATAAGTGAATAGTTCGTTCGTGTACTACCTAAGACAATTTTCTTTTTTTTTTATCTTTAAGCAAAACTGAAAGGGGACCTCTTTAAGACTATTAATAAGCGCTTATAAAAACAAATTTCCCATAGAAGATGTGCTTATTAAGCCCTTATTAAAAAAAATAAATTTTTATGAATTTTTACAAATAAAAAAATAAAACTTTATGTAATAGAAAATGATTTTAAAATTTTCAATTTATAGAAATAATTTTAAAAAATTTCGTCCGCTATTTTTACACCAATATCAGTAACTTTTTACATAAAAGTACTATCTTCCAAGTTGTGTATACGTATCAGCGTTGCCAGTAGGTAGAAAAAATAAAGCAATATTTCCCTAAAAGCGCTAGAAAAGGCTAAATCACGTTGAAATAAAATAAGCTAGAATAAAGTTAAAAAGCTTCAGCTTAAAATTAAAAATTTTTTTAATTTTTTATTACATTAAGAATCTTAATTATAAATTTTATTAAAAAAAAAAAACATTAAATATCAAAAACTAAAGAAAATAATGTCGTTTTCCACATGGCTTTAAATACTTATAAGCAAATTCAAGTATTTTTCAAAATAATATTTAAAATTCCTTTAAGTAATAATTAATTTTTTGATTTTTAATGCGATTTCTATTCTGATATTTCGCTTGCTTTATCGTACTCAAAAGTGAGCAATCTCAGGATTATTAAACGGTAGTACTGGTTAACTAAATACTAAATAGATAAATTAATTAATCAATTACGAATAAAATGCATTTTTATTTTACAAGTTAGAAGCCAAATACTTTTTTATACGTTCGACCAATTTATCAATTTACATATCAAAGTTTTATCGAAAATATCACTTTAGCTAATTTGGTTTCAGTCTCAGTTTTTTTATGTATGATTTGTTTTCATTTTTCCAAAAAAGGCTATTTAAGGCTATTTTGAAAAACAAAAAAAGGCTAAGAAAAAGCTAGAGGCTAAATGCGAGAAAAAAGGCTAAATCTAACCTAAAAAGGCTAAAATGGCAAATATAATATTATGTATTATCGCCGAAAATGTCGAAGAAACATTCGACTATCTGGCAAATTGCACGAGTGTTTACAAATGAAAGTAAAAGTTTATTTTAAAAATGCCGTTGAAGAGAAAAGTTCAATGAAAAATTGTGGCACTTCCTTTTTGCGGCATGCACTCTTGTTGGCTTATGTGCAATTAAAGCATATTTGCACCTATTTCTTGCAATGCGTGAGAGACCTTTTCTAAGATTGTAGCAAAAAAAAAAAAAAAAAAACAAAAAACACCACAGCTGATTTCAAAGAGATCAAATATGAGCAAAACAGTCATGTAGATTTTTTTCCTTAAAGCAAATTTGCGTATTATTTAAATGCTTGAAACAACAACAATGCCAAAGATATATAAAAAAAATATGGATTTTCATCATTTTTCTTTGTATTTATTAGTCTTATTTTACCTTTTTCTTTTTAATTAAAATGGCTATTTTAGTAAGCTTGAGGTCTTATTTTATAAATTTATTTTTATATCGATTAATTATAAATGTTATAAATAAATTTTTTTAAAAAAAAGACCTCAAGCTTAATAAATAATATATTTGTTTTTTTTTTTTCTCTTTTATAGATAGAACTTGTATAGAGTATTAGCTAAGTCGCAGTACATAAAACTCTCGGCATTTTAGCATTTCTGATCCACTAGATGCAGTTTTTTCAGCTTAGTTTGTTCTACACTTTTTTTCTCCAAGTCTATAGCTACAGTTGTGTTTAAGACAGTAAAACAGAATTCCAATTAGGCTGCGAGATATAACCATAAGAAAAATTGCATGATCTTAGAAAAATAAAGGCTTAGCATAAAAGGTAAAATCCGAACGGCAGCTAAAATAGCAAAACCCACTATAAAGTTTTGTTACTTTCGAAAAGTATCTCGATAAATGCAGCACTTTGCACTCGATGACTTCGAAAATGTTGCACTGTGTAATAGCATCTACAAATTGGTATTAAACACAACTCATATTTTTATGAAAAATTGTTGAGTTAAGACAACCTCCATACGCATTAGTATTGACTATTATTTAAATCTTAATGTTAACACTAACCCCCTTATCCAAAAAAAAAATTAACGTAAACTTTAAACTCAACGTTATCGAAATTTTTCATAAAATTTTTTCATAAATTTTACTTTAAAATGTACGTCGATTCTTTTTGGATAAGAGCATAAAAGTTTTTTTTACAATTAATTTGAAAGCATAAAAAGCTGCTTTAAATAGTCATAAAATATTTAAAATGTATGACCGCAAGTACTTGAGAGAGTGTTTTTTACAGTCCCTTTACTACGTCTGAAAATCGAAAATAAAAATACTTTTATATGGATTCGTTTTTTTAACTAAATTGTTTTTGCTTGTCATTTGTTCGTTTTTCCCTCACTTTGATTTGTTGCTAATTATGCAACAGCCAATAGCAGCATTAACAAGACTCCACCATAAAAATAAATACTTTCCCTTTCCTAGTTGATTTTATAACAATTCTGCTGCTGATTAATTTAGCCCAATAATAGTATTAAAATTTTAAATCAAATTGAAGTAAAACTAAATTTAAAATAAAGGCTGATTCTCCCCTTCCTCTTTCCCTCTACACTAGACTTTTATTATTTGATAGACAGCCGACTATTTCTGCCGTCCAGCAAACCACACCGCAAGCCAATTGTGTGATTTAAAATGAAATTGAATTTTTTGTTCAACTTCCGTGTCATTAAACGTTTAATACGTTTTACTTAAAAACTCATTCCTTAAGTGAAAATCGTTGTGTTCGTGTTTGCGTTCGTATTTGTGTTTCGAATCATTTTTTTGTTCGCCCTTTATTTCGTAATGGCTACAACAATTAACAGACAATAAATTAATTTTTATTAAAAAAAAAAGTTCAATTTTGTTTAAGAAGTTACACATTTTTGCATTTTTTTATTAAAAATAAAGGGCATGAATAAAATAAAAACCAGAGATGGAAACCTATGGTGGTAGTTTTAAATAAAACAACCAAAATGATGAAACAGTGTTATGAACCTGACTTTAAAAAATTAAATAAAAAAAAATTGTTGATTTTATTTCTATTAAATGTTTGAAACATAGTTAAGGTGCCGGGAAACAACTATAAATTTGTTTCGGGTATTTAAAAAACTGCAACATACACACATGACTACAACATTCTAGTCTTTTTCAGGAATTTCGTTTTTTAACCTAAATTTTTTCTTGTGTCTTTTATTTTGATTTTTTTCTTCCTTCTTCATGAACACAAAAATCTGGGTTAGTAAGTTTTTAACTTGAATCTCCCTTAAGCTAATTTTGGTGATTGCAGGCCACTTTAACCATTTCTCATAGTTGGTGCTACACAGAGAAAACAATTTTAGTTGTTCTATTTTTCTTTTTTAGCTGTGAGAATATTAACAAACATACGAGTACAATAATTTTATGGATGCTGAGCCCAGTGTAAAAATTGAAAAGTGTTTTAAATTATGCTTAATGAATGTAGGAAAGAGAGAAGGAAAAAATACTATAAGTGAATGATTGATCGATTGCTGTCTATTTTGCAATCATACAAAAATCTACGTTCTAATAAAAATAAGACAATCAAATACACGATCTGGCTGTTGTTGGCTGACAAACATGCAATGGAAATCTATTTTCAAATCTGTAAACAGATTTTACACTCGCATATGGATTTTGTTAAGGGCATTTTCGTGCAACACTTGCATTGACTGTTAACTGCCACAAACGCCTGCAGTGAAACTGGTAACAAAGTACGTAAACGACTTTGTTGGCATTAAGATCAATCATGAACTATTTTGTTTTATTGAAATTTATTATAATTTGGTAAACGCTATCGCTTTCCTTCTCTCTCTTCCTCTTTTACTCCTGCTCCATTTGTATTTGTACTCCTATAGTTTGAGATTCTAGTTATTTAAAAAAAATTTTTTTATTTTTAACACAAATTGCGCCCTGTTATTTTTTGTTATTTCCTACAGCCATCACGTAGAGTCAATTTTAGAATTATCCGTCAATATTTATTTAAATTTAGAATACAAGTGCAAGTAGTGAGTGGCATGTGTGGCCTTGCCGAATAATATTTTAAGAATTAAATATCAAATTGTTACAGTGTTGAATTTAAAATGTTTGTTATTTATTGTTCGCCACATGACAGATAGATTTAGTTGTGAATTGATTTTATTGCCTCTTGGCAGTGTTATAACGTCAGCTTTTATGTTAATTAAATAAGTTAGATAAGTTACAGTAAAATTTAGAAAGTTGATTTTCTGTTTAAAATTCGGGTTTCTCGAATCTATGACCTCTACACCTTATCGGTTTGTATGAATAATTTTTTTTATTAATTAACGATTATTTAAACATTTTTTATAGACTTTGCTTACTTATGTATTTGCATGATTCTGAATTCTCAGGCAAGCTTTAAAATTGTTGGTCGTTCTAAAATCCCTCAGAGCAACAACACTGGGATATGAGGTAATTTGAAAAAAACATTTAAAAATACGGTAAAGTAATTTCTGCCCAATTGATTAGCAGATTGCAAATATAGATTACCTTGGCTTTAAAATTGATTATGACCCATTCCGTAATCTTCCATGGCTCGTCCGGAATTGGACTAAATTCTTCAGAGCAACAGTACCGGGTTATGAGGGAATTTCAAAAAAGTTTTAAAAATTCTCCAAAGTAATTTGTGGCCTAGGTAGCAGATTGCTTATATAGAAGAGCTCCTCTTTAAAATGAAGTGTGTCTCTTCCCTTAGTTTTTTATGATTTAGTAAATAAATAGCGAAATCCTTCAGAGTGTATTTGAGATAAATTAAATAAGTGGGCGTAATCAACTTTTCTTTTCATAAAAACCCAAGTTGGGCTATAATGAACATATAACAAAAAAATTAGCCAAATCGGTCCAGCCGTTCTCACGATGTTTGATTTTTATATACATGGATTCAAAGATTTTCCGCCGATTTGTCCGCCATGTCCATGATGTCCTGAGTAGCGAAAATAAGTCCAAATTAGCCCATTACAGTGACACAATATGTTGCCTGCTGTCTCTTCATTTTCGTTACATAACCTGCAGAGATCATTTTGAATGATTCTCATATTTGCCAAGTATTTCAATACTCTGCAACGTTCAGTCATGAATCCCGTGACAATGCGAATTCTTGATCAGGTCAGGCGAAGTAATTAATTCGTTCTCTTTCTCAATCGGGATGGCATAAATGTTTTTGCTACCCTGATAACTTTTGTTTCCAGCCAGTATTGTTGCGTTTTTCTTTTTAGTCACTCCCTAAAACTGAACTTAATAGAGCTCCAAGACATTCCGCAGAATAGTTTTGGGTCAATGAATCTTTTAGCCGCACCTTTTTTTGTGAGTTCGTCTGCCTTCTCATTGCTTACATATCCACTATGGCCTGACATCCATATCTGGTGAACCCTGCTAGTTTTTTTTAGAATAATTAGGCAATCCCAGACCAGTTTTGAGCTTAAGTCAAAGGCACTGAGTGCTAGTAATGCTGATATACTGTCCGGGTGAATATAGTTGAGACTGTTATTCGTATCTTATTCTTGCTCTATGGCATGTATATCGGTCTGAAAACTAAGTTCTCTTAATCCAAACTGACAAATAAGCTTCTTCTGAGGTTATGACCAGACCCCTCAACAGTTTTCGAGCCATTCGTATATCATACATGTGACCCGACACCTGGTTTGTGCCTGTTTTGTTCTTCCCAATTAACTCTATTTGGGAATGTGATCTTAAAATTACGCTTAAAGTTGTATTTGGTCTGACAGTGTTCACTTAAGGTTGCAAATTTCACACCTGTACAAGAAGAATTGGAGGAAGGCTTAGCAACACCTCATGGTAAAAAGGGTGAGTGCCCGACAAGAGCCCTTCGCATCTCCCAATAGATGTTTTGCATTGAACTGCAACGCTTCTTTCTTGCTGAATAAATGAATTGGAGGAAGTTTTAACAAGAGGCCATATACTTTTATGGGTTTTATGTCCACTTTTTTAATTAAGTGGTAGATTTTCATAAATTGATTAATTTATTGAACCTGCACTGGCATCAAGTCATGGAATTTATTTTAAATTTTACTAAAATACGAGTAGAAAACAAAAACTAGAGTTGTTACATTTACTGATATAATTTTTCATAATTAATTAAAAACTATTCACACGTTTAAGATTTTAAAATAAAAATATATTTATTATGTCTTTTATGCATTAAGAGCACGTACATTTTGAAGCTTGTCTTAATCTTAAGCACGTTTTCATTTAACACGTTTTAAAATAAAATCGTATTTTCTGATTACTCGAAAGTCTGGTCGAGAGTATTTCCATCAGTTTAATTTAATCTCTTTGATGTGACATGTAATCACGTTGTAAAACATTTAACTAAAAAACAGGAAAGAATAATTTCTGCTATTTTTAATATTCTAGCTCTACATCCTTTGTAGGAAATAAAATGTTTCCTATAAAATTCATCTCCAGAAGAGTAGTTATTTACACATAAATTTATTTATATTATAAAAATAAATTAGTAGAAAATTTTCCATGTTCTAGTTACTAGTCACTGCATTAGCGAACTATTTCACTGAATTCTTTATTGGTTTTGATATGTAGGCCAAATTAAAACAGTGTTTTGCAGTTTTAATGTAGAAATTTGAATACTAAATCATAAATTAGCAACAATTAAATTAATGTTAGAGAAAAATATTTCCAAACTCATTCAATACCTTGATTTGCTTTTAATATTTTTATTATAGGGTATTTAAGAAACGTATTCATAAAAGGCTATTTTCTTTTTTTATTTTATTTTGATCTTACAACCAATTAAACGAACATGCAAGTAGTATCTTCTTTAGAAAATCTATGAAGAAAGAAAAGAAAACAAGATTTGTTTCCACTTCAGCAACAAACTAAACATTCTATTTCATGTTTTTATTATGGTTAAATGAAGTGAAATGGAATTCATACATGAGTACATCCTTTAACTAAACAACACAACAACTGCTCATAGTATACTCGTAGCATTAAAAGAAGTAGGTAGAAAATAGTTGTTTTAAACGTAAGTGAGCAAGTTTGATCATACGATTGTTTGACAACACATGTAACGAAGCGGGCGCATACTCATTCGTATGCAATAAAACAATGCGTGCACGCATACTGTCAACTGACTTTTTGTTTCACTCTTTTCTTTCTCTCATTCTTCAAAAAGCCTTTTACCACCAGCTTGCATTTTATATGTAACTAAAAGAATTAATGTGCTGGATGGGTTTGTGCTAATGCGTGTGTATTTGTGCTACCAACCCATTCAAACAGTCGAGTTAAATCAAACAACATTAACTTTCTGCATAATAATGCCATAAATTATTACAACATGGAATACAAAATACACACACACACAACCATGAATTTTAGTTGCCACTTTTGTTAGAGTTGCATCTAGAAATGCCTGTTAAAATATTGCGTTTTCTTAGGTCGTTGGACTTGGAAAAACGTAAAAATAAATAGACAACAATAATAACAACAACGGCCATGAAAACAGTTAAACATCTTTTTTTTTGTATATTTTATTAGCCGGTACCAACAACTACCACAAAAAAAATGAATGAAATTAAAATGTGTTAAATTTGATGACATAAAACACGTTCCTGCAACAAGTTCTTGGTCAAAATTGTAAATAAATGCCAGTGAGAGATAATTTTTTTGTTTGTTTTTAAATTTTTTATGTCTACCGCTTGTCTGTTGATAATAGTGGCCATACTTTTCTTTAAATCTCTGTGAAAATGGGGAACAGACACAGCAATTTTAGTTCTGCAGCTCTTGAGTTTATAAAAGTTTGCACCTCTTTCTATTTTTCCTACCTCTCTCTCCTCTAAACTGCAGAGCTGAGCAATTAAAATTGCCGTGTCTGTTCAGTTTTCAGGAAGAGAAAATTGTCTTGTGCTTGCTAAAGTCTGGCTCAAGAAAAATATATAATTTAAGCTTTACCAACAGCATATCTCTGTTCTTAAAAATTAAAACGAACGATAACGTTCGAGTTTTGTATATAAACAATTAATTGCTTAACATTTCGAATTAAATTATAAATAAAATTTGTAAATTTATTAAATTGATTAAATTAATTTATAATTGTATCCTGAACAGACTAAACAAAGTTGAGGCGAAATATTCATATAAAAATAAATAATTATAATCTGACCTCAAGCTTAATAAAAAAATGTAAAAGTCAAATAAATAAGTTATAAAAAAAAAACATTTAAAAAAATTGTAACAGGGTCAAACTCCCTATTAAGGACAAGAGCTCTAATTTATTTCGTTGATTTTATTTCACTTGTAATTTATTTATTGAATCTTGTCTGTCTAAATGTCGGGTACTCTGACAACACATTCCTAAACTTGTAAATAAAACAAAAAGCTTTTTGAAAATTATTTAAAAAAATTTTTTTTATGATAAAAAGATCTATGACGATTATGTGTAAAACAAAATATCAGTCTAATACTCACCTCTATCCCATGGTCCATATTCTCAATGACTCTGAGACATAATTGAGTTTCAATGTGGTTAATGTGTCGAATTATCTCATCCTTAAGCTCTTGAAGTGTTCTTGACTTATTGACGTACACTTTTTCTTTTAAATATTCTCAAAAAAAAAAAAGTTAAATCACATCGTGGCGGCCAAGTACTATTGCCACGACATGAAATAACATGGCCATAGCCCTTTCAGTTCCAAGGAATTTCAAAGTTGTCTTAAAATAACGTAAAAATGTATTTTTTATGTCCATACAAAGCTCATGTCTTTAGACACAGGACATGCCTTCAGATTTCACTTGAACAAAATATAAATACATAAAACTGAGACATTTATACAAAAACTTCTCTCCTAAATTTACCTACACTTTTGTGTAGTTCGGGACGAAAAGCGATATATTTTCTCGCTCAAAAGAGCCATTATTTCGTTGGCTGTGTGGCAAGAACTACATATTGTTCAGATACATATCCTTAATTTCTGGCCCTAAGAAATTCATTATTATCTCGCGAAAGCTAATACCATTCACGGTAACTGCTTGTGCGACCTAGTTTTCGAAGACAAACGGCCGGATGACGCCGACAGCCCATAAATCGCACCAAATAATCACTCTTTGTGAATGCTTCGGCTTTTCATAAATCAGTAATGAATTCTCAATTGCCCAAATGCTGAAATTTGCGTACAATTTTTGCCGATTATCTTGATCAAAAATTGCAAAAAATGCATTATAATTTGAACGCCCATTTTCATAACAGCCTTCAACAATCCTAACGCCTTGCTCAATTGTGTACCTCTACATGATTAAATATGACAAACACTGAAACAAAAAAAAGTCAAATTAAGTTGCACAAAAACTTGACGTTAAGATGTGACTCACAGCCAACTTCATGAAAAAATTCTTAATAAACTGTTACTAAACTAAAACATTTTTATGAATTTGTCAACAAAAAAAAGTTCAGGGGCCGACTATGCGCAAATATCAATTCAATACAAGACTTCAGTCTTTTGCATAATTAAATTTTACTTTATTATTTTATAGACAGGCCGTGTTGCATTTTCTATAACGATATGTTTAACATTTTTATAATTATGAAATATTTTTAACCTTGAAGATGATGTAATATTTTTTAAAAAGATAATAAAATTAGACTCCATTAAAAATTAGCTGCTGGCAGATGGATGGATTTTTAGAAAACAAGAAAACACACAAATTCCAACTAAAAATACGTATAACAATTTTGTAATAAAAAATAATGTTGAAAAAACAATAAATAGATAGACAGGCATAATATTGGAAATTTATATTTAAATATGAATATTCTGCGCCTAAAATATATTAAAAAAAAAGTTTTGTGTTTCGTAATTTTTTTCACATGCTCTAAAATTTTTTTTACTGAAATGCCTGAAGGTTGTTTGGTAGTTTTTTTTTTATTCTTAAAATCATGACTAAAAGAGATTTCGTTGGATTTTGCTACTTCATAATTAAAAGTCTTACCAACTAAAATTTGGTGTAGGTCTAAATGCTCAGCAAGTATTTAGACGAAATTTTTTAACATAACAATTTTGATTAATTAATGTTTTGAAATGTCAGACTAGCAATCATTTATCATTAAATATGTGGCAATATGGAAAAAACCGCTTATGTCTTATTAAGTCTCTTTAGAGGACTACAACTTTAAAAGCCAACAATTTTCTTATAAAATTATTTTATTTAGATTCTCGTTAATTGTGGAATATATCGCCCCAGCATCCCTGAAACACAATAATAAAGCTATTGACTTAATTAGGATTTCTTAAGGCCAGAAATCGACTTAAAGCGATTTTTCCTTATTAGCACAGAATATTTCTTTATGCTGCCGGCTACAAAATTTGAAACTGTTTGCTTGAGTTTTTACAGAGCCATTGAAAACAAAATAAATAAAATTATTTCCTGAAAAGTTCCTAAATTTGTCGTTAATATAATGCAACTAGCAACTTAGATTAGCATCTCAAATCTTTTTTTATTATTTAATTCATTTAAGCGACCTTTACAAATTTTATATTCATTCCTATTCTGCGCTTAATCGAAACGTTCCTGCATTAAGTTATGCTACGATCG
The DNA here is from genome assembly GCA_947397855.1 of Thelaira solivaga. Classification (NCBI taxonomy): domain Eukaryota; kingdom Metazoa; phylum Arthropoda; class Insecta; order Diptera; family Tachinidae; genus Thelaira; species Thelaira solivaga. The sequence continues at coordinate 53,461,160 of OX377613.1, read as the reverse complement.
AAATGTGGAGGCGGTAATAATAGGTCACTGCAGTTTTTATAAACATGAAAGGGAAATGGGTTTATCGTCGAATGACTACTGTGAAGTTAAGACGAGGAAGAAGATTAAAATCTGCCTCTGCCCTGGCGGATCAGTGCAAGCTCTATTTCGGGGAGCACTACCTGCAGAGTCTTACTACACTCTCGACTATAAAGGTTGACATGCTATATGGCTTCATTAAGCAAACCAACTGGACTCGTCTTCTTCTTATTATCGCTATACGCCTTTCCTCGGGGCGCCCTGTGCTACCTAACCTAACCTACGATTCCAATAAAAAACTGAATCAAAAGAAAAAGCAGAAGACAATAATGTTTTTATTCCAGCTATTTTGTTATAAAAATTAAACAGAAAAACAAGACATTTTTAAATATTTTTTAATTTAAAGTAAAGTTTTATTAAAAAAAAAAAATATATTATTAATTAAACACATAATTTAACTGTGGAAGGACACAAAAGGCGGTATATTCCTGTCATACTTGTTCTATGTAGTAGCATTTTTGATTGGTGAGCCCATTAAGTTCAACTCATTTGCCACCCCTTCCCAAATAATGTTAATTGGGAACTTAACAGACCTAAATCCGGTGCCAGGTCATATGTATAATACACAGATGGCTCGAAAAAAAGGGTGTTGGAGCAGGGGTATTTGGTCAAAAAACTTAGTTTTCAGGGCGAAATACATGCCATAGACCTCAGCCTAAAAGAGGAACAAGAAAGAGACACGAATAACAGTTTCAACTATATTCACTGGCACTCAGTGCTTTTGAGATAAGATCAAAACTTGTCTGGGGTTGCCTAATGCTTCTAAAAAAACTAGCAAGGGTCACCTGATATGGATGTCAGGTCATGGATATGTAAGTAATGAGAAGGCAGACGAACTCACAAAAAAAAAGTGTGGGCTAAAAGGTCCATTCTGTAGACTGTCTTTTAAATCCAATAAGTTCAGTTTTAGGGAGCAACTAGAAAGAGAATCGCAACAATACTGGCTGGAAACAAAATATATTTGGATAGCGAAAACATTCAAGCCATTTCTATCTCGGAAAATAACGAATGAATTACTTGCCCTGACTTGATCAAGAATTCTCATTGTCACAGGATTCATGACTAGACATTGCAGAGTATTGAAAGACTTGGCAAATATGAGAATCATTCAAAATGACCTCGGCAGGTTATGTAACGAAAATGAAGAGACAGCAGGGGGGTTACTCTCTATTGCGATGCGAAAGAAAACGCATCGAGAGTAACCCCCAGATTGCATATTGTGCCACTGTAATGGGCTAATTTAAACCTGTTTTCACTATTTAAGGCATTACAACCGTTGGTAATGGTGGACAGGTCACTTAAGGAAGTCTTTCAATTAGTAATGAATACTAGACTCAAAGAGAATTTGTAATTTGAGACTAGTGTCACAATAGGTCTATTTTACTTGCAAGGACCATGTGACCTGTTGCCGCTACTTATTATAGTTTTAATTCTTGCTACCTCTTCGTAGAATGCCGGAACTTCTGGCTGGAAATGCTTTGTTAACTTCAAATTTACCAGCTTTTCCAGTGTTGTTGTTTTTGACCTGCAATAAATTTAAAATTTCAAATTTTTTAATTGCAAAAACAAAAATCGAAAAAATTCCGCTTACAATCGTAAGAAATTCGATTGAAACAAAGTGGAACAGAACAAAAAAAATTAAAGCAAAGCAAATCAAAATCAAATTTAAAATTTTTAGCGAAACGAAGAAAAAATGCTAATACCGCCTAGTTTTGGTTCACTTCATGGGCAAATTCTGGAATATTGACTCGCCCGAAATTTCCATTTTCATACAGAATTCATGCATTTTTTGAAATACGTTTTATGTCATAAAATTTTTCTAATAAAAATAAAAACAACATCAGAAAGGACAAAGCCCTTTACAAATCGAATTGCAGAATAGGGGAGGTTAATAAATATTTTTTTTTTTTTTTAATAAAAAAAATATTTTTATGAAAATTATTAAAGTTTTAATTGAAAAGGAAATGGTGTTTATATAATTTTAGTTAAATATTTTAATTTCTCTTCTGATTAAGTGCATTTCCCTCTAGTGTGGCTTCAATCAAATATTTGATTTTCCCACAGCATATTTTACATGAATCAAATTGAATTTTCCTAAAACTAATCTATTATAGTTAACAAATCTGATTTCGTTTTTGGAACAACTAAACCGAAAAAAAAAACATTTTAAATGCAGGAAAAGGTAGAAAAAAAAGCAAAGCAACAACTTAATTTGGCAAACATACTGACGGAAATTGCTGTTTTTGTTTTAATGTACTGTGAGACTGACTATTTGATGGTGGTTACTTAGTTTTGGCCGAAAGTCTTTTAGTTAAAATCTAAAATGTTTAGGTAAAATGTCTTTACTTTAAGATGTCATACTTTATAAGGTAGACAAACATATTTTTTTATTTCAACAATTTTTGCAATTTAAATTTAAAATATAAAATGAACTGGCAGAAAGGAAAGAAAAAAGAAAAATCTAATTCAAACTCACAGTTGTATAAAAAGTTGCCATATTATTTGCTAGTTTTAAGTTACAATTAAAAAAAAAATTAAAATAATTTTGTTTTTCTTATTGCAGTCCAATTCAACTAATGAAGATTTGGATAGTGAAGATATTGATGATTCGATTGATTATTCTGATGATGATTTAGATGGTCTTGATGTTAATGACAATCTAGATGGCGCCACTGAAGATGATTTGAATGATGTGGCTTCCGATTTAGAAAGTGACATAACACATAATTCATTGTCATATAACGACGATTTACAAAAATCTAACTACAAAAATCATCACCACAAGAAACAACACAAACTAAAACAACAGCAACAGCAACAACAAGAAAAACATCAAGTTTGTCAGACGAGTGACATCGATGAAAATCCAACAACGATAAACGTGTCTTCTCATCATCATCCACATCATCTCCAATTTTCTCGTGATTGTATTCAAACTAAGGTAACATTAGTTTCGTAACATTCATATACAATTTATTTGCTTCATTTATTTATATTTTTTGTGCTGCAACTTCTCTTTTGTAGCTTCTATACGAAATACAAAATATATTTCATTTTACTTTTTATTTTGAAAATCGCATCACATGCCAAAGAAACAAATATAAACAGACAAATAACAATTGCATTCGAAACAAAAGTTTCCTCGCATTTATTTTAGTTTAAGTCAAGTTTTGTGCCTTCTTTGCATTTTTGATATAAAAAACGTTTGCAAAATAACTCTTTTTTTGTTTTATCAACTTAACCAAAATGCATGCAAAAGTACTGTCAACTTTTTTTTTTTTTCGTTATTTGAATGATGTAATTTGTTATTAAAAACCAAACAAAACAAAACAAAATAAAAGAAAACTAACACACACATTTGTAAGTACTCGTATTATTTATTATGGTATGTGTTTTAGGTTTTCAAAATTTGTTTCTACTCGTAATTTACAATTTTAGTGCATTGAAAAAAGTTGACAACACTATTAATTGTTACAGAAATTGTCTACTTACAATAAAAATGGTTAATTTTGTATAGCAAAGCTGTCATGTACACAACAAAAATAAAAACTAAGTAGCAAGCAAAGAGTTGCCATATTTGTTTTAAAAATAAATAATGCACCCAAAGTCACATACTTTATGATAAAGAAAACAAAAATCCATATAAAGTGCTCTTGCTTCAATTAAATACTGCGTTTAACCGCTCTTTTTATTTCCATATAAGCAAGTCGGCATATAGACGAGGAGATAATTGTTGGTTTTTAAAAATAATAAAGAGCTGCCACTCTTTCATTCCTTTTATTTGGGATGTTATTTTTCAAAGTGGCATAAGTCCACTTAAAAAAAAAATAAGTAAAATATAGACACCATCTTACTAAAATTACTAATATTTTTTTTTTTTTTTTTAAAGTGGACTTATAACACTTTCAAAAGTAACAGCTCTTTAATTTTATCTGGTATCTCGTTTTTTTCAAAATAAAAAAGTTTAAGATTTTGCCAGAAAAATTTAAAACATTCACTTAAACAAAATGCTTGACCTTGACGTACACACAGTGTGGGCCATTAAAAATTTTAAATTTGAATCGGCTATAAAAAAATACTGATTTTTTTTTTAAATTCTGGTTTTCTTGAAAAAGTTGAATGGAATACAATATCATTCATATGACCTCATCCGATTAACCCAATTTTGCAGTACATTTTCTATTGTTTCGGCTCGCATCTCTTCAATAGCAACTTTGATTTCATGTTTCAATGCTTCAGTCTCTGGAAAATAAGCCAAAGGGCTTAAATCACAGCTCCGAGGCGGCCAATTGACGTTACAATTTTGGTTAATTATTTAATTTTCAAAAGCAGTGTGTAAAATATCAATGGTAACGTTGGCTGTATGACGTAAGGTCACGTCTTGTTGAAACCAAATGTCATTGTCTTGAATTTTTGGAAACAAAAGTTCACGGTAGCGTTCACCGTTCACAGTAACGGCAGGTCTTTGCCCATTATCGAAGCAAAATGGCCCAATGATGCCACCACCAAACAGTGACTCGTTGTGAATGCATTGGCTTCTCAATAGTCACATGTGGGTTTTCTCAACCCTCATCTGAAAACACGATTTTTCGGTAAAATTCTACATCTTCTGCCTATTGGGTAAAGTGAAAACGCATCCGATGGTCATGAGGTTTTAGTTGTTGGACCAATTAAACTCTGTGCAAAATTCTTCTCAAAGAAGTGCGAGAAATGTTCTGTTGGTGAGAACTGATGTTGAAGGATGTTCTTGCACAGCAGCAATGTTTTCGATTGCACGCACTAGACGAGAACGTACACAGTTTGCTTTCCATCCATTTTCATGAACTGTAATATAATCTCTTCTCGAAAATTTCTTGCAGTTTGCGTTAAAGACTCACTATTTTGGAACTAAATTTTGAATATTTCCCTATTTTGTTCGAGCGTAAAGCATCCCATTTTGCAAATGTCAAACAAAAACCTGGAATTAAAAAATAAAAATTATTGGTATTCTATCTTTCAAAGTCAATTTTAAATGGCCCACCACCCCATATGTGTATCGGTATTTTCCTCATTTACCAAAATTAGCCTTGTTAGTGACCTTTCCTCTTAAAAACAAACACCTTTCCAGTTCAAAATACAAAATCGTTTGAAACTAAAACTTTTTAGATTGATCGTGAGGGCGGTGTCGAAGAAGAAGACGACGTTGAAATCGAAGAAGAAGCCGAGGACGGCGACGACGAAGACGAAATTGATAGTCCTAATCATAAAAATCATCAACTGGGCTATACCAAACTGCTAGTCACATTCGATCGTTCTAGTGGACGATCATCAGCGGCTGCTCAGCATAAAACCGTGGTTACTTTAACTGATTTTGAAGCAGATTCGGAAAGTTCTGATTTAGAGACGATACAGCGTTGTGTGAGATCCTGCAATCAACGCAATTCAAATAGGATTCATTACACACCAATGCCTTATAAATTTTTAACAAGCAACGTTAGTAACTTAATAACGGGTCACAATAAACGATCCGCAATTGGTGGCAATATAACAGCAGTTAATTCGGCTGACCACATTAATAACACCACTACCAGTAAACTCGAAAGCTGTGATTTAGTTGAGATGCAGTCGGCACCAACATTAATAAATGAGCATTTGCCACATAAATACCCGCAAACAAAAAAACAACAACAGCAAAGAATAACCCTTATGGCCATTACAAAAAACGCCATGACAACAGGTACAACATCAAGCAAAGCAGCAGCAGCACAATCTTTAGGCTCAACTGTTGTCACTTCCACCACAAGTAACAATAGTCTTAGCCACAGTAATAGAAACAGTGTTAGTGATAATAATAGTGACAGCATGAGTAATTCCAACTCAATTGGCGTTCCAGCAAATGCTATTTCAAGTAGTCAAACCAATAAAAATATTGTAACGACAAAATTATTGGCAGACAGTGAAAGTAAGCAACAGCACCAAAACCAACATAAAATTAGCGCTGCTGTTACAATGAATCAAAAAAATGTTGCCGTTATTTCACCCAACAGTCATAAAAATTTTAGCAACAAACTTGCAAATCATCATCAGCACTACCATGCCAACAATAAATCAGCAACAGTATTGCGCAAACATCAGGAACAACACCATCACTCTTTAGATATTTCAAAATTCAATCGCTCAAATCGCAAATCGAAAAATTGTGCCATTTTCTATTTTAGGCATTTGGACACAGACAACGAAACCAACTACAGCAATAGCAACTGCGACGATGATTGCCATGATGAGAATGATGCAGGTGCAGGAAGTGATGGTGGCAACAATGATCATTTTTATGGAGTAGATGTTGTTGATGACGATGATGATGGTATGGGTAACGATAACAATGATAACATTGTTAATGGCCTACTCTCATCATCGGCGGCCTCTTCTTCACACACAAGTGATGTAAGTACACGATTCGAAAGAAGCAAAATGAATTTGCTTACCACGTTTTCTTCCCAAATCTCACTCAAACTCACTATCATGTACTTTTTGCTTTTTTTTCCATCATCACGTTAATAATTGTGCAGTGTGTGGTGTATTTCGATTGTTTATGTTTTCCACACAATAAGGCACTGTGGAGGCTTTTGAAGAAAAATGTGGTTATTGATAGTTTTTCTTTTGATTAAAGCATGGCACCGTGTAAAGTAGCCCTTTAAAAAAGAAAAAACAATTACAAAATCAGTTATTTTATGTTTAGTTTGGTTTTGGTTTAAATAAATTTTATTTCGGCAGGGGAAAAATTGTTGAAACTTAAAAAAATTTAATATTATTTATTTATTTAGAAATTATTACATATAGAAATACAAGTGCCCATTGTAGAGAAACCCTATGTTCTTTTTATTATTTTTTATAATTTTTTGTTTTTGTTTTTCATATACTCTTTAATTACATTCAGTAATACCCACCTGGCATTCAAATGTAAAAGAGAAGAGAAGAATAAAAATAGAATATATAGTTTTCAATATTAAAATGTTGGTTTGGTTGAAGTTTATTTATTTATTCAGTTCAATGCTTACTGAGTTTTTTGTTTGAATATTTGAATTTTTTTGTAACTATTGATTAATAATTCTTATTTAGTCAATTGCTTTTACAATATAAAAGTTCTAATGTTTGCAAGAAACGTTGGGAGTAATCTACTGAGGAATCAGAGTAGCGTCTGATGAAATGGTCGATATAGGTATGCTAAAACTAATCTGTACTTATTGTACTGAATAAATAACTCATGAGAAACCAGCACAATTTCTAGAATTAAGCACAAATAAAGATTAATATTTTGTTAAACTTTTAAATCCGAAATAGAAATTATTACAAAATTTAATATTTTTTTTGCATAAAAAAATTTGTTTAAAATTGTTTTTAATTCGTATTTTATAGTTCTCTGCGAGCTTATCTCAATTTTTGTTTTTTAATTTAAGGAATAAGGTTTCGGGTACTTTTTGTAAATCAATTTAAAAAATCGCAGACTTTTAATATTTTTGCCACATTTTTTTTCATTTGCTCCACAGTGTGTTCGATTTAATGATTATTAAATGCAATACAACAAATCACTTTGTATTCGCATTTCTAGAGTTTTCCCTAGAGTGTGCAGAGCATGTTAAAAGTGTTTCGAAAAACTTGCGTGTTAAGTTTTTTTTAATACTTCTTACTGACTGTGTGACAATGAAACAATGATGCGCACACACATGTTTCACATTTTCTCATTCATCGGTTTTGTGGTGTCTTTGGTTGGTCTCTTGATTTGTTTTCTTTATTTTTTTTGCACCGGTGCAACATACTTGTAGTTTTATTTTTATTGTATTTCCTGGTTACTGTTTGTAGTTGAATACATTAATTGGGCCTGGTTGGCTGTTATTATTTATCTTAAATTGTTTTTTTTTTTACTTCTTCTTTTGGTGTTGGGTATTTTCTCCTCTTTATCAATTAAAGCAAATTAGAAAAAAAATCATTCACACAATATGGTTTTGGTTTTATGTTTTATTTATTTTTTTATCTTTGTCTCCTTTAAGGTGCAAAATAATTACACGCTTTTATTTATAATTCGCAATTTAAATTTTTGTCCTAAATTCTTTTTGTAAAAGGCTTATTTATTTATTATTTGTTAACAACGAATTACTAATGCTGTATGTTCTGTCACAATTTTATGCGATTCGTATTACAGAACAAGAAAATATTTTGTATTAAGTCACCAACACATGCATGATTCTTATAATTTCCTTTAAAAAAATTACTAAATTTGCCCAAGTGAAATTTTAGTTTGCGTTACGTGTTTTTTATTTTTAACTACTGATTGATCTCTTAATTCTTTATCATTTTCTTATAATTACTTTAAAGCCAATGCCCTTTTATTCATTGACATTTCAATTACGTTTGCAATTAGTTTTATAAAAAAAGAAACTATTTTTTTTTCTTCTCTCTTAAATGTCAAAAATTTACAACAATTTATATGAAAATTAAATTTAACGATTCATCGTTTATTTAATTAAATAATTTTCAATTAATTACAAACGTACATGTAATGAAATGTAAATATTTTTTAATGGACACAATGATAATAACACACACACACACGTAAATATTTTATAATTATTGGTAATTACAATGTTTGTTTTTGTTGTTTTTTTTTAAAGACAAAAGACACTTAAATTTTTATGTTTAACCCTTCAAATGCCAAGCTTTGTTTTTAGTGATAAAAAATTAAGCGAGAGTCATAGTAATGCAATAGAAAAACTTCAAAAAAAGGAACCAAGGAAGCAATAGTGAAAAATAGAAAAAAATATAAGAAGAAAAAGTCCATCACGGTCTTAACCAACTGCTGCTTCTTGCAAATGCTGTTAGCCACTTGATACTTGCAGCCAGGTAGCTCTGATACCTGGAAATTTTATCTTAGTTTGATGCTTCATAGATTTAAGTTATCAATAAAAACAAAACACTAAATGAACTAAAAATATAGTCACTTTAATGTTCTAATTTGGAGCCATTTTTGATACTTACTGCCTATTTCTTAGCATGCGAACGAAAGCTTCTTTCGTACATTTGTATTAAAAACAAAAACAAATTTTCGTATTTTGTTTTTGTTTTCAATACAAATGTACGAAAAAAGCTATCGTTCGCATGCTAAGAAATAGGCAGTTAGAAAATCACTGCTTATAACCTTTTAATATTACGGACAAATCACCCATGAAAGTCTTTGAATTCTTAATGAATACTAAACTTAAGCAGTATTTGTGCCTTGAGCGTAGTGTTACAATAGGTCTATTCTGGTCACAGTGACCTGGTGATTTGTTACTGCTTTTAGCTCTAATTCTAATTCTGACTAAAATTACATTAAAACATTTTTAGATTAATCTTCTTTTTCCTTTTCATTGTTAGTGTTTTTTTTTAAGGATTACAAACCCACCGTCCAACCAATTTTTAGAGTTCTTTGGGAACAAGACACAGCTCATGTTAGTTCGCTCCCCAGACGACTGACTCTAAAAGCAATCTAGGCGGCACTACTAGGGGGAGACCAAGATAGGACAGGATAACCGTTGCTACGAAAATATTGGCGTCATATGAACCGCGAGTTTTTTGAGCTGTATGCCGACACTGATTTGGTGAGGCGCATAAAGGTGCAAAGATTACGCTGACTGGGTCATGTTGTGCGCTTGAACGAAGATATTCCAGCTAGAAGAATTTTTGAGTACGATCCCTAAAGCCCTAGGAAAAAATGAAGTCCAACAACATCTCACCGATCTGAACATCCCAAATTAGAGCAAAAGCACAGAATAGCTTCGACATGGAGAGCCTTTCTGATCCCGTCTGAAGACCTAAATAGGTTTTAAAAAGCCAGTAAAAAAGTAGAAGAAAATTTTTTAGATTTCACGTTTTCAAATTTAAAAAAAAAAAATTAAAAACGTAGCAACAACTCAGTAATACCGTGACCCATGTTCAATTAAACAGCTCTAAAGTTTTCACAAATCTCGTAGTTGTAGGCTGTATTTTTTATAGATTTTTTTAGAAATGCTTTAAAGACACTAAGCAGTTGCACAGAACATGTTTTAAATCTTTCTTGATAGAGTCGTGGAAATCATTTTTCTACTCATGAAGAGCCTAATATCGCCCCCGACATTCATTAAAACTATTGCAATTTTGTTTAAATATTGAAGGTAACAATCATACACTTGATTACACATATGCTTCCGATGAGGAAAAAGTAATTTTTCCGAAAGCGTTCCTACAGTAATCCAGTGTCTGGGAGTAATATCAATTTTTCTATATTTTAAATAAAAGCGAATGTACATACTTTCAGTTGAGAATTGTTCGGGACTATGGAAAATCTGAACTAAATTACTCAGATACATTCATAATAACCTTAATACGTTCAGGGTTTTCGATTGCTTCGATTAAAGTGTCGTATTTGTAGTCGAACTTATGACAAGCGAATATTAAAACATATGGCCATAATAAATCGTAATTTGTTTTACTTCAGTAAAAAAGAAAAAAAAAATAATAAAAAAAATCAAATAGAATTAATTAGAAAACAATAAATGAAATTGAGACTGTAAGTTGATATACGAGTAGGTGCTAAAGGACGCACAAGCACACTTGAAATAGCTTACAAGCACTTTCAAGTATAAAATATTTCACATTTTTGTGTGTTTTCCAAGTATACTTTAGTAGTTCCATAATAAAGGACATAGAAAAGACTAAATCATCATGGGGTGACCACTATTTTTTTAATAAAGAAAATTTTCTTAGCATTGAAAAAACCATTCCTCACATTGGTTAATTTAGACAAGGACGTAAAGCTTACCTTGATCTAGCTAAAATGTTATGGCTGGATTAAAGAGTTAATACAGTGTGGAATAACTTTTTTTGAAATGTGAATGTAATCTGAAAGGAAACATTTTTCGTGTTTCTAATTTGTTTGTATGTTTGCAATAAAAACTAATTAATCATTTTGAATAAAAGCTTTTTCAACTGCAACATACGAGTACAACAAGTCTTGTGTGTAAATAATTCACAAAAATAGAAAAAAAAACAACAACCGTAATCGTAGAGTAGACCAGGGTAAGATATTCAAACTGTTTTTTTTTGTTGCTGTTAAGAAACCGTCTTTATATCTTGGATTACACATCCCCATCCATAGTGGCTTCTTTGTATTTAGAAATAAATGTATTCAAGTTGTGTGTGTGTGTATGTGTGAATGTTTGAGTTGCAATTTGCCATTTGCTGCATTGTATTTGTAAATGCTGCAAATAAATGTTTGTTGTAATATATTTTGCTTTGTTGTAGTTATTATCATCATCAAGTAACGCTAATTAAACTTTAACGCTTGTTTTAAAATCATCAGCTTTGGTTTTATGTTTTTTCTTATAATTTATTTTTTTACCATAATTTTTTTCTTTGTTTTTGTTTAATTTCTTCTAGTAAATATTTTCACGATTTATTGATTGGTTTTTTATATTCCTTTTATTTCAATAATTATTTCTTTATTTATTTCTCTCTGTATGTGTTTTCAATATTAAATTTCAATCTACGTATGAACGCTGAATGCCGATGACGATGACGATGACTTGACGATGCTTTTGTCTGATGACTATTAAATCTTTAGCTACTAAAATCTGCCGATGTTTCATCGGATGATGAAGGCTGGCTGTACACTTCGGCTCCAGTAGCTGCAAAACAACAACAAGAACAACAACAACAACAACAACAACAAACTTCATTTGAGAGTATTGAAAGCTTGAATTCCAATCATTTTTCAAGAGGAATTCCAGCTTCACCTGAAATACACTTTACAGATGATGATTTACAATCAACTACGGTAACATCTTCAACAGCAGCAGCTGCTGCTGTAAGTGACGATTCTGATAGAGAAAATAAAGTAGCAAAAACCGCGTGTGCAAGTTCACTAACGCAAATAGTTTTACCCACAAATCAAACATTTACAGCCAGTACCACAATTGTCGATAGCAGCAGCAGCAGTGATTCTAATACAAACTCTGCCCAACTTGCCTCAAATAGTAGTAATCCCAGTGGCAGTTGTTCTAGCAGTAGCATTATGAGCAGTTCATGTTCATCTAATGATCAGCTAACTGAAGCAACAACAAGCACCTCTGCAAAAACAAATACAACAGAAATACTTAAATATCCAATGCAGAAACAACAAAAGCAAAGTCCTCCTCAATATCGCTCCGAAATGGAATTGCAAATCAACAACAATAATAGTCGCCATCAAATAATGATGAAGGAAAATCTTTTATCTGCAACAGCAGCTACAAGTATGCCTCATCTTATTATTAACCACAAAAATAATAATAACAACAACAACAATAATAGTAATTGTGCCAACAACCCACCTCCATCTTTAATTGCGAATGCTTTGCTGCATAAACAGAATCAGCACCAGTATGCAGATAAAACATTCTCTCAGAACTCAACTGCCACCACAGCCATAACATCCGCTAATGATGTGAATGCGAATGGCAGCTTAGAGAAGGTAAGTTTTCTAACTTTAAACGCTTGAAAAATATTTAGTGCAGCGATTGAGTGCATGTATTAGACAAAGAATGTTCAAAATACATATTTGGGCTTTAATCTGCTGATACTTAAATAAGCTTTTAACTTGAGAATGTCATTTAAGTTTTACTAGCACAGTGGGGCAGCAGTAAGCTAAAGAGTGATTTTTTTGCTATTATCTTTTTGGCAACACTAGTTTTGACAGCTCACGCACGTTTTGTATCTTGTGTCACTGTAAAACATCTTCAGTTTGGTCTATAATTTAATCATGAATCGTCTTACAAACGAACAACGCTTGCAAATTATTGAATTTTATTACCAAAATGCGTGCTCTGTTAAGAAAGTTCATCGCGCGCTTCTTCCATTTTATGGTCAGTTTAATCGACCTACTGAGGCTTCTATTCGGGCTATTGTAACAAAATTTCGCACCAAATTTACATTGTTGGACATTAAACCACCAACACGCTTACGTAGAGTGCGAACTGAAGAAAATATCGCAGCCGTATCGGCCAGTGTTGGTGATGACCGTGAATTATCGATTCGGCGCCGTTCGCAGCAATTGGGCCTCTGTTACTCCACTACGTGGAAAATTTTGCGGAAGGATTTGGGTGTGAAGCCTTATAAGATACAACTGGTGCAAGAATTGAAGCCAAACGACCTACCACAACGCCAAATTTTTGGTGAATGGGCTCTTGAAAAGTTAGATGAAGATCCACTTTTTTATCGAAGAATTGTGTTCAGCGACGAGGCTCATTTCTGGTTGAATGGATACGTGAACAAGCAAAACTGCCGTATTTGGAGTGAAGAGCAGCCAGAAGCATTGCAAGAGCTACCAATGCATCCACAAAAAACAACCGTTTGGTGCGGATTATGGGCTGGCGGCATCATTGGGCCGTATTTCTTCAAAGATGATGCGAATCACAACGTTACTGTGAATGGTGAGCGCTACCGTGCGATGATAACAAACTTTTTTTTGCCCAAAATGGAAGAGCTTGACTTGCATGACATGTGGTTTCAACAAGACGGTGCCACATGCCACACAGCACGCGAAACAATGGACCAATTGAGAGGCGAGTTCGGTGAACAGTTTATTTCACGCTTGGGACCAGTCAATTGGCCGCCCAGATCGTGCGATTTAACGCCTCTAGACTATTTTTTGTGGGGCTATGTTAAGGCTAATGTCTATAGGGACAAGCCCGCTTCGATTGACGCACTGGAAGCCAACATTGCTAACATTATTCGTGAGATACCGGCCGAAATGTTGGAAAGAGTATGCCAAAATTGAACTAAGCGGATGGACCATTTGAGGCGCAGCCGCGGCCAACATTTGCATGAAATAATCTTCAAACATTAAATTATATCGACCCAACTATCGATCCAAATAAATATTTCATGCATTTTTCTGAATTTTATGTGTTTTTTTTTTTTTAAATTTCCGATAGTTCTTATAAAATCACCTTTTATTTTGAAAATAAGATTAACTCAGAAGAACAGTCAGATGTACATACTTTGTTTAAAATACTCAGCAACGTATTTGACAAAACCTAATGTGCATTCAAACATTCTGGCCCGAAACATTTTAAGAGAGGAGAGGCTTTTTCTTTTGCGAAGAAGAGATTTAGTTTGATATTTTAAGCCTACCCCATTGTGCCGTGCAAAGAAAACTAAATAGTTTTTTATGAGTGTAAGTGTACTAGAGTGTTTCACATGTTAGTAACTGTGTAATAAAGGACTGCACCAGCATACTTTAAAGCTGTACGTCACTAGAAACATGTGTAGTATTTTATAATAAAAAGTGCTTGTAAGCCATTTTAACTATACTTGTATGCACGTCCTTGCTAATGTGGGCATGTTTGTGGATTCTAATAGAGAATAACCCGCAAATGACATTTATTTTATTACTAGACGGTATAAATTATAGGCAGACAGTTCACACATTGTGGAAAAAAAAGAAAATGATTCAATATAATTTGTAGCAGTTAATGGCTGTTATAACGAAATTTTAACTTTAAAATCATTTGTTTTTTCTTGACAATTAACGAACAAAAAACTCGTATTTGAAAAAAGTGTTTTTGAAATTAAAAAAAAGGTCGAAAAAATATTAAATATCGTAAAAAAATGTTTAGATCAGAACCCCAGTGAGCTTTATTCTGACACGTCAGTTTTTCTTATTTTTTTTTTTGTGTTTGGGTGTTTTAGAATTATAATGAGAAGAGGTAGGAAGTCACCAGGTGACTGTGGCCAAAATAGACATATTGTGACACTAGTCTCAAGTTACAAATTCTCCTAGATTTTAGTATCCATTAAGAATTCAAAGACTTTCTTGTGTGATTTGTTCGCCATATCTGACGGTTTAAGTAATGATGTCCTAAGTATCGAAAACCGGTCCAAATTAGACCATTACAGTGACACAATATGTGCTTTGCTGTCTCTTAATTTTCGTTACATGACCTGCACAGGTCTTTTTGAATGATCCTCATATTTGCAAAGTATTTCGATACTCTGCAATGTTCAGTCATGAATCCCGTGACAATGCGAATTCTTGACCAGGTCAGGCCAAGTAATTCATTCCAAGATTGAAATGGCTTAAATATTTCCGCTACCCTAAAACCTTTGATTGCCAGCCAATATTGTTGCGATTCTCTTTTCAGCCACTCCCGAAAACTGAGCTGAATAGAGCTCCAAAAACAGTCCGCAGAATGATTTTGCGCCTTTTCTTGAGGGTTCGTCTGCCTTCTCATTGCTTACATATCAACTATGACCTGACACCTGTATCAGATGAACCCTGTTTTTAGATACTAGTCTTTTTAGAAGTTTTAGGCAATCCAAGACCAGTTTTGATCTTGCTGTAATGCTGCTCTACTGTCCGAGTGAATATAGTTGAGAATGTTATTTGTGTCTGCTTGTAGTTCCTTTCTTCAGCAGAGCTCTATGACATACATATATCGTATTTCGGCCTGAAAAATATAAGCTGCTTCTGAGGTTATAAGCAACATTCCATCCGTGTTCGAGCTATCTGTGTTTCATACTTTTGATCCGACGTAGGGTTTTTAAAAAAAAACATGTCTCGAATAGGGTAAAAATTTAGCTTAAGCTAGATTTTCAGTTAAAAACAGTTTTCTCTCTGCTCTGCAACAATTTTTAAAAGTTTTTTAATGTGATTTTTTTTATTATAATTAATTTTAACTTTAATACATAAAATGTAAATTATTTAACGTACACCACCATTGTAACCATAATAAAGATAAAAATCTTATCTTTTATTATTGCGCGTCTATCATATCAAAATCATTTTTTCTTTTTATCTCATTTAAATATAAATGTGGGCAAATTTTCTAAAATCTCTTAAACAATTTCTTTCAATTAACAAAATTTTCCCTCACCAAAGAAAAAAATTTAATTGCATTAAAATGTTGTCTGTGGCTTTAACTATTTTTAATAATAAATCATCACATACTGAGTATTTAATGGATGAATGACATGCAATGAAATGAGCAAAACCAGATCTAAATTTTGATAAACGTTTTCACAAATTAACAAATGATTTCCGTTACAAACTGACGGACTGACACCCGTACGAGTACAAGAAAAAAATTGGACACAAAACAAAACTAAATAAGAAAGAAACAGGAGAAGAAAAAACACCAAATAATAATATTAGAGAGAAATAATGACTGGAATCATTGATTATGATTTAGCCAATAGTAAATATGTATGTAAGTGAGTGAGTGCTGCTGCAGTTGGGTTAAAGATACACAAATACAAATACTCGTTTCAAGCGTAAAATAATAAGCGGAAATCATGTAGTTTTTTTGTGTCTCTCTTGACTACTTTGTGATTTAGTTAAACCGTCAACAGTTGCCTTTTTTTAATTTGTTTTATTAAAAATTTGTACTGCTGGTGCTTTAATTTTTCCAAGACAATTTGTCTTATTTTTGTTTTCCGTATGCGGCTGCTGCTCCCCCTTTCTTCCATAAAGAAGCTTTTTGAAAGTATCAGCAGCCAGCCAGCCTGCTAGCAAGTTCACTTTTTGTCATGTTAACGATTAAAGATTATTGTTAAATTAATATATTAAATTTATATATATTTTTTTTCATTCGTTGCAGGAAAACATACGGTTTTATACACGTGCAGATATTTGCAATATTAATATCAGGACACCAAGCCAAGGCGTCATTGACAACAACAATCATTATCATCATCACCAGTCCCAGCAGCAGTTGGCAAATATTAATGGATCACCAGCTTCTTCTCCTTTGTATGGCACTCAACAATTTTTACATGTAAATGTTGGCAAACGTCTGCCACCACGTTCACCAGCCAAATCAAGTATTTCACATGCCTCCACAAATACCACCACGTCAACTATTTCACCCACTAAGGTAAGCAAGCTGTGATCTAGATTCATTTTCTTTTTCGCTCTTGTCTTTAGTTTTTTTTTTTTGGAAGTAAATTGATTTTCTTTCTGCTTTTAAAATGGATGTGTTTGAAAGATAAATGCTGTGAAAAACAATATTATTAATGTTTTAAATATAATTGAAGTGGAAGGAAATATGATCATGATCGATTGTTTTAAAATGATGGCAAATCGTAGCAATTTTAAACATGATCTTAAACGTTACAAATAGGAAAAGTTTTATTATTTTGATCATCTTCTAAAGAGAGTGAGTGTGTGTGCCCCCAAAATAATAATAATATCTAGTGCAAGACAATCTTTCATGCCAACTTTTTGTTACAAAACTTTTTATACTTTTAAATGTGTAAAATAAAATTTCTTTAGTAGCAAAAGGTGTGTTACTTCCAAGGCAAGTACTGATGCAAAGTTGTGCAACCAGCGGTTTAGAATTTGACTTAATGTTTGTTGTTTTTTAATACTTATGTTTTGCCTATGGCCGGCCACCCTACTCAAAGCTTTCACTTCAGATACATACAAATGTAATGTCACATTAATCAAATATTTGTAGCAGTAAGCATAAGCACAATGTCATCTGCGTATATTATGAAGCAATATTCGCTCAGATTAGCTAATTTTTTTAAATAAAATACAACATACTTGTGTTATTTTATTATTGGCATTAATTTTATATAATAAAAGTCATGTTAGACTGTAAAAATATTTGCCAAAAAATAGTGCTTACGCTTATTTCGATAAATATTTCTGTAATGTGATCGTATTTATTTCACAAAGCGTGAAAACGGTTTTCTATTTCTAAACTGTACATGTGCGACCCTATAAATTATATATATTCTTTATCCTTATAAAAAAGTCCGTCTGTCTGTCCGTGTGGATGTTGAAATCAGTTTTATGAAGTCTCTAGAAAATCTACAAAAAAGTTTAATATGCCAATTTGTTGGAAGTTCCTGTCTTTCGGTTGCTATTTAAATTCAGCCCAATCGGTCACTCTGCGGCTTAACTACTAGCTCTGAACTGACTCTACCTCTTTTTTTCTGAGTGCGATTTTTGCTTATTTTTACCGAAATTTTAAACTTTTATTAATTTCTGCTTTGTTTTTATGGAAATTTTTAAGCTGTACATGTGCGTACAAACAAGAAGCCAGAGCGCAAATTACTGTATGTTTTCTTCCAAAAATACTAAAATTATGATAGTTTTCATTCCATATCGCATGCTGTGATTTGAGCCCAGGCAATCTTATACAAACATCTATATGTATGTTTGTGTTTACACACAAGGCAGTGTAAAAGAGCTACAAAATACAAAAATCTTATAGAAACAGAGTTGCTAAAGAGGACTTCTTGGGTATATTTACCTTTTTTTTTTTTTTTTAAATGTCATATTTATTTAAATATATTTGAATATAAATCTTGATTATTTGACATTTTCTATCTAAAAATACATAAATAACTAAATATTTATTTTTAAATATATTTGGTGTAAAAAATATTTGCAAGCATTTTAAATTAAATTAAATTAAATTTATTTCGCCTTCCTTTTTATTAATTTAAAAATTGAGTGCCTTGCTGCAGACATTTTATTGCTTTTAAAAATATGGATCCCCGAATGGATTTGAACGTAACTGAATTTAACTATTTTTATCAATATTTTGCTATTTCATTAAAAATCTTTTTTTTTTAATTTTTTTTTTTTTTTTTTTTTTGTTAAATATTTAAGAAAAATGAGCAAAATTAAGAATATGAATATTTGGCTACCACAGTTAAGTTTACAGCCGAATTCATTATTAATTATTTTAACATAATGATCTACTAGGTATGAAATGAAAATAAAAAAAAAATAAAAAAGAAATAATGCCATTAAAGTTTCTTTTTACGTTTAATTAATTTTAAACCGTTTGGCGCATATGTTACCAAAAAGTACTTTGTTTGGCTACCAGTCAATGTCAGTAATAAATTGCTTTGATTTATATATCCTTTTCATCATGCTTTAAAAGAAAACATACGCATGATTGTGTCTTGTTTTTGCTATTGCTATTTATGAGAAACTTGCGAAAATTAAGCATTTTTTGGCCGTAAGTCCCATGGTGGTCGCTTGGCCTCTAATTCTCTCCGATATCTTATACTTACAAATACTTATTTAAATTCATACTTATTTATTTACACGGATTTTTTCATGGATATTGTTGTTCAACAACAAATCTTTCTACACCTTAATGATATGAAAATCCTCACATTTTTGTGTGTACGAATGCATGTGTATGTATGTATGAGTATATGCATGAAAGCATTAGTAAGATTAAGGATTGTGTTCAGTTAAATAAGAGATTGTTTGTTGTGTTCGCAATAGGGGTCAGAATGAGTGGCTTTGAAAGAAATCATAAAAACGAACATTTTGTTGTCAATTCACAGGATTTCATAAAATGAATATGAATGAATGCATTGACTGTTTTCTATTAAATTGCTTACAGCACTCAAAACACTCCCGAAGAGCAACGAATACCAAACGAATAGTATGAATAGTTATAATGTTTTTGAATAAAATTCAAATTTTTTCCCTATATATTTTTTATTATTTTTTCATGAAAATAGAAAATGCCCTGAAGACAATTTTGATTCCACTTTATAGACTTTTTTTCTTTTTGTAATTTTAGTATTGTTTTAATGTTTAAGGAAATGCTGCAGAAAACTTTAATTAAAAAATTTCTGCTAACAAAATTTTTGTTCGGTAGAAATGGAAACATTTTGCTAAAGAAAGACTCCAAATTTTACTTCTTGTAATTTTTCTATTAAGTGAAAAATATCGGAATTAATTTTTTCCAAAAATTGCCACTGATTTAATTTTTAATACAATAAAATAAATGATTAAAATGACCACGAATACTAAACGAATGGTTTGAAATTTTTTGATTTTTTTTCTACATACATGTAAAAGGCAATCAATAAAACAACAACATTCATTATTATTTTGAATGAATACATTACAAAAGCAATGAATATGTGAATGACAATAAAAACCATTGTTTTCATTCTTTTCTCTGGTTCGTAATCAAATGTAGTGCCTTGAGAGCTAGGCCATGTGGTACGAAAAATTTTAAATTTAAAAAAAAAGGTTGTGCCCATAATTTTTACTGCCAATTGAATCATTTTAATTCATGTAAACGGAAATGAAAACAAATTTATGGCTCTATTATTTTTCACAACTCAACTCAAATTAGTTGTAGTTGCAGCAAATGCTATTGATTAGTTGTCATTTCTGTATGTTTTTCTCAAATAGATTGTATAATCGAATTACAACTAAAGTAGAGTTGTGTTGTGAACAATAATAATGGCTTTAAAAATGTAAATGTATTTCAGAAAATTGTATGGATCTGAGCATCTTAAAAAGTTGGATCTTTAGATGTAGATTTTTCTATTCTATTAGATTCTGTGAAAAAATCAGATACCCACCGATACATATTAGATTAAGTTTTGGTTTTTTCTCTTGAATTTTGTTATATTAATTAAAAGATTATTTATTTGATAGGTTATTTGACCTTTTTCTTTTTAATTAAAATGGCTATTTCATTAAGCTTGAGGTCTTATTTTATAAATTTATTTTTATATCGATATTTTTCATCATAGCTCGGTAAGTTTTCAATATATCAAATTGATTTCTTTTGCGGTTAATAGCTAAACGTATTGGCTTTAATTAAAAAATCTTTTCTTACGGATAGTGCGAAAAAATTTTTTTATAATTTTTTGAAAAAAAGCAAAGGGGGTAGTCCATGGTAATTTTTGGCCAAAAAATTATTTTTTGCTTTATTCGCAAAAAAAACTTTCGAATTAATGCCAATACGGTTATCTATCCAACGCAATAGAAGTCAAGTCGATATCGAGAAAACTAAGCAAGTTATGACCAAAAAGGTAACCGCTTCTACTATTGCCTCTTTACGACCACTTTTTAGTAGAACCGGTTTCCTTTTTCATCATAGTTTGGTAAGTTTTCAATATATCAAATTGATTTCTTTTGCGGTTAATAGCTAAACGTATTGGCTTTAATTAAAAAATCTTTTCTTACGGATAGTGCGAAAAAAATTTTTTTATAATTTTTTGAAAAAAAGCAAAGGGGATAGTCCATGGTAATTTTTGGCCAAAAAATTATTTTTTGCTTTATTCGCAAAAAAAACTTTCGAATTAATGCCAATACGGTTATCTATCCAACGCAATAGAAGTCAAGTCGATATCGAGAAAACTAAGCAAGTTATGACCAAAAAGGTAACCGCTTCTACTATTGCCTCTTTACGACCACTTTTTAGTAGAACCGGTTTCCTTTTTCATCATAGCTTGGTAAGTTTTCAATATATCAAATTGATTTCTTTTGCGGTTAATAGCTAAACGTATTGGCTTTAATTAAAAAATCTTTTCTTACGGATAGTGCGAAAAAATTTTTTTATAATTTTTTGAAAAAAAGCAAAGGGGGTAGTCCATGGTAATTTTTGGCCAAAAAATTATTTTTTGCTTTATTCGCAAAAAAAACTTTCGAATTAATGCCAATACGGTTATCTATCCAACGCAATAGAAGTCAAGTCGATATCGAGAAAACTAAGCAAGTTATGACCAAAAAGGTAACCGCTTCTACTATTGCCTCTTTACGACCACTTTTTAGTAGAACCGGTTTCCTTTTTCATCATAGTTTGGTAAGTTTTCAATATATCAAATTGATTTCTTTTGCGGTTAATAGCTAAACGTATTGGCTTTAATTAAAAAATCTTTTCTTACGGATAGTGCGAAAAAAATTTTTTTATAATTTTTTGAAAAAAAGCAAAGGGGATAGTCCATGGTAATTTTTGGCCAAAAAATTATTTTTTGCTTTATTCGCAAAAAAAACTTTCGAATTAATGCCAATACGGTTATCTATCCAACGCAATAGAAGTCAAGTCGATATCGAGAAAACTAAGCAAGTTATGACCAAAAAGGTAACCGCTTCTACTATTGCCTCTTTACGACCACTTTTTAGTAGAACCGGTTTCCTTTTTCATCATAGTTTGGTAAGTTTTCAATATATCAAATTGATTTCTTTTGCGGTTAATAGCTAAACGTATTGGCTTTAATTAAAAAATCTTTTCTTACGGATAGTGCGAAAAAAATTTTTTTATAATTTTTTGAAAAAAAGCAAAGGGGATAGTCCATGGTAATTTTTGGCCAAAAAATTATTTTTTGCTTTATTCGCAAAAAAAAACTTTCGAATTAATGCCAATACGGTTATCTATCCAACGCAATAGAAGTCAAGTCGATATCGAGAAAACTAAGCAAGTTATGACCAAAAAGGTAACCGCTTCTACTATTGCCTCTTTACGACCACTTTTTAGTAGAACCGGTTTCCTTTTTTATCATAGTTTGGTAAGTTTTCAATATATCAAATTGATTTCTTTTGCGGTTAATAGCTAAACGTATTTACTTTAATAAAAAAATCTTTTCTTACGGATAGTGCGAAAAAATTTTTTTTATAATTTTTTGAAAAAAAGCAAAGGGGATAGTCCATGGTAATTTTTGGCCAAAAAATTATTTTTTGCTTTATTCGCAAAAAAAACTTTCGAATTAATGCCAATACGGTTATCTATCCAACGCAATAGAAGTCAAGTCGATATCGAGAAAACTAAGCAAGTTATGACCAAAAAGGTAACCGCTTCTACTATTGCCTCTTTACGACCACTTTTTAGTAGAACCGGTTTCCTTTTTTATCATAGTTTGGTAAGTTTTCAATATATCAAATTGATTTCTTTTGCGGTTAATAGCTAAACGTATTGGCTTTAATTAAAAAATCTTTTCTTACGGATAGTGCGAAAAAAATTTTTTTATAATTTTTTGAAAAAAAGCAAAGGGGATAGTCCATGGTAATTTTTGGCCAAAAAATTATTTTTTGCTTTATTCGCAAAAAAAACTTTCGAATTAATGCCAATACGGTTATCTATCCAACGCAATAGAAGTCAAGTCGATATCGAGAAAACTAAGCAAGTTATGACCAAAAAGGTAACCGCTTCTACTATTGCCTCTTTACGACCACTTTTTAGTAGAACCGGTTTCCTTTTTCATCATAGCTTGGTAAGTTTTCAATATATCAAATTGATTTCTTTTGCGGTTAATAGCTAAACGTATTGGCTTTAATTAAAAAATCTTTTCTTACGGATAGTGCGAAAAAATTTTTTTTATAATTTTTTGAAAAAAAGCAAAGGGGGTAGTCCATGGTAATTTTTGGCCAAAAAATTATTTTTTGCTTTATTCGCAAAAAAAACTTTCGAATTAATGCCAATACGGTTATCTATCCAACGCAATAGAAGTCAAGTCGATATCGAGAAAACTAAGCAAGTTATGACCAAAAAGGTAACCGCTTCTACTATTGCCTCTTTACGACCACTTTTTAGTAGAACCGGTTTCCTTTTTCATCATAGCTTGGTAAGTTTTCAATATATCAAATTGATTTCTTTTGCGGTTAATAGCTAAACGTATTGGCTTTAATTAAAAAATCTTTTCTTACGGATAGTGCGAAAAAATTTTTTTTATAATTTTTTGAAAAAAAGCAAAGGGGATAGTCCATGGTAATTTTTGGCCAAAAAATTATTTTTTGCTTTATTCGCAAAAAAAACTTTCGAATTAATGCCAATACGGTTATCTATCCAACGCAATAGAAGTCAAGTCGATATCGAGAAAACTAAGCAAGTTATGACCAAAAAGGTAACCGCTTCTACTATTGCCTCTTTACGACCACTTTTTAGTAGAACCGGTTTCCTTTTTCATCATAGCTTGGTAAGTTTTCAACATATCAAATTGATTTCTTTTGCGGTTAATAGCTAAACGTATTGGCTTTAATTAAAAAATCTTTTCTTACGGATAGTGCGAAAAAAATTTTTTTATAATTTTTTGAAAAAAAGCAAAGGGGATAGTCCATGGTAATTTTTGGCCAAAAAATTATTTTTTGCTTTATTCGCAAAAAAAACTTTCGAATTAATGCCAATACGGTTATCTATCCAACGCAATAGAAGTCAAGTCGATATCGAGAAAACTAAGCAAGTTATGACCAAAAAGGTAACCGCTTCTACTATTGCCTCTTTACGACCACTTTTTAGTAGAACCGGTTTCCTTTTTCATCATAGCTTGGTAAGTTTTCAATATATCAAATTGATTTCTTTTGCGGTTAATAGCTAAACGTATTGGCTTTAATTAAAAAATCTTTTCTTACGGATAGTGCGAAAAATTTTTTTATAATTTTTTGAAAAAAAGCAAAGGGGGTAGTCCATGGTAATTTTTGGCCAAAAAATTATTTTTTGCTTTATTCGCAAAAAAAACTTTCGAATTAATGCCAATACGGTTATCTATCCAACGCAATAGAAGTCAAGTCGATATCGAGAAAACTAAGCAAGTTATGACCAAAAAGGTAACCGCTTCTACTATTGCCTCTTTACGACCACTTTTTAGTAGAACCGGTTTCCTTTTTCATCATAGCTTGGTAAGTTTTCAATATATCAAATTGATTTCTTTTGCGGTTAATAGCTAAACGTATTGGCTTTAATTAAAAAATCTTTTCTTACGGATAGTGCGAAAAAATTTTTTTATAATTTTTTGAAAAAAAGCAAAGGGGGTAGTCCATGGTAATTTTTGGCCAAAAAATTATTTTTTGCTTTATTCGCAAAAAAAACTTTCGAATTAATGCCAATACGGTTATCTATCCAACGCAATAGAAGTCAAGTCGATATCGAGAAAACTAAGCAAGTTATGACCAAAAAGGTAACCGCTTCTACTATTGCCTCTTTACGACCACTTTTTAGTAGAACCGGTTTCCTTTTTCATCATAGTTTGGTAAGTTTTCAATATATCAAATTGATTTCTTTTGCGGTTAATAGCTAAACGTATTGGCTTTAATTAAAAAATCTTTTCTTACGGATAGTGCGAAAAAAATTTTTTTATAATTTTTTGAAAAAAAGCAAAGGGGATAGTCCATGGTAATTTTTGGCCAAAAAATTATTTTTTGCTTTATTCGCAAAAAAAACTTTCGAATTAATGCCAATACGGTTATCTATCCAACGCAATAGAAGTCAAGTCGATATCGAGAAAACTAAGCAAGTTATGACCAAAAAGGTAACCGCTTCTACTATTGCCTCTTTACGACCACTTTTTAGTAGAACCGGTTTCCTTTTTCATCATAGTTTGGTAAGTTTTCAATATATCAAATTGATTTCTTTTGCGGTTAATAGCTAAACGTATTGGCTTTAATTAAAAAATCTTTTCTTACGGATAGTGCGAAAAAAATTTTTTTATAATTTTTTGAAAAAAAGCAAAGGGGATAGTCCATGGTAATTTTTGGCCAAAAAATTATTTTTTGCTTTATTCGCAAAAAAAAACTTTCGAATTAATGCCAATACGGTTATCTATCCAACGCAATAGAAGTCAAGTCGATATCGAGAAAACTAAGCAAGTTATGACCAAAAAGGTAACCGCTTCTACTATTGCCTCTTTACGACCACTTTTTAGTAGAACCGGTTTCCTTTTTTATCATAGTTTGGTAAGTTTTCAATATATCAAATTGATTTCTTTTGCGGTTAATAGCTAAACGTATTTACTTTAATAAAAAAATCTTTTCTTACGGATAGTGCGAAAAAATTTTTTTTATAATTTTTTGAAAAAAAGCAAAGGGGATAGTCCATGGTAATTTTTGGCCAAAAAATTATTTTTTGCTTTATTCGCAAAAAAAACTTTCGAATTAATGCCAATACGGTTATCTATCCAACGCAATAGAAGTCAAGTCGATATCGAGAAAACTAAGCAAGTTATGACCAAAAAGGTAACCGCTTCTACTATTGCCTCTTTACGACCACTTTTTAGTAGAACCGGTTTCCTTTTTTATCATAGTTTGGTAAGTTTTCAATATATCAAATTGATTTCTTTTGCGGTTAATAGCTAAACGTATTGGCTTTAATTAAAAAATCTTTTCTTACGGATAGTGCGAAAAAAATTTTTTTATAATTTTTTGAAAAAAAGCAAAGGGGATAGTCCATGGTAATTTTTGGCCAAAAAATTATTTTTTGCTTTATTCGCAAAAAAAACTTTCGAATTAATGCCAATACGGTTATCTATCCAACGCAATAGAAGTCAAGTCGATATCGAGAAAACTAAGCAAGTTATGACCAAAAAGGTAACCGCTTCTACTATTGCCTCTTTACGACCACTTTTTAGTAGAACCGGTTTCCTTTTTCATCATAGCTTGGTAAGTTTTCAATATATCAAATTGATTTCTTTTGCGGTTAATAGCTAAACGTATTGGCTTTAATTAAAAAATCTTTTCTTACGGATAGTGCGAAAAAATTTTTTTTATAATTTTTTGAAAAAAAGCAAAGGGGGTAGTCCATGGTAATTTTTGGCCAAAAAATTATTTTTTGCTTTATTCGCAAAAAAAACTTTCGAATTAATGCCAATACGGTTATCTATCCAACGCAATAGAAGTCAAGTCGATATCGAGAAAACTAAGCAAGTTATGACCAAAAAGGTAACCGCTTCTACTATTGCCTCTTTACGACCACTTTTTAGTAGAACCGGTTTCCTTTTTCATCATAGCTTGGTAAGTTTTCAATATATCAAATTGATTTCTTTTGCGGTTAATAGCTAAACGTATTGGCTTTAATTAAAAAATCTTTTCTTACGGATAGTGCGAAAAAATTTTTTTTATAATTTTTTGAAAAAAAGCAAAGGGGATAGTCCATGGTAATTTTTGGCCAAAAAATTATTTTTTGCTTTATTCGCAAAAAAAACTTTCGAATTAATGCCAATACGGTTATCTATCCAACGCAATAGAAGTCAAGTCGATATCGAGAAAACTAAGCAAGTTATGACCAAAAAGGTAACCGCTTCTACTATTGCCTCTTTACGACCACTTTTTAGTAGAACCGGTTTCCTTTTTCATCATAGCTTGGTAAGTTTTCAACATATCAAATTGATTTCTTTTGCGGTTAATAGCTAAACGTATTGGCTTTAATTAAAAAATCTTTTCTTACGGATAGTGCGAAAAAAATTTTTTTATAATTTTTTGAAAAAAAGCAAAGGGGATAGTCCATGGTAATTTTTGGCCAAAAAATTATTTTTTGCTTTATTCGCAAAAAAAACTTTCGAATTAATGCCAATACGGTTATCTATCCAACGCAATAGAAGTCAAGTCGATATCGAGAAAACTAAGCAAGTTATGACCAAAAAGGTAACCGCTTCTACTATTGCCTCTTTACGACCACTTTTTAGTAGAACCGGTTTCCTTTTTCATCATAGCTTGGTAAGTTTTCAATATATCAAATTGATTTCTTTTGCGGTTAATAGCTAAACGTATTGGCTTTAATTAAAAAATCTTTTCTTACGGATAGTGCGAAAAATTTTTTTATAATTTTTTGAAAAAAAGCAAAGGGGGTAGTCCATGGTAATTTTTGGCCAAAAAATTATTTTTTGCTTTATTCGCAAAAAAAACTTTCGAATTAATGCCAATACGGTTATCTATCCAACGCAATAGAAGTCAAGTCGATATCGAGAAAACTAAGCAAGTTATGACCAAAAAGGTAACCGCTTCTACTATTGCCTCTTTACGACCACTTTTTAGTAGAACCGGTTTCCTTTTTCATCATAGCTTGGTAAGTTTTCAATATATCAAATTGATTTCTTTTGCGGTTAATAGCTAAACGTATTGGCTTTAATTAAAAAATCTTTTCTTACGGATAGTGCGAAAAAATTTTTTTATAATTTTTTGAAAAAAAGCAAAGGGGGTAGTCCATGGTAATTTTTGGCCAAAAAATTATTTTTTGCTTTATTCGCAAAAAAAACTTTCGAATTAATGCCAATACGGTTATCTATCCAACGCAATAGAAGTCAAGTCGATATCGAGAAAACTAAGCAAGTTATGACCAAAAAGGTAACCGCTTCTACTATTGCCTCTTTACGACCACTTTTTAGTAGAACCGGTTTCCTTTTTCATCATAGTTTGGTAAGTTTTCAATATATCAAATTGATTTCTTTTGCGGTTAATAGCTAAACGTATTGGCTTTAATTAAAAAATCTTTTCTTACGGATAGTGCGAAAAAAATTTTTTTATAATTTTTTGAAAAAAAGCAAAGGGGATAGTCCATGGTAATTTTTGGCCAAAAAATTATTTTTTGCTTTATTCGCAAAAAAAACTTTCGAATTAATGCCAATACGGTTATCTATCCAACGCAATAGAAGTCAAGTCGATATCGAGAAAACTAAGCAAGTTATGACCAAAAAGGTAACCGCTTCTACTATTGCCTCTTTACGACCACTTTTTAGTAGAACCGGTTTCCTTTTTCATCATAGTTTGGTAAGTTTTCAATATATCAAATTGATTTCTTTTGCGGTTAATAGCTAAACGTATTGGCTTTAATTAAAAAATCTTTTCTTACGGATAGTGCGAAAAAAATTTTTTTATAATTTTTTGAAAAAAAGCAAAGGGGATAGTCCATGGTAATTTTTGGCCAAAAAATTATTTTTTGCTTTATTCGCAAAAAAAAACTTTCGAATTAATGCCAATACGGTTATCTATCCAACGCAATAGAAGTCAAGTCGATATCGAGAAAACTAAGCAAGTTATGACCAAAAAGGTAACCGCTTCTACTATTGCCTCTTTACGACCACTTTTTAGTAGAACCGGTTTCCTTTTTTATCATAGTTTGGTAAGTTTTCAATATATCAAATTGATTTCTTTTGCGGTTAATAGCTAAACGTATTTACTTTAATAAAAAAATCTTTTCTTACGGATAGTGCGAAAAAATTTTTTTTATAATTTTTTGAAAAAAAGCAAAGGGGATAGTCCATGGTAATTTTTGGCCAAAAAATTATTTTTTGCTTTATTCGCAAAAAAAACTTTCGAATTAATGCCAATACGGTTATCTATCCAACGCAATAGAAGTCAAGTCGATATCGAGAAAACTAAGCAAGTTATGACCAAAAAGGTAACCGCTTCTACTATTGCCTCTTTACGACCACTTTTTAGTAGAACCGGTTTCCTTTTTTATCATAGTTTGGTAAGTTTTCAATATATCAAATTGATTTCTTTTGCGGTTAATAGCTAAACGTATTGGCTTTAATTAAAAAATCTTTTCTTACGGATAGTGCGAAAAAAATTTTTTTATAATTTTTTGAAAAAAAGCAAAGGGGATAGTCCATGGTAATTTTTGGCCAAAAAATTATTTTTTGCTTTATTCGCAAAAAAAACTTTCGAATTAATGCCAATACGGTTATCTATCCAACGCAATAGAAGTCAAGTCGATATCGAGAAAACTAAGCAAGTTATGACCAAAAAGGTAACCGCTTCTACTATTGCCTCTTTACGACCACTTTTTAGTAGAACCGGTTTCCTTTTTCATCATAGCTTGGTAAGTTTTCAATATATCAAATTGATTTCTTTTGCGGTTAATAGCTAAACGTATTGGCTTTAATTAAAAAATCTTTTCTTACGGATAGTGCGAAAAAATTTTTTTTATAATTTTTTGAAAAAAAGCAAAGGGGGTAGTCCATGGTAATTTTTGGCCAAAAAATTATTTTTTGCTTTATTCGCAAAAAAAACTTTCGAATTAATGCCAATACGGTTATCTATCCAACGCAATAGAAGTCAAGTCGATATCGAGAAAACTAAGCAAGTTATGACCAAAAAGGTAACCGCTTCTACTATTGCCTCTTTACGACCACTTTTTAGTAGAACCGGTTTCCTTTTTCATCATAGCTTGGTAAGTTTTCAATATATCAAATTGATTTCTTTTGCGGTTAATAGCTAAACGTATTGGCTTTAATTAAAAAATCTTTTCTTACGGATAGTGCGAAAAAATTTTTTTTATAATTTTTTGAAAAAAAGCAAAGGGGGTAGTCCATGGTAATTTTTGGCCAAAAAATTATTTTTTGCTTTATTCGCAAAAAAAACTTTCGAATTAATGCCAATACGGTTATCTATCCAACGCAATAGAAGTCAAGTCGATATCGAGAAAACTAAGCAAGTTATGACCAAAAAGGTAACCGCTTCTACTATTGCCTCTTTACGACCACTTTTTAGTAGAACCGGTTTCCTTTTTCATCATAGCTTGGTAAGTTTTCAATATATCAAATTGATTTCTTTTGCGGTTAATAGCTAAACGTATTGGCTTTAATTAAGAAATCTTTTCTTACGGATAGTGCGAAAAAATTTTTTTTATAATTTTTTGAAAAAAAGCAAAGGGGGTAGTCCATGGTAATTTTTGGCCAAAAAATTATTTTTTGCTTTATTCGCAAAAAAACTTTCGAATTAATGCCAATACGGTTATCTATCCAACGCAATAGAAGTCAAGTCGATATCGAGAAAACTAAGCAAGTTATGACCAAAAAGGTAACCGCTTCTACTATTGCCTCTTTACGACCACTTTTTAGTAGAACCGGTTTCCTTTTTCATCATAGCTTGGTAAGTTTTCAATATATCAAATTGATTTCTTTTGCGGTTAATAGCTAAACGTATTGGCTTTAATTAAAAAATCTTTTCTTACGGATAGTGCGAAAAATTTTTTTATAATTTTTTGAAAAAAAGCAAAGGGGGTAGTCCATGGTAATTTTTGGCCAAAAAATTATTTTTTGCTTTATTCGCAAAAAAAACTTTCGAATTAATGCCAATACGGTTATCTATCCAACGCAATAGAAGTCAAGTCGATATCGAGAAAACTAAGCAAGTTATGACCAAAAAGGTAACCGCTTCTACTATTGCCTCTTTACGACCACTTTTTAGTAGAACCGGTTTCCTTTTTCATCATAGCTTGGTAAGTTTTCAATATATCAAATTGATTTCTTTTGCGGTTAATAGCTAAACGTATTGGCTTTAATTAAAAAATCTTTTCTTACGGATAGTGCGAAAAATTTTTTTATAATTTTTTGAAAAAAAGCAAAGGGGGTAGTCCATGGTAATTTTTGGCCAAAAAATTATTTTTTGCTTTATTCGCAAAAAAAACTTTCGAATTAATGCCAATACGGTTATCTATCCAACGCAATAGAAGTCAAGTCGATATCGAGAAAACTAAGCAAGTTATGACCAAAAAGGTAACCGCTTCTACTATTGCCTCTTTACGACCACTTTTTAGTAGAACCGGTTTCCTTTTTCATCATAGCTTGGTAAGTTTTCAATATATCAAATTGATTTCTTTTGCGGTTAATAGCTAAACGTATTGGCTTTAATTAAAAAATCTTTTCTTACGGATAGTGCGAAAATTTTTTTTATAATTTTTTGAAAAAAAGCAAAGGGGGTAGTCCATGGTAATTTTTGGCCAAAAAATTATTTTTTGCTTTATTCGCAAAAAAAACTTTCGAATTAATGCCAATACGGTTATCTATCCAACGCAATAGAAGTCAAGTCGATATCGAGAAAACTAAGCAAGTTATGACCAAAAAGGTAACCGCTTCTACTATTGCCTCTTTACGACCACTTTTTAGTAGAACCGGTTTCCTTTTTCATCATAGTTTGGTAAGTTTTCAATATATCAAATTGATTTCTTTTGCGGTTAATAGCTAAACGTATTGGCTTTAATTAAAAAATCTTTTCTTACGGATAGTGCGAAAAAAATTTTTTTATAATTTTTTGAAAAAAAGCAAAGGGGATAGTCCATGGTAATTTTTGGCCAAAAAATTATTTTTTGCTTTATTCGCAAAAAAAACTTTCGAATTAATGCCAATACGGTTATCTATCCAACGCATTAGAAGTCAAGTCGATATCGAGAAAACTAAGCAAGTTATGACCAAAAAGGTAACCGCTTCTACTATTGCCTCTTTACGACCACTTTTTAGTAGAACCGGTTTCCTTTTTCATCATAGCTTGGTAAGTTTTCAATATATCAAATTGATTTCTTTTGCGGTTAATAGCTAAACGTATTGGCTTTAATTAAGAAATCTTTTCTTACGGATAGTGCGAAAAAATTTTTTTTATAATTTTTTGAAAAAAAGCAAAGGGGGTAGTCCATGGTAATTTTTGGCCAAAAAATTATTTTTTGCTTTATTCGCAAAAAAACTTTCGAATTAATGCCAATACGGTTATCTATCCAACGCAATAGAAGTCAAGTCGATATCGAGAAAACTAAGCAAGTTATGACCAAAAAGGTAACCGCTTCTACTATTGCCTCTTTACGACCACTTTTTAGTAGAACCGGTTTCCTTTTTCATCATAGCTTGGTAAGTTTTCAATATATCAAATTGATTTCTTTTGCGGTTAATAGCTAAACGTATTGGCTTTAATTAAAAAATCTTTTCTTACGGATAGTGCGAAAAATTTTTTTTATAATTTTTTGAAAAAAAGCAAAGGGGGTAGTCCATGGTAATTTTTGGCCAAAAAATTATTTTTTGCTTTATTCGCAAAAAAAACTTTCGAATTGATGCCAATACGGTTATCTATCCAACGCAATAGAAGTCAAGTCGATATCGAGAAAACTAAGCAAGTTATGACCAAAAAGGTAACCGCTTCTACTATTGCCTCTTTACGACCACTTTTTAGTAGAACCGGTTTCCTTTTTCATCATAGTTTGGTAAGTTTTCAATATATCAAATTGATTTCTTTTGCGGTTAATAGCTAAACGTATTGGCTTTAATTAAAAAATCTTTTCTTACGGATAGTGCGAAAAAAAATTTTTTATAATTTTTTGAAAAAAAGCAAAGGGGATAGTCCATGGTAATTTTTGGCCAAAAAATTATTTTTTGCTTTATTCGCAAAAAAAACTTTCGAATTAATGCCAATACGGTTATCTATCCAACGCAATAGAAGTCAAGTCGATATCGAGAAAACTAAGCAAGTTATGACCAAAAAGGTAACCGCTTCTACTATTGCCTCTTTACGACCACTTTTTAGTAGAACCGGTTTCCTTTTTCATCATAGTTTGGTAAGTTTTCAATATATCAAATTGATTTCTTTTGCGGTTAATAGCTAAACGTATTGGCTTTAATTAAAAAATCTTTTCTTACGGATAGTGCGAAAAAATTTTTTTATAATTTTTTGAAAAAAAGCAAAGGGGGTAGTCCATGGTAATTTTTGGCCAAAAAATTATTTTTTGCTTTATTCGCAAAAAAAACTTTCGAATTAATGCCAATACGGTTATCTATCCAACGCAATAGAAGTCAAGTCGATATCGAGAAAACTAAGCAAGTTATGACCAAAAAGGTAACCGCTTCTACTATTGCCTCTTTACGACCACTTTTTAGTAGAACCGGTTTCCTTTTTCATCATAGCTTGGTAAGTTTTCAATATATCAAATTGATTTATTTTGCGGTTAATAGCTAAACGTGTTGGCTTTAATTAAAAAATCTTTTCTTACGGATAGTGCGAAAAAAATTTTTTTATAATTTTTTGAAAAAAAGCAAAGGGGGTAGTCCATGGTAATTTTTGGCCAAAAAATTATTTTTTGCTTTATTCGCAAAAAAAACTTTCGAATTAATGCCAATACGGTTATCTATCCAACGCAATAGAAGTCAAGTCGATATCGAGAAAACTAAGCAAGTTATGACCAAAAAGGTAACCGCTTCTACTATTGCCTCTTTACGACCACTTTTTAGTAGAACCGGTTTCCTTTTTCATCATAGCTTGGTAAGTTTTCAATATATCAAATTGATTTCTTTTGCGGTTAATAGCTAAACGTATTGGCTTTAATTAAAAAATCTTTTCTTAATGAAATAGAGATTTTAATTAAAAAATTATGAAAAATATTTTGCATTATCTTCCACAAATTAAGGCTTCTGTGCCTTGTAGACACTAATGTTTTGCACTTAAGCCGATTACATTGAGTGCCATTTAAACACCTAAATAAATATTGACTCTGCTCTGTCCTTATACAACAAGTTCATCAATTATAATATTTTTTGTACGTACCATCATTAGTAACACTGTATACAAACATTAACCACCTCTACGCATAATTTTCAGTTTCAATATTTAAGTTTTCATACGGCCCGACATAAAAACTCGTGTAGAAAATCATGTTTACCACAACACGAATTCATAGTTAATTCCTTGTGGAATTTAAATATGCAACCAAAACTACTCACACGCACACACTATTGAGGAGAAGCAAAAATTCAGCAAAGCTGTGTGGGTAATTACGAGTTTGCGTTTGTTGCATTCGATTGTTTGTTTGTTTTTTTTTGTAATTTAAGAGAAAAATTGAAAAAAAAAATGTATAGAGTTTTCTTTATGTAATTGCAGTTTTTCAATGGCCTTAAGTAAAATTGTATCATGAAAGCAAGAAAATGCGTGCCATAATGAACGTGTACATGTGTGTGTGGTTTGTATTCGTTAAATGATTAGTTGTTTGTTTTTCTTGTAGCTGACACTTGTTACCTGAAATATCAACGCATTTTTATTACGCCTTCGATAAACGTTTTCTACCAAAATTTTCTTTTCTTTGCGTATACTCGTATGTCACTGCCAAGGTAAATTATGTGTGTAGCTTTTTAGTTTAACAGTCACATGAGTTGATTATGTATCCGTTGTACGCGCATAACATTCAAATCTATTTTCTTGATGCCTTTTTCCAACGAATAACGCCTACTAAATTATCATTTTGCAAAATATAGTGACGTTTCTTTGTAGGATATTTATTTATGTGCATGATTCAAAAATTATAGAGTTGGCCTAAGGAGTAATGAGTTTATTTGTTTAAAAAAAGGCTTTTTTATTAAAGTTTTTCTGCAATGCATTTATTTGCCAAAGGAAGATCTACTAGTAAATCAACATTGCAGATTTATAAACGTGTTGCTCATGTAGAGAAACGAAACTTGGGATGTGAAAATTAAATTTGTTACCAGTCAAAAGTTCAGTTGTGACACTCGAATTAATTAAATAATTGCATTGAGAAAAGGTCATTAAAACCATTAAAAATATTAATGCTTTCAAAATTGTTTTAATAGCACATATCGCCATATGTTTTAAAAAAAGCCCTAAGTTACATAAAGAAAAATATTTGCATTAAAACCAAATAAACTCTCTTTCATCCATGTTCTAACAAACATGCTTTTTGTTTTGAAAACGCCAAAGCATGTTCTGAAAACCGCTCGTTTTGCTAAGCTTTTTTTTTTGTATAATGTAACAAAATTGATAAAATTAAAGTAACTTTTTAAAGTTGTATTTTTTTTTTATGAAAAAGGCCAATTTTCTTTTAAATTTTGGTTGATTTTAAAGAAAACATATTTAATTTGAATTTCGAAGTATTTTATTTTCTCTTTAACTCTTAGTTTGTGTAAAATTCATCACTTCGTACTATGCGTTTATAGTTTTGCAGAAAATCTATTTTGCGATTTCAAATCGTAATCGCCAAAGTTAAACATTTTGCGTTTTTCAGAACATGAGTGTCAAAATTAAAGGTTAACCAAAATTTTTCTTATATATTATTATTTTAAGCTTTAGCTATTATAAAATTTATATAAAATGTAAATTTATAACGGTGCTTGATAATCAATCTAAAAGTCGAAATATAATTTTTTGTAACTTAGGGTCTTTTTTAAAATCATATTGCGATATGTTTTTGAGTACATGTGCACATAAATAAAAAATTGGCAAACCCCGTTATTCTGTTCTCATTTTCCGCTCCATCACTTGTTGACCAATCAAATTTACTTTTAATTACAAATTATGGAAACTAAAAATATGGCAAAACTTTACCAAAACATAACTGCTTATAAAAACAAAAAAAAAAAAAAAAAAAACAAAAAAAAGAGTATGGAAAACAACAACAAAATGTCTCCATATTTAAAAAAAAAAAGAACAGTAAAGTATAAGCATGAACTATGGCTACTCACTTACTAGCACACAGCCTGTGTTATGTGTGGGTGCGTGTGCTTGTGTATGCAAATAAACCGTTTTTAAATGGACAAAGATAGAAAGAGATAGTAGTTGACAATATTTAATTGGATCTCTTACAAGTTAGTTAGAGCAAATACAACAGCTACATACATCCATACATACATGAAAAAACTATGAAAAAATGTCTGTTGATCTTCAAAGAAAAAAAAATGGTACAAAAATACATATGTATACATATCGCGTTCTCGCATACGCTACAATAGAAACGAAATGTTTGCATTCCTTTCGTTTCTTTGTGAACTGTGGTTTGGACAGATATTTTCATCTGTAATTCTTTTTATTTAGTGCTGTAGCTGGATTAAAGTGGTTCCTAATCAATAGGCTTAAAAACAAATGGGACATGGCGCTCTTCTGCTACGAATTTAAACTTTTTTAACGTTTTTATATTACGTATCATTTTATTGTAGAACTTTTGCCTTCTAAAATCATTCTTTGATTAATAATTCTTTTTTGATCCCTTAAATGCTTTTAAAGTCCCTCATCTGAAATTTTTTTAACAAAATTTTTGAAATAAATTTTTAAAATAATTTTATACACACTTACTCTACAATAGGTATAACAATACACTAAAAAATGTGTGCATCGTCCGATGGTATTTTTTACCGATATATTTTACATGTCAGTAAAGAAAGTGGCCCATAATTATATTCGCACTAAATTCGATATTTTATTAAAACGATTTTAAAATTATGAAATTCTTATTAACAAAGGTCAGCTCTTAATAAAAGTGTAGTTTTTTTGTGATTATGATTATGGCCCATTGTTTCATACCCGTTAATTTTAGGAAAATTAAATAAACTCCATTAGAAAGGATTCATAATCCTTTTGATTCACAAAAAAATCTAAAAACATCAGAAAGAGATAATAGGAATTTAGTACAGAAGTCAGTGCTATTATTTTTACTGGCACTGTTATGGCGTTTTCTATTCTCAAAAAATATTCTCCCTTTAAATTATGTAATATTTTAAATATTTTCTATTGAAAACATAAGTTTATCATGCAACATTTTTATATGTTTACCGCTTCTAGAGTGATTTGCGAAATCCGATTACGTTAGCACAACTGATAAACAGCTGACACAAAAAAAATTTGCATCTAAAATAAAATAAAAATTAAATCCGATTACGTTAGTACAATGATAAACAGCTGACACAAAAAAAATTTGCATCTAAAATAAAATAAAAATTAATTTTTAATTCAAACGTGACCAATAATGGATTTTTATGAAGAATATGTTGAATCTACTTTTTCATATAAACACAAATTAAATAATTTATTTAATTGTATAAACAAGTAATTGACACAGTTGTACAAAAGAGCAGTATCTCACCCTCACTTACATATAAGTTGAGTGCAAAACATGTACCATTTTTGCATCTTTTATATGCAACATGTTGAGAACAGAACGGGATATTTATTTTAACTATTAAATTTTTTTTTTTTTGACAATAGAACGCAAACATTCTTGGAAGGCAGAATTTATGCAATATTTTTATTTGAAAAGAAAACCATTAGATACCTATAAAAAAAATTCATCAAAATCATATTCGTGTATCACAATTTACTATGAGCAGGACCACACACTGCAAGCTTAGTTGGGCTATTCTTTCTCAATTCTCTTTTAAAATTGTCGTTTTGTCCACACACAAATTTTTTGTTTCAGCAATTGTAGCATTTATTCATACATCTTTATAAAAGATACGAAAAAAGAATAAAAGCAATTGCCGAGTACGGGCAAGTTTGTACCCCTTTCATCAAAATCAAGAAATCAAGAATTGCCCAACTAAAATTGCTGTGTGTGGTCATAGTCTATACAATCGCATTAAACGCCAAGACAGCAACTTTGGAAAATATTTTTTAAACTTTTATTTCCAATTAGTATGGCTAAATAAATAGTATGCAATTGGAGCATCACATCAAATTATACCGAAATTACTAAATCTCCTTTTTTTGAAATTCAATTTTTCAACAAATAAAAATTTTACAAGTGCTTACAGTGCAAAAATGCTTACAAAATAAATATATTTTTGAATATTGTTTTTTGTTAAGACTTTTAAACTCTTTTTACACGGGCTACAATATGATTCATGTTCATAAAAATATTGCTTCTCATTAACGAATGAGATTTCTTTGTGCTTAAGTTTTTAAATGTAAATTTATTCATTTAAATCTGTAATGGAAACCTAAAAATAAAATGTTTGAATTATTTTTGTTAACTGATGCAACGACTTGCAATTTTAAAAATTAATTTATTCAACAAAAAAAAAAAAAAAAATTAATAAAAAACAAAACTGGTGACGCTACACTAAATTCTATCGAATTATATATAAATTTTTTATTTATACTTTTTAATTTTCCTGTTGAATTTATCAAAATTATTTACAAAGAAAATTTG
Organism: Thelaira solivaga; assembly: GCA_947397855.1. NCBI lineage: Eukaryota > Metazoa > Arthropoda > Insecta > Diptera > Tachinidae > Thelaira > Thelaira solivaga. The sequence goes on along the minus strand of OX377613.1, from coordinate 53,422,884 downwards.
AAAATTCGAGAAAATCTTGATAGTTTCGCCTTTTGTAAGACCAGGACAACACACGGAAATTTTAGTTGGGCAATTATTGATTTTGTGGGAAAGAGGAAAGATGTAAAAAAAGAAGACAGGTAGCTTGAGGCTGAATAAGAATGCTAAAATTTGCCATAACAAAATTGCTGCAATTTTAAAAAAGGATTGAGAAAGAATTGCCCAACTAAACTTGATGTGTGTATTCCTGGTCTAGGAGAGACAACATAGAAGTACTTACTCGTACTCAGCAGTTCTCTTTTGGTTCTCTCTTTGTATCTTTTAAAACTGTAAAAAAAAGAAGACAGGTAGCTTGAATACTGAATGCATGAATGAATAAGAATGCTAAAATTACCAAAACAAAATTGCTGTGTATAGGCACAGTGGTAATTTTAAAAGAAAATTAAGAAAGAATTGTGCAACTAAAATTACGTAAATGAAAACACAAAAAGCTCTAATTTCGTTTAGGTATAAAATTTTTATATTTTCTTCATTGTTTTACCTCTTGTTTAACTGCTCGCCTTCAATTTTGATATACATACTTGAAGTCTTAAAGTTTGTAGTTGTAAAATTTGAAATTTCTCCCTTGGCAAAAGTTATATAAATTTTTTGTTTACGTTTTACACATTCTGTGGACCAAGTTAGTAGTTTATCGTTCATTTCAAAAGAAATGAATTTAATTTCGTAAACTAAACCAAACAAACTGGAAATGTTAAATTAAAATCGTAACTCATCCAACTTTCCAAAGGCGTCATCTTATTATACGTCATATTTTTCCTGTTGCTCACTGTCTCACTGTCAAACTGATTAAAATCACATAAATTCATTTAATTTTTTTTTTAATGAGATTTTATTTTTTTATTTCAACCGATTCATATACAAATCACATAAAAGCCATTAAAATGCGTACGTTTTATAAAGTAGCTAACGAAAAATATACATAAACGCATGGAATATGTTTAGTAAATTAAAAAAAAAAAAAGAATAAAAATAGTTGTTGTAAAAGTGAATACCTTGTTGCAGGCCTTTAAATGGAAATTTATTAAATAATTTTTTTTTCAATACAAAACGTATCAAAAAGACCTGACCAGCGCCACAGGCATTAATGTTTCTTTGATTTGTCTCTTTGAATTACAGGCAATTTTGTAACCGTTGCTGAGCATGCGCCTCAGCTTTAGTTTACGTTTATGTGTGCTGCCATCACCAAAAAAGGCGTTTTTTCATTTTTTATGTAAAGTGCGTGTGAAAATCGCTATTAATCGTTATCTTGTTGTGCTGTGCGCAGGCATAAATGATATTTTTTTGTTTTAATGGTAAAATGCAAAGCTAAATAATGTATTCCAAAACATTTTTTAATGGCGATTTGTTTACACGAAACGTGAATTGTTTTTAATTATTTAAATTTTTCATTTTCGGCGCTTTTGTAAAGCAGCAAAACTGCATAAACATGGAATGTGGTCTCAATTTAAAACAATTTAAAACATTATTCGTATTACGAATACAAAATTATAAATTTTAAAGCAAATTTAAGCAAATTGCAAAAATAATTATGGGTTATTAACGATAATTTAAACTGTAACAAACAAACTTTTAAAGAAATAAATTTTTGGTAATTAAATTTTAAATTAAAACAAAAAAACAAGATTTTAATATGATCTCACAATAGGATTCATTTTCGATACTTAACTTAGCTGAAATAAAGGCAAACGTTTAAGGGGGATTTACACTATAATACTGAGTAAAACGACTTGTCAAAACTTTAATCAAATGAAAATGTAGAATAATGTGAAAACGATACATCAAAAAATACGATTAGAAATTTAATAGTCACATGGCTCGCACTATTTTTAGAAAATTTTCTCAACTTGTATGCAATGAAAGTCTTAAAGCTTGTATTATAGTGTAAACAACTTAAGTGAAATGAAAATCTTAACTCTTATGCTTTACGCCCATGTTCTGAGAAACGCGCGTTTTCAAAACGAAAATCGGTTTGCAAAACGCTAAAGCATGTTCTGGAAACCGCGCGTTTTGCTTCCGTTTTTCTCATTCAAAGTGAATGAGAAAACGCCAGTTTATAAGTAAACAATTGACACACACAATTGACAAAATCAAAGTAAATTTTTTAAAACCATATTTTTTATGGAAAAGGCCAATTTTCTTTCCGATTTTGGTTGAAATAAAAAGAAAATATATTTAATATGAATTGTGCAACATTTTATTTTATCTTTAACTCTTAGTTTGTGCAAAATTCATCACTTCGCTTCAGTGTATGCTTGCGGTTTGAAAACGCCAAAATTAAGCGTTTTGCGTTTTGCAGAACACCTTTTTGCGATTTCAAATCGTAATTGCCAAAGTTAAGCGTTTTGCGTTGTTCCGAACATGGGTGATAGTGTTAAGCCCGCCTTATAAAAAACTTTGATGCCGCGTTGTACTTTTAATTAGTCTTTTTTAGTATTTATATTTTTAGAAATAAATTAATTTTATTTACAAAATTTTTATTAGTTTAGTTGTTTAAAAATGTATTTTAATTCATTTCAATGCTCTTGGCTTTCTAATCAGTTCATTGAAGCGAAAAACTAGTTGCCAAAGATCGGTCATCGACCAATTAAACTGTTTAATAATAATTACTACAATCAGCATTGATTTTTTTTTTTTTTTTTTTTTTTTTTTTTTTTTTTTTTTTTTTTTTTTTTTTGACTCGTAGCTGTGTAATTGCACACACAAGATGTGAAAATAATGAATTCATAAAATTAACGATTAGCAAGCAAATTTGATTACGCTAAATGTATAATAAATAACACAGATAAACTAGTGAATATTTTTATAGGCAAGCAAGTACACAGACACACACTGTTATTTTGTAAAGAAAATCAACATGGAGAAAAGGAACACATGCAGTGTTTAGATCATTTAACTTAAATAAAGAAAAACACGTAAGTATATTTATTGAGAGTTCATAAACGGGCGAATTTATGTTTGTAATAGTTAAACCAGGAACCGAAAAATTACAATTTAATTAATATTTAAAATGTTTACTTTATCACGGTTTGGCCAACTACTAAATTTGATTAATGGATTAGCTGGATAATAAGTTGGCAAATAAAAAATAATAAAATTAAAAATAAAAAAATATTTATCGTTATTGAGTTTTCAAGACTTCATTCACATAAAACTTTTCTAATTGAATTAAAATATATGGAAATTAATGAAAAAGTAATTTTGGAAATGCTTGATTACACGGACCTACCAAATGAAGTTTTTTTATGGTGCCTGAGGTTTCATGGTCAATTTGAGTAACTATTTCAGTGTTTAGTACTCGGCCTAAGGGCAAATATAATTTAGTCATTCCACTTGTCATAACAATTTTTATTACATACATACATACTCGTACATGTACCTGTGAATTCTTTAACTCATAAAAGACTGTTACGTTTTATGTATCAGCAGTAGATGTTGATTTTATTATTATTATTTTATAGACTAAAGTTGAATTCTATAATTAACTACACAAGAGCTTTTTTAGTTTGATTAAATCTATAGGAATTTAATCACTATAAATTACTTTTTTAATCCTACGTGTAGCTCTCGAAATGTACCCCTTGTAAATTAAAATAACTCCAGAACTAGCTCTCTGATTAATTTTACATAAAAACTTTAGGATCTGGAATAAAATAACTTTTAAATTATGTTATTATAAATTTTTAACCGATTTTACTCGTGTGATAATTAAGTCTATCATAACCCGTTAGCAGCTCAATGTAGAGTTTTATGTCATTTCTGCTAAGGTTTAAAACAAGCTCTGCCTCGTGTATGAAACTCTTTGATTGACTTATTCCCTCCAGTAGTATTTTTGACTGTGTTCCTCCTCCTCGCGTAGTAGGGTATAAGTGAAGTTAATGATAATAATAATAAATAAAAAAAAGGCTCTGAACATATGAAAAGGGTATCCGCCATTTCATTGCCCACATGCCCTTCGTGCCCCGGTATCCATAATATGGTAACAGTGTTGCTCTCTGTCAAAGTATTGAGAAATTTTTAGCAATCCCAAACCAATCTTGATCGGAGAGAATTGCTTGCCAAAGCACATAAAGCTGTGTGACTGTTTGAGAAAACATATATTCCGGTACAGCAAGTGCCCCTTCATAAACATTCCCTAGCACATAGCTCTAAAGCGTGGACCTCTGCCTGAAAAATGGACGCTAATTTTCTTATTTTACGGTAACATAGTTCTGTAATCCCTTTTATCATTTTGAACCCATCAGTAAGGCGAAAAATAGTTATTTTTGTAATTTGTTATGGTGCCATTCTTAGGCACAATAAAATTTATATGATTTCCTGTAGTCGTCATTGAAAGCCGGCTGTTTGTAAATTGTGTTTTGCCACTGGTCGGCAAACCGTTTCATTAAGTAATTTAAAGAATGTCAAATACAGAATTATGTTTCTGGAGTCAGCAGCTGATTGCCTTTGAAAAATTTTAAAGGCAAAAGGATATGCCGACAATAGGATCACACAGTGGCAAGCATTGGGAAACATATATGCCGTTTAAATTAATCAACTTTAATCAAGTAGTTTTTAAAAATTGCTTTACAAATTGAAACATATACCCAATACTGTATCGGGACAACTAATTATCTCAGTAATACCACGATCATGTATAAAATGGTTCTAATTGGAAAAAAGAAGCAACGCTAAATTGCCAACTACCGGTGCATTTACTCCATCAACTCTTTCTTTATTGTGTTTTTGTCTTGTTATATAAAACAAATGTAAAGGAAGGCAAGTCCAAAAAGAAATATATGTATTTATATGGCTACATGAAATGTTATCTACTACACAGAAAAAAAAAATTAGGAACCAATTAAAAATTTTAATTAAAAAATTTGTTATATCAATTAAATTTTTAATTGAATCAATTAAATATTTAATTAATTTTATATATTTTTCAGTTTAACTAAATATTTAATTGATTCAATTAAAAATTTAATTGGTTTAACAAATTTTTTAATTAAAATTTTTAATTGGTTCCTAATTTTTTTTCTGTGTAGGGTGTTAAAAAAAATTTTTCTCCTTGTGTTCTATCGCTGGGTTTAAAGTAGAAAATTTTCCTTTAAATAACTGCTATCGCCTTATCGTCTACAAAATAGGTACTACATTTTTAAAATGTTATCTGCACTGTAAAGCAAATAATAAAAATTTATTTAAGTTAGAATGCATTGAAAAATGCTAAATACAGTGTACATACAGCAAAAAAAAAAGCAGTTAAAAAACGACATACATAGCAAGCAATAAATATAATCAGCACCCTGTATATGGAATATTTGTTAGAAAATTTAATCGAATTTTGTGGTTTGTTTTCTATTTATATTTATTTTATCTTATCGTTTATTTAAGTATAACAAAATGAAAAGAACTTTATGAAAAACATATGCCGGTTTAAAAATATTTATTTAATAAAAAAAAAAAAAAAAAAAAAAAAAAAAAAAAAAAAAAAAAAAAAAAAAAAAAAAAAAAATCAAACTGCTTGAAATATACACAAAAAAACTCAATATTCCCATACATTTGAAAGTTGCTAGAAAAACCACTGGGGGAAATTGTGTTTTTAGTGGAATTTGTGTTAAACAATATATTTTCCATGATTATTAAAATGAAACAACAACAAAATTATAAAAACGAATGAAATGAAACAAAAAAAAAAGCAATTCGAGTGCTAAAAATTTCGTTATTTTCTTAAAACTGGAAAGAAATTTATTTGTTTTGTGTTTAATGGATTTTATTGTGACGTAGAAATTATCAGCCTAACTTCGTATAAAGAATATACGAAGTGTGTGTTTTCCCGTTAAGAAGAGTTCTGCTTAAATAAAGCTTTAACAAAACGCAAGCCAAGTAATTCATATGTTTGGTTTTATTAAATATTTTGGAATGGCACAACATTCGAAACGGTGCTTTTTCATCACATTTGGTTAATGCTACGAGGAGGGTACCGCAATTATTCAAAGTAAAAAAAAAAATTCTGTAATAAAGAAATATTTTAATAGAATTTCCTTCTACAAAAGCTACCTTAACATTGATATTTCATATACAAGGTGGGCCAAAAAAAGTCATCCGATGTTGTTTGGCTCTCATATTTTTTTCTAAATGAAAATGAAATGTACGTCGTTGCTCCGTCCTGTTGGAATCACATGTCTTCCAGTCCTAATTCGTTCAATTGCGGGAAAAAAAAACTCGGTTAAAATGGGCCTATAGAGCTCACCGTCCACTGTTGTCGTTTGACCAGCCCGATGACTCCTCCAGCGCACCATTCAGTCACTTTGAGCGGGTGTAATGGCTCGTCGTGTATCACTCGTAGGTTTTCGATGCCCCAGAAGCGATAGTTTTGCTTGTTCACGTACCCGCTGAGGTGGAAATGAGCATAGTCGCTCTTTATGATTTTGGTAGCGTTCTTGGGGAGTGTATCGCTTCATGACTTGTTCACTTGTTTTCTACATCTGTCTAAACAGATTTGATATTGGCCGCCATTTGCAAAAATAAGAGCATCTTCCAATAAGCATCTTCCACCTTGTAGAAAGGACTCTCCTATAACGAGCACCATCCTTAAGTAGATAAACCTTTTCAATAAAAGCTGTTGCCAGATTCCGACAATGATCTTGAGAAAATTTTTTCACAGCCATAAATAGTTTCTTTTGCACATTTGCAGAGAGCTGAAACCGGTGTATATGATTTATTCAAAGCACAACAAATCGTGGACAATAATTGATTAAATCATGTTTCGAAGCACGATTAAAAACAGATTGTTTTTTGCCATATGAATTTCCATTTTTCAACAAATAACAATTTTTGCCTTCCCATGTAGAAAAATGGTGCCTTATAGCGCTACCTGAATTGGAGCGGCCAGCGTAGTGTTAAAGCGTGCTTTCGGTTCTTATTCAGTAGTATTAATCATCTTGCTTAATAAAACCCACTAAAGAAAAACAAAAATTGAGTTAAAAACGCTAGATTAAAAAAAACTAGCTAAAATGTCATTACCGGCTAACAATAACAAAGCAAAAATTGTTTTGCAGCCAACTTCACTACAAAACGTCATGTCAAGATAGAATTTTCCAACTGCTCAGCGCTGCCGTCGAGTTTTTTCGGTATGATGCATACATTTTGTAGAATTTTTGACAGATAAAAAATTTATTTGTGAGTGTTAGATTTTGAGAAAACAAAAATATTTTATATCTCTTGATTTATTTAACAATTTTTTTGTGTGTTAATTACAAATTTCACTAATTTAACATATTAAAGCAGTTAATTATAAGACAATCCTCGTTAAAGTTTTGTATATAAATTTCAATAGCGAGAGAGAGAGAGAGGTTTTTTTTGCGTGTAAAGAAACAATTAAAAATGTTTGTTTTTTTTTGTTTTTCTTTATTTCGTTTATATAAAAATTTTTGTTTGTTAAATTTTATATTTATGCATTCACTCAGTTATTCGCTTGTTTTATTGTTAATATACAATTGTTAGAAGAAGAAACAACGCAAAAGTTTGTTATTTAGCACAGGCTCATATCTAAAATGGTCTTTTTGTATCTCACTGAATGGCAAACAGCCACCAGCACAATGATGTGAGGAGTTCGTTTTGTCGACTAATTGAACAATCTAATCTCGTTTGTGAAAAATATATTGTATAAATAAAATAAAATAATAAAGAAAAACATTAAAGCGCTAAATATAATATTAAAAAAAACAAATAAAAAAACGAGTGTTAAATTGGTTTACCAAGAAAATGAATATTTTAAAAGAAAATCTTGCTAACTAAATTCAAAACTTGACAAAAAAAAACAAAAAACTTTATTATGTTTTGCTTAAAAAGTTAATTTTGTAGAAATTAAATAAAAAAAAAACAGCAAAAGTTTATTATGAATACGGATTTTATTTCTGTGTGTAATACAAGTTTCTAACTGAAAACTATGAAGTTTTGTTGAATTTTTATAAAAAATAAACCAAAAAAATTAAATCAAATTTCTTTTCGAAATTTATTTGTACTGTTAATAGGTACTTTCCATATGAAAATATGCGCAATGGCCAGTAATTTAAATAAAACCTTAACAATAATAAATTAACTAAGTTAATTTAAATGAAAGTTAATTCAAGCATACCAAATCTTATGTACCCTTCCCAATGCTTTAATTGCATGTCATGTTTAAAATAGTGGCCAATTAAGCTGCATGCTTTCGACAGAATTTATGTGATTTACTGTGATTTTTAATGAATTTTTGTAAAAAAAAACAAACCAAATAAAATTTTAAATTGAATTTCTGATTGAAATTTATATGAACTGTTTTTAGAGTCAAAATAAAAAAAAGCAATGGCAAGTAATTTAAATAAAACCTTAATATTAATAAATAAATAAGAAGTGACTACTAATTTCATTTAAATTAAATTACATGAAAGTTCGTTCAAGCAAGAGCTCTGCCTTTGTCAGACTAAGGGCCATTATTACAACTAAACGATAACTAAAAGTAGGATTTTGGTTATTACAAACATACTTTAAGTAAAAAGTATATGATAAGCTAAAGATAGGTTTGTGTTGCTCATAACTTTTAACGTGAACTTCAAGCATTTAAAGTTGCCATATTTTCGATTTTAGATATGGCAACCTCAGCATCCATAGACATTGAATAATTTTTTTTTTATTAATACACAAACATAAAACAATACAATTACACAATAAAATAACAAATATTAAAATAAAATTTTAAAAGTAAATAGTTTCTTAGTTATTTGAAAAATAATCGTCAAAAAAAAGTAGCGTTGCCATTATGTAATCGGTATTCACAGCAGTGGTGCCACATAACAAATATTATAATATTTATCTTATTGAGAACTTGTAATAATGGAAAAAAGTTATTGGTCACTTTATCAGTTACTTTAACTAAAGTTAATTATAGCTATCTGAGACCTTATAAGTAAGTTGTAATAATGGCCCTAAATCTTATGTACCCTTTACGATATTTTAATTGAATCTCAACGTTTTTCAAATAGTGGCTAATTAAGCTGCATCCTCATGACTACATAAAAAACTTTTGACAAAAGTTGCTTGTAGAATCATTACTGAACACAAAATGTATTGAAGTGTAACTCTCTCTTTGATGTTATTTCCGAAATATGTAGCATTTTACTCCATTTTGTTAGGAATTAGTTTAGTTTCCAGTCAATACTTTTATGTTAAAAATCAACATCATTAAACTTTTATCGGTTCTAATATATATTTTTCTATTCCTCTTAATAAAATAAAAGCATATGTTTATTCAGAATTTTTTTTATTAAAATAAAACTAGTGCATCCCGAAATTTTTATATTGCCTGGAAAGCTATAAATATTTTTCGAAAAATGACATAAAAACGCACCATGTTTTTCGGACAATATTTTCCAAACTTTCGAGCTCAAAATTTTGACACTTTCTAAATACCGAATTTTCTTTTTCAAAAATCAAAGCAAAATATTTGATAAAAAATATTCCTCGTTTTATTTTATTTTTCTTTTTTTATGGTGCACGGTTGCACTAGTTCTGTTAAAATGTTTACAATATTTATATTGGTTGGACACATTAATGCGACATTACTGTCACAAGGGCTAATGACAGACAGTACAGTTCAACCAAATTCAAAATAAAATAAAAAATTTTTAATCGAAAATTTTGTACTTCAAAATAATGAATTAACAAAATATTTAGAGCATAACAATTGTTAGTTTCAGCTTTGAAAAAAGCAAAAAAAAAAAAAAAAGAAACTGACGGTAATTAAGGGCTTTGTTGTCATTAAATTTAATTTGAATACACACACACACACAAAATCTAATAACACATCTGAGCAAGATTTTATTTTTTTCAGTAACGGAAATGCAGAGCTATTTGAAAATAAATGACCTTAAAATGGAAATTAAAACGAATTTTTTTTTAATTCTAAATTAATAATTTAACAGCAATGACGTCATAGTTTTTTTATTTTTTATTGTAGAGTTAATAAAAAAAAAGCTAAGTAAAAACACAAATGTGTTGAAATATTTCATTAAAATCGTGCTTAAAAATTTAATTACACGTTTTAGGGTTTCCAGTTAAATGAACTATCTACCACGCATATGGTATATGAAAATGTTAAGGTTCGTTTGTAGCATTTCTCGTTTTTTTGATTGTATTTTTAGTAAGTAAAATAAACAACAACCACAATACAACAACATTAATAATAAAAAAAAGAAAAAAAACAAAAATAATAGAAAAACAAGATTAGCCAGGAAAAGTCAGCTGATCAGTTTGAAGAAACGCTAGAATTATGTTTAGGGTTGTTCAACCAAAACGCAGCATGTGAATTGTAAATAAAAGAAAAAGTTTTCAGAGATTTATCATAAGGCCTGTTCAGATGTCACAAGAAAGCAAAGCACATTTGTAAATATTAAAAACAAAAATAATGTAAGAAAATTTGTTTTTGTTTTCAATACAAATGTGTTTTGCTTTCGTTCGCTTAGGTTTTTTTGTGACACCGCTGAACAGGCCATTAACGGTTTTTTCTATGACAATTATGTGTGAAACAAAATATCGGCCAAATGGTCGCCATGGCTTCAGTGGCATATCTCTATTTTCAATGAGACATAATTTAATGAGAATTATCTCATCTTGTTCTTGGCTTATTGACGTACACTTTTTCTTTTAAATATCACTAAAGAAAGAAGTCCAACAGTGTCAAATCACATGTAAGTGGCGGTCAATTAACATCGCCATGACATGAGATAACAGGGCCATTGAATTTCTCGCTCAAAAGAGTCATTGTTTCGTTGGCTGTGTGGCAAGTACCACCGTCCTCAATTTCTAGCCACAAGAAATGTTCGTGAAATGTTGAATTGTTGGACACGACGACGAGACGAGGTTGATAGCTCTTCTGCTACATTACAGTGTAGCTGGGTGAGCATGCACAGTTGTTTTACCATTTCCTACAGCTCCAGTTTTGCTGAAATTTTAGCAAGATTTTCCCGATTGTAAACACATTTAGTCAATTATGCTGACCAAAAATATAACGAAGTTCACGAAATTAATTTTGTTTTGAAGGCCTATTTTTGTAAAAGCTTTCAACAATCTGAACGAACTATTAATGGTTGAATTTATCAAAAACTAAAGCAAAGAAATGTCAAAAAGCTTGACGTTAAGGTGTGACTCACAATTAACATCTTACAAAACTATTAATTACACAATGTTTTTCTGTTTATTTTCGTTCCGTCAAACTGATCAGCTGACTTTTGTTAACAGAGAAACAAGTCTCTGAATAGGTAATTTAATTTTTCTATTATATTATTCTAGATAAAAACAGGTAAATAGTAAGACTTTTTTTATAAGTACATAGTTTGAGCTCTCATTTTGTTTAGCACAAGTGGGTATATTCAGGCTACTGTTCAAAATATGAATGCTTGGAATGTTTGTGGAAGTCATTGTTTACAATCCTACCAGAAATATTTGATAGAAACCATTTGATCCATGTGTAAGAGAGAGATAAAAAATCACACGTACACATTTTTCATAATTCCCTTAAAAACTTGATAGAAACTTTCTTCTACTTCAAATGTCAATCAAATAATAGATCAATTGAGGGTCACTCTTTCTGTTGCATTTTATTAATATTGTCAGTCGCAACATAGCGATTTAATAACGAAATCTATAACCTTGGATTAGTAAAACCATAACAGCCGAAACAGAAAAACATATAAATTTGTATTCTGCTGTGTTAATTTAACTAAAAGTAACCGCCCTAATAGCTCTGCAGCGAACTGCCTCGACTTTTAATCTACTTATAGGTTTAAGTTTCTCTAAAAAAAAATATATTTTTTTAAACTGATTATTTATTTTAACTTCCTTTACAGTGACTTTAACCTAATCTAACACTGTAACGTGCTTTCTTTCTTTTTTTTTTTAATAATTTTTTTATGTAGTTTTTATTGGTGTTTTATTTTAACTAAACATTTAAATACTAGTGCGATATACATCTTAATAAACAGAAACGCATTAAGTTAAATAAAATCCCATTTTTTGTTTTGTTATAAAAAAAACGTTACTTTTATTATTTAGTTTCAACTATGACAACAGTTTAAACCGTTTATTTTTATTTTGTAGAAAAACACACATTAAACGGAAATAATTTATTTAACAAAAATTATTATGGTTACGAGCAGCGACAAGAAAATCAACTTAAAAAAAAACTTGAAACATTAATTTACACAAAATGTTAAAAAAAAATTAAAAATATTGAAACTTTACAAACATTTAAGATTAAGATCACTACTTTTGTAATAAAGGAAAATATAATAAATTTAGCCTAAAATTAAACAAAAAATAATCTACACGGACCAAAAATTTTTTTACCAAAACCTTAAAAAAAATGCTAAATATTTGCTTATAATAAAAAGTGTATTAAAACCCATTTAACTTAAAAGACTCGTGTTGTTATGCGCTTCGGGAAAATAAAAGCGAAAGCATAGAGTCAGCTGAATGAAAATAATTTGATTTTAATGAGCTAAATTTGGCTGTACTGAGTCTCTTATACTCTTCACTGGTTAAGCCAAACATATTCATACTTTGAAATTTATAAAAAAAAAATTTGTAAGAAAAATTAAAAAAATTGTTTTTAATAATTTCTTTGAATACCTAAAGGAGTTCCAAATTAACGACATTCATAATAAAATATTTTTAAAACCAATAAAATTAGTGTATAATAGTATGTTCAGACGAGACAAGGTTCGCTCTCTTTCGAGGGTTCACATCCCAATCTCGAATGAAACAGGAAGATTCGCCATACAAAATTAAGTGAGCGAATCTGCAGGTTTCATTTTGAAACTCTTGCCGAAACCATGAAAATTTAGTATCATCCCTAGTTTCTATCGCTAGTTTATCTTAACTAGCTGTCCAACAAAACAAATTGTAAACAAAGAAATATTATTGTTTTGCAAGCATTTCAATGTATTAGTAAGAAACAAAGGAAAGAGTGTTAAATTGCTTAAATATAAAAATAAACATAATAAATAACACAACATATTAAATTATTTGAAATAATAAATAAATTTTTTATAAATTATTATTTTTTCTAAAAATACATATATATATAGTAAAATTTACCTTTTTTATCCATTTCAAAACTAAAAAACAAACGCGGGCAAATGCGAAACAACAAAAAACAAAACAAAGCAACTGTCAAATGAAACTCATTATGTGTCGTCTGAACGCAAATTTTCACAATCGAGGTTCAGACAGCGAAACCAGCATTGAAACTCGTCGTGTGAACATGCTATAAGATCGACCGCCAGGTTTCGTGTTTGTGGGCACAAGCATTACGCACACGTACAGCTAAAAAAAAAAATTCCATAAAAAACAAAACTAGTACGAATGAAAATCAAAACTTTGGTTGTATTTTTGTTTTTTTTTTCGGCCAATTGTAAACCAATTGGTGTAATTTTTTGCATACACATTATGACTGTTATTGCTGACCAAATTGCGTACCACGTTTTTTGTTCGCTTCATAGTTTAAACAAAATGAAATGAGAAACAAAGCAGAAATTAATAAAAATCAAAAAATTTCTGTAATATTTGGTATTTTTGATTTTTCCCGGCCATTGGTGGACCGATTGCTTTTATTTCTTGCACAGATATTTTGACATTTATTTCTAACAAAACTGCGTACCAGGTATTTTTCCGCTAAATAAAAAAATAATAAAAAAACAGAAATGAAAGAAAAAATTTCGATTGTATATTTTATTTTACTCATCAAAATTGTGACCAGACATTTCTGACAAAATTGCGTATCATGTTTTTCTATTCATTTTGTATTTTGGACAAAATACGCTAAAAACCCACTGAGAAAAATTTTAAAAAATAGAGCTAGTTGAACTTCAGAGCTCATAGCTCAGCCACTTATAGATCGATGCGGTTAAATTTCAATAGCAACTGAAAGACAGAAACAACTGATAGATTGGAATACTAAACTGTTCTCTACGTTGTCTAAAGACTTCAGAAAGTTGGTTTCAACGTCTACACAGACGAACATTGCTTATTCGACTTTGCTATTTATAAAAATCCAGAATTTATATACTTTAAGAGGGCGCCCCATGTACAGTGTAGAAATTACAAACAGAATCACAGTGTAGAGAGTAAAAATGATACCAAAAAAGTTTGATTTACAGAGTAAATTTGACTTTCATATTTTGCTTTCGGTTTTCTTTAGTTTCATTTAAATGACAAATAATTTGAATTTCACTAACAGGCTTCCAATAAAATTATTCACTGAAATTCACTCATTCTTTTTTATTTCAGCGGTTTTAAATTAAAACACACAAACAGTAGAGTTCGATATCACAGTGCAATATTTTTGAAAACGTCGAGTGCAAACTCCTTCTGTAGAAGGAAAGATCGAAAAAGTTTAATTCTGTTTTAATCAAATAATTTAAATAAATTATTTAAAACAGCAACTACAAGGGGTACAAAATTTAACTTTTTCAATATTTTAGGAATTTTGAGTCACTAGATGCAATCAAGTCTTAGCAAGAAGATTCATAGGGCAATAAAAACCGAAAGGTAGCTAAAGTAGCGAAACCCAAAAAGTACTTAAAGAAATTCAACACAAGAAGGAATTTGCATTTTATGTGTTGCATAGTGTATTGCAAAATATCCTGTAATTTGATTTTCTATTCTCGCATAAAAGTTCAAGAAGAAAAAAAATTTGTAGCTGTGGTATCTTGAAAGGGTATGGCCTTTACTGCCATACAAATTTTTATTGTTTTATTTAACACAGTTTTCTCCCGGTGCAGATTACAATAACAAATTTCGCATTTTTTTTAAAGAGCAGCAAGAAAAAAGTATTTTAACATTAAAAACAAGATTGGGCGTTTGTGATAATTAATGACAATTATTATAAACTTCAAACTCTAACTCTAGCGATAACGACAACGTGCAACGACAACTAAAAATAAAAATAAAAATAAAACAAGAAAGGTACCAAACCAAATAAGAAATAAAGTCAAATCAAGTAAAAAATGCAAGCGCTGGCAGTTTGGAAGACCGACCGACACATGAACAGAGACATTACCCGCATTTGGTCAGAAGCAGCTAAAGTTTAGCCAATTAACACAAAACATAAGCAACATAAAACATGGAACCAACTTTATTTCTAAAAAGTTTAAACAGAAAAAAACTACAAAGACCGCCATTGACGACAAACACAAACAAACAAAACAACAACAAAAAAACTTTACCTAAACTCAATTAAATACAATTTAAGCTTAAACTTGGTGCGACAAATACAAACAGCAAACAAAAAATTAGAGACAGCAAAAGTAACACTCAACTAAAAGTATCACAGCTACGAGTCTTGCAGATTAAGACACTCACTCGTGCACTTGCACAATAACATGAGCTTTTGCAATAGATTGCAAGTGCGTTATACAAGTGAAAACAGGAAAACGTACAGTGACAGTAGTAAAAATTAAAGAAAATTAATGAAATTGACCAAGACTGATAAATTGCAAGAAGTTCATATTAGAAGGGATTTGTCCAGAGCTCGTTCAAATAAATATTAATTTTATTTTAATAAATGAATTAATGTGAGAGCGTGAGAGCGATTTATAAATCAACATGCTGACCGGGCTGAGCTTTTTTTAATAAAAAAATTTCCCAGGAAATACTGTTTCGTTACGGGTAAAACGTTTATTTATGAATTAAAAGAAGAAATTTTTTATTTTTCAATTAATTTACTTCTAAATTAGATATTTTACATTTACTACAGCACTTTAGTGTTTCTAAAAGGTCGTGATTCACCATTCTACACGATCGCACGATACATTCCTCATTAAAGCTGACACAAATAAAATCGCAAAAAAATTTGTGTTTATGACCACTTCGTCTCACATGAAAATCTGTTAAAAAAAAAGGCAGGCATTGCTGTTTTCCTAATTATGTACATGTGTGTGTATGCAGCTGCTCCATCACAGACAACTCACATCAAGTAGTCCACTACCACTTGACAAAAATATTTTTTTTAAACTAACATATCGTACAGTCTTATGCGTCACTT
Source organism: Thelaira solivaga (assembly GCA_947397855.1). Classification (NCBI taxonomy): domain Eukaryota; kingdom Metazoa; phylum Arthropoda; class Insecta; order Diptera; family Tachinidae; genus Thelaira; species Thelaira solivaga. The sequence continues at coordinate 53,406,785 of OX377613.1, read as the reverse complement.
TTAGTCGAGATTGTCGAGCACACAGCCATACATATTTTCTTGGAAAATCTAACGCATACAGATAGTTAATCACGGCAAGAGTGTACCTTCTTCAGCCTATAGAACAAGCTGAGTAGGCAATTGAGACCAGCTCCTTTCATAAATAACAGCCTGAAGTACGTGAGCTCCTTTAAAAAAAAAAAATAAACAAAACACTTGTACCCCACATACACACATGCATAAAATGTTTATAGGATTCAAGAATGATAGAAATACAAGATTACGCCATCTTTCACATAAAATTTAAATTTTCTGCGCATGTACCACAAATGACTCACACTGTCAAGAGCTTGGCCATAAATGGGTAAAACCCATATTGGAAATTTATTCTTTTTTTTAAATTTTTCTATAGAAAACTTTTCTATTAAAATATTTCTAAAATATTATGCAAAAATATTAAGTGTTTCTTAGTTGTTTTAACCTCAAAGTTAAGCTTTCTATGCACCCACCAAAAAAATTTTTTAGAAAAATCTAAGATTTAAATTTTGGAAACGGCTGATATATTTGTAGTAGAATTGTAAGAGAAGTATGTACGCTTAAATGCAACACTGTTGTTGTTTACATTATATTTGTTTAAACATATATGACCGTTAGCGCAGTGATAACTCCTTAGTACAACCAGACTTTTTATAAAAGGTGATTTTATAAGAACTATCGGAAATTTAAAAAAAAAAAAACATAAAATTCAGAAAAATGCATGAAATATTTATTTGGATCGATAGTTGGGTCGATATAATTTAATGTTTGAAGATTATTTCATGCAAATGTTGGCCGCGGCTGCGCCTCAAATGGTCCATCCGCTTAGTCCAATTTTGGCATACTCTTTCCAACATTTCGGCCGGTATCTCACGAATAATGTTGGCAATGTTGGCTTCCAGTGCGTCAATCGAAGCAGGCTTGTCCCTATAGACATTAGCCTTAACATAGCCCCACAAAAAATAGTCTAGAGGCGTTAAATCGCACGATCTGGGCGGCCAATTGACTGGTCCCAAGCGTGAAATAAACTGTTCACCGAACTCGCCTCTCAATTGGTCCATTGTTTCGCGTGCTGTGTGGCATGTGGCACCGTCTTGTTGAAACCACATGTCATGCAAGTCAAGCTCTTCCATTTGTTATCATCGCACGGTAGCGCTCACCATTCACAGTAACGTTGTGATTCGCATCATCTTTGAAGAAATACGGCCCAATGATGCCGCCAGCCCATAATCCGCACCAAACGGTTGTTTTTTGTGGATGCATTGGTAGCTCTTGCAATGCTTCTGGCTGCTCTTCACTCCAAATACGGCAGTTTTGCTTGTTCACGTATCCATTCAACCAGAAATGAGCCTCGTCGCTGAACACAATTCTTCGATAAAAAAGTGGATCTTCATCTAACTTTTCAAGAGCCCATTCACCAAAAATTTGGCGTTGTGGTAGGTCGTTTGGCTTCAATTCTTGCACCAGTTGTATCTTATAAGGCTTCACACCCAAATCCTTCCGCAAAATTTTCACGTAGTGGAGTAACAGAGGCCCAATTGCTGCGAACGGCGCCGAATCGATAATTCACGGTCATCACCAACACTGGCCGATACGGCTGCGATATTTTCTTCAGTTCGCACTCTACGTAAGCGTGTTGGTGGTTTAATGTCCAACAATGTAAATTTGGTGCGAAATTTTGTTACAATAGCCCGAATAGAAGCCTCAGTAGGTCGATTAAACTGACCATAAAATGGAAGAAGCGCGCGATGAACTTTCTTAACAGAGCACGCATTTTGGTAATAAAATTCAATAATTTGCAAGCGTTGTTCGTTTGTAAGACGATTCATGATTAAATTATAGACCAAACTGAAGATGTTTGACAGTGACACAAGATACAAAACATGCGTGAGCTGTCAAAACTAGTGTTGCCAAAAAGATAATAGCAAAAAAATCACTCTTTACATAACCCAACTTTAGTGGTAAATTATTATAAAAAAAAAAAAAAAACACTCGATAACACTTTTGTAATTTTTTAGTATTTTATTTGATAAAAGTATGTATTTTAAGATTTATAAATTTTAGGTGCTCCTAAGTGCTCTTTTAGATTTTATAATTATTTTTCAGTGTCAACACAATTACATATCCGTGATATATCTCAGCAGCTTAAGAAAAATAATACAATAGCTGCATTCGTTTATAAAATTTATAGAAAATCGTGTTCAAAGAATATTGTCAGACATAGAAAAAGCAAAATTAAAACTCACTTTTTTAAAATCATATAAATGCTGCCCTCTTAAAAGTAAGTTGTAAACAATATTTTTTAACTGAATAGATACCGAAATATTTTTGACCAATCGATATGTAGAGTCAAGAAACTGTGGAATATGTCCTTATAAATAAAGAACTTACAAATTTTTCACGTATTTATTGTCAAATACATAAAATATGAACCACTTTTTAGCCAATTTTAAAATATTTTTACGCAATTTACGCCGAGTATTGAAGGACAAAGGGCCGCAAAAAACGAGAGACATGATAAAGTGATTTTACAGCATGACAATGCTCGACCCCATGTTTCGAAAGTGGTCAAGACATACTTGGAAACGTTGAAATGGGAAGTTCCCTAGGACTATCACTTGTTTCAATCACTAGCACTTCCGGTCTTATGAAGAAGTAAAAAATTGCATCGCTTCAAAAGATGACCAGTTTTTTCAACGCGGGATTCGTACGCTGGCCGAAAGATGGGAGAAAGTAGTGGCCAGCTTTGAATCATAAATGTATAACCAGTTTATTACAATAAAGCCTTGAATTCCGGAAAATAATAAAATTATTAATGTAAAGGATATATATGAGATAAGAGTATCCTTGCACCGTATTGGAAAAAATTTTATAGACACATAGAGTTTTCTATAAGTATTTTGTGTACGTAATCAGTTGAAGAAATTTTAGTTTTTTTTTTTAAATTTTTTTAAAGGAGATTTTTGAGCTGGCCGTGTCATTGATCTGATTTCAATCAAATTTTGTCAAATCATTAAGGATATCATATCCAACTATTATACAAAATTTCATGAAGCTTGAAATTTTTTTCTTAATTTTATGGTATTTTTCAATTTCAGGATATATGGGAAGGACATGATTCCTAGTTCTGAAGCTTTTAAAATTTTGCAATTGATAATGTTTTATCAGCCTGAATATGTGTGCCGAATTTCAAGTCTTTACAATAACTCCTTCTATTTATTTCCACTGTGTGACGTCACGCAATGTGTTCCTGTTTTCTAACAATTTACAGCTAAATAATTAACAGTGAGAAATTTATTATTTTTTTCTTCAAATAGTAGACAAACTACGTCATCTAGCGGTGTAAATCATGCGCATGGCGTAATCTTGTATTTCTATCATTCTTGAGATTATTTATCTTTATGGCTGCTTAACATTGTTTAATATCTGCCACTATTTGCCAGTCTATTCTGGTTTTTTCCTTTGCTTATTGCTTATGACAATGATGTATTATGAGGACGATAAATAAAAGAGGTTTTTTTTTAGTCTAAGTGGGATAAGATAACATTTTGGGGACACAGGTACGTGTAATAACCCTGCAGGCAAATTGGTGCCCCTTTAGATTAGTGTCTAGTTTACTAGTCTATAAATCATGAGTCGCAGGTTCCATTCCTGCCTAGAATTCCAAAAGATTCTTAAAATTTTTTTTCTAATTTATTAAAAAAAAAGTAATTAATTTCTGAATTGATACTGTTTAAGCTGAGTAAAAACTTGATTGTTTAAGTGATGATTTTCGCTGATGGTTCTAAATCGCGATATGACCAACTGCCTCAGTTCGTAAAAAATATTTTAAATATATTTCAGGTAGGTTGAGTTACCTGTCTGGAAATAATAAATAAACCCATACGAATGTATGTCATGCATTACGGATATTGACTGTATAAACGCATATACTTACACACATACACATTTAATCTTTTGTTAGCACTTTTTTGTTTGTTTTTCCCTCATCCCGACAAACAAAACAAAATGACAAAAGCACTTGATCGGTATAAGAGGGATGTGCTCGTATATTCTGTTTGAAGCTGCTAAATATATAGAAATAAATTCAAACAAAAAGTAATGAAACAAATCGCTGGTTTACGATAAAATTGTCATAACTCAAAAAAGGCAATTTTTAAATTAAAAAGTTTTCATCACAATCAATACAATATCATGACTTTCAAAAGTCATTTCACTAAAATATTACTAAATTGAAAAGTTTCAAAAGGTTTTCAGTAAAACTACCATTCTTTGACTTATAAGGTTCTTCTAATAAGTGAGTCTCTATTGTACTTAAAAGCTACACATTACTACAAACATGTGTAATATTTTATAATAAAAAGTGTTTGTAAGCCATACAAGCATACTTGAGTATGTTTTACGTACTTACTTTGTGTGTACTCTTGTGCATGTATAGCTGGAAAAAAGCACACTTTGATAAGAGACAATGTCCAAAATAAAATAAAATTGAAAATGAGAAGTGTATTTCTTACTCAATCAGAATTTAATTTCTCTTCTTAAGTATTTTAATAAAAAAAAAAAAATAAAACAAATTATATTTTATATGCAAAAAAATTAAATGAATAATAAAAATTTTTGCGTGCCCTACACACAGTTTCAGCAGAGTAAACTTCTTAGAGTACATGTGCCAATTCTTAATTTTTTTTTTCTTAGAAATTTTTTTTATTTTTTCAAATACGTATGTTAATGATCAAGAAATTATTGTCATAATTCAATGATTAATATCAGTTGAAAACAATTAAATTGTTCAATGAACTGAATAAAATGACTTTATAAGATTGACTGCCTGGTTTTGTGTTTGTGTGCACAAGCATTACGCACATGTACAGCTACAAAAATTTCCATAAAAAAACAAAACAAGTACGAATGAAAATCAAAACTCCGCTTGTATTTTTGATTTTTTTCGGCCAATTGTAAACCAATTGCTGACAAAATTGTGTACCACGTTTTTTGTTTGCTTCATAGTTTAAACAAAATAAAATGAGAAACAAAGCAGAAATTAATAAAAATCAAAAATTTCTGTAATATTTTGTATTTATGATTTTTCTCGGCCATTGGTGGTTCGATTGCCTTCATTTCTTGCACAGATATTTTGACACTAATTTTAACAAAACTGCGTACTACGTTTTTTTGGCTTTGTAATTTAGGATAAATAATAAAAAAAAAAAAAAAAACAAAACAGAACTGAATTTAATGACTCAAAAATGCTAAAATTTTTTAATTGATTTAAATTATTTATTTTATTTATTTCATTATCTTTCCAGCTATGGCTACCTTTTTATAAATTGTCTTATAATTTTAATTGTAGTAAATTTTGTTTATAAATAAAAGAAAATAAATAAATATTTCATTGAAACAGATAGAAGAAATGAAACTTTTTCGATATCTTAGCACTTTTGAATTAAAATTAAGGGGACTTACACCACTATGAATGTTTTGTATTTATTCCTGTCAGTTTGGATTGTCAGCTGTAGCTTTGCACATGAGTGCAAACAAAGCTGATATCAAGAAATCAGCTGTGCGCTTCAAGTTTTTTCTGGATTTGTCAAATTTGTTACATTTAGATGGTCTGTCTTTTTTGACAATTGACGAATATTTTAAACACCAAACTCCTTGATGATTTCACCTTGTATCAATTCGCCTTGAGCCTAAACTGGATCTCCACTTTATCAAAAGTTGATAATTTAAAAATACAAAATCAAAATTTTCCACTTTTGTTATGTATAAGCAAAAGGATCATCAACATGATCCACCCCTTAAATAAATTTTATTATTTTTTTAATTATTTGATTAAATTTATCTTATAAGAGAATAAAGGAAACTTGCAAATATAGGGTACTTTGAAAGTCGCTTACTGAATCGTCCATAAGACTTCTTTCTTATTTCTGTGTTTATCTTTTTTTCTGCAAGTGTGTGTGCTGATTTGTGTTAATTTTTTTTATTACTTTATTTTATTAATTACTTGTTTTAAACATTCGCTCTCATTTTTTATGTTTTATTTTGTTTTATATATATTTTTCTTTTCAACTTGCTCTCTGTTTCTCTCTCTGTCTTTCTCTGAATAGGGTAAAGTATCGCATGAATCTATCAAACAGTTGGTACTTGAAGCAGAGCATTTAGTACGTGACGAATCTTTGAAAACACCAATCAAACAAAAGCATTCCAGTAGCAGCAACAATAGCAACAACAGCGCCGGTGGCGGTAATATAGTGCAAATTTCCACAACAATTAAAAAACGTGAAGTTTTAATGCCGGGTCCCATCAAACGGGTACAAGTAAGTAAAAAATTCTAAAAAAAAAAAAATCCATGAAATTTATGTGTCTTAAATCTAGGAATGGTTAGAACATCAACCTTCTACACCCGCACAAATGCAAAAATCATCTGTAGCCCATCATCACTCGAATGATGATCATCATCGTCATTTATCAACAGCAGCAGCTAGTACAACTGCTAGCCCAGCGCGCACAGATGATTGCGAGGCTTCAGGGGAAGCCTCTGAAACGGATTCTGTACCTCAACATTGCTCCGATACATCCGAAGTATCCGATTCTATAGCAACTTGCATGCAAACCAGTACAAATTCGTATGGTAATTCCACAGAACGTATTGGTGGTTCAGCTGAACCGATTGTCAATGCTGCTACAAGTAATCAAAGTTTAAATGTCAAGATCGTAAAACGTCCACACAACAGACGTAAATCAGAAAGGCCCTGGTCAGTGTCCTGTCTGTCCCAATTGACCACCGATGCCAACCAAGCAGACACCAAAGTTAACACCATTAGTAATGCACATTCTGGCTTAGCTTCCCATTCTATTAGTGAATCGGCTTTGGATTCCCTTTCTCCGGGTAGACCAAGGGCCTCATCTTCATCCGCCGTTACTCAAGTTAAAATTTATGATAGTAAGGGGTCCTTGAAGAGGCGTAAAACACGCAAGAAGAAACTTTCTTTTATGAATGGCAAAAAATCTGATACCAATTCAGAAGACAATAATAATCATCACCATCATCATAATTTACATTACAGCCATTACCCAAGCACCCATCAAGAAGACTTGACAACATTAACACCGAATCAACCGTCCACTTTGCTAGTGCAGAGTTATGAAAATATGACTACCCAGCAAATACAAGAAATAACACAGGCTTTGCTGCAGTTACAAAATTCAGAGACTTCGGAACAATTACAAGTAGCTGCATGTATATTGCAGCAACATCAAATAACTACCATGGTGAGTGGCACAACAAATGAAAGTGAAGAGGAAAATCATTTGATGAAACCAAATTTCCGTGTGGGTTCTTTTACCACTGCCTACATGACAAATGAAGCTCGTTTGGGCTCTTTGGCTGCTTTGGCGTACATGAATGATGAGGAACAGCAAGGAGGTAAGTGTTTACAAAATTTATATTAAAAAAAAAGTTGTTTTTATTTTGTTAAAGTGTAACGAACACATTAATGTAAATACATACAATTCACTTGATAAGGTTCTTTGATTGCTTATCGATTAGTTGTGAGGAATTTGCAGTTATTGAAAGATTTTATTATTTGTTTTTTATATAGAAAAAGCTAATTATCAGAAAGTGTCGTGTATGTAATCGTTATTAAAAAAGTCAGATTTTCAACGTGAAATAATTATGCGACAGATTTATAAACCATCAATCGTTAAAACTTCATGTATTTTAGTAAATTTCTCTAGTAAATAAATGTAAAATATGTTACATTAAAAGCCTGCGAACAAAAGCTTCTTTAGTTTTTATTTTCAATACAATTATGTGAAAGAAGCTTTTTTATGGATAATTGTCACAACTTAAAGCCCAAAATTCCAAATGATAACATGTTTTGAAAGACATGTTTTGTCAGCCAGGTTTTTTAGATTTTAGATATAAAAGTTATCGAAGAGAAGATAAGCAACACACAACTCAATTGTATTAGGAACCGAAGATAAAGTTAAAAACTGAATGAGTAAAATTTTAAACACTTAATATGAGTCAATTAAAATCAACTTCACTAGAATAATCAGGTTCATTTTATTATTTTTGAGTCATATTTTTTATTTGCTTTTTTATTTCCATTTTAAATAATTTTGTTCAATCTTTTGTTTATTTTGATACGTTAACAAGTGTTTTAAGTTAATGTTTTATGGTTTATTTATTTTGTTTTTTTTTTTTTACATTAAATAAACAAATTTAATAAATTATTTTTTGTTGCTTTTGCTTTCATTATTTTTATTTTATTTTTTTTTTGTGCTCAGGTTTAAGGTTTAATTATAATAACAAAATCGGTATCGTAATTAATTTTTACTTTAAGCAAATGAAAATAAATTTCTAAAATTTAAAATTTCAAGCAACCACTCCAGTACCACAAGAAATTAAAACAAAAGGTATTTGGCATATTTTAAAGGTTCAAATGATATTAAATGATGATATTTTAGCTTACACCACATTTCCCTTTTCCCTTAGACATATTTTAGTTAAAACAATCGAAGATTGTGCTTGAAATTGATCTTTGAAAAGGAAAACAAGCAAACCTATTTTAAAAATCAATTGCTGGCAAAGTAGTTTCACAGAAAAAAAACATGATCACCCAAAAAATATCGTATTTGTAATAAAAAATTTTAAAATTTTTTAAAGTAAAATTTTAATTTCTAATTTTTTTTTATTTTTTTTTTTTTTTTTTTTTTGTTTAGAAAATTACTGTGTCATAATTTTCATTCAACAAATTTAACGTTTGCCCACTTTTGAGCATTGTAAGAGTAATTTTTTAAACTTCCCCATTCTGTTAGTAATTTCTCTGTTTACAAAATTCAGCTCATGAGTGTGATGATATATGAGAACAAGAACAATAGAAAAGAGCTTTTGCTTTCTCTTCTCTTCTATTATTCTAGATATACATAAGTGTAGATGTGATGTAATATTAAAATTGAGCATTTGTAAAAAGAGAAAACAATTATTTTCTCTTATTCATGATTCGTAGCTAATCCTACAAAATTCTATAAGTCCCTTTATGTACTTTATTAGCAAACTTTATGAAATTTATCTTATAAAATGGAGCCAATTTGTTCTCTGTTGAACGCCGCCAATTTGTTTTGTATGTAAAGCGCCTATTAGACGATCATGCGCTGCATATCAGCACGGTATGATGAAATGCCATCATGCTCGTGTAATAGTGAAAAATTGCTATTACATTTGCCAAGCATAATAACTTTAAAAAACTTTTGATATTTTCACTCTCTCGTCATTTTTATCTCTCAATTTTGATATTATCTGTTTGTCATCATGCCATCATGCTCATTTAAAAGCAGTTTAAAAGCAACGAGTATAGATGGCTTGGCTATATCACTTATTTTTAAAAGAATTATTGAATTTATTAAACTACAAGCATACCTTGATCAACGCTACCTCTTTTAGCGCTCATTTGAATTAAAAAAAAAATTATTTTAACTTTAAAAAGTTTTCTTTTTCTAATTTCATATAAAAATTTATAAGACTTGATAAAATTGTTTTTGTAAAGAAAAAAAAAGGATCAAAAATAATTTTAATTTTAATTTTTGTGTTAAATTTTTCATTCGAAATGCTGACCTCAGTAATTTTGATTAAATAAATAAAATTAATGAAATAAAAAAATCAATTCAGCCACAGAACATGCTAATCAATTTAGAAAAAGCTTGATAGTTGGAGACGAAAATGCGAATTCTGTGAAAACGGTGAACAATAGTCGAAGTGTCTTAGTTACGCGACATCATGAACTAAGATTATTTGCATATTGATGTATATCATGCTACGCATGACAGTGTATTAGCTAAGCACTCTCTCTCATCATACCGTGCTGACATGCCGCGCATGATCATCTAATAGGCGTTTAAAAAAATATTGACTGTCTTAAACGGCTAGTAGACGATCATAAGCGGTATGTTAGCAAGGTGAATGCCATCGTACTTATGTAATGGTGAAAAATTGCTGTTCGACATGCCGCGCATGATGGCTTACAAAATTTTTTGATATTTTCACTTTCTCTCATCATACCGTACTGACATGATGCTCATGATCGTCTAGTAGGCGCTTTATATATCTTCAATTTTAAATTGATATTTTTTTCACATCCTTATATTTCTGTTATTTTAGCGGACTACAACTTTAAAAGCCTTTAAAATATTATCTAAAAAATTGTTTGGTGTCTAGCAAACGGTATTGTTTTCATTGGTATTTTGTTAATTGTGGAATATATTGCCCCACTATCTCTAAACCACAATAATAAAAATATTGGATTAAGTACGACAGCAAGTAAATTTTTTCTTAAGTAGACTTTAACAAATTTTTCTTAATAAAAGAACATAATTGTGCAAATTAAATCACGTTAGTTTTGTTTCTGTTTCATTTCTGCAATTAAAATCCATTTCGTACTCAATTACACCCATACCTTTCTTCATTATGCTATTGTTATCAACAACACTGTAATAAAATTCTCTGCCAGAATTTTCAAATGAACAATTGTTATCCAATTGTGGTAAATGAATAAAAATTCATTATTAGATGTACACAATTATTAGGGAGGATCAAATGAAATGAAAAAATAAGAGAAAAACAAAGAAAAAAGGTCATGCAGTTAAAGTTAAGTCCCAAGAAGGTTTCGGCCTAGAAACTATAGGTCTAATTTCGGAAATTCATTTGAAACCAATTGACTTTAAATGAAAAAAAAAAAATAACCGCATTAATAGAGGAGGTGCTCACGACAATGCTTGCAAAAGAGTGCAAAAATGCTTTTGATCAACAAATCAAAAAAATATACCCATTTAGGTTTTGCTCTGTTTGCAAACATTGTTGGGCATATTTACTTAAATGTCAATAAGCCGAAAACAACAAGGCTAAGACCACACACAGCAATTTTAGTTGGACAATTCTTGCTTTTGTAGGAGAGAGAGGAACAGAGAGTGGGAAGGGATAAAAACTTGCCCGTACTCGCAATTCCTGTTTATTCTCTCTTCGCATTTCTTATAAAGATGTAAAAAAAAAAGAAAACAGGTAGAGCTTGAAGGACTGATTAAGAATGTTAAAATTGGCGAAACAAAAAATTTGTGTGTGGACAAAACAGCAATTTTAAAAGAGAATTGAGAAAGAATTGCCCTACAAAATTTACAGTGTGTGGTCCTGATCCAAACACATACAATTGAAAGATAAAATTAAAGTTGCCAGATTAAATAAATAAATGTTGTTTAAACTTTTAGGTCTTTTTATACATTTTTTTTATTATTAAATTAATTTGCAATATTTCGACACGCCTTCGTGTCTCAAGGAAAATATTGGAAATTAATTTAATAATAAAAAAATATATAAAAAGACCTAAAAGCTTAAAAAAATTTAATTTATTTATTTAAATTTATTTTGCATATTTGCAAAATGCAAATTTTTGTACAAATATCAATTTCAACTAATATTTCTTTCTTTTCCTTGTAAATCATTAGAAATATTTAAATTTTATTTTAAGACGTATCAAGTTTTGACTTCAGAACGACTTACATTTCTTGGTCTTCTGTAGTCATAATTTTTTTTTCTCATAAAAATTGTAACCCCCATAATTTACACACATACATATATACTTTTTGTTGGTGTCATCATACGTTTGTCAAAAATAAAAATCAAAAGAAAATCTGCATGTATTTTATTCGTACGAGTGTTAGAAATTTTTCCAATTTGATTGCATGTTTATTTATATCGCTCATTTTTCAAATATTATGTAGCTTACATACACACATACATACGAATGTTTAGTATAGGAAATATGAAAAAAGAAAACTCATTTAAATTTATTTAATTTGCATAGAGTACAACACTACGGGTACTGAAGACCATCATAGCAGTTTCTCGGAGACAGCCTGGGATAATTATCAAGAAAAATATAATTCGGAGAATTATTCAGAAGGTTTTGATTCAGATGCAGCAAGAAAACTTTTAGAATTTAACGACGATTATCGGTAAGTTTTATTTTTTTAATTAAATTAAAAAAAAATCAATATAAAAATAATGAGACCTAAAAAATTAAAAAAATATTTATTTTATTTATTATTTTGTTTTTTTTTTTTTTTTTTAATTGAATTAATAAAATAATTATAAAAATAAATAAAAATAGTAAGACAATTAAACTTAAAAAAAAATTTATTCTAATTGTTGTTTTTTTCTTTATTCAAGTAACTTTATTGACTCCCAGTCCGATTGTTGCTCTTCATTGTCAGCTGCTAACAATGTGGATTCATTATCTCCACCACGTATGGATTCATTACAGCAAAATGAATTAAAGATCATCACACAAGATACAATTGCCAGTAGTGTGGATCATGCCAGACGACGCAGAGCTTTAGAATTGGAATACGAAAGACGTCGAAAAAATTTAGAAATCAGACGCAAATCTTGCCAAGGTAAATAAAATAAATAGAAACATTTAAAGACAACAAAAGAAATAAACACATAACAACAACAAAAATAAAAATAATTTAACAAAAAAAAAAAAAAAAAAAGTAAATAAATATTTTTTAAGCTTTTAGGTCTTTTTATATATTTTAATTATTATTAGGAAATTAATTTAATAATAATTAAAATATATAAAAAGACCTAAAAGCTTAAAATATATTTATTTATTTATTTTCAGATAGAAAAGGTCAAATAAACAAGATTTATATTAAAAAAAAAAAAAATTTCAAGGTTTTCATGTGAAAAAGAATGTGTGCAGCCCTTTCGACCAAATTATTTTTTGCTCTTGAGTAGAAAAAAAAGTTTAAAAAAATAATTAATATTTGAACTGAGAAAATTGTGAAATTCTTTTAAAATTTTTTTGATATTTAAAAAATTTATTATACAAATTTGTGCTGCGAATACGGTTTCTGAAATACATAAAGCTCTTATTAAGAGCTTACTTTTGTTCATAAGAATTATATGAATTTAGAGTCATTTTTAAAAACATATAAGATTTTAGGCAGAATTATGCTCTTATCCAAAAAAAAAATTAACGTAGACTTTAAAGTAAAATTTATGAAAAAACTATATGAAAACTTTCGATAACGTTGACTTTAAAGTCTACGTTAATTTTTTTTGGATAATAGGGTTAGTCTTTACGTTCTGTTCTGTTATGAGTCAGCTGATTTAATTCTGTTTAATGGCCAAACATACTAGTTTTAAACATAATTTGTGATATTCGGAACATCGTATAATTTATCTTTTACTTTTCAGAATCTTTAGAATATCATAATCCCAAATCGCCAGCAGTTACTTTATCCTCCTCAACACAGGCCTTGACTCCGAAAAATTCTGAACGTTTCAATTTCCAACATAAAAGTGAAACGGCAACACGTAAATTAGAATTTGGCATGAGTCATTCCGCCCAATCGCTCCGACGTACATCGGAAAGTGATACGTCACAGCGGCGTCGCAAAGCCGACGAACGCAGACGTTCATCGCGTAACTTGGAAAAATGTATTAAATTAATACCAGCCACTTCATCATCATCGGGCGATGACACAGATGATGAAAAAGAAATACGCAATCTATTACAACAATCCCACAATCGTTTGGAAGACACAAAAGCATTAAAAATACGTTGTCATCTTTTAAGACCAGAAGATTATGTGAGTCAATTTTCACAACTTAAAAAAATGATTTTAAGTTTTTTAACAATTTTATTCAATGTGTTTTATATATTTTTTTTATTTTTTTTAATTGTTATTTCGTTTTTAGACTGAAATTATAAATACTTGTCGTGATAATATACGTTGCTTGGAATCGGTGCTTAGAGGTCCAACAAGTTCGGTTTTGTCCTCTCACAGTGTTACACAATCTAAAGGTGAGTTAAATCTTTGCATCCATATTGAATGCAAATGTGCGCCCATTACCCGCTTTATAGCACACGTTATTGAGTTCATATTAGACGTTAACAATCTCCTAAAGAATTTTACTTTGTACAGATATTTGCTTTCAACAATTAAATGTCTTTATACTTTAGTTAATTTTCAAATAAAAAATTTTAAAAAAACTTTAAAATATTTACGTAACGTATAGTATTTGTAATATTTATATGTACATATATCGTTATCTAAAATGGCAAAGTTTGTAATCGTAAAGTTTTTATTTACAAAAAAAAAAAAAAAAACTAGAGTTTCCTATATCGAATTTACATTTATGTAAATATTTGTGGAAACGAAGGAATAAAAGTGTTTAAAAGTTTTTATTTTTATTTTCATAAAAAAAAATTTTTTTTTGTTAGTGATTTATATGATGTTTTTATAAAACAAGCGATTAACTCATTTAAAATATTTGTATGAAAAACTCATAATATTTTGAGTGCTTTTCATATAAAGTTTTAAGACGAGTTGATATTGATAAGTTTATTATGAAAAAATTTGGTAACCAATTGTTTCTAAATACCCTACTTTTCAGCAATTGATATTGAAGAATCTTAGTTTCTTTTAAGCGAAACAAGGGATAACTTTCCTTTCCACTTTAGATAATGATATTCTATTGATTAGTTTAGTATTGATTATAAAAAAAATTATGTATGTAGGAATAAACCATATTTTATAATAATTGTTTCCTTAAGTTTACTAAGAATTTATAAAATTATTTTTATAAAATGTTTTCTTTTTAAATAAAAAGATTATGTAACAAATATATTAATTTATAAAAAAATATGTTTAATATGTCCCAAAGAATATTCAAGTTTCTGATACTCATTCCATTTTCTATAAAAAAATGTTAAATTCATTTGATTTTTAAAATGTTTAAGCGACGGTCACATTACACAAATATTTGTCAAAATATGCGTAACCACTATTTTTTGGGAAAAATTTTTATGGTTTAACATGACTTGAACTACATAAAATTAATTCAAATAAAAAAATAAAGCAAGCATCAAGGCGAATTCATACAAGGTGAAATCATGAAGCATCTCTATTTTTAAAATTTTCTTGATTTGTCATAAAAGACAGACATGGCTTATATACTCCGATCATATAAATGCAACAATTTTGACAAGTCAAGAAAAAACTTGAAGCGCACACTTGCTTACTTGATATCGCCTTGTATGAATTCGTCTTGGCAAGCATGTATATCAATAAAAAAATTAACTAAGCTAAGCAAATATGTGACGCGAAAAATAGAAAGAGACCTAAGGGTAAAAACCGGTTTTGTTCAGGAGAGCCATTTTAAAGATTTAAATACGTGTATCTTTGGTGTACTTCACTTTCATAAAACGCGCATATCTCTGGGAGGGAACATTTTTGAGGCATGGGATCGGTCTCATTCGATGCTCAGATGTTGTCCACATCAAAAAAAAAAAAGTGAAAATAGATTTTTTTACCCTTAGGTCCCTTTCTCTATGCGCTGTCACATATATGACGAAAAAAGTGTTCTGCGCAGAAAATCATTTGACATCTCGTGATTTAAAACCGCCCAGCTAACTGCCCTATAATAACAAAGCATTTTAAGCATTTTGCTTTGAATTCCTTAACAAAATGATTAACTACACTTATGTGATGTTTTATAACACAAGGGATTAACTCGTCTAAAAAATTTGTATGAAAAACACCCAATATTTTGAGTACATTTCATACAAAAGTCCCAGACGATTTGATCGTTTGTGTTATAAAAACAGCACATTAATTTGAATTGTTTGTTATTAGTTTTTTTTTTAGAAAAAATTAAGAGCTGTTTTTATAACACAAGCGATTTACTTGTCTACAAAATTTGAGTGTTTTTCATACAAATTTTTTAGACGAGTTGTTCGGTTGTGTTGCAAAAACTGCACATTAATTATTTTTCAAAACGGAATCGTAAATTTATTAATTTAACAAAATTTTATGTGGACAATTTTTTTCTTTTGTTTGTATTGTTCATGATTTTCAGCTCTTGTTCTGAGGAAATTTTTTTGTAAACAGAGCTCGTGATTAAGAACAATAAAAATCACTATAGGTAGCCAGAACACTAAAAAAAATCACTTACGTGATTTTAAAATCGTTCGTGGTTTAAAATCACCTGATTTCAGAATATACCTGATAGTGGTTATGCTTATTTCGACAAATAAATTTTTTGCTTAAAGTGACCAAAGCTTTAGGCACTAAATAAAATATAAACAAAACATGCATAATAAGGCTGATATTCAAAGAGACTAATAACGACTTCAAGTATAAATTATGACAAATTTGTCATAATATCGATATCAAGTCTACTTTAATTTTCTTTGAATACAAGCGTAAATTTTTCCTTTAAAGAAATAATTGTACATATTGCCCTCTTGGCTTTATTATTATAATAAAACTATGATTAAGTAACTATGTATGCACTTACGTATATAAATAATTTCTTATATGATTTAATACAGCAAATGCATACCTCTTATATACTTTATCAATGAGAACCTTAAAAGTGTATTTTCTCTGAATTTACAATCGGTTGAAAAAGTTCTAAATCCAATTTTTTTTCAAAATAAAAAAGTATTTAAAAAATTTTCATTTAAGATGCTTGAAAAAAATTTTCTTTGCTGTTCTGTGTTGCGTGTGAAATTATTCGTAATGAATATATTCGGAAATTAGCTGTTCTCAAGGCGATTCATCAAGAATTGTCAACAAAGACAGATGTGGTTTATATACTCCGATCATATAAATTTAACAATTTTGATATCACCTTGTATGAATTCGCCTTGGTTGTTCTGAATTTCCCATTCTTTCCAAGTTACTTTTTTAAGGTTTTGAAAAAATAATAAAGCAATAAAAACTAAAGTCTTTTGTATGATTCCGAGAATTATTGTAAAAATTTATAGACTTATGGGCTGTGTTTATACCACAAGTGATCCCCTCGTCCAAAAATTTTATATTAAAAACTCTCAATATTCTGACTACTTTTCATATAAATTTTCAAGACTAGTTGATGGCATGTGTTATAAAAACAACACATTATTTTAATTATTATTTTTTTTTAACAATAAATATAATTAAAAAAATGTAGTAAATAAAACGAGAAACAAGAAAGAACATGTGAAATTTTAATTCGAAATAGATATTAATGAAAAAAAAGTCAATTCTTTTTTACATTCATTCCACCAAGAAATAATTAGAATTTTTCCATTTTTGAAAAAAAAAAACTAGTGCCAACTCGGAATACAGAACAGCAAAGTTTAATTTATATTTATTAGTGCCAATCCGAATATTTTATGTGGAATTGAAAAATTCAGGACCTCATAACTACTCTGTGGTCCATTTTAAATTTAGGTTTTTCTTTATTTTGGCTGCGAAATTATTGGTGGAATTAAAAAAATTTAATCCCACATTTTCTTTAAGTCCGTGTTGAATACAGAACATGCAATAATTTTTTTTTTATAATAGTTATGAAGTAATTGAGCGGTATGGGAATTCAAAGTTGTATTTGTTTTTTAATATTAAAATTTATCAAAAATCCGTTTCATTTAATTAAAATTTTTATAGAAATAAAAATTTTATAATCATTTTGAAACAAATACATTTTTCTTTATATTTTACAGTAAAAGAAATTTTTTTTTTATATTCTGTATACGGGTATTTCAGTATGGATGTATGTCAAATATTATTTGACAAATATTTGTCGAAATAAGCAGAACCACTACTTTTTGGCAAATAAAGTATGAAAGTATGTTGTATTTTAATAAAGAAAAACTAAACTAGTCTTAGGGAATATTTCTTTAAAATATACAAACGTATAAATGTAGATGACTTAGTGATTATGCTTATTTCGATATGATGTGACCGTAACTTAAGGCCGATTATTACAACTTTCGATAGTTAAAGTTTATGGGTTTGGCTAAAACTTTAAACCCAAATTTGTTTGGATATTTAATTATATACTCTCCGATATTTGACTTATCGATATTTTAAATTAAATGCCAATCAAAATCTTGATATTTGCCTTATAAAGTCCTAAATTTAACTATCGGTAACTTGTAATAATGGTCTTAAGGGTCTAATTATGTTTATATTCATGGTACGAGTGTACAGGTATGTGTGTGTACTTTATACTTACTAATTTGTAGTTGTTAATTTTAAGATTGTTAGAAATGTTCTTCGTTTGATTAAAGTTTCATGTGCATTTTTTTTAAAGAACGGTAATGGGTTCACATTTGTTATTCTAATTAATGTAATATTTTTTTGTATTTGTTGTAGTAGAAGTTGATTTATATATGTATATACAAATGCATACAAAAGTATGTAAATAAAAATTAAAAAAAATTTTTTTTTTGGAATATGTCGAAAACATTTTCACATATTTATGGCCTGTTCAGCGATGTCACAAGAAAACCAAAGCGAACGAAAGCAAAGCACATTTGTATTAAAAACAAAAACAATATACGAAAATTTGTTTTTGTTTTTAATACAAATGCCATTTGCTTTCGATCGCTTAGGTTTTCTTGTGACATCGCTGAACAGGCCTTTAATTTTCTGAAAATGCTTTAAAGAGGCAGTACAACAATTTAGTAAAATAATTTTTCAATGTTTGTTTAATCGGGGGCACCTGGATGTCACTCTTATCCAAGAGCCTTACATATATAGAGATCAGGTTAAGGACTTACCAGGTGAGTTATTATATGATTCCTGCAATACAGGAAAACCCCGACCAAGGTCTCAAGATAGGATAAGAGCCAGGAAGATATTTTGTGAGGAAAGGATAGCATGGGCCATAGGCTCATTTTATCCATATAAATCTCCTGGAGAAGACGGAATTATTCCAGCAGAAGGGGATTCCTCATATTATGCGACCTCTGATTAATATGTTCGGAGCGAGCTTTACCTGCCGAGCAATTCCCAGCAAATGGAGGGAAGTAATCGTTCGGTATATTCCGAAACTGGACAGGAAGGAATACTTACTGCCCAAGTCGTATAGGCCGATTAGTCTAACCTCCTTTCTATAGAAAATAATGGAAAAATTAGTTGATAGGCATATCAGAGAGAGGTACCTCATGGTAGCACCTCTACATAAAAATCAATACGCGTATCAAGAAGGGCGAAATCAACCACACATGCTCTACTGAATCTCACTTGAGAGCAAGGAGTATGCAGTTGGCTGTTTCCTAGATATTGAGGGAGCTTTCGACAATACGGATTTCTCTCATATAACTAAAGCGATCCTTAGCAAAGGTGTCGATGGGACAACATGTAGATGGATCGAGAATATTCTAAAGGGAAGAATCATAAATTCTTCCTTAGGATCAGCGAACCTCAGAGTTAAGGCGGCAAAAGGTTGTCCTCAAGGTGGCGTACTTTCGCCACTATTATGGTCCATTGCCGTCGACGAACTATTACACATATTGAGCGGTAATGCTGATGACATAGTTGTGCTGATACCATATCAAACCTACTTCAGAGAGCACTGAACTTGGTATCAGACTTGTGCAGGGATGTGGGGTTGAACATCAACTCTAAAAAGTCCTATATAGTAATATTCACCAGAAAAAGATTCAGGGAAAATTTTTAGAGAACCTAGCATTTTTGGTGATGACAGACTACTCTGGAATAGCCACCTAGACAAGACTATCGACAAAGCCAGGATAAATATATAAATATTTATAATTATATCCTGAAGAAAGAAGCTACGCAAGTTTTAGCAAAATATCGATATAAAAATAAATTTATAAAATCTTGTATTAAATTAAAAATTACAGAAAAAATGTTTTAACTGACGTCATTTTGGCTAAACAACAAACATGAATGAATAATATGCTCCAGTAAATTCTAAAAAAAAAAACTAGTGTAACACATAATAACGCTTTATAAAAGCAACATAAATAAAAGATAGTAGAAGCCATTTTTATTTATTTACAATAAATAGAATGAAACTCTAAAAATGTAAAAATTATTAAAATTAATTTGAAACAGCCGTTGGGAAATTTACGCTTGAAAACATTTTGCTTCAAATCCTAAATTTGTTGTGAAGAGTTTTCAGTTTTTGAATTTTTATTAAAAATACTCGCATTAAACAAAAAATATATTTAGCAACACTGCTTGTGGGTTTTCGTGAGAGTATTTAACAAAAATAGTGAAACAAATTAAAATTCAATATTAACACTAAACGAATGCGCATAATAAGCTTTTATGCTTTAAAAAAAAGCTTTAGCTATAACATTCAAGTACAACAAACAAGACCTCTGTTAGAGTGACTAAATCAATGTTGTTGGAGCATTTTGGGGGTTACGATGACGTTATTCACTATAGTGATAATGGTTTTGTGTAAATAAAAACCACAAAGCGAAAATTATTTTAATGTTATTTGTGCTTTAAAAAAAGTATTAACAATAAAAAATAAAAAAAAAAAAAAAAAAAAAAAAAAACGGCCTGTATTGCGATTCACTATTCAACTTTAAAGAAAAAGGTAAAATTAAAGAACTTGTGATTCAGTAAAATTGTTAACTGTCATCTGTGTGGTTAAATAAAAGCCAGAATTTTGTGTGGTGGTTACGTAACCGCAAAATAAAATTTAGTGCCTTTAATAAATTAAAAAAAAAAAAAACAAAAATAAGCCATTTTGGTTGTTGTATACGGCATTCACATCAATGGTGAATTTTTAACTCCTACAGTTAACCAAGAATTACTGAATCACATATTCGTTAGTGAAAACAGAAAAATATGGAGTTGAAAGTAACACCATGTGTAAAGCGATTCAGTTACTTTTAAGGGTTCCACATAGATAGTGTTATTTTTAACTCCATATTTTTTGTTTGCATTAACGATTCAGTAATTCTTATTTAACTTTAGGAGTTAAAAAATTCACCATTGATATGATTGCCGTGGAAAATAATCAAAAATGCTGCAAATACCATGTACAACAACCAAAAATGGCTTATTTATTATATATTTTTTTTAATTAAGACTCATTCACTTTCATTTTGCGGTTTAGTAAACACCACACAAAATTCTGGCTTTTATTTAACCTGTAGTGCGATTCAGTAACTTTTATTACGAACATTCGTATTGAAAAAAAAGTATAACGATATTTTATCGAATTCGGTATTCAGTAACTTTCCGACAAAAATATTCGGTATGATACAAATCATTATTTGCAGTTTGCGGAAGTTAACAGCACATAAATAATCATCGCAAATAACGATTTTGATCGTACCGAATATTTTTGTCGTAAAGTTACTGAATACCGAATTCGATAAAATATCGTTATACTGTTTTTTTCAATACGAATATTCGTAATAAAAGTTACTGAATTGCACTACTGATGACAGTTAACAATTTTACTGAATCACAAGTTTTTTTTTAAATTTAAGGGTTAACTTTTTTTAACCAAAAATGTTTCTTTAAAATTGAACAGTGAATCGCACTAGTGGAACCCTTAAAAGTTACTGAAACGCTCTGAAGTTTGTTTTCTTTTAAACCCAAAGTTTCACAACAGCAAACTTCATTTCGTCTATGAATAATTAAAATAAACTCTTTATAAGTATTTATAGGTATACTTTTTTAGAAATTTTTTTTAAATAAGAGTTAATCAAGCCTTGATGCAACCATTCGTATTTGTAGCAACATTAACTATAACACGAGGTTTTTTTTTTTTTTTTTTTTTTTTGCTTTCAAATTTCTCTGCTCGTTTCATAATGGTTACTCGTACAGGAAGTGGTTCTTTAGTTACATAGAAGTCAATACGAATATTTTCTGCTATTATGGAAAGTAACACTTGAAACATTTTAAGATCCAACTTCGAATACACAAGCATGTTTGAATTTACTTAAATTTAGGTTAAATGATGTGGTGGAATGGCTTCCGCAGAAAGGAATATCCAACAGAGCTTTTTAAATAAAATTTTTCTCTCCCTTATTTCTCTATTAATGTTTAATTAAATTTTAATGTTGAATTTTAGCTTTTCGATTTAATTATTTTACTGCTTCTCTGTTTGCTTTAAAAAAAAAAAAAAGCTTCAAGTTGAAATAATATTTTTTTGTTTGTTTGCCTTCTTGCACGCATAAAAATGTTGGCTTACTGTTACTCATTTTACATATTGTGCGTACATACATAAATAAATACATGTTAAAACAACCTTTATTTTTGGCATAATGACGTAGAAGTAAAAATGTACTCGTATTGTGTTATGCGTAGTTGTCGTCTAGTAAGATGTTCCCAAACACGGTTTTCTTTGAAAAAAAAAACATAATTTTCTCTTTGCTTAAACCCAGTTGGTTTAGCTTAAAATTTCGAGGTTAATTTAGTGGGAAATCAAAAATATTCCTTCATTAAAAATTTTTTTTTTTAATCACATTCAGAATCATATTAATTAGTAACCGTTTTTTTAAATAACGAAACGCTTTTTCATATAGAACTTCCAGCCCGAAAGTTCAAAATGGATACCCCAGTGACCTAATCTTATTCACATTCATATCACAAATGGGTAAAAGAGAAACCTCTTTGCTTACAACGGCTAGTTTTTCTAAGCTTGAGGTCGGGCTATAATTATTTATTTTTTTATAGATAATTCGCTTCAACTTTGTGTAGTTTCTTCTTCAAGAATATTTGTAATACTTAATCTGAAGCATTTTTAAAACTGTAAAAAGCAACAAGAAATGTGCCAAATCACTGACTTTTCTGAACAAAAGCCACAACGTAAAAAAGGCTACATTTTTCAAAACAGTTCACACTAATCAATTTTATAAAAAATTATTTACTTTAAGTAATTAGTAAATTAAAAAATATTTTTTTTTACTATTTTACTAGTAATTATTTTTTTCCCATAATCATTCTTCAAGCCCATTTTAATTCTAAGCAAACTAACATACCTTGACACTATTTAAGAACCGCTGTAGTCGTCTAGTTCACAAAAGCACCCAATGAATTCAACCGAAATTGAATGTTTTAACAACAACAAAACGGGCAATCAGTCAGTAGTAAAACAACACGCAAACTAAACGGTTCTTAAGGAATTTCAAATACTTGAAAATAAAATATGTGAAACATACTCGTACCTACGAATTTCTATTACAATGTAACTAACAAACGGTCAGAATATGAATGGCGCAGTTTTATTTACATATAAATGAAAACAAGAATTTTAATGAGTAAAAAATAACGCATAATATTCCCTAAATGCTGTGATAATTTAATTATTTTATAATTCAAAAATATACAAAAAAAAATATTTAATTCTTAAAAGTAAGCCAATTGTTACTGAAAGGGTGATAAAGAGAGAAGTATATGAGATAAAGAGAAAACTTGTCCAAATAAGAGAATTTAATGTTGTGGAAATTTTATTTATTTTATAAAAATTAAAAGTGAAAAAAAAACTTTTTGTATGTAAAAGAAAAAGTGATGCTGTTGTTGCTTAATTTGTAATAAATAATTTTATCAATTGTGTTTAATGAATCGTTTTTTCTTTTTTTTTTCAATGTAAACAAATTAAATGAAAAGAAACAGAAATCATTTAAATCGTAAAAGCATTTTTAAAAGTAAAAAAAACACTATTAAATTAAATTTCATGATAAGCAAACACCAATCGTGCCAATGTTTTACCTTAAAGAAAAATAATTAATTTTGTTAAAAATCACTTAAATCAAAAAAGTATTTTTTTTTATAAAAAAAAAGGAATTACTCTGAGCAGCGCTGCCAGAAATTTGTTGAAAAATATTTCAATAATAAAAAATGAGTCCAATTATTTATTCCGTTCCGCGATTGCCGAAACAATTTTTTGTGGTGAAGCAAAATTTTGCAATTATTCATTCCGTTGCTGCGGTATTCTTCAGCATTTTTGCATTTTTCTCACGGAAAGATGAAAATTTTAAGAAAAAATATAAAATTTCGCTAAAATAAAATACGTTTTAGCTTAATTTGTTTTATTTTTAAAGAATAATCATTTTATTTATTTGAAATTTTAACACAATTCATTCACAAAAGACTACTTTTTAATTCACAATTCCATGAAACAATTCAAAATAATTAGCTAATTCCGCAGGAATGAACAATAGCAATTTGCATATCGATGGATATTTCTTTCCGCAAAAATTTTCCTTTCCGTGCGGTATCAATAATACGACCCAATATGCAACAATTTTGGGTTTTTAGGTTTTTTGTTAAATACCCATTTATAATGAAGGGCTTTAAATATTTTTTATTTATTTTTTTTTTTATTAATTCTCTTAAATTACAATTATAAATTATAAGGTAAGAGGAAAAAAAAGGGGGGGGGGAGCAATGGCATCTTAGGCCTTCAGCTCAAGGCTTTAAATAAATTAATCATTTTGAGAACAACGAAACAAACTGGCATAAGCTTAAATAGAATGAAATTTACCATGAACAGACAGAATAATTTTAGTTGCTCAACTTTTTCTAAATTCTTTTTTAAAATTTAAAAATTTAGTTTTGGCAATTTTAGCTTTCTTATTCATCAATCGGCATTCAAGCTTTGTACTTGTCTTCCTGTCTTTAGCAATTTTGAAAGAACAAAACAGAATTGCGGAGTACGAGCCCTTTTCCTTTCTTCTTTCCTCTCTCTCCTATAAACTCAAGAGTTGCGCAACTAAAATTGCTGTATGTGTTCTGACATTTATTACTTCTTTTAGTATTAGAATGAAGATCAGGAACAAATCACTTGGGAGATTACTCTGTATTGCGATGCAAAGAGAAATGGTATGAAATAGAATTTTTAATGGGTTTGATCTTTAAATTTATCTGGTAGTAAACCGCTCTGTAATGCATAAGTGCATGTCAACACACAAATATCTTGCGATAATCAAAGAGCAAACGCAAAACGTTTAGCTTAGGCATCGAAACTGCTTTCGCATGTCAATACAAAGTAGCCCTCCTGATCACTGCGCCCAAACAATAAACTCTCAAGTTACAAATTCACCCCGAGTCTAGTATTTCCTGGGCTATTTGTCCGATTTTTGAACGTAATGAGGCCATAAGAAGCGAAAATCGGTTCTAATTAGACCACTACAGTGACACAATCACCCTTATCATGAATATCATTTCCCTCGAATTTTGTTCACTTTCACTGGGATAGCAATTACGAATGAATTCCCTGTTAAATCCCCTTATCATAAATAATTTTTTTCCCGTGTTTTGTTCACTTTTTTGCTTTAATCTGTTCACTTACTTTTTGCTGGCGAACACAAGTATTTTTGTTTGTTTTTTTCTTAAAATTTAATTTAGCAAGCAGAATTTAGAAATTTTTTAACAAAAGAATTAAAAAGTGGTTGTCCACCTATAAAAAATTAATTTATTTTGTTATAAAATCGTTTATCCACAGCAGTTAACACCTTTACTACAAGAACCATTCATAAATTGCTTCAATAAAAAAAATTTTGTTTTTGCTCTTAAAATCTTATAAAATTACAGAAATTTTTTATTTATATGCACTGGCCACTGAAAACTGCTTAACAATAAAAGTTGACACCTTTATTACAAGAACCATTCGTAAATTACAAAAATGTATTGTTTTTCTATTGAAAACTTAGAAAATTTTATAAATTCTTCTTTATTATACATTCACTCTGCACTGATAACGTGTACAAAATCTCACGTGAGATTCCCAATAGCAATTTTCCCTTCGAGGGGAATGAAAATTTCGGGGGAACAACAATTTCACTTTTATTCATGATAGGGGTGAATATGTGCTCTGCTGTCTCTTCATCTTCGCTACATAATCTACAGAGATCATTTTTACTGATCCTCATACTTGCCAAATGCTCTGCATTCTTCAACGGGTTAGGACAAGTAATTCACTCGTTTTCTGACGAGATAGCAATGACATGAATGTTTTCGCTACCATGATACTTTTTTGAAACACGTTTATTATACATATCGTCATATGTTTTGAAAATGTCCCTAAAACTCTTTAAATTTTTTGATGTGACATGATGCACCGCTTTAATTTATGAGTTTCCACAACAGTTTTCATTTCTAAAATTAAAAATAACGTTCTTGAACTGAAACTTAAACTGTAAAATATTTGAAAAAAGGTTGCATAATTTTTCTATAAAAAATTTTAAATGTAATTAAAGCTTTTTTGAAAACATATGACGATATGTAGGTAGTTTTTAAATTAAAAAAACAAATACCAAGAATTCAAATTCTTGCTTGTGGCAACATGGCACAACAAAAAAAACTAATTTCAAAATTGAATGACTTGTAAAAATAAAGGATAATCACTATCAGTAGTGCTTTCATAATGGAATGCATAAAACATTAAGAGAATCTTTTTAAAAATGGGTCAAT
Source organism: Thelaira solivaga (assembly GCA_947397855.1). Classification (NCBI taxonomy): domain Eukaryota; kingdom Metazoa; phylum Arthropoda; class Insecta; order Diptera; family Tachinidae; genus Thelaira; species Thelaira solivaga. The sequence continues at coordinate 53,380,523 of OX377613.1, read as the reverse complement.
GTTCTACATAAACTTGAACTCATTTTTCCCTTCGGTCGTTTGTGCCAACTAACAAAGCATTAAGGGAGGTTGGTGGTGATTCAGTGTGAGTGCAGCAAACAACATACTCAAATAACAGAAAACACATGCCACATAAGGAATTTAAGAGCATTAACACGTGTACTCGTATATTCAAAAGCTACAGCAACATTGAGCTCGTAAACCTCATGTTTTTTTTTTTTAAATACATATCGCACACAAGTGCCCTTAAATAGTTCGATTTGGAATTTTTTTTTTCTATTTTCTTATTTTGAAATTGTAGCTTAAATTGTGGTTAAATTATGAGAATGCTCTACTTTAATAATAATAAAAAATAATTATTTTTAACAAGTGTTTTCAAAGTGCATTAGAATAATAAAAAAAAGAAAACGAAAACTGTTTAAAATGATTTTAAAATTAGATGTTGCCGTTCAAACTGAACTGTCTGAGTGTTTATGGTCTTCAGTGTCAAACTCTTCGACCACAACATCAAGTAGTACATCAGTTCCAGGTAAATGCTAAAATAGATTATCTACAAATTTTTTTATAACAAAAACCCCAGCCAGCATTTTTTTAAATTTTTAATCAATCGAATTCGAGTATTTTTCGACTCTTTCGCTTTGAATAAAAATCTAAATTATGCTCTCAATTTTGTTGGGAGAAAATGGTACCCGTAATTCTTTTTGATAAGTCATTTATAATTCCTTTTTTTTTTTTTAGTTCAGTCATTTTCGACTCTTTTTTCTTAATGACCAATTTGCGTTTCATATACATTTTGTTATTGCTTGTTAAGTAAAACACTTTTAAATCATAACCGCAAATCATTTTCGAGTGTTTTTCTAAACATGTAATTGATTAATCAGTTTTTGTTCAAGAAAACTGCTTGAATAGGACTCTTAAAGATGATTTTTGAAAAAACGATCTACCAAATGCTGGCTTTGACTAGTCATATGATTATTTTGCATATCAAATAGTAAAGAAATTAATTTTAATTTTAGGTTTCAATATAAAAAATATTTTTCGTGTTATTGATTGAATTTTGATATTGTTTTCATGAGAAATGTTTTTAGAAAAAGCACCAAAAATCTTTAAACCTATTTTGATATTGTCCTGTTTTCTGATTTAGTATAAAAATGTGCTTTGGTTGATTTATTTTTGGCCAGATTCAACTTTAGTTAGTCTTTTGATGATTTTTTCATATATTTCATATGAAATAAAAATTGTGTTTTATTTTCATAAGGAAATGTAGGCCTAATAGCTTGAGGAAAATATCATAAAAATGTGTTTTTTTGTTTTTTTTAATTTCTTTAAATTGTTAAATGCAAGACATCCGACATAAAATTGCGGCAAAAAATTTTTCTAGTTCTTGTGTTTTAACAAACATTTGTTTGAGTTTTGGTCACTTTGGTCTCAACGTTAGATAATTTTTCGTATATTTTCTATTTTTTGTTGAACAATTTTATTTGATTTTTTTGGTATGATTACACTAATAAAAAAATTAATTTTAATTTCCCTTTTTATTTTAGAATTAATAATATGCCAATTAGCATTTGCCTGCATACGGTATGAGAACAATAGCAAATACATAAAAACAATTTTATTTCATTTGCTTTTTTAATTTTTCGCACTCGACTGTAGCAGCCAAATAATCGGATTATAATTTATAATTGACCGTTATTTATGCTGACACGTAAATATGTGTATCTACTAAAGGGCTGCACAAGCATACTTGAAAGCCACACATCCCTACAAACATGTGTAATATTTTCTATTGAAAACTGTTTGTATCTAAGCCATTTCAATTACAATATAATTACAATAAATGTTTGTTGTAAGAACTTACAAATAATTTTCATACTGACATACTTTCTGGTGTACGCTACCAGTTTCGTTTTTTTTTTTTAATTATTAATTTAAAAATATGAAGAGAAAAAGCAAACGTGGCGTGGCATTAGATATCGAGAGCATCTTCAATTCGTTTTCATTCGATTCATTAAATTTTAATATTCTGCCTACGGAATTTTTTTTCTGGAGGTTAAAATACTCTTAATGATTTTTTAGAATAACTTATTCCTGACAAACGATAATTTGTTAAAAAAAAGTTTACAAACGAAACGTTTGCATTGGTTTTTTTTTAGTTTTTTAGAGTACAAAACAATTTCAAATAAAAAGTAGTGCAAGCATTTGCTCTGATTTATTTTGTATTTGTATTTGTACATAATAAAAAACAGCACCATTCACGTAAACGTACACATTGTCATTTTCAAAATAACAACGCAGTAAATAATTCTTTGCACGAGTCATTGTGATATGCTCTTGATCATGGTAGAGCAAATAAAGGAGCTGTACATTTTTTGCTCTCCATCCTTTTTTCTGCAAATCTGTCAAAATTTGTTTACTTCCTGTGCGCGCCATTGTTCTTGGGCTCAAAATACATAGAGTATAGTGATTGTATGACTCCTTTTTATTTGACACATACGAAAGGTGGTTTTTGTAATTCAGTGTTTGTTGTACTAAATGCCTTGCCGTGTTAATTCTGCCATGTTCTTGATAATACACTAACAACGAATGATTCATTCATTCATGTTTGTTTTCTAGGCAAATGTACGAAGACTGCTCACATAGCCAATCGTTTTATTTTTAACTTTGTTGCTGTAAATCGTTTTGTATTTTCCATTATACATTGTACAAAACGATTTAAAAATTTTTAAAGATTTGTGACTTTGTAACAAACTTTTATGAAATGTTTCTTTACTTTTCGAACTCTCTTTAAAACTCATATTTAATATAAAGACATTCTATAGCAGGTTATACTAAGCAAGCAGCTGATTGCAACATTTTTTATAGGGTAAATGTTCCAGTAGTCGGCAGTTTAACGCGTTCTCTTTTTTCAAATTGATACCATTTTATACATGATCATGGTATTACTCTAATATAACTCTGTAATGGTACAATATTGGGTATAGTTTTAAATGGATTAAGCTATTTTTAAAAAAAATTCTTACTAAAATTGAGTATTTTAGTTTTTTTTTTAAATACACCAATTTTGCCAGTAGTCGTCATACATGTCCCAGTGCTCGTCACACTGTGATCCTGTCGGCATATCATTTTGCCTGTAAATTTTTTCAAGGCAACCAGATGCCGACTCCAGAAACATGATCCTGTATTCGGCAGGCTTGAAATTACTTAATAAAACGTTCTTCCGACTACTGGCAAAACACAATTTGCGAATAGTCGGCACCCAATGACGACTACAGGAAATTATACAAAATTTTTGTGCCTGAAAGCGGCATCATTAAACAGCAAAAAAATATTATTTTTTGCTAATTTTTACTTATCAACAACAATATTTCAACTCTTTTCTTTCCATGGAAACCATTAAAATATGGAAATTGTTTCAAATAATAGCTTTAACAAACCATTGAAAATTGGCCTTGCCACTAAATTTTTCCTTAGAAAACAAGCATTTCTGCCAATATTTCAGAGAACACATTGGATAAAGGTAAATTATGAATAAATTACTTAGTTCAGTAGGATGAACTAATTTGAAATAGAGAGTTAAGTATATTATTTAATCAATAATGGTTTTTTATACATTGAAAACTCTCTTTTATACCTGTTTATTTGAGTTTTAAGAACAAAAATGACGACTACTGGAACATGCCGACATTAGGAGCGTTTACCCTATGTGCCTTTATTAAATATGGTTCACAATTCTATCTGAATTTAGTTGTAATTTTTGTCTTATTACTGATTACAACTCTGTGTTCTTTCAGTTGCCAAATTATAAAAAAAAATTACAATTCACATCAATAGCAGTTGCTTCAATTACCACTCAAATGTTTTAAGTTGTGACCCATAATACTCGTAGGGGCAATAATTTATATATTTAGACCTACCATTTAAAAAAAAATCGCAAACTAAGCTTTAATTCGACCTTTGTGTCACCTTTTATGTATGTATGTATGTTTGTATTTCTTCAGTTTTTCTCTTTTTTTTTTTAATTTTGATTTTACATTTCTCTGTCTCGATTTGCGTGTCTCAATGTCATTTAAATATTATTTTAACGAAAAACAAATTTTGTATATATTATTTAATTATATCAATAATAAAAGAATACATACATGCATGTACATACTTACTAAATATATGCCGACTTACATGCTTGTATATAGAAAAAAAAATAAGAAAAGTAAAAAGTGATTACATAGAAAAAGAAGAAAAAAATTGTGGGACAAGGTCTACCACAAACAATAAAAAATTGTCAAAATAGGCTTTAAATAAAAAATCACAAAAAATTATTTATTTAAAATAAATCTGTGGAAAAACCGCCTTTGTTTCATTAAGTTATTTTAGAAGACTGCAACTTTTAAAGCCTTAGGCTGGTATTCAAAGAGACTAATAACGACTTCAAGTATAAATTATGACAAATTTTTCATACAAATTTGTCACAATATCGATTTCAAATCTACTTTAATTTTCTTTGAATACAAGCTTTAAAAGTTTTTCTTATAAAATTATTGTAAAAATAATCAACCTTAATAATATTAAGTTAATTAAGACAACAAGTTAATTTTTTTAAATCGACTTGAGCGGTTTTTTATCTCTTACAACAGAGAGTTCTTAATAATTATTTAGATAAAAGAAATAAAATACATTGCGACTTGGTCACCTTGGAAAAAATTCCCCGTAACATGAATTAAATTTTCTCATCCTTTCTTTTCTAATTTTGTTGACTTTTGCTAATTAACCAAAGAAATCATTGAAAATTTTTATATTAATTTATATAAAGAAAAACTCTTTTTTTAAATTAAACCCGAATTGTGAGAATTGCATAAAGAGAGGGGGTAATAGATTTTTTACTCTTTCCCTGAAAAACAACTAAACTAACAATATTACTGACTGTTAAAAGCTAATACTCGTTTTATATATTAGATATTACTATAAATCGAATATTTTCTTTCGATATTTTAAAATTGTTTTCTTAATGCCGGCTTCAAAATAAAAAATATCGAGCAAAATTCTTTTTCTCTAACACTTGAAGTACAGTTTAGTAGTCGGTACTAAACGAATTGAAGTTTTTCGGGGTGATGTGTGAATTTATGTTTTTGTGCTTGTGTTTGTTATCTCAATTATTTAAAAACAAAAAAAAATAATTTTATGCTAATACTCTTGCCACCGGCATTAAATACACATTTTTTAAACTAAACTATTCTCAAGGTCTTTTCAGATTTTTTTTTTTTATTGAATTTGTTATTAAAAAATATACAAATTTAATTGCTTCTTATTGTGCTTAATTAACAATTTCAATGACATTCTGTGCTTGCTGTATCAAACAAAATAAATAAAAAAATATTTCTCTTACAAATTACAGAATTATTTTATTACAGAATTATAAATTGTGCTTACATTTCAAAACTAGTTGTTTTAAACTGACAGTTTAATACTCATTAAAAATATTTTGTTATTTATTAAAACACATTAATTGCTTTGAGCGTAATAAGTAGAGTTTTGCTATTCCGAGATTTTTCCATTGCCCAAAAAAATTTTATAATTTTTTTTTATAGTGATACAATAAACATTAGAAGCAGTTTCAGGGAAAAAGAAAAAAAAATATATTATCCATCTACTTTTATCAACTAGTAAAACAGTTTGAAAACACAAGCCTTTCCTGCCCCCAAAATCTCAATTCAGAGGGGTTTTCTGTATTGCTATGCGAATTCTAAATGTTTTGTGTTTGCTCTTTGGTTAAGACGAAATAATTTTATCTATAAAACCACGCCTACACGCATTACAATGCAAAAGATAAACGATCAAACACATTAATGGCTCGCTTTCGTGCCATTTTTATTTTGCATCGCAATGGAGAGTATCTATAGCCCCCAGATCAGTCAGAAATAATAATAATATTTTGCAAATTTATTATTGGTATTAATGATTACATTGAATGTTTTGTTGCAATTAATTTTTTTCGTTAAAAAATTGCAAAATTTTTTTGGTGCCGCCAAATCTAAAATTATTTTCTAGTATACTCGATACCCCCCGCTTCACTTTTTTTATTCTACGTATAGTTCTCGAGATATACCGTTCTATAGAAAAGAGAGAAAGTAGCTTTCAGATTAAATTTATAAAACACCTAAACATGGAGAAGAAAATAATCTTTAAATTAGTCGCCATTAAATTTTTTTTTGCGAGCCTTGCAGTTTCTGAGATATTCTTAACATTTTGTGAACAAAAAAAATTTTTTTTCAAGAAAAATTACAAAATTTTTTCTTCAATAATTCATTAAAAATCTAAAATGAAAAAAATTTAAATTTTTATACTTAATATTGGTACTGGCATATAATACAAATAAAAGGTATCATATTTCATCAAAATCCATTTATAAGTTCTAAATGGTGATACTGAGTAGGCTTGTGGCGTTCATGTCCGACCTAGTTCATATGCACGATTCAGCAAATTGAACGATTCGGACTTTTAAATTTTTTTAAATTATTTCGTTCATCGTTCACTGACTTTTACTGTTTAGGATTAAAATAACTAAAATTTGTTTTAGTTAAAATGGAGCAAAATTTTATTGCAGACTTAAACAAAAAAAATTGCTAGTTAACTTAAAATCACATATGCTTAAATTCAATAATCAGTTGTAATAACATATCATATAAATGTATTACGGTGTATAAAAAATACAATGAACGAAAGTCCTAAGTTTGTCGCCTTACAACATCTTCCCATATAAAATGCATGTAGAAAAAATCAACATCTTCCAACATCTTTACAAGATGTTCCTATCTCATTTTGTTTCACTCAACATCTTCGTATCATCACTAGAAAAATGGCAATATTTTCGATTTTAGTGGCATCACTTATAAAGTAACATTTATTTATACATACCTAACATAAGTATGTACACATATTAAACAAAATAAAAATTCAAATTTTGAAGCCTAATTGATTTGATCTTACAAAACAACAATAATGAATGATTTTTCTAAATTTATTTTAAGATATTTTTTGTTTTCGAAAATTATGCGTCTTCTTTTCTTTTATTTTTCGACAGTTTAGTTGATGGTAGATGTTGGTAGTGTAAACAACTTTTTTTCTTTGTCAACATCTTCCACGCATTCCTCTAAGATGTGCTCAGTGTAAAAACACTATTACAGTATACGAAAAGAACGCTGAACGAAAATCAAAAGTCATCGTACAGTGTCCGAAATGAACGATTAACGAAAACCAAAAGTCATCGTACAGTGTCCGAAATGAACGATGAGCGATTAAAATGACCTAGGTCATTTAAGTGATTTGAAAAAATCTGAACGATTATGCCCAAGTCTAATACTGACAAAAGTAAAGAGACATTAATGTGTTAAAAAGAGATCAATAGCAGAAAGAAAGTGTTGCGTTTCGCTTTATCACACATTTTGATATCAACCACCGAAAGTAACTTTTTTGACAGAAGGGGCCTCAAAAGCAATAACAAAATAGTTATATCTGCTTTTTGTACTGTTGTTATTTTTAAATTCTTGAAGTCTTTTCTTGTAAAATTTAATGAAGACTAACAAAAATTAATGAAATTAATTTAAAATTAATTTTACAAACTATTTTAGCTGAAAAAAATAGTTTTTTTAATATTGTTATTTTTGTATTCTTATAGTCACCTGGCTGGTTTACTTACACCTTTTGCGACACAGTTTTCTTAAAGTGTTTTTTTTTTTTTTATTTTAAATTAAAAAAAATTTTACTTATGTTGCAGGGTCTTGGATGTTGTCACTAAATTGTGAATAAATTCAGAACCTGTGAATGGATTTTAATGAAATAGGACTCATTTTTTTTTGTATCTTATCTATTTATTAATATTAAGAACAAAAATTAAGAAATTTTTTCATTTTAGATTTTCAATAAATTTTTAAAGAAAAATATATTTTTAATTTTTGTTGAAAAAAAAATTTTTTTTTTTAAACTTTAAGAATATCTCAAAAACTAAAAAACTATTGAAAAAAGTTGATAATGACGTATTTTTAAGGTTATTTTATTCCCGAGTCTTACCAGTTTTTGTAAGCTTAATCAGAGAGTCTACCCTCTTAGGCTTTATCATCAAAAAGAAAATAGTAAAAAAAAACAAAATAAAAAGTTCTTTTTTAATTCTCTAGTTGCTAGAGAAATTCCTGCACAAATTTTAGAATTCAGGAATTTTTTTGTGGGAATTCTGAAATGGAAACCTCTATCACATGACTACTTAAAGTAGTTGTTTTTTAAAAAAAATTTTTTATTACTAATCGTATGCCAGTACTCGTCATTTTGCTACTCACAGTTGGCCATAAAAATTGTTGCTCAAATGTAGGCTTGTAATTTGTAAGTTTTAATAAGAAATCAATTGATAATTATCTCAGACGTGAAATCATCTAATAATGATTTTAAATTCATGTATTCATTACATTACAAAAATCTTATGTGTGAAATGTATTATAAGTATGTAAGTAATCATATTCAGTTAATATAACTTATTGATGCCTAAAATTAGATGTGCTATTAACCTGAACACTACTGCAAAAATTAAGCTGATAACAAAAATTTCATTAATTTCACTTCAAAATTAAAAAAAAAAAAACAAAAACATACTCGTATTAGTGTTTAATGTTAAAATACGCAAAACACAATTAATACAATGACATTTCAGCAGCATTTCCTTATTGAAATATTATTTCTGAGATAATTGCACAGTTTAGTGAAATTATTTAATGCTTCAAGTGAAATTCATTGCGAGTATTTTAACTCTGCGAGAGTTAACAAAATAGCAAAATAAATAAATAAAATTTATTGATGCGTTTTTAGTTTCTCTTGTTTAGTATTTATGGCATTCCTGTTGCAACCAACCATGCAACAGGTTGGTTTCACCGGGGTTGCATGCGTTTAACGCATAAAGAAAATTACAAGTTTTATGGGCCGGGATCTCTGTGTCATTGCTTTGCGTTCTCTCTTTATCACTCTCAGTGTAAATATTTTTTTTTTTAATTTTATTATTTTCATTGTGACAATGATGTCATGTTCAGTTGCTAGATATTAAACGTGCCCCTAATTCATCGGCGTATCAATGTTGTTACTATTAGTAAAAACTGATACTGAAAAGCCAGTTATTTTATGAGCAAAAATCCAGAGCATCAAATCATGAAGTGGTCATTTACTTTTATTTCTAAAATCTGAATGTTTAGTTAATTTTGTCATACCGAATTTTGTTTAATACACGTAATTCAAGCAAAATATTTCTATAAATATCATCATATGTTATGGTGTCTTATTGTTTTGAAGGTTTCAATTATGAGCCACCAAAAAAAAAGACTAATGTCGGACACATACATAGTTTCTTGTTAAGTGAACTCGTATTTAATTTTTTTATTGGCAGTATCCCTAATTAAACTGTAATTTGCTTACAACAGTTTTTAAACGAGCTGTTAATTTTGAAGTGTTATAAGCCCACTTTAAAAAAAAAAATAGTAAAGTACCATATTATATTTTTTATATTTTGTTGAATACCTCAGTCTCATATTTCTATGTTTGCTAATATAAAAAAAAAACTAAAAAGTACCATTTTGTTTCTCTTTACTCAGCACGTATGAGGCCAATCTTGTACATACAGATTCGTTTACATCAAAAAATCAAAAAGTACCAAAAAAATTAATAAAAAGTATCATTTTTTCCCTTAATGATTTTTACTTTACTTAGGAACGCTTGATCCCAATTCCGTACTTCTAGATTCGTTAATAATAAAATATCAAAAAACAGCAAACAAAATTAATAAAAATTACCATTAGCCCCCTTAATAATTTTTCACTTTGACCTGAACCGTTTGAGTCCATTCTCGTAGTTTTAGGCTTGTTAATATAAATAAATTCAAAAGGTACCATTAAAAAGTAGTATAGTGTCTCTTTTACGCTTTCTTATTTCGTTTAGTACCGTTTAATTATACTGTCACAGTTTGCACGTAACTCATAACTTAAAAAGTATCACTGAAAATATATAAGAATTGTAGTTCTTCCATTTGGTACTTTTTTTCTTCCTTGAAAAAAATTTTTTTTAATTTATTTTAATGGGTTGTTACAAATTAATAATAAAATGCTTATTGCTGCATCAATTTAGAAATTGTAGTAAAAATGGGGTCATATTTTACTCCTTATTTGCTCGATTAAAACAATCGGTCAATATACATGGGACAATTTTTTAAGAAGAGAAGAACACAATTTAGGGCCTGTTCAGCTAAATAAATACATACTGAAATACTCGTATACTGAATAAAAAAAATTTTTTTTTACTGTAAAATATAAAAAAAAAATGTATTTGTTTCAAAATGATTATAAAAAATTTATTTATATAAAGCTTCTGTCCCATAATTGTATTGAAAACAAAAACAATACATGAAAATTTGTTTTTGTTTTTAATACAATTATGAGAAAGAAGCTTTTATTCGCATTTAGCTGAACAGACCCTTGGTTTTTGTTTAAAAGATAAATGGAGTTAAAAAAACGTACCAGAATTAGTGTTTTACCCTTTTTATTCTACAAAAGTACAAATATCAAAAAAGTACCAAACACCCATCCACTTATTTTTTTTTTAGTAGAATAATTTGTAGTTTGAATTTTGGCCCTATCTATAGCAGTTACGAATTTGGTCCGAATTTCCAAAAATCCCTTCTTCTTCGTCCTACATATTGCGAGAAGTACCAGTTTAGCAATTTTCAAGTCAGTAGCTTCAGCCTTTTGGGCTGTTTGATGATGATAAGTAAGTCAGTCAGTAATGTTACTCTTTTATGTGAGCTGTTATATTTGAAAGTGGTATAAGTCCTCATTGGTTTTAAATGAGCCAGTTTTAATTCTAGTTACATGGTATTTATATCCAAATAAATTTACCTGTAACTAATTTTTTTTTTTTTTTTTTTTTTTTAAAGCAGACTTGTACCACTTTTAAGAATAACAGCTCAAACATAAATAAAATATTTTTGTTAGTCTTTTATATATAATTTATAAATCTAAGTAGACTAGAAATTAAATCCATTTAAAGGGGAAGAAAGGCCCCTTTTTCCCAAAACCAATTAGTTCTGTCACTGTAGTCATTCATTTTGCAAAAATTCAGCTTAAATAAAAGAAATTCTTATTGTGGTGCAAAAAACAAAAACAAAACAATCGCAAATATTAAGTAATAATAAAGAAACGGCAGACATGTGAAGTTGGCCTTCAACAGCAACAAAAATTTAGTTTAAATAGAAAAAAGAAAAAATAAATAACTTAAATCAAATGACTACGACTATATATGGCTTTATGCCAAGAAACTAGATGTGCAACAGGCCTGTCACACTCGTTGCAACAAAACAGAAGTCAATGCAATCAATTAAGAAAATCATGTTGAGGCGTTTGTTTGTTGGTTTGTGTGTTTTTGCTTGTTATTATTGTTGCTGTTGCATTGCACAGCAGTTAAGTATATTAATAAACATAAAAAATAAATATACAAAATTGTAGTATAAACTTTACTTTAATGCTTTATTACACATTTCCAGTTGAAGCATGGATTTTGAAAAAAAAAGCAAAAAAAAAATCAAATACGGTTACAGTTGAGTGCGTTTCGATTACGGTACGTACCATTCTGCTTGCTTGAGTACCTTCTATGGCAACATTGACTATTTAAATATTTAATAAAAAAAAAGTAGGAAAAAAAAATTGAATTTTATTTAAATTCAACTCAATTGCAGTGCAAGTAGTTGTTTTTGTCTAGTACAGATTTGTAAGCAAGCAGTGGTTTTTGCATAAAAATGAATAAATTTCTCTCTTTGTGCACATAAACTATTCACAAATGCCGTCTGTGTTTCTCTATGTTTGCCTTTATGATGGTTATGAGAGCAGATTAAATTCAACTCTACCTCTGCTTACCTTACCTGGTTGGCTTTATCTGAGGTGCATTCGATTAACTACAACCAGTTTACTTTAAACTCTCTGGGAGTTTAGTTTATATTTACCAGTCTTGTGTTTTGATTTTTGCTAAATTTTTGTTACCGACACAAATTCAATATAGAAAATCACTTGTTGCATCCTGCGTAAATTACAACTCGTATTATAAATCGTGCATTCGCGAGACAAGTTTTCAATTTGCGCATGTTTTCTTTATAAGTTGAGCATCTTGTTTTGCGTAATGTAATTACGCATGATGCTTAATAGTGCAGTGTCCTATCTGGAGTTATTTAAATCTTAAAATGTCTTGTAATTTGTCAATATAAATAAAGTGTGCAAGATATAAAATTTTAAGGTTTTTATTTTTCATTTATTCACTCAGTGAAAGTCGCACTGAAAAACTAAAATTCAATCTGTTTAAAAAATAATTTATGGAAATTGTTATTGCTGCAGTTTAAATGGTGAGAAACTATTTCTTTTATATAAAATAAAATAAATAAAAAAAAAAAATAAAGTAAAACGGGTGCGTTTTTGACAACATCCATTTTAAAGTGAAAATTTTAAATAGTCCAGTTTCATCTGACAATATAAAATTAAAATGATTTAATTTTTCAGCTGTGATTTCAAATAATTTAAAACATCTGTCTTCAATCGCCTGCATATTTCACGAATCTGCTCAAGTTTATTTCATTTAAATATCTAGTGACTCATACTGAGTATTAAAATGCTTAAGTTCAGCTGATTAGTTTTTGTTCTCGTCAGCTAACAAATACGAGTATATTATTTAAAACAAGCCAAATTTATTTGCTTGATTAGAATTTAATTGTAAACGTTTGAATGTTTATCCAAACCACAAGCCACCTCATTTATTCAATCACAAATTGAAATCAGCCAAAAGCAAAAAAAGTATCTCCAGAGTTTTAACAAGAGAGAACATTTGAAAATCTTAAGAATTTAAAATGAAATAATTAAAGAAAGAAGTTTGGCTCTTTGACTGCGTTTAACAGCACAGCTTAAGCTACGGTCACATTACACAAATATTTGTCGAAATAAGTGTAACCACTAATTTTTAAGCAGATATTTTTATAGTCTAACATGACTTGTATTACATAAAATTAATTCAAATAATATAATAACTCAAGTATATTTTATATCAATAAGAATCTAAGCGAATACATCTTCAAAATATAGAAACGTTTTACTTATTTCGGCAAATATTTATTTAATGTGACCGTAGCTTTAGGAACGTCTGACACTCCCGCACAGAAAAAGAAACTGAGGTTTAGCAAGACAGCTTTTGTCTTCTTGTCTGCAATGTGCTGTTTTTATAACACAAGCGATCAATTCGTCTGGAAATTTTATTTGAAAAGTACTCAAAATATTGAATGTTTTTCATACAAATTTTTTAGACGAGCTGTCTGCTTGTGTTATAAAAACAGCACACAAGTTTTTTTATTTGATTACAGAGTGCTTTATTTTTCAAATACAGTAGATTCGGGGTCGTGGTCGGAAATTAACCCAGGATTGAGTAAAAATATAGTTGATGATTACGTATGGCTTCAGCGTAAACAGTTTAGCCGTTTTAGATTTAAATTCAGCTTCATTTTCTTGTATGTCACCTCAATATCTTTTTCCATTTTCGAAATTTTTCCTTTTTTTTGAATCCGCGTAGCTTCTTCACTTGTCTGTAGATAAACCTCCAGAATCTACTAGTTTATTGATTTCATTATATCTATCTCCATGAGTATTAATTCCCATAATTTCAACTGAATTTTATTAGTGAACAAGCTTTTGAACGAGGAGGCTTAACCACTTCCTTTTATGATTTTTTAACTTAATTTCATTTTTCCATGAGGTTTTTATGATCACTAATTCTATTTCTCTCTCTCTATCTCTATCTCTATCTCTATCTAGCTTTTTCTATCTAGATGCTTTTATATATTAAAAACTGTTTTTTTTTTTGCACATACAAACCCACTCATGTTGTGTCAGTGAATTAATAGTAGATGCATTTCACAGTAAGAATGATAAGTAGAATGGTCACTCGATTTGTTCCTATTGGCTGATTATCTATGTCATCTAACGGGAAATCATGTGCATGATTTCATAGTTCCGTTTGTAAATAGATCGATATTTTTGTCTTAATTTATTGTTGGTTTACACGCTTTTTTATTTCAAAAGAAATACAGTTATTTTCTGTTAAACATTTTATAAAAAACAAATGTCGGTATTGATTTCTATAATTTGATTGGTCAACAAGTGTTTGATTGGATAAATGTGAAAACCACTGCCGAAAATATTTCAATATAAAAATAACTTTTGAATTAAATTTTGTTGTTGTTATTTTTTATACATATAAATTTATAAACAGAAATGCAAGGAGGCCTTTTACTTAATTAATTGGCTAATCGGTTTTCATTAAAATTTTTTTTTCTTAATTTTCGATGAAAGATAAACAGTTTTAACTGAGGGAATAGTCCTTACAAGAATGAGTTCTCTCTACTCTGAGCTTGGTATATTTAGATTTGATTTATTCTCTTTGAGTCAGTGGCTAAACAATCATATATAATTCAAATTCATTTTCTGTTTATCTGTTCGCTATAAAAATTTCTATACTCCAAAGAACGTCGTCAGTGGATCAGCCACTCCCATTTTTATCCCCACTTTTAAACGATTTTCACGTACAACTGTTCATAAATATGCGTCTCCGTACTTAATTTAAACTTGAAATTATGCTTTGAAATATTTTATTTACCACTTTAGCTGCCACCTGTGCTAATAATGCTAGCAAAGGCATGAGTCACTTTATAAAATAGTAAATGGCTGTATTTATTAGGATGGGTTTTTCAACGATAAAAATTATATTTGTTAAACGAGTTTCTTTAAGATTTAGTACATACGCTCTCTATACCGACTCACGTAAGAAAGGACCTAAGCGGTGGAGACCAGACACAAAAATCTAGTTAAGTAGTATTTCTGGATACTTGCAATAATCTAAAAAAATATTAAATATTCAGCGTTAAATGCAAATTGCTATGCAAAATAGCAAATACAAAATTATATAGATTTTTTACTTGAAAAAGTATCTACATCCAGAGAAAAAATGACACCATCCGTTGTCAAAATGACTACAAACACTGTCAATAATTTTTGATCACCATATCGGTGATAAATCGACACCATTTGGTGTCGAAATGATACCATACAGTTGTCAATTTGACAACGTTTGTTAATAAGTTGGAAATTTGACAACATATTATTGTCAAGTCAACAATGTTCGTTAACAAGTTGTCAAAAAAGTAAAAATCATAGCTTTTTTTCTAAGTTCATAACCAAACGTTGACGATTTTTACAGGCTTGCTAAAAAATTTAAAACATTCGTTGTCAATAAAATAGGCAATGGGATGGTGTCAAAATGACCACTTACCTTGGTGATATTGCAAAGCGATATTTGGCTCAGTGTGCAAGTAAAAATTTACACATGCAATCAATACCTTTTGCAACAAACTTGAATACTTTTTTGGTTTATAAAAAAAATGCAAATTAGTCCAGTTTTGATTTGATAGTCATAAATTTTATGCCATAAACGTTCAAAATTTATATATTTTTTTCTTGCATAAAAAATATTCATAAATTAATTCTAAACAAAACGTTAAAAAATTTCAAGTTAGATTAAAAATTCATTTAGTGTTTTGCTGATTGCCTTAAAGGCAGGGAGTCGCTTAATTGTTCATTCACTAGAGCTTAAATCAACAATTCATGGATTGGATAAAAATTTAATTGCAGTAAAATTTCTTATTTAAGTGACGTATTTTGTTTGTAAAGGTAAATTAAAATGATTTTCATTAGCAGAAAAACACAAAACTTTTTTCACGTCATCTAATTAAAACGAAAAAAAAAAAAAAAAACTGTGAGTAAAAGTAAAACTCTGAAAACGCACAAAATTCTTATTTAAGTTGCTAAATAAAGCTAAAGTAGATTAAATCAAAAATGAAATACTTGCTTAATATGAAGAGGTCTTTAACCAAAATAGTGTCATTTTAAAGGAAGCGTTAAGGGTAGCTGCTATTGCCAATAATTATGATGTGAAAAGGCTTTACTAAGAGCCTACGTCAATTGTTTGTGAGTTAATAATCTAGTGGTATTCACTTTTTGCAAACCAATAATTAACAAATTAAATTCGGCTCTGCCAGTTCTTATATACTTTTCACTGTATTGACCAAATATTTATTTTTCTTAAATATTAAAAAAAAAATTTTTTTAAATATTAAAAAATTTTTTTTTTAAATTTGAAAAAAAAAATTTTTTTTTATATTTTGATTAAAATATTTTTGTGTTAATCCGAAACTAAATAATTAATTTCAATTCAAAATTCAATAAGAATGCAAAATAAATAAATTGAAAATATGTGCAAACAAATCAAATGCTAAATTTAATTACAAATAAACAATTTCAAATTAATGCAAAAAATATATTTTAATAAGATTTCTGTATTCGTAGTTTTATTACAGACAAGCCATTCTAAAGACATTTGTTCGTTTGTGTGATTTTATTGATTACATAAAAAATTTTAATCAACTCTAGTGTACGCGCACATTAAGCACATGTACAGCTTAAAAAATTCCATAAAAAAACAAAAACAAAATTTTGACTTTTGATGATTTTTTTCTCTCAAGCTATTAATCCTACATTTCCTTACGAAAATAAAACACAATTTTTAGTTCATATTGTCCCGACGTATCTGCAATGTAATACACATACATACTTGAAAAAGTTAACATAAAATTCACGAAACGTCGGGACAATATGAAATAAAAATTGTGTTTTAGAGAAAAAAATCATCAAAAGACAAACTAAAACTGAATCTGGAAAAAAATAAATCAACCAAAACTAAAACAAAATTATTGACAATCTAAAATTTCGGTTGTATTTTTGATATTTTTTGGCCATTTGTAAACCGATCGTTCTGATTTTTTGCACTGTCATTTTTGACAGTTTTTTTTTTTTAAAGAAAAAAACCCACCCAGAAAATGGTAAAAAAATGAAGGTAGTCCTGATTTTTGACTCTAAGCTCAGCCATTTGTGAACCGATTGTTTTGATTTTTTGCACAGACTGTCATTTTTTTTTTTACAAAACTGCGTACCACGTTTTATTGTCTGTTTTGTATTTTAAGCAAAATATGCAAAAAAAAAAAAAAAAAAACCCACAAAAATTTTTCAAAATAGCGGTAGTTATGATACCGATAGGGCTGAATTTCGAAAGCAACCTGAAGACAGCAACAGTTGACAAATTGATATGCTGAACTTTTTTTATTGATGCCTAAGGACTTCAGACAGTTGATTACAACGACTACACAGACAGACGAATATCGCAAAATTGACTCTGCTATTTATAAGGATACAGGATTCATAGCGTCGCATATGTATAGTGTAGAAATTACTAACGAACTGACAAAGTTATGTATATACGAGTATTATACATATACCCTTCTTATTTACAGTGAAGTGTATAAATAGATTTCTATGACGATCTTTTTTTTTTGGTGTAGAGATGTTAGCGTAACTTTTTCCCAGTCGATCAAATCTTCTAAATATTTTTTTACTAAAAATTATTATAAACATTCATAAAAATATCTAGACGAGTTGATCAAATCACTAAAGGTACTGACTGACTATCCTACACGATCGTACGATTATGTCAAAATAATGTGTGACAGAATTCTGTCCTACTTGAAGAAATCGCTTTAAAATGGCGAACCTTATGCCACACTATTATACAAAAAAAAAGATGCAAAAACATATGTTTACTCACCTTAATACTTTTAAAAGTATTCAGTTTCTTCTTTGCCGCAAAATATCTTTTTTACAATGAAAAATAACCTAAAAGTTTGTATAAACCAAACACAAGCTTGGTATTGTTGATATTTTTCTGGCTTGCACATAGAAAATGCAACTCTGATCGCACAGATAAAATTTATTTTATGAAAATTTTCATAATATTAAAAAATCGAACAGACCTGTCAAAAAGTCTGTCACACACATGCTTTTTCAATACACACTATCATACTTTTTTAGCACACATGCGTTTTTAGACAGATCGTACGACTAAGTAGGATAGTGAGTCCTAATCTTAAGTAAAACTACTTTTAGAAATCGGTGGATGGAATCGATGTCAAGCGTAGTATGAATTTTGGATTAATATTACGCGCTAATGAGAAAAACACTTGAACGTTGACTTCCTTTTTGTGTTTTTGCAAATTCATTTGACTTTCTTTATAAACAAAAATTTTTTTTATATTTCAACACAACTATTGATAGACAATAGTTCGCTTAATTATTATTTATAGAGTTTATTAACCTAAAATGCAAATTATTCATTTGAAACAAAAAAATATGCGCCCGTAATTTTAAATGCGTTAAATGGTTTTGTTTTGGAAAAGTGTATTTGTATTTTTATAGAAATTGCACAAAAGTTAATTTACGTAGAAAAATAAATTAAAAAAAAAAAGTGAACATCATAACTGCCGACATTAAAATGCAAACAATAATCGTGATACTCAGTACCATTAGCCTGACATGAGTGTTATGTACTAGAAAATAAATAAAAAAATAAATAAGAAATAAACACTTACTGACACTAAATATGTACGAATGCAAGCACATGCTTGCCACCCTTTTTTATTTAAATTATTCATAGACATTTAAGTAATTTGTTTATAATTTTTTTTAACAAACAATGTGTAGCATAAAAAATATTTTTAAACAAATTTAACTCAACTCTTCCCGTTCATTCACACTACACACCTTAAACTCAGCAAATCAGCTGGATGTTTTTTTTTTATTTTTTTTTTAATGTGTAAATGATACAGTCAATTGTTTTCAAATACATAATGTTTGTGTAAACATAAATATGTACTCGTATGTATGGGCTCGTACATAATACTTTTATAATTTTCTTGTGTGTGCGTTTTGTTTAACAAATTTTATTAACTTGTATTTCACATTCAATACTTGTGAAAACGTAATATTTTCACTTTAAATGTGAAACAATGAATTTAAAAAATATCCACTTGAAAAAAAAACTTTCATTTTATTTTTAATGTTGCTAAAAATTAATTTTTGTAACAAATGTTTATTTAGTTAGTTTGAAATAAATAAAAAAAAAATTAATATCACAAAATTATTAATTAATCTTGTGGTTAACCCCTTCTATTTAGCTGTGCTTGTGTATGTATGTATGTAAATAGTAATTAAGCAAAGCATTTATGTATGTTGTTTCAAAGTAAAGGAAACTGATCGTTTTGTGTAGTAAATCATTAATGCGAGTACAGAAAAGTGTAATTAAATTCCATCAAGTTATTAATAAAAGTAGTCACACAGAAAACAGCTTCGGTTGTGATACTCAAATTCGCATTTGACAGGAACATAATTTTATGGTTACCAATAAGGATTATCTGTTAAATGGATAAAAATATAATTATTAAGACAAAATATCAGTTTGCAATCGATTTTCAACAAATCTTTTTTCCGTCTGTAATTTACTTAGTGAAAAACTTAAAAAATTCATGAGAAAATGTAAAAATTGCTAAAATGAAATTTCGTAAAGTAATTCAAAGAAATTTGTGAACAATTAATGTGAGCAGATCGTGCAGAAAATAAAGTCTGGAGAACATTCAGTTTTTGTTTTAATATTTTTTGGTAATTTTCCGTACAAATTTTCTTCACGTTTTTAATTATATTTCATACGATATGCAAATCGTGCCTCTAATATTTTTTTTTACAAATTAAAACTATAAATTAAATTCAAAACAATAAAAAGTAAACCTTCACTTAATTTCTGTTTTTTTTTTTAGTTTGTTTTTGAAACCAAGCACATGGAAAAAGATTTAATTTCAGCTTCCTATAAGCAAAATGCGTTGTGTTTGTTCCGTTGTTGCGTTCACGTAACAGCAGTTACTATCGCAATGGTCGTAATTTTTTTTTCCTCTTGCTTAATTTATTTCTAAGCAACAACCTTTTATTGAAACAAAAAGGAGAAAGGGTTTTGCAACTACTCGCTCATTTCGATCGGCCGTCCATTGGCAAAATTAACAATGAAATTTGGAAAGTTTGTTTTAACTTAATTTGATTGCCTTTTGCATTGTTCCTTTCTTGCTTTCTTCTTCTTCAGTGGCTGCCTCAGTGTTTAGAGGCAACATCTTCTACTACAACAATTGCCTGAACTTTTAATTAAATTGTGTTGTAATTTCTTTTTCTTTTACCTTTTTTTTTGCTATCAATATTTTATTTATTTAATATCTTTTCTTATTTGCTCTCGTTTTATATTTTTTACAAATCATTAGATTTATTAGCTGCCTGGGAAGATTTATTAGGCTGGAGCGAAAATGCTGCTGCAGCACGTAAAATGCAAGAAGACATGATTGTCTTGAAACATGCTCTAAATCGTTTGGGTAATAAATCATCATTTGAATTGTTAGATACAGAACCATCCATACAAATTGCTATTGAAACCCTAAAGGTGAGTTAAAAAAAATTTCTAATTTCATTTTGTAAAACGTAAGCAAAGTAACGCATCACTTCGTGAACGAAACGGGAATCGGGGAATGTGTGCGTTTTAAAGTAAACAAGATTTTTTGTTCTATCACACATTTTTTGTTCACATCACACAATACTTGTTAGTTACCGCTTAGAATTCACAGCATGAATTAAGACGAATTCGCCTTGGCCTGAATTATTCTAGTTAAATTTTAATTGCGGTTAAAAGATAAAAAATAAACAAAAAAGTGTTGGGCTTTTGGCCCACCCTACATTATTAGCTTCTGCATTTCTTTCAAATGACAATTTGAATATTTTTTGTTTGTTTCTAGAATGAAAAAGTTCAATTACAAACGTATCGCACTAGCATGCTAAAACTGAATGCTTCCGTTCATAGTTGGCTAACGAGACAAGAGAGACGTTTGCAAAACGCACTAGTTGAACAGCAACTAAACGAAGCGGCTCTTAAGGTTACCAATGAATTGTTAGAGGAAAAAGACGAATTTGAATCCGAATACAAATCAACAATAGCAACAACCAAACAGGATACAGCAGAAACAATTGTTTCCAATACACTATCTTTGCAAGCACAAATCATTGGTGCAACAGCATCTACAAAAAGTGAAGCAACAAGTATGATACCAACTTTAACCGATGGTGGCCATGGTGGTGATAAAGAGCACTCACATGCATCCACTACCACAAGTACAGTAGGAACCAGCTGTGCTCAGCCTCAAGTGCTGCACTCTAGCAGTAGTTGCAGTGGCTCTGAAAAGAATTGGGATTTACAAACATTGATAACATCGGAAGCAGAATTCCATAAACATTTGAAAGATGAAGTGAGCGATATGTACACAGCCTGGGATGAAGCTGATGCCAGGTGAGAGATGAAATCCAAAAACAAATAAAGCAAAACGGAACAAATACTTAGGAAATTTCTGCAGAACATGCTTTTGAAATTTTTTTTTCTCTTTTTAGAATCAATACACAATTGGAAGTTTTGACTTCTTCTTTGATTGCTTGGCGTCAATTGGAATGTGGCCTTTCAGAATTCCAACTGGCTTTAGGTCAAGATCGTGGCACACTTAAAGGTTTAGAGGGTGCTCTAAATACCGGACAAGCCACTCCAGGGGAATTGGCTCAAAATGTTAAATTGGTGGCTAAATTACTCTCCGAAAAGGTCAATGTTAGTCCAGAGCAGGTAAAGACCTTTTTTAAAGTTTTTATTAAACATATTAAGTCATCATTTCAACAAATGGAAAGAGCATTTTCTTAGAATTCTTTTCTATTTTTAAGTAAAACCTGTTATTTCAACTTTACTCTCCATTCTTTTGCAGTTAAGCGCTGTGCAAGACTATTTGGATCCGAATCATATTTTATATATTGCAAAATTCACTGCTTCCAATGGTTCTCTTTCCGATTCTGGCATCTCGGACGGTGGCACCACTTCTGATGGTGGCCTGTCGGAACGTGAACGAAGACTAGGTGTGCTAAGACGTTTGGCAAAGCAATTGGAGTCGGCGTTAGCACCTGGCAGTGAAGCAATGAAATCTATAGCAGCTCGCATGGAGTCAGCAGAAATTGAATTGAAAAGCTTACAAAATACCTGCCGCGATTTAATAGTGAGAACAGCAGCTTCTCATCAAAATAAAAAACAACAAAAACAACAACAGGAAACCGAAGTCTCCGAGAAACGGGACGAACTTGATAGATTATTGATGGCCATTAAGCCAGTGCATCAAACGAATGGTCACGTTAAGATAATGCATGAAATTAATGGTAAAGAGAAGCAGCCAGCACAAGGAGAAAATTCAGAAAATGGTTTGTATGCATCACAGACCTCAAACAAACGTAATAAACGTAGAAATAGACGTAATTCTACAAACGCAAATTCTATGGCATCACAAAATAATGCTGCTCTGCAAATGGGCTCTACAGCAGCTGGAGACGGTGATGACGATCCCTCAGATGATCCAACGCTAGGTTATGAGCTGGATACATCCGACGACGAATTAACTCCCAAATCGAAACGTGGCTGGGGCTGGCGCATTGCCAAAATAGCCGTACCCATGCAATTGGCTCTTGTTGCTGTCTATTGTGCGGCCAATCTCATGCAGCCGAATTGTTGTGACAACATCAACAATTTCTCCATGAGTTTCAGTCCTCAATTACGTTACATAAGAGGACCACCACCCATTTGAAGGCACCCAGCGAGAGCCATGATTTAAACATCATCAGCAAAACAATTAATGGCTTTAAAGCCGACATACAAATATTTTGCAATTTATAAGGTCTTTTTAAAGATTTAGGGATTATCAGTTAAGATAGAAAAAAAGCAGTAAACTGTTTATACAATTCCCAGGTTTAACTCGTATTTAACAAAAGGGGACCTTTAGAAGTTAAACAAACTAAATGTGATTTCAAATGAAATCCTCATTGTAAAGGACAGGACACAAATGAGAAAACATCGCGTTAAACTATTTGTAGCGTTATGATTTTATAAGAGCGGGGGTGTTTAGCTAAAATATAGCAAGAGAACACTTTATGCATAAAGTTGTTTGATTTGATTTTAGCGCTAAGCAGTTTTTAAGCAGTCGTAAGGAGTTTTTAAGAATTTTCAGTGTTATTTTTATGTATTACGAAATTTGTTTAAATTATTTTGTACGCCTTGAAAGAAAGAAAGAAGATGATTTTTTTGCTGTTGCTAAAACTAAAACTAAAATGAAAGAAAGCTAATTGCGCTTTAAGGCAAGAAAAGAACGCATTTACTAAATTTTACTAATTATGGTTAATTCCAGTAAATGGAATCGGGAGAATTTAAAGAAAGATGAAGAAGAGAGGAGCTCGTTTTTATGCACTACCAGCATCAGGAACAATTTGAGCGCTCGTTAAAAATAATTTTTCAGTTGAGTAGAAAGAGAACAAGTTTAAAACCGTGATTCACGGCTGGATTTTGTAAAACAATATGAAAGCTAATCAAGCAAAATTCAATCTACCAGTGTTATTTTTTTTCAGACAAGTTTCTAACATTTTAATACACAAAATGTGGACCTCAATTTAAAACTTGGCAACTTGTGTCTTTGGGAGTTTTTTTTTTTTTTAATTTAAATTTAAATTCTATCTTGCTAGTTGAAGTACTTTGAATAAATTTAATTTCACCAGCCATAAAAGTTTTTCAGATTTCTGCCCCATAATTGAGTTGTTTTGTTTAATATTTGATGGAGTTTTTTTTGGTCTTTTATTTAGCTTTAAATAGAATTTTGTCATGTGGTAAACTTTTATTTAATTAAATTTAAGTTTCTCGAAAACCACAATACATAACGCTGGACGAACAATTGCGTAATAAGAGACTTGACTGTACTACTCGTGGCATCAGCAAGGGGCAATCTTTGAGTTGAAGTTGGAATTTAATTTAATTATTCAATAATTTTAATTTATTTAAATGCAATTTAAATATAATTTAAATGTAATTTAAATATAATATAAATTTAAACTATATTTAAATTAAAATTAAATTAAATTTAATTTTAATTAATTTAATTTAAATTAAATTTAAATTTAATTTAAATGCAATTTAAATATATTTAAATGTAATTTAAATGCAATTTAAATATATTTAAATGTAATTTAAATGTAGCTTAAATTTCATTTAAATTTAATTTTAATGTAATTTAAATTAATCTAATTTTAATGTAATTTAAATTTAATTTTATTGGAATTGAAATTAAATTTAAATTTAATTTTAATGTAATTTAAATTTAATTTTAATGTAATTTAAATTTAATTTTAATGTAATTGAAATTAAATTTAATTTAAATTTAATTTAATTTGCTGAAAAAAATATTGGCCCATAATCATATTCAGACTAAAGTCGGTATCTTTTTAAAATCGATTTTAAATTCATTAAATTCTTATGAACAAAAGTCAGTTTTTAATAAAAGCCTACTTTTTTGTGACTGATTATGGCCGATTGTTATTAAAACATGTTGGTTAGTTGTATGAAACAAAATGAAATAAAATTAATTTTTTTCAGCAGCGAATTTACTAAATGTCAGTCAACTCAAGAACTACAAACCAAGATAAAAGTCCATTTAATCTCAGAAATTGGCTTTAAAGAGTGTTGCGGTATTTAATTAAAATATTGAATAACCTTTAAGTTAAATTTGTTTAAACTGAACAACAATTAATTTTAAATTTTTTTCTTTTAAAGCAAATTAAAAAAAAATGGTCTTTTAATTTCTAAAAAAAAAACTTATGTAAGCGCATATTAATGCTGTATAAAATTACTAATTTAATTTAGTTTTAAAAATTTTTCATTAGATTTAAATAAATTAAACTTCAATTAAATTAAAAAAAAAAATTAACATTAATTTTGGGGGGAAATAATTTAAATCAAATTGGAAAGTCGAGACAGAAGACACAAAAGCAAATTGTATGAAATGTAAACTTTTGTTGTTGTGTTTTACAAATGAAGATCAAACAAAAACAAAAAATATTTAACATGAAAATTGTTTCATTGCTGGATGTAGCGGGCCCATTATCATTCTCTATTAGAATTTCATTGAAAATAAGAATTTTAAAGTTCTATAGAGCTTCTCAGTTACTTTGAAACTCGTTTTTGTTTTATTTTAAAGAATCAGTCTACATTTTGTTTTATTTCTAAAACTATCAATAAGTAAAAGAAAGAGAAACTACCAACAAACAGTTACTGTTAAATGAAAAAGTGCCTAGTTAATTAATAAAACAAATGTAGTTAGACAAACAAACAAACAATCAATTATTAAAAAAAAATGTACAACATGGAGTAAGTTAGCAACATAAACCTTAAATTACAAAGCAAAAAAAAAAAAAAAAACTTAATGAGAAAAAATTCATAATTTTTTTTTTGTTTTGGTTTCACCTACAAAAAATTCTACCCAAATTTGCAACAAACTGCAATAAGTAAAAAAAATGATATCATTTACAAAATTAATTTGAAGATTTTTCTATTACATTAATAGCTGTTTAGTTTAAATTTAAGTTTCAGCAATAATTTGTAAATTAAATTAGTTCTTAAAACGTTTTTGTATATTTCGGAAGTGACAAACAAACAAACTACGCCGCCAGCAGCCAATCAACAAAATATGAATCAGAAAAGAAACCCATTTTTTTAAGTTCTAAGCATTTTTGTTTAATCAAGCTAACAAAAAATATATATATTTTTTTAAATATTTCATAATTAATTATAAATAATTTATGATGTACTTGAATTATTAAACATAAAATTAACACTTAATTTGGTATTTTCTAGGTTAACTTGATGGATATGTGAAAAATGAAACTCCATAAAAAAAGAATAAAAAAAAACATACTTTTGCAATAAAAAAAACTTGTGTTTCTTATTTTATTAGTTTGTACAGCAACAAGTCAGCTGAAAAAAAATAATACCGTACAATTCCATATTTTTATTTTTTTATTATTTAACTTTTTATTCAATTTTTAACAATTGGTTTTATTTTTTTAATGCAGAAAGATTGATTTTAATGCCAGACACTGTTTTGGTGGAGAAATCCCCTTCTCCTCCTCAGCACCATCTGTGTCAGCAACTTTGGGATACTACGTGAAAATACAAAGAAATACGTAAACTTTTCAAAAAAAATATAGAAGCTTAAAGGCTGTTTAGCGATGTCACATGAAAGCCAAAGCGAACGAAAGCAAAACAAATTTCTACTGAAAACAAAAACAAATTTTCGTATGTTGTTTTTGTTTTTAATAGAAATGTGCTTTCTTTTCGTTCGCTTAGGTTTTCTTGTGACATCGGTGAACAGGCCATTAATACTACATAAAAGCAAAAATATAGAAAATACCGCTTCGCTAGGCCGAATTCTGCTAAATGCGAACTAAAGCATATTTCGTATAATTATACAATTGTACGAAAGAAGCTTTCGTTTTTTTTTTAGCTGGACAGCCTCTTAAGCTTCATACACTAGCTGTTTCAATAAAAAAAAATGTTAAATAAACAAAATTTAAATAAAAATAAAGCTGACTTTCAAATGTTTTTACAAAATACAAATGAACAGCATTAATCGATACCGCCTTGTGTTTGGGAGCTTAAATACAATAAGAAATATTGGGTCTAATTATTTATTCCGTTCCGCGATTGGGGAAAGCATTCTTTGTGCGGAAGCAAAATTTGCAATTATTGATTCCGTGATATACTAGATAAATTTCTACATTTTGCTTACGCCAAAAATTCTCTCACGAAAGCAAACGGAAAGATCAAAAATGTAAGAAAATATAAAAAATTTGCAAAAATTAAATGTGTTTTAGCTTAATTTGTTGTATTTGTTTTGTTTTCTTTTGTTTATTTATAATTTATTTTGATATAAATATATAAATGTATTCAAATGAATTGGAATAATAACCTACAAATAAATTAATTATAATTTAAAAATACATCTGCCCGGCTTAATTTTCTGATGCATAAGAAACCAGTAAGTACCTCTCCCTGCTCATCCCCTGGTTAATGTATGAAACTTATACCGTTTTTACACTGTGACTTTCGTAGCATCGACAAACTTTGTAGTTTCTTTTGGTGTCCCTACAAAAATTACAGTACAATTACACTGTGGGTGTTTTGTAGCAGGGACTTTTTATGTTTTTTTTATAAATACTAATAATTTTGTTTAAATTTATTTATGTATTTTGTAAATTTTTTGCTATTTATTGCAAATTTTCCTTTTATTATTGCTTAAAGTAAAAATAAAGACGTTGGCGTAAATAAATTTAGCTTTGAATTGTCAATCCTGGAAGAAAAACAAACCACAATACGAAAAAGGTGAATAATCAAATCGAGAAAAAACAAGTTTGTCGCAACAATATTGGATTCGTGCGACTTTGTTTACCCCGCAACCTTTTCTACCCCTCTCACCAACAAACACAGTGTAGCTGACTTATGTCGCTAGTAAGAAACCCCAAATGTAAAGACCGTATAACTCCTTCGTTTCTTTTTCCTTTTCCTCCATTATCCCACTTCATTATAATTACTTTAACCAACCGGAGTGATTATAAATAAGATCATTCTTCCCGATATCTTGTCAAGCTATAGGAAGATTTAACAACGTAACCCAAATGTTGTTTTCACTCGAAATAAAAAGAAATTGAAAAGTGAAAAAACTGCCTGGAAATTTCAAATTTTTGAAATTTATTTACATTTTTTTTAAACGACTGCTATCGTTTATTAAAATGTTTAGTCAACAGTATTGCCAGGAGCTAAAAATAAGCTAAATTTGCCTTAAAAAAAGCTAAATCACTCACAAAAAAAGCTAAGAAAAAGTTAAAAAACAAAATAAATAAAAATCAAAATAAAAATTATCATTTTTATAAAAAATTAATGACAAAAACTAAAGAAAATAAGGTCGTTTTAAGCATGCTTTCCTTTTTGGTCATAACTTGCTTAGTTTTCTCGATATCGACTAGATTTCATTTGCGTTGGATAGATAAGCGTACTGGCTTTAATTGGAATTTTTTTTGTGCATAGAGTGAAATTCTTTTCGCCAAAAAGAACCATTGACTACCACCCACCCCTTTTGGTTTTTTTTATTTATAAAAATTTTTTTTTTTGCACTATTAGGAAAAAAAATTGCGCAAAGAAAAATGGCTAGGAAAAAAGCTGAAGCTAAATCATAAAATTTTAGGCTAAATGTGAGAAAAAAAGGCGAAAACTAGCCTAAAGAAGGCTGCTTGTAAAGGGTGTTTTTTATAGACGTATAGAACTAAGTTGGCATTACTGTTCAAGATGGCGACCGATTTAACAGCTGTCAAGTGATTTATTCTCAGTTCAGCTTGGCAATTCATCATGAATAGACTCACGATCATCAGATAAGGCGTAGATTCGTCGAATGGGCCCAAAACGAGATTGCCGTTGTTCCCGATTTTCATAAGCGAATTTTGTTTAGCGATGAAGGCTACGTCAACAAACAAAACTGCCGCATTTGGAGTGAAGCTAATCCCCAAGTGTAAGTCGAAACACCGTTACATCCAGAAAAACTGACTGTTTGGTGCGCTTTATGGGCTGGTGGAATCCTTGGTCTGTACTTCTTTAAAAACGATGATGGCCAGAACGTTACAGTCAATGGTGATCGGCTTAGAGCCATGATTACCAACTTTTTCATTCCTGAATTGAACAACCATGATGTCCAGGAGCTGTGGTTCCAACAAGACGGCGCAACATGTCACACAGCTCGTGCCACAATTGATTTATTGAAAGACACGTTTGGTAACCGCCTAATTTCAGGTTTTGGACCTGTGAATCGGCCTCCAAGATCTTGTGATTTAACACCGCTAGACTACTTTCAGTGGGGCTATGTAAAGTCATTGGTCTATGCGGATAAGCCATTTGACCATTTGGAAGACAACATTCGCCGTGTTATTGTCGATATACGGCCACAAATGTTGGAAAAAGTCATCGAAAATTGGACGTCCAGATAGGACTACATCCGAGCCAGCCGTGGCGGTCATATACCAGAAATCATATTTAAAATGTAATGCCACAAGATTATCTTTCGGATAAATAAAATTCATGTCAATCGAATAATCCATCGTTGTTTTATTGCAATTTAAAGTTCTATACGTCTATAAAAAAACACCCTTTATATTTAGAATTTGGTAAGTTTATCGCCTTATGCGGCAAATAGTAAAGTTTTGGTTAAAAATAGCAACGGTTTAGCAAATTCAAGAACCAATTAACAGATAAGCAACAAATAGCTTTCATAAATACCGCCAGGAGTAGATACCACTTACGAATTATTGTTAACTGGAAAATTACATACATTGTTTTTGCTTTGAAGACAAATGTGCTTTGCTTTCGTTAGCTTTAGGTTTCATTAATTTTACAGTTTTATTTTTGAATAATTTTCTTAAGGAAGAAACTATAGTTTATAGAAGGTCACGCTAAGAAAATTATTCCTTTTGTGAGGGAGATTAAGTTGCAACGGTCAGCTAATTAATTATATAATTTTTTTTGTCATTTTTTTTTTATTATAAGAGCATTAATTGCTACCATTCCATCCAATCCTGGAATTGGAATTCACTCTTGTCAACACAGTTGACAAAAAATTAGAATGCGAGAGCAATTGGAATGCTATGAGGAATTACACCGAACGCATTTTATGTAGGAAAAAGAAAGGCAACAGAAATAGAAACTTCTTTAGAAGAAATATCAGTATTACGCTGACTATAAGTAAGGCGGACCCAGAGATGGTTAAATTATGAATGGTCGTCCCTAAGACGAAGATTCTGCCGCTTCCTAAAGTAATGCAGAAGCCGTGAGGCGAAGGGGAGGGAGTGTTTTAGTTTAACGCCATATGAGGCAGTCACGAAGGTCACTGTAAGTAAGTAGGCATTTCATACCCTACCTCACCCGCCCAAAAAAATTATTATTTTGTATCAAAGAGTTGCAATAAAATCTGTTTATAAAAAAATTTGTAATGAAGTAAACTGTTATAAAACAAATAAATTAAAAAAGCTTCAATTAATCGATCTGAAACCACATTTTGTCAAAGTGATTTGAAAGCACGAAAAAGGTATGCTGTGGATATAATTTTATGATTTCCTAACTTACGCTAAGCCACTTACGTTTGTAAATCACTTGGTTATTTTCGCGACCATTACAAGACGAACGTTGAAATAAGCTAATTAAATGTGTTTGTTTTTTATTAATTTAGCTGAGCAATTAGTTGTGTTAGATAAGAAAAGAACATAACAATTAAAAATTAAAAATAAAGACGCTTTTTTTATTATAAAATTTTTATTTGCTATTGGGTTTTCTTTTGTGAACAAAATAAAAGAATCAGCTGTTTTCTTATGCTTTTAAAGGTACTGACTGACTATCCTACACGATCGTACGATTATGTCAAAATAATGTGTGCCAGAATTCTGTCCTACTTGAAGAAATCGCTTTAAAATAACGAACTTTATGCCACACTATTATACAAAAAAAGATGCAAAAACATATGTTTACTCACCTTAATACTTTTAAAAGTTTTTATTTTCTTCTTTGCCGCAAAATATTTTTTTACAATGAAAAATAACCTAAAAGTTTGTATAAACAAAACACAAGCTTGGTATTGTTGCTATTTTTCTGCCTTGAACATAGAAAATGCAAGTTTGATCGAACAGACCTGTCAAAAAGTCTGTCACACACATGCTTTTTCAATACACACTATCATACTTTTTTAGCACACATGCGTTTTTAGACAGCTCGTACGACTAAGTAGGATAGTGAGTCCTAGGCTTAAATAGATAAAATCACACAGAAAAATGCAAACAGCACAAAATCACACATGTGATTTAAAATCCCATGATTTTCAAAGCAGACCTGTTAATAATTTTCAAATTAATTGCAAACTTTTGAGTTCTTTTTTACCTTTCTTTGATTTTTTTTCTAGTTTTTATTTAAATATGTTATTCACGCAAGAATCATTTGGGATATATTTAAAATATTCTTTAACTAAAGTCACTTTTAACTGTCATCGTCTTATAGCACCAGCAAATTATAAAAACGGCGTTAAGAATTTTCAACGGTATTGGAAAATTATGCACAAAATTTATCAGTACATACAGACAGTTTAAATGAAATGCACTTGACCGTAACAAGTTTAACTAACATTCTTCATTCAACTTAATTTTATACTCCAGGGATTCTCTGTCCTTTACACTTACGCAAATTTGCACATCATGTACGAGTATTGGCAAAGTAATGTTTAGGTATCAAATTCGTTCAAATTGTACGTAACATTGAATGTTGTGTGTGACCTTTTCTTTACACACAAGCATCTTTTTTATTTGCTTTATTTGCCCTTAAATGAAGAATGATGATACATGCAAAAAAAAAAAAAAAAAAAAAGGACAAAAGTAAATAAAAATTTCAAAAAGTTGTGATATGTGAACAATTTATCATTGTGTTCTTGTACTTTGAAGATGAAAATTGCTTCAAAGAAAGGAAAAGAAACTGAAAAAAAGTGCCAAGTTTGGATACAATGAATATTGAGTGATGAAAAATTGAGAATTCAGCAATGGACAATTGTCTGGAGTTTATTTAAAAGGTAATGGCAAGGAAAGAAAATAAATAAAGAAGAAAAAAAGGCGCAATTTATGCAAATCCACTTAACAATGAAATAACTTTGATGGACAACTTGGTAAAAATTTTTCCAACATTTATTGTAGGTGTCAAGGGAATTGCACAAAGAAAATATTGCAGAAAGTGTAAATTTCATTTGATGGGATTAACACCATTAAATAAATACTAAATTTACTTCTCTTCATAAAGGATTCATCTAAAAAAACCAATTTTTCTATATTAAAAGCAAAATATTTTTCAAGAAAAAATTACTAGAAAAATAAAATTTTAAACAGAAATGCTTGTTTTCAAGTATAAGTACCGACGTACTAGAACTTCTTTTCTGTTAAAGCTAATTCATTAATTTAAACTATAACGCTTTTTTTTTTTTATAAAATTTCAGTCACCCTTTTTTTTGCTTTCTATCTACCACGTTTGTTCTTTAACCCTTTTCTATATTCTGTTTATTCGTTGTTACAACCATTTTTCTGTTTTGTCACTATTTTCCATTAAAAGTGAAATAATTTTCCGCATAAATCATTATTTGAATGCTGTTGTTGTATTTGTTGTATTCGATTATTTGAAAATGAGATCCTTTTCAGGACGGGTACATATGTTACAAACCCACATGTTTAAGGCAAATTGTCAATAACAACAATAATTTTTATTTTACACAACCACTTAAAATTACAGAATATTTTTTATTTTTTTTTTTGTGGAAATTTTACAGTGCCAAATATTAAAATAAAAGCAACAGAAAGCGTAGAAAGTAAAATTTTAAATTAAAAAAAATACACAGAAAAAATTAACTTTGTAGGCCTGTGTTATAATTGAAACTAAATTGTAAATGGGAAAGTTTTTAATACACGCAAAGAAAAAAGATGGTTGAACATGGTCACCGCAAACATAGTGTGTTCTTCACAAAAATAATATTATTAATTTGAAGCATCTAAACATTATTGTGATCACGATAAACATATTTCTAGTCATTTTTAATCATTTTATGTTTAGTGTCTTAGATCAACCATATAATTATCATATTATGTTTAATAAAATTTTACTTGAAACCATAAATATGTTTATAGCAAACATAATAATGATAAAAATATGGTTGAATGTTAATTGTTTTCTATTTTGTCTCTTCGGCAACCATTGAGTATAAAACAAAAACTTAATCGTTCAAACTCAACTGAGCTTTGTGGCTGAAGTGGTTGAGTGGCGAGTTAATTCTTCTTAACTAAGTGTTCACAAGTTCGAGCCCTGGTAGAGTCAACTAAAATTTAAAAAAATAAATTCAAACTCGATGTATTATGTAATAAATAAATACAAAATAATAGAAAAGAAATATCAATGGAGTAAAAAACACGTTATTTATACAAAAAATTAAAATTAAAAGTTTTTATGTTCATACTAAAATTATTTTTAAAAAATGTTTATATAAAATATGTATGTATTAAAAAAAATAAAAAAAAATTTTCTTGCCCTGACCGGGGTTGAACCGCAACATCTGCAGTTGAAAGCTGTTTTTAATATCTTTGATTTGAAAATATATATGGTTAGATGCAATCATAAATCTAACTATACTATGTTTCCACCAGAATATGGTTGCCTCAACCATATTTTTTCTTTGCGTGTAGCAAGTATGATAAAAATTCAAGATAACGCCCTGAGCATGATTTCTCGTTAGATGACGTGAATTGTATAGGGTCCGCCATCCAACGTTTTTTTTTCAACTAGTGATTATTTCGTGAATGGTAACACTTAGCTCATGTCTGATTTGACAGATAATTAGTTTTATCCTTCCGCTAAAAGAATATGGTTGTGTTTTCGCTTCGCTAAGTGGGCCTGCGATCGATTTACAGAGATGCCGATTTTGCCAAAAAAAATCATCTTTTCAGATGAAACTCATTTTGATCTTGGCGGGTATGTAAACAAGCAAAATTGTCGCATTTGGGGCACAGGAAACCCGCACGCATACATTGAAAAGCTGACGCACCCAAAACGAGTCACTGTTTGGTGCGGATTTTGGACCAGAGGCATAATTGGGCCATTTTTCTTTGGAAATAAGCAAGGAGTGGCCGTTAGTCAATGGCGATCGTTATCGGGCCGTGTTGAACGAATTTTAGTTCACAAAAATTGAAGAGGAGGATATTGGCAACATTTGGTTTCAACAGGACGGCGCTACGTGCCACACAGCCGAAGCTACACTCGATGTTTTTATAGCATTTTCAAAAAAAAAATATATGATATTCGACTGTAAATGTGTTTGACATTGTTCTCTTCCTAAGCGGCCGGACCGATTTAATTGAATTTCTGTGTACACGCATTTGGGTTACGCCTTGGCACAAAATCGCCCGACAGGTGGTGCTGTAGTCTGTATCTTTCTTATTTATATACTACCTGTTTTTACCCGGTCTTGCACGGTTCTTTATTCTATGAGTCCGATTTCTTAGAGTAAGGAGATCGAATATTCAAAAATTTTAAGGCAAAACAACGTTTGCCGGGTCAGCTAGTTCATTTATGAATTATTAGCCTATAGGAACACTTGACGTAACATCATTTAAGCTACACGTGCAGAAACTTTAAATTTTATGCGTGGAGTGGCATAATCTTGTATTTCTATCATCCCAGTTTTTTTTTTTTTATTTCTCTGATCGCTCATTCACTGTAATGGTAGGCATTTTTTTTTTAACAAAACATGAAGAAAATTTGAAACTTTAAATATTTGTTTAGCTATTTTCCATTTTCCTTTTGTTACAGCCAATTTAAAGTATTTTATTCAGCTTTTGGTAACTGTAATGAGCTGTGCCGCCCTTATTTAAATGCCCAGCACTGCCTGTGTTTTCGTTTAGTTTTATTTCATCAGCGCACAACAGGTTTTAGTTATAAATCTTCGTCGTTTTTTTTTAGTTGTTGTTGTTTAAAGGTTATTTAAGGGTTTTAAAGTACCGTTATATTTTTCTAACGGTGTGTGTGTGTGGGGGTAAATTTTTTTCACAGTTTCTGTTGCACTATTTTGTTAAGTTGGATTAAGATTTATTGGCATCTGGCAGAGACATAAATTGTCGATTTGTATGATTGTCTTTAGTATAATAATAGATTTGAAAAATCGCATTCCAAACAGGCATGTTTTTGACTTTTTGATTTAGGTTCGTATGCTCATACGAGAATCTGTACATGTGGTTGGTTGCCTTGAATTTAATTAGCCAAATGTAGGTTCTAAAATAGAGGAAAAAAAAATAATAAAATCAATATTTTATTATTTCAAACCTAAATTGGTGCAGCAAGCGTTTTTTATCTCTAAAAAATTTGTATAGAGCTGAGCAATTGGAAAATCCAATTTTGTAATGAAGCTTAGACCAGGACCACACACAGCAATTTTAGATGGGAAATTCTTAATTTTGTAGGAGAGAAAGGAAAGAAGAATGTAAAGGGGTACACACTTGCTTATACTCCGCAATTACCTTTTGTTGTCTCTTTGTATCTTTTAAAACTGTAAAAACAAGTAGACAGGTGGCTTGAATGCTGAATGAATAAGAGTGAAAAAGTTGTCGTAACAAAATTACTGTGTATACCGGCAATTTTAAAAGAGAATTAAGAAAGAATTGCGCAACTAAAATTGTTGTGTGTGGTTCTAATCTTACTGCAAACTAATTGTTTTATTTTTGTTTTAGTTCTAGCGTTTTTAACTCTATATTTTTTATCTTTAGTGGGGGTTTATTAAACAAGACGATTAACACTACTGTAGGGCTTTAAAAAACGCTACGCTTGCCGCTCTAATTTGCTAATTTAGGTTGGGCTGTTAAAGTACAAATCTAAGTCAGCTTAACACAAAATTATACAGATGCGTGAAAAGAAAAAAATTTTTTAAGATAATTTTATTATGGGTATTAAACTCCTGAAATGTGTCCTAGTTTTATTCCAGTTAGAATTTTACTGCTGTAAAAATTTTAATTATTATAAAATTAAACAAACTTTAAACTTGTCATAATGAAATGTTACTGTAAAATTGAATAAATCTTTGACATGTGCCCATCAAAATATACTCCGATTGAATGAACGTTTGAATTTGCTAAAAAAAAATATATATAACCTGAAGAAACTGTTGATTACATCCCCTTGATTTGTTTTAACAAAAACCATAATAAAATCATAATTTTTTTTATTTTAATTTGAATACAAAAGACCATAACAATAAGTATAATTTCTATAGAAAAAAGACCTGCTTGGCAGAGGAAAAGGCATAAGGCTGTTGAAAAGGGATGTTTTGAATGCTTGATTCCAACACTCTTCATTTAAAAATGAAAAGTGGAAAATGAGGTGTGAATAAAAAAATTAAAACAATAATAAGCATATTGAAAGGAAGGACTGTATTGTAATTTGAATGGTGGTTGCGCATTTGAACAAAATTTGTTTAAAGTGCCAGCAAAATCAAATTTGCATAATTTCAACTCAAACTTCATAAATACTGTTTTGATAGGCTTTGAATAAAAAGAGCTTTAATAATAAGAGTATTTTATGTGGGTTTTTAAAATCACAATCGAAGTTTATAATTTGTTTATATTGATGGGCGGTTTCAAAGCTGAGATGATGGCAATTAAAAGGAGAGAAAGCTCTCTTAATTTGGAAATACTACTTAGAAGAAGTTGTCAAGTCTAGACACAAAAAATTATGTATTTCAAAAAATTATTCAACAAAAAATTTCAATAAATAAAATTAAAGAAAAAAAAAATAACTTAAAGTTTAAAATTTTATTATAATTTTACAATTTGTATTTATTTTTAATCCTTCGGGTTGCTTTAGTTCTTCTCGCCCACTGACCACATGGACACAAAAATGCAAAATGACTTTTCAATTTAACATTTCTATTACTGTTTACATTTGCCATGATCTAAAGGATTAACATTTGTGTCTTGTGCCTCGTATTATTGTAATTTTGTTTTCGTAGCATCTCTTTTGAATAGACAACAAGTAAAATAAATAAATAAAAAAAAAAAAATACTTTTTTAACAACCCTTTTGTATATTTTATAGAATAACCCTTAGCATCCTGGCTCTGTTCCATCCACACTGTCATGCTGAGAAATTATTTATTTCAACATTTTAAAATCGTATTAATAAAAATAACTTGACTGAAGGGTTTACTTATTGTTGTTGCCTAATTCGATTTAATGCAATTTGACCTGATGTCAACAAAAAAAGTCAAACCCCTTTTTATTTGTGTTCACTCACCATGAGTCTGGTCTGTAAATTTACAATAATAAAAAACAAAACATTTGAATAAAATGAAGTTGAAGAAGCATCCCAGTAAACACCAAGTCAGTGTCAAATATTTCGCATACCAAAAAAATCTTTTTTTCGAAGTGTATGAAAAGTCATTCACTGTTTAGTATTGAAATTAGGGGACTTCTCAGCCGTTCGTTCATATAATTGCATTGTAAACAACAACAATACAAGAAATTTTGTTTTTGTTTTCACTTTAACTGAGCAGGCTCTAAATAGCCTTCCATTAAAGCCCAAACTGCAGACTCATATTTGACGAAAATACTCTTTAATTGCAAATTAATAATCGTTTTATTAGGCATCTGACTAACTCTAATTGCAAGTTTGTAATAGAGAACTGATTATGCATGATGCCCGCCTGTTTGCTGGGATATTTTTAAAAGTAACTAAAGCCTGTGTAGTTGTTGAAACTCGAATTGCCCTTGTGTCGTGTTTGTGTGGCAGCGGTTTATTTGTAATCAGGTGGATTTGTTTTGTTTAATATTTTATGAGTGTAAACAGTAATTTAATTTTCACAAATGCAACAAATTAGTGGTTTCATTGTGACAACTAACAGAGTGAGTGTGTGTCCTTCATAGATTGGCTGTCACTTATACTGATTTGAGAGGTAATGCGCTGTATTTTTATGAAAGTATTTAAAAAAAATTAATGAAAACCATAAAATATGTTTGGCTAGACCTAGTTGACGTACTGAATCTGGTAATTTTATATTATGTAAATGAGATTCGCAACCCAATATGCTTTGTATGCTTGTAAATACATATGGGGCTAGGAAAATATCTTTTCAAGAGAGACCATGTCAATTTTGAAGAGATAAAACAATAAAGCGCTAATCGGCTTAAGCTCCAGAGGGAAGTATATTACTTTGCGTGGCAACTTACAATTAGAACCACCTACATGCCAAGACAACGGAGAAATAAAGTGACCTAGACCCATCCTGTAGCATTGAGATATTGGAGAAGATCCCTTAACCCTATCTCCGATATATCAGGCAGTCTGTCCATTAAATGTGCACCGAAAAACTTGTGCCTCGAAGGCAAGCGACTAAGTACCGGCAGAGAAGTTGAAAAACTGTCTGCTTAAGTTGAAGGGCAGTCCTAACCTGCTGGCATTCTTGCCAATCGCCCGGTGACCAGTTATCGCAGCCACCAGTCTGCAAATGTCCCTCCTATATTTGCTTACCAGCTGGATAGAGAGTTTACCGTCATGGCGAGGACATAATCTTACACGTCTCAAGACCCTGTCTTCTAGTATCCACTTCTAATACTACAAGACGTATAGCGAATAGCGACCAACAATGACATAGAAATAAAGATATTTTACATTAGAGTTGATACAATTAAAAAGCAGTTTTCTGATCTTAAATTATAAAATAAAAAATTGTAAGAAAGTTCAAAAAAGTTTTTTAAATTCTTTAGTTGAGGTACGCTCGGTCTGTCCAGGGTCAAAAAAGGTCTGCTTTCTTTGTATTAATGCTACCAAAGTTGTCTATTTCTTCTTCCTGAGCTCTTGGATGAAGGTATACGAATAAACTACTCCGTCGGCCTTGAATAATTTGTTAAGAATAAAGTTATAAAATTAGATCCGAACGTTGGTAAATGTTTCGGTCAACGAACGCTAATTAAAATAATATAAAATAATACGGACGACTTAAATACCTAATTCTCGACTAACTAACTACAGAATAAAATAATACTAATAACTACGATGATCACATTTAGCGGAACTCGTGTGGAAACAAAAACTCTGCTGCCTGACTTTATGCTTTATGCATACTCTAATTTGTACTTAATGAGAATTATAAGTGTTAGTTTTGTTTGACTGGTATCATAAAAGTTGTACGCTACATATTACAGGTTGATATGTTGAGTATGTACGAGTAAAGTTATGTTACAATTGTTGAAATTTATAGAGCTTATTAAGCTCCAGGTTCTTCCATCACAATTAAATTAAAGCTTATCATATACCCTTCACTTTGTAAGCTAAATATTCATATTTTTAATTTCACCCATTCTTTTTAAATATTTAATAAAACAAAAAAATTAATAGTTAAATTATTGTTGAAAATAATTTTCTTTAAAAAGGTATCTACTTCGTATACGTGGCAGAATTTTTGCCAACAATATTTTTAAAATAAAGTCAGTAATGTTTTGTCTTTCGTAATGAATTTTCAGACTCAAGTTGAATGGCGTCACCGATGTTGCTTAAAAAAAATTCAATATATTTTTTATAATTTTGTGTATGTTTCTAAGTTTATTTAAAATATAAATTTTTTAAAGGCAAGCACTTAAACTGTAATTTAAGAGAGAAGTTTTAATCCTTACTAATCCAAAGAACCGCATCATCTCGATCTTGATGTATTTTTTTAAAAAATAATTAAACCTTAAAAAGTTCGTGTTCACCTCTGTCATTTAAAAATCTATAATCTTATATTTAGTTACACAATTATTATTAAGTTAAATTACCATCTACGATAGCCTCAAATAATTTTAATATTTATAATTTACCTTTAATTACATTTACAAAAATCAACAAACTCCCGTAATTTAAAGTCATTTCTTTATTGAGTATTTATTGCACTCATGAGTTAATCATCCATTTTCACACTTGTCCACCAATCAAATTCACTTGTAATGACAAATTATGCAAACTCATATATTTGTTTTTGGCTTCGTTTACTAAAAAGTAACTGTTTATTAAACACACTAATAATATAGGCATTGTATCAAACAAAAAAAAACAACAAAATTTACCCAAAATGTCTCTCTATTTCAGAATAGAACAAAACAACAGAAAAAAATCTACCTATAGGCATGAGTTATATGTAAGAAACTGTTTTTTAGCATACTAAAGCTCTCGGGGAAAGAGAGAGCACATACAGTTGATAATGCCACATAGAGAGAGAGAACAAACACAAAAAAAAAGAAGGAAATCATGCATTAAAAAAAAATTGTATTAAAAAATGGCCCGTTATCCAGAAGTCATTTTTATACTGAGTATTTCTAGGAGTGGTTTTGTATATTTTTTCACTTGTGGCCAATCACATTTATTTGTATGCAATTACAAATTATGACCTTATTTTAAGAAAGAATCAAATTTTTTAAATAACAAGTTAAATTCGGCTGTGTCGCGTCATAAGACGCTGTGTTAGTCAAATATTCATATTTTTCACTTTCCACATTCTTCTATAATATCAAAACAATAGAAAAAATTAAATGAGTGAAGATAAATATGCCGCGTTAAATACATTTTAACGTACCCCATTACGTTTTTTAGTATCTGTAAATATTTTCAGTATTGATAGCATATTTATCAACTACGTGTTACGTCAGTAAATATTATATAGTTTTAGTAGTAGTTTAGCAGAGATCATCTATATTTGTAACCTACCAAACAAATATTCAGATATTACTTTGGGTATTTTACATTTTTTTTTTTAAATTTTCATGAACCGCAGTGCTGTTGCTCTGAGGTATTTTAGCAACTTCCGGAAGAACCACAACTTATTTCGCCATGGGACACACATCATTTTAAAGGGTAGATCGTCTACATTTGTAATCTAAAACATAAATACTCAGAAATTACTTTGGATAATTAAAAATTTTTTTTTTTAAATATTCATATACTCCAGTGCTGTTACTCTAAAGGGTTTTGGCAATTTCCTAAAATAAAAACTACAAAATTTACCGTAAATGTTAAAATATTTCCAGAAAGCGTAGAACTTACAAATTTCATTTCAGTTTGGTTTCAGTATGTTTCTGTTACGAACTCGGGAATGGTAATTCGCCAAAATGAGGAATGATAAAAATCCCTCAGACGAAGAGTACTGGGGTATGAGGGAATTTAAAAATTTTTTTTAAAAATAATGCAAAGTTTTTTCTGAGTACTTGGGCGATAGATTACAAATCTAGACGACCTCTTGTTTAAAACTATATGTGTACCAAACCGTAATATTCTATGGTTCGTTTGCAATCTATTTCTCAACGTATTTATGCACATTTGTATCTTAGTATGTCAAAAATACTGAAAAGATATTTACAAATACTAAAAAACATAAGGAATTACGTCAAAACATATTTAACTAGCTCACTTCAAAAAATTATGTAACTGAAACATTTGTTGATTAAGCTTTAAAAAATTAATTAATTTAAAAATTTCTTTGTTTATTATTGGAAAGAAATATCAATAAAAAAAGAAATTTTTATAATACGACTAAAATTAACGAGTTCTAAGAAACAATCCTTTCTGAGAACCTAATTTTTAAAAGCAATAAAATGTCTGCAGCCACTAAATTTTTAAATTAATAAAAAGAGAACTTCTAAGAAAGATATTAAATAGAAAAACAAAAAAAAAAATTATTTTCATTTAATTTTGCAAATTTTTGTAAAAATTTTTAAGCCAAACATATTTAATTAAATTATTAATTATAATTAAATGACTCGAGAAAGATCTAATGCACTCTCTTTCATAGAGATGTCTGTATTCGTAATACTATTATAAAGGGTGTCCGAACAACAACGCAAGATTTAAATTTGGCGCCATGCGAAGTATCATTGTTTGACATTTGAACAATTGTTATTGTTGGCTAGTAGAAGGTATGAGGTTAGTAAAAAATGACCATGGACAGCGAAGGGAGTTCGTTAATTGGGTATTGGAGAGACAACATGAAAATGCTGATTTTGCCGATAAAACCATCTTCAGTGACGAGGCCCATTTCCATCTTGATGGCTTCATCAATAGGCAGAATTGTCGCATTTGGGGTGAGGAAAATCCTCGAGTGATTCACGAGAAGCAAATGCATCCTCAACGTGTCACTGTGTGGTGTGGTTTTTGGGCTGGAGGAATCATTTGACCTTTTTTTTATGAAAATGAGCCAGGTCAAGCGCAAACAGTCAATGGTGTTCGGTATCGTGAAATGATAACCAGTTTTTTCTTGCCTAGAATTGAAGAAATGAATGTGGAGGGCTTGTGGTTTCAACAAGACGGCGTCACATGTCATACAGCCAGAGAAACAATTCAATTGCTGCATCAGTCATTTACTTAAAATTTAAATCTTGCGTTCTTGTTGGGACACCCTTTACTTAAGGCAATATAACCACACACATACATACACTTTTTTATTTTTAGTTTTTTAAGCACATTACAGCTAAAAAATTTCCACAAAAAAAAAAAGAAACAAAGCAAAAGCAAAGCAAAAACAAAACAAAAATTATTGAAAATGTGATATGCCAGTTATATTTTTGATTTTTCTGGACCGATCTTTCTGATTTTTTGCACAGACATTACGACTGTTATTTGTAATAAGACTACGTACCACGTTTTATTGTCCGTCTTGCAGTTTAGACAAATTACGCAAAAGACCCACAAAAAATGGTTAAAAAATAGAGGTAATCGCAATTTTTGACTCATAGCTCCGCCATTTATGGACCCATCCAGCTTAGTTTTGGTTAGGATACTATGAATGTGATGTTTAAAAAAACTGCGTACTACTTTTTTTCAGTTTAGATAAAAAACGCATTAAAACAAAGCCATAACTAATGAAAATCTAAATTTTCGGATATATTTTTGATATTGCTCGACCATTTGTGGATCGATTGCTTTCATTTTTAACACATGTATTATGACTTATACTTCAAACAAAACTGCGTACCACGTTTTTTTGTCCGTTTCTTCGTTTAGCAAAATAGGCAAAAAACCCGCTCAAAAAATAATCAAAAATAGAGGTAGTTTTGATTTTTGACTCATAGCTCCGCCATTTATAAACCGATCTGGCTGAATTTCAATAGCAATAGTCTTGCAGCAACAACTGACTGTTTGGTATGCTATACTTTTCTGTATGTTGTCAAGATTCTTCTGAAAGTTGACAAACAACGCTTATTAAACTCCGCCATGCATAAGGATGCAGAATATATATACTTTATAGGTAGTCCCATGTACGGTGTAGAAATTACAAACGAAATCACAAAGTTGTATATACCCTTCTTACTTACAGTGAGGGGTATAAAAACTTACATTTAAATCTATACACACAGAACTGAATTTGCCATTAGTCGAAAATTCAGCTGTGATAATCGAATTTCTTGTTTAAGAAATTTGAAACTTCATAATGCAATTAGAAGTTAATTTTCTCCACAATATTTTGATCTGTATTGATTGTAATTCAGTTCTCACAACTGAATTTGATTGCTCTGTGTGTGATACCACTGGAGGTCAAGGTTTCGTTAACAAATAAAGAAATCAATAAATATTTGGCAAAAAAAAAAAAAAAAGAAAAAAAAAAAGACAAAAGACAAAAGAAACAATTTTTTAAAGATTTTTTAAACAAATTTTCTATTGCCCATTGAAAAGAAAACAA
Source organism: Thelaira solivaga (assembly GCA_947397855.1). NCBI lineage: Eukaryota > Metazoa > Arthropoda > Insecta > Diptera > Tachinidae > Thelaira > Thelaira solivaga. Next base: position 53,337,302 of record OX377613.1, on the reverse strand, counting down.
TAGACACTTGAACTTCTTCCAATAAAGGTCAAAATTAACAAAATATTTTTTTATTATTCTGAACGCATAAAAAACGTTTCAGCTATTTAATGTTCGACAAGGCTCCAACTATTCAGATGCCTTTGTGTTGTGTTGTTGTTTTAAAACCTTGACTACATTTTTCCTCTCTTTAGAGTATGGGAGAGTATTAGGGTATGTATGAGTATGCATTTGTAAATATTATGAAGACAAAAACAAAGTGAAAATTCATATCCTCTCTGGCAATTTTCATGTCAATACTCGTGCTAGTGAAAGAGATAAAGAAAAAAAGTATTAAACAAAAAATTTGATAAAAAGTGAGTGTTAATGGGCGGTATGTGATTTTCGTTAGAGTATTTTTTTCATGAAAAAAAAAAAACAAAAATAAAAAGTCAATTTTCTCTGGCGTGTAGGTAAGAAATAAAAGAAACTAAACAAATTTATAGATACACATACAAACATAATATTTAATATTATTATGTACTCTGCGTTTGAAAGCGTTTTGTTGTACATTTTTGTGTGCTCGTTTTATTGTCATCCTTGCAAGCGTGTAGGAGTGAAAACTACACATTTTCTTTAGATCGAGTGAGACCGAAATCAGATGCAAATCAAATAGACTGTCAAAAAATATAAAGGAAAATATTTTACGTTTTCATACCATTACACTTCAAATAAAATACAAAACGCGGCAAATAATTTCACAGCTGATTTCTAGTTTTTTCTTTGGTTGCTTGTACAAAAGCAACCTTGATAAAATGAGCAGTGTGATAGCTTAGAAAAAATTCAAAAAATGACAAAAACCATAATACTGCTAAAAATACTTAAGTATTGCACCACACTCGCTGAACATTTTGTTTTCACACTATTGGATTTTTACTTAATACACGAATTTTTGACATACGAAATACAATAGTCTGAAACCCGCTTAAGTTGTATGGCATTAGCATAATTTAAATGTATTTCTATGGAGGGCAACCCACTTACACAAAAAGATTTCTTTAGCTTTTTAAATTAATCTGCTTGACTAGTCTATTGTTCTGAAGACGAGTGACGAAAATAAATTTACAAAAATACGTAAGGATCCGGAATAAGCTGAATTATTTTATGATCAATTTTATACCAGTCTTATAGCTTAGAAGATATTCAGAAAGTGAAGAAAAAAAGGGTTGCTTTCCTAGGCTACTGTGAATCGAGTGGACTGTATTGCAAATGAATAGACAAAACCTATTTGGAAATTAAAAATTTTCCTCTTACCTATGATTACTCAATATGAGCAATCATGTATTTAGGGTTCGATTTTGTTTAATAAATGTAAATGACAGAGTTTGTGTATGGATGGATTGTATGTGTATTTGATTTTGTGAAGTGTATTATAAAGATGTATGATTTTGTTTTAATATATTAGATTTTATATTAAAAATTTATGTATTCAGGTTGGTGGTTCTTATGTGAGTCATTTTACATATTACATTTTAGTTAGGTTTAAGCTTAGTTTGACTTACATAGGTTGATTAACATAGCTTTGAATTCATTTTAGTACAATTCACAATAGTTTTACAATTGACAATTCATTATAATACTGTTACAATTAAATTAAAAATTTTTTTTTTTATTGAATCTTTCTATAAGAAAATTACAATAAGTATCCAAATCTTAGCTATAAAACAAGAAAAACCTTAAATAATTATTACCAATGTAATAACTAGTTTGCTGTACTCAAATCTTAAGAATAAAAGAAATGGACTACGTATAAATAAAAATATACTTAAAAAAAAAAAATTAAATTGAAAACTAAAAATAATTTTAATTTTTTTTGGTAAATTCGTGAATAAAAAATTTATTTAATTTTTCGGTATAAAATCCAGCAATTTTATATAGAAATTTTTGTCAAAGACACTTATTTTTTAAGAACATAAAAAAAAAAATTCTTTTTTAAAAACTCCTTAAAAATTAACTAAATAAAATTTCAATTTTGTTAATAATGGCTCATAATCATGGTTTACGTGGCGGCTTAAACGGCCTTCAATTAGAGTCGTAAGACTCCATTTTGATCTCATAATCATAGTCACACTAAAGTCGGTACCTTTTTAAAAATGATTTTAAATTAATTAATTCTTATGAGCAAAAGTAAGCTTTTAATAAAAGCCAATTTTTTTTTTGTGACTATGATCATGGCCCAATGTTGATAACTGCATATGTTACTAGCAAAATCAGCCATATTTCATGAAAATCTATTTATAACTTTTGAGTTTATTCATAATGTAGTGGTAGCACCTAAAACTCTATGACATAACATAACATCTTAGATGGTGTCACTAAAATATGAATAAATTTAGAACTTATGAATGAATTTTTATAGAATATAACTTATTTTAATTGAAACACATACAGGTACTCGTATCAGCATTAGAGTCTAAATTTTAAGGAATTTTTTTAAAATAAATTTTTTAAAATTATGTTTTTTTTTTTAAACAAAACTTTGTACTCGTAAATATCTTCTAAACTATAAGATGTCGGAGCATATTTGGTGGCAAGATGCAGAATAAACTGCTTAGGTTGTGGGGCATTGGTCCCAGAAGATCTAGGCAAGATTAGTCCTACAACAATTACGAGATTCGTAAGGAGTCTCGCATTGTATTTAGGAACTGGGTTGTACAATAGATCTTAAAGATCGCGGTGTGATCAAAGCCCATAATGATAATAATAATAAGGCTTCTAAAAAAATTGATTAGAATATAGTTTAGAAGTAGTTTTTTCCGGCTTCTAACGTATTTTTGTAAATTTAAACAGAGGGCTAGTTCTTGAGTTATTGCAAATTATGTATTGTAACCTCTTCTATTTTATATATAACTGTATATCTGGAGAACTACACTTTAGATTAAATAATTAAATATACAGATTTAATCAGGGTATCGGGTATTCTAGAAATCAGTAGGCCCGTGTATTTTAATTAAGCAAATAATTATTAATGTCTTACCCATCAACAAAGCTAAAAGTTTTCAAATACTGCATTCGTATACCATTAATACGTATACCTATTACTAATTTATAAAATAACATTTCAACAAATACTGGAGCAATTATTTTAAAAGAACATGTCCCTTGAGTTGTCAACGAGGATAAGTTTATCGTTCATGGATCTAAAGATCAAAATCCCGATTTGCCGTGTGAAACAACTAGATATGAATATCAATAGATGTTGTAGCTTAAATAACACCAAATATTGCTAGAAAATGTTGCCAGGGCTAATGTTTGAATAAAAATGGAAGAAATTAAATATGAAAAATTCATTTCTTGTGTATGTACAAACATTGTACGTATTGTATCCTCATATGTATGTAACTGTGTTTGTATGGATGCTAGTCTAAGATAATTTATGTTGTATTCATTTACACTTGATATGTTTTTCTTTATTATACTTACATTTTCTACGTAGTAAGTAATTTTACTACTTAAGCTCCACCTCTTTTTCGTTTTCACAAACGCATAAATAAACAGGAGTTAAGGGTTGCTTTAAGGATTTTTGTAGTTTTGTTCTGTTTCATTGTCACTACATTTGTAGACTTGCAAGCGACAAAGCTACAAAAAAAACTTTAAGAAACAGACTATACTGTTCTCTTTCTGATTTATGTGCGAGTCAACGTACTATTGTGTGAGTGAGAGTGTGTGTAAATACTTTTATACTGAATAAAATGTTTATTTATTTTGTGTTTTTGTTTGCTAAAAAATAATTTTTATTAGCTTTTTGGCACATAAAGCACTTTCAGTGTAATAGCTTTGGGTACTTTTGTCTCTTATTTTATGATTATTATTTTCAGTTGTCAGACTTTACATCATTCAAAATACATTCTTTCATACTGACATGCATGTATATGAAGAATGTAAAAAATTTAATTTACAAAAAAATAAGCAAAGTGTGTAGGTGTGATTACAAGTCCACCTATTTTGTATGAAAAGAAATTGAATTTGTTTAATATTGTATTTTGTATGACTGAATTATGAAAGCCGATTTTATTGTGTATTTAAACGATTAAACTGAAATTTTACACGCCGAAATTAAAAAAAAAAAAATTTTGTTAATTTCAAAAAAATTCAATAAAAAAAAAAGAAATCTAAATAAATAATTAAGTTAATGTAATAAAAACGAAATCAGAAAAAAATATCTAGAAATCTATTTGCTAAATTTCAAATTTGAAAGCGTTTGAAAATAAAATTTTAAAACAAATACGTGGTATCCACGTAGGTGATCTCATATTTTAATTGGCAATTTTAATATGAATACAGTGAGAAAACAACTTCGATTGTGAGAACTAAATTTGTTACCAATCAAAAATTCTGTTGTGATAGTTGAATTTTTTTAGTCTTGACTATAGAAAATGAGTGTTACAGCTCGAAATATTTGTAAGAAAACTAAATTTCGGACTGTATTACCGAAATCTGGTTGCTATAACTAAATAATTAGATTTTCACAACTGAATTTGTCATTGGAAGCAAATTTAGTTCCCACAAGAGAACTAAATTTGGGACTATATTACCGAAATCTGGTTGCTATAACTAAATAATTAGATCTTCACAACTGAATTTTCGTTTGGAAATAAATTTAGTTCTCACAAGCGAAGTCGTTTTTTGAGCGCATGCTATGTATATTTGGAGATTAAGAACATTTTCTTTAGAAAAAAAATTTTTTTTAAGACTGAATGTAAAATTTATTCAATTTGTTTTTCGTTTCTAAAAGCTTTGTTCTTGTTATTAAACAGAATAATTTTTTTTAATTTGACTCTTAATACGTATCTAGTTGAATGGTAGCTATTTTTAAATGATGTCTGAAATTCTCCTGGTTTAACTATCTCTTAGAATCGGGTAACGATTCTTTTGTACATCGTATCAAGCCCTCAAATATGAAGTATTTTAATTCTGGATTATTAACTCAATCGCAGAATTCGTTTCTAATACAATGAGATCCATTATGACAACCTACGAATATTTAAAGTTTGGATTTTGTTAGTCAATTAATCGGTTTTTGGCGATTTAAATAAATAAATAATCAGTATCATATAATTTAAGGTCTGACCCAAAGCTGCTTCTATTTTCTAAAGGGTTGTACAAGCATACTTGAAATGGCTTACAACAGAGCTTTCCAAACTTACTGATACTGCGACCCACATAAAAATAATATAAAATTTGACCGCCCAATTAATAAATAAGCACAATTTCAAGTTGTAAAAATTAATATATTCCTAGTATAAAACTAAACCAAAATTAGCTAAAATTAAGTGTGAATATTTATAGAAAAATATTTAATGTGATGAATGAGCTTGTTTGTTAGCACAAAGTTCCTCAATTCGATTTCATGACTGCTAAAGCAGAAAATCCGCTTTGGCATAAATATGGTGTTACGGACGGTAACAGCACAAAGTGATATAATCTCTTTTTCGTTCCACCCACAACTAAATTAAAATTTTACTATCAAATTTCAATCAGTTGTTCGTTTCCGAAAATTGTCAATTCAAATGTATAATCCATTTGATACAAAAATTAATTCTGGATTCATAAAAACTTTGTAAAATCTTTTAACTACTCGATGTTACTTAATACATTTAATAGATTTTTAAAATTGCAAAATAACACAGCTAATATTTTAAATGTTTTTATTTTATTAATTAATGTTAACTTGCAAAAGATTTAAAAATTATTGAAAGCCTTAAACTTATAATTTTCAAGATACAAACAATTTTATTTTGTATACCCTGCAGATATTTTCAAGGAACTACTTTTGGGTGTGGATTACCCCTGAAAATATAAATGAAAAGACTTTTGAATAACCGTAAAGTAATTATATGTGTAAGACAATGGGAATATAGCCAAGTCTTTTATAACGCTATTAATTCACGTCGCATTCGTGTTATGAGAAACTTGAAATTAATTCACAATAGGATATGCGTTCTATTTAAACCACGTTATAAGAAATTCAGAATTAATATAAATTAAATGAATTCGTACCGTATTTTATAGAATCTCAGAAATACATAAATTCTATATAAATTAGTCCTAGATGTTAAACTATAGTGCTTTCATATAAGGTGGTCTAACCAAAACGCACTATGTGAATTGTAAATAAAACGGAAAGATTTCAGAGAATTTATTATAATAAAAGGATCTCTGACAATTATGTGTGAAAGAAAATATCGGCCAAATGCTTGACACCTACGGTTGTCAATATCTTCAATGGCTCTGAGACATAATTGAGGTTCAATGGCATCCTCTAGCTTATTGGCGTACACTTTTCCTTTTAAAAATCCCCAAAGAAGAAAGTCCAACCGTATCAAATCACATGATCGTGGCGACAAATTTACACCGACAAGATATGAGATAATACGGCCTTTGAATTTCTGGCTTGTTAGCTGTGTGGCAACATCCTGTAGGAACCGCACATCCTCAATTTCTGGCCACAAGAAGTCTGTTATTATTTCGCGATTGTTAGGTAGACGGCTCTTCTGCTACATAGCACCAATGTTTTTCGCAGAACGAACTGAGTGAGCATGCACAGGTGTTTTTGTAACGCTAAAATTACACAGTTTATAAAAAAAAAGCCATAAAACGAATAGTGAATTGAAAGTTGTTATTTTTTTTACTGCAAATGTCCTGAGGCATATTATACTTTATTAATGCAAGAAAAGCCATTTATATATCGAGTACTTTCCATATTATTAATCTATAAAAAACAAATTTTTGCTGAAAACATTTAAGCAAAATATTTCTGTGAAAATTGTGTACACTTACAAAAATTTAGTGTTGCCGCAAATACATTTCTCAAGCCATTTTAGTTATTGGAATGTTTTTGTATCACAAAAGTGCTATAAAGATACCGCGTTATATTAGAGCTTGTCGCATTTTTCACACTGTGTTATAACGGAATCGCGTCACAGGAAACTTGACTGTATTCAGAATCCAGTGCAATATTATGGTTTCCTTGTAGTTTCGAATGAAAATAATTTTGAAGCAGTTCCCATCAATTAGCCATTGACATCTCCCTTGAACTAAAGAAAATAAATGTAACAGGTCATCACCATCATCATCGTCAGCAGCAAGCAGCATCGTCATCTATCCAACGTCGTAATCCAATAAACATTAAAGGTGAAAAAGCAATAAAAAATTCGATTACCATAAAAAAGTCATTTGTTTTACTTTTGGTTTCTTTTCTCTTTGTCTTTGTTCTTGCTATTGTTACCAACTCTGGTTTTGTTTTCCGTCAAATATCGTGTTGGAAAGCAGAAACTAATAAAACTGAGGTATTTTACATAATGAAAAAAAAAAACTTTTCAAATTAAAACAAATAAAGATTAATTGCCATTTAAAGTTGTATTCTAGAGTTATTGTCATTGTGCTCTCAATACATTTTGTTTAAGTTGAAGTAAATAAAAATAAAAAAAGTTTAAAGTTTGTATGTGTTTTAGATTTATTTTAATTTAAATATTTTTTATTTTGGAAATTAAATAGAAGTCTAACTGTTAAATAGACTGATTTTGTTGTGTTTTGGAATACAGCAAAAGCAAACACTTTAAAAATAAAAGAATTTAAATTTATTTTCTAACGCTTGTAAAACGTATTGGAGAAAAATAACAGTACCAAAACAAAAATAACTTTAAATGAGTACATGCACTGAGAAAACAATTTCATTTGTGATAACAAAATTCAGTTGTGATAATAGAGTTTCTTAATTGTGAGAATAGAAAAAAGGATGTTACACCTTGAAATGTTTTTGACAGCTAAATTGTGTATCTACTACATTAATTAATTCTGTTTGTTAATACTGAGAAATTGGATTATCACAATTAAATTTTTGACTAGTAACAAATATAGTTGGATCTTCTCTTCTAAGAGAAGATCTAAATGCCTTCACCAATGGCTCTAAGAATAGTTCGGGAGTTGGTGGCGAAGTCTTCAAACTCCCAGATCAGTAAAGCGTAAACTAAGAAAACAACTTCGGTTGTGAGAACTAAATTTCTTGCCAATCAAGAACTCAGTTGTGATAATGGAATTTTGTAATCGCAACAATAGAAAATCAGTCTCACAGCTCGAAATATTTTTAAGAGAACTTAATATTGCAGTACATAATCGAATTCTGATTGCCACAAATAAAATTGTTAATTATCACAACAGAATTTTTGATTGGAAATAAATTAAGCTTTCACACCCGAAATGGTTTTCCATGTGTACTACAAGCTGAATTGAAGGCAGTAAGAAAAGCAGCAGATTGGTCTTGGTTAAATGGAATATTTGGAAGGAATATTCGCGCTTATACAGACAGTCGCACTGCAATTAGGTCCTTAGTGGGTGTTTATTTGAGATCGAGACTGTGGAACATCCCTAAATAAGATGGTGAGACATTCGGTGGTGACTTCATTTGGGTGTGTGACATGAGCTATCGTAGAGAACTGTAGAGCGAAAAACCTGGCAAGGGAAGGGTCGCGGCTGCCAGAGCAGAATCACAATCGAGAGTATGTTTTTATATAAAGCGCAATCTATATGGAGGGAAGAGCAGACATGCAATATAGCGACGATAATGTGGCCTAGGCTAGACAAAAATAGCAGCGGAGATTTACTGGAACTCCAAAGAGCTTAGCAATAACGAGCCCCTTCAGTTTTGGATAGCATGCGAAGAGTATGGTTTTGTCATCAAAGGGGTAGTGGAAGTTGTCAGAACGAAGAGAGGAGGACGAAACTGTGTAACATCTTCTCGGCACTGAAGGATAGCGCTACCTGTAGCATCTTACTGAAGAGTCGGCATGCTATATGGCTTCCTTAGAAGTAGCAATTGTTTCTTATTCTTTAATACTATCTCCCTACTTCTTTTCATTCCTCTATCTGTATTGTTATCCTTCTTCACTTTCCCTCTGATTTTCTTATTTGGGGCACCCTGTACAATCTAACCTAACCTTAAAAATTAAGTTGTTTTCTATGTGTTTGAATTACATGCAACATGCAATTCATAAGCAAAAGTTGGCAGCTCATTAGCCACTGGTTTTTACAAGATACTTTAGCATCATATTTATTAGTTTAAAGCGGAAATAAGAAACTTTAAAATTCGACTATTTCGAAGTTTCTAAATTTTTTAATTTAATTTGATGATTTTTTTTGAGGAATCCTTTTGTTAAATAAAAACGACTCCGTCAACAACAATCGCACTCTTTTGCAATGTCAAAGAAATAAAACTTTCTTTTCCAATTATAATAAGAAACTCCCACTAATCAAATACATAAAAATCTAAAAGAGGCTGTAAAAGGTCACGACCCATTTGTGCTAGTGTAACTTTTAAGTTGCCTTTGTGTGTGTGTGTGTGTGTGTGTACATGTCTGTACATTCGGTAATTGTGGTAAACATTTTGTGGTCATGTTTGTGTGGTGTTTGACATCTCAGCTTTCTGCGTAGTAACTCCTGTCAGCAAGCATGTGATTACTATGATTTAATATTGAAACTTTTTAGAGGTGGGAGGTGAAATTGGTTTCTGTGAAAGTTTTAAAATTAATATATTTGTATGCATGCTTGTGTATATGTGTGTATAGGCTGTGAAGAGCCTTGTATTATTAGCATTGAATTTGTTTGGTAATACAACAGCTTCCAATACAAACTGACAGTTAAATGAAGCTGATTGTTATACGCTTGAATGGATATTGTTGGCATCGATTTAACCCCTCTTCACAATGAATGTATTTATTAGTTTTGTGTGAGCTTGTGTATATATTAGAGAAATTCTAATTTGTTTTATAAGTTTTTTTTAGTGAATGTTTGATTAGGATTATGGCTTATTAGTGAAACTATTGTTGCATTATTGGCGTTATTGACTGCCAGGCAAATGCTGCAATTAAATTGATTTTGATAGATTTTTTGTGGCATTATTGAATTATTTAACGGTATTATTCTGTGTGTTTGTGTGAGAAATATTTTTTGTTGAACTTACAAAGAGGCAATATTTTATAAGAAAACGCTTGTATTGTTTTTTTTTCATTGCGGGCAAGGGGTGTGTGAACTTCAAAGATATCCAGTGAACATCCCGGATTACTGGATATACAGGATTCACCGTTAAGGCGTCTATGTACTTAAGCAGACGACCTCAACATTCACCCGATCTCGGTGGCACACCGTTAGGGTATTACCAGTCAACCGTACTGTTTTCTAGTTAGAGTTCTAAGAAGCTCCAAGGGAACTAATCGTACATACATCTAAATGTATCCCCAGTTTTCAAATGTTTCCATCATCTATTGGATCACATTGTGCAGTCCAATGCCAATACTCAATTGTCGTGCCAGGTTTGCTCTTGCAGCATCAAATTTCGGGCTGAATCTTGAACATACGAAAAGCACATGTCCGGCGTCCTCGATTACACTGTGGCACTTTGGACAGTACGGTCAGTCAATCAATCCAAACCCACCATGGCCACTAAGAAACTAAGTAATGCAATACACATGTCTAATATCAATCCAACTTTTCGGCTCACTTATTAACATATTTCTCCACCTGTCTTTGGTACTACAGGGTGGCCCAAATAAGACCAGCTGATGTGAAACACAAATAACTTTTTTATTTTTTAACATAATTTATTTTTTCTTTTTGCAGATTATAACTGAACTCTTGGAAATTTAAAATGAATACGTACAGTCCACAACAACGCATTAAAATTATCGATTTTTATTATTCTTCTCTACGATCAATTGTTCTGACGAAGCGAAATTATCGCCGTTTTTTTTAACGTAAAATCAGCGTCCACATCTTCCATAATTGCAAGTTTAGTTCGCCGTTTTGAGGAACTGGGTTCAGTTGCCGACCGTCCAGGAAGAGATGTTCATCGAAATATTCGTACTGAAGACAACGTGGAAGCTGTGCAGCAGAGTATTGCAAATGATCCATCTGTCTCAACTCGTCGCCGTTCCGGCCAATTGGGTATACCCAGAACAACATTACAGAGAATTTTAAAGCTGGATCTTAAGACGTATCCATACAAAGTTCAAATTGTGCAACAGCTTCTACCGCAATACCCCTAAAAACGACTACAATACGCTCACTAGGTCTCATTTGGGCCCCCGTTAGTTAACCATCTATTCTGCCAAGCCCTTAAAGTCTCTATGCGTGCGTTTTTCCTAGACATGCCATCATTATAAACTAACCCACATTCTTTAGCCAACAGGTCTACTGGAATCATATCTTATTTGACAAAGGCAGTTGCCTCGAACACTGTTCTGTGGGCAAAGCATATTCTCAAAACTGCCAATCTGTACACTAAGTTCAGTCTAGCACAATACGACTTGAACCTCATAGAGATTACCCATATTGAAGCAGCGTATAATATGATGCCTCTAACTATTCCTGTTGAAACTAGCCTCTTGTGTTTGGCATAATCCCAGAAGGCGATACAACAATACCACTAGCTTTCCCTATTCAATATGGTTTTTGAATAATAAGCCGCTATTAATAATAACTCTTAGATATTTTAGCGAATCCTCGAAAGTCTTCTTAAAATCAGCTAGTCTTAATGTTATAAGCTCCCTAGTACATCGTCTTGTGGCTCCTAGCCGCAGATCCATGAAAGTTAACCATAATTGCACTACTCTAATGCTCGCATTTGTAATTATTTCAGCTTCGGTTAATTCAGAAGCCTCAATTATCAGTGCGATGTCTTCAGCAAAGCCAATAGTTTTTACACCGACCAGAAAATTCAGTCGCAGAATAACATCGTACATTATGTTCCACAAAAGTGGCCCAAAAACCGATCTTTGTAGGACTCCTTCCCTAATCGTCCATATTGTTGGTTAGTACACGACCAGCAAAATAGTTCCCCACAATGGCCACCAAATACTTCGCAATCGGTAAGTGCGGTAGTCTCAGCAGGCATTATTGAAAGCGGTCTTAATGGCTATCTAGTGTCGCTACTACGAAAAAGTTATTCTATACACTCTTCTTTTAAGTCTTGTACTCGTATGTGTATGCGTATGTATAAGTTTGTGATGTGCTCATTTTATTGCCTCATAAAAATCCTAATTTCTGCATTGTTTTATTATTTTAGATTACGAGACCTCGCATGTTACCGACTAATCACCAATTAAACACATTTGGGAAGAAATTTAATTTCATTATTTGAAGTTGTTGCTTCGTCTTTGTTCTTTCAAAAGTTTCCTGAAAACAAAAAATAAATAAATAAATAAACTACTCGTACATATGAATACTCATAGAGATAATCTTAATAATTACATGTGAAACTAATTTCTTTAACGTAATAATTCTACTCCTTTGGTATTCAAACTTCATTGTAACAGATTCATGCATGTGAGCAACACTAACAACATTTATATCTATTCCATTCTAGATTTAGCGAGCGAATGGTATGATTATTCATGAATTATGCAAATTTGTGTGTAAGATTGGTTGGGTAACTTTTTAATGGGAGTTTAGATAAAAAGGGGCTCATGTGTATCATAAAATATGTCATATTTTAACAAAAATTACAATAAAACCATTTGCACACCGTGCACTCTTAATTGCTAAAATCTTAATTTTCCAGGAACACTCCCATACACACACAGCCTTAATTGTGTACACACATGTATAGTATGTATCCTTTTTTGGGACACATTATCTGTTTTAATGTGTCTGTGAGGTTGTTTTCTTTGTTTGACTTCTAAAAGAAAAACCTTTTACTGCGATAATGAAAAGTATTCACATGTGAATAATGAAGCTGTAATGAATTGTACTTGAAAATAAAATCACAAACAACGAAAAGTGCTTTTCTTTTTTTAGCTAAAATTTACTTGGAAATTTAAATGATTAAATTTATTAATTAAAGCTTTAAAGCACAAAATTGTGAATTCTGAAAAATTAGAAAATTATTATCTTTTTGTTAATAATTATTAACCAATTTGTATAATTGCAGGCTCATACTTTTCGTTTTACCTTTCATTTTTCACTTTAGCAAAAGCAATAGTAAAACTCTTGGCCAATTCGCCTTAAATATTTATGGGAGGGGAGGAGGGTAATAAGTTTTTATTAACCTTATCTAAATTATGCTTAAACTTTATTATTCAAAAATATTACTACAACTTTGTCCCAATAGAAGCCATAAAATTACAATAAATTTCTTCACATCCTTTGCATGAACACACAACAAAATACTTTGTTGGCTGCAGTAAAAGGGTCAACGAAAATAGAAATTGAAAAAAAAAAAGAAGAAAGTATTAAATTACCACAAACCACAATAAATCTTTCCAATTGGAAGATAAGAACAGAGAAGTTGTAGGCCATAAAATTTATTAAAATATTATGCAACATCACTTCATTCATCTATTGAGGGACACTTAATTTTTGCCAAGAGTGTACTTGCACATTTTTATTACAAACAAATTATTTAGTTTTCCGAATCTTATCTTAATGGGTTTTTGGTTTCAATTGTTAACCAAATCTGTGTTGGAACATTTTTCGATTTATTGTTGTTGTTATTTGTTGTCTCATTTGTTTAGTTACTCCCGTATAAATTGTTTTACTATGCCAAATAATTGTTCCGTAAGGAAATTTATTCTTAAATAATTAATTTAAATGGTTTAAATGTATTCCAAGTACTTGAAGGAAACTCTTTCGGTTTCTTGTTTTCTTTTTTTAAAAGGAAAATAATTCTTTTTCATTCAGCTCTAAAATAGAATAATTTGAATTAATGCTCTCATTTGTCTGTTGCAAATCGTGATATGACTTCATTAAAGCCCAAAAAATCGATAATAAGAAAAATGAAAATAATTTTGTTTAATTTTTCACTCCTATAATTAAAAGCTTAAACTAAATAAATTTTTTTTTTTAAATGTAACTGACGAAATACTGCTTTGTTGTTCTATATAAATTTGATTAAGTGTAACGTAACTAATCTATTGGTCGCACCTTCCTTTCAATAATACAAAATATATTGAATTTATAAAAGAAAATAAAACTCTTTTATTAAAATAAAATAAACTTTACATAAGTTTCTCCAATGAAATTTTTAAAATTTAAAATTATTTAAAAACTGATACAGTGAGAAATAAAAGCCAGTTTTTCATTCTGTATTTTAGACCACAATTACTTTCTTAATGTCAAATGTCATTTACTTGTTTCTTTATGAAGCAACTATCCTGTTTAAATTCATTTTTAAATATTGCACCTAAAGTTCAGAGCCCTTCTGCGCGCTGACAAACAATTTCACTTCTGCCCTACTACACAAGGAGAAGCAACGGAGTCTGCAAGACAGTTGGAGCGCCGCAGGGGGCATGCGGCAGTCAACAAGAGAGCATTAAGGCCCAAATTGTTTTAAATCTCAGCAAAAATGACATAAAACTCTACATTAAGCTGCAAAAGCGCCATTGTAGACTTAACTATCACATGAGTCAATTTGGGAAAATTCAAATCGAATGTTCATAGACACTACTCCCTCTATCCTTCTTCCCACAACCTGTTTTCCTAGTTCCATCACAATGCGTTGAATGAGTAGGGGCCATCCCCTGAGTGCTAGTCCTAAATAAAAAAAAAAAAAATAAAAAAAATTACTTCTGTCGTTTCTGCCAAGAAGAACGGGAAACGTCGGAACATATTCTATGCGAGTGCCCAGAGGTGGCAAGATACAAAATGAGCTGCTTAGGCAGTGGGACACTGGTTTTAAGAGGCTTAGGCATGATTAATTATACAGGAATGACGAGATTTGTAAGAAGTCTTGGATTGCAGTTGGGAACTGGACTGCACAGTAGATCTTAAAGGTCGAAGTGCGATTAAAGCCCATGATGATAATAATAAATAAGTGTTTCAAAAGTTTTTGTCTTGAGACCAGTAATTATAAAGAAAAAATATGTTTAAACACGTTCACCGCAAATATACTTTGTTGTCCATAAAAATATTATTATTAATTTGGATCATCTAAGCATTATTATGACCACGATAAAAATGTTTCTAGTGATTTTTAACCATATTATGTTTATCGTCATAGATATGGTTGAATTTATCATATTATTTTTGATTAGAATTTTAACTGGAACCAAAAATATGTTTATAGTAAACATGTTATGATTACAATGAACATAATATGTTCAATTAAATGAGAAAAATATGGTTAAACATTTTTTTACCTCTCTTTCGCAAAACTATAAATAAAGTAAGTATAAAACAAAAACTTAATTGTTCAAAATCAACAGAGATTTTGGTAAAAATTCTAACCCTCTGTATAATGTAATATCGTCATCGACAAAAAACGACATAAGTTTTTATCGTTTCTGGTAAGTCTGTATTATAGTTTTCAATATTGATAAATATTGAGGACTATTGACACTTATTTGGTATTCTGTAAAAGCGTTTGCTATCAGTATTGCCATGCATTTTTTCATAAAATAAATTTCCAGTAGCCGAGTGAAATATGGCTATTCGCTATGCAACTTTAGGCTCTTTCTAATTAATTTTTCATGACATCCTGCAACATCTCAGTCTGACTTCTTCAATTTCTTAACGAATATTGTCTTTAAGATGTTGAATCGTTTGGGGCTTATTCACATAAACTTTTGATTTAAAAAAAAAACACCATAAAAAAATTTTTGGTGCTATTAAATCCGGAGATCTGAATAGCCATGCTAATCCGCCACTTCTCGAAATTATTCTTCGTGAAAAAACGTCATTCAATAATTGAATTGTTGAATGAGCTGTGGCCTAATCTTGCTGAAACCACATGTCTTCTAGTCCTTGCTCTTTTATTTGAAGTACAAGAAAATTTCGAATCCTACCTTGGCATCGTTCAGCAGTAACAGTAATTCCAACACTTTGGTCATTTTGAAAAAAATAGCGACCAATGATGTTTCCAGCATGAATACCACAGCATACAGTTGTTTTTAGTGGATGCAATGTGATTCATGAAATAATTGCGGATTCTGTGTGCTCCAAAACCGATTACCTTTGAGGCATTTGACCATTAGGCTAAAGCGAAACTGAGCTAAACGTCACTTAACTAAAATGGCCTGCAAGCAAAAGGTATTCACTTTCGACGCTCACTGTATTTTAATGCCTTCTGGTCATAAAACAGTTTGTAATTTCTAATAAAATTTTGAAAAAAAAAAGTGAATTTATTTCAATTACCTCAATTTATTTCAATTCGTTTCAACACATGTCAATTTATGTCAATTTGTAACCCGAACTTTTTATAAACTCCTCATATGAATTTATTTATTTACGTATGTATGTATGTGGTACTCTTACTCTTACTCTCGTTCTCCCTCTCATGTATCAACTAATGATGTGTGATGTAAAGTTGACATTTTTATAACATCCCTCCTGTTATGCGAGTTTGTGTCATTTTTAAGGCTTTTGAATTAACGTGTATGTGCCTGTAAAAACAAGCGAAACTGTTTTAATTTTATTCTTTTAGAGTGAAATTTTTTAATATTTTTATTTGTGATTCTATCTTGGGGATGTTTAATAATATTCTTAAAAAACTTTGTAACTCGTAGATTCCCACACTTACAAATTTTCTTATCTATTGGGTAATAATTATTGCTGCTAATTACGAACACAAATGTGTGTAAAGTCTTGCATTTATTGTTGTAATTTATTGATGTTTTTTGTGGGATGTTTAATTTGCTCTAAACGTTTGTGTTAAGACTTAATTTAATTTTGATTTATTAAAAAACTTAAGAAACAGGAAATCATATCGATTTTTGGAAGGGAATTTTTTTTTCAATTTATCCAAGGCTAGGTTTGGTTGCATAGGGTGGTTCAAAAAGAAAAAACAGAAGATTGTGATTGTATATTAATTTCCCAGGTATTTTATTTTGTTGCACGGTGTAATTTGTTTGTATAGGTTCCGCCATCTAACTTTTTTTTTTCAACTAGTGCTTTTTTCGTGAATGGTAACACTTAGCTCATGTTTGATTTGACAGATAATTAGTTTTATCCTTCCGCTAAAAGAATATGGTTGTGTTTTCGCTTCGCTAAGTGGGCCTGCGATCGATTTACAGAGATGCCGATTTTGCCAAAAAAAATCATCTTTTCAGATGAAACTCATTTTGATCTTGGCGGGTATGTAAACAAGCAAAATTGTCGCATTTGGGGCACAGAAAACTCGCATGCATACATTGAAAAGCCGACTCACCCAAAACGAGTCTGGATTTTGGTCCAGAGGCATAATTGGGCCATTTTTCTTTGGAAATGAGCAAAGAGTGGCCGTTAGTCAATGGCGATTGTTATCGGGCCATGTTGAACGAATTTTTGTTCACAAAAATTGAAGAGGAGGATATTGGCAACATTTGGTTTCAACAGGACGGCGCTACGTGCCACACAGCCGAAGCTACACTCGATGTTTTTATAGTATTTAAAAAAAAAAAGTTATTTGGCGGACCCTATATTATAGTGTAAAAACCGCATTTATCAGGAACATAATTTTATGGTTACCAATAAGGATTATCTATTAAAAACTGCTATGCAGATTCATAAATTCTTGCCGGTTAAGTAAAGAGGCGGTGGACCTCACTGTTTAGTGATTCAGCCAACTTTTGCCAAAGAGATTCTATATCACGTTTTGTGAATCCCTTCACAATTTGTGGATATTTTTCCATAAAATCCATAATTATTGGGTGCTGCTATTATAGTTTGCCCTATCAAAAATTAACAAACATTTTTTGAACTTTTGTTTAGTTTAAGCTTTAGTTTAGGAACCTTAAAACCTTTTAAAAATTTTATAAATTGTTTCATGTTAACGAGTTTTTTGGCTTCTGTTCTAAAATTTTTTAAATGTAACTAAAGGCTTTAATGAAATCACATGACGTTATAAACAAATAAAACACCCATTTCAATTTCAATTCTGCTTTCAAGAGCATAAATATTGAAAATAAAACTACAAACGTCTTTGTTACAACTGAATTTTTCACCAGTCATAAATGCCGTTGTGATAGTTGAATTTCATAGTACAAGAAAAGGGTTAATTTCCCATTAACTAAATATAAAAAGGAAAAATAAAAATAAAAATAAATAAATTTATGTTTGTGGAAACATTTATTTGAAATGAAATGTAAGTTAGGTAGTGAAACATTTCATATTTTAACAGAAATTATGCTGATAACAACATTCGATATGGCTAATAAAAGAAAATTGCACCCTTTTGGAAGGAAACACAAGCATAAGCAACAAACACATATTCATATATGGGAAATGAAATTATAATTACTTTCTTATTTATGATAATGAAGGAAATCTTTTATCCTTTTGTTTAAGATCATCCTAACTCATGCCCCTAACAGCTAAATTCTCACATGTAACAAGGTTTTCGAACAAGTGTGCGACTGTATTATTATTTTTTTTTTCGTAAAGTGGGTGTAAGTGTGTCTTTTCAAGAAAATGTTTTACTACCGTTTTGTTTAGTTGTGCTTTAAAACCCCTTTAGTGTTTGAGTACAAAGTAAAACATTAAAGTTTCTTTGAAAACTATTTTATGTAAAAGTTTTATGTGAAGCTCATAATGTGCAATTTGGGAACAACATTTTAATGCATTCACTGCATCTTCTAGACTACTTAAAGGATTTTTTTCATTTCAAAGTTGTAACAATAGGAGACAAAAAAAAAACTACTTCAAAAGAAGGCGAATATTATATGCCCTTCACTTTGATGGATTCATGCATTTAAATTCTAAAATTTTTAAAAAATTTTCTTAAATATTAAAAAAGAATTTTAGGGCTATTATTACAAGTTAGTTAAGTTAAATAATAAACTAAAAATATAAATAAGTGAAATATTGGATACTGTATCCTTAACTATCCACTTAAATTTGTTTAAAATGTTTTAGCCAAAATCGGTTATTTGCATCACAAAATCCTATCGAAAGTTGTAACAACGGGCCTTAGAGAAAGAAGGTGAAATAACCGACATACGGGTACAGCAATTTATTTTTTTGCCGAAAAACTTCATTAGCAACCAGACGACACCAACAGATGACAGAAAGTTTTGTAGAAACCAAAAAGCTGAAACCCAGAGGGTGTATGATTCATTCAAAGCACAAAAATCGCTTTTAACATTTGATGAAAACATGTTCGAGTCACGATTAAAAACTGATTGTTTTTTATGCTGTATGACACGATTGAATTTAAAAAGTCAAATGCAAACAATCAAAAACACAAATATGCAAAAAGGCCTTAAGTCAACCATCACACGTATTGAGTGGTTTTTTTTTTGTTTGAGTGTAAATATTTGTATTGAAATAAGGCTGTGCATTGCAGAATATTTTATTCAAGGCATATGCACGTCTGTAGTTGAATTTGAATCGTGTCGAACAGCATAAAAAACCATCAGTTACTAATCGTGCTTCCAACATGATTTAATCAAATATTGTACACGATTTTTATTCTAATTATTGTTTTGATAAAACATTTTTAATCATGCGCAATCAACTATAAATGCAATTTTTGCAGTTCTCGTATAGGGATTTCCAAAACTTGAGCTGAACGCACAGACAAATTGTCTTCACTACTTATAAACATAAAGGCTTTATAGGGTGGCAAATAAAGATGGCAGAAATTACAAACTTAATGTCAAAGTTATATGCTTTACACCAAAGGTGAAGGTATAAAATTATTTAATGGTCCTTTTAAGTAAAACATTGTGTTTTCTCATACTAAAATAAAAGATTTTAAGGAGCTGGCAAAATTTTCTTTAGTCTGGCTTACATTCGTTAAATACTTAAATTTAGTTGAATTTTTTGTTATTTCCTGTGCGTATGTCGTTGTTACGATTTCTCGTTAATCTGATAAATTGTAATCAAATTATTTTATTTACCCGTAAATGGCATTTCTTTGTGCCAACCACTGCTGGTGATGACAATGATTATAATTTCGTATGATATTTAGATTATGATAATGCATTTCATTTATTTATTCATTGATTGTTGTTTTGGCAGTGCTTTTGGAAATAGTTCAAGTGTCATTTCATATGTGGCACGGCACTTACACTTGAATGCATAATAAAACGATTATCAAGGAATTGTACTTTTTAAACGGTTGCTTAAAGCAGTGTTCCCCAAATTGGCTTAGCTGCTTAAATCTCTTTTACTCTTTAGCAAAAAATTAAGGCGATGTTCACTTAAATACTTTTTTTTTTAGTACATTTATATATCAAGCAACAACAATATATGAAAATGTTGTCTTAGTTTTCAATAAAAATGTACGAAAGAAGCTATCATTCGCATTTATGTCAGCACGCCAGACCCTAATTTTTATTAAATTTTTTAAGTGTCTGAATCTTTATTTCCTGTTTTATAAATTTTGTAAAACACTCTTAACACTCAGCTTCATGGCATAATTTTCAATTTTGTTGTTATTGAAATTTTAGCATTTTTATTAAATTAACTAGATGTTTTTGCCCGGTATCGCTTGGTCAGGTTCTTTATTATGTGAGTTGGTATTCTTAGAGAGCGCATGTACCAATTTTTAGAGAAATCCGTTTACAAATAGAATTTTTAATGTTAAAAACCTATTCAAATAAATACAGCTATTCTCATGCTAGCAGAGGCGACAAGACAACTAAACTGGTAAATAAAATATTTCCAAGCATAATTTCAGGTTTAAATTAAGTACAGGCACACATCTTCTTCTAAAGTGGCTAGTGAAAAGCATTGATGTAAAATAGGCGTGGTCAGTCCAAAGTATACGACGACCTTTCTTGAAGAATAGAGGCTATGTGTAGCCAAATCCTTTAAAAAAAGTAAACAGAAAATGAATTGTATTTTTATAGATGTTTTCTGACCAGTGGCTGAAATTAAAAAAAAATACACCCCAATTACTTTCGCCTTCAAAACATTCTTTTCATCAACAAATACAAAAATATGTAAGTGGACATCATTAAACAAAATAAAGTTTAGGGAACGCTGATACTAAAAATGCCACAAGTAAATGAGAAAAAAACTTGAAAAAAAAAAAATAATAATAGTTATGGACAATAAAGGTCGTAAACGTAACAGTTATAGTGTTCTAAATACCATGAATTTCTTTTTACGTAAAAGCATTTTGTTTAGAAAACGAAAATTGCGGAAAGCTTTTATTAAAGAAAAACTGCTCAAGTTAATGTTAAGTTACTGATGTCAATTTAAATTGTTTAGCTAAATGATTTGATGTGATTAGATTTTTTCATAAGGGTATCGTTTGCTCTACTTTATTTATGATTTTTAAGTATCTGTGACTAATGACCACCAAATATTAGGTTTAATGCTGTAGAATTGGAAGTATGTGGTGGATGATGACGATGTGTTTGGGAACTTAGAAAATTTAGTTGGAGTACTATTTGCTTAAAGGGTTGTTGTTTGGTTTTATGGTCATTTAAAAAAAAAAATTTTCTGTACCCTGTTGTAATTATTAGGCCTCTTCCTTTGCTTGTGCTGCTCTGTTTTTATTACATTTCTTAGGTAAAGGTTGTTTATCTTTGCCGGAATTTGAAGTTTGAAAACGTTTTTGTAATAGGTGCCCATATAAACAGTGAATGATCAGGTTCTGTTTGAGCAATTGGTGTAACTTTCTCAATTAAACTGGCAATACTGCTTTGAGAGTCTTCCATTATGATGTGGTCATTCGTAACAATACGATATGACGGTTTGTGCAAAAGCATTATCAAATAAAAATCAATTTATTTGCAAAATGAAGTGTGTTCAGAAGCTTTACAAGCTGAAGTAGCTGCCACTAATAGCAGTAAATGTCACTAATATGAGGATGTGCTATTATCAAGTTCAGCTGCATCAAATACCTGTTGTCTTTGTAATTTTCGTAACATTGGTGTATTGATTGTAGTGGAAGCTATTTTAGTTTTCTCATCGCTGTACTGATGCTTTGTAGCATAAATATCCTCTTGTTCCCTAATATTGTGTACAAGTTGCTGTTGATTAGAACCATCTAGACTTTTAGTAAAACAATTTTTTAGCTTAAGTGGTGGTGTTGTGTTTCTAATTCTTTGGCTTTGTGTTCTGGTGTATTCTTTTCTAATTCTACTACACATTCTATAACGGACTGTATATCAAAATCTTCAGACAGACCCCTTACGGGCAGCGACATAGTAAACCAAGGAACCATACTCGTATATCATTTTGCTGCTGTTATCTAACAACAATTGATTTACGTCGCGTAATATAAACTTTTTCATTTTAGTCGTAAGATTTGTTTGGCATTTGTATGTTTCCATGAGTTTTTTTTTTTTTTGGTTTTATACTACAACAAACATCTATGAATCCAGCCAGTCAAGGGTCTTCACTAACAGTAAACTGTATTGGCTCAAGTCTAAGTACCACGTATTTTCAATAAGGACATCAAGTGCAACAACTATTGCAGAAAACCAGAAAGTCTAGAACTGGATTGAAAATTAATTACTCGTGTATGTAACATCTTCATTAAATTCTTGTGAGAGTTCTTTGCAATAATAACAACTAAATTTGGCTTAATGTAAGCAGACATTGAACTAGTTTGTTGAAGAAAAAAAAACAGTTTTGTTTTGTAGCTAAAATAATTTCATCATCGATATCAAATCAGATTTAGCTGACAAAGCAAAGGAAAAGCAAAACAATGAATGAATGGAGCAGGAAAAACAGGAAGTTCGTTATCGCTATTTCAAATCACAATTTCTCTCTATTGATGAACAAACAAACAAACAAACATCTGTATTCACAAACGTTTCCAAAAAAAAAAAAAAAATAAAAGAAATTAAATGCAGCAGAAAAAGTAAAAAATTAAATGTTTTCTCCGAATAGTTAAAAGTGAAATGGAAAAATAGAAGGATACGTAAGCCATGTAATGAATAAAACATGAAATTGGAAGTTTTCATCAAGAAAATCCTTTAATCGTTTCTAGCAAACCAACCAACAGCAAAGAAAAACAAAAAACAAAATTGTTTAATCAAGAAGAATAGCTACTAGTAAGGGAAAAAGCTAAACCGAGGCATAACGCACACACACAAACACACGGTCAGTATCAATAGCTATTGACCACACATGACAGTGGTCGCTTTAGTTAACTTGAAGGCATGATGACATTTAATCACCAGTTGAAAGTAATAAAAGCAACCAGTAGAATATGGGGTTGAAATAATAATTACCCCAACTATTAAATATTTTTCATTGTTGTTGTTGTTCGAAGGGATTAGAATAACAAAACAAGCTAATAGGTTGGAATCATTAAACAAAATTTTCTTAATAAAGAGCTTAAGCCCAGAGAAAAATGTACAAGCGTGCGTACCGCAGTTGCTTCGACGAAATAACATTTTGAAAACATTGTGTGTGTCGATACGAGTATTTTCTGTATACAAGCCGGTGAAGGGCATAGAAGATTCAGCATAGCAAAATTTAAATGGCTAAAACTTTATATCTAAATTTAGTTTTCACTTTTCATGTAGCCGCTATCACTTTAGATGCTGCGCTGTAAGGATATGGAATTTTCTACAAACCTGTTGGAAATTTTACAGATACTTCATTCCGGAAGGGAGAGTAGACGTAGGAATGTAAAGGGTGTTTTTTATAGACTTATAGAACTTTAAGTTGGCATTACTGTCCAAGATGGCTACCGATTTAACAGCTGTCAAGTGATTTATTCTCAGTTTGGCTTGGCAAATCATCATGAATAGACTCACGCCCGAACAACGCTTGCAAATAGTGCAATTTTATTTCGAAAATAATGGTTCATAATTTTGATTTTCATAAGCGAATTTTGTTTAGCGATGAAAAGTCATTGGTCTATGCGGATAAGCCACAAACGCTTGACCATTTGGAAGACAACATTCGCCGTGTTACTGCCGATATACGGCCACAAATGTTGGAAAATGTCATCGAAAATTGGACGTCCAGTTTGGACTACATCCGAGCCAGCCGTGGCGGTCACATGCCAGAAATCATATTTAAAATGTAATGCCGCCAGATTATCTTTCGGATAAATAAAATTCATGTCAATAGAATAATCCATCGTTGTTTTATTGCAATTTAAAGTTCTATACGTCTATAAAAAACACCCTTTATTTCATTACGTGCCGGTGGGCACACGTATAGTTTTTTTTAAAAAAAATTTAGTGAAATAAAAAAAAAAATTACAATAAAAAAATTGAAAATTAGATTAAATTAGATATTTTTGATTTCTAATTGCAGCCACTTAATCCACAGGGGGTATATAAAATAATAGAAAGGGAAAAGAGTTGTTTTTAAGTCCATAATTTCCATTGAACTTTACAGCCAAGCGCCCATAAAGAAAATACAGCAAATGGTTATAAAATTCAACAGCTGCTTAAATAATTTCTTTTGAAACTCCCTAAGTGGACAAGATAAAGCTGGCGTGGATTTAAGGATACTTACTACGTCCTTGCCAAATTCTAAAAAGAAAGGAGAGAAAAAAGTCTCGATTTTCTACATATTTATATACAAAATTCTAGAATATCAAGACTTTAATTTCTGTGATAGTGTAGTTAATAAAGCTATGCTCCTCTACAATTTAATTTGTGATAACTACGTTTTCTTTTGTTTTTATACCCTTCATTGTAAGCAAGGGTATAAAAGCATGCCACATGAATAGGACTCCCTATCACAATTTTTTTAAAAGGCTATAGCTTCTAAAAAAATTGCTATGAAATCAGAACCTATAGATTAAATTATTTTTTGGTTTCATTAATTTGCATGTGCAAAATCGGTAGTGGTACCTCTGCAATATGGGGAATACGGAAATTTCAAAAAAAAAAAAAAAATTTAAAATAATCGAAAGTAACTTTTGAGTAATTGGGCAAATGAATTACAAATCGGACGACCTTCACTTTAAAATGATATATGGCCCATCTCAAAGTCTTCTATGGTTCGTTCGGAAGTTACTTTTGATTATTTTGAAATTTCCATATACCCCAGTGCCGTTGCTCTAAGTAATTTTAGCAACTTCCCAAAGAACTATTGAAGGTTGTAGGATGGGACACATAGCATTTTAAAGGGGGACTGTCTAAATTTGTAATCTACTACCCAAATACCCTAAAGTTACTTTGGACTATTTAAAAATTTTTTTTTTTAATTTCCATATACCCCAGTACTGTTGTTCTCAAGGATTCTGGTAGTTTCCATTTTGCATTATAAAATAAAAACTACAAAGTTTTTCGAAAATGTTAAAACACTTTCAGAAATTTTAGAGCTTACACATTAAATTCCTGTTTGATTTTGGTAGTTTTCATAGACAAAATCGGGAATGATATCTAGGCAAATTGGGGAATGGTAAAAAGCCTTTATGAGCAAGAGTACTAAGGTATAGGGGAATTTAAAAAATTTTTTTTAAATAATCCAAAGTAACTTCTGAGTATTTGAGCAATAGATTACAAATCAGACGACCTTCCTTCCCTTTAAAATGAAATATGTCCCATCTCGCACTCAATTTTTTAATTTTTTTTTTGGAGTAAAACGAAATATACGTTTGATCATTAATACACGAAATCTTATACTTTTGTATGTATTTGGACATACGAGTACATGCATGAGTGTTTCCGTATTTATTTTGAAAAAGTTCTAACAAAAATGCTTCTTGTTGTATACACGGGTATGCTCTCAAAGGCTTCAATCTAAAATGAACGCGTATACACTTCACACATTACACACATACATTTTCCTTTTTAAAAAATAAAAAGTCACAATGTGTTAAAAATTGCAATTTTATTTAAATTTTGAACATTTTAAAAAGTTGGTAAAGAAATTGCAATAAAATATTGCCAAACATTAATAAATATCCGTGAAATTGGCAAAATCATGTACAACAATACACTCACGCAGTTCCTCCCTCACTTTGACTTGACTATTATTTAGCATTTATTATGGGCACATCCAACATTGATAAATTTCCAGTCATTTTAAACACTCGTGATTTTAAATTTTATTACAAGATACCGACAATAACGATTACTTGTAAAACTAACCGTAAATAAAGAGGCTGTTATATTTTCAAACACATGGGGATGAGCACGTGAGCGTGTTTAGTCTGGTTGCCACGAAAACAGCTTGCAAAACTCATTTACTTTAAAATACAGAAGAAATTAACTGATAAAATTTGTGAAGAAAATTTAAAATTTGAGCGCATATAAAATTTAAAAAATTAATCTTTAAAAATATATTAAAATAATAAAAATTATGGAAGAAAAGCTAGCGCACAGACGCATCTCTGTCGTCTTTATATTAAAATTCTTTGAAAAGTAAAGCATTAAAAATTAGAGAGCAAAGAGTGCCAAGTCACCGTATTTATAGTGACAGTTGTTGCTTATTGCTAATTTTGCAGCCACCATAACAGCCTTAGAATACAATTTTCATTAACACTTTTGAGTATTGACTTTCGTACTGAAAATTAAGAGTTTCCAACTTTTTTGCATCATTTTTTTAAATGAAAATAAGCGCGAATTTTGTTTTAAATGTTGAACATGTAAAGGGTGGTCCAATTATAATGTGAGTCACACCTTAATAATGTGTTAACGCATGTTCTCTATATTTCAGTGGAATGCGCTTCTACCGACTTTAAAAAATTTAGTTAAACTGTGCTCGTTTTATTAAATTCTGTTCCCTCTGTTAAAATAGAAAATTGATGAACGAACTGTTTCACTTGATCGAAATCATATTTAAATATTAATGGCAGCAGGTTTTCCTTATCTTTTCTTCTAATTTAAATTTCTGGGCCTGTAAAATACGACCATACAAATTTTATTTATGAGGAATTTAAAAAAAATAACAAAAATTGACTCATAATTTTTTTTCTATGGGTTGAAGTAGTCTAATTTTAAAACCGAACCACACACCCATACACTCGTATAACAATTGTTATTGGCCACAAGTGTGAATTATGGGCTTTAATAATACAAAAACAACGAACTTAAGCTCATGTGTTGGCCACAAAACATAAAATTAAATTAAATTGTCCTTTTCGTTGCTCAAATACTCGCACATATTTGTGGTGAACTTTTAAAAAGCCATAACTCAACATGTGTGTTTGCCTGAAATAAGGCAACATAACAAACATACCCCCTTATAAATAGGAATTTCAATTGTTAAACTTAACATACACACACACTCTAGCCACAATCATGCAACCCACATCTCTCCAGTACAGCCCAATTAAATTAAATCAAATTTAAACGATAAAGAAATTTGTAAAATTTTGTCCTTTTATATCCCCCTTAAAGTCTCTTTTTTTTAAAAAATTTTTTTATTTATAATTCAATTTCTCTAAAATAATTAAGTAATTGTATTAAGTTTATATTTAATTTAGTTTTGGTAATTAATACACATTCATTAAAATTCAAACATTTTCTGAGTTTCTCATTGTATTGTTGGCTACAGAATAAATAAATAATTTAATTGGAAAGAACTTTTGTATCTATTAAAAACATCAGTTTAACTAAGTTTTGTCAGGGATTAAATACTCACAGAGTGTGTTCTTGTGTCTGTAATAGCATGTAAAGAATGGTTAAATTTTAAGGGCCGACGTTGATTTTGAATAAAAGACAAATTTTTTAGGAAATTATTGTCATTTCTTTTTATAATGATAATATGGTATGTGTCAATTATGTATAAAACAAAATATAGGTCAAATGGTACACCTCCATCCAATGGTTAAAATTTTCGATGACACTGAGTCATAATTCAGGTTCTATGCCGTTAGTGTGCCGAATTATCTCAAGTGGCACCGTCCTGTCGAAGCCACATATCGTCCACATCCATATCTTCCAATTCGGGATATAAAAAGTTCGTTATCATCTCACGATAGCGAACTGCTTGACCGGCCTCATTTTGGAAAAAATGCCAGCCCATAAACCGCACCAAACAGTCACTCTTTGTGAGTGCATTGGTTTTCCAACAATCACTCTTTTATTATCATTCGCCCAAATGCGGCAATTCTACTTATTAACGGATCCACTGAGGTGAAAATGTGCCTCATCACTGAAGATGATTTTCTTCGATATGCATTTTGATTTGAACGCCCATTTTCATAATGAGCCTGAATAACTTTAATTGTAAATCTTTCCATGGTTCAAATTGAGTTAGTCTGAAATTGAGAAATGTCAAATGAAATGCAGAAAAAAACTTTACGTTTAGGTGTGGTTCACATTCAACATCGGCCCTTAAAATTTAACCACCCTTTATTTTTCTATGTTTGTATTTAAATATTGTGAAATAAATATTCAAATCAGTGTTCGAAGAGCATCAGCAAGATGTCGTTGTACATTAAACTACTTGAGAACACAAACAGCAGACAGTGAACAACCCGTTAACAATGAACACTCTTTACGCAAAAGCTGTAGGAACATTAAAACGTTCATAAACCATACGCTAAGCAGGTAGATGTTACTATTATATCGTCAAATATATCTGTACGGTGAACGTTATGTTGACTGATTCAAATGTTTACACACAAGTTATGTGAGTAAAGATGTTTAGGTTTTGTGTGTTTGTTTAAATTTACATAGAAAATTAGTTCCTTCCAAAAATATCTTTTGTAAATGAGCTTGACTCAAATAAGCCTTTTCAGTACTATTAAAAATTCAAGTTGCGTCTGAGTGCCAGTAATTAAAACAAGTTTTTATTTTCGTTAATTCGATTTTGTTTGATTTATTTCGGGTGATTGTGCTGAAAATAAAAGTAGAAGATTATTTATTAATGCGACTTATGGCGTTTTTTATTCTCAAAAAACATTCTGCCTCTAAATTATGTAACATGTGATGCCTTTTTATGGTTTCAATAGAGGAAAAATAAGTTTTTCATTCAACATTTAACGCTAATGTATATTTAGCTTTTTCTAAGTTTATCGCTTTTAAAGCGATTTGCGAAATCTAATTACCACTGATAGGCAGTTGACACAATAAAAACTTTGCACCTAAAATAAAATAAAAATAAATTTTGCTTCAAAACTAACCACTCGCTCACTTACTCACTCACTCATTCTTTTATTCACTCATTCATACACTTTCGCCTAAATCCAATGTTGGTCACTCTTGTTTACAAATTCAGCTGACTTGCTAATGTCATGCCCGACAGATTTTATTCATGTGGTAGCTAATTCTACAATGGAACGTTAGCAGCTAAACGTAGAAACTTCTGCTCTAATACTTTCAGGGCTAATGAGTCTCTTTGACTGCCGCATGCCCTCTTCGTCCTTCCCACAGTCTTGTAGACTTTGTTTCTTCTCATTGCGTAGTAGGGCACAAAGGAAGTTGTTGTTTATCCCGAAGAATTGCTTTGGATCTATGAAAAGGGTGGGTATTAGTGCCCTTTTTAGCCAGATAGTCCGCCATTTTATTGCCCTTCGTACTAACAAGAAGGTAACCGTGTTTCTCTCTGCTACAGCATAGAGAAGTTTATAGCAATTCCAAATTAGCTGCTTGATAACTCTGTGACTTTTTGAATAAATTTTTTTTTCGGCAAATAATATTCTTCCGATCAATACATTTACTTTTTTTTAGCATTTTTCCAATTTTTTTATTCCTTCCAAAAAATAGGTTTTCTCAAAGTCTTCAAAATAGGTGCTTGTGTCGGTAATAACATGTTCATTAGAGCCAAATCTTTTACCACCCAGCCATTTTGTAGGGTTTGGAAAAGTAAAATAGTCGCATAATCTAAAGAATATGTCGGATGGGGTAGCAGTTCCAAGTATAATTTATGAATTTTTACCAAAGCGACTTAATCAACATAAGAAATTGGCTTTTTTTTTATTTTTTTTAAAGCAAGCAGCTTGTTGAAAATTTTGAAGAGGTTTATTAGAAGATGGTGGTTGACGCAAGCACTGTTGCACTTAAAGTTACTGCGGGTGAAATTCAAAAAGTAACGGAGTTATCAAACAGTCCTCGTAATATTATGATATCACCATTAGTATTATAACGACCTATTAAGCTTTATATTACACTCTGGGTTCATTATATTGTCAATATTATTGTGTCAATTTAAAGTGTCAAAGTGTTTAGGAGCAACAACTGGCTTAGGTGACGGAATAGTTTTTTTCTTATATCCTTTCAACCTTTTATTTCTACTGCTATTCGTCTTCATTTTCTTTTTATAGAGGGATCACAAAGGAACCATGTTGGAAAACCCAAGTAAGCCCTCTTTAGTTTTTCTTTGTTCGGGGCGCTCTGTATAACCTAATCTAAACTTAATGGATGAGTGAGGCATTTAAAAAAGCCAAGCTACTTTAAGAAAATTGCCTTTGTTTTCATCAAAAATATCAGTTGGTGCATTGCAATCAATATCCACGAGCTGGTAAAATAGTTTAGGGGAAGGAGGCTAGAAGAATTTAAAATTAAAAATTCTCCAAGTTTATTGTGCTTTAAGCTAAGATAAAGAATGGATGCATTGGCATGACATACTGTTAAATAGTGAGAGGACAACCGATCTGTCATGGTTTTGAAAAAATGAAAGCAGTGACAAATTTAAGCTCTTCAACACTTTAGTGAAAACTTAATGTCATTTAAAAAGCAATCGGAATTTAAAAAAAAAATATTTTTTATTCTTTAATAAATCATTGCGCAAATTGCAGCCTTTCTATTGCTAGTTTAGTGAAATTGCAGGCAAGGCTAATACTCGTATCGACTCAAGCAAATACCTCCTTTTCTTTTTTAGTTTTTTTTTTCTTTAATATTTTCAACTTGTAGATTTATTACTTGCAGTACTAGATAATGGGCTGATTGTATGAAGACACGTACTAAAAGTAAAAAGAGTTGGTTTACGTATAATATTTACTAGCGTTAGCGACATTTATTGTTCATTAAGTTTTTAAAAAGAATTTTTATTTGCACGAAAAAATGTCTATTTCACTAAATGCTCGCCATGAAAAAGCTAAAAACAAGAATTCAAATCTCCCCTTCAAACAAATTTACTGCTTTTGCCAACATTCTTTCTCCTTCTGCTGCAGCAGTTGATAATAATGTTGGATTAAAATGATTTACAATACGTTGGAATTCTATAATATTCATTAATTTAACACCAATGAAGTGAAAAAGACACTCAAAGAACCCACACATCTCCCCAAAAATTATGATAATCTGACAGATAGAGATGGCAGGCAAATACAAAGAGCATGAAAAATAATAAAGACAATCGCGTGCCAAAGTTTAAATGGAATTTGTGTGATGCTGAAATAGACTTTATTATTATTAATACAAGACATTAGACATTAGAAAGATGAGAATTAAAGATGATATATTGACTTTAAATGACACAAGAGTATGAGTTTTTTGTCTGGAATTTTTTCATAAAACTGTGTTGTGTGATTGAGTGGTGTTGTAATGCAGTCGAAGATATGCATGTCAAGTGTCACAATACTTGTCAACATGTTTGTAATAAAGTTATTAGCATATTAGTCATTATCACTGATGGATAACAGCAATAATAATGAATTTTGTTTGTGTGATTGTTACTCAATAGCTGCTTTTTTGTATTGTTTTTCATATTAAAAATTTATTTAAGATTTACATAAAATAATAGTAAAATTTTGTTGGAAAATGTCTAAAAGTCATGGGCTGTTTGAAAACCATTTAATTTACGCTAATTTGTTGTCGTTACTATTTCATTTTAAATGTTTGAATTAATTGTATGAAAATTAAACCGTCTGTGAAAAGGGTTGTAATCAGACACTTAAGAGACTTAAATCATTAACTGCTACTGCTGGAAACCTACTCAATTGTAAGAGTCGACTCTCGTTAAAAAATGAATTAAAAACGTTAAAAAAATGATAAAAAAAAAATAAAATTTGAAAAAAAATTTTTTTAATATCAAAAGAGAAGTAAAAATTTCAAATGAGTTTTTCAAAAACTTCGACCTTTATTTTTGGAATTTTTTTTTAAGGAGAAGGAAAGACCTATGCGAATTATGACGCGTGCTTTTTATAATTTTTTTTTATTATTATTACAAAATCTATTCTAAAAAATTGAAGCTTCAATTAGCATAATTTTTTTAAAGGCCCATAAGTTGAAAATTAACATCATAAAAAAATATTACGTATTTGCTTTCATACCAACCGGAGGTACAATTAACCCGAATATAAACAAATTCAGCAACCTCACTTTTTATACCCTTCACAAAAAAGTGAAAAGTGAAGTGAAGTTTGTCATTACGTGTGTAATTTCTACACGGATATATATTCAGGATCCTTATAAGTAGCGGAGTTGATTTAACAATGTCCGTCTGTCCGTGCTTATATTGAAATCAACTTTCTGAAGTTTCTAGAAGACATACAGAAAGATTTAGCATGTCAATTTGTTGAAAACTCCTGTTGTCAGTTTGTCATTGAAATTCAGCCCAATTGGTCTATAAATGGTTGAGCTATGAGCTCTTTACTGTGCAAAAAATCGGAGTAATCGGTCTACAAATAGACGAGGAATATTAAAAATACAACCGAAATTTTAGATTTTCATTAATTTTTGCTTTGTTTTTTTGGGTATTTTATTTAAATTAATAAAAAGTAGTACGCAGTTTTTTCAAACATCGCATTTGTAGTATTGGGATCAAGACTCAGCTGCATAGGTCCATAAATGACGGAGGAATGAGTTAAAAATCGCCATATGTGGTATACAGTTTTAACATAAACAACAGTCATAATGTTTGTGGCAAAACTCAGAACGATCGGTCTACAAATGGCCCAGAAATATCAATAATATAACTGATATTTCGCATTTTCATTAAATTTTGCTCTGCGTTGTACACACAAATACGAAACCTAAAAAAGTGTATATATATATGTGTGTGTGTTTTAATGCTTTTAGTGTAATATACAAAACCAATCATAGAAATACTCAGTATAAAAATGACTTCTGGATAACGGGCCATTTTTTAATACAATTTTTTTTAATGCATGATTTCGTTCTTTTTGTGTGTGTTTGTTCTCTCTCTATGTGGAATTATCAACTGTGTATGTGCTCTCTCTTTCCCCGAGAGCTTTAGTATGCTAAAAAACAGTTTCTTTACATATAACTCATGCCTATAGGTAGATTTTTTTCTGTTGTTTTGTTCTATTCTGAAATAGAGAGACATTTCGGGTAAATTTTGTTGTTTTTTTTTTTGTTTGATACAATGCCTATATTATTAGTGTGTTTAATAAACAGTTACTTTTTAGTAAACGAAGCTAAAAACAAATATATGAGTTTGCATAATTTGTCATTACAAGTGAATTTGATTGGTGGACAAGTGTAAAAATGGATGATTAACTCATGAGTGCAATAAATACTCAATAAAGAAATGACTTTGAATTACGGGAGTTTGTTGATTTTTGTAAATGTAATTAAAGGTAAATTATAAATATTAAAATTATTTGAGGCTATCGTAGATGGTAATTTAACTTAATAATAATTGTGTAACTAAATATAAGATTATAGATTTTTAAATGACAGAGGGGAACACGAACTTTTTAAGGTTTAATTATTTTTCTTAAAAAATACATCAAGATCGAGATGATGCGGTTCTTTGGATTAGTAAGGATTAAAACTTCTCTCTTAAATTACAGTTTAAGTGCTTGCCTTTAAAAAATTTATATTTTAAATAAACTTAGAAACATACACAAAATTATAAAAAATATATTGAATTTTTTTTAAGTAACATCGGTGACGCCATTCAACTTAAGTCTGAAAATTCATTACGAAAGACAAAACATTACTGACTTTATTTTAAAAATATTGTTGGCAAAAATTCTGTCACGTATACGAAGTAGATACCTTTTTAAAGAAAATTATTTTCAACAATAATTTAACTATTAATTTTTTTGTTTTATTAAATATTTAAAAAGAATGGGTGAAATTAAAAATATGAATATTTAGCTTACACCGTGAAGGGTATATAGACTCGGCACAGCCGAATTTAACTTATTAAATTTAGATTTAGCCTTTTTTTCTCAAATTTAGCCTTTAGCTTTTTTTAGCCTTTTTTGTTTTTCAAACTAGAATTAAATAGCCTTTTTTGGAAAAATGAAAACAAATCATGCTAAGACTGAAAAAAATTTTTGTACACTTTGAATTTGAGTTTATTAAAATTTATATTATTTCTGCATAATGTTTGTGTAAAAATATTAACCGAATTAACTAAAGTAATATTTTCCATAAAACTTTGATATGCAAATTGATAAATTGGTCGAATGAAAAACGTAAAGAATGCACTTCATGTCGAAGCTTTATTTTTCCAAACACTTTTTTGAAATGAGAAAACTCATTAATTAATCAATTCAGTATTTAGTTGTCTAGTACTATCGTTCAGTAATGCTGAGGTTGCTCGTTTTTTAGTCGAATATCAAAATAGAAATCGCATTGAAATCAAAAAACTAAAGTTAAAGTAAAAACATCATTGACTTTACTTATAAGTATTTGAAGCCATGTTGGAAACAACCTTAATTTATTTAGTTTAGGATATTTTATGTTTTCTTCTTGGTTTTTTTTTATAAAAACCATAATTATAGTTTTAATAAAAAATTAAGAAAATTGTGAATTTTAATCTACAGCTTTTTAACTTCTTTCTAGCTTTTATTTTTGCGTGATTTAGCTTTTTTTAAACTAATTTAGTTTTTTTTCTAGTTCCAGGTAACTCTCAATTTTTTTTTATTTTTAATTAATTTTTTCTGAATATGTGTGTTCGAAATTTTTCTTTCTGCTCCCTTTCGCTGAGAGTTTAATTAAGTTTATAGGCAATTCTCCCAACAGCTGTTTTATACCAACGTGTCAAAATTTATTTATTTTAAATTTAAAAATGATTTATTATTTATTAATTTGTGGAATTCGTAAATTTAGAATTAATATAATATTTATCCTGAATTGTAAGTAAATTTATGGATTAGAGTGTGTTTTTCTGAAATTTGGCAAACAAGTTTTGAAGCTGTTATTGTGACAACATGGTATCATTGCAGAATTATACACGGCAAAGCAAAAAAAGGCAGCTGTACATTTTTTGCTCTTCATCGTTTTGTCTGCAAAGCTGTCAAAATTTGTTTAGCATTTTTTGTGTGAGCATTTGTTCTTATGCTCAAAATACATAGTGTGTGTGATTGTATGACAGGATCTGGATTGAATTTCTTTCTTTTTCTTTGTCACATACGATAAGGTGGTTTGTTGTACTAAATGCCTTACATAAAGAAGTGTATGACCTGATCTGCATTGTATTTCCTCCTTTTTATCTGATACATACAATTAACTTTTTTTTGTAGTTCAGTGTTTGTTATAGGCAAAGCCTTACGTTAAAAAGGTAAAACCGAGAGGACGATAAGTCCAAAGCCGCTTTGCATCAAAATGCAAAGTCATAGTATTTCCCAGAATGAATGAATTCCTCTTAAAACCTGTTTAATTTCCTAAACATGTTAAAGGGTACAGCGCCTTATGATGGTGACAACAGTAATTAGTTGAGTTTATAAGATGGAGATTATTACTCCCACAGGTGCCACCAGCGACCTTCATTGAAGCACATAAAAACTTTTGCAAATGTTAAAAATTCACTAAAGTTTTTTTTATTGTTGTTGTGTTTCGCCTGAAAGAACGTGGAAATATGTTTCCAAAAAAAAAAGCTACAAATTAAAGAAAAAATGTACTCAATAACAATAAATTTTGTTGCATTTTCATAGCAATCCTTTTTTTTTTACTTCTTTTTTTTCTCTTTATAAACGATTATTTTCTTTAGAAAATAGAAAATTGCTGCTAGATGTAAATATAAAAATATATAAAAAAAAGTTGTGCTTAACTAATTTTATTCACTTTTTATGTAGATTTAGAATTTTTATTTGAACGTAATTTTTTACTCCACTAAAATAATTTTAACACATTTTTTTTTTTTAAATTTTGAAAAAAGAAACAGGTGGTGGTGGTGTTGGTCCTCGTCTTGATGTTGCAACATCATCTTGGTGGTTGTTTAATGGTTGTAATACTGAGGTGTGAAACTTATTTTTATGGTTCTTAATATTTAACGTTTATTTCTGCTTTTTTTAGGATTTTTCTTTTTTTTTATTTTTGTAAAAAAGGAAAGAAAAGAAATTTGCATTTCACTTGTAGAAAAGAAATTTTTATTGTTTTGGGTTTTTTTCTACATTAAATTTTATTGGCTTTTGTTGAATATTCATTCATTATTGCTTCAACGAGTTTTCGCGCTGGCCTTTTTTATTTTCGACTTTGTTTTGCTGTCAAATGTTTTGTAAAACAAATTAAAAATTGGCCTTCTGCAAATTGCTGAAAATGTAAATTTTCATTTAATTAGTTATACTTTGTAGCCTTTAAAATAAACGACTTACAAATATTTAAATGGTTTTTTTTTTCAAAAAAACAAAAAAAAAGTTATTTATGGGAATAAAAATTTATGTTTTCTATAATACTTTCAATTTATGTAGAATCTTTTGGAGCAGCCGCCAAAGGGGTATAAAATTACAGAAAGCTGTGCCATTAAAGTACCATTGAAAATGCATAAAAAATAAATCAAATGGTTGAGGTAGTAGCTGCGTCACTCAATCTAACAATACGAGTATCTATGTAAGAGGTACTAACTTTCTTATCAATCTATATAAATAAAATTAATTTCCTGTTTGTTGGCTTGTTCGCTATACAACTTTTTGTTTTTCAACGCATTTGTCTAAAATATAATAGACATATATGCTCTTATCCAAAAAAAGTTGACGTAGATTTTAAAGTAAAATTTATGAAAAAATTATATGAAAAATTTTGATAACGTTGACTTTAAAGTCTACGTTAATTTTTTTGGATAAGGGGGATAGTCTCTCTACACCAAGGGAAGGTTGGCAATTTTAGCATTCTTATTCATTCATTCAAACAGCCTTCAAGCTATCTGTCTTCTTTTTTTACAGATTTAAAAGATACAAAGAGAGAACACAAGGGAATTGCGGAGTTTGTACCCCTTTCCATTCTTCTTTCCTATTACTCTTGCAAAATTAAGAATTTCCCAACTAAAATTGCTGTATGTTTTCCTGGTCTTTATAAAATACAGTGCAAAATCGTCTATAAAATAGAAAAATGGCGAAAAAAATTAAAAAAAAATTTTTTTGCTACACAAGCTTACTTTAATAAGATATAGATTATTCAAACGGCCTCAATGTCTTTTTTCTAAGTCCCCTGAAAACTTAAAAAGGGTTGATATTCAACTAAGTTACTGGTTTATAAGTGCTTAAAGGTATGAAAAACCGGTTTTTACCTGTAACTCAAGATTCTATTTACTAGAAAAATAACATCACTTCCCAGTTATTTTGTTTTTGTCGCACAGTGTAAACATTTTTTAATCATGCGCAATCAACTAAAAATACGATTCTTGCAGTTCTCTAGTGACAAGCTTCCAGCCGCGTATTCAAATATTTTCTTTTTTAACTTAAGTTAAAACTAACTTTTAATTAGATGCCTCACTAGCCAAATCGATTAACTCCATTTTCGGAATTGTATTAAATTATCACTTTTAGATTAGTTCAGTGAGATATCACGAAGATTGTAGCCAGTGTCTATTGCCATTAGGTCCACTTTTCTACTAATAATATTTCCAATGCCTTGAAATACATTCTTTTTTTTATAAAAAAAAAAAAAAATATAATTCTATTAATTTTCATGCAAACAAAAATTTAAACTCTAAAGAAAACTTTTAATTAATTTTATGTGTGTGTGTGTGTGTGTGTGTGAATTTCTATGTACGACAACATTTTCACAACTTTAATCACAAAATAAGTAAAGAAAACAAAAATGGTCCTACAAATCAACAACAAACCGTAGCTGTGTGGCAGTAACTTTAATTTAAATGCTTGAAATTTTAGTCACGTTTTCTATCAACTATTGGCTGAAAGAAAAATCAATAACACAGAAATCTAATCAACTTTGTAGCAAAGTTTTCTTTAAAGAAAAACCAGACAAGATACAAGTACAAATTGAAAGTTTGTAAAGAAAAGTAGATTAAATTAGATGCAGGAAAATTTTTTTAAATTTTTTTTACAGAAAAATCTAAATCTACATTTGGATTTTAATAAATTTAAAAATCCTTTTTAATTGTGATCATTATTTTTGTTTTCTTTTGTTGAATTGAGGAGGCATAATTATCAATCAAAAATGAAAATAAATGTTTTGTTATGATTTGTAGTTTGTCATTGAATGGTTGTGTTGCGTTATGGCATTTTAAAATTTATTTAGATTTATGACGATATCCTTCTTTATGATTAAAACACTTTCAATCGTTCAATCAAAACATTAACTTGTATAATTCATTTTTATTTGTTAAGTGTGAAATATGCAAGTAAAAAATGTGGCTGACGAAATTGCTTTTCTTATTAACAATTTAAAGTCATTTTTCAAATTTCTAAGATTTCATTTCGTGTTGCTTTTAACTAAATGGTCTTTTGAGACCCTTTAGTTTTGTATGACGGATATTTGTAAAGAGACTTTTTAATGCATGTGTGTATGCTCGTATGTGTTATTAGTAGCCCTCATTTCCGTTCTGCTTTACTGTGTTCGTGGGTAGTTGTGTTGTATCATTTGTTACACTGTATCACTTATGTCACATTATAAATGACCTCTCTCGGCTTTATTTTTATCCTTACATCTACGCATTATGTGTGTCTTTTGACGTGTAACTTATTTTTTTTTTTCTAAAAATTGCCCAAATTGTGTACTTTTTGTTATTTTTGTTGGAATTGTTACCCTACACTTGTTTGGGGGTGTATGCTGCTTTGTAGCTTCCTTCAGCTACATTATCTAATTTATGTTTTCTTTTCATAAAATAATTCTTGCAATCGCTTAAAGAAAAGGAATAAAATTAACATCGACAAAAAATTACAATTTGAAAGTTTTGTTCTAGACGTCTTGCAAATTGTAAGTGTCTTAATGATAATAATTTTTAGTTGGTAGTAAATAGTAAAGGGCCGAGCATCACTACAAACATGTGTAATATTTTATAATAAAAAAAAATGCTTATAAGCCATTTCAAGTATACTGAACTTTATTTTCTATTAATTTTTTTAATAAAATTTATTTTTTTATTTTTATTTTATTTAAAAATTCTTGCGACACTGTAACTACACAGTCTCTGAGCAACACAATTAATCTTCGAAAGTGCCTGTCTCATAAAATTCGTCTTTTTATTCTTGTCATCTTATTACTTCTAGTACTTATTTTCCAGCTTAGCTTTTATGAAGAATCTTGTTTAGTGTTGCAGAACATTAGTTTTATATTGTTCTTATGAGTTCTATTAAGGATTAACCCTTTTTTTAACATTCTACTCACTCATAAACATACATCGAGATATGTCAGCTTAGTAAGCAAATAATAATAGTAGAAAAAAATATTTAAAAGAAATAAACAACATAAAGGAAACGGAAATTATCTAAACACTTGCTAAGACGCTAATGTGTTAGCAGTGCACGCGCCTGCTTGAATTTACTGCTTTTGCTCTTTTTACTTAAGCTACGGTCACATTAAACAAATATTTGTCGAAATAAGTGTAACCACTACTTTTTATCAAATATTTATGTAGCCTACTATGAGTTGTATTACATGAGTTGTAAAACAAAAAATTAAAGAGCTTAAGGCGTATATTTCTTCAAAATATAACATAGTGGTTAAGTTTATTTCTACAAATATTTGTTTAATGTGACCGTAGCAGCTTTAGAAAAGAAAAATGTTTGATTTTCTTCTTATTTAAAATTGTCATATTTCATAGGAAAATGCTAATTTGTTCAACCCTTTTAATCTGCTTTTTGTTATTGTTTTTATTTACTCGCACACACAAGTTGCTTTAGCAAGATTAATAACTTCATATTTTATTGAAATGGCTTGTGCTTAGGGGAATTCATTTAAATTATTTCTTGTTAAGTTTAATTAAAATGAATTTCTTATTTTACTCAATTAAATAAATTTGATGACATAAAATTTGAATGTTTTAATTAAACATGATTTTTTTCTATTCAATAAAAGAAATTTTTTTTGTCACATTGTCAAACACAAAGAAAATCTAAAAAAAAAGGAAAAATATTTTCAAACACCTGAACGCCTATAGATTTCAATAGCTTATAGTTTTGGTAAGCTTCAAGGGCAAAATCATTAATGGTCCCCATCCCAGGCGATTTCACATAAGGTGATATTAAGAAAGCATGTGTGCGTTTCAAGCTTTTTTTTAGATTTGTCAAAGTTGTGTCGGTTCCTTTTGACAAATGAAAAATATTTTAAAAACAGAAATGATTGACAATTTCAGCGTGTATGAATTCGTCTCTTGTTAACCCTTAATCTATTTGCGCATACAAATTAAAGACTTGAAAAAATATTTTTTGGGATCTAAAAAAAAATATAAAAATAGTCCTTCTGTTATTGATTATTAGAAAAAAATTTAAAATTTTGCGAAAATAAGGTAAAACTTTTTTCGAAAACTGGGTACTTATAATTTAACGGGAATAAAAGTATATTTACTAAAGGGCAAGTATACTTGAAAAATACACATCATTACAAACATGTGTAATATTTTATACTTGAAAGCGTTTGTAGGCCATTTCAAATATACTTGTGCAGCCCTTTAATCTTCACCCATGAATTGTGATGATTTATGTCATAGATTTATGGTTTAGCTTATTTCTATTAAAAGCGTCTTTAAATTAATTAAAATGATACTCGTTTTTTTACCAGCTCTAGTTTTTCAGATTTTGGAAACTATTCGCATTTAGGGTGGCGGTGTAATAACTCTAGAACCAGCTGTCTAATTAAACTTATAAAATCACATAAGGATCGGCAATAAATTAAGCTTTAAATTATGTTATTATTAGTTTTTTTACCAGTCTTGTAGTTTCTGATATATTTACAAAGTTTTGCCATAAAAAATTTATTTTTAAAAACTTCCCAAAAATTTAATACAAACAAAATGGAAAAACATACAGAAGGTGAACAGCGTAAGTTTTTATGAGGATGAGATGAAGGTTAAATTTTGCTTTTAATGTTGATACCTGCATACATTTAATACAATCAGCCATATTTTATCAAAATCCATTTATAAGTTTCAAATTTATTATTTTTGTGGTACCATCTAAAACCCTGTGATATGAAATTTTTTATATTTTCAAATAACAAAAAAAATCGTTGTCAAGAAAATTTTATAACATAAGTCAAATATAACGAAAATGCCTCACTTTATTTGCAGGTATCACAATTAAAAACAAAATTGAAAATTTTACTTTTTTTTAGATTTTTAATGAAATTTTAATAATAAATCTTTTTAATTTATTTAAAAAATATATTAACAAAATATAAATCTTTATTTGTGCTTAATTCCAGAAAATTGTGTTTGTTTTAAAATTTTTTCTTTTACTCATGATATTCTCATGAGTTATGAAGATCCAGCTTCTTTAAAATTCTCTGTAATGTTATTCCAGGTATACCCAATTGGCCGGAACGGCGACGAGTTGAGACAGATGGATCATGTGCAACACTCTGCTGCACAGCTTCCACGTTGTCTTCAGTACGAATATTTCGATGAACACCTCTTCCTGGATGGTCGGCAACTGAACCCAGTTCCTCAAAACGGCGAACTAAACTTGTAACCATGTAAGATGTGGGCGTTGATTTTACGTTAAAAAAAAACGGCGATAATTTCGCTGCGTCAGAACAATTGA
Source organism: Thelaira solivaga (assembly GCA_947397855.1). Lineage (NCBI taxonomy): Eukaryota > Metazoa > Arthropoda > Insecta > Diptera > Tachinidae > Thelaira > Thelaira solivaga. The sequence continues at coordinate 53,295,700 of OX377613.1, read as the reverse complement.
TCGTTGAGAAGAATAATAAAAATCGATAATTTTAATGCGTTGTTGTGGACTGTACGTATTCATTTTAAATATCCAAGAGTTCAGTTATAATCTGCAAAAAGAAAAAAATAATTATGTTAAAAAATAAAAAAGTTATTTGTGTTTCACATCAGCTGGTCTTATTTGGGCCTCCCCTAGTCTTTACGAGTTTCTGAATATTTTATTAGAGATCTAGTTCTCGAGTTATTACAAATTATGTGTCGTAACATCCTCTTTTTCATATATAACGGTATATCTCGAGAATTACAACTTCGGTTGTGAAAATTAAATTCGTGTTCAATTAAAGATTAAAACAATTTTTGTTGTGAGAATTAAATTTGTGTTCAATAAAAAATTCAGTTGTGGTAATAAAATATTTTAGTTGTAGCAACCAGAATTTGAAACTGCAGGAAAAAGCGTTGATCTTTTAAAAATAATTCGAGTTGTTAAACCAAAAGTCTAGTGTCACTATTAAAATATTTGACTTTTTTATTGGAAAAAAAATTTAGTTCTCACAACCAAAGCTGTTTTCTCAGTATACACGTAGGATTAAAAAAGATCTTATACAGTTAGAATCAGGGTATGGAGTTTATTAGAAATCAGTGTTAGTTTTGGCGGCACTAAAATCATAAAATCTGAAACATTTATGATTTCTGCTGTTAAGAAAAAATACTTCTAATCAAAGGTTTTCTACCAGAAATGTGTGATGGAAACTAACACATACTCATTTCTTTCACTAATAATTTTCCAATTTTTTTTTTTTTTTTATATAAAAATACCAATAAAAACAGTGACGTTCATTTTGCTTAGTTGAAATTCTGACGTGACAAAAGTACGTTTTCTTTAAATTTATAAAATCTAAAAGAAGTTAATTAAAAAGTCTTTCAGAATTAAAAATATTGTTCAAGCAATTATAGTCTTAAGTACATTAATTAAACAATTGTTTAGTGATTTAAAATGAAATTGAAATTTTGAAGATACTGAACACTGCAGCAGAAACCTTTAAATATGGACGAAAAGTTTGGAAAACAAAGCAGGAAGCAACATCGATAGTATTAAAAAATTTAATGTTTATGTTTAAAAAAAAAATAATATTATGATAAAGTTGATATGTAATAATTTATAAAAATATAAGAAAAATATTGTTCTTTTTTAATGGAGAACCTGCCAGCGTTGAATCAAATCTACATCAAGTATAACAATCAACTGATTAGTCACATATACGAGTACATCATTGATTTGTATAATTTTTATAGTTATATTTTGATAACTGATAGAGGGAGATACAAAATAATAAATTTTTATATATTTTCTTCCCTTAAGAACCTGATAGAAACTGTTTATTACACTGTGATGATCAAATGAGCTATCATATGTGCAGTCACTGTTCTTGTAGAAAAAAAAAAATCACCGGAATCTGTGAAAGGTACAATCATTTCGATTGGAATGTGTGACAGGCAAACTGCTATTAAAAACTTAATGAATAATTTTAAAAAATCAACGAACCATTACAAACTCTGTCGAAATAAATTTTCCGCTTTGTTTAATTAAGCAGCAGCATTTTTTTTTTATTAATAATTTTTCATTTAGTTACTTGTTACAGGTGCGAGAAAAGTGGAAATAAATAATTATTTAAAATAAAGTGACATCATTTCATTAAAAACAAAAAAAAAAAAATTATTAAAACGTAATTATTACAGAGATATTTTGTATCAAAATTAAAAACAAAAACACTGACCATAAATAGATATTTTTCTATAAATTTATATTAAAATAATTTTAAAATAAAAAAGCTTTACTATTCATATACCGACTTACACACATTTTTTTGACACTAAAATACACAAGTTTCATATAAAAAAAAAATTTTTTTAAGGCAGACTAGTTCCTGCAAAGAGAAACTTTGTTAAAAAAATATCTTGCAAAACAAAAAACTACAAGATTAAAAAATTTTCTGTAGCAGCAGCAACTACTCTGCAGAATGTAATTTAACTTGTTTTTTTTTCTTTTATTTTCTGTAAGTAAAAACTGTTCTTTAGAAAGTCATTTCTTTGAGTTGTGGTAAGTTGATTTCTGTTTAGAATTTTGGGTTTTAGTTGTTTGTCAAAAAGCTCTCTTGCATGTCGAACAGTGCATATTCAATTTTTCGCGACTGGGTACCGATAACAGAGGATCGTGTGAATACGTTGTTATCTCTATGTCATCTTGTGCGAAAACCATTTCCAAAATATTTTTTACGCGCAGCCAATCGAGACGGTCAATGCCACAACCCAACCGTGGTATGGCCAATTTTTTAACACCATGTTGATGCTAAACAAAAAAAAAAAAAACCAAATAAATAATTGAAAAATAATTTTTGTTTTAAGCAATTTCAAATGGTTTCAGGTGTTTGTACCAACCATATGTTTTCTGGTAGCGGTGAGAGCATAAAATAATGCGATATAAGTGCACCTTTCATGATTACGTTCTTTGGTCACTAGATTGTAGACGTAACGTTTACGTTCTTTCAACACTGCCACATTTCCGGTGTGCTTGTACTGTTTCAAGGTTTCATGTGATGGACCATATTTGCAGTGAAACTGCATGCCTATGCTATTGCACATGGCAAAGTCAGCACTTATTGAATGTATCAGGGAACAGTTTTCTGGGGCTGTTGTATTATGACCTCGTTGTTCTATAATACGGCATTTGGGATCTACTATCTGTAAAAAATTTACGCAAATTTATGCATTGATATACATCATGAAGGGTAGGATAGGAAGGCTGCAGGTTAGACTGTAAAAAATGATTTACCTTTGGTGGGTGATAATTACAAATCATAATTTCTGTATTGTACTCCTTGGCGAATACCTGCAAAATGATTTCTCTAACACGAGACCATTGCAATTCATCGCTGCCACAGCAAATGCGAGGCATTGCAACTTTGTGGACACTGTAGCTACTCTGAAACATTTTAAGAGATAAAAAAAAATTATTTTCTTTTAAACCTTTTCCAAAATTTGTTTTTTCCCCTTCACTTTTTGTTGAAAGGGTAATTTAAAGATAAAAAAAAAATTGCTTTCTAGTTTAAATACAGTTGAACCTCGATTATTTATAATACCCGGGACTGGAAGTTTATTATATTTTCATTTCGTTAAAAAATAAAAGATTGGCGACTGAGTGAAAGAACATGGAAAACTTTTAATTGAAATACTTGTTAATCTTTACATTCGAACTACAAGTGTAATTCGAAATGTGAGCACATTCTTTTTAAGAGAGTTTTTAGCCCTTAAAAGCATTTTTACAATCAATTTAAATAAAATTTAAATTCAATCAAATTAATTATAAGTTCAATAAAATATTCCTTAATTAATTGATAAAATATGGTATTAAATAATCAGTCCAGACATAAATATTCTCCGGGAAAATTTAATCTTTATGGGTGCTTAATTGTAATTTTTGTTGATGAGCAAAATGTATTATTTTGTATGATATTCTCATGGAAAATTTTAAAAAAATTGTTAACTTTTTAATTAAAAACAATTTAATATCTTGTATTCCATAGGAATTTTTTCCTAGGAAAAATTTTGTTTAAAAAAGAATTCCCTCAGTTAGAAATTTTTTCAAGTCAAAAAATAGAGAAATTTTATTCATATCGTGAATTATATGTGGAAAATTTTCCCCCTGAAGATTTGTATTTCCCTCGAAGTGAAAAATTCTATCAGGAATCTCCTATGAAATTTTTGTAAGCTATCAGCTCACATTGATTGTTTTAAACAAGACGAACAAGCTGATTGTGAAAAAAATTAAATTCAAAACAAAGGAATTCAATAAAATTGTTATTATGGGAGCAAGAAAATAGGCGCCGACGTTTGCACATCTCATCTAAAAATTAGGAGTTACTGACACCTTGTAAATAACAAATTTAATAAATAAAGTTGCTTTGAATCAATTTTTGTTTTAGATTTAAACAATATTATAGAGTTACTTATTTACTGAATTTGATTAATAACTCTCTGACGTCTCCTAAAAAATCATTTGGTATTGCAACGATAGTCAAGCTTGGGACTTTTTGCGGAGTTAGGATATCAAAAGGATTATTAAGTTGTTATAGCACAGTTAACTGATTTCACAAATATTAACCCCCAAATTCATAAAAAATATTATGTGCTTATTAAGGGCTTATTTGACAGACTGCTATGCAGTATTTGTCAAATAACCCCTTATTAAGCACATAATATTTTTTATGAATTTGGGGGTAAATGTTTTAGAAGAAAGTCTTTAGCACCAGTGGATAAATTATCCATCCCAAGACTTTCTAAACTCAATTATGAATAAAAACTGGAATTTTTTTCTATATATCTTTTCTCTTATCATTAATAAAACTTTTTAATGTTTTTAACAGAAAAAATTCGCTAATTTAAGTAATTTTTCCCAAAAACTAAAATTTTTTATTAAAAAAAAATACTTGGGAAATATTCATTGTTCGACTGATCGTAAATTTGGAATACCTGCTGTTATTCGATGTATTGATGGCATCCACATCAATATTATAGCTCCATAGGAAAATAATTCCCTGGCAAAAATTAAGTGAAAAATATTAGGGAAAAGTGGCAAAAAATTATTTACGATAAGGGCAATTTTATTTCATAACTGGACTGATTATTTGGATAAAAATAATGTTCGATGAAAATAAGTACAAAAAAGAAGCATGTTGTACAACATATCTATTAACTTTCCAACCAAGTTATACAACTTGACAAAAAAATTTAGATTTTTGAGCTCTTGAAAAACAATGTTTAAAGAAAACACTTGATTTAGCTATAAGCCTTTTGTATATTTAAAAAAATTTTCCTTAAATTGCTTTAAAATTTTTAAATTAATCTATAGAAATAAAATTAATTTTCTGTTTGTTTTTTTGTTCGCTATGCAAATTTTTGTTTTACAACAGATTTTTCTGAAAGTTGAAAGTCTCTATACTCCAAGCAAGGTTACCAAATACTTTTTGGCCAGCCACGCCCATTTTTACGTTCACTCGCCACTGCTCAAAAAGATGTATGGCTGTACTTAATTTAAGACTGAAATTATGGTTTGAAATATTTTATTTAAAACTGTAGTTGGCGCCTCTGATAATAAAGCTACCAAAACATAAGCCACTTTATAAAGTTGTGAGTGGCTGTATTTATTTGGATGAGTTTTTTTTTACAATTAAACGGATTTGTCTACAAATTGGTTCAAGCGCTCACCGACTCACCCTATAAAAGACCGGGCCGGGCGAGACCGGGCATAAATATTTATTAATAATATAAAATAATTAAAACAATTTATTGTCAAAGCGTATTAATATTCTAGACAACAATTGAAGTCAATTTTTTTTCTAAATCTGTCAAACAAAATTAAAATTCAAATTAAATTCAATTGTGTTGGTTAATTAAATCAATAAAACCGATAATTACGTTGGAGTGCGTATATCTCATATTTTATTAATGTTTTTATTATTAATTAACATAATTACAATGGCACCTTCTCATCATCATCATTATTATTCCCACTGCTGGCTTAAAAGCTGGCCTTTTTTTATTAAACATGCTGGGCATTCAAAATATTTATTTTTCAAAATTTTGTTTAAAATTTTGAAAAATCAAATGGCAAATAAATTCTATTTGTGTTGGTTTAGCGGCATTTTACCAAACACTTACAATAAAAAATAAATATTTTAATTTAGGTAAACAATACTCGGCTAAAATAAATAAATTCTTAATTCAATGAAGAAACACTTCATATAAATTAACATATTTTAGGTAAATGGTTCAAATCGCCTAGCAAACATATTTATAGTTTTCAATTTGTTATTTTTTTTATGCTTTAACTTACCATGTGATGTTTCAAACATATTAAAGCCGCTTCAACATTCTCATAAGAGCTTTTGTCGTACATGCTATCTTTGGTAACCAGAGAGTAAATGAAACGATCATTGTCTTCCAGTGCCGTTACATTTCCACTGCAAATATATTTGCGCCCTACCTCATTAAGCAGACCAAATACGACGCCAAACTTCCAAGCTAATTTACCCTTCTCTGCATAAAAATTAGCATTACAACTGTAGGCCAACGAATACGTTTGCGATACGTGAAATAGGTCTGCTTTCACTTCGGTCAATCTAAAAGCCGTCATTATTTTTGCATTTCACACGGTAAGCACGTATTGAATAAAAAAAAAAACACAAGCCAAAATAGCAGAATAGCAAACAACACGACACAAAAAGCAATCCAAAACGAAATAAATTAAATGACTTTGTGTTTTTGATTTATTTATTATTTTATTTTTTGTTTGTTTTGTTTTGGTTTTGGCTTTTAAAAGTTTACTTAATTAATTTTGCTGTGATAAGAACCAGAGTTATAAATACAAACTTTTGGTTTGGTGTCTGTTTTCTGTAAAGACAACATGTGGGAAATTAAAAAAAAAATCATGTTAATAATTTCTCAACATATAATTGGAATTTGGTGCATTTGGCTTAGCCTGGAAACTTAAAACTTTATTATTTTGTCTTATTATGTTGCTCAAAAAGTATGTCAGCACTCAGAGTCGGGTGATCTTATAAACATCAAGGCCTTGCTGTACGGCCATAATTTATTATTTAAATGATTAATGTGCTGTTTCCATATTACAAGTGCTCTACTCGCATAGAAAATTTTTATTTAAAAAAAACACGCATTATTCTGAGTACTTTTAATAAAATATCTCAAAGCCGAGTTGATTGCTTTTGCTTTGAAAACTACACATGCCAATGAAATTTATTTTTAGAAATAAAATAGTTTTCTGTGGTCTGTGTAAAAGGCTTAGGCTCGTTATTACAACTTTCGATGGTTAATGTAAGGATTTTGTGGGGCAAAAACTTTTTAACCAAATTTGGAGGTATAGTTAAGGACACATTAACCGATATTTGACTTAAAAATATTTTTAATTTAATGTTCAATCAGAAGCTTGATATTTCACTTATAAAATCTTAACTTTAACTATCTTTAGCATTTACTATGATCCCCTAAAAAGAGATTAGTTAATAAGCACAGGAAAAAATACTCTTAATAGACTTGACCTGGGTGCCCTGTAAATTACTGGGTAGATCTCTAACCTATCAATCTGGGGGTCGCAGCTTGTACTTCTGCCTAGAGCCTAGAAGCAAATCCTCAAAGTAACTAGTGGTCATTAAAAAATTTAATCTCAGAATTGATTTTTAATATCAAATAATATATAATAACCTTGACCCCAGAGGCCAAATTGTAACATTCAATGTCGAAAGAAAGTAATAAATATTTTTTCACTGTAAGTTGCTTAATATCAAATGCATCGATTTGTCTTCAGAACTTTTATTACTTGACTTGATTTTATACACTTTAATTTGAAGAGAATGAATGCTAAAGTGAGGGGACTCTTTTTAGAAAAATTAAAAATATTTGAGCTGAAACCATTCATAGTCCAACCTAAGGAGCGACAAACGTAGAGTTTTTATCGCCCAGCATTTATGTTAAACAGAGCGCTGGCGGTGCGTATTCTCTAGAATAGTGTCCCCATATATTAGTAGGTGGGGGTCGCAGGATCGATTCCTGTCTAGGCCCTGGGTGTTTTCTGCAGACAAGTCAAGAAGCTTCACGGATTTGTGTTTTTTAAAAAAATCATCTTGTTTAATAAAACCCACTAAAGACAAACAAAAATGGAGTTAAAAACTCTATATGAAAAGATGTGTCAACAATAACAAAATATAAATAAAAATGAAACAATTGTTTTGCAGCCAACTTCACTACAAAACGCTCTGTGAAAATTGCATTTTTCAACAGCTCAGCGCTGCTGTTGTCATACAGATAAAAAACACTTGCAGCACCAATTTAGGTATGACTGTAATACATACAAATATCCCATCTTCTATTTAAATAATATATTTTGCGTCGCAATTAAAGTGTTTAGTTTAAGTTTCCTACAAGTACTTGTTGATAGAAGACAAGTTGCAGTACCAACCAAGCCAATTTATTAAATTCATTGAACGTTGTATATCAATTGAGTAGAAAATAAAAATAAAAAAAAAAATAAATAAACAACAACAAAGATTTTACTGGAATATGGTACCCATTTTTTGTCAAGTTTTTCCTACTTTATGGTAACTAAATATTGTACAGTCAGTCACACAAATGAACTTAATAAAGTTAATTATAAAACAAACATTTCATGCACACTGGGGCAGATGCAATTGGAGAGTGTGGAAGATAAAAAAATAATGAACTTTTGTTTTGATCTTTTTAATTAATTTGTGCAAAAAACACTTTTAATTAATTGTTTTTGTTTTTTTTTTTTATAAGAACGTTTATTAGAGCTTAAGTATCAACCTACAACAATTATTAAAACACATTTTGTTATTATTATTGTTATTCATTCATTTTTACTATTTTGGTTCGATATTACTCGTACAATTCAAAATAGACTTCAACATGCAACCAGATTTAATCAGCTGAATATTTAAAACAAAGAATATGAATTACACAGACTTGGTGGAAACCGCATCACACAATTAATTCGTGTAAAAAAAATTTGCTATTTTGAGATTGAGTTGACAAACACAATTTAATAAAGCAAATTGAATTAATTTTAATTTAAAACATTCAAGGGTAAGCAAAGTCAATTGTAATCATCTGATAAACTCGTTTAAAATTTAGTAAGACAACTTCCAACAGAGTGCGATTACATGACAGTAGATGTGATTTATGAAAGGCCTTTCTTGGGGCGAACAACGTAAAAACGTTTAATTAAAATTCGATTCAGTCCATTTACAAGATGCGCAACAGAACCTAACGTTTGCTCTGAGAAATAAAGTTATAACAAAAGAAATTTGCCAAAAATTTTTTAGAGAAACTAAATTTTAAGCTAATCATTTTTGTTTGGCTTAATTTGAAAATCAAAGTAATTTTCTCTGTGTGCTCATGAATAAAATAAATATGCCAGAGAGCATGCTGTGGGCGCTTGCAGGTTATCTAGGTAGTGGGATATTAGCCTTTTAAAACTAATTAATGAAACAAAGAATACAAATATGCCTTGGATTTGACAACAAATTTTTTTGTTAATATTTTTCCCCTGGATTATTATGTCGGAGTTTTCTATAAAGAGTGAGTTCTCCCAGCATTAGGTGCCTTCATGAAGTACTTTAAGCACTTTAACTCTTCATGTAAAAACAAACATTAAACGGAAAAATAGCAAATACCTACTACGTTGTTGAAATAAATTAAAAAGCTAAAATTCTATTTAAAAAAATGTGTATGCTTTCTAAAGTGTTTTTTATACACTGCACAAAAAGTGAAAAGGGTATAACTATATAAGTTCGTCATTATGTGTATGTAATTTCTATACCGTACATGGGACGCCTTATAAACCAAATATATTCTGGATGCTTATAAGAATCGAAGTCGTTTAAGCAATCTCTGCATGTCTGACCATCTGCCTGTTGAAATCAACTTTCTGAAGTCCTTAGAAGACCTATAAAAAAATTTCGCATGTCCATTTATTGCAAGTTCCTGTCTTCAATTTGCTATTGAAATTCTGCCCACTGGGTATATAAATAGCTCTGAAATTCAACTACCTCTACTTTTAACCATTTTTGTAAGTGTATTTTTTTGCGTATTTTGTGTGAACTCCAAAGCGGAAATTGTACGCCATATTATTAGAATTAAGAGTATAATGTCTGTGCACAAACTCAAAGCAATCGGTCCACAATTGGCCGAGAAAAATCAAAAAGCACAATCGAAATTTTAAATTTCCATTAATTTTTTTCCTCTGTTTTTTTTTTTTTTTTATGGAAATTTTGAAAATGTGCCCATGCGTAGTGTTTGTGCATATAAATACAAAAATTAGGCAGTCGTTGTTACACAAACATACATACATACGTCTGTATTCTGTATCTATTAAAGGGCTGCACAAGCATACTTGAAATGGCTTACAAGCACTTTTTAATATAAAATATTACGCATGCTTGTGCAGCCCTTTAGTGTCTTTGTCAAGTGCCAGTGATGGCACTACAGTGTTATAAAACTACAAATACAGAAATTTTATTGAAAGATAATTTGATGTTTGCTGTTTGCTTGATAATTAATATATAATTAAATGTGTTCGGTTTAAAAAATGTTTAAAAGCATTTAAAAAAATTAATTTTATTAATTTTGCATTCTTATAACTTCAATTTTTTTTTTTTGGTTAAAAATTGAGTACCTACAAATAATTTATTGTTTTAAAAAATTAAGATCCCACAACAGATTTTTTTCATAAACTTAAATAAATTATTTAGGGTTAACAAAAAAGAAAATTATTTTGATCAATATTTGCCATTCCTCTTTTTTATTCTTATATAATTTTTTATTCGATCTTTGTTTTATTGAAACATCTATAAAAAAATTTTTTTTTACTAAATTATTCGATTTTATAAATTTATTATTATTTAATATTAATCAAGCTTAAGATCTTAAAAAATTGGTTTTATTTAAATTTTCCGATATTTCTACTTTCTTTTGAAGGTCTTTTTCAGGGAAATTTATTTTTATAAAAATAAATTTATTATTTAAATTTTAAAATTTATTTTTAAATTAATATTTCGATAAATAAATTTTTAAAATAAACTAAGAGTTTCAATTATATAATTTTTTTTTTTTGGTATTGAAGAAGAATGGGGAAAACGAAAAAATCATAATGAATGGCTCACATAGTGAAAAGTATATAAGACTCGGCACAGCCGAATTTAACTTGTCATATAAAATATAAAAGTCTGCCAAGAGAAAAAAATAAAATAAATGAATAAAATTTAAGCCTGGCTTATGCACTTACATTTAAAAAAATTTTTTTTTATTATTAAATATCAAATGATTGAGTATGGTCAAGTTTTTAAATACTTACTCATACACTTGTTTTATTTATCAAGAGAACAAGTTGTTTTAGATTGAAAGCTAGTAGCACACACACATTAAATCTTTAAAATGTCACCTTTCAGAATAGAATACACACTGGCTGCACTTAAATATCATCTTAGTCAATCTAACTTAATTGACCGTTTGGCTAAAACAAGTTCCGCACAAAATGACCAAAACCAATTTAAATTTGCTAGATATTAACTGATATTTAAGCACACGTTTTATTAAACAAAAAAAAAAAAAAAAAAAAACAAAAAAAAAAAACAAACCATGAAATTCTAAGTTCATAAAAAAATTTTTAAAATTTTGTGTAAAATTTATGTAATTTGTACGAGTGTGTGGGTGGTTAATTATCAACAAATGCGGAAAATTCTAACAAAACTATACAAACGCCCACCACAAAAAAAAAAAAAAAACCAGAATATTTATTTATTATTAAATATTTAACACGAATATTATTAGAAAATGTTTTTCAACTCATGCCGATTTAAAAATTTTGTTTTAGAAACATGATTTGTGTCAAGCAATTACACAAACAACAAAAACTAAGTTGGATTATTTAAGAGCAATAAATAAAAATGTTAAAAATAATAAAAAAAAATTTGCATTTTTGCAATTTCAAGTTTTTAAGCCGCTTTTCCAACCAAGCACAGTGGCCTTAAATGAGTAATAAATTAGGAAAAAATAATTGTTTAATAATGTTTAATTTTTTTATGTAAAAGTTTGTTTTTTTACCCTTCACTGTAAGTACTAAGGGTATGTATAAGAATATGGGACACCCTATAAAGTATATAAATTCTGGATCCTTATAAATAGCATCTGACTGCTCAAGTCGTTAAAATCAACTTTCTAAAGTCCCTAGACAACGTACAGAAAAGCTTAGCATATCAATCTGTCAGTTGTTTTGTCTTTCAGTTCTGATCGGGTTATAAGTGACGGATTTATGAGTCAAAAACCGCTACTACCTCTACTGCTGTGACAACATCATAATCATACATTCATTTGCTCTACAGCATTTTAAATTATTCTATTTAGTGCGCTTAAGGTTGCAGTTGCCATTTATATTTATCTGTGTTTTAATATCAAAAACATATTATTGCAATGCAACTTAGAAGAAAAGTAAACAGAATATTGAATGACTGAATGAATAATAAATATTTAGACATGATGACGCTGAAAATTTATTCAATTTAATGGCATCACGCTCAGCTGATATCAATCAAAGCAAGAAACTCATATTAAAAAGGAAAAAATTACAAATTTATACAATTTAATCTTGAAAAAACAAAGTAAATAAACAGAATTTGTTTATTGTTTTCTTATTTGTTTATAAATTAGCTAGATGCGGGTACGGCTATTAGAAAAGTTAGCAACAGCTGTTTCATTATTTCATTATTATTATTTTAGCGTCTTAAGAGAGAGCCTAATAACTGAGCACCATTTCTCTACAAGAGCGTTTAATTCTCTGCATTATGTACTTCCTAAATTGTTGTAAACTCAGCAGCGTTTAAAAACCTTGTTTATTTTAAAGGGTAAAATTTTTGCGGTATGATTTTGTGGTGCGGAAGTATTTTTTTTTTTTTTTAATTTTCTTTGTAACGCGACAATAAGAATCTTTTGTTGAGCCAAACAACCAGAGTCTAAGCAGAAATAGAAGTCCCCATATTGTGAGCTTAGTAGACTATTTTCTAGTCTAAAGCGCCTATTAGGCGATAATGAGTGTCATGTCAGCACGGTATGATGAGAGAAAGTGAAAATATCAAAAAATTTTAAAAGCCATCATGCGCGGCATGTCGAGCAGCAATTTTTCAACATTACATGAGCACGATGGCGTTTCATCATACCGAGCTGACATGTACTGCATGATCGTCTAATAGCCGCTTAAGGGGCTATACTTAGTTGTGCTTTTTAAGCTGTAAATATTTCTCGAAATAGAAAAGGAAAACTCATGGGATGAAGGTTAAACTAGGTTGCACAGGGCTCCCCAACAAAAAAAAACAGAAGAGTTCTCACTTGGCTGCTCTGTTGTGGTCCCTTTGTAATACTTGAATAAGAGGAAAGTGAAGAAGGACAGCAATAGACATAGAACTGTGAATAGAAGTAGAAAAATAGTAAAAAAAAAAATTTGTCCGTAACCTAAACCAATTGCTACTTCTAATGAAGCCATAAAGCATGCCGACTTCTATAGTTGAGAGTACAGTGAGAGCCTGCAGTAAAGCTTGCCCCGAAATAAAGCTTGCGCTGATCTTTTAGGGCAGAGAAAGTGTTCTACAGTTTCCTCCTCTTCCTCATTTTCACAATTTCTTCAGCAGTAATTTGATGACAAACCTATTTACCTAGTATGGTTGCTAAAACTGCAGTGGCCTGTTACTACTGCCACCATATTTCTTCATTGGGCTGTCTGCAGTCCCAGTAAATTCCTGCTGCTATTGTTATCCAGATCATTCTCGCTATATTGCACGTTCGTTCGTCTCTTTATCTGGATTGTGCTGTACACAAAAACATACTTTAGACCTGCTGTTTTGCAGACTGAGACAGGTATGCTGCAGGGCAGGGCAATATTCTGCTCTGGCAGCCTCGATGGCAAGCAGAAAAATTATTAAATAAAAAACTTATTTCTGATATTATTGTGTTTTCTCTGTAAACAAATGTCGAACTGTCGAATCAAAATAATACATTTCAAAAAGTTACTCTTTTGGTGGAGTAAGTTTGCCCTGCATTCAAGTTCATAAATAAATTAGACTGTGCCCGAATGGAAACGATCTCAAAAATCTGAATTTTTTTTTGTGTGAATGATTTCTAATTTTGAAAAATCTGTTTGAAGTATCGATTGCTATGATTTGGCCTATGTTTTCTTTTGCAACTGTGAGGTGAACCAATAATTATCTTGTCTTTAACCGAAAATAACAACAACAATTACAAATAAAAGTTTTAAATAAATATTTGAGATTTTTATTTAAAATAAATCCCTAAAAAAATCACCCTGTGGAATGAAATGGCAGTGGCATTCAATGTTTGTGCATTCTATTAGCAAACAATTACCAACAAAAAAAAAAAAAACTTTTCTGAAGGTCTTTATTTTGTTGCTGTAAACTTCTTGCTTCACTTGCCTCTTTTAGGAAATAAAAACAAAATTACAAAACTGCATTTAAAAAAGTTTTCAGTTTATTATCAAACAAAAAAATGTGTTTAAAGTTTCATCAATGCTGACTCAAAGTATTGGAATTTCTGTGAGTTTCAGTATCTGGATTGCAATGACACAATGCCAATGACCAAAATCTACTAAAAATTTACCAACAAACGAGATTCCTTACAACGGCCATAATGTGTTCTGACAAGTTGATTTTTTCCTATTTTATTTTTTATTTAAATCACGATTTTTCTGTATACGGAATGCTTTTGAATTGCGTTTTACGTATTTTTTTTTAAATATTTTAAAACACGAAATTTATATTTTCCGATTTTGGTAGTTTTTAATAGTTTAACCCACTTTTAAGTATTTTGTTTTTAATGTTTTCTTCATTAATATGTATGAATTTTAGTTTTTGTTTGTTTATTTTCGAATTGAATTTTTGCAAAACAAAAATCTTTCAAAAAGCCGCACACATCTATCTGTTCGTTTCAATATACTCTGTGTGACTAACTTTAAGTTACTAGAAGTCAGCCACTTTAGAATCTCAAAGTTTATGCTCAACCAAGTCAAAAAAAAGTGAGAGATTAAAAACAATTCAATTTAAGCTTTTAACAATTTTTGATGCACTTTGTTTTTACTCTCTTGAAATCAATTTTTATTCAAGTTTTATAAGTTTAAATCAAAGAAAACTTGTGAGTTGTGTGTTGAGTTGTTGAAGGCTGTGGAATGCGTTGCTTATTGAAATCTCAAAACTAGCTAGCTGGTGTAGAAACCATTTGTTAGTATGATAAAGCTTTATAAAAAGTATTTTTTGTTTTTCAAGGTTGACTGTAAACTTAACTTAAAGCTAGCCCGGATCATAGAATTCAGTTTTCAAGCTAGTGGTTCATAAATTAGCTATTATAAAATTAAAAAATTAAAAATTATTTATTTACAGCCGCTGAGCGAAATTAAAACAGAAGTCTAATCCCCGCACTTGAAAGCGAGTAGACTATCATATCATACGATATCTATCGAATCGTAATTTTGTTTAAATTGTACTAGATTTATACAAAAATATTAGTCAAATGCAGGTAAATAAAAAAGAACTGTAGCATGAATTTAGGCAGCAATTTTACAAAAATAATTTTTGACAATTGCTTCTTCTGACATCTTTTTCTTCAAATTCAAAAGATGAAAATTTTTTAAAATTACAATAACTGATTGTTTTAACTTAAAACTTTATAAAACTTAAAATTTTTTTAAACAACCTCAAGATCTCAATGAAAAAATAGTTTTTATTTTAATTTTGAAATATTTCGACTCTCCTTTGAAGGTCTTCTTCAGGGAAATTTATTTTAAAATTTTATTAAAAAAAAAAAATTAATAATTTTTAAAAATTAAATTTCCCTGAAGAAAGTCGAAATATTGGAAAATTAAAATAAAAACAATTTTTTCATTGAGATCTTAAGCTTGATTAATATTAACTAATAATAAATCTATAAGATCGAATAATTTACTAAAATCTTTTTTCAAATTTTTGTTGACGGTGCTCGTTACAAAAGTAATTTCTTTTGGTTACGATAGCTAGTTTGCTATCGAATGATATACTCGATCAAAAACTCGTATGCTACCATCTCAAATTAAGATATATTTGCCTTGTTATGCAAGGGAAGAAAATGGAGTCTACAGGATTACTGAAAAGTCTAAATGAACATGTCAAAGTGAAATAATTCTGAGCACAGTAGACCAAAGGTTATAGACTCAATTAAAACATAAATTAAATTGGTTTTCTACAGGGTGTTCTGTGAAGAGACGGATGTTTATATCACCTACGAAATGAACTATGAAAATATCAATACAAAGTAATGAGACAGAAGTATTATATTTCACGACAAAATAGTAGTAGAGTTCAAAATAGATGGACTTAATATTTGTATGTGTGTAAAACCACACAACAACAAAAAAAGTCTTCAGAAAAAAAATAGTTTTAATTTTTAAATCAGTTTTTTATAATTAAATAATGAGACCAGAAACTAAAAAAATTTATAAGGAAAATTGCCTAATTTTTTCTCTTCCAAATTTGCAAAAGAAAATTTTGTGTGGTTTTCAACACAAGTATGAGTGTTCGTTTCGTCACTTTCTTAAGGAAGATTTAATAAATTCTTAAAAATTTATTCTAAAAAATTTTATTTTTTTCTAGACGATTATTGGAAATTATTAAAACAGCTCGCACAATCACATTTAATTATTTTTGTAATAAAATATAGATTTGATATGAATTAAAAAAAATTCAAAAAATTTACAAAATTTATTTTTAATTACATGCTTTCGGTTTAAACTTTGCATACAAAATTATTGTTTATTTTTAATATTTTCAAAAAATAAACTTGAAAGATTAAATTCAGCCACTATTTTTGGAAGCTACTGTTTTGTTATTAAAAGAACACAAGACTTATGCAAGGGAACGAAAAAAAAAAAGAAAAACATGGTGTTAAATTAAGTACCGGAAATGTTCAAAAAACAATAGAAAGTTGATTCTAGCATAAAGTCACAAGAAAACATAACAAAAACAAGAGCAACGACAACAATAATGGTAATTTAAATAATATGAAGTGGTATCTAATGACTACCACCACCATCATCATCACTGCCATCGCCACCAACACTACCACCGACTACTGCCGTCAACACCAACATCTACTCACAATTGACAGGCTCAAGTCAATGTCGTCCATAGCTTTTTCAAGCACTTCAACAATAAAATTTGAATTTTAACACCAGTTCATTGCGTCTCCACACTCTAATACACCCTCAACGTGCAGCCAAAAAAACAACAAACAAAAAAAGTAAGAGTTCGCTGCAGGCATTGTAAACGGAAGTGTCACTAAAATTAAATTTGCATAAATTTAATGTTACCCACTCTCAATCTATCTCTCTGTGTGCTCAAACGGAGTTGTATTCAAATAAAAACATATTTTTGTGACTCCTTGCTGGGTTGAGGTTAAATAAAATCTTTATAAAGGAAATTAGCAAGCATTAGAGAGAAGGAGTGGTGGTGGAGGAAAATTATATAAACAATACAAATCTTAAGTAAAGTTTAATGAAAATTATAAAATTTTCGAAATAAGATTATGCAAATTTCATGTGAAATTATTAAGAGTGCAACGTATTATTGCTACGGCTATGGAACGTATAATTTAAACTCTACAAAATTTAATAACATTTTGTTATTTTTACAAGTTTAAAACTCAACTTATTTACTTACAAATTTTGAAGCAGGTAAATTCAAATAAAATACACTTGCGAAATCTTAAAATAACGTTCGACTTTCTAAAACTCCTTAATAAAATTATAAATAATTTAAGGGTTTAAATAGCGAATACTAAATTTTCAAGTCTTTTATTCTCAGTGTTCTAGAACGTTCACATGCTCCTCAGTCTTTACTAAAAGGCTGCACAAGCATACTTGAAATGGCTTACAAGTACTTTTCAGGTAGCAGCCCTTTAGTCAAAACAAAAAAAATATTTCTTTTTACTTGTGGAGACAGAGTGCTGTTAGCAATAGTATGAAAGTGTGCATTTTCTTAAATTACGATAATTTCCAATCAAAATTTCCTAATTCTACCTCTTTTTATTTCTATTTATGTTGTTAACTTGTAGAGAATTTCAGGTCTTTCTTGAAGTCTAATTCACATGTACGTTTTCGGCTTCATTTTCTTCGAACCACATGCCTAAGGACATGCTTGCACTATGCACTGTGACCCTTCATTATTAATTAATACACCAAAAGTGAGTTTCCTTTAGGAACAAAAGTTTTTATGAAAAATTAACTTTCATATAAAATTTTGTTTCAATGCAGGTAAAAATCTGGCTGAAATGCTTGAGTTTGATCATCTAGACATAACGGGTGGCCTAAATGAGACCTAGTGAGCGTATTGCAGTCGTTGTTGGGGGTCTTGCGGTAGAAGCTGTTGCACAATTTGAACTTTGTATGGATACCTCTTAAGATCCAGCTTTAAAATTCTCTGTAATGTTATTCTAGGTATACCCAATTGGCCGGAACGATGACGAGTTGTGACACATGGATCATTTTGCAACACTCTGCTGAACAGCTTCAACGTTGTCTTCAGTACGAATATTTCGATGAACACCTATTCCTGAACGGTCGGCAACTGAACCCAATTCCTCAAAACGGCGAACTAAACTTGTAATCATGGAAGATGTGGGCGCTGATTTTACGTTAAAAAAACGGCGATAATTTCGCTGCGTCAGAACAATTGATCGTAGAGAAGAATAATAAAAATCGGTAATTTTAATGCGTTGTTGTGGATTGTACGTATTCAGTTTTAAATTTCCAAGAGTTCAGTTATAATCTGCAAAAAGAAAGAATTAATTATGTTAAAAAATAAAAAAGTTATTTGTGTTTCACATCAGCTGGTCTTATTTGGGCCACCCTGTATAAAACAGTAACATTACAGACTGACTGAATTATCATCAGTGCCCAGCTAAAACTACGTACTAGAAATTCGATAAGCAGATTTCCGTTCACAATGGGTAGCAGGAATAAGATAAGGATTTTTGGAAATTTAAATTTTAAGGAGGTAAAAACGGGTAAAATCAGACTTTTTATAGCTCTAAAGGCAAAATTCAAACTAAAAAATATTCTATTAAAAATATAAGCAGATGGGTACTTGGTACTTTTTGGATGATTCGTACATTTGCGGGATCAAAAGGGTACGTTTTTTTAGCCCCATATATCTTGCAAAATAACAATCACAACAACAAAAAGTAAATTTAATTCTTCTCTTCTTAAAAGAGTCTTTAATGTTTATTAGCACTTTTCTAAAATTTCGAGCAAATAAGGGGTAAAATACGTACCCCTTTTTACTACTATTTCTAAATATGTACTAATTTTATTAAATTATTCGATCTTATAAATTTATTATTATTTAATATTAATCAAGCTTAAGATCTTAAAAAATTTTTTTAATTTAAATTTTCCGATATTTCGACTTTCTTTTGAAGGTCTTCTTCAGGGAAATTAATTTTTAAAATTTTTTTAAATTTCCCTGAAGCAGACCTTCAAAAGAAAGTCGAAATATCGGAAAATTTAAATAAACACAATTTTCTAAATATGTATTTTTATATAAACATTTTATTATTAATAGAAATAAATTAAAAAAAAATTTTTTCAAGGAAGAAAAAAAGTACCAAATGATTGTTGCTTTATATTTAAACAATTTTAGTGATATTTTTTATGTTATGTGCAAACATAGAATTGTGGCAGTAGAATTAAAGGGTACTAAACGAAATACGAAAGCGACATAATGGCACTTTTTATTTATTTTAATGGTACTTTTTGCTTTTTTAATATTAACAATCCTATAACTACGAGACTGGGCTTAAACGATCCTGAGTAAAGTGAAAAATTATTAAAAGTACTTAATTTTTATTAATTTTTTTTTAAACTAGAATTACGAGACTTGGCTTAAACGGTCTGTAGCAAGGCATAAGACAAAATGGTACTTTTTATTGATTTTAGTGGTACTTTTTGAATTTTTTTATATTAACAAATCTAGAACCATGAGATTTAAGTCAACCGCTCTGGAGCAAAGTAAGAAATAATAAAGAAGCAAAATAGTAATTTTTATGGTTTTGAATGGTACTTTTTAATTTTTTAATATTAATGAACCTAAAACTATTAAATCGAGCTTAAACGGTGCTGAGTAAATAGAAAAATTAAGAATGTTGGAAAATGGTACTTTTTATATTCTTTATCATTAAATGAGATTAAATGGTCTACAATGAAATAAGAAGTAGCGAGTTAAATGGAAAAAGTTAAAGAACTTAATGAATTTATTACCAATTAAAGAAAACTTTATTGAATTTATTGCTTTTGGTTATTTGTTTGGTTCTTATTGTTTGGTGTTTCGGAATAAATATGCTGGTCGTTTGCCAAACAGACCTTGACAAAGCATTTGTCAGCTGTCAAATCAGCTGTCGAATACAAAACTGATGCCAAATTAATTTTATATGTTATTCCTTTCAGAAATCCCTCACTTGAAAAAGAGTTAAATAAATGTTTTCTCAAAAAGCATTTTCTAGAGGGTAAAGATTTTTCCATTCGATTAAATATGAAAAATTGACAATTGAGAAATATTTGAAGTGGAAAAATTTACTGAAGCCTTTTTTTTTAATACAGAATCACTAACATGAACACATGAATACGTTTTTGCATGTGTGATTTACTTATTTCAAAAGAAAAAGGCCACTCCATAATTGTATGCCATTTCTAATTTAAATCAGCAGCCTGGAGAGAAAATTTAAGAAAATTTTCTGGCATTAGTTATGGATGGAAGTGAATTTAAATCAGATGCACACACAATAAATAAATAAATTTTCATTTCAAAATCATTATTAACTGTTGTTGCTGGTGCATGAACTAAAATTATTTGAGAGAAATTCAGTAAAAGTTTCTATTTAGAGCCGTACAACTTGTTATTTGATGTCTTTAATAAGTTTTTCATAGTAAATTCGTGTTTCTTTTCTATTCACTTCTTAAATTCTAGTTCATTTAGTCCTTCCTTTATGGCACAAGTTAAATAAATAAAAAATCAATATCGAAAATTGCATTCCATACACGTCGTCAACAAGCAAATTGTAAGAAAAAGTTCTTTTTATATCCCTTCGAAGGCACAAAAAAAAAATTAAACTGGAAAACTGGCTAAAATAGACAATTCTTTATGAGGAAATATCTGCTACTATTAAAACTCATAAGGAAGAAATGCAAAAAAGAAAACGCCAAAAACAAGAGAAAAACAAATACAAGACAACTGAGAACTACATACACACTTTCAAGCATACATTGTATGTGTAATCATGGCAGTAAGTAATTCATTCTAAAATTCTTATCACGTGCGTACTCCACTACTCTTTCTGCTGCAACATATTTTTCTTTTTTGTTTAAGAAAACTGCTCGTTCCATTTTATATCCTTTAAATATGAAAGAGAACATTCATTCATGCAGCAAGCCATCCTCTTGCCTATTCATTTCATTCGTTTATCCTGTCTGTGCTTCAATTTAATACCGAAAATATTTCATAAACAAATAAGCATGTGAAAAGAAATTCTATATTAAAAATATAACTCATGGTTTCTTTCATTTATACAAATATAATACATTTGAAGGCCCACAACTTCAGTTCAATTTAAAATGTTTTCACACTAAAGGATCTTCTGCAGCCGAATATTAATTTGTTGCTCAAATAAATATAAACAACAGTTTCTAATTAGGCTAATGTCAGCAAAATGGTTAAATGAATATACATAAATATTAATTAATTTATGAATTAAATTTAAGTGAAAACATTTTGGTAATCACAATGCACACACTCAGTTAAGGAAATGCATGGCTGGCACTAATGAATATCAATTTGCTTATTCATTTATATTTTCAAATTTATTTTCTTATTAATTTTCACATTAATTTTCACATTTGGTTACTTAAAAAGATTTTTTTATTTATTTTTTAATTACATTTTGCATTCGCAAAATATTAACAAAAAATTTCGTATTTACTTCTGTGAAACTTTAGCTTCATTTAAAATAAAATTAATAATAAACTAAAATTCACAATAGAAAACCATATGCAGAGATGGCAACTTCATAGTTTGGCCGAAACAAGCTTTAAGATTTTCATTGGATTTTGTCAGCTGACATAATGAAAAGTACAAACGTTTAGAAAATTTTCTAAAAATGATGACAGTCATAGGATTTTAAAATTCCTATCCGTATTTTATGTTATATTTACTAATACTCGTATTTAACTCGCTACTTTGTCAGCTACAATGTCGCTCTTATAATTTCCTATTTCATTGTAAACCATTTAAGGCCTCTTCAGCTAAATGCGAACGTAAGCTTGAAAACAAAAACAAATTTTCGTGTGTTTTTTCTGTTTTCAATACAATTATTACCTGAAAGAAGCTTTCATTCGTATTTAGCTGAACAGGCATTTAAACTCAGGTCTAGGCTTTTCAATACTTATAAAATCAAAAGGTATCATTAAAATAAATAAATAAATATTTTTTAAGCTTTTAGGTCTTTTTGTATTTTATTAATTATTATTAAATTAATTTCCAACATTTCGACACGCCTTAAAAAATATTTATTTATTTATTTGCACATAAAAAAAAAGTCAAATAATCAAGATTTATTTCATTAAAATATATATAAAAAGTACCATTTTTTTGTCTTTTTCTTTACTTAGACCCGTTTAAGCTCGGTCTGATAAATCTGGATTCGTTAATATTAAAAACTCAAAAAGTAAAATTAAAATTAATAAAAAGTATGTACGATTTTCTCTAGTTAACAAAGAAAATTTTGAAAATTCTGGAAATGGTTAGTAGCCTTTTTCTTTAAAATAAAGTTGTAAAATTAAAAAGAAAAAGAAGCCAAAACTTTTCGAAATTTTTTTTGAACCTTCATATTGATTGATATCAGAAAATGATATGACTTTTTTAATTTGAACCCAAAATACTTATGATTGGCTCAACAAGGGAGCATTAAAAATTATATATATTTTGTGGTTGCTTTTAAAACATTTC
Source organism: Thelaira solivaga (assembly GCA_947397855.1). Classification (NCBI taxonomy): domain Eukaryota; kingdom Metazoa; phylum Arthropoda; class Insecta; order Diptera; family Tachinidae; genus Thelaira; species Thelaira solivaga. The sequence goes on along the minus strand of OX377613.1, from coordinate 53,273,046 downwards.
ATTAAAATTAATAAAATTTTTATTACAGAGTTTTAGTGCTCTCTTGACAGCAAGTAAATGCATACTTTTTTTTATTAAATCAAATAAAAATTAAACTTTTAATTATTTACTTGTTGGACAAGATGGTTTTCATTTAACTTTTTTTATTTGTGTGAGCAGAATGTACTTTTTATTTACTTTCGAAAATGTAATGTAATGAGCTTTAAATAAAAATTAAGCAGTAAATTATATTTTTATAGATTGTAAACATTTATTTTGTACTTCTTTTTTTCAGTTGACTGGCACAATGTATTTTAATGGATACAAAATGTTTACGAATGAATCTAAAGCCACAATGAAATCTGTTAACGTTAGACGAGTAGTAAAACTCAATCTGGTGATTTCTCATAACTGATAAGGTGTGTACAATTTTATTTAATTTTTTTTTTCTTTTTCTATTTTGTTATGATTGTTTGTGTGTATTTATTTATATTTAATTTTTTTTTTTAACAAAACTCTCATATTGTACTCGTGTATGACAGTTCAGTGTTCATTTTCCTTAGTAATTTTATGTTCAAAGTTTTTCGATTTTATTTTGTTTTTTTATTATTATTATTCGAGTGTTTGTTTTAACACACTTTTTAATCAAAATTAAGTAAACGTTCATGTTGTGCTACATACTCTCATTTCATGTGAACAAAGTGAAGTGTATTAAAACGAAAACTTAAACTGAATGCTGATAACAGATCAGGATTTCAGTGTTTTGTACAAAAATGGCCTTAACCACATAAATAATATTAGTCTCAAATCAAATTTGATTTTTACTTTAAATAAAATTGATTTATTTTTTTTTTTATGAAAAATGTTTCTTTTTTATTATTTAATTATTTTAAGTAGTAATTCAAAATGGCTTAGAAAACACAGAGAATAAATTAAATTGCTTTTAATTTCCATGGAATTTTAGAGAATATTTCGAGTATGTATAGCGATCGATGCTAATAAGCAAATAAGAAAAATAAATTTATAAAATTATTAAACAATTCCCTCCTTAAAAGACTTTAAAGTCAACGTTAACGAAATTTTTCATATAATTTTTTTATAAATTTTACTTTAAAGCCTACGTCAGCTTTTTTTTGGAAAAGGCGTTATTATTTCATATTAATCAAGCTTAAGATCTCAAAAATATGTTTTTATTTAAATTTTCCAATATTTCGATTTTCTTTTGAAAGTCTTCTTCACTGAAATTTATTTTTATAATTTTTTGAGATCTTAAGCTTGATTAATATTAATTAAATAATAATAAATTTATAAGATTAAATAATTTACTAAAATTATTATTATTAAACAATATTTTTTGACTCTCTTAATAAATTTTTGTTAAATCATAAATACAGGATGAGCCAAAAGTCACGCCTGCTTGTAAAAATTTAATAATTATTTTTCATTTATTTTTTTTTAGTATAATATTAACTTTTTATGTGATATCAATTTTAATTATGCAAAAATAATATCAGGCTTTTAAACAGGCATTTTGTATAACTGCACCTAAAGCTTGAAGCTTTTTTAACTTTATCTAACATTTTGATTCGTTGTTTGAAGGCTAAATTTAGCCTGATGTAAGTTAGCATCAACCTTGCCAAGAGCTAGAAACAAAGTAAGCTAAATTGGTCTAAAAAAAGACTAGAAAAAGCTAAATTACTCCGAAAAAAATTATAATTATATCCTGAAGAAGCTACACAAATTGGAGCGAAATATCGATATAAAAATAAATTTTTGGAATAAAATAGTCATATTATTTAAAAGAAAAAGTTCAAATAAAACTAATTTAGAAAAAGTTAAAAAGCTACAGCTTAAATTTCAAAATTTTCTTAATATTTTATTACAAGTACTCGTATAATTATGATTTTTTTATAAAAAAAAAACCAAGAAGAGAACAAAATATATCAAAAAGTAAAGAAAATAAGGTCGTTTTCCACATGGCTTTAAATCTTATAAGCGAATTCAAATAATTTTTTTTTATTTCAACTTGCTTTATCGTACTAAAAAGAGAGCAACCTCAGAATTACTGAACGTTAGTATTGGACAACTAAATACTTAATCAATAAGTTTTCTGCAACAATATTAAGCTATTGCAAAAAATCTGTCTTGAAAAATAAAGCTACGGTATGAAGTGCATACAAGTACATGCAAAGAATAAAAGGTAAATGCCACATAAATTTCTTCACTTCTTAAATTCCTTTCTTTCGACCAATTTATCAATTTACATATCAAAGTTTTATCGAAATTATAATTTTAGTTAATTTTTTTTTTAATATTTTTGTCCCCCAAAGCAAATGTAAAATTTTTTTTATACAAACATTGTGAGAAGAAATATAATAATTTAATTAAATTCAAGTTTGAAGTGTACAGAAGAAGCTCATTTTTGTCCAGGAATTTTCTTCAGTCTTAGTTTGTTTAAATATAATTTCTTTTCATTTTTCCAAAAAAGGCTATTTTGAAAAACAAAAAAGGCTATTCAAAAAGCTAGAGGCCAAATCATATATTTCGAGACTAAATGAGAGGAAAAAAAGGCTAAAATGGCAACACCATGGTGTAACATATTGTAACGATTAAAATAATAATAAACATAATAGTATTTTTACAGGCATGCTTGACTTTTAGTTCATCCCGTATTTAAATATAATTTTATCCAAAACACTTAATGTAGACTTTAAACGTTATTGACATTTTCCTTACCAAAAAAAATTTTTTTTGGATTAAATAATTATTATTTGAATAAAAAATGTAAAACCAAAAATAGTAAGTTGGTTTTTCAAGTTATATTTTTTTATTTAAAAAAAAAATTTTTTTAAACGAAAATATTTTTAATTGAAAAATAATTTTTTTGGGAACAATATTCGAAATAATTGCCATATGGTCAGCCCAACAACATTATTAAGCAGTAAAGTACCAAATGTGATACCTTTGCGTCAGATTCTGGTCCTCTGCTTAAGAATGTGATTTTATTATTATAAAAAAAAGTTAAAAGTTTTTTCCAGTTTGTTTGGAATGCTGCCGCGTCTGGAATGTGCACTACACTCATCAAAGTAAAATGCGGCGAGTACAGATGCCTTATGTAAATCATGATTACACTGACATTTGACTTTTAAAACAAAAAATTAAATAAATTTAAACGGGGTGTTTATTTGATGGAACGTGACACTGCGGCAACAATAATGATTTTCTTTAAAAAAAAAATTGGAAAATGAAAACTTAAATGATTTATAGGCGCTGTTGCTGAAAACATAAAACACATGTGCCAACCAAAACAGTTTTTACTGCAAAATATTTTCAATTAATAAAACGAAAAGAAAATTGCAAGATTTATTACTGAAATTGAAATAATTTCTCATGATTATTAATGAAATTTTATTGTACTCGTATGCGACAGATTTATTTGGCCAAAACTTTAATTTGTTTAGGCAACGTGAAAAGTTTAATAGCGATTAAAAGCCAACAATTTGTCTGCTTATTTGAAAGGAAGTTCATCAGTATTGATTTGTTCAAGTTGATTTCCTTCCGTCCGTTTTTGTTTTTTGTTTTTTGCATGAACATTTTTATTCAAAACTGCTAACAGTTGAAGACATCAACAACATTATGACAACGAAATAAACGCAAAACAAGAGAGTGTTGATTTAGGCCCTTAAGGCACACATGTGTCTGACCAACAACCAACCAATAACGAACAGTAGTGACCAAATGTAAATAAACGCCAACATTTAATTGGGGTTGGAGGTTTTTGAATGAAATTAAGTAAATAATTTCAGTTAGTTACTGGTAGAAATTGCTTAGTTAAACGGCCTATATGAGCTGTATAGCCCATTCAGTAAATCTAATTGTTTATCTTTCCATCATTCATCTGTTTGTTTGGACTTTGCCACTCAAGTGAGAAAATGTTTTATTCATTAAGGCTAATCAAAGTTATCTTAAAAAAAAGAAAAAACTTAAGAAAACAACAGTTGTTTAATTTAACTTACGAATGTGCTTGATTAAATTGCAAGAATAATAGAAATACAAGACTAAGACATCCCGTGCATAAAATTTAAATTTTCTGGTTATGTAACACAAGTCACGTCGCGCGATGTATTTCTGTTGGAGAGAGAGAGAAATGTATTATTTATTTCGTTAAACAGTGGAAATCAAGCCCATGGCGTAATCTTGTAGTTCTATTATTTTTGATTAAATTGTAAATATTTTTAAAGGGCGCGTCTGGTGATTTGCTTTTCAATTAGAGCGATACAATTCTCTATGTTTTTTATGGCAAATTAAATGTAGCTGAAAGTCTAATTTTGACTTTAAATTTATTTTTGGCAAAAATCAAATAAGATTCAAGTAAAAGGCAAAAAAAGGCACTATTGTGATTTAAAAAAAAAAAATTAATTTTACATATTTGCCACATCAAGTTATTGCATTTCAGGATTAATTAATTAATTAATCAGAGAAAAAAATATTCAGTCTTAAATCCACATGTGTAGTAGCCAATTTAAACCGATTCGTTATCACTTTTTAAGTACCAATTGATGGTTTTATTGACATGCTACACCATAAAGATAAGAAAAAACGATTGATCATTTCTGTCAGCATAATGATCGATTTGTATAAAAAAAAGTGGTTACATAAATGTCTATGTATTTCATGGACAGCTTAGTAGACCTCTTGGAATTTTAATTATTGCTGAATATGCTTGCAAAATATCTTATGTTATTATTGGTTATCACTACAGAAATTTAGTTCTCACAACCAAAGTTGTTTTCTCAGTGTAAGATGTCACAAAAGGTAAAATGGGACCTAAATTAAACTTGTAACTGAAATTGTGCTTTTTCTTGTATTCATACTCGTCTTTTAGATTTTTATCTTTCTTTTGCGTACACAATTTTTAATGAAATACTTCACATGATTGCGAATGATCTTTTAATCTCTGCCAAAGCAAACATTAAATTTGTATAAATTTACTCTTAAAATAAGCAGAAGCACACAATGATGCTTAATTAATATTTACTTACTGCAGACAAACACTATAATGTAACGTTTAATTGGTAACCAGAAACAACATGTTACGTAATAAATATTACAACAAATATTGTCTCAAACAATATTAAAATCAACCATAAGGAAAAAATGCTTTATTAGCTTTTACTCATACACATGCTCTACTCCCGGGTTCTAAAGTAAATGAAGAAAGGAAAAAATTAAATCCCCCCATCCTGGCTGTTTTAGTTGTAAAACATTTGTGTATCATTTGTGTTGGCCTATATTTGCTACTCAAAGTCATTTACGGAAAGAAATGTTTGTTTAGAAATTTGTACTGCCTGAATGACTGAAACTCTTGCTCCAAATATTAATTTATGGCCTTTTAAATGAACATAAACTAAAAGAATTTTTTTTTCGTTTGGAAAATGTTGAAAAAAAGGACAAAATAATTTAATTTTGTGGTTGTATTAGCATGAGAATTTTCAACTGAAACACAAACTCAAACCCAAAACATCCTTCTCAGGCAGACATAAATTTTCCAAAAACAATAGTTCACACTTGTGACCACAAAAGGCCACACATATGATTTTTACTGTGCAGTTGCCTGTGTGTTTGTTTCCTTTTTTTTTTGTTTGGAGTGAGTTTTTGAGCAAATTACTGTTGTGCGGTAAATTTATGGCCACTAATTAGGAAATGATGAATAAACATGTGTTTGTTTCTTTAATGGTGTGGGTGAGAATAAAGTGATTGCAGGAAATGGAAGGATGAAAATAATGCAAACATGCAGGTGACAAATTTTAACCAAAATTTTTACTAAATTTCTTATGGCTCAAAATAGTTTTTGATAAAAGTTTTCTTAAATTCACTATTTGCAAAATTGTTTTTCTCTTATTAAAGCGAGAGCAAAAGTATAAATTTTTGAAGCGTTATTTAGTTAAAAAAAGTTATTTAAAAAATCTAATTTAGCAACAAATTAAAAAGACACAACGTTCTTAAGGAATTATTAGAATTTGAACCAAAAATAACTTCGTGCGGTCAAACGCACTTCATGCGTCTGCCTTTAGAGTGGAACGTTATAATGAACGCTGTTAGTTGCTTCCTAAAATTGTGCTGGTTAATTTTATTTATTTTTTGTCTTTTTTATTTTCTTGTTTATTTTTTGAGATTTTCAAATTGTTTTGTAATCGAATAAATAAAAACAAACAATTTTTTTCTCAGCCATAATTTAAAGGAAAAGTTTTTTTGTGTGTTTTTGGTTCAGCATTTTTAAATTGTTGAGAATATGAAAGGGAAACGTGCAAACCGGCAAAAAAATGTTGCAACAAAAATACCAGAAATTCCAATAAAAATCGCGACCAAAACAGAATAAGACCACTTACATACATGCATGTGAACATGAGCGAGTGGAAGTGTGCAGTCGGCTGGTTGTTCGATCGTTCGCCGCCGCCAATCTTATAAACAAGTGACATTGCACAATGGGAAATTGCTATAAAAATTAATAAATTCTAGTAATTTTGTATTGTTTTGTAAATCAAGTGGCTGAAAGTTTTATTGTATTTTATTTTTCGCTTTTATCAAGTGCAGATCCAAGACCAAGCACAATTTTTTAGAAATTAGTGCAGGTTACTTTAGAGCATGTAATTTATTTTGTTGATAAATTTTTCATCAGTGTATAATTTTGCAAATCGTGAAATTCACATTTCACGATTTCGCAATACTCTGAATATATTCTCAAGGCGAAGAAACCCGTACTGGATGACAAAAAATTTTTTTTTTTTTAAATTTCAGTTAAAAGTTCAGTTAAGTGTGTTTCATTAGTTGTTATTATTATTAATTTAAAATTACTGTAGCCATCCCACTGTGCATTGTGACGTTAAATAAATAATATTCTTGTAGGGAAAGAAAATCAATTGAACTAAAGGAGGAACCCCTGTTAAACAAACGATCTTACTCTTGATGTCGATAATTTGCCGAGTAGCTGCTGGAGTAGCTTCAGACGACGATGAGTTTAAGATGAGAATGACGAATACCTTAGCAATGACAAAAAGTGTGGGTTACAAAAAAAAATCTGAAATAAAACAACAAAAAAAAAAACAAAAGCCAATAAAAGCAGGAAAACTTTTCTTCGTTTTGGTAATTTCCAGCAATGATCGATACAATAAGCAACGCTTTAAAACACAACAAAAGCAGCAGTATTTCGCAAAAAAAAAACACAAAAAAAAGAACTCAAAAAAACTCTTCAATTCCAATATAAGAGACATTTTAAATTGATTTTGTGATATTTTTTTGTTTTGCTTTTGTTGTGTGTACACTTGCATGTCTTTCAATGTATGTCATTTGTGTTGTTCTTGATGATCGGTATTGTTGTTGTTGTTACTTTGTGATAAAACAGTGTGATGATGTGATTTTTATTTTCCTTTTATTCGATCTCCAATTTGAAAAATCCATGTTTTTTGCACTCTTTTCTGTTACTTTTTTTCCACTCAGTATTTTCAATAAACAACACGATGATCGATTGTTTGTTTTGATCAGTAAAACCAAGTTTAAGAGATGAAAAAAATGCTTATTATTGTGCTTGGTATCAACGTTGATGATGATCTTTGATGGATGCGCACATCAAATATCGTAACATCATTTCATTACCAACGGCAGCAGCAGCAGCAGTTGTATTTTGGTTCAGAAAAAAAAAAAAAACATAAGTTGTCAGAAAATTACAGTAGCAGACACTGCACATGCTGCTTTAACGAATTACATCAAAAAACTCTAAATTGTTCTAGATCGGGATGAACAAACTGGGGGGCTACTCTATATTGCGATGCTAAAGCAAAATTTTTTGCGTTTGCTTTTTGGTTGACATGCGCTTACGCATTACAGAGCAGGGTACTACCAGACAAATGCAAAAAGTATCTGACCAAATAGATTAAAGATTCGATTTCGTACCGTTTTTCTTCTCAGAGTAACCCCCCGAATAGAGTGTCAGCGGAAGCCTGAAAAACACTAAAAACATTTTATGTTAATGATTTGTTTTCAAAGAAAAGAGTTCTAAATTTTAAAAACTCTTAAAAGCCCTTCATTTTGAACAGACAGCATCGTCATACAAAACCTTAAACAAGGATTTATAAATCTATTTGTTTCTTTATTTATTAAATTTTAGAAATTAATTTTAAGACTAAATTTCTTAAAGAGCATGGTCAAAGTCACACCATTGTCTCCAAGGGTCTAGGCAGTCATCGAGTCTGAGAGCCCTAGAGCATCTTTGTTGATAAATATGTGAAAGCTTATTACACCAAAAGTGCTTGGCTCCACTCAGCAAACGAATTAATTTTTATATTGCCACTAGCAGACCAACTTTTTGTGTTCAAATTTGTGTGCTCGATTTGACTTAAGCGTGTCAGAACTGAGGTGAAAATTTTTTGCTCTACTAGTTTTGGCTTCGAAAGCTGCCAAAATTTGTTTACTTCGTTCTCAAAATACAGAGAGAAGTGTAAGTGCAAATATGTTCGGTTTTACTTGGCATAACCTCCTTTTTATTTGACAGATACAAAAGTGTTGTTTCTGTAATTCACTGTTTGTTGCAGGGAATGCTTTATCGTGTGCCATTCAGCCAAGGAAATACACACAGAAAACAACTTCGGTTGTGATACTCGAATTCGTTGCCAATCGAATTTAGGCGGTTGCATGAACTATCACAGAATTCGAGTACACCAACTGAAACAATTCGGCAGTCACAACTAATATAAAACAAAATGGTATTGCCACTAAAATTAAATAATTTTAAAAATTTTTATTTTTCACTGTTTATTAAATTCACAAACAAATTTGTGACAAAAAAAAAATTTAAAAATAAGTAAAGGGTGTTTTTTGTAGACGTATAGAACTTTAAGTTGGCATTACTGTTCAAGATGGCGACCGATTTGACAGATTTCAAGTGATTTATTGGCAATTCATCATGAATAGACTCATGCCTGAACAACGCTTGCAAATAGTGCAATTTTATTTCGAAAATAATGGTTCTGTGCGGAATACGTATTTTACGAATTTTGTTTAGCGATGAAGCGCACTTCTGGTTGAATGGCTACGTCAACAAACAAAACTGCCGCATTTGGAGTGAAGCTAATCCTCAAGTGTATGTCGAAACACCGTTACATCCAGAAAAACTGACTGTTTGGTGCGCTTTATGGGCTGGGGGAATCATTGGTCCGTACTTCTTCAAAAACGATGATGGCCAGAACGTTACAGTCAATGGTGACCGGTATAGAGCCATGATTACTAACTTTTTCATTCCTGAATTGAACAACCATGATGTCCAGGAGCTGTGGTTCCAACAAGACGTTGCAATATGTCACACAGCTCGTGCCACAATCGATTTATTGAAAGACACGTTTGGTGACCGCCTAATTTCACGTTTCAGACCTTTGAATTGGCCTCCAAGATCTTGTGATTTAACACCGCTAGACTACTTTCTGTGGGGCTATGTAAAGTCATTGGTCTATGCGGATAAGCCACAAACGCTTGACCATTTAATGTTATTGCCGATATATGGCCACAAATGTTGAAAAAAGTCATCGAAAATTGGACGTAAAGATTGGACTACATCCGAGCCAGCCGTGGCGGTCACATGCCAGAAATCATATTTAAAATGTAATGCCACAAGATTATCTTTCGGATAAATAAAATTCATGTCAATCGAATAATCCATCGTTGTTTTATTGCAATTTAAAGTTCTATACGTCTTTAAAAAACACCCTATACAGGAAAATAAAAACAAAAGAAATTATAATACATTGCAAATGAAACAAAAATATAAAATTTAATAATTAAGAACATTAATTAACCATATCCATGCACGTCCATTCATTAATTGCAGTAGTCCAGGAAACACAATTGTTTCTATATAAAACGATATCAAAACTCATTATAATACTTTATTTTAAAGTCTGCTTATTAAAACAAAAAACTTACTAGGATTATATCTTGAGAAAATGGTCCATTGGTTTTCTTATATTTCCTTCACTTTGTATGACCGTTTCTAATTTTCTTTAAAATTTTTTTAAAAAAAATTATTTGTTAATAAATTTTTTTACTTTTTATAATCTTTTTTTGTATTTTTTGAGAAATGTCAAAGAAATTAGACGAAAAATTTATTAAGGCAACGTACTATCGTTTGTTAATACTGAATTTTCATTCGAATTAGATATTACAATCAATATTTTACTGTTATAATAGTATTTCATTCCTCCACTTGTATTTCAAGTAGTTGTCTCCAACGAATCTGTGTATTTGTTTTAGTCGGTTGAAGCAAACAATATTAAAATTGTGAGAATCGCCTTTTCATCATGAACATAATTTAATGGCTACACGAAATGATTACCTGCCAATTGGTTAAAAATACAATTATTATGATAAAATTTTAGTTTAAACAAATGATATTTGGAAATTGTAATCGATTTCCAACCAATCTTTTTGTGTGTGTGTACTATTCAGTTTGGTTTTTGTCACTTACTTCCTACTAGTCATCTGATACTCACAGCTAACGAGAAAGAAAAACCGAGTTCTAAAAAACATTTTCAAAATTTTTTGAAGGAAAAAACTTAATCTTGAATTTTTTTTATTTAAAAATTTCATCTTAAAGGAAACGGAGTAGCCTTAAGCTTTGCTTAACTTTATTAATTGCTGCTGCAATTATCATCATCTACTTTAATCGCAACTCGACCCTTTAAGATCAATTGTGCAGCCCAGTTTCCAGTGCTTAGGTATCTCGTAATTGTTGAAGGATTAATCATGACTAGGTGTAATGGGACCAATGTCATTTTATCACCGCTGGGTAGGATAGTTGATCTGCGTGGTGGGCTTACAGTCTTCAAGTGCAATCGCAAGATTCCATTTTGTGAAAATGAGAAATCCTAGAAAATCCCCTAAGCTTGTCCCCGATATCTCAGGTAGTCTGTATATAAAAAGTACAGCTAGATTTTAATGTCTGGAAGCCAGAAGAGTTGGGCACTCTCAGAGAAGGTGAAAGACTGTCTCCTTACTCTCAGGTGCAGGGCAGCTGCAGCAGTTTTTATTGAAGAGCACTCACGTAAAATATTTTCCAATATTTCTCTTCCGTTCCGATACAAACGACAGCAGTTGTTGCTGCTTTAATTATTTTTAAATAATTTTTTGTTAATTTAAATGCCCCAAGATTCAAATATCGAATCAATAAACTACCCCGTTATAATCTTTTGCTGAATCTTCTTAAAAAATGATACGACGGGCCTTGTGCTTGCCATTTTGTATAAATTTTTTTGGTTTTTATTAATTCTTAATCACAAAAAAAAAAAAATTAAACTTCTGCATAGCTTTTAGTAGCAACATTTAAGCCTCATTAATGCAATAAGAAAAAAAATGATACAAAAAATCAATCATCAATTTGATCAGAAGAACAACTGAAATGCAGAAGAAGTAAAAGAAATAAAACAAAGATTTTTATTATTGAATTCGTTACTCTGTATACACACGTTTTGATCTGAAATCATTCCAGTTCCAACTTTAGCTCCAGCTCATTTAATGAAAAAGAGAAAAAAAAAAACACACACACACACAAAAAATAACTGAAATTTTTTCTGCGTCTGTTTCCACTTGTACTCGTATTTTATTCAACTCCCCCAGGAATCTTTAAATACATGTTACTTTCATTTTACAATCATATTGGTTTTTTGTGACGGTTCGTCATATGTTGGTGCGTCTGCAAAGTTTTTTTTTTTTGTCTCCTTTTTTCGTCCTGCAGCTATTGCTGTCTTTAGTTTTCATTTTTAAGTGTTATTAAGCTTGTACTGTAAATCAGATAGAGGAGGTTGACAAAAAGAAAAACAAGAATTGAAAATGAAAGAAAAAAACAAAGCCAACTGATCTCTGGAAAATTAGTATCAGGAAGTTACATTGAATTATAAATCGATTGAATTATAAGTGGATTTAGTTGCGGCAATGGTTTTACAATTAACAAACCAGCAAATAAATACTTAATAAAAAATTAGTAATAGTATTCGTGTTCGTTAATTAAATGGCTTTAAAGTTAATCAAAATAGATGCGATTTGTTTCTTAGATTTATTTGACCTTTTTCTTTCAAATATTATGACTATTTTATTAAGCTTGAGGTCGTATTTTTAAAAAATTTATTTTTATATCGATATTTCTTTCGAATTTGTATAGCTTCTTCAGCATATAATTATAAATTGAAACGAAATATCGATATAAAAATAAATTTTTTAAAAATAAGACCTTAAGCTTAATAAAATAGTCATATTATTTAGATGGGACTTGTAAAAAATTTTTCATTCTATAAACTTTCACCAAAGACTTAAGTTTTTTTCATTTCCATTGACTTGTTGGGGTTAAGCCCAATCTGGCTCAATTAAGAAGTTATGAAATAATAGAAATCACTTTTACATTCATGTTGTCATTCTTGAGTAAAGAAAGAGATTTTGCTCTTTTTAACTAAACACAGCAAGAACTTTAAACAGAAAGTATAAATGTCTTGGCAGAAAATATTAATAAAATTTGTTGATAAAGCTGAGAGCAGTTGAACAAAAACTAATGACCGATGGTGCAGAAATCTACACACAGAAAACAATTACGGCTGCGAGAACTAAACTTGTTTCCTATTAAAACTTCAGCTGCGATAATCAATTGTTTTAATTGTAGTAAACAGAAGTTCATTAAAAAGCAAAAAATTTTGTTTTCTTAAAATTATTTGGACTTGTAAGACCGATTTTCTATTGTCACGATTAAAAAATTTGAAGTTCACATTTAAATTTTTTGTTTGGAAAAAAATTTAGTTCTCATAATCGAAGTTGTTTTCTCAGTGTAAACTATCAAGTCAAAGTAGGATGGCAAAGGTTTTTATTTGTCGCACAGTGTTATTATCACAGTAGGGAAGGTGTTCGATAAGAAGAAAATTTAAGTATTGAAATTTAAAACAATTTTAATGTTTTTGCTAGCGATTTCTATTAACAGTTCACTTCCAAGTTTGGTATTAAATGGGGCAAAAGTACAAAAAAAAATTGAAAAGAGATTATCAAAAGCTATAATTGCCAATCGACCTTTTAGATCTATTCTGCAGCCAGCTTACAACTACAATACTAGACTCCTTATGAATCTGAGGACAGCGTCCCACTGCTTGCACAGCTCAATCTTACTTTTGCCACCGCTGGATTAATTAGTTGGTCTACGTGGTGGCTTGACGACCTTCAAGTAGAATAGCATAATTCCATTTGGAACCACCTATTCGTCAAGAGAACCAAGTGATATTTAACCTAGACTGACCCTTACCTAATATTATTTCCGATATCTCAGGTAGTCTGTCCATAAATGCGCATCGACAAATTTATGTTTCGAAGCCAGACGAGCTGGGCACTCGCAGAAGAAGTAAAAGACTGTTTCTTTACTCTCAGGTGCACAGCAGCTGGGGTAGTTTTACTCATGTGGCTGTTGATTCTACAATGGCCTTTCAACAGCGCTACTTCGAGTTTATCATTATTTTTGCTGAGGTTCAAAATGAGTCCCCTTGACTCCCGCTTGCCCATTTCGTCTCTTCAGCAGCTCCGTAGACTTCTTTAGATGCTTGTAAGGAGTTCGTTTTGAGTATGAACAAAACACATGGATAATTTAGCCCCCAAATTATTGAATTAACTTTTACAGAGAGGGAAACATTTTCATATTTTTCTTTTCTGAATTTCATTTGGCAATAATTATGCAGCCTAATAACGCAATTTACTAGAATAAAATGAAATTAAAGGTTGTGCTGGATATTCGTGTTTTTTTTTTAATGGAATCTCTTGTTATTGTAGCTATTGTTCGGTAAAAGATTGACAAGAAAATGCAATAATCAGTAAAATGTTGTTAAGCAAAGTTAAACATTGTTACAACACAAATGATTAGACGACAACAATGATGATGATGATGATGATGGGGTTGAAGAGGATGACGAGGATGAGGATAAGTAAAAACAATGTTTATTTCAAATGTTCAAATAATAAGTTTTCACAAACAAAAAAATACTAGACATATTAACAACAACAGCAACTGGCATGTTGCAACAAACATTATTTTTTTTTCGTCAACAAACAGTATGTTACTGCCACTTACTTACACACACATACGACTACGTTCGCATTTTATAAAGTTGATGATCCTTTCTTTTTGCTGTAAGAAAAAAAGAATTATTTTTTTCTAAAAAATCAATGTGTTTATATTGATTGATATGATGATGATGGTGTGGTGTTTTAGATGTTGATGTTACTAGTGCGAGTAGTTGTATTACGTTCGATGATCAGTGATGATGCCACAATGATGTACGTCATCTATCCACAAGGAACTTTTAGATGGCTCGTGTGTCTGGGCGCAGCAATTGTCATCAGTTTCGAGACAACCAACTATCCATCCATCTAAATCAAATCAAGCCAGCAATCTATTGATTTTATGCAGAGTTTTTAAAGAATTTATTTGTTAAGAAAACTCGGCAGGCAAATAATTTACATTTTGGATTCTATAAAAGTTTTAAGCAAAAATTAACTTTACAATTCCTGTTGCTGACCTGACGTTAGGCCAGCAGCTTGCTGGGTGCTTTTTCTTAACTAAAATAATCCGAATAATTTAAAGAACTTTGTTTCACTTCAAATAAAAATTTATAGAATGAAAATTTTCAAAACTAATTAGATCGTATTCGCCCAAGTTTCTATATTTTTCGCGAGTTGAACAGTCTTATAGCAAATTCGGTTGGCTGTAGAATTTTCCTATATTAAAAAACAGGTATAACTTGTTTTGTAATGCATGACATTTATTCCATTCCTTTTCATTCATGGGCTGTCACCCATTAAATTGTAATAAAGATTTTTCAAAAAAATAATTGAATTGAAATACCCATCCTGCTCGTTGATGCAGATGCGGTAATTTAGCAAAAAGTCATTCATTACTGGCCTTAAAGTTGATGCTGTAATTAAAGCTTTTGATGCTCAAATTGATTGTTTTAGTTCTTGCACATTTAACGGTTGTGATTTGTATGCTTCTTTCTTACAATAACCCCTCAGGAAAAAGTGCGCTGGAGTAAGGTCAGGCGACCTCGGAGGCCAATTCAAAGTTGAGTTTCTAGAAATGAGCCTGTAAGGAAATTTTATATGTAATTCGGTGATAACTGTTTAAGCTATGTGTGCAGTTGCATCATCTTCTTGAAACTACAAAGGGTTGAGAGATATTCTCTTCCGGCTTAGTTTCGGCTAGAAAAATTCTTTTATCATGATAAAGTAACGATCTCCAGTAAACGTAACACTATGACGCGAATTGGATGCAATTCCCTCTCATGTAGTATTTCTGTGTTACAACCACCTCCAGATGCGACAATTTTGAGTGTTTCCTGTGTCGTTCTGACCGAAATGATCTTCATCAGACATGAAAAGACAATTCAGCAAGTTATTGTCTTCTTCCACCTTTTCAAGCATTTACTGGCAAAGTTTTAAGCGAAGCGGTAAGGCTGCTACCTTAAGTTTATTAGCCAATTCAATTTCGTAAGGGAATAAATTGAAATCCGTATTCATTATTGTCTTTAAAGTCTGCTTGTTGACATTCCTTTGAGCAGATAATCTTTTTGTTGCTTTATATCGCAGCAATAGTTGGCTATGTTGAAACGTAAAAGTTTCGATTATAAGGCCTTCTAGCGACTTGTCTTATGCTCTGCAAAATTATTCATTAGAAGAAATCACCACCAAAACTACAAACTCCAATGCGCGATACCGGACTATTCAGGGGGGTTACTCTCTATTGCGATGCGAAAGAAAACGCATCGCAACTCAATGTAAAAATCATACAGATGCGAATGGTTTTTCTTTCCCATCGCAATAGAGAGTAACCCCCCAGATTTTTTACCATTTTTATTATATCTATGGAGCGATCTACCAAAACAAACAAAAATTCCTGTTTACTTAGACAGTAAAGAACTTATCAAGTTTTCTTTTCGTAGCGGCTTTCATCAGTCATCCTGTTCATGCATATTTTGCTGACACCCAGCATGACTTTCATTACTGGAATTCTAATTTTTCCACATTTTGCTTTGTACAGATTTCAGGGCAAACTTCAATTAACTGCTTAACACAGCACCTGCGGCACACATTTCCAACGGAAAAGAAATTTTTCAAAATTTGTTTGATCTTATGAATTGTGGAAAATTATTTTGAATTTCAAATATCTGGCCTCAAAGTGAGTGTTTGCTCAATGCTTTTGCTGGATATTTAACTTTTGACTATTTATGGTCAATTGTTGTTTAGTATTTGCAACTTTTTTTTTTTTTTTTTTTTGTGTTTGTTGGCAGTTTATTTATTTATTTAATTTTTTTTTTTATTTTGTTTTTGCAAAGATTTTGTGATTTAAGTTTTTGTGAGTTGGTGTGTTATGCGACTAATTGGATATGAAGGACCTTAAATAACCGATCACTGTTCTACATAATTAGCTTTATAAACGAACGGCATGCAGTTATGGTGTAAAACATAACAAAAGATGTCAGTCAGTCAAGCAGTCAGTCAAAAAAAAAAAAAAAAAAAATTAAATAAACAAGAAGGTTTTGCAGCTACAACCAAACCAAAAAGCAGTCATCTAGCTGGACAGTCAGCCAGTTAACAAAAATTCAGTCACTCAGTCATCTAAGTGGTACATGATCCGCTGTTATCTATGGAATCAACAGACAGCAGCTAAATGAACTAAACACACAAACAGAGGAAAGTCTAGAAATGTGTTTAGTAAGAAAAGTTAGGAGAGAAGAATGACGTTGTATCTGTGTCTGGCTTAAAAATATTTTTAGTTTTGTTTTTGGTGCGTGTAAACAAAAAAATGTTGTAAATCATCGGTGCAACAGATTCTTTAATAATTGGCAGAAATAGGCAAAGTACATAAAATTTCTTTGATTGCCTTAAAGTTTAAAAAAGGTAAACATTTTTAATAGTTCTCTACACATTCCCAAACGTTATTAAATCCCTAAAAAGGATATAATATTTATAGATTTTTCACAATTATTTCATGCTATTGAATGATGAACACAAAAAAAAAATTAAAAATATTTCACACCTTTTAGCAAATTTGTCAATTGAGCTGAATTTTGAATTTTTAGTTTTTACAGCAACAACAACAACTATAATAACAACGTTAGCTGCAGCAAGAAAATCAAAACTTCACTTGAACTTGGGAAAATATTATTTAACATGTACAACTCGTATGTTTAACGAGATACGTGATAGACATATTCAACCACCAACACGCCACCACCAACACCAACACTAACCACAACATCCATCCATCCTATACAGCCATCCATCCACCATACTCATCCGTACTCGTACTAACAATTCATTCATTCATGCATTCATTGTTATTGATTTTTCTGCGCCTTTTTTTTTTTTTTTGATTTGTTGATTTTTATTTAATTTTTTCTTTTTTTTTCGCTAAAAACCAAAAACTAAAATCCAAAAACACAATTGTGAATTGAGCAGAAAACCAGTCCAAGTCCAAGAAAACACATTCGTTCCACTGCCACTGTTTTGACAAACTGTAGATGACAACTGTGTTGCTTCATTGCTTGATTTAAAACTTACGTACATAAAACAAAAAAAATAAATTGAAAAAAAAAAATAAAATAAACTGGCGTGTGAAAATATCCATTTCCAAAGATACGTGATATTTTCAATTTCAAATTGATTTGAGTTTATTAATCTTTTTTCTTGTTGTTGTTAATTTCTGCTCATCTTCCATTCCATTTGAATGTAAAATTTGAAAGCTCAATTTAATTATGTTTAGTTAAGCAATCAGCCAACAATTAAGTTCTTAAAAAGCTTTTAGCCAACGTTTTACTTTTTCTAAGGCCAAATCGTCCTATCAATAATATCAAGCAACTTTTATAAAATTTTTAAAAAATTTTCACTCAGAAATATTAAAATGTCGATCGTTTTCATTTAATATCGAGAGTGGCGATTTTGTGAGCCCTGATTTTATTATTTAAGGAAGACTTAACATGATGGTAAGGTCATGTTGAAGAAGTTTCAACTGGGAATTGGGTTCACTAAAAAATTTGAATGGGAAATTAAAGTGATATGATTGATAGGGCTACTTCTGGGCGAAAACCAAACTGAAGAAAAGTGTCTAAGAGATATGTGCAAATATACTTGTGGTGCTCAGTGTATTCAGAGTGGAGGTTTGGAAATCGTTAGGCCGAAGCCACATTGACCCAATATGGCTGTTATATAAAAAAAGTTATAATTGATTTAGTTAAATGAAGAATATTTCCAAATGTGTGGATATGAATTTGACTACAAAAAATTCACCTATTGAAAATAGAAATGGCTTTAGATTAAGCATGACCAGGATATTTGTTTTCAATTAAATAGCAACACAAAATGCAGAACTTCAATTGCTCATAATGTGTTTGTAAAAAACAATATAAAATTAAGGAAATAATAACTTTTATTACGAACATTCGTATCGAAAAAAACAAGCCTAAAGATATTTGATCGAATTCGGTATTCAGTACCTTTCGACAAAAATATTCAAAGATTGCGACGACGTTAATTTTTAACTTATAAAGAATCATCGCAAATAACGATTTCTATCGTAACGAAGATATTTGTTGGAAAGTTACTGAATACCGAATTCGATAAAATATCGTTATACTTCTTTCTTCTATAGGGTTGATCTAGGTCACTTTACATTTACCAAGATTATGCCATGGGCATGATTTCCCGTTAGATGACGTAGATTGTCCAAAATATAATAAAAAAAATTTGCTCTTTCTCTCTCTCTCTCTCACTTATTTAGCTTTAAACACATCGATCGACGTCATAAGTGGGAAAATTTAAATTTTATATGTGCTAGGGCGTAATCTAGTATTGCTTTCATTCTTGACTACTACATAGTCTTGGCAAGTAGGTGGTTCAAAACGGAATCTTGTGATTCTAATTGAAGGATGTCCAACCTAGTTTAGTTCATCTTAGAGCTATTGATATGCATACAGAAAAAAAATTCGGTTGAGAGAACTAAATTTCTTTACAATTAAAAATTAATTTATGATAATAAAGTTTTTTTTAGTGAAAACAAACCAAAATTTGATAATACAGCCCAAAATTTAGTTAGTGGTTAGAGAGACTTTACGACAGCATTATTTTGCTCTTAACTCTTTATTTGTAAAGCCCGCAGGTAGCAGGTTCGATTCCTGCCTAGACCCTGGATGTTTTCTGCAGCAAGTCAAGAAGCTTTGTTAATTTGTGTTGTGTTGTTTATATAAAAAAAGCTATACAATCGACTTTCAATTGTTCAGGGCTGTCATAGAATCCAAGTCGTTTTTGCTAATTATCAATATTGGTTTCATTTGGTGTCATGAAACCAAGTCGTTTTTGTTATTTTCGAAGACAAATAAAACCGATGTTCGAATCAGTTGTTCGATACATTAGTTTATTTGTATGAAATTGTTTATGTAAATGTTTGTTAACAATTTTGATAAATCGTAGTGTTTTCGTTTAAATAAAAACGTGTTTTTTTCTTAAAAAGTTTTAATATAAAATATATAATTAGTGTCAGTGAAATAAAATGACTTTGCCGTTGTAGGGTTTTTATTATTAGAAGAAGAACGCTCACAGAAAGTGAAAAGAAGATTCATAAATTAGCGGTTAAATAAAGAAGCTTTCGGTTTACATCTTTTTGCCGTGAACATGCGCCTTTTATTGATTCAAAGAGATCATACATAGTTGGCTTATCACGTTTTGTAAATTTCTTGGCAATGTCAGGATATTTTTCTATAAAATGCATAATTATTGAGTTTTAAGTGCTATTTTTTTTTGGTAGAGAAAAAAAATTATGAGTAAAAATTAATTTTTGTAGAATTAATATTGATTTACTTAAATTTTTACTAAATATCTGACTGCAGGTGAATTTTTAATGACAAAAAACCCGTTTTAGTCACTTGCTTTATTTGAAATTAATCAAACCAACAACTGTCAACTGATTGGTTTCAATCCAATACAAACCGATAACATTGGTTTCTTTGACACCTAAAACCGATATTAATTCTAGTTTAAAAATGAAACCGACAACATTGGATTTCATGACACCAAAGTAATTTTTTTTTGTCGGTTTCAAATCCAATACCGACAACATTGAATTCTATGACAGCTCTCACAACCAAAGTTGTTTTCTGTGTGTGGAAAATAAAACAATTTAAAAGCTTATATTTTTTGTTTCTAATTTTTAAACAAATTTACTACCACTAAATTAGCGGACTGACTTACTATTTCACTGGCATGTGGCTGGCATCTTGCGAATAATCAAAGGACCTGAAAACATTTAAATTCCTTGTTGTAACGATTATAATCAAAACTTTATTTACTAAAAATATTATGCAAATAGTTTTTCACTTGATTGGCTGTCAATTTTGGCAAATACTTTTACTAAGATTTTTTTGCACAACCACACAAAACCCTCACCCGCAATTGTGCCACCTTCTCATGAATTATAGACAATTTCTCTGATTTCGTTATATATAAAAAAAACAAAATATATTAAAAAAAAACTGCACAACACACATGTAACAAATCTGTAAAGCAAACAACAACATTAGAAGCGCGGCAATATGCCAAACAATTTTATTTATGAACCCTAATGATCCAGAGGAAGCTTGTACCACAATTACCCTTTTTTTTGGCATAATCTCTTGCTTAGCAAAATATATTTTTTTACAAGTACGAGTGTATGTATGAGTTTTTTTTTATTATTTATGCTATAGTACTCCTTTATTATGCATGCATAAGGATAAGGAACCACAAGAGAGAAAAAAAATTACAGCAAGTGTTTGTTAAAGTATGAAAAATAAAATAAAAATAAAAACAAATTCGCCAGCATTGAATACGACACAAAATAATTCACAATTTACGGGATTTGTGCTCTCAAGTGTTACAACTTTGTTTATTGCCCTCACACAAAAGGCTTACACTTCTGACTTGTACTGATGTTTGGCGAATTTTTAGTGGCAAGTGTTTTGTGGTTAATGGATTTTCAATATTATTTTTAGGGTGCGAATAATCCTGATTATGTATTTATTGCTTTCTTTTTTTTTTTAAGAGGGTTTCTTTTTGAAGTTTCTTTATGCTATTTTTTTAAGATTTAAAGATAACGATTTTTTTGGGTAAAAAACTTCAGAGGATTTTGGTATAAAAATGTCTAATTACGAATACATTAATTCTTACAAACAAGTTTTGCTTAAATTTTTTACAGAAAAAAGATTTTTTATTTTTAAAATTAATTTCTTAGTTTAACAAATACCAAAAAGCTAAGATCACACGATTGCCGCAATGCAGCAATTTGACACAATTTTTATTGTGCTGAATGGGCGCACAATGATTTTTAATTAATCTCCTTAGAAAAGCACCTGCAAAAATGATAGAAATCTATTGAAAGCGCCTTAAATTAATTGTTGTAACTGAAGTAGCAGTTAAA
The DNA here is from genome assembly GCA_947397855.1 of Thelaira solivaga. Classification (NCBI taxonomy): domain Eukaryota; kingdom Metazoa; phylum Arthropoda; class Insecta; order Diptera; family Tachinidae; genus Thelaira; species Thelaira solivaga. The sequence goes on along the minus strand of OX377613.1, from coordinate 53,251,556 downwards.
AGCTTCTTAGCAAATCACAAGATTGTTTTATTTTCTGCACCTTTTCTGTAAAAAAATTTGTACAATTATAAAAACCTACTTTTCGTATATTTTTTAAAACAAATTTATACTTCTTTTTTGTGTTTGGTGATGATTTGTTAAAATTACATTAAAAACAATGAACATTGACAACAAGAATTATTTGCTCCTTGGGACGAATTGTAACAGGGATAATTTACATGCAAACAAACAAACAAATAAAATTAACTGAAAATGTCTCTGTCAGTTCTACAATGTTCACAACACCGATACAAAATGTTTGATAATTTTAATAAAGTTGTAAAAGTTTAAAATCATTTACAGAGTTAAGCAACAGCAAAACAAAAAAAAAATAATTTTTTTTTAAAAATGATAATGTTTTATTATTTTTATACACGGAATATGATACTCATAAATAAATCACAAGAAGGATGAGGAAGAGAGAAAGAAAGAGACTTTAGCTTTTTGATGCAACAAAGTTAATTAATCATTTTTACCCAACAGAAATATTAACAAAAAAAAAAAAAAATGTAAATTTAGCGCAAGAGAAGAAGGTCTCTTGAGATAATGTCAACGTAAATGGTTTTGGCAATTTTGTGTAATTTCTCGTGAATTATTAACTTTTATTTGTTTATGGTTTTTGCTGCTGCATGCCAGGGAATCTGCTTTAAATGGATGTGAAAGCATTCAAATATGAAAATACGAATATGAATGAGACTAGAGCACAATAAACGTGTGTTTATGCTTTAAAAGGTAAATCAATAATAAATGTTTTATGAAAAGTTTTTGTTTTTATTGAGAGAATTTACTTCTCAATAGGCAAATTTCTACTTTTCAAAAATTTAAATGAAAAAATCTACAAATGATACAAATTTTGCTGCATATATTTGACTGATGAAGTACAATTTGTTCACGTAACAATCTGGGGGTCGCAGGTTCGATTCCTTCCTGAATGTTGTTTTCTGCCGAAAAGCCAAGAAGATTCGCAAATTTGTGTTGTGCTTAAAAAAAAAATTAACTGTTGACAGTGTGACCATGTGTATACAAAAATAAACAAACAAACCACAATTTTTTGAAACGCTACTATTTCCTACTTTAATTTTAAATGCTTTAAAATAAAATAAAAAATTATTATTAAAAAAAAAATTTAATTAATTCATTTAACACATACATTTTTATAACAATTGTTTTATATATACATTTTTAACATATTACTTTTAAATATTTTTCAAATTTTGTTTGGGATGACCTTATTATTGAACTCCCTAATTTAATTTTGTCAAGAAAATTTTTGAAATATGTATTTTTAATAATTTGATTGATTTATAATTATATCCTGAAGAAGCTACAAAAATTAGAGCGAAATATCGATATAAAAATAAATTTTTGAAAAATAAGACCTCAAGCTTAACAAAATAGCCATTTTAATTAAAAAGAAAAAGGTCAAATAAAACTAACTAATAAATTATTATTAAAACAAAAATAACTTTATTTTAATAAAATATTTGAAAAAATAATACCAAACATGGTCACTTTGTTCTGATTAGTGTGTCGTACGCCGGCGTAAAAAACAGAAATAAATCTATTTATCGATTACACATTTTTTGAAATAATATTTTATTAATTTTACACAAAGAATTTAAAATTTTATTAGGACCTATAAGAATAACTGGATCTGCCTTCATTTTTATTTCACTATTTTCAATAATTATTTTTAATAATTTCATAACTCCATCATTAGCTTTACCTTTATGATTATATTAATATTTTTTGAATGAATTATAATAACAATACACAACATTTAACATATTTTTTCACCTTTTTCCTCAAGGAACCCCATCAATTTTAATACCTTTCATAGTTTGTATTGAAACAATTAGAAATGTAATTAAATTAGGAACCTGTTTGATTAACAGCTAATATAGGACATTTATAATTAACATTGAGAAGGCAGACGAACTCGTAAAAAAGGCGCGGAAATATTCTGCGGACTGTCTTAGAGGTTTATTTAGCTCAGTTTTAGGGAGTGGCTGGAAAGAGAATCTCAAAAATATTGGCTGGAAACAAAAGGTATTAGGGTAACAAAAACATGCATGCCATTTCGATCTCAGAAGAGAACGAATGAATTATTTGCATTGTCGCGGAGTTCATGACTAGATATTGCAGAGTATTGAAACACTTGGCAACTATGAGGATCAGTCAAAATGACCTTTGCAGGTTATGTAACGAACACATGCTATGTCACTGTATTGATCTAATTTGAACCCGTTTTCACTACTTAGGACAACTTTACCTACAACCGTCAGACAATGCGGACAAATCACCCAAAGAAGTTTTTGCATTCTTAATGAATACTAGACTCTCGAAGGATTTGTAACTTGAGAGTAGTATCACAATAAGTCTATTTTCGCCGCAGTGACCAGATGACTTATTCCCTTTCCTCATTCCAATTCTAATTCTATTTGAGAGCGTATATAAATAGGTTATGGCGATTTTCATTATGCGCAAAATATTCAGGAAGTAAAGGACGTCGTACTTTCCAATTGTGTTTCTAACATAAGGGCTACCAAGGGCTTTTCTTAAAGCAAATTCTGTGATCCTAGTTTGAAAGGCATACCCACAGAAAAAATATGGTTGAGAGCAACCATATCCTGGTCAAAACTTTACAATATATTATATATATTTTAAGCCAAACATATTAAAAATGATAATCAATTGCAGGTGTCGGCCCCAATCAGAGCCGAATTTTTTTTTTTCATAATTTTTGATACACAAGTTTGATTAAATTTAATTTAAATTATATTATAATTTATAAACATTTCGTTAAAAATTTTTTATTAAAACTTTTTTAAAATAAATTTTTTATGTAAAAAAAAAAAAAATTATTCTTTTAATTGTTCGTTTCTCTTAATTTTTATTTATTTATTTATTTTATTGTTCACTGGTTTGATTTTCTTTAAAAATTTTTTTGACTCTAACAGAATTCGAACTAAAGCACATTCTCTTAAAAAGCATTGACTTGTCACACAAAGTTCAGTTGAGTTTAAGCGATTAAATTTTTGATTTGTACTTATTTTAATTATAGAGTTGCGAAAGAGAAAAATTTATATTGTTCTCTTTTAAGTAAACTTATTATTTTTATGGCAATCATAATATGTTTACTATAAACATATTTATGGTTTCAGCTATAATAAAATTTTATCATAAATAATATAACAATGATAATGATCTAAGACGCTAAACATAATATGATTAAAAATAACTAGAAACCTGTTTGTCGTGATCATAATAATGTTTAGACGCTTCAAATGAATAATAATTATTTTGTGAAGAACAAACTATGTTTGATGTGACCATATTCAATTATATATTTTCTTTGCTTGCAATTAAGCATTTAAATTTTACGACTATTCTTATAAATTCTAATTAATTTCACACATCTTTTGGCAACACCCTTTTGTTTCTTCGTCTTTAATCGGTATTAACACAATCTCAGATGTCCCAGGATATAAAAGTAGCAGACATTCATTCAAACATTTAAATAACGACTAGAGAAATAAGTAACAGAAATATGTAACCCAATAATTTAAGTTCAAGTAGATTTGTACCTGCTACTTGAAGAAAAAAAAATAAAAAAACAAACAAACAATTCTTTTGCTGTTTAAAAAAAAGTACAGATAAAAAAAACGTCCTGCAGGAATAAAGCTATTCCTTCTTTCGCTTTAATTCATCCCCCTCAATAGTCTTAAATCATTTTTCGTTATGACTCTCTTTGTTTGTAGGTTTCTTCTTGCGATAGATAATAAATTTACCAAAAAAAAAAAAGCTTAAAAATGTACAAAAAGAATTTTGACTTGTTTGTTGTAAAACAAATTCATAAAAAATTATGTTTTATTACTGTTAGGCGTGCAATGCACAATCAAAATAAATGTATGTACGTAAGTGTCATGAGAACTCTAAAATTTATTGAAAAAAAAAAAAAAAATTATAGCGCTTAAACTAAGACAGGAAAACCTTTTCATAAAGGAAATTGTCTAAAACTCCTTAAATTACAATAAAAAACAAAAACTTTTGGGCGATAATTTAATATTAAAAAAAAAAAAAAAACTTTCCATGGGCAACAACTAATTATTTGCAGCAGCCAAATGACACTTCTCCATATTTTGAAACACAAATTGAAAAATCCTTTCTTTCAGCAGAACGTGTTCCTCACTGAAACCATTTACCATCCCAGTTGAAAACAGAGATTCTGTGACAAGACTCTTATAAAAAGTGGTCCTACCAGAATGCACGATGTTAATTGTGACTCTCATCGCAACTTAATTTGACATTTCTTTGTTTAAATGTTTAACAAATGCAACCTCAATTCTTCAGCTCATTAGGTTTGTTGCAGCCTTTTATGAAAATGGGTATTCAAATCCAAATTCATTTCGTGCTCTTCGTTATATTTTTAATCAGCATAATCGATCAAATGTGTTCACAATCGTTCGTAAACAAGCAGAATTGCAAATGAGAATTCGCGAGAGATGGTTGAAAAACTGATGCATCCATAAAGAGTAGCTGTTTGGCGGCGCACACTGTCACGAGCTTGGCCATAAATGGGTAAAGCCGATGTTGGAAATTTAATCTTTTTTTTTTAATTTTTATATGGAAAACATTTCTATTAAAAAAAACGTATTTTGAATTATATGAATTCACGATTCTAAGCGGCGTCATAGGGACATACTTCTTCGAAAATGAGGTTGGTCAAGCAAAGGCGTTCGCTATCGCAAGATAAAAACGGATTTATTGTAGCCAGAAATTGGGTATATGGATCTGAACGATATGTGGTTCGAACAGGATGGTGCCACTCGCCACTCAGCCAATGAAACTATCGCTCTTTTGGACAAGAAATTCAAAGGCCGTGTTATCTCATGTCGTAGCGATGTTAATTAGCTGCCACAATCATGGGATTTGACGCCGTTCGACTTTTTTTTTTCTAAATATTTAAACGAAAACGATTCAAGAACTAAATGATGTGTTGATTCTGCCTTTGAAAGATATTGAACCTCAATTATGTCTCAGACTCATTTTGAAAATATGGACCATCGGATAGAGGTGTACCACCGAAGCCGTGACGATCATTTGAACAATATTTAGTCATAGATCATTTTTAAAAAAATATAAAGATAATTCTCTGAAAACTTTTTGTTTTATTTACAATTCTCATCGTGGATTTGGTTAGATGCTCTTTATTTCTAGTCAGTTGTGAATCTGTCTTTTACCTTTTTGAGAAGGGTAATTGAAGTAAAAATAAGCCAGGACATCTAATAATGAAAAGGTTAATTAATATCTTTAATTTGTCTACAACAACTAAACTTTACAAATATCGTGTTTTGAAAGGCCAGCGGCAAGACTTTTATATAACAAGAAAGGACCAACTCTAAGGACTTGTGATTTATATCAAACCGAATGCCAAAAAATTTTTCTAAATTTATAAATTTGAATTTGCAATTTTCCTCTCAAAATTCCATATTAAATTTTTGTTAAACAAAATATTCTAAAGAACTTCTCCTGTACACTCATTCGTAATAAAATAAAATAATAAAACTTGACCCTACAAATAAATATTGAAATAAAAATTGTAAAAAATATAATCCCCCAACTTTTCTCATAAATAAAAATTGTTTTAAGAGTTCAACGATGACTACGCTCAAAGTCATAAGAAGACTTAACATCCAATAAAATATTTATAAGAGACAATACAGACACAGAAGAAGTTCTACTTATGAAATGGAATGAAAATCATTTAAAATTTAACATTTATTTTATGCTACACATTTCCAAAAACAAAGCAAGAGATAAGAACTTGAATGGACAAATAAATAGATGCATGAGCTACTTTTTTAGGATGTGCCAGGATAAGAATGTAATTGCGGTTAAACGCAATTTAAAGGTTTATAGGGATTCAAATAATAGCGGTCAATAACAGATTCTCTAGCATAAATAAAACACGAATACAAACGGTCAATGAGTGACCCAACCACAACAATAACAAAAAAAACACACACACACACCACATCTACAAATACTGACACGCAAAACTCAATGAATAATCGAATAAAGGAAGTAATAAAAGTTGTGGTGGAGTTAAAAAGGACTTGCACTGAGTAAAGGCGAGCAAATACAAAATCATTAAAGAAGAAATAAAATATTCCTGGATAAAACAAACATTTCTAAGCACTAGTTAGAAATATTTGAAAGTTTGTTTGCTGAGGATAAACATTTTTTTTTTTTCATTTTAATAATGAATCAAGTTAATGTAGCAGGCAGAAACGAGAGGCTTGAAAAATGTCTGAATATTTTTATAATCTTTCTTAAGATTCAGAAATGCTTACAGCAGATAAAGGAACATCTTGGCCAGAGAAAAATATCCGATTATTTGAAATGGATTAATTAAGGCCACCCGTTTTGCATAAAGTAATAACAGAAAATCTTCTGATACCACAGCTAGCTATCAGTTGCGTTAAGTCGCTTAACAGCTTTGGGGTTTCTAAGAGACCTGTACATACATATATCCCGGATATCGATATGAAAGGATCTTTTGTATAGCTCATGAGATCACTATTCAAGATTTATACTTCTCATGAAGCCCATTGTCCTGTTCAGTAAGAGCTCTTTCGTTTTTTGATGGGAGTTTACAAGAAGTCTTCCAGAATTCTTGTAGTACGAGATTCTAAGTACATATTCTGAGGTAACGCCAAGCAAGCCACAGAGCCTGCATTGGCTGTTCCTAAGCCCAGAGAAGAAAAAAAACCGTTGTCGATTTGTCGCTTATTAAAAAATTGGAAACACTTGCTGTCAAGAAAATTGACAACGGAATGGTGTCAAAATGACCACATACTTTGTTGATACTGTAACGCGATTTTTGGCTCAGTGAAATATTTTCTATTTTAGACTGGTGGTATCTAAAGTCACAATGATTGGTCAACAATCACTCTTGTTGAATGCCAGTGCCTGCGATGAGTAATTCGATGGCGTGATAATGCGTTTCGCTTGGCTGAGTGCAGTTAATGATTTCCAATGTGTTGAGATTTGTAATGCGATTCTGAAAGCAGTTTTCTCAGTAGTGCATCCCGCAGAGATGCCTAAGTAGGGTACGGGTTCTATAGCCGTTAGCCAAGCAGGCTGCTTGCTCGTTGTTGTTCGACATTGATAGTGTAAGGTTGTTGTGAATCCCAAAGTTTTTAGAGTTACTTTTGGTTATTGTTTTAATAAAAAACTATTTAATTCACTTGAAGACATATATAAATATATGAAAATTAAAAAAATTCAAAGAAATAATATTTGCTCCTCCCCAATAAATTGTACAGTCAAGGTAAAATAAGTTGTAACTGTAGAAAAGTATTTGTTTGTCTTAAGACTTACGGTAATTGTATTAAAAATAAATTCAAAAGGTCAAAGTCTTAAGACACAAGGATAATGGCAATAAAAACAGCAGGGATGCGCCCATACCTACATAAAAAAAAATAAAAAACAAACAAGAAAACAGCAACTATACAAAAGCACTTGAATATTATAGGTATTCAATGTAAGTTTATGTGTGTATGCAACCTACAGGTCAGTCCAACAACAGCATTATAAAAAAAGGCTATGGACCGACCCTCAGCAGCTTGAATGAATAAGAAGGTGGTTGATGAGTTGGATTATTATGATGGTTTCAATAATATTTTATTTGAAGCGCGTCATAGAAAATGCAAACAAATGTTGGGCAGAACATAAATATTGCACAACTGGGGAATACCATCGATCATAAAAATTTTCATTAAAACGAGAGCAAAATACGTATACTGGGTGGTGCATTTACTGTTTGTCTGCTAACTGGCTATTGCCTGTTGTATTTGGTTTAGCAAAATTTCTAGTTTCCGAATAAAATTTATCAAAAAGAGAAGAGATTTTTCGTATAACAAAATATTCAGTTGCTTTTCTTTTGTAGGCAAATAGTTTGATTTTTCGTAGTCAATCGTCACTGTTATGTTCCTGAGTTTCTAGAACTGGCCAATCTCAAAATTAGCAAATGAACCAGTAGCATTCACATTAAATTGATTAAAAATATAATTTTTTTTTTATTATTATACTCAATATGGACTGTAATCGCAACGCGCCCTATAAGATCTATAGAGCAGCCCAGTTTCTAACTACAATGTGAGACTCCTTACAAATCTCATGCTCATTCTGTGTCTTGCCACCGCTAGTCTCTCCCACAGTGCAGAGTTTTAAAGAAAACTCTAAATAATAAATTTCTAAGCGTAATATGAAGCACCCTTTACGCTTAATAGACAAAAAAGAAACGAAAATAAAATGTGACCAAATGTAAGTTTAACATGATTAGCGCACTTATGTTATTCTGAAACGCACACGTAAACCTCCACTTTCCTTTCTTTCAAGTTAAAAGGACTTTTAGTAAAAAAAAAAAGCAAAAACAACCACTTTGAATCAACCATTTGATTGAACTGAAAACAAAGTTGTAAATTATAAACGTATCACTCGTATAAGGATTGTTGGTTACACTCACTCACTCACTCACTTACTACTCACTTACTCACTTACTCACTCACTTATTCACCCATTCAGACAACTACTTACACTTTTGTCTAAATTCACTGTTGGTCACTCTTGTTTACACATTCAGCTGAGTTAAAAAAAAAGCAAACTTGCTAATGTCATACGAGTGAGTACAATCATCTGTGGTGATAATTTGAGCTCTTCAATTTTCTTAAAACAGAAGGCGTAAGTATGTAATTTTTTTTCTTTCTTCTTCCACAACTTGCCACATAAAAGTTCTGTTATCACTACAGGATGTAGGAAAAGTTTTTTAAGAAAATGCAAAAACTTTTTATTTGTTTGGTATTTGAAACGTTTGCGCGTCTCTTTAGTGCTTTCTTAAAGCACAAAGTAAATCTTTTAGGACCATTTGTTGCAAACACAAAGTGACAGACTTTCTTTCTTGCCATCTAATAGTATTTCAGCATTTTGATGATTTCGTGAGTGTTGCTTGATTCAGTTTAGCGTGTACTCGTATGTACGCCTGTGAATCCTCCAGAGAATGTTGTTTTTATTATTATTTTTTTCTTCTTTTTTTTTACACAATATTGATGAAAGGACATCATTGCTGGGCTATTGATGATGAGTTCAATGATGACTTTGATGCCTTTCTTGGTCACTTGCATGAAATAATATTTACTTAAGAACACCATCATCATGATGCTCTTACATTTATTGTAAATGAATTTTTTTTAAGGCGTTCATGTGTTCTATTTATGTGTTTATGTGTGCTTCATTTTGTAGATTAAGTTATGTAAAAGTATGTGTGTGTACTTGACATTTTATGAGGTCCCTTTAGAGCTGACATTGCACGAAAAACTAATTGAATTTGAAAAGTGCTTAGTTGTATTCGTATTGTATTTTCATAATCGTAAAAATATTTACACTGATGGTTTATTTTGTTAAAGAATTTGTTGTGCAACTAATTGAACAAACATTATTAAGGAATTTCTGTTTGCTGCCTTCATAAAATTCTTATTGTTAAAGACAATGGCTGAAACAAATTTACTTTTAAAACTAAAAGCTTTTCGGTTTTGGGTTTTTGTTTATACAAAAAAAAAAAAGTACAAGAAAATAAAAAAAAATTTCTTAACAATTTGTGTGCCAATAAAAAAAAGCTTTGGTCAAATAGTTTTGAAATCCATTTTAAATTTTAAAATTATTAGTTGCATTCTATTTCTGTTTTATGCCCTTCGATCTTCTACTTTTTTATTATAATTTGGGATGTTTAGATGGGTGAGGTCTTGTTGGGCCTAGTCTTGCCAGCTCCTGCGCATCATATTCGAAAATTTTTCTAGCCATAGCAGCTTCGTTCATGCGTACAACATGACTTAGCCAGCGAAATTTATGCACCTTTATGCGCTTCACAAATCAATGTCGGCATACAGCTCATACAGCTCACGGTTCATACAATGTCGATGGTCTCCGCTAACACAAAGTGTTCGATATATTTCCGAAGATTTTTTCACCCGTATACCCCAAGTACAACTTTATCTGTTGGCGCAGGTACCCATGGCTTTGAGCCATATAAGAGCACGGGTAATATGAGTGACTTGTAGAGTGTTATTGTTGGCTTTCGTGAGAGGGCTTTGGATCTAAATTGCCTGCTTCAGCTAAAGTAGCATCTATTTGCTAATATAATTCTTCTTCTTATTTCCAGGCTTATGTTATTGTTTTTATTGATGATTAACCCAAGCTATACAAACTCATCCGCAAGTTTTAAATACATTTTTACATTTTTTGAAAACAAATGTATTTCATTTCATGAGTTATTTACTATAACAAGACCTGAGCGCTATTTGTATGTAAGCTGAAAAAAGAGTTTAAATGTAACTAGTACTGACACATTTTTTAAGACCTCAATGTACCGCAACTTAAAGGATTTTTTGTACAGCCAAGCTTTCAGGGTGTAGGCAAAAATCAAACCTCCGACTGTGAAGTTAGTGCAAAACCCACTAATCTAAAGGGACATCCAGTAATGACACTTACTCGTATTGTTTTTTTTTTTTTAACGCTTAGGTCTTAACAGAATTCATAAAAAATATTAGTAATTTTGGAAAAATTGTTTGGTCATAATTTGCTAAGTTTTCTAATATATCGACTTGAATTCTTTTGCCTTGGATAGCTTAACTATTGACTTGAATCATTTTTTATTGCGGATATTGCAAAGAAAAAATTTTTTATAATTTTTTTTAACAAAAAGCAAAGAGGTAGTTCATTTTAATTCGCACTATCCTCGAAAAAAAATTTCAATTTTGGTCATAATTTGCTAAGTTTTCTATAAATCCACTTGAATTCTTTTGCGTTGGATAACTTAACGTATTGACTTTAATTAGAATTTTTTTCTTGTGAATAGTGCAAAACAAAAAAAAAAAATATAATTTTTTCAAAAAAAAGCAAAGGGGGTATTTGACGAAAAAATTTTTTTCACATTTTCCACAAAAAAAATTTCGAATTAAAGCCAGTACGGTTATCTATCCAACGCAATAAAAATCAAGTTAATGTCTAGAAAACTAAGCAAGTTATGACCTAAAAGGTAACCAGTTCGACTACTGGTTCTTTCGGCCACTTTTTGGCAGAACTGGTTACCTTTTTGATCATAACTTGCTTAGTTTTCTAGATATCGACTTGATTTCTTTCGCGTTGGATAGCTAACCGTATTGGCCTTAATTGAAATTTTTTTCTGGTGGATACTGCAAGAAAATTTATATATAATTTTTTCAACAAAAAAGCAAAGGGGGTAGTCCATGGTTTTTTTTTGGCGAAAAAAATTATTTTCTCACTATCTGCAAAACAAAGAATTCAAATTAAAGCTAATCCCGTTATCTATCCAACGCAATTGAAATCAAGTCGATATCTAGAAAATTAAGCAAGTTACGATCAAAAAGGTAACCAGTTGCACTACTGCCACTTTTTAGTAGAACTATTTGGTTATAACTTGCTTAGTTTTTTAGCTATGGACTTGATTTCTTTTGCGTTGGATAGATAAGCGTATGGGCTTTTTTTAACTTCTTCCTAACTTTTTTTTTGTGACTGATTTAGCTTTTTCTAGCCTTTTTTTAAGCAAATTTAGCTTATTTTTTTTAGCTCCTGGCAACACTGTTCACAAAGCCCAACTAATCAATATATTTTCTTGGATTTCCTCTCTTTGTAACACAATAAGGCTGGTATTCAAAGAGACTATATAACGACTTCAAGTATAAATTATGAAAAAATTTTTCATTTTCATTTGTCCCAATATCGATTTCAAGTCTACTTTAATTTTCTTTGAATACAAGCATAAATTTAAAAACAACTTAAATTTTTTCCTAGCAAAATCGTTTATTCACAAAAGCTTACACCTTTCTTATTAGAACCATTCGTTAGTTCCTTTAGTAACACAATTTTTGCTTTTTTCTTTTCAAATCTTGAACAATTTAAAAATTCTTTATTTTACATGCAGGGGACCCTGAATTATTTCGGAGAAAACTGTTAGTTCGCTAAAGTTGTTACCTTTACTACATTAATTGCTGCAATAATATAAAAATTTTAAAGTTGAAAATTTAATAAATTCTCTTTTATTTTACATTCACTTGAAATTTTCCTTTCCATCGGTAAGACACTTTCACGGGAACAATTATTCATGATGGAGGTGAATATTTTAAAATTTTTAAAAAGAGCCTATAGCTTGTTTAACTTCTATTCTAAATGAGAATTTATATTGAGAAAAGATAAGCGAAAATTTATTATAACAAAATTACAAGGTGGTGGTGGGTACTTCTGAAAATGGAGATTTCCAAAGTGTCGTTAACTTAAATTTTTCCCAAGTCTACTTAACCACTTATTCATTAGAAATATTTTTTTATGCTTGTATTCAATGAATATTAAAGTAGACTTGAAATCGATATTGGGACAAATGAAAATGAAAAATTTTCCATAATTTATATTTGAAGTCGTTATTAGTCTTTTATCCAAAAAAAAGTTGTCGTAGACTTTAAAGTAAAATTTATGAAAAAATTATATGAAAAATTGCGATAACGTTGACTTTAAAGTCTTCGTTAATTTTTTTTGGATTAGGGGGTTAGTATTTACTGCAGTGACTGCAGTTGGTGTTTCTAAGGTGTGAATATTTTTCTTATTAATTTAATTCTTTTTTCTTAAATCGTTTTATCAAAAATTTATGATTTTAAATAATAGTGCATGCCTTTTTCCATTTATCTCAGATCATTTTAATTATTTATTTATTTCCTGTGGCTGGTAATGACTGTTTGTTGTTAATGTCTTTATTTTAAACGCTCGTCACTTGAACTAAAAAAAAAACAAGAAGGAAAACTCTCATTTAAAATTCTTTAAGAAAATATTAAAAAAAAAAAATCTTAATGTTTGTACTTTTCAATATTTAAAAAATCTAGTGGGTTTGTTTAGAATTGAAATGAAAGACACGTTTTAATCTTATTTAAATAAAAATAAAAAAAATTCAAAGAATTTCGATAATTTTCTTATAAACAAAATTACACACAGACATTTTCGAAAAGGGTACCAAAGATAAAATCACAAAAAAAAAAAAGACAACAAATTAAATAAAAACACCTTGGCTTTAACGAATAAAAATAAAAAATAAAAAGAATTAAAAAAAATATAGAAATAGAAAATAAAAAGTTTCAACTTAAAAGGAATAAGAGATGAGAAAACGGAAATGTGGTGCGTGCCTAAAATAATCACAACTTTTTCTTCAAGATAAATATCTTGACTTCTTGGCTAGAGCAAAAGGAAAAATAAGAAAGAAACTGAATCTCATTAACTTTGAGTAAGCAACCAGCAACATTATTATCAGCATTGGTAACAAGTATAAAGATTTCAAAGACTTTTTTTCTATTTTCAATTGTTTTACGGCAGCAGCACTTTGTTCATTCATTAAAAATTTAGTAGCTCCACAATTTACACACTCACAACAAAATAATTTTTTCATTCACAGTTTATTCATCAAATGCAAAGTTTTTTCAATTTACCATTTCAAATAACAAAAATATCATCTCATCAATAGAGAAATAGATACGAGTTAGTAATACAAGGTGTTTATGAAAACATCATACTCACATATCAAACTGCTACTGTATCTTTTACTAGATGTTTGTATGTTTGTCATGTATTTTTTCTGTTAAGAGACTGTTATTCGCTCTATTGATTCATTAACATCTCAAAGGTTTAATTTTAGTCTTACTTTTCTTTATTGGACACCAGAGTTTTCTTGTATTGGCAGCTAATCTGTATGCGACATGTGGTTTGATTTAGATTTTTCTATTTTCCTTTTGTTTTCTATTTGCAAACAAAGCGAAACAACAAAAACGAATTGTATTTTTGTTTTCTTATTGACTTTAAAGATTTAAAATTGTTTACCTTCTTTATTTTTATTTGTTATTATTTTTTTTAATTTTTGAATTTTTTGCAAACTTTACTTTTTTGAAATTCTATTTATTAACATTTTCAATTTTGTGTGCTGTGAGTGTTTATTTGTTGTCAATTTTGCAGAAATATTTTGCATAAATTAAAATTTTAAATAAATTTCTCTTGATGATAACATTTACATTTGATGCTTCAAAGCAACCAACCATAAGAAATAAAATGTTCTGGGATATTTGACTTAAACACAAGTAACTTTTTCTCAACTGCTTTTTTTTAATAAACAAAAAAGTTTTTGAATGGTCACCGCAAACATAGTGTGTTCTTCAAAAAAATATTATTATTAATTTGAAGCATCTAAACATTATTATGATTACGATAAACATGTTTCTAGTTATTTTTAACCATATTATGTTTAGTGGCTTAGATCAACCATATCATTATCATATTATTTTTGATAAAATTTTATTATAACTGAAACCAGAAATATGTTTATATTTAGTAAACATAATAATGATAAAAATATGGTTGAATGTAAATTATTTTCTATTTTGTCTCTTCCGCAACCATATAAATAAAGTGAGTATAAAACAAAAACTTAATCGTTCAAACTCAACTGAGCTTTGTGGCTGAAGTGGTTGAGTGGCGAGTTAATGCTTCTTAATTAAATGTTCGCAAGTTCGAGGCCTGGTAGAGTCAACTAAAATTTAAAAAAATAAATTTAAACTCGATGTATTATGTAATATGTAAATAATAATAATGTAAATAAATCCAAATTGATAGAAAAGAAAAATAATGGAATAAAAAAAACTTTATTTGGGCAAAAAATTTAAATTGAAATTTTTTTTAAAATCATATTAAAATATGTAAGCATTAAAAAAAATTTCAAGCCTTGACCGGGGATTGAACCGCAACATCTGCAGTTAAAAGCTATTTTTAATCTTTGATTTAAAAATATATATGGTTAGATGCAATCATAAATCTAACCATACAATGTTTATACCAGAATATGGTTGCCTCAACCATATTTTTTTTTTGCGTGCATTAAGATTAGAATAGTTAGTCTAGACCCTTTAAAAATCCGAGTCCTATATACCATTCACTGTGTTAGCAAAATATTAAAATTTTTCACTTCTAAAATATCAAAAACATACAAAAAAATTAAGAGAGTGAAGATAAATATGACGAGTTAAATATGTTTTAACGTAACCACTTACGTTTTTTAGTATGTGTAAATATATTTTCAGTATTTATGGCAAATTTTTAAGTTCTACGTCACTACATACTTCTATATATATTTTTAGTAGTTTAGCGGAGGTCGTCTAAATTGGTAATCTACCGCCCAAATATTCAAAAGTTACTTTGGATTATTTTTAATATTTTTTTTTTTAATTTCCATATACCCCAGTGCTAATGATCCAAGGAATTTTAGTGACTTCCGATTGATCCATTGAAGATTACTGGATGGGACACATATCAATTTAAAGAGAGGGTCGTCTAGACTACCCAAATACTCAGAAATTACTTTGGATTATTTTAAAAAAGAATTCCATACACTCCAGTGTTGTTGCTTTGAGGGATTTTGCAAAAAAAAAAAATTATTTGTATTTAGAATCAGTAATACTGATGGTTGTTGCAGTTATTTGAGCATGACCACCAAATGCGATAATGGCGCAAGGCAATTTTTACGAAGCGCAAAATTGTAAATTCTCTATGTTCACTAGTAATCACTCCAAGTGGCATTCATCCCTATTCTGCGCTTCGATTGCGTTGCCGTATTAAGTTACGTTACACTGAATCGAGAGAAAAAAAGAAGATAAGCTTGTTTTTATTCTAGCTGTTTCCTAATGAAACGTATGAAATAAGAACAGAAAAGCTAAACATTTTGTAAACAGTTTTTAATAAAAAGTAAAGTTTTGTTAAAAAAAAATAGTGATAAATAAAATAATATTGTAGAAACTTTAATTATTAATTAAACACATAATTTAACTTTGGCAGCTATAAATGCCATTTCTGCTGGTTTCCAGGCCTATCAACTTGATCACTTTGTCTTCAAGAGTCTTATATGCTGTAAGCGACAGCCACCTCATCCTCCAGTGCTTTTTATGTATTTCTTTCTTATTAGTTACCAACTTCCGTTTTATATGGGCTTTCCAGTCAATCCACATAAATTGATACTTAGTACTTTTTTCCATGCAGTGGCATTTATAAATGGTATCGCCATTGCGTTTAAAACATTTGCTATCTCTTCCAAAACTGCCTGATTTTCTTCTTTGAGAAGTTTATGCTATTCACACGCAATGTTGTCCTTTTTTGACATCAAATTTAGACAGCAATTCTATCTTAATTTACTTTTAAAATTGTCGTTTTGTCCACACACAAATTTTTTTTTGCCAATTTTAGCATTTTTATTCAGTCATTTATTCAGCCTTCAAGCTATCTGTCTTTTTTTTTAAATCTTTATAAAAGATACGAAGAGAGAACAAAAGGGAATTGTCGAGTACCAGCAAGTTTGTACCCCTTCCTCTCCCACAAAATCAAGAATTGCCGAACTAAAATTGTTGTGTGTGGTCCAAAATTGCCAAACGAAGAAAATTTCGATTCGAATCGAAATATGGGTATTTATTTCTCTACTTCATATTATTAACCTCTGTAAAATTAACTTTGTCCGAATAGAATTATAACTTTTATTTAAATATGTAATAATTTCTATTTGGAATTTAAAAGTTTAACAAAATATTAATCTTTATTTGTGCTTAATTCCAGAAATTGTGTTGGTTTTTAAATTTATTCTTTTACTCATGATATTCTCACGAGTTATTTATTCAGTACTTAAGGGGATAGCATATCTATATGGACCATTTCGTCAGACGCTACTCTGATTCCTCAACAAATTTAAATATTTAAAAAAAATTACCAAGACTTGGCTACTTAGGACAACATTGCCTACAACCGTCGGACATGGCGGATAAATCACTTAAAGAAATTTCTGAATTCTTAATGGAGCATTTGTAACTTGAGAGTAGTGTCACAATAGATCTATTTTGGCCGCAGTGACCAGATGACTTGTTCCCACTACTCATTCTAATTCTAGTTCTAGCAAGACTCTGATGTGCCTTGCTTTGCCAAGTGTTTAATTTTTTTTTTTTCGATTGGTAAACGACATATCAACTTTTAATTTCTCTTTGAGGCCAAGTTTTATTACTTTTTAATAAGTTGATTAGCGAACGAATTAAAAGAGAAAACAAGAGAAAAAACACGTAAACAACTAATGACACACTATTTAAGTTCATTATAACTATAAAATCATTTAAATGTATCGCAGCATCTGTAACTCAATACATGCGTCCATCAGTCCGTACACTTTCATTCATTCAGTTTATTGCGCTAAAATCAATAAATTGTTTTATGACCCACCAGAGAATTATGATTTGTTATTTTCAGCACCATCATTACTGTATTAGTTTTTGTTGTTGTTATTGTTGTTATGGCCCATCTATAAACTCATATGTTCATATTTGTAGTTGCAGTTATTATTGTATAGATTTTCATTGTATTTAATTATTTTTATTTAATTTTTTTTTCGGTTGCCGGTATTAATTATTCAAAAGTATATTTTAGAAGGTGTTTTCTAATTAAACTGACGACGGCAGACAGTATTTATTTATATTTAAGATAATTATTTTAGTTATTTGCCATGAATATTAAAATAAAATCATCCCTGCGTGGTAGGTGGAGTGACAATCAATTACATTTGATTGTAATTGTTGAAAGCAAAAAATAAACGTCAAAATTAGGGAAAACCATAGTAAATTAACTACAGAAAAACTCATTTTGCTTAAAATAATAATAGAAGATATCATTGATGAAGTTTCTGATATCATAGGTAGTAATTGAGTTAAGTCTCTTAACAGCCTCGGAGTTTCTTAGAGGCCTATGCAAACATATAACCCAGATATAGTTATGTGTCTTTTTATACTCGTAATTGTTAATAGGCCATATACAAGGTGGGCTAAAATAAATCACCCTATTTTAAGATGCTCTTATTTTTGCAAATGGCGGCCAATGTCAAATCTATTTCGACATTTGTGAACCAGACAGATGTTGAATACAAGTGAACAAGCCATGGAGCGATACACTCCCCAAGAACGCGGAATAATCGAAGTGGACGATATTTCGACCAAAATCATAATGAGCGACGAGGCTCATTTTCACCTTAACGGGTACGTGAACTAGCAAAACTGTCGCTTCTGATGCACGAGGAGCCATTACACCCGCTCAAAGTGACTGCATGGTGCGCTTTTCACGCTGGAGGAGTCGTCGGGCTGGTCAAACGACAACAGTGGACGATGAGCGCTATAGAGCCATGTTAACCGAGTTTTTTCTGCCGCAATTGAACGAATTAGGACTGGAGGGCATGTGGTTGCAACAGGGCGGAGCAACGGCGCACATTTCATTTTCATTTAGAAAAAAAAATTAGAGCCAAACAACATCGGATGACTTCTTTTGGCCCACTTTGTATAACGCCAATAAGTTCACTATTCCAGTAATGCGATTCAGTAACTCTTGTTACGAACAGTCGTATCGAAAAACATGTATAACGATATTTGAATGAATTCGGTATTCAGTAATTTACCCATACAATTATTCGGTACGATAGAAATTGTTACTTGCGATGATTATTTATGTGCTGTTAACTTCTTCGCAATCTTCCGACGAATTTGATAAAATATCGTTATACTACTTGTTTTTTCGATACGAGTGTTCGTAATAAAAGTTACTGAATCGCACAGCAGATCTAGGCCTCGAATGAAGCATTTCTTTCTGGCAGTTAACAAAAAGTCTCCCAGAAGTCTTATCCTATGAGACCCTAATAATCAAATATTGCCTATCTAAGATGACAATGACTGGTGAGCCATCCCGTTTGGAGTCTGAGGTCGCTTATGAGTGTAATGAATCGCCTAACTTGTCTGACTACTGTCAGCGATTTCCAATATTTTTAGAATGGTGATTCGATGTTCAACTGAATGTGTTATTTTATTAAAGACAATTTTTCTATTAAGCAATTTTTTTAAATATTTTTTAAAAAAATTTAAAAAACAAAAAATTACAGCAAAACGTAATTTACAAAAATGGTTGCCTTAACCATATTTTGTTTTAGCGTGTGTTTGCTCTGCAATAAGAACTTTTGAATTTGGATGGCAATGAAATTTTATTTATTTATCTTACCAAGCACTTAATCGATAATAATTTGCTTGCTTTCCAATCAAAATAAATAGATACAAATTCATGGATGCTGTTTGTCACACACTTTTTTTTTCTTTTTCATATTAAAAATAAAGGAAATTTTTTTTAAATGATAGACCATTAAATATAACTTCACTATAATTTACATAATTTTATATTCATTAAATAATTTTGTCAATTTTCAAAAACATTATGTTCCTTTTTATATTTTTTATATCTGAAAACGAGAGGGAAGGGGATGATTGGTTGAAAAAATAAATGTAAAGAAAACTTTTAAAAGAACACATAATACAATCAATTGTTATTTAAAAACCCAAATTGCTTTATTTAATACCAGTCGCATGGAAAAGTAAAAGGAAAAACACCCTGCAGTTAAACAAGGAAGACACTTTTGCCGGAGGCAAAATTTGTGCTCGTTCTAAATAAGTAGGTCGCTGTCATTGTAGAAACATTAGTTTTGCCCACTTTATTATTATGAGAATATGAAATGTTATTAATGATTTATTTATGCTCAATATGTTTTAATTTTTTTTCGGCTACAAAAATTTTTTGTTAATTTGTGTGATGAGAAATTGTTTTGCAAAAACAAAAAACCAAAAAAAAAATAAATATTTTTGTTTATTGTTGTTATCAGTGTAAAGGATAAAATATGTATTTGATACTCTTTTTAAGGCATTATTTTCTTTACTTTTCTCTATTTGTTGTAAATTTGAATTTTATGCCTTTCCAACATGCTCCTGCTGCTGTTTACTCGTATAAGCCAACATATTTTATGCCATTCATCATCTCTTAAAAGGGGAATTGTTATTTTGCTTTTGTCACGCTTTGATTTTTATCGATACAAGTACCATCTCGTATCATCATTTTCTTTTTGTCGGTGACGAAATTGTTTGCAATTTTTCATTTATGATAATTTGCCATGTTTGCATCAAGTTTGGCAATTTGTTTTGTCTCAATATGATAAGAATTATGAGACAACTTTTTTTTTTTTTTTCATTTCTATATCGAGTAAAGAATAAGAAAAATTGTTGAATAAATAAAAATTTATTTCAAATACGAGTAAGTACGAGTCAGAAGTTTATTCATTTAGCTTTTTCCTAATTTTGTTTTATTAAAGAAATCACGCTGACTGCAGGAGGATACAAAAATCGACAGAGTAATTAACGTTTTAGTTTCAAATTTGTTTAAAGTGGCTAATTGTGTGAACTTGTCATCTTCATTGTTGCCTTCATACTTGGCATTAGTGAATTATTTCAGTAATCCAATTATTAATCAGTACTGTTCTGTATTCCGAATCCGAATATTTTATTCGGAATTAAAAAATTCAGCACCTCATAACTAATCTGTGGTCTATTTTAAAATTTTTAAAATTTTATTTTTGCTTAAATTAGTCTGTGAAATTATTGGTTGAATTAAAAAAATATAAAAGTTTTAATTTAATAAAAAGAAAAAAATGTAATTCCACATTTCTCTATTGCGATGCGAAAGGAAACGCATCGCAACTCAATGTAAAAATCATACAAATGCGAATGGTTTTTCTTTCGCATCGCAATAGGAAGTAACCCCCCAGAACATACACGAATATCATTTGTGGGCAGAATTTTATTAATTAATTTTTTTTAAACTTTTATTACTTACCAGCATTGATTTCTCTGCAGTACTATTAAAATCAATAAAAAGTACCATAATGTCCTTTCTACGATTTCTTATTTCGTTCAGTACCGACATAAAAACATACCACTAAAACTGTTTTAAAATAAAGTACCAATCGTATTTCTCCCTTTTGGTACTTTTTTTCTGCCCTGAAAAATATTTTTAAATAAATTTTTATTGAATGTTACCAATCAATAATAAAATGTTTATATGCTGCATCAATAGTAAATAAAAAGGGGTACTTATTTTACCCCTTATTAGCTCGTATTTTAAAAAAGTAGCAATATAAATATATTGGAGCCTTTTTTAAGAAGGGAGAAATACAATTTAGGATCTGTGCAGCTAAATGCGAACGAAAGCTTCGTTCTCATAATTGTATTGAAAACAAAAACAATACAATTACGCGAAAGAAGCTTTTATTCGCATTTAGCTGAACATGCCCTTGGTTTTTGTTGCTGTGATTGCTACTTTGAAAGATAAATGGGGTTTCAACAAGATGGAGCCATAGCATACACAGCTCGTTCAACAATTCAATTATTGAATGATGTTTTTCCACTAAGACAAATTTCGCAAAAGTGGCGATTTAGTATGGCCAGCCAGATCTCCAGATTTAACAGCACCAGACTTTTTCTTATTTGGTTTTTTTAAAATCAAAGGCTTATGTAAATAAACCGTAAACGATCCAGAATCTTAAAGACAATATTCGTCACGAAATTGCAGAAATTCAGCCTGAGATGTTGCAGGATCTCATGAAAAATGAGTTAAAAAGAGCCGAATCGCCCCACCCGTTACATAGATTATGTGGAAGAAAAATATTTAATAAATAATCCTAAATTCACTTTTTATCACTTGGACGGAGGGGGATGGGTGGATGTATAACTTTAAAAAATATATTTTGCGAATGAAATAAAATAGATATTTATTAGTTAGTTTTATTTGACCTTATTCTTTTTAATTAAAATGGCTATTTTGTTAAGCTTGAGGTCTTATTTTTCAAAAAATTATTTTTATATCGATATTTCGCTCCAATTTTTGTAGCTTCTTCAGGATATAATTATAAATTGAATAATTTGATTAATTTATAATTATATCCTGAAGAAGCTACAAAAATTGGAGCGAAATATCGATATAAAAATAAATTTTTGAAAAATAAGACCTCAAGCTTAACAAAATAGCCATTTTAAATAAAATAGATATTTAGAAATCTTGCAGGTCTGGCACACCGTGTTACTCAGGCTATAATTGCACCCCGACCTGAAAGATACCTGTGGCTGTTCCTAATTTTTCTTTCTTTTAAATCAAACTGTAAAATACATGAGTTACATAATAAAGAAAATCTTAACTGCAAAATGGCTTTAGATTTGTTATGTAATGATCTAAATAGCGATAACAAGATACGAACATGAAATACATATCCTTATCACTTTCGTGAGACCATTGATTTAATCAAATATTGCAGGGATCAGCTAACAGAGATTATATCTTTTCTCACACCTTTAGGAAATTTATGATTTTGTGAGTTCTTTATTATTAATTTTAACTGTGTTTTGTGTGTCCTGCTTGTAAGAGTATTTGTGACAATATAAAATAATTGTCATAAATTTCCTTTTTGAATTGTGGTATTGTCTTGGATCTTGAATTATTATTGTTGAAAAGAACACTTGTATGCGTTTGTTAAAATGTTTAGTTTTGTTGTTGTTATAATTTTGGTTTGTTTTCTTTTCTTGCCCACAGTTGGTGGTCATATAATTTCATTTTTTTTTAATATTTAAACCATTAACGTGTTATTGTTTTTCAAGTTCTGTAAAATTTCTTTTGTTTGTGTTCGTTTTTTTTAGTATTAATGCTGGCGCTAGTGTTGTAGAAAATACAGTTATAATTCCATGTCTCAGCAAAATTTTAGTTGCTAAGAAATTAGTTACAATTGAACTGAGGTAACTCAACAATTTTATTTAAGCCTTTAAGTACCATAAGGACACCAAAAATTTGATAAAACGTAGGCTTTATAAGATTTTTGTGGATCTTATGTTTTTATATTGAATTAACAATTTCATAGTTTCTCAGCATCGATATGTGTCAAATATTTTATTTTTAAAACAAAATTTATTTTTTTTTTTGTTCAAAATCCTTATTTTAGACTGCTAATCTTTTTAATATATAAAATTCGACTGTACTTGATTTTGAGTTAGTATTCCTAGCTGGACCAATTTAAATGGATTTCTGTGTATGCCTTTGGGTTACGCCTTGGAAGGTTTAAAGGTCGGCAAATGGCACTGCAGTCGGTATCTGGCTTATTTATCTACTACCTTTACTCTATGAATACGCTAATATTTTTATCAAAATGAAACTTAATTTTTAATGAAAAAAAATTTAACACGCCCATTACTACAGTCACTTTTTAATTTCATCTCAAAACCGAGAACGGCTAAACCAATTTGGCAAATTTTAAAAACAACCCAACATAGATTTTTACGAAAATAAAACTATTCGTCAATTTTAAGATTTGGCAAATTTTTTTCCTTATAAAGGGTGTCTCAACAAGAACGCAAGATTTAAATTTGGTGCCATTCGAAGTGTCATTTTTTGACATTTGAACCAGTTTCTTCTTGCCTAGAATTGAAGAAATGAATGTGGAGAGCTTGTGGTTTCAACAAGACGGCGCCACATGTCAAACAGCCAGAGAAACAATTCAATTGCTGCATCAGTCATTTCCCGGTCGTGTTATTTCGCGTTTTGGAGACCAGAATTGGCCGCCTAGATCGTGCGATTTAACACCATTTTTTCTTTGGGGTTTTTTAAAGTCGATGGTTTACGCGAATAAGCCGACGACGACTCAAGCCTTAAAAGAGGAAATTGGACGCTGCATTAATGAAATACCGCAAAACGGTCATTGAAAATTTCATTAAAAGATCGCGTGTGTGCCAGCAAAGCCGCGACGGCCATCTGCCCGATATGTTGTTCCATACATAACCTCATTCTGTCTACTTTACGATATAATAAAGTTTCACAATTTTTTTTTTAAATATCTGTGTTTTATTTAAAATTTAAATCTTGCGTTCTTGTTGCGACACCCTTTATATTCAGAACAACCCAATACGGATTTCTATGAAAATAAAAATAGATCAGATTTGGCAAAAATTTTTATTATATGGTCGACATAACCCAACTTATATTTTTCTTCTCTTTTTAATTATTTTTCAATATAAATGAAATTTGAAGTCAAAACAACTTTTGCCGGGTCAGCTAAGTAGTTTCGTTATATTCAAATTAGCTAAATTTCTGAAAGAGCTAAGATTTTTCTGAAAACATTTTCGTCTACAGCAGTCCGTCAACTGAGCTATTCGGCCTCGGGTTTCTAATCATACAATTTTGCTTACATTTTTGAGATTTTTTTTATATTTTTTTTTTTTGCTTCGCCGCATGTGCTTATGAAAATTCAAATAAACTAAAGCCCATGAAAAACTCTTTAAAATGGCATTAAGTGCTTAAAATTTATGACATTCTAAAGCCAACTTAAAATGCAATAAATTTTCGCACAAATCGCAGCAAATAAAAACAATAAATTGACATTATCGGCATTTGTTTGCACTTGTGAATTTCTTGCAATTGAGCAACAAATAAATAAAAAAATAAAATAAAACAAAATAAACAAAAAGAACCAAGAACAATAAAAGCAAGAAGTAGCGTTAAGATAAGGACTAAATACAAAAGAAGTAACAACAAACAAAAAATAGCTCAAGTTCATAAATAACCATGGCAAACAAACACAAATGTACGCAAAAAAAAAAACAAAAAAATAAATACGAAAACGATAATCAGATTTTAAAATATTGCAAAAAATAAAAAAATAAAAAATTGGAAATCAAACAGGGAACGGAAATCCAACACACACACACAGTCATACATACTAGTTTTAATAAAAGTAAGTAGACGCATATGTTTTCAATGGCTTGAGCACAAACACTAAAGAAAATGTAAGCGACAAGTACTTAAAGGTACATGCGAGTTCATTCATTTTGCTAAAGCAAACCAACCTTCTGTTCATAAAATTATTCGTTTTTCATGTTTTTTAAATAACCCCCCCCCCCCCCCCCTTCTTCTCTTGCAGAAAGTGTAGAGATGGTGTGCGAGTACAACAATTTGAAATCGGATTTATTTTTTTAATATGCCTCAGGGATCGATTATTACCGTTCAAATTCATATAAAACGTGCGCGTGTTCATTTTATTTTGCGATTTTAAACTTTTCATTTTCCTTTGACATACACTCCAACACACACACACACAAAACTTTACTCAGATAAACAACATTTAGTCCTTTTATTCCATTTTGACTTATTAAATTGTAAAATTATAATGTTTTCCAACTCATGTGTAGTGTGGGTGTGGAAATGCCTCCCTAAAACTCAATAAATGAATAAAAATGTTCAACTATTGTTGTTTTATTAAAGCGATTATTGGAAAGCGTATTGTGATGCGTGTGTGAATTGTCAAAAATAAAATAAATAAAAATTTCCTAAAAAAATATTCAACGGCCATAGATTGGTAGCACTACTAATAAAGTCCGTATTTAAAAGAAAAACTAGCAGCTGTAAGGGAGCAGCATTTACATTTCTTTTCTTGTTAATTAAATTTGTGTTTTAAGTAGCTTTTCTAGCTGAAGAAAAACCAAGTTTTGCCTTTCCACAAACATAAAATACTCATTCAACACACTCGCATTTTATTTCACAAAATATTTTCATTCGAACCACTGTAACTTAACAGGCAGCAGCCAGGCAGGCATAATCGAACTGCATTTTAAATATTTGTCAAAGGAATTTTTTCGCCTTTTGTATTCGTTAGTCTTTCTTTCTATTTGCTTTGTGTTTTCAACAATAAATTGAAATTATTTTCAACTTAATAAAAATGTTCGTTTAATATTGAATTTATTGTTGTACCAATTTTTTTTTTTTTTCAATTCCATTCTCTCCTATAAAAAAAGTGAACAGAAATTTTTGAATTGAAGTTCAAATAAAATAACATAAAAAAGGCTCGTTCTCTACTTATTTGTTCATTTTTGAACAGAATGTGTAAAATTTCAAGATTTGGAGTCTAATTTTTTATTTATTTATGGAAAATATAAAACACATAATTTTGGTAATTTTATTTGACAAACACATGGGAACAAATTTAAATTTTTTTAACATTTGATAAGGAAATTGCGTTAAACCCTAATAAACTGTTTAAAAAATTTATAGGCTCGTATACTTTTAAACAAAATTTCTGTTAAACTTTTGAAAATATTTTTTTTAACTTTTTTGCTGCTGCTGCCAAATCTTTTAAAGTTACGTTGAAGATACAATTTTGTTGGATTGTTAGCGAGTATTTTATCTCAAAAAAATTTTTTTTTAATTACTATATTTCAAGCTCTATTTTAGATAAAATAACGCTCATTTACTTCAATAGTGTCATAACTCAAAATGGTTTTTATTTTCAAGTTAATAAAATAAGTTTTTCTCCAAGTCTTACTTTATATTCTACTATCTGCTTTTAACCTGGTCTCGAACTTAAAACTGATTTGGGTAAAAGTGGGCGTGGCCGATGTAAGAATATAGAGATTTTATATATCAAATTAACTCTCTGCAACTTACGTTAACTAATTTTAACAAAATAACTAACGTGGGGTCTCACAGACCTATTTTTTTAAGCAAATTTCCTATGTTAAGTTTCTTACTGGCGCCTCTTTGCACTTATTTATTTATAACAGTAAATAGTTTTCAAGCTAACACTTGAATAAATTTTTAAATAAAAGACGTTTTTTTAAAGATATGATATATTTCAGCTACTTCACTTCTCTTAAAAACTAAACAAAAACAAAAAAAAAAAAAACACAATTATATTTATAAATTTTAAGGAATTTTTTTTTCATAATTTAGAAAACACTTATCAACTAAATTAAGTTTTGATTTTTATCCAAACCTTTTTCTTGACAGTTTTTATAGAGAGGATTGGAATACTACAACCAAATAGGCCTTACACAGGAACAAGAGTCATATTTTTTTTTTATTTTTTTTTTCGGTAGACATATATGGCATAGTTTTCTGCCAGTATTTGGTTCAGACTGAATTTTCGGGAGTTGGAGGAGGCAAATTTTTTGCCAGAACGCGACTAATGGTTCTTCTTTTCAATTTTTCTTTTCAATTTCTTCTATAAAATCAATTATTTTCTGTTCACTGCTAAAGTTCTTTTGAAAGAAGTCATTTTTTCTGCCTGCAAAAATATACGTATTAATAACAAATACGTAAAATTTTACTGTCGTAAAGTCTGAAAGACACTACGTTAATTTTACAATGCGCAATTGCACACATGCGTACCACACGATTGCCTTTTTTTATTGAGCGATGTAGGAGAGATAATTGAGAAGATACCGAGAGCGTGAAGATGGTAACTTTGAAATTGTTTTGCGGGGTCTGACAGACTACGACGTAAGCTGCAGAGGTTTAAAGAAGAAATAATAATTTAAAAATTATTGAATAATAAACTTAAAAGGGGATGTATGTTATTCACCAATAGCACTGTGTGGCAAAAAAATAACTGGGAAGTGATATTATTTTTCTGGTAGGTGCTGTCGAGTACAACAAGAATCTGTTTTTTAAATTTGCCAAACACCCCCAAGTAACTTAAGATTACTTGAAAAAAAACTGGGCTTTCGTGCCTTCATGCCAGTATAAATAAAATTTTTTTTATTCCATTGACTTTTTCATTTCTATTAATTTGTATTCATTTATTACATAATACAGCGGGTATGATTTTTTTTTTTTCAATTATATTTGACTCTACCAGGATTCGAACTTTGGAATATTTACTTAAGAAGCATTAACTCGCCATTCAACCACTTCAGCCACAAACCTCAGATGAGCTTGAACGATTAAATTTTTGTTTTATACTCACTTTATTTATATGGTTGCGGAAGAGACAAAATAGAAAATAATTTACATTCAACCATATTTTTATTATTATGTTTGTTATAAACATATTTATGGTTTCAGTTATAATAAAATTTTATCAAAAATAATATGATAATGATATGGTTGATCTAAGCCACTAAACATAATATGGTTAAAAATAACTAAAAACATGTTTATCGTGATCATAATAATGCTTAGATGCTTCAAATTAATAATAATATTTTTGTGAAGAACGAACTATGTTTGCGGTGACCATATTCAACCATCTCTTTTTTCTTATTTTAGTTGTGTAGTTGAATATCAACCGATTTTAAGTTTCTGAGCGGATTTAGAAAGAAAACATATATATATGAGGTACAAAAAAATTTTTTTTTTTATTTTTTTCACTATTTTTTAACTTAGATCTTTATTTTAGATTTTTATACTAAATTTCTTTGGTGTACAGCAACCTTAACTTTGTGATACAATAACTAAAAAACTACTTAATATTTTTGCATAATATTTTACAAACATTTTAATAGAAGTGTTTTCTGTAGAAAAAAAAAAAGATTAAATTTCCAACAGGGTCTTTACTAATTTATGGCCAAGCTCGTGACAGTGTATGATGTAATGTGGCAACTGCTAGGACAGGTAAAACTGGAAATAAATCACAGCATTCGATATCGAGTTACTTGTATCGCAATTAAAAAAAAAATTATTTTATTTCATTCTAAATGGAAAGCGCTGATTTAGGCCCTGATTTGAATTGAAGAAAATTCGAAAAAAAAATTTTAATTAAATAATTAAAAATTGTGAGTTTTCACTGTGATAAAGCGAGTCAAATTATCCCCCCACAGTCTTTTTAAAACTCTCTTAAGCTGCAATTTAGAACTAAATTTATTTGGCTACTTTGGAAGGCAACTACTGTTAACCTTAACATTTGTCATACCAAACATCTTTTATGTTTTTAACATTAATCAAAATTTAAGCATGACATAAGGCAATAATATTACAAAGACAAAAAAGTAAATATTAACCAGATTATCATACAAATTACGTCTGATTTGCAGGAGAAAATGAAAAACAAAACAAAATTAAAGCTAAACTATCTTTTTTTTTTTTTTTTGTTTTTTGTTTTTACTCACATGATACGAACAAGATTTATGACATTTAGTTGAAATCACATGTCAGTTTGTGTATCAACTGGCAGCAGCTATAAATTATAAATCGTTTAGAAATGAAACTTGGAATGTTTCATGAAATTATTGTTTGAACTTTAAGACTTAAATTTTGGGAAAAAAAAATCTCCCCTCGAAGAAGAACAAGTCATTTTTCATCAAAACTTAAACTAAAAAATAAGAAAGCAAAATAGTGTGGGCAAAAATTGCTTAAACCCTTATGAAATATCGAAAAGAGATCAGCTTTAGAGTCGAATGTGTAATTTGTATGTGTGCAAAATATAATATTTAAGTTGAATTTGTAGGTGAAACCTTTTAAAAGCCTTTGGAAAAATTTTAACATTTTGCCAAAGCAAACCAGTTTCCGTATTTTAGCTGTAAAATAAAGTTCAAATTAAATTTTATTATGAAATTTCTCTTGTCTAAAAATAATATTTGGACCTGAAGTTAAGTAAAATTTTTCTGTAATTACCTTTTCCCAAAAGCTTTAGCAGATTATTTCGCTTTAGCTTGCAGCTTCTCGCTTCTATTAACATAATAAGTCTATTAATAAAAATAATAAAAGTAATAAAAACGAGCAGTGAATGGTCATCCCCTTAGTGCCGGTCAAATTGTAAAAGAAAAAATCTTCGCTCATACAAACTGTTGCCAAAATTTTTTTGGTTTTTCTATTTTGGAAAGCACACATACACACACACTCGCAAAATGTTGCAATTTGTTGTCATTTGCTGTACAGCTTTTGCTCAAGTTTCTCTTCGTCAGATTTCAATGACACTTGCTTTCTTTTCCTGCTTGCCTTCTTGTACTCGCATGCATGTGTGTTGTGGTGCTACATGATAAATGACCATTTTTTTTTTCTTCTCTTAAATTTTATGAATTATGACACCGTTTTCATTTCCATTTATTTTTCACAACACAATTTTCTTTTTAACTGAAACGTACACTTTTTTTTTTTTTTTTTTTTTTTTGCTTTCCTATTCTTACATTTCCTTAAAGCAGCCTTAGTTTTGTATTGGCAAATATGGAATTTTAAGTTCTGTATAGAAATTGTTGTTCCAGAACATTGTCACCAATTCATTTGAAATACCCTTGAGGTTCAGAGGTTTGTTGAAAGAAAACCTTGTCGCCTTTAATACATTTTGTGTTGTTGAACGGAAACCGGAAATTATGTTTAGCTTTTAAATTAAATGTTGTACTTGGCACTGAACGTAAATTACACGAGCCTTTTTCAACACTATTAAACGCCAGGCAGGCAACGCCAGCCAGCCACACAAAAATACTCTTTTAATGATTTTGTAGATGAATTTTAATGCATAAATTTGCTACTGGTTGATTTTTGTTCATCTCTTTCTGAAATTGTCTCAAAATTATATTCATATTTTGTGATTATGGTAATTTTAACCCTTTTTAATATTCATTGTCTTTGAAATTTTGTTGTCTATTTGCTTGTTTATTTTATTACTCAACTAGTGGATGAGTTTCAATTTCTTAAAGATGAAGAAGTGAAGCTGGCAAGTCTAAGAAAGTAGGAAAAGCTTAATTTCAAGTGTATTT
Organism: Thelaira solivaga; assembly: GCA_947397855.1. Classification (NCBI taxonomy): domain Eukaryota; kingdom Metazoa; phylum Arthropoda; class Insecta; order Diptera; family Tachinidae; genus Thelaira; species Thelaira solivaga. The sequence goes on along the minus strand of OX377613.1, from coordinate 53,221,020 downwards.
TATTTATTTGCATAACTTAATCTACAAACAAAGACAAGGATATGCTTTTTGTTGCTCAAAAGGGTAAAAAGCATGATGCTGGGCAAAATTTGTTTGTTATTTCTTTTTATAACACTTTAAATTAAATAAATTGATTAACAAAATTCTCTGTTTTACTTTATTGAAATTTTAGCTGTAATTTTGAGTTCACTGTAATTGAGTTTTCTTTAACAAAAATTCAAAATATTTTTAAAATAATAATTTGCCAAATCCATACTTGAATTTCAATACTCTAAACTGCAATTGTGCAACATAAGCCAACTCTTGAACTATGAACTGGGGCTGATCAAAAAATCAGGGACAACTCTATCGTATGAGTCAAATAACAAGGAGAAAATGCAATGCAGATGCATTCATACACTTACAATTCTCTGTGAATTTGGAGCATAAAAATAATGGCGCTCACAAAATGTTAACAAATTTTGACAGCTACGTAGCTAAAACAAGGAAAGCAAAAAATTTACGTCTGCCTTAAATGCTTTACCGTCTATAATTTTGTTATTAAAAAAATGTTGCAATGAGCGTCTTTGTCTTTTTGTTCAATATGTCTATTCCTCCATAAGCCACAAATTGTTAAATATTTATTTTTATGTTAAACACACTTGAAACTGAGTTTAAGGGAAAACCACCCAGGCCATTCATAAGATTCATAAAACAAAGTGACAAACCAAACGTAATAAAAAGTACAAAATGACAGAAGGAAAGACATATTATTTTTGTCGTCAATATTTCTTAAAGTCAGTTTTACCTCTACAATTGAAATCCTTATAGAACAAGATTGAATATATTCTAGTAAAAAAGAAAAAGTTTTTTTTTGTAGTTGAAGCAAATAACATGAGGGATAATCACAGTCAATGGCTAAAAAAAGATATAAGAATTATTCAGTATTTTTTTAAATTCAATTATAAAATAAAATAAGAATTTTTGTAGAAAAATAAATTAAATTAAAGATTTTACTCCAAATTATTATAATTTTTTTTGACACTAAATAAATGTGTGTGAAGAAAATTTCCGCTGACAATTTTTACTTATTTATCCAGATGAATATGATATTCACACACTTTTGGTAACACAAATTTAGATCAAATTCCAAGTTAATCAATATTTAAAGAAATGAACATGAAATATTTAAAGCTGAAATATAATTAAATCTAATGGCAGCTAAACATACGACAACTAAATTTTTTACAAGCAAAAATTGTCATAGACATTCCCCTTTTCAAAAAAAAAATTATTTGTCGATAGCACTCAATTTTTTTAGACGAAATATACGCTATAGAGTTCTCCCTAAGAGAAGAACTAGAAAGACACACAAATAACAGCCACATCCATATTCAGTCCAAGAGCAGAGCGCCATTACTAGCACTCAGTGGCTTTGAAATAATATCAAGACTGGTCTCTGATTGCCTAACATTTCCGAAGAGACTAACATCTAATAACAGCGTTCACCTGATATGGTTGTCAGCTCATAGTGGATATGTAGACAGCCGCACTCGCAAAAAAAGGCACGGCTAATAGATTGATTGGCTTAAAGTGATTATGTGGACTGTGTTGGAGCTCTATTAAGCAAAGTTTTGGATAAAACTGGAAAGATAATAGCAACAATACTGGTTGGAATTAAAAAGTATCAGGGTAACGAAAATATTAATTCCATTGCGATCTCGGTACAGAACAAATAAATTACTTTCCGTGAACCGGGCACAAATTCGTATTGTCATGGGATTCATGACTGAATATTGCAGAGTATTAAAACTCTTGGCAAATATTACAGCACAACATATACTATGTCAATGTAATGATCTAATTTGGACCCGTTTTCCTTACTTAGGGAAAATTTGTAGTAGTTTGAAAGTAGTGTCTTAATAGCTTTATTCTGACCAGAATGATCTAGTGACCAACGCTTATAACCAGCGTTGCCTTTAGTCTTTTTATGATTTAGCCTCTAGCTTTTTTCCTAGCATTTTTTCATTTTCAAAATAGCCTTTTTTCTTTTTAGCGAAAAAATTTTTTTTTTAATTTTTTTAAAAAAAAAGCAAAGGGGGTGATAGTTCATGTTAATTTTTTGCAAATAAAATTTTTTCGCAATATCCAAAAAAAAATTTGAATTAAAGCCAATACGCTTATCTATTCAACGCAATAGAAATCAAGTCGATGTCTAAAAAAATAAGCAAGTTATGACCAAAAAGGTAACCAGTTCTACTAAAAAGCGGCGGGAAAGAGGCAGTAGTAGAACTGCTTACCTTTCTGGTCATAACTTGCTTAGTTTTCTAGACATCGACTTGATTTCTATTACGTTGAATAGATAAACATATTGGCTTTTAATTCATTTTTTTTTTTGCGGACAGTGCGAAAAAATTTTTTTTTAATTTTTAAAAAAAACTGCAAGTTATGAACAAAAAGTAAAGTATGTGAAAACGATTTTATTTTCTTTAGTTTTTGTCATTTTTTATAAAGATTGTAATTATTATTTTGAATTTTAAGGGATAGTTTTTTAACTAGGCAAATTTAGCTTATTTTTATTAGCTCCTGCCAACGCTGGTTATAATACTGAATTCTTAATGAATACTAGACTCAGGAACAATGTTTAACCTGAGGGTAGTGTTGCAATAGTTGTATTTTTACCACATTGATCAGGTGACTTGTTCACGCTACTAATTCTAATTCTACTTATTCAGAGGAAAAAAACTGTGAACACCCTAAAGTTAATAAGAAAGATTTTGCTCTCATGGCCGTTTGTTTTAAAATTTGAGGGTAACTTTAGCGTAACTCCAGTGTAACTGTGTGTAACTTAATCACTATTTGAGTGTTTTATTTGCACAATGGTTCCTCAATTATGCAACTTTATGGCTGTTTTATTGTAGATTCAGGATCGTTATTATTTACTACATACGAGTGTACTTCTCTACATCAGCATATTTATCCTCTAACTAAAAGTGACTGTTTGTGTAAACGAGTGTGTATGTGAGTGAGTGTGTGTACAGCGCATCTATGTTATGAGTAAGTAAGTTTTCTTGCTAAAGTTTATGCCTCATGTTACTTTAGTTGATTAGTGTGTATTTTATTCTTTTCTTTTTTCATTATTTTAGTAGATAAATAAAATAATTTATTCTTTTTCCTTATTTTTTGAATTTTTCGGAGGGGAATGTCTATCATGCTCATGTCGCAATATGACAATTTTTGCTTGTACGAAATTTAGTTGTCGTATGTTTAGCTGCCATTAGATTTAATTATATTTCAGCTTAAATATTTTATTGAATATTTAATGATCATTTCTTTAAATATTGATTAATTTGGAATTTGATCTAAATGTGTGTTACCTACCAACAGTGTGTGCAGGAAATATTCATTAGAGAATGTCAAGGGAAAATTATATTAAGTTGCTCAGTGTGTCAGTACATTCTGCAAAATTTGACAATTTTCCAAATTGTTTTTTACACTTTCAAACTTTCTTAAAGTTATTGACTTAATTTTTAATACATTGATTCTGAAAATTGTTTTAAAAATCGTTAAAAATAAATTTATAAAATAAGACCTCAAGCTTAATAAAAAAGCCATATTAATTAAAAAGATAAAGGTCAAATAAAACTAACAAATATACAAAAAAAAAAAAAAAAACTATAAAACATTTTTAGCGGCAAACTTTGACTATCGCTATCAAGAGGTTAATTCTAGTTCTGCAATGCAGTGAAATGAAAATAGTTGTCAACATTTTTTCATATACAAAATAAGAGCAAGGGAACAAGAACTTTTTTTAGTTTCACAACACTGCTGATGCTTATTTTATGTACTAGTGAAAACAACTGTCAAAATCTTTTCATTAGAAAAAAAGTTTTCATTTGAAATTCATTCGTGAAAAAAAAATTGAAAATATTTCAAGAAGAAAACCTGCCAACAAAGCAAAAAAATAGTATTTTATTAATTATTTGGAGGAAAAAAATTTGAACAGAATTCGTTGAGTATTTCCAAAACGAACCATAACTCTTGAGTTACCGCCATGAAATGTAAGACTGACCCGCTTTAATTTAATTTTTTTTTATTATACTTTGAGTTTTGAAAATAAAATAATAATAACAGATGTAAAAGTGTCACAGGTAGATGTGGAATGAGACATTATTTCACTACATGCATTTGTGAAAAGTCAAATTCAAAAATCCTTATGAAAAGTAACAAAAAAAATTGAGCCCCAAGTCTCTGTAATGATCTACATTTTCGTTACTTAAGTCAAGACCTCTGATATGACGTACAAATCACCGAAAGAAGTCTTTGATTTCTTAAAGCTACTGACTGACTATTCTACACGATCGTACGATTATGTCAAAATAATGTGTGGCAGAATTCTGTCCTACTTGAAGACATCGCTTTAAAATAACGAACTTTATGCCACATTATTATACAAAAAAAGATTCAAAAACATATGTTTACTCACCTTATTCATTTTCTTCTTTGCCGCAAAATATCTTTTTTACAATGAAAAATAACTTAAATGTTTGTATAAACAAAAGACAAGCTTGGTATTGTTGCTATTTTTCTGCCTTGAACATAGAAAATGCAACTCTGATCGCACAGATAAAATTTATTTTATGAAAATTTTCATAATATTAAAAAATCGGACAGACCTGTCAAAAAGTTTGCTTGTTCAATACACACTATCATACTTTTTTAGCACACATGGGTTTTTAGACAGATCGTACGACTAAGTAGGATAGTGAGTCAGTAGCTTTATGAATACTTACTAAGAGAGAATTAGTAACTTAAGAGTAGCCTCACAATAAATCTATTTTAGCCTCAGCGACTAGCTAACTCATTCCAGCTCTTAATTCTAATATGTACATTATCAAGACACTAAAGATAAAACAAAGTTATATAGCAAACAATATCTAATTTAATATGACAAATAGCACTAGATTTTTCTTACTTAAAAAATCCTAAGATTTTTTAAATCGGATTAAAGTTTCTAATGTATGGGTGATCCTTTAGAGTACAAACATTCAAATGGCAGATTGCAAATGAATGTTTAACTATGGAATACAATGGGCATACAAACATATATGTTCTTAAAGAAATTTATATGTACGAATACGTCTGTGTGTATGGATGTTCTTAAATATCTGAATACATGTATGTGAAAGTATGTATGCATGTACTAGTATAATTTATGTATGATAAACACACACACACACACATACACACAAATGCATGTTTAAATTTATGTTTGTAAATAACATAAAAATAATTTGTCTTTGCATATACAAACAGACAGACATACATACTTTGCATGTACATACACACAACAAATAAACAAATACACACAAGTACAAGCTTTATTTTTATTCTTTTTTTTATTTCGAAAAAAGGGAATTACGTATTCAAAGAGAGTTTACTGGGAACGTTAATTTTTTTCTACATTTTTATGAAAATATAAGTTTAAACAAAAAAAAAAAAAAAATTAAATAAATATACGTTTTTTGAAATCCTAATGACCATATATTGTACATTCACCACAAGCACACATCCTCACACACACATTTACATGTACCAACACACATAGAAAATTATTTAACGGCGGATAATGACAAACAAAATGCAAGAATATAACCCAGTAAATTTTTTTAATTAAATTAAGCATTACAATTTAAAGAATTAAATTTTTTTTATTATGTAACAAATAAATAATTTTTTTGCAGTAAAAAAAGTGGATGATTTCATAAAAAGGCAGTTCAGCAAATTGTATTTTTGAGCCAACCATTTCCACACGCAAAGAAAAAATATAATTTAATATGATCTGCGCAAACATAGTTTGTTCTCAGCAAAAATATTTCTGTTAAATTGAAGCTTCTAAGCATTATTTTGATCACGTTAACCATATTATGCTTACCGCCATAGGTATAGTTGAATTTATCTTATTATTTTTGTTAAAATTTTAACTGGAACCAAAACGTGCTATGATTACAGTAAACATAATTAAATGAAAAAAAAATATGGTTGAAAAAAATTTTGTCTTCCCCTTTTGCAACCATATAAGTACAAAACAAATACTTATGGCGTTTCCTACTCTCGAAAAATCTTCTACCTTTAAAGGCAGATGTAAATAATGTAGTGTTTTAAACAGTTTGACTAAAACTGCCTTTTTTATAGTTTCAATAGAACAAAAATAAGTTTTTCATGCAACATTTATCGCTAATGTACGAGGTATGATCAAAAAATAACCGTAATTTTAAATTTTTTCAAAAAGTATTTATTTATTCATCAATAACTATCTTGTCCCCTTCAAAGTATTCACCCTCAGATGTAATACACTTATGCCAGCATTTTTTCCAATCCTCGAAACACTTCTGAAACGTGCTTTTTGGTATCGCCAACAGCTTCTGTTTTGATTTTTCTTTTATCTCCTCAATCGTAGCGAAACGCTTTCCTTTCATCGGTGTCTTCGGTTTTGGGAACAGGAAAAAGCCTGGTGAATTCTGTGGCTAAGGCATGATTACGATGTAGTTTTTGGCCAAAAAATTACGAACAAGCGATGATTTTTTTGGTCAAAATTCAGCAATTTTCGAACAATCTTCGTTGCCGCACGTTTCATGCCTAAAACATCCGTAAAAATTGCTTGGCATGAGCCGAACGATATGCCAACATCATCAGCAACCTCTCTAATAGTGATTCGACGATTATCCTAAATCATTTTCTTCATTGCTTCAATGTTTTCATCGGTTGTTGGCGTGCTCGAGTGACCAGGACTAGCATCGTCATTGACATCTTCTCGGTCTTCCTTAAGCCTTTTAAACCATAATTGAACTTGTGTTCTGCTCATAGTAGACTCGCCAAACGCCACAGTCAACATCTCCTTGCACATTTAATTTCATTTTTTACGCAAAACTTAATACAGTTTCTTTGATCCATTTTTTGAAATAGTAAAAAATCGAAGAGCACACCAAAACACGACTAACCTTTTTATCTGTCAAAAACAAACTGACAATCCAAAATTCCTGATATTATCAACTTAAATAACAGACATGTGTACCAACAAACAAAAAAAAAATTAGAAAATCGAACATACGTACCTCACGAAAATTGAAAATAACGGCTATTTTCTGATCATACCTCGTATATTTAGTGTTTTCTATGTTTACCGCTTTTAAAGCGATTTGCGATATCTGATTACACCACTAATAACCACTAATAAGAGGTTGATGTAATAAAAATTTTGCACCTAAAATAAAATATATCTTGACGGAAATAGTATTGAATCTCTTATTTCATAAAGATACAAATTAAATAATTAGCGTACTTGACACAGTTGTAAAAAAGGGCAGTATCTCACTCTCACTTATAAATTGAGTGCAACACAAACTTAGCTGAAATTGAAAAAGAAAGCTCCGGACGTTTTGTAAAAAAGAATTTATTGTTGCAAAATGATGCTCATTTGGCCGATATATTTTTTTTTTATTTAATAAATAAAATTTAAGATTTTCAATTAGATTTTTTGTGAAAATAAATATAATTTGTTTTTATTTTAAAAAATACCAACAATTGAATGGTTTTTTTTAAATTTAAAAAAAAAATACAATTTTGTATTTCCAGGATAATAAAACGTAAAAGTTATAGGTGCAAACTGATATCAGTTAGAATCACAGTATTCCGTTTTGACCTTTCTAGTCATAATCTTTTATTTTCTTTGCTATCACTAACCAGGCAAGGAGAATGGGCTTACCATTGAATGACTACTGTGGAAGTTGTCAAAATTAGCAAGAGAAGGAAACTGTTCAACAGCTTTTCTACCTCTGCCCTGCCCTGGCTAATCAGCACAAACTCTATTTTGGCGAGCACTAAAAGCGGGGTCTTAATGCACTCTCGATTTTAGAGACTAATTTAGGTGATGGTCTTCTTCTTCTTCTCACTCTTTCGCCTACGATCTTCCTATTTCTGTTCACTCTTCTTTCTCTATTGCTATTCGTCTTTTTTGTTATACAAGATAAGACGTCCGAGGACCTAAATAAGCTTCCCTCTGTTCTTCTTTATTCAGGGCTCTCAAAAGCTTGAAACTTAACAGTTTATTGGGTTGTCACAATTTCGTTACATACAATTAGTGATAAAATATGTTCGTTCATACAATTTCATAGTACGATTATCTGAGTATCCCAACAACGCATTACACATGCTCATATATCACGGAGACAAGTGAACCAAACAACCAACTAACTATCCATCCATGTATACAACCCAACCCACCAACCAACAAACAGACAATACAGGCCAAAGCCAACAACAATAATAAAAAATTTTAGGGCTTAAACTCGGTGACGTTAAATGAAAAGATTTTTTTTTCGTTTAAAATTTTATTTGTTTTTTATTTAAATAAATATAAACACTAGAGCAAAGTAGAGAGTGAATGAGTGAGTGAGTGAGTGCCTCGCTGAATTGTATAATGACCATTTTCAATATGCACAAAACGTCGCCATGACAGTAAGAAAACAAAATCACAAACAAAAACAACAAGAAGAAAAAAGATCTATTTAAAAAATGTTAAGAACTTTCTTTAAATAAAATATAAAAAAAAAATGATATAAACTACAGTGAAACAATTTTCTATATTTAAATGTGACTAGTTTTTTATGGGAGGGTGACTGCCGGTACAAAGATCTAAGGAGTGTCTTGTTTTTATTGTTTTCTCAATATTATTGGCAACCGTCTTAGCTGAACGCCAGCAGGTTGCGATCATCTTTCATAGAGTAACACAAACACACACATCCACGCATTTACATTTATTTGAAATTAAAAATAAATACTGACGACATTCATCAGTAAATTCTATGGTAGTCAGTTAGTCAATTTTTCTTTGTACCGAATGATTGATTCACTGGAAATCATTGACAGTTCCCCCAGTGATAAAGATTTGTTTTGTTGTTGATTTTGTGGTTTGTTTTTAACTGTTTTTATATAAAAAAATATTCCATTTAACGTTAACTTATACCTACTGCTTTAATAATAATAAAAATTACAACAACAACAAGAAAAAAGAAAAAGACAACAAGAAAACTTGAAAGTTTAAAGTTTTCAAATCGTACACTCGGTTTGTTGTAACACCAAACAATAAAGAGTGAAAAACAATTCTGAGTCGAGAGCGTGCGTGTGTGCGTAAGTGCATATGTTGTACATATTAAATAGGCTTTATTTACATATTTTTTTAAAGATGGATTTTTTTTCTACCAAACACTTGAAGAAAATTATTGGGATACCGAGCGTACTATTGTGATTGGGTGCAGAAATAACCACCATTAAAATAGAGTTTCAATTGGCAAATTTAGAAGATCTCTCTCTGTCTGCCTCTTACTTCCTGAAACGATTCTTTTAATGCCTGATTAAAATTAATTAATTAATTAATTTAAATTCAAAGTTGCCACATTTCGATGCCTAAAATAACTAGAATATGAGAAAGATATTGACATTTCGAAATATGAAGACAAGAGATACATAATTGGATGTAATTGTATCACACAATCCAATAATTTACTTTTTTTTTAAATCCTAGACCACCTAAAATATTAAAGTTCGTCACCTTTATGGACATGAATATAAACAAATCTGAATCAAGTTTCAGTTATGAACTAATTCTTCTACTCCTTTTTTTATTTTTACTAACAGACCAAGCCGCTGAAGTAAAATACAAAATTATTGTGATATATTTCAATGAATATTTAAAATAAAAATAAAAAAAAATAAAAAAAAAGTTGGAGCGGCAAGTGTAGCGTTTTTTAGCGTCCAGCATTTAATTTGCTTAATAAAGACAAACAAAAACAGAGTTAAAAACGCTAGATTAAAAAAAAATAGCTAAAATGTTATTAATGCTCAACAATAAGACCAGGACCACAAAGAGCAATTTTAGTAGGTGCTTTTATTGATTTTGTAGAAGAGAGAGGAAAGAAGAATGGAAAGAGGTACAAACTTGCTCGTACTTGGCAATTCCATTTTGTTCTCTCTTCGTATTTTTTATACAGATTTAAAAAAAAGGCAGGTAGCTTGAAAGCTGAATAAATGACTGAATAAGAGTGCTGAAATTGTTGAAAAAAAATATGTGTGTGGACAAAACGACAATTTTAAAAGAGAAGTGAGAAAGAATTGCCCAAAACAAAACAAAAATAAAAACAAAAACAATTGTTTTGCAGCCAACTTCACTACAGAACACACTATCAAAATTGGATTTCCCAACCGCTCATCGGTGCTCATACATTTTGTATGGGCATGAAAATTTTTGACAGATGACTTAGGTATGGCTGTAAGGCTCGCTAGTATGCCGACATTATTTTACTAGGAAAGACAATAGTCTTACACAAACACCTACACCCCCATCAGGTTATAACAAACGGCTGTATAAACATCTTAACAATTGACTAACACATGATTAGGCAAATGTATTGGAAGCACTTTTCAATTTAAGAAAACCAGCATTTCAGAAAACAACCTCAACACTATTAATTAATTAATTATTTTTCCAAGTGTATCTGGTGACTTTTCCTTCATATTAAATTTATTTAATTTTTAATTTGAACTGTAAGTAAACATTAAGCAAAAAATAAAAATTATTTAAGAAAAATAATAAAATTAATGTCTAAAACAAAGTATAATTAATACACAGAAAAAAACATTTTAAATAATTTTATTTTAAAATCGAATCAAATCATATACGTTTTCAATCTTAAATTAAATTTTATTTTATTGACGCAGTAATTGACTACATAAAACTAATGGCATTTGCAGTTGTCCTTAATTAAGCCAGCATTCAGTTTTTTCCTGTGTAGTTTTTTATCATTTTCTTAATAAATTTTTATTTTATTTAAGACACAATTTATATTCATGTTGCACCTGTGTCGGTATAATTCGTGGAATTTTTAGTTTTGTTTTATTAACGTTGATTGTTTATGTACCTATTTTGTTTTTATTTTCTTACACACACACTTACGTATATTTTTTCAATTTTTATTTTCATGTTTTATTACACATGATCGATTCAGTTGAAATCAATTTGCATATCTAGGTCTTGACACCATCTACATGCTAATGTTGCCAAATTCATAAAAAAAAAATAACTGAAAAACACAATAATAATTTCAAAAAAAAAGAAAAAAGAAGTACCTCCTGGCTACTGAGCATTAATATCATAAACAAACTATATATAAAATAAAGAAAAGTTGAATAATTTCTCTTTCAGAAACCATTGGCTGCATTGAAAATAATTTGGTTGCGTGGACTTCACCGAGATTGCATTTTAATAATCGATTGTATTTTTTTTTTTAATTTTATGAGTCATTAAAACCATTCGGAGACATTAAATTCTGAATGTTTCCAAGTGCTTAATATTTAAAGGAATTTCTAAGAATTTACAGGAGAAGTTTTAAATGGAATGCAGTTGATTGATGACAGGAAAATATAAACAAAACAAAGTTTATGCTGGAATATTTATGCAATAAAAAATTTATTTAATAAAATAAATTAAAGCAAAGGGTGGGTTGGTATTTTACGAAAAAAAATTTTTTGTTTGTTTATGCTTTTAACTAACCGAAAGGAGTAACAACGAATATGGCCGACTATGCATGAAAGGCACATCATGTCCATTAGAATTTAAATAAAAATTTAAATACTCAAAATTTCTTAATAATTGTTTATTTTATTAGTTGAGGCTACTAAATTATGGCGTCCTCCTCATTGGATATCAATTCTCAATAAAATTTTTAAATTTTTTTGCAAAAGTCATCTCTCCAACAGAAGTTAGTATTAGTTAGACTTGTGCTCCGTAGTTCACTTTAGTGAGCGCTCTTCTAAATTCAAAAATTAAAAAGGAATAGTTTTTTCATTTGATCTTTTGTATCTTTATCACTTATACTTTTGATTGTCATTGATCGCTCTTTATTATGTAAAATGATATCGAATAGGGGTTGAAAGGAGTTTTTTAAGAAAATAGAAAACAAAACATCAAAACAAAATTCGAAAAATTTTTAAATTTAAATTAAAAAAAAAAAACTTGAGGTTTAATTTTAGAATAGCCTAAAATTGACTTTTTAACATGCATAATACATTTTCTCTTTTTCAGCTTATTTGCTTTAAATACCATTTTTGTAAAAGAAAATAATTTGCAACTTTCGTTCCTTCGTCATTGTTTTCGTTTACCTCCCGTTTCCACATGCAAGTAATTGCTTGCAAGTTGAGTATACGTATTAACAACGAAAAAGCCGAAAAAATAGTCGAAAGTCTTGCAAGTTCATTTTTAAAATATCGGCAACGGCTTTACTTCTAATGAAAAAATGGCTGCGCCATTGATATAGAGAATAAAAATATACGAATGAAGTGTTGCCGCGTTGCAAACACCGTGAATACCAACTAAAAATTTTGTTGTTAGTATTTTTTAAGTCAAAAATATGAAATTGATAATTAAATTTAACTTTTAAATGTGTTGGTGGGTCATTATGTTCTTTTTTTATTTATTAATTTTGTTAAATATGCTAAATATCAATTACTAACGTAACTTCTATTTTTCCACAGACTAATACATTAATTTAAAACTCATACGCGGTAGCACTGTTTCTCATTTGTCAATTTACTTGCTGCAAGTGTCAAAAATTTACTTGCAAAAGAATTTGGTTGCCAGTTTAGCTGCAAGTTCGAAAAATATGAGTGTGTTAGTGAAAAAGTGAGAGTGTATTGAATTTTTCGAATTTGCACTTGCATGTGGAAACGGGGGGTTAAGTTTAATTGGTTTGTTCATTTATAGGTCGTTCATTTAAAATAAAAAGCAAGAAAATGAACTATAGAAATTCAAAACACGTTCAGTTCAAATAAGCGAATAGTACAATGTGAATAGTTCGTTCGTGTTAGTTCGTTGGTTAGTCCCAAGACTAGTATTATTTGCGTCTGTGCGATTACGTGCGCTGCATGAGTGAAACCATGATCATGAAGATATTCGGGACATTCGGTAATTACCTCATATGGGTGCATGGGCAAGAAACTAATATAGGGCATATAACCTGTCAGAGTGCCGACATGCCCTGCGGCATCCCTCTCCCGGTCTGCCAGCAGTCATCGAATAGAGGTATGCCACCAAAGCCGTGATGAGCATTTGGCCAATATTTTCTTTCTCATATAACTACCATAGATTCTTCTATCTAACAAAAAATATTAAAAGTACTAATAGACGATATGGTTTTTATACTGTATTTGTTAATTTTTAGGATGTGAAACAAAAAAATGTCCTGTGTGCCCTTAAAAATATTACAATATTTTTAGCTGCTGTAAAAACATGAGGAAAGCTTTTGACAAAATTGCAATTAGAATGTGCTCTTTTTTCTCATGACCAGTCACATGTTTTGTGGAAATATTTGTTCCCATATAATAATTTGCTGCATCATTAGCGCTGAATTAAAAATTTTACAAGAAAATTTAATATATAAAATTTTTTTTTTTAAATAGTTTTGCATTTTTAATAATATTGAAGCAAAGAAAATCAAATTTTGTACATTAAGTCGATAGAATACAAAAAAAAATGTATAAGGAAAATTTATGAAAAAAAAAAGTTATTTTAAAAATTTTTGCAAAAATTGTGTGTCAAAATTAAAAAAAAAAAAAATTTGGACCTGACCGGGGTTTGAACTTGGACATCTGCAGTTGAGGAGCTTTTTCCTTATGTTTTTTTTTTTTAAATTTATATGGTTAAATAGAAAAATAAATCTAACTATAGTATGTTTCGACCAAAAAAAAAGCATATTTTTTCTTTCCGTCTTGAAGAAGACCTACTAACAGTCATATTGAAGAACGCCTGATAACAAGCCTGTGGCTGGCTAAGACATTGTGTATAAAAAATGTATGTCTTGTGTCTGACAAAAGGCCTGTTTACTTCTTATTTTCACCTCTGGGATTTATTATCATCACAAATACTAAAATTTGCTGTTTAATATTTTATTTGATCGCTTTTGATTCGGTATCTGTGTAATAAAGTGACTGTTGATTGGAACTTTTTGTCGCCTATTGATAAAGGCCTACTAACAGCCCTGTTGAAGAATGGGAACACAAAAGGCCTTGGCATTGTGTATAAAAAATGGGTTAATCAGGATTTCAAAAAGGCCTATTTACTACTTATTTTCACCGCTGGGCTTCATTATCATGGTAAATACTAAAATTTGTTGTTTTATTGTTGTGAGTTTTTAGTTTTATTTGAATTCTTTTCTGTACTTTCTGTCGCATAAAGATTAAAAATTCATTAAATTCATTTAATATTAACCGTCTTGCAGTTATTAACTCTAACCAGATTGTTAAACATTTCGATGTGCTACATAAATGATAGCAAAGGTGCACTTTTAAAGGTGCTGAACTTGGAAACATCATATAGATGCTCAGTTAAGCTCAATTGGCTTATTGTTAAGTTGAGATTGTTAATTTTCACTAGAGAAAAAAATTTCGAAAACTTATTTTGCTGGTGGTTGCAATTATGGGGGACTTTCTCAACTTTTAGTGTAAAAATAAAATTTTAAAAATTATAACAGCAGCTAATAGTTCTAATGGCAGACTAAACGATGAAGAAAATCAAAGTGGCTAAAGGAACTAAGCAGGTTATATTCATTTGCTAAGGAAGAAATCTTTGAAATATTAAATTTTTTATGACTCAAATTTAAAATTAGAGTTTTAGACTGGTATTCAAAGAGACTAATAACCACTTCAAATATAAATTATGACTAATTTTTCATACAAAATTGGAACTTTAATTTTCATTGAATACAAGCACTAATTTGGATTGTTATTTAATTCAATTAATTTTGAAAATGCAATTAATGTTTTTTTAAACTAAAAAGAAAAAAATCAAGATCCGTCGAATAAAAGTATGTGTAAGCTTTTTTAGACAGAGTTTTCTAACTGTAATTTTATTAATTCCATATTATTCTTATGCTTTTTATTATTTCATACACAGATTTTCATAAGCTTCTTTGGTTTTGTTTTCTTAATTGTCATGAGTTGGCGGTATCCTTTCTACATAAAAGCCGCGAAATTGCTTAAAACGGATGTTAAAATAAAAATATGAAATCATAATTTAGATAAGCCCTACTACTAAGTGGCTTTTTGCTTTCAAGAAAACCATTTCATATTCATCATGAAATAAAACAAAAAAAAAAAAAATTATGAATGCAAATGTTTGCAGGTAAGTTTGCTTTGAAATGAAAACCTTTTGTGATAAAATCATACCGCTGTAGGTTGATGACAGTCATGTTATTGCTTCTTTCTTGTGGCAGATTGTGTTTACCAGTGGTACAGGTAAGTCAACTAAATCTGTTCAAGGATGGTGTTTACATGCAGCTTGCACTGGGTTTCAAGTTTTGTAAATGAAGTAGAACAATTTCCCACGACATGGCCAGCATTTATTGTGGAAAATTGAAAAGAATGAAAGCCAATGAAAATAGATTAGGAACTTATTTATTTTTTTAGTTTGTGAATAAAAAAAAAGTTCTCTAAGCAAAAACGAACTATGTCACTAATAGAAATTGACCAGCCACACAAATTTTATTAGTTCTTTTTTTGTGACTTTCAATAATTCTCCTGAGAGCTTTAAATTATTTTTTGATAATCGTTAGGTTGCACAGGGCTGCCTCAAATAAAGAAAACAGGAGGAGGGGGGATCACCGGCGTCCTCTGATGTCTTTTCTTTATGATACCTGTATAAGAGGCAAGCAAAGAAGGATATCAATAAAGATAGAAGAGTGAGAGGAAGTAAGGAACTAAATAGTAGGAAAAAAATAAGAAGTAGAGACACATCCGTCACCTAAATGTGTGCTACTAAAGGGCGTTATGGATATTCCGAGCCAAATAATTCCTTAAATGGGTCCCCTTTCAGTTTTTGTTTAAGAGGTAATTTGAAGATCAAAAAAAAAAAGGGCTGTATAAGCATACTTTAAAGGGCTTACACTTTTTGTTATAAAATATTACACATGTTTGTAGGGATGTGTGGCTTTCAAATATGCTTGTGCAACTCTTTAGTTGCTACTTCTATATAAGATAACTGTCCGAAAAGTATAAGAGCTACCTCGATTTCTCGGCGCTTGACTTATTCTTCGTCACCCGGGAGGTGGCATCTTTCACAGTAGTCCCTATTTGATTGAACAAAGATGCTCATATCGATATTTTCACTTATTAAAACACTCTTGAAAGTCTAACTTCAAATCGCCTTTAGTGCATTCGTCGCATTAGTTTCAAGAGTCTGTTTATTGTCGAATCGGTGTCCCTTAAGCAGAATTTTCAATCGAGGAAACAGCCAAAAGTCTCAGGGAGCTTTATCGAGACTGTATGGAGGCTGGCGGAGCTACGCAACACTGTGTTTCAATAAATACTGCTGCACAAGGTTTGATGCGTGTGCTAGAGCATTGTCGTGATGAAGAAGCCAGTCGCAAGAGGTTCGTACCCTCCAGAAGTCGCCTGAGTCTCTTCGCACGAAGATATGAACGTAGCTCAGATACTTTTTGGACAGACCTCGTAAAAAGCCATATATGTAGCATGCCGAACACTATAGTCGACAGTGGAGTGAACCCCTGCCAGTAGCGCTTTGTTTCACAGTTTCCTCGTCTTGACAACTTCTACAGTAGTCATTCGATGGTAGACTCATTCTGCCGGCACGGTTAAAAAAAACTACAGTAGACACCACATTTTTCAATTAGGCTCCTTAAAGTCCTAGTAAATATTTTTTCATTTAATTAAATAACAACAGAACAAACAACCATCGTTGTTTCCTTGTGGGTAGGCCTTCCATAAGGTCTTCCTGAGAAAGCAAGTGAGCACTAATACTGAAACTTAAAAAAGGTCTAGGAACATTTTATAGAAGGCCTCAAAAAGTTTGCCGCTGAAAATGAACATAAAAGGAAATTGAAATATTTTCTAAGTACAAGCAAAAAAAATTAAAAAAAAAATTTTTTTGACGACAATAACACTCGTAGTGCAGAGCAGATAAGATGGAATGGAAACTCTCTACTTTTTCATAGACATCAACATTTTCAAATACACACACACACACACACACACACACACACTCACACACACACACACACACACACACACTTTTTATTGCAAAAATATGAAAGTGGTTTAAGTCCATTTAGAAAAAATAATGAATTAGCGCTGGTTTTAATAAAATAAAAACGCCAACTAACTAGAATTAATGCTGACTCATTTTTTTTTAAAAGGACTTATACCACTTTCAAATATAACAGCTCATATGTTGAATTATACCAAAAATATGATCTTAATTTAATTGAAATATTTTTGTTAGCCATTAACCAAGAATCCTTTTGAATTTTTTCATTTATTTTTTTTTCTTTTTTTACGCTAAGTAAAAACAGCGCATTTAAGTCTTTATGCTCAAGAAAATCTCTAATTCAACAAAGCAAGAAGGTCTTGCCATTTCAAAAATTAATATTTAGGGTGGGGATGACACAATTGGTCAGCAAAAATGACCAAAAATTAATACTTTGCGCGTGGCTTTAATGAGTAGAAATATTAAATTTGCCTACACACTCTACAAACAACAACAAATATTTATTTAATTCAACATTCTATACAAATGGCGCCATTGCCAGTTCTGCATAATTTAAAAATTTTAATTAAAAAAAAAAAGCCGTCAAAAACTCTAGTGAAAAAAAGAAAAGAAAACAAAAAATCAGGCAAATTAAATTGTTCAATTAAAAAGTAACAAAATCGTTTAAGCAATTTGAAATGTAACAAACTTTTTAATTTAACTTTTGACACTTTTTAAGATTAGATTTTTATCTAGTGTGTCTGTGTGATGAGATAAAAACAACAACAAGATTTAAATAGCCATCCAAGACCAGTTACACCTTCGCGTTAATGTTCATCACTTAACTCAATTACGCGCATTTGTAAACTGATACCGCACAATTAAGAGTCACTGCACTGCGTCTCTGTTTCGATTCAGTCAACTTTTTGTTTTTTCTTGAATTTTTTTTTTTTTTTGTTGTGAAAAGCACTGGCAAAGTTACAAGATTTTAACATTAAAAATGTTAATTAGACTCAGACTCTGTTTTAATTTTTTTTTTTTCGTCCTAAAAATTTTCTATTTTTGTAGTCAAATCCCCACAAAAGTAAGAAACTTTTAAGTTACAGGTTTCATTTCTCAATGTTTTTTTTTATAAATATTTTACTTATTTGTGTCTAGTTTTGTTGCGTCCTGCTTAAGCTTTTGTTTAATACCGCTAAGGAAGTGTATCCAAATGCGAGGGATGTTGAGCATGACGAGGTTTATTTAGAAAAAATTTTTTTTTATTTTTAAACGACCTAAAAATATTTTAAATTAAAGTTAAAAGTTGATTCTATGATGTCAGCACTAAGCTTCAAATACCGGACGATATTTCCCATGACTGCAAATCATCTTTAAGGCAGCTGTACGCTAAGCGAATGTCCCCTCATCATTAAAAAGATTTTTTTACAGACAGATTAATTTACTCTAAATCCAGCTTAAATACTCACCACTTTCAGGATATCGAAATCATTGTCCTTTCTTCTAATGTTTCCCTAAAACTTTTGCCACATACTTCGTTTTCTTAGATTTAAATTCAAATAATTGTATGCTTGTACAAATTTATGTATCTGCGTACAAACGTATTCACATTTCAAAATTTTTATATGTAAATTTGGTTCTTTGTCGTACAATTTTTTTTTCTTCTCAGTTTGTTTCGCATTTAAAACAGATGTGCCGCCTTGTGTTTTAACTAACTAAAAGCCATGTCAAAAGCTAACAAATCCGCCTTCAGACACTTAAAAGTTTGTGGCAAAACTGGCTGAAAAAAAAAAACTAAAAACAAACATACAAACGGTGCAACAACTTAACAAGCAAAGAAAAGTAAATAAAAAAAAAATATGCACACGATACGTAACGAGCGCAGCGCACACACAAATAATGTGCCAACTAGAGAAGATGGTCAGAAGGAAAACAAAAAAACAACAAGAAAAATAATCGTAATTTGCATATAAAACAACCTGAAGCGTAAGAAAATACACACGTAAACTGAAAAAGTTCACAAAAAACCAAGTGTAGAAGCAAAGTGGAGTATCAACAGGCAAATACTTCTTTTGGTGCTCGTAGCATTTCTGTTGCTGCCGCTACTGCTGGGCTTGTTGTTTTATTGTTCATGTTAATGCTGCTGTTGCTGTTGCTGGCATCTCATCACATGATTGCTACTTTGAATTTGTTTCTTGTTTCAGGCTCATGTTATTATTAAGAGTAAGGCTAACAAAAACCAACAAATAATACACCCCTCCAGGAGTTCAAACATTAACTAGCAATTAGGTGAAGTGTAAAACAACTTTTTAAGTTTCTTTTTTCTTTTTTCAATGCGCTGGAGACTTTCGTTTCATGTTTTTGCTATTATAATTTTTTGTTTTTGTTTTTTTTTTGGGATGTCCTTCCTTTCATTACGAGCTCTAAAGAAGATTCTTATAGACTGCATGACGCTAGTTAAATTTTTTCTTTTTTGTTGCTTTTGGTTTCATGAAGAATGTAGGCATGCGTGTTGTTTATTCTCTGGTTGTATGTTTGTTTATGGAAATATTGTATCATTGCAAATCATGTTTTTGATTGTTAATACCCTACGCTAGGCTGCGTAAAATTGAAATCACACCTACAACTAAAACAAATTTTCTTTTCTTTTTGTTTTTTTGGGTAATTTTTAGCGCGACTGTATGAACAAGAAACTAAGAAATCTTGAAAAGTCTTTAGCTAAACTAAGGCCAAATTCTGGTATTCGATATCGAAAAAATTTTCCATTTATATTACAGGGTGACTGATGAGTTTTCCTACATTAAGAAACTGGTATAACTTTTTTTGGAATGCATGGCATTTATTCCATCTCTTTTCAATTGAAAGCCTATTAAATTGTCTTAAAAATAGTTCAATCAGTCTTCATGATAATTGAATTTAAATGCCCGCCCTACTCGTTGATGCAGTTGCGGCATTTTAGCAAAAAGTTGTTCATTACTGCCCTTAAAGTTGAGACTGGAATTAAAGCTTTTGATGCTCGAATTGATTGTTTTAGTTCTTCCACGTTTAACGGTAGCGAGTTTTACACTTTTTGTTTACAATAACCCCACAAGAGAAAGTCCAGTAAAGTAAGGTCAGGATAATTCAAGGTTGAGTTTCTTCAAATGAGTCTGTTAAGAAATTTTCTGCGTAATTCGGCCCTAGCTGGCTGAGTTATGTGTGAAATTGCACCATCTTGTTGAAGCCATACAGAGCTGAAAGGAATTCTTTTTCAGAGTAGTTTCAGATAGAAAAATTCTTTTAATATGCTGAAGTAACGATCTCCAGTAACGGTAACGCTGTGTCCGTTTTGTTCTAAGAAGTATAGCTCCACAATACAGCGTGAAGAAACTGCATACCACACTGTTGCACGAATTTAATTTCATGCAGTATTTCTGGGTTGCGACAATTTTGGGTTGGTTTACGTGGCGGCCTAAACGGCCTTCAATTAGAGTCGCAAGACTCCGTTTTGAAATGGGTTGTGACAATTTTGGGTATTCAGATCGAAAAGATTTTCATAAGACATGAATAGACAATTCAGCCAGCAATCGTCTTCTTTCACCTTTTCCAGACTTTACTGGCAAAAATTTCAAGCAAAGCAATGAATCTGCTGCCTTTAGTTTATTAACCATATGAATTTTGTAAGGGAATAAGTTCAAATCCTTATGAATTATTGTCTGCAAAGTCTGCCTAATAACACCCAATTAAGCAGATAATCTTCTTGATGAAAAAAAAGGGGTTGCTTTGTATGGCAGCAACAGTTTCATCTGATCGAACGGAAGGGTTTCGATTATAAGGCCTCATGCTCTGCAAAGTTATTCACTAGTCTTATAATGGTTAACTTACTCGAAGAATCTCCGACAATAGTGCGCCTTTATTCTCTTTCAAACAAAACCATAGACTCCAATGCACGAATTCAGATTTTGTTTCAGTGTTCCAGTTTTTTTTTTTTTTTTTATTAAGCTTAAAGATCAATCTACAAGAAAAAATTCCACATTACTTAGATAGCGAGAAACCTAACAAGTTTTATTTTGGTAGCATTGAAATTTCAATCCATATCGAATGCCATAATTGACCTCTGGTTTTAAAATTAAATAAAATTATATATTCATGACTTCATTTAAATGCCTGATACTACAAGTCATTCAGTCGTTAATAAGATCAGATAAGATTAAGTGTAATAAGCAGGTCAGAGTAAAATTCACGTAAGTAATGGATCATGAGAATCATTCTGCGTTGATCTTCTTACTAACTTTTATAATGGCCAGTTTATCACTTTCAAATTGCGGGCACACATATCGTCATATGATTTTATTTAAGCTCACAAATTTGGTTCCAAAGCTTTAGTAAAAATCCGGTTATTTGCCCCACTATCGGAAGTTCTAATATTGAGCCTAAGAATGTTACTTTTAATTGTAGAAATCAAAAAGTTTTGTTAAGTTTTCATATTATCGACTTTTTTGGCTTCTCTTCTAAAATTGTTTAAATGTAACTTAAAGCTTTAATGAAATCATATGTAAATAGTTGAACTAGAGTGAGACCAACTTGGCAATCCTGCAAGTTTTGCTAATGCAGTATATTTTCTATCGGCTGTTGGAGCAGCGGACCGAATAATTTTTGTGAAAAAAGAAAGTCTTGTTAATAAAAAAAAATTATTTTAATTTTTTAATCATTTTAAGCCTTTCCAATGTAATACAAACTCAATCTCGACAACAAAATTTATTTTATTTTATTTTATTAAAACAGAAATTCGTTACTCAATTATAGTCGTTAAGTTGGTCGACTCACAACCGTATTCGTTTCATAATGGAATCGCCTTTACATTATTGAATTCCAACTGAGTTCTTGTCAAGTGTTAAAAGCTTTTAATGGATTTTTACTATTCGTATGTTAAGAATTTCCGTTGTTATTTTATTTCATTTTTCATACTTTTTTTTTTTTTTCTTCTGTAGCTTAACAACCGACTAATTAAACTATAAGTTGTGGCAATTTATACCCGTGTTACTCCTCAATAAACAAAATTAAACTGACATTAATAAAATGCTACTACGCATTTGGATTTTAACTTTTTAATTGCAAAGATTTAGAATAAAAATATATTTTTTTCTTGCTGTTTGTTGCCTTAAATTTGTTAAAAATTCCTTTCATCAGCTCCAGCAAGGTTGTAAGTTGTTCAAGAACGTAAGTTAAGTTCAAATGTAGAAAATAAAAGAAAAAAACATATAAAGTCTCTAGCACAACAACAACAACAAAAATATTTAATAAATTCGTGCAGACATGAATTATGGCAGTTTGTTTATTTGAAGAGAAAAAATTTTTTTTTCTGTTGTCATGATAAGTTTTAGTTTGTACACGAATTAAGTTGTCTTTAACAACAAAACAAAATTGTTTAAAAGAAAATATAAAAATCTAATGTTTGTGTTTTAAAATTAAATGTTTGTTTACAGCAACTGTGAAGCTCAAAACTGTGCTAATCCACCACAATTATTTGCTCTATGATGAGATATATTCGAATAGGACACCACATGAGGCATTTAACATTAAAAAGTAAACAAAAGCATTGAAAAAGTTGTCTTTGAAACCTAAAAAAATTAAAATTTTGCTTAAAAATTCCACAATTTGATGTAAAATAGCATATGACGTCCCCAAAGACTTCTAAAAATTAAGGAAAATTTGGCAGCTCCAGCACACATATTGTTTTAAATTAAAAAAAAAAAATTTTGATCTTCACTGTAGGTTTTCTATAAACAAGAACAGGAACTCTAAATATTATATCATGCATGTAAATTTCGTGATTTAATTTCGCTATCAAACAAACACAACAACAAAAATATCACTGTAATATAACCGTGTGAATATAATGACTTCAAGCCAAAGACATGTCAGCACACACGAGTATTTAAAACGTACAATTGTTGTAAACCTTTTTTATTATTTAAATATAATAAAGATAAGCCAAGTATTAGACAAGTTTTTAAAAGATCAATTTTATTTACAGCTTCCCAAAAATTCAAGCTTTTTAAGCGAATTCGCTTAGTTGGAAAAACTTTTGCTCTAATTCACTTTGAAATCTTCTGCTCAAAGTAACTGCTCTATACCCTCACTAAAAATAACAATAGTTCTACTATTGAAGCTTTATATAAAGTTTAGTCCAAACAGAATACACGATGTTAATTGTGAGTTCCATCGTAACGTCAGGTTTTTTGCTCAATTAAATTTCACATTTCTCTGTTTAAGTGCTGGACAAATTCAACCACAATTGGTCAGGGCATTAGGTTTGTTAAAGCCTTTTATGAAAATCTAAATTCATTTCGTGCTCTTCGTTATATTTTTAATCAGCATAATCGACCAAATGTTTTCACAATCGTTCGTTAACAAGCAGAATTGCAAATGAGAATTCACGAGAGATGGTTGAAAAACTGATGCATCCATAAAGAGTAGCTGTTTGGCGGCGCACACTGTCACGAGCTTGGCCATAAATGGGTAAAGCCGATGTGGGAAATTTAATCTTTTTTTTTTTAATTTATATATGGAAAACATTTCTATTAAAAAAAACGTATTTTGAATTATATGAATTCACGATTCTAAGCGGCGTCATAGGGACATACTTCTTCGAAAATGAGGTTGGCCAAGCAATTACCGTGATGGGTGTTCGCTATCGCAAGATAAAAACGGATTTCTTGTAGCCAGAAATTGAGTATATGGACCTGAACGATATGTGGTTCCAACAGGATGGTGCCACTCGCCACATAGCCAATGAAACAATAATTCTTTTGGGCAAGAAATTCAATGGCCCTGTTATCTCATGTCGAGGCGATGTTAATAAGCCGCCACGATCATGTGATTTGACACCGTTGGACTTCTTGTTTTTCTCAATATTTAAAAGAAAACGTGTACGTCAATAAGACAAAAATGATTCAAGAACTAAATGATGCGTTAATTCTGCCTATGAACGACAATGAACCTCAATTATGGCTCAGAGTCATTGAAAATATGGACCATCAGATAGAGGCGTGCCACCGAAGCCGTGTCAAACATTTGTTCGATATTCTGTTTCCCACATAATTATCATAACTCCTTCCACCATAATAAAAAATTTGAAGATAATTCTCTGACCACTTTTGTTTTATTTACAAGTCATATCTTGAGTTTTGGTTGGACCACCCTATAAAAAACCACTAGAAATCAAAGTAGCTTTCATGAAATGGCCATAAGGATATGCTTAATATTTTCAAAATATTTTTTGTCAGCATAGCATCACTGCTGTGTTAGAATTTTTAAGCCAACATATTTGGATTGAGCACCAAAAAATAAAAAATTAATAAATAATTAATTGATCATAAAATTAAAATTTATTAATAATAAAAAATATGCAAATAATAATAATTACAGATGTCCGACTCACATACAAACAGCCAAACATATAACAAACAGTATCATGCATAATCAAGCATCTGGAGCGCCACTTGTCACTAAATTACAATAAATATAAATTCGTGATTACATGAACAAAAGAGCACAACTACAACTAAATTTAACACAAAAAAATAAAATAATACAAATAAAAATATAAACAAGATGCTGAAAATGAACTAAATAAAATACAAAAAAAAAACACACACACACAACAAACAATTGAAAGGATGGAAAAAGACTCAACGTTTGAGAAAACAAAAGAGTCTCACGAGACTAACAATTCGATTAGGTACAATCGAGTAAAAAAATTGTATATTGAACTTTTATATGAAATTTCATACCTTCCTTCTTTAAAGGTTTCAATTGTCAACTGATGGCTAAAATGAATTGATAAGTAATAAAGACATAATGCAATCATGATCTAAAATACCAGTCACAGACATCATCAGTTATCCTTTGTTGAAGGCATGTAAGCCAGCATCCACATGCATACAAATAAAATATTGAATAAAATTGAGACATTTCTCAACTTCCGAAATCAAATCGTGCTGGGTTAAATAAATTCTATTATGAATTTAAGGTTCAGCTTATTCTGTTCTTCAGTTAATACTCTCTTTCTTGCTTTCTCACTCACTATCTTTCACTTATGTGAGGACAATTGAATTATTGGGTCGTCGGTTTTTGTTTATGTTGTGCCAAAATAATCATTTACTTGTAAACGCTGGCAATTTTTAGATGAACATATCAATGCACAGAAGTATACGAGGGGCGTTACACAAGTATACAATTAAATAATGATTTAGTTTAGAAAATTATCAATAATATTGAAGGAGGTTGAATAGATACGAGCAGATTTACACTTTATGAGCTGCTATTTTTGAGAGTGGTATAAGTCCACTTTTTTCAAAAAATAAGCCACCGTTAATTTTTATAAGATAATGTCTCTGTCTTACTAAAATTAACACTAACTAATTATTTTAGAAAATTGGACTTGTACCACTTTTAAAATAATAGCTCACATATAACATCATATACAGATGTATTTATTTAATAATAAGGATTGAGTCGTATTATTGATTCCGCATGGAAAGGAAAATTTAGGGGAAAGAACCATCGATCGGTATGAAAGTTGCTATTATTCATTCCTGCGGAATAATCTTATTATTTTGAATTGTTTCATTTAATTGTGAATTAGAAAGCTGTCTATTGTGAATGAATTGTGTTAATGTTTCAGCTATTGGTCATGGAAAAATTGATTTTTTTTAACACTGCAGTCACACGATCAAGTTTTTTTACAATTCTCTTTCAAGAAATTTACACATACTGCTTGTCAAAATTCACAAAAATTGAAAGCTGTGACGTAGGCTGCACGCAATTTCAAAGCAAGTTTTTTAACAAGATGTTTTGTTTCGGCGGCAATAGAGTTATATGCCTTAATTTTTAAATCATTCCGTCTATATGCAGGAATATTCATATTCCACAGAACTTCATGCCTTCTGTATATCTCTATGAACTGCAAAACGTCGTTGTTTAATTTGTTCACAAACATATTTAAAAAAAAACAAAACAATACTGGCGGCAGAATAAAAATTCAAATTTGGAATAAAAAACTGCAGTCAGCTGTTTTCTTGACTGTAATTTGAAACACTCAATTGAACGAAAAATTGAAAGCAAACTCTCAGCAAATTTTAAAAGTGTGAGTGTATTGGTAAAAAAATGAGAGAAATTTTAAAATTTGAATGAAAACTTGATCGTGTGACACCCAAGTAAGCCAAAATAAATTTTCAATAAATAAAATATTATTTTTTAGAACTATTTTTGCGAAATTTTGCTTTTTTTCTTACATTTTTGATCTTTGACCGCCCCTGCGGAAGACAACTGCAGCATAATCGCGAAATGGAATGAATAATTAGACCTATTAGATTCAAATTTACTTGATTTCATTATTCACTTTTTTTTATAATAAATTAAAATTTTATTTACATGTTTTATTTTACTCTATTTCAATTTTATGGATTCAATAATTTATTTTAACAATTAAAATATTTAAATAAAACACCTGATCTTTTGTAAATTGAAGGTGGCATTATAATTATTTAAAAAAAAAAATATAAAAATAAATAATTATAATCGGACGTTAGGCTTAAAAAAACTAGCCATTTTAACATAAAATGGAAACGGTCAAACAAATCACGGATATAATGGGTGTAATTATTCCATCCATTCTGCACACGCGCAAAGAATTTTTTTTTTTGAGACAGCAAAATTTTGCAATTATTCATTCCGTTGTTGTGGTGTTCTATCACAGTAGCGGTATCATCTCTAGCGCACCGGAATTTCGCTTACAGAAAGCAAACAGAAATATTAAAATTGTAAGAAAAAGTACAAAAAATCACAAATATAAAATATCTTTTTGTCTAATTTTTTTTTTTTTTTTCAAAAATGTTTTTACTCTATTTATTGAAAATTAATTTTCTGTGTGTTTATTTAAAATCTATTTTTATTTATGTTAAAAAATTAAATAACTTCCTTATCACCCATAGCTGACACATTAACACAATTCATTCACAATACACAACCTTTTAATTCACAATTAAATGACATATTTGCAAATAATTATATCATTCCACATGAATGAATAATAGCAATTTGCAAATCGATCAATATTTCTTTATTTTAAATTTTTCTTACGGCAGAAATAAAAAGCTTTTTAAATAAATAATTTGATTGACACAAATTTGGCTTTTGCTAAGACAATAATTATTGAACACCCCACTAATATTTATAAGCATATGAACAGATACAGAACAATTCAGATACTTAAATTAGTAGAATCTAATTTACAAGCTCACTAACAGACCAACGTAATTTAGAGCGACAAGTGTAGCGTTTTTAGCACCCACTATTTATGTTGAAACGGGAAACCTAAATAAGGGCGCTGGCGGTGTGTACATCTTGTTTAATCAAATCCACCAAAGACAAACAAAAATTGAGTTAAAAACACTAGTTTAAAAAAAAACTAGCTAAAATATCATTACTCGTCAATAATAACAAAACAAAAATAAAATAAAAACCAATTCTTACGCAATTCACTACAAAACGCTTTGACAAAATTGGATTTTCCAACCGATCAGCGCTGCCTTCTAGCTATTTCGATATGCCCCATACATTTTGAATGCTTACAAGAATATTTGACAGATAAAAAACGCTTGCCGAGGCAATTTAGGTATGAAAAAATTACACCATCCGTTGTCAGAATGACCACAAACGGTATCAATAGTTTGTATCAACCACGTTTGTGCTCACTTTGACAACGCATGGTGTCATTTTAACAACGCATTATTGAAAACATATCGTTGCAGAATTGACAACGAATGGTATCAAATTACCCCACATTGGTGTCGAAGTTACACTATACTGGTGATAAATCTAAACCATTTGGCGTCGAAATGATAACTTAGTGTTGCTGAAATGACAGCATATTGAATAATAAGTTGAAGATTTGACAACATATTGTTGTCAATTCCACAATGTTTATTAACAAATTGACAACGTGCATTGTCAAAAAAGTAAAATCGTAGCTTTTTTCCTAAGTTGACAGCCAACCGTTGCCAATTTATACAGGCTTGTTAAAAACTTCAAAATACTCGTTGTCAATAAAATAAACAACGGAATGCGATCAAAATGACCACATACGTTATTGATATTGCCTAAAAGTATTTGGGTAAATTTCATTATCTGAAGCGTTTGCTAGAAGAATATAAATAAAAAAAATGTATAGAAATCTTCAAAAGCTAAGCTATAGGTAAAGAATAGGCATAGAATGTTATAATTTATTAAATATAAATAAAGAAGTAATTCCTTTACAAACTCAAATAATAAAATTGAATATTAAACTGTTTGTTTAGCGAAAAGCTCAGCTCAAGCAATAAACCAACTTTCATACAAAAACCAACAACTGAAAATATGAAGGATCTGGGGAGAAAAAATTAAAAAAAAAAAACAAACTTGACAAAATTTTGCACTCGAACGTGGTTAACGTGACTTTATCTTCTTTATTTAAATTTCTTTCATTTGTTTACTTATTTTTACAAGTTTCAGTACATAAGAGTGTGTAGGTACTTGCATGTACTCGTATGTTAGCCTGTATCTTGGAATTAGTTTTAGAGTAAAATTTTGCTGTTCGTTATTTATTTATTTGAGATGAAAGGCATTCATGTAATAACGCGAGGGTGATTAAGAGTGTTACAGCTTAGTCACTCAGAAATTCTCTCTGGGCTTTTATCTACAACATTACTAAATTTATTTTTGCAAAAGTGTTCTGGCAATAGTAGATTTTGTTTAGTTGGTAATTTCCGTTTTTGAATTAAGCCTTATTTAATTTAATTATCGTGGTAAATTTAAGAAAAAATCTTCTATATTTCTGAACGGAAATATGAAAAGAAAAATGAGCTAAGTTCAATGAGCCGTTCTCGAGTTTGCCATTTAGTTGTTTCACAATCAAGGCGAATTGATAAAATTATAGTATTTATATCAGCTGTTTGAACTAAATAGTATCATGCCAAAATTGTCAAAATTTGTAATTTTATTTTATGTATTTGTAAATAATTCAAACAGAAATTAAAACAATATATTAAAAAATTTTTTAAAACAAATTAAAAAAGGTAAAAGCAAGTAAATTAAAAAATATTATAAAACAAAAAATTAGAAAAAAAGAATATAAATAAATATTTATAGAAATATAAATTATAATTAGTTAATATTATTCAAGCTTAAGATCTTAGCGAAAAAAATTGTTTTTATTTTAATTTTCCGATATTTCGACTGTCTTTTGAAGGTCTCCTTCAGGGAATTAAAAAAAAAATTAAAAGAAAGTCGAAATATCGGAAAATTAAAATAAAAACAATTTTTTCATTAAGATCTTAAGCTTGAATAATATTAACTAATAATTAATTAATGAGATCGAATAATTTAATTAAATTATAATAAAAATTATATTTCACGTTTTGTATGTGTGTGTAATATTTATGACCTTGCTAAAAGAAAAAGTCGCTTTTTTCACCTTGCATCTGCCTGGTATGAATTTGCTGTGCTTCACAATATTTTTGATTTTAAAAAAGTTATTCTGCGAACTTGGCCAACTTTTTTACAAAAGTTATTCTTTCTGTTTTCATTCACTCACGGTCCCAACGCTATCAGTTATTACTTTTGCATTCAATATGCTTAACTCACACATTACCGGTCAGTATTTTGTAGGTTAAATTTATTTTATTTATACAAAAAAAAAAAATAAAATAGAGTTTACATTAATATTTGTTAAGAAAAAATAAATGTTGGACATTGTAGAGTCAGCCACACATGCTTAAAATGTGAACTCTAAAGTTCAGAACGTGATTGGCTTCTTTCTAACAACATTTATTTACAACTAACATTTTTTGTGGCTGAAAAATGCAAAATTTTATTGACTCGAATATTATGAATTTTTAACAACTTAATAAATAACAACTTTAAAAATAATTGATGAATATTTTTATTATGGTTGAACTTACCAAGTAAAACAAAAGGATGAAATCTTCCAAAATAATAAAATTTATTTTTATTTTCTTTGAACTCGTGAGGTTGGTGACTTTAGTAATTTCTTTAAATCTGTTTGTATTTGCTTAACTAACTATATTTGATATTAAAATGTGCAGAAATTTATCCTTATAATTATAGAAAGAAGCTGTTAT
This sequence comes from Thelaira solivaga, assembly GCA_947397855.1. Taxonomy (NCBI): domain Eukaryota; kingdom Metazoa; phylum Arthropoda; class Insecta; order Diptera; family Tachinidae; genus Thelaira; species Thelaira solivaga. The sequence goes on along the minus strand of OX377613.1, from coordinate 53,190,786 downwards.
TTTTCAAAGTGGTATAAGTCCACTTTTTTTTTAAAAATATGTCATCGTTAATTTCTGTTCGATGAAGTCTTTGTGTTACTAAAATTATCTGTAACTATTTTTTTACGGACCAATCCGACTGAGTTTCAATAGCAATTGAAAGACAGAAACAGCTAACAGATTGCTATACTAAACTCTTCTGTAGGTCTTCTAGGGACTTCAGAAAGTTGATTTCAACGAGCTTACTGACAGACAGCTGAACATCGCTTAATTGACTCCGCTATTCATAAAGATTTAGAATATATATACTTTATTAGGTGACCCGGCAAACATTGGTTTGCCTTCAAATTCAATTTTAGATAAATTTAAAAAGTAGGCGTAAGCATGGGCGTGTTCAATTTCTTTTCCGCAAATACTCATACTTAAGCTTGCACAATAGATCTTAAAGGTCGTGGTGCGATCATAGCAAATGAAGATAATACCTAAGCTGGGTTATTTTGAACATATAACAAAAAAATTTGCCAAATCGGTCTAGCCGTTCTCCGATTTGAGATAAATTAAAAAGTGAGCATAAATGGGAGTGCTAAATATTTCTATCCATAAAATCATAAGTTTTGTTTTTCTAAACATATAGAATTTTTATATAAATATAAGCTCTTCTTACTCTAAGAATCCGTACTCAAAGAGTAAACTACCGTGCGAGACCGTGTAAAACTAGGTACTAGATAAGTAATCCAGGTACGACTGCAGCGCCACTTTGCCGGGCTATTTTTTGACTCTACACTATTCAGGGCGTAACCAAAACTCATACAAAAAAATTTATTTAAATCGGTCCAGCCGCTTCAGTGTCAAATAGACGTGCAGTACAATTTATATATATAAAGATAGGGTGCTCCGTATACCGCGTAGAAATTACCTTCATTGTAAGTAAGAAGGGTATATATAAGTTTGTGATTCCGTTTGTAATTTCTAAGCAAAATAAAAAATTGATTGCAAAACTGTCTCACTTTTAAGAATAGAAAATAAAATATTTTATTTGCTTCTCAGTTAGTGTAAAATTTAACTTTTAATTACGGCAACCAAAATACCGACTTGCATTACTTAAATACTCTAAACTGTCGACTGTTTCAAATTGAAACGTGCAACAAACAAGCATAAACAATAGCTGGAAAATACATTAACGCACACAAATATATGAAAGTCCCATCATCAATCTGTCAGTTCTGTATTAAACACGAGTACATACTCGTATGCCTAAGATTTAATGGTGGCAACTATTAAGAAGAAAAATCAAATATGTCAATTTCTAGTGTGTTTGTACAAGAGCATTAATGCAATAAATTGTATTGCACAGTGCACTTGCAACAACGATGCTTATGTTGCTTGCTGCAAGTCATGTTGTCTATAGTCGGCAACGGCAATGGCAACAGCAACCACAACAACAATAATAACAATCAAAAGAAAAACGGCAATAAAACAACAACTTACCAATCATTGTTAAGCAAGTAGCAGCCACTAAATTGAATGCAGAAACATCGATAGATGCATACGTTTGTATTGGTAAGTGTGTATGGATAAATAGACGGATGAATGGATGGAAGTGCACATTCAACCCCAAACAAGACTGAAAAAGAAATACAAGGTAAATCCAAACGAATGCAGAATATTGTTGTTGCTGTTGCTCTACGAGTATGAAGGTAGACACAACAACAAAAGAAAAAACTTTTGCATGTGGTTTGAGGATGTGGATTTCATGTTGCTTGTGTTGCCTCCATCCACTTTATTTTTGATTCATACATGAATAAGTTGCTTGTGGATGCTGGAGATTTCAAAATTAAAACATAAGCAAGACAAAGAAGTAGAAGCAGCAGAAGAAAAACAAAGAAAAAAGTAACAGCTATCTTAAAGACTACCTGTGTTTTATTTGGCAAAAATCTCAGGTGCATACGAACATGTAGTTCGGCATGGTTCGCTCGTCAAGAAGAGATTCTATTTGGATTTTTCTTGCATCAAATGTTTTTGTTATTGCCATTGGTGTGTTTCCAAGGAGAATATTATTTTATAATATTTTGATATCATTGTTTGTTTTGATACTCTCTTTAATAGAAGAGCAGAATTATGAAGCAAAACCAAAACAATAACATGTGAGCAAAAGTTCTGTCGTATAATTTAGATGTTGTAGACAGAATTGCACAATGGCTTTAATATCGCAACTAAACATTTTAGTATTGAACAAAACTTTGCCAAGTCATGTCTTTAATTATTATTATCATCGTGGGCTATAATTGTACTGCGACCTTTAAGATCTATTGTGCACCCCAGTTCCCAACTACAATACAAAACTCCTTGTGAGCCTCGTAATAGATGCAGTATTAATCATGTCTAGGTCTCCTAGATTCAATGTGCCATCGGTGCGCTGATTGGTTGGGCTTCAAGAACAATCGCAAAATTTTGTTTTGAACCACCCACACGGCAAGACAAGGTAATAAGTGAATTAGACCCCTTCTGCGGCATTGAGATATCCGAGAAGATCCCCTACCCTTATCCCCGATATCTCAGGTAGTCTGTTCATAAAATGTGCACCTAGAAATGTATATCTCGAGTAAGAGACTGTCTTTGTACTCTCAGGTTCGAGGCAGTTGTGCCACTTTTCATTGAAGGCACTCGTACAAAACCTGTTTAGACGTTTCCCGTCCTACACTACTGAAACGACAAGAGTCATATTGTTCCACAACGATTTTACTCATGTAATAGTTAAGTTTATAATGGCTCGTAAGTAGCTCAATGTCAATTCTGCTGAGATATAAAACAACCTCTGCCTTAATGCGCTCAGGATTAATTAGTCTCTTCGACCACCCAATATTTCAATGAAACTGTTAGTCACCCATTGCTCGGGGACCCTCAGTTCCCCCGGTGTCCATAATAAAATAACTGTGTTAGCCAACTCTTTTAACACAAACTTAATTGATTTTAGTTGAAATTCAATTTTCGACCTGCAAAGCAGTAAGTAAATTCTTCCCTCATGAACCGTTCACGTGAAAATCCATAAAAAGTTGACAATAAAAAATTGATCCATCGGATAATCTCTTGTAGTACGAAAACACTCAAATTAAGTGAACAACATTCAAAATCCACACAAAGTTTTGTGTATTGTGACCGAATACCCAAAAAGAATATTGTTAATTATGAATAAAATCTTTATTCCAGAATAAGGAGAGTACTCCATCTCCGTGGCAAACCACAATTCGAGCAATTAAAAAGGAGTTTTATTGTAATTTTCTGAGTTTTATTTTGTGTGCGTAAATAATTTTTTTATCCTGTTTTATTTTTGTTTCAATTTTTCCTACATTATAAACAATATCATTTTCCGCCCATAGTGCACTAATAGTGATGCAAATCGTCATTATTAATGCACTACGGGTTTTGCTCACATGATGTTAATAATGACAACAACGATGGCGAGGATGGAGATGATAATTACGATGATAAAATTGAAGATGGTGAAGAAGATGCAACACGTGATGATGTTAAAACTGTAGCATCACATCAAGAAGAGCCGGAGTATGAAGGAATAACATTTTAAGCTTCTCCACAGCAGTAAAGAAAAAATTTATGGGATTTTTTTGCGTTTGCTTTTTCCTTGTTTTTTTTTTTTTTTTTTTTTGCCTGTCTACCAGCCTGTTCGTTTGGTTGGCCTGGTTGGTAGATTTTGCCAACTTTTTGCTTTTGTTTTCTGTGGCTGCTGTCAGTGAATATTGTTGTTGCTATTTTTGTTAGTGTTGCTGCTGTTTTTATTGTTGCTGTTATATATTTTTCTTGTTGTTTTTTGCTACAGAGATGTGATGTGGAGTGCTAGTATATGATGTGTTGTGCTATTGCTGCTGTTGAATGACTAAATGTGACCATGTTTCCCGATGCGAGGCGATAGTTTATCGCCAATTTTCATGCCGTGCAGAGGTGAACGCGGAACAAAGACGACAACGACAACAACCAGATACTAACGACAAACAAACGTGCAAACAATAGTCCGTGATAAAATATATGCGCACACACATACACACACACACACACACACACACACACACACACACACACACACACACTTACGTACTAAACAAAGTGTATGTTTTGTTACACATACACTTACAAAATGTTACTTTAGCGTTTTAGAAACGAAGTACACGATTTTATTCACACGAGATACAAATAAATAAGAAGAAGATTTTAATAATACAATAACAACAACAACAATAGAAAAATCAAAATAAAATTTATGATAAAAACGTTCATGAAAAACGGTTGCGTAGACGGCAAACAAAAAATATCCTGGATTTCGAATGAAATAAAATTCCGTCGGGTGTTCTTAACATAATTTGTGCACAATTTGCAACAGAAAGAAAATAAAACAAAACCTGGTGTTAAAAATAAAAATAATAAAAAAAGAAAAAATAACAAAAAAATGGCAAAAATCATGAAAAATAATTTAAATTTGTACAACAAAATGGCAGCAACAAGCGTAATTCAATTGCTTTCTCTCTTATGTTGTTGAATAAAAGTGTTACTTGAATATTAAAAAAAAAAAAAATACAAAAAAAAAAAATTAAATTAAAATAAATTTAAAATTGAAATAGAAAAACTAAAAATGGATCATCACAGTAGTGGCTTTGTAGCCTCGCCATGGGCTGCAGTTTTAGGTCATCATGCAATGGCTGCCACAGCAGGTGCAGATGCAGGATTTGCCGCTGCAGCAGCAGCAGCGCATGTGCAAAATGTTGCTGTTGCTGCTCAGCATCATCACCATCATTCGCATCATCAAATAGCGGCTGCTGCCCATCACACCCACCATCATGCCCACCACACACATCCGCACTCATCTCATCATCATCATCATCACCACCATCCGCACTCACATCACTTAAGTCCTTCGGGTATGCCAATGGATTTACATGTTCCACAAGGATTTCCTTATTACAGGTAAACAATTCTTTATCCTTGCTGCTGCTGCTGCTACTACTGTCTAAGTGTGCATGTGTTGAGTCTGAAAAACAAAACAAAAAATTCAAATTAAAATGAAAAACAAAAAAAAAATATAAGAAAAAATATCTTCACAAAGGCACGCCTAAATTATATGCCGGGATATGTAAATACACACACATTTGTAATGCTCGTCTATGTTTATGATGGGGGCCATTAAGTAAACATCTTATCATTTACATTACTTTTTTATACGTACAGCAGCTGATGGTTTATGGTGGCTCAAAAATACATTTTACGCGCATTTCACAAAATGTTTAAGCAACTTTGTATTGAATGCATTTTTTTTTCAGTTTGTGTGCTTGTGTTTTTTTTTTCTCTCCACCATAAAACATTTTTTGGGGCGTTGTCACCTAAAAATTAGTGTCTTGTACCGTTTAGCACAACTCTCACCACATGCCGTCGGTGATTGTTATGAGAAATTGAAAGGATCTTAAAAAAAAATTCTTTTTTAATGTGGAAAAAAAACCTGAAATGCATAAAGTAATTTAATACAAAAAATCAAGCTTTATGGTCAATTAAATTGAGGGCTTCTTTTATTTTATTTGGGAAAAATCACACTCAATAAAAAGATTTTTCATATAAAATAATTTCATGGCAAATACAATTTGAAAATGGTTCCTGTAAAGCAAGAAGACAGGGCTAGAAGTTTAACAATCAATCATTCCTATTCCAGTTGTCGTTGACGGCCTTTAATTTATATTCCACTTGTCGTAATCGCTATTTACTCGTAGCATTCATTTTTTTGTTTATAATTGGTATTATAAATCACAATTACGACAGCTGGAATACTTATCTTTATAATTGATATTCTGCACAATAGATCTTAAAGGTCGCAGTGCGATTATAGCCCTTGATGATATTTGGTATTCTATAAGAAAAGGCGACTGGGATATTGTATTTAAACGACTGTAATGTTGTCGTTGCAATTTTAGGTAACGATTAAAAAGTGTTAAAAAAAATTGAAAAAAATATTTGAAAAACTTGTGGAATTATTAGGAATAATCCTTTCCTTGAAATAGATGGTACCGTTCTGTTTAATGTTAAACAAATTGAGTATAAATTGCTTTAAAATAAAAACACTTTTCTAGTGTAATCAGAGACTGATCTAGGATTTTTCAAACAATTGGCTGCGACAATCCTAAATTTTTTAGAAATTTATTTAAATCTAACTCCATTCTTTAAATCACATGCTAATTATTTTGAAAGAGTTCGGTTCCAATACATACTTTTTTCTTCCTGATAACTTTTCTTTATAATACAAGATTATATTTTTTTTTCTTCGTCCCTGGAATCTAAATTTAAATTACAAGCAAAAAAAATTTTGTCACAAAAATTCTAAACAAAATAAACCAGCTGAATGAAATACTAGATTTGAGTTTTTGTTAAAAAAAAAGGATAAACTTCGTCGTCTTAGTAAGACTGTAATAAAATACCAAATCAGTGTAGAAGTGATGACGACTACAATGAAAAGTGAAGTTAAGGACGAAACTTACGGCGACAACTAGAATAGGGGTGAATATCTGTATTATTTATGTGTCTGTCTGTGGCACTTGTTATAAATTTTTTTGCTCTAAAATTGACAAAGAAATTGTACAATATTTTCTTTTAAAGAACAATAAATTAATTACAGCGAAGAAAAACTAAAAAAGAAAAATCTACTCTTGCTTTCATTCTGTTTTATGATACTGTCAGTTACTTGTGTGTTGATTAACTAACGCATGGAAGGCTTGTTCATAAAATGTCACGAACAAAGTTCTGTTTAAATGGGCTGGCTAATAATCCCAAATTCTTAAACAGAGGCTAGAAAGCGTTGCTTCTTTTTAAATTTTTGCCTGTAATTTTAAGTCTTAATTTTGTGATTTCTATTGATATAAAATATAAAAAAAAAAAAAATAAAAACTTTGAAATGCTTTCTTAAAAATGCTGGAATCTCTTTGAACCGATCTATAAAGCAATAGTGAATATTGCGAAAAATAATTTATAATTTTATTTTTATAATTATATCCAGGAACCCAGGATGGGTAGCTTGCTAACCTATCAACCTACGGGCCTACAGGTTCGATTCCTGTCCAGACCCTGGGAGCCGATGGTCTAAGTTACCAGTGCTCCTTAAAAAATGTGATCTTAGAATTAATTTCTAATTTTAATTTTAATTATTTAACCTTTTCATCTGAAAATAAATAAATATTGTTTAAACTTTTAGGTCTCTTTTTTTTATATTTTAATTATTATTAAATTAAATTCCAATATTTCAACACGCTTTCGTGTGTCTTTTTCAAGGAAAATAATTTTATAAAATGAAAAAGATATATAAAAGCGTATGGAAATATTGGAATTTAATTTAATAATAATGAAAATATATAAAAAAGAGACCTAAAAGCTTAAACAATATTTATTTCTTTATTAATTTCTAATAATTATTAAATATTAATAAAAAAAAAAAAGTAAAATATCGATATAAAAATAAATTTTTATAATACGATCTAAAGCTTAATAAGCTAGCTGTCCCAATCAGAAAAAAAAATACAAAGCAAACTTTTCTTTAAGCTTATGTTTTATTCTATTACTTTTTTGTTCAATACAATAATTGATTTTGTTTGATATATTGCTTCTGTTTATGTTAGCTGTGAAAATGATTTTTCTTCTATTACGCAAATATTTATTGCCTGTTTGATTTTACGAATTCTATTTCAATTAAAAAATTAAATTTGTTTAAGAATTTCGTAATTGAATATGATTTTTAGTTTTTTCTGTGTAGATACAAATTTTCAGTGAAAACGTAAATTTGCAAACTAGTTTTGCAAAAAAATTTCCACTTACCACCTAAAGTACTATTTTTACGATTTAACCACACAGAAAAAAAATTGAGAACCAATTAAAAATTTTAATTAAAAAATTTGTTAAGTCAATTAAATTTTTAATTGAATCAGTTAAATATTTAATTAATTTTATATGTTTTTCAGTTTAATTAAATACTTAATTGACTCAATTAAAAATTTAATTGATTTAACAAATTTTTTAATTAAAATGTTTAATTGGTTCTTCATTCTTTTTCTAAGCAGAGGCATTAAAAATTATTTTCCCTTTAAAAAAAAATGCACTTGCTAGTTCCAATCAAAAAGAACTACTCAAAGCATATTTTTAAAAATTTATACCAAGTGAAATTTTTATTTTTAATCAATCTAAAAATACTAGATTAATCGCTTGATACTTTGACTTTTGCATTTTGTGTTTATTTTTCATTTAGCAAAAATGAAATTTAACAAAAACTGAGTTGTAATGAGTTTGAATAAATAATTTTACTTTTGCAGTGAAGCAGGTAATAACAAAAATTAAAAAAAAAACACACCAAGCCAACCAACAATAGAGGTATTTTACGGGAACCGAACAGAATTTTTTTATATTTGGGTCAAATATACGGCTGACTTCCAAATCTTTACATACAATGCTGGTGCGGTATTTAATGTTTTTATAAAAAGTTAGGAAACAATGCAACAAAGTGTATTGTTAATTTTTACAATAGGTCTGTTCAATAACTTATAAAATAATTATGCTTTATTTTCAGCATGTACTGCATATCGTAGCTTTATTTTTCAAGTCAAAATTATTCGAAATGGCTCAAGAATGCTGCAGAAAAATGTCATTAAAAAAATGTCTTGCAAGAAAAATTTTATTCTAAAGAATTCCGAATAAATAAATTTAGTTTTCTGGTACCGTTGTGCTGTTTTGCAATTTTTATTACGAAAAATCGCTACTCTTTAAAAAGATTAGGAAAATTATGCTGTTTATAGCCATGTGTCAAAATGAATTAATTTTTTTAGATTTTGTTATTTTATTTAGGTCTGTGTAATTATGTTTGCAATAATTTAGCTTTTGCAGCCAATCTAACTCACGGCAACTCTGTTTGAAAAAAATAAAAACAAAAGAAGAAGATTCAGTAATTATTTTTATCAGTTAAATACCTTAATTCATAAAAAGTAAAATAAAAAATTAAAGTTACACACACACACACACCGATACCCACCGATCATTTTGTCCTGCGTTATCTCTGAACACATTAGATTAGCCACAATTTTCTTAACATTTTACAAAATTTAACTGGTTTTCTTTTTTCCTTTTTTTTTTTTTCTTAACCAACAAATAAGTATGAAAAGTAAAAAATAAAAAAAATATAAAAGAAAAACTAATGCTGCTCATAAGCTTAAAAATATAAATTAAAAAAAAGTAAGAACTGAATATTAAAATTGATAGATCAATGTATTAGCTTAACTGTAGTTGTTTGATTATATTTTTTTTAGTTTTTGTTTTTTATTCAGCTCGTAAACTGTAAACTGTAAATTGTAATTTTTTTTTTTTTTTTTTTACAAAGAAAGAAAATCATGATTTAATTGAAAACGTTAAATTAAAAATATTATGAAAATCTCTTTGAATTTGTTGCGAAACTATTAAATGAATCAGGCAAACAAGCCAACAACAACAACAACACAACAATAATGATAAACTTTAACACAATATTGGCTCAATTTAATATTTTTTTTTTTTTTTGATTAAATAAGTTTAAGATACAAAAAAAAGAGAGAGAAAAAAATGTTATGGCTATTAAGGTTGTAGAATGTTGTTGCTGCTGCTGTTGTTGTTTTACGTTTGCAGAAGTTACTACAAAAATAATCTTTAATAATTTCGTTGTTGTTGTTTTTGTTTCTTTTCACTTGGTTTAACCGAATCAGAGTCACTGAATAATATTTAGGAATTGCAGATGAAATGTTGTTCCTTGAATCTCTGGTTGGTTGATGGGTTTGTTGCTGCCGCATAAATAAACTCATACTGTCTGTTGGGCTCATACTTGTAATGGACTCTGTGACCGTGATTTAAACTCTCGACTGTAGCACAATTCCTTTATACACGTTGTTGAGGTAATAACTCAGGTGATTATAGTAATTATGCGTTCTGACGCGATGCAAGTACGGATAACGCTATTTCGATATAATTGAAAAATTCTGATAGACACTGATTGTAAAAGCAAAATAATAATAATGACGATGATGATGAAGATGGTGGTGTATTTGGCGGTGATGTAAAGAAGCCAACATATTCGCATACACACACACACAGACACACACCAGTCAGTCATCATGTCAGCTGTGGTAGTGCAGATTTGAAAGCTTGTAATTCGTTAAGTATAAATTTAAGGATGGCTGGCATTGCAAATAAATATAAATGAAAGATGGTGTTTTTTAAGACAGCTCCTGCTGCTGTTCAATCATCCTTGTCATAAATAATCAAATCCCTCTTTCTTTCTTTTCTTTTTTTTTTTTTTTTTTTTTTTTTTTTTTTTTTTGTAAGTTACAGTGGTACGTCTTTTATGTACAAAAAGAATCATCCGAAATGTTGCTTAGGTTTCTCTTTATAACAATAAAATAAAATAAATTATTTGAACAGCTTCTGTTAGAAAAAAATTACAGTAGACTCTCGTAAATTAGAACTCTTATAAATTTGAAACCTTTGGAAATTAGAGCCAATGGTTTTAATACATTGCCTGCTCCGAAATTAGAACCATCAGTTATAATTTTTGAGCACTTTTATTATTAGTTAGTTTTTAACACTTTAAATTGGCTTCCACATAGTAAAAAAGAAGAGTCCCATGGGAATAGATTTTGTTCATTAGTGAGTGAATTTTTTTTAACGACACAAATCTGTGAAACTTCTTTAATTGCCTTGAAGCTAAGACCTTCAAACTGATAGGTTAGTACACTACCCACAATGTTCACTTGAAGTTTGAAACGTGTAAACATAAAGTTTTGTTCTTTATTAAAAATGACAAATAAGCGCAAAAAAATACTCTATCATTAGCAATCAAAGTAAGAATATTAGAAAAGATTGTCTTTTGTTAATAAAAAAATTTGAAAACTAATACTTTTCGAAAATTAAAACTACTTCAGAAGCAAAGTGGTTCTAATTTACGAGTGTCTCTTTTATTCTAAATCAAAAACAACAAAAACTAATTATGACTTCAAATAAATCAGAGTATTTTTAAATTTTGCTTTAAAATCAAGAGAAAAATCGTTGACGGAATAGCATGAGCAACATTAAAATTTTTATTTATTAGTGACTGATAGCAAAAATGTAAAAATAAAATTGTTACATGACTCTAATCAATACACATTTGTAAAATTATTCTTCACTTTTTTTGATTCCTCTTCTTGCAAAGAAAAAATATGCTTGAGAGCAACCATATTTTGGTGGAAATATAGCAAAGTTAGATTGCAGCTAACCATGCATATTGTTAAACCAAACACATTCAAAATGTCTCTCAACTGTATAAGTCACCGTTCCACCCCATCCCCCGCCCTCCCTCTCAGGGTCAAAAGAATTCTTTTATTAATTTCTTATATACAATTGTAAAGGGTGTTTTTATAAACGTATAAAACTTTAAATTGCAATAAAACAACGATGGATTATTCGATTGACATGAATTTTATTTATCCGACAGATAATCTTGTGGCATTACATTTTAAAGATGATTTCTGGCATATGACCGCCACGGCTGGCTCGGATGTAGTCCAATCTGGATGTCCAATTTTCGATTAATTTTTCCAACATTTGTGGCCGTATATCGGCAATAACACGGCGAATGTTGTCTTCCAAATGGTCAAGCGCTTGTGGCTTATCCGCATAGACCAATGACTTTACATAGCCCAACAGAAAGTAGTCTAGCGGTGTTAAATCACAAGATCTTGGAGGCCAATTCACAAGTCCAAAACGTGAAATTAGGCGGTCACCAAACGTGTCGTTCAATAAATCGATTGTGGCACGAGCTGTGTGACATGTTGCACCGTCTTGTTGGAACCACAGCTCCTGGACATCATGGTTGTTCAATTCAGGAATGAAAAAGTTAGTAATCATGGCTCTAAGCCGATCACCATTGACTGTAACGTTCTGGCCATCATCGTTTTTGAAGAAGTACGGACCAATGATTCCACCAGCCCATAAAGCGCATACACTTGAGGATAAGCTTCACTCCAAATGAGGTTTTGTTTGTTGACGTAGCCATTCAACCAGAAGTGCGCTTCATCGCTAAACAAAATCCGCTTATGAAAATCGGGAACAACAGCTATCTTGTTCGAAATAAAATTTCACTATTTGCAAGCGTTGTTCAGGCATGAGTCTATTCATGATAAATTGCCAAGCCAAACTGAGAAGAAATCACTTGACAGCTGTTAAATCGGTCGCCATCTTGACCAGTAATGCCAACTTAAAGTTCTATACGTCTATAAAAAACACCTTTTATAAACTGTTTAATAGGTTCATTCTACTACTTTCTAAGTAAAGCTTGAGTAAATTTGAACAAATTTGCTTTCAAGAAGGCTTTTAAACAAAATAGCACCCGAACGGAAAATTAGAAAAATTTAGTAATAAAAACTAAGTAGCTGATTCAAAATAAAAGTTTAACTTTTTAACTACTGAACTGAACTGAAACTAGTGAAGATAATAAACCACAACCAGACCTTCAAGCAGTAAATTTTCAAGCAGTCTTTTATCCTTTTGATAAGTTTACGTCCATATAAAGATCTAGTTATTCTAAAGTGTGTTCGAAATTGAACATCTATCTCATGGAAGTAGTTTTACATAAATTTACTTGGAACTCTTTCCTTCCAGAATATCATACTTGTATCATTCGAATGAACATCATTGTCATCGCAACATTCTAAGAATCATCTTTCTAGTTTTAGCTTTTTGATCATGACTCCATTAAGGGCACAATTGCATTGACAATTATGACATTAAGTCTACTCTTCTTGTGTTCAACTGCATCTAAAATTATTATTGGTTTTATAAGAGCATTATAAAAAATTCCACATTTAGTTAAAGCATATACCAGCCTCAGACTCAAGTAGTTGCATTTTTCTTCCTGTTTATTCAAAAACACACAGAACTTTCGCTTTCAGTTGAAATTCTAATCAAAAATAATATGGTAAGCTCAACCATATTTATGACGGTAAGCTTAATATGATTAAAAATAATTAGAAACATGCTTATCGTGATTATAATTAACAATAATATTTTTATGAAAAACAAATGGGGAGTGACCATATTCAATAATTTTTTTTAGAGTGTTGGCATGATATTAAACCAAACATTTTAAGGCCTCTTTAAAATTTATGAAAGTTTAATTGCTGCTACAATTTCATCTATTTAAACAATCATACACTCACACACAAAATCGTATACTGTTAGATATTAAGTCTATTCAACACATCATCATACATATTTGTGTTCCGAACAATTTATCCAATCAAAATACTTAAATGAATCCTGCATTAATTTTAAACTTTTTCTTCGTCTAGATTGTGGCGAATGCATCTCGTATTAAAGACAAAAGAAAAATAAAGTTTCCAGCACATCATTGGCCAATCTAGAAATTATATTATTCGCATCATAACACTATTGTGGGAATTTGTGTTTCTGCTTTGACGTTACAAACGTTCATACTTGCCTGGCAGGCAAAGTTGTTTGATTGAAGTTGTTTTACTTTATTCACTTTGGCCACAATCTGTGGTTTACTTATACTAGTTGGGCGGCTAAATTCCTTTTGATGATGATTTCACTTCAAAATATTTGCAAATGTAACCACAAATTGCAAATTGTTAGCAAGATTTTTCCCTTTTCATAATATTTTTAAGCTTGCAAGACAATTTAATGGACAACTTTCCTTTTTTATTGCTTTTAATTTTATTTTATTAAAATTAAATTAAAATTTTAGTTTTGAATTCCATTATTGTTTGTTTAATTAAATGTTTCGTTTAAGCTAAAAGCCTTAATTTTTATTTATTGGGCTCAAGTTCTGTATTGAAAATTTCAAATCTGATTTGTTACACGTGAGTTAACTTTAGTCCTTTTTTTTTAAAAAATCCATAGAAATATTTTTATAAAGCTAAAACTAGTCGCTCATAAAGTTCATAGTACGATTGAATATGGATTTTGGTTTGATATCTAATTGAAAATGTTGTCAGAGATATAATGGGGTGTCAGGTGAACTTTCAAAGGCGGATAGTAAAAAACAAGTTGTTAAAGCTGTTACAATCCTGTCAAATTCTAGTATTCAAGGATTCAAAAATTTCTTTAGGTGATTTGTCTGCCATGTCTGACGGTTGAAGATAATGTTGCCCTAAGTAGCGAAAAGGGGTCCAAATTAGACCATTACAGTGACACAGTATGTGTTTTTCTGGCTCTTCAACTTCGTTACATAACCTGCAAAGGTTATTTTGAGTGATCCTCATATTACGTCCAGTCAGGAATCCCGTGACAATACGAATTTCTAACCTGGTCAAGCTGGTCAAGCTAAGTAATTTCTTTGTTCTCTTCTGAGATCGGAATGACATGAATGTTTTCCATATCTTGATGCTGAGTATTGTTGCGATTCTCTTTTCAGCCAGTCCCTGAAACTGAGCTTAATATTTAGAATTAATCTATTAATCGCCCCTTTTCTTGCGAGTTCGTCTGCCTTCTCATTGCCAACATATCCACTATGACCTGGCAGTCCTACCAAGTGAACCCTGTTATAAGATGCTAGTCTTTGTAGAAGTAATTGACCTTTGAGCAGGTGAGCACTTGCAAGGAGACTTCACATGGCCAAAATTTTGTTTACAGATGATGATGTATTTCAAAGAAAGCTTACACTGCCGCAGATCATTATCGCTATTAACTAATTTTAATTAATACTTAAGTTTCTTTTAACTAAAAGAATTTTTTTGTTTGCATTTCAAAAATTTTACTCACTTTTGCTAGTAATGCCTTACAAATGTTTGCTGGGCTCTTAGAGCATAAAAATAAAAAAAATTTATTTTTATTTGTTTTCATATTTACTTGATCTTGTTGTTGTTATTTTAATACAACGCGTTTTAGGTCGCATTTGAACGTTTAATAGAACGTGACTCTATAATTTGAAATTGCTGCTGGCAGTCCGTTTTCTAATTGAGTTATTAAATAATAATTAATTATAGAAAACAATTCTTTATACATACACATTTATTATTATTATTTTTTTTTTTTTTGCAAGCATTCATTATTTTTGTGTAATTTTAATTGAAAAGCTCTTTAGAATGTGGTACGTGCAAGCAGAAGTCAGCGATTATCGAGTTATCAAAAAGTTATTAACTTCTTTTTTAAAATTCAATGCACAGGTGCTGTTTAAGCGAAATTTGAAACAAAAAAAATATTAGTGTTAACACTCGTATGTAGACTACAATAGCCCATGCATACACATACAAATTCTTGTTTCTAAGTTTTTTTTAATACAAGTTCAATTAATGTAAAAAAGTAAAGACGTTTTAGAAAAATTAATGTTAACTGACAGATATGTAAGTGTTAAAAACTAATCACACGAAACATTTCATACGTCAAATTGGGTTGTGAAAATATGAAAAAGTTGTTAGTTAATTGTAGATATTTAGTTCCAGTTAATTGTTCTCGTCGGAAATTAAGCTACTAAATTCCAAATACTTGGCAGAACAGTTAATCATCATAATTTTCATAAACTTGGAGAGTGATAATTTTACAGTACAAACTAAAGGGCTGCACAAGCTGGAAGACTGGAAGGCCACACATCACTACAAACATGTGTAATATTTTTTAATAAAAAGTGCTTGTAAGCCATTTCAAGTATGCTTGTACACACTATTTTTAATGAACAACATTTATATTAAAACATCACACCTCAATAAATAAGAACACTGGCCGGCGTATTCTTTGCAGTAGTGTTAATCGTCTTGTTTAATAAAAACCACTAAAGACAAACAAAAATAGAGTTAAAAACGCTAAATTAAAAAAAAAACTAGCTAAAATGTCATTACCGGCTAACAATAACAAAACAAAAAGGGTTTTGCAGCCAACTTCACTACAAAACGTGCAGTCAAAATAGGATTTTCCAACTGCTCAGCGTTGCCGTCAATTTCTTTGGTGAGCTTAATACATTTTGTATAAGCATGACAATTTTTGACAAAAAAAAAACGCTTGACACACTAATTTAGGTATGACTGTTATGCGGAAAATTTCAATATTCCTGTTTTTAAGGGCCTGAAAAACAATGACCGAATTCAATACAACAAAAACTCAACAATCTAATACAATATTTATTTTGAAAATTTTACCCAATAACGGCGAACAGCTCACTGAAAAAAGAAATCTTTATTTTTCAACCAAAAACAAGGTTGAACTAGATTAATGAAAACTTTTCGTTGCTGCAATGAAATATTTCATTATATTAATGCAATTAATCATTAAATTAATATTTCATTGAGTTATTGAAAAATTTTATTTGTCTAATGAAACATTTTCATTGCTTGAAAAATAACGAAATTTTTCATTGGATGAATGAATAAAATTCTTTCAGGAGAACTAGACCATAATTAAAAAAAATAAATTTATCATTTGAATTTAATGGAAGGATTAGTTCATGGCATTTATGTATCATTGATGATATATCACAAAGACATCTTCTTTTCTAATTTAAGTTATAAAGTACATGTGCCCCAAATATACAAGAATAAAATTGTAAAAAATATTTTTTTTAAATAAAACAATATAATTTTGTAATATTTTCCCTAATTAAAAAAAAAAATATATTTAAAGAGTACGGTATTCGATACCGCTCGAAATTTATATTTAAATTAAATTAAGATTTCGATCGATATTAAATGCCATACAAAGAAAAAAAATTTAACTTTAAATTTTTTTTTAATGAATCAAATAGAGTAATTTGAAAGTGTTATAAGACCAGTGAACAAAACTAAAAAGCTAGCAGTAATTTTAGCAAGATAAGGTCATCATCTAACTAGCATTACCGCTGACTAATGTTTTTTTAAAAAAGTGGACTTATACCACTCATTTGTGAATTGGCGAATTTTTTTTTTCTTTTTAAATTAAGACAAATTTCGTAAACTTTTTTAGGTTTTGCTTAGTTTTAAAATTACGATAAGTAATTTGGAAAAGTTTTGCTTTTTTACTTAAAAAAAAATACCACACATGCTGTATAAAACAAAGAGTTTTTTTTAATAAAGAATTGCAAGCAAGAAATTTTATAAAGTTTTCTTCACTCAAGACTTGAAAAAAAATGTGGACATCATTAACGGTCTGCAGCAAAACAAAATAATCGGGGAGTAAGAAAATGCTAAACACTTTCATTTGCCCTTGCCCTGCATGCAACTCAGCTGACTTTAATAAAAAGTCAACTAAGTAGTGGACTTTTTATGAAGTCCTTTAAGTATTTTAGCTTTTACAATATCCTCGGCCAGTATTGAATAGTGTTTGACTCTCTATGACTCTTGAACTGAAAGTTTGTTCAATTAATAAAAACGTAATTTTTATTACAAAATTTATATAAATGCAGGGTGTCCGCCGGGAAGGTATACTGCTTTGTTTTGCCACTATTTTGGTAAACATTAGTCTTGACAGTTCATATTTGGCAGTCGTGAAGTAGACACGTGGCAAATTCATTATGGAAAAATATTCGATAAACCAACGTGTTTAATCGTTTAAGCATTTTAAAAAATTACTGCGAGACCTCTTTCCACAATAAGTTATTTCAAGAAATGGTGATGTTGATTTACCTCCACGGTCGCCTGATTTAACTGCTCCGAACTTCTTTTTGTGGGGATATCTGAAAAGCAAGGTTTATGCAAACAAACCAGAATATCTTGAGCAACTCAAACAAAATATTCGTGATGAAAGTAATGAAAAATGTGCTCAAAAGGGCTCGCATTTGTGAGACTAACAGAAGCGAACTGAAATATTGCCGACATGAAATAAAACTTTTATGAAAATCCATTCTCTTTCATTTAATCAAACATTATTAACAAACAAATAACCTTCCCGGCGCACACCCTGTAAAATTCATTGTCTGCTTGTTTGTTAGTTATAAAAATTTTTCTTTTCCAACTGATTTGTCTGAAACTCCGTATATATAATTTCTATAGTCCAAGGTAGGTCGACAAATACTATTATAAAGATTACGCCCATTTTTACGCCCACTTTTTAATCTTTTTCACTCGCCACTATTCAAAAAGTTGTGTGAACGTACCTAATTTAAACCTGAAATTATGCTTTGAAATATTTTATTTATCACTTTAGTTGGCGCCTCTGCAAAAGCATGAGCCACTTTATAAAGTAGGAAATCGCTGTATTTATTTGAAAGGCTTTTTTAACAATTAAAATTTTATTTATAAGCAGATTTATCTACAAATTTTGTACATACACTCTTTAAGGATACCGACTCACGTAATAAATTACCAGGCAAAGCGAGACCTGGCAAAAACATGAAAATAAATGTCATACCCTGTAACCATCATACATTGTTTTTCAACCAATGATTACTTTTCATTAACAAAATGAATATTTCATTGAATTAATGAAATATTGACATGAAAAATAGTTAAATGTTTCATTAGAGTATTTAAAAAAAATTCTTTCAGTGTAAAGGAAAATAGTGAAATGGATGGAAAGATATTGAATTGAAGAAAAACTCTTCTTAATGTTATTTATTTTTATTATGAAGCTTTGGCACTTGATCAAATTATTAGCTAAAGTATTCACGTGTTACTTGTAAAATAAACGTGTTATTTTGTTCAGCATTAAATGCAGAAACAGAACACGTTCGCAACTTCTAGCAAAACGACTCAAAAAAGGTCCATAATTGAAACGACGGCTGCAACTTCACGAACTGTTAGTTAATATTTTTGCATTTCCACAAGTCTTGCTTTAAGTAAAAGTTTTTGTACAATTTCGACTGCAATCATGACTTTTAATTAATTTTTCAACAATAAATATTAACAAAATTATTCATTTAATTTAATTTTCAAATGATCTTTTGATTTTCTATTGTTCCTATTTTTCTTTGGGTTTGTTGACAAAAAGTAATAAAATTTAATAAAAGTGTGGCAATATTGTTGAAAACATAAGAAAAGTCCCTACCAAAATAAAATAGATTCTATTTTACGACTGCTTTCAGCAGCGGGCAATTGGTATGGAAGCTTTCATTAAGCTCCAGTTCTGTTTCATCATTAAAGTCTTTATGGATTCAGGAGTATTCGCATGAGATTTTTTTTGACTTCTTAATATCAAATTGCAGGCAGGGTACATTTGAGTTTGGGTGTATGTGTGTGCATTATGTACTTAAGTGTATCTGTATGTAAAAAAATGCATTAAAATTTCATCATAATCATAAGTCCCTGCATTTTATTTCATTATTTTTTTTTCTGTTTTTTTTTATAAAGCTGAATTTTTCCCTTCTTTCTTAAGAGAATGAAAATATTTTTTTTGCTTTATTTTTATGTGTAATTTTAAGAAATGGCGATTTTATGAAATCCCAACTAAAAAAATCTTCACTTTAACCAATCACGTACGTAAATAAATTGTAGAAATTATGGTTTTGACTAAAGCTTTTCTTGAATAGCTCGTAAACTTATGTGTGTGTGTGTGTTTTTTTTTCCTCTTTTTTCCTACCAAGTTTCGTAGTAAAATTACAGCTGGCTTAAAATGATAAGGATAATCTTGAATTAAAGCTTAAAAACAATAAAATTAAAAAAAAAAAAGATTGGTGGTTTGATTCATCAATATTTGTGTAATTTTAGTTGTTGTTTGTAAAAAATGATTTTCCTGAGAGAACATAGTATTTTTCAATGGTCTTTAACCCATGCAGTGACAGCAAAAATATTTCCAGTAAGAAAATTTCAATTGAGAAAATTTTGTTTATGCAAATGCTGGAAGAATGGCGAATCAAACTAGAACTTTACACGCTTCCCAAATGATTTACAGTTAAACTTCGATATAACCAAGCTGAAGGGGATCGGAAAATATTGCTTTATAGCTATTGACTAACGATACATAATTTGAAGAAGTACGAAAAAAATTCGTTTTTTTTTATCCAAATTCACGAAAATGTTGTGTAATAAAATTCACTGTTCAGGAGGTAAATAAAAATAAAACACTTGGTTGTATAGAGGCTATAGAATCAACACTTCGTTATTTAGAGGCTTTTGATAATGGAACTTTAACGACTTACATAATTAAAATGTTATATTTCTCAATTACGAATTCGTTGCATATAAGCTTTTGAAAGAATACTTTGCGTTATAGAGGCTTTGTAGCTCAGAATTTATTCGTTATAGCCATAGAACATTTTTTTATGGAAATTTTTGCAGTTAAAGAGGTTTTTTCAAGGGACTCAGCACAATCTATTATATTGAGTTATATCGTTATATCAAAGTTTCCCTGTATTTGCAACTGCTGTAAGCTGTTTTGTTAAATTAATTGTGTTAAAAAAAAAAACAACAACCTCTTTGACTCATGAGAATTTTAAATGCTCCTCCATTTATTTGGGTAAATAAAAAATCAATTTTATTCATGCAAATGGGTTAAATGGTCACATCTCTTGTTTGCTGAGACGTTTGAACACTCACTTGCAATAAATAAACAAATGAGTAGCTTTGCTCCACATTTATTTCAAGTGTTACCCATAATGGACCACAAGATATTAGAATATATCAGCGTTATTACGGCCACCATTAGCCAACAAATTGGGATTGAGTCTTTATTTGAAATCATGATTTCTTTGGTCAGCAACATTTACTTAGCATTTGAACTTGTTACACTTTACAGCAATATTTTTCCACTTTTTATTATGTATTGAAGCTGCTAGTAAGTGACTCTAGTAGTTTTGCTTTGGCACAGCCAACACAATCATATTTATATTGAGAAGGAGTGAGAACTGGTATCCAGTAATTTTGTAATTTAAAAATAAATATGAAATTGCTTGTACATTAAATGAATTGTATGGGTCATTTTAAATTAAATGAGAAATCTGTGGATACATTTTCTAATTTTACCGGCTTATTATTATCGTTATTGTTGTGTTTTACTATTTTGTTGCAACTGCATGCCTTTTATATTGTTTGAAAAGCGAGTAAAAAACAAAACTTTCAATTAAATTATGCTAATATTTTATGCAGGTTGGGTTGTGCCATGTAAAATCATGTTGAATTTTTTTATATTTCGTATTTTTTTTTTTTTTTTATAATTAGTTGATATGGTGCAAGAACAAAGATGCCGGCTTTAAATATATACCCCGCTTACTTTGTTTTTATTGCATCTGTTTGAAGAAGAAATGATGGGAGCATCATTGAACGTTATTAGACCACTAACGCACTGCACTGGCTCATTTAAGGTTTAACAACACAACAATACGTTTGTGAAGCAGCTACAAAATTTTTGTAAATTGTAAATGAAATTGAAAATGAGTTAGACACACTGATGATGGTCTAGTTTAAAATATTGAAACTATTCGAAAACTAACTTTTACTTTTGAATAGTCAATTACGCTAATACGCATGTCTTTCCTCATTTTCTGTCACTGATAAAATTTAATTATTTTATCGCAGTTATTACTTTAGCAATTATTTTATATAGAAGAATTTTTTGACGAGAATGCACTACCACAGGAAATGCAGAAAACAAATGGAACAAAAGGTATTTTAAAAAAAAACTTGGATAAAGTATGGATATGGAAGTACAAATGATAGTAATACGGCCAGATCATGATGAAGGGACTCCTCAAATCACTGGTGTCGTTTGCTGTTATACTTAACGTACTAAACTGTAAAGAAAAGATCAATGGATCAACAAAAAATACTTCAAAAACTGTCCAACTTTTAAAGCAAATATATCCTTAAAAAAAACTACACTCACTTTTTACAAAATTTTAGCTCATGGAAAAAATTTAATTGAAGTCAATCAGAGAGCTCTCAAAAGAAACCCAGCAGTGGAGAAATAGAGATTATAAAAAATTTAGATACACAAAAACTTGCAAGATTTCAAGCATTAAAGCCTCTTCATCAAATCCACTCATCACGAAGACATGTCAAGATCACACAAGGATTTGATTTTATTAGATAAATATTTTGTAAAGAATTAATTAATAGAATAAATTTTTGTTTTTACCATCGAAAGCCAAAAACAAACAGTTTTAAATAAAAAACAATTTTAAATAATAAATAAAAATATGAATCTTTGATACAAATAAATATATTGGGCCATAATCATAGTCACACTAAAGACGGTATTTTTTTTTAAATACCTTATGAACAAAAGTCAGCTCTTAAAAAAAGCCTATTTTTTATGACTATTGATTATGGCCCTTTAAATTAAAATCAAAAATATTTTTTTTTTAATTTGACTGCGCTTTTTGGGCTACCGTTTCGAACACAAAAATGTTTTCTTTCAACACCTTTTTAAAAATTATGATTTTGACAACGGAAAAAGTCAAAACGAGCCACTGTGTGACAGTACACACACTCGCTAAAAAGTTGCGCAAAGGACAAGTTAAATATTTATGTAGATATTTGGTTCTAAACAATTTTTTATTTTTTAAATTTGTCCTGGCAAAGCTTCCTTTTAATAAAATCCATAAACAATTAATATTAGCATGTAAAAATTAGTATATGTGTGTGTATGGTTGTGTGTTTATTGCATTCAATATATTAATTTTTATTTAAACAATTCAGTTAACAATTTTTCCTACTACGGAAATTATTAAAACGACTGGCTGACTGACTGACTGACTGACTGACTCACTTGACTGATTGTCTTTTATTGTTACACAGGTTATTTATTTATACGAATACAAGTACTGTGTTGCATGCCACTTTAAAGCAACTCAATACTTTGTGTCAAATAATGCCTAAAGCCTCTTTTAGCATTTTGTTGTGGTTGCTGTTGACTCAAGTAGTTTCTTTCTGCTTGCATGGATTTTTTTCACAGTGCATGACACATACTTAAAGTGCAAAAGTACAAATTCCTGATTCGCATACATAATGCAGCGTGCAGCAATTATTTCTTCTTCTTGAGTTTTTATTAGTGTCTCTTGTTGCTTTATTTTATTTTTTTTTTTTTCTTTATCTCTACGAAAACATAAAAAATTAAATAAAAATTTACAATTTTAAAATTTATTAAGTGTTGACAATCTGTAGTTAATAAACTTATACGAGTTTCTTTTTTTTTTTTTCTTTTTTGTTGTTTTTGCTAACTTCTCTCTTAATTATTTTTATTAACACTTTTACTACTTAAAAGTTTATTGATGCATAAAATTACTAGTTGACTTTTTTATGTTCATCGATTTGTAATCGTATGCAAATTACGTTACGTTAATTACCGTGATGTGACCTAAACGTATCTCTAATCTCTCTGTCTACAGCTAAGCTTTTGTAACAAATAAATCACTTTGTGACCAACATAAAAGTAACCGTATAAATTTAAGTGTTAGTGAAATTAGAAAACGGTTTCCATAATTTACTTTTTTTTTTATTTATTAAATTAATAACTTTGCCATAATTTGCTTCATACTATTCAAAAACTGAGGCAATAGATAGTAGGGGTTGGCTTAGCTATCACTCTTCAAACTGGTGAACTTTGATTTGAACTTAAATCAAAAAGCTATTTCATTATATGATTTCATTATAGCACTAAATCTACGCTCACCTTACACAAATATTGGTCGAAATAAGCGTAACCAAATATTTTAATAGTCTGATTTTAATTAAATAAAATCATTTCAAATAATTAATAATGCAAGTAGGTTGTCTTTTAATAAACAATTTAAGTAAACTCAGCTAATATTTCTTCAAATTATCTATATAAACGTATACGTATGTGATATAATGGTTATGCTTATTTCGACAAATATTTGTTTAATGTGACCGTAGCTTAAGAATAACATCATGAGAGAACAAAATTAATTCAAATAATATAATAACCCAAGTAAGTGGTATTTCAACACGAGATTAAACTAAGCTAATATATAGATAACATAGTGGTTATTCTTATTTCGGAAAATATTTGCTTAATAAGACCGTACTTTAAGTTACATTTAAAAAAATTTTATAGAAGAAGCCAAGAAATTCGTTAATAAAAAAAATTAGAAGACTTTTTGAAATTTTTTTTAGCTTAAGCTTCAGTTTAAGAATGTTGTTTTTAATTGTAAGAGTGAAAAACTTTTCATATTATCGAGGTTGTGGCTTCTCTTCTAAAATTTTGTAAATAGAACTTACGGCTTTAATGAAATCATATGACGATTGATGGGAATATTTTCGATCTACTACTAATGCGGGCCTTACACTATAATACAAGAAATAAGACTTTCATTGGATTTTGTCAGCTTTCTTTGTTCTAATACAAAAAATGCCACCCTGATACATAGAAAAAGTATAAATGTTTGGAAAATTTTCTAAAAATGATGAGAGTGTTTTCACACTATTATACTATTTCATATAATTTCAATTTTTGACCAGTTGTTTTACTCAACATTACAGTGTAAAGCCGCCTTAAGTCCATCAGTAAAGTTCTGGTAATGACTTAAATCCTATTTCATTTCAACAGATGCTGACCTAACTGAAGCTTTTGAGAAGTGTAATTCGATACAAAATAGTATTTCATTTCTTGAAAGAAAAGAAACCTTCTACTACTCGATTAAAAGCACAAATTTTGTTTCGATTTTATTGGAGAAAGAAATTTGTCAAAAGGTGAGAAAATGATGTTTGCAAAGGAATGTTACGGGACTTACAAAAGAATTCGGCAAACTATTGAAGCCCGAACACTTTTCTGAAATACGCTTTTTTTGACTTAAAAAAATTAATTTATGATTGTGTAATGTAATATAATTTAATGGA
The DNA here is from genome assembly GCA_947397855.1 of Thelaira solivaga. Lineage (NCBI taxonomy): Eukaryota > Metazoa > Arthropoda > Insecta > Diptera > Tachinidae > Thelaira > Thelaira solivaga. The sequence goes on along the minus strand of OX377613.1, from coordinate 53,166,058 downwards.
GATTTTAATTTACTGCTGGATTGGCATCTAAAACAAAGTTTTACTTAATTTATTGGTGTATAATTTATTTTTATAAGCACTTATTCCACAGAATATATGGAATATGGAGTGCCCCCATAGACTGGTGGGTAGAGTACCAACCTATCAATCTGGGGATCGCAGGTTCGACTCCTGCTAATACCCTGGATGTTTTCTGCAGGCAAGCAAAAAAAAGATTTGCAGATTTGTTTTTTTAAAAAAAAAAAACAAGTTTTAATCGATTAGATTTTCCATTCAATATTTTTATATAACAAAATATTTCACATCATTAGTTCACGCAAAGAGAAAATATGTAAAATATGGTCACCCCAAACTCAGTTTGTTCTCCACAAATCAAAAATATTATTGTTAATTTGAAGCATCTAAGCATTATTAAGATCACCATAAACATGTTTCTAGTTATTTTTAAGCATATTATGTTTACCTTCATAGATATGGTTGAATTTGTCATATAATTTTTTATATCTCTTTGGCAACCCTATAATTATACACTTACTTTAATTTAATTTAAACAAAAACATAATCGTTGAAACTTAACTGAGCTTGATGCCTGAAGTGGTTAAGTGGCGTGTTAATGCTTCAATGCTGTATTTCCAAGCCTGGTAGAGTCAGTGAAATAAATAAACAAAAACCAAAAAATCAATAGAAAAAAATGTGTGTTTTTAATAAAAAGTTTATTTTAAAAAAGTTAATTAAAAAATGTTTAATAAAACATTTTTATAAAAAAATAAAAAAAAAAGTTTTGGGGTTGAAGTGCAACATCTAAAAAAATAATTTCAATATTCAATATGTTTGGTTTAAAAATCTAACTTTAATATGATAGCCCTCAATCATATTTTTTCTTTGCGTGTTGACATTATTAGCGAAATAAATCTTTGTTTTGAAAATTTTCTTTGTCACTTAAGATTTTAAATAAAAATTACTAAAATAGTTATCAAGCTGAAAACCCTACTTACTTTAGTACGAAAAAAAAAACAAAGAAATAAAAATAGAAGCAAAAAATCAACTACAAAACATTAATGTTTCGATAAAATAATTGAGATAAAGAAATAAATCGTAGCGAAAACTCATGTGCTGGTACTATAACGTACATACGTACGTACGTAGTACTCGTATGTACGAATATATTTTATGGATGGACAAACAACTGAGTAGAAGGCAAAAATATTTCAGTTAAATAATAATACAAAAAAAAAGAAAAAAAAACACTTTGTTGATCATCAAACCGAAACTTATAAATATGTATGAATTTTAAAATTATTGGAATCCCTTTTGATGAACACGAGGATCACACCGCAAACAGAAATGTTATAAAAAAAAGTATACTAAAACAGCACAAACAGCTAAAAAACAGGAAAATTGAACGAACACTCTAACAAATGAGAAAATAAAATATAAAAAAAAAACTTATTTAAAGGTCGCTAAGAATAAAAAAAAAGTTTTCTCATCAAAAACTGATACAATCCATCCAAATGAACAAGAACCCCATCTACAACGGACAGACACACACTGCTGCAGCAACAGCAACAACAACTACAACTACTGTACCAAGATAAAAAGAACAGCAGAATTAAAGGAAAGAAATCCGTCAATAGCAATCATCGATAACAGTCAACAAAAATAACCTTTCAACGCAAAACCAAAAACCAACAACAACAACACAACATGCCACAACTAAATGAGATTGAAAGAAAAGTTTAATGATATTGCGGATTTTATGAGATCGACCTAAAATTTATTATTTCCCCAGCAATATCAAAAGAAGATTTTTCTTTTTTTCCTTTTCAATTAAGTCAACTAATTTTCTAGTTTTCTTTTTTTTTTTTTTCTTTTAATTTACCTAAATAATTTGCTCTATACCTGTCGATAATCAATTGAAAAGTTTGTTTTTTTAATAAATTTATTTTATTTAAAATAATTGCACTTTGAATGTAATCAACTTAATTTAAAATACCTTTTAAGTCTGAACATTTACATGGCATGGATATACAGGTTGACACAAAATAATTAAAACGTTGGCTAAAAAAAAAACAATAAACTTAAAGTTATTGTTAACATATCAAAGACAAGTAACCAGCAGTTTTTACTGCAGAAATTCTATGAAATTTCCATTTAAAATTACATTTTTGCTACTTTTTGTTGAACGTAAAACCTCTTTTTTTAAGAGCAGGAATAGCAAAACAAAACAAAAGAGAACTTCAGAGTACAAGCAATTCATTACTCCTTTAAAATCTTCTTTCCCTTCTCTGCTATTAACTAAAACTTACAGCTATAAAAATTGCGTAGTGTAAACTGGAACTAAGCACCAATTATAGAATTTTTTATTTTATTTTTTTTTCAACAAAATAAATTAAAATTTTTTTGTTTTTTTTTTTATATTAAAAAGTGTTTTATAACGAAACTATTACCTGTTCTATGTATATTCCACACGGATTTGAAAAAATTTGAAATAACATTTTTTTTCCTTTTATTAAATGAAAACTTTTAGGTTTTTTTTAATTCTACCAATAATTTCCCAGCCAAAATAAAGCAAACACAAAATTTAACAAAAACCACAGAGTAGTTGTGAGGTGCTAAATTTTTCAATTCCGAATAAAATATTCGGATTCGGAATGCACTGTATAATTGTTTTGTTTATTAATTATTTTATTTTGTTATGTTTTCTGCAGACAAGCCGAGAAGCCTCTCAAATATGTGGGCTGTGAAGTTCACATAAACGAACTAAAAGATGATTAAATAATAGAAATTGAAATCATAAAAAAATTTTTGCAAAATATGCATCTTTGCAATCGTTACAAGTAAGGAAAATTTCTTAAAACACCACCTTGGCTTAAGCAGAAATCTAAAATTTTGTACATTTTATAGATACTGGATATTTTTACCCGGTCTTTTAATTCATGCTTCTTTATTACGTAAGTCAGTATTCTTAGAGCACAAAGAGCCCATGTATCAACACCACCTTGGCTTAAGCAGAAATCTAAAATTTTGTACATTTTATAGATACTAGATGTTTTTACTTTGTCTTTTCCTTCAAGCTTCTTTATTACGTAAGTCAGTATTCTTAGAGCACAAAGAGCCCATGTATCAACACCACCTTGGCTTAAGTAGAAATCTAAAATTTTGTACATTTTATAGATACTGGATATTTTTACCCGGTCTTTTACTTCATGCTTCTTTATTACGTAAGTCAGTATCTTTAGAGCACAAACAGTTCATGTATCAATTTTTATAGAAAATCGTTTACAAATAGAATTTTAATCCTTAAAGACCTATTAAAATAAAAACAGGCATTCACTACTTCAGAAAATTTCTCACGCCTTTGCTATTATTATTAAAAGAAGCGTCAACTAAAATGGTAAATAAAATATTTCAAAGCAGAATTTTAGGCTTAAATTAAGTACAAACACACATCTTTATGAATAGTGATGAGTGAATATTGTTGAAAAGTGGACTTCAAAATGGGCGTAGCTGATTCAATAGTATATGACGACCGTTCTTGAAGTATCAAATTTCAAACGAATTTCGTTGGAAAAGAAAAATTTGTAAAGCTAACAAAAACAATAAGTAAATTTTGTTTATATAGATTTCTCATGCCTTTGCTATCATTATTAGCAGAGAAGCCAACTAAAGTGCTAAATAAAATATTTCAAAGCATAATTACAGGCTTAAATTAAGTACGGGCACACATCTTTATGAACAGTGGGCTTTAAAATGGGCGTGGCTGCGACCTTCCTTGAAGTATATGGTTAAATTTCCGACGAATTTCGAATTTATTTAGCTTGTACGAATTATTTCTTACGACACTATCTTTTTTACTACATTTAGAATTACCATTTGTTTTTTGCCCAATTATGTATGATCAATTCAAAAGCGAAATGCTTTTAGAATTCTAATATGACCAAGTGGCATCACATAAATGGCTCTGCATTCAAATTGTTTCCAGTTAGCAAATTTAATTCTATATTCGTAAATACTCGTACTTGGTTATGAAGTTGAGTCACAACCCAAATGCAAAGTCCAACAATTAACATGCGTAAAACTGACGTAAAATATGAGTACAAATGTGGTTTTACAAACGTTTAAGTTTTAATGGCAAATTTCTTAAGTATGTATATAAAATTAATTTTTTTATTGATTTTCCTTTTAATTATATGTTGGTCTGCTTTTAATTTACCATTTATTCATTATTATTTAATTTAGTTAAAAGCACCTGCACCATAAAAGGCAATCAAAAATAATTTAATTTAAGAAAAACATTTTAATTATAAACATAATCGGCTGTACAACTATTTATTTATTTTATAAAAATATCCAAGCACTAAATGAAATTTACAGAGGGACCACAAAACATGCCAACAAAAATTAAATCCACTAAATTAGTTTAAAAATGAAATTGTAGACAACGTTGAAAGGAGAGAGGTTTCTGATCTTAATTACTTAAATAATATTTTTTTTTCTAAGTAAATAATTAATAATAAGAACAGCATCAATTTTTCCAGTTATCGTGATGATGGGTTTTTCTTTTTGTACAGCTGAGGTTACTGAGATAAGTTCAGCCTTCGTCCGCAAATGGCAGTGATGGTTTAACATTAAAGTTTATTAGGCGATTGATGCCAATCATTTGTCAATACAATTTTGACAACTTCTCAGCTTTATATAAATTATTCCCATAAGAAAGATGTAGCAATTAGTGGTGCTTTAGAATTTAGGCCGATTTAAATTTTGTTGAGCATAATGAAGATACGCATTGATTCATTGTACTGACAATCTGCACTTAGATGCAACAGAAGAATTACTTCTTCGCTTCTTGGCCTCTCTCTCTCTCTAACAGACAATATTATTTAGTTATGGTTTATCTGATGATGGTGTTTGCATACTGCGATCATTGCATTTGTCCAAGGTATGGTGTCAACTTGACAACATTCATTGTCAATTCGGCCACGCTATGTTGTCAATAATGTGTGGTTAAAATGACACCATGCCTTGGCAAAGTGAGCAAACAAATGGTCAATACCGTTTGTGCTTGGTACCTGCAATCGACTGCATTTGATGTAAAAATATGAACTGAAGAGAGCTTTCTTTAAATTGCTGTTTTGCTTGTGTAAGACCAGGAACACACACAGCAAGTTTAGTTGGGCAATTCTTGATTTTGTAGGAGAGAGATTAAGGGGGTTCAAACTTGCTCGTACTCGGCAATTATTTTTTGTTCTCTCTTCGTATCTTTTATAAAGATGTAAAAAAAGAAGACAGGCAGCTTGAGGCTGAATGAATGACTGAATAAGAATGCTAAAATTGCTATGTGTAGACACAGCGGCAATTTTAAAAGAGAATTGAGAAAGAATTCCCCAACTAAACTTGCTGTGTGTGGTCCTTGTCTAACAAAACTATCTTAATTACTAAATCCTAACAACAGTAAATAAATTGTACTGATACCCTGAAGGCCATCAAACACACTTTCTAATATAAATATTTCAAAACCCATCTTAAAGCCTAGAAAATTAATTTTCAATTTTACTTTAATTTGGCCAAATAATTTTAGTAAATTTTCTTCGAATTAATTAAATGCAACATTGCGGCATTCCAAGGCTAATACTGCCAGACAGACAGAAAAGAAGAAACGTTGCAATGATCTTCTGCCAAGCTGTAAATGTAAATGTAAACGCTATTGTATTTATACTAGTCAGTCTATATTAGGAATTTGTTTGTTTGGTATCTGTATTGTAAACTATTTCACCATAATTAGATGAGAACACGTGTTCATTAAACACTTTTGATGACAATCAACAAAATTAACTTGGAGCACAATTAAATATTTTTATGCTTAAGATTTTATATTTTGTAAGATGAGAGAGCACAAACTAAATCAGTGCAGATTCCTTCGATAGACACGTGTCTTTCTTTTCTTTTTTTTTTTAACAAAAAAAAAAAAAAAGAATAATAATAAACGCAAATTTCTAGAAATAATAACAATAACAATAACAACAAAATTGCCATCAACCAGACCATATTGAGATGAAGACAAATGCAACAAACAGAATTGTGCAACAATAATGAAACAACACTATAAAAGGATACAACCAAGTTGTTTTTGCTTGGCTCTTTGTTTTATTTTTGTTATTGTAAAGTGATATTACAAAATTCCTGTAACATGTAATAACGATGGCTACTTAAGAGGATACAAATGGCAGCAATAGCAGCACTAGCATTTCAGTGTTGTAATCAATATTGGTTACTTTTAAATACTCATTTCATTTTAAAGAGAATTTTGCTTGTTACAAACTCCTTTTTTTATTTGGATTATGAGGAATTTTTTTTCCAAAGTTAAAATCTCCCGAGATTTGTAAATAATGTGACTTAAGAATTTAAGAAAGACAACCAACATATTCAATAAGACTTGTTACTTTATGGTTGAATTAGGTTTTTTTATTTTTACTCATTTTAAATTTAGTTTTCCATAGCATTGAATTCAAGTGAGTGAAGTTTAGGCAAAGTTAGGATTGCAAGGGCATATTGAGATGTTCAAGTGTCTTGAAACATTTTTATTTATTTAGTGACGACCTCCCAGGAGAAATGTTTAACAAGTTTCTTTGTTTTTTTCTTTAATTTGATTAGTTTGGAAACACTTAAAACTAATTATTCATGCAAAGGAATACATTGTATGTATCAGTTGTTGTCTGAGTTAGAGAAGGCCTTATATGAATATTCCTAAGAATTTTAAAGCAAACAAATTAGGAGTTTAGTAATTCTACCTTAATGAATTAAAATATAGTTCGATTTTTAATCTTCTTTATTAAATTTGTGGCTAAAATAAAGTTGACACAAAATCTGGTTGCATAAGCAATTGAATATATACTTACAGGAAAAAGCTATTGCAAAACATGGCAGAATTAACAAGGTTCTGACAATAGAACAGCATACATCTCCTACTATCTTTAGTAAACGTCAAAATTTGTTTGCGAGCCGATGTCTTAATCTTATACACACATAAAAAGTGTAAGGGTATGCGTGCATTACATTGATTTGTTTCTCTTTTAGTAGTATATGTGTTTGACACAAAGGAGAAAAGATTCGCCTGTTGTAGATTTGACGCTACCTTGTACAATTCTGCCATGGTTATGCCTACATTTATTGCCTTTTCAGAAAATATTAAAAAATTAATTCCCATTCATTTCCTTTTACGAATTTCCGGGTTTTTTTTTAATGAATCCTGTTTACTGCTAAACAAGATTTTGATCTATCTGCGTTGCCTAGTTGTTTCAAATTTTTAACATATTTTTGGCATCAGGAATAACAGTACCAGTATACAGTTCAATTGACCAAAGCTACGGATAATTAGGAGGATTCATGTTTTTAGCCACTATATCAAACTGATGTCGTTGATGCCACTCCGTCGCAGTTTTTGAATAAAAACTAGACTCTAAATCAGGTCAAAATTTTACTTCAAAAGAGTGGCGTTTAATTAAAGAAAGCAATCATTTCTGTAGCCATTTTTTGTTATAAATTTCTGATGTCATTGTGGAAAAGACGATAAATGGCAAGATTTTTAGACCACAACTAAAGGGTGTTTTTTATAGACGTATAGAACTTTAAATTGCAATAAAACAACGATGGATTATTCAATTGACATGAATTTTATTTATCCGAAAGATAATCTTGTGGCATTACATTTTAAATATGATTTCTGGCATATGACCGCCACGGCTGGCTCGGATGTAGTCCAATCTAGACGTCCAATTTTCGATGAGTTTTTCCAACATTTGTGGCCGTATATCGACAATAACACGGCGAATGTTGTCTTCCAAATGGTCAAATGGCTTATCCGCATAGACCAATGACTTTACATAGCCCCACAGAAAGTAGTCTAGTGGTGTTAAGTCACAAGATCTTGGAGGCCAATTCACAGGTCCAAAATGTGAAATTAGGCGGTCACCAAACGTGTCTTTCAATAAGTCGATTGTGGCACGAGCTGTGTGACATGTTGCGCCGTCTTGTTGGAACCACAGCTCCTGGACATCATGGTTGTTCAATTCAGGAATGAAAAAGTTAGTAATCATGGCTTTATACAGATCACCATTGACTGTAACGTACTGGCCATCATCCTTTTTGAAGAAGTACGGACCAATGATTCCACCAGCCCATAAAGCGCACCAAATAGTCAGTTTTTCTGGATGTAACGGTGTTTGGACATACACTTGATGATTAGCTTCACTCCAAATGCGGCCATTCAACCAGAAGTGCGCTTCATCGCTAAACAAAATCCGCTTATGAAAATCAGGAACAACATCAATCTTGTTCGAAATAAAATTGCACTATTTGCAAGCGTTGTTCAGGCATAAGTCTATTGATGATGAATTGCCAAACCAAACTGAGAATAAATCACTTAATAGCTGTTAAATCGGTTGCCGTCTTGAACAGTAATGCCAACTTAAAGTTTTATACGTCTATAAAAAAACACCCTTTACAAATTGCTTGCCAAATCATGATTTGTTTTATCAAATTTATCAATTTTTTTGTTTGTATATCAAATCCTCACCTTCTCGTTTTACTGCAACATAAAATTTTTGACCTGGCAGTTGTTTTTAGTCCATTTTGATATAGGTATCATCGTCAATAATAAGACAGTTGTTGTATGGTGTTAACGCTTTATCGTAAAGGATACGGGCTGGTTTTATTACAATGCAATTCTGCTTTTCACTCTAATTCGATAATTTTATTTCACAATAGCTTTTGCAGCCAGTATTCATTTTTCGTCTTGCGGTGCTTTTTTTCAACATCTTTGTCGGAGACATCCGGATTTTGTTGCATAGAGCGTATTATATAATTATTTTGGAAGTTCTGGGTTTCTTTTCCTTTTCTTTTTGCTTTCAGTGTAACCTTAAGGTTTGGCTATATCTTTTCAAATCCTAATTTTCAGTGCTTTTTGGAATCTGCAGTTTTTTCGCAGTCATTGCACCTGACCATGCCAGATTTTCAAGACATTTATGTACAACATTTTTTCTATTTTGATTTTCCTTGACTAACCAAGCTTACAAATAAGCAAAATTTTTTTTTACAAAATAACGGTGAATTTTTTTTAATTCAAGTGTTGCCACTAGGTTTCTCTAAGAACCTTTTGTAAGTCGCCCAAATTTTGTGTGAACAATACTTTATTATCACAGAAATAAAACCTTCAAGTTAGATAGTTGATGTTATTTTCACACTGACAGAATTTTTCTGTTCAATATAGTGACTGTCAATGATATCTTCTCAAACTAAAGTTAGCTGTGTTAGGCTTCTCACTTTCTACCTATCGAATTTGTCCAAGCAGTTATTTAACTGATGAAGTATATTTTCATTTCATTGATTATACCATCTGTTCATCATTCGTTCATTCATTGATGAGGCGCATTCCATCTGAATATACCACTTGTATGTTGTTATCGTAATGACAATGCCTTCACAGGAGATGATAGTTTGATATGGATTTTAGAGAAGTAACATAACTGATTCATTTGTTGGTAAATCTATTAAAAAACGCCATTTCAGTTAACACCAAAAACTAGCGAATCATCAATAATTTAGACATTTTATGGCTTGAAATAAAATTGCATAATTTTTGTTTTCTGAAGTGTGGCCAACCAACCAACTCAACAAAGTACCAACTACAGTAATCACATTATCCATCGTCTGACACATTATCCGGGTCTGACTCAGTCAGGAATTCGTATTGTTTCATATTTCTCAGTATTGAAATACTTTTTAAGCAAAACGATCAGTCAAAATTGCCTCCGTGGGTAATGTAAAGAAGACGACAAAACAGCAGAATACACATTGTGCCACTGTAATGGTCTAATTTGGTTCCGTTATCGTTATTTAATTCATCACTACCTACAACCGTCCGACATTCTTAATGAATACTAGACTCTGAGATGATTTGTAACTTGTGATTAGAGTCACAATAGGTCTATTTCGACCACAGTCACCAGGTGACTTGAATTCTTAATGAAGAACGAACGGATGTGCAGTATGACACCTAGGCTAGAAAGCAGTCGCAGCAGAGATTTGATGGATCTTCAGAGATCCCAGTTGAGCAGTAGTAACATAACACTGCAGTTTTAGCAACCATTCTGGGAGAATGGCGTTGATATCAAATGACTACTATAGAAATTGTCAAGGACACTGAAGAGGATGAAACTGTGAAACACTTTCTCTGCCATTAGCCTGCCGTGGAGGAGAGGCGCAAACTCCAACTCGGAGACCGCTACCTGCGGGGTCTTACTGCCATGTTGAGTATAGAGGTCGAAATGCTTTTTCATTTTCCTCATGTGTAAGAAATCTCAAAAGGACTAAATCAGAGGATCCAAGTGAACGCTTTTCTGTTTCCTTATTGGGGAGCTCTGTGCAAACTAACCTAGCCTAACCTAATGAATTCTAGAATTAAGGATAATTTTTAGCTTCAGATTAGTGTCACAATAGGTCTATTCTGGCCGCAGTTCCATTTCTTGAAATCAAGTGACTACCTGGCACCTACGATTTGCCTCTTTTATACTTTTACATCACAAATCATTTAAGTCCAGTTAACTATCCTTAATCCTAATATCTGTAATTTGATATGGCTTTCATTAATTTTTTTAGCATTTTGCAATTATGGTACAGAGAATAATGATTTATTTGTAAAAGATTTTTGGAACTCTTTTAAAATGCTTTTTTTATACCAGTTAAAAAAGAATCGTGGTGTAAAAAAAAGTAAATTTCGAGCAGAACTGCTTCTAATTAAATTTATTTAATTTTTTTATTTTTTTTTTTTTTTTTAAATTCATAGAGCAACTTGTGAGTTTAAATAAATTTCAAACATTTATTTGTTCAGCATTTATAATTGTAGCTGTTTGATTTCCGGTATATTAAGTTGATACAAGACTTTTACCGCTTTTAAATTAAATTTTAAGTGTTTTATTATTTTTTTTTTAAACAAAGAATAAAAAAAGATCAATCAATTGATCTATCGTCAGATTTTATATAAAAAAAATCAAAATAAGCACAAGGTTGTTCCTACCGCAAGTATTTTACTTACAATAACGCTTTCTATATGCAACTGTGTATGTGTGTTGACGAAATTTTTTTCTTTTTTTTTCATTTTGGCGGAAAATACAAATTTTAATAATTGGTTTTTGTCTGGCATCTGTTTTTTTTTTTTGGCTTCAATCTTTGCCAATGAAACATCAACAACATACGCATCATGTTAATAACAGTCTTGAGCTAAATAATAACAAAAACAACAACAACAACAAGAGCTAAAATAATATCAACAATTTAAAGGGGGGCCAAAACTACAACAACAACAACAGCTTCAAAAATATAACTATAATAATAATGCCGAGAATTGTATTTTAGTTTTATTTATTGTTAAAGAAAATTACTTTGACTTTTGATTTTAAAAAAGTGATCAGAAGACCTTTTTTTTTTTTGGTTGCTTATTGTTGTTGCTAGTTTAGTTTTTAGGGTCTCTTGATGGTTTTGAATTATGATCATCACATACGTAAAGGACGATTGTGTCCGGCAAGCAAATTGTTTTTATACTTACTGCTGTGGTTAGTGTCTGTGAAAAAGCATTTTTGCAAGACTTTTTTTCACAGATCTTAAAATCAGTTTTCGTAAATTTTTTTTTAAAAATTGATTATGTGATGGAAAAATAGTATATGCGACTACACACATATAAAAGACTATATTCCACTCTGAAAGTAGGCATGTGTGAAATAGAATAACGGAAGTGTTCAATATAAAAAAGTTTTACTTATGAGCGATCAACTGGTCTAAAAAATTTTTATAAAAAAGATTCAATATTTCCAGTTCTTTTTGTATGAAATTTCCAGACGAGTTGCTTAGCTTGTGTTATAAAAACAGCACATTGACTTATAACACACATACATACATATAACGTTGGAAAATGAGTTCTCCTTTACTGCCACCTAAATTGGCGGGCCAAGCGTTTTTTATCTGAGAAAAAAGCTCATGCCCCTACAAAATGTATAGAGCATACCGAAATAACTCTGCGGCAATGCTGAATAAAATCCAATTATAACAGTGAGTTTTGTACGGGTATGAAGTTGGCTGCAAAACAATTATTGTTTTTTTTTTTTTTTGTTGACTAGTAATGACATTTTAACTAAGTTTGTTTTTATTCCTAGCGTTCTTAACTTTATTTTTGTTTGTCTTTAGTGGGTTTTACTAAACAAGACGATTAACACTACAGTAGCGCTGTTATACAGGTAAGACCTTTTAACAGAAATGCTGTTCACTAAAAAACGCTTCACTCTAATTTGGGTTTATATGGGGCTGCACAAACATACTTGAGACTTACAATCAATTTTTATTATAAAATATTACGCCTGCTAGTAATTATGTATGGGTTTCAAGTATGCTTGTGCAGCCCTTCATCTGTTACACTCTTTATTACAGTTGCATCGACGTGTTTGGTCAATGAAAGTTTTTTTTTAATTCTAATCACCTCAGGCTTATCAGCGTGTAGTAGCAGCAATGAAAGAATTAAACACGGTAAAGCATTTAACACAGATGCACATTTTTTGCTCTCCTAGTTCTCTTTTCGTAGCTGTCAAAATTTTCTTACATTTTGAGCGCGTTATTGTTTTTATCATATTGTAAACAAACCAGGCGACACTGATAAACCAGCTGAATTTTTTTTTTTTTTTTTTTGCATGATGGAAGCCTTTATTGTCAAAAGTTAATAACAATTAATGTGTTAAAAAGAGATCAATACAAGAAATATGTTCTGAGTTTCGCTCTATCACACTGCTTTATATCAATCACCGTAAACTACTTTTGGCAGAAGGGGTCTCAAAAGCAATAACAAAATATAGGGGCTTTTTGTAATATTGTTATTTCTGTATTCTTGCAGTCACCTGGTTTACTTACACCATGATTTTTATGCTCAAAATATATAGAGAAATGTGAGTGTATGAACAGATCTGCATTGAATTTCTTCCTTTTTATTTGACACATACGATGGGGTTGTTTTTGTAACGCAATGTTTGCTGTAAGGAAAGCTTTACCGTGTATAATTCTAACAAGGTAGCAGCCTACTATATTCTCAATGAAAACACTATAATAAGGTTACTTATTAATAAAGTCTTGGCGGTATTCGCCTGTATTTGTACTGTTAGATGACTAGTGGGGGCTCATTGAGATTTTACTTGGATGTAACATGACTTCATTAATGTCGATCTGTGCAATTTATGTGTCATTTTGTGGTACAAAAATAATACCAAAATAATTATGTTTCAAAAAGGTTAAGTCGACTTTAACTTTATTAATGTGTTTCAGAAATGGTGGGGTGATATATTAAACAATTAACAAGATCCCAATAAAAATCAAATCGAAATTTTATAAGAGCAACTTTTAGAGTTACAAAAGTTGTAGTCCTCTGAAACAACTTAATAAAACATTAACGGTTTTTCCATATCTAAACAGAATTATGATTTCAAAGTTCTTATATGATTAAATTTCTTGCATGGCCAAAACAGCAGGAATCTAATTAACGCATGCGACATCGAGTAAAATTAATTGAAATTTTTTCCTTTTTGTATCATGGCACTAAATATCGAGTAAAATGTATGGTAATTTAAAATGAAAGCATTCGATAGCGAGTTTTTGATCGAGTATAATCTTAGTAAATAACATTCGATAGCAAACTAGCTATCGTAACCAAAAGAAATTACTTTTTTAACGACCACGGTCAATAAAAAGTTTAAAAAAAAAATTTTTTTGATATTTTGATTTTTTATATTAATTTTGTTTTAAAAAAATTTTCATTAATTATTTAAAATTATAAATAAAATAAATAGATAATTTATTTTAATTAATCATTTATAAATTCTATTTATTTTGTTTTAGCAAAATATTAATCTTTATTTGTGCTTAATTCCAGAAAATGTGTTGGTTTTAAAATTTATTCTTTTACTCATGATATTCTCATGAGTTATTTATTCAGTACAATAAGTACTGAAGGGGATAGCATATTTATATGGACCATTTCATCAGACGCTACTCCGAATCCTCAGTAGGTTACTCCCAACGTTTCTTGAAAACATTAGAACCTTTATATTGTAAAAGCAATTGACTAAAAAAGAATTATTAATCAAAAGTCACAAAAAGATTCAAATATTCAAACAAAAAACTCAGTAAGCATTGAACTGAATAAACAAATAAATTTCCCAACCAACATTTTAATATTGAAAACTATATATTCTATTTTTATTCTTCTCTTCTCTTTTACATTTGAATGTCAGGTGGGTATTACTGAATGTAATTAAAGAGTATATGAAAAACAAAAACAAAAAATTATAAAAAATAATAAGAAAAACATAGGGTTTTTCTACAATGAGCACTTGTATTTGTATATGTAATAATTTCTATTTGGAATTTAAAAGTTTAACAAAATACTAATCTTTATTTGTACTTAATTCCAGAAATTGTGTTGGTTTTAAAATTTATTCTTTTACTCATGATATTCTCATGAGTTATTTATTCAGTACAATAAGTACTGAATATATAATTTCTATTTGGAATTTAATAATTTTATAATTTTTTTGTTATTCGTCTTTGATGAGCTTTATTTTGCGTCGTATAGCAAATGTTTGAATTCATTTAATTAAATTATTGTAAATTAGAAGACAAACAAATTTTTCTTTTAAGCAAAAGAAAAAAATTAGTAGAAAAAATTAATCGTGAATGCAGCGATTCTAAAAACTTTTTATGAAAATGACTCTAAAAATATTTCTAAATAATAATTTTATTTAATTATTCGATCTTATAAATTTATTATTATTTAATATTAATCAAGCTTAAGATCTTAAAAAAATTTTTTATTTAAATTTTCCGATATTTCGACTTTCTTTTGAAGGTTTTCTTTAGGGAAATTTATTTTTATAATAAAATAAGATTTTATATGTCAAAATTATTAAATTTGAAAAAAAAAAAAATCATGTTTGTCTAATTGCAATCATGACTTTTAAAACATTTGCCTAGATTTTGTACTTCTGGCTTGGTTTGACACTTTAACTGTCAAATTCATAAAAAACATATTTGCTTAATTAGGGTCCATTCAACAAATTTTCTGGGGGAAATTTGCTTAATAAGTTCTTATTGCACAAAAAAACTTTTTTATGAATTTGGTTGAAAGAATTTGTTTAGAAGATAATTTACTCAAGACCCCTTTAAAATAAAATTAAAACCGATAATGCGTTACCAAAGACACAGGGTTCTGTTATTACATGAAGACCTTACAACTATTAAAAAAAATTATTGTTTTTTTTTTTTTTTCAATTACGAATTAAATTGTTAACAGTGTGAATGAACGAGAAACATTTTTAAAATTAATATGATTAAGAATTAGTTTTCATTTAAATTTTATTTATACCAACCAAAAAAAAAAGCGAAAAAAAAAATAAAAATTTATTGAGAAATTGTCGAGATAATAACTTTATCATTTTTTGTTAATTTCGCAGGCCATTTAATTATTTATTGGCAGGCTAAAACAGCGCATGCACCCTTATAGATTTGTAACAATTAATCAATTCTTAATTTAATTATAAATTTTTCCTTCTTCAATTTGTTTTCAGATACCGTGAAGATGCTCTCTGCTGGGGTGATCGGTAAGTTTAACAATCACTGCATTAACATGAGCAAATAATCACGGCAGTGATTGAATGGAAACTGCAACAGACAGTAAAACGCATCCCATCCCGTTGGTTTCCGAAAAGCTTTCTTTCTACTTAATTTAATATATTTATTTATTTAATATATTCGCTTCTTTATGCGATTACATTAAAATACAGTAAGAAAAATGCTTGTATGTGTTGTTTCATGTTTAACAAATTCATATCTGTCTGTCCAATTCATCCGTTGTTGTTAATTTTGCTTGTCCGTCCATCAGTGTGTATGTTATTTGTTGCAGTCATATTGTGTTAATTCTTCCTAACACCGCAACACATTTACCGCATTATTAAATTTAAAGCAAAAATGCATTTAGCGTTTTGTGTTTTTTTCTTTCTTTCACTTACTTTATCTCTCTACAGTTTAGTTTCATAAGAAAACAACAACAACTTTAATACTCATAATGAAAGAAAAACTCAAGAAAATGTATGCAGGCAGAGAAGTATTCGCACAACAACAAACAAAAATAAAAGAAAAAAATAGTTTATGGGTTGCTTGTCTACCAGCAGTAGTTGGGCTGTGCGTTTTCTAAACATTTTCCAACAGATTTAATTTTTTTCTTTTTCTTTTAGCAAAAAAAAAAAATTAAATTAAACAAAAAAAATAATAAAAAACCTTAATAATGTTTTTCTTGAATTTTCGCAGAAAATCAATGGAAGAGATTGGAGCCGCTCAGTCATCGGTAAACGCAAGGTAAGTGATAATGTTTTTTTCGTTTCTTTTTTTCAATTTAACTTTTCTTCATTTAGAGCAGAGATTCTTAAAATGTGTGCCAAAGAAAGGAAGTAGAACTATTGACAATTTAAGAGTTTTGCTTTTAAAGGCAGGAATTTTGTTATACGAGTAGCTTTCCCAAGTGAGCTCAATTAGATAATCCTTTCTGATAGTTGGCAAAAACTCAGGTTTTTAATTGATTTTATCACTTGCAAATTTCTAATAATAAAAATAAAGGACGAAGGCCACGGCAGCCAGTTCCTATAATGTTATTAATATGTAAATTTATTTACTGTTAATAAATAAAAGTAAATAAATAATAAAAATTAAAAAAGTTTCAGAAACTCTATTCGTGCCTGTTGTTATTGTTTTTATCTTTCTTGTTCTTATTACAATTGTAATTGTTGCTATTGTTGTGCTTAAGTATTTGTTTTTGTAGTAATAAATGTATGATATTGAATTGTTTAACATAAAATTATTGAGGCGCTTCGTGCGTCCAACCCGTTGTATCTTTCTTCCAGCCAGTCACTCACATTTAGTCAATGTCCGTCTTGTCAGCAACACAATGTTCGAATTTAGTCACAAACATACATAACAAACATATTTTTATTGTTGTTTTCCTACTCAATCCCTGTGAGGTGCTGTTTTCGGTTTTATAAAATTCATTTAACTTTGATTTTGTCTGTCTGTCTGTTCATTTGCCATTAGTTGTATTGCTCTTGTTGCTGTTCCTGTTGCTGTTGTTAATGTTGGTTGCACTTAAACCTAATGACAATTGTCATATACACATGCATGTACAGGAATACTCGTGATGTTGCATTTTGTTCATACTCTGTTCTTGTTCGTGTTGTTGTTGCTGTTTAGTTATGTAGGATTTCTTGCAATATTGTTGTAGTTATTGTAGTTGCAATAGTTGTACTTGTTGTCATTACATTCATGTATTATGTTGCAGTTGTTGTTATTGTGTTTTAATGGGAATTGTCGCATAAAAAGTACAAATATCAGACTAATTGGATTTATCTCGTGACTTTTCTTTAAAATTACAAAACAAAACAAATACCTGAAAAGAAATACATACAAAACATAGCGCCACTTTTATAACCATCCATCCATCCATCCATGTCAGTGTATGTCCCTGCATTTGTGTGTTTAAGTGTTCAAGTGTATGAAATGTTTTCGTTTGTCTCTTCAGTTGCTACACGATTTTTTTTTTCTGTTTAATTTTGATTTTTAAAAGCCTCTTATTGTCAACTTGTCATTTAATTTATGATTACAAAATTTCAACTTCAAATACTTTTGAATGTAAAATTATTAAATTCATTTTTTAAGATTGTTTTTCTTTCCGAAATCACTATCTCAAAGAACTCCAAACGTAACATGCCTTCATCTTATATCGCTTATAACATTCATTCCGACTTTTGGATACGTCTAGTGTTTTCTAGGCGGAGATACTGGCCATCAAGTAGGCATGCTAGTCTCTCTACGATAGGGGGATCTGGGGAACTAGACAGCTGTGTGGATAGCCAAGCAGCTCTCCTGACACTTCAATCGGTTGGCCGATGAAGGACTGTGTTATTCCATCTGGGACATCACAC
Organism: Thelaira solivaga; assembly: GCA_947397855.1. Lineage (NCBI taxonomy): Eukaryota > Metazoa > Arthropoda > Insecta > Diptera > Tachinidae > Thelaira > Thelaira solivaga. The sequence continues at coordinate 53,148,002 of OX377613.1, read as the reverse complement.
TGACGTATCTTTGGCATGAATTGTTGCACACAGTGGCTTCATCGGCAACGAGCAGGCGAACGTATTCTCCAGAGTTGGCTGTAACATGAATGCTTCTATATCAGTGACGGTCGCTTTACCGCTTAGAAGTAGCAGAAGCGGCATTCTAAAGAAGGCGACAACCAGTTGGCGGGGCCTGAAGACGTGTAAGATTAAACGTTAATTATGGCCTCGCTTTGATGGTAAACGCTCTGCTTAGCTGGTAAGCAGGTATATGAAAGATATTTCCAGACTGACGGCTGTGATAACCGGTCACTGTAAGACCGACAAGAATGCCAACAGTCTAGGATTTGACTTCAACAAAAACTTGCACAACTGAGAGTAAGGAGACACAAGCAATGGTTGAGGCAACCATATTTTTGTGAAAAACTGTTGCAGCTGCCGTACACCTGAGAACAAGGAAATAGTCTTTCACCTTCTCTGAAGAAACATAAACATTTTATGGACGGACTACTTGAGAAATCGGGGATAAGGTTAGGTTATCTTCTCGTATAACTCAATGCTTTTGGGTGGGTGGACATAGGTTACTTATCGCTCCGTTGTTTTGGGGAGTGTATGGTTAAAAACCGAATCTTACCATTCTACTTGAAGGCCGACAGGCCGCCACGCAAATCAACCAACCAACCAGTCCTGTTAAACACTAAAAATTTAAGCACAAAAATCATATTTTAATCAAGAATAAAGTCTGAAAGCGCTTACTCTTAGTTGAACTATACCAATTATAATTCAATAATACAACATGTTTCCTGCTGTCACACTTCTGTCATTAATCCAATTTTTTAATTTGTGCTGCGTCCGTTTGCTGATAACTTGTGTCATCTGATGAAATTGTTGTGCATTTAAATTTTTTTTTTCTTTATTTTTAGTTTTTTTTTTTTAAGGAAAAGCTATAGACTTAAAAAATGATTTAAAGTCTGGCTTATCTTTTGATCTTGTTTATTTATTTTAATGTAATTCCCACAAATAAAATAAAATCATTAAATCAGCTACGTTTTCACATTCACGCTTTAAGTTTGAACAAGAAAGTTAACAGAAACTCTAAGTCGTAATGTGTCACCGGCTGCCACCGAAACTCATAAAATTCTATAACAGTTTGTTTATTAAAAACAGTTAAATGTTAAATGAACACAACAAGTCAGTGGCAGCATGCAACATCATTTAATGCAGTCATAAAATTTAGACCGACTCAGCTAAAGGTATGTAGTGAAATGCAGCCAGCATCTTTATGATCATGTTGATCGCATTATTGTTTTGTTCATGTTAACCATCTCAAATTACTTTTACCACATTTTGAAAACAAACATAAAGATTTTTTATTTGAAACCCAACAAAAAAAGGACGAAACAAAAATTGTCGAAAATAACTTATAAAAACTTTGCGAGATGCTGATAACAAAATATAAAAACAAATCAAGAAAAAATTACAACTAAATCAGTTAAGAATGAAATTTTAAAGTTCAGAAGAATTATCACCGATTTCAAGCAACATTTCCTTCTCGTCCCCATGTCAGTGTATGTGTGTACAACATTTTTATTTTTTTTTTATTATTATTTTTCTGTTAACAGTGATATAAATTAAAAACTCGGTTGAGTTCTTATAATATTTTTTCATTTTGTTTTTGTTTTTTTATTTTGTGACTAAATTTACGATCATGCTGTGTTTGTTTATCGTTTTAATGCTGGTGGACATTGTTGTTCTTGTTTTCTTTATGAGTTGGTAGTGGCAGCTTAAAGCGGAAAAATGTCATGCAGTCCATCATCATTTAAAATTATAGCATTCGGCATTCGGCATTCAGCATATTTTTGATTTGTTTGATTTGATTTCATTTTCAGGTAGTTTCTTAATAAAAGCAGAGACAAATTTAAGTTTAACATTTAAATTTCATGTTGGGAAAACACAGTGAGTTCGGTAAATGAAGAAGGAAGTTTAAACCCCACGCCCACGCATACTAAGAAAAATATACGAAAAAACAAAAAAAATTATACAATTCATTTTGTATGTTGAATTATTTTCCGAATGGTACTTTTTTATATAAATTTTTTTGTATAAAAGATAATTATGGTTTCAGTTAAAATTTCATCAAAAATAATATGATAATGATATGGGTGATTTAGAAACATGTTTATCGTGATCATAATAATGCTTAGATGCTTCAAATTAACAGAAATGTTTTTGCGGAGAACAAACTTTGTTTGCGGTGACCACGTTTTTTCTTTTCATGTATTTCCTGAAGAAGCTAACCAAATAGGTAGCGAAATATCCAAATAAAAATAATAAAATTATATTTTATAAAAAATATAATTAATAAAAATGATCTTAAGCGCAAATAAATTTATTTAAATTAAAAAAAATTCAAGTAAGCAGATCGAATAATAAAATATAAATTTTAATATTTTCTTAAAAAGTAATAAATAAATATGGATTTATGAATAATAGTTTTTTTAAAAGCTCTGTTCTTTAAGAATATAGTCAATTGCTTATGCTACCAGATTTTAGGTGAACAGTAATTTATCTATTTAAGATACGAGGATTTTTAGGATCGCTTAAAGCCACAATATTGAATGAAATCTATCAACATTTTTGTTTTGTTACCTACTGGATATCGAAAGTGGCGTTTTGTCCTCAACTTTTGGTTAGATTTTAAATTTAAAATATCGCTAGCTTAAATGACCTTACTACCACCTGCACTCAAAAAAAATTTTTTTAATATGGTCGCCCCAAACATAGTGTATTCTTCACAAAAATATTATTATTAATTTGAAGAATCTAAGCATTATTAAGATCACGATAAACATGTTTTTAGTTATTTTTAACCATATTATGTTTAGCGTCTTAGATCAACCATATCATTATCATATTATTTTTGATAAAATTTTATTATAACTGAAACCATAAATATGTTCATAGCAAACATAATAATGATAAAAATATGGTTGAATGTAAATTATTTTCTATTTTGTCTCTTCCGCAACCATATAAATAAAGTGAGTATAAAACAAAAACTTAATCGTTCAAACTCAACTGAGCTTTGTGCTTGAAGTGGTTGAGTGGCGAGCTAATGCTTCTTAACTAAATATTCCAAAGTTCGAATCCTGGTAGTCAAATAAAATTCAAAAATAATTAAATATAATATAATAAAAATGAAAAAGTTAATAGAAAAAAATTTTATTTATACAAAAAATTTATATTCCTTTTTTTTAATTTCTTTTTTTAAATATTTATATAAAAAATTTATGTATTAAAAAAATAAAAAAAAAATATTAAAAAAAATTTTTTTTTATTTTACAGTTAAAAGGTATTTTTAATATATTTGATTTAAAAATATATAACCATACTATGTTTCTACCAAAATATGGTTGCCTCAATCATATATTTTCTTTGTGTGTAGTTTTAGCGTTAAAGTCTAGCCAAAAACCGATTATTTGGTAGCAGTGCTTTTTAAAACCCAAAACTGGTAACGTTGAAAGAAAAATAACTTACACGAAAATAAAACACTTTCGAAAATAAAGTATTCAACGCATTAGATCATATTCCCATCTATCATGTGTGAAGCAGCAATTTTTATTTTCATAAAAACAATAAACGCCTTCAACGATAACCATCGAAAAAACGTTATTTTTGAGTCTTGAGTTGGTTTTACTTCTTGATTACATTTTCAATTATTTTTATTGCTTCATTTGTAGTGGACTAGTGAGTGTATGTGTGTGTGTGTAGTATATGTATTAGTCCTAACTCTACAAAAATAAGCAACAAATTATGATCTAAATCATTAAACGCCTAAAACAACAGATTAAATCAAACTTTATAAAAGGATCGAAAAACAGCATACACACTCAAAAATATAATCTCATAACAAGGATCTACATTAAAAATAAAAATCCTGTTATTTTTAAGGACAGTCATTCTTTTTTTTTGTCTTTTGGGAGTTTTAAATTAAATATTTTTTAAAAAGAGAAAGACTTTAACTAACTAATATTTAGAATAATATCGTTTTGTTATTTTATCTCCTACTGTCATTTTTATTGCTTTTGTTTGTCTCTACAGCTTGTTGTTGGCCCTTCTGCATAAATACTTGTTGTTGTTGTTGCTGTTTTGAAATGTTTTTTTATTGTTTAGGTTTTGTTTTTATTAATTTTGTAGTTTATGGCTTCCTCTACTTCACTGATTTTATAATTTTGATTTCGACTGAAATACTTGTTGCTTTACAATAAATATAGAGTATAGCAAGCGTATGCAATTCCAGAGAATTTATTGATTTTGTAGATTTTACAAGATATATTTACTTCCAGTAAATAAATTAAAACTAACAAAGCCACCATTTCATAATACAATCACGCATGAAAAATATTTGTGGTTGGCTAATTGTTTGCCAGAGAAAAAAGTGAAAGCCAATTTGAGTATATTTTTTGTAATCTTGAATCTGTATTTTTCGTTAATGACTTTTGAATACAAAACTTAACAAATTGACACAAGATTTAAAAAATTAACTAGTTGACCCGGCAAACGTTGTCATGCCTTAATATTTTTATGTATTCGATCTTCTTACACTAAGAAATCATACTCATAGTGTAAAGAACCATGCGAGACCGGGTTAAAACAGGTAGTAGACAAATAAGCCAGATACCGACTATAGTGCTACCTGCCGGGCGGATTTGTGACGTTAAACCTTCCAAGATTATACATATGAACCTTCATCTTCAATCACTCTATCTTTAAAAAAAAACTGCATCAAAATCCGTTGTGTAGTTTTAAAGATTTAAGCATACATAGGGATATAGGGACAAAGAAAGCGACTTTCTTTTATACTATGTAGTAATTAATTGAATAAGAACTATAAAACCTAATAGCGTTTTCATTTCTAACAAAAATGTTGCATATATTCTGCCATCCAAGAAGGTTTATGTTCTTTACCATAAATCGCATTCTTTTCTCAACATGTTGCATGGAAAAGATGCAAATATGGTACAGTTTTGCACCCAATTTATAAGTGAGGAGGAGATAATACTCTTTTTTACAACTGTGTCAACTACTTGTTTACACAATTATAACAAATTATTTAATTTGTATTTGTATTTATATGAAATAAGAGTTTCCACATGTTCTTCTTCAAGGTATTCAGCATAAAAATCCATTATTGATCACAATATTAGATTGACTCAATGAAATATTTCATTCATAGAATGAACATTTCATAGAGTTAATGAAATATTTCATTAGTTTCATAAAACCCGTGATGGGATGAAAAATAATAAGTTTTTCATTGGAGTAATGGCAAAATTGAAAAGAATATCAATATAATTCTCTCAATGTACAAGTTAGCTTTTTCATACAGGTCTTGTTGGCACTCTCTTCGCAAGTTGGAAGTTATTAAGCCCAAGATTTGTTTCAATGAAAGTTAATGTTGCTATCTGTGGACATTTAGCTATTTGCAAAATTTCTAAGTCCATAACATATTCCGAGAATGCAATTATTTTTTACAATTAAAATAAAGATGCAAAAATTCAAAAGTCTTATCAATTATTCTATCTTTTTAGTTTATTTTTGTTCTTAATCCCACAAATTAAAAATAAGAAAAATTAAAAAAGAAGTTTTGCTGGTCGTCGAGCGGTTCTTTTATTTATTTATGGGGATTTTACACTATAATACAAGAGTTAAGATTTTCCTTGGACTTTGAAAAAGAAAAATATAATGATAATTGATACTACTGTCAAAAAATCATACGGGCGTTTTACACTGTAATGCAAGTGCTAAGATTTTCATGGGATTTTATCAGCTGTTTTTATTATTACTTTCTTTGTATGCAAAAATGCAGCTCTGATACATTGAAAAAGTTTAAGTGTTTAGAAAATTTTCTAAAAATGGTGAGAACCATGCGACTGTCAAATTTCTATCCATATTTTTTAATGTATTGCTGTCACAATACTTTTTCATTTGATTTCAATATTTGACAAGTCGTTTTACTCAGTGTTACAGTATAAAACCACCTTTATCGTTTCTGATGTTGTTTTATTTAATTGTTCTGTTTTTTTTTTCTTTTTCATAAAATCGTTGTCTACATTTTTTTCGTTTAATTGTCATATTTTTTAAGCGTCTACGTCACTTTGGTACACATTACCCGCGTGTACTCGTATAATTGCAAACTAGTCATAATAATTATCTTGGCATTCTATTTAGCTTAAAGACAAGTCGCATAAGCCTCGTGCTTGCTTTAAAAATAATACAAGGTTGTCATTTTGCTCAGTCAACCATTTCCCATGTAATCTTTCTTAATAAGATTTATTAAATACCTGTAAAAAAAGCAACGTATTTACTTTTTTTTCGTTTTTTTGGTTGCATTAAAGATTTTACCAATGTTATCGATCGAGAAGCGGAAAGATTGATTAAAAAAATGTCAACTGCATTTATCAAAAAATATAATTTAACAAGCACACAAACAATATAAATGATTTTCCCCCTCAATTTTTAAAATTACAAGTAGTGCATTTCTTAAATTGATTTCTGCAATTAATTGGAAAAACAAAATCACTAAACGAAAACACAGAGCAAAACCAACAAAAAATTCCTTGTTGTACTGAAAATATTTCGAAAATTTACTTATAATGCTTAAAAAGCTAAAAATCCATACCACTCACACACTCACATCACATGTCCGAATACTGGTACACTTTGCAACAACACAATGCAACACTAGTTACTTGTTGACGTTCTGCCAAGTTGCAAAAACGAACACACTAAGCAAAACATCATACCGCTATTGTTTTACAACATCATACAATACACAAGATCACACAATACTTAACTTTACTCCACACACGACTACTCTCACGACTCATAAAACTGTTCATACAAAATTAGAACTCGTCAATACAGCACTTGTTCAAGCACAAAGTAAAATTTCAAATCAAAAACCAAAATGTGTGTGTGTAGGGTGACAATGAGAGATTTTGTTCTTAATTTCTCAGCCAATGACACGTTTCATTAGACTAATGAAATATTACATTTGTTTAAAGAAATATTCATTCATTTGATAAAATATTTCATTGAATCAATCTTTCATGGCATGAAATATTAAGGTATCGCTCAGTCGCTTCAATCAAGAGTGTCATAATTCAAAAAATATGATTTTACAGGAGAGCCATTTAAAGTGCGTGATTTGTTGGAACTCTAAAGAGAGCATTTTTAAATATTTTATTATGAAAAGATGAGCTTTTAAAAAATATTTTTATACCCTCCACTGTAAGTAAATTCGGGCCACTCTATAAATTACATACAGCGGAGTTGACTTAGCCTTGTCCGTCTGTCTGGCCGTGTAGCCGTTGAAATCAACTTTCTGTAGTCCCTTGGCAACGTACAGAAGAGTTAAGCACAAAAATCTGTCACTTGTTTTAGTCTGTCATTTACTATTGAGATTCAGTCTGAAAGGTTTAGAAACGGTGGAGCTTTGAGTCAAAAACCGCGATTACCTCTATTTTTAAGTATTTTTCTTAACAGACAAATAGCGATGAAAGTCATAATATCTCTACAAAAAATGACAACAATTGGTTCAAAAATTTTGATTTTCATTCATTTCTGTTTTGTTGTTTTATGGAAATTTTGAAACTGTACATGTGCGCAATGTTTGTGCACACAACCAAGGAACCAAGCAATCGTTCTTATACAAACGTGTGTATGTATGTGTTTCTTTTAAATGTATTTCGTGCAATAAAACAGGGAATGCAGAAATTTTATTAAAAGAGGATCTGCAATTAAATATTTAATTAAATATGTTTGGTTGAAAAAATTTTTATAAATATTTTAAATTAAATTTAATTTATTTTGCATTCTTAAGTGCTGTTTTTACGAAAATTTTAAAAATATATCAAATTGTTCGTTTCCTGTAAAAAGTATATTAAAATTTCTTAGAATTTACTTTTTTTATATATAAAAGTTGTTTTTAAAAACAATAATCCTAGAATTTATTTCATCCTGAAAGTCGTTAATTTGAAATAAATTATTTATTTTAGGTGTTCAAACAAAATAATTTAAAGCCATATTTGCGATTTCATTAAAAATTTTTTTTAATATTTAAGAATAATGTGCAAAACTGAAAGTATGAATATATAGCTATAAAAGTGAAGGGTATATAAGACCCTCCATAGCCGAATTTATTTTTTTATTTCATAATTTTACAGAATATACAAACAAATATTTAGAGCTACGGCACTATTTAAGTAAAATAGTGATAGATCATTCGAGTAGTGTTTGATAATTATGTATTAATGGACTCAAAAATATTTAATATTTTGGAACAAATAAAAATGGGCTAACCAGCAAAAAACTTACAAAAAAATTCACCAAAAAAAAAAGTCTTGAAAATATATTTTGTATTAAAAATTCAGAGTTGAAATGTAACTGGAAACTATATGATGAAGCGAAGACTTCCTTCACTCGCCAAAAAAAAAAACCAGGAATTTGAAAATTGTAGGCCATCTTGATTTTGTTTGAACAGCTTGTCAAGTTGAAAGCATTAAACTGCAGCAGCTCTAACAGTTTTTTCAAGACGTCGCTGCACTGCTCATCTAATTCGTTAAAAACAAATTTATTACATTTGCCGTTCATCAAGAATAAAATTTTATATAAATAAATATGTAAGTAAAGGGTTCCCTTTGCCTACTCCAAGGCGTTTTATTATAATTTCTTCTTGCCTCGTTACAAATTCATCTCCTTACAACTAAATGCTTTATTCAACTGTCCATCCATTTACCATCTCTGACATTAGTCGCTGGCTCTAATAACAATGACAATGATCAGCATATAAAAACATTGTTTGCTTTCAACACACAATTTTCTTGCTGCCTGCCATTGCTCTCCAGTGACAACTTGTCGTTTTATTTATTATTTGTTCGATCAAATGTTAGTAACGAGCACTAACAGCAGCAATATCAGCTACTGATTGCATATGAGAGTTTTGTTTTCAGAGCTGTTTTAACTACATCTAGTGATTTCTTAACGATGAAAAAGCGAACCAGTTTGCTTGCAATATTTTCATTAGTTGAAGCCGAGCTAAACCGCTTATAGTTGCAACTAGTGGTAACTACGATTGGAGGTACTTTTGTACAGGTATGTTGTTTTCAGGTGTGTTAAGTGTTTTTTGTTGTTATTGTAGCTGTAGCTGAAGTACAACAACTAGGATTTTATGTTGTAGATTTAACACGTATTCAAACAAACATGTATCTACAAGATACAGAACAAAAATACACAACAAAAACATTTATAAATTGCTGCTACTGCTGCTTTGCGTTTTTGTTTTTTTTTTTTTTTTTTTTTTTTTGCTAAAAACAAAAGGTGCAAGAATATTAATTAATAATTCTGATCACAACTTGTAACTCTGTGTCGGCGTAGTTTGTTGGCTACGGTTTGGCATGCGAATTATTTGCTAAATACCAGATACAGACGACACGACTGGTCGATAGATGCACCCCGATGACCAATGAATCTTTTAATTTTTTTTTTTATTTTATGCTGTTGCTTATGCTCTCCTCTACTATTTCCATTTGTTGTCAAACATGGCCACATTTTGAAATTCATTAAAAATTAAATAACTTAAAGCCTTCAATTTATGTATGTAAAGCTGTAAACTGTGGGATTAAAATAGTGCACAGACATTTCTTCAAAGATTCCTACGCCCTAAATGGATTGAGATAATGGATTTAGAAATTTTGAAATGATTTTACTAGTAACAGGCGCATACTATTTTTACAATTAAATTAAACTGGAAATTGTGAGACAATTTGTAAAACTGAAAGCGAAAACAACAAAGATGGTTAAAGCATAATATGAAGAGAAATAATTTCGCATGATCTAGTTTCACACAAATGCAAAAGAAAGAAAACCTGATGCATAATTAGGCGAGAGAAGGCAACTAACGCTCTTATCCAAAAATAAAATTGACGTAGACTTTATGAAAAATTTCGATAAATTTGGATAAGAGGGTAAGACTTCAACAATATATTTCTTTGTTTACGAAAGTCAGCTGTTGAGTGTGACTGAGTGATTTTTAAAGAACTTTTGGATTTGATTTAAAAAAAAACACCCAAATATTTATTTTAGTCGATAGAACGATCTATAAAATTGAATGTTTAAAGATAATTGCATATGCTCGTAAATATTGACCGCGATTAAGCCTTTAATTTTGGCATACATTCTAAAGCATTTCGCCCGGTATCTCACCAATAAATTCTTAAATATTGGCTTTCAGTGAGTCAACCATTGCGGGCTTATCTCTATGGACGTGAGCCTTACCATAGCCCCATAAAAAATAGCCTAAAGGAGTTAAGCCGCAACGATCTAGGCGAACTCCCTTCTCAATTGGGCCATTGTTTCGCTTGCTGTGTGGCATATCTAGTTGAAATCACATATCAGGCAAGTCCAGATCTTCCATTATGGCAAAAAAAATTTTTGATAATCGCACAGTAACATTCCTGCTTTGATCGTCTTTGAAAAAGTATGGTCCAATGCTTCCACCAGTTCATAATCCACAAAAAAAAACAATAAATTTTTCGTAATTTGTGGCAGCTCTTGCAATGCTTCTGATTGCTCTTCACACCAAATACGGCAATTTAGCTTGTTCACGTATCGATCCAACCAGAAATCAAAATGGAAAAAGTCCACGATGCACTTTTTTAAGTGAGCATGAATTTTGATAATAAAATTCAATAATCTGCAAGCGTTGTAAGTTCATTCATGATTAAATTATACATATTTTATATATAGAAAAAACTACAACATATTAATTGTTTGGCCAGGAATTTAACAAGAATTGGGAGTAATTCACTGATGGTTCATGGTAATGTCTCATGAAAAAACTATATGGATATTAGGGCGGGTCGATTTAAAAATCGCACAAATTACAAGGAAAATCGTATTCTAGGGATAAAAATAAGAAACTTTGCCAAAGGAACCATACCTCTAAAATGTATTTTGATGTCCCGACTTTTGATCCGAAGGGTCAAATTTTGAAAAATCTCACTTTGACCCATTTAGAGTGCCTCAATCGAGTCAAAATGTATGACCGACCCCCACTAACTTTGGAGGGCCGACCCATCTATGCCAGTGGCACACCCCCTGGAACCACCTCCGGGGGGTTCCCCATACAAACATTTCAAAAATTCACAATTTTTGGCACTTTACAAAAAAAAATCAGCGAAATGGCTGTTTTTTATTTTTTGGAATTTATTTTTCTCTTTAGAAATTTATTTAATCGGAATGAAATGAAAAAATTAATTTTACTTAGTAATAGAAAAGAAAAAAAAAATTATTGACAGTTCGGGTCAAAAGTCGAAACTTCAAAATACATTGTAGAGGTATGGTTCCTTCCGTAAAGTTTCTTATTTTGATCCCTAGAATACGATTTTCCTTGTAATTTGGGCGATTTTTTTGCCTCCATACAAATCGACCCGCCCTAGTGGATATGCTATCCCTTTTAGTACTTATTGTACTAAGTAAACAAATATTCTTAAAAAGTTTTGCATAAGAATATCATGGAAAATAATGCATTTTGCACACCAACATAATTTGGGAAAAAAGCACGAATAAAGATTAAATTTTGTTGTAGAAAAAAATTTTAGGGATATTTTTTTTTGTTTGTTTTTTTCTCATTTAATGAAAATATTCTCAACTTTTTAATAACAACTTCATAAAGCAACCTTTTTATTGCATCTACAAGAAAAATAAATAACAAAACTTGTTTGTTAAAAACTTTTTGAAAACAAAAAAAGCAAAAACTTTTTTTTTTCATTTTCAATTGTGGAATTTATGGACTCACATAAGAAATTCCATATGAAAACACTTTCCATGGTGATGATGATGGCAGCACGAAAGCAAAATATGACTATGAAATCAATACCCTTTTTTAGATTTGCAAAAATTTCTATAGAAAATGTTAAATTGCCATAAGAGTCCATAAGTATATTAGAACACTTTTTTTTTTATTCCAGCACGTAGTCGCTTTTTGTCAAACATTGAAACTTTGAAATATTTATTTTATTCATATTTTCCTTATAGACGTTTCTTCGTTCTATACCAACACAATAAATACCTTAATGTGTGAGTGGAAAATACAAAAAGGCCTAAATATGTCTGTTTACATACACACACACACACAGTCGTACTCGTATAAGTAGACACACACATGTGCATAAATAGAAAATTTATTAAATATGCCTCTACATGCATTTATTACAGGCATTTACTCATGCGTGTGTATGTGTGTGTGTGTATGTGCCGAGTATATTTTTTTAATAAAAATTTATGGAATAAAACAAAAAGACAGTCAACCTAAGCAAACGCAGTTGATACAACAACGAGTTACGAGTATTAGTTAAAATGGATCTCTCGTACAAGACAAAAGCATGTGATGGTCGAACGTGTTTAATGGACAAATGAGTGAATAAATAGTGATTGACTAAACGTATGTAGCAAAATGATGAAGGTTTCATTTTGATTTAGTTTGTTCTAAGGGCTAACTTAAATCTGCTTCTACCAACTTCTGCAAGTGCCCCAAATATACAAAATCAAATGTGGGCAACACCAGTCTATCTTGGTTTTTTTTTTTTTTTTTTTGTTTCCATCACACAAAAGATTTTTTTATTTCAACAGATGCAACCTGAAAAGCATAAATGAAACTAAAGTCGTTGTTGTTATGTTGCTTGTATTTGTTGTAATTGAGAAGATACTATTCGTCAAGTTTTGGAAAATGCAAAGGCTACTGGTTGTCCTTTAAGACACATCAAGCTTTGCAAATCAAACTTGTTTTGATTTTCATCAATATCACACACGACGTATACATGTGACTTCCATTAAAAAAAAAAACAGACTCAAACGCATAGTTTGCTGTTGACTATTGAGGTGCGTATCACCCGCTTTACTAGCGCACAATTGGGTAAATTTATCTAAATTCAATTTAAATAGCCCCCCTCTATTGATTTGTGTTTGTGATTGTTGTGTCAATGTTATTAAGATACTTTTTGAATGGCCTTCCTATAACAATACAGATGATGGCTGCTGCGTGAGTGACTTAATACGTGAGTATGATTGTGTTTACTAATGTGTGCGTGAGTTTACTAAGCTAACACACTTGCATACATACAAAAATGTAACTGTTGTTGTTTATTAAATGGCCAAAAGTTTATGGCTACAAGTTGGATTTTTTCTCAGGTGTCTTATTAACACATTTCAAAGTCTCACACAAAAAAAAGGATCCCCTACATACAAGTTCTACAAACGTACACAGTCGTATTTATTTAGAACAAATCGCTTATAACTGTAGTTCAAGAACGCTTTGGACGTGATATTTCGCTCAAGTTGCTCTGTGTGTGTGCGTGTGTGTTGGCATGTGAATTTTGTGAAATCAACTGACTATTTTTGATTGAAGTGTTGCCATTGCACGTTTACAAGCGCCACTTGTTTACAATTTTTTTCTTGTTTTTAGTTCATTTTTCATTTCATTCATGAAATTCGTGTACTCATACATTTTGTACAGACAGATTATACGTTTATACATGCAAAAGCAAAACAAACGTTTCAACGTTGAAACAAAACTTTGTTATCTCTCCGTCTCTGTTACTCTGGAATGTGTTTTGTTAGTAAATTTAATTTGTCAGTCTGTCATATGGATGGTAAATACACGTTTTGAATTCAGAAACTGTTACACTTTATGGATACTTTTGCGTACATGCATGTATTTTTATATAAAAGGATTTTTTCTTAATAATTTTGTGCTAAATCTAGCCAGTGCCAACTCTTCAATACCATTGAAAAGTATTTAAAGCAAACGAAATTTATAGCAAAATAGTTTTCACTGCTCATATTCCAAATATAAAAAATTTCTGCAATTCTGTAGAAATAAACTAAATGTTTTTTATTCGGTCTCGCCCGGCCTTTTAATCTATGAGTGGGATTTCTTAGAGGTTTTTAATTAGCAAAAATTTAACAATTTAAAGTGATTTTTTCAAAGTGGACATGCAAAGTAAATACATGATCTTTCTTTGAGTGTAGAGGCTGTATTTCAAAATGTTTAGAATTGACAAATTTTACTTATTTTAGAACCTTCAAGTTTTCCCCTTGTTGCTTATACGAAAATATTGGTTCCCTTCACTAGGATAGATGACATATAACTAACTATCCGTGAGAAAATTAGGCAGTCTCTAAGTTAATAAACACTGCTTTAAGACATTGTGCTTGTGTATTATTATTTGTCCAAGACGTCCTGGGAATTGCAGTCTTTTAAAAATCAAAGGGCATATCAGTTGAAATCAAGATTATTCTTGATAGAAGTACAACTGAAGTGTCAACTTTTAAAGATAAATAAAATAAGTACCAACTTAAAGTATTTTATTACAAAAAATTTGAACCAAAAAAGAATTTAATCTATAGGTTCTAAGTTTTTTCTGAGTACTTGGGCAGTAGATTACAAATCTAGACGACCCCCAATTTTATTTATTAATTCATTTCATCTACAGAATAAAATTCTTACAGATTACTATGTACCTAATTGTAATATTTAAATATATTAAAATTTAAAGTGGGCTTAAAGCTATTATATATGTAGGTTCAAACACCGTGCAATAGGCTCATTTAAGGAGTAATTTGATTTATGAATACCTTCCTCAAACATGGGATTAATTCGCATGATATTTGTCCCACCTCGTAATTTTCTATGGTTCGTCCGGAAGTTACTTTGAATTATTTAAAAAAAATTTTTCTGAAATTCCCTCATACCCCAGTCCTCTTGCTCGGAGGGGCTTTTATCATTCCCCATTTTGCAAAGTACCATTACCGATTTTGCAACAGGAAATTACTAAAACCAAACTAGAATGAAATTTGTAAGTTCTACGCTTTCTGGAAGTGTTTTAACATGTACATTTTTACTCTATGATGCAAAACGGAAATCCTTCAGAGCAACAGTACTTTGGTATGCATGTGGATGATTTAGGTGAGCACCTGCCGCTAGGGCCTTATCTCACCGTGGTCAAACCACGAGTGGTATCCGTGCCTACCACTACAGCCCCTGTGACCAATTAAGGACACAGGTAGCAAATTGTGTGTGTTTCTGCCATGTCACACACACCACCCTTGTTTAGGGAGTTGGGCCTATCCTAAACCCGTGTCGAGTGACATCTGTTTCTATGAAACAGCACATCGAAGAACATGCCACCCTGCCAAAGGTGACATGAACTCCGTTCCCAGCGTACCTTTTGGTCTCAACCACAGCCACCACGTGAACCCCCGAAGGGGACCTCACCAATAACCGGTCACAGATTCCGCTGTCCGAGCATTTGGGTGTGCACGAACTCCACTGACCGAACAACGAACCAGGGATGTTGTCCCCAGAACATCATCCATTAAACCCCGTGGGGTTGGAACGAAGTTCGGTCCACAGACTCCGAGCACTCATTGTTCAATCATTAGTGAGCATCAGCTCTTAACCCATTGCTCGGACATTAGTGCTTCCTCTGTGGGGCTACCGGCTCCCGTGGTACCAGTGTTGAGAGTCACTGGTCGGACCCCGAAGGTATCCTTTAGGTAAACCCTCAGGTTTCCTTCTGCCAGATTCAAACCCATGGCAGTTCCAGGTGCTGGCGCACCTATATTCCCCGGTAGTGATACATCAAGGTGGAATTTCACCGAGAAGACACACCCCGGGGGTGAGAGTACTGGAGTATATGGAAATTTAAAAAAAAAATTTTTTAAATAATCCAATGTAACTTTTGAGTATTTGGGTAGTAGATTACAAAGCTAGACGACCTCCGCCAAACTTCTGCTAAAAATATATATAAAAGTATTTCGTGACGTAAGACGTATTTGATAAATATCCCATTAATACTGAAATGATATTTACGAATACTAAAAAACTTCAGGGGTTACGTTAAAACATATTAAACTCGGCATATTTATCTTCACTCCCTTAATTTTTTTGTATATTTTTGATAGTTTAGAAGACTGTGGAAAGTGAAAAATTTTAATATTTTGCTGACACAGTGAAGGGTATATAAGAGTCGCCACAGACGAAATTTTTATAAATTTTTTTTAAATACAATTTTTATATAAATTTTTTTTTTGTTGCGGTTCAACCCTTGGTCAGGGATAAAAAAAAATTCTTTTTAATTTTATATGCAATTTTTATAAATTTTTTATACAATTTTTTTTCTGCTAATTCCTGTTTAGGGATTTCTCCTGCACAACTTACTAAACATCAGTTAACTCTTTACGTATGTGCGATTTGCGTTTGCAATGTTGTAAATGTGGCAAATTTTGTTTCCTGTTTATTTTAAATTATATTTGGTGTCCCAAAAATAGAACAACGTACAAAATCCTCAATCAAAAAACTCTAAAAGAAAAACTGAAGGAATTTTATGTCAATAATACAATGAAAAAATCCATTCTTTGTCAATCAATAACACCAATGCATTATAGTGTTTTCAGACTGAAAGTTAAATGCTGAATTTAACATTAATGATTTTGCGTTCACACTGCAAATTTTTTAAATTCAGTTTGTCAAATAAATTTCTGCAAAACAATAAGAATTTCCTATAGAAATAAGTGTATTTAATGCGTTACTTTGTATAAAACTTATTTGACCAACTGTATAGCAGCCACAACATGTGTGACCTTTGGTAAATACACTTACGAGGAACATATTTTCTTTGTCTTTCGTCGAAAAACTTGGTTTTCTTCGAAATGCTTTTATTGCTGCTGCCATTGAAAGCATTTTTTATAGACGTATAGAACTTTAAGTTGGCATTACTGTTCAAGATGGCGACCAATTTAACAGCTGTCAAGTGATTTATTCTCAGTTTGGTTTGGCAATTCATCATGAATAGACTCATGCCTGAACAACGCTTGCAAATAGTGCAATTTTATTTCGAACAAGATTGATGAAGCGCACTTCTGGTTGAATAGCTACGTCAACAAACAAAACTGCCGTATTTGGAGTGAAGCTAATCCTCAAGTGTATGTCGAAATACCGTTACATCTAGAAAAACTGACTGTTTGATGCGCTTTATGGGCTGGTGGAATCATTGGTCCGTACTTCTTCAAAAACGATGATGGCCAGAACATTACAGTCAATGGTGATCGGTATAGAGCCATGATTACTAACTTTTTCATTCCTGAATTGAACAACCATGATGTCCAGGAGCTGTGGTTCCAACAAGACGGCGCAACATGTCACACAGCTCGTGCCACAATCGATTTATTGAAAGACACGTTTGGTGACCGCCTAATTTCACGTTTTGGACCTGTGAATTAGCCTCCAAGATCTTGTGATTTAACACCGCTAGACTACTTTCTGTGGGACTATGTAAAGTCATTGGTCTATGCGGATAAGCCACAAACGCTTGACCATTTGGAAGACAACATTCGCCGATATACGGCCACAAATGTTGGAGAAAGTCATCGAAAATTGGACATCCAGATTGGACTACATCCGAGCCAGCCGTGGTGGTCATATGCCAGAAATCATATATAAAATGTAATGCCACAACATTATCTTTCATCTCAATCGAATAATCCATCGTTGTTTTATTGCAATTCAAAGTTCTATACGTCTATAAAAAACACGCTTTATTTGAAATGTTTTCTATTTTATTATTTCATTCAATAACATTAGCAGCTGTTGCTACACGCAAAGAAAAAAGATGGTTGAATATGGTCACCGCAAACATAGTGTGTTCTTCACAAAAATATTATTGTTAATATGAAGCATCTAGCATTATTATGACCACGATAAACATGTTTCGAGTTATTTTTAATCATATTATGTTTAACAAACTTTTACTGGAAACCATAAATATGTTCATAGCAAATATAATAATGATAAAAATATGGTTGAATGTAAATTATTTTCTATTTTGTCTCTTCCGCAACCATATAAATAAAGTGAGTATAAAACAAAAACTTAATCGTTCAAACTCAACTGAGCTTTGTAACTGAAGTGGTTGAGTGGCGAGTTAATGCTTCTTAACTAAGTAAGTTTTCACAAGTTGGAGCCCTGGTAGAGTCAATGTAGAGTCAACTAAAGTTAAAAAAAATAAATGTAAGCCCGCTGTATTATGTAATAAATAAATATAAATTGATAGTAAATGGAATAAAAAAAATTTATTTAAACAAAAAATTTAAATAAAATTTTTCTTAAATTGATATTAAATTTTTTTTTCAAAATGTTTATATAAAATATGTATGACCTGGGGTTGAAAGCTATTTTTAATATCTTTGATTTTAAAATATATGTGGTTAGATGCAATTATAAATCTAACCTACTATGTTTCCACCAGAATATGGTTGCCTCAACCATATATTTTCTTTGCGTGTATATTTACAGATCTTTTTAACTTGGTAGGACTGAGCTTAACGGACAAAAACAGTGTTGCATTTCATAAATCCAACTTAAATTCAATTCCAAAATAGCATTTAATGTGGATTTATTAAATTCACTTTGTATGGTAAATACAGTTTTTATGAGTTGGATTTAACGTTAAAACCGCATTTATGTTAAACTCACTCAGTCTGCAAACACTATTAGACTAAAGAAATATTTCTTTAATTCAATAAAATATTCATTGATTTCCTGAAATGAAAAGTTGTCATTTATTGGTTGAAAAATAATAAATTATTCTTTCAGTGCCAACAAATAATTTTTCATAAGAGTTAAATTTTTATTTTTTAGAAATTTAAAAAAAAAATATTTAGCTCAACATATGAATATTGAAAAACCATTTTTCCTTCCGTAATAAATTTTTGGTTTTGATTTTTCTATTAAAATAATTTTCATTTCATTTCAAAATATATACACACACATACGAGTATGTCTGTACATACGAGTACACATATATAGTCAATAAATAAATTGATGTCAATTGATTATTGTAAATTCGTCTGTCTGGTGGATATTTAAAAATGTTTTGACTGTAAACTCTAATGTGCGAGTAGAAGTGTGCGTGACTGTGATTGCTTTTATGTGTTACGATTTACGTGAGTCTAAAAATAAACCCCCTGACTCCATTCAGTTATAATTGTAATACTTTTCATGCCTGAAATTATTATTTTTATTTTTGTTTTTTTTTTTTCTATAAGATTGACTTTCAAAGAGTACGTGAGAGTTATTGTTATGAACGCGTACTTGCATGTGTATTTATGTGTGTACGCGAGTGTACGGATACGTGTATGTTTATTGGTATTAGTTATTAGCCGAAGAGTGTGTATGAAGTATGTGTGAAGTTGGTAGCACATACAAAGTAATATTTGGACGTGTTGTCTTTAACTGATGCTTTTTTGATTCCTGACCACGTTTATTGTAACACTATGATTGCCTGCGTCCTCAGATACCCTTAAAACCCCTTTCCCCCCCTTTCCCCCCTCCTACTTTTTAATCGTCAAGTGTATGCTGTAGGTTTTTAATTTGTCTTCTTTTTTTAATGTTCTTATTGTGCGTGTGTTTAGCAGCGCATCTGCTTTGAAAGTCTTTGGTTTTGTAATTTCTTTTATTTTGTTTCTTTTTTTTCGTATTCATTCATTGATTTCATTTCCTTTTTAAAATTCTATGTTTTCACTTGCGTACGTTGCCTATGACGTGTTGCTATGTCCGCTTATCTTTTTCTCCATACTGATACAAGTTTTGTGTTAGCCAATATCGACATTGAAAATTTCTGTGTTTCAATCACGTCTTTGAGAAGGAAACCCCCTGACAGTCTGGGGTTTCCCACAAAAGGATTTTGACGATTTAATATATAAATTAAATTAATCATGTAATTTTTACTATTCAGTGTTTATTTGAAAAATATTTTTTGAAAGTAACTGACTTGAATTCCTTGAAAATAACTTTGGCTTAATTCCAAAATATTTTAACTAAATGTGTGTTTGTAAACTTGTCAATTGCAGTGATAAATGTTTTGTCTAACAGTTTATTGGAACATGTTGTTGTCAGCATTATTTTGCTGAAAATTTATTCGTTAAAGTTTGCAAGTTATTTATACTTTTATTGTTAAATTTTAGTTGCAAAATGTAAAATTTGTAAGAACTAATTCGTTAAGAAAGAACTGCGCTTTGTCGTAACAACATTTTTCTATACGAAATTCATGGGAATTTTATGGAAATTGTGTAAGATTTTATTCATGAATGATAGATTACGCCATTAGATGATGTAGATTGTCCACTGTGTGAAGAAAAAAATAATACATTTCCCTCTCTCTCTCTCTCTTTCTTATTTAGCTGTAAATTATTAGCCAATTGGAACACATCGCGTGACGTGATCATTCTTGCTGTAGACTATCTTCAATTCAGACTATTTTGGAAACTGCTTAAAAGAGATGGAAGCAGGCTTAACTAGACTAAATGGTCTATCTACTTTCATATGCTGAAAATAAGAGAGAAAGGAAAATATCTTGTAATCACTTACTCCTTGATTAATCATAATGACATATAAAATCCGGCATGGAGTGTCAAAAATACATGAGCAAAATTCTATTTTTCTAATTTCGGATTTTACTCATCTGTTATGAGCTTTTTCAAGTAGTGGATTTTGCTAGACAACCTTAGGAATGTTCAGCTAATGAAATCTTTGTGTATTGTTTTTGGTTTTCAATACAATTATGCCAACGAAGCTAAACAGGCCCCTTGTTTCAGCTTTTATTAGAAATAGGTTGGTATGCACTTTCTTTTTTACTTTCAAAAAGCCACTAACAAACATATAGGGAAAATACTACACTGTCCGCATTTTCTAAGTATATAATTGCATGCACCTTATACGCTGGGACTTAAATATTTAAAGCAAAATCTCTACTTAAAATACAAAGCACTTGCCAAGCTGAAAATAAATGATAACACTTTCTTTTATATCCATTTTAGAATCCATATATGCAAATAAATAATTAAAATAGACTTTGGCTATAAAGTTTTTAAACAAAAACTATACCCATTTAGTTGAATTTAAATAAAAGAGAAATAAAAAATAAAAATAAAAGGGCGCATGTACTCATATGCAAATGCAAAATATATTTAGTAAAGTTATTTATGAAAACAAAATCTTAATTGAATAATAATTTCTATACTTCAAAAAAAAAAAAAAAAAACAAAAACTCCAACAACAGAAAACTTTCTAAATTAAAATTCCTTTCTCAAATGCAAATACAAGTACGAAGACAGGCGGAAAATTACTTTATCCATACTAATATTATAAATGCGAAAGTAACTCTGTCTGTCTCGCTTTCACGCCAAAACTACTGAACCGCTTTAAATGAAATTTAATACGCAGATAGTTTAAAGTCTGTGAACGGACATAGGCTACATTTTAATTGAAAAAAGTTTTGTAAAAGGTTGAAAAGGTGGATGAAAGGTTATATGAAAGTATTGTTATTTTCAGACTAGAAGCATAAAACTTATATTTTAGGCTGTTGATTTATAATAAATAAATAAGACATTCAAAGTTTGTAAAAATGTTACCCTTAAGGGTGTAAAATAAACGCATTCATTACTTTGTGGAGCTAAAGTTAACCCGTTAAAAAACTCGCCAAGCACACTTTGATGGCCGCCTGTAATAATAACGCTACCAATAACATGAGACACTTTATAAAGTGGTGAATGGCTGTATTATTTGGATTTCTACAAAAATTGCCACATATGCTTTCTAGGGAAAAACATCTGATATTTAATAAAATCGAGCATATAGGACCTAGATATGTTTTAATTTTTTGCATCAACAAAATAAAATACATTCAATCATGTAATTGAATTATTTAGTATAATTAAAAGAATAATATGACTATTTTATTAAGCTTGAGGTCTTATTTTAAAAAAAATTATTTTTATATCGATATTTCGCTCTAATTTGTGTAGCTTCTTCAGGATATAATTATAAATTATAAATTAATAAAATAGTCATATTATATATAAAAGAAAAAGGTCAAATAAAACTGACAAATAAATAATTAAAAGAAAAGAAAATAAAAAAAAAAATTAATAACCCTATTCACAACTCAACTCAGTTTGGTCTACTGAAAGTCCACCCAAATTTCATACAACCAAACGGTATACAGCTGTTTTCAGTTGAAATTGTTATGACATTGCCAACTTCACAAATACAAAAAAAAAAAAAAAAATTAAAATTCATGCCAAAATTGAGTTCAACAAAATAAAATAAATCTTTTTAAGAATGTAAAAAAA
Source organism: Thelaira solivaga (assembly GCA_947397855.1). NCBI lineage: Eukaryota > Metazoa > Arthropoda > Insecta > Diptera > Tachinidae > Thelaira > Thelaira solivaga. Next base: position 53,125,769 of record OX377613.1, on the reverse strand, counting down.
TTCAATACGAATTTATCTGTGAACTCATTATACATATGACGATGAAAGGCAAAACGCCAACGTGGATATGCTACGTATAAGAGAAATAATTTGTAGTAAGGACCAACACCAAATTGTGTGAAACGGTGTATAGGCTCAGCTAAATGTCTAAGCCCGTCTAGATGTATTGGCTCAGGTTGGCACGTTTGGACTTGTTGTGATGGTACGGAGGAATATTTTCTGCACCAGATGGTGCCACCTGGTTATTTAAAGAGATAAGCTGCGATGCTCTTTCGAGATCGGAATCCCATGAATACTTTCGCTACTTTGATACCGCTTGTTTCCAATTAGTATTGTTGTGATTTTCTATCCAGCCACTCCCTAACACTGAGCTTAATAAACTTCCAAGACAGTCCGTAGAATGTTTCTAGACCAGTGAATCTATTATTTGCGCCTTTCCTTGCGAGTTTATCTGCCTTCTCATTGCCTACATATTCACTATCACCTGGCACCCATACCAAGTGTAATTCTTTAGGTATACATTGAATCCAATTCAAGCTTATAGTTTACATAACAAACAAACAGAGGGACGTGAAGCGTAAAATAATGTTTGGAGGTATATTTTCTTCAGACATAGCTTATACATAATTTGTTTTCATTAAAAATCAAATAGATAATTTTAGCTTTTTAAGGCTATTTTGAAAACGAATAAAAGCTAGTGGTTAAATCATAAATTTCGAGTCTACATGGGAGAATAAAAAGTTTAATTTTAGCTTTAAAAAGACTAAAATGGCAACAATGACATCTATACCAGAAAAGTGCTTTGTCACAAAATGCATGTAATTGCTTGAGTATTTTATAATCTATTATCATTCATAAAAGCATCGAATCAATATGAGTGTTATGAGTATACGCAAAGCTTTTTAATTATTTAATTACATATATTTATATGTATGAATAATAACATTATAATCTTACAGAAAAAATATCTTACACAAACATTCAAACATTTTTGAAATGTTAAGAGAAGAAATAAAGCAAAACATACTTCAAATTCAATATTTTATTAATTAAAAATAAATATTTTATTTAAATTTTAATTCACAAGCTTTAGGTCTTTTATATAAAAAAGTTAAATATTTATTTATATTTCTTTCGCTATATTTCGCTATTTGTCGGATAGCAGTTTCAAGAAAAATATTTTTTATAAAAATAAATAAAAAAAAATTTTAATAATTAGTTTTATTTGACCTTTTTCTTTTAAATAATATGACTATTTTATTAAGTTTGAGGTGTTATTTTTAAAAAATTTATTATAATTATATCCTGAAGAAGGTACACAAATTGGAGCTAAATATCGATATAATAATAAATTTTTTAAAAATAGGACCTCAAGCTTAATAAAATAGTCAGATTTTTTTTTTAATAAAATTAAAATTTAATATTAAGTTTTTACGTTACATGAATAAAAATTAAATTAAATTGATTATTAAAAGAAATTATTTTCTTATATTTTGTTGGATCTGGGCAGGATTAAAATTGGGCTTCGTCGTTGCTACGAAGAAAGTACTTAGTGTATTAAAAACAAGAAAGTGCGTTTAGGGCTAATAAGTTGTAAATGCCTAGTTAAATCTATTGTTTGATTGTTATTTGAGCCTGCCTATAATACATTAACAGATAGACACAATAATTTTAAATATATATCAGACTCACCTCGTGGCTAACACATGCATACAAACATATATGTATGTGGCTTTGTATACCTTATATGAGTAGTTGGAATGATGGGGACGTGTACATTAAATTAAGACCCAGCAAAGGAATAATAAATGTAAACTATGTAACTCCCACGCTTTCCCCAAAACGCAAAAAAAATAAATATATAAATAAACACACAGTCTAAAAAGCCAGAACCAGCAAATTGAGACGCCCAAATAAAATCATGGATTATATGTATGCACACACATATTTAACTACAAGCATGTGCATACACATATATACATACCTGTAAAACACAATCATAAGATTTCAAATAAACTTTATATACAACGGATGGAGTCGGCATTGTATCTACTCTTAACATATAAAGAAAAAATCAACTACGATTGGTAATTGAAATTTCGGTCACATACCAATACACAAGAAAATTAAACAAAAACAAAAACTTAAAAGTAAATAACAAGCAACACATTTAAATGAGAATATCATACACACACAACCTCCCAATTTCATATTCCCCTTTTTCCATTCATAACGGTTTAGACAACCATTAGACAAAGATAGCAAGACAGCTGTATGCAAGCAAAGTGAGTGCAAACTATAAAATTCCCAAATGTAGAAAAAAGACATCGACTAATTGAGAGAGCGTGACTGTATACCTTGTTCAGCGGTTGAGTGTGTAACTGACATCAAACATAAACAACCAGAGCACAAGTTGGTTACGGCTTGTACGTGAGAGACTGTATATACAAATAAATGTTTTATATATAAAACTACAACTACAAAGCTACACCAATTTAAGCATACAAAATAACAACAAATATGCACGGGCGTGGTAAGCAAGAGTGAGACAACAAAAGAATGTGCAATAAGTATATGAGTACGTAGAGAAAATTTATTGGGGCTTATTACAGCAATGGAACTTGTTTCACCATATTTTTCTTAAACTAACACATTACTATGAATGCATTTGTGTATGTTTGTACATACAGCAATACAAATACCAACAGCCAGCCATTGGCACGTACATTTTAAATTGAGGTTTTTTCTATTCAATTTTGTTTTTAGTATTCTTTTGTTTTACGCTCATCACCATACGAACAAGCAGCAACAATGAGGAAGCAAATACCAAAAAGCAACAGTCTGAGAGCTACTTTCAAAAAGCTTTTTTTATTTTTGGACTGTAGGCACACACATACAACCATATATGTACAAATTTAAGTTGGCGTATTATTTATATTTTGTTTTCAAAGGACCCCATTCCCTAAACAACAAGTACCTACCACTCATTATGTATGCGTGCAACGTCGATTCCGATTCGTGCGAATTGTTCCGTATTATTGTTTTTGCTATTTTTGTTTTAATAGTAGACATTCTAACAAAAAATCAAAGACAAACTTAATAAAAAAAAAGTAAATTTAACAGTCACGTCCCGCCCATTTGCGTACGCAACAATATATTTTAAATGGTTACTGAAGAGAGAATGAGAAAGAGAACTGACAAAACTGAGAGTGAACATTTCTCAGCTGAGTCAAGTAGTAACTTCAGCAGTGCTGCCAGAATGCGCTTTTATTAACTTTTCCCCAGACTTTTATTATTTAATATCTTTTTTTTTTTTGTCATGTAGAAAGAACTAACATATATAAAATTTTATTTGACTGTTTTTGGCTTACTTTTACTTCTACTTTTTTCCTTACAGAGTTAAGTATAAAGTGAAATTTCCTTGCACGGACTACTGAAAAGTGTCTGTAAAAGGGGGCTATCCTCTCCAGAGAAGCCCACAAATTGAAATCAGTGTAACTCGTATATCAAAATTTTTATTATTTGAAAAGTAAGTAACGTTTACAATTAAAATTAAAAAACAAAATTCATCAGTATGTACGTACATTTGTGCCTAACAATATTTTATCAGTTTGATATTATTTCTTCTATACTAGTCCTGAAAATGTATATCAAGCGTTAAAATTATATTCAAGGCTTCTGTATCATTTTGATATTTAAAAGACGCTATAAGGTCATGTTTTTTATTCACTTCTGACACTTTCAAACATCTAAAGACTCCACTTCATCTGTTGTGTCATCAGAAATTTCTTGAACCTCCAAAATTTCTTAAGTTATTGATACAGATATGTCCAAACTTTCCACTGCTTAATTGTTATCAATATGATAAAAATCGTGTTGTCAGCTCTGCAATTCAAATCGTCTCGAGTATGTTATGCATAAAAAAAAAACATAAACTTTATGGATAAAAGAAGTTTTTTTGTCAAGTGGGTGTCCTCGTCCATTCAAGAAGAACGATTACAATGCTTTTCTTATGGAATGTTGCCGGGACCTGTTAGGAGAGATTTTCCTGTATTCGGTTAATACATAAATTATGGTTTGGCTTTGACGTAGCAGATTTCTGCTAAAAACTTCTGGTAACGCTGAACTTGACTGTAAAAACATTTATTAAATGAGACAGTGCTACCAATATTTACATAGTATGTATGTATGTAAGCTTGGCTGTAAAGTTGAAATTATTTTTTTTTTACTTGTTTTATTTTTCATATTGCACCTTGATTTTTTTAAGATAATAAAATATCCTGTATTCCTTAAGATACCTATAAGTATGTAGGCAAAATACCTTAGAAATATTTTTCTAATCCACTTTACGAATTTTATGTTTGCGGAAAGTAAAAATTTTCAAATTAATGGTTTTGAGAATTTCAAAATCTTTTACAGAATATTCAGAAATTGGAAATTATAGTTATAAAAATATCAAGTAGGTATTTCCCAAAACCATAATTTTACCCATATAAATTTGTATTTATGGTTATGGTTAAACCAGAACTAGATACGGCAATTTTAGTTTTGCAATTCTTGATTTTATGGGAAAGAAGAGCGGAAAAGGGTACAAACTTGCTGGTACTTCGTAATTACCTTTTATTCTCTCTTTGTATCTTCTAAAGCTGTAAAAAAAGAAGACAGGCAGATTGCATGCTGAATGAATGAATGAATAAGAATGCTAAATTGCCGAAACAAAATTTCTGCATACGGTGGTAAGACACCATTTACACAGGGAAAGTTTACTTTGCAAAGTCTTGAGTTTATAGGAGATAGGGGTGAAGAGAACGGGAGGCAGTACAGACTTTCTGGTACTCGCAAATTCGTTTTGTTCTTTGTTCGTAGTTTATATAACTGAAGTTAGCTGCAACTTTTTATTTGAAAACAAAACAAAATTTGAGAAACAAAACTTTCCCTGTGTAAACACCAAAGAAAGTTTAAAAGAGAATTCAACAAAATTTGTCAAAGTAAACTTTCCCTGTGTAAATGGTGTCTAATTGTAAAAAAGAATTAAGAAAAAGTTGCGCAACTAAAAATGCCTCATCTGGTCTGAGCCGACAGCCTATGCAGCTAGCGCTCCTCATTTACCTTTAGTCTTACAATTTATTCTAATGATTAAATAAATTATATTTTTAAATTTTTATTTATAAAATAAAACCATATCTTCATTGTGCATTAACTTGTTTAAGGAGGTAAAAATATTAAAGCATTTTCGAATATTGTTAAGTAAACTGAAAGAATTTTGTTCATTAACTCAATGAAAAATTTCATTATTTTTCAACCAATGAAAACGTTTCATTAGGCTAGTGAAATATTTCATTTATGCAGTGAAATATACATGCATTTAATAAAATAATTTCATTGAAATAATGAAAAGTTGTCATTAGTCTAATGGGACCTTTTCATTGGTTGAAAAAGAGTGAATTATTCTTTTAATTATTTTGAGAAGACGTAAACATGTATCCCATGATGTAACTATATATCTCGAAAATCATAACAAAAGCGAATTCATTTTCTTTCAAACTGTCAAAGTCTTTAACATAAACTTTTATGATGATTCTAAAATATTTATTTATTTAAATTTTTTAAAGTTTATTTGTTAAAGTTTAACAATTTGGAATAAAGCAGCTGTTGGGCGAATTGCTTAATGCGGCCATCTATTTGATGTAGCCTGTACCGCTTTAATGGTTCTTTTATTCGATTACTCCGTGCAAACATTTCCTACAATGTACTCGTATGTATGCTTGTACGCATAATACATATTTTTGAAAATCGAAAACACAACCTTGAAATACATTTAACGCATACAAACTGTCCTAATTTTATTCTAAAATATTAAAACTTAAAAACATGATGGTTGTACATACATTCTACAGCATGTAGTGAACGCCTGTAGGTCAGTAATAATACAATAGGAATATAATAACTATTTGAAGCAAATAGTCGTATCAATTTTCCGAAAATTTACGTGTTAAAATAATCAATTATTTTTCCAAGCACGCAGCAAGCCATGACGGACGGCTATTGCAATAAAAAAGTCCCTAAGTTATTTTTAGTGCCATATTTGGGGCCTTTCTTACACGCATTTCATGCAATCAAGAGCTCCCAGCAAGCAAAAATATTCTCTGAGAATAAGAGCTTGAACAAGTGAAGAAAGAAAAAAAAAACAAAAAAGAGTATTGCAGTGTTGTTTTTGGTTATGGCAAGCTTTAATACAAATCGGTACTACTCCTCGTAGTTTTTACAGTGCTATTCACTGACTATAAGAGTGTGTCGGTGAGTACAGTGTGATTTTTTTTTTGTTTGTACACACTCACGTCTAAAGAGTAATGTGCGAGCGTGAGACTGCTTAAAATGCTACTGGTGCGACAAGTACATGACCAAATGCTAAGTCAGGTGCATATACACACACTCGCACATAAACTCAAACGAATCCTTACAAAAACAACTACAATATACGCTTTGTAAACAACTTTAGTACTGATACTCTATTCAAACTTGTGTAAGTGCAAGAGAGCTTGCTTGTTGGTATATGTGTGCATGTGTGTGTGCGTTTGTGTGTTGGTTAGTTACAAAGAAGTTGCACGTTCGTTGGTCGTTTACTCCTGCTTGAGCCTATTGTGAGATTTTCTTCTTGTTGTTTTTGTTTTTCTTTTCTTTTTTATTTTTTATTTGTTCTGTAACTGTTCGTGTTGTGCATGACGAGTCAACAATGTCACCCCAAAAAATGTGCGTGAGTTAGTGCGGGCTTGCCTTTATGTGTGTTTGTTAACTGTTAACTTTATGTCGAAACGTATACGTGTGTGTGTTTTAATTTTTTTTAATAAAAATATACTATATGGCATGTGTATGTGTGACCATTTGTATAAGATTGTTGTTTTTATTGTGTATTTTTGAGACATCTTCAATTCCTCTTTGGCTTTTTGTTTTGTTTGTGACGTGAACGTGGGCTTCTCGAATTATTCTGCACGTACTCGTTGCCAACAACGGACGTACGCTTGTAATACGCTTAGCATCTTAACAAGCCGAAATGTAATAAAAAAAACAATAACAACATCAAACTCTCGAGACACACCAACCAAGGAAGAAGATTCGTGTTGGATTTTTATAATTTCTTTAGATTGTAGCAGCATAATAATTGCCGCCTTCTACTCCAGTATCAATTAAATGTGTGCATGTGTATGTGAGTAAGTGAGTAAATGCGTGCCAACAACAACAATATAGAGAAAGACATCGTGTAGTTGTGTTTGTGGTGTTTTTTTTTCATCATCATTATCATCGTTGTGTTCATCAACATCAATCGGATGCTGGACTTTTAAATTCAATAATGAACGAAAAAAAAAAACATTTTATCTCACATACGTAACGTAACGTAAACGCGTTTAATATGAGGAGGCTGTTGTCGCCTGTTCGCGTGTCTGTCGAATTGTCTGCATGATGATACTTTTTGTTACGTTCGTTCATTTATTTTCAAAACTGGACGCGTGTGAACTTTTTGTGCAATATAGAAATATTTTTTTTTGTTTGTGGCTAATTCTAAACGTAACACGTTCGATTGGCAGTGCAATTTGAATTTTGATAAGTTTAATGGTGATTTTTAAACGCAAACACCCCCGCTTTAAAGATTAAAGAAGAAAAAAAGAAATATATTGAAACAAAGAATAATTTATAAAAAAAATCAATTTTTGTGAGAGCGTTAAGCTTTGTGAAAATTTGTTATCCTTTAAAAAACCAACAACAACATTAAAATAAATAACAAGTGAAAGTTCCTTAAAAATTTAAACTTGTAAAAGTTAAAAGACCCTTAGAAATATTTTCGTTACCTAGAAAAATATTAAATAATTCCCTAAAAAAAAGTCTTCAAACAAAGTAAAATGTTGAATTTAAAAAAAAATTAAGGAAAAAAACTCCCAAGTTCTTAAAATTTTAAAAATACCTCAATTAATTATTTTATTGTGTTGTTAAGTAATTAAAAAAAATAAGAAACAAAATATGTTACCCTACCAAGCCGTTGCCATGGATTATGCTGGCTATCAACGCCAATCTACACCCGGTCATCCCGCCAGTCATATGACATCTATGGGCTCTTTGGGTATGACGGGTCCGGGAGCATTTACCCACTCATGGCTGGTGCCAACACAAGATTTATGCGCTGTGCCTTATAATAAAATGCCAAACCAACATCATCAATCGCAACACCAACCGCAACCAATTGAACCTGGGTTAGTTAAACATTTTTTCCATTTTACTTTAAGCCACTTTTAAATGCTCTCAGAATCTATGCAAAACTTTTTAGGAGTCTTACCCCTTATTGCTAATAAAAAAATTTTAAAAAATAGTGAAAGAAAATGGTTGTTGAAAAGAATATTTAATTTTCAATTAAATTACTGTGATGCACATCCATAGTTTGGTATTAAAAAAAGAATTGAATTTTATAATAAAAATTTTGTGATAAAAACAAATTTAATAGCAGTATTAGAAGTGTTAGAAATAAATTAAGATTCGAAGAAATTTTTGTTTTCAAGTCAACAAATACCTCTCAAAAATGATTCTAATCAAAAAAAAAAAAAAATACCTCTCAAAAATTATTAAATAATTCTCATTTAGTCGATCAGTTTTTTAAATAAAATTTGTTGTTGCCCTTTCAAATTAAATTGAGTTATTGTCATATTAAAATTGAAATATAATAATTAAGCACTGCCACTACTAAAGGAAATATCTTGTTTGTTGTTTAAGATCACTATGGGCTTTAATCGCACCGCAACTTTAAAGATCTATTATGCAGCCCAGTTCCTAACTCCTAATTGTTATTTACTGTCTTTACTATTTCTTTTAACATCTTCCACAAGAAGTCATTAAATACGTTTCAAAAAATTCATCAAAAAATATTAAATACATGCCATTTGGATTTCCGATTACAAATTTATAAAACAAAATAATTTTATTAAAATATCAATCTTTATTTGCGCTTATTCTAAAATAGTGTGGGTTATAATAAATTTATTGTTTACTTTATGATATTCTCATGAGTTATTTCTTCAGTACAATACTTTGAACTCCCAACATATCTTGGAAACCATTATAACCTTTACATTGTTTTTAACTATTAACTAAACAAGATTTATTTGTCAATAGTTCCAAAAAGTTTTAAAAGTTAAAGAAAAAACTCAGTAGACATTGAACTGAATAAAAAATTTACCCAACCAATATTTGAATATTGAACAAAAATATTTTATTTTTATTCTTCCCTTCTCTTTTACAATTAATTTTGTTTGTTATTTTTCCGATATAGATATCTACTGAGCACAGGAATTTCTGTTATCTCTTGCTGTGCATTCATTGTTGATTTGAAAAATCCGTCGGTTGTCATTCTGCCTATAAAATCATTGATTTAATTATTTAAAGGCTTAATATCAAAAAAATATATGCGTTTCTAATTCTGTGAGCTTCTAAGATATTGAAAATATTCCATATAAAATCAATTCATGTGTTAAGATTTTTCTTGAATTAATTGCAGACGTCCTGAGTACAATTTTTATTAATTTTTTTAAAGATACAATTTAATTACAGCATAAATTTAAATTAAACTTTATGAACCTCTTTTTTTAAGCTTGAAGTGTTACTCTATATATCCTTAAAAAGTATTTTACACTATCTGGACTTACAAGAGAAATCAGGTAGTGTAATGTTAACAACGAATACAGTGAAACTTTTATTTATATAATGAAAAACTCAATATAACGCATTGAATAAGCCTGTTTATGGTAATGTTTTTAATACAAAAGTGCTCTATACCTATAACGAAGAAATTCTGAGCTGTAAAGCCTCTCTCAAGCGAAGTATTCTTTCAAAAGCCTATATACAACGAAATCATACTTGCAAAATATAATATTTTAAGCTGCACGGTGCGATTATATCCCTTGGTAATATATAAGTAAATAAGTCTTCATATTAAAATACCCTACAAAACGAAGTACTGATTCTAAAGCCTGTATACAACGACGTGTTTCATTTTTATTTACTTCTTGAGTTGTGAATTTTTATTACACACCACTTCGGATAAAAAAACTATTGGTATGACAAATTTTTTTTATTTCTTTAAGATTTAAGACAATATACCTGCAAAACCGCTATCTAAATATTTTATTGATCCTTTTTATTCAATACTAGATTTTTTGACCGGTGCTTTATCACCCGATTTGTTATCTTTAAAGAGAGAGATCATGTACCAATTTTTAAAGACATCCGCTTACAAATAGAACTTTAGTTGTTAAAAAACCCATGCAAATAAATACAGCCCTTTACCATCCACTTTATAAAGTAGCTCACGTTGTTGCTACAATTATTATCAGAGGCGCAAGCCAAAGTGCTAATTTAAATAATTCAAAGCATAATTTCAGGCTTAAGTTAAGTACAGGCACACATCTTTATGAACAGTTTTGAGTATAAATCGTTGGAAAGTGGGCTTAAAAATGGGCGTGTCCCGTTCAAAAGTATACGGTTACCTTCCTTAAAGTATAGAGACCAGTAGTGCGATTCAGTAACTTCTATTACGAACATTCGTATTGAAAAAAAGTATAAGGATATTTTATCGAATTCGGTACTCAGTAACTTTCCGACAAAAATATTCGGTACGATAAAAATCGTTATTTGGGATGATTATTTATGTGCTGTTAACTACGTCGCAAAATTCATATAAATAATGCAGTTTGCGGAAGTTAACAGCACATAAATAATCATCGCAAATAACGATTTTTATCGTACCGTTTTCAAAAAAAAATTATTTGAAAAACAAACAAAATCAAGATATAGTGTTATTGCAAATAAGCAACTTTATATATTTAAAACGTTATGACTGCAATGTTTTTCTCTCGTTTTACTAATAACAACTAAATATTTATTAAAAGTTGCTTAGAAAATATTTATTCTTGAGGTTTGCTTAGCCTGACGTTGTTGAAAACGTTTGCGTAGTTTTAGAACGAGCCAAATTTACTATTTTTCTTTTTATCAAAATAAAAATAGCAGCAATGAATATGCAAGAGTTGTTAATTTTTTTGAACTTTTTAAGATTGTGTAAAAATTAAAAAAGAACTGCATTGTATTAGCTGCTCACAAATGCCTTGTAAAAGCGTGGCCAAATTCTATTTTATCTTAATCTTAGCGTACCGTTAACGTGACATTTGATTTCGATAAGCACTTTCACTGCTTTTCATATTACAAAAACGATCAGCTGATTACGAAATCTTGTTATATTTGCGATAATAAGTTCTGTTCTATATATGTACCGTAAAATTCCGAATTATTGACGGTATGAAGTATTTTTTTATTCAATTTTTGACAAATAGTAGTATTTTTTCAAATGTAGAAATATTAGTGTTTAGAGGTCTCATTAGTCTTTACTTTCTGTTGCTGTTCTGTGACGTGCCGTCCTGTAACTATTTTTTGTACTTAGTTTTTTTGTAAAATCATTTTCTTGCCCTAAATATCACTTCGTCGTCCATTTTCAATTTGATTTGTTTTTTTTCTACCAAAACTTAAATTTAAACAAATTTAAAAAATTTCCATTTTGCAGCTGTCACTTAATAACATTGTCAAAATCTGATTTCTGTAGGTTTATCCGTAACGGTACAAAACGAAACGTAAAAATTAACTATACATACACGATTTCCATAAACAAAATTGAATCAGCTGATTCATAATAAAAAAGAACATAAAGACTAATTCTGCTTTAATTCGGAGATTAAAATTAATTAAAATCACAGGCTACTAGGGGAGAAATCTAAACCAAGACTCTCCGAGTGATGAGTTAGCACACTACTCACTAATCTAAGGGTGTAGGCCATTCTCATTTCCATTTTAATTTTTTTTTTTTTTTTTTTTAATAAATATTTTTTAAGTTTAAGGTCTTCAATAAAATATCTCTTATTGAACCATCTTTAGCTAATCAGGCCTGTAGTAGTTCTTGTCAACAAAAATTCAAAACTGGCCAAAAATAACAGATTAAAATATCTCTTAATTTTATTTTAAGCGCTCTTAAGCTCGGCATGTGTCAGTAGTCGTCATTTTTATTTCTACAACTCAAATAAATAGGAATAGCACAAAGTTTTTGCCATATTCATGAAAAACATTTTGGTTTAATAAGCGCTTACTCGTATTAGATAAATTTTCTATATAAAATTTGTTAAATAAATCTTTATTAAGCAAATGTTTTTTTATAAAATAATTTTAATAAAAAATAATTTTGAGTTAAATAATATACTTACCGCCTTATTTTAAATGAGTTCATTTTACTAAAATAAGTTATTTATTCAAAATATATATGTCGTTATTTAGATTCTCTGCAACACCTGCAGAAGTGCTTGTTTTGTTAAAAAAACTTTCCGGCAAGGCCAATTTTTAATGCGTTGGTAGACCTTTTATTTTAGACAATTTCCATATTATAAAGGTTTCTATTTAGAGAAAAGAGTTGAAATATTGTCTTTGATTAATAAAAATTGGCGAAAAATAATTTTTTTTTTAATTTTTAAAGGTGTAGCTCTTAGGCACAATAAAATATTTATGATATCCTGTAGTCGTTATTGGGTGTCGACTATTCGTAAACTGTGTTCCCCCAGTAGTCGGCAGAAAATTAAAATTCAAAATGATATGGCGGCAGTGTGGCGAGCATTATCAAACGTATGTGGACTAATATATAATGTATTTTAAAAAATATATAAATTTTGTGAATTTTAATGAATTAGTTTTTAAAAATTGTTTAACTTATTTACAAATATACCAATAATGTATCATATCAGAGTAAGACCATGATCATGTATAAAATGATATCAATTTTAAAAAAGAGGAAACGTTAAAGTGCCAAATATCGTTGCATTTATCCTATTTCGACAACCTTTTAAATGTCAGCTTCCAAAACTGAAAAATTTTATTGAAAGACTGACTAGAGACTTAGAAATTATCTTAAAGAACTAGTACGCGTTGCCATGCAAATTAAAGTAAATCTCTTGTTACCGATTTCACTATAGAAAACACTTTTGCTACTTTTTTTATTTAAAGTATTTACTGTCACGTACTGCTTTGAATGTGAAAGCTATTATTGAAAGAGTTGTTTTATGCACTTTTTATATCTTTTTTTTTTCGTTTTCTACAAAATATTGTTTCTTATGAGTTTTTTAATATTTTGGCATGTCTTCATCATTCGTCTTTTGCAGGGATAATTTTTTTAAAATTATAACAAATAATGTTTTGTTTAAAAAACTATCTTAAGCTTGGATTTGATAATCGATATAAATAAAATTCATTTTCTGTTTGGTTTTTTTTCATTATGTAAATTTTTATCTTACCCTGAAAGAATAATTCATTATTTTTCAGCCAATGAATATTGTTTCATTAAGTTAATGACAACTTTTCATTGCTTCAATGAAATTATTTCATTAAATGAATGAATATTATACCGAATTAATGAAATATTTCATTAGCCAAATGAAACGTTGTTATAGGTTAAAAAATAATTAAACAAAATTTTTTCAGAGTACTACGGATTTGACTGAAATTCAGTATATGTGACCCTGGCTAAGAAAAGGTGACTTATGACTCAAAAAATAAATTGCGAGAAACAGCTGTTAAAGATAAATAATGCATTTCGTCAGTTTCTTAGTAGTTTTTCTTTTGCATTATGAACAGTCATGCCCAAAAGGCAACCAAAAAAAAAAAAGAGCATAAATGAGATAAGTTCGTGTGTATATAAAGAGCGATCCTGTTTTTAAATTTTTCAATTCCATTTACTATCTTGATTCTGGATTTTCAATAAAATTCTGTTTTTCTACATTTTTAGTACACTTCTAAGCAAGTTAGGACTTTCTAGTTTTCACCACGTGAAAGAGCGTCTCAAAAACTATCGAAACCAAAAAAAAAGTGGAAAAATTTTTTTTGAGTCATAAGCCACCTTTTCATAGGCCGGGTCACATATATAAAATCAATACTCCAAGAAAAGTTGCCCCACCCATTTTTACGCCCACTTTTAAATGATTTTCACTCACCATTGTTCACAAAGATGCATGCTCGTACTTCAAGCCTGAAATTATGCTTTAAAATATTTTACTTACATCTTTACTTGGCGCCTCGGCTAATAATGCTACAAGCCATTATTTATTTCGAATGAGTTTTTTAAAAATAAAATTCTATTTGTGAACGGATTTTTCTAAAAATAGCTTAAGTGTAAAAATGTTTAAATAAAATACGTACCCGTGTAGATTAGTGGGTAGTATCTAAGCCCTGGTTGCTTAGCTGTACAAAAAATCTTTTAGGTGGCGACACATATGGCTTTTAAAAAAATAAATGAAATGTAAACTATTTGAATTATTTAGAATCAAAATCTTAAACAAAAAATAATCTTTAATGGTGATTAATTCCATAAGAATATCATGGAAAATAATGAATTTTGCACCAGGGTTTGCAAAGAAACGAAACGAAATAAATGCAAACATTTCGTTTTGTAGTTTTTCAGAGTATTATTATGGAAAACTACAAAACGAAACGTTTGCATTCGTTTCGTTTCGGTTCTTTGCGATCTCTGTTTTGCACACCAACTTAAAAAGAGATAAATTTTTGTTGAAATGTAACCTTTTATTAATGACCTAAGATATAATTAATCCACATATTTTGAACTTGCTATATTTTTCTTTTTTTTCGATTTTTTTCTACAAAACCAAAAACGACACATTTTAAATCTTCAGTTTAAAATGACAGAAAAAAATCGGTATTAATTTTTATCTTTTCAAAAAAAAGAAAATTAAAATAAAATATTTTTTTATTTTGTCCCTCATTTTTCTTACATCTATTATCATAAATAAAGCAATAAATAAATATGTTAGGTTTTTTTTATCACAATATTGAAGTGAAGATGATGATGATGAAAAGATGTCAAACAAAATATTCAAGTTACAAATGAACCATTTGCAAGGCGTACCACACACACACACAACTAGTGTGTATTTTTATTTTTCTTGAAAATTTTTTCAAACCCAAAGACTTATTGTAGTCTAAGAAGACTAATTACAGTCAATTAATTACAAAACAAAAAGAAGATGTCTTTTCTAAGCGGATCTTCATTAAACGCTTTTAACAACGCAAGTGTAGAAATACTTTAAAAGATTTTATTTAACAAAATACATATTCTCACATTAATTATCAATTGTACGGAAAAATCTTATCTTTTCTTATAAAAATTATAAAAAATTGTAAATTATAAGTGTAACAAATTATTAAATTTTTTATTTTTATTTTAAAAAAACGGCTTTATTTTCCCCACTAAATGTATAACAATTACAAACAACAAAACGTTTTCCATCTACAAAAACCCACTTTATATCTGCATGTATTAAAAAAAAAAAAAAGTATTTAAATTTAACTACAAAAGTCTGTATGTACGAGTAGTTGTAAAGTTTAGATGTTGCTTGAAAACGTAAATTAAAACGTTTAAATATAAAAACAAACATGCCTTAAATTTCATCATAACCAAGACAAAATGCTACTTAAAAAGTGCTCTTAAGAAATGTATGTTTTTATGATTTCTTTTTATGAATACGGTACGGGTAGTACTCTTACATACCGCATACATCATCTCTGTTTATATTTGTATCTAGAAAATTTCAAGTTTCTACTTTTTTGTCGGCTTTTATTTCGTTTCTAAATAAGTTTGTTTAACACGAATCGCTTTGCTTCAATCATACAAACATAAACCAAGTTTTCTGTTGGTTGCAACTTTTAGTCCGAGATGCATATCATTTTTCCACATGTGTTAACTTCTTTAGAAAAGCCGGTATTTTAAAGTTTGTAGGTTTTTTTTATATTTTTGTTTATGTCATTTACTTTTTTTTTATTTGTTGTCTTCATATATCTTTTTTATGAATTTTTCGTTTTTTGCTTTACAAAGATTTGATCTAAACTTGAGTTAAGCATAAAAATATTTTTTGGTAATTATATTTTTTTACTTTAAATACTTTACTGGGATGATGACATACATACGGTTATATATTTATATTCACAACGTACGTCTGGCACGGGCCAAATCTTCTTAACATGAAAAAACAAAAGCCAACTTTAATTATGTTTATAATTATTTAACTAACTGGTTTAATTACACACAAAAATTATCGTTTTCAGACTTTCTTTTAAATACTTACATGTGTGTGTGTTTTATTTGCATCAATGAAATTATTTGCAAGTTTAAGGTTTTTTCTAAAAAAAATGATTTTGGTTAAGCTTTAATATTATTTTAAATATTTTTGCTTTCTTAAGCCACGATCACATTGCACAAATATTTGCCGAAATAAGCGTAACCACTAATTTTCGGTAAATAATTTTGAAGTCTAACACATGACTCCTTAAAAAATTTTATCTTAGGATTAATTTCTAATATCAAATAATAATAATAATATAAATATTAACAGCTGTAACGCGATTCAGTAACTTTTATTACTAACATTCGTATTGAAAAAACAAGTACAGGGTGGCGCAGAATGAGCTATATGGCTTAAATGGTTTATAACTTTTTTATTTGTGCGATTATTATAACTTTTTCTTTTAAATACAGTATATTATTGGGCAAGTTTTTTTACAATTAGCTTTGCAAAATGATGTCCATTTTCTGCTTCACACATATGTGCTCTTTTTAGCATATTTTCCATAACTTTTCGCAAAATTTCGGGTATCCAAGTTGTGTCGAAGGCCTCTTTGTTGATGTTGATGGACTATGCTGCGCGCTCTCCCGTACACGTTCAATATTTTGAGCAGTGTGCACGGTAGGTGTGCTTCCGGCACCAGAAGGGTTCTTACAGACCCATGTTGATGGTTTATTCCTGACGCTGTGGGTGCAATGTGCACATTAAAATGACAACGATATGCAGGCTGTGTCAACACAATAAACTGTTGGTTTGAAAAATAAAATGCAATCATTTTTGTACGTTGTTCGATCGTGTAATAATTCATAATTAATTCTTCAAGTCTTCTTCACAAAATGCTGAAAAAAAACAAACAAAAAATAATAATTAAAAAAGTTATAAAGAATTCAAACATACAGCTCATTCTGCGCCACTCTGTATAACGATATTTTATCGAATTCGGTATTCAGTAACTTTCCGATAAAAATATTCGAAAATAATCATCTCAAATAACGATTTCTATCGTACCGAATATTTTTAACGGAAAGTTACTGAATGCCGAATTCTATAAAATATCGTTATACTAATTTTTCGAACCGAATGTTCGTAATAAAATTTACTGAATCGCACTACTGATGTGATAATAAAGGGTGTCCCAACAAAAACGCAAGATTTAAATTTGGCGCCATTCGAAGTGTCATTGTTTGACATTTGAACCAGTTTCTTCTTGCCTAGAATTGAAGAAATGAATGTGGAGAGCTTGTGGCTTCAACAAGACGGCGCCACATGTCATACAGCCAGAGAAACAATTCAATTGCTGCATCATTCATTTCCCGGTCGTGTTATTTCGCATTTTGGAGACCAGAATTGGCCGCCTAGATCGTGCGATTTAACATCATTAGACTTTTTTCTTTGGGGTTTTTTGAAGTCGATGGTTTACGCGAATAAGCCGACGACGACTCAAGCCTTAAAAGAGGAAATTGGACGCTGCATTAATGAAATACCGCAGCATTTATGCAAAACGGTCATTGAAAATTTCATTAAAAGATCGTGTGTGTGCCATATGTTGTTCCATACATAACCTCATTCTGTCTACTTTAATATATAATAAAGTTTCACGATTTTTTTTAAATATCTGTGTTTTATTTAAAATTTAAATCTTGCGTTCTTGTTGCGACACCCTTTAAATACATCATGCCAACAAGTGCCATTACTAGCTGGTTTTATGTTTTTTTGTTTACTTTTGAATATCTGTTTTGTCTCTTTTATAAAAATTTTTAATAAAATTTACTTTTTGAAGTAAATAATATAAAAAATTTTAATTGAAAACTTGGCGGGAATTCCCGGAATGCCGGGAATTTTTAAGTACAATTCTATTTTCCCGGGAAAAGAAAAACACTGTTGAGCAGGAATTCACAGCAGACATAAAATGTATCAAATGTACCATAATACTCACATCTAAGGTGGGCAATTTAATTGTAGCCAGCCTTACAATGTAAGAAGGCTGAAGATGTATGTTGGGATTCCAGCTTGAATTTTACAAACAGTATAAAAGAAACTGTTTTCTTTAACATATAGCAGGAATAATTAAATCATCTTTAATCAAGTTTGGTATTTCTTAGGTTGTACCAAAAATTATTATACACTGAAAGAATTTTGATCAATTATCGAATGAAAAATTACATTATTTTTTAACCATTGACAACATTGCTTTGGGCAAATGAAATATTTCATTAAAATTCAATGAAATAATTGCATTGAATCAAGAAAAATTGTCATTAGTCTAATGAAACGGTTTCATTAGTTAAAAAATAATGAATTATACTTTCAGTGTGTTATTATTTTTTTGGAGCTGCCTCAAGCATATCACATCACTGTCAATTTAAATTTAATTTGTTTTATACAAAACCAAATTGCATTATTATCTTTCATATCATTTTTTGTTTACTATAAAACAGTTACTTTAAAAAAAAAAGTCTTAACAGCAGGAGGCGTTATGAAATGTTAAAGTGATTTATAATTATCAAGAATTACTTACAGCTGTGAATCAAAGACAATAATAACAATGATTTTTCTATTCAAAAATATTATATCTACAAGTTGTAATGTTACAGTTAGATATTTTCATTGTATTTTTGGTAGTATTGAAAGTAAAAACAATAAGAAATTAAATAATACAATTATTCATTTGGCACACAGACGGAGCCAAAATGTTTTAAAGTGTGATGATTGTAAAAAGAAATTGTCAGACGTAAGTTAAGTGGCCAATCGTCTGAAGCAACAAAATGACTAATCGTTTAATAGAATACAATGTTGTATATCATACACTCATAACTCTAAAGAAGAAACATCCAAAAGAAGAGCTTAACCTGGGGTCTAATCACCGCATTCGATAGCATATCGAATAATATTTCGATACGTGTCGAGTAAGCAAATCACCTCATACGATATTTATCGATTTGTAATTTTGTTCAAATTGTAGTAGATTTATACAAAACTGTTTGTCAAATGCAAGTAAATAAAAAGAACTGTAGCATGAATTTAGTCAGCAATTGTGCAAAAAGAGTTTTTGATAATATAGATGAACAATGGCCTCTTCTGACATCTTTTTCTTCAAATTCAAAAGATGACAATTTATTAAAAATTGTTTAATTTTAAAACTAAATAAAACTTAATTTTTTTTAACTTTTTGTTCACCCTGCTCTTTAAAAAAGTAATTTATTTTGGTTACGATAGCTAGTTTGCTATCGAATGATATTTACTAAGATTATACTCGATCAAAGAATCGGTATCGAATGCTATCATATCAAATTAAGATACGTTTTACTCGATATCGAGTGTTATGATACCAAAAAGAATTTTTTTTTTCATTTAAAAAAACGATACCGTGCAACTCGTAATTCACAATTAAATGAAACAATTCAAAATAATAACATAATTTCACAGGAATGAATAATAGCAATTTGCATATCAAGCGATATTTCTTTCCGCGAAATATTCCTTTCCGTGTGGAATCAATAATACGACCCATTATGAATTTGTACAAGCTGGGCTAAAAGAAATCACCCTATTTTCAATCTCAAATCTGTTTTGAGATTTGTGAACCAGACAGATGTTGAATACAAGTGAGCAGGCCATTTAGCGATACACTCCCCAAGAACGAAGAATAATCGAAGTGGACGATATTTCGATCAAAATCATAATGAGCGACGAGGCTCATTTTCACTTTAACGGGTATGTGAACGAGCAAAACTGTCGGTTCTGGGGCACCGAAAATACACGAGTGATGCACGAGGAGCCATTACACCCGCTCAAAGTGATTGCATGGCGCGCTGTTTACGCTGGAGGAGTCATCGGGCTGGTCAAACGACAACAGTGGACAATGCGCGCCATGTTAACCGAGTTTTTTTCTGCCGCAATTGAAAGAATTAGGACTGGAGTACATGTCGTTCCAACAGGACAGAGCAACGGCACACATATCATTTTCATTTAGAAAAAAAATGAGAGCCAAACAACATCGGATGACTTCTCTTCGCCCACCTTGTATAATGATATGTAAATATGTTTACATGTAGTAAGTCCTTCGGAATCAGGTAATGGTGTGTATGTGTTCATTGTGTGCCAACTTTTCCAGTTCTTGTATATTTTCTTTACTAGTGTTGCAAATTATTTACGCTACATTTGTCACAACACATCCGTGTAAATATTGAAAAATTCGTACGTATCGTATGTATACATTGTATATTATAAAGGGTATTTTTTATAGACGTATATAACTTTGAATTGCAATAAAACAACGATGGATTATTCGATTGACATGAATTTTATTTATCAATAAATCGATTGTGGCACGAGCTGTGTGACATGTTGCGCCGTCTTGCTGGAACCACAGCTCCTGGACATCATGGTTGTTCAATTCAGGAATGAAAAAGTTAGTAATCATGGCTCTATATCGATCACCATTGACTGTAACGTTCTGGCCATCATCGTTTTTGAAGAAGTACGGACCAATGATTCCACCAGCCCATAAAGCGCACCAAGCAGTCAGTTTTTCTGGATGTAACGGTGTTTCGACATACACTTGAGTATTAGCTTCACTCCAAATGCGGCAGTTTTGTTTGTTGACGTAGCCATTCAACCAGAAGTGCACTTCATCGCTAAGCAAAATTCGCTTATGAAAATCGGGAACAACGGCAATCTTGTTTTGGGCCTTACTTGATGATCGTTTGGCTATTCATGATGAATTACCAAACCAAACTGAGAATAAATCACTTGACAGCTGTTAAATCGGTCGCCATCTTGAACAGTAATGCCAACTTTAAGTTCTATACGTCTATAAAAAAC
Source organism: Thelaira solivaga (assembly GCA_947397855.1). Lineage (NCBI taxonomy): Eukaryota > Metazoa > Arthropoda > Insecta > Diptera > Tachinidae > Thelaira > Thelaira solivaga. The sequence continues at coordinate 53,104,746 of OX377613.1, read as the reverse complement.
ACCCTTTACATACTTTGTAACAAATTTGTCCATGTATTAAAAAATTATTGTAGATTTTGCTGCTTTTGGTAATTTTGTTTTCTTTCCCTTGATTTACAAAGCGTTTGACAAAACAATTAATCTTTTTTTACAAACAAACGACAGCAATTTCGAAGCAAATCAATCGCTAACAAATTGGCTGTCAGTATAAAAAAAATTTTCTTTGCAAAAATTAAAAAGAAAATTGCTTAAATATGATACAAAATAATTCATTTGTCATATTGAGAACTTGCTAAACACACAGACATGAATAATAAAAAAAAAACAATTTCAGAAAGAAAAGTAAATTAAATTATGTATGTATGTATGTCTCCGTCTTTGACAAATAGTTGTTTGAATTTTGGTTAATTAGCATAAAAAAAAATTCAAATGAATTTACTAAAAATGTTAAAAAGACAACCATGTAATTTTTTTATTTTTTTTTTTTTTTTGACTAATGATATTGATATTTTCTTTTTTTATTTAAATATAATCAAATTTTGTACATATTTTTGTTGCTTTATTTTGTGGCTGTTGCTTATTGGCCGACTTTATTCCTCATCGTTAATGTTTGTTTTATTACAGTTTTTCCAGTTTGATCCTTCTGTGTGAAAAGAAAATCTGAAATCTGTGGAGTTGCTGTATTTCCTTTTGCGGTTTATTTGTAATCTTTTGTGTAAAAAAATTGTAATAGGTATTGTTTTAAATTCACTTTTACCTATTCACACAAATAACTTTATTGCTGTTAAGCAGCTTAAAGGATTAGTGGTTCTATTAAGCATTTTAAGGGTTTTTTTGCCTTTGATATCATTCACTGCCTATCGATCAATATGTAAGCCAATATTTTGCCAATAAAATAAGAAAATTCTTTTCTTATAAAGCCGATTAAAATATTTCAAAAGTTATCAAAGTGTTACTTAGAGTACAGTCAGACTATGACAATATTTGATTATTTTTAGCTTGAATTTTTATACGATATACGGAACATGTCATCAATTATGAGAATTGAATTTTTGAGTTGTAATGGCCGGCATTGATACTGTTAGGCTTGTGTTCGCAATCAAACAAATTAATTAATTTAATTCTAAGGCTTATATTTTGTACTTTTATAATTTCAATTTTAATTATAATGCAATTATTAGGCAAAATAGAATGAATGTGTTACAACCTACAAGAAAAAGAAGTAATGAATGATTGTCAAATATTCTAGTGTTAGAGTTAACACAAAAAAAAAAATAATCGCACCGCAACCTTTAAGATCTATTATGCAGAGTGTTGATCAGTAAAGACTACAACTAGACAAGACAGTTAAAAAGAGATGGCAATAAAATTTAGCGTTTTATACTCGTTCTTGTACACAATCGTTACAAATTTCTAATTCTCTCATTGCCTTTATTTTCTAGAAAAACTTAATATTACTTTCCCCTCTTACCCTCTGGGATGTTTCTATTTGATATAAAAAAAAATCCTCACGAAAGATGAGCCCTCTAAGTGGTCACTATTTTTATTTCTTTTTTTTTACTAAAATGGATTTTTTATATCAAATAGAAACATTTAAAAGGGTAAAAGTTAAAAAAACAAATTAAAAATAATTTTTGTTCTTATTTCAATTTAAAAAAGTTAAATTCGGCTGTGCCGAGTCTTATATACTCTTCACTGTGTCAGCAAAATATTAATATTTTTCACTTTCCACAGCCTTCTAAAATATCAAAAACATACAAAAAAATTAAGGGAGTGAAACTAAATATGCCGAGTTTAATATGTTTTAACGTAACCCCTGAAGTTGTTTAGTATTCGTAAATATCATTTCAGTATTAATGGGATATTTATCAAATACGTCTTACGTCACGAAATACTTTTATATATATTTTTAGCAGAAGTTTAGCGGAGGTCGTCTAGATTGGTAACCTACTGCCTCAGAAGTTACTTTGGATTATTTTTAATTTTTTTTAATGTCCTTATACCCATGTGCTCATTTTAAAAAGAAGGTCGTCTAGCTTTGTAATCTACTACCCAAATACTCAGAAATTACTTTGGATTATTTTAAAAAAAATTTTGAAATTTCCATATACTCCACTACTGTTGCTCTGAACTAACTTTTCTTACACAATTTTTCTTTTCAGAATACTTGAATTGCGCAAGGAAAAGTCTCGTGATGCTGCCCGTTCGCGGCGTGGCAAAGAGAATTTTGAATTTTATGAATTAGCGAAAATGTTACCACTACCTGCAGCTATAACCAGCCAATTGGATAAGGCTTCAATAATAAGACTGACCATAAGTTATTTAAAATTAAGAGATTTCTCTGGACATGGTGATCCGCCATGGACAAGAGAACAAACTACCAGCAGCAAATTGAAAAGTAAGTAAAAACAACTAGTAACCAATTGGGCTTAAAGGTTAAATATGCAAAAGGAAATGTTTAACAAAAACCTAGAAAAATCGTCGGTACTTTAATCAAGTCAAAGGAAATGAAATTTTTTTTCGTGTCTCTTCTCTATATTTATGAGTGAGTAGTTTTTAATATTATTTGGAAAACATGTGCCTTGAATAATTAATTAATTTCTAAAAAAAAAACAAATAATAATCGAAATTATTGCATTAAAACTTATTCAAAACAAAATACTTTGAAATGGGAATTAATTACTAAAAGCCCACTAGAAAAAGAAGACCAACAATAAAAGTATGTACTTCTAATTGCTTTTAAATAATTTATTTAACTAGAAATAAGCAGTAGCCCTGGGCTGACAAACTCTTAATAAATGAAATTAATTGAATGACAAAAAATTTTTTTCTTTTGTTTATTCAAATCAATTTCATAACTTTTTACAAGATATATTTTTTAAGTACATTTTAATGTTGAAAAGATATTTAAAATAAATATATGAGCTGTTATTTTTGAAAGTGGTATAAGTCCACTTTTTTAAAATAAATGAATCAGTGGTAATTTTAGTTAGTTAGATGGTATTTATATCTTACTCAAAATACCGCTAACTAATATTTTTTAAATGTACTACCATTTTCTAAAATAACAGTAAAACCTGTTAATTAAAAAAAAATACTAAATTGAGACAATCAGGAAAATGTGTAACTATTGATAATAGTAACAAAAGATATCAATTAATCCAAAGCAACAAAAAAATTTCCAAACTGTAGGGTAGTCAGAAATATTTAAATAATTTTAGTAACTGGTAACGAACTGTACTGACGTTTATAATACATACCGACCAACCGACCAACCAACCGACCGACTGAGTACATTAAAATATATAAAAACTAGCAACAAAAATATAAACGTACTTCATTCAATTCATTTCAATTCAATTAATTTGCATAAAAAGTGTGTAAATATAAAAATTTGTTGCTTATGCTTTAACGATTATTTCTTTTTTTTTCTGTTCATGCTCATGCGCAACCATTTTGTTTCATTGTTTATTGTTTGAGTTGGTTTTTTTTTTATCAATTTAATGTTTTTTTATGTTTTTGTTTTTTTATTATTTGAATTTATAGAAGGTAACGGAAGGTTAAATGTGTTATATGTATGTGTGTGCATACATTTTGTATAATTTTATATAATTTTGTTCATACAAGTATAAAATGGTTTTGCCATATATCATTTTGATGATGATTTCAAGCAGTTATTACCTTGATTTTTATTTGTTTGTTTTTGTCTTGTATTTTTTTTTTTTTTTTTTATATATTAAACAAATTTTTAAGGGGATATTTTTTATGGTATTGATTATTTTTTAGGGAAAAGTTTTTAATTTAAATGGAAATCAATAATGCAAAATAAAATATTAATTCTCAATTTTATTGCATGAGCTCATGGTTGCTATGAAGTGCAGTGATTCATTGAGAAATAATTTAAAAATTGTCAATAATTCAGTTTTCAAACGCAGTCCAAAATAACAAGAGTGAAATTTTAAGTTTCAAGTCAAGGTTTATTGGTGTGTGTAAAAACATTCATAGACTACAATTTTTTTTATACACACTAACACATAAAATAAATTATAAAACTGTTTATATTCATTTAGCTTTCCTGCAAAGAAGCCATAATTTATTGAATTTATTTAAAAAATACTACTAGTATTATAAAAAACAATAAAAAAACAAGTTAAATTCGTCTGTGCCGAGTCTTATATGCCCTTCACTGTGTTAGCCAAATATTCACATTTTTCATTTTCCATATTCCTTTTAAATATCAAAAAAAATAAAAATAAAATATATAATTGAAACAGCTAGTTTATTAAGCTTGAGGTTGTATTATAGAAATGTATTTATTTATTATTGAAGCGAAATATCAATATAAAAATATATTTTTATAATACGACCTCAATCTTAATAAGCCGTTTCCATAAAAAAAAACTTCAAATAAACTCAAAAATAAAAAATTTATATTAAAATATAAAAAGAAATTTAAATATTAAAAAAATTTCATTGAATACCTTAAAAATATAAATAATTAATTTCTTATTAAAATGGCTATTTTGTTAAGCTTGAGGTCTTATTTTTCAAAAATTTATTTATTTTTTTTTTTTTTATATCGATATTTCGCTCCAATTTTTGTAGCTTCTTCAGGATATAATTATAAATTAATCAAATTATTAAAAATACATATTTCAAAAATTTTCTTGACATAATTAAATTAGGGTGTTCAATAATAATATCGATATAAAAAAAAATAAATAAATTTTTGAAAAATAAGACCTCAAGCTTAACAAAATAGCCATTTTAATAAAAAAGAAAAAGGTCAAATAAAACTAACTAATAAATAATTAATTTCTTTCAAGAAACTAAAATTAAAGAGTTTTAAAAAAATCCTTTCTAAAAACTTAAATTTTAAAAGCACTAAAATATTTACAGGCATTTAATTTATAAATTAACAAAAAAAGAAATTTTAAGAGAGATATTCAAAATAAATATAATTTAATTTTGCAAACATTTTTTAACCAAATATAATTAAAAAAATATTTTATATCAATAAAGAAGTTAAAATAAGGGCAAAAATCAAAAAATTCTCTTTCATACGAGTAAGATGTCTGTATTCGTAATGTTATTACACTCAAGGTATTTAAAAGGCCTTTAGGTTTCGTGTATAAACATTACGCACAAAAAACAAAACAAAAATTAATAATAATCTACAATTTCGGTTGTACTTTTGATAATTCTTTCATGACTTATTTCTTACAAAACTTCATACCAGGTTTTTTTTTTTTTTGTAGTTTAGACAAAATACGCCAAAAACTCACTCAGAAATGAGTAAAAAATAGAAATATTCGCGATTTTCGACTCGTAGCTCCGCCATTTCTAAGCCCATCTGGCTGAATTTTAATAACAACTGAAAGACAGAAACAACTAATAGACTGGTATGCTAAACTTTTCTGTAGGTTTTCCAGTGACTTCAAAAAACTGATTTCAACGACTTGACGAACATAGCTAAATCGACTCAGTTTTTTATAAGCTGTTCCATGTACGGTGTAGAAATTACAAACAGAATCACAAACTTTGTACTCTTCTTACTAACAGTGAAGGATATAAGCATTATTAAACTTAGAAATGGTTCTGCTTGAACAAGCCAAAGTTCAATTTTGTAAACTTTTTTCAAAGAATTATTTTTTTTATTACCTGCTGCAAATAGCAGCCAGCATTTTTTATATAAAAGCATTAAGCTTTTTTAAGATTTTCCAAAACACTAGAAGTTAAGTGACACTGCAGTAACATACACTTGAGAATTTCAAACTAACATTTCAAATACGTAAAATGTAAAAAAAAAATTAACTATGCTTCTCAGGAAAAAATTGAAATTATGACCTTTTTATTTTGCCTTTAAGCTGAAATGCATCAAAATATGCTTTAGGTTACTTACAGTAATAAATTTTCTTTTAATTCAATTATAAGATTTTATGATTATTGGCCTAAAGCCAAATACTTAAAATCCCCCCCTTAAATTTCTGCCAAATAAAAAAATCTTTTAAATATTAAATAAAAATCCTAAAAAAAATCATTTCAATAGAAAAGAAAATAAGTAAAACAATAAAAAAGTTCACTCACACTCGCATTCACACTCGCACATATGGTTATTACTCAAACTCACAGGTTAACAATTGTTGGGCACATTCTAGTTGACCATAAACCACCCCAAGTTATGCAAGATGTACCAACTAAAAAAAAAAATAAAATCCCTGGAGTAACACATATGGCTGAGCGAGTACCTAAAGTAAAATTTTTCTTTTGTGTTCTTCTTTCACAGCAATTCAATAATATTGAAAATACAAAATAATAATAATAATAAATAATCATGATATTTTTACTTATTCTTCTATGGCCATAATTTTCTCAAGTCAAAAGGTGTTAGTTTAAGTGTTAATAATCGTTGCAGAAAATGTGGTAAGGGCTGGTGAGTAGGAGGGTCGAATGGTCACCAGACATATTTATGGCAGCAGCTCTTTTGAAATGAATTATAAATAAATACATGAGAACTGTGTGTTTCTATTTTTATTATTAGATGTATTTTTAAATTATAATTTAATTCCGCATCATAGTCACACTTAAGTCTGTATCTTTTTAAAAACAATTTTAAATTCATAAAATTCTTGAGCAAAAGTCAGCTCTAAATAGAAGCTTACTTTTTTGTGACTATGATTATGGGCCATTTCTTTCAGAAAGAAATTTTTCAATATTTTGTACTGGCTTTTGAAAACAATTGCAGGCCAAAGTTAATTTCTTTACTTCTAACTGTTATACACTTTGCGATATTTAACTAAGGTAGAAATCTGCTGTTTGGTTGGTTGGCTTATGTGGCGGCCTACAGGCCTTCAATTTGAATCACTTACTTGCCAAGACTATGTAGAAATAAAGTGACCTAGATCCACTCTGTGACATTAAGATATCTGAGAAGGTTCCCTAAGACTGAGAAATTTAAGAGCCGGGCACTCGCAAAGAAGGTGAAAGACTGTGTTAGGTGGCCGGCAGCTGCGGCAGTTTTCTTTAAAGGGCAGTCCCAGCCTGCTGGCGTGCTTGGTAATCGTCCAATAACTAGTTATCATAGTCACCAGTCTGGAAATATCTTTCCTATTTTTGCCCACCAGCTGAGCAGAGAGCTTATTATCATAGCGGGGCCATAATTGTCGCGTAACCTTACCGCCATTTGGTATCAGCCTTTCGCTGGTAGTCCTGATACTACTAAGCGGTACAGCGACTGTCACGGACATAAAGGGATCCATGTTAGAGCCAGCCTTAACCAATTTATTGCCTTGGTCATTATCAATAAAGCCGATTGTACAAGAATCCATACGAATGGTTGGATAACACAACCTTACATTTTGCCACTAGAGCAGAGGATGTAATACCCGATCGAAGTATCTACAGTTACTCTAATCCTCCTACGTACCCTAATGAGCAGTAACTTCGCCTGAAGAATACTGGATCAGTCTGGGAATTGAAATGAAAGTCGTATGTTAAGTTCCCTAAAATAGACCCCGGAGCCTACACCGCAGACCATCTTCAATCTCATGTTTGCCCGGTTTCCACTCTCTCTTGGAGAGGAAAAGACCTTGAAAAACTTATCTATATAATTGATAGGGGCCCTAAGATCCGGATGAATCTGATTCAGAATTCTAGCATGCAAATGCGTTCTATGCATCCACCAGCCAGATGCAGACAGCAAATCTATGGAAATACGGTGTAGTACCGTATTCAAAGACTCTGAGGGACTATTTAGTACTCAAGCACGCAATAATTTCCATGCAAACGAATCATGGAACCCTGTACAGCTGGTCCACTACGTATTTCTTCTCAGTAGCGGTTTACCATACCAAAGATCTGTACGTAATAATTGGACATAAAATTGGCTTTATATACCCACCACAGTAGTCTGGGGCTTAAGTCAAAGCTTAAGCTATTTAGTTTTATATAAAATATTTGAGACGTCACTGAGCTGACAGTTGAATATACTCATGTTCGAGCAAAGTTTCCAAATTATTAAATTTTATTAGTAAAAGTTTTAAGGCACTCACTGCATTATGTATCTACAACCGCAACAACAGTTACCTGTTTTAGTGCTATTTTTTGTAGAGCAGTTGCTGTCTATTTTTTTCAATTGTTTTTTGCTGCACTTGGCATTTTTTTTCTTATTTTTATTTTTAATTTCTTGCTTGGATTTTATCTTTTTAGGTGCAGCCATTAGACGCAGTCCTGCCGTTGATTTATTTGAACAACATCAGGGCACCCACATATTACAGGTTCGTTGCTTTCTTTTGTTTTTTACTTTGTATTATTCTTCTGAATTTATTTTTTAAACTGACTAGTCTCATATGCAAATACATACTCGGTATGTATTAGAGCATTGCATAAGAAAGCTTAAGCTACGGTCACATTAAACAAATATTTGTTGAAATAAGCATAAACTATGTCATCTACATGAAGAAATATTCGCTCAGATTAGTTTAAGGCATGTTTTGCTACAAAAATATTTGCCAAAAAGTAGTGGTTACGCTTATTTCGACAAATATTTGTGTAGTGTGACCGTAGCTTTACAAGCACTTATTTTTATAAAATATTACACACATTTGCAGTGATGTGTGGCTTTCAAGTGTGCTTGTGCAGTGTATGTATTTACTATTTGCTTAATATTTTTCTTTCTTTTCTATTTCGTTAGTCTTTAGATGGTTTTGCATTAGCTGTTGCAGCTGATGGACGTTTTCTGTACATATCGGAAACGGTATCCATCTATTTGGGTTTGTCGCAGGTGGAAATGACAGGAAGCAGTATATTTGATTACATACATCAGGGTGATCATGCTGAAATTGCCGAACAATTGGGCCTAAGTTTAACAACGAGTGGTATAACTGGTTCAGGCTCACAGACAGGACCAGCTGGTCTGGCTTCACCACATTCTGGTGGTTCAGATGATGGTGTAGGCAACCATGGTACCAACAATCCAGATGGTACGTTTTACATCTACTTTATTTTATTTTAATATAATTTTAACAAACTAAATTTGTATACCTAAACAATTTTATAGTTTCTGGTCAAATGACTGTTACATCGAATAGTGGTTACAAAGGTTATGAACGTTCCTTTTGTATACGCATGAAATCGACTTTAACCAAACGAGGCTGTCACTTTAAATCATCCGGTTATAGAGTAAGTACCCCAAGAGTTACACAAAAATGTGCAATATTTGTTTTTTAATAAAAAATTAAAAAATAAATAATTAATGAGTAATAGATTTATTTTAGAATATTAACGTGTAGTAGTTTGTTTAGCAGTTTTTTGCTTTTAATTTATTTTCATTTCCTCCCTCATTCATTTTAAGAAAGCAACTTTATACTTATACTAAGCTTTGCATCCTCTCCCTTTTCCCCTTCATTATCTACAGGCTAATAATGATCAAACGGCTAGTGGTGGTAAAAATGGTAAAACGTTGGGCACCAATTATTCGGTACGTATCAATCAAAATCAGTACAAAAACAAACAGAAGAAAACGAACTCGTTTGAATTGAAATTTTTTTTTTGCTTGAAATTTTTTTACTTTGTAGTTCAAATTCAAATGCTAATTACTAACTAAACTTTAATTTGAAATTCCAAAAATTAAAAAAAAATTATTAAAATTTCAAAATTTTTTTTACTAACCCACCCGTAAAAAGTGAAAACGAATCTTTTCAATTATAATTTAAATATCACTGATTTTATTGATCAGTATCGAATTTTAAGTGTTGAAATATTGCATTTTTTATCATAATTATCATGCATATACACACAAACTCACACACACACGATATTTATTTATATAACTATAAATAACTAAGTTCAAGTTAAGCGGTCACATTACACAAATATTTCTCAAAAAAAGCGTAAATATTTTTAAAGTCTATTATTCAAATAATGTATTAATGCAAGTATGCTGTATTTTAATAAAAATTTAATTAATCTCAGCTAATATTTTTTCAAATTATATAAACGTATATGTATGTGATATAATGGTTATGCTTATTTCGACAAATATTTGTTTAATGTGACCGTAGCTTAAGAATAATATCATGAGAGAACAAAATTGCCATAGCTAATAACAATAGTTAACTACGACCTGCAATTATATTTACTACAGCGCTGCACAAGCAAGCTAAAATCAAGCGAGAACCCAACAAAACCTTTTTGAACTTAATATTTAAGTAAACACTTACTAAATTAAGTTTCAAACATTTTTATTTTTAATTTATCAAATACAATATGGTTAAGGCGAACATAATCTAAGGGAAACATTGTATGTTTGAATCAAACATTATATATTAAGATAAAACATTACTGATCTTATCTAACAAAAAAATTTACGTAGAATTTTAAGTAAAATTTATGTATTTATGTATATGACAAATTTCGATAATATTGACTTTAAAAATTAAATGAATTTCTGGGATCAAACATATTACAAATTGTTTTCAAATGAAGATTTCCAGGTTCAATTCCAGTGAGGTCCAACAAATTTCTTTTTACTTTTTTATATAAAATCAGTGACTTTTTCGTGTTTCTATTAATTTATATATATTTATTACATAATACAGCGGGCTTGGATTTTTTTCCAACTCTCTTTGGATTCAAATTAAGACATATATGTATAATTAAAAAGCATTAACTCATCATTTAACAACTTCACTCACGAATTTCGTAACCGTGTCGCGGTTGTTATTAAAAAAACTAAATTTGTTTTTGTTTTGTTTATAAATTTTATTTATTTTATTTAATTTGAAGCTTGACAACTTATTGACCGAATGGGAGAAACAAGACTGACTTATTCTAATTACAAGATCTTCTTATATCTTAAAGTTATTGTATTATTTGTTAATAAGTTTATTGAATATTGCATTTTCGTTTGGGAACGGGAATGCCTATTTGACAATATCTATTGCAAATTGCTTTCTTAGTGAAAAGTTAGTAAATTTGGGACGGTTGCAATTCTCAGAATTGCGACCGAAAAATATACTTTGTTACATTTCTGCATTTAGTGCTTTAATTTATTAATGAAGTTAATTCTTTTATATTAAATTGGGACGGTTGCAATTCATGGAATTGCGACCGAAAAATAATTAATAAATTTTACATTTATTTTGTATTAATTATATTGTTAATAACTATTGGCAAATTACGATTGCAATTCTTGGAATTGCGACCGAAAAATAGTTTTGATTTATGGATTTAATCATAATTTCTTTAAACAAAGCGGAAATGGGTTTAATATTACACTTTGTCTTTAATTATGTTTGCAATAAATTCGTCTATAGGGTCGTTCCTAATGTAAGTGTTAGTGCTTGGTTTTATATACTTAACTCACGTGAATTTAAACGAATTGGTTTTTGTTTTATACTTACTTTATATACTCGTATATGGTTGCGGAAGAGACAAAATAGCAAACAATTCACTTTCAGCCATATTTTTCTCCTTTAATTAAACCTATTATGTTTATGATAATCATAACATGTTTGCTATAAACATATTTATGTATAAATTCAAAAATATCTATAAGTAGTATTGTTAAAAATAACTAGAAACATGTTTATCGTGATCATAATAATGTTTACATGTTTCAAATTAACAATAATATTTTTGAGGAGAATAAACTATGTTTGCAGCGACCATACTTCTTTACGTTTTAAAGTTATTTAGCTTTTTAATTAATTATTATTCTTTCAAATTTATTTTTAAATTTCAATCCAAGATCACCAATCTACGAGAGTTACCGAATTTCATTATTATCAATTTTTTGTTGAAAATGCCACACCTATAAACAAAATCTAAAATTTTGTACTTAATTTGGATACACTACTCGCCACATAAATAGGACATCCCCTTTTCTATTAATTTATGCGTTAATACTCGTAACTTCTAAACTAAAAAAGATAGAACCTTATTTTGTTTTAATTAGTGAAAGCACATTTGATACCCTGTAAAATGTATCAATCATAATTTTTTTCTTGCCTCGTACCGAGCCAAAAATTATTTTTGTTATTGAATATGAAATAGAACCCCCATAGAAAAAAAGATTTATTCACAATTTTGAACAAATTTAAATATTTTTATATACATTTTATTAAATTCTAAATGTTCTAAAGCTATACTAATAATGCGTTGAGCTACCTTTTTAAGGATTTTAAATAATCGAGGGAAATTGAAGACCAAACAGTTTTAATCGTTTCAATAAATTCCTCCTTGGTATCGTACTGCTTACCGGAAGCGTAAACCTTTCGAGTGAGCCAACCCCAAACATTTTCTATAATATTCAGATCTGGGAAGTATGGTGGCCAGACAAGCGTTCTTACATTCTGGTCACAAGTCCATGACTTCACTGCTCTGGTAGTGTGAATAGGAGCATTGTCATGTTGAAACGTCCACTGCAGGTTTCCAAAAAGCACGCTGAAGAATGGAAAAGCCCGCTGGAGCACACCCTTGTAGCAATTCGCATTCATTTTAGTGGTCAAAAATTGCAACTCACAGGTACCATAATAAGAGATACTACCCTTCCCAACAATGTAGGCGATTCAAATTATGTTTTTCTTTCTGCAAGTCTTGAAAATAATAGTTAAATTCATCTGGACCCTCCAGGTTAAACTTTTTCGTCAGAAAAGACGACACGGTACCACTCATTACTCCATATCATATGACTGCTACAGTATGACAAGCGTATTTCCTTGCGGACCCCTGTTAGTGATGGTTTTTTCTTTAATTTTAGTCGCTTCAAATGTCTAGCTTTGAAAAAAAAACACGCTGTACGGTTTTCACACTGGCGAAACACTCGATTTAGCTCTTATTTGAGATACAGTTTCGTGGGAACTAGAGGCTAATCTAAGAATTGCTCTCTTATCAGCAGGTAAAAGCACGCTTTTTGTACGGCCTTTCATATTTTTTCCGTAGTTTTCATTATTTTTTATAAAATTAGATACGACATGGCTACTTCTACCAATTTCTTTGGCGATTTGATTAACAGATTTCCCGGAATCATGAAAAATTTGTATTCTTATTTTTTCCGCTTCGGTCAGACACTTTCCTCTACCCATTTTTAATTTTTTTTACTTTAAAAATCTTAAATTGTATAAAGAAACAAAAATTTTATAACCACAACAAGTGAACTCTTAAAAAACTCGTATCAACTGAGACTGTTCTATTCAAGTGGCGCGAAAAATTGCAAGAATTTGGATCATCTATAAAAGAAAACCTTAAGAAAGCAATGGTACTTCAAAAAAAAAACTTGAAAAAAAGCGCTACAGTGTTTTTACCCGGTCTTGCACGGTCCTTTACACTATGAGTACGATTTCTTGGAGTAAAAAGATCGAATACACTAAAATTGTATATCTTCATCAAACCCCAACTTAAATTTTTATGAAAAATAAAAATAAACCACTCCCACTTCTTAAATTTTTCTCAATTCGGAGAACTTCTAAACCGATTTGGCTAATTTTTTTTATTATATGTTCGGCATAACCCAACTTATATTTTTCTTTTCTTTTTAATTATTTTTTAATATAAATGAAATTTTTAGCCAAAACAACTATTGTCAGGTCATCTAGTAAATTATAAACTAAGTTCTGATGATAGTATTGCTATACAATGCCGATAAAAATAATAGCACTGATTGCAATTATTTTATTTACAACAGTCTAAATTCATATTAACTATTTCTGATGTTGGAAGGATTCCACTTTGTTGTAAAGTAATATGAAGCCTCTCTGAAACAATTTCTTTCTATCGGTAAAAAAAAAATAGCACCGGATGATGTCTGGCTGTTTTTAACATACATTTTTTTTTTATAATACCTTTTGTAGAATAATGAACTAATCTAAGGGAATATTTCTTCAAAATATAAAGAGCTGCTTGACTGAAATTCTAATACTCATTACGGGAATTTATTTACTGAATTTTAAATCGTGTCTTCATTTAAATTTTAAATTATCTAAAAGTAAATTGTTCTTGGAGTTTTATTCTCCAAATGTGTACTGATCGATGGATTCTTTTACTGTGTATCTAATAATAAAAAAAACCCATAATTAACTTTTAAGGTAATTAAAAATGTCTATTTTATTAAGCTTGAGGTTTTATTTTATAAATTTATTTGTATATCGATATTCCGCTCCAATTTGCATAGCCTTGTTCAGGATATAATTATAAGTAAATAAAATAATATTTACAATAGACATTTTATTAAAAAAGAATTAGGTAAAATAAATTAACAAATAAGTAATTAAAAATAGTAACTGCAAAGTTAGTTTTTAAATACTCGCATCACACTAATTTTAGCAAATCACACTTTCTATAAATAAATTACTAAATTTATTTGGACACTGTGTGCCTACTTATTACTGTTACTTCATTTTATATAAAAGATACATATTTAATTTGAATTATTTTTCAATTGATTTACCATTTCTTTTAATTCTAGGTAGTATTATTATTGTGTAAATTACGGCCACAATATACATTTTCGCATACACGAAAGTCTCAACCCCCCCTATTGGGAATGGTTGCATTAGCCATAGCTTTGCCACCACCCTCAGTGCATGAAATTCGTTTGGAATGTGACATGTTTGTAACGAGAATTAACTTTGATTTTCGCATTGCCCATTGTGAGCCAAGGTACAATAGGAAACACAAACAAAAATACAATAATTAACGAAAATTAAAATTAAAATGTTTCTTTTTTTTAAAGAGTGTCTGATTTATTGGATTATACGCCCGAAGATTTAGTGGGTAAAAGTATGTATTCGCTGTGCCATGCCGAAGATGCCAATCGTATGAGAAAACATCATATGGATCGTAAGTTTATAAAAGAAACTTCATAGTAATTAAAGTTAAATAATTCTTGTATATATTTTTATATTACTCTGAACAGTGATCGAAAAGGGCCAAGTTTTAACGGGCTACTATCGTCTAATGAACAAAAATGGTGGTTACACTTGGATGCAAAGCTGTGCCACAGTTGTGTGCAATTCTAAAAATGCCGACGAACAAAACATCATTTGCGTTAATTATGTGATTAGCAATCGTGAGAACGAAAATCTCATTTTAGATTGTTGCCAATTGGAACCGAGTATAGACAGCATTAAACATGAAGATCTCTCGAATATTGATAAAAATTCTGGTTCTCCTGGTGGAGACGCTCCAGCAACTGGAGATGTTGGCCATAATGGTTTGGCGGGCAGTGAAATGAAACTAACGCCTCCCAAAACGGAACCGGATACTCATCAACAAAAATCCAGAGGTCGAGGAGCAACAAATATTTCAACTAATAATATAGCTTTAGCTAAGGATACAAATAATACGGCAGGTGTAAATGCAGTAGAGGAGGGTTCGGTTAATGCCTTACCCATCACAGTGGCATCAGTTTCCACTCCAACTCCTACCACCACAAAACGTAAACGGAAAAGTAAAATAACGCCTGTTCAACAACCGGTAGACAATGAAGCCGGTATTGAAAATAATGTTTCAATTAATGAACCAAATGCCAAAGTTCCTGCTGTAGATCGTGATACACCGCATTCACGTTTACCTTCTATAATAGAAGAACAACAACAACAGCAGCAGCAACAGCAACAACAAACATCAACCCCATTACAAAATGCAGAAACTTCAGTAAAAGACCTTGAACAAGCCATGTCTAAACATCTTCCCTCTCCGGGTAGTGTTAGTAACACAGGTCCAAATAGTACCGATTTTAGCGCCGATTCATTGCTTAAGCAACAACAGCAACACCAGCAACAAAATGAAAAAAGTAGCACAATACAATGGATTGGGGCTCCCCATTACCAGCAACCTGCTCCACCTATGCCGGCAACCGCTTTACTAAGGCAACTATATGCCAATCGTGAAAGTGTGATAAGAGCTACAGCCAGACAAACACCTACCGGCGTCTTTTACAGTGATCAACAAACTGGTCCTCTACCCACACCACCTGGCAGTGAATCTTCTTATGATAATCAATACCTCCAGTTGCACTCTCATCCCCAAAAGTCCTCTTCAGATGCCTTTACAAATCTTGTCTCCACGTACGGGACTTACCATCACAGCTCTATTGATTATCACAACGCCATGACGCCACCCAGTTCAGTGTCACCTCGTGATTCTAACAACTCTTTAAACACCGGCAAACCAACTACAACACTTACCACTTTGAACGGCGGTTACGACTATGTTGATCCCCTAAAGACTCAATACACTACCACCACCAGCACAGGAGTAGATGTATCCTCTGCACTGCCGCTTAAACCTCAACCGTACTCTGCAGCTGCTGCCATGCATCATACTAGTACGACAGATGCCAGCAGTGGTTTAACATACAGTAACTTAGATCAACCCCAATACTTTGCTCCACATTCCAGTTTCCATTTGTACCATAAAGGTACACCAACGAGTGGTTGGTACTCAACACCATCATAGGTCGACCTCAATCAAAATTGCGAGATTTATAACACAACTCAATCGACTTTTGTAGACACGATACAAAATCATGCTCCAACAAACACTTTCCCCTCCAAGGATAGTTGGGATATTATGGGTGCTTTAGGTAAAGTAGCACGTATGTTTTTTAATGTAAGGAAGGGTAATTGATGTTAAATTTTAAATCAAGTGTGACTGTTCAGCTATTCGGAATATTACTTGAATACATTTTTAAGCCCTTATTAAGTCGTAGCGGTACCTCATCTATGGGAGTTGGATTCCAAATACTTTTTTATACATTCATAATTATATATGTACGTATATGTTACATAAAGATAATAACTATGTATTGGTATATACATACTCCTATATAACGGTATTTGGTTTGAATATCCCAGTGAACCAACAACATTATTTTTTTCGGTTGCCATCTTTGATAAAGTGTAAATAATTTCAACATTTATTTTTAATTCCTTTTTAATTTTGTTAAATTTTTTTTATATAAACAAAATTCATGTATATACTTGCTAATAAACTAGTGGAATATTTTCTAAAATACATTTGCAAATGCTATTCTTGATATTCTTGAAATGAACACGTATTACGAATTTTAGTTTCACTCTCAAAAAGTGAATTTTCTATACAATAGGCCTGATTATGAGTGTCGTTAATTTAATTTACATTAGCTTGTCGTAAATACGACTAAATATAGGGAATTAAAAAGCATCCTACAGAATTTTGCAACACTGAAAATGAAAACATCATTTCTTGCTCGCAACTCTAAAAATGTGCAGTTACATTTACAACTCTGGCAAAAAAAAAAAACTATAGTAAAAAATACCTATTACAATTTAAAACAAAATCACAGGGTAAGCAGAGGTGTCAAATTTGACAACTAATTTTAAAAAAAAACAGCTTTTTTTAAGTAGGGCTCTCGTGGAAGAATGAGACAGATATAGCTACTGTGTCTGTCTCCAATCAAACACGAATACAAGAGAATGGGAAAATAGAACGAAATAAATTTTTAAGCTATAAACAAATCAAGGCCCGTTATTACAACTTTCGATAGTTAAAGTTAGGATTTTGTGGGTCAAATAAGCGGTTTTTGGCTAAAGCTTTGGAAATAGATTTGGGTGAATAATTAAGGACACACTATCCGATATTTAACTTATCGATATTTTTAATTTAATGTCCAGTCAAAGATTGATATTTGATTTACAAAATGGCCCTAAAACTTAAAGAATTATTAGAAACAAGTAAAAGCTTTGTGCTTGTGTGTGTGAGAAGCTGTATGCTGTAAAAAAAATAGTGCCATGAATAGATCAACTTTCCTGTGTAAACAGCTCTACCGCAAGGTATAACCACATTAAATACATGAATTATTTAAAACAAAAAATCAAAAAATTATTTTTATTTTAATTTTCCAATATTTCGACTTTCTTTTGAAGGTCTTCTTCAAGGAAATTTATTATTATAATTTTATATATCAAATTTTATTTTATTATAATAATAAATTTCCCAGACCATCAAAAGAAAGTCAAAATATTGGAAAATTTAAAGAAAAACTAATTTTATTGAGATGTTAAGCTTGAATAATATCACTATGGAACATTTTTGGGATTATTGTCTGGGGGGTGAGAAATTCCAAATCAGTGTGATGGTACTAGGTCAGTATAGTAAAACCCTCAAAGGGCTGTTGTACTGTGTATTTACTAATAATAAATTAATAAGATCGAATAATTTAATAAAATTATTAAAAATCAAGAATTTAATTTAAGAAAAATTTAAGCAAAATTTGTATCTGTCCGATTTTAAATTGTTTTTTTTTATACTTTATGAGCATCAAAACAAAATTGTAAATTAGTTTCTCATGAATGAATGCAACAGATATATCTCCTGTTTCGTTTTGCTTTTGATACCTCTGTGTTATCCTGTGACAAATAGTTAGTGTAGTCGCCAAGCCTAAACGCTCTCTAAAAATGTACCGGTGTCGCTGTAGCACATTTACAATCTAGATATTTCCTTGTTTCAGCGTTCATAAGCTTTATATATTTTAAATGCTAGAGATTTAATTTCATATTTATTTAAATTAGCTGATAAAAATTATTTAGGCACAATCGTAGTCACACTAAAGTATCTTTTTAAAAATGATTTTAAGCTTATAAAATTCTTATGAACAAAAGTCAGCTCTTAGTAAAAGGCTACTTTATTTTCATTATGTTTGTTCAACTCATTTGTTTTGGTTGTCTTCAAAAAGTTAATTTAAATAAAATTCTCATTAAATATCTCACATTTACTATATGTAACAGCTTTGCAAAAAGAAAATAATAAAATTAATCCATTTTTATTTTTAATTTCCACTGCTGGCAAAGAACGTTGAATTATACTTATTATTGCATTGTTAGATGAAGTGAACAATTTGTTGGCAAACACAAAAATGTCAGTCTGACAGTTAATGTTCTTAAATTAAACACAACCAAAAGTTGCTACTTAATAGTCACAAATCTTTAGAAGATTAGCAATTGACATAACAGCAAATGTGAGGTACACATTGGTGGTAGTTTGAATTTTTGTAGAGAAAAATCTTGCAAGACAAATTACAGTAACACCGTATTAAATGACTATTATAATTATGTAATTAAAGTGTTTTTAAGTGTTTGTTTCAAATAGCAACAATCAAATTTATATGCAATACAAAATACTATTTACAATAAGAATACTAAATACCACTTATTTACTAACATATTATGTTATATATTAATGTATGGCATGCATATAGTACTGTAATTAAAATAAAGAAATATATATTTAAAAAATGACAAATTTAGGTCAATTACCAACAGTGATGATCAAAACATTTGCAGCATTAAAAAATATTTATTTTTTATTTGGTATTAAATTCATTTATATTTTTCACTTTTTTACCTTAAATCTTAAAAAAAAAAATTAATGCAAATCATTTTAAAACAAATTAAATTCGACTGTCTTATATACGCTTCACCATAGTAACCAATTATTTATATTTTTCACTTTCCACATTTTTAAAAAAATATATATATATATAAAACAGAAATGGCAAATGTTGATTAAAATAATTTTTTTTAATACCTATTTTTTATTAATCCTAAAACAAATAATTAATGCAGTTCAAAAAACTAAAATGAATTAGGAAATAATTCGTTCTAGGGTTCTTACTTTTTAAAGAAAACTTAATAAAATAAATAAATTTTATGAAATTAAAATTAAATTAAACTTTTAAACTCAATTTAATTTAAAATGTTTGCAAACATTTTTTAAACAAAACATATTTAAATAAATATTTAACTTCAAATAAAGAAGTTAAAATAACAAAAAAAAATGCTCTAGCTATAAGATTTTTCTATTTGTAGTTCTTTTACATACAAGGTATTTAACCCTGCAATGCTAACGTAGGTAAAATTTACGTGTATTCTCTTTTTTCTAATTGTGACTATACACGTGTATTCCAACTAATTTTACTAAATTTCACATGTGCTTTCATTTTTAGTCACTAAACTTAGAAGGCACACATACATACACACGTTTGTATAAGACCGATTGACTGGTTTTGTGTTTGTGTGTACAAATATTACGAACATGTGCAACTTAAAATTTCTATAATTTTTCCTTTTTTTATTTAAAAATTGAGTACCTATAGACATTTTATTGTTTTAAAACATTAGAATCGCACAAAAGATTTTTTCGCAAATTAAAACGAATTATTTATTTTAAAATTAAAAAAAAATTGGTATTCCAAGAAAATTATTTTATTAAAAAATCTTTATTTCTTTAATTTTTTTTTTTTTTTTTTTTTTTTGTTAAATATTTTAGAAATTTACATAATTAAGAATATGAACATTTGGCTATATAATATTTGAAGGATATATAAGACTCGACAAAACCGAATTTAACTTGTTTAATTTCAGTTGGAAATGTTTTGATTACAAGTTCACAAAACATTGAATTAGTGTATGTGTGTTTGTTTAAGAGTTTTAATTGACATAAATTCTCTTAAATAAATATGTAAATAATTAATTTTAAATATTCTAATATTAATTTAAAGAACAATTTAATTAAAATTATAATAAAAAAAAATCCTGATGTTAAACATTAAATGTTGTTAAATAATTTTTAAGCTTGTAAATTATTAAGAAAATCTCACATTTACTCTCGAAAATAATTTATTAACAAAAACTAACACGGGACACTAAAAATTAATACTCAAAAAAAACGTAAGAAAAAAAAGAAACATGCAGATTATCGTAAACTTTATAACACGAGTATACTCAAAAAATTTAATTTTTATTTTTATTTTGGATTATACTATTGAAAGCTTAAAATAAAGAAACAAAAAACTTTGTAACTAATTATTAAAAAAAAAAATTAAAAAAAAAACTTTAAGACTTAGATAGTGTGCCAATATTTTAAGAGAAAATTTAATGTTTTCTAGTTTTACTTTTTTTAATGCAAAATTTTTATTTCTTTTTTTTTTTATATAAAAAAAACAACATATCAACTGCTTCCTGTTTTTTAGTATATATAAAATCATAAAAAAGAACAACAAATTCCATTTGTTTAATTTTTAAACATTAAAAACGGTTTTTTTTTTTCTGTAAAAATATTTTCTGTAGATTTTGTTTAAGCTTAACTTTAATTGTTTATTTTGTTAATAGTTTAATAAATAATTTGATATTTTATTATAAATAGTTAAAGTTATATATAAACACAATTATTTGTAAGAAAACATTTTTGCTAATATATTTAAATGTTCGCTAATTAAAATAAAAAATAAAAAAATATTAATACAACCATTTAAATAATAGCACTCTACAAGGTTAATATCCAAAATACACAAAATTAAAAAAAAATAAATAAAAATATGATAATAAAACAAATTAAAACCAAAAAAGAAATTGTAAATTGTTTTTCGTTAGGAATTTATTAGGTACTTTCAAGTCACACATCACTACAAACCTGTATAATATTTTATAATAAAAAGTGATTTAAAAGCCATTTCAAATATGCTTGTGCAGACCTTTAGTAGATATAGCAATTTGTGTGTATAATGCTTGCTATTTGTATCTTTATTAATGTAAAGCTTTCACGTTAGTTTTAAGTAAGTGTTCTAGAATTAGCTAGAACTAAAATGTTCATTTATCGTTGGTTCTATTACTTGATATAGTACCTAGAAACATGTAGTAGACAGCAGCATTACCATTTTAGCCTTTTTTTCTGGCATATAATCTCAAAATTTATGATTTAGGCTCTAGCTTCTTCTCTAGCCTTATTTGTTTTTCAAAATAGCCTTAAATAGCTTTTTTGGGCAAAATGAAAACAAATCATACATAATGTAATTTTTTCGTTAAACCTTTGATATGTAAATTGATAAATTGGTCGAACCAAGGTAATTTCATAAGTAAAGAAAAGTATTTGGCTTCTAACTTGTAAAATTAATATGGACTTTATTCCTAATTGCTTAATTAATTGTTCCATTTAGTATTTAGTTATTTAGTACTACCGTTTGGTAATGCTGAGTTTGCTCACTTTTGAGTACGATAAAGCAAGCAAAATATCAGAATAGAAATCGCATTAAAAATCAAAAAATAAATCATAACTTAAAAGAATTTTTAATATTAGCCCATAATCATAGTTAAACTAAAATCGGTATCTTTTTCAAAATGACTTTAAAATCATAAAATTCTTATGAACAAAAGTCAGCTCTTATTAAAAGCCTACTCTGTTTTGACTCTGATTATGGCCCATTATTTTTATATCTTCACAAAAAAGTGAAAAGGGTATATATAAATGTGTAATTTCTATACCGTGCATGGGGCATCCTATAAAGTATATATATTCTGAGTCCTTATCAGTAGCGGAGCCGATTTTGTGTTGTCCCTCTGTCCGTGTGTATGTTGAAATCAACTTTCTGAAGTCACTAGAAGACCTACAGAAAAGTTTAGCATATGAGTTTGTTGGAAGTTTGTCAGTTTGCTTTTGAAATTCACCCCAATTAAGCCATAAATGGCTGAGCTATGAGCTCTGAAGTGCAACTGCTTTTATTTTTTCACCATTTTCGGAGCGTAATTTGTGTAAACTAAAAAATGAACAAAAAAACTTGATATGCAGTTGTATTAGTAAACGTTGTCTTGCCTTAAAATTTTTATATATTCGATCTTCTTACACTAAGAAATCGTACTCATAGAGTAATGAACCGTGCGAGACTGGGTAAAAACAGGTAGTAGGCAAATAAGCCAGATACCGACTATAGCGCTACCTGCCGGGAGGATTTGTACCGTTAAACCTTTTAAAAAAACTACATCAAAATCCGTTGTGTAGTTTAAAAGATCTAAGCATACATACAGACATAGGGACAGACGCAGGAAGCGACTTTGCTTTATACTATGTAGTGATAACCGCCATAAAGTCTGTGCAAAAAATCAGAGCAATCGGTCTACAAATGGACGAGGAATAACAAAAATACAACCGAAATTTTTGCTTTGTTTTTTTTTTTGGATATTTTATTTAAACTAAAAAAAGTAGTACGCAGGTTTTTCAAACATTACATTCATAGTATCTGGACCAAGACTCAGCTGCATAGGTCCATAAATGACAGAGCTATGAGTCAAAAATCGCGACTACATCTATTTTTTGACCATTTTTATTGTTTTTTGTGTAATTTGTCTAAAATACACAACGGCCCAAAAAATGTGGTATACAGTTTTAACGTAAACAACAGTCGTATTGTTTGTGCCAAAACTCAGAACGATCGGTCCACAAATGGCTGAGAAAAATGAAAAATCAAATATAACCGATATTTCAGATTTTCATTAATTTTTACTCTCTTTTTCCGTATTTTGTCTAAACTACAAAAGGAATGAAAAATGTATTGAAATTTTTCAACAAAAATAGTATTTGTAATATCTGTGTGAAAGACGAGAGCAATCGGTTAACAAATGGCTGAGAAATATGAAAAATCAAATATAACCGATATTTCACATTTTCATTAAATTTTGCTCTGCTTTTCCTTTGTTTTTTTATGCTGTCATGTGCATAGGTAACGTTTGTACACACAAACACGAAACCTAAAAAAGTGTAAATGTGTGTGTGTTTTCTAATGCTTTTAGTGTAATAGCATTACGAATGCAGACATATTTATGAAAGAGAATTTTTTCGATTTTTATCGTTAATTAAATATTTAATTAAATATGTTTAGCTTAAAAAATTTTTACAAATGTTTGCAAAATTAAATTATCTTTCTTAAAATTTCTTTTTTTATTAATTTAAAAATCGAGTGCCATTTTATTGATTCAGAAAAGATTGTTTCTTAGAAGTCGTTAATTTTAGTTTCTTGAACGGAAATTAATTATTTATTGTAGGATTAATAAACCAATAGGTATTCCAAGAAAATTATTTTTATCAATATTTGTTGTTTCTTTTATTATATTATTCTATATAATTTTTAATTTGTTTATATGACCTTTTTTATTGAAAGGCTAGTTTATCAAGTTAAGTTCGTATTATAAAAATTTATTTTTATATCGATATTTCGCTTCAATAATAAATAAATAAATTTCTATAATACGACCTCAAACTTAATAACTAGCTGTTTCAATTATATATTTTTTGTATTTTTTTTTTATATTTAAGAAGAATTGGGAAAATGAAAATTGTGAATATTTGGCTAACACAGTGAAGGGTATATAAAATTCGGCACATGGAAGACATTGCCTAATTTGCATACATACATACATTCCAGAGAAACATTAGTTTTTATTATACATTTATATATTTATTGATTTTGTCATGCATTTATTCAATAATAAATGTTGTTGTTTTCCTGGAATTTTTGCATAAACAATAGGACTTTTATTTCTGATAAAATACGCAAAAAACGCACTCAGCAAAATGGTAAAAAAATAGAGGTAATTGCATACCTCAGCCATTTGTGGACCGATTGGGCTGAATTTTAATAGCAAGCTGGGCGCAGAAACTTCCAACAAACTGACATACCAAACTGTTTTGAAGATCTTCTAGGGACTCCAGACAAATGATTTCAGCATCCACATGGACATCGCTAAATCGACTCCGCTATTTATAAGAATCCACCATATATATATATATA
Organism: Thelaira solivaga; assembly: GCA_947397855.1. NCBI lineage: Eukaryota > Metazoa > Arthropoda > Insecta > Diptera > Tachinidae > Thelaira > Thelaira solivaga. The sequence goes on along the minus strand of OX377613.1, from coordinate 53,080,169 downwards.
TATATATATATATATATATATATATATATATATATATATATATATATATATATACATATATATATATATATATTATAGGGTGTCCTATGAACGGTGTTAAAGTAAACACTGAATGACAAACTTATATTTATTATTTTCGCTTTTTGTGAAGGGTATAAAAAACCAAAACTGAAATGGAATTAAAATACAAGATATACCAATTCACAGATTGCATTTTTATTATACTTCTTCAAATATATAACTTTGTTGATATCTACTGATTATTTTTAAGTTCCTCCAAAGTTTGATGTAAATTTCCGTATTTAGTTTGTAGTTCTTTTTCACGTTCCATTTGACGTCGTACATCCTCTTGCAAAGACTATTATTATTAAAAAAATAATTTAACAATAGTAGATTTTATAAAATATAAATTAAAAATAATTACCTCTAAGCGTCTGGGTATGGCGACGGACTCTTGTTCAGCTAAAAATTTAAATGTTGACAAAGCCAAAGTGTTTTGTTCGATCTGTTCATAAGTATCTTGAAGTTGTTTTATCAATGCTTGGGCACGAGCCTGATAGCCACCGGTCAGAATTTTAAGTTTCTTTTCAATTTTGCCACAACGTTTCGCTTCTTTTGCCATATGTCGCCGATTTTGTTCTAAACGACGTTCAGCCGACTCTAAACGATCCTTTTTACTAGCCAAATTAGCTCGTGTGTAACGATTTTGTGAGGGCAAATACAGCACTTGGCCGAGACATTCCTCCCAAACTTGAGAATAGACATCTAATGGTAAATCGCCATGACCCATACCTTCTTTAACTACTTCCATATCTTCCACCAATAATTGCTTCGACCGCTCTATTTCCTCTTTGGAGAATTCTTCATAGGGATTTGATTTAAAATAACTTTGTAATTGATCCATTTTAGCTTGTGACTGTCCTGGAACTGGATCTTTCGTGGAATCATATAAAAGCATAGTAATCATTTCATGCTTTATTAATTCTTCGGCTTTTTGCAATTCTGTTAGATTTTGTTTATCGGAAGGTGGTCGAAGGATTTTTGTATTTACTTCTGTAGGCCGAGGTAAAGAGCGCTGTATAACCTGAGACCGCTTTTCAAGTTCCCGTTTACGCTTCATTTCTTGTTCTGCCACTATACGGGCATCTACATCTGCTTGATCTTCGACTACTTGTCCAACATGTAAGGAATCCATTGCACCATCATCATTACCTTGATCAGGTACCACAATTTCATAGTCATTGCGAGCAGTTGGTAATGTAGCTAAGCCTTCTCTAAGACTACTTTTTAATTGTTTTTGAAAGTTCTTATACAATGCTGGCGTTTCGCCAACATTTATGCTTTCTTCTGGATTAATATTCAACTTATCACGTACCAAGCCTACCGTTTGCGATCCTTCAGCTCGAGGCGTTTTACCTAAAGGAACTAACGCTGAAGACATTGGGGTAGCAAATCCGCTAGGAGTAGAATTTTCATTTCCACGTTGTGTTCTAAAAAATTTAATTTATGTATATCAAATAAATTCATTTTTCATATTTCTCAAATAATAAAATATAATTAATTCATTAATTAAAGTTTACAACTCACTTCCACTTAAACTATAAGTAAATCACACTTTCTTCATAATACATGAATTTTCTATTAATTTTGCTAAAAACATGTAAATATTGAACATTGAATTTTAAAAACAAAATTAAATATTAAAATCCCCAGTTTTGTTAACGGAAATTAATTAGTCCTATATCTTTTTCAATGATATTAAGAATCACCTTAAAATTTTGCTGCAAAAAATAATGAATGTCATACTCTTCATAGTAAATCCTAAAAATTTTAAATTAAGCATAAAAATTATTTTAAATTCTTAAAAAGTTTTAACCACATAAAACATGGGATTTTAAATGGCAACTTTACCTTCAACAATTTCATCTCTATTTTAGTAGCACAATTATTTTAATCAATGAAAATTGGAAAAGCTATGTATATAAATATTACTATCAATTTTATTTAAACTCCTAAATGTTAACAAATTTTTATGGCAACTTAAATTAGCATTAGGTGTATAGTTAAAAAAAGCAAAAGTTCTAAGTCATGAAATGCTTTTTACAAAAACTAAAAATGTTCTTTAGTCCTAGTACAAGGCCAATCGTCCCAATAATAAAAAACTTACCTAAATGGTGTTGCTATCACAGTATTAGGAGTAGCTATAGTTGACCCCTTTGGTATAGTACTTGAAAAATCTGAATCATGTAAGGGGGTATTTATACCACCCTTTAATGGAGTTTCCACATGTGTAAGAGCCATGATATTTTGAGCTTCTTGCATTATGCGATCAGTATAAGGAGCTGGCGTACGAGGAGTAGCAGTAGCCTGTAACGTTATAGAGTAATCGACCAATAAAGCATCAGTTGTTTCAATACCACTCTCGATTGCTACTTCATTGGCCACTTCGCTTGCCCGCCCCAACTTGACTACTTGTTGCAATTCTTGATCAGAAATTTGAGGAGTCGGTAATACCAGCTTAGAACGTTTACGTTCCGGTTCCAAGTTTTGTAACATTGCCGTTGGCATTTCATTTTCCTTGCGCTGATTTAATTTTTGTTTATCTTTTTTCCTTTCCCGTTCTTCCTTTTCTGAACGCAGCTCACCGTCTAAGTCTTGTTGGCGCATTTTATTAAAATCGGGGTCGCTACGATCAATGTGTTCTTCGGAAGTGTCATAGAATCCCAGCGCTGGTCTTTTTTCAAAAGGAATTTCTGCATTATAATCTATGCCTTTTACCCGCTTTGGTTTTCCACTACCGATGCCTGCTGCACGCAGCTCACGGCGTTTTTGCAATGCTGCTAAACGGCGAGCCTCTTCCAATTGTTTTTCACGAGCCTTTCTCTTTGCTTTCTTACCCTGAGTATTGGCTAAGCGAGCGCGTGCTTCTGACAACATTTCCAGTTCTATTAACATTTAAATAACTTAATCAAATTCAAGCTCTTGTGAAGAAAATAATATAATACCATCTTCATCCATATCCATAGGATCTGGTCGTGCTGGTTTCGTCTCAGGATTAGGATCAATTTCACCCGGCTTCAATTTGCGTGGATCGTCTGCCGCATCTTCACCATCTTCTTTTCTTTGTGCCTGGTCTCTTTTTTAATATGAAAATACTATGCTGTTAATAATGTAAGTATTTTTGTTAATTTAAGCTTACAATAAATATTCATAACGCTCTAAACACTGAGCTGCTGTACGTCCAATAATAGGCGCTATTGTACGCCACTGAGTAGGCATTAGTTTTGCTAAATGTAACAATTTCTCATCTTCCTCTCGAGACCATTCAGTCTTTTTGATGCTGGGATCTAACCATTCATACCATCTTGCTTTACATTGTTTTGCGCTTTTACGATGCAGCAATGAAGCAATACGGGACCATTGATTTTTCCCATATTTCATTACAGCGGCCTTAAGAATTTCATCCTAAAATTTTTTAATTACTGATTAAACGTGTTGAGCGTTTTATATTATATTTTTTCTACTTACCTCGGTGTTTCGCCATACACCACCTTTTATCATTATACGAGGCATTTTTTAAAGATTCTTTTGCAAATAGTAACTAATAATTAAATAAAAATTAAATGAAAGATAAAATTTTCCAGTATCCTCAATTATAAACGTTTTTGATCGCAGGGTTACCAAAATCATCTGCCAAAAAATTTGAAGGAAAGAAACCAGGTAAAACCTTCTTCTTAACAAAACCAAATGAATTACAAAAATCTCCATGGCAGAATTATACACACGGTAGCGAAAAATCTACAACAAACATTAAAATGCAAAAACAACGGGCGTCTCTTCCCCCCTATGTGTCAATCACATATACTACTAAAAGAGAAAATATCAATGTAATCCACTCATACTCTTACACTTTCTATGTATGAAGAGGTACAAAATATCAGATCGAAAACAAATATTGACGTTTACTAAAGATAGCTGGAGATGTATGCTGTTCTACTGTCAGTACCTTGTTAATTCGTCTGATTCAAAGCGAATTAACAACTAAATTTGCCTTGCACTGCATCAAATATATCTTAAAAAAAAGAAAGAAATTTATACAAGATATACTGAGCCGTGGGACGGAGCCCTACAGTAATAACTTCTCTTACCCATAATTTCAAAAACATTGCACATACATACATATAAAACATTGCACACTTGCACATAATTTTTACGCTAACAAATATCTATTTCTTTTCACTTTGTTTTATAATATTTTTTTATCTCATTTACTTTTAACTTGTTTAATTTCTTTTAATAAATTCTTTTAATTTATTGCTTTAATTTTATAAAAACGGTATTTTTGATTATCTGGCAGCACTTGTAATAGCAGAACAGCAGCTGACATATGTATAACAGTTTCATTGAAAATTTTTTTAATAATAATTATATATATTAATAAATTTGTTTTTATATACAAATTACTAAATGTATTATTTATTAGCCAGCTAAGATTTAATGATTGTTTTAATACAAAGGAGTATTAGCATTACAGGATGAATGATCCCACATTTATCAATTATGACAATTATTTTTCTACTACCAATCAGGTGTGAATTTGTGTACATATGTATTAATTTTTTTCGCGATTCAATAAATATTTTTTATAGATGGCTGATGCTATTACTCCTACCCAAAACTCTGAGTTCGAGGATTTACAAACATCACTTCATTATTTAAACAATGTGTCATCTAATATTGCGCCTTTATCGCAAGCAGCTTCAATGGAACAGAGACATCAGCAATCAAATTTATTTAATTTCATACCGAATGTACATGAAGACCCATCTCAAAAACATGATGAGCAATGTCCAGCTAATAAGGTAAATTCCGGTAGTATTTTAAACACTATTGGAAGTTCGGGTAATGTGTTTGGAAATATACCCTTTGTTCAAATACACACAACGGATGTTCAGCCTCAGCGTACAAGCTATGGAAATGTTTTTCGCAGAAATATAAGTAAGCAAGATGAAATAAAAGCGGAACCTATTAAATGTGAAAATGCCGAAAGTGGAAAAGATAGATCCAATGCAACACCCACACCACCCAGATCAACTAATCCATCACAAAATGAAAATAATATGGAAGCAAATGAAACAAATGAAAAGCAACAAACAAACAATATTGTTAATAGTGAAGAAAAATCATGTTCCATTTTACAAATTTATAAATGTTCTCACTGCCCTTTTATCAGCATAAGAGACACGGATCGTGAAGATCACGTTGCTTCTCAACATGGAGAAAATATTGTTACTAAACACGAGGAACGGCAGCTCATAAATTGTCCAGGTAAATTTTGTAATCTCTTCAGAAAGTTTTTTTTTTCATATATTTATCTACAATCTATCTTTTAAAGATATTAAGTAAATTAGCTAATAAGTAACAAAATGAATTTAATTTTTTGAACTCCAGCGAGAACAACAAAAAGTTGTGTCCAAAACGTATGATAGGTATTTATGCTTGTACTTGCACTAAAAATAAAACAATTGTTTATCTTTCTCTAACTCTGTAATTTTTTATATTAAGTAGTTAATTTTGTTTAGCTTGTTAAAACCTTTTAAGACAGTTTTCTTTTATAAAAAACCTCTGTAAAATTGTCAAGTGTTGTACTTTTCTTATTTTTAATGACTATATGTGCAATAAAAATTATGTTTTTCTTAAAGGATGCAGCAATGTGTTTTTCCATCAACAATCTTTGAAAATTCATTTAAAATTTGATCACCTAATGAGGGATGAAGATACTTTAAAACTAATCAATGTTTTTATGGAGACAACAGCTAAAACTACAAAAAATACAAGTTCCATTTCTGAGACTAAAAATTCAAGTGAGGATATTGTAGCATGCCTAGAGCCTATGCGTAAAAGTAGAATTTATTTAAAAAATGTCGAATGCCTTCGAGAGCCTAATAGAAAACCTATGGAACAAACGGAAAATCAGCTTACAGAAATTAATACTAACAATAATTTAGAACTCACGAAAGCAAATCCTCCTAAGCAGAAAATATCCATCAAAAGTGTGGATGTCTTAAGAGAACCAGCATTGCTGCAAAGAGATTATGAAATGCATAGTTCTAATATAAATAACTTTATAAATTTTAATAATGATCTGGATTTAATGAGGAATCCTGTTAATTCAAATACCAATAATACTTATGACTACAGCCAAAACTTAGACAATTCCATTAATAAATCTAACTTAAATAACAGTGATAACACTTTGATTAATTCTAACAATGAAGAAAAACCCGGAAGACCGAAGATTTATGTAAAAAGCGTAGAAAGCTTTAATTTGATGCCTATAGAATCCCTTCCTAATAACAATAATAATAGATATTTGAATGATCATAATAGCTCATGCAACAGCTCTCAAGTTTATGATTCGAATGTTGTACATTTACCATACATATACGAATCGAGTTCAACCGGAAGTGTTCTGAGTAGCAATGATAATTTTATTAACAACCATAATGACATAGATACCTTTCAATATATCAATTCTTCCAATACACCTACTAACAACAATTACATACTGGAAAGTTCATTATATCTTGAAAATAGAGAAGATATTAACGAAAATTGTGAACAAGTTGCAAATAATACTTTTACACCGGAGACAGAAGTGCCTACACCAGCTGCAATAACAGATATTAACTCAATTACGGTAATTTTTACTTTTTCCATAATTTTTATTTAATGTACCTTACAATTTAAAAAAGTTTTATTTACGAAAATTATATTCTTTTGCAGAGCAAACCATTAACCACAATCCAAGAACAAAGAGGAACTCTGCATTTACGTACCGTTGACGAATTAAACTTGATGAACAAGACAGAAGTTCAGCATTTAATAGCACCTAATTTGGATAATAATCACAACTCTGAGTTTTTGGACAAAGTAAACTCGTCCAGTTTAAATGACATAAATATTATAGGTGCTGAATTGTACGAGGATGATAACTTTAAATTCCACGACTTAGACACACAAATGGTTAATAATTGGCCAGCTACATACGAAGATCTTGATGAGGATATAAACTGCGTAATAGCCGACGCTTCAAATGAAAACAGTGCTGAAAATTTGGTATATACTGCTGACAACAATAATCAAAAAGTTAACAGTAATAATTTTGATATTGACACGCCACAGATTTCTTTAATAACCATACGTGACATTGAGGAATTAACTGGTACGGCAAATCACGCACCCATACATAATATAGCTAACCATCAGCAAGAGTCAGTAGTAGAACAAATACAAAATAGTCAAAATTTAGTTCCAATAGAAATTGAAATTCTAAATCAAGAGTATTTAACAGCTCAACAATCTAACCATAAAAGCGTAAGTGGTAATAATCTTAAACGAGAATTAATAAATGTTACTCCTGAATCAAATGAAACATCTATAGAATCCTCTAATGAAACAAGTGAAATGCCACCATTAGTACCAGTTAGAAATACTACAAACATTTTATCTGAAACTAATTTGCACACAGGTAATGTGAATACGTTGTGCACTAATAATATCCCTTTGCCACCGTTGGTACCAGTTTCTTCCATGGTAAAGCTTAATAATGCTGTAAAAAAACCCACTTCACCGTTAGAAAAAGGTCGCATATATGTAGCCAATAATTTAATGGAGCCACCGAAGCGTCCAACGGCAGTTTCGGCTACTAGTGGCACCTCAGTGAGAGGACGACCATTTGGTTCTAATCGTACCCGCATAACCAAATTGAAGCAAACAATTGGCAGTTCGGCTGAAGAATTATTTTTAAAGTGCTCCGTTAAAGGCTGTGCATTTCGATTTAAAAAAGGCGAAACAGTGGAATATCACAGGAAATGTCATGATGTAACGTCAGATAGCCCACAAAGCATGTTATGTCCAGAATGTAAATCAACAGAATTTAATAATTGGAATACACTTCACACTCATCTATGGCGTGCCCATCAAATTGATATGGAGCTGTATAAATGTGAATTATGTGACTTTAAAACGCCAATATTTTCACGACTAGTGAACACACATGCTAAAATTCACTTTGAAGATCGAAATTACAAGTGTGAACAATGTGAAAAAGCATTTAAAAATTCCAAACAACTTAAAAATCATCGTCGCTGGCACCGCGTACAAACAGCAACATCTGGTGACTCAAATGTACCCAAAGCCACACCAACTGAAATATATCGTTGTTCTGATTGTGGTTCGACGTTTTCACAACAAAAAACATTACGAGAACATTGTTGCAAAAAAGGATACTCTTCCCTTAAATGTTCGGTGTGCGAAAAGCTAATGAGTTCAAAATCTTCACTGAGATTGCACTTATTAACTCATAGTGATGGCGAAAAGAGACATAAATGCCAAAATTGCGATTATGCTACAAATGATCACAATGCTTTTAGAAGACACCGTATGGGTCATGAAAATCGCAAAATGTACGAATGTAACTTTTGTCCATACAAATCTGTACAAAGTGTTGCTTATCAGGTTTGTAATTTAAAAATGATTTTGATTAAATTTTATAAATGTACTAGCCGTTTTAACCGGTATCGCCCGGTCATACAACATATTTCAAAGATAATTTGTGTTTGCGTTTGGGTGTAGCTCTAGTTGGCTTAGTTTCACAAATCAGTTCGACAGGTAGCACTGTCTGTATCTGTATTAATATCTTTGGCTGCAGTGTCAGCTGCATGACTGATTTTCGAATCTAAGCCCAAACGCACACAAAACAATTCATTAAAATCAGGTCAGCAGTTTAGGAAGAATTACGTGACATACACACGTACACTAGAATTATTATATGTATGTATGTATTTATACAAACTGTGCATACATATGCATAGGTATATATACTGCGCAAGCATACTTGAAAGCCACACACTACACATATGGATAATATTTTAAAGTGAAAAATGGTTGTAAGCCCTTTCAAAAATACTTGTGCATTGCTATAGTAAGAAAAAAATAATAAATAAATATGTAGATATGTATATAAATAAAATAAATTAAAATTCTTTAATATTTTAGAAACATATTCTACAAAAACATCCTAAAAACGCCGATTCAGTTATACACAAATGTACTGTCTGCACATATTCAACTATTAATCGCTCTCTTCTTATCGTGCATCAAGCTAAACATGAAAAAACCTCGGACGATTTGGAGAAACTTAAGACCATGAATGACATATCTTACACTAATACTACAGAAAAAGGTATAGCTAAAAATGCATCAGAACTCCAAAAGAGTAAAATTAAAGTAAAAAGTAATTTATTTACCTCAAATAATAATGGAAATGGGGTGGATACAAATTGATGCTGTAATGATGTAAATTTGGTGCAATTATATTATGTCGATAGCGGAAATGTTACTTAATAAAAATTTTATTTGTATATACTATACAAAGAATGTAATTTTCATGTAAATTTATTTAAAATTTAAATTCATTGCGAAATTTCTATTCTCTAGCATAGTTTGTTACTCAGGCCATATTTTAAAACATCTAAGGAAGATTATTTAGAGATATCCATTTTTATGTCTGTATAGATATTGAATCCAAATATTTAATGGTCGCAAGCAGTTTGTGAAAAAAATTAATTTATTTAAACTTTTTAATTAATATTCTTTATAACGTTTTTTGTATTCAACAAATGTCTTTTAATGCAGAAGCACAGTTGTTTTATTTAAGGACATCAAATTTTTAACGGTCAATTTATGTGTCCCAAAATTTTTTAATCATCTGGCAGCGATATGATATGCATATGTTCTTTTATTGTGAAATGTCAAATCGTACTGCTTAAAAATATTACTGTTTTGATAAATAAAACTCCAAATAAATTATAAAATATTAATAACATTAATAACATGCTCATTCAGCGCTTACAATTGTTGCGTAATGCAAACATATTAATACCACTGAATACAGAAAATAAAGTAAGCAAATTTCGGAGAAAGACAAATGACATAACCTGCAATAGTGCATGGCATATATGTATCAATTTTTTATTTTAGCTCATATCATTCGGCTCTAAAGCGGTATCAGTGATAAACAGTAGAAATTATCATGTAACTAGTGATAAAAATTGGCAGAAATGTGTAAACAAACAATTGCCGTTGATGGCTTTCATAATGCCCAACACTGGCATAAGATACGCCAGCACAGAAGTTGCCTCGAAGACTATAGTGGATTTGGCTAATATACCAGAGCCACCTGTAGCTCCAGCACCCGTGGAAGATGTAACTGTTCAAGCTATTAATGCCTTAGGCGAACCGACGTTTGCTTCAATTGGATTAGGGGGCTGGTCTCCAGTGGGCTTAGTTCAGAACTGTATGGAATTTGTGCATGTTAGTTTGGACATACCTTGGTGGGGAGCTATTGCTATTGGCACAATAATAGTGCGAACTATAATATTCCCTTTGGTACTTATGTCACAAAGAAATGCAGCCAAGTTGAATAATTACATGCCTCAAATACAAACTTTGCAATTAAAAATGACAGAAGCACGACAAACAGGCAACGCAATAGATTCCGCCCGCTATGCGCAAGAAATGATGATGTTTATGAAAGATAAGGACTTAAATCCGTTGAAAAATTTACTTGTACCTTTGGCTCAAGCTCCTCTATTCATCTCATTCTTCATGGGCTTAAGACAGATGGCCAATGCCCCTGTAGAATCGATGAGAGAAGGTGGCTTATTTTGGTTTACAGATTTGACTGTGGCAGACCCCACATTTATGCTGCCAATAATTACCAGCGCTACGCTACTATTGACGATTGAAGTTGGTACAGATAGTGCTAAGCTATCTTCACAAAATATGGGCATTATGAAATATATATTAAGAGCTTTGCCCATTGTTATTTTTCCGTTCACAATGAATTTTCCTGCTGCAATTTTAACATACTGGGCTTGCAGTAATTTTATATCGTTAATTCAGGTAAGTAAAACATTTAGCTAATAATATTCCTAAATACATACAATCGAAATCCAGGTTTCTATATTAAAAATTCCCGCAATACGTGATTATTTCCGAATCGACAAAATGATTACACATAAAGAAGAGAACCTGCCTGTTAAAAAGAAGAAATTTGTTGAAGGCATAAAAGATTGTAAGTAGTAGCCAAAATCTGTTTCTATAAAATTATTAAATTCCATAATTTTTATATAGCTTGGCAAAATATAAAAATTGCTAGAGAATTAGACGAGCGACAGAGGTTGGATGAAATTCGTTTCGCTAGGGCTGGCAAAGGGCCTTTGGTTAAAACTTATAAATACGATCCCACAAAAACTCGAACAACTGCTGAAATTCAAGCAAAAAAAAGTAGTTAAGTTTGAAATATTTATATGCACACAATTAGAACTTTATATTTACATAAATAAAACAAAATAAACAATCTTTATTCAGAAATTTTTTAAGCTGCGTCTACCTTTGCGGCAATACATTGATTGATAACTTCGGCCAAGTGTCTGTTTTCTAATGCGGCAGCAACCCTCTCTTTATCGGTCAATTGTTTATTAACTGCATTTTCGGATGCGTGTGTGCCAGGAGTAATTTCTACTGTAACTTTAAAACGTGGTGGCAAAGATCTTAGTAATTTTACTCTGATAGACAAACCAATTAAAGTAGCCATCGAGCAATGAGGTATAGTGGGTGTAAAATTAACAAAGACTTCATTGTTATCATCACTAACTTTAATCAGATCTTCTTGCACTACCCTCAGCTCTTCCAATGTCAGAGGATGTTCAGGATCGTTAATACCTCGTATTAGATCTAAAATTATTTTTACTGCAAAATGTCATATTGCGATGATTGATGATTTGCTTACCAAATATTTCTCGTGTATCAAACGGATCATTAATGTACTCATCAATTTCCTCTTTAGTAATAATACGTTCCTTACACTTGCTGTATACGTTGGGGTTAATATTCTCGATTTCCGTTGGCATATTTAATTTCTTAATCAACTTGCTTAAAAATTATTTACTTGCTTATATTTTGCTTTTATCAAAAAAATCATTCACAAAAAATTGGTAGCCCTAAAATAAACATTACCAGATATAATTTTTAAATATATACAGCCAGCACACAAATTATTACACCATCTAAATACTTAATATATATAGTAAAATATATAATAAATAAATAATTAAATACGCAGCTTATAATATATTAATATCGTACGACAGTTATTTCATTGTAACAGTTAATAAATATTGAAAAAGGCTGCTGTAGAAAACCATAGAATATTCCGTGCTGGAAATGAAAAGAAAGTAATCTATAATGGTTCTGCGAAGTCACAAGAAAACGGTTCAAATTGAACAAATAGAATGTACGTGCAAAACATTCGTAATAATATAATTTCATCAATACGATAATATAAATACAAAATTGAGATTAGCTTTGTCGGCTTTATAACTTATGTTATGATACCAATTCATCAGGCATTGACATCGGTAATTTTTCGAACAACGGCAATTTTTATTGGTTTGTTTTATGGCGTAACTACATTACAAAATCTGTAAATACGCCATTACTACGCCATGGTTTCCTGTTTGCTTGACATTTTAGGGTAAATGCTACTGCAACAGCGCATGTTTTCTTACTGTCAAACCAGTTGACATATTGAAGTGTTTTGTTTTCAAATGTATTTTTTATATATAAAGTTTGAAGGTTATAGAATAAAAAGAGAAGTTAAAAATATTGAAAATTATTCTGACGGTTGTACCTAAATTATTCATCACCGGCTTGCGAGAGATACAAATTACCAATGTTCATTTCATTTTCAACAGTCTGAGGGAAACGTGTGTATTGAGTAATGGCAAATTTACAATTTTGATATATCTTAGCGTGTGAAAGTGCAGTGGTATATTGGCTTCTTCAGACATAATTTTTTTAATCTGCAGGCATCCGTAAATTGCTAGTAGTAATAACTATTGTAGAAGTATTGAGGTAATTAAGAGATACTGATTATATAAATCCTATTGATATTATTCATAAAATGCGGGCACGATGTATCTCCAGGGTCATAGACATACTATGCTTTGGTCGCATTTTTTAACGTGCAAAATTAAGTTGTTCATTTGCATCGTTAGGTGATACCGAAGCTCACTTGCACTACTATCACCTTGGAATTACAAGGACAGAACAATTAATATATTACCTTATGAATGAAGGCGTGATTTTGTATCTATCTTATTAACGTGAATAAACTTCATTTCTTTTATAGAGGGCAATAGCGATTTCAATATGTATTTGTACAATTTAACACTTCAAAAAGCCACTGGCATTACACATGCTGTACATGGCAATTTTTCTGGCAGCAAACAGCAGGAAGTGTTAATATCGCGTGGCAAATCGTTGGAACTGGTTAGACCGGATTCTAATACCGGTAAAGTACATACTGTACTGTCTACTGAAGTATTTGGGTGCGTAAGGTCTTTGTTGTCATTTCGTTTAACTGGCGGCACTAAAGGTAAGAATTTTTTCTTTTCGGTTTACATTACTTTACAAACATTGTTTCAAAGAGAAATTTTGTTTAATGTTACACATTTCTAAGTATATTGTGGCAATGGAGAGTTGTGAAAATAATTTTCAAGTCTAAAATGACATTGAAATCTGGATTAATTTTTGTTGTTTAAATATTAAAAAATGCCGGCTATGCAAAAAACTTAGGAAAGCCGATTTCACCAAATAGAAATATACAGAAGAAAAAATTTATAAAGCTAGTTGTAGCAAGAAAAGGTTAATTTTCTAAAAACATTTTGGCTTAAATTTACTTTACGCACGCACCTCAAATTAAAAAAAAAATTCAGAGGTGATAGAATATTGAATTCTAAGAAGAATATATTAAGTAAAATTTCACGGGGAATTTCGTATTTTCCGAGTAACGAGCCTCCAAAGTTTTCTTAGGTTTAAGATGAAATTGTTAATTTTTCACGAAATATTAAAAAAAGTAATGGAATTAATAGAAAATTTAATTCTAAAAAGAAAATATTTAGTAAATTTTGTCCTTTAAGTCCTTTTTTCGAGTTTGGCCTGAAACCAGTGTTCGCCATCCATAAATAATATAACCCTTTAGTCCGGCCTAAAGCCGGCTACACAAAAACACTTTCAAGCAAAGCCGGTGTTCGTCATTCCATAAAAGATGTAATGCTTTAGTCCGGTTAAAGCCCGGCTGCACAAAAAACTTATGCAAGCGAACCCGGTGTTCGCCATTCCACAAAGGACGTAATCTTTTAGTTCGGCCGAAGGCCGGCTACACAAAAAAACTTGCAAGCGAAGCCGGATTTCGCCATTCCACAAAGTATGTAATCCTTTAGGCCGGCAACACAAAAATACTTTTGCAAGCGAAGCTGGTGTTCGATATCCATAAAGGATGTAATCTTTTAATCCGGCCAAAGGCCGGCTACACAAAACAACTTTTACAAGAGTAGCATAACTTTAGGCTTAAATAAAGTACGGGCACACATATTTTTGAATAGTTGCGAATGAAAAATTTTAAATTTTGTGTTTAACCTAAGAAAACTTAGTAGGCTCATAACTCTGAAAATAGGGACTTAAAAAACAAAATTTACTTAATATTTTTTTTTTTTTCTTAAAATTAAAAATTCTATTACAATATTTGTTTTTTATATAGGTGTTTCTCAAAAAATTAAAAATTTTGTGTGCATCATATGAAAACTTCGGAGCCCCATAACTCGGAAAATAGAGACTTAAACGATAAAATTTACTTAACATATTTTCCTTAAAATTAAATTTTCTATTACATACATTATTTTTAATTTTTTGTGAAAACTTAAAAATTATCTGAAAATTTTTAAGGCCCATAGCTCGGAAAATACGAATTTCCCCGAGAAATTTTACTTAATATTTTCTTAGAATTCAATTTTCTATGACCTCTGTTGTTTATTTAATTTTCTTTAATTCTAAGCACAAAAATCTTTTGAATTTCTATAACATTGGGATTTTCAAGATGACTTGTGCTAAATTATAAAAGTCTTGTAGTCGCATTTGATATGATTTATGTAATATTATATTGAACTGAAACTTTAAGACACAAATTAATTTAAGTAATTGTAGTTTTGCAAACGATTTGGTTATATACTAGCATATAAATCGCAACTTCGTCAACGAAGTACCTTACTGTAGCTATTATAATTTCTTTTTTCGTTGTGGACCATTTAATTATAAGTTTTTTAATACAAATAAAATCAGGTGTCATAAAATATTTAAGAATTACCATTTTGTCAGTATAATAATTTTTATATCTACTGACCATTGTTTGAACTTGGTCGGGGACAGTTCTAGATTCGTTAATGTTAAAAAAGTATCATTATAGTACTGTTTTATCTTATTTATTTTTCATATTGCCCTGAATAGCTTAAACCCAGTTAATATATAAAAATCAAAAAGTACTGTTTTGCCTTTAATGATTTTTTACTATGCTAAATAGCGTTTATAGTCACAATTCTATGGTTGTTAGTATGAAAAATTCAAAAAGTACCATTTTGTCTCATTTGTGATTTTCCACCTTACATTTGAGCCGAATCTAGTACCTTTAGATTCCTTAAAATAACATCAAAATGTACAAAAAAAAAGTAATAAGTACAATATATCCCGTAAATGGTTTTTCATTTAAATCAGGAAAGTTTGAACACAATATCATACTTCTAGGTTCGTTTTCATTAAAAACTCAAAAATTATCATTAAAATTATAATACGTACCACTTTGTCCACTTAATGATTTCTTATTTCGTTCAGTACCGTTTAATTCTGCTGTCACAATTATAAGTTTGTACATAAAATAAAAAATATCACTAAAGTGAATTAAATATAAGTCCAATCTCATTTCCCCCTTTTGGTACTTTTTTCTCCCTTGAAATTTAATTTTTAAAGGAGTGCTTATTGTATCCCTTATTTGGTCGAATTTTTGAGAAAGTGCCAATATACATTGGAGACCTTTTTAAGAAGAAGGATACAATTTAGTTGTTACTTCGAAAGATAAATGGGGTTAAAAAAACTTAACATTAGTTTTTACCCTCTTTATCCCGCAAATGTATAAATACCGTAAAAGTACCAAAAACCATCCCCTTTTTTAGTAGAATATTTTGTAGTTTGAACATTGGGTCTATCTGTAGTAGTTGCGGAGAAATAAAAAAATTCGGTTTTACAATACATACATATGCTTATTCAGTAAAAAAAAGTATCTAAAGAACATGTAGTATGACTCTTGTTGGGCAATGACTAAAACTGGATTTAGTCATTGCCAATCAATTTAAGATTTTGCTACAAATTTATTTTTAATTTTAGATTACATTGTTGTGGGATCTGATTCTGGTCGCATTGTCATTTTGGAATATAATCCTGTTAAAAATTGCTTGGACAAAGTACAACAAGAAACCTTTGGTAAATCTGGATGTCGCCGAATTGTTCCAGGTCAATATTTAGCTATAGATGCGAAAGGCCGTGCTGTAATGATAGGAGCTGTAGAAAAGCAAAAGTTGGCCTATATTCTTAATAGAGATGCGCAGGCGCGGCTGACTATTTCATCTCCACTGGAAGCACACAAATCAAATACATTCACCTATCATATGGTAGGAGTTGATGTAGGATTTGATAATCCCATGTTTGCTTGTTTAGAAATTGATTACGAGGAAGCTGATAATGACCCTTCAGGTAGAATTAAATTGCAACTAAATTGTGCATGTGTAACGAAAATGCACTTGTAGACATTTCACATTTTGGATTGTTCAACTGAAATTGGAATTTAACTAAGTGCAAGATAAAAGTGTGTAAACACTAAGCCTCTGAACCATTGGTATTAGTAACATTGACTTGCGAATACTTCACTGATATGGGGCTTACAAATTAAAAAATATATACAGTAGAATCTTAAATTAACTCGCGTAAAAATGAAACTATCGGATAAGTTTATACTAGGTCTGTTCATTTACTTTACTAACAGAAACCAGCAACGGGAGGAAAAAGTAAGTTTTGCAAAATAGCTCTCAAAAATGTTAAAAAGTAAATGAACACTTTGCCAGTCAAAATTTCCAAGTTGAAGTAGTTTTGTAATATATAAATACATATGTGGCGCGCAAAATAGAAAGGGACCTAAGTGTAAAAACCGGTTTTGTTCAGGAGAGCCATTTTAAAGATTTAAATACGTGTATCTTTCATAAAACGCGCATATCTCTGACAGGGAACACTTTTGGGGCATGGGATCGGTCCACATCAAAAAAAATGAAAATTGATGTTTTACCCTTTCTCTATGCGCTGTCATATATACTAGCTGACCCGATAAATGTTTTTTTTCTTCAAATTTTTATTTATGGTGAAAAATAATTAAAAAGAGAAGAAAAAATAAGTTGGGTTATGCCAAACATATAAAAAAAATTAGCCAAATCGGTCCAACCGCTCCGCGTTGAGAAGCTAAACCTTGCAAGGCGTAACCTGTATGGATACACAGGAATTCAATTAAATCGGTCCAGCAGTTGAGGAAGAGAAGAGTACAACCTGTCTTATTTGTTCAACTGCTACTTTTTATAGTCTTTAAAGCTTATATTTACTTACAATTTCTTAAATTTGACAAAATATTTTTATTTTAAACTTCTTTTATTTGTTAACACAAAACAGCTGTTTGAAAAAATTTTACCAGTAAGAATTTGCAAAAAAAAAAAAAAAAAATTTGGCTCAATTTTTTACTATCCTTTGACGCTCTCCTTGCAAATTTTTCGAGTTAATGAACACTTTTCAGTAACAATTGTTACAAATTCGTAACAATTTTTAGTTATTGAACAGACCAAGCGTTTCAGAATCAACGTGCAGCTCTAAAAAGTTACTTTTTCAGAACGTGTTGGATGAAAGTTCTTATAAAAGCACGAAAATATTCATTGTGACTGTGAACATGACCAGCCACCAGTAGAAATGAAATGTAATTTTCTCTTTTGAAGTGTTATAAATTACATATATTCAACAAAAAGATGTTTATTATACCTACTACGTATTTAAATCCTTTTTCAATTTAAAATAGCCTTGGATTATTTCGTTTAACTTTTTTTTTAAATTCTACTGTACATATATTTAATATTATTTTTTTTTTTTTTTTTAAAGCCATAAGTAACCCCATTCAGTAATGACACGTAGTTACTATTTTACGGCGAAAGATTGATCAAATAACTTATAAATAAAATCAATGAAATTGATTTAATTTATTTATAATAATAAACTTTTAAGTGTGTAATCTTGTGTATATCATTTTTGATTGGTTACATACATACATATATGTAAATACAAGCAAATTTAAATATTTTTATTATTAAATATTACACATGTTTATAGTGATGTATTGCTTTCAAGTAGGCCTGTGCAGACCTTTAGTAGTATCTAAAAGAAATACGATTAAAGTATGACCTCATTTTTTTTATTGTAGGGGAAGCTGCAGAGCGTACTCAACAAACACTAACCTTTTATGAATTAGACTTGGGTCTCAATCATGTGGTACGGAAATACTCAGAACCTTTGGAAGAACATGCTAATTTCCTTATATCTGTCCCCGGCGGTAATGATGGTCCTTCAGGCGTATTGATTTGCTCCGAAAACTATTTGACTTACAAGAACTTGGGCGATCAGCATGATATACGTTGTCCAATTCCACGTAGACGGAATGATTTAGATGATCCCGAACGGGGTATGATATTTATTTGTTCAGCTACTCATCGAACAAAAAGCATGTACTTCTTTTTGGTACAAACAGAACAAGGCGATATATTTAAAGTAACTCTCGAGACTGATGACGATGTAGTGTCGGAAATAAAATTAAAGTATTTTGACACAGTACCTTCAGCCGTATCTATGTGTGTTTTAAAGACTGGATTTTTATTTGTTGCATGCGAATTTGGCAACCAGTATGTATTACATGTTATTAAAAATTCAGAATATATGTTTCAAGTGTTATCGTGTTCTCTGTACAGTTATTTATACCAAATTGCTCACTTGGGTGATGATGATGATGAACCAGAGTTTAGTTCGGCTATGCCCTTAGAGGAAGGGGAAACCTTTTTCTTTGCTCCTAGACCTTTGAAAAATTTAGTTATGGTTGATGAAA
Source organism: Thelaira solivaga (assembly GCA_947397855.1). Classification (NCBI taxonomy): domain Eukaryota; kingdom Metazoa; phylum Arthropoda; class Insecta; order Diptera; family Tachinidae; genus Thelaira; species Thelaira solivaga. Next base: position 53,061,031 of record OX377613.1, on the reverse strand, counting down.
TCCCTTCATTTTCACCTATTATATCATCACAAGTAGCCGATTTGGCTAACGAAGACACCCCTCAATTGTATGTATTATGTGGTAGAGGCCCAAGGTCGTCTCTGCGGGTTCTACGCCATGGTTTAGAGGTATCTGAAATGGCTGTTTCTGAACTTCCTGGTAATCCTAATGCAGTATGGACGGTTAAAAAACGTGTTGACGGTAAGTACTTATGCCTATGTCTACATACTTATAAATAAATTTAACTGGCAGTCTATAATATACGTGTATTCTATATACATACACAAATAAGTATGTGTATATTATGCATTTAGAAAACGCAGATAATTTGAATTATCCTTCATTGATTTAAAATTTTCTGCATTTTGTGCCTATATTTGTTTGTTATCGTTTAAATTTAATTAAAATATTGATTACCATTTTCTCTGGTTGTGAACAATTTGTTTAATAAAGCTGGTGATTTTGAATTTGAACATAAAAAAATCCATATACTAATGTATCTAAAATCAAAACAATAGAATCATATTAAGTGCAGCAGAAAAAGGAAATCAAACACCAGTGTTTTTTATTGTTTCAGGCGCATAAACTCTTGTCTGCTGAAAAAAGCCGAATGGTTTTGAGATTAAAAAAGCAATTAATACGAAATAGGCAAAAACATGAGAGTGTTTCGTATAGCGCTTAAGTGTTGTTTGCACACAAAACCACCTCTCCCCTCGTACTTCTTTTATTATATAAAAATATATATTTAAACCAGAAAATCAAATATAGGTAAGGCAACATTTTTATAATACCAAAAATTAACATTGATCAGATTACAGCTTAAAAAAGAAAATGAAAGAACAAATACTACTACATACAAGTGTTTTGCGATACTATTATTAACTTACGAACATAAATATTTTTTATAGACGATTTGGTATATGCGCAAGATGTTTTTGAATAAAAATGATGTGAGATATTATCACCGTGTTTCAGCTGAATTTATTTGATTATGCTTAGATATCTGATTATATTCAAAAACATTTTTCCTAAACCATAAAAGCCTCTGTATCGGCAAACGAGAGAAGATATAAATTATTAACATTTGTTTCTTTATTTTTTTTAATCTCGTTTTATGTAGATGAATTTGACGCCTATATAATTGTATCATTTGTAAATGCTACTTTAGTATTGAGTATTGGAGAAACTGTAGAAGAAGTTACTGACAGTGGTTTCCTAGGTACCACACCAACATTGTGCTGCGCATCGTTGGGAGAAGATGCTTTAGTACAAGTTTATCCAGATGGTATTCGTCATATACGTTCGGATAAGCGTGTTAATGAATGGCGTGCTCCCGGAAAAAAATCTATTACCAAATGTGCTGTAAACCAAAGACAGGTCGTTATTACATTATCGGGCCGTGAATTGGTTTATTTTGAGATGGATGCTGTAAGTACTATTTATTTGCTTAAATAAATCTATGGGCTTACAAGATTTTAAAATACAATTGCCTCCATATCTTCTAATATGAAAAACATTGATGATATAGACACTTTAAAGAATAACCGTGTTGAAATATTTTTGTGTCCTGCAGTGCTGAGTTTTTTATTTTTGTATAACAATTATTTTGTATGCATTTGGTTTCAAAGTTGTTATGAAGAGTTTTGGTTATATTTTTTTAGACCGGCGAACTAAATGAATATACCGAGCGTTCTGAAATGCCTGCAGAAATAATGTGTATGGCATTAGGTACTGTCCCTGAAGGAGAACAGCGCTCATGGTTCTTAGCCGTTGGCTTGGCAGATAATACTGTTCGTATTATCTCATTAGATCCAAATGATTGTTTAACACCTTGCTCGATGCAAGCTTTACCATCGCCAGCTGAATCTCTATGTCTTGTTGAAATGGGGCATACAGAAAACTCAACAAGCGCCAATGATGAAGGAAATGAACGTTCGAATGTAGCATCAAAAGGCGGGACTATATATTTGAATATTGGCCTAAGCAATGGTGTATTGCTTCGTACAGTTTTGGATCCTGTATCGGGGGACTTGGCAGATACGCGAACGCGTTATTTGGGTTCAAGACCTGTAAAACTATTTCGTATACGCATGCAAGGCTCTGAAGCAGTATTGGCGATGTCAAGTCGTTCTTGGCTATCTTATTATTATCAAAATCGTTTTCATTTGACTCCACTATCATACGAAACTTTAGAATATGCTTCGGGATTTTCAAGTGAACAATGCAGTGAAGGAATAGTTGCCATTTCAACAAATACTCTTCGAATCTTAGCTTTAGAAAAACTTGGTGCTGTCTTTAACCAAGTCTCATTTGCTTTAGAGTATACACCAAGATGCTTTGTCATACATCCAGACACAGGGCGAATGATTATTGCTGAAACAGATCACAATGCCTACACCGAAGAAACTAAAAATGCGCGCAAACAACAAATGGCTGAAGAAATGCGTATGGCGGCTGGAGAAGAAGAACGTGAACTGGCCAATGAAATGGCAAATGCTTTTATAAACGAAGTTTTACCAGAAGATTTATTTTCAGCTCCGAAGGCTGGTGTAGGTTTGTGGGCATCGCAAATAAGAGCTTTGGATCCAATACAGGGTCACACTCTATTTAAAATTCCTTTAACACAAAATGAAGCCATTATGTCGATGACAATTTTAAAGTTTTCGGTAGCCCAAGATGGACGCTATTATTTGGCTGTGGGTATAGCGAAAGAGCTCCTGTTGAATCCGCGTATTACAAATGGTGGATTTATTGATATTTACAAAATCGATCCTACATGTTCTCAGCTGGATTTTTTGCATCGCACGGAACTAGAAGAAATCCCCGGTGCGCTTTGTGGATTTCAAGGGCGACTTTTAGCCGGTTGTGGTCGTATTTTACGTATTTATGATTTGGGAAAGAAAAAACTCTTACGCAAATGTGAGAATAAACATATACCTTACCAAATAGTAAATATACAGGCCATGGGTCATCGAGTTTATGCTTCAGATGTTCAAGAATCTGTTTTCTTTATACGATACAAAAGAGCAGAAAATCAATTGATTATTTTTGCCGATGATACTCATCCCAGATGGGTGACAGCAACAACTCTACTCGATTATGACACTATAGCAATCGGTGATAAGTTTGGCAATATGAGCATACAACGTTTGTCACATTCCGTAACAGATGATGTGGACGAAGATCCAACAGGTACAAAATCTTTATGGGATCGCGGCCTACTCTCTGGTGCTTCCCAAAAGGCTGAAAATATCTCGACTTTTCACGTTGGTGAGGTTATAATGTCTCTGCAAAAATCCACACTTATACCTGGTGGCTCGGAGGCTATGATATATACAACACTTAGTGGTACAGTAGGTGCGTTTGTGCCCTTTACTAGTCGTGAGGATTTTGATTTCTTTCAACACCTTGAAATGCACATGCGCAATGAGAATCCTCCATTATGCGGAAGGGATCATCTTAGCTATCGTAGTGCTTATTATCCTGTCAAGAATGTAATTGATGGTGATCTATGTGAACAGTACTTATCAATAGATCCTGCTAAACAAAAATCTATCGCAGCGGATATGTTTCGTACACCAAACCAAGTTTGCAAGAAATTGGAAGATATTAGAACACGATATGCTTTCTAAATGTTGTAGTGAACTAATAAAGGTACGTAGCTTTTTCTCTATCTAATTTATTCATTGCGCGATACATTCACTTAAAATTGATTACAGCTATTTAATAAAAAAAATTATATTTTTTTCTTGAATGTAACGTCTTAGGTATTAGAAAATTTAATTGTAAGACAAAAATAGAGTACGAAGTCTGCAAAATTCCGAGTTATGGACCTTCAAAAGTTTCAACAATTTAATACAAAATTTGTAATGTTGCACAAAGGTACCTAAATATATTTTGAATATTGATATCAATGGAAAGCTTGTAAAGATATCTTTCAGATAATGCCAAAATAACTTAATTCATTTAGACTTGTTACAAAAAAAAAATAATCTTAAGACTGGAAAAGGCCGAAAATTTTTTGCAAGCTAAGAGTCTGAGGCAGATATTCTGTGTTGAGGGAACAGCTGTTGTTATTTGGTCCATTTTTCGCGAGTTATTGTGGGGTATATTATCTAATAGTATTTTTGAATTGCCTTCATTTGGTACCCATATTGTGACAGTGCTTGAAAATTATTCATAATTCGGAAAATGTCGAGCCATGACCGCCAAAAAAAGCTTAACCAACATCACATTCTATTTTCGGTTTTTTATAAAAATCACAAAAATATGAACATTTGCATCATTTGCTATATTTTCATAGATATCGGAAATACTGCAGAAACATTTAACTCTTATGCGCTAAAAAGATTATCTCACATTACTTGCACCGAAAATTTGTTCCCAATTTTTTTTTTCTTTCAATAAAATTTTTCACCTACAATATTTTTTTAAGTAGGTTTTTTGCAACACGTTTTTTATGATGATCAACGTTTTACCTTGGGACACCTATGAACTATTTTATGATTAGCGTAAAATATATTGAAACTGAAAAGAAAAAAATATCTAGAAGTAGAGAATAGTGTTATATTTTTATAAAGATTAATAAAAAAAAAAATTTCTAATTTTCTTACAGATTATTATGTGCGTATTGTAATTTTAATTTAGTATATTCTTAAAGACAAATGGAAATCGGATCTCTGGAAGAATAATGTAAGTTATTATGTTGTTTTTATCCTTTAAAAATATTTTTGTGATGTATTTTTTATAATATGTTAGACTAAAGAACATACGTATTGATTAAAACTTATTTACTCTGATTATGTTTCAAATATATTTTTCCACTATTGCAATCGAACCTTTAGTAATTTTATTGTTGTATATTTAATCTTTGTAGATAAAAAAGCTGTTGTAAAAATTTACGTGTATCATTATGGGCTATGATCGCACCGCGACCTTTAAGATCGATTGTGTAACATTATATACAACGTACAAACGGTTAGTTTAAAACAGATTATTTTCATTTATATATGTATATATTGTGTAGTTTTTCTGATGATCAACAGTTTACCTTGGGACACCTATGACAGTGACTATGATTTGTGTAATAATATATTTACATCTGAAAATATTTAAAATGAAACTACGTTTCATTTTACAATGAAATACCTACATATAATATAATTAATATTTTTAAATTTTTTTTTATTTATTTCAAGATTGGTCTTGACACAATTTTGTTTGATGGAAATAATATTTCTTAAAAAAAAGGTAAATAATTTCTTTTTAAAAAAATATGACACCAAATTATGGCACTCAATAGCGATAGAAATTTACAATTTAAATGAAAATATCGATTGATATCCAATGACATAATTTGGTCCTTGACTTAGGATTACTAAAATGATGTTTTATTTACAAAATATGTTAGACTATGAATTTATTTTGATTAAATTTTGTATCTGATTACTTAAGGCGTTTTCATTCCACTTAAGATGTATTATAATTATTATTAAAAAAAAAATTTTTTCTTCCAGCTTATAGAACATTTTCTCTGGACATTTTTCCGTGAACCAATACAACCATACACATGACTGCCACTTCATAATTTAAAACAAAATGTATTTTGTGTAATTTAATATGTTAGAATATTTTTTGTAATAATTAGTACAATAAAATGTCAACTACTTGAAAATAATCGTCTTTAGTCCCTCTTAAATGGACATTTGAAACTGGATTAAAATAACTATATAACAAACAGCTGAAAATAAATACTAAAAGATAAAAAAAAAGTCAAATAAATGCAGTTTATAGTTTATTTTTCATGAAACAGCAAAATGGTGCTAAATTAACTTCTTAATGGGAGAATACACTAAAATTGGGATTAATGGTTTGAAATGTTTCGTTCCACTCGGAATATGGATGTTATCGCATATGTTCAAAAGAAGGGAAAAAAGTATGTTTCGATTGTTGTAGTTTTTTGTTTTTTTCCCTATAACTTTTGTATAAGTTAGCAGCAAAGTGGAAAATGGGCTGCATTTTACTCGATTTTTTTAATGAAAATGTTTTAAGTGGAGTGGCATGCGCCAGAAAATAGAATTTTATACATAATCCACCTGTCGCATTGTTCAAGAATTACGTTAAAGAAAGGAACGAAAAAAGTAAAATATGGCAACAGAAGCAGTAGCAGGTGGATTTTTGGGAATGCATTATTATTTTGTTACAACTTTGAATGGATAAATATTTGAAAATGAGAGACTTGCTACAGAGTAAAAAATGGGTCACATGCAAGTTGAATAAACAACGTTTTTATGGAAATGCGCTTATAATTTTTTAAGCATTTGAGCGATTTTAAAAAAAGTTAGTGGGAACGATAGCCCATTTCCTACTGTCACCTAGTGAGTTTCATCAAAAATTTGCAATTCGTTTAAAATTTGGAGCAAAAAAAAGGAACTTTTAGACAAAAACACCATGTTGCATGTATGGTTTTTCCCAACTTCTGAACGGCTGAGAATATATACTTTCAAATGTGGTAGTTTACGAAATGTGCAACACTTAAGTGTTACAACTTATCAATAGCAGTTACTTCAAATCAACTGAGTTGAGTTGTAAAACGTAAAAAGGGAAATATTTTTTCATAAATAAAAGACGTGTTCTTTGGTTTTATCTTGGACTTAGACCAATCCGATTTGCACAATTAGAACTTTTTAGAACAAAAATTTTATGAAAACACTTAATGTGCTGTAATGAAAATAATATATAACAATGTATGTATTTTTTAACTTACCCTTCCGAAAAATATTAAGTTAACGTTAATGAAACCACCAGCAGTAAAATATAGCCTTTTGTGCATTAATTGTAAAGATATTTCTTTTAAACAAGAATTTAAAAATGGATCAAATTGCTCGTAGCTCACCATATGAATATTATTTAAAAATTCCGTATCCTGAAATAGACAATAAAGATTAATGTGCTACTTTTATAACAAACGATCAACTGTCTAGAAATTTTATATGAAAATTACTCAAAGTATTTAGTTGATCGTTTGTGTTATAAAAACAGTAAATAAATGGTACTTGATTTGTTTGAAATCTATTCATATTCTCACAATCGGCGTTAAAATTAATATTTTTACACTGTACTCAGACAAGCTAGATTTTCGAATATTTTTTCAGCATTTTCGTTTTTGATTTAAAAAAAATTATTTTTCATGATTGTAATTTATGCTAATTACAATTACTTTTACGAGTGAAAAATGGTTAATGTTAATGGGATCTAAAGATTTCACCTCGAGGTTGAAAAATAATTTCTGAATTTAGTATTCACTTACCAACTTTTCACATTTTGAACAAATGGAGCAACCAACAAACAAAATGATCAAGTTTAAAATGGTCACGCAAAAACCGTCTGCAATAAATAGAAATAATTATTACCAATAATACACTAAGTATTAAAAGTAATTTAAATCCCTGGTAGATATGAATTAGATGGATCGATTTTGTAAAAGCAAAATGTTAGCAAATACAAAAGAAAATCAAATCAAAAGTAAATTACGGCATCCGATATCGATCGAAATTTCTATCTTAATTATATTGAAACTTCAATTAATATCTAGTGCAGTAATTTGACCTCTATGGATAGAATGGGAAAGAAGACAGAAGCAAAAATAGAAAACAAACAAAAAAAGCAGTAAAAATAAAAATAATTTCAATATTTTATTTTTCAATTTAAATTCCGAACCTAAGTTTTAAGCTTTCATTTTACATATTAAAGAAACTAAGATTAAACAGTGTAAAATGTGATTAAAAAACTTACATGACCGGAATACGACTGATACTTTATAATCGAAACTAAAATATATCCAATATGCCGTTATTGTAAATTCAAAAAACATGTGCAAAAGTAACCCGGGTAAACTCCAACTGCAATATTGCTGAATATAACATGTATTCAATATTAAAATATTGTGTATATCTTGCAAAATATAAAACTTTTCATAAACTCTTCGCTTCACATGCCACTCGAGAATTTTGCTATTTCCTATTTCATTCATATATTGCAACCAATAAGCATTTCGTTCCATTTGCAAGGCCATAGTTGTTGAGGCGAATATAGTAAATTCGATTAATTTTAATTTTAAAATTGTATCACCATATTGCATCACCAGTAAACGAAATCCATTTAATGATTTTATATACCGAATAAAAATAATGAACATTAAAATAATTAAATAAACACCTAGTAAACTGTATAAAAGAACTGCATACAAACGTATGCGACCCACATTTACAGCTCTCTTAAGTTCACACATAAATTTATTACGTAATAACTCGAAATTTTGAAATATTACTTTGTATTTATACGCCTTCCATGTATTTTCCCAATACACAATCGCATGTACGATGATTAGTGTTAAATAACTTATTATATCCATACCATTGGAAAAAATATCGTCTTTTTTATACAGCACCTCGTGATATCGTAAAAAACGTAATATAGAAATCCATATTACGAAAGAGGAAACCAGTGATAAGTGTATCAATCTCCAAATTAGTACAAATTTTGTGTAATACTGTTCATGATGAGACTCATATGGAAGAGCACCAAATATATACATCAACAAGCGCATTGGCCATAACGTAATTTTGTAAATAGCTTTAAGTTTTGTGTTGTCAATTCCTCTGTACATTTTGGAAACTTAAAACTAATAAATAAACTCAGTTAGTACAAGTGCGTATATGTGAGTGCGTCTACATATCGCCATATGAGTTCATTACAGCTCTAAGTATATTAAAAAAAAATTAGAGAAGCCAAAAAAGTCTATAATATGAAGAATTAACAAATCTTTTGGAAGTTTTTCACTTCTACATTTCAAACTAATATTCTTAACCTGAAGCTCAAACTAAACAAAATTGTAAAAAGTTTTGTAATTTAACGACTTTATTGACTTCTCTAAAATGTTTTAAATGTAACTTTGGGATTAAATGAAATCATATGACGATATACACATTCATATATGCATGTAACACAGGCATGCATACCACATATTGGTTGTCCTTCAAAATGCAATATTGCTAATATGTAGTTAATTAAATAAAATTACACCGAAATTTCTACTCAATTGAGTATCAGTGTTTGCCAATACTCCACGTCACTTTTGTTAACAACTTCTACATTATATATTTTGGTACATACTGAAAAAAGTTATGAAATCGTTGAGGATAATTTAGTCATTTAAAATTGCATATCATATGTACTCAAAAATTACTTCCTTAGAGCTTAAAATATGGCATTTTTTTAAGTGATTAAGATGCACTTCGAAGAAAATAACTTAAATTATTTTTGAATACACATACATTAAAAAAACATGAAGTAAATTAACATCGATGAATATAATTATTTAAAATTTCTTTATTACAATTCTTTGAAGTAGTTAGAAAAAGAACAATTTTAATTTTATAACAAATATGTGTTTTAGCTGTGAAGCCGGTGACAATAAAAATTAAGTCTAGCAAAACTGTTTAAATGATTTTTTAACTGAATAAATACATATGAATCAACAAGATTTAAGGTTTTCATTGCCACTGACTATGATTTTAAAATACTGAACTTAAACTTTAAAAATTGAAATGGTTTACATTACTTAAATTTTTTAAACTCACTTTCATATTAATGAAAAATAACAATATACATAAATATATAATTATCAATTCTGCATTTTGTTATTGAAAAATAATTTTTGTTTAAAATTCAATCATCTTTAGAGCTTCCTTTACCTCCGCTGCTGCCTACTATTGTAACTTTTTTTTGCAATTTGCTGTACTCTTCAGTCAGGCGGTCATATTCTTTGCTTAAGCTATTGGTTTGTGAAATTAAGGCTTCCTTATCCTTTTTCTCCCGGTTAAGTTCAGAGGTCAATTCATGGATACGATCTTTTAATTGTGAAATCTATTGTAAAGAATAAAAAAATTAATATGAAAGGTTTATTTCAAAATAAACAAAAAAGCGCTAAAATTAAAATTAATATTTTTATTTATCACATGTTTCACAAAAAAATGCTTGGTTAGATATTTTAATAAATAATTTTACGTGTTGTTTTATTTAGTTCTATTAATTTATTCGTAAATTATGTGCATTTGTGTTTTAACATTGGTTGTGACAAAGTTGCATTGAGTCCTTGTACACGTCTCCTTAAACTGGTGAGCTGTTGAATGTGTGAAAAAAATTTTATATTACGGATTGAAAATTTAAATTAACAATACTTTGATATTAGGATTCAAATCAGCATAAGATGCATCCATGCAATTTAAAAAATCAACTTAAGAGAACTAAGTACAAAAACTCAATTTAAGCTATGCACAATATTATATACTTATGTATATGAATACATATGTCTACGTTAACAGCATTTTACTTAATACACATAAAATTTACTCTTCTTAGAGTTGGTCCATGAAATAAAAATATAAATTTTCATTTAAAAAAAACAGCCACAGGCGGCTACTACTCTGCATTGCGATGCGAAAGCTAAAAGTTTTGCGTTTGCTTTTTGCTTATCGCAAGATATTTGTGTGTATAAATTTTATACTATAAAACGACGTTGACAAGCACTTACTCATTACAGAGCAGAGTACTATCCGCTACCCACGAATCTACAGGACACCCTGGATATGATTTATTATTGTAAAAATTGCATAGGCACTCGAAAAATTTTCGCGTCGAAAATAATAAAAAGCTCCGAGTTGAAAATGCTAAAGCCCATTACCTAAATGAAGAACTTAATAAACCGTGATTTACTATCCTGTACAATATTACGATTTTATAGAAAGAAAATCTGACAGAATTTTTACCTACTTTAAAATATCGCTTGAAGTGAGTATTTATATTTTTTTTTTTGTATGTATATGCTACACATAAAAAAATATGTAGACGCTGAAATATATCATGGTATCACAATTTTGCTTTTTCTCATCAAACAATCTTGATATTACATAAGTATTTAAAATTTTTTTTGTAAAATTAGAAATTTGAAGACGTCAAAAAATCTGTTGAACATATTCCTAAAAAATATACAATATATTACTTTTTGCATAAGCATGATATTTTTGACAGATTTAGGTGCTAAATGGGATAATGAATCACGGCCTTTCGAAGCGAAATTAATATCTTTGGGGTTTGTGGTTTCAATTTTCAACTAGGAATTTTATGTGCGTATATTTACATATGCATAAATATTAATATTCAAATTGCAGAAGTAAACAGTGTAACAGGCATATTGCTGTATTTTTTTATTTTTTTGTAAAATTTGAATTACATACCTCGCCCAATGTTTTGTCTTCAGTAGCTTCTTTAGCTTTCTCTGTACTTTTTTCGGCCATTAAAGACTTGACCGCAGCAGATGCAGATTGAGCTTGTTTCAAGGACGCTTCACTTTGAGCCAAAAGATTTGCTTGAGACGAAATCAACGTTACTAAACGGCGAATGACCAGAACTAAGAAGATAGCAAATCCCGATATGTAAAAATTTCGTTGTGCACGAAATAGTCGCATACTATGTTGCATTTCCACATTCAAATGAAGCTCTGAAGAATGATCGTGATAGGAATATTTGCGCATTTCACGTATTGCATCCAAAAGAAACAGTACCAAGACTCCCATTATAAGAAAGAAATATAAATGAGCTTGTTGCCCCAACATAGCCAAAAATTTTGATTTAAAAAGACGATTCCATTTATATGGACTGGCAACGGGTAGTACCAATAGTAGAACCAAGGTTATTTCGGCGTATAGAAAACCAGCTATCAAGGTCCAGACAAGACTCATTTTTGTCGTTTTCTACTTTGTTGCTTCGACAAACCTGTAAACTAATTAAAACATTTCAATAAAAAAAGACATTTTAATATATACTGAAAAAGAAAAGAAACTTTTTGAAAAAAATTTACTTCAGGATCCAGGCCTTGCTCAGGATGGCAACCAAGACATTTTTTTCAGCCGTTTGGGATAGGTATTCTTAACACATCTTAAGACTCAATATCACAATGTAGGCTTACCGAAAATTCTATCATGTAATCAACAACATACCAAAAAAATTTCAACATTTTTAGAATAATGATCGTGATAGGAAATTATCTCATGTTGACCGAAGATTTTTGCCGAAAGTTCTCCGTTTTTAACGCCGTCAACCGCCTTCAGCCAGACATGAATTTTATGTACTTGGAACACTGGATTTGTTAAGATTTTTGACTTAACTGGAAGAATTTTCTCTTCTATGGCGACACACCATAGAACACTGGCTTCACTTAACTTTTTTTTGTATAGCCGGCCAGGCTCAAGATTTTTCCCTCTATCGCACTCCGACTTTTTTATGTACAGGTATGTATAAGAAAAGCACACCGGCTATTAATGGAAAGTTTTTTCTAAACATTTTTAGCATTGCCTGAAAAATATTACTGCACTGACACCATATATCAGATATTTTGTGCAGTCTCAAACTTTATTTTAAAACTTTAACTCAACTCTTAACTTTGACAAGAACTTTTTCCTTAGAATTTATTGTTCTATCTGCTAAGATACTTTTTTATTTAGATGCCCTTTCGTAAAGTAAATTTAAGCGAACTGTTTAATTTCTGTTTTGTTAAAAAATTGTACTTGCCTATTAAAATTTTGTTAATATCCACGTAAAGGAAAATTACTTTGTATATAATTGACCTTTGTCATAGACCACAGATTATCACGCAGAATGCACCTCGATGACTCTTCAAAAACCGACTTGTCATACGTTAATAATTTTAAATAAAGGCAAGTCCCAGTTCTTTTGAAAAATAAAAGAGATAAAACGTCACATATATCTACTTTCTCTTTTTGTTTTCTTCAAGAATTATGCCTTTGTGGTACCCTGTGCTTTGTACTCTATTACTACCCATGGCAGAATTAACACGGTAGCGACAAATCTACAACAAGCATTAAAATGCAAAAACAACAGGCGTCTCTTCTCTCCTATGTGTCAAACGCATATACTACTAAAAGAGAAAATATCAATATAATCCACTCATTCACTTACACTTTCTATGTATGAATGGCTACAAAACATCGGATCGCAAGCAAATTTTGACGCTTACTAAAGATAGCAGGATATGTATGCTGTTCTACTGTCATTACCGTGTTAATTCTGCCATGATTACTATCATATACTACATCTCAAGATGAAATAATACAGTGACCAGTAAACAGAATTATACACGGTAAGGCATTCCCTACAACAAAAACTTAAATACAAAAACCCCTGTCGTATGTACCAAATAAAATTATGGAAATTCAATTCAGATCCGGTCATGGAAGAATTAACAAGGTACTGACCAAGGCGAATCATGACGTATCTCTGTTTTTAAAATTTTCTTGGCTGCTTTCTTGATATCACCTTGGTATTGACCATGGCAGAACTAACATGACAGCTACGTAGCCGAAGCGAGTAGAGCAAAAAATGTACAACTATCTTAAATACTTTACCGTGTATAATTCTGCCATGCTTTTGACATTAGGCAAGGCTCCAAAACAGAATTAACTGCCGTGAGCCTTTCGTTCGTGATCGATTTTACACATGTAAAGAAATTTGCTTACATTTATAAAATAAGAAAATAATAAAAATAGAATTAAAAATTGAGACTATTATGCACCGGAGACAAGTATAACACTCGAAATTTAATTGCTATCTATTCTTGACTCTTGTCTATTTGTGGTCTATGGAAATAGTATAATCCACAGAGCATAAAAATACAATTATCAAACACTACATTGAAGTTGTAACTTTTTAAAGCCATGGGTGGTTGCCGTTGCTATTTTCGGGACTGCCATGCTAGTAGTGTAAAATTTCCTCATATGCACTTTTTTCGTTTTCCACTCAAGGACGCTGACCGCTATAGGAAATGGCGCCTGTATTCCAAAATGGAGCACATGTTACAGTTTTCTGTAGCACGTCGTACAAATATTAAAATTTGTGCTCGTCATTTTCGCATAGAATGTTTTATGAACTATAAGATGGACCGTTTAAGTCCAGGTGCTGTACCCACAATCATGCGTCTTACAATCAATCAAGCTCTTGATTTTGAATCAGACTTGGAAAATGGTGTTTTGATTACACTGGAAGAAACAAAGTACCAACATTTAATACCACCGGTTGGTTTCGAATGCCCATTATTTTTAGCTAATGATAACATCTTATTAGAGAAGTTAAACGAGTTACAAAATCAACAATATCATACAAGTATGGGATTAACAGATGAGTACTCTAATTCGGGGAAGTCTACAGTACAGGAGGAAATCGCTTTCGAGGAATCTGAGAATAATTTTGTTGTCCCCGTGGAATATGATGAAACCGCACAAATAACTACGATTAGCTCAAAACGACCTCTACAAATAGAAGAAAATCCGTGTACTAGTGGACATTTTAATAATAAAAGAATTCGAATTTTAAACAAAACAAATAGTAAAACAATTATTAATTTTGAGCCACTATCAAGTAAGTTAGAAAATAGTGATGGTATCAGCGATGATATTAACTATATAGAGAATGATGAAATCGAAAATATAGATGTATTATTGAATGACAATAAATTACTTTCGAAGAATCATTGCAATAGGAAAGAAACAAAATATACAGACTATCTTGTAGTACATGACATAACATCAAATGAATTGCCAGCGGAAGATTCTCATATATCAATCTTACAATTGGAAACAAATGAAAATGAAAACGAGAGTTACACCTGTCCAGAGGCCAAGTCTTTAGAGTTTGAAAAAAAATTTCAAGAACTTGATGATTTGCATTGTTCCGTATTAGCGGTAGAAGATAACGAACTTAAGATGTCTTCTGCAGAAAGCAAAATATTATTTTCTCCAAAAATAAAACGTAATTACATTAAAAAAATTTTAAAAGATTTCGAAATTTTGAAAAATGAATTACAGAAATATCGGGAAGAAAATTTAAAACTGAAAGAAGACACTACAAATATCGAAATTTTAAGAGCTGAGCTTTTATCTAGCAAAGAAGAAACAAACGAGTTAAAAAAGCTGTTGGAAACATTAAAAAATTCTCAGTTGAATGTATCTAATCAACAGATTAATTTTACCCCTGAAGAAAAAACTCTAAATGAAATAAATAGTTTAAAAATAAAATTAGATTTAAAGGATCAATTACAAAGAGATACCGCAACAGAACTTAAAGAAGTTAAAGGCTGTTTAATTGACATGAAAGCTGAAAATAGTAGACTTAGTGAACATCAAATTAAATTGGAGCAATCACATATGAATTTGAAAAATAATTTTGAGATTAAACAAAATGACTTTAAAAACCTCCAGTCTGAATACGACAATTTGCAGCAAAAATATAATGTGACTTTGGAAAAATATTTGAAATTACAGGAATTACAAAATCAAGAAAGTACGGTATCAACTTCTTTAGAAATTAAGAGGAGTAAAGCCAAATGTGCAGTTCCAAATTCATTTACAAAAGCCCAACTATTCAATGGTATCAAACGTTACCTTAATGCTTCAATGGTATCATTGTTACGTATGGAAATGTTTGCTAGTTCAGAAAGAGAATGGAAAACTGACGAACGTCAAATCGCTATAGATATTTTACGTTTAGGTGAAATGGTATATAAATATTTTACCGACGAATTTCGTTTCCACTTACCAGCATTACGAGACGTGCATAATTGGGCGAATCAATCACAACAAACTATAGAAAACGAAGACGAAGATGATCTTTAAAAATATCGGTATTTTATATTAAACTAGGTCGGAATAAATTTCCAAAATATGAATATATGCATGTTTAAGTACAAATACATACATAATAAAAAAAATTTGTAACTATTATATTTTTAACAGGAAACTGAACAAATTAGAAACTAATTTGATTTAAAATGAATATGTTCAGTACATATTACATATTGTACATTAAATACATCTTTCATAGTAAATTTTTAATATAGGGTAAGTTTTTTATCTTTTCCTTTACGGAGAATTTGACAAGTAAACACAAAACACTTAACAATGTACTACCGGTGGAAAGAACCAAAGGAACAAATTTACTTTAGGAACGCAACTTCAAATAAAAGAAAAATATAAGAGATGATAGAAAATTGATTTGTACGGTCCCCAGCAGGTTATTAGTATGTCCAACTATTTTTAAGATTTACATAATTGTACTATAGATGGAAATATTATAGGCTTAACTTGTGTTGAAATTAAAATAAATAAAATAACAACAAAGCTATACTATTACAGCTTTGTTCTTAACAAAAATATAATGTGCACTTGCTCTTGCATGTGGCAACAGGGAGTTTTTGCTGAAATTGGATAATGTGTAATTCTGTGTGCGGTGTTTGAAATTTAGGAATAGAAGAGTAAAACGAATTTTAAGTACATATGTATAGGTCTGTATTGATTTCTACATTTCTCCTTCTTTAATAAGTATAGTGAAAAAGGGACTTGGTGATTAAGTTATCAAAGGAATGTCATGCATTGTCAAAGTATCACAATCACCTTATTTTTTTATTAAAAATTATGTTTGATTCGAATATTCTCAAAACCAGTTTTTATTATTTTTAAATTTAGATTATGTACATATATCAATTTATGTATGTTCTTCCACAAAAACTCGAAAAAAGAAAGATTCTACAAAATTACATACTATATACTTCAAATAACCATTCAAGATGCACCACATTTTACTAATAAATACAAAAACCAGATAGAAATGGAAATGTCTCACATAAATATATAAATATGTATGTAGGTACATATAAATAAGCAATGTAATTTTAAATGCTAATTTCATATTTTTATGAAAAATACCCTAGTGAACCTTTTATAAAATACATAGTTTGGAAATTTAAAGCAGAAATGGAAAAATTGCACGCCTTTGTTTGGGATAATCTTTGAATTCTTTGCGATAGTTACGATGTTTAGCAAGAGCCCAAACAGTCATTTGATAAGCTCCAGCTACAGCAAACAAGAACGCTGGTAAACATGAAGTCATAACTGCGTATGAGACCCAAGCACCGATTTCATAAGTGTAATTGGGGCAAGAAACCAAGCTGAAACCAAATTAACGTTTATAATTTTACAAATTTAACATAGAACATATAAACTAGTCGTATATAACTTACTAGAACAAGTTAGTCAGAGGATTTCCATCTGGGACAGGAATCTTACGTATCTTAGTACCAGGTGGTCTTAAATTACGTAATGCTATGTGTGTAGAGAAGTTACCCAGTTCGCAGAACTAAAAAAGTATAGAATATTTATAACAACACTTGTTTAAAAAAAATTGTATTACTATCTCCTAAAAATAACAAAAAAAAAATAATAAAATTAAAAAAATATATCAATTATTCTTATACTAAATGGGCTATGCTCAATGTAGTATACCTTTGCATAATGCCGTTCAGTTATAAGGAACTTATATTTATTGGAAATGCACTTTACTATTTGATTTAATTTAATTTAATTGCTTTTAAAATAGTTAATTATAGTTTAAAGTATTATTTTATTTACAATAAAAAAAATCCCTAACAGACTCAATTAAAATTTTTATTTAATTAGGCTCTCTAAAAAGTTTTTTTGATTAATCCACTGAAGAGCTTGTGTGGAATTGTACTAATTCAAATAATTTTTATGAGAATATCATAACAAATAAATTTTAATTTAACACCGAAACGGGACAGGATATATCTCTGTTGCATTTATTCATGGGAGACCAATTTAATATTTTGTTTTGATTCTCAATTTATGCCGAGACCGGGTAAAAAGAACTAATTAAGAGCCAGATTTTAAACAGATTACTCTGAATTTTTATATAGACAATCTCTTTAGTCTAAGAATTCCTACACATAGATAAAATGGCGGGGCGAGAACGGGTAAAAACAGCTAGTAAAATAATAACTTATAATTGATTGGTAATAAAATTATATTAAAATAAAAGCTTTAAAATTTTAATAACATGTTAAATTGCTGTCGCCAATAAACATTAGCATTAATAACCAGTTCATCTTATTTACATACGTATATAATATATATAGCTATTTCATTATTTTGGACCTAAATTATTTGTTTTATTAACTTACCACAAAACCTGCTAACGCAAACAAAACTTGATAAAAACAAGGCTCGGTAAACAATGGATGATTAACATGATACGATACATAAGCTGTGAATCCCCAGTAATAAGAGCAATTCTTAAAAAGATTGCGCAATGGCATAGTGGCGTGGGAAAAACGATGAACAAAAATTGTTTCCAACAAGCGTTTTACATAATGAACCACATAGCAAGTAGCTGCAATGCTGAAATATATTTCGAATTGTAGAAAAATACTTCTATGTACATAAATTTCTGTAGACACAAAGGTGGTATAATTAATGCAAAATGAAATAAAAAGAAAACAAAAACTTAAAATTGTACATTATAATGGGTTAGATTGCCGTAAAATTTAAATTCGTTAATAAAAATCTAAAGGTCAGTTTAGGTTGAATTGTCAAGCTACATATGTATCTATGTACGTAAATAGATTTGTGTAATACATATACGCATTTACCCAAGTGGTCAAAGATAATGAATGGAAAAAATTCGTACAATTGACCACCAAAAAAACATAATGTCTCGGATTTTTGTTTATTCGTTGCAAAACTTACTTGTGTTAGTTGTACTGAATTCTTTAAACATGTTTTACGAAAATATCGTATGGAATGTAAAACTAAATTTTACTTAATATATTTCAAAATTATCATAAAAACAAAAATTATGAATATTTTCAAATCAACCAGTAAAACTGAATTTATTTTTTAAATAAAATTTACGCAAATAAAAATCAATACAGGAAAAGGTCGTCTACCTTACAATGATTTCTTTTACACAGCATTTAGCTTTCATTAAGAGAGTCCAACTTTCTTAGTTATATTTTTTTAACAGAAATAATGTGAGAAAAATTGTTGAAAAAAAAAATTAATAGAAAAGATTTCATTACATTTTTATAACTTGAACCAATAAGAATACATATTATATTCAAACACACACAATGGAATCCAGTAACTCTGTAAGCTAGCGGAAATTTATTACCAATAGATAAACTGTTCTGTGACCACTTATATTCGATTTTAGCAAGAAATTATATACTCGTACTATCGAATCAAAAATTTAATACAAATTCATATTGAAATGTAAATTTCTAAGATATCGCCTTAGTTTCTATAGGCATTATAGGTATTATCGCTGAGTTTATATGCCTTTGGCTGTATAATTACAATTTATACAATATGTACTCAGTTTTGAGGATGTATCAATAAAGTGGTCAACTGAGTATACTTGAAGACAAATGAATTCATACTAAATGAATACAATACAAAAACATGCGACATTTTAAAAATTAATACGACTTATAAGCCATTTTAACCACCGTCATTTCAAAATATTACAAATTGTTTCCTTTTTTACTTAAAAACTTACTGTGTCGTTAAACTTATGGGAACAGTAATTGACTTTCCGTAGACTAGTTCAGGCCGGGTATAGAAAAGCAAATAAACAATAAGTGGTCCGGCATACTCAGCTAGAAAAACCGTCTTCCATCCAATTTGGGGACCTAAATCTTTTATATATATGCGATCGCCGGAACGTAAATTCATTGACTGCACAGTATCAGAATCTTTCACAGACTTTCCACGTGGTTCCATGCACAGTGAGAGCCTGGTAAAATGTGGGGTTGATTTAAGTTTTTCAGATATTAACACTCTTAAATCACCAAAGTTCGTTGCAGTGGGAACGGTAATTTTGCCAAAGGGTGCTAAATTTTTTCCATTCAATATTTCCAACTATAAAAAATATATGTCGTATATTTACAAAACTCATAAATTATTAATTTACCTCCATTTCGGTAAATGTTATTCAGTGACCACCAGTAAAATATTATTTTTATAAATTCTAGTCTTTTTATAATAAGTCACTCCTGGAAAAGTCTATTGAATATTAAAAATGAGCAAGTGACAGAACAGTACAAAATAATCTCGGACAACAACTAAACACAAGAATTAATTCTGCCATGGTTCATTCTGTGTAAAAACCACAGGGTCACGTAAAAACAAAAAGAGATAGTAAATCTAATAATTTTTGATACATATGTCCATCTCTTTTAGTTTTTGACCTAAAACATGGCAGACTTATTAAAGTAATGACAGCAGCACAGCATACATATCCTGCTAGATTTATTAAATGTCAAAATTTGTTTGCGCGCCGATGCTGACACATAGGAGAAAAGAGACGCCTGTTCTTGCATTTTAATGTTTGTTGTAGATTTTTTGTTACCGTGTATAGTTGACACAAGCGAATTGTTGTTTTTGTAATGCAGTATTTGTTGTTCTAAATGCCTTATCGTGTTAATTCTTGCATGATGTCATTGTTGAATGTAGTACACTCAAAAAATCTGTTTATGCTAGACATAAAACTAGTGTCAAGTAGCTCATTTTAAGGACCATTTCTTGCCGTTCAATTATTACAAGTGGTGGGTTAAACTCAATATCCAATTATTCATATCATATTCCATGGGGAAACTATACAGATGTATGCATCCAGAAAAGGCGAATTTATTTTTAATCGAACTGTCAAAATTGTTAAAAAAATTTTTTACTCTTTAAGTTAAAACCATAATTTTTTAGAGATAATTTTTTTATTTTATAATCTTTTTATCTTTTATTACAATATCGTTAGCTTTAAAAAAATTGTGATCAATTTCAAATTTCTTCACAAAAACACAGAACTTAAATCAAATAACGCACATAAATATATACAAATAAAATAACAAATTTTGACATATCCAATGGCAGCGAATTCAAGCAGCTGATGAGCAAGTTCTCTATTGCTTCTAAATTCGGCTTCAACGGACTTTAAAAAAAATCACACGCTTATTTAAAAAAATCGTTATAAAGAAGCGCTCAGTCTGGTAATACACTTTTAGAATATTTCTCTTTTTGTTTTTTCCTTTGTGCATTTTCCGTAGAGTTTTTATGTAGACAGTTCGCTAATATTTTTTTTGTAAGGTATTATCTATAAAAAAAATTGTTAAATTAAATGTTAAACATCTAAGAAAAGACACCAAGATGGTAAAATCCGTAGAAGAAAGGTTAGTACTATTTCTAATATATGTAGACTATCAGTGAGAACAATACAATAATCAACAGTTTGTATGTAGTTTGTGAAAACCATTCATTGTGCATTTGTTCCTATATTTTAAAATAGATGTTATGATGTTATGCAATGTAGCTTTTGGAGTTTATCTCCTAAAATGTATGTAGTACTGAAGCTGCTAGTATTGTAATATATCGAATTTTTCGTTCCTTTGTGTTGAAAACACTCGATATAAAAATGCCATTCACTGATTTCATTCTCCTTATACATTAATATTCTTACTATCATTTGGGGGATTATATTATTTGTTTACTTTAAGTTTGCCTCCTTTATATATACTTCATAAACTCACAACCAATCAGACAAACATTTGTACAAAATTCCTGATCTTGAATCCGTATCTTTTTATACATATATATGTATTGTCTTTGCAGCATGAGAAAAATTCCCACATTTCATATTATTCGAGAGGTTTATGACAGTACTAATGCTCATCAACGCTTTGAAGCTGAACTTGACAAGGCCCTTGAAGCTAAAGTGGATTTTATTATCATAGAGCCACCACGGTTAGGGGATGAAACTGGACGTTGGATAACAGTGGGCAATTGTTTGCACAAAACGGCAGTGGTTTCCGGTATTGCATCATTATTGTCAAGTCTTTTATGGCATGATCGTCCGATCATTGCAGGTCCTATGTGTGCTGTATCGTTATTCTGCTCCGGTTTGTATACGGTCTCATGGAATTATGATCCCTGCTGCCAATACCAGGTATTAGTAAATTTGCGTAGTTCGATTGCCTATGCCTTATGTAGACATATTTAGCGTAGAACTTTGCATATTTAACATTCATACGTAGAAATAGGTAATGTTTTTTCAATATTAAATTTAAAATTCTGTAGTCCAGTAAATGTAGAAGGATCATTTATACGCTTTTCTTCTTGGTTTTGTAACAGTAGAGTTTTAAATGTAAGTGTACCATCTGCTAAATTAATATTTGCCAAAATCTTCACATATTTTTATACATTAACTAAAGCTTTAGTTGAGTTTTAAAATTTGTTGATAAAATATCAAAAATTTCTATTAAGCTTGGCTTGTTTACATGAGTATTTAAAATTCGTTAGAAGAATAGAAAAATTAAAATGTTTATTGTACAAATGTTAATTTTGATATCTTTACTTGCATAAATATTGTTAAAAGTTCACAGGTTCATGAATATATCAAATGAAAATTGTAGTTTTATACTTATTAATTTTTTCGTTTCTACTTTTTGATTCTCCGGAGCAGTTAACAATATTAAAAAAAAATTATTTAATCTATTTTAAAAAGTCCATAAGCAAATTTAGCAAATAAAAAAGCATTCGTAATATCGTAGGATACTAAAAATATATTCCAAGTTGATTAAATTTTATATATAAAATACTTGGGTATATTTGTGTATACTCTTAGACATACTACGAGTATGTATCCATATATTATGTAAATATATTTTTTTTAACAGGTGGAAAATAATGAGGAAGTTTTGAAAAAGCTGCCCCTAGCTGATGTATCTTCGCCTGTGATCTTAAGATACCAATCTAATACCAAAACAAAATATTTACATCGAGGGGTCACTCTATTGTCGGCTGCATTTTGCGCTTGGCAAATATGGCGGTCGTACAAGTAGCTTATTAAATATACGATAAGGCACAAAAATAATGTTCTCTTGCAAATTTATTAAAAACAGCTTTCTTTCGGATTTAACAAATAAAATTATCTCTTAATATTAAAGAAAATTGCAAGACGAGCGAATAAGAAGCCAAAATATCTAAGTTTATTTTATACTATTTGTTTACTTTATAATTATATAATATAATATATATAGCAGCCAGTATGATTTTTTAAAGAGCTTAAGACAAAATTAAATTATATTAAATGATATGCATTTTTTTACTATATGTATATAGAAAGAAATTTGTTAAGCTGTGTTTTGTTTTGGGCAAACAATTTTGTCGTCCTTGTACTGTTTCAAAATTTCAGTGTCTACAATAAACTTTGCAGGAAATATTTCAAATAAGGAAACTTAAAGTGTACATATATAATAAAATTTTTGAAGTTTAAAATTTAAAACAAGCCATACGGGTGAAGATTGACAAACTGACTAAATTTAATATTCAATATTATTTTGCGAATTTAGTTATAGAACTAAATACCTATATATACAAAAGCTAAAATAATGATTGTTTTCATTTTTTTAGTTTTATTTGTATAACATACTCGTATGTACCTATGTGTATATTTCCAAGTTTATACTATTTGATTATATTATTTAAATTCTGTATACATACTAACTTAATCAAAATTTTTAAGTGAATTTTTAAATTGATTTAGAATTATGTATAATTTAAATTGTTATAGAAAACATGATACAAATAATTCTGTAAACTAAAATAATAAAAAAAAAGAAATTGGAGCAACCAAAATAGTTTTCATTTGAATATTACATAATAGTGAAACAACGAAGAAATTATTGAACTATGTGGTCTAATATTTACTTATGTATATTGTATTGTGTTCCGTTTGGTTCTTCTTTTATCAGTTCTAATGATTAATAATATCTCGTAACATCCCATTTTTTTGCAAGATGAAATGCAATGTCATTATAGTTTAATTTTTATAATTCAATATCTCGATATATTGAACTATTTTCTGTTTTTTTAAAAGACATTCGATAAATTGAAGAAAATCTGTAAACTCGAAATTTTTCAATGTCATTTTTATACAATTTGTCTTTCACTTTATTTGCACTATTTTATATCTTATATAGAGATATTATTAGAACGAGTTGCTAAATTTTTGTTATGGATCCGACTGTGTATTTCTATCTAATTGCAGTTATAATTAGCTACAGTGCATTTCAAATCTGAGGCTACGGTATTCCATATCGATCGAAGATTCAATGTATTTTAAATAAAGATTTCGATAGATATCGAATGCTATAATTGAGCCCTGCAGTTTTATTTATTTAATATATTTGTTTTAAATTTTTATTCCACATATAGATTTAATAATTTTTATTAAACGCATATAAAATCATTTAACTTTTTTTTTCAAATAATATATGAAATGCACATATATTATAAAAAAAGTAACCAAATTTACTTTAGGAAAGAAACTTTAAATAAAAAATATAGAAAAATAAATTCTAAGAAACTATTCGGACAAATTCATATTTTCTAAGTTATGGGCTCTCGAAGTGAGTTAATAAGTTATGTTATTTTCGACAATTTTGGCATTACCTAAAAGATATGCTCGCAGTCTCTCCATTGATACTAACATATACGAGTATTTATAAATGTCCAAAACCATACATTTTATATCAAAACGATAAAAACTTTGGAATCACTTTATTTGGAGAATATGAATTTTCGCGAATAATTTTACTTAAATATTTTTCTCATTAAATTTTTTAGCAATATCTTTGAATTTGATTTCGAAAAGTAAATTTAAGCCAAGAAAATTTGGTTGTAAATTTACAGTCTTAATTGATCATATACAAATCAATCACGTTTCAAATATTTTTCTGTATCCTGCAACGCCAGAGCAATTGATTTCGTTGATTCAGCAATTGTAGCCAAAGCTTCTGCCTGCCGAGATGTTGCTTCTGCAATTGCTTTTGTGGATCTAGCTTGCATTTGCATTACCTCGAGTAACCTTTCTTGGCTCTTAACCTGTTGTTGCAAGAGTTTAAATTGTTTATCTGCTTTGTCATATTTTCTTTTCCCCAATGATCGGAATTGAGGAGCCGGTCTGGTCCTTTTAGTTTCAGGTTCTTCTACGATTTGAATACTCGGTACAGTAACGTCTGGTTCATTTTTTACTTCGCACGGTTTTACCACTTCATCAAAAACGCTCTCAAATGTAGTGTCTTTGGGAGGTATATTTAATACATGTGAGGTAGTCCTAGCTGAAAAATTTAATATCTTGTCAACCGCCTGCTCCAAATCATTTAAGTAAAGCATGCGACAAGACCCTTCTCCGCAAACTTCACTATTTTTACTATTTTCGATTTTTTTTTTAGTTCTGCTTTTTAAATCGCACCAAATCTAATAACATTTAAATGTTGAAAATACAATTTACCACTTGAAACAATTTTATTTTTGTATTAACCTTTTTCCACTCATTGCCTGTTCTTTTAGGAGGGCCATAGATATTAACTTCTCGTGCTACATCGTTCCACGCTTCTTCCATTGAAATTTTGTCACTTGTGGGCCAACATTTCGCTAATTGCGTGTTTTCTTGCATTAAAGTAACTAAGACTTGGAATTGGCGACTGTTTGTTATTCTTAAGCTAGGAAAGCAATTTTGATTGGGATAATTTTTTTTGCATTGAATGAATGTATGTACATTTGTATGTATGCACAAATGTATGTACATAAAATAGTTTTTATATATTTACCATCTTTTCTCAGATGAATCCATTTTAATTTGTAAAAATTAATTATGGGGCCAATACAATTTCTGTTTTTGGTATTGTTAAATTAGATGATTAATTTTTTATTTTTAAAATAACATTATACGAAAAACACTTAATTCGTGCGTCTTATAGAATCCAAATTTTATTAATAGTAGTCTATTATTGTGAATAGGTTTGGGTAGTTCGAGAACGAACTGAAAATTATTAATTGAATTAAATGAACTACTTCACAAATTAAATTTATAGTTCATTTCTTGATGTAGTAAGACCAGGTACAAACTTGCCCATACTCGGCAATTCCCTTTTATTTACTCTTCGTATTTTGTTTAAAGCTGTAAAAAAAGACAGGTAGCTAGAATGCTGAATGAATTAAGAAATAAGTGTGCAAAAATTGCCCAACTAAGCTTGCCGTGTGTGCTCCTAGTCCTATTAATCACACTTTTAATATTAATAATTTCAGTTACACAAAAAAAACTATGAAAATTTGGCAACTTTTTTTAAACGAATGGCAGCTTTTGTAATTTGGTAATGACAAGGCGAATTGTATGAATTCGCCTTGCTTAGAGTAAAATCACGATTAAAATGTCAAAATCGACACACAAAGGAAGGAAAAGAACTAATCATAGTGTAATTTTGTATACACAATAAAAAAGAAAAACAAAGAAATCCAGCAAAATATGATAACAAAAATAAAATCAATGAGTACATGTAAAGGTTAATAATATTTAGTTGAATCATGGAGTTCCAGCGTCAACTTGGTTGCATCTTGATTACTTGGTTTTATTAAATTATAGACAGTATTATTGATCCTGTGGCATTATATTAAAAAAATTTATGCTAAGAGTTATTCTTTGTTACACGAGTACATTTTAAAGTAATTATTTTAATCAAATTCCAATTTTCGAAAACTTCCTTGCATTGATTCAATTTGTGAAACAAAAGTGGGTTGGCGATCTGATTTTTCTCTACTGTAAGAACTTTTACGTTGTATACCACGATCACTGAGTAAAATCATTTCATCTAATTTTACAATAACGTCACGTTTTGCTCTTAATTCTTGTTTCCATAACGCAACCATTTCATTAAGTGGCATTTTGCCACCCATTTCTAACGGCAAGCATTCAGGATCAACAGCTTTTGTTAAATCTTTATCATTCGAGTAAACAATAAAGCGGCCACGTATTTTTGAACTGACACGATTTTTGATAACATCGATTAACCATTTTAGAGTTGAAGCAACATTTACTAAATGAATTTCCTTATGTCGTAAAGGCAACGATTGTTCACCCCATTTAAAAAGACGAACAAATTCTGTAGGGTTCCAAATGGTAATATTGGCAGTTGTCAATCCCGAGCAATCACCAATATGTGTTAAACCTAAAATTTGAGTTTGAGGATCTTCCATAAGGTATTCGTAAGTTAAAAAGTGAGCTTTCGCCTGATCCGTGCTGGTGTATTTCTTAGCATTAAATCCTTTGCTATTGATGATGACTACACGGCGACCATTTTTATCACGTTTCGGAGCAGCAAAAATATAACCACTAGTAAGAATTTTAGCGATTTGTTCATCAAAAATATCCAGCTTTGTGGAATACTCGGGAAATGTTCGTTTGACATTCAAGTATTTGAGTAAAGTTTGTTCAGCCATAGGAATACTAAATTTTTTGGCTCTCAGAAATCGCAATAAAAAGTTATCATCTGTACGCACGTTCATAATATCTTCGTTTTTCGATAACCAATTGCGGAATTGTTCTAAACTTTGTTTACGTGTACATTTATCTTCACGAAGCTCATACTTTGCTATTTCCACTAAATCCTCGGAAAGTGTGTTTTCATCTTGTTCAAGAGTTTGCTTCATTTTGAGTACCTTTAATGGTAGTGAAGGGAATTTTACAAATATGGCAAGCGGAAATGTAATATCGGCAATTATAAATTCTGGAATAAACATAAAATTTATTTAAAAAAAATTCTGTTAGAATATGAATCTTTATTTGTGCTTCATTCCAGAAATTGTGTTGGTTTTTTAATGAATAACTCATGAGTAAAAGAATAAATTTAAAAAACAACACAATTTCTGGAATTAAGCACAAATAAAGATTAATATTTTGTTACTGTTAAATTCTAAATAGAAATTATTACATATTTTGAAGTTTATTTATTTCTTAATTAAAAAGCTAGTTTATTCAAGCTACGCACAATATGTATGTATGCTCCAGAATTAGAATTATTAGTGGGTACAAGTCACCTGGTCCCCTATTGTGACACTATTCTTAAGTTACAAATTCTTCCTGAGTAGTATTTATTAAGAATTCAAAGACTTTCTTGAGTGATTTTTCCGCTATGTCCGACGGTTTTAGGTAATGATGCCCTAAGTACCGAAAACGGGTCCAAATTAGACCATTACAGATCCGCTGTCTCTCCATCTTTGTTACATAACCTGCAGAGGTCATTTTGACTGAGCCAATGAAGTCACTAGCCGTAACTATTCTTCTACATATCTACTATTACCTGGCAATAATATCAAGTGAAGTGAGTGTTATTAGATGCTAGTCTCTTTAGAAGTATTAGGCAATCCTAGACTAGTTTTTATCTTACCTCAAAGACACTGAGTGCTAGTAATGCCGCTCTGATGTCCGAATGAATATAGATGTGACTGTGTCTGTTTCTAGTTGTTCTCTTAGTCAGAGCTCTATGGTATGTATTTCGAACTGAAAAACTGAGCTCTCGACCCATACTAACAAATAAATTCATAATAGGTTCATAATAATATAGTAATTATATCTTGAAGAAACTACACAAAATTGAAGTGAAATATTGATACAAAAATAAATATTTATGCTCCGACCTGAAACTTAAAAAATCTAATCGTTTTAATAAAAGAATAAAAAGTTAAAAAATGTACATATTGACTTATTTCTTTTAATTACGCCTAATGTTTTCCACCCCCAATTAAGAAAACAAAAATAATTTAAAAAATAGTAAATAGAACAGAGATTAGTTACGCGGTGCTGAAGTTTTCACTTTCGAATGAAATATTCGGATTCGTAATAAATGTAAAATGTACATAAATAAAATAATTACTATTTTCTTAAATTTACCAGTTGTTGTTTCGATAAAAAAGATAGCTATTAATTTTGTTCTTAGACTGGTATTCAAAGAGACTAATAACGACTTCAAGTATAAATTATAACAAATTTGTCACAATATCGATTTCAAGTCTGCTTTAATTTTCTGTGAATACAAGCATTAGTCTTTTAGTTTTTAATAGGCATATTCGTGTATGTCAACACCAGTTCCGTAACTGCTTCAATTGGCAATATTTTTTCCTTTCAGTCAATTACAAAATAGTAGTATGTTAAACACAATTAAAATATGGTGTAAGTATTATTTGCTAATTTTTTCAGCCATAAAAACAACGTGTGTGCTCAATGTAAGTACGAGTTTATAGTACACAAAGCTAACTTATTATACAAGAGTGGCTTTTTTTAGCACATAAATACCAGTGTAACGTAAAAAGCAAAAGTGAAGTTATTGCTTAATGAAAAGCAAATACATACAAATACTGAAAGAAAAACTTTGATTGGTAATGGTGACACTAACAATGTTCAATAAGCAAAGTGGAGGAAAACATGCAGATAAATGCATAAAAAAAAAACGAACTACTATTTCTGAAGTCAGAAACGCCTGGTATTGGTTTTTAAATGAAGTTTAAAATATGATTCTAATAAAAATAAAATTTTTTGAAAAACCGTTGAAAATTCATGCAATATAAAACAAGAAATCAATGAGCATATAATATGTACAAATTCCAAATTATTAATTCATGTTTTAATTGTGTCATTTAAAATGTTTAACAATAACCACATGCTGCCTGTTAAATGGCTTAATAAGAAATGTTTAAAAGTAAAACTGAGTTTCTTCAACAATTCGTATTAAATATTTTTCTATGAAGAGTAATGAATTGAATTTTTCGTTTCAAACATAAATTTCATTTACTAAAAAATTTTCTCCAACTCACAAAAAAATTCCACTTAAAACAATTCATTCAATATTCATTTTAAAATTTCTCTGGGTTTTCTTGAAGGAGATTGCAATTTTGTGAATTTATTCAAAACATTTTTTAAAAATTTATCTGTTCTTTCAATACAGTGCAAAAAAAAGGCTATGGAGTTCAGTTCGCACTACGTAATTTTTGTTGCTGTAATTCTGATTTAATAGGATAGAGTAAAAACGAGAATGGAAGGAAGGAAGAGCCATGTATATAAATATTCATAATTATATTAATTATTTATCCGTATGTGGTGTGGTCATAGTTGGGCTTTTTACTATTAATTTGTTTTTTTTATTTTTATAAACAAAATACAAACACTAATAACCAATTTTCGTAGAAAATATATCGTAAAATATTCGACGAAAATGGCCCACACGAACACTCTGGGCCATGCTGAAGCCGATTTTCACACTTAAAACTCTCAAGAACAAAGTCTCCATGGAAATCACGAAAAAGTATACTTACAAAATTAAAAATACAGCAGAGCATAGTAAATCTGTTAAAAATTTATCACCAATTTTTTACTTTTGTCACGGTTTTTAGCAAATGAGCCACTGTGCGAAGTATATACATACATGCTCGTACATATGAATGAACCCTTTAGTAGAGAAACTATTGTTCATACAATTAATTACGTTTATCAATAAAAAATATAAGCTTCTCAAAGATTTCATAAAAGCGTGTATAGTTTTAATTAAGTAAATATGTGTGTATATATTAACGTAACAACTTATACTTTAAATTACAGGTTTTAATTTAGGAAAAATATTTGTAATTTGAAGTCATTTCAATGATGGTTTACTATCAAAGCAGAATAGTTTTACGCATTCCTCAATCAACACAACTTACACACATTCATACATACGTAGTCATATATTTTTAAGATACTTTTGTAATATTTTTTCTTGTCTTTGTTGATTTTTTTAACTAGAAAATTGTAATTTTTATACAAAAACTTTTTAAATATTATTATAAATGTTTGGAAGTAGTGTTTATGTGTACACATTGACATATGTATTAATTTCACCTACCTTATAGCCTTTTAATACTTTTAGGCTACAAGGAACAGTTCACAAGGAAATCCAATTGTACCTTTTTACTTTCTTATTTATTTATAATTTAAATAATTTCTTGATGAAAAAATAATAATAATTTAGTACATAGTACAAGCGAGTATGATTTTTTAAACTTTACTGTATGTGAGCTTGCTGCCGAATGGTTGAAAACCACAATTGAACACATAATGTATAAACTTTAAAACAAAACAAGTTATTATTTGTTTTTCTAAAAGCCATATCAATACACACAAGCAACTAGTATTATTAAGATCTGCTGACATCTCTAGGGTTTTGAAAATATGAATTTTCATTAAATGGGAACTTGAATTCCCTGGAATAATAGAACAATATACTTAAAAAAACTAGTCTTTTCAAGTTTAAGGTTGTATTATAATTCTTTATTTTTACATCGATATTTGTTCAACTTTGTGCAGCTTCTTCAGGCTATTATTGAGCTGTTATTTTAGAAAATGGTATAAGTCCGTGATGCGTATACCTTACTAAAATTATTGGTAACTCATTATTTTTAAAGTAGACTTATACCGCTTTCAAAAATAACAGTTCAATTATAAATTAAATAAAATTTTAAAAAATTTGTTCACAAAATTAAAACAGGGTTTACATTAAAAACTACCGTAAGAAATGATTAAAATATAAAATTCTAGATTTATAAAACTTGAAATAAAAATAAGACGATATTTATATAATTAGCATTATAGCATTATAAAAGATAAAAAATTAGTGCCTTTTTCACCGTTTTTAATACTTTTTTAAATTTTTATTTGGAGGTACTGCCTTTTTTCTTGCCTTTTAATTATTTTTTTTTTTCAAATATGTGCTTTTTCTTGGTTTCGATACTTTCTATACCTTTCACTATAAGTAATAAGGGTATACAATAGGGCGGGTCGATTTAAAAATCCCACAAATTACAAGGAAAATCGTATTCTAGGGATTAAAATAAGAAACTTTGCCGAAGGAACCATACCTCTAAAATGTATTTTGATGTCCCGACTTTTGATCCGAAGGGTCAAATTTTGAAAAATCTCACTTTGACCCATTTAGAGTCCCTCAATCGAGTCAAAATGCATGACCGACCCCCACTAACTTTAGAGGGCCGACCCACCGCTTCTGCCTGGGATTTGTGAGGTTAAACCTTCCAAGATTATACATATAAACCTTCCTCTTGAATCACTCTATCTTTTATAAAAAACTGCATTAAAAACCGTTGTGTAGTTTTAAAGATCTAAGCATACATACAGACAGACGCGGGAAGCGACTTTGCTTTATACTATGTAGTGATTTGTAATTTCTACACCATATATATATTCAAAATTTTTATATATAGCTGAGTTCGTCATATGTTCGATCGTTAAAATCAACGTTTTAAGTCCTTATACAACGTACAGAGAAGTATAAAATAGCAATTTAGCAGTTTTTGGTTTCGTCAGATTATTATTAAAATTCATCCCAATCGCCATATAAAACCGATACAATCTACATTTCTTAAGAAGGTATTTTTCAATTTTTTGTCGTTTTTATGCAAAAAACAATCAGTCTTCTAATAGTCGAGAATTTACACGAATACAACTGAAATTTTGAATTTTTATTTTCTTTTTAAAAAGTATGTTGGAACTATACATGAAGGTAATGTGTGCCTTCGTATTAACGAAACAAGCAGCAAATGTAAGTATGTAATTATGTGTAATAGAACTATGAATATAGAAATGCCATTGTTAATATTAACACCTTTTTTTGAAGTACAACATTGTTGAATTATGCAAAAATGCATTTCAACCTTCATTTGATAAATTTTGTTACAATCAAGTAAAAGTAGTTATACATCTCTAACTATAATAAAAACCAAAAATAATGATTTTTGCCTCATATATGTATCTCATTATTAAAATAAATAAAACCTGAGGTCATAAAAAACATATATGTGTATATTATCTTCCTGACACGGAACATTTTACACCTCCTCAATCATCTCTAGTAACTTTATAGCTCCTTTTGTCTCTTCGTCATCTTCTTCGCTAACCTTGAAAAAAAAATAGTTAACAAATATTGCATATTCCATAAAACCAAGATCTTACTTCGAAGCCAAAATAGTCTAAAATTAATGTCTTCGACTGGCTTGATTCTTCAAAACAAACAAACATTTTGTTAAAAAAAAAATTAGGTTTATAACATACATAAGTACCTGCTTTCTTAGATTTATCTTCTTTCTTATTATTCGTTGAAGCTGCTTGTAGTTCTAACTTCTGCGCTAGTTCTTCCTTTTCTTGTAGATGATTGTATTCATCAACATCATCATCATCATCAGGCAAGACCTCTATGACCGTAAATTCTTGTTCATCCTGTACTTCAGAATATATTATTTCAGAATTATCATGTTCTTCATTTTTAATGATTATCGATGTTTTAACTGTTGTTTCAGCAATGTCCATTGCGTTCATCTTTTCTTGTTTTACATTTATTATCTGTTCGCCTTGTTCCTTTTCATAATCTTCTTTGTACTCATCAACTTCATAATTATCGTAGATATATTGTATATTGTCTTCATTGTACACTTCTATTTCTTCATACTCCTCCTGTATTTCTTGAACATCAGCTGTATTTTCTTCTTCGGTGTCTTTATAGACCGTTTCTTCATTTCCTTTGTTTAACACTAATAAATTATTCGAAGCCGATTCTACGATTGTGCCATCCGACATAACCCGTGTCATACGTCCCATTCTTAACCTTTCCTTCTCTTCAAACAACCGAGACGTTGGATCATGAATTTCCATATGCCGTATAAGATTTCCATTGAATGCAAACATTTTGTTGCAATGTGGACACTTATGATCTTTTTTGCGTGGTTCTGGTGCTACATAAATATCTGAGTGATAAATTTTCATATGACGACTTAATAGAGGTTTCTGTCGAAATCTACTTTGACAAACCGAACAAACAAACGGCTTTGTATTCAAATGTATATAGACATGCGATTCAAGATGACGCTGTGACACCGAAGCATATGGGCAATATTTGCAGCTGATTAAATAAAAAAAATTTAAATAAACAATACAATATATTAATAATATATTACTATAATTAATGCATTTTGATTTATAAAGGGTGTCCCAAGAAGGACGCAAGATTTAAATTTGGCGCCATTCGAAGTGTCATTATTTGACATGATAACCAGTTTTTTCTTGCCTAGAATTGAAGAAATGAATGTGGAGGGCTTGTGGTTTCTACAAGACGGCGCCACATGTCATACAGCCAGAGAAACAATTCAATTGCTGCATCAGTCATTTCCCGGTCGTGTTATTTCGCGTTTTGGAGACCAGAATTGGCCGCCTAGATCGTGCGATTTAACACCATTAGACTTTTTTCTTTGGGGTTTTTTGAAGTCGATGGTTTACGCGAATAAGCCGACGACGACTCAAGCCTTAAAAGAGGAAATTGGGCGCTGCATTAATGAAATACCGCAGCATTTATGCAAAACGGTCATTGAAAATTTCATTAAAAGATCGCGTGTGTGCCAGCAAAGCCGCGGCGACCATCTGCCAGATATGTTGTTCCATACATAACCTCATTCTGTCTACTTTACGATCTAATAAAGTTTCACGATTTTTTTTTTAAATATCTGTTTTATTTAAAATTTAAATCTTGCGTTCTTGTTGTGACACCCTTTATACTGACTTAATTCTCAATTAGTTTATTAGGTTTACAATATAAATTTCTTATGTTTGCCATGATATGTTGGGATTAATCCTTGTAGTTCAAAGTATATATCGTGAAATAGTCCATATGGATATGCTATATCCTTACCACTTATTGTGTTGAACAAAGAATGAAACCAATAGAATTGCAAGTAGCACCAAAAAGATGAATTTATACTACTATTTTGAGATTTTTTTCTTCAACTTTTTTGCCAAAGTTTCAGTGAGAGAAAATTTTCAAATCATTCATTTTTTACTCAGTTACTGAATTTTAGAAAATAAATAGACTACTACATTTTTTCACTAAAATTTTATGTTAAATTTCTTTATGGAAAAAATATATACAAATTAAAAGCGGAAACAAACTGCTGTGTTTGTAAAAACACACCTTTCCGCATAATTTAAAACTTCGGTTTGCATGAAGATTGGCATCACACGATTGTGACAATGCACCAAATGTGTGCATTTATAATGTACATTTTGGAAATATTTTTTGTAAAAATATTTCTAGCACATTTTCGAAATATTTTTTGTAAAAATATTTCCAGTACATGATAAACGATTATATATAAGCCGACGAATTATTGGATCACACAATTGGTGCATTGTCACAATCGTGTGATTTCAATCTTGAAGCAAGCCAAAGTTTTAAATTATGCGACAATCATACTTTAAAATTTTCACAGCAGTTTGTTTTAGCTAATCGTCCATGTACTGTATTCCACACGGATTTGAAAAAATGTGGAATTACATTTTTTAATTCTTACTAAATGAAAACTTTTATGTGTTTTTTTTTAAATCTACCCATAATTTCGCAAACAAAATAAAACAAAAACAAAATTTAAAAAAAATTTTAAATTAAAGACAGAGTAGTTATGAGGTGTTGAATTTTTAAATTAAGAATAAAATATTCGGATTCGGAATACAGAACAGCACTGTATAATTTGTATTAATCAATTTTATTTCTTAGTTAAAAATTAAATTTAATAAAGGTATGTATTTTTAAAATAAACTTACCGATAACATTTTTCACCCTCGTGAGTCTTTATATGCATTTTATATGAATAGCGATCAGGTAGTTCTTTGCCACATCGTTTACACGGCATGGGATGATCAGAACTGTGCAACTTCTTTATATGCAAACGTAAATCTGTCTTTCGTCCACATGTAGTGGGGCATAGATGACACTGAAAAACAGGCTTTTCATTAACTGAGTGTATGAGACGATGAAGTTTTAGAGAATTAGATTGGGTAAACCGAGAATGGCATATATCACATTCATATGGTTTTTCGCCGGTATGTATACGCATATGACGTTTAAGTTTAAATGTATCAGGTGAGGCATAAGTACAGTGTGGACATTGATAAGGGCGTTCACCAGTATGGCATCGCATATGTCGACGCAATTTACTCATTTCTACACTGCTATAATCGCACTCTGTACATTTGTGTGGTTTTATATGAGTATGGCGATATCGCACATGTCGTATTAACTCTCCTGATGTGGTAAATGCCATGTCACAACTTGAACATTTATGTGGCTTATGACCCAAATGTATATTTCGGTGATTTGAAAGAGCAGCATTAGTTTTGAAACCTTTGTCACATACACAGCATTTGTGGGGGCGTTCATCGGAGTGAGTTTTCAAATGCCTAGAAAGTAAAAATTTTTTGCCAGCCTGATAAGAGCATAACATGCATTTAAATAGTAACTCATTTGTAGTAGACTTTTTATCATTTTTAATTATTCCTTTGCATTTGTAATCAGAGTCGACTGCGTCTTCAGGATCATCAGGATCTTTTTCATTTTCATTGAACTCGTAAACTTCCTGTTGATTACCGATGTTTGAGTTAATTGTTTCATCTGCACTTTTTTGGTCACTTTTGTTCAAGTTTACGTTGCTGCTAGTACTTTCTACTACTTTCGATTTTTTGTAAGAACCTAGTGATGATTGTGGTAAAGTTTTAGAATGAAAAAAAGTTAATTAATTTTTTTACATAAATTTTTACATTTGTTTTTATAACTATTGTCACAAATTTTCAAAAAAGCAAAAATATATTGATAACTTATATACCTAGAGAGCTATGCACAAACATACTTGAAAGTGTTTACAAGCTCTCTTTTATTATAAAAGTGATGTGTATGCTTTTAAGTATGCTTGTGCAGTGATCTAGTGCCTGCATACTTATGTGTATTATAACGTAATTGCAAGTGAATGATTCGTTTGTATTAATTAGATTAACAGCATTTGACTCTCGGGGGAGACTGAACTAACAGATAACGCGTCGCAGATTACATATAGTGGGATGAATTACAACTTCTCATGAAACCTTCTCAAAGCTCATCGGATATACATTTTGAAGGTTGGGGTGCGAACAATAACACAGTGCTAAATTATGACTTTGCAACGGATGGCAACGAAAAACCCAATTATGTTTAGAGACTTCATAAGAAAATCTATCATATATATCACTTTTAAGAACACTTTTACACACTGCCGTACTGTCGTTTCTTAGTTTTTAATAGATAAACTCCAATCTCTTGGTAACGCGATACCGGGTAAAATATAAAATTGATGAAAGGTGATAACTATATACATTATATAGTTATAAAAAATATGTATTCGATACACGCGACGAGCAGAAAACACACTTATTTTTGTTTTAGAATTCGTGTTCCTATTACCTTCAATATTTTTTTAGGAAATACTTTCCTAATTAAATTAATCTTACCATAATTTTTTCGCTTAGATGTAGAAATGGGACCGTCTACTTCTTTTACGGAAATTATAGACAGCCCCTGCAAAGACTTTTCCATTTTTTCAGGTTCTTGATAATAATAACTACAATCTACATCCATAATTATAGTACCGTTATTATCGATATCATTGCCGAAATTTTCGCCAATTTTAAGATCGGTTGGAATTATGTCTCCATTTTCACTTTGTTCATCATCTAATTCATGATATTCCTGACTATTGACTGCCGTCATTATCTGGAAAAGAAATAGGCATATAAGATATGTCCATGCGAAAATCCTTTAAATTTAAATTTAAAATGACGAGCAATGTTGCTTTCGGATATAGCCACAGGGTCACAGATATAGCAACTTAGCCCTTTCCCATTAATGTAAGTACGACACCGTGCGGGAAACACGTATACACACATTTTATTGCCATCAAGTAGCAACAAATATGTATATCAATTTTTTTTTTACTGAATTTGTAATATTAATTTTATAATAAAACACCATGTACCACAATATTCTTAATCAATAAACAAATTATGATAGTTTTGTGTTTACTTTTTATGAATTAACAATTTTAGCACAGTTAATTTAACAATCACTGATTTTTTATACGGCAGAGCTACTAATAACGAAACTAACCAACATAAAAATATCAATACATACCGTTTACAAAATTTGTGTTAGATGGCGCATTTTCTAAGAACCATTGTGTAATAACTAGGTGGCGTTGAACGGTAAAATGTTCTCTTAGAGTAATTACTTCTATTAATGTCAAAAGTAATTTAACAATTCTTTAAAAAAACAAACAAAGTATATTAAAGCCAAATTAATAATGGATGAAAATTTTTAGTTTTCGCTTTACACATCTTTATTTGACATGTAAAAGTAACTCTTAAGAACGATCCGAAAAGCACTAATGAAATCAATATGATTAGTGCAACGATTTGCTTGTTGCATTCTCGCCATCATCTAGTATTAATATGCCAGGGATGGTACGAAAATAATACTTTTTTGTACTTTTTTTCAATATGGGTGATATTATACATGCTTATGCATCCCTAAAATCAAATCAAAGGCGAATTTATTTTGTGTCTGCAAAATTTTCGAATAAAATTTTATTATTTTTGTTGATAATATGTAATAATACAAAACTTGCAAGCGATTACTTAGATGTGACAATAGGGGGCTGGTTACTCAGTTCGTGGGGCTAATAGCATAATAGCATGTTCACACGACGAGTTTCAATGCTGGTTTCGCTGTCTGAACCTCGATTGTGAAAATTTGCGTTCAGACGACACATAATGAGTTTCATTTGACAGTTGCTTTGTTTTGTTTTTTGTTGTTTCGCATTTGCCCGCGTTTGTTTTTTAGTTTTGAAATGGATAAAAAAGGTAAATTTTAATATTTAAATATATGTATTTTTAGAAAAAAATAATAATTTATAAAAAATTTATTTATTATTTCAAATAATTTAATATGTTGTGTTATTTATTATGTTTATTTTTATATTTAAGCAATTTAACACTCTTTCCTTTGTTTCTTACTAATACATTGAAATGCTTGCAAAACAATAATATTTCTTTGTTTACAATTTGTTTTGTTGGACAGCTAGTTAAGATAAACTAGCGATAGAAACTAGGGATGATACTAAATTTTCATGGTTTCGGCAAGAGTTTCAAAATGAAACCTGCAGATTCGCTCACTTAATTTTGTATGGCGAATCTTTCTGTTTCATTCGAGATTGGGATGTGAACCCTCGAAAGAGAGCGAACCTTGTCTCGTCTGAACATACTATAATCAACCTCCACATATTACACAAATGCACTGTAGTTGCACATACTTTCTTTTATCTCTATTCGTAAATTTTAAAATAGGTAACTTGAAT
Organism: Thelaira solivaga; assembly: GCA_947397855.1. Lineage (NCBI taxonomy): Eukaryota > Metazoa > Arthropoda > Insecta > Diptera > Tachinidae > Thelaira > Thelaira solivaga. The sequence continues at coordinate 53,021,972 of OX377613.1, read as the reverse complement.
GCTGAATTGGTTAGGAAGAGGAAAGCTAAAATTGCCGAAAAAAGGCAATTTTAAAACTTTAGTTGCACAACTTAAATTGCTCTGTGTGATTCTGGACTAACAGTTGAACGAGTTGGCATCTCTATATAGCGAAAGCTTGCCACACTTGTGCAATATTATTGATAGACTGGTAGCTTTATTTCTTCTTTCTTTTCTTTTTTGCGAGGCTTTCGGTAGGTGTTGTGTATTAAAAATTAATCTTTAAAAATATAAAAATTTTGAAGTCATCCATAAAAATTGTATGCGATGCGTATCGAAAAAATGCATTTATCGTGTATATCTAACAGTATTTTGTAAATTGTATTGTAATATTAAATAATGATTTATATGAATACTATATACTCCAAAATATAACAATAGTTGAAAAATTTATATTTCTTTTACTTTTTTAGACAAATTTAGCCATGGGTCGTGTAATTCGTGCGCAGCGTAAAGGTGCAGGTTCTGTTTTCAAAGCTCATGTACATCACCGCAAAGGCGCTGCTAAATTGAGGTCTCTGGATTTCGCTGAACGTAATGGTTATATTCGCGGTGTTGTTAAGGTATGTTTTGAAATATTGGTTGATTAAATTATAACAAAAATTAGTCAGTCTCATTTGGTTCTTAATTCTAATTGTTGTTTTGCTAAATGCATTAATAGTATGTCCATATGCAATATTTTCCTCTAGTACTTATTGTACTAAGGAAACAAATTTTCGTTTTTAAATGAGACGTGGAAAATAATACACTTAGCAAACCAACCTAATTGGAATTAATCAACTCAAAATGTTACTTATTGTTAAACTGTTTGATTCCAAGTAAATTATTAGGTTGATTAAAATAAATTTTTTTGTACTTTAGGAAATCATCCATGATCCTGGTCGTGGTGCGCCCTTAGCTGTGGTTCACTTCCGTGACCCATACCGTTATAAAATCCGGAAGGAACTTTTTATTGCTCCTGAGGGTATGCACACCGGACAATTTGTATATTGTGGACGCAAAGCTACACTTCAAATTGGCAATGTAATGCCTGTTTCTCAAATGCCTGAAGGTACCATTATTTGCAACTTGGAAGAAAAGACCGGTGACCGCGGTCGTTTGGCGCGTACTTCGGGTAACTATGCTACTGTTATCGCCCACAATCCTGATACCAAAAAGACTCGTGTAAAATTGCCTTCTGGGGCAAAAAAAGTTGTCCCATCTGCCAATCGTGCTATGGTTGGTATTGTTGCGGGAGGTGGTCGTATTGACAAACCAATATTAAAGGCTGGTCGTGCCTATCATAAATATAAGGTAAAGCGTAACAGCTGGCCCAAGGTACGTGGTGTAGCTATGAACCCCGTTGAGCATCCCCACGGTGGTGGTAATCACCAGCACATTGGTAAAGCTTCTACTGTTAAGCGTGGTACTTCCGCTGGTCGTAAGGTCGGTCTTATTGCTGCCCGTCGTACTGGTAGAATTCGTGGTGGTAAAGGAGATTCCAAGGACAAGTAGATTGTTAAGTAATTTTCAAATATCAATTAATAAAACGTTTTCGTTCGCTATATTTTTAATTCGTTTCACTGAAGTGATTATACAAATTTTTGTAACAAAATAAAAACGATTCTGGATTGAAAATACTTCCCTATCAATTTAGTGAGTAAAAAATTCAAACCAGACAATTTGCAATATTGGAAAATTTGTAATTTTACTGGCAAAATCAATTGCTGTCAAAAAAGTTTTTGTATCCATGGAAGTTTTCATCTTGAGGTCCCTGAAATCTTTTTTCGCTCTTCTACAAAAAAAAAAATCATTTTTGACATGCATTACGGCGAAAGCTACCTTTATTAAAATTTTTTTTTGGTGTTCACCTTTAAGCACTTACTGTAAGAAATTGTCGTTTTCGAATAAGATTAATTATTTTTAAGCGAATACACAGATTTAGTTTCATTCTTGGGACATTTTGTGGGTCTTAAAATTTTGTCATATATTAAATTTAAAAAAAATATATAATTTACATGCATATGTATAAACAGTCAATATCTTGGGTTTTCATATGCTAGGTATTCAATAATTTAATATATTAACACCTAAGATATTTTTGCATATATAAAAACAACGGTGAGGCTAAATTTATAAAATTTTTCACAGCTGTTTTTTGAATATATTTTAAATTTTCTTGATTTGTCAAAAAAGACATTTATGGCTTATAGTATGTTCAGACGAGACAAGGTTCGCTCTCTTTCGAGGGTTCACATCCCAATCTCGAATGAAACAGGAAGATTCGCCATACAAAATTAAGTGAGCGAATCTGCAGGTTTCATTTTGAAACTCTTGCCGAAACCATGAAAATTTAGTATCATCCCTAGTTTCTATCGCTAGTTTATCTTAACTAGCTGCCCAACAAAACAAATTGTAAACAAAGAAATATTATTGTTTTGCAAGCATTTCAATGTATTAGTAAGAAACAAAGGAAAGAGTGTTAAATTGCTTAAATATAAAAATAAACATAATAAATAACACAACATATTAAATTATTTGAAATAATAAATAAATTTTTTATAAATTATTATTTTTTCTAAAAATACATATATTTAAATATTAAAATTTACCTTTTTTATCCAGTTCAAAACTAAAAAACAAACGCGGGCAAATGCGAAACAACAAAAAACAAAACAAAGCAACTGTCAAATGAAACTCATTATGTGTCGTCTGAACGCAAATTTTCACAATCGAGGTTCAGACAGCGAAACCAGCATTGAAACTCGTCGTGTGAACATGCTATTATATACTCCGACCATATATATGTACACAATTTGACAAATCGAGAAAAACTTGAAACGTACAGCTGCTTCATTGATAACACCTTGTATGAATTGGAGTTGCTTGTATGTGATTAAAACAATTTGGCCAAAAAAGTGGGGAATGCACTGGTACAAATTTAAGGAAAGCACCTCCAATTACCAACAATATCGAAGGTGAAATTTAAATTCTTAGTAGAAAAAATCAAATACAATTAGACACCATTTACACAGGGAAAGTTTACTTTGCAAAGTCTTGAGTTTATAGGAGATAGGGGTGAAGAGAACGGAAGGCAGTACAGACTTTCTTGTACTCGCAAATTCGTTTTGTTCTTTGTTCGTAGTTTATATAACTGAAGTTAGCTGCAACTTTTTATTTGAAAACAAAACAAAATTTGAGAAACAAAACTTTCCCTGTGTAAACACCAAAGAAAGTTTAAAAGAGAATTCAACAAAATTTGTCAAAGTAAACTTTCCCTGTGTAAATGGTGTCATACAACAGACATTAATTAGTACCAAAAATAGTACAATTATGGCATATTTGCCATCAATGAATCAGCTTGGACGAAAAAAAGTTGTGATGCGTATCAAGAAAATTGTTTTCGCTCAAAATAAGTTGAAAATTTAATTTGTTATAAATATAGTTTGATTTTGAAAAATTTGTATCGTCGTTATTAAATTTATTACATTAACCAAAAATAACAAGGGCATCATAATATCGAAAATTGCAAGTGATAATTGCAATGAGATAATTGTACATCCTGAAATATACACACATACAGCAGTAAAACACCGTTTAATAAGAAAAAAGTTGTTGTTTGGAAGGGAAAACAAGGTAAATAAAATAAATGAATAATGCAATAGTACTTATGAATATTATGTTTGTTTAAATACTATATAGTATATTTATCAGGGCAACAATGTAATTAGTAAATTATGTACATACCTATTTGGCTATATGTTATAACAACGACAAATAAAATGTCATATTAGATGAATAAAGTCATGTATTTAAATATTAAAAATTTTCTCTATGCTAAGCAAGATATTTATCCTTAATTGTGTATTTAAACATATAGCATAATTAATTTCAAAAAAATATCAAACAAATTACCTAACAATTTTTAAATGGTTGTTTCGTTTATTATTATTGTTTTCTAAAATTTTATTACAATTTTAATGTTAATGCAAATAAATTTGCATTAAAAAATGAAATAAAAATGTAAAATGCTTTTAACGGCTCTCCTAAAAATTAGAGAAAATTACGATATCTCACAGTTTGAAAGTGAAATTACAATACTTTTTACTGTTAAGAACCAATAAATACAATTTTAGGTCGATTAAAAAATCTTTTAAATATTCTTCCACTAGTATACTACATGAAAAACTTGGATGAGCCATTAATCCCAATTACGGTTTGATTTCAAATACCTTTCTGCCGGTACAGGTACAACATAGAAAATTTGTTAACTCGTAACCGAACTCTCGTGCACATACTGTAATAATTCTTTAATTACCTTTTTTTTTTAACAAATACTGTAATTTTCAAAATTTATAATTAATTATTTATAAACAAATTTTTTTTGTTTGCTTCCGCCGGATTTTTATTAAATATAATTATATAGAGTAAGGTCACAATGTGTTCCCCTTTTTAACAGTACAAGTGAGATTGGTTTTATAATTTTTCCACTTGTTACGCCCAACTCTGCAGCGACTTAGTAAAAAAGGAATTTGCGCTTAATTCAGGAAAATCTGTTATTGATAAAATTAGTAATAAAATGCTGTTGGACCTGCCGACTATAGCTGAACGAATTTTACTTTCTATTTTCAGTGCTATTTTATGTCTTCAATATTGTCCTTTATGGGGGAAGGTATAGATAGATTCACATGTTTCTCTACCCAAAGTGATGATGTTACAGATCTAACGTAATGCGATTTGTAAACAAAACCTAATTGATTTTACTAGTGATATATTAACCCGTAGAAAGTTAAAAAGAAAAATATAGTTCTTATTGAAAAAGACGATATAAATCTACCAATCAACAATCAATAGTATTCGTGATCTGTATTTAAGAATACATTTTTACGTTTTGGTCGTATTAATTTAATTTTTCAGTACAATAGATCTTAAATGTATTTAGTTGTAATGTCTAATAATTGATCGAAAGTATCAAAAAGAAATCTTCCCTCCACACGAAAGACATAAACTTTTAAAAAGAAGAAATATGTATGTATCATACAAATTGCATCATCTCTAACAAAAATTATTTAACCTAGCTTTAACAGGACTTGATTGTAATAAATAGTTAGTGTTAAATTTAAATTCTTATTGTTAGTTCAATAACTAAATTTATATAAATGTATAAAAACCCACAATGATTTTTCATTTAGCATTTAATACTCAAAGCAAAGACTAAATTATATATTTATAATCTTTGCTCAAAAATCCGATGTCACTATTTCGTGTACACAATGTAAACGTGACATTTATTTGTGGTCAAAATATTTTTGGTTGTAATTTTACACGCTGCCATGGTAACTTAATAAGAAATCAATAAAAAAAAGCAGAAAAACTTTTAGTAAATGAAATTCTTTTACTTATTTATCTATTTCTAAAAATCCTTAACCAACCTTAAGCTTGTATAAAAAAAAAAACAGCAATTAAAAAAGAAAAACGTATTGGCTAAAAACAATAAAGTTGGTAAAATATTCAAAAAATAACAATTAACCCCAATACCATACAAAACGAAAAAAGAAAATAATTCATATGCTTATAAAATACTTACATAGACTTGAAGCTTTCGGTTAAAGTCAGTTCAAGTAAGGAGCAATGAGTACAAGAAAACGTAATTCGCTTAGTGAAACACGTGTCGAAGAGCATTTCAATTTGTTGAAAGAATTGGAATCATTGTCTTTACGAAATAGTTATTGTGATATATGTCATTGTGAGTGCTACAATAGTCACCGTATTGAAATTCAAGAGGGTTTTAGTAACAAGCAAGACGTAAAGGACAATAAGAAAATTATAGAGGATTCACGCGAAAAAGTGTACAATACGAAAACTAGGAAAAATAATTGTGCTTCCACATCATCAAATTGTACAACAAAGCCGAATAAAATAAAACTGCCAAATGATAATTTAATTAAGAAAAAACCTAAGAACACAGATTTACGGAAAAAACGTAAAACAAGGATACATTCTAAAAGTAATACTTTACAACGTAGTCAAAGTCAATGTTCAGAACGTCATTATACTAAAGATAGTGAAGTTGTACAAAACTTTTTAACGACTATTGATAAAAAATATTTAACGAATTTAGAAATATTGACTGATACGAGTGTAAAGAAAGATTTAGATGAAAGAGATAGAAATCCAATGATAAACACTTGCAGGTCATCACCACCATTATTTCTTCCACAAACTCAATATTCGTTTTCTAATAAAGATGATATGGATTCAAGTCTTATACACATGCGACTCAGTGAGTCAATGGCCAATTTATGTTTAAGACCTACTATTAAGAAGGCATACAATAAAGTACCTGATCATGATAAACGTATATTAAATCGAATGGCAACTAAACGTTGCGAACAAGCAGCGGCCAAGGAGAATTCTTGGTTGGCACGTAAATATTGGGAAAATGAGCGCTATGAACGTGAACTTTTGAAGTGTGAACAAATGGAAGAATATAAAAAGGCCGTACGCGATAAGCAATTTCAGGATTATCTGCAGACCAAGGCCAGACTTAATGAGATCGCCCAACGAGATTTAGCAGAATTGCAACGTTTAAGAGAATCTCTTCAACAGAAAGATGATCGTGCAAGAAAGCGTTTACAAAGTTTGCGGACTGAGCGTGACTTAACTGTTAATCAAAAACGTTTTGAGGAAATGCGTAAAATGGAATGTGTTAATTTACATCAAGAAGAGCAAAATTTAGATGAAATGCTTCGCAAAAATAAAACTTGTCAACGTCTAACTGCACGTCTGCAACGTGCTGATCATATACGAAATAAAATGCTAGAAAACTATCTTAATCGTTTACGATACGACAACTATATAGAACAACTGCAACACGAGGAACATTTGCGTGAAGTACAGTTGAATGAGCGATTAAAACGTGAACAATTGAAAGAACAAATTTCTCGAAAACGTTGCCGGTCACAACATTTTGTCGAAACAAAGCAACAGCGCAATGAATCCCTACGTAAAACTGCTAAACTCTCTAAAAGCCTCAGAGATTTAGTACGTTCTTCGGTATCGCCAGAGATAGGAGTTACACTCTTCGCAACAGGAAAAGCAAATAATATAATATCAAACCTGCCTGAGTAAACCAATAACTAATTACCCATATTAAAATCGAGCTTATAAAACTATTCAAAAAGTTGAAAAGAAACTAAAAATAAATAAATAAAAATGTTTGGTTTTGTTATAGACGAGACTAACTTATACAGTATTGCTAAAAAAATAACAAAAATTTTGAATAGTGACTTCATATTTTATTATGTGTATGGATAGTATACCACTAAATATATTGCGGCGGAGCATATCTTGGGTGCGTTTCTAGCTTCTGCAAATAAGTAGCTGCATAGTTTGTGTTTTGTGGCTTTTAGATAATGGAACTCTTTTCAATTTTATTTATGTCAGTCAAATTTGCATCTATGTAAGCGCTTGTCAAGCTGAATAGCCAGGTATTTTTTTCCCCTATGTTAATATATTATTTGATTTTTAATTAATTATAAAAGTAAATGTTATATACATAAATACAGTTTTATTTATTAACATTTTAAGATAAAAATCGGGGCTGTCAAACTAAAAAAAAAAACGGCATTTATGCCCAAATTTGTGTAAAGTGTGAAATTGTTGTGCAAAAGGATTCTGTTTTAATTATTTTGTAAATGTTTGAACCTAATAATCAAAGTTATCAAACGTTTCCAGGTAAATAAATGTTTTTTATAGTCAAAAGCTAATTGTTTTTTACATTTAATTCTAATGATTGCCTTCGTTATTTTCTTTAATAGGTCGCTCTTTAAAGTCTAAAAGCAACTAATAAAGCAACCGCTTCTTACCAGGGAGATTTTGTGGGGGATTGAAGGGATAATTTTATTATCTTTTATAATAAGTTAAGCTCACTTAAACTATCAAATAAATATGAAAAAGCTGCTTAAATTTTATTTGTTAATATTTTTTTTTATTAATTAATGACGTACTTATATAATACTTCCATGCATACAATAACACATACACATATCCATACATACATATATACACGCATACATGCATATGTATTTATAAATAAATTTTTAAAAAATGTTTAAAGCACTTGATTTGGTTTTTTCATTTCATTAATTTAAAAAAATTTTATATTAATTTTCAGCGTTTTCATAATAAATAAATTAACGCGAAAACGAAATTAAACGAAACGAATATCTACGACGACATCTGGAATAAAATGTTTGATTAATCGAAATAAAATTAAATGATATAATATATCGAAAACATGTTAATGATAATGGAATTTAAAGGATTTTGTATACCGTTTGCTTATATTACAATGGTAACTATATGTATGGGTTGTTCTCCAAGAGAGGTACCTAAACCTAGACCGGTATTCTCAACAATGGCACCAATTACTACACCAAGACCCAATATAACATTTCCCATTTTAAATTGCCCACCGCCGTATGCGGCTTGGTATTGCCTAAACGATGCCACTTGCTTTAAAGTAGAGATTCATAATGAAGTATTATATAATTGTGAGTGTGCTAATGGATTTATGGGTCCGAGATGTGAATATAAAGAGATTGATGGAAGTTATTTACCAACCAGACAACGTGCCATGTTAGAAACAGCCAGTATAGCTAGTGGTGCCACTTTAGCTTTAATATTTATGCTTGTCTTGTGCTTTTCGCTGTACATACGACACGAAAAGCAACAGAAACTAAAATTAAACGAAAGATCAACTATGGCACATGAAAACGCTGGTATGGATGAAGTAGATGGCATAACGAAAATTCCCGGGATGCGACCTTTTGGTCCTCATCATTATCAAATTTTACCGCTATCATCAGCTTTTAAACGCTAATATCAAGTTGACTTTTAACTTCCATTAATTTTTCAAATGATTTCGTTTGAAAAAAATTTATATTTTACTTTTTAAAACTAACGGCGTTTTCTTTTCTTTGAACAAAATGTATCTTCTTTTAAGAAGGAGAATAAAACAGAACTTATGAGAAAAGTGAAATTCTTTGTTATATTCTGTAGCAAATTTACTGGATATAATCCAAATATTCTTATATGTATGATAATTTCTGCACATAAGAATTTTTTAATATCTACATACATACTATTTAAATACTACAAAATAATATATTAAAGTTTTAAAGTTGACTAGTAAATTGTATAAATATGAAAACGAAAGTTAGCACTTTCTAGATGGCATTATCAGTTTTCTTAATTTGTACGGTATATGAAGTGAAATCTAGTTTGTCTTAAATTTTTGCAGAACAGAAAACGCCGTAAGAATACATATTAAGCGATGATCGTTAAGCATATCTTAGCAAAGATGAAGTAGAAGAAAAAAAGAAAGAAAAATTAGTAACAATCATGGTGCAAGTAAACCATTTTTGTATTTTTGCAGCCACCTGGTTTAATTACGCCATGAAAACAATGCTTTCATTTTAACCAATTTACTACAGTATCGAAAATAAATAAGTACATGCCAATTGTAAATTTGAGCTTTATTTCGTGAAATGTAATTTTGGAAATAATAAATTGTATGAATTTTGTTCAAATATATATATATATATATATTCATACATATTTCCATATAAAAATTTTGGCGTGTTTTACAATTTGATTTTTAAATTATTGTACTTTTTAGTTTTCACACAACTATTTTCTGTTTTTTGTTTTTTTTTTTAATTGAATAAATTAAATTAGTTTTTTATTATTTGTAATATAGATATTTAATTTTATCTTGTCCTAAGTTTTATTGTATTTGTTTCATCTATTTATTATTATTATTATTTTTGGCAGGTTATTTTTTTAGTTAAAAACATATTTAATGTATTTATTATAAAGAACTACATATAAAAGACATAAGGCAGTTTATTATTATGTTTTAATAACTGTTGTATCACTTTTTACCTACATTTATTTCCAATAATTAATATTTACTCTGTATTTCTTCGAACAAAGAAATACATACATAATTTATATGATAATTTAATAATAAACACAGACGTATACTAAAAATTGCACGTTATTGCATATCATTCTTTACTTTAGTAGCGAATAAATAAAAAAATAAGTATTAATTCAAGCAACGGTTATGGACACAATTGTTTTATTAATCTATACATAATTCATCGTATACATAAATATGTAAAATTATTAAAAAATTTCCTAGTATATTGGTTATTAGAAGAATTAGTAGTTTATCTGCACCTTTCGTACATTTTTAAAAAATATTTTTTTTGAGGTTTATTTTAATAAACCCATATACGTTTAAGCAATATATATATACTCGTATATATATATATATATATATATATATATATATATATATATATATATATATATATATATATAAATTAAATAGTTAGATCTAGATCGTCATATCTTCACTTTGCTCTACTAGAAGCAAAAGTAGGTCTTAGGATAAAGATGCAATAGTTATTATGAATCGTTAACTATCTGATATGTCACTAATCATGATTAGGTACTCCTTCCTAATACTCGCTAAATCTCACTAATTTGGAATTTCACTCTACGGTATATTAATGAAAACGGCTGTGATTCCATTGGCTGTTGACTGAATATTCTGCTAACAAAAGAGTACAGTGGATTTGTTACTTTAAACATTTCTTCTGCGTTGATCAATTTAGCTAAAGGCTAAAGGGTAAATGCATCTACTAAAGAAAACTTTGCTCGATAATAAGTAATTTTTCGGATTTGCTATTATTTGTGTTGACGATATGCATAGCAAAACATTTTTTTGCAACTTTTTGTTGCTGATATGAACCATGAACCTGGTTTTATTATGCGGATTTGTGCATGACACTGCCGTCAACCTTAACGTTTGACACGAAAGTATGCTTTATTGGAAAGAAATAATATTAATGTTAAAAAGAATGTTAACCTTTTTAAATATCTATTATACCAAAATTTTATTCAAATTTGAAACAGAAACGAAACAGTTATTTATATATAATTAACATTTGTATGTAGTAATCAAATTTTGTATATCAAAGATGGCTATACACAGTAAAATATATGTATGTAAATCAAATATATGGACTTGCTCTTATTAAAACATATTGTACTATTAATTTTTATGTTTATTAATTTCTTTTTGTATTAAAATTGCAGAAAAGTCAACAATTTTGTCTATTCATCATGCCAGATAATAACCAAGTTCCGCCCGAATATGAATTGGGGCCACCAAAAGCTGATTTTAGTGCTCCACCTCCTTATGAATTGACTAACAATCAGCAATCGGAATTACCATTACATCAACACACAGCTACTCTAACAGAAATTCCTATGAATCATGGTAAATTACCTACATACGAAGAAGTTCAAATGGAAAAGTCGTTGAACGGAGAATTGCCACCAGGGTTCTTAACTACACATGCTTTACAACAGCCACCATTAGCACCGCCACCAAATCCTCTGCTGGCGAATTTGCGCAACTCATCTGGAACGGCAAGTAGTGGTGGTACATCTGGTCTTACTTTTATTGCAATTGATGCTTTGGAGGCAGATAATCTAACCAGTTCAAGCGATAACAATCTCTTGGGCACAGATATTATGTTTATAACAGCATTTGTGGTAGCATTTTTATTCAATTGGATTGGTTTTCTAATGTTAACATGCTTCTGTCACACTATTGCTGCTCGTTACGGTGCATTGTCCGGTTTTGGTTTGTCGCTGGCAAAGTGGACATTGATAGTGAAACACTCAACAGATTTGGCTTCGCATGAAAATTCTTGGTTATGGTGGCTAATAATGTCATTTGGCTTTTTAATTTGTGCACGGGCTTTAATACAATATGTTAGTATCAAGCGTACTTGGCGTTTGTTGTCCACATCGGCCCAAGAGCGTCTATTATTCTTTTATTAAAGTTTATGCAGTTCATTAATTAAGGCAGAGAATATACAAATATATACATACATACCTACTTATTATGAAAAATTATTTACAAAAGAAAGATTTATTTATATACATTTGTACTACAAATATATGATTACGTGTTACCAGTATAGTATGTATAAAATTTACGAGCAATCCGTTAAAAAATTTAATCAAGTAGGTTCAGAACGTAATGATTCTTATGTTTGCAAAGAAGTGTTGGGAGTAATCCACTGAAGACTGGAGTAGCTTTCCAGAAATATATATATATATATGATATCCCTTCGGTGCTTATTGGAATAATAAATAAAAAAACCCTCATAATAGGAATGAGAACAAAAAAATATATTTTATTAAAATAGTTTATTACTTCTTAAATAAGTATATTTTTATCTGGAATTACCTGTCCTGTCAGAATCCTATTTAATTAAAATAGGATGTATTTATTTTATTTTCTTGCATTGAGAGTTATTCTTTTCCGTACAAGGCAAGTGCTGAAGTACTACTGACTATAAACTTTGTTACATTAATTCTAACTGATAAATAAAAGGAATAAAGTAAATTATAGGCAATATAATTGGATATTGTAATCTTTATTATCTGTTTTAATGTTTTAATCAAAAAATACTTGTCTCCGAACAGTCGTTTGAATAAATTTTCTCTCTATTTCTGTGTCAGTATAATTTTTTCCAAGGTATGATTTCCCATGAAGGAACAATATGATTAGCAAATAGAAAATCTTTTATCTTATTTATTACATAGAATGCTAAACCAAAGAATGAAGCAAAGTACAACCAAAATTGACCTAATCGCTCCCATATACTCAAATGATAACGAGCACCTACTTGCAAAATATCCAAGTCTAGTTGAAAAGTTAAACCCCCTTTAGCAGACAATTTGCGAACATATAACTCATGCACATGTAGCTGAAAGTAACCTGGATTCTGTTTGAGTTGGTTCCACAATGATTTAGTTTGGAATTTTCGCATATTAGAACTATTGCTATTGAGTTTTATTTGGCGAAAAGAAGTTTTAATATGTCGTCCAGGAAAAGGGCACGTGAATTCAACAAATTGTTTAAGCATTAGTTCTCCACGTAATGTGATTACACCGCTGGTTAATTGAGATGACATGTGCAGGTCTGAGTGGTATATTAGCAATGAAGGAGGAGATAAATTACACTTCCGCTGAATATAGGAATGTAAAAAAGTGAAAAGACGTTTATCTTTTATGTTTATCATGTACAAACCTTTAAATTAACGTTAAAAAATAATGCTACATCAAAACCAATCAGTTTATGGTTTAACGATTCCATATGCTGCACAAAATGAACACGATCTACTTTGCCATCATAGTTCAAATCATCTGTCCAATACTAAAATAAGCAAATTTCTAGCAACATAAATACTTATGAGCATGTACGTATGTAATATATACCTTAATATAATCACATTTATCATTGGTGTTGTTCGACAAGAAATTATTTAAGTTTGGAAATGTACTACATAGAAATACATCGTTTCTGGCTTTCTTGAGTTCTTGATTTTTCTCCTCGATTGTGTTGGCCAAGAATATTGAATTGTATTTGAATTGAACCTGGGGTTGTTCATATAAAATACGAGATTCTGATATACCAGAGTATGGACTTAGTAGTGAAACTAAAAGTACAGGTATCATTACGGAAAGAATCAACAATATTACCACAAGTAATGTGGCACTTGAACAAATAGCATTTCTATAAACTATAGTTGTATTTGTTGAATGTAATGGTATAAATTTCATATTTATTGCTTTCAATTTAATTTTATTAATTATTTGACATGAACAAAGACGTTTTGGGTTTATGAAAAACTGATTTAATAATCTAGTGTTTACAATACAGTTATTGCCATGGCTACCAGAAAATAAAGTTACAATATTTAAAAGACAACAAATATTCTACCCTGCCTAATTTTATGTAATTCTCACCAGATTAGAAAAATTGTATGTATAATGTATACGTATGCACATTTGTTCATTTATTTGGTCCATTGTTGGTTTAAGTAATGATTGGTACCACTCCTAAATGTGAAAACATTCCTATACTATTATGGTCTTTTTAGAATATATTTTGCGCTTGGAAGGTGTCTAATATAAAAAGTAAAACATTTTCTACCATTCAAAACTACTGTACTCTTGTCCGTCTATAAAATTTTTCCCCATTTAGAAATGGTCAGTTTTAGCGTTCTTTACTAAATTTTAAACGTTTAATTACACCATGATCAAGGTCAAGGCGAATTTATATGAATTCGCCTTGTATTACACCATAGTATTACACATGGCAGAATTACATGTACCAAAGAATACTAAATATCTCTTTGAGATTTTCAAAACTACGATATGAGCAGATTAGCTTTCGGTATTGCTTTTTGGATGCGGATACCTGCCCGGCTCAGTAATAATAATTCTTGTTAATTACAACGAAAAAGAGGAAAACAAGAAATTGAAAGAAGGTAATAGAAAGAAGGAGATGTGATGAACAATGAAGGTGAACCTTTCATTTTATTCAATTAAAAGTTATTCAGCTGAAGTAATTACTTTATGAAAGATACAAACTTGTTTGTTAACAATGGAAGAAAAAAGTAAGAAAATTACTAAGAATTAGAAAAAGCATTTGCCAATTTTTATATAATTTTAACATAGAATATGTAAAACGAAAGGAGAAAGCATTATCTGATGGAAACCGGGAACAGCTGGCCATTGCTTGCAAAACTCTTGGCGATTTTTACAATCAGCAGGGACGATATCATGAAGCTGTAAAAGAATATCAAGAAGAGGCAAATATATATGCCAAAATGGGAAAGAAATTGGGTATGGCCAAAGCTCACAGAATGATAGGTGAGATGTTCATGTTGCTTTGCGATTTTGATAATGGCAAGGAGCACATTAACAGTTATTTAGGTAAGTAAAATGAAAAAATAATAAATAAATAATCTCCACATGAAAAAATTTTTGAATTATGGTCCTCCAAAGTTTCCATCATTTTGTTAACTAAACATCTATGGGCTAGCTGTCTTTTGGCTGGATTAATTTATTTTTTCTTCCATTGCATGTGAACACAGCTTCGCTTACAAAAGTTTTTTTTGCTTAGCCGGAGAGATCTATCCTCTATGGTATGTCGAACACAAAAATGGCTTAAATACTTGTTCCTCTATACAAAGAGCTGCAAGATTCCATAATACTAGTATTGAAACAATCTTCTAATGGTACCTATGCAAAACCACAAATTTATTTTAAAACTTTGAGTTCTTAAGTTTAAATATGTTCGTACACTAATTCTTTTATTTACTTTGATTTACGATTATCTTTTGAAAATTTTTTTTAACGAAAACTATGTAAATTTTGGAAACCTGTTCCTCTAAAATATGAATTTAATTTAGTTTCTTAAAGATCAATTTTCTAATATTTTTTTAATTGATACTGTATTCTTAAACGAGATTAAATATTTTGTATTTATTTTAAGAAATTGCCAAGAATCTAAAAAATAAAGTGGAAGAACAGCGGGCATATACTACATTGGGAAGGGCTCATTTACTGCACGGACAAGCTCTTAATGATACTTTAGATGTTTCAAATGCGGTGACACAATTAACACAAGCTGAAAAAGCATTCCTCAAAAGCCTTTTGTTGACTAAAGAGTATGTATTTACAATTTAATTTCATTGTGATACATATAAAAGTAACATACTTTGCTTTATAAAATTATATAAAAGTTATTTCTAACAATTTTTTTTTATAAAGAATGGTTTCTACTGTTTTATTTTTCGAAAATCAATGAATGGAAAAATGATTTTTAATTTTTTTATTAGCTTCCGAAATATAAACTTGGGATCCGCGATTAGGCAGTAGCTAAAATTAGTGTTATTATTCATAGGTTTTTCATACTAACTATAATAATGTTTTTTCTCTTTTAGATTAACGGGTAAAATTTCAAAATTGGAGCAATATGATATGCAAGCTCGTTGTTACCTTAACATTGGAGTTGTTAAAGAGCATATGGGAAAATTTGAAGAAGCATCAGATTACATAGAAAAAGCATTAAAAATTAGCAAATCACAGGATATATTTGAACTGACCCATATGTGTTATATTTCCATGAGCTTACTATATCACAGTAAACAGAATGACGCCACTTCAGCACTTCGATATTGCAATATGGCGCTAGATGTAGCTAAACGTTTTAGTCAGAAAGTTAAAAAAATTTGTGAAACTTTAATAATTAAATCTGAAATTCTTATTAAGGCTGGAGATTTTTCTAGTGCCAAACAAATTTTAACAAAGGCTTATAAAAAAAATACATCGGATGAAAATGATCGTATAACAATCGAAAAATCGTTAAGAATAGGTAGGAACATATGAACTTGTCTCTTAAAAATTAATTATTTTTCAAATTAATTTATTATAGTTGTAAAAATTTGTCAAATACTGGATGAGCTTGTCACAACTAGCTTATTAGATTATAGCAAACGTAAAGTTCTTTATGAGAAACTTGGCGATGCTTGTTGTCATTTGAACAACTACACAAAAGCTTTAGAATACTACAACAAAATGTTGGAATGTGCCCAGTTGAATAACGAACCACCAAAGTCTATGATTCCTATTTATGTAAGTCTGTATCAAACTTACAAAGACAACAAACAATACGATAGAGCTCTTGAGTATCTCTGGAAAGAATATGAATTGAATAAAGACGTTCCCAACGAGGCATTTTTAACGTTATGTGGTATTGCTGACATTTGTGAGTTGCAAAAGCAAACCTATTGGACGATTCGAGATATTTATGAAAAGGCTACAGATCATGTCTCAAAAGCTAGCACTGATAAACTGAAATTTGAAAAGATTTTGTACACCAGATTAAGAAAATTACATATTCAACATAATATGACTGTTTTAGCTGAAGAATTGGTGAAGGAAGCAAACTCTAAAGGTAATACACATACATTAAATGATTTTTTTAATATCGGTTATCCAGGCTTTGGGTATACCGAGTTGGGATCTCTAATTAAGACTATCGTCATAATTTACATGTTATTTAGATATTGATAATATTTTTTCTAACCGAAATATCGGCTAGTCTGATTGAGATTAGTGTAAAAGTGCGTGGAGTTGCTTGAATAATATAATAATGATTAAACTAAAAATAGGGATAAATATCTAGTTTTTCGTTCCGTATTTGCTTTGGTGAGAATGCTAAAGGAGTTAGAGGTCATACACTACTACCCGCTTACTTTACCCTGACTTTGATGAATTTTTTATTACTATTTCAACCTACTCTGTACAATAAATATTTATTTTTTTTAATTGTACCTAAACAATCACAACAAATAATATATTTCTAGGTATCGACTTGGATTCTCTAAATGATGATAGTGATACTGAATCCGATGGAACACCATTCAATGAAAATAATACACCAGATTTAGGAGATATTTGTTTGGATGATCTTACAGATTCAGATACCAGTGACTTAGATGAAACTGAAAAAGTAAGACCTCATAGAGCTACCCGCGGTACACGCTCCTTGGTAATTAAGCGTAATAATAAGGGTGAAACTCAACTGCATCAGGCGTGCATTGCTGGTAATACTGAATTAGTTAGAAGGCTTATTGACCAGGGACATGTTGTAAATGTGCGGGATCACGCGGGATGGCTGCCATTACATGAAGCAAGTAATCATGGATTCCGTGATATTGTAGAATTCCTATTAAATCGCGGAGCTGCCGTCGCCATCAATGACAAAGGTGGCACGAAATGTGATGGTATAACACCTCTTTACGATGCGTGTGTAAATGGTTACCTCGATGTGGTGGAATTATTATTAGAGAGGGGAGCAGATGCCACAGTTAAGACAGATTTTGGTGACACCTGTTTAAATGGTTTAGATAAATGGAGAAACTCAGCAGATTTAACCGAAGGCGAACAGGCTCAATACGAACAAATAAGAATTAAATTTATTAAAACATTATCAAAAGCTGGAATATGTTCTGTTGAGGCTATTAAACCCCTCAAACATGCTAATGTGGAATTTGAACAAAACGGGAAAGACAGTGAGAATGAAAAATCAGATGAAGATATAAACTTACGACCATCTACATCCCGAGTTAAAAACAAAAAAAATTCTCCAAAGAGTGCAAGTGTTGAATATAGGAATGCTATTGAACAAATAAAAAATCCACATCATCGTAATTCATTTACGGAAAGTTATGATGATGATTTGCGCTTCCATGGTGATAGTGAAAAAAATAAACGAACGGCATACCTTGAGGCAGAAGAAGCCAATGAAGAAAACTGGCTTGTTGATGATTTAGGTCCTGAAAGGAAAAAACGTCGATACAACACTACCCCAACAAAAAATAGTCGTCTTGCATCGTCCGGTTCCTATTCACAATATAAATCACCTAAAGATAATTATTCAGAAAATTCTGTATTGCCAAAAGATTCCATGATGGCTGAAAATGATGGCTTTGAAGTGTTAGGTTCAGCTGAAACTTTCCAACAGCGACAAAAACAAGTTACAAAATTATCTCTTTCACGGGCATCAAGTATTAAAAGCAATGCGAGTACTCCAACATCTTTACAAAGACGAAAACACGGACGTCAGTCGTCTCTTATAGAAAGTGGATTTTGTCGCTTTCGTAGTGAAAGTCCTCAGTCTAACAGTGAGGATTCGAACGAAGCTCTCAAAAATGTTAATTTGGGAATAGAACCAGAATTAGATCCTACCACATCAATACAGCTTTTAATTTCACCAGCAAAGTCTTCACCTATTCAAGTTCAATCTACTCCACTTGCGCTAGCAACAACTGTTTCCTTTAAAGTAAAAGTAGAAGATGAAATGTTACTGATACCGATAGATAGAAAAAAACTGTCCGACGTAAATATACGTTGGCTAGCAGAAGAAGCATCCAGAAGATACTACAAGTAAGTCAAAGAAATATTGATGTGTTTGTTCCTTAAGTAAATTTTGACTTGAAAAATTTATTTTCTTGATGTAATGTAAAGTTTTTCAATTTGCCTTATACTGCCACTGGTCGTTAATATATGTATTTATAAGATTTCGAAAAATCTATTTTCAATTTGAATAAATGTTCTAATGTTAACAATATTAAGAACAAAATTATTCAACAATATGCCCATGAGTTCTTTGCATTTTCAATACCATATTACATCTTAAATATTTTCAAAAAATATCAAAAGTTTTCGAGATTATTATGATACTAAAAGCAAGAAAAGATCCTGTAAGTCTCTAGCTAAACTTATCCAAACAACTTGCTATATGTGAGAAGAAATGTATTCGGTTTGGCGTAAAAAGGACTGAGTAGCAGTATCGGGTTGATATAATTTCCTTTTAAATATTTGAACTTTCTTCCAAAACTGAACAAATTTTCGGATGTGTAAGGTTGAAGAAAAACTTTGCACATTTGTTCTGCTACTTATTTACCGGTTATTAGTATATCGTATAGGATTTCTATTCATTTTTAATAGACTTGTAATTTTTGTTTTGAAAAAATGATGTACAATTAATAATTAATTTTCATTGTTTGTTTTTAGTTTAGTTGGCTTAAGACCTTTATTACGTCTAAAAACTGCCGATGGCTTTGCATATGAAGAAAACGACCTTGTTAATGTGGCTTTAGAACAAAATATGATTCTAGCAACAGTACTGGAATGGCAAACATCTCCATTAGGGCAGCGCTATGAGGAAATGTGCATTCAATTGCAAAAAGGTAAAATAAATCGAAACGTTTTTAGGAAAGTGATTACATATTGATAATTAATTCACTTTCAGCATTTGACATTGATCGCAACAATTTAACAAGTATGTGACTAAGCTTTGTGCTGACGTCATATCATAATTATGAAAATAATAACGATTAAAAAATCTGTAGTTGAATGAAGTGGAAAATATTAAAATCTAAGGTGTACAATTTTTTATATCTTTTTAGTTGTTAACACTGACGTGCAAGATGTGCTACAACGAGCCCAAATTTCCAATGCAATACATTTAAACGATTTTTGGCTAACACCAGTTGAAACGGAGCCAATATTTAGGTCAATTTTACATCAAAAAAATTTAGTCGCTCTTGACCTTAGTTACAATTTTCTGCAAAATGACGGTTGTCGTCAACTGGCCAAATCATTACCGACGTTAAAGCAACTGAAAATTTTAAATTTAAAAGGAAATTTTATAACGCCAGATGGTTTAGAAACTTTATTATTCAGTACTGATACTGACATACAGGAACTGATATTAAGTCAAAACCCTTTGGGCAATTCATCACTCCGTACGCTAGATAAATTTTGCAATAGTCCTTCAAGGAAGTCTTTGCAGAAATTACATATATCCCAGTGCCAGTTAACACAATTGCACGACTACGACTTAGCTTTCTATCAACTGGTGGACTTTGACATAAGTTTCAATCAACTCAATGACGATTCAATTCGTAAGCTACTACAGAAGCTTAACTCTAGTCGCTTGGAAAATTTAAATGTCAGTTACATAAAGAAGGATTCATTGGAATTAGATCGACCAAATTCCTTATTGGCGGATAAACTAGCAGAATTATTTGAAAAAGGCACATGTGAAAAGTTTAAACGTATTGACTTAGTTGGCTGTCACTTAAACGATGTGAATATTTATAAAATTGTTCAAAGTATTAATAGAGCAACCGGCTTAGAACTTCTGAACATATCAAACAATGTTCGCTTATCAAGTTCTTCTCTACATTTCATTTTTGACAAACTGCCGCAATTGCGTAAACTTATTGCTGTAAACTGCATAAACCTTATAGATTCCGAAAAACTTGAGTGCCTAAAGACGGTAAAAAAGATTCCTAATTTCATTTCAATAACCTTAACAAATTCTAATTTAAAAAATCTTAATGCCAATCTAAGCCAGTTATGGCAATCGCACTGGGGTGATAGAGGCAAGATAAAGTCATATGACAATAATTTTGTTTTATATATAAATGATAAACATTTAACTGATATGTATTAAATAAAATAAATGTTTACCTTCAAAATTAAGATAAAAGTCAATAAATAGTGTAGGTATGCTACACTGTCGGTAATAGAAAAAAAATATGACCAGCATAAAGTTAAGTACATGTGATCTTAAAGTGAATGTGATTTAGATTGGCTTGAAATTAATAATTCATCATATTTTCGTGGGCCGAAAATCTCTTTTGTCATTTCAAATCGCTTCTACAAAAAGTGATTTTCAGAACAACGCTTATTATATTATTATTTATATAAATGTAAAAATCGTATTATTATTTTTACAAAAGTATTTAATTGCAACATTGAAATCATTTTATTACAATAATAAATTTATTTCTCGCATGGACTGTATTCATTATTTTTTTTTTAATTTTTGCAATGATTAAAAAGAAATTCAATAATAGAATCCTGATGAAATATATTTAGTAACTCCAATGAAGCTTCTTGGGTGCTAAGATTTTTCCTTAGATGTGGGGTAAAATTCAAAGAAAGTTCCTTAAGTGCAATTAGATAGTTTATTAATATGTATAATATAAATTATATAATTTTTTTTAATTCTCTAAATAAGTTACATTTAAATCGCGTTTAATTAAGTTTTTTTGTAACTATCTGTCAAATAAATAAATGTGTTACAAAAAATTTACAATATGAGAATTCAAGACAGTGTAATAAGACTTTTAGAACTGGAAACCAACAGCTGATATAGAACATAGATAAAAGCAAGCAGAAATACGGTTACTATTTAGGCTTCATTATGAAGATTGTTTTGCAGATTCAATTAAATGTCTGGAAATTATCATCCGTTGAATTTGAGACGTGCCTTCGTATATTTGGTAAATTTTTGCATCGCGCATCAACTTTTCAACAGGGTAATCACTGTTAAAACCATTACCACCAAAAATTTGTACAGCATCGGAGGCAATTTTGTTGGCCATATCGGCTGCATGACATTTTGCAACGGAGGCATAGTAACTATTTCTACGCCCCTGATCTACTTCCCAAGCGGCTAAACGATAAGCCAGTCGACCAGTTTCAACACCAATGGCCATATCAGCAAGCATAAATTGAATAGCTTGATGATTAGAAATCTCTGTTCCGAAAGTCTTACGTTCCAAGGAGTATTTTAGAGCTTCGTCAAGGCAACGTTGAGCCAAACCCACAGCACCTGCAGCTACTGGGGCACGTGTCTTGTCAAAAGTACCCATGGCAATTTTGAAACCTGCTCCCTCTCCAATAAGAACATTTTCTTTTGGGACGCGAACATCTTCGAAGGTAATACCACGCGTATCAGAAGCTCGTTGCCCCATATTAATTTCTTTTCGGCCGGGAGTCACACCAGCAGTATCACGATCTACAATGAAGCCTGTAAAAGCTTTGCCAGCAGGTGCTTTGGGATCGGGATTTGTACGTGCTAAAACGAAATACCAATTTGCTACACCCCCGTTGGTAATCCACATTTTTTGACCGTTAATGATCCATTCATCACCTTTCTTTTCGGCACGTGTCTTAACACCGGCAACATCGGAACCAGCACCAGGCTCAGTTACGCAATAAGCAGCCACTAAAGGCTCATCAACTAAACGTCCTAAATATTTTTTCTTTTGCTCTGTATTACCAGCTAGAATCACAGGAGTTTGCTGGAAAGTAATTTGATGCTTTAATAATAAACAAAAATTTAGTATTGCTTTTTCATACTTACTCCCAACGTACTGCCATCCATAGCAGTCATCACAGCAGTGCAACCGTAAGCCAGTTCTTCAGTAATCAAGCAAGTTGTAGAATTGCTCAGAGCTAAGCCACCAAATTCCTGAGGAATATGATTATTCATTAGACCCAAATTCCATGCCTTTTTTATGATATCCCATGGGTATTCACCAGTTTTATCAAGTTGGGCAGCTACCGGAATAATTTCCTCACGTGTAAATTTGCGTGCAATATCCTGCATTTGTTTTTGATCTTCAGTTATACCAAATGAAGTTCCAAATTCTGAGATATGTGTTGCGGAGGCATAGAAACGGTTTGTTATCTGCCACACCGTGCGCGGAGCAATCTAAAAGAAAGAAATAATTAAAAAAGTAATTAGTCGATAAGTATGACTGCTTTTTCAGTTGCAAAGTAATGTGTCGTTTGTTATTGCTTTCGGTATAGTGACACTGGCTGTTAATTCAACATTAAACACAAATATATAATTAATGATTATTGAGCTTTTGTCTTGTTTTTTATAAAATTATTTATTATTTTCAATATTTCGCTTTCCTGTGGAAAGCTTCGTTAGGAAAATTATAAATATTAATTATATTAATATGGTCAAAAGTCACCCGTGCTCGTAAATAATAATAATAAATATGTACGAGTATATATATCCAATCATATATGCATGTATACATGCTTACATATTTAGATATGTGTGTATTTGATTTCAAGTTTCCTTTTAAATCTTTTAAATAGAACAATAATTAATATATATTCTTAACAAATCCTTTCTAATACTCTAAATATTCAACTTACTGCCTTTAAAAATGCCATTTTAATTAGAATTATGTATGATATATAAAAATAAAAGAAATCTATGTGGCACTGCAGCACTTAAAATTGCAATTCACTTGTAACAGCTGCTGTTAACTAATGAATGCACAACTAACTAAAATTTTGTCCATGTTATGTGATCTTTCTCTTTTTTGTAGTTGTTATCATTTTTGTGTGGACATTGGACCCGAAATGTTTGTTTTTCTACTTGTTGATTACAAGGCGAATTCATACAAGGTGATATCAAGAAAACAGCTGTGCGCTTTAAGCTTTTTTGACAAATCAAGAAAATTTTGAAAACAGAGATGCTTCATGATTTCACCATGGTGTAATAATACCAGATGACCGCGAGAAAAAGTACAACAAACAAAACATTATAACAACTACTGTCAAAATTGATTTATGTATATTTGTTGAAATAAATAGAAAAAAGTGTATTAAATTGAAAAGCAAGATTTCTCGTTAACTATTATTCTCACTTTAATATACGTTCTTTGCGTGTGTATGTGTGTTTTTGTTAAATTGCAAACGGAATTTCGACTTAAACAAGACTGAATAATGCAAAAAAAAACCATTCTCGTTTTAGCAGCACCTTGTTTGCACGTTACGTGTTCATGCAATAATGTTAGGTTATATTATTTCTTACGTAATTAAAGCTGCCAGGTAATTTTTTATGCAACATATGGAAAATAATAAAATATATGAATCTTTTTATTCTACTCATATGCTTGAGAAAACCGAATATTTAAATTAAAAACAATGGGCCATAATCTTAGTCACAAAAAAGTAGGCTGACTTTCGTTCATAAGAATTTTATGAATTTAAAATGGGTTTTAAAAAGATCCAGACTTTAATGTGACTATGATTATAGGCCAAAGATTATTAAAAAACACA
The DNA here is from genome assembly GCA_947397855.1 of Thelaira solivaga. NCBI lineage: Eukaryota > Metazoa > Arthropoda > Insecta > Diptera > Tachinidae > Thelaira > Thelaira solivaga. Next base: position 52,997,582 of record OX377613.1, on the reverse strand, counting down.
TTTTCACATAACTACAATATTAAAATTAAAAAAAAAACAATAAAAAAAAATTTTTAATCAAAAATTTAATTATATAATTCACTCTTATTTTCAATAAAATCAAAAGGTACCATTTTGTCAGTTTAATGATTTTTCTACTTCTGATAATAAATAAAAAGCACTGTTTTACCTCTTAATGATTTTTTACTTTGCTAAAGAGCGCTTGAAAGCAATCTCATAGTTCTAGAGTATTAAATATTTAAAAAGTACAAACAAAATCAATAAAAAATACTATTTTGTCCCATTTATATTTCTTCACCTTGCCTCAGACTATTTGAGCCAAATTTCGAACTTTTGATATAAAATACTAAAAAACTAATAAGAAGTACTTTTTATTCTTTTCATGATTTTTCACTTTCTTTAGGACCGTTCGATTCGAACCTCGTACTTCTAGGTTCGTTTGCATTAAAAATTCAGAACCCTTGAGTCCAATATCGTACTTATAGGTTCGTTAGTAATATCAAAAAGTAACAAAAAAAATTTATAGGAAGTACCATTTTGTCCCTTAATGATTTTTCACTTTGAACTGAACTATTTAAACCCAGTATTGTAGTTCTATGGTTGTTAATACTAAAAAAAGCAAAAAGTAATATTAAAATCAATAAAAATTATCATAATGACCCTATTTACGATAATAGTAAAAGGGGTACATATTTTACCTCTTATTTTGCTCAAATTTTAAAAAAGTGCCAATATGCATTGGAGACTTTTTTTCAGAATAAACGAATATAATTTGGTTTTTGTTGCTGTGATTGTTACTTTGAAAGATAACTGGTGTTAAAAGAACTTACCAACAATATTGTTTTACCCCTTTAATCGCGCGAATGTACAAATATCAAAAATGTACCAAATACCCATCCACTTATTTTTTTAGTAGAATATTTTGTAATTTAAAGGTTGGGTCTATCTGTAATAGTTCCTTGGATTTAAGAAGTTTTTACCCTTTTTTACCTAATTAATACTCGGATTTCCAAAAGTCCGTTCTTATTCGTCCTACACATTGCGAGAGCAATCTGCTCACCGAATTTCAAATCCAAAGCCTCAGCCATTTGAGCTGGGCGGTAACGTTACTCTTTTGTATGTATAGATTACATGAAGTCATCCGATGTTGTTTATCTCTAATTTTTCTAAATGAAAATAAGATGTGTGACGTTGCTCTGTACTGTTGGAACCAAATGTCCTCCAGTCCTAATTCGTTCAATTGCGGCACAAAAAACTTGGTTAACATGGACCTATAGCACGCACCGTCCACTGTTGTCGTCTGACCAGGCCGATGACTCCTCCAGCGTGAACAGCGCAACATGCAGTTACTTTGAGCGAGAGTAATGGCTCCTCGTGCATCACTCGTAGATTTCCGGTGCCCTAGAGTGATAGTTTTGCTTGTTCACGTACCCGCTGAGGTGGAAATGAGCCTCGTCGCTCATTATGATTTTGGTCGAAGAATCGTCCACTTCAATTATTCCGCCTTCTTGGGGAGTGTATCGCTCCATGGCTTATTCACTTGTATTCTACATTTGTCTAGTTCACAAATGACAAAACAGATTTGACATTTCCCGGCTTTTGAAAAAATAAGACCATCTTCCAATAGGGTGATTTCTTTTAGCCCACCTTGTATTATTCATACATACATAGGAAAAATAAATTTTTACTGATATTGAAGTCACACTAAATTTTTTCAATAATAAATTTAATTTTAGAAACAATAATAATTAAATTTTTACTAGTAGTGTACACTCCCCATCTTAATAATTGTTGTAGAAATAAAGCAATACCGATTCACACCGCATATCCGATGCACATATAATATCATATGATTTCATTACATGTGTAAGTGTGTAACTATTTTAGAATTAGAGCCAGTATTACAACTTAGAAATAAGCTTCCAGTTATCTATAATTAACGTTTCTTATACTGACGATAAACTGACAATTAAATTTTTCGCTTATGACAATTTCAAAATAAGGAAAATATTATTACGGAAAATATTATTAGGAAAAGGTTATGATACCTTGGAAAACTACCAATATATTGCACATACAACAACGATACTATTAAATTTCAGTTTTAAAAGTTAACTGTTATACAAACTTGCATTTTGCTTACCAGACACTTGGTTTAAGTGTATGTGTAAAATAAACAAAAACCTATCTCTAAAATTTTGCCGTTATTGTTTGTTGTTTAGTTGTTGTAATGGCGTTAGAATACTAATTTAAAATTGACTATATGAACATTAAAAATTTTTCAAGTTTTGCATGTGTAATTATAATTTTTTTTATGAATTTCGGTTTAAAGCAATTTTAATTTTTTATTATTTTTAATAATTAATTTTTCGTTATATTATATTTTTAATAACACTATGTAACAACCAAAATAAAAATTTGGTCGCCTAATCATCGTTTAAAATTCTATTTATACGATATAACAAATCATTTTTAAGTATGTTAAATCTAATATATCGAGCCATGTATGCCAAAAAGGCTTCACCAACAATTATAAAATTTTACAGGAGAAGGTGTTTTTTTTTATAATATTTTTACTGTACACAAACAAGCAATGTGAACTTAAGCTAAAATTTTTTTCCTATAAAATTCTAACGGCATTTCCTATGCCTATGAAATTTTAACATGTGATGCGAATGTTCACATTTTTATTTTATTTTCATAAAAAACTAAAAATCTAATGTGATATTGATGAAGCTATCATGGCTCGATATGTAGTCACCCCAGAAATTACAGCCAATTAAAAAAAAAATTAACTTCAAATTTGAAATCAGCGCTTCAAACTATAGTTTGTAGTTGCTGTAATTCAAAATTGTGTAATAATAATGGTGCAATTATTGTTTATACGAGTACGTGGCTTCTGTTATTTATTTTATTCACCGCACTTAATAAAATAATTATATTAAAGAGAAATTATGTTACGCGCGCGTTGCAGAATTGTTTTTCATTTTTAATTTCACTGTAAGTAGTCGTCTATACATGAACCACACACAAAATATAAATAGCGGAGTCGATTTACCAATGTCCGTGTGTTCGGCTGTCTTTGTAGTCGTCGAAATCAACTTTTTAGCATACCAATTTGTCAGTTGTTTCTGTCTTTCAGTTGCTACTGGAATTCAGGTGAATCGGTCCATAAATGGGAGATATATCAGTCAAAAACCGCGACTTTTATTGTTGATTATTGTCTGAGTAGTTTTTTTGCGTATTTTGTCTAAGCTACAATCTCAGAAATGATAGCCGTAATATCTGTGCAAAAAATCAAGTGGCCGAAAAAAATAAAAAGTGCAACTGAAATTTTAGATTTTAATTAATGTTTGCTTTTTTTGTTTAGATTTTTAAGCTGTACATGTAGGTAATGATTAATGCTTGTATTCAGAGAAAATTAAAGTAGATTTGAAATCGATATTGTAACAAATTTGTATGAAAAATTTGTCATAATTTATACTTGAAGTCGTTATTAGTCTCTTTGAATACCAGCCTTTTTATTCATTTTATTATTAAGAAAAAATTGGTATTAAAAGAAATACAGGGTGGCCGAAATAAGACCAGCTTATGTGAAACACAAATAACTTTTTTATTTTTTAACATAATTTCTTTTTGCAGACTATAACTGAACTCTTGGAAATTTAAATTGAATATGTACAGTCCACAACAACGCATAAAAATTATAGATTTTTATTATTCTTCTCAACGATCAATTGTTTTGACGCAGCGAAATTATCGCCGTTTTTTTTTAACGTAAAATCAGCGCCCACATCTTCCATGATTACAAGTTTAGTTCACCGTTTTGAGGAACTGGGTTCAGTTGTCGACCGTCCAGGAAGAGGTGTTCATCGAAATATTCGTACTGAAGACAACGTGGAAGCTGTGCAGCAGAGTGTTGCAAATGATCCATCTGTCTCAACTCGTCGCCGTTCCGGCCAATTGGGTATACCCCGAACAACATTACAGAGAATTTTAAAGCTGGATCTTAAGATGTATCCATACAAAGTTCAAATTGTGCAACAGCTTCTACCGCAAGACCCCCAACAACGACTGCAATACGCTCACTAGGTCTCATTTGGGCCACCCGTTATATTTTTAAAAATATTTTTGTCATTTCTTTTTCTTATTTTTATATAAATTTTTGCTTATAAGTTTATTTGCTTTTTTTATTAAAACGGCTAGTTTATTAAGCTTTAGGTCGTATTATAAAAATTTATTTTTATATCGACCCGGAAAAAGTTGTTTTGCCTTTAAATTTTTGTATACTCGATCTTCTTTTTCTAAAAAATCGTACTCATAAATTAAAGGACCTTGAAAGACCGGGTAAAAACAGGTAGTAGGTAAATAAGCCAGATACTGACTGCAGCATCACCTGCTGGGCAGTTTTGTAACGCTTAACCTTCCAAAGCGTAAGCCAAACGCATACACAGAAATTCAATTAAATCGGTGCAGCCGTTTAGGAGGAGTAAAATGCCAAACACACGTATAGTCGAATTTTTTATATTAAGATTTCGCTCTAATAATGAATAAATTAAATTTTATAATACAGCCTCAAGCTTAATAAACTAGCCGTTTCAATTATATAATTTTTTATTTTTTTCATATTTAAGAAGAATGTGGAAAGTGAAATATATGAAGGGTATATAAGACTGAACACAGCCGAACTTAACTTATTTTATATTGTATGTACGAGTAAGTATGTATGTACTCATATATAATTTTCATATAAATATTTTTATCAAAGCATACTTTATTTATACTTAATCTTAAGGCATTTCTAAATTAAGTTATATATATACTAATGTATATACCGACTAACACATACATACATTTAATGTTGATGACATATTATTTTTCGCAACCAGCAGCTAGAGAACATCAGCAGCAACAATAACGAAAGTAAAATTAACAGGACTGGTAAAAACCTAATAACTGGGAAAACTTCTATCAGTTATTTGACATTGCTGCTGCTAAAAGGTTGTTTTCCGGATAAAATAAAAACAAATATAAATACCCTAAAAACAAATGTTGAGTTCTGTAGAAGAATTATACAAAAAAAAGCTTAGTAAAATTTCTATGAAGAGTTTTGTTTTTCTGTATACATACATACATACATACAGACATACAGATGTATATACACACCAATATTACAATACAACACAATAGTTGCAATAGAAATTTTATTACAATATAAGCAAAATAATGCAAAAATGAAATATAATTAAAAAATATAAATTAATTTTGTATAGATAAATAAAACATGAAAAGATAATGGAATTTTTTTACTTTTGAAAATACAAGAAGAGAAAAAAGATGAGTGCAAAAACTGTTTAGATAATATTTGTAAAAAAGTGTTATGAATTAGTCCTGAATATTTCCTGGTGTAAATAAAATAAAAAAAAATTGCATTTGTATTACAAACATACATACGTTTATTTATTAGTAAAAATCGCTTAAAACTAAAAACAAAATGGCTCAGTTTGTGACTCATATACAGCCAACATTATTAGAGGCATCCCAAGGGCATGTACCACATCATCATTCCCATCAAGTGGGAGTTCAGCACACATCACATTTGCCACACAGTGGCCATAATATGCCATCGCCACCAACAGCTTATAATCACCATCAACATCATCATCAGCAACAGCAGTCAGCACATCATCCCCATCATCAAAATCCGCCGTTACAGGTCTCCTCTCCGCAAGCTACGGGAGGCTTTTCTTCACATCATCATCATCATCATCATCAACATCATCATCAACAACACCAGCAACAACATCACCATGGTCAAGGAAAGCATATAGCTGGCGGCATCGGCAAGCACGAACACTGTCCAACTGGTCATCAGAGTTCGGTAAAATTTATTCTATTAAAATTTCAAATCCATCTTTCGTTTTTCATTTTCTTTCGATGATGTAATTAATTCTCCAATATGTACACAAAACACACACATACGCACACATTTTTTATTTAAATCTTTTTTGGGGAGTTTTTATTTTTTTTGGTCTCGTATGTAACTGATTTTATTAAAGTAAAATTTTTTGTTTTTTTTTTTATATTTAAAATGTTTTAATTTTCTGGTGAAAATGACGTAATGCTTAAAACCAGAAATTATATACATATTTACGATTTGCCTTTGTGTGCGTATGTGTAGGTATGTAAAAGTCCCTTTAATTTTAAAGGATACACTTTGAAATTTTCTCACTTTTTTGTTGTTGTTCTTTCTACTGCTACTACACACTATATTAGTTTATGTTTTGTTAATCCCTTGTTGGGAGAGAGCAAAAAAAATTGTTTTGTGTTAAGAATTTATCTCTTCAGCGAAACTTTAGCATAGATACGTATTCCTTGTCATACTCATGCTACTTTTTTTTTATTTATTTAGTTTTTATTTTATTTTTAATTAAGTTTTTGTATGCTTTTAATGCATCATAATGCAAACAGAAGTTCTAGTATCTAATTCTATAAACTTTGTGCATTCAATTCTAATTTGTTTTAGGGCTTTCAACATATATGTTACTTTACAAGTTCATTGATCAAGTTTTGCAAACTGGAGCAAATATCAACATCTTTTTGATTTTTAATCTGTTGAATGTGCAAACAGCACAAACACCTTCTTCTATGCACAGTATGTTGCGAGAATTTAGCACTCAATTGTATTGCGTAGCTTGTGCGCCTGCGCATGTATCAGTATGCAACAGCCCTACAAGAACAGTAACAGTCAATTGACATAAATATGTGTCACAGCGTAGAACAAAGTTTCTATCAAGTTCCTAATGGCATTGTGAAAAATGTGTATGTGTGATTTTGTGTCTCACTCTTACTCATGGATCAAATGGATGTTAACATAAAAAGGATGTAAAATTTGTAGTGAACAAAATTTCTGGTAGGAAGTTGTGTGTAAATGTAATTAAGAAACACATGTGTGTGTGTTTTGTTGTTAATAAAATGTAATGTTGTACCTCGACTTTAATAAAATATCGCCAGTTTTATTTGTTTTTTTATGCTGAATTACGAAATTAATTTAAAATAGAAGGAGAGAAAAATCCACCGGTTTTTTATCTGAGCATATAAAAGGTGATTTGTTGTTGTGTGTGTTTTGTTGTTAATAAAATGTAATGTTGTACCTCGACTTTAATAAAATATCGCCAGTTTTATTTGTTTTTTTATGCTGAATTACGAAATTAATTTAAAATAGAAGGAGAGAAAAATCCACCGGTTTTTTATCTGAGCATATAAAAGGTGATTTTATAAGAACTATCGGAAATTTAAAAAAAAAACACATAAAATTCAGAAAAATGCATGAAATATTTATTTGGATCGATAGTTGGGTCGATATAATTTAATGTTTGAAGATTATTTCATGCAAATGTTGGCCGCGGCTGCGCCTCAAATGGTCCATCCGCTTAGTCCAATTTTGGCATACTCTTTCCAACATTTCGGCCGGTATCTCACGAATAATGTTGGCAATGTTGGCTTCCAGTGCGTCAATCGAAGCGGGCTTGTCCCTATAGACATTAGCCTTAACATAGCCCCACAAAAAATAGTCTAGAGGCGTTAAATCGCACGATCTGGGCGGCCAATTGACTGGTCCCAAGCGTGAAATAAACTGTTCACCGAACTCGCCTCTCAATTGGTCCATTGTTTCGCGTGCTGTGTGGCATGTGGCACCGTCTTGTTGAAACCACATGTCATGCAAGTCAAGCTCTTCCATTTTGGGCAAAAAAAAGTTTGTTATCATCGCACGGTAGCGCTCACCATTCACAGTAACGTTGTGATTCGCATCATCTTTGAAGAAATACGGCCCAATGATGCCGCCAGCCCATAATCCGCACCAAACGGTTGTTTTTTGTGGATGCATTGGTAGCTCTTGCAATGCTTCTGGCTGCTCTTCACTCCAAATACGGCAGTTTTGCTTGTTCACGTATCCATTCAACCAGAAATGAGCCTCGTCGCTGAACACAATTCTTCGATAAAAAAGTGGATCTTCATCTAACTTTTCAAGAGCCCATTCACCAAAAATTTGGCGTTGTGGTAGGTCGTTTGGCTTCAATTCTTGCACCAGTTGTATCTTATAAGGCTTCACACCCAAATCCTTCCGCAAAATTTTCCACGTAGTGGAGTAACAGAGGCCCAATTGCTGCGAACGGCGCCGAATCGATAATTCACGGTCATCACCACACTGGCCGATACGGCTGCGATATTTTCTTCAGTTCGCACTCTACGTAAGCGTGTTGGTGGTTTAATGTCCAACAATGTAAATTTGGTGCGAAATTTTGTTACAATAGCCCGAATAGAAGCCTCAGTAGGTCGATTAAACTGACCATAAAATGGAAGAAGCGCGCGATGAACTTTCTTAACAGAGCACGCATTTTGGTAATAAAATTCAATAATTTGCAAGCGTTGTTCGTTTGTAAGACGATTCATGATTAAATTATAGACCAAACTGAAGATGTTTGACAGTGACACAAGATACAAAACGTGCGTGAGCTGTCAAAACTAGTGTTGCCAAAAAGATAATAGCAAAAAAATCACTCTTTACATAGTTCCACAATTTTCAAATAAAACTAGCCATATATTGTTGAAATCCATAAACAACTTTTGATTTTATTCATAATTAACGCCCATATTCTGGAAAACGCTCATTTTCATGTGGTGGAAAACGTGCGTTTTGCTTAAATTTTTTTTAATTGACACACACAATTAACAAAATCAAAGTAAATTTTTTAAAATCGTATTTTTTATGGAAAAATGCCAATTTTTTTTTTTAAATTTTGGTTGAAATAGAAAGAAAATATATATAATTTTATTTTCTCTTTAACTCTTTGTTTGTCCAAAATTCATCACTTCGCTTCAGTGTATGCTTGCGGTTTTAAAACGCCAAAATTAAGCATTTTGCGTTGTGGAGAACACCTATTTTGCGATTTCAAATCGTAATCGCCAAAGTTAAGCGTTTTACGTTTTTCAGAACATGGGTGTAAGTTAATCTATCACACAGTTTGAAACAAGGCTGCCATATGTTTGTTTGCAGGTGTGGTACTGCTGGTATATGACATATAGCATCATTTAATTGCCAATAAAATTAAAAGTTGTCAATCGAATTTATTGCTTGTTTTCTTTAAAACCAATGGGCCATAATCATAGTCCCAATAAAGTATTAAGAGCTGACTTTTTTTTAATAAGAAAATCATGAATTTAAACCCGATTTTAAAAAAATATCGACTTTAGAGTGACTATGATTATGAGCTAATAGCTCTATGCTTGTGAAAAAAATTGTGGAGTTTTCTTTGTATTTTAAATAATTTTTGGAAAATTAAAAATTAAAAATTTTTTTAAAACAATTTCTCCGTTATTTTTGAAACTACTGAGTAAATTTAAAAATTATTAATATGAATTTTAATGGGGAATATCTAATTTTCTTTGCAATCGAATATAGCACATCGATTTTAAGTAACACCCTCGTATGTCGTGTCAATTACAGCACTTCGGAGGGAACAATATGTCTCGGAAATTAGAGCGATTTTGAAAAAAGCGAAATCAATGTTAAAAGATATTTTGGAAACATTTTTCATTTGGCGAATACATTTTTTATTTAATATTTTTAGTTAAGCATTAAACACAGTACAGAGTAGGGTACAGGTTACAAATTGTCAAAATTAAAACTCACACTTTTATAGGAAAATGATTGATACACGACTAACTTTGCCGCTGTATCCAATTCTATTTTTATAAGCGGCAATACACTGATGTAGTATTGCCAGTGTAAATAGTAACAAATTGAAATAAATACTATATATGAAAATATTTCAATTTTATTTAACAGAAAAATTAAAATAAATATCTTCTATATAAATAAATTAATTTTCTGTTTGTTTGTTTTGTCCCTAAAAAAATGTTTTTTTTTCCAACGGATTTTTCTGAAATTTGGTACATATAGTCTCTATTCTGTCATATATTTTTGAACCAGGGCGTGCCACTTTTAATTTAAAACTGAAATCATGCTTTGAAATATTTTATTTACTACTTTGGTTGGTGCCTCTGATGCCACTTCCATGGCAGAATTAACACATTTAATACAACAAACACTGAATTACAAAAACAACCTTTCGTAGAAAGAAATTCAATGCAGATCTAATCATACAATCACACACACTCTATGTACAAGAACAATGGCGCGCACATAATGTAAACAAATTTTGACAGCTTTTGCAGACAAAACGATGGAGAGCAAAAAATGTAAATCTGCTTTATTTGCTTTACCGTGTTAATTCTGCCATGGCCACTTCATACCACCTTAAAAGTAAATTAATTTTTTAACAATTAAAATTTGATTAATATTCGAATCACGATTTCATATGTTGAAAGTTGAGAGGACAGCAGTTTCTATGAAAATGTTTTCCTTGCCATTTAATATCGATGTGGATACAGTTCCCGAAGATTTTCAAATGCAAGTGATTGACATGCAGAATAATATCGATTTAAAAAATGTATTTTTCGCAATAAACATTGAGAATTTTTATAAATCTTAAGTGGGCCCTCAATAATTTCCCCTTTTGACGAAAAATGCAAAGCAAATGATGTCTCTGTTCCGAAGTACATATGTTTGCGAACAAATATTTTCAACCATGAAATTAATCGAAAATGACCACCGATGAGAGTGAGTGATGTACGATTAGAAAGTTGTGTACGTGCAGCTACCTCATCAATTCCGGCTGATATTAATCAGCTTGTATCGAAAAAACAATGACAAATTTCAATTAAATTCGTTTTTCTGTTCTTTTCTTGTTTCTTTTTATTTTGCATTAACATTTTCATATAAATTTTTTATTATACTTTTGTATAAATTCTATATTTTTAATTCTAAATATAGTTTTATAAATTAATAATCAGTATTTATTTTTCTATTTGATATATAATATTATATTTTTCAAATGCCTAAAAAATTTTAATTAACTTGAGGAAGGATCTCTTTTTTTTCTCATCAAGTTACCGTGTAGCGTTCGCACTAAACTATTTCTAAAAAGAATATGGGAATTATCAGAAAAGCTGCTTTGGATATATTCACTCTACAGTATTACAGTTTCCTAATATCAATCAATGTTGCAATCAGAGCAGTGTTGCTTCACTTTGGTTTTTTTTTTCATAGATTTTGCTTTAAATTTAATCGTGTATACTTTTAGTATGATGATTTTCGTAAACAATGAGAAAACATGCGCAGTGTACAAATTTGTTTTTTTTTTCTAAACATTCTTGTTCTATTGCGGGTGACCTGCTCGCTCAATTGCGATAAATTCTAAAAATAACACAAATTCAGAGAATGTTTCAACTCAAACAAAATTTTAAGAGAAACTAAACATTTTTAAATTTATTTCTATAGAACAAATATTTTTGGTTTAGTTATTTCAAAATTTAATCTTTCAAATTGCTTAAAACCGACTACAGCATACAAATTTTATAAAATACGACGGACGCTAAAATTTCAATATTTATTAATGAGAAAATAAGGAAAACATTTGTAATCAGTACATACTTACAAACACCTAAAGTATTTTTGTTTGCAGACTATAAAAATAAAAAAAAACATCTCGAATTTTGTAAGAATTCAAATGTTAAGTCCATTAAAAAAGCGCTTTCCTTCGCTACAAAGTTTGGGTGTAAGTGATAAAAACAAAAATAAATTTTGTTATAAGAAACATTCAACAACAAGATATCTAAACTTTTAATTTTATTCTATAAGAAAAAATTAATAATAAAAAAAGTTCTATATGGTGGAAAATTGACGATAAAAAATTAAACTGATCATGTGCATGTTATTGTAATAATAATAAAAAAAAAAAAAAAAAACAAAACTTTAAAAATTTTTGGCTGCCAAAATTAGTACAATAATTTTATGCAATAAAACCAAAAGCAGACGTCTGTTTATAAATAAATACGAGTATATTTAAGCGGGTGGTTCGAAAAATGATCCAAAAATTAAATTTGTGCACTATAATCGAGGGTATTCATTACAAATTACCTATACTTAAATTTTGGTTTATATAGGCCACATACTTGGATTAATTTAAATTAAAAACGTCTAAAAGCTAGTTAAAAATCTATTAATGTCTGACAATTTCCCAGCTTTAATTATTGATAACTTGTAATAATAAGAATTAAAGTACTCAAAATATTATTCCACAAGAGAGTCATTTTAAGTTTGCGAATTCGCCAATATTCTTATGGGAAATTTTTTTATAAATTTTGTTCTGAAAGAAAAAGGGTTTAAAATATATTTTTTAAATTATTTACAGAATATTGAGTATGATATTGAAAAAAAAAAAACAATCAATTTGGTTGTGGGTTGGTGCATAAATGGCGGAGCTATCAGTAAAAAACCGCGACTTTTATTGTTGACCATTTTCTGAGTGGGTTTTTTAGGTATTTTGTCTAAACTACAAAACGAATAAAAAAAGTGGCACCCAGTTTTTTTAGAAATGACAGTCGTAATATCTAGGCAAAAACCCAAAACCATCTGTTCACAAATGGCAAAGAAAAATCAAAAATACAACTGAAATTTTAGATTTTCAATAATATGTTTTGTTTTTTAAAGGAAATTTATAAGCTGTACATGTGCGTAATGTTTGTGCACACAAACCTGAAGTCAGTCAATCGGTCTTATACATGTGTGTCTTTTAAATGCCTAGAGTGTAATAGCATTACGAATACTGACATCTTTATGAAAGATTTTTTTCGGTTTTTGCCATTAATTTGAAGTTCTTTATTGATATTAAATATTTAATTAAATATGTTTGGTATTAGTTAGTTTTATTTGACCTTTTTCTTTTAAATAATATGACTATTTAATTAAGCTTGAGGTCTTATTTTTCAAAAATTTATTTTTATATCGATATTTCGCTCCAATTTGTGTAGCTTATTCAAGATATAATTATAAATATTATAATTCTATTATATAAATATTATAATTGTATCCTGAAGAAATATTGATATAAAAATAAATTTTTGAAAAATAAGACCTCAAGCTTAATAAAATAGTCATATTATTTAAATATGTTTGGCTTAAAAAATGTTTACAAAATTAAATTATTTATTTATTTATCATTCCTATTGGATATCATTCTTAGAATTTTTTTTTATCAACTTAAAAACTTTTTTGCTTTTAAAATTAAGGGGCCATAATCATAGTCACAAAAAAGTAGGCTTTTATTAAGAGCTGACTTTTGTTCATAAGAATTATTTGAAGTTAAAGTTGTTTTTAAAAAGATACCAACCTTAGTATTGCTATGATTATGGCCCAAGGTTTTCATAAAGAATTTTTTCTTAGAACTCATTAATGTTAGTTTCTTGAACTGAATTAATTATTTATTTAGGATGAAAAACAATTGATATTCAAAGAAAATCTTTTTTATCAATATTTGTCATTGCTTTTTTTTATTTAAAAAAAAATTAATTGTAAGTTTATTTGAACTTTTTTTAATTGAAACGGCTAGTTCGAGGTCATATTATAAAAATTTATTTTTAAATCGATATTTCGTTCCAATAATAAATTCAAAAAAGAATTTTAAAATATATATGTATATTTTTTTATATTTAAGAAAAATATGGATAGTGAAAAATATGAATATTTGGCTAATATAGTGAAGATATATAAGACCCGCAAAAGCACATTTACTTGTTTTTGGATAAGATTGTAACAATCCTCTTGCCATTTATTTTTCATTTTTCTTTGTTTAGCATTTTATTTTAAGCTTGCTTGTTTCTTAAAAAAAATATTTCGAAACAAGAGAAGAGGTATTCTAGAAGACTTACATATGCAGCAAAGCAAGCTACAATGAGTAAGGAATCTTTTGCACTGTCTGAGAAGGCCTTCGTCATCGATAAAAATTTCAATGTAATTTAATTGGAAATTTCGTTCGATATTGAATATCGTAATATGCCTCCTGGATATGGAAGGGCTGCTGATTTTAACGCTGGGATTTTTTTATATCCAAACTTTTAACTTGGTGCTTATTGGATTGATAATATGAGCTGTTATATTTAAAAGTGGTATAATTAATCTTTTTTTTAGAAAATAAGTCAGCATTAATTCTAGTTAGATGATGTCCTGGTCTTACTAAAATTACCGTTAACTCGATTTTTTTTAAGTGCACTTACACTACTTTTAAATACTCGTATAATAGTTTATATGCAATACCGCATAATACATTTAACTATAAGTGCAGGTGTACCTTTCGCCTGACAACCGGTAACTTTAAGCAATGAGATGAATATACACGGCACGTGTTTTTTGTTTTTACAAACATTAAATATCAGTCACTTTTCTTATTTCTCAAATTCTCAATTGTCTCTCAGTACAACATTGTTGGATTGTTAAAGTTGTAATCTACCCTCTTTTAAAGTGGAGAAGTAAATCTACCCTTAACATTAGTTTAACCAGAGTCTGTGCACTCAAACTAAATTTTGATTCGAATTGCATGTGCGCATGACCTTCATACATCCTATTTGTAAGAAATTTTAAGTACCTTAGGTTTACAGGACATTTTCAAGTTGACATCTTGTTCAGTCTTGAGTTAAAATTTGAACTAAACGGAAGTAAAAAAAAAGATAAAATTAAAAGCGAACAAAAAAATCTTCCCTTCTCATAATACACATACACACATGCACTCATAAAAATCAATTGTGCATGCATACATACAAATACATACGTACATATATAGTATACAGAAGAAAAATAAAAAAGTGCTTTAAAATTAATATTAAATATCCGTTTTAAATGCTGTTTGCACCCTTCTTTTTATATAAAATAATAATTTAACACTATTTCAACATAAAAAGTTAAAAATTAACTAAGAAAAGTAAAAAAAAAAACGAAACAAATTCAATATAAAAAAAATATATTAAATGGAAAAAAATATGAGTATGACTAAGCAGTGACGACATACTTACGCATACACAAAATTCTATATACTAAATAAAATAAAATAAAAATTTTTTAAAAAATAATATTTTAATAAGAAATTCAATAAATTTTATCAAAATGGTTACTGAAAATGGCACACAGGTAAAAATAATTTTAATTACATTCAAAAGAAATAAATTTATTGAAATAAGAAATAATTTTATTGAAAAACACATATGCACATACACTAGAAAACTAATTTTCTTATTGTCTGGCAGCCATGATGACATGACGTTCACTTTTTCTCGTTTATTGATTTTTCAGGCTAGGAAATATGTTTTTACACAGACAGCTTTTTAACAAAAACTACGAACAGGATTTGCCCTTTTTTTAACAAAAATTATAAAATTAATCTTAATAATTAATTCTTTAAATTAATGTTTAAAAAAATTTTTTTTTCGTATAATAATGAAAGGAACCCACCCTGATTTCATAGTTTAAGCAAAGAAAATCAATATGTAGGTACATATGTGTGTAAAACACATATGTAAATTCCTTTTTTAAAATAAAATAAATTAAAAATAATATTTCTGAAGATGTAGCCACTTCCTATTTGTTATGCATTTTTTTTATCATTTAAAAAATTTATTAAAATAAAAAAGGAATAAAATTAAATGATTAAAAATGATTTTTTTTTCGTATTGGCTTTTTGAAGGGTGTGGTTTTTAATAAACAGCTGATTTTTTGTTTGTAATATTTTGCAAAGTTAACTAAGAGTTGCAAAGTACGAGACTACGTAGTATAACAATAAAGTAATTAGGTTAGCAAGGAATATGACTGACTATCCTTTGCCATATCAACTTAAATGTTGTTTTGTTTATAGCGTTTTTGTTATTCTTTTATTACATAATAAGTGAGTAATACAAATATCATTTCAAGTGTTACTAACGCTTGACCAGCGTCACTGTTTCCTTGACTGCATTTAAAAAATACCAACTAAGCAATTACAAGCAATTATATAATTTATTTAACAATTGTTACTCATTGAGAATTGTTAAAAAACTCTTATAGAGCTCTTTTCATTTATTTAGTGCTTACACATTTTAAGTCATTAATTATATATAAAAAAATAAATTTAATTTCCAAAAAAAGGAATATCAACAGAAAAATTTTGTTCACAATCTTGTAAAATTATTTCTAAATCTAAAAATCGTCTTAAAAGAGAGATTGTTTTCTTAATAACTCGTGTTAAATCAAATTCGTGTAAAAAGAGAATTAGGTGTATAAAATAATTTCTAGTGTAAACCGCAAAGCAATTTATTTTAATAAATTGCGCTATAAATGTTTAGTAATAATTTGCTGCCAAAAAAAAAGTGTTTTTAAAAAGAGGTTCTTTTTTTAAATTTTTTGTACCCAGAAAAATAAAAACAAAGCCAAATTCAAGAAGAAAAAGTTGTAATTGTAATTCTAAAATAAATCTTTTTACTCAAAATAACACTGTACAACAAAATCGAATATTTTTTTAAATAACAAAGTTCTGACGAAACTTACACGTGTATCGGTCTTTTGAATGTTTACATCTGAGCCTATCTCAAAAACTGGACTAAAGTTTGCATTTTTTTCAAATTTTAATTGTGAATCAACGTAATTAACCATATGAATGATCCATTTCAGCCACATGCAATGTTCAGCTAACTTATGTAAAACACTACCAGGAATATTTTTGTGTAACCTTTTAACCCTCTAACTTTTTTGAGCTCTAATTGAAAAAGAACAAAAAGAAAACCAATAAGTTGAAGGCTAAAATGTTTCATAAAAATATACCTCGTAAAATTCTACTATAAGTCTCTGAACATACCAATGTTTAGTATTTTAACACTATCGCCACAAATAATTAAAAATTTAAAATTATTCAAGTTTCCTATAACGCGATTGTTCGTCTCGCGTTATATGGAGACCGCGTTATGAAAAACTTCGCATTAATGCAAAATCGGATATGCGTTCTATGGAAACCTCGCTTTGAGAAAATTATTAACAAGTCAAATCAAATTAATCTATACCGGCTTATATGGAAACGACCAGCGCATTCTATGGAGATCAAATTGATATGTTATTTAATATAAACTGAATGAATTCGTACCGTCTTATATGGAATCTCAAAAAAATATTTTGCTAAATTCTTTTTTTTTTTGTTGCAAATATTGGTTTTTTATATGTTAATAATATGGAAAATATTAGATATATAAATTACCTCTTTTGCAATTCTACTACATATATGTCGGTGGTTAAGAAATTTTATTTGAATTTGAACTATAACAAACATAAGTAAAATTTTAGATTTTTCTACTAAATAAATCTACTTTTTTGCACAGACATCTTAACGTTAAAGGTACAATAACTAAAAAACTACCTAATATTTTAATAGAAGTGCTTTCTATAGAAAAGTTAAGAAAAATTTAACTTAAGTTTTGGGCAAGCTCGTGACAGTGTGCGACACTGGTTGGCACAGCAATTCTCCACAAACTGAGAGTTTTGTGTCTTGTTTATTTTTTGAATACATTTAAGCCCTATTTTGAGATAGGTCCAGATGAAAATTTTGAAAACTCTAATACATGTCTACGTTTTTTTTTTGTTGGTCCCTTTTACCATAATCAGCTCTCAGAACTTTGTTTTTTTTTTGCGTTGTATAGTGCAATACATGATCATATGTTTTCAAAGAAGCCTTAAGTGACATCAAATATGTCATAATACATGAAAAATATTTAAAAATTTTTTTTTTTATTTCTATTTAGCTTCAGTACAAGAACTTAATTTTTAATTTTAATTGTAAATGTCCTGTTACTACAGCCACCACATTTCTCAATCGTGCTCTTTAAAGTCCTTATAAATCGAAGTTTTTTTTCTTAACACAAAAATCCTTAATTTACATTTTAAAAATTGAACTGTGTATTTTTGAAAGTAGTATAAGTCCATTTAAAAAAAAAATTAGTCAGCGGTAATTTTGGTAAGATGTAGACACCATCTTGCTAAAATTACCACTAACTCATTTCTTTAAAAAAGTGGACTTATACCACTTTCAAAAATATCAGCTCTATTATCAATAAGCTTTAAATTTTTTTTTTGGGTTTAAGCTTATTTTAATGTGGTGTTTTTATAACACAAACGATCACTCGTCTAAAATATTTTATGAAAAATACTCAATATTTTGAGTAGTTTTCATATAAAAGTTCCAGACGAATTGAGTATGTTATTTTTAAGTGTCGAAGTGAAAAATATTGCATCATAAAAAAATTAAGTTTGAATTTTTTGTAACTTAGGGCTTTCTATAAAACACATATATAAATATCATTTTTGTTTTGAAAAAAATATAACTAAAAGAAACACTAGCAACCGCGCGCGCGAATTATTAAACTCGTTTATTTTCGGTTTAAAAAAATTTAATTATTTCAAGACACTAATATGTATCTTGAAATGTTCTTTATTGAGTTTACTTATGAACTAACTGGCAAAAGTATTTACACATCTATTTATACTTTTGCTCTTGTAAATATTAGGGTGATAACTAAAAATAGAGTTTGACCTTCGAACGATCGTCTTATTATATTAACTAGTTTCTTATCAATAATGTTATTAAGAAACACACATATTTGTTTCGTGTTTTGTTTAATACAATATTTCTTAGTCTTTAAAAATTTGGTTACTTATAATATTTTACAAATGATTTATGACTTAACCTTTGATCTTTTCCTTATCAGTCTACTGGCTTGTAATACTTTATATTAATATGATTAAACATGTTTTCATGCTTAAGAAATATTTCATCTAAGTATGTGAGCGTCGTTAACTCGCGCGAATATCGTTGTTTTATGTGTAGATTTATTGCTCGCTTACATGAACCTAAAACAAAAACAAATATCTGTTGATAATATTTTTTGTTCTAATACTTACAATTTGCGTGAATGATAACGCATGGTATGCGGAGTCCGGTTGTACCTTTTTAAAACAAAAAAGAAATTACACCAGAACAAAAGAAAGAAAGAAGTGAACTGTACGAAAGGAAATGGCTTACAAGTATATTTTATTATATAATATTACACATGTTTGTTGTGATGTGTGGCTTTCAAATATGCTTGTGCAGCCTTTAGTCTGCACTCACTTACCGGCATGTGTTTTGCTCCACTGAATCCGAATTTACTATCGTTTCGCTAATATAACTTTAAAATTTCGAGTAAACACTAAAAATCACTGAAAATTGTGTAATGTTTGAAATTTGATCGAAATTCAAGTATGGAATCGGTATGGATTTAATATATTGAAAACCTCGGTCTCGTCAAAAGTTCTGACAAGTTTTTCTTTTGTGGGAGCCGGTATTATTAAACTAATTTCTTTGTATTGCCCCTATGGCCTATAGTCTTATGGCGTACGAGTAGCAAGTTTTGTGGGGCAGCAAATGCTAAAGATTAAGACATCTGAAAATACCGCTTCTGTAACACATTTACCCTCTAACGATACTCAGACAATTCGTAACTTTTTCCACAATTTTTTTTTTCGCATTTTCGTTGATAAAACTTGTAAACGATTACTTGCAGGTGGCCACGAGAGTAAGCGCTATTAGAATATTAGGGTTTACATATCCATTTTCCTATGTAGTCGTACGTGTACATGTTTTTTCAAATTTCAATTTGCAAGTGTTTAAAAACACCATTAGTTATCATACGAATTTCGTTTAAATAAAACTTCACTCGAAGTAGTCTGTCTGTCTATCTTTTATATAGTAATTTGGGTCTTATTGTTTGCTAATTATCATCATAATTCGATTGTGGGTGTTTTCGTAAACAATTTTGTTTTAGTGAGAAAAAACTGAAATTTTCTTGTGCTGTTACTCTCTTTTTCGAACATAATAAAAGCCTTTCAAAAAAGTTTTTTTTTTTACATTTCGAAAATATAAACAAAACGAAAATGTAAATAAACGCCTGCGCACAAAGTGCAGCCGGATGTGTCTATTTTTAATTTTGTTTTTCTTGGCTGGCGGCTGTTTATTTTGTTTTTAAAAGTTGAATAACATCTGCACTTCCATAGCATTTGTTTCAGCTAAATAGCACTTGCTTTGTTCTTCAAATTTATTTATTGAAGCTTAAAAATTCATGGAATCTAGCAAAAAAGCTATTTTAATTTTAAAACTAACTATTATTAATGGGCTGTTTCCATAATGCAAGCATTCAACAACTTGTCTGGCAATTTTGTATGAAAAGTAGAAAAAATAGGATATTACATCGTCTGCTCTAGTTGGCCAATGCAGGCCTGGGTTGTCCAATCTGAGATGTCACACTGACGTATCCCTGATATGGATTCGTGTACACAGTGGCTTAATTGGCAATGATCAGGCAGACGAATTGGCCAAGACGCTGGTTATACCATTTAGTAACATCAAAAGCGCCATTTTTGAATACTACCAGCAGAAGGGGGATAGCAGATGGAAGGGTATCAAGATGTGCAAAGTTGCTATGATGGTAAATACTCCTTTCAGCTGTTCAATAGGAATAAGAAGAATATTTCTAGACTGGTAATGATCAGTCGCAGTTGCGAGTAAGAAAACAATTCTTTATCTTCTGTGCGAGGGCCTGGCTTTAATGACCCCGAGACACAAATTTATCGGTGCACATTTTATGTACGCCTCACCTGAGATATTGGGAAACGCCTTACCTGAGCTAAATATTCTCAGCTATCTTAATGCCACATAATGAATCTAGGCCACGTCATAAACTAAACAACCAACTCAAAATATTGAGTGTTTTTTTTTTTTTTTATAGAAATCAGCTCTAACAGAGGGTGTCCGCCGGGAAGGTATACTACTTTGTTTTGCCGCCATTTTGGTAAACATTAGTCTTGACAGTTCATATTTGGCACGTACCAAATTTATTATGGAAAAATATTCGATAAGCCAACGTGTTTCAATCGTTAAAACATTTTATCAAAATCAATCATCGATTACTGTGACAATAAGAAAGTGAAATTTTTGGGAGAAACAACGTGCCAACAAAACGCACTATTTATCGTGTAGTGAATGATTTAGTAGAAAGAGGGTCTGCAGGTGATAGGCCCAAGCATGGACCACAACGTACTGCAAGATCGGCTGAAAACATTACTGCTGCTCAAGAAAGTGTTCAAAACCATCCATCAATCTCAATTCGACACCGTGTTCAGGAGCTTGGTCTTCAAAAAACAAATTTTGGCCACAATTTTGCACAAGGATTTGCATTTGTTTCCATATAAGATTCAGTTGACACAAGAGCTTCTTCCACAAGACCATTTTAGACGCCGTAAATATGCCAATAGGATGTTACAGCTCGCCCAAGGCAACCCCGATTTTCATAAAAAAAATCATAATTAATGAAATACCTCGTGAAATGTGTGAGAATGTAATGAAAAATGTGCTCAAAACGGCTCGTATTTGTGAGACTAACAGAGGCGGACATTTATCTGATATTGTATTCCATACATAATTGCCGACATTAAATAAAACGTTTATCAATATAAGATCCATTCTCTTTCATTTAATCAAAAATTATTAACAAACAAGGTAGTATAACTTCGCGGCAGACACCCTGTATGTTGTTTTTATAACACAATTCGTCTAGAAATTTTATATGAAAATTATTTTTACAAGTTTCCACCCTTAACTTGCTTAAAACTAGCCTAAAACCGACTGCTTGCATTAAAAAATCCTGACTTGGTTACTTGTAATAAATAATAGGCGTAAGGCCTACACACAGAAAACAAATTCCAATAAAAATTTCAGTTGTGGCAGTCAAATTTTTAAATCTTGACAATAGAAAATCGGTCTTATAGCTCGAAATATTTTTAACAAACCTAAATTTTGGGCTGTATTGCCCAATTCTGGTTACTACAACTGAAAAATTTTATTATCATAAAAGAATTTTTGTTTGGAAAAAACAACCAAAGTTGTTTTCTGTGGGCATTATGTTACTTCTTCTCAACTAATAATGTTGTGGGGTAAATATGTAAACAAGAAAGTGCTAAAAAGCGACTTAATGTACTTTCTTTCTTTGTTTTTAAATGAAAAAAGTTCTAACTAAATAAAATTATAATAAATGGTTTGTCTGTCTGTCTTTTTATAATTTGTAGGGCGATGGAAACACATCGTTTCTGCGAGCAGCCAGAGCTGGAAACCTTGACAAAGTGTTGGAACACTTGAAAAATAATATTGATATAAACACCAGCAATGCGGTAAATTTTTAATAAACATCTACTTACCATAAATATTTATTCAATGTGTGCTAATGTATACTTTCTATTTTGTTAATTTAGAATGGCTTAAATGCACTACACTTAGCCTCCAAAGATGGACACATCCATGTGGTGTCTGAGCTTTTGAGACGTGGTGCAATAGTTGATAGCGCTACCAAAAAAGGTAACACAGCATTACACATTGCCTCATTAGCAGGCCAAGAAGAAGTTGTTAAAATGCTTTTACAACATGGAGCCTTAGTAAATGTGCAATCGCAGAATGGTTTTACACCACTATATATGGCCGCTCAGGAAAATCACGACTCAGTGGTAAAATTATTATTATCGAATGGAGCCAATCAAAGCTTAGCTACTGAAGATGGGTTTACACCTTTGGCAGTTGCTATGCAACAGGGCCACGACAAGGTTGTGGCTGTTTTACTTGAAAGTGATACACGCGGTAAAGTAAGATTGCCAGCTTTGCATATTGCTGCTAAAAAGGATGATGTTAAAGCAGCCACATTGCTTTTGGAAGTAAGTTTATTTCTAAGTTGAGCTATAATTGAAACAACTGCTATTGATGAGTTGTCATTTTTGTGTGATTTTGTCAACTGCACGAACACAGAGTTGTAATCAGTAATAACACAAACAGGTTGTAATACCAAAATTACAACTAAAGTATAGTTGAATCATAATAGGGATTCATCCTACATAATTTTTTTATGTGCGGTATCTGTAACACAAGCGTTAAACACATCTAGAAAATTTGTACGAAAGCAGTTGATTTTTTGGGTTTTCGTACAAAATTTTTAAACGATTTGATACGATGGATTACAGAAACGACACTTAAAGCTTTATGGCAAATATCTAAAGCAATATGGAAAAAACGCTCATGTCTTTTTAGAAGATTTCATTTCTAGAAGCCCTAAAAGTTTTTCTTATAAAATTATGTCGTTTGTGGCAAACAGTATTGCATTCATTGTTATCTCGTTAATTGTGAAATATATCGGACAACCATCGCAGAACCACCATAATAACATTACTGAGCGACTTTTCCTTATTAGCACCGATATATTTTGTAACAAAAATGATTATTTTTTGGCTGTTCGTTATTACTTTTTAACTAAAATTTTGTTTTAATGCAGAATGATCACAATCCCGATGTCACATCAAAATCTGGCTTTACACCTTTGCATATCGCCTCGCATTATGGCAATCAAGCTATCGCCAATTTATTAATACAAAAAGGTGCCGATGTAAATTTCTCGGCCAAACACAACATAAGTCCTCTTCATGTGGCCGCCAAATGGGGCAAGACGAATATGGTTTCGTTGCTGTTGGAAAAGGGTTCAAACATTGAGGCTAAAACCCGGGATGGACTGACACCCTTACACTGTGCTGCACGTTCAGGACATGAACAAGTAGTAGACATGCTGTTGGAACGAGGTGCTCCAATTAGTGCAAAAACTAAAAATGGTTTAGCGCCTCTGCATATGGCAGCCCAGGGTGAACATGTGGATGCTGCACGCATTTTACTTTATCATCGGGCTCCAGTTGATGAGGTCACCGTTGATTATTTGACTGCTCTTCATGTTGCAGCACATTGTGGTCATGTGCGTGTTGCTAAACTGTTGCTGGATCGTAATGCCGATGCGAATGCTAGAGCTTTAAATGGATTCACACCTCTGCATATTGCATGTAAAAAGAATCGCATCAAGGTTGTTGAATTATTATTACGTCATGGCGCCAGCATTAGTGCCACAACTGAAAGTGGCTTGACGCCTTTGCATGTAGCTGCCTTTATGGGTTGCATGAATATTGTAATTTATTTGTTGCAACACGATGCCAGTCCTGATGTACCCACTGTGCGTGGTGAAACGCCACTGCATTTAGCCGCAAGAGCCAACCAGGTATTCATATCGTTTCTACTAGTTATAAAACGACAGTTAAAGAAAAATGTTTCATAGATTCTATGAATGATTTCATTAATTTAATGAAATTAAATCCAAATTATGCGAATTCATGAAATATTTTTATTGAAATAATTACATTATTTAATTAAGTGAATGAATATTTCATTAGTATAATGAAACACATCATTACGTGAAAAATATTAAATTGGATGTATAAAAAAAACTATTTCAGTGATTCAATGAAATATTTTATGGGTTTTGTGAATTGAATTAATGAAATTATTTCATTAAATGAACATAAATGTCTTTGAATTATTGAATTTATTTCGTTAGTCTAATAAAATTTGTTATTGGCTAAAAAATAAAATATAAAGTATTCATGAAAAAAATGTTCCAATTAAACGATTTCATCAAGATTTTCTAAAAGTTCAATGAAATATTTCAGAAATTATGTGAATTAAAAAAATGTCTTCATTAAGTTAATAAAATTATTTCATTGAATTAAATAAGTTACTTCATCACAAAACGTGTTATTACATGAAAAATAATGAATTTTTCATTCACTCAGTGTATATTTTCTGCCATTAAATTTTCTTTTCGTATAAAAATATTTTTTTTTTTGATTCTTATGTTCTTTTAGACTGATATAATTCGCATTTTGTTGCGCAATGGCGCTCAAGTTGATGCACGAGCTCGGGAGCAACAAACCCCTTTGCATATTGCATCTCGTTTGGGTAACGTGGACATTGTCATGTTGTTGTTGCAGCACGGAGCCCAAGTAGATGCCACTACAAAAGACATGTACACAGCATTGCATATTGCTGCTAAAGAAGGTCAAGATGAGGTAAAACAGTTAATTGCTAAAAAGATTTTGGATCACATTGATACCGTATATTTGATGCAATTATTTTGGATTCGTCATCAAGAATATTTTATTTAAAACATTTTAAGTTTTTTTTGTTAGTAAATATATTATTTTTCTGTTGTTGTTTTTATTACTATAAGTAAAAAATATATATTTTATTTATTTATTATATTTTTTTAAGTTTAGTTGGCAAAATTAAAACGAGACAAATGTTTTTATTTAATTTAAAGTTCTTCATGTTTATTTATAAAATTTTATTTATTAATTTTTTTTTAGCGAATTAATTTTTAATTGAATTATAGAAATTAAAAATTTGTATGAATTAATTTAGTTTCATATGTTTTTTTTAATTGTTTATTTTGTTAGTATCATTAATTTTTTCTTGAATAAAAATAATATTTTTTTTCTATTTCAATATGCATAATTTTATTATTTCTTTTTTATTTAGTTCTTTTAATTTATATTATCTAAATTATTATTTCTTGAATTGCAATATTTTTTTCGACACTCCGCACTATTTTATATTCTTTTGGGGACATTTATAGCACAAGCGATCACAGCTCGTCTAGCGAATTTGTCTGAGAAACTCAAGGTTTTGAACGCTTTTTATATAAAAATTGACAGAAAGCGATTTGATACAAGGTGATATCAAAAAAACATGAGTGCATTTCAAGTTTTTTTCTGATTTGTTAAAGTTGTGTACATTTATATACACCCCTGTCATGAATAATTTTCTATCGTAATTTTTTCCCGTTTCACATATTTGCAATCATAAATAACTCCCTTAAAAAATAAACTTTAAAAAACAATTTTTCCCATGAAATTTGTTCACTTTTCCCTAATATTTGTTCACTTCATATTTGCTGGGAAATTGTTTTCCTTTTGGGCTGCAATATTAATGTGGGTACTAAAGGGCTGCACAAACATACTTGAAATGGCTTATAACCAGTTTTTATTATAAAATATTAAACATGTTTGTAGTGATGTGTGCCTTTCAAGTATGCTTACGCAGCCCTTTAGTGGGTACCATCAATACTTTACATCCCAGAACAGCAGGTATTACAAATTTACCATTAACCGAATTATGAATATTTTTTTTCAAGGAAAGTTTTGGTTTTTAGAAAAAACTACCCCAAATCAGAAAACTTTCTATTTTAAAAATGGCAAAAATTTTATTAATCGTAAAAGAAAAATAAAAAAAAAATACCGGCGAATAATTGTTTTGAATAAATCTTTGGCTGTAAGTCTACATTCTTCTTTGGATAGAAGTTAAGTTAAACAGTAATCACAATACAGAGATATACAGGGCTGTCATAGAATCCAATGTTGTCGGTATTGGATTTGAAACCGTTGTCGGTTTCATTCTCGAACTAGAATTAATGTCGGGTTTAGGTGTCACAGAAACCAATGTTATCGGTTTTGTATTGGATTCAAACCAATCAGTTGACAGTTGTTGGTTTGTTTAATTTCAAATAAAGCAAGTGACTAAAACGGGTTTTTTGTCATTAAAAATTCCCCTGCAGTTAGATATTTAGTACAAATTTAAGTAAATTAATATTAATTCTACAAAAATAAATTTTTACTCATAAATTATTTTCTCTACCAAAAAAAAAAAAAAAAAATAGCTTTTAAAATTCAATAATTATGCATTTTATAGAAAAATATCCTGATATTGCGAAGGGATTTACAAAACTTGATAAGCCAACTGTATGATCTCTCTGACAACAGTTGGCTGAATCAATAAATATCGCAGGTTCACGACAAAAAGATGTAAACGGAAAGCTTCTTTATTTAACCGGTAATTTATGAATATTCTTTTTTACTTTCTGTGAGCGTTCTTCTTTCAACAATAAAAATCCTACAACTGCAAGGTCATTTAATTTCACTACTTATTTCACTGACTGAGTAAAAGAATAAATTTTAAAACCAACACAATTATTACATATATATATATTTTATATTAAAAATTTTTAATAACAAAACACGTTTTTATTTTTATTTAAACGAAAACACTACAATTTATCAAAATTGTTATCAAACATTTACATAAACAATTTCATACAAATAAACTAATGTATAGAACAACTGATTCGAACTTCGGTTTTATTTGTCTTCGAAAATAACAAAAACGACTTGGTTTCATGACACCAAATGAAACCAATATTGGTTTGCAAAACCGACCATTAGCTAAACCGACTTGGATTCTATGACAGCCCTGATAGTCCTGCACAATTATTCATTTAAATTCCTGGCAGAAAACGAACGCCTTCTGCAATATAAATAAAATTCATTTTCTGTTTGTTTATGTGTTTATTTATTTCAATTTTTTTTTAACCCTATACATTTTTGTTTTCCAACGGATTGTATAAGTTTATTTTTTATTTAAATTAAAAAAAAAAAAATTTTTAGGTTGCCGCAGTTCTTATAGATAATGGTTCAGCTTTAGATGCTGCCACTAAAAAAGGATTTACTCCTCTACATTTGACCGCAAAATATGGACATTTTAAAGTAGCCCAATTGCTTTTGCAAAAAGAAGCGGATGTGGATGCTCAGGGAAAAAATGGCGTAACGCCTTTGCATGTCGCTTGTCACTATAACAACCAAAATGTGGCTCTTTTGCTTTTAGAGAAGGGTGCTAGTCCACATTCTACAGCCAAGAATGGTCATACTCCACTGCATATTGCAGCACGTAAAAACCAAATGGATATTGCTGCCACTCTTTTAGAGTATGGAGCCCAGGCCAATGTTGAGAGTAAAGCTGGCTTCACACCACTTCATCTTAGCTGCCAGGAGGGACATGCTGAAATTTCCAATTTATTAATTGAGCACAAGGCTGGTGTCAATCATCCAGCCAAGAACTGTTTAACTCCAATGCATCTATGCGCCCAAGAGGATAATGTAAATGTGGCTGAAATACTAGAACGCAATGGTTCCAATATTGATATGGCCACCAGAGCTGGCTATACACCACTTCATGTGGCTGCTCATTTCGGTCAGGCGAATATGGTACGTTTTCTGTTGCAGCATGATGCCAATGTCGATGCTGCTTCATCGATTGGTTACACCCCACTGCATCAGAGTGCCCAACAGGGCCATTGTCATATTGTGAAGCTCTTGTTGGAGCACAATGCAAATCCAAATGCTCAAACTACAACAGGCCAGACTGCATTGGATATTGCCCGAAAATTAGGTTACATAAGTGTATTGGATTCACTTAAAACAATGACCGATGAATCCGAGGGTTCCACTCCACTGCATTCAGATGAAAAGTATCGTGTTGTGGCCCCAGAGGCCATGCATGAATCGTTTATGTCGGATTCGGAAGAGGAAGGAGGTACGTACCTTTCATTCACTGCCTGATTTTATATACATAAATTAGATATGCGTACATACTCGTAAATAAATATGTTTGTATGTAATTAAAAACAATTTATCATTCTTGTATGTATTTTCATAAACACAACATTTTAAACATAATTTTGATTTGAAATTGGAATGGATATGAATCATTTGCTAAAAACATCCAACACAATTGTCACAATGCACTGAATCGAAATGCTACTCTAAATTAATCAGGCGAAGATAACATGCTTTCTGATCAACCTTATCGCTATCTGACAGTTGATGAAATGAAATCTTTAGGAGACGATTCTCTGCCAATAGATGTGACACGTGACGAACGTGTTGACTCGAATCGTATGGCCCAAAGTGCTGAATTTGGGGGAGGTTCGACTCAGCAGCAGCCGATTGCCGAGGATGCCATAAGTCCACAAAAGGCTCAAACATTCAATACATCAGCTATGGGTAAATCAATGGTCGATGGCATTTATATGGTTAATGGCCACAATGAAGATGATCACCACGTTGGGTAAGTTACTGGCAAATCTAACAGTTAATAACTCTTTTGAACTTAATTTCTCAAAATTTTATTGTTTTGCTTGCCAACGACAAATAGACGTAAACTCCAATGGAAGAGGTTAGTGGATTTAGAAGCAAAAAGTACAAATAAAAATTAGAGTAAATTAATTTGCATGTTTCCTTTTGCAGTTTTCTGGTATCTTTTCTGGTAGATGCCCGTGGTGGAGCTATGCGGGGTTGTCGCCACAGTGGTGTTCGTATGATTATACCATCCCGTTCAACGTGCCAGCCAACCCGTGTCACTTGCCGCTATGTCAAACCACAACGTACAATGCATCCACCACAACTAATGGAAGGCGAAGCATTAGCTAGTCGTGTATTAGAATTAGGTCCAGTTTCGACAAAATTCATTGGCCCCATTATCATGGAGGTGCCACATTTTGCCTCATTGCGAGGCAAAGAACGTGAAATCATAATTTTACGCTCCGATAACGGTGAAACTTGGCGTGAGCATACAATTGATAATTCCGAAGAAATTATTCATGATGTTTTACAACAATGTTTTGAGCCGGAAGGTAAGCAAAACATATGACGAAGCCACAAAAAATTTACTCTGTAAAAAATAACAAAAATTCTTACAGAAATTGCACAATTGGAAGAGCAGGCTGGCAATCATGTATGCCGTTTTGTAACTTATGATTTTCCGCAATATTTTGCTGTTGTCACGCGTATACGTCAAGAAGTTCACGCCATCGGCCCCGAAGGCGGCATGGTATCAAGCACGGTTGTACCTCAAGTTCAGGCCGTATTCCCGCAAGGTGCTTTAACCAAGAAGATTAAAGTTGGCTTACAGGTAAATCTCTTTAAACCACGCAAAGGTGTTGCACCAGAAAAACTACGTAAAATAAGTGTCAATCATGTACCAAAGAAAAAGCGTTTCTCACTTATTTGGTAATTGAAACGATTCCAATTTCTGTTTAAACACATAAAAATTGCATGTGAGAAAAGAATTACTTTTGTGTTAAGATTAATTACAATTTTATTTATAAGCTTCTCTTCAATTAAGTTACATTAAGTCGAGATGATGAGACTAAATACTTGGACAGGTTATTAATTTTGCTTAAAACGTTACTAGTAATACATATCCTGCTATACAAAATATTTGACGCAATCCAAAGAATGATTTGTACAGCTAGACTTGAAGTAAAGTGTATGAAAAAATTAAGTTATTAAAAAAATTTATTTTTTCAAACTTTATGAAAAAATTCGATAAAAAATTTCTGATAACGGATAGTTCCAGTCTAGTTTTTCTTTCGAAAAGATGCTTAAAGTATAGATATTCTAAGTTTTTATGGAAACAATTTATCAATGTTTGTCTATTCGTTTAGTCGAACTTACACAACGTTAAGCAAAGTTTAGTCTACCAATTCATCAGCTGACAGGTTGGTGTTGAAATTTAGATTGATTTGACCATAATTTTCTTCTGTTTTGTTTTTTTTACTATATTTTGTATTTTTGTTATACCCTACACTACAAGTAAGAACACGATTCTGTTTGTAAGTTCTACATCTGATTGCTTAAAATAGGGGTTGTCGATTTAACGTTGTTCGACTGTCCGCCGAAAATCAACTTTTGAAATTCCTACACAACACACAGAAAGGTATATCATCACAATCTGTCAGTAGTTACTGTTCAATTTAAATCTGGTCGGTCTGTAAATTCCGGAGATAAGACCCTTTAACTATTTTTATACTCTTCACAAAAAATTAAAAGGCCCTGTACATATTTGTCATTCAGTGTGTGATTTCTAAACCGTACATGGGACACCCTACAAAGTATATATTATCTCGATTATCTCGAGGTGGTTGTTGCAATTAACTAATATGTAAATTTGTTAGAAGCTCCTGCACATAAGTTGATATTGAAATTCAGCTCAATCAGTCCATAAATGGCTGAGCTATGAGCTCTGAAGTGCTACTAGCTCTATTTTTAGACCATTTTTATTAGTGCACTTTTTGTCTATTTTGTCCAAAATACAAAGCGGACAAAAAAACGTAGTAATTTTGTCTATGTACAAAATGAAAAGAATCAGTCTACAAATGGCCGAGAAAAATAAAAACTACAACCGAAATTTTAGATTTTCAATAATTTCTGCTTTGTTTTTTAATGGAAATTTTTAAGTTGTAAATGTGCGTAATGTTTGTGCACACAAACACGAAACGGTCTTTACAAACATATGCATGAATGTGTGTCTGTTAAATGCCTTTTGTGTAATAGAACTTCGAATACACAAATCTTACAGAAAGAGGATATTTTTCCTTTAATTTAATTTAATTTCATTTTGATTTAAAAAATCTTTGAAAACATTTTAAATTAAATTAGGGGCCTGTTCAGCTAAATGCCAACGAAAGCTTCTTTCGCATAATTATATTGAGAATAAAAACAATACACGAACATGTGTTTTTGTTTTCAATACAATTATGCAAAAGAAGCTTTCGTTCGCATTTAGCTGAAGAGGCCTTAAATTAAATTTATTTTTTATTCCTATTGGATATCTTTCTTTTTTAATCATTTAAAAATTGATTGTCCAATTTAAATTGGACAAAATTGCTAATTTATAAAAAATTGCCAGTTGGGTGACAGTGGAAAGAAATCTTTGTCGCTTATAAAATTTTAAGTGAGGATTGTTACACACAAGCTGTAAAAAAATGAGTTGCTTGTTAACCATCAAGAAGTGCTTTTCTATACCCGCGAGCCAATTATAATTAAGATCTGCCAAGCTGTAGGAAGATTTAGAAACGTTAAATCTCAACGTTTTCATTGAGTACCTTCAGAAATTTTATTTCTTTTAAAAATAATGATTCCAGACGTAATTTTTCTTAGATCTCATTAAAGAAATGAATTATTTATTTTAGGATTAACAAAAAAAATTGGTATTCAAAGATTCAATATTTGCCATTTCGGTAAAAATCTTAAAAATTTTTTTTTGTGTTAAATATTTATGAAAAATGTGCAAAATTAAGAATATGAATATTTGGCTACCACAATGAAGGGTATATAAGACTCGGCACCGTGGAATTAAACTAGTTTTTGAGTCCGTTTTCATCGATTTTTGCTGTATATGCAAAACGGTCGAAAAACTTTTTGTGTGGACTGGCAATCATAACGTGTGTGCAAAAAATCTAAATAGTTGAAACACAAAAAGTAATTGGGTGCTTTTTAAATCGCTCAATTACTTAAACAAAAACACGATTTTAACAGAGAACCATTCAAAGCTTGCAAATTTGATTTTAAACATACTATTCTGAAAAGGATAATTTTTAAATAGAAAAATAAAATAAAATATTTTGTATGTATCAATTATACTCGTATTTAATCACATTCACACTAATCCTTAAATGCATGACTTTCTTTTTTTGGAAAATTTTTAGTTATAAGAATAGTTAACGGTTCACAAAGTCATAGAAAAGAAACAAAAAAAATTTTTTATCTCAAAATTGTCCTTTAATTGTAAGGACAAGGGCTTGTTGGCAAATGACTACATAGTATTTTCAAACTATTTATTTCAATTTAAATCAAAGTTTTTAAAACAATTGTTTTTTTTTTTGTTCAAACATAATGCAATCCTGACATCTGGGGCATTTGAATTGCATTTTCTTTATATGCAGAAATGTTCAACTTTACGCGTTCTTGACAAAGTGAGAGCTACCATTAAAAAATACTCAAAGATGTCTGGATTATAGCGCTCTAAAGACTTTGTTGCCAAATGGCACCTAAATGCATTTAAGGGCTAAAGTAAATTCATAAAACTTTTGTGAGCAAAAGCAAGCTTTTAATAAAAATCTTTCTACCTTTTGTGTGATAATCATTATTTTTGATATTAAAAAATGATATAAAGAAATGAATTTAGTTTATAAAGTAAATCATTTTACATTTTTATTTTTAATTGTATTAGTTCTTGTATTAAGTTTTAAGGGTAAAATTAAGCACACAAAGAAGAAAGATGGTTGAATATGGTCACCGCAAGCATAGTGTGTTCTTCACAAAAATATTATTATTAATTTGAAGCATCTAAACATTATTATGATTACGATAAACATGTTTCGAGTTATTTTTAACCATATTATGTTTAGCGTCTTAGATCAACCATATCATTATCATATTATTTTTGATAAAATTTTACTTAAAACCATAAATACGTTCACAGCAAACATAATAATAATAAAAATATGGTTGAATGTAAATTTATAAGATCGAATAATTTAATAAAATTATTATAAAACAAAAACTTAATCGTTTAAGCTCAACTGAGTTTTGTGGCTGAACTGGTTGAGTGGCGAGTTAATGCTTCTTAACTAAGTATTCACAAGTTCGTTCGAGCCCTGGTAGAGTCAACTAAAATTTAAAAAAATAAATTCAAGCCCGCTGTATTATGTAATAAATAAATACAAATTAATAGAAAAGAAAAATCAATGGAATAAAAAAAACTTTATTTGTGAACAAAAAATTTAAATTAAAATTTTTGTTAAGTTCATATTAAATTTTTTTGCTTAAAAATGTTTATATAAAATAAGTATGTATTTAAAAAAATTTAAATATAATAATAATTAAAAAAAATTTTTTTTGCCTTGACCGGGGGTTGAACACCAACTATTTTTAATATCTATATTTATTTTTCTGACCAATATCTTTATTTTAATTATTTGAGTAGGGTTTTCCTATGGGCTATTTCCGGTCAACTATTTGTTTCCAAATGTAAATTAAACAAAATTCATTTAATTTATATTTTTCTTCCAACGTTTCGTTTGTTTGTTTCAAACTTCTTCAAGGGATAGTCTGTCAACAATATAACAACTTTTATTATTTATGTATAAAATATAGATTATTTTAGCTTACAGTTAATTTTGTTTAGATATTTTTAAATTTAAACATTATAAAATTAAATTAAAACCAATTAAACAACAATTAAATAAATAAGTCAACTGGGTTTAAAAATAAAGTTTAAAACGCTACATTCACCACAAAAACCACTAAAATGTCACTAGTTTTCAGTAATAAAAAAAAAACTATGCTGAAAAAATAGCTGGTTTGAAGTTAAATTCACTGTGTAACGCGCTGTCAAAGTTTAAATTTTCAACCATTCAGTTTCTTGTTATTTCAGTATATTTTGTATTTACAAATTGTATGATAATATGACAATTTTTGACAAGCAAAAAACGTTCAAGGCTTTTATTTTAGGTTGGCTCAGCTAACGTTAACTTTAAAGTTAATAAAATTTAATCTTTATTCGTGCTTAATTACAATTTATGTTGGTGTGCAAAATTCATTATTTTCCATGATACTCGTATTCTCATGCAAAACTTTCAAAAAATATTTGCTTACTTGGTACAATAAGTACTAAGAGGGATAGCATATCCATATAGCTATTTCATGAGACGTTACCATGAATCATCAGTGGATTACTCCCAAGTTTTGTTAAATTCCAGCCCAAGCATTTGAATACTTATTTTGTTTTACCAAACGACCAAATGAGAATTTCAATCAATAGGCAAACAAAAAGTTTAAAATAAATTCAAACAAGAAAATAAAAAACTAACAGAGTAGGCATTGAACTAAATAAACAAAATTTCCCAACCAACATATTACATAGGAACAGAAATATTCTGTTTTTATTCCTTTCTTCTCTTTAATTTATTTATTTTAATTATTTTAATTATTTTATATATTTAATTTATTTTAGTTATTTATTTAATTTATTTTAATTATTTTATTTATTTTTTTAAATATTTTATATATTTTATTTTTTTAATTTAACTTATTTATTAATTTCATTTAGTTTATTTCTTTTATTTTTTTCATTTATTTATTTTATTAATTTTATTTATTTTAATTATTTAATTTTTCAATTTATTTTATTAATTTTATTTATTTATTTTATTTATTTATATATTTGTTTGAAATATTATAATTGTGGTTTTCTTTTTGTTTTATTAATTAGAAAATAATAATTTCTTGGTCGGTTAAGTCCTGATATTTGAATTAAGCGCTCTAAATAAAATATTAAAAATGAGAACCAGTTTTTGCCTAAAAACAATTTACCTATTTTACTCATTAAATTAAAGCTTTCATTTTTTTTTACAAATATATTTCCATTTATGTAAAACTTTCCACAAAATTGTGGTTTAGTCCTCGAATCTGACACATAAAAAAAACAAAAAAATATATATCTTATCTGTACAAACTTCTACACTTCCAGAGATGATATATCCGCTTACTACATATGTGTATCTTAATCTTAATTAATAAATATTAAATAATTAAAAAGTATTAAAAACTTTTTTTCAATGTTGCATATTTTGTGCAAAAATTTGATTTTTGATTAATAAAAACTTATGCATTAAACAAATGGAAGACAGTTTATGTGAAACCGGTTATTTAAACGAATTCACAGCTACATGGCTACATGAGTACCGTTACCGATGTAAGCTAGTTAGGCTAATTTTTATTTTCATAAGCGACAATAAACTGATTTAGTGCTATCAGTATAATAAAAGATGTGAAATAGATTAGCATTGAAAAATATTTTTATTTTATTTAACAGAAAATAACTGAATTCCCATAAAAACAAAAAAAAATAACTTTAAAGTAAAAGTTATCGAAAGTTTTTAATAAATTTTTCTTTAAAGTCTATTGACGTATATGTATTTTTTTTTGTTTTTGGTTAAAGTTGTTGTTAAATTTTTTAACTTTGATATAAGAAATTTTGTGGTTGTAAAAGTAAAATATTTTAAAATACCATTAGCTGACTGACCACACGGCGACGAATACAACCAACACCATAGCCTTTAGGCTGCTATATTCTATGTGTGTAATGCATTATGCGGTTTAAATTTTCTTTACCTCCTCTAAAATTAAAAAATAAAAATTTAGTTTTTAAGTGAAACTGCTATGACTTTTATTAATAAGCATAAAATATTTGAAGAAGAATAGTATCCTGAAAATTTTCATTTTAGTTTAATTCTATTTGAGTGATAAGTATTCTACTGAGCACAAACAAAACAAAAAAATAATATTTTTATTAAGTTTTATTTCATATATTTATATTTACTGTACTCTACTACACTACTATTTATTAAAAAATAATTAATGTAGAAAAATGTTATTTGAACTTTATTGCTTTCTTATATGAATACTTTAATTATTTAATTGACTTCAAATACTACAATAATTAATAAATAAATTTACTGCATATTTAAGAAGAAATTATTTTAACTTTTACTTTACTTTTTATCTCAATAGTAATAACGAAATTAAAAATTATAATATATAATAATATAGAGTGAAAAAAAAACAATATACATACATACTTATTTAAACTATACAAAATAACCCAATAAATTTAGTTAAATGAAAAACTTTTTGTGCTTTAAATGTTTTAATTCAACTTTTATTAAATACGTCACTATAATTGTTGTTGGAATTGTTAAGAAAACTAAAAGAAAAAACCAAATTTAGATAATGTCAATAGCAATTATATTTTGTTTGTTTGTTTGTTTGTCAGAAGAGACGTTTAAGCAATTGAATCTTGTGGAAACTGAAGTGCCTTTTTCTCTATATTTCTCATTTCGAAAGCTTAATACAATAAAAAAATGATTTTTCAATGGGCCTTTTTTGTTACAAATCATTTATTTACTTAATCACATGCTACGCTATCATTACATTCATTTTTATTCATTAAATACATTAAACATTGACACTTGTATCATTATTATTATTATTATTATTATTAATTATTTTGCAAATTTTATTTAATTTAATTTACCTACCAATTGTTACTTAGTTTCAGCTAATTTTACTGATTTTTTTTTTTTTTGATTTTTTTTTTAATATTTTTCATGTAGTTACAGTTTTTATTAATAACTAAATTTATTGGGAAACAAAAGGGATGGAACATTGAAATAAAATGTGTATCAATACTAACTGCTAATAAAATTAGCCACGATTAAAAATTAGTTTAACAATGAAAATTTAAATAAGTGGGCATGTTAATTAAAAAAAACTTAAGCAAAATCTTCGCATTTAATCCCTTTTTAATTAGTTTCATTAATTTTTTTTGCACTACGAATGCGGCAAAAACAATTTGAAACTATTTAAATTATTAAACACAATCCTAATTTATTTAAGTAAATTTACATACAAAAAAAAAAAAAAATAATAAAAATACTAAATATTTATTTTTAAGTTAGCTTATAAAGAAAAAACTTAAAAATTTGTTATTGCAATAAAAATAAAAGTGCAGAAATTTTTTCTTTTTTATATTAAATTTTTTTTTCATAACTTTACGCTTGATTTTGTTTTATAGAAATTTTTGTTTTTCCCCTTTTTTATTTTCTTTAAACATTATGTTTGCAAAATAGTAAAGCAATAGCATTTTAGCTTAAGTGGCCATTTTGAAAATACATAATTCCAGAAAAATCATTTTGTTTACTGTATTTAAGCTACATATTGTGTTGTTTTGTTTCCGTTTAGGCACAACCGGTTGATCCAGATCTAACTGCTAAACTTTTAGGACGTGGCGTTGCAGTATCACCTATAGTTACTGTTGAACCACGTCGTCGTAAATTCCATAAGGCCATAACGTTAAGTATGCCGGCCCCTAAAGCTCACAGTCAGGGCATGATAAATCAATATTCTGGTAATACTCCGACTCTGCGTTTGTTATGTTCCATAACCGGTAAGTAACCCCTACATTTATTATTTATTGTCGTCATTACTGATTGTTGTCTTATTTTAAATTAAAATTATTTCATATTAATAATAATAATAATAATAAAATAAAAATAATAATTGATAATGAAATAATAATAAATAAAAAAAAATAATAATTATTATTACCGTGGCCCGCAATTACACTGCGTCCTTTAAGATCTATATCTAGTAATAGATAGAATATAAGTAATTTTTTCCATCCATGAAACTTTTTGGATTCTTTAATTAAACGGTACAAAAAAATAACAAGCTTTTGATCACTGATTATATCCGGGAGCATCTTTTTTTGTTTCAAAAGTTTATATCTGATTTTATGTTCTATTGGGGCAAATCTTCCATTTTAGGAAAATGACATTTTCAATAAAATTATGTAAAACACTGCGAGAAATATTTTTGTGGATCATTTTAACGCTATAACTTTTCAATTAATATCTCATTTTTGATTCATATTTCAAAAAGAACAAAAATATCCCATAAGTTGTAGAATTAAAATATTCTTCATGAAATTCTACTATAATTTTTCTAGCAGAAATAAGTCCAAGCTTAAAAAATGTCTAATTGTTAATTCGTACTTATTTTGAGTAGATTAAATTTTTTGTTAGAGAGAAATCATTACTAAAAAATTCCATAAATTGTTGTTATTTATAAACAGTGTATGAAAATAAACGAAATATTTGCTGCAAATGAAAAACTTCCAAAACTTTTAAATCGTTTTTTACATGAACAAAACGAAAACCGAAACCATTTCAAAACAATATTTCTCTTTGTTTTAGTCTACCATGCATTTTGCCAGAAAACAAAAGCAAAAATGTATTGCTTCCAGTGATTGAATTAGTTTTTCAGCTGGGGCCTAGTTCTATCAGTCGTGATCGAATTTCGTTAGTGTAAGATTTTCTAATTCTAATACTGGATACGACATGAATCTAATTAAAGATTCAGTGTTGAAAAGAACGCTAGCTAATACGTTTTAAAACACTCCAAGTTTTTACTTTCGCATAAAATTTCACACGCATTGAATCTCTTCATTATAAAGCTTGAAAGATATTATCCGATAACGAATCATAGAATCTCAAATGTTGAAAAACTCGAACCTTTGAGTAAGATTTCACTAGTATAAGACTGATAGAATTATCCCTGTACATGTGCGTAATGTGTGTGCACGCAGGCGCAGTCTCGGGACTGCCGAATTTGACTTTGCTTTTCTGTCTGCATACTGTTTTTTTCCAAAAGCAAAACAAATACAAAATTAATATGCACCAGAGCTCGAAAAGACGCGTAATATTTAATAAATATTTGTTACAAAGTTACAAATCTTTTACAAATTTTAAATCGTTTTATACAATCTATAAAACAAAATAGAAAAAAATTCATAAATAAAACGATTGGCCTTGCATACAGCCTTCCTTTTGTTATGCACTAATGCAATAGTACATTTGCGTAGAAAACAAAAACCGAAATGTATTTTTTGAATGAATGAAGCATTCGTTTTTGGTATATTAAAGGTACTGACTCACTATCCTACACGATCGTATGATTATGTCAAAATAATGTGTGACAGAATTCTGTCCTACTTGAAGAAATCGCCTAAAAGGTTGTATAAATAAAACACAAGCTTGGTATTGTTGCTATTTTTCTGCCTTGAACATAGAAAATGCAACTCTGATCGCACAGATAACATTTATTTTATGAAAATGTTCATAACATTAAAAAATCGGACAGACCTGTCAAAAAGTCTGCTTGTTCAATACACACTATCATACTTTTTTAGCACACATGCGTTTTTAGACAGATCGTACGACTAAGTAGGATAGTGAGTCAGTACCTTAACGAGCATGCCACAATGCTTCATACAAAGAATTATTTATTGCATCGTTATTTTCAAAATGATAAGCATGTGCTCACACAAGAAACCAGACAATATGCTTATGCATATGTTGAATTTAGCTTGTTTTTATTCTCATTTATTTGTTCCCTATCTGCCTATTTTTAAGTAAATGGTACTGTTTTTTTACTACGTGCCAATACTACTACAAAATACAAAGTAAATATTTGCAGTACTTTTTAATTGTATTCTTTTTTAGTATGAAAAACTACAAAACGAAACAAATGAAAACGTTTCTTTTTGTTTCCTTGCAAACACTCTGATCTGCACAAATATTTGCATTTTTTGTTTGTTTTGAATTTGTTTTGCTCACTGAAAATAACAACAAAACTCTGTTTGTAAATAATTTATATGTTTGTGGATTATAAAATTTATTATTTTTAAGAAAATAATAAAATTTATTGTTTTCAGAATACAAACATCGAATAATCAAATACAGTGTCCGCCAAGTAATTTTTTTTTTTTTGAATATGCTATAAAAATGTCGGGTGTAGCTCCAGTTGAAACCAAATGTTGCCAATATCCTCTTCAATTTTTGTGAACAAAAATTCGTTCAACTCATTGCTCATTTTCGAAATAAAATGGCCCAATTATGCCTCTGGACCAAAATCCGCACCAAACAGTGACTCGTTTTGGGTGCGTCGGCTTCATTGTATGCGTGCGGGTTTTCTGTGTCCCAAGTGTTACAATTTTGCTTGTTTACATACCCGCCAAGATCAAAATGAGCTTCATCTGAAAAGATGATTTTTTTGTGGCAAAATCGGCATCTTCTGCAAGTCGATCGCAGGCCCACTTATCGAAGCGAAAACACAACCATATTCTTTCAGCGGAAGGATAAAACTAATTATCTGTCAAATCAGACATGAGCTAAGTGTTACCATTCACGAAATAAGCACTAGTTGAAAAAAAAAACGTTCGATGGCGGACCCTTTATATAATCGAGACCAATATTCTAGTTTTATTTAATTTCGTCAACTTTTTCTCATCTAAAATAGTGCAAAAAATAATTTTAAAAAAATCCGTAAATTTAACACATGATAGTTATGAGGCTTGATTCGTAATTCAGAACGGGGCCCCATAATAATAATATTATTAACCAACAATAATAACAGTAAAATCAATTCATCTTCAGAAATTATTTCCAAATGCCTATAATTATTTAAAATAATATAACATAAACAAAAAAAGAACAAGAAAAGCTTAATAAATTTTATTGTTTTAAATTTCATATTAAATTTGTATATTTTCTTTGTTTTCATTTAATTTAATATTTATTTTCGTTTTTGAAATCATGATTTCTTTTTCTCCTCAATATACTACAAATCTACTACTAATACTTACTTACTACTCTATTACTACAGTAAATAAATATGTATATGTATTTGTATATACTCTCCTATATAAAATTTTTTCTTAATTGTTTGTAAATATATAATCATTTATATAATTACTTATATTGATGCTTAGTTGGACTCTAGTAGTGTTTTATTGATTCTGTTATTATATCAGCCGCATTGCTGATATAAAAGAAAACAAATGCTTATTTTATGAAAATTGAGTTTTTGTTGATTAAAAATATTGACCGATGACTCATCAATTGTTGTATTTTTTTTTTTTTGTAATATACAGTAGACTTGGGTAGAGGGAATAAACATTCTTTCATAGAATATTCTGTAGAAAGAATCTTCCTTCAATCTGATTAGTACTCAGCTTTTGACATAATAAAGAACAAAAATGAAGTCAAAAATCATGTAACAGTTATTCTATCGTTCATTTATCGCAATAGTGTCATAATAAAATTTTTATTTTTTTTATTTAATAAGTTAATTTTTTCTCTATGACCCTTATTATACAAGTCGCTGGCGAAATGGTCGACCTGCAATAAGTTCCTCTTTGATGGCATACTGCTTTCTTATTCATGTGACAGGGAGTGTATATTCTTAAAGTTAATTAATTCTTACACCAATAGGAACTCGTTCCGTAAGGTTTTTATGTTGGTAATTATTGTTATTGTTGTAAAGTGGGTGCTAGACGATCAATCATTCAACGTAAATCATAAGGGTGCCTACAAGTTTTTTAAAGATGGCCGACAAACGTATACGTTGTGTCTGATGTCCATCTTTAAAAAACACGCACACACCCTCATGATTGACGTTGAATGATTGATCGTCTAGCACCCACTTAACTCACTTGTGAGAGCACTAATTCCATATTTTGCTCCATCCCTATTTCCCTCTCTCTCTCTCTCTCTATGAATGTGCTAATTCGACTTGCAAACATACGAGTACACATTGTGTGTGAGTTTTTTGCTTTATTTTATTGTTGTTTTTTTTACTTGTTTATTTTTTAAAGAAACAGTTATTTTCTTTTAATTCTTTCTTTGTGTAATTTGATTGGTCGATGTAAAAATCACTGCTGCAAATATTCAATATAAAAATGACTTCTGAATAAATTCTTTGTTCCATTCAATAAAACGCTTAGTGTTTTCTAATGTAATAATTTTAATCGATATTTCGCTTCGTATGGAAGCACGATAAATGCTTTACACTGAAATCATTCGCAGAGCGTTTTGTTCATATTATATATATATATTTTTTTGAATCTCGATTGAAGATTTAGGTTAAGGGAATAGCACTCTAGCTCGAGCCTACTGTATTAAAAAGCAAACCTTAAATTAAATTAATTTCTAAACATAAAATTTATATTTATATTATTTACCGATTACAGTTTCTGAATTTATATATTTATTAAATACTTTCTTTTGTCGATTAGTGTTTAAGAATGATAGAAATACAAGATTACGCTATCCTGCGTTGAAATTTTCTGCGCATGTAGCACAAATAACGTCAAGCGATGTGTTCTGATTGTCTAAAAATTTACAGCTAAATAAGAAGGAGAAAGAAATTTATTATTTTTTTCTTCAAACAGTGAACAATCTACATCATTTAATGGGAAATCATGCACATAGCGTAATCTTGTCTATCTATCATTCTTGATTAGGGTTAGTATTAGTCTAGTTACCAGAATTTTTATTTGAAAACATTTTTGAAGCACGTTTTAGTTTTGATATATTAATCAATTTTACTCAAAAGCAAAACAAAATTCAAAAATATTTAAGTGCTGTCTGCTAGAAAGCTTTTATAGAAAACACTCACGTTTTGAATAATTTTCATACAAAATTTTTAATGTACTGTTTTTATAACACAAGCGATGAGCTAGTCTGGAAATTTTATATGAAAAGTACTCAAAATATTCAGTTTTTTTCATACAAATTTTGAAAGCAAATTGATCGCTTGTGCTATAAAAACAGCACATACCATAAATGATTTGAGTGGCAGGGTTATAAAAACGAAACGAAAATAGTAAAAAAAAAAAATTGAGTGTTTTTCATAGAAATTTTCTTGTGGTATAGAAACGGCACATATAAAAATTAATAAAAAACTACTTATTTTATATTTAGCATTTGTTCATGTAGTAATAGATTTATAGTTTTTTTTAAAGTAGAGTTCTTAAAATTACGCATACAATCGTTGACGTTTTGCATATTTTTGCGGTTGTCAACGTGTTTTGAAAAAATCACATAACAATTATTGTCTAAGTTTTATCGTCTGAAAATTTTATATGAAAAG
Organism: Thelaira solivaga; assembly: GCA_947397855.1. Taxonomy (NCBI): domain Eukaryota; kingdom Metazoa; phylum Arthropoda; class Insecta; order Diptera; family Tachinidae; genus Thelaira; species Thelaira solivaga. The sequence continues at coordinate 52,954,495 of OX377613.1, read as the reverse complement.
TACTCAAAATATTGAGTGATTTTTATAAAAATTTTTAGACGCATTATAAAAATAAATATGCATATCAAAACACAGCCCTACAAAATGAAATTTATTTTGTGGTGCTAGTAATAAGCCATTCAAGCTATGCTTATGCAGCTCTTTAGTATTTACATTAGGCCACATACGACGGTGCTTGCAAACAATTCAAGCTATGCAAATGAGTGAAAAAATGTTTCTTTTTGTTCAACACAACAATCAAATGTACACATTTACACCAAAAATACCTTGAGCAAAGCTTTCTGTATATATTTGCTCAAATGTAAATAAAAAAAAACAACAAACACATATACAATTGATAGAAAGTTGCCTGATATTTTGGGGGGGGGGAGGGGGTTTTGTCTTCTGGTAAACTTGATGATGGTGTTCTGGACGCAAACATTTTGGAAATTAAAAAAGGAATCGTAAATGTCCTGATTAAATATGCTCAGCATATTTACAAAAATTCAATTTTGCACCACACGTAAGACTACGTTTATTTATAAAAATAATAAAATTACACATACCCACCCAAAGAGAGTGGAGAGAGAGAGAGAGAAACATAGACATCAATACAAATATACATTTGAACATCCTGCAGAAATTGTTGAACTAATTCGGATCACTAAATTAATTTCAAAATGGAGAAGATTTGAACTAGTGCTACGTTAAGCAGGTATGGAGTAAGTTAGTGGTGCATAAACCACATAGAAAACATTTAGATAATTCCGCGGATAATAACATGGAACAGGCTTGGGTACTACCCGCATACAATGCCATCATTAATCAATTTTTTTTTTATAGATTTTGAGAGATTTTTATATTGGGTTTAGTAAACATGCGTGTGTTAGTAGTCGAGATTTCTGCAGGGTATTTCAAAAAATTCACTTTTAAATTTCTGGTTTTATTTTATAATTTATTTTTTTTGTTTGAATTTTTAAATTTATATTTATTTTTATTTATTTATATTTTCGTGTTTTTTTGTGTTTGTAATTTCTGTGTGTGTATATATACAAATGTATGTATATACACACACATATCTAAATAAAGTTAATAAATAAATAAAAAAAAACTCAGCAAAACTGAATATTAAAATTCATTTACGACTTATCTTTCGTACTAATGCGTTTCAATGCAATAATCAATGTGCACGCATTCCATTCCGTTTAAATTTCATCATAATGAAGGTGTGTTTCGGAAAAGATCTCTAAAAGGTAATTAGATAAAAACACTAAAACTAATTAAAATAAAACTTAAAATACTTTTCTGTTTTAATTTAATTTTTTAAATTAATTTTTCAATTTATTTCAATCCCACATCAGTTTCATACGTTATGTTACGTTTTTATTTTATTTTATTATAAAAATAATAACAAAATATTTTTAACCATCAACAAAATCAATTTAAATTACAACAATTTAAAATCTAAGTGCAATTAACAAATATTTCTCTCTGCATAAATATTATTTTATTATAAAAAAAAAATTGAAATTAAACTGTTGCAAACATATTCGTTTTTTTAAGTTAATTAATTAGCATACAATCAAACAATTATTAACAATAAATACTCTTACAATATCTGCTACCACATACCATAAACTTTTTTTATAACATATTTTTTCTATTTAAGCTTTGGAGCAAATTAACTTGTTATTTTACTTTTAATAATTTTTATAATTTTGTAATTTTTGTAACTCGGTTTGTTTGTTTCCTTAATTCATAATATTTTGTTTTACATTTTGTTGGTTCTTTCAATTCTTTTCTTTTTTTTCTCTTAATTCTTGGCAGAACTTGAACTGGGTTGAGCAGTTCTTTTGCTAGAGCGCACAAACAAAAACTTGACTCAATTTTATTAACTACGTTTTCGCATGCGTTGAAAAGGCAGCAATTACAGTCGAACAGAGCTTTGGAATATTTTTTTTAAATAAATTTTATTCGATTACGATTTTTAATTCAAATTTGAATTGAAATTGTATTAAGTAGAAAGTTTTTGAAATTTTTAACAAGATCCGTAACACTGAAGCTTAAGATTTTTTTGAAGGAAAAATAGTGAAAAAATTATTAAAATTTATTATTAAAATTATAATTGCATTAATTAAAATTTTTAACAGTTTGAAGTTGAATGAGACACATATGTCACACAATTTTTCTCCTAGACGAATGAAAATTTAAAAATTTTGACAACCCTTTAGTTTTGAAATGTAAAATTTTTCATTAAAACTCTTTGTCGTGAAAGGATTAATTCTTGCATACTTTTTTTCGGGGTCCATTTACAATGACCGATGTGAATTATAAGTAAAACAAAAAGGTTTTCGAGAATTATTTTAATAATTTTTATTATGATAGAAGGATCTATGACAATAATGTGTAAAACAAAATATCAGACAAATTTCATGTTTAAGCTCTTGAATTGTTCTAGACTTATTGACATACACTTTTTCTTTTAAAATAACTCCAAAAAAAAAAAATCTAACAGTACGAAATCACATGATCGTGTCGGCCATTTAACATCGCCAGGACATGAGATAATACGGCCTTGGAATTTCTTGTGCAAAATAGCCATTGTTTCGTAGCCATTGTGTGGTAAGTGGGACCGTTCGGTTGAAACCACATATCGTCGGGGTTGACGGCTCTACCGCCACACTATGGCTAAAGCAATGTATTCCGCAGAACAAACTGATTGAAAATGCGCAGGTGTTTTCACATTTCTTACAGACCCCGTTTGCTGAAGTTTGCTCACAATTCTTATAATTATGAATACATTTGGTCGATTATGCTGACCAAACAAATTACGCAGTTCACGAAATGCAATTCGTAAAAGGCTTCAACAATTTTACTGTGCTGCTCAGCTGTGTACTTCGACATGGTTGAATTTGTCAAGCACTAAAAAAAAGAAATGTCAAATTAAGTTTAGCGAAAAACTTGACGTGTGACTCACTATTAACATCGTGCATTATAGCTGGACCACCCTTTATTTCTTGTAACTACAAAGACCAAAACACAACAAATCAAAGCAACTGCATTATAATAATGAAAATCTTCTATATAAATATATGTATTTAATTTTTTATTTGTTTTTTTTTTTTTGTTATAAAAGTTTTTCTTTTCCAACGGATTTACCTGAAATTTGATACTTATAATTTTTATACTCCACCAAAGGTCGTTATTTTCTTTTGTATAGCCCGCAGTCTTTTAAATGCAACATTCTAAATATTTGTTCAACTTTTTATTTTAAAAATTTAATATCCATATACTTTTGTATATGCTATGCCCACTTTTACGCTAAATTTTTAATAAAACAGTTTTTTTCCTTCGAAAATTAAAAACTAATTTTTTACTAAATTTTCTTGAAGACGTTTCCCATATTTCAAATAAGTATTGTATCGACCACGCCCACTTAAAAAAAATTAAATAGGGTTTTTAAAGCTTAAAAATCAATTTCTTTTGCAGCTCTCTATAGTGCTACAAATGTCTCCGTATAGTTTTGAGTTGCCCACAAAATATTTGTTTTCCAATGCTCCCTTTCCTCTAAGGGCCGGATGAAGACCTGCAGTACTTTTATAATTTAAGATTGTTTTAATTTTATAGCACGAGCAGCTTTTGATTTTTTGTTTTGTTAATTTTTAAAATAAGACTTGCAAAAAGTTACTCTTTGGGCCCAAATCACATTTAATCAGTCAGCCCTTTTGAAAGCAAAATTTCGTTTTATTTTTTAATATTTTTATTTAGTTTTTAATTATGATTTTGTAAGCATTAAAATAGCAACTTTTTTTTAAAACATGATTATTAATTATACTTTTCTTTTATTTTATAACCAGTCCTAGTGACACTTTATTTTTATTTTTTTTTGCAGAAGAAAAAAATATTTAAGAAACCTGTATTACATTTATAATTAATACTAAAAGAAAATGTATGAATGAATTAATAATGTGTATGTTTGCTTCAATTTATATTCAAGTTATAATTTTCTTTTTAACTCATCTTTTCAAATTATTTTTTTTTAAATTTTTACTTTTATGTAAAATAATATTTGATTTGAAATAGATGACTTATATTTTTAATATATGTCACTAACAACAAAAATTTTTGTTTAAAATGAAAACGTAATATATAAATTAATTAAGGACATGTAAAATTAAAGGCCCCAAAGAGAACTTTTCTGAAACTAAAACATCTTTTTTTTTGTAATTCTTAACAAAATCTTCCTTTAACTTACACAATGCGCAAAATGCCATATAATTATAAATATAATAAATATTAATAAAACTTTTTAGCAAAGTTATTTATTGTTAAATATGTATCCTTTTTTTAATTTCTTTATTCAATTTTTATTAAAATTTTCTTGTTTTTCAAATTTTTACATAAGCATGTATGTAAGTACATACTAAAGGGCTGCACGAGCATGCTTGAAATGGCTTACAAGCACTTTATATTATAAAATATTACACATGGTTGTAGTGATGTGTGGTTTGCAAGTATGCTTGTGCAGCCACTTAGTACATGCATATAAACTGTATGTGCGTTTTGGAAACAATACTTACATACTTATGATAACATTTAACATAAAATCTTTAAAATATATACAGACGTATAACCCTCACTCAAACATTAATTACTTTTTATTATTATTATTATTATTATTATTATTATTATCATTACAATTATTTTTAATTATCATTAAATACCTACAGGTGTACATACAAAGCATGCTGTCTTATTTTATTGGAAAACTATTTTATAAACTTGTTATTTTTAAAGTTATTTTACTTTCAATATTTCTCCTTTCATAATATGCTTTAAAATGCTTACAAATACTAAAGGGCTGCACAAGCATACTTCAAAAGGCTTACAATTACTTTTTATTATAAAATATTAGACATGTTTGTGTAATTTTCATGTATGCTTGTGCAGCCCTTCAATAAATACATAGTATGTGTGTCGAAATAATTTTTGTTTTAATAAAATGGACTTGCTTAAAGTTTAAAATTTTGCTTTTATGAATTTTATTACACGATTTACCTAAGCTATACGTACATACATATGTATGAATGTACGTATTTATAGAGTTTATAACACAAGTGTTAGCATTTCTGCACAGAAATTTTACATAAATATTTTATAAATATAGATCAATTTTGTTTTTTTTTTTTTCATTTTAAAAGTCGTAATTCAAAAAATTTAACATGCAAAATTTAAAAGCCAAAAAGCTCTAAATATTATTTATTTTTATTATCATGGGCCCCGTGATCTTTAAGATCCATTGTGCAGCCCAGTTCTCAACTACAATCTTACGAATCTCGTAACTGCTGGAGGACTAATCATGCTTGGGTCTTCTGGTACTAATGATTCACTGATTAAGCAGCTCATTCTGTTTTTTTTGCCACCTTTGCGCACTCGCAGATACCATGTTCTTTCCGACAGAAATGACAGAAGTCGTTCGATTTTACTCATGTGATAGTTTAGTCTACAATTGGTCGTTAGCAGTTTTGTGTCATTTATGCAGAGGCTTAACAACCTTTGTTATAATGCGCTTGGGGTTAATGAGTTTCTTTGACTGCTACATGGCCTCTTCGGCTTCTCCAGTAGACTTTGTTTCTCCTCCTTGCATAATAGGGCATGATCACCCCGCAGAAGGGCCATTTCATTACCCATATGCTCTTTGTGCCCCGGTATTCATAATACAATTGCTGGTATGGTTTTTTAAATTAGAATTTCTGTATTAGGGCAATGTACCCCTGAAACGAAATACTGCCAGAAAGCTTTTCATATACTTTTGGATTATTGAAATGAAATTCTTCTGAAATTTGTTACATTTTTATACTCCAAGGAGGGTTCGCTATATACTTTCGGACCAACCATAACCATTTTTACGTTTATTTAAAAAAAAATTAAATTGAGTTTTTAACGATGAAAAACCTACATTTTAACGAAATTCTCTGAAATTTGGCACATACTACAAAGAAGCTTGTCATATACCTTTGGACCGAGCACGACCATTTTTACACCAAATTTTTATAACAACAAGTTATATGAATCTTTTAATAATTAAAATTATATTTTTCAACGGATTTCTCTAAAACTCTCTACAGTTTTAAATCGATCATAAAATAACACTTTGCTGCACATAAAATGCAAGCTCTTTCTCATGTAGAATTCCTTTAAAAAATTATCGAAAATAACAAAACTCTTTTAGCTTAGTTGCGGTTCAGATTTTATTGCCCTAATACTTGATTTTTCCAAAAGCTATGATATATCTTGCTAACCAATTGGAATTTTTGTAGCCCTAGACTAAGAGAAAAAATTATTGAACAAAGTAACTTAAAAAAATGCATCTAGTGGCTAAAAATGTCGACAAAGCCTTAATTTTTCTATCTGTTTTAATGAAATAAATAATATAAAACAGCAACTACCCTAGAAGGGGTAAAAAATGTTAGAAAAAAAATCCGAAAAGCAGCTAAACTAGCAAAACCCACTGTGAAGTTTTGTTACTTTCAAAGAGTACTTTAAGAAATTCCAGAAGAAAAAAAGTTTTCACTCGATGACTACAAAAATACGCAGGGACAATCTCTTAAGGTAACAGGTATTAGCTTAAGCGACCCATACATGAGAACAGCATACATGCGCCATCAAATGATTAAGCTCATACGCTTGCATCATACAACACACCATGAAATTGTTGCAATAGTCACTTCATTTAATAAAATAATCGGAAGGGTTGCTGTGAACACCATGAAATTTTTGGTTTTTGAATTTAAAATAAATTGAAAAAATAATAAAAACGAAAGGAGAGAAATTTTAAAGGAAAACATTTCCCATAGAAATTTATTATGAATTTGAAAATTTTGACAACTTTCCTCAGCTGAACTAATTTCGCCATATTGTATACTCACATAAAAATAGCTGGTACAAACACTTGATTGCTTATGTATGCTGCTGTCGTGTATGGGCCCCTTTAGAGACTTCCTAGTTTTCTCATATGGCGGCTGTTCTAAATCTAAAAGCCAATCTTTGTGTTTATTCATCAGTACTAAGAATGGGAAATGTTGTATATCCAAAAGATCTGAAATAAGTAAAATTCGTGAATACTAAACATCATCAATACCCTAAATCTATTATATAATGCATCATCTGTAATCCAAGAGAGGGCACCTTGTCAGTCATGTCTATTTTCCAGCAACTAAATTTCATTTATTTGTTTTCTATTTATTAAAAATCAGATTTTTAACAGACTGCCGGATAAAAACGGTTAGTTAAGTAAATAAATACATAAAAAAAAATAAATAATACAGCTCTGTTCTATTAACCAAATTAAAAAAAAAAATGTTTCCTTCTAAATCAAATTTTTCTTGTGTTCTCTAAACCAGATTCATATAATTTTATTCGTCTTAAAACCGAATAAATCAACATGGCGAAATTAAATCTAATGGCTTGTTATTATAATAAATGATTTAGGGCTATTATTACAACTCACTGATAGTTAAAGTTAAGATCCAATATCAAGCTATCCTTAACTATACAGTCAAATTTGGTTCCAAAATTTAGCAACAAACATAAAAAACAATTTTAGGCCTTTTTTATTCAGTTTTTAAAAATTGCTTGCACTTTTTAATACATTTAATTGAAAAAAAAAATTTTTTAAAAAACATTCTGAAATTTCTTAAAATTTTCTCTAAACGTGTTAAGATAAGTTCCAATAAAAGCAGTTTTTGTGGACATCATAGCAAACAGTGTCTGTTAATTTTATAACACAAAAACTTGACTTTGAAAATTCGCACTTAACTTTCAATGATTTGCAGAACACCAAATAGCCATTTTTACAATTTTAAAAATTTCTCGTTTTTCAAAACGATTCGAGTAATCTTCTATATAAATGAAAATTAATAATCAAATGTGTTAGAAATCTCTAGAGCATCTCCATTAGTTCAGGTAATTTTTTTTATATTTTCGTTGAGGCATAGGGAAGATTCTTTTATTGTGTGGGAACGGATGAGTGTCAAAGAAATTAAATTAAAAAATAATCATACGTCAGGGATATCTGCATAATTATCTATCCATTTATTTATATCACTAAAAGTTGGATGTTATCAGACAGATAAATGTTTTTTGGGTTATTACAAACAGACTTTAGTTAAGCTAAAGACATGTTTGTGTTCCCCATAACTTTTAGCATGAACTTCAAGCATTTAAAGCTGCCATATTTTTGATTTTAGATCAGACATTTTAATTTTTTGTTATTAATACACAAAAATAAAATCATACAATGCGCAGTAATATAGCGAACATTAAAATAAAACTTTATTACTATTTCAAATAATGGAATTTGTTAAATATTTGAAATAATTATTAAAAACAGGTATGCCGGCGCCACTGTATAACTATAACAATGAAAAGTAATCGGTATTCACAGCATTGGTGCCACATCACATTACAAATATGACAATATTTATCTAATAAAAAAAAGTTAGTGGTCACTTTGTCAGTTACTTTAATTAAAGTTAATTATAACTATCTGATACCTTATAAGTAAGTTGTAATAATGGCAATAAAAAAAAAACGAACATCTTCTATATTAATAAAATTCATTCTCTGTTTGCTTGTTTGTTCAGCATAAAAATTTTTGTTTTCCAATGATTTTGTTTTAAATTCCGTATAAAGCGATTATATCCTCCAATAAAGGTCGCATTATAATTTTCAATAGTTCAAGTTAAATAAATTTTTGTAATAGTTAAAATTCTATCTTTCAACAGATTTCTCTGAAATTTGGTAAAAACGAATATAATATTTATAGGTCTGAATCGGTCGGATTCAATTTAAGACTTACTTTTCAATAGAACATATTAAATGGGTTCAGTAGTAATTGAAATTATATTTTTCAATAATATTCTTTTAAATTTAATACAGACGCTGCCTCTACTATAAGGCTTCTAACTCAATACATACTACAGACCCGATTTGCTCAAATGTTTGCACGGTTTTCCTATTATACGCTCATTTGGACGATTAAATTGACCGAAAAAATCACGAAGTGCACGATATGCATTTTGATTTGAACGCCCATTTTCATAATAAGCCTGAATAACTTTAACGCGTTGCTCGATTGTGTATTTTTTCATAGTTCAAATTGAGTTAGTCTGAAATTCAGAAATGTCAAATGAAATGCAGAAAAAAACTTTACGTTAAGGTGTGCTTTACATTCAACATCGGCCCTTAAAATTTAACCACCCTTTACTTATAAATTCCATGGAAAATTTTCTTTATGTTAAATAGACGGAGGTCTACTTTTATTTAAAAAGAAAGTAATTTTATATTTTGGTTTTTGGGAAAAAATTCAATAAATGACAGAATATTTTACGATAAAAAAAAAAAGAAAAAATATATTTACACTAAGAGGAAAGGAAAAAGATAAAAAGTTCGGTGAAATTTTTTATACTCGTATAATTGGAAAACATTAATATTAACTTTTCATAGATTCTTTAATTAAAAATTTTTAGAAAAAGTATACATATTTTACTAAACTTACACAAACACAAATATTTTCACACACACACAGAAAACAACTTCGGTTGTAAGAACTAAATTTGTTTCCAATCAAAAATTTTGTTGTGATAATTTATTTTTTAGTTGTAACAACCAGAATTCATAGTACAGTTCAAAATTTAGTTCTCTCAAAAATATATCAAGCTGTAAGACCGATTTTCTATTGTTGCGATTAAAAAATTTAATTATCGCAACTGAATTTTTGATTGGCAACAAATTTAGTTCTCACAATCGAAGTTGTTTTCTCAGTGCATCGAAATACATTTAATAATAAATAACACAGGCCTATAAAATAAAGTTTTTTTGTGGTGACTGAGGTTGCATGGTAAATTTGAGTAGGAAGCCCCCAAATCGCTATAAATTCATTTTTTAATCTTAGGAGTAGTTTTCGAGATATATTGTCATATAACAAAAAGAAGTGGTTGCCCCATATAGTTTGCAAAAACTCGATTCATATTCGCAATAAAATAGCCTATAAATAATCTTAAAATTAATTTTTAACCAGTCTTGTATTTAGTTTCTGGGATATTCGCATAGCAAATTACAAAAAAAATTTTTCTTAAAAAAAGACCCTACCCCATCCAACTTTCTTAAGTATTTTTTTTGTTAATTTAAAATATAAAAAATATAAACGAGGAGAGTAGAAATATACAGCTGTCTTAAATGCTTTAATGTATGATATATAAATAGAGCATGTTAGAAAAGTTTCGTTAAATACATTTAACGAACACTTACTACTTCCATATTTGGAACTATTAGATCAGTGTGTGTGGTTTCATTGAGAGAATGCAGATTGCTTTTTTAGACTTTTGCCGTATGATAGGCCAACATCAGTAGTATCATTAAAATTATTAATAATTTTATACTAATATTGATCTGAATATTTACATTCTATTGAAGTTTTCAAATGAATTTTTTTTTATCAGCAAAGTTCGTTAATCTAGTTCAGTTCTAATCTTGTCAACTTAGTGCTTTTTAATATTTTCTACGTCGAAAACTTTTGAGTTTTGTAATTTTAGAGCTGTCTTTGGAGTTTTTTTTTTTGCACGCCAAAAGAGATGACAATCAGCAACATAAGCGTATGATTTTTTTCTTCTAGTTATACCTAAATAACAAAATATAATCTTACATGCTTGTTCACATTTTAGTGCTTTTTTTCTCGGCTTCGATGCTTTTCGAAAGTTAACAACGCTTTTCAGTTGATCTTTTGTTTGTGTTTTTCTATCTCTCTTTCTCTCATACAGTTCAAATACTTTTTATTGTATAAAAAGATTGTAGAAAGGTTAGGTTAGGTTAGGTTGCAATATTTATTACGCTTTAAAAATTATAGTCTTTTGCCAAATTTATAAAAAAAAAAAAACATTTTTGATTAATAATTTCTTTTTAAGCATATATTTAATTAAAATATATTTTTATGAATTTGGCAGTTAAAATTAATTTTTCCTTGAATTTTTTAACAATGTAATTAAAAGCTTAAATATGATTAAATTAGAGTTCAATTAGAAAAGGTAAAACTCAACAGAATTGTGCTGTTATATTTTCAACATACTTAAAAGTCGCATATATTAAAAATAATCGATCATTGTACATAAATGATTGTAATTTTTTATGTTTGCTTACTTGTCTTATACATATATGTTTTTGCTTGACAGTGAGAAATAGTACAAAAAGACTAGTTCCAACCACAAACTGCAGGCAACTTACACCAGGATTTTGGCTGATAAAATTTTTGGTTGCGTCCAAATCTTTTGCGTGGTTCTTCTAAATAACGTTTTTGTTTTTTTTTTTTAAGTTAAATTTTAATTGCTCGGTGTGACACAGTTCAAAGAATAAAATGTAAAAAAAAAAAAAATAAATAATTACACGCATGCGTGACTATTGGCCTACTATTGGCCCTACACGCAAGCGTGACTTTGCCTTCTGGCCCACCCTGTATGTCGATATCAGGATTCAAAAAATTTAGAGGTTGGCATCTTTTACATACCTAATTGCATAAAACTCACTAAGTGTTGGTAATTTATATGCTATTTTATGAGTAATTTAACAGATATCATGCTAAAATTGAAATTTCAGTTTAAATAACCTGTCAAGAGAAGGGTCAAACCTGCCAGAGTAGAATACCGAAAGAAACAGCAGATCGAGAGCATATTTTTATGAAAAGCACAGTCCAGATAGGGAGACTAATGGACGTGAAATACTAGGGAAGGATGATCTGGCCTAGGCTAGATAGCCATCACAGGGGAGATACTGGGATACCAGAGAGGCAAGTTAAGAAATGTGGAGGCGGTAGTGCCAGCCACTGCAATTTTGGCAACCATGCCATCAAACGACTACTGTAGAAGTTGTCAAGACGAGAAGGAGCATCTTCTCTGCCGGTGTCCTGCTCTGGAGGAGCGGCACAAGATCCACTTTCTAGAGCTCTATCTGTAGGGTCTAACTGCGCTGTTCACTATAAGGGTCGGCGTGCTATATAGTTTCGTACGAAGTAGCAATTGCTTTCCTATTTATTTCTTTTCCCTTTTCTATTTCTATTGCTATCCATCTTCACTTCCTCTTCTACAGGTATTACAAAGGCTTCTGTTTTTCTTATTTGGTCGCCTTGTGTAATCTAACCTAACCTAATACGTAAATTAATCGACTTCTCGCTAAAATGGAAGTTTCAGTTTAAATAAGATGCAAATACTCACTCCCATATATCTGATTGTGTACCAAGCGTTTCCCAAAGTCTATAAGATTTATTTGTTATCTAAAAATGTTTATAAAATAATAATTTTATTTGAATGAATGATAGTGCCAGTGCTGCTATTCAAGCTGCATATGTACAGTGAATACAAACAAAATAAATCGTTCGATTGAGTAAAATAATGTGTTATAAGCTATTTTAATAAGGACATGAAAAGTGTTTGTGAGTTAACTATTTGCAAAAAGGGATTCATTACTTGTGCACAAATATATTAATTAGCAAATCAGCGAATTTTTACACGAAAGCCTTCGAAATATTAATTCCTACTTTACGACTTTCTACTTCAGCAAGAAGCTATCTAGGATATGGTAACTAAATCTATGATGGTCTTCATAAAAGGCTGATGCTAGTAAATGAAAAACGATGAGCACCAAAAACATATTATGCATAGTTTAAGGCCCTTGTATGAAGACTTAAGTCAAGTTTAATTAAAACGTAAAAAAACTAACTTTTAAATATAAAACATAAGCTTTTCAAGCAATCCTTTCAATTCTTTATTAGTATTATTATTTATTTAAAGTCTGCTTTTAGTATTTTTAATTTCAAACACATGTTTGTTATACATTTCTTTTTTAGCTTTATTTTTATTTAATTTGACTTATCACCTATTCCACTTAAGCTCTCATGACACTTGTTTTCTTCAACTTTTTCGATAATAGAAATATTTACACAGTATGAAGCTACCAAAAAATAATTAAAATTTATAATTGATACGAGTATTTCGAAATCAGAATGTTACAGTGCTGTGACATTACGGCTTTGCTTTCTCACAGTTTGTTTTTTTATATAAACTAAGAAACTGCCCCTCTATTGTAGATATTCTTACGAAAAATTAAAGAAGCAATTTTCATAAGGTCTTTTTACATTCGCTTAATTTTTTTTATATTTTATTAAAAAATTAATTTTTAATTAAAAAATAAAATTAAGCTAAACAAGAGTAAACTTTCCTAAAATACAAGTTTATACATAAAAGTGTCTCTGTCTCTTTCTTTCTTTCTCCCTATTGCTGTAAATAAGGTGGTCCATCGAGAGCACAATGGGAAGATGTTACTGGTTCCACACCCTTGACTTTTGTTAATGACTGCGTTTCCTTTACCACCACCGTTTCAGCACGCTTTTGGCTAATGGACTGCCGTAATATTAGCGAGGCAACTAAAATGGCTACTGAATTATACAAGTAATTTAGTGAAATTATTAAAACACACGCATTAAAGTGTATTAAAAAATGTTAATTTTTATGAATATAGGGAAGTTATACATGTTCCTTTCATAGCGAAATTTATAGTGTTTGCTAAAAAAGTTGAACCATTTGAGGCTCGTTTACGAGTATTTTGTATGACAGACGATCGAGAGGACAAGACTCTTGAAAAAATGGAACTTTACACCCAAGTTGCCAAGAGTAGAGATGTGGAAGTTTTGGAAGGTAAGCCGCAATACATAGAAATGGCTGGAAATTTGGTGCCAGTTACGAAATCGGGTGAACAACTACAACTGCCATTTAAAGCATTTCGAGAAAATCGTCTGCCGTTCACTGTAAGGGTTAAGGATCAGCATGCGGATATTGTGGGACGTACATTATTTATGAAAGAACCAAAAGTCGCTAAAGGTGAACCACCACAGCATCCGATTTGCATTTTAAATATTGTCTTGCCTGAAGCTGTAATACCTGATTCTATGACTGCCTTCTCCGATAAAGTGACACCTGTATACCGAAGTTCCATACTGAGTTTTAGCAAACACCAAAATGATCATTATATTGGTGATATTCGCATTGTAGATCTTTCAAATTTACTGGGCAAAGATTGGATGCAATTAGCCTTGGAAATTGGCATAAGGACAGAGGAGATTGATGAAATTGTTTGTCAAAATACCGACAGCTTAGCCCGTCAAGCTCAAAGTATGATTAGATTATACAAGGATAAACCTAACTATGATTTACACTCACTAGAACAAGCCCTAAAGAATATTGGACGTGATGACATTATGCACAAGTGCAAGAGTGGTAGATTGTCACATTCACGAGACTTTGATGAGACTGACATTATGAAGAACTCCGAATCGGTTGAAGAACTGTTTCGCCAAGAAAGTAAGCATTTTTTAAAAAAATTAATTCAAACACAAATTTCAATGATCGAATTGTATTTTATTTCCATTTACAGGCAAGCGGATACAGCAAATTCATGAACGTGAAGAATTCAAGTACTCTGCTGAAGAAAAAGAAATTGAAGAATCGGAATCTGATGAAGAAATCGCTAAGCGAACAGTAGCAGAACGCCGAGATAAGATTGTAAAGCGTCTTTCAATAGAACGACAAATACCAGCATCATCTCAAAAAAAAGAAATAACCCGCGAAATAACAGAAATCAAAAGAAAGAGTCTAATTGAAGATAAAAAAGCCATACACGAATCCGAGATTTTCATGCAATTGCCTGCGGACAACAGCGTTAAATCAGCAGTGGTACCAGAACAGGTTATTAAAATCAAGATGGGCAAAATGGATTCAACAGAAGTGAGCAAGAGTGACTTTGACAAAGAACTGACACACAAATTCAAATCCACCAGCCACAGTTCAGAAGAAGAGCAGGAGGAAAGTGACAGCTCTGCACTACGGCTACAGCCCAACCAAGTAGACAACCTGAAGATTGTAAAAGATATAACAAGTGCTGAAAAACCGAGTAAACTAATTGACTCTTTGATAGCTGAAAAACCATCAATGGATTCCGGCTCAAAGCAATTGACCGAAGACTTTTTAGCTTTTGAAAAATTAACTCAACTACCATCTCAAATGTCAAATATCAAAGCAGCAGAGAAATCAGTTGAAGGATATGATAAAACTGAAAAAGCCTCTGTAGAAGTTGTCCCAACAACGATCGAAACTGCTACAAAAAAGGTGGAAAACATAATATCGACACATGAGCCATCTGGTGAAGTTAAAGATTGTCTTACTACGGAAAGGCAAATTTTAATCGATTCTGCTAAAACATTATCCACTGACGAAACACACAAACTTGATAAGACGTTTGATGTGACTAAACAAACTGTCATCAGCGAAACAATCAGTATTAAAGACAAAATAAGACATTTCACTGAACCAAAATTAGAAGACATTAAAAAAGTAACAGGAGAAACCAGTACTGTCATGAAGGTATCTGATGACGAATTACAAAAATTCAAAAAAGAGTTTTCCAGTTCCAAAGATGCAGTATCGGAAGTAATTAAGGAAGATATTGCACAATCAACAAAAGATTTTCTTGCAGCAGAAACTGCAAATATCATCGAAAAGTGCGATGACAGTAAAAGTGAAGTTTCCAAGGCAATAGTAACCAAAAGCGTAGCTGAAACCATTAAGCAATTTACAGAATCTAAAACCGTATCACCCGTTCTCACAGAATCAAAAGCAACAAAAATTGGAGAACCCTTAACCGATATTACAAAAGACTCATCAGCATCGGTCATGGAAACTAAAAAAATTGATATGAAAGAAACAAAAGCTAAAACTGAAGACCTAATCTCAGATTTACATGATAAGAAAGAGAAATTGCCAGACTATAAAGACCTCATAATTACTGAAACAAAAACAGTTGCAGAAACAATAAAATCATTTTCTGAACCAAAAGTAACGACGTCCATAATTGAAGAAAAATTTGAAGAGTTGAATGGCACAGGAAAAATAGAAACCAAAAAAGTTTCGGAAACAATAAAATCTCTTTCCGAACCGTTTTGTAAACCATTATCTGCAGAAACAAAATTGGAAAAAGAAAAAACTAGTACAACCACTAAAATTGAAGAAAAAATGGTTGACTTGGGAGACAAAATGGTTGTTTATGAAACTAGAAACTTAGAAACAACCATAGTCAAACCAGCTACCATAGAAACAAAGGAATTAATTATTGGTGAAATAACAACAGCTCCTGAGGCGGCCCCTAGAATATTGAGCACGACTGAAACTACAAAAGACACAACGTATGAAGAATCGCGCAAAAACTTAGAAGAAATGAAATCAATTGTTGATGATGCCCGAAAAATCACAAAAGAGTTCTTAAATATGGAACAAAAAACTCAGCTACCAATTCAGAGCAAAGAAGAAACCAAACTCACAGAGGATACCATTAAAACTACAATAATATTTCCACCAATTGTCGAGACCGCGTCAAGTGATAAGTCAAAAAAGAAGACTGAAGAGAAGATTGACTCAAAATCAGTGTTACAGGAAAGTTCGATAAAAGAAATGACTGAAACGGCGCTACAAAAAACGGCTTTAGATTCCAAACAGCTAATACACGATTTTATGAGCATGGAACAAGGGAGTCACGAACCTTGTGAAAAACAAACTTTAGTTGAAATTACAGAATCATCAAGGTCTCTTAAAAAACCAGAAATTTTAGAAACAGAAAAATTATTGCCAGAAGAAGTTCAAACAGATGTACATGACTTGCTTAATTTGGAAGAGAAAAACCAACAAGAAGAAAAGGAATCGAAAAGGTCTTCTATAATCGATGAAGTTGCTCTAAATGCTTCAACCATAATGACCACAATTTCAACAGGTACGAAAATTCCAAAAGAAACCATCTCTTCTCCACAAGACAAAACTGTCGAATTAAAAAAGTCCGGCTATGAGACACAAACTGTAGATTTAAAAAATGATGGCATCGATATGGCAGCCCCTATTGTTACAACCATTAACTTGGAGGAATCTGTGCAAATGCAGGACAATGACTTTAACACCAAATTTGATAGAGAAAATCTCATTAAAATGACTAATATTGAATCAACCACCAATGAGATATTAATGCCCACTTCTGTTGAGCCTCGTAAATCATTAACTGATGCTGAATTTCGTAAATCTCTGGAGGATTCCATAAGTAAAAAAATGAAAGAGGGATTAATTGAAATAAGTGATGAGTCTCAAATAAAAGGTAAGTAAATATACTCATTTACATCATAATTGAAAAAACCAAGGCTCTACAGAACATTCATTTTAAGTTTTAAATTTGAAGTAAAAAAAAAAAAAACAAATTTAAAAAATATTAATTTAGCAGTCTTAATTTTTCTTTATTTCAGAAAGCGATATTCCTTATTCACAAACACCTCCACCAACACCAATTGACTCTAAATTGGAAAAACAGAAGGAGGAAAACACAGAAGTAATTCAACAAAAGCTTGCATGGGATGAAGGTAATTTTTT
The DNA here is from genome assembly GCA_947397855.1 of Thelaira solivaga. Lineage (NCBI taxonomy): Eukaryota > Metazoa > Arthropoda > Insecta > Diptera > Tachinidae > Thelaira > Thelaira solivaga. The sequence goes on along the minus strand of OX377613.1, from coordinate 52,937,012 downwards.
AATTACAAAAATATGATATTTTGTTTTCCAATATATTCGTACATACAAACATACTTACCTAAGTAGTCGGTCCACTTGTAAAGAAGTTTATGTTGTGAGAAAAAAATTATTTTGAAAATAATTTTAGTTCTTTTAGTCCTGAAACGGATTTGTGCAAACTTGTATCTTCTTTTCTATAGAAATAAAAACAAATCGCCAAATGTGTTGCTAAGCGCGAAATTCGAGAACGTTTTGACCAATTTGATAAATATTTGTTTTCATATTTTTGTTAAGGCATGATTGATAGAAAAACAGTAAAGCTGCAGTTTTCTTGTGATATGATGCTTATAATCTCTATATTCCAAGAAAGATCGCCATATACATTTCAATATAAAAAGCTATACGGGTTTTTCACTGATTAAAATTGTATTTTTTTAAATTTAAATTTAATTTCACTAAAAAAATGGTTCGAAATTCAAGAAGTGAGGCGGGCGGGCTATGAACAATTTTACATATTTTAGCTGGACTTTAATTAAATGGTTTTGAGCCAGATCAACTGCAAATTGTTTTCAAACTATTTTGGAATTCTGATTTAAAAATATATTTCTTTTTTTTAATTGACTCTAAATTGCGAGATACACGATTTTTTTTTAATTCAAGAAGTGACATGACGATTTGTTAAAAAAAATAATTTGAAATTCCACAATAAAATTTAAAGCGACGGTCACATTAGACAAATATTTGTCTAAATAAATATAACCACTACGTCATTTACAGGTACGTTTATATATTATATTTTGAATTTAATTTTTTATTAATTAATTTAATGTTAAACAAGTCATGTTAGACTATAAAAATATTTTAAAAAAGTAGTGGTTACACTTATTTCTACAAATTTTTGTGTAATGTGACCGTGGCTTAAGTCATACCTATATTATTTTTAAATCTGCTCAGTGGTTTAAAAAAAATTTTAACAAAAATTGTTTTACAAATTATTAAAAATAAAATGAGACATACGAGTAAGCCACCATTTTTTTTATCAAAGCACTACGTTTTCTTAAATTGATATTTGTTTGCGAGATATACCGTTATTTGCTAAATGCAAGAGGTGACATGACATATCAGAAATCTAATTAGAAATGGTTTTATGTATTTGATTATAAAGGAAATCTTTTAACTCCTTCCTACATTGTTTTTAACCTGATGACTAATATCATAGAAGAACTTAGAAATTTTGAACTTTCTATTATAAAAATTTTTTTTTTTAAATAAAGCAATGGAAAGTAAATTATAGCGTTCTGAGTTTTAAGGAAAATGAGCCATATTTTATTGAAATTTGTGCACAACTTATGATTTTATTGTCAATTAAATGATGTTACAGCCCTCCAAGAAAAAATTTCCATAATATGGCATTCGATATCGGACGAAATATTTCCATTATAAATTATATTGAAATTTCGAATGCCATAATTTGCCTCCTGCAATTAAAAAATGCTGTCAAAAATACACTATCGAAAGTAAAGGCTGACCCAACAAGAACGCAAGATTTAAATTTGGCGCCATTCGAAGTGTCATTGTTTGACAATTGAACAATTGTTATTGTTTGCTAGTAGAAGGTACGAGGTTAGTAAAAATGGAGGACTACACGAATGAACAACGCATTCTCATTGTGAAATTGTTTTACCAAAATGGTGAAAGTTTTGCGGCTACAGTTCGCAAATTGCGATCAATTTGGGGTCACAATAATGCTCCAAAAGAGTCAACTGTAAAGAGATTAATGGATAAATTTGCCGAAACTGGGTCTGTTAGTGATGTAAAGACAACAACGCGCCTTTGACCAGGTCGATCGACCGAAAATGTCGCTGGAGGAATCATTGGACTTTTTTTTATGAAAATGAGGCAGGTTAAGCGCAAACAGTCAATGCTGTTCGGTATCGTGAAATGGTAACCAGTTTTTTCTTGCCTAGAATTGAAGAAATAAATGTGGAGGGTTTGTGGTTTTAACAAGACGGCGCCACATGTCATACAGAAAGAGAAACAATTCAATTGCTGCATCAGTCATTTCCCGGTCGTGTTATTTCGCGTTTTGGAGACCAGAATTGGCCACCTAGATCGTGCGATTTAACATCATTAGACTTTTTTCTTTGGGGTTTTTTGAAGTCGATACCGCAGCATTTATGCAAAACGGTCATTGAAAATTTCATTAAAAGATTGCGTGTGTGCCAGCAAAGCCGGGGCGGCCATCTGCCCGATATGTTGTTCCATACATAACCTCATTCTGTCTACTTTAATATATAATAAAGTTTCACGATTTTTTTTAAATATCTGTGTTTTATTTAAAATTTAAATCTTGCGTTCTTGTTGGCAACATTTTTACATAGCATCGAGTGTAAAAATGTAAAAATAAAATAAATGTAGACATTTTCTTACACACAGCAGCAAAATGCACAATTCTACTATTTTCTACAAAATTTCACAAATACAATATGAAAACCTAATATAAATATGTTCTACAATTTTGTAGAACAGCTGTTTCGCTAAATGGTGTCAACTTTTAGTTTGAGATAAAACGTATTGTTTACGTTTTAAGTGCTGAAAAAAAGCTTATCCACTTGGAAAATATGTATGTTAGCATCACAGCTGTTTACATTTTATTAGTTTGTAGCTAAAATTGTAAAAGTACTTCACAGCTGTCTTACTGTGTGATAGAGAGCTTAATTATGATTAAATTCAAAAGTTGTAAATTGATTTTTATAAAATGCGTCTTGTTTTATATTAAACTTATAAATCTATATGCTGGAAGAAAAAACTGTGTTTTTCTATTTTAAATAAATTTTAAAAAATAAAATTTTTATTAACTTTATAAATATTTATACACATATGTATTTTTCTTAAAGGAAATTTTGTTACGGAATTACGGATTAACTACTTCACTACATAGTATAAAACAAAGTCGCTTTCTCTGTCCCTATATCCCTATGTATGCTTAAATCTTTAAAACTACGCAACGGATTTTGATGCAGTTTTTTTTTTTAAGATAAAGTGATTGAAGAGGAAGGTTTATATGTATAATCTTGGAAGGCTTACCGTCACAAATCCGCCCGACAGGTTGCGCTATAGTCGGTATCTGGCTTATTTTCTTATTACCTGTTTTTACCCAGTCTCTCACGGTTTTTTACCCTATGAGCACGATTTCTTAGTGTAAGAAGATCGAATATATAAAAATTTTAAGGCAAGACAACGTTTGCTGGGTCAACTAGTTAACAAATAAATTAAGCCGCTTTCAAATAATGCTCATTTGGGAATTAATGATACATACGAGTATATGTATCTCAGACAGCAAGGCCAATTTGAAAAAAATATAAATTTTAAATCAGCGTTCCAAAACACATTGGAAACAGTTTTTAGTTCCATTGGTGCAAAAATTGATTTGAATTTGTAAACTTATTATTTAGTTATTTAGTGTGTTTTACTTTAAAAATGGCAAAATTAAAAATTAAAAAAAAGTAATGAATATTAAGCATTTATAAATAACTTTTTTACACAAAAATTCATATAAATGTAAATACTAAAACGTAATTATTTGCTTTAATATTTTTAGATAATTTGACTGAAACAGTAAAAACATTACACAAAACTACAGAATCGATATTTGAACGTGCATCTACTATTTCAACACTTGGTAAGTCCCACAAATCCTAATCTGATGGCTGAGTCTATGGCTTAATTTGGCATTTCAGTCATTCAATACATTTAGTTCTGTATGTATATGTTTTTCATATTTTTTTTTTATTTAAAAAGCAAAATTCTAAAGTAAACAATATACATACTTACATCACTTTATTTACAACTTTCTCTTTTTTTTATTTTTATTTTTTATTTTTGCCTAAATGTAGATTTGTAATACATTCAATGCGTACATGTATGTTATCTTTTGGACTGTATTTTGGTTTTAGTTTTATTTTATTTTATGTAATTTAATTTATATATTTTGAGGCTTTATGTGTGTGTGTGTGTATGTGTGCGTTTGTGTGTGTGCGTGTGTGTATTGCATAAGCCCCTAAGTACTAATCATTAAAAATTGTGTGTATTAAAAGCAGTGATTCACTCTCCTATTTGGTCAATAAAACTGTCAAAAATAGCATGTGTGTGCAAAAAGAAGGATAGTGTGTATTTATATCGCTCATTTGCTTCAAAAGTGTCATACAGGCAACTCTTGATAATTTAGCTTGAAATTATTTCAATGATATTTTGGTTGCCAAAGCTCTATAATTTGAACTATTTCAGATCTGCGCTCTATAGTTAAATTTTTTTTTTCGTTTCTACGCTCTGTATTCGTGTTTTGGTGTATAAACATTTTTCAAATTATTTTATTTATAATATCAAAATTTAATCTTTTTTCGTGCTTAATTCCAATTTATGTTGGTGTGCAAAATGCATTATTTTCCATGATATTCTCATTTAAAATTAAAAAAAAATTGTTTTAACTCCTTCCTACATTGTTTTTAACCTGATGACTAATATCATAGAAGAATTTAGAAATTTTTAACTTTCTATTATAAATTTTTTTTTTTTAAATAAAGCAATGGAAAGTAAATTATAGCGTTCTGAGTTTTAAGGAAAATGAGCCATATTTTATTGAAATTTGTGCACAACTTATGATTTTATTGTCAATTAAATGATGTTACAGCCCTCCAAGAAAAAATTTCCATAATACGGCATTCGATATCGGACGAAATATTTCCATTATAAATTATATTGAAATTTCGAATGCCATAATTTACAATAAGTAAATACTAATAGGGAAATCTATTTCATCAGACGTATATACGAAAGCAGGCAATCAGTCTTATACAAACGTGTGTACGTTAAATCTTATTGAAAGGGACACGCTAGAGAGAAATGTTTGACTTTTGCCGTTAATTTAAATTTCTGTATTTAATATTAAATATGTTCTGTTTAAAAAATGTTTCCAAACATGTAAGCTTAAATCAAATAAAATTTATTTTGCATTTTTATTTAATATCTTTCTTAAAATAATTTTTTTATACTTAACAGACTCAAAACATCCAGAAGGGATATTTTCGTGAATATCATTTATTTGAATTTCTTTAGCTGAAATTATATATTTATTTTTGGATAAACAAAAAGAATTCAAAGAAAATAATTTTAATTAATTTTAAGCCATTTCACAAAAAAAAAAATCTTTTTTATTTTATTTTGGTTGAAGAGGTATTTAAGAAAAATTTACAAAATTGAAAATGTGAATATTGGACTACTATAGGGTATAGGTATAGGAGACTCGCCATACCCAATTTAACTTGTATAAAAATTTCAATTATTCCCAGACACCAGATGCCAGAACGATGCCTTCGGAAAAATTCTTTTTTCATCAACTTGGGATACTGTTTAAATAAAAATAAAATGATCTTTAGATTTAGTTAATTTAGCATGCTTTAGTCATAGACCTGTAATCTTACTTGTCTACGTTCTTTATTTCTTATGCTCTATAATTACAACTGAGGTCAAATTGCGGCGTTTGATAGTTTTCGAAATTTTAATTGATATCGAAAGCAATAATTTGGCTCTTGATATTTGGCTCAAATATTTCAGTTAAAGGGTTTTGCCAGATGGCATAACTTTGGCACTTGATTTTATCATAAAAAAAACAAACTCGCGGTTATTTGAACTTTTTCTCTGCTGCCTTGAATTTCAAATTATCAAGAGACATGATATTACAGTAGAGCCAAGTTTCGTTTTTGCTAGAATTCTTATTTACAAAAATTTTAACATTTTAAAATTTAATTTTTATATTCTTATACAAACATTTTATTTATTTAAAAAAACATGTTTTGAGTTATGATACTATGGAAGCAAATGATAGATATGTTTTTATATATTTTTTTGGGCAGATTTTGTTACCATAAAATTGTACGTCAGTGTAGGAAAGTGAATCACGGCTTTTGCTTTTACAAACATATTAAGTATTTGTTTAATTAATTTAAATATAAACAAACCTGACAACTGTGTGTATCTTAAGAAAAAAAAAAAAAAACTTTGGGCCTAAAGAATATAAAAACTAACAAAAATCTTTCAATAAATTAAAATCTGGCAGAGGTTGTAAAACAGACATGTGTACTTAAAGTATTTTGTTTACAACATTTTAATGAAATGTTGCTCCATTTAAAAATAATTCGTATGGATATTGTTACACCAGTGTCTAGCTTTTCAGACCAAGTTAGGTTCCCTTTTTTATTTTTGGTTGGATGGTAAATGATGTAACTATATCTTGTAAATTATTAAAGCTTGACTTTTGTCAGTCTTATTATTCGGCATACACACAAATTTATAAATAAATTGTGGTTAAATTTTAAAATAAAACACAAATTATTTAGGAAATTATTGTCATTTCTTTTTATTATGATAATATGGTATGGTTCAATTATGTATGGAACAAAATATCGGTCAAATGGCGGCACACCTCCATCCGATGGCCCAAATTTTCGATGACGCTAAGGCATAATTGAGGTTCTATGCCGCTAATGTGCCGAATTATCTCATCCTTTAGTTCTTGAATTGGTGCTGGCTTATCGATGTACACCTTTTCTTGCAAATAACCTCAAATAAAGAAGTCCAACGGTGTCACATCACATGATATGTTCGGCCAATTGACATCGCCACCACGTGAGAAAACACGGCCATTGCATTTGTCGAGCAAAAGAGCCATTGTTTCGTTAGCTGTGTTGAAGCCACATATCGTTCACATCCGTATCTTTCCATTCGGGCCATAAAAAGTTCTTTATCATCTCACGATAGCGAACACCATTCACAGTAACTGCCTGACCGGCCTCATTTTGTAAAAAATACGGCCCAATGATACCACCCGCAAATAAATTGCACCAAACAGTTACTCTTTGTAGGTGCATTGGTTTTTCTACAATCACTCTTGGATTATCATTCGCCCAAATGCGGTTATTCTGCTCATTGACGAATCCACTGAGGTGAAAATGTACTACATCACTGAAGATGATTTTCTTCGAAAATTGACCATTGACCATTGACGACGTTTGGAATGGTCAAGAGGCTTTAGTCATTGAGTCAAATGCAAGTCTTTATGTATACTGTTCATCAACGACGAGCGTGAGAGGTGCCATTGTTGGGCCCGACGACGAGTTGAGGTGGACGGCTCTTCAGCCACACTATCGCGAAAAGCAGCAATATTTTCTGCAGTACGAGCTGTACGAGCATGCACTGATGTTTTCGCATCTCCTACAGACCCGGTTTGCTAAAATTTTTGCACGATTTTTCCGATTGTACGCACATTTGGACGATTAAATTGATCGAAAAAATCACAAAGTGCACGATATGCATTTTGATTTGAACGCCCATTTTCATAATAAGCCTGAATAACTTTAACGCGTTGCTCGATTGTGTATTTTTTCATGGTTCAAATTGAGTTAGTCTGAAATTGAGAAATGTCAAATGAAATTCAGGAAAAACCTTGACGTTTAGGTGTGATACAACATCGGCCCTTAAAATGTAAGCACCCTTTATTTGTTCAATTCTATAGTTTCTTGTGAAAATTTTCACGATGCTAGAGTTATAGAAACGAGACACTGAAATTTCTATAAAACAGGTAAACAAAAACTGCAATAACTTGGGAAGTTGTATTTTTCTGGTAGCTGTCGTCGAGTAAAACAAGAATCTGTTTTTTGAATTAGCTAAGCAACTCAAAAATATTGAGTTACGGGTAAAAAAACCGGTTTTTTTGTACCTTTATGCACTTATAAAATAAAGTAGAATATTAACCGATTTTAAATCTCTCAGTGGACTTACAAAGAAAAAAATTAAGGCTGTTTACGTAAACTTAAGAAATATGTGGGTATTTCTATAACAAAAAAATTAATTTTTTAATTTTTTTTTTACTATTTTTAAAGTTTGAAGACGTTTTTACAGAGTATTTTATAAAGAAACTGTAAATTTTTTTTTAAATCCGTTAAAAATTTTTTGGGTTAATAAACTTTTTATAAAACAAAATTTTTCCAGAAATAAAATTTTTGGCCATTACACTCAAAAATTTTTGTTCGGCCTTTTTTTTGTAACTCAGCATCATCAGTATCCAATAATATACCGAAATCATTTTAATTTTTGTGGTATCAATTTTATTTGAAATCCTAAATGTTAGATTAGCATAAATTAAAAAAGTTTTCGAAATATTAAAAACTTTCTTCAAATGGCACGCTAAGGTAAAATTCATTTGTTTTAGCTCAGAAGTAAAATTACTTCTAAGTACGAGTAGTAGTTTTACTAATTTTTCTGTTGTTTTTCTCACTTTTTGTCGCTGGGTAAATCAGCTAAAATAACAAAAAAAAAAAAAAAAAAAAAAAAAAAGAACAAAAAATGGCATGTACTATAATACTCAAGTTCAATGACGTTTGCAACAAGCCCAAATACATAGAAAAAAAATCATGATATTATAATCCACTGTCAGACAGACAGAGCTACAGCAAATTAAAAAAAGACGTAAAAAATTGAAAAGCTTTAGGTTAAAAAAAAAAAATTAAAACAAGAAAGAAAAAAAAAATATACGATATTCAATGTCATTAAAAAACAATGACTTAATTTCTTTAATTTAATTTGTGTATAGACTTGCTTTACATTGTGCTTGTTAAAATAGTTTCCAGTGCTACACTTAACTTTCCTCATTGGTTTTGTAGGTTTACGCCAACTTGTTATAACAAACAATTTCTGTAAACTGTATAGTGTTGCTAAATTCAAAGCATTAAAAGAAATTAAAAAATAATAAAAAATAAAAATTTTTTTTATTAAAAATTGTGTAAATAAAAAATAATATATAACGGTAAGTTACTAAAATTTCGTAAAAAAAATTATTAGAAAAGAATTTCTATATGTATAAGTAATTATCTGTTTTCCTTTAACCAATTCTTATATATAAGAAAATGGTGTTTATCAATTTTGCTTTGATGTCTTAACTGATTGTGGTATTTGGATTAAAAAGAATTTTCATTGACTTTATAATTAAAATTATTTCGTTTTTTCCCTAAATCACCTTTATGACTTTCGCTAATGCTGAATAAAATTTGCCCTAAAAATGTTTTCTCTGGTTTTGGATACTCCAGTAGTGAATTATAAAGTTAAGAGCTTATTTACTTTAAACTAAATTAAAATTATTTTTTATTTATTTTCATTGTGAAATTTTTTGTGAAATAGTTTTTTTCTTTTTCGCCAAATTTATTGTATTTTGAGAAACTCTATGCAAAAAGTTTTATAAAAATTATATTTAGGTTAGCGGGGCTAATTACTGCATTCATTTTGATATCAGGGTAATCGATATCGAATAAAATGTATCGTAGTTTGAGATGATGGCTTTCGATAGTCATTCGTTCAAGTGTAAAGTTAGTAAACATCATTCGATAGCAAAGTAGCTATCGTAAGCAAAACAAATTACTTTTTTTTAAGAGCACAGCCAACCAAAAGTTTTATATAAACTAATTAAAATATTATTAAAGGAATTCCTTTAATTTCCTTCATTGTACATACAAAAATTCTTCGTGCACAATTGTTACCTAAAATCATGCTATACTTTTAAAATTTGCATTTGGCAAACATTTGTGTGTAAATCTACACACGATTCGTATTCGATCATATAAGATGATTTGCTTACTCGACACGTATCGAAATATTATTCGAATGTGGTGATTAGACCTCAGGTTTTTTTTATATTATTATCATCTTCATGCGCCAGAAGTTTCCCATCAAGTAGAATTGCAAGATTCCGTTTTGAACCACTAATTCGAAGTAATAATTGTCTTAGACCCACTCTGTAGCATTGAGATATCCGAGAAGATCCTCTAACCTTATCCCCAATAACTAAGGTGGTCTGAAGCCCATTATTACAACCTACTAATAGTTTAAAGTTTGGATTTAACATTTAGATCTTAAATGAAAAGATATTGATTGCAGAATGATCTTCCTCATGCTCAAATTATGTATTAAACTTTTGTCAAAAACCTATTAATTGTTTCACAAAATTCTAGCACTAACTATACGCTTTAAAGTTAACATGACGGTTATCAATTAGAATTGCAAGATTCCATTTCGAAACAACAGTGGCATAATGCGAATACAAATAATTTTTCCCTCTTGCATAAAAATATCTTATCAATTACCGATGCCAATGTTTTTCACATTTCGTTTAGAGGAATTTCTATAAAATCGCTTTAGCGGAAAAATGGAATGAGCGTGAAGAAAAGATGACCTCAGTGCGTACATACATACATACTCGTACATATAAAAACATTTTGCGTAGTGGCTTAAAAGAATTTCTTATTGCTGTGTATGATGTCCCAAAAAATAATTCGCAGTTCCATAGCACAAACCCTAATCTCGTTTAGAAAACTTAAGTCAAAATGACGTACAGTCATACCAAAATTGGCACGGCAAGCATTTTTTATCTGTCAAAAACTCTCATTCCCATATAAAATTTATGAAATAGCGCGGTGTCAACGCTGAGCAATTGGAAAATCCAAATTTGACAGCACGTGTTGTAGTGAAGTTGGCTGCGAAACAATTCCTTTTTTTATTTTTCTTTTGTTAAATTTGACCTTTTAGCTAGTTTCTTTGGAATGTAGCGTTTTTAATTCTAGTTTTGTTTGTTGTTAGTGGGCTTTATTAAACAAGAGAATTATCACTACTGTAGAAAATATGCATCGCCAGGATGAACTTTAATATAAATAGAGGACGCTATAAAATGCTCAACTTGCCGGTCCAATTTAGGTTGGACTGTTAGTATTTCTAGACGAGTTGATCGCTTTTGTTATGGAAAAAGCGTATAGGGTGTTCAAAACTGTTAAATAACTAAAATTAATTTTCTTTTGTTGTTCTTGCTAAATGAAAATTTTATTAAGATAAACAATCCTGCTGAGAGACAAACAAACAAAGTACAAACTAGAGAGCTGAAGCCGATGCTTGTGATTTATTCAAAGCACTAAAAATCATGCACAACATTTGATTAAATCTTATGCGAGGCACGTTATGCTAATCGACACCATTGAATTTTAGAAGCAAAATGCAAAGATTCAAAAACACAAATATGCAAAAAGCCATTAAATCACACATAATTGAGTGAACTACTGTGCAGTAAAATTGAGGTAGTTTTTTTTTGTTTGTGTGTGTTTGTATTGAATTACGGCTTTGTATTGTTGAATCAAGGCATATGCATGCTGATACCTTGACTTTTGCTTTTTATTATAGCTTCAGTCGTGTTGAATAGCATAAATAACAATCAGTTTTTAATCGTTACTCGAGCATGATTTAATTAAATGTTGTGTCCAATTTTCACTCAAATTGTTTGTTTGTGTGGTTTCATTTAATCATGCACAATTAACTAAAAATACGTTTTCTGCAGTTTTCTGGTATAAACAGCTTATTGGTTACATTTCGAAAAGTCTTTGTAGTGATTTTATGATTGAATGTTGTTTAATGCTTCTGCACAAACATTTGTTAAATAACCATAGTCATACTAAAGTCAGTATCTTTTTTAAATTCATAAAATTTTTATGAGTAAAAATCTGTTTTTAAAAAAAGCCTACTTTTTTGTGACTGTGATTATGGTCCCTTGGTTTTTAATTTCTTTCTGTTTTAATTTAGTTTCTTTGAGTTGGTTTTTAATTTATTATTAGTTGAGATGGAGTAAATAAAAGTATTAAATATTGCAGTGCTGGCATTGTGCTTATTTCTTCCATTATTACAATAGAATATGTACGTACGTATGTATGTGTGCATGTGCATTTCAAATTTATGATCATAAATACATACATACTCATTTTCGTATGTGTACACTTGTATATGCTGTCTGTCAAATGCTTATTTTATTATTTAATTTTGCCTTTGCTAGAAAATTGAAAAAAAAAAATGTAAGCACCTTATCAATGTCACCATAGCCAGCTAAAGTATGCTTTTTTTATTAAAAGTTTAGTTTATGTCATAAGAACTTCTAGGCTGATAATTAATTTTTTTAAAAAGCCGACTTTAGCCTGACTATAACTGTAAGTGTTTGTAGTTATATATGCACATATTTGTTTGTATATGTGTATGTGTTTTAAATATGTATGTATGTGTGTATGTACAACATAAAGTTGTGGTCAAGAACTCCTTAATATTTGTATTATGACAAAAGAGCACAATTATGGCTTTTATATATAAAATTCAATTTTCTGTTGGGTTTCTGATTTTTAATTTCCTGATTTCACTGAAATTTGCTACATTAATCTCTATAGCTTCTCAGAAGATTCTCATATTATTTTATAACTGCCATGCCCACTTTTACATGCACCTTTTAATATAACAGACTAGATTAATAACACAATGCAACAGGCAAAAATAATCTTGGATAAGCACTAATTTTTTCTGATGTACTAGGAAAGTCAATGGTCACTAGTCACTGTTGAGACACTACTCTCTTGTTACAAAACTTAGGGAGGATGATTAGTATTCATTAAGAATTTAAAGACTTCCTTCGGTGATGTGTCTGTCATGTAACGAAAACGATTTCAAATTAGCCTCTACAAATCATCAATATTTTAAATTCTATTTAAAGGTTTTTCTTCAGGTTTTTTGAACAGGCTGCCTCAATTAAATTATCATAATTTTGAAATGACGTATTTGACTTTGTTACGAAATATCCCAAAAAATTCTATTCATTATTTGCTTTAATTGGTTTTCATTTGATTTTAAATTACAACTTTTATTTTTTTAGTTATTGAGAAAAAAGTTATAAAAAATATTCTTATAAGTATATTTTCTTATACAAAAAAAAAAAAAAAACAAAAAAAAAAAAATCAAATAAAACAAACAAAAAAAAAAGTTATAAAAAATATTTTTTAAAAAAATTATGAATTTTTTTTTACTTTTAAAAATTTACAAAAAATAAAAACTCAAAACACTTAGCAGTTTTGTTATTTATTCTCTCTCTCTCTCTCTGTCTCAATTTGATACATACCTTATGTAGAATGTAAACGAATTACAATGCCACTTTAACTCTGACTGTTTAATGTTGTTCACCGATAGACCAGACTCCGGTTTACGACATGAACTAGTGAGAATATTCTTCAATGTGTTGTTTATAGAAATCGAGTAATACAATCGTCTAAAAAATTTGTATGAAAAACATTAAAAAATATTTTAAAAATTGCAGGTTCTGCCTACACACAAATTTCTTTAACGATTTTATTGTTCATTTCCTGTAAACATAACATAAGTTTTGTATAATACAAGTTAACTTTGTTACTATTTATATAAAGAATTGGCAGATTAAACAATTTTTTTCATTTTGTGTTAGTAGTGTAAAAAAACTGGATAACTGGAGAATTGGACAGAAGATCATACCTATCAAAATCTATTTATGTGTATCTGTACACAAATTTTTTAATATGACGGCGTTTGAGGGCTAAAAAAATAAACTAAAATAAAAATCATATACCACAGCTACATACATACCTGCCTAATTATATATGAATTTATTTATCACTGGTAGAAAACGAATAACATCTTCAAAATAATTAAATTAATTTTCTGTATGCTTGTTCGTTACAAATTTTTCTAATAGATATTTCTGAAATTTGGTGCACATAATTTCTGTACACTAACTAGACCGCCATATACTACTGAATTTATATAGAACAAGCTAAATGGGTTTTTTATGATTAAAATTCTCCTACTACAAGGAAAGTCATCATATATAATACTTCTGATTGAGCCACGCCCACATTAACGAACATTTTCAATAGAATAAGCTAAATGGGTCTCTTATGATTAAAATTCTCTCTTTTATTTCTCTCCTACTGCAAAGAAATCGGCCACACTCAATGTTCAATGAATGAATTTCTCTGAAATACATACGCTCTCTTTACTTTAGAGATACTAACTGATAATTACCGGGTGAGACCGGCTAAAACAGCTAGCTACACAAAAAATTTTTCACTTGTTGTAAAGGGTGGGCCAAAAGTCACGCATGTGTGCTAAAATTTAATTTATTTTTTTTTCGGATGTTATTCTTTGAAATTTAACGACCGAGTAATTAAAATTAAAAAAAAAATTAAATTTTTATACACATGCATGCCTTTTGCGTCAGGGGTAGGTGATAGTCCGAGCCATTTTTCAAAATTTCAAATTTTTTGCTAGCCGCAATTATATACGTAAGCAAAATATATATTAAAAAAGATGTTTTTACAGAAATTATATTAAATGACAACATAAAAATATAAAATATGTGTACTGAATGTAAGTCTGCCGCAATATGGAAAAACCGCTTATGTCTATTAAGTTCTTTCGGAAATCTACAAGTTTAGAAGCCTCATAATTTTTGAAAATTTGTTGAATAATTGGTGACAGCACTTCTCAGTAACGCCTTCAAATGTTGATTTTTTAATACTGATCGGTGTTTGCATTTCATGAATTTTAAAGTGGAATAGAATGACAGCGTTGCCAGTAGCTAGAAAATAAATAAGTTAGATTGGCTAAAACAGGCTAGAAAATGCTAAATCACAAAGCAAATTACTAATCAAAATCACAAAAAAAAAAGAAAAAAAATATTAAAAAATTTAGAGCTTAAAATTAAAAATTTTCTTAATTTTTTTAATGATAAATAGTTATCTGCAGCATTATTAAACTATTTCGAAAAATTTTGATTTGAAAAATAAAAGTATGATAAAGAGCAGCCGAATACTATTTTTCATTAATGAAATTAACTTTTCTCTGAGCAACTCATCAATCAACTTACATTTCAAAATTTTATTCAAAATATTACTTTAGTTAATTTCTTCAATATTTTCAATGTAAAAATTGTTTTCTACAAACAATTTGTAGCAACACAATTCTACATTGTGTAGACAAAATATAAATTTAATTAAATGCAAACTGGAGTTTCGAGAAGAAACTCATTTGCCTCCCATTAAGTGTTTTCGGAGATAAAATTTCTTCAGCCTTAATTTATGTATAATTTGTTTTTATTAAAAAACAAAAGAAAAACATTTCATATAAAAATATAATTTAAGCTTTGCTTAAAACTAAATATTTTGAAAACGGAAAAAGGCTAAGAAAAAAGTTAGAGTTTAAATCATAAATTTCGAGGCTAAATGCGACTAAATCTGGCCTTAAAAAGACTACAATGGCAACACTGTAATATGATTAACATAAGTGTGTTATTCCGAATATTGAAATAATTGAAAAAGAAAAAATTTTTTATTCAGAATACTTCAATTCTGGTACTAATAAATCAAATTCATTAATCGGCGCTGACTTATTTTTTAATTTTAAAGCTTGACCTTCTTGCATCGCTAATAATTCTAATTCTCCAGACAGCCATTTGGCTCATAATTATATTGGATTTGGAAAAGGTTACAAATAGATTAAAAAATCAAGGGATGATTTAAAATACTCGTATCTCCATTAATTTATAAAATTTCCTAAAAATAAACCAGAAGCTTAAATAACTCAAATTAGTTTTCCACATTGACAGCATAATTTTTGAAATTTATCAGTGTCACTCATTTCTTTATATATTTACACTTTTACTTCAAATTATGTACAAAAAGTAAGAAAATTAAAAGTTTTATGCAGCTTCTTGATTATGTTTTATTAATTTTTATTTTTTTTGGTTTATTTATAAATTTTCTTAAATCTCATAAGGCACAGAATTGTATTCTCTTTTTCTCACATAAATATACACTGTAATTTTTCATTGAATAAATCTGTTTTGCGCATTATCTCTTAGTGAAAATTCCGCCCTGTCAATACATTCCTGGCACAGATCTGCTAAAATATTTTCAATTACAACAAAAGCAAAAAGTTTAATATAAACGTATCTTAAAAAAAATATTTATGTTGCTCAGTGATTTAAATAATGAACTGGATTAGTGATAGACTACATCAGCCACTTATATGCATAAAATCAAATCGCCCAATGTGTTGCAAAGGGAAAAACTCGACAAGGGCTTAACTAATTCGGCCGATTTTTGTTCTTATCCAGAAAATATGTAAAATGATGTGAACGTATGCCTGTTTTATATATTAAGTTAAACAAAATTCATACGTCAGTGATACCAAAACATAATTATTTAAGAGTAAGTAAGAGAGAAATAACAAAGAGAAGTTTAAGCATTAAAAAAACCATCTAGTTTGTTCTATTGAAAATTGGGTGTTAAAGTGGGTTTTATAGTGGCCGTGACTGATAGAAATATAAATGGCGACTTTCTTGCAGTAAGAGAGAATTTAATCAGAAAATTTTAATCATTTAAGAACAACCCATCTAATTTGTTTTTTTTTTTTTTTGAAAATTGGGTGTTAAAGTGTATAGAGATTACATGTACTGAATTTCTGAGAAATCAATTGAAAAACAAAAAAAAACAAAAATTTTATAGCAAACAAGCTGCTGAACAAACAGAAAATGCATTCTATTAATTTTTTCGTTTTCTTTTAGAAATAAAAATAAATTCATAAATAATTATGCTTTGGTATCACTTAAAGAAAATTTTTACACATTTTCTGGAGAGAAAACAAAAATTGGCCGAATTACTTAAGGATTTCTCGAGTTTTTCTCTTAGCAACACATTTGGCGATTTGTTATTTTTTCCTTTTTTCTTTGTGCTTTTCGCAGATTTTGTGCTATTGTGCACAGCCCTACTAGAACAGCGACACTCAATTGATCTGCCATTTGATTAGCAGTGTTGATAGAAATACCTATCACAGCGTATAAGAAACTTTCTATCAAGTTCTTTACGGCATTGTGAAAAATGTGAAACTTTGTTTACGTGCGATTTTGTATCAAAATCTTACACATGGATCAAATGAATGTCTACATAAAAAAGATGTAAAAGTATTAGAGAAAGAAATGAGTATGTATTAGTTTGAATTACACATTTGCATATAAAAATTAATTATTTGAATAGAAAAAAACAGCTGTGTACCATCGATATAAATAAGTAACAGAATCACATAGTAAAACGTTGCTGAATCACATTACAGGTCTTATTTATTAAACTCTGAGCTGTTTAGAGGCACCATTTTTAATTATTTAATTTACATTTTGTTACTGATACAACTTGGTTGTTATAAAACTTGCCACGATGCCATTAGGATGCTTTTTATGCAAGCTATTCATTGCACAATGGCTCAGTCGCATTTTATTTTGAGTATAATCAGATTTGTGCCAAGTAGAGTGTATTACCATATTATAATGCATGATTCGTAAATTCTACTTAATCTGCATTTGTATCTACATATTTTTATGTTAAAAACAGCGAGCAACCAGAGGAGTCAATTTCAAGGTTATAAAGAGGAGTAAAAAATCGGATATTAAGCCTGACAGAACTTTTAATTGTAAGAAAAATATAATTTTTATTAAAATTAATTATTAAGTGTTAGAAATTTCTTGCAAAACTTATTTTATTAATGTGCTCTAGCCAATAGCTTAAAAAAAATAAAATCAAAAATTAAATATTTTTGTTGAAGGCAAAATATTTGTTAATATTAAAAAAAGAACAATTTCAATTCAAAAGTAATTTTATTAGCGAGACCATCAATATGCGACATTAATATTTGAAATTCATTTTAGGCATATAGTCCAAAGCGCATGCTGAGCCAGGTTTTCTAACATTGCTGGCTGCATTTCAAGAACAAGCAATGTTTTTCTATATTGCGTAGCCAAATATGTTGTGCAGAAGTGGACACCTGAGCATCTCATAACTACTATGCGCTCCTTTTACAAAGTTTTTTTATTAATTTTTTTTTGTTTTGTTTTGGGTGAAAAAGTTGGCAAAATATAAAAAACAATAGACCATAATCATAGTCACAAAAAAGTAGGCTTTTATTAAGAACTGCCTTTTGTTCATAAAAATTATATGAATTTAAAGTCGTTTTTAAAAAGATACCGACTTGGGTGTGACTATAATTATTGCCCAATATTTTTAATTCCATTCGGAACAGCGCTGAATGTTGGCCTTTAAGGCGTCAGTTTGTATCTTTTTCCATAATTTCGGTGGTACTCTTTTCGTTGCATCATTCAGATAGTATGAAAGCTATCCACTGTTCGACAGCTGGCTGGTTTAAATAGACGATAACATTTGTGCTTTGAAAAAATTTTGTTTTAAAGTCATGAATAAGTTGAGTGGATAGATACCTGATTTTCAAACTAAATGAAGCGAGCTAGCGTAAACTTACGAGTATCATAAGTTCTAGCAGGCTTAAAAAACACAATTTATTTGTGTCACTGTTAAGCCACCAAAGCGAATTCATGCAAGGTGAGTTTCCAATTTTTTTCTGATTTATCTAAGTTTTGTAAATTTATATGGTCAAAGTCCATAAATAAGAAATGTCTTTTATGATAAATATTTCCAACACAGAGATAGATGATTGATGATTCCACCTTTTATGAACTTGCCTTGTTATGCCACAGTAAAATTTTTACTAACAAAAACACTATATTTTCCCACATAATAAATATATTGCTCTCTGAACGCTGCGCTGTGGTTGCTCGGTGTTTAGGAAATCTATTTATCTATTATTCACGACCATCCATTTTCAAAAGCTTTACATACATCCATACATACATACAAACATGCATACATATGCATACTGTACACTGTCTTTCTTAAAAAAATATATAATTAAAATAAACTAAAATCAAAAGCAAAACCTCTATATTGTAACAACTCGCTTGCCTCATCTGAAAACTACTTCTTCTTCTTATTTCTTTACTACTTTACTGTTAAAAATAAATCACAATAATACTCATGTTACTGCTACAACCGTAACTTGTGCTAAATATGGTTTAACGTACTCTGGATTTAAATATAAAAATTAACAAAAAAAAAAATATTTTAAAACGAATTACCTAATTAAAACAAACAGAGCACTTCAGCATTCAAAATGTACAATCTTATACTAGTAGTAAACCAATTATCTCTACTACAGTTATTAAAGAATTGATTGAATCTAGGAAGTTGCCTAAAGAAATGACAGAAACTCCAACAGAAACACCAAAGACAACAACTAAAACCACAAAAACCTATCAGGTTAAAGACACTTCATCATTTACAGAAATGAATGCAAGTAGTCGAACGACAACACCAACAAAAATTCCCGTCGAAAATAAAATCATACCTGTAAAGCCCACCGTTGCTACCATCAACTCAGGAGATTTGACTGAGCAAAATGTAATGAGCGACAGAGAGTATTTAGAACAAATTATGACATGTGGCGGAGTTAAAAGAAAAATACAAGATCTGGAAGCACAGGGATTATACGAAACACAGGGAGATACGAAATTTTTCGAATCAGATTCTAAAGCTGTAGATAAAAATGCTGTTGTTAAAGCCATTGTTGATGCGATTGAAGAAAAAAAAATTTATCCAGCCGTGGAAGCAATACCATTTTCAGTGCAAAAGCATAAAACAAGTAAAACTGAACCAGATTTGTCACAAGTGGAAAATCAAATACTTGAAGAAATGGATGTTCAATTGATGCATTTGACAAGCTCAAAACCACCAATTAAAGCTGTCAGACAATCTCAAATTGAATCAGTTGAAAAGCAATTCGATAATCTAAATGCTATAGACGAACTTGTCTGCGAAAAAATATGTGAAAAGAAGAAAGTCTTTGAATTTAAAAAAGAATCTACTGCAATACAGCAAGACTTAAATGAAAACACAAACCTCACTACAGGTACTAAAAATACCGCAGACATTTGTGACAATAACTTGTTTACTGTAGACACCAGAAATATAGATAATTTACCCAAAGTTAAAAAGGTGGTAGAAGTCTTTGAGAAGAACTTGCCTGCAGCCACAGTAGAAAAAGTTTCATTTAGTCCCAGAAGACAACAAAAGCGATCTACAGAGCAACAACTTTTGACTGATACTGTAACAACAACTAAGCAAATTGACCACACATCATCTGACGAAATGACCTCTAAACATATTGACACTACAGTGACAAGCAATAACGAACTGTGCTCTAAGCAAAAAATTACTGAATTAACAAAACTGTTTGAAAATCCATCTGAAAAGATTAAAGAATCTCAGGAATACCCTAAACCTAGTTTAGTTAAAAGTGATACCGAACCATGTGATACGAAAGAAATTAAAAAGTCTGAGGACGATAGTCAATTTACAATTACAAACTTGAGTTCTAATGAATCTAGTATTAACAAATTTTTAGACCCTAACAATACAACTAAGCTCCCATATATACAGAAAACTATAGACAATAAACAAGCCTTTAAAATTTCCATAGAATCTTGGGACAACAGAAAAAGTCTCACAGGAACTATAAACCAAATGACAACTGACACCACCAGCAAAGAACTAACTGCTGTTGAAACCAAAAACACACATCTTTTAAAAACAAGTAAGAGTAGAAAAACTACGATTTTAAATAAATCAAATTTAGAGACACTATCAATATCTGCCACAGCTTTACAAGATCAAACCACTAACGAAAAAACTACAGAAATTCCTTCTAAACAAGCTCCGCAAGCTGGAGTATTAAAAGAAATTCCACCAAGTGAGAAGGAAATAATGCAAAAGACAATAACTCAATACAGTACACAACAAGTTGACGACTTAACTGGCAAAAAAAGCAATATAAAGTTTAAAACACAAAAATCTACAATTGATTCCATTCAATCTGCTACACACATTACAAAAATGCAAATATCAGAAATTGATCAAAAATCAAATCTTCCACAAACAGCGTCCTCTGATAAACCAATACAATTAAAACTAGACAATCAAAAATCTCCACTTGATTCTGAAAAATCAGCTGCAGGACCTTCACAAGACGTACATACTGAAATTGACAAACTGGAAGTGAAAAAATTTGAAATTGAAGCAAAATCAGATCTTAAGCAAATAGTGTCCTTTGACGAACCAAAAGACTCAAAACTAGACAAAATCAAATCTCCACTTGAATCTGAAAAATCACCTGTAGGACCTTCATATGACGAAGATACTGAAATTGACAAACCGGAAGTGAAAAAATTAGAAATTGATGCAAAATCATATCTTCCACAAATAGTGTTCTTTGACGAACCTAAAGATTCAAAACTAGACAAACAAAAATCTGCAATGGATTCTGAAAAATCACCTGCAGGACATTCATATGACGAAGATACTGAAATTGACAAACAGGAAGTGAAAAAATTAGAAATTGAAGAAAAATCAGATCTTGCGCCAATTGTGTCCTCTGACGAGCCAAAAGATTCAAAAGTAGACAAACCAAAATCTCCACTTGATTCTGAAAAATCTCCTACAGGACCTTCATACCACGAAGATAATGAAATTGACAAACCGGAAGTGAAAAAATTAGAAATTGATGCAAAATCATATCTTCCACAAATAGTGTTCTTTGACGAACCTAAAGATTCAAAACTAGACAAAATCAAATCTCCACTTGATTCTGCAAAAGCACCTGCAGGACCTTCACAAGACGTACATACTGAAATTGACAAACTGGAAGTGAAAAAATTTGAAATTGAAGCAAAATCAGATCTTAAGCAAATAGTGTCCTTTGACGAACCAAAAGACTCAAAACTAGACAAAATCAAATCTCCACTTGAATCTGAAAAATCACCTGTAGGACCTTCATATGACGAAGATACTGAAATTGACAAACCGGAAGTGAAAAAATTAGAAATTGATGCAAAATCATATCTTCCACAAATAGTGTTCTTTGACGAACCTAAAGATTCAAAACTAGACAAACAAAAATCTGCAATGGATTCTGAAAAATCACCTGCAGGACATTCATATGACGAAGATACTGAAATTGACAAACAGGAAGTGAAAAAATTAGAAATTGAAGAAAAATCAGATCTTGCGCCAATTGTGTCCTCTGACGAGCCAAAAGATTCAAAAGTAGACAAACCAAAATCTCCACTTGATTCTGAAAAATCTCCTACAGGACCTTCATACCACGAAGATAATGAAATTGACAAACCGGAAGTGAAAAAATTAGAAATTGATGCAAAATCAGATCTTAAGCAAATAGTGTTCTTTGACGAACCAAAAGACTCAAAACTAGACAAAATCAAATCTCCACTTGATTCTGCAAAAGCACCTGCAGGACCTTCACAAGACGTAGATACTGAAATTGACAAACCGGAAGTGAAAAAATTAGAAATTGATGCAAATTTAGATCTTCCATCAATTGTGTCCTCTGTCGAAGCAAAAGATTCAAAACTAGACAAACCAAAATCTCCACTTGATTCTGAAAAATCTCCTACAGGACCTTCATACGACGAAGATACTGAAATTGACAAAACGGAAGTGAAAAAATTAGAAATTGATGCAAAATCATATCTTCCACAAACAGTGTCCTCTGACGAACCAACAGCTTTAAAACAAGGCAAACAAAAATCTCCAATTGGTTCTGAAAAACCACCTGCAGGACCTTCACAAGACGTAAATACTGAAATTGACAAACCGGAAGTGAAAAAATTAGAAATTGATGCAAATTTAGATCTTGCACAAATAGTGTCCTTTGACGAACCTAAAGATTCAAAACTAGACAAACCAAAATCTGCAATGGATTCTGAAAAATCACCTGCAGGACATTCATATGACGAAGATACTGAAATTGACAAACCGGAAGTGAAAAAATTAGAAATTGATGCAAAATCAGATCTTGCACAAATAGTGTCCTTTGACGAACCTAAAGATTCAAAACTAGACAAACCAAAATCTGCAATGGATTCTGAAAAATCACCTGCAGGACATTCATATGACGAAGATACTGAAATTGACAAACCGGAAGTGAAAAAATTAGAAATTGAAGAAAAATCAGATCTTGCGCCAATTGTGTCCTCTGACGAGCCAAAAGACTCAAAAGTAGACAAACCAAAATCTCCACTTGATTCTGAAAAATCTCCTACAGGACCTTCATACGACGAAGATACTGAAATTGACAAACCGGAAGTGAAAAAATTAGAAATTGATGCCAAATCAGAACTTCCATCAGTTGTGTCCTCTGTCGAAGCAAAAGATTCAAAACTAGACAAAACAAAATCTCCACTTGATTCTGAAAAATCTCCTACAGGACCTTCACAAGAAGTAGATACTGAAATTGACAAACTGGAAGTGAAAAAATTAGAAATTGATGCAAAATCAGATCTTCCAGCAACAGTGTCCTCTGACGAACCAACAGATTTAAAACAAGGCAAACCAAAATCTCCAATTGGTTCTGAAAAACCACCTGCAGGACCTTCACAAGACGTAGATACTGAAATTGACAAACCGGAAGTGAAAAAATTAGAAATTGATGCAAAATCAGATCTTCCAGCAACAGTGTCCTCTGACGAACCAACAGATTTAAAACTAGACAAACCAAAATCTATACTTGATTCTGAAAAATCAACTGCAGGACCTTCACAAGACGTACATACTGAAGTTGACAAACTGGAAGTGAAAAAATTAGAAATTGATGCAAAATCAGATTTTCCGCCAATTGTGTCCTCTGACGAGCCAAAAGATTCAAAACTAGACAAGCCAAAATCTATACTTGATTCTGAAAAATCACCTGCAGGACCTTCACAAGACGTAGATACTGAAATTGACCAACTGGAAGTGAAAAAATTAGAATTTGACACAAAATCAGATCTTCCAGCAACAGTGTCCTCTGACGAACCAACAGATTTACAACAAGTCAAACCAAAATCTCCAATTGGTTCTGAAAAACCACCTGCAGGACCTTCACAAGACGTAGATACTGAAATTGACAAACCGGAAATGAAAAAATTAGAAATTGATGCAAAATCAGATCTTCCGCCAATTGTGTCCTCTGACAAGCCAAAAGATTCAAAACTAGACAAGCCAAAATCTATACTTGATTCTGAAAAATCACCTGCAGGACCTTCACAAGAAGTAGATACTGAAATTGACAAACTGGAAATGAAAAAATTAGAAATTGATGCAAAATCAGATCTTCCAGCAACAGTGTCCTTTGACGAACTAAAAGATTCAAAACTAGAAAAACCAAAATCTACTACAGGACCTTCATACGACGACGATACTGAAATTGACAAACCGGAAGTGAAAAAATTAGAAATTGGTGCAAAATCAGATCTTCCACCAATTGTGTCCTCTCACGACCCAACAGATTTAAAACTAGACAAGCCAAAATCTATACTTGATTCTGAAAAATCACCTGCAGGACCTTCACAAGACGTACATACTGAAATTGACAAACTGGAAGTGAAAAAATTAGAAATTGATGCAAAATCAGATCTTCCAGCAACAGTGTCCTTTGACGAACTAAAAGATTCAAAACTAGAAAAACCAAAATCTACTACAGGACCTTCATACGACGAAGATACTGAAATTGACAAACCGGAAGTGAAAAAATTAGAAATTGGTGCAAAATCAGATCTTCCACCAATTGTGTCCTCGGACGAACCAACAGATTTAAAACAAGGCAAACCAAAATCTCCACTTGATTCTGAAAAATCACCTGCAGGACCTTCACAAGACGTACATACTGAAATTGACAAACTGGAAGTGAAAAAATTAGAAATTGATGCAAAATCAGATCTTCCAGCAACAGTGTCCTCTGACGAACCAACAGATTTAAAACAAGCCAAACCAAAATCTCCACTTGATTCTGAAAAATCACCTGCAGGACCTTCACAAGACGTACATACTGAAATTGACAAATTGGAATTGAAAAAATTAGAAATTGATGCAAAATCAGATCTTCCAGCAACAGTGTCCTCTGACGAACCAACAGCTTTAAAATTAGACAAGCCAAAATCTATACTTGATTCTGAAAAATCACCTACAGGACCTTCACAAGAAGTACATACTGAAATTAACAAACTGGAAGTGAAAAAATTAGAAATTGATGCAAAATCAGATCTTCCAGCAACAGTGTCATCTGACGAACCAAAAGATTCAAAACAAGGCAAACCAACATCTGCAATTGATTCTGAGAAATCACTTGTAGGACCTTCACTAGAAGTAGATACTGAAATTGACAAACTGGAAGTGAAAAAATTAGAAATTGATGCAAAATCAGATCTTCCAGCAACAGTGTCCTTTGACGAACTAAAAGATTCAAAACTAGAAAAACCAAAATCTACTACAGGACCTTCATACGACGAAGATACTGAAATTGACAGACCGGAAGTGAAAAAATTAGAAATTGGTGCAAAATCAGATCTTCCACCAATTGTGTCCCCGGACGAATCAACAGATTTAAAACAAGGCAAACCAAAATCTCCACTTGATTCTGAAAAATCTCCTACAGGACCTTCATACGACGAAGATACTGAAATTGACAAGCTGGAAGTGAAAAAATTAGAAATTGATGCAAAATCAGATCTTCCAGCAACAGTGTCCTCTGACGAACCAACAGATTTAAAACAAGGCAAACAAAAATCTCCAATTGGTTCTGAAAAACCACCTGCAGGACCTTCACAAGACGTAGATACTGAAATTGACAAACCGGAAGTGAAAAAATTAGAAATTGATGCAAAATCAGATCTTCCAGCAACAGTGTCCTCTGACGAACCAACAGATTTAAAACTAGACAAACCAAAATCTATACTTGATTCTGAAAAATCAACTGCAGGACCTTCACAAGACGTACATACTGAAGTTGACAAACTGGAAGTGAAAAAAATAGAAATTGATGCAAAATCAGATTTTCCGCCAATTGTGTCCTCTGACGAGCCAAAAGATTCAAAACTAGACAAGCCAAAATCTATACTTGATTTTGAAAAATCACCTGCAGGACCTTCACAAGACGTAGATACTGAAATTGACCAACTGGAAGTGAAAAAATTAGAATTTGACACAAAATCAGATCTTCCAGCAACAGTGTCCTCTGACGAACCAACAGATTTAAAACAAGGCAAACCAACATCTGCAATTGATTCTGAGAAATCACTTGTAGGACCTTCACTAGAAGTAGATACTGAAATTGACAAACTGGAAGTGAAAAAATTAGAAATTGATGCAAAATCAGATCTTCCAGCAACAGTGTCCTTTGACGAACTAAAAGATTCAAAACTAGAAAAACCAAAATCTACTACAGGACCTTCATACGACGAAGATACTGAAATTGACAAACCGGAAGTGAAAAAATTAGAAATTGGTGCAAAATCAGATCTTCCACCAATTGTGTCCTCGGACGAACCAACAGATTTAAAACAAGGCAAACCAAAATCTCCACTTGATTCTGAAAAATCACCTGCAGGACCTTCACAAGACGTACATACTGAAATTGACAAACTGGAAGTGAAAAAATTAGAAATTGATGCAAAATCAGATCTTCCAACAACAGTGTCATCTGACGAACCAAAAGATTCAAAACAAGGCAAACCAACATCTGCAATTGATTCTGAGAAATCACTTGTAGGACCTTCACAAGAAGTAGATACTGAAATTGACAAACTGGAAGTGAAAAAATTAGAAATTGATGCAAAATCAAATCTTCCAACAATTGTGTCCTCTGACGAGCCAAAAGATTTAAAACTAGACAAGCCAAAATCTATACTTGATTCTGAAAAATCACCTGCAGGAGCTTCACAAGAAGTAGATACTGAAATTGACAAACTGGAAGTGAAAAAATTAGAAATTGATGCAAAATCAGATCTTCCAGCAACAGTGTCCTCTGACGAACCAACAGATTTAAAACAAGGCAAACCAAAATCTCCACTTGATTCTGAAAAATCTCCTACAGGACCTTCATACGACGAAGATACTGAAATTGACAAGCTGGAAGTGAAAAAATTAGAAATTGATGCAAAATCAGATCTTCCATCAATTGTGTCCTCTGACGAACCAACAGATTTAAAACAAGGCAAACCAAAATCTCCACTTGATTCTGAAAAATCACCTGCAGGACCTTCACAAGACGTACATACTGAAATTGACAAACTGGAAGTGAAAAAATTAGAAATTGATGCAAAATCAGATCTTCCAGCAACAGTGTCCTTTGACGAACTAAAAGATTCAAAACTAGAAAAACCAAAATCTACTACAGGACCTTCATACGACGAAGATACTGAAATTGACAGACCGGAAGTGAAAAAATTAGAAATTGGTGCAAAATCAGATCTTCCACCAATTGTGTCCCCGGACGAATCAACAGATTTAAAACAAGGCAAACCAAAATCTCCACTTGATTCTGAAAAATCTCCTACAGGACCTTCATACGACGAAGATACTGAAATTGACAAGCTGGAAGTGAAAAAATTAGAAATTGATGCAAAATCAGATCTTCCAGCAACAGTGTCCTCTGACGAACCAACAGATTTAAAACAAGGCAAACAAAAATCTCCAATTGGTTCTGAAAAACCACCTGCAGGACCTTCACAAGACGTAGATACTGAAATTGACAAACCGGAAGTGAAAAAATTAGAAATTGATGCAAAATCAGATCTTCCAGCAACAGTGTCCTCTGACGAACCAACAGATTTAAAACTAGACAAACCAAAATCTATACTTGATTCTGAAAAATCAACTGCAGGACCTTCACAAGACGTACATACTGAAGTTGACAAACTGGAAGTGAAAAAATTAGAAATTGATGCAAAATCAGATTTTCCGCCAATTGTGTCCTCTGACGAGCCAAAAGATTCAAAACTAGATAAGCCAAAATCTATACTTGATTCTGAAAAATCACCTGCAGGACCTTCACAAGACGTAGATACTGAAATTGACCAACTGGAAGTGAAAAAATTAGAATTTGACACAAAATCAGATCTTCCAGCAACAGTGTCCTCTGACGAACCAACAGATTTACAACAAGTCAAACCAAAATCTCCAATTGGTTCTGAAAAACCACCTGCAGGACCTTCACAAGACGTAGATACTGAAATTGACAAACCGGAAATGAAAAAATTAGAAATTGATGCAAAATCAGATCTTCCGCCAATTGTGTCCTCTGACAAGCCAAAAGATTCAAAACTAGACAAGCCAAAATCTATACTTGATTCTGAAAAATCACCTGCAGGACCTTCACAAGAAGTAGATACTGAAATTGACAAACTGGAAATGAAAAAATTAGAAATTGATGCAAAATCAGATCTTCCAGCAACAGTGTCCTTTGACGAACTAAAAGATTCAAAACTAGAAAAACCAAAATCTACTACAGGACCTTCATACGACGAAGATACTGAAATTGACAAACCGGAAGTGAAAAAATTAGAAATTGGTGCAAAATCAGATCTTCCACCAATTGTGTCCTCTCACGACCCAACAGATTTAAAACTAGACAAGCCAAAATCTATACTTGATTCTGAAAAATCACCTGCAGGACCTTCACAAGACGTACATACTGAAATTGACAAACTGGAAGTGAAAAAATTAGAAATTGATGCAAAATCAGATCTTCCAGCAACAGTGTCCTTTGACGAACTAAAAGATTCAAAACTAGAAAAACCAAAATCTACTACAGGACCTTCATACGACGAAGATACTGAAATTGACAAACCGGAAGTGAAAAAATTAGAAATTGGTGCAAAATCAGATCTTCCACCAATTGTGTCCTCGGACGAACCAACAGATTTAAAACAAGGCAAACCAAAATCTCCACTTGATTCTGAAAAATCACCTGCAGGACCTTCACAAGACGTACATACTGAAATTGACAAACTGGAAGTGAAAAAATTAGAAATTGATGCAAAATCAGATCTTCCAGCAACAGTGTCCTCTGACGAACCAACAGATTTAAAACAAGCCAAACCAAAATCTCCACTTGATTCTGAAAAATCACCTGCAGGACCTTCACAAGACGTACATACTGAAATTGACAAATTGGAATTGAAAAAATTAGAAATTGATGCAAAATCAGATCTTCCAGCAACAGTGTCCTCTGACGAACCAACAGCTTTAAAATTAGACAAGCCAAAATCTATACTTGATTCTGAAAAATCACCTACAGGACCTTCACAAGAAGTACATACTGAAATTAACAAACTGGAAGTGAAAAAATTAGAAATTGATGCAAAATCAGATCTTCCAGCAACAGTGTCATCTGACGAACCAAAAGATTCAAAACAAGGCAAACCAACATCTGCAATTGATTCTGAGAAATCACTTGTAGGACATTCACTAGAAGTAGATACTGAAATTGACAAACTGGAAGTGAAAAAATTAGAAATTGATGCAAAATCAGATCTTCCAGCAACAGTGTCCTTTGACGAACTAAAAGATTCAAAACTAGAAAAACCAAAATCTACTACAGGACCTTCATACGACGAAGATACTGAAATTGACAAACCGGAAGTGAAAAAATTAGAAATTGGTGCAAAATCAGATCTTCCACCAATTGTGTCCTCGGACGAACCAACAGATTTAAAACAAGGCAAACCAAAATCTCCACTTGATTCTGAAAAATCACCTGCAGGACCTTCACAAGAAGTAGATACTGAAATTGACAAACTGGAAGTGAAAAAATTAGAAATTGATGCAAAATCAGATCTTCCATCAATTGTGTCCTCTGACGAACCAACAGATTTAAAACAAGGCAAACCAAAATCTCCACTTGATTCTGAAAAATCACCTGCAGGACCTTCACAAGACGTACATACTGAAATTGACAAACTGGAAGTGAAAAAATTAGAAATTGATGCAAAATCAGATCTTCCAGCAACAGTGTCCTTTGACGAACTAAAAGATTCAAAACTAGAAAAACCAAAATCTACTACAGGACCTTCATACGACGAAGATACTGAAATTGACAAACCGGAAGTGAAAAAATTAGAAATTGGTGCAAAATCAGATCTTCCACCAATTGTGTCCTCGGACGAACCAACAGATTTAAAACAAGGCAAACCAAAATCTCCACTTGATTCTGAAAAATCACCTGCAGGACCTTCACAAGACGTACATACTGAAATTGACAAACTGGAAGTGAAAAAATTAGAAATTGATGCAAAATCAGATCTTCCAACAATTGTGTCCTCTGACGAGCCAAAAGATTTAAAACTAGACAAGCCAAAATCTATACTTGATTCTGAAAAATCACCTGCAGGAGCTTCACAAGAAGTAGATACTGAAATTGACAAACTGGAAGTGAAAAAATTAGAAATTGATGCAAAATCAGATCTTCCAGCAACAGTGTCCTCTGACGAACCAACAGATTTAAAACAAGGCAAACCAAAATCTCCACTTGATTCTGAAAAATCTCCTACAGGACCTTCATACGACGAAGATACTGAAATTGACAAGCTGGAAGTGAAAAAATTAGAAATTGATGCAAAATCAGATCTTCCATCAATTGTGTCCTCTGACGAACCAACAGATTTAAAACAAGGCAAACCAAAATCTCCACTTGATTCTGAAAAATCACCTGCAGGACCTTCACAAGACGTACATACTGAAATTGACAAACTGGAAGTGAAAAAATTAGAAATTGATGCAAAATCAGATCTTCCAGCAACAGTGTCCTTTGACGAACTAAAAGATTCAAAACTAGAAAAACCAAAATCTACTACAGGACCTTCATACGACGAAGATACTGAAATTGACAAACCGGAAGTGAAAAAATTAGAAATTGGTGCAAAATCAGATCTTCCAGCAACAGTGTCCTCTGACGAACCAACAGATTTAAAACAAGGCAAACCAAAATCTCCACTTGATTCTGAAAAATCACCTGCAGGACCTTCACAAGACGTACATACTGAAATTGACAAACTGGAAGTGAAAAAATTAGAAATTGATGCAAAATCAGATCTTCCAGCAACAGTGTCCTCTGACGAACCAACAGATTTAAAACAAGCCAAACCAAAATCTCCACTTGATTCTGAAAAATCACCTGCAGGACCTTCACAAGACGTACATACTGAAATTGACAAATTGGAATTGAAAAAATTAGAAATTGATGCAAAATCAGATCTTCCAGCAACAGTGTCCTCTGACGAACCAACAGCTTTAAAATTAGACAAGCCAAAATCTATACTTGATTCTGAAAAATCACCTGCAGGACCTTCACAAGAAGTACATACTGAAATTAACAAACTGGAAGTGAAAAAATTAGAAATTGATGCAAAATCAGATCTTCCAGCAACAGTGTCATCTGACGAACCAAAAGATTCAAAACAAGGCAAACCAACATCTGCAATTGATTCTGAGAAATCACTTGTAGGACCTTCACTAGAAGTAGATACTGAAATTGACAAACTGGAAGTGAAAAAATTAGAAATTGATGCAAAATCAGATCTTCCAGCAACAGTGTCCTTTGACGAACTAAAAGATTCAAAACTAGAAAAACCAAAATCTACTACAGGACCTTCATACGACGAAGATACTGAAATTGACAAACCGGAAGTGAAAAAATTAGAAATTGGTGCAAAATCAGATCTTCCACCAATTGTGTCCTCGGACGAACCAACAGATTTAAAACAAGGCAAACCAAAATCTCCACTTGATTCTGAAAAATCACCTGCAGGACCTTCACAAGACGTACATACTGAAATTGACAAACTGGAAGTGAAAAAATTAGAAATTGATGCAAAATCAGATCTTCCAACAACAGTGTCATCTGACGAACCAAAAGATTCAAAACAAGGCAAACCAACATCTGCAATTGATTCTGAGAAATCACTTGTAGGACCTTCACAAGAAGTAGATACTGAAATTGACAAACTGGAAGTGAAAAAATTAGAAATTGATGCAAAATCAAATCTTCCAACAATTGTGTCCTCTGACGAGCCAAAAGATTTAAAACTAGACAAGCCAAAATCTATACTTGATTCTGAAAAATCACCTGCAGGAGCTTCACAAGAAGTAGATACTGAAATTGACAAACTGGAAGTGAAAAAATTAGAAATTGATGCAAAATCAGATCTTCCAGCAACAGTGTCCTCTGACGAACCAACAGATTTAAAACAAGGCAAACCAAAATCTCCACTTGATTCTGAAAAATCTCCTACAGGACCTTCATACGACGAAGATACTGAAATTGACAAGCTGGAAGTGAAAAAATTAGAAATTGATGCAAAATCAGATCTTCCATCAATTGTGTCCTCTGACGAACCAACAGATTTAAAACAAGGCAAACCAAAATCTCCACTTGATTCTGAAAAATCACCTGCAGGACCTTCACAAGACGTACATACTGAAATTGACAAACTGGAAGTGAAAAAATTAGAAATTGATGCAAAATCAGATCTTCCAGCAACAGTGTCCTTTGACGAACTAAAAGATTCAAAACTAGAAAAACCAAAATCTACTACAGGACCTTCATACGACGAAGATACTGAAATTGACAAACCGGAAGTGAAAAAATTAGAAATTGGTGCAAAATCAGATCTTCCACCAATTGTGTCCTCGGACGAACCAACAGATTTAAAACAAGGCAAACCAAAATCTCCACTTGATTCTGAAAAATCACCTGCAGGACCTTCACAAGACGTACATACTGAAATTGACAAACTGGAAGTGAAAAAATTAGAAATTGATGCAAAATCAGATCTTCCAACAATTGTGTCCTCTGACGAGCCAAAAGATTTAAAACTAGACAAGCCAAAATCTATACTTGATTCTGAAAAATCACCTGCAGGAGCTTCACAAGAAGTAGATACTGAAATTGACAAACTGGAAGTGAAAAAATTAGAAATTGATGCAAAATCAGATCTTCCAGCAACAGTGTCCTCTGACGAACCAACAGATTTAAAACAAGGCAAACCAAAATCTCCACTTGATTCTGAAAAATCTCCTACAGGACCTTCATACGACGAAGATACTGAAATTGACAAGCTGGAAGTGAAAAAATTAGAAATTGATGCAAAATCAGATCTTCCAGCAACAGTGTCCTCTGACGAACCAACAGATTTAAAACAAGGCAAACCAAAATCTCCACTTGATTCTGAAAAATCACCTGCAGGACCTTCACAAGACGTACATACTGAAATTGACAAACTGGAAGTGAAAAAATTAGAAATTGATGCAAAATCAGATCTTCCAGCAACAGTGTCCTTTGACGAACTAAAAGATTCAAAACTAGAAAAACCAAAATCTACTACAGGACCTTCATACGACGAAGATACTGAAATTGACAAACCGGAAGTGAAAAAATTAGAAATTGGTGCAAAATCAGATCTTCCACCAATTGTGTCCTCGGACGAACCAACAGATTTAAAACAAGGCAAACCAAAATCTCCACTTGATTCTGAAAAATCACCTGCAGGACCTTCACAAGACGTACATACTGAAATTGACAAACTGGAAGTGAAAAAATTAGAAATTGATGCAAAATCAGATCTTCCAACAATTGTGTCCTCTGACGAGCCAAAAGATTTAAAACTAGACAAGCCAAAATCTATACTTGATTCTGAAAAATCACCTGCAGGAGCTTCACAAGAAGTAGATACTGAAATTGACAAACTGGAAGTGAAAAAATTAGAAATTGATGCAAAATCAGATCTTCCAGCAACAGTGTCCTCTGACGAACCAACAGATTTAAAACAAGGCAAACCAAAATCTCCACTTGATTCTGAAAAATCTCCTACAGGACCTTCATACGACGAAGATACTGAAATTGACAAGCTGGAAGTGAAAAAATTAGAAATTGATGCAAAATCAGATCTTCCATCAATTGTGTCCTCTGACGAACCAACAGATTTAAAACAAGGCAAACCAAAATCTCCACTTGATTCTGAAAAATCACCTGCAGGACCTTCACAAGACGTACATACTGAAATTGACAAACTGGAAGTGAAAAAATTAGAAATTGATGCAAAATCAGATCTTCCAGCAACAGTGTCCTTTGACGAACTAAAAGATTCAAAACTAGAAAAACCAAAATCTACTACAGGACCTTCATACGACGAAGATACTGAAATTGACAAACCGGAAGTGAAAAAATTAGAAATTGGTGCAAAATCAGATCTTCCACCAATTGTGTCCTCGGACGAACCAACAGATTTAAAACAAGGCAAACCAAAATCTCCACTTGATTCTGAAAAATCACCTGCAGGACCTTCACAAGACGTACATACTGAAATTGACAAACTGGAAGTGAAAAAATTAGAAATTGATGCAAAATCAGATCTTCCAACAATTGTGTCCTCTGACGAGCCAAGAGATTTAAAACTAGACAAGCCAAAATCTATACTTGATTCTGAAAAATCACCTGCAGGAGCTTCACAAGAAGTAGATACTGAAATTGACAAACTGGAAGTGAAAAAATTAGAAATTGATGCAAAATCAGATCTTCCAGCAACAGTGTCCTCTGACGAACCAACAGATTTAAAACAAGGCAAACCAAAATCTCCACTTGATTCTGAAAAATCTCCTACAGGACCTTCATACGACGAAGATACTGAAATTGACAAGCTGGAAGTGAAAAAATTAGAAATTGATGCAAAATCAGATCTTCCATCAATTGTGTCCTCTGACGAACCAACAGATTTAAAACAAGGCAAACCAAAATCTCCACTTGATTCTGAAAAATCACCTGCAGGACCTTCACAAGACGTACATACTGAAATTGACAAACTGGAAGTGAAAAAATTAGAAATTGATGCAAAATCAGATCTTCCAGCAACAGTGTCCTTTGACGAACTAAAAGATTCAAAACTAGAAAAACCAAAATCTACT
Organism: Thelaira solivaga; assembly: GCA_947397855.1. NCBI lineage: Eukaryota > Metazoa > Arthropoda > Insecta > Diptera > Tachinidae > Thelaira > Thelaira solivaga. The sequence goes on along the minus strand of OX377613.1, from coordinate 52,902,414 downwards.
ACAGGACCTTCATACGACGAAGATACTGAAATTGACAAACCGGAAGTGAAAAAATTAGAAATTGGTGCAAAATCAGATCTTCCAGCAACAGTGTCCTCTGACGAACCAACAGATTTAAAACAAGGCAAACCAAAATCTCCACTTGATTCTGAAAAATCACCTGCAGGACCTTCACAAGACGTACATACTGAAATTGACAAACTGGAAGTGAAAAAATTAGAAATTGATGCAAAATCAGATCTTCCAGCAACAGTGTCCTCTGACGAACCAACAGATTTAAAACAAGCCAAACCAAAATCTCCACTTGATTCTGAAAAATCACCTGCAGGACCTTCACAAGACGTACATACTGAAATTGACAAATTGGAATTGAAAAAATTAGAAATTGATGCAAAATCAGATCTTCCAGCAACAGTGTCCTCTGACGAACCAACAGCTTTAAAATTAGACAAGCCAAAATCTATACTTGATTCTGAAAAATCACCTGCAGGACCTTCACAAGAAGTACATACTGAAATTAACAAACTGGAAGTGAAAAAATTAGAAATTGATGCAAAATCAGATCTTCCAGCAACAGTGTCATCTGACGAACCAAAAGATTCAAAACAAGGCAAACCAACATCTGCAATTGATTCTGAGAAATCACTTGTAGGACCTTCACTAGAAGTAGATACTGAAATTGACAAACTGGAAGTGAAAAAATTAGAAATTGATGCAAAATCAGATCTTCCAGCAACAGTGTCCTTTGACGAACTAAAAGATTCAAAACTAGAAAAACCAAAATCTACTACAGGACCTTCATACGACGAAGATACTGAAATTGACAAACCGGAAGTGAAAAAATTAGAAATTGGTGCAAAATCAGATCTTCCACCAATTGTGTCCTCGGACGAACCAACAGATTTAAAACAAGGCAAACCAAAATCTCCACTTGATTCTGAAAAATCACCTGCAGGACCTTCACAAGACGTACATACTGAAATTGACAAATTGGAAGTGAAAAAATTAGAAATTGATGCAAAATCAGATCTTCCAACAACAGTGTCATCTGACGAACCAAAAGATTCAAAACAAGGCAAACCAACATCTGCAATTGATTCTGAGAAATCACTTGTAGGACCTTCACAAGAAGTAGATACTGAAATTGACAAACTGGAAGTGAAAAAATTAGAAATTGATGCAAAATCAAATCTTCCAACAATTGTGTCCTCTGACGAGCCAAAAGATTTAAAACTAGACAAGCCAAAATCTATACTTGATTCTGAAAAATCACCTGCAGGAGCTTCACAAGAAGTAGATACTGAAATTGACAAACTGGAAGTGAAAAAATTAGAAATTGATGCAAAATCAGATCTTCCAGCAACAGTGTCCTCTGACGAACCAACAGATTTAAAACAATGCAAACCAAAATCTCCACTTGATTCTGAAAAATCTCCTACAGGACCTTCATACGACGAAGATACTGTAATTGACAAGCTGGAAGTGAAAAAATTAGAAATTGATGCAAAATCAGATCTTCCATCAATTGTGTCCTCTGACGAACCAACAGATTTAAAACAAGGCAAACCAAAATCTCCACTTGATTCTGAAAAATCACCTGCAGGACCTTCACAAGACGTACATACTGAAATTGACAAACTGGAAGTGAAAAAATTAGAAATTGATGCAAAATCAGATCTTCCAGCAACAGTGTCCTTTGACGAACTAAAAGATTCAAAACTAGAAAAACCAAAATCTACTACAGGACCTTCATACGACGAAGATACTGAAATTGACAAACCGGAAGTGAAAAAATTAGAAATTGGTGCAAAATCAGATCTTCCACCAATTGTGTCCTCGGACGAACCAACAGATTTAAAACAAGGCAAACCAAAATCTCCACTTGATTCTGAAAAATCACCTGCAGGACCTTCACAAGACGTACATACTGAAATTGACAAACTGGAAGTGAAAAAATTAGAAATTGATGCAAAATCAGATCTTCCAACAATTGTGTCCTCTGACGAGCCAAAAGATTTAAAACTAGACAAGCCAAAATCTATACTTGATTCTGAAAAATCACCTGCAGGAGCTTCACAAGAAGTAGATACTGAAATTGACAAACTGGAAGTGAAAAAATTAGAAATTGATGCAAAATCAGATCTTCCAGCAACAGTGTCCTCTGACGAACCAACAGATTTAAAACAAGGCAAACCAAAATCTCCACTTGATTCTGAAAAATCTCCTACAGGACCTTCATACGACGAAGATACTGAAATTGACAAGCTGGAAGTGAAAAAATTAGAAATTGATGCAAAATCAGATCTTCCATCAATTGTGTCCTCTGACGAACCAACAGATTTAAAACAAGGCAAACCAAAATCTCCACTTGATTCTGAAAAATCACCTGCAGGACCTTCACAAGACGTACATACTGAAATTGACAAACTGGAAGTGAAAAAATTAGAAATTGATGCAAAATCAGATTTTCCGCCAATTGTGTCCTCTGACGAGCCAAAAGATTCAAAACTAGAAAAACCAAAATCTACTACAGGACCTTCATACGACGAAGATACTGAAATTGACAAACCGGAAGTGAAAAAATTAGAAATTGGTGCAAAATCAGATCTTCCACCAATTGTGTCCTCGGACGAACAAACAGATTTAAAACAAGGCAAACCAAAATCTCCACTTGATTCTGAAAAATCACCTGCAGGACCTTCACAAGACGTACATACTGAAATTGACAAACTGGAAGTGAAAAAATTAGAAATTGATGCAAAATCAGATCTTCCAGCAACAGTGTCCTCTGACGAACCAACAGATTTAAAACAAGCCAAACCAAAATCTCCACTTGATTCTGAAAAATCACCTGCAGGACCTTCACAAGACGTACATACTGAAATTGACAAATTGGAATTGAAAAAATTAGAAATTGATGCAAAATCAGATCTTCCAGCAACAGTGTCCTCTGACGAACCAACAGCTTTAAAATTAGACAAGCCAAAATCTATACTTGATTCTGAAAAATCACCTGCAGGACCTTCACAAGAAGTACATACTGAAATTAACAAACTGGAAGTGAAAAAATTAGAAATTGATGCAAAATCAGATCTTCCAGCAACAGTGTCATCTGACGAACCAAAAGATTCAAAACAAGGCAAACCAACATCTGCAATTGATTCTGAGAAATCACTTGTAGGACCTTCACTAGAAGTAGATACTGAAATTGACAAACTGGAAGTGAAAAAATTAGAAATTGATGCAAAATCAGATCTTCCAGCAACAGTGTCCTTTGACGAACTAAAAGATTCAAAACTAGAAAAACCAAAATCTACTACAGGACCTTCATACGACGAAGATACTGAAATTGACAGACCGGAAGTGAAAAAATTAGAATTTGATGCAAAATCAGATCTTCCAGCAACAGTGTCCTCTGACGAACCAACAGATTTAAAACAAGGCAAACCAAAATCTCCACTTGATTCTGAAAAATCACCTGCAGGACCTTCACAAGACGTAGATACTGAAATTGACAAACCGGAAATGAACAAATTAGAAATTAATGCAAATTTAGATCTTCCATCAATTGTGTCCTCTGTCGAAGCAAAAGATTCAAAACTAGACAAACCAAAATCTCCACTTGATTCTGAAAAATCTCCTACAGGACCTTCATACGACGAAGATTCTGAAATTGACAAACCGGAAGTGAAAAAATTAGAATTTGATGCAAAATCAGATCTTCCAGCTACAGTGTCCTCTGACGAATCAACAGATTTAAAACAAGGCAAACAAAAATCTCCAATTGGTTCTGAAAAACCACCTGCAGGACCTTCACAAGACGTAGATACTGAAATTGACAAACCGGAAGTGAAAAAATTAGAAATTGATGCAAAATTAGATCTTCCAGCAACAGTGTCCTCTGACGAACCAACAGATTTAAAACTAGACAAACCAAAATCTATACTTGATTCTGAAAAATCAACTGCAGGACCTTCACAAGACGTACATACTGAAGTTGACAAACTGGAAGTGAAAAAATTAGAAATTGACACAAAATCAGATCTTCCAGCAACAGTGTCCTCTGACGAACCAACAGATTTACAACAAGTCAAACCAAAATCTCCAATTGGTTCTGAAAAACCACCTGCAGGACCTTCACAAGACGTACATACTGAAGTTGACAAACTGGAAGTGAAAAAATTAGAAATTGATGCAAAATCAGATTTTCCGCCAATTGTGTCCTCTGACGAGCCAAAAGATTCAAAACTAGACAAGCCAAAATCTATACTTGATTCTGAAAAATCACCTGCAGGACCTTCACAAGACGTAGATACTGAAATTGACCAACTGGAAGTGAAAAAATTAGAAATTGACACAAAATCAGATCTTCCAGCAACAGTGTCCTCTGACGAACCAACAGATTTACAACAAGTCAAACCAAAATCTCCAATTGGTTCTGAAAAACCACCTGCAGAACCTTCACAAGACGTACATACTGAAGTTGACAAACTGGAAGTGAAAAAATTAGAAATTGATGCAAAATCAGATTTTCCGCCAATTGTGTCCTCTGACGAGCCAAAAGATTCAAAACTAGACAAGCCAAAATCTATACTTGATTCTGAAAAATCACCTGCAGGACCTTCACAAGACGTAGATACTGAAATTGACCAACTGGAAGTGAAAAAATTAGAAATTGACACAAAATCAGATCTTCCAGCAACAGTGTCCTTTGACGAACTAAAAGATTCAAAACTAGAAAAACCAAAATCTACTACAGGACCTTCATACGACGAAGATACTGAAATTGACAAACCGGAAGTGAAAAAATTAGAAATTGGTGCAAAATCAGATCTTCCACCAATTGTGTCCTCTGACGAGCCAAAAGATTTAAAACTAGACAAGCCAAAATCTATACTTGATTCTGAAAAATCACCTGCAGGAGCTTCACAAGAAGTAGATACTGAAATTGACAAACTGGAAGTGAAAAAATTAGAAATTGATGCAAAATCAGATCTTCCAGCAACAGTGTCCTTTGACGAACTAAATGATTCAAAACTAGAAAAACCAAAATCTACTACAGGACCTTCATACGACGAAGATACTGAAATTGACAAACCGGAAGTGAAAAAATTAGAAATTGGTGCAAAATCAGATCTTCCACCAATTGTGTCCTCTGACGAGCCAAAAGATTTAAAACTAGACAAGCCAAAATCTATACTTGATTCTGAAAAATCATCTGCAGGACCTTCACAAGACGTACATACTGAAATTGACAAACTGGAAGTGAAAAAATTAGAAATTGATGCAAAATCAGATCTTCCAGCAACAGTGTCCTTTGACGAACCAAAAGATTCAAAACAAGGCAAACCAACATTTGCAATTGATTCTGAGAAATCACTTGTAGGACCTTCACAAGAAGTAGATACTGAAATTGACAAACTGGAAGTGAAAAAATTAGAAATTGATGCAAAATCAGATCTTCCAGCAACAGTGTCCTTTGACGAACTAAAAGATTCAAAACTAGAAAAACCAAAATCTACTACAGGACCTTCATACGACGAAGATACTGAAATTGACAAGCCGGAAGTGAAAAAATTAGAAATTGGTGCAAAGTCAGATCTTCCACCAATTGTGTCCTCGGACGAACCAACAGATTTAAAACAAGGCAAACCAAAATCTCCACTTGATTCTGAAAAATCACCTGCAGGACCTTCACAAGACGTACATACTGAAATTGACAAACTGGAAGTGAAAAAATTAGAAATTGATGCAAAATCAGATCTTCCACCAATTGTGTCCTCTGACGAGCCAAAAGATTTAAAACTAGACAAGCCAAAATCTATACTTGATTCTGAAAAATCACCTGCAGGAGCTTCACAAGAAGTAGATACTGAAATTGACAAACTGGAAGTGAAAAAATTAGAAATTGATGCAAAATCAGATCTTCCAGCAACAGTGTCCTTTGACGAACTAAATGATTCAAAACTAGAAAAACCAAAATCTACTACAGGACCTTCATACGACGAAGATACTGAAATTGACAAACCGGAAGTGAAAAAATTAGAAATTGGTGCAAAGTCAGATCTTCCACCAATTGTGTCCTCTGACGAGCCAAAAGATTTAAAACTAGACAAGCCAAAATCTATACTTGATTCTGAAAAATCACCTGCAGGACCTTCACAAGACGTACATACTGAAATTGACAAACTGGAAGTGAAAAAATTAGAAATTGATGCAAAATCAGATCTTCCAGCAACAGTGTCCTTTGACGAACCAAAAGATTCAAAACAAGGCAAACCAACATTTGCAATTGATTCTGAGAAATCACTTGTAGGACCTTCACAAGAAGTAGATACTGAAATTGACAAACTGGAAGTGAAAAAATTAGAAATTGATGCAAAATCAGATCTTCCAGCAACAGTGTCCTTTGACGAACTAAATGATTCAAAACTAGAAAAACCAAAATCTACTACAGGACCTTCATACGACGAAGATACTGAAATTGACAAACCGGAAGTGAAAAAATTAGAAATTGGTGCAAAATCAGATCTTCCACCAATTGTGTCCTCTGACGAGCCAAAAGATTTAAAACTAGACAAGCCAAAATCTATACTTGATTCTGAAAAATCACCTGCAGGACCTTCACAAGACGTACATACTGAAATTGACAAACTGGAAGTGAAAAAATTAGAAATTGATGCAAAATCAGATCTTCCAGCAACAGTGTCCTTTGACGAACCAACAGATTTAAAACAAGGCAAACCAAAATCTCCAATTGGTTCTGAAAAACCACCTGCAGGACCTTCACAAGACGTAGATACTGAAATTGACAAACCGGAAATGAACAAATTAGAAATTAATGCAAAATCAGATCTTCCAGCAACAGTGTCCTCTGACGAACCAACAGCTTTAAAATTAGACAAGCCAAAATCTATACTTGATTCTGAAAAATCACCTGCAGGACCTTCACAAGAAGTACATACTGAAATTAACAAACTGGAAGTGAAAAAATTAGAAATTGATGCAAAATCAGATCTTCCAGCAACAGTGTCATCTGACGAACCAAAAGATTCAAAACAAGGCAAACCAACATCTGCAATTGATTCTGAGAAATCACTTGTAGGACCTTCACTAGAAGTAGATACTGAAATTGACAAACTGGAAGTGAAAAAATTAGAAATTGATGCAAAATCAGATCTTCCAGCAACAGTGTCCTTTGACGAACTAAAAGATTCAAAACTAGAAAAACCAAAATCTACTACAGGACCTTCATACGACGAAGATACTGAAATTGACAGACCGGAAATGAACAAATTAGAAATTAATGCAAATTTAGATCTTCCATCAATTGTGTCCTATGTCGAAGCAAAAGATTCAAAACTAGACAAACCAAAATCTCCACTTGATTCTGAAAAATCTCCTACAGGACCTTCATACGACGAAGATTCTGAAATTGACAAACCGGAAGTGAAAAAATTAGAATTTGATGCAAAATCAGATCTTCCAGCTACAGTGTCCTCTGACGAATCAACAGATTTAAAACAAGGCAAACAAAAATCTCCAATTGGTTCTGAAAAACCACCTGCAGGACCTTCACAAGACGTAGATACTGAAATTGACAAACCGGAAGTGAAAAAATTAGAAATTGATGCAAAATTAGATCTTCCAGCAACAGTGTCCTCTGACGAACCAACAGATTTAAAACTAGACAAACCAAAATCTATACTTGATTCTGAAAAATCAACTGCAGGACCTTCACAAGACGTACATACTGAAGTTGACAAACTGGAAGTGAAAAAATTAGAAATTGACACAAAATCAGATCTTCCAGCAACAGTGTCCTCTGACGAACCAACAGATTTACAACAAGTCAAACCAAAATCTCCAATTGGTTCTGAAAAACCACCTGCAGGACCTTCACAAGACGTACATACTGAAGTTGACAAACTGGAAGTGAAAAAATTAGAAATTGATGCAAAATCAGATTTTCCGCCAATTGTGTCCTCTGACGAGCCAAAAGATTCAAAACTAGACAAGCCAAAATCTATACTTGATTCTGAAAAATCACCTGCAGGACCTTCACAAGACGTAGATACTGAAATTGACCAACTGGAAGTGAAAAAATTAGAAATTGACACAAAATCAGATCTTCCAGCAACAGTGTCCTCTGACGAACCAACAGATTTAAAACTAGACAAACCAAAATCTATACTTGATTCTGAAAAATCAACTGCAGGACCTTCACAAGACGTACATACTGAAGTTGACAAACTGGAAGTGAAAAAATTAGAAATTGATGCAAAATCAGATTTTCCGCCAATTGTGTCCTCTGACGAGCCAAAAGATTCAAAACTAGACAAGCCAAAATCTATACTTGATTCTGAAAAATCACCTGCAGGACCTTCACAAGACGTAGATACTGAAATTGACCAACTGGAAGTGAAAAAATTAGAAATTGACACAAAATCAGATCTTCCAGCAACAGTGTCCTTTGACGAACTAAAAGATTCAAAACTAGAAAAACCAAAATCTACTACAGGACCTTCATACGACGAAGATACTGAAATTGACAAACCGGAAGTGAAAAAATTAGAAATTGGTGCAAAATCAGATCTTCCACCAATTGTGTCCTCTGACGAGCCAAAAGATTTAAAACTAGACAAGCCAAAATCTATACTTGATTCTGAAAAATCACCTGCAGGAGCTTCACAAGAAGTAGATACTGAAATTGACAAACTGGAAGTGAAAAAATTAGAAATTGATGCAAAATCAGATCTTCCAGCAACAGTGTCCTTTGACGAACTAAATGATTCAAAACTAGAAAAACCAAAATCTACTACAGGACCTTCATACGACGAAGATACTGAAATTGACAAACCGGAAGTGAAAAAATTAGAAATTGGTGCAAAATCAGATCTTCCACCAATTGTGTCCTCTGACGAGCCAAAAGATTTAAAACTAGACAAGCCAAAATCTATACTTGATTCTGAAAAATCATCTGCAGGACCTTCACAAGACGTACATACTGAAATTGACAAACTGGAAGTGAAAAAATTAGAAATTGATGCAAAATCAGATCTTCCAGCAACAGTGTCCTTTGACGAACCAAAAAATTCAAAACAAGGCAAACCAACATTTGCAATTGATTCTGAGAAATCACTTGTAGGACCTTCACAAGAAGTAGATACTGAAATTGACAAACTGGAAGTGAAAAAATTAGAAATTGATGCAAAATCAGATCTTCCAGCAACAGTGTCCTTTGACGAACTAAAAGATTCAAAACTAGAAAAACCAAAATCTACTACAGGACCTTCATACGACGAAGATACTGAAATTGACAAACCGGAAGTGAAAAAATTAGAAATTGGTGCAAAATCAGATCTTCCACCAATTGTGTCCTCTGACGAGCCAAAAGATTTAAAACTAGACAAGCCAAAATCTATACTTGATTCTGAAAAATCACCTGCAGGAGCTTCACAAGAAGTAGATACTGAAATTGACAAACTGGAAGTGAAAAAATTAGAAATTGATGCAAAATCAGATCTTCCAGCAACAGTGTCCTTTGACGAACTAAATGATTCAAAACTAGAAAAACCAAAATCTACTACAGGACCTTCATACGACGAAGATACTGAAATTGACAAACCGGAAGTGAAAAAATTAGAAATTGGTGCAAAATCAGATCTTCCACCAATTGTGTCCTCTGACGAGCCAAAAGATTTAAAACTAGACAAGCCAAAATCTATACTTGATTCTGAAAAATCACCTGCAGGACCTTCACAAGACGTACATACTGAAATTGACAAACTGGAAGTGAAAAAATTAGAAATTGATGCAAAATCAGATCTTCCAGCAACAGTGTCCTTTGACGAACCAAAAGATTCAAAACAAGGCAAACCAACATTTGCAATTGATTCTGAGAAATCACTTGTAGGACCTTCACAAGAAGTAGATACTGAAATTGACAAACTGGAAGTGAAAAAATTAGAAATTGATGCAAAATCAGATCTTCCAGCAACAGTGTCCTTTGACGAACTAAATGATTCAAAACTAGAAAAACCAAAATCTACTACAGGACCTTCATACGACGAAGATACTGAAATTGACAAACCGGAAGTGAAAAAATTAGAAATTGGTGCAAAATCAGATCTTCCACCAATTGTGTCCTCTGACGAGCCAAAAGATTTAAAACTAGACAAGCCAAAATCTATACTTGATTCTGAAAAATCACCTGCAGGACCTTCACAAGACGTACATACTGAAATTGACAAACTGGAAGTGAAAAAATTAGAAATTGATGCAAAATCAGATCTTCCAGCAACAGTGTCCTTTGACGAACCAACAGATTTAAAACAAGGCAAACCAAAATCTCCAATTGGTTCTGAAAAACCACCTGCAGGACCTTCACAAGACGTAGATACTGAAATTGACAAACCGGAAATGAACAAATTAGAAATTAATGCAAATTTAGATCTTCCATCAATTGTGTCCTCTGTCGAAGCAAAAGATTCAAAACTAGACAAACCAAAATCTCCACTTGATTCTGAAAAATCTCCTACAGGACCTTCATACGACGAAGATACTGAAATTGACAAACCGGAAGTGAAAAAATTAGAATTTGATGCAAAATCAGATCTTCCAGCAACAGTGTCCTCTGACGAATCAACAGATTTAAAACAAGGCAAACAAAAATCTCCAATTGGTTCTGAAAAACCACCTGCAGGACCTTCACAAGACGTAGATACTGAAATTGACAAACCGGAAGTGAAAAAATTAGAAATTGATGCAAAATCAGATCTTCCAGCAACAGTGTCCTCTGACGAACCAACAGATTTAAAACAAGGCAAACAAAAATCTCCAATTGGTTCTGAAAAACCACCTGCAGGACCTTCACAAGACGTACATACTGAAATTGACAAACTGGAAGTGAAAAAATTAGAAATTGATGCAAAATCAGATCTTCCAGCAACAGTGTCATCTGACGAACCAAAAGATTCAAAACAAGGCAAACCAACATTTGCAATTGATTCTGAGAAATCACTTGTAGGACCTTCACAAGAAGTAGATACTGAAATTGACAAACTGGAAGTGAAAAAATTAGAAATTGATGCAAAATCAGATCTTCCAGCAACAGTGTCCTTTGACGAACTAAAAGATTCAAAACTAGAAAAACCAAAATCTACTACAGGACCTTCATACGACGAAGATACTGAAATTGACAAACCGGAAGTGAAAAAATTAGAAATTGGTGCAAAATCAGATCTTCCACCAATTGTGTCCTCTGACGAGCCAAAAGATTTAAAACTAGACAAGCCAAAATCTATACTTGATTCTGAAAAATCACCTGCAGGAGCTTCACAAGAAGTAGATACTGAAATTGACAAACTGGAAGTGAAAAAATTAGAAATTGATGCAAAATCAGATCTTCCAGCAACAGTGTCCTTTGACGAACTAAATGATTCAAAACTAGAAAAACCAAAATCTACTACAGGACCTTCATACGACGAAGATACTGAAATTGACAAACCGGAAGTGAAAAAATTAGAAATTGGTGCAAAATCAGATCTTCCACCAATTGTGTCCTCTGACGAGCCAAAAGATTTAAAACTAGACAAGCCAAAATCTATACTTGATTCTGAAAAATCACCTGCAGGACCTTCACAAGACGTACATACTGAAATTGACAAACTGGAAGTGAAAAAATTAGAAATTGATGCAAAATCAGATCTTCCAGCAACAGTGTCCTTTGACGAACCAACAGATTTAAAACAAGGCAAACCAAAATCTCCAATTGGTTCTGAAAAACCACCTGCAGGACCTTCACAAGACGTAGATACTGAAATTGACAAACCGGAAGTGAAAAAATTAGAAATTGATGCAAAATCAGATCTTCCAGCAACAGTGTCCTCTGACGAACCAACAGATTTAAAACAAGGCAAACAAAAATCTCCAATTGGTTCTGAAAAACCACCTGCAGGACCTTCACAAGACGTAGATACTGAAATTGACAAACCGGAAGTGAAAAAATTAGAAATTGATGCAAAATCAGATCTTCCAGCAACAGTGTCCTCTGACGAACCAACAGATTTAAAACTAGACAAACCAAAATCTATACTTGATTCTGAAAAATCACCTGCAGGACCTTCACAAGACGTAGATACTGAAATTGACCAACTGGATGTGAAAAAATTAGAAATTGATGCAAAATCAGATTTTCCAGTAATAATGTCATCTGAAGATCCGAAAGATTCAAAACTAGACAAACTAAAATCTCCACTTGATTCTGAAAAATCTCCTACAGGACCTTCATACGACGAAAATACAGAAATTGACAAATCGGAAGTGAAAAAATTAGAATTTAATGCAAAATCAGATCTTCCACCAATTGTGTCCTCTGACGAACCGAAAGATTCAAAACTAGTCAAACCAAAATCTTCACTTGATTCTGAAAAATCACCTGCAGGACCTTCCCAAAACGTACATGCTGAAATTGACAAACTGAAAGTGAAAAAATTAGAAATTGAAGCAAAATCAGATCTTCCACCAATTGTGTCCTCTGACGAACCAACAGATTTAAAACAAGGCAAACCAAAATCTCCACTTGATTCTGAAAAATTACCTGGAAGACTTTCATATGACGAAGATACTGTATTTGACAAACCGGAAGTGAAAAAATTAGAAATTGATGCAAATTTAGATCTTCCATCAATTGTGTCCTCGGACGAACCAAAAGATTCAAAACTAGACAAACTAAAATCTCCACTTGATTCTGCAAAATCACGTGCAGGACCTTCATATGGAGAAGATACTGAAATTGACAAAGCGGAAGTGAAAAAATTAGAAATTGATGCAAATTTAGATCTTCCATCAATTGTGTCCTCGGACGAACCAAAAGATTCAAAACTAGACAAACTAAAATCTCCACTTGATTCTGCAAAATCACGTGCAGGACCTTCATATGACGAAGATACTGAAATTGACAAAGCGGAAGTGAAAAAATTAGAAATGGATGCAAAATCAGATCTTCCAGCAACAGTGTCCTCTGACGAATCAACAGATTTAAAACAAGGCAAACAAAAATCTCCAATTGGTTCTGAAAAACCACCTGCAGGACCTTCACAAGACGTACATACTGAAGTTGACAAACTGGAAGTGAAAAAATTAGAAATTGATGCAAAATCAGATTTTCCGCCAATTGTGTCCTCTGACGAGCCAAAAGATTCAAAACTAGACAAGCCAAAATCTATACTTGATTCTGAAAAATCACCTGCAGGACCTTCACAAGACGTAGATACTGAAATTGACCAACTGGAAGTGAAAAAATTAGAAATTGGTGCAAAGTCAGATCTTCCACCAATTGTGTCCTCTGACGAACCAAAAGATTCAAAACTAGACAAACCAAAATCTACACTTGATTCTGAAAAATCAGCTGCAGGACCTTCATATGACATAGATACTGAAATTGACAAACCGGAAGTGAAAAAATTAGGAATAGATGTAAAATTAGACTTTCCACTAACAATGTCCTCTGACGAAAAAAATGATTTAAAAATTATAAGTCCAAAATCTACAAGTGAAAAAGGACATGCCGTTGCATATTTCGTTAACTTCAATGACAAAGAGGAATCCAAGCATCATGTTTTGCAATCGAACACTTATAGCAGTAAATTGAAAAAACCTAAACCAAATTTAGAATCAAGAAATACTGGCGGCACTAATACAATCTCAAGAAAATTAAAAACATTTGAAGCGAAGGAAAAGATAAAAACACCCCAACCAAGTAATCAAAAATTGGAAAGGGTTCAGAGAGTAGCCAGCAAAAGTAAACCTGAGAATGCCATTTCAAATCGTAAATCTGTAAAAAAAGTTAGTCCAAAAGTTGCAGACAACAATTCTGAACGCATTGTATTCGATAAAACAAAAGTTTCTGCCTTAAATAATCAAATTCGTTTAGAAAGAAAATTAACTGCACAATCAAACACTAATTTTTCTGAAAACATAAATGCTAGAAGCCAAAGCACACTTCCTAAGCCCAGAATTAGAACTGATGTTTCCAGAGTTCCCCAACAGCCAACGCTTAGGACTTTTAGTCCGACCCCAAGGCGCACTCCACCCGACTATTCGTCTATTACCAGTACTTATGCTTATAATAGAAATTTACAAAAGAAAGCAAAACCATTTACGAAGAAAGACCACGACCAGACACCCAGCTCCAGAAGCTCAACTCCTAACGACGATTTGCAAAGAAAACGTGTAAGAACCCCAACTATTCCAGTTGCTGCTCAGCACTATATGCAACCCACTATTGCACACAGTAGACGATACGAAAATTTAAAACCGGCCGAAAGTACTCACAGCTTAAATGAAAAGTCTCGACAATCTCCAATACCCCGCTCGACAATCTCCATAAAGCAGGAAGCATTTCAAAATAGACAAGTAAAATCCCCACAGCCGCCAAAAAAATATCAAACGGAAAAGAAAAGTATTAGTAGGGATTCTCCTTCGAAATCCCCTGTTACGAAAAGGTCGCAAATAATACGCAAACAAAATAGCGACTCTAGTAGAACTGATAGTTTGGCCAAACCAAATAAAATTAAAACTCCGGGTTATGACCAGCAATTGTCAAAAGAAAAATTGAGGCTGTCGAAGGAAAAATCCGATAGCCAAAAAAATATTTCCAAACTTCCACCAAAAAGGAAAATTACGAAAACTCTAATAGAAGATTCAAATAAGCTAAAGGAGCGTGAGGATATATCTGAAAAGGCAGCCAATCAAAAACCAGCTGCAATAATTCCTTCCAAGGGTTCAATAAATTTAAAAACTAATAGAAAAACAGAATTAAAAACAAAAGCCGAGCACAAGCAAACCACTGCAAAGAAAATGAAACCAAAAGAGGCAGAGAGAGAAGAAAGCAAAATTGTCAACATATCAGCGCAAAAAAAGCAAAAAAATACAACCAATACAAACAAATCACTATCGACAGTCGCGCACACGTTTCACAGTTCACGCAAATCACCATTCGGGGCTAATGCAACACCAGCAACTACTCTTAAAGCCAGCCAATCTACCAACAAAAGTGGAAAGGAGTTACTTAATAAAAAGTTAGCTGAGAAAAAGTCTTTTATAACACGAGTTATACCCCCAGGCACAAGTAGAATTTCAACTGTGAAACTGAATCGCGAGCCCATTTCGACTACACTGGTGAGCACTGTTGTAATCAGCGATGACAACGATTCCGAAAGCAATACACGATTTATACGTTCGAATGACAGCATAAAGAGTTCTAGCTCGTCATCTAGCAGTCGTAAAGTCATAACAAGCGAGGTTTTTACTAAAACATTTGGACCGGATAAGCCATTCGAGGTAATTTATCGTCAGCCCGAAGTTGACTATATGAGCATTTTGCGTCCTCAGTCAGTTGAACAGCGTTGTGTGAATGAGTACGATGTTAGCTTCATTGATACAACCGATTCAAGTCTATCCGATTCGGTAGCCCTGCCATCATTTACATCTGATCATGAACGTTTGTGTGCGGCCAGTCCCGGTTCACCCAAAGCAACACGCAATCCTTTTGCTCTTATCGAAGAGACAATACGCAAACAGCAGGCTTGTGGATTTGCCCTCGATCCTATCCTACAAAGTCAATTTGATATGATGGGTTCTGAATCTGGAAGCCATATGACCACATCTCAAGATGCAAACGGGCTTCAGAAACAAGGTAATATCATCGCAAGAGATTAATATATTTTTTTTTGCTATTTTTCATGTCTGTATATATACATACAACACACACACACACCCATATACACGCATATATATTAAATCAGCAGCCTGTTCCTCTCTATCGAAACAAATAGAAATGATTTTTGTTGTAAAATTTAGTGTCGCTAAAAATTAACTTGCTGCTGTTCGCCTAAATTTGCCAAATACTCTCTTCGATATGGTGGAACAGGCTACAATTATCTACATATTTAACTGTGGAACGTTCATTTTATAAGTTAAAATTATTAATTTTTTATACTTTTCACTTGTAATTACGTTTTCATATTCGCTTCTTAAAATAAAATTGACACACCATTTTAGCTTATTAATGATGAAAATATGAATTTATCTGTAAAATTCCAAACGCTGTCACAGGAAAATTAAGCTAATATATTATTTTATGTGTATGTATGTATGTACGCAGCAACTAATTTACATAACTGAGAACCAATTTGTTTCTTTGAGTTTTTAGTCATGGGAAAGTAAGTCTGCAAAAAGTTCTCATTAAATAGCCCTAAAAGGATAAGAAATTGTTGGCCTTAAAGTTAACATCTTAATCCACTGGTCACACTTCTGTTAAGGGTTTCAGTTTGAAAAACAACAATTATATGCCAGCTTCCAATCATAAAATAGGAGCATGTAAATACATTATGACTTTTAATTCTAAAAGTAACAAGAGCGTATATACCAAATTGTATAAAATTTCTTTGCAAAATATAATTTTAATTGTTAAATGATTTGTTTTTTTACTTTAGTTTGTAATTTAAACGGCAAAATGTTATAGGACAAATAAATAACTATTTTTTTTTATTTTACACATAGACTTTAACCAAATGTGTGTAATAGGCAAAAGGCAAGTTTGTATCACAGTTAAGTATTTAGGTGAAGTTGAAGGGTTGCTTTTGTAATTCAGTGTTTGTTGTAGGCAATGCCTTACCGTGTATAATTTTGCTATGGTGTATCCATTACAAGCAAAAGAAACGAAAAATCATTTAGCGATTAAAATTTTAATTTCAAACGGATTTCACTAAAGTTTTAGCAAATAATTTTTATACTTTTGTACCAGCCAGCGAATTATCTGCATTTAAGGCAACATATGTCATAATTGTCAATATCGTAGGTTGACTCTTTTAGTGTTGTGTTTTTCTTGCTCTTAAAGATTTATATGTTTGGCTGTGTGTATATACTTAAAAACCATTATAATCATGGGTTATTATAGCAACGCTATCTGTAAAATTTATTGTACATCACAATTTCAATGGTTTTTTCTTTTTCTTAACAGCGAGTGTTGTAGTTTTTTTATTCCCTCTATTTAATTGTTGTAAATTTCTTTATCAAAGTTGAACATTTTTTCTGTATTTTTGAATTAAATTGTTTAATGTGCCCACTGTTTTCTGCTCATGTTAATTTTATTTTATTGAATGGCAGTTTTAAAAAATAAAAGAAATGGAACTTTTGAAAAAATCTCTATTTCTTTATTTGTAACTGTAAAACTTGAGCAACACAAAGCTGCAGAAAAACCCAAGATCAAACAAGTAATTGAATCTAATACCCTGTTCAGACGTACACGTTAATTGAACAATTAAGCATTTTACACAATTATCGCCTTTATTCAGCTCAATTTACCATACAAATTTCCATTCAATAATTGCTCAATTAAAAATTGATTGCGCGTTAATGAAGTCAAAATCAAAATGCAATTCTTTGTTGTGCCCTTAAATATCAACTCAAAAGTGAGAAAAGTTGATATTTTCAGTATTAAAAAAAGAAAACGTAAATAAATTTAAAAATAAATGTCATAAAATGGAAATGGCAGCCCAAGTTAACGCTAAATAAATTTTATAAAATTGTTATTGAAAATAATTTTTAAATAACTAATTTCTTTTAATCAATAGCTTGCCTTCAAAACATTTTTTTTTTTAAATTTGACTTTCTTTTCATTTAAAAAAAATTTCACAATATTTTCAGTTGTCAAATGCTTAATTGCGTAAACTTAATTGAATATGTGTGAACACCCAAATCAGTCACACAATTTAAAACTTAATTGACTTTTATGTCTGAACAGGGTATAAAGCAAAGCACAAGCATACTTGAAAAACGTGCTACATTACAAACATGTGTAATATTTTGTACTTGTAAGCCATTACAGGTATGCTTGTGCAGCCCTTCAGTTAGTACGCTACCCACTAATCTAATTTAAATTGTGATTGTAAAGTTTTGCAGAGTTTTTTATTAGTGATGACTCCTTTTTCAACACAATTTGCTTGTATGTGTGTTTTTGCCAATACATACGGTTGTATGGATCAGGACTACATACATCAATTTGATCAGGCAATTCTTGATTTTGTAGGAGAGGGAAGAAAGAAGAATTGAAAAGGGCACAAACTTGCTCGTACTCTGCACTTCCGTTTGGTTCTCTCTTTGTAGCTTTTAAAGCTGTAAAAAAGTATGATAGGTAGCTTGAATACTGAATGAATTAATGAATAAGAATGCAAAAATTGCCGAAACAAAATTGCTACGTATAGACCAATTTAAAAAAAAAATTAATAAAGAATTACCCAATTAAAATTGCTGTGTGAGGTCCTACTCATATATCATAACAAAAATAAGCTGTAGCTTCAAATGGGGCTGCCTGAATTAAGTCCCCATTGCACTAACTCCCTTAAACGAAAAAGAATTTAATTTATAATTACGTATTTGTATTCAGAACAAGCTACACAAATTTGAAACTAAATATCGCTATAACATTTAATGGTTATAGTCAGGTTTTAAACTAGATAAAAATAATTGTTTTAATTAAAAAAAAAATTAAATAAATACTTGGGGATTTACAGTAGTCTTGTATCAGTCTTAAAGTCATATTATTTTATGATAATTAAAAAAAAACTTTTTTGTTATTCAAAGAAAAAAGTCCTAAAATAATAAGAGTTTTTCTGCTTTGTTTAATATTTTGCCATAACTACTCAATAGTATCAAATTTTAAATTAATTATGTGTTTTTTTTAAGCATATTATTTTAAGACTAAAGTGTGAAACCCCTAAGTTAGATTTCTCAGACTTTTAAACTTTTTCAAACTTGTTTTTTAACTTGAAAGAAAATATAATTCATATAGCAGGTAGTCGCTTTAGAGAATTCGCTCTTCAGCTGTTTGAATGCGCTGTTGTCAAAATTTGTAAATTTATATGAAAGTATTTGTGAAAAATTTGAAATTAAATCAGAATTTTGATAAAACTAAAACAATAAATTGAAAAATATTTTCAAACATATTGAAAAAGTGAAAATAAATTTATTAATGTAAAAATTACGTGTACAACATTCTGCATGTATCTGTATCAGAAAACTGAAAAAGTCGCAATTGTTGTTGATTGTGCATGATTAAAAATTAAATTATAAAAAAATAAGAACTTTAGTTTAAAAATGTTTATGTTTAATCAATCAAACCACACAAACTAACAATTTGCCTAAGAGTCATGCATATTTGATTAAATCATGTTTGAACACGATTAAATTAACGATTTCACATGCGTAGTAAAATAAGTGTGTATAAATATAACAGTATTAACAATAGGGGAATAGGAACTAGTCATAAAATATAACACTGGATTTGTCCTTAAAGTATAAGGGCCGGTCCTTGCTTTAATATTTTTCACATAATAGACTAGTTACTTTAACATTGCAATGTCCTAGGAGGTTGGCAATATGCAACTACTTACATACTTCGTGACATTTTCTAGAGCTAATCTAAACAGACTGGTTTTACGATTAGTCAATATTGGACCAGTGCCGTATATTATCCCAGTTCAGCTAATCTTGCAACTAATACTGAAAAACTAGTTACAGAATGGTAGTTTAACTGCAAATTTACAAACTTTACCTCTCCCAAAAGAAATTAGAACTTGTGTACCCCTTACGTACTCATTAATATTATTTCCGAGATAAGTTCTCTTTTCACAAGTCGCGGTATATTAGTTTTAGCACCAGTATATTTTTGATTAGTCATGGGACAATTGGTCCAGCATTTTCCCCAGAGGATATAGAGCTTTGTATTATTGATTGTTTAAATCAAAGCATATGCACGCTAGTACCTCTTTTTAAATTTTGCTTTTTAAATTCAATCGCGTTGGACAGCATAAAAAACCAACTAGTTTTTAATAGGGCCTCGAACATGATTTAGTCAAATGTTGTGCACGATTTTTTTTGTGTATTGAATAAATCACACATTCCGGTTGCAGCTCTTTGATGTGTATTTACTGTTTTTAACAGTACGATTAAAACAAGTTGTTTTGATATGAATGCATCTACTTGTTATAAATTCGCTTTGACTTTAGCGGCATTTAAAAAAAAAAGCAAATAACCCGGTTTTGGCTAAAGCTATGGAGCCAATTTGGGTGGATAGTGAAAGACACACTATCCGGTACTTAACTTATCAATATTTTTAATTTAATGTCCAATCAAAAGCTTTTAAAATCCTAACTTCATCTATCGGTAACTTGTAATAATGGCCCTAAATAATATTTAAGAATTATTTCTTCCCATAAAATACTATTTTTATTGCATTTTTTTAAACTGTAATCATTTCTTTATTAAATTTTTTCTTGAATGAACACAGAATTTCCTTGAACAGAAAACAAAAAAAAAAAAACGTTAGAAGACAATTTGAAAAGTTTTCAACAAAAATAAATTTTTATGATACAATATGTCCTCAAATGTGCCATTAATATCAGTTACTGCAGAATCAATAAATCATTGTACAGGTGATTATGGACATCATGTCAGCTCGACATCGTCCGATTCAGATGATAGCTATAGCAATGACATGGACTATAACCAAAATATTGGAGGCTTAACGGACGTGGAAGACTTTGATAGCACAGCAGATGCAGGAAGGTTGTCTGCTGGGAAATCCGCCAAAGATTGCTTGGTGTTACCAAAAGGTTCATTCAATGCTCAAGCTGATCTAACTGATGTGGAAGACTATAACGATAGTGAAGCCGATGAAGAAAATGTTAAGAGTGCTGTTTATCCAGAGTTAAAATTGTCACTAAATGAATTTTTGCAGTATGATTTTCAAGAATACTTAACGACCAGTAACAACACAAAGGAGACAGTAGAGCACAAACCAGGTAATTTTCTGAAAGCGCAAAATTTGAATGCATGCGACGATTATTTAACCGATTGTGAAGACTTCAACACCGATTCAGAAATGGAAAACAATTATGAAAAATCCGCCTGCATTGATTTAAAGGAAACCTTTGGAGATGAAGGAAATGTCAACATTGCAGATTCAAAAGTTAATAGACAAATCGGTGAAGATTCCGATTATGACAATGATGATGTTTCCATTGCCAGCGACATCAGCAGTATGGCTTTCAATTTATCTGATGCGGCAGAAAAAGAATTACAAAACGTTTCGGAAAATGAAATACTTGAACTTTCGAATGAAGAAGAGGCTGCTCAAATATCCTTTTCCATTTCTGATTCAATGTCCAATTCTGGCAACGTTTCTGAAGAAGGCTTACTCAGTAGCGCAAGCTTCCCTCCAATAGATGTTACTTTTATGCATCCCACAAGCAAGCAAAACATAAACAAAATCGCTTTTATAAAGGCTGGTACAGTGAAATGTGGCCAAGTCAAAAGTATGTTTCTGGAGGTAGAAGAAAAACGACAAGAGGAAGTTCTTACAGATATTGAGCGATTTGATGATTCTGTAGCTGAAGAAGAAGACTACGACAGTTTTGATGGCGATGAAGATAATGACCCGCCTATACCACAGGCAGTTGTTGTGGGACCAGATGATGATGTGGATGGTATTACCGATTGCGAGGATTTATTTTATGATGATGTATCTGAAGCAGCTGCAGCACTCTCTATTGATGTTAGTGCTATACCGCTAGCACAACGGGAAGTTGTAATGTTGCAGGAGAACAAATTCGGAGACACCATCACCAGTGTTATGCCCATGGAAAAGGAATATCAGTTTGGTATTTATGCCACGCCAAGCGATGAGTGCTTAACAGATACTGAAGAATATTCTTGCACCGATGAACTAAACGTTCAAGTATCATTAAGCGATTTGCCTTCGATTTCTCCATCAATTTCACAACAAAATGTACTTATCGAATCTGATGTTACTGTAGCCAATGAAATGTTAAAAGTCCAACAAAGCAAACGTTTAGAAATCATTTCTAACACTGAATCAGTTACCGATGTCGAGGAAATATATATGGCTGGAACAAACATACGTAAGAAAAAACTCAAATCCCGGCCAATGTCCAAGAACAAATTGACAAAACAATTCTTAGAAACTCCCATGTCCAGTGCCAAAAAAGAAGCTGGTGGTACTGATATTGAAGATATTGATTTGAGTGATAGTGGCTCAATGACAGATTTTAAGGGTTTTAGAAAAACCAAAATAAATCATGCTAAAAATAATTCTCAAAGTGAGAAACAAGCTGATGTAGAGGACGTAACAGCTAGTGAGGTGGTGTCTGTGTCTGTGTCTGAAGCTGAACCGCCTTTACCTTTACCAGATACAAACACAAATAACTTACAAGTCTGTGAAGCCAGTGGCAAAAGCATTGTAGTGTCACTCGAAAACTGTGAATCCAATTGTGAATTACTACCAAAAAAATGCCTCAATGCAAAACATATTTGTGATCAAAAAGCGCAAACGAACGTTAAGGATGCGCAACTACCAGCAGACACAGAGGAATGCATTTACGGTATGTTAAATGAGATCTGTACAACCATACATGAGAAATGTAGCAATAGCTTTGATATCGATGCTGAGAAACTCCATATTAAGGGTATGCTACGCGAATCTCATACTGACATTGAATACGTGGAGTCAGATGAATCTGCCGCTAGATGCTGTAAATAATTTCAACTGCAAATCAATTCAAATCAAATCAGTCAATCATTATCTTTTACTCAAATTTTGAAAACTTAATTCGTAAGTAAGCAATAAATACAAAGTAAGATGTACGTACACCCACAGCGATATTTGCTGCACACTCTGTGTAAACTGGCTAGGAAATGCATTCAATATCATTCTCGTATTCTGCTTTAGGAATTTTGTTCGATACGTCTCAGTACATACACGCATACTTACCCACATTTACTTGTTTCACTAAGAATATTTGTGTTTTTTGGTAGGATGCCCTACGCATTCTAGTGCGTTTCGCCATTTTTCATTTTATTCGTCATTAAATAATTAATTAAATGTAAATAAAATCACTGTTTCGGTTTAGCTCCTTATTTTGCTGTAAATTCATTATGTATGTTGATTTGTGTGTTTATTGTCATCCCAACCAACATATTTACTCGCTAACAAAAAATCCTTCTAATAAAATTTTCTGCTTTTTTTTTCTAATTCAAACAGAGACCCTACAAACATACATGCCAGAACCACAACAAAATGTATCTATTGAAACAATTGCAACAAAAGGTAAGTTTTTTTTCTTCCGAAAACAAGAAAAAAAAATTTTTTTTTGATTTTTTTGTAAATGATTTGTAGCTTTCATTTTTTTTACTTCACTTTATTTTCGAACACTAACGTTTGTAATATATGCTACACACATATTAATTTTGCTAGTTAAATGCGAAACCCCATCATCATTAATAAAAACCCAGAATTTCTATTTTTCTTTAAATAAAAATATTCAACTTTATTCCATTTGGCATCAGCAAGATTGTCATCAATTTGGAGGCAACAACACCTTTTAACGTTGTCGACATCAATTCAATTATTAATTGCTTTTGCCTAACAGTACTTTAGTGCAATAGGAGCTCTCTTAGAGAGTAGTTGTAAACAGAATCGCAGCAATATTGATAGGAGACAGGGGATATCAAGAATATAAGTGAAAACATTGTCGAAAAAGTTGTCGCAAGAGAACAAATGACTTACTGAGTACGACTGGTCAGGAATTCGCATTGTCGTAGGATTCATGACTGCACATTGCAGAGTATTGTAACACTTGAAAATATGAGTCACAACGATGCCTACTGGTTATATAACGACGACGAAGAGACAACAGAACACATACGAGTACTGCGTCACTGTAACCGTTTTGTGTTAGAGCATCACTACCTACAAGCGTCTGACATAACTTATACCTCTTAATGAATACTATACTTAGCGAGAATTTTTAATATGAAAGTAGTGTCACAGGTATATTTTGGCCATGGTGATCAGGTAACTCGTTATCGCTCTTAATTCCCTAATACTTAGTTAAAAAATATTTAAAAAATTAAATAAAACTGCAAAAAACATAAAATCTGACTTTGAAAATTTTTTCAATTTTGTTCTTCCCCTTCTGGCAAACAACAACATCAATTACAAGTCAATATTGATAGCAAAACGGTTTTAAATAATATCAAATTAGTAGTGACAGTCATCGATATTTCTCAATATATAGATCTGTAATACGGGTTTACAATAAACGATAAAAAGTGATATCCTTTTAGAAATAATCTGTGATAAGACACAAGAACCTCTCATGTCTGATTAAATTAAACGATTTTCTCTTACTAGCACAGAAATATTAAAACACGATAAGAAAAATTAGTAGGATAATTATATCCTTCATTGTAACACATGTGCATCCCTAGAAATTAAAAAAAAGTTTTGCCATCGGAATCAATTTAGCAATTTGTCTGTGCCTTAGTCCCTATTTAGACGAAGAAACATTTAGAAGGGAAACATTTCGCTTGTAGGCAAATTACGGGTGGAGAAGAGAGAATAATTTTTGTGTTCGGTACTCGGCGATACGCTTTGTTCACATATTCATTGTTGATATTTGCTTTACTTTTCTTTTCTTTCATTGTTTTGTGTGCAATAATAACAATAATAATGGAATGTTGCCGGCAACATGTTCGTCTGTGTGACCACTAAAGAAAAAGCAAAAGAGAACTCAAGATGTTTTTCTTCCAAATGTTTCCTCGTCTAAATAGGGACTTAACCGCAAAATGACCAAACAAAAACCCTACATTTTTAGAATTTTTTTTTTAGAAATTTTTAAATTGTACATGTACGAGTAACAAGTTACCTAGCTTGCTTATAAATATGTATGCATGTGTGTTTGTTAATATCTTATGTGTAGTAAAAGTATGAATACAGATATATTGTTTATAGAAAAAGAGATTATTTTTTGCTTGATGTCATTAATTTGAATTTCACTGAATTTTCAGAGTGCTTGTGTTCGTTTTCAATTAATGAAAGTATACTAATACGAAAAGAGTAGTCGTTTTTTCTAGCAGCTCTAGTATTTAATTTACAGGCAGCCTTAAAACCTGACTATTTTATACACTTTCATTTCATAAGATTTTCTTGAACGAGAGGCCTGTTTTAGATTTTCACAAAGATTTCAGCAGTATGTATGTTTTGTTTTTGCTTTAGATCAGCTTTTCCAAAGAATATCTTTATAAAACATTTCGCCCTCCTTTTCACTGTAATTTCCACCCCAACGCCTGCTTTTCACTTGAATAATTTTGATTGATTTCTTATAAATTAATTTTCTATTTTTCAATGAAGTAGAACTAGGCGAGAACGGGCATAAACAATAATTTCAACGAAAACCTAAGCAAAAGACACCGGAGTTGGTAAAACAATTAAAGCTTTTATGTGTAATTTAATAATTTCATTTTACTGCACTTTTAATTTTGCTGAAGTTAATAAAAAAAATTAAATAAATAAAATGTGTGTGTGTGTGTCTTTTTAATTGCCTTTTTGTGATTTGGCTTTTTTCAACTTTATATGCTTTTTTTTATTAATATTTTAAAGTTGGCTAGCGTAACAATAACACAAAAATTGTGCAATTATTTTCCAGGCACTTTAAATAAGGAAATAGAAAATAAAAATAAAATAATTGATGGTGGTGATGACGATGACGATGACGCAGACGAAGATGAAGAGTGGGGGGATCATGATAAATTTGTTAATACTGAGTCAATCGTTGCAAAATCTCTACCATCAAATATTGAAAATGTACGCCAGGAGGCCGCCCATTTAATTGACAATGTTCTTGAGGACACTATGCATATTGTTAATGAACAACATTATCACGATCGTTATGATATGTACGATATTGTTGCTGATAATGATGGCAAGGCAGAATATAATTCTGAGAGTGAAAATTATGCCATAACATGCGATAACGTTGATGGTTTGGATGTTATTAAATCACCAACAATTGAGTCAATGTCTGGCAAATCTTTTGATGATAATTTGAGTTTAATTGATGGACAAATTGCAACAATACCAACTACATACTCTCAAGAACAATTTCAAATATCACCGTACGACGGAACAAAACTATCAACAGTCGAAAGCTCTGTGGCACAAGGTAAAAATTAAATCTTTTTTTGTTAACAAAAAATTAATAAAGTCCCGACGATCAGAGCAAAAAAAAAAAAAAGTGACACTCTGTAAACAACAGCTAAATCGCCGCAGTCGACATTGTTTTTTTGGCATTGGAGTTTTTTTTAAATGTTTCATATCAAAAACAAAAAAAAAAAAAAAAATAACCAAAATTTCATTTTGTTTTATTCGACAACAATGCGATGATTTGGTTCCAGATTTAAAAAACTTAGAACCACCTGGCCAATTTTGTAGAGTAGACACTTATTAAAAAGCTTGCATATACCTAGTCTTTAAAATATAATTTTAATTATGAATTTTACATGGTTCACATGCACCAGCAGGAGGTTTTTTATACGTCATTAGATTAAAAGTGAAAATATGAAACTTAATAGTTTAAAAAAAAAATATAAAATGAAAAGTGTAAAAAATAAATATTTAAATTGAAAAAAATAAAAACACGAATTTGATGCTGTAGTTAATTTTAGAAGCTGTAGTAGTTCTCAGTTATAATAAATCAATTTCCGTTTGATATTGATAATTGTAATGGGCTTGGCACAGTTAACTACGAAAAGAGCAGTAAAGAAGTTAATCACAAAAGAAAAAATCATTAAAAAATATTAATTTAAAGTAATAAATTTTTAATAAAATAAAAAAATTTTCACAAATTACTTTTTGCACCAGAAAATAAACAAAATGAAATAATGAAAATTCTTAAGGCAATTGTAGAGCAAAAGTCCAGCGGGCTTGAGTTGTATAGAAAATCCAAATCTTTTTAATTTTTGCTTCAGTTTTTAAAATGTTTAGACTTTATTATTTAATTTGTATTGAAATCCAATAAAGTATATCATGCCTTTGCTAGCATTATTAGCAGAGGCGCCAACTAAAATGGTAAATAAAATATTTCAAAGTAAAATTTCAGGATTGAACTAAGTACAGGCACACATTTTTATGAACAGTAGTGCGTGAAAATAGTTGAAAAGTAGGCGTAAAAATGGGCATGGATAGTCCAAAAGTATATAAAAAAACAAAAACTTGTATAGCGAACAAACGGAAAATGAATTTTATTTATATAGATAAATAAGTTCGTTCGTAAAGTAAATGAAGAAAAACTAGCTTGCGGTTTTGAAGTAAAGTATTTTGCTTTCACGTTAGTGAAAAAAATATTTAGTTTGTCGTTTGCATTTCGTGTTAATAAAACAAAACATATACCTGGACAGTCCTTTTATTTTGAGCAACAAAAAAAAAAAAAAAAAATTATTTCATCTCAAGTAATAATGAACAAAAGTTTTGGAATTAAAAAAATAATCTATTTTAATTGCGTGAGTTCATTTATATTTTTTAAAAACATCGGCTAAGAACTAAATATAAAAAACAAAAGTTGACTACTTTTATAATGAAACTGTCATTTCCAGCTACAGTTTATTATTTCAAATTGTATAACAATATTCTTTACCAGCTAAATTCGACCTTACCGAATCTTATATACCCCTACTGTAATAGCCAAATATACACCATACATACAATATGCATACAAACGTACATTCAAATATGTACGCAAATTCTTGTTAAGTATTAAAAAAAATTAAAATAAAAAAGTTTTCCAATGAAAAAGCAACATTGAAAATAATTTAAACAATCATAGTACTGAAATAATTATTTAATTTCAGATTAAAAATATCAACTCAAGCATTCCTTCTATAAGCAATAGCATTTCTGTATTCATTCTTTTAGCACACATAAAACAATTAACGAGCACACACCTACATCATCATATAAATTTATAAAAGCTTTAAGTTGCATTCAAAAAATTTCACAGGAAAAGCAAAAAATCTATCTTTTCAAAAATTTTTTTCAGTTTAATCTTCAGTTTGAGACCGTTACTTTTTTATTGCGGAAGTGAAAAATTTGACTGAAACACATTAACTGATATGCTGCATCATAATCAATCATTTTCATGAGAATCTCATTTAGATCCACAATAATAGCAAATTTTTTAGCAGAATAGGTTTTTTTCAGTGTTCGTTTTTTATTTATATCGCACTATTTTACTCTCTACTTTTTTTTGTTTTGTAGAATTTACTCTTTAACTATTTATAATTTGATTTTGAGTTTATCTTCACTACGACACTTTTTAAGATGCTTATTTTTTTCTGTTCTCACCATCATTACTTTTTTATAGAAACAAAATCTACAGATAGTACAGTCATCCCACCGGACACAATAGCCACATCGTCACCTACGCAAAGCTATGATGCAAATGATGTTGGGTCAAATACAAAGAATGATGATGTACCAAAACCAAAACCACGTTCTGTGAGAATTTCTACACCCACTGAAAACGATGACGAGTCGGCAATTGATGAAAAAACTAAATCGTTGATAAAACATGAAATACATGAACAGGATGTGTCCAGAGAATCATCTGATGATTTGGGAACATCGTTAGCTCCCGTACCAAAACCACGTTCGCAAATTAAAGCAACAGATTCCTTCAACAATTTGGAATCTTTACATGAGCAACAAGTACTAAACCAACAATATCAGCCATCTCATTCGGATAGTGTCAGTTTACGTAGTTTCGATTATACTGAAGAGACGTCGCGTACGGATGATCCTTCAGTATCTGTGTCGCTTTCAACAAAGTCTCAAAATTTTGATTACTCACTGACAGGAACAACAACAAAAACAACTACAATAACAACTACAACAACAACTTCTGAAGATCCAGCAACAGAATCTGTAGATCCACCTAGTGAATTATCAGTTGATGATGGAAATATTGAAACTGAGCGCCGAACCAGTTTTTATATAGGGGAATCTAGCCGTAACATCATAACAAAAACTACTCCAACAAAACTTAGTGCCAGTGAAGGGACTGCTGACGAGGTACTGCCAAAAGAGAGCATAGAAACAATGAAAGAGTGTTCTGTAGATTACGATGAGGAAAACGATGTCTTTAAGGAATATGTCACAATAAAGACGACTGACTTGGAAGCCGGTACTAGAATTCGCCGCCAAAGCTCAGAAACTAGAAACGATTTATTGGAGGAAGATTCTATCTCAAAGGAAATTATTGAATTTACAAAACCCTCCGCCACAAAAATACCATCTGGAATCGGTATTTGTGAAGAAAATTTACATAAAACTAGTACTGAACAAAGTTTGACTACAGCAACCACAACATCGACTGCATCCGATGCAGCACTTTTGGAAGTCATTCACTCCACTGGAGAAGACGACTCGGTTCCTGAAATCTCAGAGTCCATAGAACACGAAGCCGAAAGACCCACAGATTTAAATTTATCTTTAGAAAAAAGTGAATGGGAAACCGCAGAAAAAGAAATACCTCTACCCGGTGTGGATAAAATTTTTCGCTCACCTCAACAGCCTATTCTAAGTGACTTAAATAAAGAAGCGTTAACTGAAGACATTGTAAACAAAACACTGCAAGAGGTTCAAGAATCCTTAGATGCTGCCAAGAATGAACTTAAATCTGTTTTAAAAAATGGCAAATTAATAAAAGATTCTCCTTCGGAGTTTGAAGTGCGGCCATTTCCACAAAATGTTGCCTCCAGTGCTAGCGAACCAGAAAATATTTCTGAAAAAGATATAAAGGAGAAAAAAATCATTGAAGAAACTGTAGAGGTAATAGCATGTGAAGATATATCCTCTTTTATAGGAGTTCCAGAACATACACAAGGCAAACCTAGTCAAGAGGCAGAAATGGCTATGGCTATGGCTGGTACAACAGTGGATAGTTTAAATCGAGAAGCAGCTATGCTTCACTATGCTCAAAGTGTGTCTGAGGAGAGAAAGACAGACAATATAATTGATCTGGTGTCTACTGACACTAGTGAGAACGTGGAAAATTTTAGTTCAATGGAAGAATATTACCAAGAAAAACTAGCCAAAATCGATGTTATTCCCGAGTTTGAAGAAATTCAATCTGAACATAAAATGGAACCTGTCGAAGACATAGCATATCGCATCAAAACAGACAGTGCCGAGAATGCCCAAAATCGTTGGTCACTTCCAGAAATTGACCAATCGAGTTCCAGTGAAAGTTATTACAAAAGTTTTGAAAAAACCGATAGCCAACATATTTCAGCAGATATGGATAATGTAACCACACAAGCGAATTCTTCAGACTATCAAACAGCGGTAGATGCATCATCATCAGTTTATAGAGAAACTCCAGAATTTGTTAGTGCAGTCAGCAGACTCGAAAGCAGTTCTGGAAAAACTATAAGTTCACATGAAAGTATGCGCAGTCTAGATTCACAATCTGAAACTTCAGCCAATTTGGGCAGTATTGATGTCTCAGAATTGTCAGAAACTTTAGTGGCGTCATCCACTGAAGAAACTGAAGACATTGAGCGTTTAAGAGACTTGGCTGCTGTAGAAGACAGTGATGAAAGTTTGGACTTGGAAGAAACTGATTACACTATTCAGAAGCAATCTCAAATGAAACGATCTCAGGAAATGATTTTCAAGCCCAAGTGTGATGAAACAACCATTCCTCAAATTGAGGAACAAGTCAAATCAAAAGAAATTGAAAAAACATGGGGCTTAACATATCCCATGGCAGAAACAGTAGCGGACAATATAAAAGAATCGGATGAATTTATTTTTTGTCATGGAGAAATACGATATGATGATACGAAATACGCATCTAGCTTTGAAGAAGGCAGCATTCTCTCTGTCAGTATGTCTAGTACATCCAATATAGACACTGTAGTAGAAAACGTAGAACAACTTGTTGGTTCTGTTGGTGCGTCATCATTGACAGGCATTGAAGGATTTTCTGCATCCTCATTACCAGAAGAGACTACATTCTCTATGGATTTGGAAGAAGGAAGTGGTTATTTATCTCCTCAATATGCAAAAGCTTCATCTCCATCGGCAGCCGATACAGGTGATCACAAGTCAAGCGAAGTTACATCTTCCCCTGGAGACGAAATTGAAAATATTGTACACAAAGATACACCAGCCATGCAATCCGAAGGAAGAGAATCGGAGAGTGAATCGGATACAGATCCCTATGAAACAGAGTACGCTCGCCAATTCCGATCGCCTACAGATCGTAGAAATAAGAAAAAGAAACCATTAGCTACAGAGCTGGATTTTCTACCAATTGATATGGAAAGACCGGGTTTTGCACATTTTAATAAACTAATAAGCAACATGCTTATAGAAGATAGTGTTAGAGAAGAATTAGAAGCCAAAGAATGTCTTCTGGAAGAAAAGCGAACTTCGCAAAATGTGCTTAGTTATGCTAATATTCCTGATATTACCGTTACGGAAGAAACACAACCAAAGTTGCCATCTATAGAAAAAGACACTTTTGAAGAAAAAAGTTTGTATAAAATGAAAACGGAAGAACAATTGCACAAAGCGAAATATGATAGACCTTTACATGAAGAAAAGAAAACAAATATCGATTTCGAAGAAGAAAATTTCCAAAAGCTTGTACAAGATCAGTATAAACAAAAATTGGCCGAACTGAAAAAAGTTGAAATTAGTGATTCTCATTATGATTACAATAAAACACCAGACTCTCCAGACTCCTTCGAAATGATTGATCAGCCCGATATTACGGATGATTTCGTTATCATTGAAGAAGTTGCTAAAGAAGCAAACGAAGATGATGTTGGAGGCAAAAGCATACGCATTGCAGCTACCAAATATGAATCAAAACATGACGAAGAAGTAGAGAAGATTTTAATTAAGTCTGCTCCAGCAGATCCTAAACTAGGTTCTCAAATATTTCGAGATGATTTAAATTTTGAATTCGAAGAAAGTCCTCCCACCGTCAGCAGTGGAGGTGCTGTTAGTGAGGTACAAGATGAAAGTGATTCTGGATCAGATTTGGCAACGAACAATAAGCGTTGGGTCGAAATGCAATTAAACGATCAGCTGCGTTATCCTTACGACCTAACTGGTGGAGTTCTAGAGGATATTAAAGAGGAAGATGGAGAATTTGAAGTCGGAAGTAGTCGAATTAGTAGTTTTAAAGACTCATTCTCAAGCACACCAGATTATGATGTAATGGCGGCTAGACGATATTATGCTGCACGCGGCGAACATGACGATGTTTCTATGAGCAGTTTGCAGGAGTTTGAATCCTTAGAGCAGGCCATTTCATTGGAAAATCGTAACCGAACACATCAAGGATCAACCGATTCCAGCAATGGCAGTTTTCAACGTCGCTATATATTGCGCAGTAGTACTGGTGGCGCTGGTACACAAGGTGATGATATATCGATATCTAGTCTCAAAGAGTTTGAAGGTATCGAAAATGCTTGTATCGAAGCTCATCTTATTGAGATCAAAGCTAAGGAAGAGGCAGCTTTATTATCTCGCTCAGATGAATCCAACAAATCCAATAGCAGTGATCATGAGCAAATTGCAGATCCTTCCAAAGGTGCAGTCTCTAAGGTCGTACGCGTTGTAGCACAAACCAAAGTTACACAATCAAGTGAACATCCTTCAGCTATCGAAAACTTACTTAAGCAAAAATTGCTAGATTGCGAAAGAGCTCAAAGCTCTTCGGAAGTAACTGAAATTTCTAAAATAAAGACTGATTCAGACTCAGGAAGTGTGGATAGTGCAGAAGCGAAAGATGGCACAACAAGATTAGATGTTGAGAAAAGTACAGAAGCAATTGAAGTGGAACATATGGACGATGTTATGTCCAAATTAAGAAGTGGTGTTAGTACAACTGCGAAAACCGATGAAGATGCAGCAACGCGAACTACTACAAAATCTCTTTTGGGTAGTAGCACTAACACTACGTCGGAGATGATGCCTAAAAATGTTTCGGCAGAATCCCTGAATCAATTAAGTGCTATTGATCAAACAACTTCAAGTTCAGCGGGAACAACGGCAACCTACCAGACCAGTGCTGGTAATTCTCAAATGACTGGCAGTATCACAAGCTGTTCCTCCAGCACACTCATGGATGATTCAGCTATGAGTCTCTCCGGCTTGATGTCATCCAGTTATTGGTCACGTGAAGAAGAGTCAATGAAAGAAAACATCGATGCAAAACCGCGAGATGGTTTTACTAAAGAAGATCCATCACCATCACAATAAATGATTCCAAAAAGCTGATTTTAATGATTTGTTTCAGTTTTATTTATATATACTTTGATGAAATTTTTATAGGTAAGATACCATGTCTTATATTTAAGCATAAAAAATTTAAGCTTACATATTTTTCATGATCACTTTAATTTTTGGTTTGAAAAAATTTTGCATTAAAAACAAAATAAATTGGAAAATATGATGGCTTGGGATTTTTCTAATAAAAATTAATGTTGCCACAGTTTTTATGCATATAGTATGTGTATATATATATATTTGGGTAGTTTACAGTCATACTCAAATAGATGCATCAAGCGTTTTTTATTTTTCAAAAATTCTCATGACCAAGCCGAATTCATATCAAGAAAGCAACTGTGCGCTTCAAATTCTTTCTTGACTTGTCAAAACTGTTACATTTATACGGTCAAAGTGTATGAGCCATGTCTGTCTTTTTTGACAAATCAAAAAAATTTAAAAAACAGAGATGCTTCATGATTTCACCTTATTTGAATTCGCCTTGCTCATGACCATACAAAATGTATGGAGTATACAGAAATAGCGCAACGGCAACGCTGAGCAATTGGAAAATCTAATTTTGACAGCAATTTTTGGCTGCAAAAGAATTTTTTTTTAGATCTTTGTTTTGTTATTTTTCACCTGTAATGAAATTTTAGTTGGTTTGTTTTTAATTTAGCGTTTTTAACTCTATTTTTATTTGTTTTAAGTGGGTTTTATTAAACAAGATGATTAACCCTATTGTTTAAGGATGACGCTTTAAAATAAATACTGGGTGCTAAAAACACACTCAGCTTGCTGCTCCAATTTAGGTTGCACTGTTAGTAAGCCTTTTAGTTTATATGCGATTCGGCAAGTCAGAATTTAATTTATTTCATATGAAAGCGTATGTATGTGTTTTAGAAAATAA
Organism: Thelaira solivaga; assembly: GCA_947397855.1. Classification (NCBI taxonomy): domain Eukaryota; kingdom Metazoa; phylum Arthropoda; class Insecta; order Diptera; family Tachinidae; genus Thelaira; species Thelaira solivaga. Next base: position 52,868,299 of record OX377613.1, on the reverse strand, counting down.
TTCAAACAATAATCATAGGCAGAGAAAATGTTGCTCAAAGCATTATATTTTTAATTATTTGGCTTATAAATATGCACAGTAAGAGAATCAAATGATATGAGCTGTTATTTTTGAAAGTGGTATAAGTTGATATACGAGTATGTAGATGCCATATTACAAGAATTATCGCTTACTAATTTTTTTATTTCATCTTTTACCACCTTCAAATATAACAGCTCATGTAGTTATATTTTTGAATAATTTCTCAGGTTTACAAATTCAGGTAAACCAGAACCAACTGAAAAGGGTTTTCAAAGTATTTTAAAGCGCTGATTTCAAACCTATAATTTCTTTTTTTTTAATGGACTCTTGTGTCCGAGATATAGTGTTACTTCCTAAATTCAAGAGGTGGCATAACATATACGAGTATGAGCAATACTTTAAAACGGCTTATTTTATTTGTTAAAAAAGAAATTCAAAAAGCCTCATTTATATTGCGTTTAAATCTTCTCTGTAGTTTTAAAAATATTGTAAAATGTATGACGAAAAAATATGTTTTTATGCAAAATTAAGAAATTTTTACTTTCAAAAAATTATTTAAAATTGAAAAAAACACTAAAATCTCTCGTTTTTTTATTCCAGCGTACAGATTTAGAAGTTTAAAATAAAGCAAGGCACATTTTATAGAAATCAATTTACAACTTTTAAATTTATTCTTAATTAAGTCAATCTATACCGCAGTAAAAGACACTATTTTGTTAGAAACAAATGCGGTTGCTAGTGTAGCTTTGGCTTGTTTGACCGCAGTTGTGATACAGCTTTATGGAATAATATGAAATCATTTAATTAAAAATAAAAGCAAAACTTGTTTATCGATTTCAATAAAATATAGAATCGTTTTGTTTGAAACTTATACGGCTATATAAGTATTTCTGGAAGAAAAATTGTGGATTTTTGTCTTTAACTGTTTTAAATAATTTTTTGAAAATTAAAAATTTCTAAATTTGACATAAAAAGCATTTTATTTCCCCACACTTCTACGATATCGTTAAAAATAGTGAGCTAATTTAAAAACAATGTAGTTACGGCTTAAAGAAAATTTTAATGCAAAATTTAGAATTTTCTTTATAATAAAATATGATAAACTGTTTTTAAGTAAATCTTTTATATGATGTGACATATCATTGAATTTTGGAAAAAATGGTAAGAGTTTTTAGTTGATCTGGTATAAAACCGTGTTTTATAGCTTTTTTGTTTATTATTAATTTTTATTTTAATTTTTAAGATTTTATTTTGTTACACTACCATGGTAAACTTAAAAAAGTTATTAAATTTTCACCACCCTGTATAAACATATTTATATATCCAGTTAAAATTTTATTAAAAATAATATGATGAATTCAAGCATACGAGTACCTATAATGGTAAACATAATATGGTTAAAAATAACTAGAAACATGTTTATCGTGATCATAATAATGCTCAAATACGTCAAATTGACAATAATATTTTTGGGGAGAACAAACTTTGTTTGAGGTGACCATATTCAAACATACTTTTGTGGTTTAACCGACAATTCAGATTTCTAACTCCTATCCCTTGACAAATCTCTATCACTTCTCTTGTGTATTTCCCTCTTACAGAAGTATCACAAAGGAACCACATGAAAGAACGCAAGTGAGTCAGCTTTTGTTTTTCTTATTGTGGTGCCCTGTGAAATTTAACCTAACCTAATTCATTTAAAAAAAATTAATTTTACTTGGAAACATTCCTAAGAAATTTTCCGTTTTTTCTTTTCTGGGGAATTTATTTACGAAATTGAAACCACTTGCTATAGAAATTGAATTTTGTTACAAGGCTGTATATTTCAATAATTACTAGAAATTAGCTGGTAATAAAAATATAATTTTCTTTTAAAAAAATAATTAGAATCTAATTAACTGCTAATGAATTATTAATTAAGTAGTGTAATTTTTCTTTACAGAATTCAAACATTAAACATCTTTCTACGTATCTACTAGATCTAAAGAATATTAAGCTTAAAGAATTTGGAAACAAATATTACATGACACAACATAAAGGAGGAAACTAAACTTCAATGTGCGATTAGTATATTAAGTTATTAATTTTGTAATAAAAATTCAAAATTGAGTTAAAATGAAAAAAAATCTAAATTTAATACATTAAATTATGTTATACACATGAGGCAGATTAATTGACATTTGACACATAATTATAAATATTTGAGTAGCTAAACATACTTACATATTTGAGATATACATACATATACCAAGGAAAAAAGAAAATTTTATTTTAAATTTAATTGTTAAAATTTTTTTTTTCTATGAAACAAAGAATTGAGTTTATTAATAAGAGGAAAGATATTGAGTAAAACTTATTTTAAACAAACTTATTTGCTAAAATTATTCTTAAGTTAAGCTTAAGTTCAAAGTAATACAAATTCGAATCCAACTTCAGGGTTTTTAGGAAACTTATAGCTGGGAGTTTAATCAATGTTATAACATTAGTTAAGCCTTAAGTGCTAGAGTTACTAATGACGTGAATTTTGGGCCTTAATGAATATGTGAAATTTATTTTTTTTTATTTCTTTTAAAAAAGTATATAAAACGTTTTTAATTATAATAACTGAATGCTAAAAAAATCACTTAACATACATGCATACACATAGAGAAAACAAATGTGCTTAAAAATTAAAAATCACAAAACTAAAATTGTACTATTAATATAACTAATATTACATAATACATACATATATGTATAATATATACATTACAAAAGTGTTTTTAACAAAATACCATAAAAACTTTTATGCATACCAGCATTAATTTTTATTTTCCCTTTTTTTTCGTTTCAATTAGAAATTTACTGATTATGCAAAAATATTTTAAACTTAATCATAAAAACCAAAAAAAAATAATTAAAACAAAAATTAAAAAATACATTATGAAATAAACCAAATAATAAGACAGATTTATAATATATTTCATTTTTCTTATTGCATGTATCGAACGACAGCACTTGCAAAAAAAAACCGCATAAAAAAAATTATAAACAAAAATAAAAAATATATGTAATGCAAGGCACGCATAGTTATATTAAAATAATCAAATAAATGCTTAAATAAAAATTTACAAGAAATAATTCCTATTGTTTTTATTTTACACACACTTAATGATATGACATAATAAATATGGTAGCAGTTAGTTAAAATCCTTTTACCTTTCTGGTCATAACTTGTTTACTTTTCTAGATATCTACTTGATTTCTAATGTATTGGATAGAGAACCATATTGCCTTTAATTCGACCTTTGTTTTTTACAGATAGTGCGTAAAAAATTGTTTTCGCCAAAAAAAAAACCATGGACTACCCCCTTTGCTTTTTTTGAAAAAATTATACAAAAATTTACTTTCACTATCCACAAGAAAAAAAATTCTGGTTAAAGCTATTACTATTAGCTATCCAACGCAAAAGAAATCAAGTTGATATCTAGAAAACTTTGCAAGTTATGACCACAAAAGTAACCAGTTCTACTAAAAAGCGGCGGGAAAGAGGCAGTAGTAGAACTACTTACCTTTCTGGTCATAAATTGCTTACTTTTTTAGATATCTACTTGATTTTCAATGTATTGGATAGGGAACCATATTGGCTTTAATTCGACCTTTGTTTTTTACAGATAGTGCGAAAAAAATTGTTTTCGCCAAAAAAAAAATCCATGGACTACCCCCTTTGCTTTTTTTGAAAAAATGATAAAAAAATTTACTTTCACTATCCACAAGAAAAAAAATTCTGGTTAAAGCTATGACTATTAGCTATCCAACGCAAAAGAAATCAAGTTGATATCTAGAAAACTCTGCAAGTTATGACCAAAAAAGTAACCAGTTCTACTAATAAGCGGCGGGAAGAGGCAGTAGTAGAACTACTTACCTTTCTGGTCATAACTTGCTTACTTTTCTAGATATCTACTTGATTCCCAATGTATTGGATAGAGAACCATATTGGCTTTAATTCGACCTTTGTTTTTTACAGATAGTGCGAAAAAAATTGTTTTCGCCAAAAAAAAACCATGGACTACCCCCTTTGCTTTTTTTGAAAAAATGATAAAAAAATTTACTTGCACTATCCACAAGAAAAAAAATTCTGGTTAAAGCTATGACTATTAGCTATCCAACGCAAAAGAAATCAAGTTGATATCTAGAAAACTCTGCAAGTTATGACCAAAAAAGTAACCAGTTCTACTAATAAGCGGCGGGAAAGAGGCAGTAGTAGAACTACTTACCTTTCTGGTCATAACTTGCTTACTTTTCTAGATATCTACTTGATTCCCAATGTATTGGATAGGGAACCATATTGGCTTTAATTTGACCTTTGTTTTTTACAGATAGTACGAAAAAAATTGTTTTCGCCAAAAAAAAAAACCATGGACTACCCCCTTTGCTTTTTTTTGAAAAAATGAGAAAAACATTTACTTGCACTATCCACAAGAAAAAAAACTCTGGTTAAAGCTATTACTATTAGCTATCCAACGCAAAAGAAATCAAGTTGATATCTAGAAAACTCTGCAAGTAATGACCAAAAAAGTAACCAGTTCTACTAAAAAGCGGCGGGAAAGAGGCAGTAGTAGAACTACTTACCTTTCTGGTCATAACTTGCTTACTTTTCTAGATATCTACTTGATTTCCAATGTATTGGAAAGGGAACCATATTGGCTTTAATTCGACCTTTGCTTTTTACAGATAGTGCGAAAAAAATTGTTTTCGCCAAAAAAAAAACCATGGACTACCCCCTTTGCTTTTTTTTGAAAAAATGAGAAAAACATTTACTTGCACTATCCACAAGAAAAAAAATTCTGGTTAAAGCTATTACTATTAGCTATCCAACGCAAAAGAAATCAAGTTGATATCTAGAAAACTCTGCAAGTTATGACCAAAAAAGTAACCAGTTCTACTAAAAAGCGGCGGGAAAGAGGCAGTAGTAGAACTACTTACCTTTCTGGTCATAAATTGCTTACTTTTTTAGATATCTACTTGATTTTCAATGTATTGGATAGGGAACCATATTGGCTTTAATTTGACCTTTGTTTTTTACAGATAGTACGAAAAAAATTGTTTTCGCCAAAAAAAAACCATGGACTACCCCCTTTGGTTTTTTTGAAAAAATGAGAAAAAAATTTACTTGCACTATCCACAAGAAAAAACATTCTGGTTAAAGCTATTACCATTAGCTATCCAACGCAAAGGAAATCAAGTTGATATCTAGAAAACTCTGCAAGTTATGACCAAAAAAGTAACCAGTTCTATTAAAAAGCGGCGGGAAAGAGGCAGTAATAGAACTACTTACCTTTCTGGTCTTAACTTGCTTACTTTTTTAGATATCTACTTGATTTCCAATGTATTGGATAGGGAACCATATTGGCTTTAATTCGACCTTTGTTTTTTACAGATAGTACGAAAAAAATTGTTTTCGCCAAAAAAAAACCATGGACTACCCCCTTTGCTTTTTTTGAAAAAATGATAAAAAAATTTACTTGCACTATCCACAAGAAAAAACATTCTGGTTAAAGCTATTACCATTAGCTATCCAACGCAAAAGAAATCAAGTTGATATCTAGAAAACTCTGCAAGTTATGACCAAAAAAGTAACCAGTTCTACTAAAAAGCGGCGGGAAAGAGGCAGTAGTAGAACTACTTACCTTTCTGGTCATAACTTGCTTACTTTTTTAGATATCTACTTGATTTCCAATGTATTGGAAAGGGAACCATATTGGCTTTAATTCGACCTTTGTTTTTTACAGATAGTGCGAAAAAAATTGTTTTCGCCAAAAAAAAAACCATGGACTACCCCCTTTGCTTTTTTTGAAAAAATGATAAAAAAATTTACTTGCACTATCCACAAGAAAAAAATTCTGGTTAAAGCTATTACTATTAGCTATCCAACGCGAAAGAAATCAAGTTGATATCTAGAAAACTCTGCAAGTTATGACCAAAAAAGTAACCAGTTCTACTAAAAAGCGGCGAGAAAGAGGCAGTAGTAGAACTACTTACCTTTCTGGTCATAACTTGCTTACTTTTTTAGATATCTACTTGATTTCCAATGTATTGGATAGGGAACCATATTGGCTTTAATTCGACCTTTGCTTTTTACAGATAGTGCGAAAAAAATTGTTTTCGCCAAAAAAAAAACCATGGACTACCCCCTTTGCTTTTTTTTGAAAAAATGAGAAAAACATTTACTTGCACTATCCACAAGAAAAAAAACTCTGGTTAAAGCTATTACTATTAGCTATCCAACGCAAAAGAAATCAAGTTGATATCTAGAAAACTCTGCAAGTAATGACCAAAAAAGTAACCAGTTCTACTAAAAAGCGGCGGGAAAGAGGCAGTAGTAGAACTACTTACCTTTCTGGTCATAACTTGCTTACTTTTCTAGATATCTACTTGATTTCCAATGTATTGGAAAGGGAACCATATTGGCTTTAATTCGACCTTTGCTTTTTACAGATAGTGCGAAAAAAATTGTTTTCGCCAAAAAAAAAACCATGGACTACCCCCTTTGCTTTTTTTTGAAAAAATGAGAAAAACATTTACTTGCACTATCCACAAGAAAAAAAATTCTGGTTAAAGCTATTACTATTAGCTATCCAACGCAAAAGAAATCAAGTTGATATCTAGAAAACTCTGCAAGTTATGACCAAAAAAGTAACCAGTTCTACTAAAAAGCGGCGGGAAAGAGGCAGTAATAGAACTACTTACCTTTCTGGTCATAACTTGCTTACTTTTTTAGATATCTACTTGATTTCCAATGTATTGGATAGGGAACCATATTGGCTTTAATTCGACCTTTGTTTTTTACAGATAGTACGAAAAAAATTGTTTTCGCCAAAAAAAAACCATGGACTACCCCCTTTGCTTTTTTTGAAAAAATGATAAAAAAATTTACTTGCACTATCCACAAGAAAAAAAATTCTGGTTAAAGCTTTTACCATTAGCTATCCAACGCAAAGGAAATCAAGTTGATATCTAGAAAACTCTGCAAGTTATGACCAAAAAAGTAACCAGTTCTACTAAAAAGCGGCGGGAAAGAGGCAGTAATAGAACTACTTACCTTTCTGGTCATAACTTGCTTACTTTTTTAGATATCTACTTGATTTCCAATGTATTGGATAGGGAACCATATTGGCTTTAATTCGACCTTTGCTTTTTACAGATAGTGCGAAAAAAATTGTTTTCGCCAAAAAAAAACCATGGACTACCCCCTTTGCTTTTTTTTGAAAAAATGAGAAAAACATTTACTTGCACTATCCACAAGAAAAAAAATTCTGGTTAAAGCTTTTACCATTAGCTATCCAACGCAAAGGAAATCAAGTTGATATCTAGAAAACTCTGCAAGTTATGACCAAAAAAGTAACCAGTTCTACTAAAAAGCGGCGGGAAAGAGGCAGTAGTAGAACTACTTACCTTTCTGGTCATAACTTGCTTACTTTTTTAGATATCTACTTGATTTCCAATGTATTGGATAGGGAACCATATTGGCTTTAATTCGACCTTTGCTTTTTACAGATAGTGCGAAAAAAATTGTTTTCGCCAAAAAAAAAAACCATGGACTACCCCCTTTGGTTTTTTTGAAAAAATGAGAAAAAATTTACTTGCACTATCCACAAGAAAAAAAATTCTGGTTAAAGCTATTACCATTAGCTATCCAACGCAAAAGAAATCAAGTTGATATCTAGAAAACTCTGCAAGTTATGACCAAAAAAGTAACCAGTTCTACTAAAAAGCGGCGAGAAAGAGGCAGTAGTAGAACTACTTACCTTTCTGGTCATAACTTGCTTACTTTTTTAGATATCTACTTGATTTCCAATGTATTGGATAGGGAACCATATTGGCTTTAATTCGACCTTTGCTTTTTACAGATAGTGCGAAAAAAATTGTTTTCGCCAAAAAAAAAACCATGGACTACCCCCTTTGGTTTTTTTGAAAAAATGAGAAAAAAATTTACTTGCACTATCCACAAGAAAAAAAATTCTGGTTAAAGCTTTTACCATTAGCTATCCAACGCAAAGGAAATCAAGTTGATATCTAGAAAACTCTGCAAGTTATGACCAAAAAAGTAACCAGTTCTACTAAAAAGCGGCGGGAAAGAGGCAGTAATAGAACTACTTACCTTTCTGGTCATAACTTGCTTACTTTTTTAGATATCTACTTGATTTCCAATGTATTGGAAAGGGAACCATATTGGCTTTAATTCGACCTTTGCTTTTTACAGATAGTGCGAAAAAAATTGTTTTCGCCAAAAAAAAACCATGGACTACCCCCTTTGCTTTTTTTTGAAAAAATGAGAAAAACATTTACTTGCACTATCCACAAGAAAAAAAATTCTGGTTAAAGCTATTACTATTAGCTATCCAACGCAAAAGAAATCAAGTTGATATCTAGAAAACTCTGCAAGTAATGACCAAAAAAGTAACCAGTTCTACTAAAAAGCGGCGGGAAAGAGGCAGTAGTAGAACTACTTACCTTTCTGGTCATAACTTGCTTACTTTTTTAGATATCTACTTGATTTAAAATGTATTGGAAAGGGAACCATATTGGCTTTAATTCGACCTTTGTTTTTTACAGATAGTGCAAAAAAAATTGTTTTCGCCAAAAAAAAAAACCATGGACTACCCCCTTTGCTTTTTTTGAAAAAATGATAAAAAAATTTACTTGCACTATCCACAAGAAAAAAATTCTGGTTAAAGCTATTACTATTAGCTATCCAACGCGAAAGAAATCAAGTTGATATCTAGAAAACTCTGCAAGTTATGACCAAAAAAGTAACCAGTTCTACTAAAAAGCGGCGGGAAAGAGGCAGTAGTAGAACTACTTACCTTTCTGGTCATAACTTGCTTACTTTTTTAGATATCTACTTGATTTCCAATGTATTGGATAGGGAACCATATTGGCTTTAATTCGACCTTTGCTTTTTACAGATAGTGCGAAAAAATTGTTTTCGCCAAAAAAAAAACCATGGACTACCCCCTTTGGTTTTTTTGAAAAAATGAGAAAAAAATTTACTTGCACTATCCACAAGAAAAAAAATTCTGGTTAAAGCTTTTACCATTAGCTATCCAACGCAAAGGAAATCAAGTTGATATCTAGAAAACTCTGCAAGTTATGACCAAAAAAGTAACCAGTTCTACTAAAAAGCGGCGAGAAAGAGGCAGTAGTAGAACTACTTACCTTTCTGGTCATAACTTGCTTACTTTTTTAGATATCTACTTGATTTCCAATGTATTGGATAGGGAACCATATTGGCTTTAATTCGACCTTTGCTTTTTACAGATAGTGCGAAAAAAATTGTTTTCGCCAAAAAAAAACCATGGACTACCCCCTTTGGTTTTTTTGAAAAAATGAGAAAAAAATTTACTTGCACTATCCACAAGAAAAAAAATTCTGGTTAAAGCTTTTACCATTAGCTATCCAACGCAAAGGAAATCAAGTTGATATCTAGAAAACTCTGCAAGTTATGACCAAAAAAGTAACCAGTTCTACTAAAAAGCGGCGGGAAAGAGGCAGTAATAGAACTACTTACCTTTCTGGTCATAACTTGCTTACTTTTTTAGATATCTACTTGATTTCCAATGTATTGGATAGGGAACCATATTGGCTTTAATTCGACCTTTGTTTTTTACAGATAGTACAAAAAAAATTGTTTTCGCCAAAAAAAACCATGGACTACCCCCTTTGCTTTTTTTGAAAAAATGATAAAAAAATTTACTTGCACTATCCACAAGAAAAAAAATTCTGGTTAAAGCTATTATTATTAGCTATCCAACGCAAAAGAAATCAAGTTGATATCTAGAAAACTCTGCAAGTTATGACCAAAAAAGTAACCAGTTCTACTAAAAAGCGGCGGGAAAGAGGCAGTAGTAGAACTACTTACCTTTCTGGTCATAACTTGCTTACTTTTTTAGATATCTACTTGATTTCCAATGTATTGGATAGGGAACCATATTGGCTTTACTTCGACCTTTGTTTTTTACAGATAGTGCGAAAAAAATTGTTTTCGCCAAAAAAAAAAACCATGGACTACCCCCTTTGCTTTTTTTGAAAAAATGATAAAAAAATTTACTTGCACTATCCACAAGAAAAAAAATTCTGGTTAAAGCTATTATTATTAGCTATCCAACGCAAAAGAAATCAAGTTGATATCTAGAAAACTCTGCAAGTTATGACCAAAAAAGTAACCAGTTCTACTAAAAAGCGGCGGGAAAGAGGCAGTAGTAGAACTACTTACCTTTCTGGTCATAACTTGCTTACTTTTTTAGATATCTACTTGATTTCCAATGTATTGGATAGGGAACCATATTGGCTTTAATTCGACCTTTGCTTTTTACAGATAGTGCGAAAAAAATTGTTTTCGCCAAAAAAAAAAACCATGGACTACCCCCTTTGGTTTTTTTGAAAAAATGAGAAAAAAATTTACTTGCACTATCCACAAGAAAAAAAATTCTGGTTAAAGCTATTACCATTAGCTATCCAACGCAAAAGAAATCAAGTTGATATCTAGAAAACTCTGCAAGTTATGACCAAAAAAGTAACCAGTTCTACTAAAAAGCGGCGAGAAAGAGGCAGTAGTAGAACTACTTACCTTTCTGGTCATAACTTGCTTACTTTTTTAGATATCTACTTGATTTCCAATGTATTGGATAGGGAACCATATTGGCTTTAATTCGACCTTTGCTTTTTACAGATAGTGCGAAAAAAATTGTTTTCGCCAAAAAAAAAACCATGGACTACCCCCTTTGCTTTTTTTTGAAAAAATGAGAAAAACATTTACTTGCACTATCCACAAGAAAAAAAATTCTGGTTAAAGCTATTACTATTAGCTATCCAACGCAAAAGAAATCAAGTTGATATCTAGAAAACTCTGCAAGTTATGACCAAAAAAGTAACCAGTTCTACTAAAAAGCGGCGGGAAAGAGGCAGTAATAGAACTACTTACCTTTCTGGTCATAACTTGCTTACTTTTTTAGATATCTACTTGATTTCCAATGTATTGGATAGGGAACCATATTGGCTTTAATTCGACCTTTGTTTTTTACAGATAGTACGAAAAAAATTGTTTTCGCCAAAAAAAAACCATGGACTACCCCCTTTGCTTTTTTTTTGAAAAAATGAGAAAAACATTTACTTGCACTATCCACAAGAAAAAAAATTCTGGTTAAAGCTATTACTATTAGCTATCCAACGCAAAAGAAATCAAGTTGATATCTAGAAAACTCTGCAAGTTATGACCAAAAAAGTAACCAGTTCTACTAAAAAGCGGCGGGAAAGAGGCAGTAGTAGAACTACTTACCTTTCTGGTCATAACTTGCTTACTTTTTTAGATATCTACTTGATTTCCAATGTATTGGAAAGGGAACCATATTGGCTTTAATTCGACCTTTGTTTTTTACAGATAGTGCGAAAAAAATTGTTTTCGCCAAAAAAAAAAAACCATGGACTACCCCCTTTGCTTTTTTTGAAAAAATGATAAAAAAATTTACTTGCACTATCCACAAGAAAAAAATTCTGGTTAAAGCTATTACTATTAGCTATCCAACGCGAAAGAAATCAAGTTGATATCTAGAAAACTCTGCAAGTTATGACCAAAAAAGTAACCAGTTCTACTAAAAAGCGGCGGGAAAGAGGCAGTAGTAGAACTACTTACCTTTCTGGTCATAACTTGCTTACTTTTTTAGATATCTACTTGATTTCCAATGTATTGGATAGGGAACCATATTGGCTTTAATTCGACCTTTGCTTTTTACAGATAGTGCGAAAAAAATTGTTTTCGCCAAAAAAAAAACCATGGACTACCCCCTTTGCTTTTCTTGAAAAAATGATAAAAAAATTTACTTGCACTATCCACAAGAAAAAAAAATTCTGGTTAAAGCTATTACTATAAGCTATCCAACGCAAAAGAAATCAAGTTGATATCTAGAAAACTCTGCAAGTTATGACCAAAAAAGTAACCAGTTCTACTAAAAAGCGGCGGGAAAGAGGCAGTAGTAGAACTACTTACCTTTCTGGTCATAACTTGCTTACTTTTTTAGATATCTACTTGATTTCTAATGTATTGGATAGGGAACCATATTGGCTTTAATTCGGCCTTTGTTTTTACAGATAGTGCGAAAAAAATTGTTTTCGCCAAAAAAAAAAAAACCATGGACTACCCCCTTTGGTTTTTTTGAAAAAAATGATAAAAAAATTTACTTGCACTATTCACAAGAAAAAAAATTCTGGTTAAAGCTATTACCATTAGCTATCCAACGCAAAGGAAATCAAGTTGATATCTAGAAAACTCTGCAAGTTATGACCAAAAAAGTAACCAGTTCTACTAAAAAGCGGCGGGAAAGAGGCAGTAGTAGAACTACTTACCTTTCTGGTCATAACTTGCTTACTTTTCCAAATATCTACTTGATTTCCAATATATTGGATAGGTAACCATATTGGCTTTAATTCGACCTTTGTTTTTTACAGATAGTGCGAAAAAAATTGTTTTCGCCAAAAAAAAAAAACCATGGACTACCCCCTTTGGTTTTTTTGAAAAAATGATAAAAAAATTTACTTGCACTATCCACAAGAAAAAAATTCTGGTTAAAGCTATTACTATAAGCTATCCAACGCAAAAGAAATCAAGTTGATATCTAGAAAACTCTGCAAGTTATGACCAAAAAAGTAACCAGTTCTACTAAAAAGCGGCGGGAAAGAGGCAGTAGTAGAACTACTTACCTTTCTGGTCATAACTTGCTTATTTTTTTAGATATCTACTTGATTTCCAATGTATTGGATAGGGAACCATATTGGCTTTAATTCGACCTTTGTTTTTTACAGATAGTGCGAAAAAAATTGTTTTCGCCAAAAAAAAAACCATGGACTACCCCCTTTGCTTTTTTTGAAAAAATGATAAAAAAATTTACTTGCACTATCCACAAGAAAAAAATTCTGGTTAAAGCTATTACTATAAGCTATCCAACGCAAAAGAAATCAAGTTGATATCTAGAAAACTCTGCAAGTTATGACCAAAAAAGTAACCAGTTCTACTAAAAAGCGGCGGGAAAGAGGCAGTAGTAGAACTACTTACCTTTCTGGTCATAACTTGCTTACTTTTTTAGATATCTACTTGACTTTCAATGTATTGGATAGGGAACCATATTGGCTTTAATTCGACCTTTGTTTTTACAGATAGTGCGAAAAAAATTGTTTTCGCCAAAAAAAAACCATGGACTACCCCCTTTGGTTTTTTTGAAAAAATGATAAAAAAATTTACTTGCACTATCCACAAAAAAAAAAATTCTGGTTAAAGCTATTACTATTAGCTATCCAACGCAAAAGAAATCAAGTTGATATCTAGAAAACTCTGCAAGTTATGACCAAAAAAGTAACCAGTTCTACTAAAAAGCGGCGGGAAAGAGGCAGTAATAGAACTACTTACCTTTCTGGTCATAACTTGCTTACTTTTTTAGATATCTACTTGATTTCCAATGTATTGGATAGGGAACCATATTGGCTTTAATTCGACCTTTGTTTTTTACAGATAGTGCGAAAAAAATTGTTTTCGCCAAAAAAAAAACCATGGACTACCCCCTTTGCTTTTTTTGAAAAAATGATAAAAAAATTTACTTCCACTATCCACAAGAAAAAAAATTCTGGTTAAAGCTATTACTATTAGCTATCCAACGCAAAAGAAATCAAGTTGATATCTAGAAAACTCTGCAAGTTATGACCAAAAAAGTAACCAGTTCTACTAAAAAGCGGCGGGAAAGAGGCAGTAGTAGAACTACTTACCTTTCTGGTCATAACTTGCTTATTTTTTTAGATATCTACTTGATTTCCAATGTATTGGATAGGGAACCATATTGGCTTTAATTCGACCTTTGTTTTTTACAGATAGTGCGAAAAAAATTGTTTTCGCCAAAAAAAAAACCATGGACTACCCCCTTTGCTTTTTTTGAAAAAATGATAAAAAAATTTACTTGCACTATCCACAAGAAAAAAATTCTGGTTAAAGCTATTACTATAAGCTATCCAACGCAAAAGAAATCAAGTTGATATCTAGAAAACTCTGCAAGTTATGACCAAAAAAGTAACCAGTTCTACTAAAAAGCGGCGGGAAAGAGGCAGTAGTAGAACTACTTACCTTTCTGGTCATAACTTGCTTATTTTTTTAGATATCTACTTGATTTCCAATGTATTGGATAGGGAACCATATTGGCTTTAATTCGACCTTTGTTTTTTACAGATAGTGCGAAAAAAATTGTTTTCGCCAAAAAAAAACCATGGACTACCCCCTTTGCTTTTTTTGAAAAAATGATAAAAAAATTTACTTGCACTATCCACAAGAAAAAAATTCTGGTTAAAGCTATTACTATAAGCTATCCAACGCAAAAGAAATCAAGTTGATATCTAGAAAACTCTGCAAGTTATGACCAAAAAAGTAACCAGTTCTACTAAAAAGCGGCGGGAAAGAGGCAGTAGTAGAACTACTTACCTTTCTGGTCATAACTTGCTTACTTTTTTAGATATCTACTTGACTTTCAATGTATTGGATAGGAAACCATATTGGCTTTAATTCGACCTTTGTTTTTTACAGATAGTGCGAAAAAAATTGTTTTCGCCAAAAAAAAAACCATGGACTACCCCCTTTTGCTTTTTTTGAAAAAATGATAAAAAAAATTTACTTGCACTATCCACAAGAAAAAAATTCTGGTTAAAGCTATTACTATTAGCTATCCAATGCAAAAGAAATCAAGTTGATATCTAGAAAACTCTGCAAGTTATGACCAAAAAAGTAACCAGTTCTACTAAAAAGCGGCGGGAAAGAGGCAGTAGTAGAACTACTTACCTTTCTGGTCATAACTTGCTTATTTTTTTAGATATCTACTTGATTTCCAATGTATTGGATAGGGAACCATATTGGCTTTAATTCGACCTTTGTTTTTTACAGATAGTGCGAAAAAAATTGTTTTCGCCAAAAAAAAACCATGGACTACCCCCTTTGCTTTTTTTGAAAAAATGATAAAAAAATTTACTTGCACTATCCACAAGAAAAAAATTCTGGTTAAAGCTATTACTATAAGCTATCCAACGCAAAAGAAATCAAGTTGATATCTAGAAAACTCTGCAAGTTATGACCAAAAAAGTAACCAGTTCTACTAAAAAGCGGCGGAAAGAGGCAGTAGTAGAACTACTTACCTTTCTGGTCATAACTTGCTTATTTTTTTAGATATCTACTTGATTTCCAATGTATTGGATAGGGAACCATATTGGCTTTAATTCGACCTTTGTTTTTTACAGATAGTGCGAAAAAAATTGTTTTCGCCAAAAAAAAAAACCATGGACTACCCCCTTTTGCTTTTTTTGAAAAAATGATAAAAAAATTTACTTGCACTATCCACAAGAAAAAAATTCTGGTTAAAGCTATTAGTATTAGCTATCTAACGCAAAAGAAATCAAGTTGATATCTAGAAAACTCTGCAAGTTATGACCAAAAAAGTAACCAGTTCTACTAAAAAGCGGCGGGAAAGAGGCAGTAGTAGAACTACTTACCTTTCTGGTCATAACTTGCTTACTTTTTTAGATATCTACTTGATTTCCAATGTATTGGATAGGGAACCATATTGGCTTTAATTCGACCTTTGTTTTTTACATATAGTGCGAAAAAAATTGTTTTCGCCAAAAAAAAAAAACCATGGACTACCCCCTTTGCTTTTTTTGAAAAAATGATAAAAAAATTTACTTGCACTATCCACAAGAAAAAAATTCTGGTTAAAGCTATTAGTATTAGCTATCTAACGCAAAAGAAATCAAGTTGATATCTAGAAAACTCTGCAAGTTATGACCAAAAAAGTAACCAGTTCTACTAAAAAGCGGCGGGAAAGAGGCAGTAGTAGAACTACTTACCTTTCTGGTCATAACTTGCTTACTTTTTTAGATATCTACTTGATTTCCAATGTATTGGATAGGGAACCATATTGGCTTTAATTCGACCTTTGTTTTTTACAGATAGTGCGAAAAAAATTGTTTTCGCCAAAAAAAAAACCATGGACTACCCCCTTTTGCTTTTTTTGAAAAAATGATAAAAAAATTTACTTGCACTATCCACAAGAAAAAAATTCTGGTTAAAGCTATTAGTATTAGCTATCTAACGCAAAAGAAATCAAGTTGATATCTAGAAAACTCTGCAAGTTATGACCAAAAAAGTAACCAGTTCTACTAAAAAGCGGCGGGAAAGAGGCAGTAGTAGAACTACTTACCTTTCTGGTCATAACTTGCTTACTTTTTTAGATATCTACTTGATTTCCAATGTATTGGATAGGGAACCATATTGGCTTTAATTCGACCTTTGTTTTTTACATATAGTGCGAAAAAAATTGTTTTCGCCAAAAAAAAAAAACCATGGACTACCCCCTTTGCTTTTTTTGAAAAAATGATAAAAAAATTTACTTGCACTATCCACAAGAAAAAAATTCTGGTTAAAGCTATTAGTATTAGCTATCTAACGCAAAAGAAATCAAGTTGATATCTAGAAAACTCTGCAAGTTATGACCAAAAAAGTAACCAGTTCTACTAAAAAGCGGCGGGAAAGAGGCAGTAGTAGAACTACTTACCTTTCTGGTCATAACTTGCTTACTTTTTTAGATATCTACTTGATTTCCAATGTATTGGATAGGGAACCATATTGGCTTTAATTCGACCTTTGTTTTTTACAGATAGTGCGAAAAAAATTGTTTTCGCCAAAAAAAAAAACCATGGACTACCCCCTTTGCTTTTTTTGAAAAAATTATAAAAAAATTTACTTGCACTATCCACAAGAAAAAAATTCTGGTTAAAGCTATTACTATAAGCTATCCAATGCAAAAGAAATCAAGTTGATATCTAGAAAACTCTGCAAGTTATGACCAAAAAAGTAACCAGTTCTACTAAAAAGCGGCGGGAAAGAGGCAGTAGTAGAACTACTTACCTTTCTGGTCATAACTTGCTTACTTTTTTAGATATCTACTTGATTTCCAATGTATTGGATAGGGAACCATATTGGCTTTAATTCGACCTTTGTTTTTTACATATAGTGCGAAAAAAATTGTTTTCGCCAAAAAAAAAAAACCATGGACTACCCCCTTTGCTTTTTTTGAAAAAATGATAAAAAAATTTACTTGCACTATCCACAAGAAAAAAATTCTGGTTAAAGCTATTAGTATTAGCTATCTAACGCAAAAGAAATCAAGTTGATATCTAGAAAACTCTGCAAGTTATGACCAAAAAAGTAACCAGTTCTACTAAAAAGCGGCGGGAAAGAGGCAGTAGTAGAACTACTTACCTTTCTGGTCATAACTTGCTTACTTTTTTAGATATCTACTTGATTTCCAATGTATTGGATAGGGAACCATATTGGCTTTAATTCGACCTTTGTTTTTTACAGATAGTGCGAAAAAAATTGTTTTCGCCAAAAAAAAAAACCATGGACTACCCCCTTTGCTTTTTTTGAAAAAATGATAAAAAAATTTACTTGCACTATCCACAAGAAAAAAATTCTGGTTAAAGCTATTACTATAAGCTATCCAATGCAAAAGAAATCAAGTTGATATCTAGAAAACTCTGCAAGTTATGACCAAAAAAGTAACCAGTTCTACTAAAAAGCGGCGGGAAAGAGGCAGTAGTAGAACTACTTACCTTTCTGGTCATAACTTGCTTACTTTTTTAGATATCTACTTGATTTCCAATGTATTGGATAGGGAACCATATTGGCTTTAATTCGACTTTTGTTTTTTACAGATAGTGCGAAAAAAATTGTTTTCGCCAAAAAAAAACCATGGACTACCCCCTTTGCTTTTTTTGAAAAAATGATAAAAAAATTTACTTGCACTATCCACAAGAAAATAATTCCGGTTAAAGCTATTACTATAAGCTATCCAACGCAAAAGAAATCAAGTTGATATCTAGAAAACTCTGCAAGTTATGACCAAAAAAGTAACCAGTTCTACTAAAAAGCGGCGGGAAAGAGGCAGTAGTAGAACTACTTACCTTTCTGGTCATAACTTTCTTACTTTTTTAGATATCTACTTGATTTCCAATGTATTGGATAGGGAACCATATTGGCTTTAATTCGACTTTTGTTTTTTACAGATAGTGCGAAAAAAATTGTTTTCGCCAAAAAAAAACCATGGACTACCCCCTTTGCTTTTTTTGAAAAAATGATAAAAAAATTTACTTGCACTATCCACAAGAAAATAATTCCGGTTAAAGCTATTACTATAAGCTATCCAACGCAAAAGAAATCAAGTTGATATCTAGAAAACTCTGCAAGTTATGACCAAAAAAGTAACCAGTTCTACTAAAAAGCGGCGGGAAAGAGGCAGTAGTAGAACTACTTACCTTTCTGGTCATAACTTTCTTACTTTTTTAGATATCTACTTGATTTCCAATGTATTGGATAGGGAACCATATTGGCTTTAATTCGACTTTTGTTTTTTACAGATAGTGCGAAAAAAATTGTTTTCGCCAAAAAAAAACCATGGACTACCCCCTTTGCTTTTTTTGAAAAAATGATAAAAAAATTTACTTGCACTATCCACAAGAAAATAATTCCGGTTAAAGCTATTACTATAAGCTATCCAACGGAAAAGAAATCAAGTTGATATCTAGAAAACTCTGCAAGTTATGACCAAAAAAGTAACCAGTTCTACTAAAAAGCGGCGGGAAAGAGGCAGTAGTAGAACTACTTACCTTTCTGGTCATAACTTGCTTACTTTTTTAGATATCTACTTGATTTCCAATGTATTGGATAGGGAACCATATTGGCTTTAATTCGACCTTTGTTTTTTACAGATAGTGCGAAAAAAATTGTTTTCGCCAAAAAAAAAAAACCATGTACTACCCCCTTTGCTTTTTTTGAAAAAATGATAAAAAAATTTACTTGCACTATCCACAAGAAAAAAATTCTGGTTAAAGCTATTAGTATTAGCTATCTAACGCAAAAGAAATCAAGTTGATATCTAGAAAACTCTGCAAGTTATGACCAAAAAAGTAACCAGTTCTACTAAAAAGCGGCGGGAAAGAGGCAGTAGTAGAACTACTTACCTTTCTGGTCATAACTTGCTTACTTTTTTAGATATCTACTTGATTTCCAATGTATTGGATAGGGAACCATATTGGCTTTAATTCGACCTTTGTTTTTTACAGATAGTGCGAAAAAAATTGTTTAAGCCAAAAAAAAAAACCATGGACTACCCCCTTTGCTTTTTTTGAAAAAATGATAAAAAAATTTACTTGCACTATCCACAAGAAAAAAAATTCTGGTTAAAGCTATTACTATAAGCTATCCAACGCAAAAGAAATCAAGTTGATATCTAGAAAACTCTGCAAGTTATGACCAAAAAAGTAACCAGTTCTACTAAAAAGCGGCGGGAAAGAGGCAGTAGTAGAACTACTTACCTTTCTGGTCATAACTTGCTTACTTTTTTAGATATCTACTTGATTTCCAATGTATTGGATAGGGAACCATATTGGCTTTAATTCGACCTTTGTTTTTTACAGATAGTGCGAAAAAAATTGTTTTAGCCAAAAAAAAAAAAAAACCATGGACTACCCCCTTTGCTTTTTTTGAAAAAATGATAAAAAAATTTATCCACAAGAAAATAATTCCGGTTAAAGCTATTACTATAAGCTATCCAACGCAAAAGAAATCAAGTTGATATCTAGAAAACTCAGCAAGTTATGACCAAAAAAGTAACCAGTTCTACTAAAAAGCGGCGGGAAAGAGGCAGTAGTAGAACTACTTACCTTTCTGGTCATAACTTGCTTACTTTTTTAGATATCTACTTCATTTCCAATGTATTGGATAGGGAACCATATTGGCTTTAATTCGACCTTTGTTTTTTACAGATAGTGCGAAAAAAATTGTTTTCGCCAAAAAAAAAAACCATGGACTACCCCCTTTGCTTTTTTTGAAAAAATGATAAAAAAATTTACTTGCACTATCCACAAGAAAAAAATTCTGGTTAAAGCTATTACTATAAGCTATCCAACGCAAAAGAAATCAAGTTGATATCTAGAAAACTCAGCAAGTTATGACCAAAAAAGTAACCAGTTCTACTAAAAAGCGGCGGGAAAGAGGCGGTAGTAGAACTACTTACCTTTCTGGTCATTACTTGCTTACTTTTTTAGATATCTACTTCATTTCCAATGTATTGGATAGGGAACCATATTGGCTTTAATTCGACCTTTGTTTTTTACAGATAGTGCGAAAAAAATTGTTTTCGCCAAAAAAAAAAAACCATGGACTACCCCCTTTGCTTTTTTTGAAAAAATTATAAAAAAATTTACTTGCACTATCCACAAGAAAAAAATTCTGGTTAAAGCTATTACTATAAGCTATCCAACGCAAAAGAAATCAAGTTGATATCTAGAAAACTCTGCAAGTTATGACCAAAAAAGTAACCAGTTCTACTAAAAAGCGGCGGGAAAGAGGCAGTAGTAGAACTACTTACCTTTCTGGTCATAACTTGCTTACTTTTTTAGATATCTACTTGATTTCCAATGTATTGGATAGGGAACCATATTGGCTTTAATTCGACCTTTGTTTTTTACAGATAGTGCGAAAAAAATTGTTTTAGCCAAAAAAAAAAAAACCATAGACTACCCCCTTTGCTTTTTTTGAAAAAATGATAAAAAAATTTATCCACAAGAAAATAATTCCGGTTAAAGCTATTACTATAAGCTATCCAACGCAAAAGAAATCAAGTTGATATCTAGAAAACTCTGCAAGTTATGACCAAAAAAGTAACCAGTTCTACTAAAAAGCGGCGGGAAAGAGGCAGTAGTAGAACTACTTACCTTTCTGGTCATAACTTGCTTACTTTTTTAGATATCTACTTCATTTCCAATGTATTGGATAGGGAACCATATTGGCTTTAATTCAACCTTTGTTTTTTACAGATAGTGCGAAAAAAATTGTTTTCGCCAAAAAAAAAAAAACCATGGACTACCCCCTTTGCTTTTTTTGAAAAAATGATAAAAAAATTTACTTGCACTATCCACAAGAAAAAAATTCTGGTTAAAGCTATTACTATAAGCTATCCAACGCAAAAGAAATCAAGTTGATATCTAGAAAACTCTGCAAGTTATGACCAAAAAAGTAACCAGTTCTACTAAAAAGCGGCGGGAAAGAGGCAGTAGTAGAACTACTTACCTTTCTGGTCATAACTTTCTTACTTTTTTAGATATCTACTTGATTTCCAATGTATTGGATAGGGAACCATATTGGCTTTAATTCGACCTTTGTTTTTTACAGATAGTGCGAAAAAAATTGTTTTCGCCAAAAAAAAAACCATGGACTACCCCCTTTGCTTTTTTTGAAAAAATGATAAAAAAATTTACTTGCACTATCCACAAGAAAATAATTCCGGATACAGCTATTACTATAAGCTATCCAACGCAAAAGAAATCAAGTTGATATCTAGAAAACTCTGCAAGTTATGACCAAAAAAGTAACCAGTTCTACTAAAAAGCGGCGGGAAAGAGGCAGTAGTAGAACTACTTACCTTTCTGGTCATAACTTGCTTACTTTTTTAGATATCTACTTGATTTCCAATGTATTGGATAGGGAACCATATTGGCTTTAATTCGACCTTTGTTTTTTACAGATAGTGCGAAAAAAATTGTTTTAGCCAAAAAAAAAAAAACCATGGACTACCCCCTTTGCTTTTTTTGAAAAAATGATAAAAAAATTTATCCACAAGAAAATAATTCCGGTTAAAGCTATTACTATAAGCTATCCAACGCAAAAGAAATCAAGTTGATATCTAGAAAACTCTGCAAGTTATGACCAAAAAAGTAACCAGTTCTACTAAAAAGCGGCGGGAAAGAGGCAGTAGTAGAACTACTTACCTTTCTGGTCATAACTTGCTTACTTTTTTAGATATCTACTTCATTTCCAATGTATTGGATAGGGAACCATATTGGCTTTAATTCAACCTTTGTTTTTTACAGATAGTGCGAAAAAAATTGTTTTCGCCAAAAAAAAAAAAACCATGGACTACCCCCTTTGCTTTTTTTGAAAAAATGATAAAAAAATTTACTTGCACTATCCACAAGAAAAAAATTCTGGTTAAAGCTATTACTATAAGCTATCCAACGCAAAAGAAATCAAGTTGATATCTAGAAAACTCTGCAAGTTATGACCAAAAAAGTAACCAGTTCTACTAAAAAGCGGCGGGAAAGAGGCAGTAGTAGAACTACTTACCTTTCTGGTCATAACTTTCTTACTTTTTTAGATATCTACTTGATTTCCAATGTATTGGATAGGGAACCATATTGGCTTTAATTCGACCTTTGTTTTTTACAGATAGTGCGAAAAAAATTGTTTTCGCCAAAAAAAAAACCATGGACTACCCCCTTTGCTTTTTTTGAAAAAATGATAAAAAAATTTACTTGCACTATCCACAAGAAAATAATTCCGGTTACAGCTATTACTATAAGCTATCCAACGCAAAAGAAATCAAGTTGATATCTAGAAAACTCTGCAAGTTATGACCAAAAAAGTAACCAGTTCTACTAAAAAGCGGCGGGAAAGAGGCAGTAGTAGAACTACTTACCTTTCTGGTCATAACTTGCTTACTTTTTTAGATATCTACTTGATTTCCAATGTATTGGATAGGGAACCATATTGGCTTTAATTCGACCTTTGTTTTTTACAGATAGTGCGAAAAAAATTGTTTTCGCCAAAAAAAAAAAACCATGGACTACCCCCTTTGCTTTTTTTGAAAAAATGATAAAAAAATTTACTTGCACTATCCACAAGAAAAAAATTCTGGTTAAAGCTATTACTATAAGCTATCCAACGCAAAAGAAATCAAGTTGATATCTAGAAAACTCTGCAAGTTATGACCAAAAAAGTAACCAGTTCTACTAAAAAGCGGCGGGAAAGAGGCAGTAGTAGAACTACTTACCTTTCTGGTCATAACTTGCTTACTTTTTTAGATATCTACTTGATTTCCAATGTATTGGATAGGAAACCATATTGGCTTTAATTCGACCTTTGTTTTTTACAGATAGTGCGAAAAAAATTGTTTTAGCCAAAAAAAAAAAAAAAAAACATTGACTACCCCCTTTGCTTTTTTTGAAAAAATGATAAAAAAATTTATCCACAAGAAAATAATTCCGGTTAAAGCTATTACTATAAGCTATCCAACGCAAAAGAAATCAAGTTGATATCTAGAAAACTCAGCAAGTTATGACCAAAAAAGTAACCAGTTCTACTAAAAAGCGGCGGGAAAGAGGCAGTAGTAGAACTACTTACCTTTCTGGTCATAACTTGCTTACTTTTTTAGATATCTACTTCATTTCCAATGTATTGGATAGGGAACCATATTGGCTTTAATTCGACCTTTGTTTTTTACAGATAGTGCGAAAAAAATTGTTTTCGCCAAAAAAAAAAAAAACCATGGACTACCCCCTTTGCTTTTTTTGAAAAAATGATAAAAAAATTTACTTGCACTATCCACAAGAAAAAAATTCTGGTTAAAGCTATTACTATAAGCTATCCAACGCAAAAGAAATCAAGTTGATATCTAGAAAACTCAGCAAGTTATGACCAAAAAAGTAACCAGTTCTACTAAAAAGCGGCGGGAAAGAGGCAGTAGTAGAACTACTTACCTTTCTGGTCATAACTTGCTTACTTTTTTAGATATCTACTTCATTTCCAATGTATTGGATAGGGAACCATATTGGCTTTAATTCGACCTTTGTTTTTTACAGATAGTGCGAAAAAAATTGTTTTCGCCAAAAAAAAAAAAACCATGGACTACCCCCTTTGCTTTTTTTGAAAAAATGATAAAAAAATTTACTTGCACTATCCACAAGAAAAAAATTCTGGTTAAAGCTATTACTATAAGCTATCCAACGCAAAAGAAATCAAGTTGATATCTAGAAAACTCAGCAAGTTATGACCAAAAAAGTAACCAGTTCTACTAAAAAGCGGCGGGAAAGAGGCAGTAGTAGAACTACTTACCTTTCTGGTCATAACTTGCTTACTTTTTTAGATATCTACTTCATTTCCAATGTATTGGATAGGGAACCATATTGGCTTTAATTCGACCTTTGTTTTTTACAGATAGTGCGAAAAAAATTGTTTTCGCCAATAAAAAAAAACCATGGACTACCCCCTTTGCTTTTTTTGAAAAAATGATAAAAAAATTTACTTGCACTATCCACAAGAAAAAAATTCTGGTTAAAGCTATTACTATAAGCTATCCAACGCAAAAGAAATCAAGTTGATATCTAGAAAACTCTGCAAGTTATGACCAAAAAAGTAACCAGTTCTACTAAAAAGCGGCGGGAAAGAGGCAGTAGTAGAACTACTTACCTTTCTGGTCATAACTTGCTTACTTTTTTAGATATCTACTTGATTTCCAATGTATTGGATAGGGAACCATATTGGCTTTAATTCGACCTTTGTTTTTTACAGATAGTGCGAAAAAAATTGTTTTCGCCAAAAAAAAAAAAATACCATGGACTACCCCCTTTGCTTTTTTTGAAAAAATGATAAAAAAATTTGCTTGCACTATCCACAAGAAAAAAATTCTGGTTAAAGCTATTACTATAAGCTATCCAACGCAAAAGAAATCAAGTTGATATCTAGAAAACTCTGCAAGTTATGACCAAAAAAGTAACCAGTTCTACTAAAAAGCGGCGGGAAAGAGGCAGTAGTAGAACTACTTACCTTTCTGGTCATAACTTGCTTACTTTTTTAGATATCTACTTGATTTCCAATGTATTGGATAGGGAACCATATTGGCTTTAATTCGACCTTTGTTTTTTACAGATAGTGCGAAAAAAATTGTTTTCGCCAAAAAAAAAAACCATGGACTACCCCCTTTGCTTTTTTTGAAAAAATGATAAAAAAATTTACTTGCACTATCCACAAGAAAAAAATTCTGGTTAAAGCTATTACTATTAGCTATCCAACGCAAAAGAAATCAAGTTGATATCTAGAAAACTCTGCAAGTTATGACCAAAAAAGTAACCAGTTCTACTAAAAAGCGGCGGGAAAGAGGCAGTAGTAGAACTACTTACCTTTCTGGTCATAACTTGCTTACTTTTTTAGATATCTACTTGATTTCCAATGTATTGGATAGGGAACCATATTGGCTTTAATTCGACCTTTGTTTTTTACAGATAGTGCGAAAAAAATTGTTTTCGCCAAAAAAAAAAAATACCATGGACTACCCCCTTTGCTTTTTTTGAAAAAATGATAAAAAAATTTGCTTGCACTATCCACAAGAAAAAAATTCTGGTTAAAGCTATTACTATAAGCTATCCAACGCAAAAGAAATCAAGTTGATATCTAGAAAACTCTGCAAGTTATGACCAAAAAAGTAACCAGTTCTACTAAAAAGCGGCGGGAAAGAGGCAGTAGTAGAACTACTTACCTTTCTGGTCATAACTTGCTTACTTTTTTAGATATCTACTTGATTTCCAATGTATTGGATAGGGAACCATATTGGCTTTAATTCGACCTTTGTTTTTTACAGATAGTGCGAAAAAAATTGTTTTCGCCAAAAAAAAAAAAATACCATGGACTACCCCCTTTGCTTTTTTTGAAAAAATGATAAAAAAATTTGCTTGCACTATCCACAAGAAAAAAATTCTGGTTAAAGCTATTACTATAAGCTATCCAACGCAAAAGAAATCAAGTTGATATCTAGAAAACTCTGCAAGTTATGACCAAAAAAGTAACCAGTTCTACTAAAAAGCGGCGGGAAAGAGGCAGTAGTAGAACTACTTACCTTTCTGGTCATAACTTGCTTACTTTTTTAGATATCTACTTGATTTCCAATGTATTGGATAGGGAACCATATTGGCCTTAATTCGACCTTTGTTTTTTACAGATAGTGCGAAAAAAATTGTTTTCGCCAAAAAAAAAACCATGGACTACCCCCTTTGCTTTTTTTGAAAAAATGATAAAAAAATTTGCTTGCACTATCCACAAGAAAAAAATTCTGGTTAAAGCTATTACTATAAGCTATCCAACGCAAAAGAAATCAAGTTGATATCTAGAAAACTCTGCAAGTTATGACCAAAAAAGTAACCAGTTCTACTAAAAAGCGGCGGGAAAGAGGCAGTAGTAGAACTACTTACCTTTCTGGTCATAACTTGCTTACTTTTTTAGATATCTACTTGATTTCCAATGTATTGGATAGGGAACCATATTGGCTTTAATTCGACCTTTGTTTTTTACAGATAGTGCGAAAAAAATTGTTTTCGCCAAAAAAAAAAAAAAAAACCATGGACTACCCCCTTTGCTTTTTTTGAAAAAATGATAAAAAAATTTGCTTGCACTATCCACAAGAAAAAAATTCTAGTTAAAGCTATTACTATAAGCTATCCAACGCAAAAGAAATCAAGTTGATATCTAGAAAACTCTGCAAGTTATGACCAAAAAAGTAACCAGTTCTCTTAAAAAGCGGCGGGAAAGAGGCAGTAGTAGAACTACTTACCTTTCTGGTCATAACTTGCTTACTTTTTTAGATATCTACTTGATTTCCAATGTATTGGATAGGGAACCATATTGGCTTTAATTCGACCTTTGTTTTTTACAGATAGTGCGAAAAAAATTGTTTTCGCCAAAAAAAAAAAAATACCATGGACTACCCCCTTTGCTTTTTTTGAAAAAATGATAAAAAAATTTGCTTGCACTATCCACAAGAAAAAAATTCTAGTTAAAGCTATTACTATAAGCTATCCAACGCAAAAGAAATCAAGTTGATATCTAGAAAACTCTGCAAGTTATGACCAAAAAAGTAACCAGTTCTCTTAAAAAGCGGCGGGAAAGAGGCAGTAGTAGAACTACTTACCTTTCTGGTCATAACTTGCTTACTTTTTTAGATATCTACTTGATTTCCAATGTATTGGATAGGGAACCATATTGGCTTTAATTCGACCTTTGTTTTTTACAGATAGTGCGAAAAAAATTGTTTTCGCCAAAAAAAAAAAAAAAACCATGGACTACCCCCTTTGCTTTTTTTGAAAAAATGATAAAAAAATTTACTTTCACTATCCACAAGAAAAAAATTCTGGTTAAAGCTATTACTATAAGCTATCCAACGCAAAAGAAATCAAGTTGATATCTAGAAAACTCTGCAAGTTATGACCAAAAAAGTAACCAGTTCTACTAAAAAGCGGCGGGAAAGAGGCAGTAGTAGAACTACTTACCTTTCTGGTCATAACTTGCTTACTTTTTTAGATATCTACTTGATTTCCAATGTATTGGATAGGGAACCATATTGGCTTTAATTCGACCTTTGTTTTTTACAGATAGTGCGAAAAAAATTGTTTTCGCCAAAAAAAAAAAATACCATGGACTACCCCCTTTGCTTTTTTTGAAAAAATGATAAAAAAATTTGCTTGCACTATCCACAAGAAAAAAATTCTAGTTAAAGCTATTACTATAAGCTATCCAACGCAAAAGAAATCAAGTTGATATCTAGAAAACTCTGCAAGTTATGACCAAAAAAGTAACCAGTTCTACTAAAAAGCGGCGGGAAAGAGGCAGTAGTAGAACTACTTACCTTTCTGGTCATAACTTGCTTACTTTTTTAGATATCTACTTGACTTTCAATGTATTGGATAGGAAACCATATTGGCTTTAATTCGACCTTTGTTTTTTACAGATAGTGCGAAAAAAATTGTTTTCGCCAAAAAAAAAAAACCATGGACTACCCCCTTTGCTTTTTTTGAAAAAATGATAAAAAAATTTACTTGCACTACCCACAAGAAAAAAATTCTGGTTAAAGCTATTACTATAAGCTATCCAACGCAAAAGAAATCAAGTTGATATCTAGAAAACTCTGCAAGTTATGACCAAAAAAGTAACCAGTTCTACTAAAAAGCGGCGGGAAAGAGGCAGTAGTAGAACTACTTACCTTTCTGGTCATAACTTGCTTACTTTTTTAGATATCTACTTGATTTCCAATGTATTGGATAGGGAACCATATTGGCTTTAATTCGACCTTTGTTTTTTACAGATAGTGCGAAAAAAATTGTTTTCGCCAAAAAAAAAAAACCATGGACTACCCCCTTTGCTTTTTTTGAAAAAATGATAAAAAAATTTACTTGCACTATCCACAAGAAAAAAATTCTGGTTAAAGCTATTACTATAAGCTATCCAACGCAAAAGAAATCAAGTTGATATCTAGAAAACTCTGCAAGTTATGACCAAAAAAGTAACCAGTTCTACTAAAAAGCGGCGGGAAAGAGGCAGTAGTAGAACTACTTACCTTTCTGGTCATAACTTGCTTACTTTTTTAGATATCTACTTGACTTTCAATGTATTGGATAGGAAACCATATTGGCTTTAATTCGACCTTTGTTTTTTACAGATAGTGCGAAAAAAATTGTTTTCGCCAAAAAAAAAAACCATGGACTACCCCCTTTGCTTTTTTTGAAAAAATGATAAAAAAATTTACTTGCACTACCCACAAGAAAAAAATTCTGGTTAAAGCTATTACTATAAGCTATCCAACGCAAAAGAAATCAAGTTGATATCTAGAAAACTCTGCAAGTTATGACCAAAAAAGTAACCAGTTCTACTAAAAAGCGGCGGGAAAGAGGCAGTAGTAGAACTACTTACCTTTCTGGTCATAACTTGCTTACTTTTTTAGATATCTACTTGACTTTCAATGTATTGGATAGGAAACCATATTGGCTTTAATTCGACCTTTGTTTTTTACAGATAGTGCGAAAAAAATTGTTTTCGCCAAAAAAAAAAAACCATGGACTACCCCCTTTGCTTTTTTTGAAAAAATGATAAAAAAATTTACTTGCACTACCCACAAGAAAAAAATTCTGGTTAAAGCTATTACTATAAGCTATCCAACGCAAAAGAAATCAAGTTGATATCTAGAAAACTCTGCAAGTTATGACCAAAAAAGTAACCAGTTCTACTAAAAAGCGGCGGGAAAGAGGCAGTAGTAGAACTACTTACCTTTCTGGTCATAACTTGCTTACTTTTTTAGATATCTACTTGATTTCCAATGTATTGGATAGGGAACCATATTGGCTTTAATTCGACCTTTGTTTTTTACAGATAGTGCGAAAAAAATTGTTTTCGCCAAAAAAAAAAAACCATGGACTACCCCCTTTGCTTTTTTTGAAAAAATGATAAAAAAATTTACTTGCACTATCCACAAGAAAAAAATTCTGGTTAAAGCTATTACTATAAGCTATCCAATGCAAAAGAAATCAAGTTGATATCTAGAAAACTCTGCAAGTTATGACCAAAAAAGTAACCAGTTCTACTAAAAAGCGGCGGGAAAGAGGCAGTAGTAGAACTACTTACCTTTCTGGTCATAACTTGCTTACTTTTTTAGATATCTACTTGATTTCCAATGTATTGGATAGGGAACCATATTGGCTTTAATTCGACCTTTGTTTTTTACAGATAGTGCGAAAAAAATTGTTTTCGCCAAAAAAAAAAAAATTCCATGGACTACCCCCTTTGCTTTTTTTGAAAAAATGATAAAAAAATTTGCTTGCACTATCCACAAGAAAAAAATTCTAGTTAAAGCTATTACTATAAGCTATCCAACGCAAAAGAAATCAAGTTGATATCTAGAAAACTCTGCAAGTTATGACCAAAAAAGTAACCAGTTCTCTTAAAAAGCGGCGGGAAAGAGGCAGTAGTAGAACTACTTACCTTTCTGGTCATAACTTGCTTACTTTTTTAGATATCTACTTGATTTCCAATGTATTGGATAGGGAACCATATTGGCTTTAATTCGACCTTTGTTTTTTACAGATAGTGCGAAAAAAATTGTTTTCGCCAAAAAAAAAAAAAATACCATGGACTACCCCCTTTGCTTTTTTTGAAAAAATGATAAAAAAATTTGCTTGCACTATCCACAAGAAAAAAATTCTAGTTAAAGCTATTACTATAAGCTATCCAACGCAAAAGAAATCAAGTTGATATCTAGAAAACTCTGCAAGTTATGACCAAAAAAGTAACCAGTTCTACTAAAAAGCGGCGGGAAAGAGGCAGTAGTAGAACTACTTACCTTTCTGGTCATAACTTGCTTACTTTTTTAGATATCTACTTGATTTCCAATGTATTGGATAGGGAACCATATTGGCTTTAATTCGACCTTTGTTTTTTACAGATAGTGCGAAAAAAATTGTTTTCGCCAAAAAAAAAAAAACCATGGACTACCCCCTTTGCTTTTTTTGAAAAAATGATAAAAAAATTTACTTGCACTATCCACAAGAAAAAAATTCTGGTTAAAGCTATTACTATAAGCTATCCAATGCAAAAGAAATCAAGTTGATATCTAGAAAACTCTGCAAGTTATGACCAAAAAAGTAACCAGTTCTACTAAAAAGCGGCGGGAAAGAGGCAGTAGTAGAACTACTTACCTTTCTGGTCATAACTTGCTTACTTTTTTAGATATCTACTTGATTTCCAATGTATTGGATAGGGAACCATATTGGCTTTAATTCGACCTTTGTTTTTTACAGATAGTGCGAATAAAATTGTTTTCGCCAAAAAAGAAAACCATGGACTACCCCCTTTGCTTTTTTTGAAAAAATGATAAAAAAATTTACTTGCACTATCCACAAGAAAAAAATTCTGGTTAAAGCTATTACTATAAGCTATCCAACGCAAAAGAAATCAAGTTGATATCTAGAAAACTCTGCAAGTTATGACCAAAAAAGTAACCAGTTCTACTAAAAAGCGGCGGGAAAGAGGCAGTAGTAGAACTACTTACCTTTCTGGTCATAACTTGCTTACTTTTTTAGATATCTACTTGACTTTCAATGTATTGGATAGGAAACCATATTGGCTTTAATTCGACCTTTGTTTTTTACAGATAGTGCGAAAAAAATTGTTTTCGCCAAAAAAAAAAAACCATGGACTACCCCCTTTGCTTTTTTTGAAAAAATGATAAAAAAATTTACTTGCACTACCCACAAGAAAAAAATTCTGGTTAAAGCTATTACTATAAGCTATCCAACGCAAAAGAAATCAAGTTGATATCTAGAAAACTCTGCAAGTTATGACCAAAAAAGTAACCAGTTCTACTAAAAAGCGGCGGGAAAGAGGCAGTAGTAGAACTACTTACCTTTCTGGTCATAACTTGCTTACTTTTTTAGATATCTACTTGACTTTCAATGTATTGGATAGGAAACCATATTGGCTTTAATTCGACCTTTGTTTTTTACAGATAGTGCGAAAAAAATTGTTTTCGCCAAAAAAAAAAAACCATGGACTACCCCCTTTGCTTTTTTTGAAAAAATGATAAAAAAATTTACTTGCACTACCCACAAGAAAAAAATTCTGGTTAAAGCTATTACTATAAGCTATCCAACGCAAAAGAAATCAAGTTGATATCTAGAAAACTCTGCAAGTTATGACCAAAAAAGTAACCAGTTCTACTAAAAAGCGGCGGGAAAGAGGCAGTAGTAGAACTACTTACCTTTCTGGTCATAACTTGCTTACTTTTTTAGATATCTACTTGATTTCCAATGTATTGGATAGGGAACCATATTGGCTTTAATTCGACCTTTGTTTTTTACAGATAGTGCGAAAAAAATTGTTTTCGCCAAAAAAAAAAAACCATGGACTACCCCCTTTGCTTTTTTTGAAAAAATGATAAAAAAATTTACTTGCACTATCCACAAGAAAAAAATTCTGGTTAAAGCTATTACTATAAGCTATCCAATGCAAAAGAAATCAAGTTGATATCTAGAAAACTCTGCAAGTTATGACCAAAAAAGTAACCAGTTCTACTAAAAAGCGGCGGGAAAGAGGCAGTAGTAGAACTACTTACCTTTCTGGTCATAACTTGCTTACTTTTTTAGATATCTACTTGATTTCCAATGTATTGGATAGGGAACCATATTGGCTTTAATTCGACCTTTGTTTTTTACAGATAGTGCGAAAAAAATTGTTTTCGCCAAAAAAAAAAAAATACCATGGACTACCCCCTTTGCTTTTTTTGAAAAAATGATAAAAAAATTTGCTTGCACTATCCACAAGAAAAAAATTCTAGTTAAAGCTATTACTATAAGCTATCCAACGCAAAAGAAATCAAGTTGATATCTAGAAAACTCTGCAAGTTATGACCAAAAAAGTAACCAGTTCTACTAAAAAGCGGCGGGAAAGAGGCAGTAGTAGAACTACTTACCTTTCTGGTCATAACTTGCTTACTTTTTTAGATATCTACTTGATTTCCAATGTATTGGATAGGGAACCATATTGGCTTTAATTCGACCTTTGTTTTTTACAGATAGTGCGAAAAAAATTGTTTTCGCCAAAAAAAAAAAATACCATGGACTACCCCCTTTGCTTTTTTTGAAAAAATGATAAAAAAATTTGCTTGCACTATCCACAAGAAAAAAATTCTAGTTAAAGCTATTACTATAAGCTATCCAACGCAAAAGAAATCAAGTTGATATCTAGAAAACTCTGAAAGTTATGACCAAAAAAGTAACCAGTTCTACTAAAAAGCGGCGGGAAAGAGGCAGTAGTAGAACTACTTACCTTTCTGGTCATAACTTGCTTACTTTTTTAGATATCTACTTGATTTCCAATGTATTGGATAGGGAACCATATTGGCTTTAATTCGACCTTTGTTTTTTACAGATAGTGCGAAAAAAATTGTTTTCGCCAAAAAAAAAAAAAAAAAACCATGGACTACCCCCTTTGCTTTTTTTGAAAAAATGATAAAAAAATTTACTTTCACTATCCACAAGAAAAAAATTCTGGTTAAAGCTATTACTATAAGCTATCCAACGCAAAAGAAATCAAGTTGATATCTAGAAAACTCTGCAAGTTATGACCAAAAAAGTAACCAGTTCTCTTAAAAAGCGGCGGGAAAGAGGCAGTAGTAGAACTACTTACCTTTCTGGTCATAACTTGCTTACTTTTTTAGATATCTACTTGATTTCCAATGTATTGGATAGGGAACCATATTGGCTTTAATTCGACCTTTGTTTTTTACAGATAGTGCGAAAAAAATTGTTTTCGCCAAAAAAAAAAAAAAAAACCATGGACTACCCCCTTTGCTTTTTTTGAAAAAATGATAAAAAAATTTACTTTCACTATCCACAAGAAAAAAATTCTGGTTAAAGCTATTACTATAAGCTATCCAACGCAAAAGAAATCAAGTTGATATCTAGAAAACTCTGCAAGTTATGACCAAAAAAGTAACCAGTTCTACTAAAAAGCGGCGGGAAAGAGGCAGTAGTAGAACTACTTACCTTTCTGGTCATAACTTGCTTACTTTTTTAGATATCTACTTGATTTCCAATGTATTGGATAGGGAACCATATTGGCTTTAATTCGACCTTTGTTTTTTACAGATAGTGCGAAAAAAATTGTTTTCGCCAAAAAAAAAAAATACCATGGACTACCCCCTTTGCTTTTTTTGAAAAAATGATAAAAAAATTTGCTTGCACTATCCACAAGAAAAAAATTCTAGTTAAAGCTATTACTATAAGCTATCCAACGCAAAAGAAATCAAGTTGATATCTAGAAAACTCTGCAAGTTATGACCAAAAAAGTAACCAGTTCTACTAAAAAGCGGCGGGAAAGAGGCAGTAGTAGAACTACTTACCTTTCTGGTCATAACTTGCTTACTTTTTTAGATATCTACTTGACTTTCAATGTATTGGATAGGAAACCATATTGGCTTTAATTCGACCTTTGTTTTTTACAGATAGTGCGAAAAAAATTGTTTTCGCCAAAAAAAAAAAACCATGGACTACCCCCTTTGCTTTTTTTGAAAAAATGATAAAAAAATTTACTTGCACTACCCACAAGAAAAAAATTCTGGTTAAAGCTATTACTATAAGCTATCCAACGCAAAAGAAATCAAGTTGATATCTAGAAAACTCTGCAAGTTATGACCAAAAAAGTAACCAGTTCTACTAAAAAGCGGCGGGAAAGAGGCAGTAGTAGAACTACTTACCTTTCTGGTCATAACTTGCTTACTTTTTTAGATATCTACTTGATTTCCAATGTATTGGATAGGGAACCATATTGGCTTTAATTCGACCTTTGTTTTTTACAGATAGTGCGAAAAAAATTGTTTTCGCCAAAAAAAAAAAACCATGGACTACCCCCTTTGCTTTTTTTGAAAAAATGATAAAAAAATTTACTTGCACTATCCACAAGAAAAAAATTCTGGTTAAAGCTATTACTATAAGCTATCCAATGCAAAAGAAATCAAGTTGATATCTAGAAAACTCTGCAAGTTATGACCAAAAAAGTAACCAGTTCTACTAAAAAGCGGCGGGAAAGAGGCAGTAGTAGAACTACTTACCTTTCTGGTCATAACTTGCTTACTTTTTTAGATATCTACTTGATTTCCAATGTATTGGATAGGGAACCATATTGGCTTTAATTCGACCTTTGTTTTTTACAGATAGTGCGAATAAAATTGTTTTCGCCAAAAAAGAAAACCATGGACTACCCCCTTTGCTTTTTTTGAAAAAATGATAAAAAAATTTACTTGCACTATCCACAAGAAAAAAATTCTGGTTAAAGCTATTACTATAAGCTATCCAACGCAAAAGAAATCAAGTTGATATCTAGAAAACTCTGCAAGTTATGACCAAAAAAGTAACCAGTTCTACTAAAAAGCGGCGGGAAAGAGGCAGTAGTAGAACTACTTACCTTTCTGGTCATAACTTGCTTACTTTTTTAGATATCTACTTGATTTCCAATGTATTGGATAGGGAACCATATTGGCTTTAATTCGACCTTTGTTTTTTACAGATAGTGCGAAAAAAATTGTTTTCGCCAATAAAAAAAAACCATGGACTACCCCCTTTGCTTTTTTTGAAAAAATGATAAAAAAATTTACTTGCACTATCCACAAGAAAAAAATTCTGGTTAAAGCTATTACTATAAGCTATCCAACGCAAAAGAAATCAAGTTGATATCTAGAAAACTCAGCAAGTTATGACCAAAAAAGTAACCAGTTCTACTAAAAAGCGGCGGGAAAGAAGCAGTAGTAGAACTACTTACCTTTCTGGTCATAACTTGCTTACTTTTTTAGATATCTACTTGATTTCCAATGTATTGGATAGGGAACCATATTGGCTTTAATTCGACCTTTGTTTTTTACAGATAGTGCGAAAAAAATTGTTTTCGCCAAAAAAAAAAAAACCATGGACTACCCCCTTTGCTTTTTTTGAAAAAATGATAAAAAAATTTACTTGCACTATCCACAAGAAAAAAATTCTGGTTAAAGCTATTACTATAAGCTATCCAACGCAAAAGAAATCAAGTTGATATCTAGAAAACTCAGCAAGTTATGACCAAAAAAGTAACCAGTTCTACTAAAAAGCGGCGGGAAAGAGGCAGTAGTAGAACTACTTACCTTTCTGGTCATAACTTGCTTACTTTTTTAGATATCTACTTGACTTCCAATGTATTGGATAGGGAACCATATTGGCTTTAATTCGACCTTTGTTTTTTACAGATAGTGCGAAAAAAATTGTTTTCGCCAAAAAAAAAAAACCATGGACTACCCCCTTTGCTTTTTTTGAAAAAATGATAAAAAAATTTACTTGCACTATCCACAAGAAAAAAAATTCTGGTTAAAGCTATTACTATAAGCTATCCAACGCAAAAGAAATCAAGTTGATATCTAGAAAACTCTGCAAGTTATGACCAAAAAAGTAACCAGTTCTACTAAAAAGCGGCGGGAAAGAGGCAGTAGTAGAACTACTTACCTTTCTGGTCATAACTTGCTTACTTTTTTAGATATCTACTTGATTTCCAATGTATTGGATAGGGAACCATATTGGCTTTAATTCGACCTTTGTTTTTTACAGATAGTGCGAAAAAAATTGTTTTCGCCAAAAAAAAAAAAAACATGGACTACCCCCTTTGCTTTTTTTGAAAAAATGATAAAAAAATTTACTTGCACTATCCACAAGAAAAAAATTCTGGTTAAAGCTATTACTATAAGCTATCCAACGCAAAAGAAATCAAGTTGATATCTAGAAAACTCTGCAAGTTATGACCAAAAAAGTAACCAGTTCTACTAAAAAGCGGCGGGAAAGAGGCAGTAGTAGAACTACTTACCTTTCTGGTCATAACTTGCTTACTTTTTTAGATATCTACTTGATTTCCAATGTATTGGATAGGGAACCATATTGGCTTTAATTCGACCTTTGTTTTTTACAGATAGTGCGAAAAAAATTGTTTTCGCCAAAAAAAAAAACCATGGACTACCCCCTTTGCTTTTTTTGAAAAAATGATAAAAAAATTTACTTGCACTATCCACAAGAAAAAAATTCTGGTTAAAGCTATTACTATAAGCTATCCAACGCAAAAGAAATCAAGTTGATATCTAGAAAACTCTGCAAGTTATGACCAAAAAAGTAACCAGTTCTACTAAAAAGCGGCGGGAAAGAGGCAGTAGTAGAACTACTTACCTTTCTGGTCATAACTTGCTTACTTTTTTAGATATCTACTTGACTTCCAATGTATTGGATAGGGAACCATATTGGCTTTAATTCGATATTTGTTTTTTACAGATAGTGCGAAAAAAAATTTTTTCGCCAAAAAAAAAAACCATGGACTACCCCCTTTGCTTTTTTTGAAAAAATGATAAAAAAATTTACTTGCACTATCCACAAGAAAAAAATTCTGGTTAAAGCTATTACTATAAGCTATCCAATGCAAAAGAAATCAAGTTGATATCTAGAAAACTCTGCAAGTTA
The DNA here is from genome assembly GCA_947397855.1 of Thelaira solivaga. Classification (NCBI taxonomy): domain Eukaryota; kingdom Metazoa; phylum Arthropoda; class Insecta; order Diptera; family Tachinidae; genus Thelaira; species Thelaira solivaga. Next base: position 52,831,546 of record OX377613.1, on the reverse strand, counting down.
TGACCAAAAAAGTAACCAGTTCTACTAAAAAGCGGCGGGAAAGAGGCAGTAGTAGAACTACTTACCTTTCTGGTCATAACTTGCTTACTTTTTTAGATATCTACTTGATTTCCAATGTATTGGATAGGGAACCATATTGGCTTTAATTCGACCTTTGTTTTTTACAGATAGTGCGAAAAAAATTGTTTTCGCCAAAAAAAAAAAAAAACCATGGACTACCCCCTTTGCTTTTTTTGAAAAAATGATAAAAAAATTTACTTTCACTATCCACAAGAAAAAAATTCTGGTTAAAGCTATTACTATAAGCTATCCAATGCAAAAGAAATCAAGTTGATATCTAGAAAACTCTGCAAGTTATGACCAAAAAAGTAACCAGTTCTACTAAAAAGCGGCGGGAAAGAGGCAGTAGTAGAACTACTTACCTTTCTGGTCATAACTTGCTTACTTTTTTAGAAATCTACTTGACTTCCAATGTATTGGATAGGGAACCATATTGGCTTTAATTCGACCTTTGTTTTTTACAGATAGTGCGAAAAAAATTGTTTTCGCCAAAAAAAAAAAACCATGGACTACCCCCTTTGCTTTTTTTGAAAAAATGATAAAAAAATTTACTTGCACTATCCACAAGAAAAAAAATTCTGGTTAAAGCTATTACTATAAGCTATCCAACGCAAAAGAAATCAAGTTGATATCTAGAAAACTCTGCAAGTTATGACCAAAAAAGTAACCAGTTCTACTAAAAAGCGGCGGGAAAGAGGCAGTACTAGAACTACTTACCTTTCTGGTCATAACTTGCTTACTTTTTCAGATATCTACTTGATTTCCAATGTATTGGATAGGGAACCATATTGGCTTTAATTCGACCTTTGTTTTTTACAGATAGTGCGAAAAAAATTGTTTTCGCCAAAAAAAAAAAACCATGGACTACCCCCTTTGCTTTTTTTGAAAAAATGATAAAAAAATTTACTTGCACTATCCACAAGAAAAAAAATTCTGGTTAAAGCTATTACTATAAGCTATCCAACGCAAAAGAAATCAAGTTGATATCTAGAAAACTCAGCAAGTTATGACCAAAAAAGTAACCAGTTCTACTAAAAAGCGGCGGGAAAGAGGCAGTAGTAGAACTACTTACCTTTCTGGTCATAACTTGCTTACTTTTTTAGATATCTACTTGATTTCCAATGTATTGGATAGGGAACCATATTGGCTTTAATTCGACCTTTGTTTTTTACAGATAGTGCGAAAAAAATTGTTTTCGCCAAAAAAAAAAAAACCATGGACTACCCCCTTTGCTTTTTTTGAAAAAATGATAAAAAAATTTACTTGCACTATCCACAAGAAAAAAATTCTGGTTAAAGCTATTACTATAAGCTATCCAACGCAAAAGAAATCAAGTTGATATCTAGAAAACTCAGCAAGTTATGACCAAAAAAGTAACCAGTTCTACTAAAAAGCGGCGGGAAAGAGGCAGTAGTAGAACTACTTACCTTTCTGGTCATAACTTGCTTACTTTTTTAGATATCTACTTGACTTCCAATGTATTGGATAGGGAACCATATTGGCTTTAATTCGACCTTTGTTTTTTACAGATAGTGCGAAAAAAATTGTTTTCGCCAAAAAAAAAAAACCATGGACTACCCCCTTTGCTTTTTTTTAAAAAATGATAAAAAAATTTACTTGCACTATCCACAAGAAAAAAAATTCTGGTTAAAGCTATTACTATAAGCTATCCAACGCAAAAGAAATCAAGTTGATATCTAGAAAACTCTGCAAGTTATGACCAAAAAAGTAACCAGTTCTACTAAAAAGCGGCGGGAAAGAGGCAGTAGTAGAACTACTTACCTTTCTGGTCATAACTTGCTTACTTTTTTAGATATCTACTTGATTTCCAATGTATTGGATAGGGAACCATATTGGCTTTAATTCGACCTTTGTTTTTTACAGATAGTGCGAAAAAAATTGTTTTCGCCAAAAAAAAAAAAAACATGGACTACCCCCTTTGCTTTTTTTGAAAAAATGATAAAAAAATTTACTTGCACTATCCACAAGAAAAAAATTCTGGTTAAAGCTATTACTATAAGCTATCCAACGCAAAAGAAATCAAGTTGATATCTAGAAAACTCTGCAAGTTATGACCAAAAAAGTAACCAGTTCTACTAAAAAGCGGCGGGAAAGAGGCAGTACTAGAACTACTTACCTTTCTGGTCATAACTTGCTTACTTTTTCAGATATCTACTTGATTTCCAATGTATTGGATAGGGAACCATATTGGCTTTAATTCGACCTTTGTTTTTTACAGATAGTGCGAAAAAAATTGTTTTCGCCAAAAAAAAAAAACCATGGACTACCCCCTTTGCTTTTTTTGAAAAAATGATAAAAAAATTTACTTGCACTATCCACAAGAAAAAAATTCTGGTTAAAGCTATTACTATAAGCTATCCAATGCAAAAGAAATCAAGTTGATATCTAGAAAACTCTGCAAGTTATGACCAAAAAAGTAACCAGTTCTACTAAAAAGCGGCGGGAAAGAGGCAGTAGTAGAACTACTTACCTTTCTGGTCATAACTTGCTTACTTTTTTAGAAATCTACTTGACTTCCAATGTATTGGATAGGGAACCATATTGGCTTTAATTCGACCTTTGTTTTTTACAGATAGTGCGAAAAAAATTGTTTTCGCCAAAAAAAAAAAACCATGGACTACCCCCTTTGCTTTTTTTGAAAAAATGATAAAAAAATTTACTTGCACTATCCACAAGAAAAAAAATTCTGGTTAAAGCTATTACTATAAGCTATCCAACGCAAAAGAAATCAAGTTGATATCTAGAAAACTCTGCAAGTTATGACCAAAAAAGTAACCAGTTCTACTAAAAAGCGGCGGGAAAGAGGCAGTAGTAGAACTACTTACCTTTCTGGTCATAACTTGCTTACTTTTTTAGATATCTACTTGATTTCCAATGTATTGGATAGGGAACCATATTGGCTTTAATTCGACCTTTGTTTTTTACAGATAGTGCGAAAAAAATTGTTTTCGCCAAAAAAAAAAAAAACATGGACTACCCCCTTTGCTTTTTTTGAAAAAATGATAAAAAAATTTACTTGCACTATCCACAAGAAAAAAATTCTGGTTAAAGCTATTACTATAAGCTATCCAACGCAAAAGAAATCAAGTTGATATCTAGAAAACTCTGCAAGTTATGACCAAAAAAGTAACCAGTTCTACTAAAAAGCGGCGGGAAAGAGGCAGTACTAGAACTACTTACCTTTCTGGTCATAACTTGCTTACTTTTTCAGATATCTACTTGATTTCCAATGTATTGGATAGGGAACCATATTGGCTTTAATTCGACCTTTGTTTTTTACAGATAGTGCGAAAAAAATTGTTTTCGCCAAAAAAAAAAAACCATGGACTACCCCCTTTGCTTTTTTTGAAAAAATGATAAAAAAATTTACTTGCACTATCCACAAGAAAAAAATTCTGGTTAAAGCTATTACTATAAGCTATCCAACGCAAAAGAAATCAAGTTGATATCTAGAAAACTCTGCAAGTTATGACCAAAAAAGTAACCAGTTCTACTAAAAAGCGGCGGGAAAGAGGCAGTACTAGAACTACTTACCTTTCTGGTCATAACTTGCTTACTTTTTCAGATATCTACTTGATTTCCAATGTATTGGATAGGGAACCATATTGGCTTTAATTCGACCTTTGTTTTTTACAGATAGTGCGAAAAAAATTGTTTTCGCCAAAAAAAAAAAAAACCATGGACTACCCCCTTTGCTTTTTTTGAAAAAATTATAAAAAAATTTACTTGCACTATCCACAAGAAAAAAAATTCTGGTTAAAGCTATTACTATAAGCTATCCAACGCAAAAGAAATCAAGTTGATATCTAGAAAACTCTGCAAGTTATGACCAAAAAAGTAACCAGTTCTACTAAAAAGCGGCGGGAAAGAGGCAATAGTAGAACTACTTACCTTTCTGGTCATAACTTGCTTACTTTTTTAGATATCTACTTGATTTCCAATGTATTGGATAGGGAACCATATTGGCTTTAATTCGACCTTTGTTTTTTACAGATAGTGCGAAAAAAATTGTTTTCGCCAAAAAAAAAAAAAAAACATGGACTACCCCCTTTGCTTTTTTTGAAAAAATGATAAAAAAATTTACTTGCACTATCCACAAGAAAAAAATTCTGGTTAAAGCTATTACTATAAGCTATCCAACGCAAAAGAAATCAAGTTGATATCTAGAAAACTCTGCAAGTTATGACCAAAAAAGTAACCAGTTCTACTAAAAAGCGGCGGGAAAGAGGCAGTAGTAGAACTACTTACCTTTCTGGTCATAACTTGCTTACTTTTCTAGATATCTACTTGATTTCCAATGTATTGGATAGGTAACCATATTGGCTTTAATTCGACCTTTGTTTTTTACAGATAGTGCGAAAAAAATTGTTTTCGCCAAAAAAAAAAAAACCATGGACTACCCCCTTTGCTTTTTTTGAAAAAATGATAAAAAAATTTACTTGCACTATCCACAAGAAAAAAAATTCTGGTTAAAGCTATTACTATATGCTATCCAAAGCAAAAGAAATCAAGTTGATATCTAGAAAACTCTGCAAGTTATGACCAAAAAAGTAACCAGTTCTACTAAAAAGCGGCGGGAAAGAGGCAGTAGTAGAACTACTTACCTTTCTGGTCATAACTTGCTTACTTTTCTAGATATCTACTTGATTTCTAATGTATTGGATAGGTAACCATATTGGCTTTAATTCGACCTTTGTTTTTTACAGATAGTGCGAAAAAAATTGTTTTCGCCAAAAAAAAAAAAAACCATGGACTACCCCCTTTGCTTTTTTTGAAAAAATGATAAAAAAATTTACTTGCACTATCCACAAGAAAAAAAATTCTGGTTAAAGCTATTACTATAAGCTATCCAAAGCAAAAGAAATCAAGTTGATATCTAGAAAACTCTGCAAGTTATGACCAAAAAAGTAACCAGTTCTATTAAAAAGCGGCGGGAAAGAGGCAGTAGTAGAACTACTTACCTTTCTGGTCATAACTTGCTTACTTTTCTAGATATCTACTTGATTTCCAATGTATTGGATAGGGAACCATATTGGCTTTAATTCGACCTTTGTTTTTTACAGATAGTGCGAAAAAAATTGTTTTCGCCAAAAAAAAAAAAACCATGGACTACCCCCTTTGCTTTTTTTGAAAAAATGATAAAAAAATTTACTTGCACTATCCACAAGAAAAAAAATTCTGGTTAAAGCTATTACTATAAGCTATCCAAAGCAAAAGAAATCAAGTTGATATCTAGAAAACTCTGCAAGTTATGACCAAAAAAGTAACCAGTTCTACTAAAAAGCGGCGGGAAAGAGGCAGTAGTAGAACTACTTACCTTTCTGGTCATAACTTGCTTACTTTTTTAGATATCTACTTGACTTCCAATGTATTGGATAGGGAACCATATTGGCTTTAATTCGACCTTTGTTTTTTACAGATAGTGCGAAAAAAATTGTTTTCGCCAAAAAAAAAAAAAAAAACCATGGACTACCCCCTTTGCTTTTTTTGAAAAAATGATAAAAAAATTTACTTGCACTATCCACAAGAAAAAAATTCTGGTTAAAGCTATTACTATAAGCTATCCAACGCAAAAGAAATCAAGTTGATATCTAGAAAACTCTGCAAGTTATGACCAAAAAAGTAACCAGTTCTACTAAAAAGCGGCGGGAAAGAGGCAGTAGTAGAACTACTTATCTTTCTGGTCATAGCTTGCTTACTTTTTTAGATATCTACTTGATTTCCAATGTATTGGATAGGGAACCATATTGGCTTTAATTCGACCTTTGTTTTTTACAGATAGTGCGAAAAAAATTGTTTTCGCCAAAAAAAAAAACCATGGACTACCCCCTTTGCTTTTTTTGAAAAAATGATAAAAAAATTTACTTTCACTATCCACAAGAAAAAAAATTCTGGTTAAAGCTATTACTATAAGCTATCCAACGCAAAAGAAATCAAGTTGATATCTAGAAAATTCTGCAAGTTATGACCAAAAAAGTAACCAGTTCTACTAAAAAGCGGCGGGAAAGAGGCAGTAGTAGAACTACTTACCTTTCTGGTCATAACTTGCTTCCTTTTTTAGATATCTACTTGATTTCCAATGTATTGGATAGGGAACCATATTGGCTTTAATTCGACCTTTGTTTTTTACAGATAGTGCGAAAAAAATTGTTTTCGCCAAAAAAAAAAACCATGGACTACCCCCTTTGCTTTTTTTGAAAAAATGATAAAAAAATTTACTTGCACTATCCACAAGAAAAAAAATTCTGGTTAAAGCTATTACTATAAGCTATCCAACGCAAAAGAAATCAAGTTGATATCTAGAAAACTCTGCAAGTTATGACCAAAAAAGTAACCAGTTCTACTAAAAAGCGGCGGGAAAGAGGCAGTAGTAGAACTACTTACCTTTCTGGTCATAACTTGCTTACTTTTTTAGATATCTACTTGACTTCCAATGTATTGGATAGGGAACCATATTGGCTTTAATTCGACCTTTGTTTTTTACAGATAGTGCGAAAAAAATTGTTTTCGCCAAAAAAAAAACCATGGACTACCCCCTTTGCTTTTTTTGAAAAAATGATAAAAAAATTTACTTGCACTATCCACAAGAAAAAAAATTCTGGTTAAAGCTATTACTATAAGCTATCCAACGCAAAAGAAATCAAGTTGATATCTAGAAAACTCTGCAAGTTATGACCAAAAAAGTAACCAGTTCTACTAAAAATCGGCGGGAAAGAGGCAGTAGTAGAACTACTTACCTTTCTGGTCATAACTTGCTTACTTTTTTAGATATCTACTTGATTTCCAATGTATTGGATAGGGAACCATATTGGCTTTAATTCGACCTTTGTTTTTTACAGATAGTGCGAAAAAAATTGTTTTCGCCAAAAAAAAAAAAAAACCATGGACTACCCCCTTTGCTTTTTTTGAAAAAATGATAAAAAAATTTACTTGCACTATCCACAAGAAAAAAATTCTGGTTAAAGCTATTACTATAAGCTATCCAATGCAAAAGAAATCAAGTTGATATCTAGAAAACTCTGCAAGTTATGACCAAAAAAGTAACCAGTTCTACTAAAAAGCGGCGGGAAAGAGGCAGTAGTAGAACTACTTACCTTTCTGGTCATAACTTGCTTACTTTTTTAGATATCTACTTGATTTCCAATGTATTGGATAGGGAACCATATTGGCTTTAATTCGACCTTTGTTTTTTTACAGATAGTGCGAAAAAAATTGTTTTCGCCAAAAAAAAAAAACCATGGACTACCCCCTTTGCTTTTTTTGAAAAAATGATAAAAAAATTTACTTGCACTATCCACAAGAAAAAAATTCTGGTTAAAGCTATTACTATAAGCTATCTAACGCAAAAGAAATCAAGTTGATATCTAGAAAACTCTGCAAGTTATGACCAAAAAAGTAACCAGTTCTACTAAAAAGCGGCGGGAAAGAGGCAGTAGTAGAACTACTTACCTTTCTGGTCATAACTTGCTTACTTTTTTAGATATCTACTTGATTTCCAATGTATTGGATAGGGAACCATATTGGCTTTAATTCGACCTTTGTTTTTTACAGATAGTGCGAAAAAAATTGTTTTCGCCAAAAAAAAAAAAACCATGGACTACCCCCTTTGCTTTTTTTGAAAAAATGATAAAAAAATTTACTTGCACTATCCACAAGAAAAAAATTCTGGTTAAAGCTATTACTATAAGCTATCCAACGCAAAAGAAATCAAGTTGATATCTAGAAAACTCTGCAAGTTATGACCAAAAAAGTAACCAGTTCTACTAAAAAGCGGCGGGAAAGAGGCAGTAGTAGAACTACTTACCTTTCTGGTCATAACTTGCTTACTTTTTTAGATATCTACTTGACTTCCAATGTATTGGATAGGGAACCATATTGGCTTTAATTCGATCTTTGTTTTTTACAGATAGTGCGAAAAAAATTTTTTTCGCCAAAAAAAAAAAAAAATGGACTACCCCCTATGCTTTTTTTGAAAAAATGATAAAAAAATTTACTTGCACTATCCACAAGAAAAAAATTCTGGTTAAAGCTATTACTATAAGCTATCCAACGCAAAAGAAATCAAGTTGATATCTAGAAAACTCTGCAAGTTATGACCAAAAAAGTAACCAGTTCTATTAAAAAGCGGCGGGAAAGAGGCAGTAGTAGAACTACTTACCTTTCTGGTCATAACTTGCTTACTTTTTTAGATATCTACTTGATTTCCAATGTATTGGATAGGGAACCATATTGGCTTTAATTCGACCTTTGTTTTTTACAGATAGTGCGAAAAAAATTGTTTTCGCCAAAAAAAAAAACCATGGACTACCCCTTTGCTTTTTTTTAAAAAATGATAAAAAAATTTACTTGCACTATCCACAAGAAAAAAATTCTGGTTAAAGCTATTACTATAAGCTATCCAACGCAAAAGAAATCAAGTTGATATCTAGAAAACTCTGCAAGCTATGACCAAAAAAGTAACCAGTTCTACTAAAAAGCGGCGGGAAAGAGGCAGTAGTAGAACTACTTACCTTTCTGGTCATAACTTGCTTACTTTTTTAGATATCTACTTGATTTCCAATGTATTGGATAGGGAACCATATTGGCTTTAATTCGACCTTTGTTTTTTACAGATAGTGCGAAAAAAATTGTTTTCGCCAAAAAAAAAAAAAAAAAAACCATTGACTACCCCCTTTGCTTTTTTTGAAAAAATGATAAAAAAATTTACTTGCACTATCCACAAGAAAAAAATTCTGGTTAAAGCTATTACTATAAGCTATCCAACGCAAAAGAAATCAAGTTGATATCTAGAAAACTCTGCAAGTTATGACCAAAAAAGTAACCAGTTCTACTAAAAAGCGGCGGGAAAGAGGCAGTAGTAGAACTACTTACCTTTCTGGTCATAACTTGCTTACTTTTTTAGATATCTACTTGACTTCCAATGTATTGGATAGGGAACCATATTGGCTTTAATTCGATATTTGTTTTTTACAGATAGTGCGAAAAAAAATTTTTTCGCCAAAAAAAAAAACCATGGACTACCCCCTTTGCTTTTTTTGAAAAAATGATAAAAAAATTTACTTGCACTATCCACAAGAAAAAAATTCTCTGCAAGTTATGACCAAAAAAGTAACCAGTTCTACTAAAAAGCGGCGGGAAAGAGGCAGTAGTAGAACTACTTACCTTTCTGGTCATAACTTGCTTACTTTTTTAGATATCTACTTGATTTCCAATGTATTGGATAGGGAACCATATTGGCTTTAATTCGACCTTTGTTTTTTACAGATAGTGCGAAAAAAATTGTTTTCGCCAAAAAAAAAAAAACCATGGACTACCCCCTTTGCTTTTTTTGAAAAAATGATAAAAAAATTTACTTGCACTATCCACAAGAAAAAAATTCTGGTTAAAGCTATTACTATAAGCTATCCAACGCAAAAGAAATCAAGTTGATATCTAGAAAACTCTGCAAGTTATGACCAAAAAAGTAACCAGTTCTACTAAAAAGCGGCGGGAAAGAGGCAGTAGTAGAACTACTTACCTTTCTGGTCATAACTTGCTTACTTTTTTAGATATCTACTTGATTTCCAATGTATTGGATAGGGAACCATATTGGCTTTAATTCGACCTTTGTTTTTTACAGATAGTGCGAAAAAAATTGTTTTCGCCAAAAAAAAAAAAACCATGGACTACCCCCTTTGCTTTTTTTGAAAAAATGATAAAAAAATTTACTTGCACTATCCACAAGAAAAAAATTCTGGTTAAAGCTATTACTATAAGCTATCCAACGCAAAAGAAATCAAGTTGATATCTAGAAAACTCTGCAAGTTATGACCAAAAAAGTAACCAGTTCTACTAAAAAGCGGCGGGAAAGAGGCAGTAGTAGAACTACTTACCTTTCTGGTCATAACTTGCTTACTTTTTTAGATATCTACTTGATTTCCAATGTATTGGATAGGGAACCATATTGGCTTTAATTCGACCTTTGTTTTTTACAGATAGTGCGAAAAAAATTGTTTTCGCCAAAAAAAAAAAAAAACCATGGACTACCCCCTTTGCTTTTTTTGAAAAAATGATAAAAAAATTTACTTGCACTATCCACAAGAAAAAAATTCTGGTTAAAGCTATTACTATAAGCTATCCAACGCAAAAGAAATCAAGTTGATATCTAGAAAACTCAGCAAGTTATGACCAAAAAAGTAACCAGTTCTACTAAAAAGCGGCGGGAAAGAGGCAGTAGTAGAACTACTTACCTTTCTGGTCATAACTTGCTTACTTTTTTAGATATCTACTTGACTTCCAATGTATTGGATAGGGAACCATATTGGCTTTAATTCGACCTTTGTTTTTTACAGATAGTGCGAAAAAAATTGTTTTCGCCAAAAAAAAAAAAAAAAACCATGGACTACCCCCTTTGCTTTTTTTGAAAAAATGATAAAAAAATTTACTTGCACTATCCACAAGAAAAAAAATTCTGGTTAAAGCTATTACTATAAGCTATCCAACGCAAAAGAAATCAAGTTGATATCTAGAAAACTCTGCAAGTTATGACCAAAAAAGTAACCAGTTCTACTAAAAAGCGGCGGGAAAGAGGCAGTAGTAGAACTACTTACCTTTCTGGTCATAACTTGCTTACTTTTTTAGATATCTACTTGACTTCCAATGTATTGGATAGGGAACCATATTGGCTTTAATTCGATATTTGTTTTTTACAGATAGTGCGAAAAAAAATTTTTTCGCCAAAAAAAAAAACCATGGACTACCCCCTTTGCTTTTTTTGAAAAAATGATAAAAAAATTTACTTGCACTATCCACAAGAAAAAAATTCTGGTTAAAGCTATTACTATAAGCTATCCAACGCAAAAGAAATCAAGTTGATATCTAGAAAACTCTGCAAGTTATGACCAAAAAAGTAACCAGTTCTACTAAAAAGCGGCGGGAAAGAGGCAGTAGTAGAACTACTTACCTTTCTGGTCATAACTTGCTTACTTTTTTAGATATCTACTTGATTTCCAATGTATTGGATAGGGAACCATATTGGCTTTAATTCGACCTTTGTTTTTTACAGATAGTGCGAAAAAAATTGTTTTCGCCAAAAAAAAAAACCATGGACTACCCCCTTTGCTTTTTTTGAAAAAATGATAAAAAAATTTACTTGCACTATCCACAAGAAAAAAATTCTGGTTAAAGCTATTACTATAAGCTATCCAACGCAAAAGAAATCAAGTTGATATCTAGAAAACTCTGCAAGCTATGACCAAAAAAGTAACCAGTTCTACTAAAAAGCGGCGGGAAAGAGGCAGTAGTAGAACTACTTACCTTTCTGGTCATAACTTGCTTACTTTTTTAGATATCTACTTGACTTCCAATGTTTTGGATAGGGAACCATATTGGCTTTAATTCGACCTTTGTTTTTTACAGATAGTGCGAAAAAAATTGTTTTCGCCAAAAAAAAAAAAAAACCATGGACTACCCCCTTTGCTTTTTTTGAAAAAATGATAAAAAAATTTACTTGCACTATCCACAAGAAAAAAATTCTGGTTAAAGCTATTACTATAAGCTATCCAACGCAAAAGAAATCAAGTTGATATCTAGAAAACTCTGCAAGCTATGACCAAAAAAGTAACCAGTTCTACTAAAAAGCGGCGGGAAAGAGGCAGTAGTAGAACTACTTACCTTTCTGGTCATAACTTGCTTACTTTTTTAGATATCTACTTGATTTCCAATGTATTGGATAGGGAACCATATTGGCTTTAATTCGACCTTTGTTTTTTACAGATAGTGCGAAAAAAATTGTTTTCGCCAAAAAAAAAACCATGGACTACCCCCTTTGCTTTTTTTGAAAAAATGATAAAAAAATTTACTTGCACTATCCACAAGAAAAAAATTCTGGTTAAAGCTATTACTATAAGCTATCCAACGCAAAAGAAATCAAGTTGATATCTAGAAAACTCTGCAAGCTATGACCAAAAAAGTAACCAGTTCTACTAAAAAGCGGCGGGAAAGAGGCAGTAGTAGAACTACTTACCTTTCTGGTCATAACTTGCTTACTTTTTTAGATATCTACTTGACTTCCAATGTTTTGGATAGGGAACCATATTGGCTTTAATTCGACCTTTGTTTTTTACAGATAGTGCGAAAAAAATTGTTTTCGCCAAAAAAAAAAAAAAAACCATGGACTACCCCCTTTGCTTTTTTTGAAAAAATGATAAAAAAATTTACTTGCACTATCCACAAGAAAAAAATTCTGGTTAAAGCTATTACTATAAGCTATCCAACGCAAAAGAAATCAAGTTGATATCTAGAAAACTCTGCAAGTTATGACCAAAAAAGTAACCAGTTCTACTAAAAAGCGGCGGGAAAGAGGCAGTAGTAGAACTACTTACCTTTCTGGTCATAACTTGCTTACTTTTTTAGATATCTACTTGATTTCCAATGTATTGGATAGGGAACCATATTGGCTTTAATTCGACCTTTGTTTTTTACAGATAGTGCGAAAAAAATTGTTTTCGCCAAAAAAAAAAACCATGGACTACCCCCTTTGCTTTTTTTGAAAAAATGATAAAAAAATTTACTTGCACTATCCACAAGAAAAAAATTCTGGTTAAAGCTATTACTATAAGCTATCCAACGCAAAAGAAATCAAGTTGATATCTAGAAAACTCTGCAAGCTATGACCAAAAAAGTAACCAGTTCTACTAAAAAGCGGCGGGAAAGAGGCAGTAGTAGAACTACTTACCTTTCTGGTCATAACTTGCTTACTTTTTTAGATATCTACTTGACTTCCAATGTTTTGGATAGGGAACCATATTGGCTTTAATTCGACCTTTGTTTTTTACAGATAGTGCGAAAAAAATTGTTTTCGCCAAAAAAAAAAAAAAAACCATGGACTACCCCCTTTGCTTTTTTTGAAAAAATGATAAAAAAATTTACTTGCACTATCCACAAGAAAAAAATTCTGGTTAAAGCTATTACTATAAGCTATCCAACGCAAAAGAAATCAAGTTGATATCTAGAAAACTCTGCAAGCTATGACCAAAAAAGTAACCAGTTCTACTAAAAAGCGGCGGGAAAGAGGCAGTAGTAGAACTACTTACCTTTCTGGTCATAACTTGCTTACTTTTTTAGATATCTACTTGATTTCCAATGTATTGGATAGGGAACCATATTGGCTTTAATTCGACCTTTGTTTTTTACAGATAGTGCGAAAAAAATTGTTTTCGCCAAAAAAAAAAACCATGGACTACCCCCTTTGCTTTTTTTGAAAAAATGATAAAAAAATTTACTTGCACTATCCACAAGAAAAAAATTCTGGTTAAAGCTATTACTATAAGCTATCCAACGCAAAAGAAATCAAGTTGATATCTAGAAAACTCTGCAAGCTATGACCAAAAAAGTAACCAGTTCTACTAAAAAGCGGCGGGAAAGAGGCAGTAGTAGAACTACTTACCTTTCTGGTCATAACTTGCTTACTTTTTTAGATATCTACTTGACTTCCAATGTTTTGGATAGGGAACCATATTGGCTTTAATTCGACCTTTGTTTTTTACAGATAGTGCGAAAAAAATTGTTTTCGCCAAAAAAAAAAAAAAAACCATGGACTACCCCCTTTGCTTTTTTTGAAAAAATGATAAAAAAATTTACTTGCACTATCCACAAGAAAAAAATTCTGGTTAAAGCTATTACTATAAGCTATCCAACGCAAAAGAAATCAAGTTGATATCTAGAAAACTCTGCAAGTTATGACCAAAAAAGTAACCAGTTCTACTAAAAAGCGGCGGGAAAGAGGCAGTAGTAGAACTACTTACCTTTCTGGTCATAACTTGCTTACTTTTTTAGATATCTACTTGATTTCCAATGTATTGGATAGGGAACCATATTGGCTTTAATTCGACCTTTGTTTTTTTACAGATAGTGCGAAAAAAATTGTTTTCGCCAAAAAAAAAAAACCATGGACTACCCCCTTTGCTTTTTTTGAAAAAATGATAAAAAAATTTACTTGCACTATCCACAAGAAAAAAATTCTGGTTAAAGCTATTACTATAAGCTATCCAACGCAAAAGAAATCAAGTTGATATCTAGAAAACTCTGCAAGTTATGACCAAAAAAGTAACCAGTTCTACTAAAAAGCGGCGGGAAAGAGGCAGTAGTAGAACTACTTACCTTTCTGGTCATAACTTGCTTACTTTTTTAGATATCTACTTGACTTCCAATGTATTGGATAGGGAACCATATTGGCTTTAATTCGACCTTTGTTTTTTACAGATAGTGCGAAAAAAATTGTTTTCGCCAAAAAAAAAAACCATGGACTACCCCCTTTGCTTTTTTTGAAAAAATGATAAAAAAATTTACTTGCACTATCCACAAGAAAAAAAATTCTGGTTAAAGCTATTACTATAAGCTATCCAACGCAAAAGAAATCAAGTTGATATCTAGAAAACTCTGCAAGTTATGACCAAAAAAGTAACCAGTTCTACTAAAAAGCGGCGGGAAAGAGGCAGTAGTAGAACTACTTACCTTTCTGGTCATAACTTGCTTACTTTTTTAGATATCTACTTGATTTCCAATGTATTGGATAGGGAACCATATTGGCTTTAATTCGACCTTTGTTTTTTACAGATAGTGCGAAAAAAATTGTTTTCGCCAAAAAAAAAAAAAAACCATGGACTACCCCCTTTGCTTTTTTTGAAAAAATGATAAAAAAATTTACTTGCACTATCCACAAGAAAAAAATTCTGGTTAAAGCTATTACTATAAGCTATCCAACGCAAAAGAAATCAAGTTGATATCTAGAAAACTCTGCAAGTTATGACCAAAAAAGTAACCAGTTCTACTAAAAAGCGGCGGGAAAGAGGCAGTAGTAGAACTACTTACCTTTCTGGTCATAACTTGCTTACTTTTTTAGATATCTACTTGATTTCCAATGTATTGGATAGGGAACCATATTGGCTTTAATTCGACCTTTGTTTTTTACAGATAGTGCGAAAAAAATTGTTTTCGCCAAAAAAAAAAAAAACCATGGACTACCCCCTTTGCTTTTTTTGAAAAAATGATAAAAAAATTTACTTGCACTATCCACAAGAAAAAAATTCTGGTTAAAGCTATTACTATAAGCTATCCAACGCAAAAGAAATCAAGTTGATATCTAGAAAACTCTGCAAGTTATGACCAAAAAAGTAACCAGTTCTACTAAAAAGCGGCGGGAAAGAGGCAGTAGTAGAACTACTTACCTTTCTGGTCATAACTTGCTTACTTTTTTAGATATCTACTTGATTTCCAATGTATTGGATAGGGAACCATATTGGCTTTAATTCGACCTTTGTTTTTTACAGATAGTGCGAAAAAAATTGTTTTCGCCAAAAAAAAAACCATGGACTACCCCCTTTGCTTTTTTTGAAAAAATGATAAAAAAATTTACTTGCACTATCCACAAGAAAAAAATTCTGGTTAAAGCTATTACTATAAGCTATCCAACGCAAAAGAAATCAAGTTGATATCTAGAAAACTCTGCAAGTTATGACCAAAAAAGTAACCAGTTCTACTAAAAAGCGGCGGGAAAGAGGCAGTAGTAGAACTACTTACCTTTCTGGTCATAACTTGCTTACTTTTTTAGATATCTACTTGATTTCCAATGTATTGGATAGGGAACCATATTGGCTTTAATTCGACCTTTGTTTTTTACAGATAGTGCGAAAAAAATTGTTTTCGCCAAAAAAAAAACCATGGACTACCCCCTTTGCTTTTTTTGAAAAAATGATAAAAAAATTTACTTGCACTATCCACAAGAAAAAAATTCTGGTTAAAGCTATTACTATTAGCTATCCAACGCAAAAGAAATCAAGTTGATATCTAGAAAACTCTGCAAGTTATGACCAAAAAAGTAACCAGTTCTACTAAAAAGCGGCGGGAAAGAGGCAGTAGTAGAACTACTTACCTTTCTGGTCATAACTTGCTTACTTTTTTAGATATCTACTTGATTTCCAATGTATTGGATAGGGAACCATATTGGATTTAATTCGACCTTTGTTTTTTACAGATAGTGCGAAAAAAATTGTTTTCGCCAAAAAAAAAACCATGGACTACCCCCTTTGCTTTTTTTGAAAAAATGATAAAAAAATTTACTTGCACTATCCACAAGAAAAAAATTCTGGTTAAAGCTATTAGTATTAGCTATCCAACGCAAAAGAAATCAAGTTGATATCTAGAAAACTCTGCAAGTTATGACCAAAAAAGTAACCAGTTCTACTAAAAAGCGGCGGGAAAGAGGCAGTAGTAGAACTACTTACCTTTCTGGTCATAACTTGCTTACTTTTTTAGATATCTACTTGATTTCCAATGTATTGGATAGGGAACCATATTGGCTTTAATTCGACCTTTGTTTTTTACAGATAGTGCGAAAAAAATTGTTTTCGCCAAAAAAAAAAAACCATGGACTACCCCCTTTGCTTTTTTTGAAAAAATGATAAAAAAATTTACTTGCACTATCCACAAGAAAAAAATTCTGGTTAAAGCTATTACTATTAGCTATCCAACGCAAAAGAAATCAAGTTGATATCTAGAAAACTCAGCAAGTTATGACCAAAAAAGTAACCAGTTCTACTAAAAAGCGGCGGGAAAGAGGCAGTAGTAGAACTACTTACCTTTCTGGTCATAACTTGCTTACTTTTCTAGATATCTACTTGATTTCCAATGTATTGGATAGGTAACCATATTGGCTTTAATTCGACCTTTGTTTTTTACAGATAGTGCGAAAAAAATTGTTTTCGCCAAAAAAAAAACCATGGACTACCCCCTTTGCTTTTTTTGAAAAAATGATTAAAAAATTTACTTGCACTATCCACAAGAAAAAAAATTCTGGTTAAAGCTATTACTATAAGCTATCCAACGCAAAAGAAATCAAGTTGATATCTAGAAAACTCTGCAAGTTATGACCAAAAAAGTAACCAGTTCTACTAAAAAGCGGCGGGAAAGAGGCAGTAGTAGAACTACTTACCTTTCTGGTCATAACTTGCTTACTTTTTTAGATATCTACTTGACTTCCAATGTATTGGATAGGGAACCATATTGGCTTTAATTCGACCTTTGTTTTTTACAGATAGTGCGAAAAAAATTGTTTTCGCCAAAAAAAAAAACCATGGACTACCCCCTTTGCTTTTTTTGAAAAAATGATAAAAAAATTTACTTGCACTATCCACAAGAAAAAAATTCTGGTTAAAGCTATTACTATAAGCTATCCAACGCAAAAGAAATCAAGTTGATATCTAGAAAACTCTGCAAGTTATGACCAAAAAAGTAACCAGTTCTACTAAAAAGCGGCGGGAAAGAGGCAGTAGTAGAACTACTTACCTTTCTGGTCATAACTTGCTTACTTTTTTAGATATCTACTTGATTTCCAATGTATTGGATAGGGAACCATATTGGCTTTAATTCGACCTTTGTTTTTTACAGATAGTGCGAAAAAAATTGTTTTCGCCAAAAAAAAAAACCATGGACTACCCCCTTTGCTCTTTTTGAAAAAATGATAAAAAAATTTACTTGCACTATCCACAAGAAAAAAATTCTGTTTAAAGCTATTAGTATTAGCTATCCAACGCAAAAGAAATCAAGTTGATATCTAGAAAACTCTGCAAGTTATGACCAAAAAAGTAACCAGTTCTACTAAAAAGCGGCGGGAAAGAGGCAGTAGTAGAACTACTTACCTTTCTGGTCATAACTTGCTTACTTTTTTAGATATCTACTTGATTTCCAATGTATTGGATAGGGAACCATATTGGATTTAATTCGACCTTTGTTTTTTACAGATAGTGCGAAAAAAATTGTTTTCGCCAAAAAAAAAACCATGGACTACCCCCTTTGCTTTTTTTGAAAAAATGATAAAAAAATTTACTTGCACTATCCACAAGAAAAAAATTCTGGTTAAAGCTATTACTATAAGCTATCCAACGCAAAAGAAATCAAGTTGATATCTAGAAAACTCTGCAAGTTATGACCAAAAAAGTAACCAGTTCTACTAAAAAGCGGCGGGAAAGAGGCAGTAGTAGAACTACTTACCTTTCTGGTCATAACTTGCTTACTTTTTTAGATATCTACTTGATTTCCAATGTATTGGATAGGGAACCATATTGGCTTTAATTCGACCTTTGTTTTTTACAGATAGTGCGAAAAAAATTGTTTTCGCCAAAAAAAAAACCATGGACTACCCCCTTTGCTTTTTTTGAAAAAATGATAAAAAAATTTACTTGCACTATCCACAAGAAAAAAATTCTGGTTAAAGCTATTACTATAAGCTATCCAACGCAAAAGAAATCAAGTTGATATCTAGAAAACTCTGCAAGTTATGACCAAAAAAGTAACCAGTTCTACTAAAAAGCGGCGGGAAAGAGGCAGTAGTAGAACTACTTACCTTTCTGGTCATAACTTGCTTACTTTTTTAGATATCTACTTGATTTCCAATGTATTGGATAGGGAACCATATTGGCTTTAATTCGACCTTTGTTTTTTACAGATAGTGCGAAAAAAATTGTTTTCGCCAAAAAAAAAAACCATGGACTACCCCCTTTGCTCTTTTTGAAAAAATGATAAAAAAATTTACTTGCACTATCCACAAGAAAAAAATTCTGTTTAAAGCTATTAGTATTAGCTATCCAACGCAAAAGAAATCAAGTTGATATCTAGAAAACTCTGCAAGTTATGACCAAAAAAGTAACCAGTTCTACTAAAAAGCGGCGGGAAAGAGGCAGTAGTAGAACTACTTACCTTTCTGGTCATAACTTGCTTACTTTTTTAGATATCTACTTGATTTCCAATGTATTGGATAGGGAACCATATTGGATTTAATTCGACCTTTGTTTTTTACAGATAGTGCGAAAAAAATTGTTTTCGCCAAAAAAAAAACCATGGACTACCCCCTTTGCTTTTTTTGAAAAAATGATAAAAAAATTTACTTGCACTATCCACAAGAAAAAAATTCTGGTTAAAGCTATTACTATAAGCTATCCAACGCAAAAGAAATCAAGTTGATATCTAGAAAACTCTGCAAGTTATGACCAAAAAAGTAACCAGTTCTACTAAAAAGCGGCGGGAAAGAGGCAGTAGTAGAACTACTTACCTTTCTGGTCATAACTTGCTTACTTTTTTAGATATCTACTTGATTTCCAATGTATTGGATAGGGAACCATATTGGCTTTAATTCGACCTTTGTTTTTTACAGATAGTGCGAAAAAAATTGTTTTCGCCAAAAAAAAAAACCATGGACTACCCCCTTTGCTCTTTTTGAAAAAATGATAAAAAAATTTACTTGCACTATCCACAAGAAAAAAATTCTGTTTAAAGCTATTAGTATTAGCTATCCAACGCAAAAGAAATCAAGTTGATATCTAGAAAACTCTGCAAGTTATGACCAAAAAAGTAACCAGTTCTACTAAAAAGCGGCGGGAAAGAGGCAGTAGTAGAACTACTTACCTTTCTGGTCATAACTTGCTTACTTTTTTAGATATCTACTTGATTTCCAATGTATTGGATAGGGAACCATATTGGATTTAATTCGACCTTTGTTTTTTACAGATAGTGCGAAAAAAATTGTTTTCGCCAAAAAAAAAACCATGGACTACCCCCTTTGCTTTTTTTGAAAAAATGATAAAAAAATTTACTTGCACTATCCACAAGAAAAAAATTCTGGTTAAAGCTATTACTATAAGCTATCCAACGCAAAAGAAATCAAGTTGATATCTAGAAAACTCTGCAAGTTATGACCAAAAAAGTAACCAGTTCTACTAAAAAGCGGCGGGAAAGAGGCAGTAGTAGAACTACTTACCTTTCTGGTCATAACTTGCTTACTTTTTTAGATATCTACTTGATTTCCAATGTATTGGATAGGGAACCATATTGGCTTTAATTCGACCTTTGTTTTTTACAGATAGTGCGAAAAAAATTGTTTTCGCCAAAAAAAAAACCATGGACTACCCCCTTTGCTTTTTTTGAAAAAATGATAAAAAAATTTACTTGCACTATCCACAAGAAAAAAATTCTGGTTAAAGCTATTACTATAAGCTATCCAACGCAAAAGAAATCAAGTTGATATCTAGAAAACTCTGCAAGTTATGACCAAAAAAGTAACCAGTTCTACTAAAAAGCGGCGGGAAAGAGGCAGTAGTAGAACTACTTACCTTTCTGGTCATAACTTGCTTACTTTTTTAGATATCTACTTGATTTCCAATGTATTGGATAGGGAACCATATTGGCTTTAATTCGACCTTTGTTTTTTACAGATAGTGCGAAAAAAATTGTTTTCGCCAAAAAAAAAACCATGGACTACCCCCTTTGCTTTTTTTGAAAAAATGATAAAAAAATTTACTTGCACTATCCACAAGAAAAAAATTCTGGTTAAAGCTATTACTATAAGCTATCCAACGCAAAAGAAATCAAGTTGATATCTAGAAAACTCTGCAAGTTATGACCAAAAAAGTAACCAGTTCTACTAAAAAGCGGCGGGAAAGAGGCAGTAGTAGAACTACTTACCTTTCTGGTCATAACTTGCTTACTTTTTTAGATATCTACTTGATTTCCAATGTATTGGATAGGGAACCATATTGGCTTTAATTCGACCTTTGTTTTTTACAGATAGTGCGAAAAAAATTGTTTTCGCCAAAAAAAAAACCATGGACTACCCCCTTTGCTTTTTTTGAAAAAATGATAAAAAAATTTACTTGCACTATCCACAAGAAAAAAATTCTGGTTAAAGCTATTACTATAAGCTATCCAACGCAAAAGAAATCAAGTTGATATCTAGAAAACTCTGCAAGTTATGACCAAAAAAGTAACCAGTTCTACTAAAAAGCGGCGGGAAAGAGGCAGTAGTAGAACTACTTACCTTTCTGGTCATAACTTGCTTACTTTTTTAGATATCTACTTGATTTCCAATGTATTGGATAGGGAACCATATTGGCTTTAATTCGACCTTTGTTTTTTACAGATAGTGCGAAAAAAATTGTTTTCGCCAAAAAAAAAACCATGGACTACCCCCTTTGCTTTTTTTGAAAAAATGATAAAAAAATTTACTTGCACTATCCACAAGAAAAAAATTCTGGTTAAAGCTATTACTATAAGCTATCCAACGCAAAAGAAATCAAGTTGATATCTAGAAAACTCTGCAAGTTATGACCAAAAAAGTAACCAGTTCTACTAAAA
This sequence comes from Thelaira solivaga, assembly GCA_947397855.1. Lineage (NCBI taxonomy): Eukaryota > Metazoa > Arthropoda > Insecta > Diptera > Tachinidae > Thelaira > Thelaira solivaga. The sequence continues at coordinate 52,810,303 of OX377613.1, read as the reverse complement.
AGCGGCGGGAAAGAGGCAGTAGTAGAACTACTTACCTTTCTGGTCATAACTTGCTTACTTTTTTAGATATCTACTTGATTTCCAATGTATTGGATAGGGAACCATATTGGCTTTAATTCGACCTTTGTTTTTTACAGATAGTGCGAAAAAAATTGTTTTCGCCAAAAAAAAAAAAAACCATGGACTACCCCCTTTGCTTTTTTTGAAAAAATGATAAAAAAATTTACTTGCACTATCCACAAGAAAAAAATTCTGGTTAAAGCTATTACTATAAGCTATCCAATGCAAAAGAAATCAAGTTGATATCTAGAAAACTCTGCAAGTTATGACCAAAAAAGTAACCAGTTCTACTAAAAAGCGGCGGGAAAGAGGCAGTAGTAGAACTACTTACCTTTCTGGTCATAACTTGCTTACTTTTTTAGATATCTACTTGATTTCCAATGTATTGGATAGGGAACCATATTGGCTTTAATTCGACCTTTGTTTTTTACAGATAGTGCGAAAAAAATTGTTTTCGCCAAAAAAAAAAAACCATGGACTACCCCCTTTGCTTTTTTTGAAAAAATGATAAAAAAAATTTACTTGCACTATCCACAAGAAAAAAAATTCTGGTTAAAGCTATTACTATAAGCTATCCAACGCAAAAGAAATCAAGTTGATATCTAGAAAACTCTGCAAGTTATGACCAAAAAAGTAACCAGTTCTACTAAAAAGCGGCGGGAAAGAGGCAGTAGTAGAACTACTTACCTTTCTGGTCATAACTTGCTTACTTTTTTAGATATCTACTTGACTTCCAATGTATTGGATAGGGAACCATATTGGCTTTAATTCGACCTTTGTTTTTTACAGATAGTGCGAAAAAAATTGTTTTCGCCAAAAAAAAAAACCATGGACTACCCCCTTTGCTTTTTTTGAAAAAATGATAAAAAAATTTACTTGCACTATCCACAAGAAAAAAATTCTGGTTAAAGCTATTACTATAAGCTATCCAATGCAAAAGAAATCAAGTTGATATCTAGAAAACTCTGCAAGTTATGACCAAAAAAGTAACCAGTTCTACTAAAAAGCGGCGGGAAAGAGGCAGTAGTAGAACTACTTACCTTTCTGGTCATAACTTGCTTACTTTTCTAGATATCTACTTGATTTCCAATGTATTGGATAGGGAACCATATTGGCTTTAATTCGACCTTTCTTTTTTACAGATAGTGTGAAAAAAATTGTTTTCGCCAAAAAAAAAAAAAACCATGGACTACCCCCTTTGCTTTTTTTGAAAAAATGATAAAAAAATTTACTTGCACTATCCACAAGAAAAAAATTCTGGTTAAAGCTATTAGTATTAGCTATCCAACGCAAAAGAAATCAAGTTGATATCTAGAAAACTCTGCAAGTTATGACCAAAAAAGTAACCAGTTCTACTAAAAAGCGGCGGGAAAGAGGCAGTAGTAGAACTACTTACCTTTCTGGTCATAACTTGCTTACTTTTTTAGATATCTACTTGATTTCCAATGTATTGGATAGGGAACCATATTGGATTTAATTCGACCTTTGTTTTTTACAGATAGTGCGAAAAAAATTGTTTTCGCCAAAAAAAAAACCATGGACTACCCCCTTTGCTTTTTTTGAAAAAATGATAAAAAAATTTACTTGCACTATCCACAAGAAAAAAATTCTGGTTAAAGCTATTACTATAAGCTATCCAACGCAAAAGAAATCAAGTTGATATCTAGAAAACTCTGCAAGTTATGACCAAAAAAGTAACCAATTCTACTAAAAAGCGGCGGGAAAGAGGCAGTAGTAGAACTACTTACCTTTCTGGTCATAACTTGCTTACTTTTTTAGATATCTACTTGATTTCCAATGTATTGGATAGGGAACCATATTGGCTTTAATTCGACCTTTGTTTTTTACAGATAGTGCGAAAAAAATTGTTTTCGCCAAAAAAAAAAACCATGGACTACCCCCTTTGCTTTTTTTGAAAAAATGATAAAAAAATTTACTTGCACTATCCACAAGAAAAAAATTCTGGTTAAAGCTATTACTATAAGCTATCCAATGCAAAAGAAATCAAGTTGATATCTAGAAAACTCTGCAAGTTATGACCAAAAAAGTAACCAGTTCTACTAAAAAGCGGCGGGAAAGAGGCAGTAGTAGAACTACTTACCTTTCTGGTCATAACTTGCTTACTTTTTTAGATATCTACTTGATTTCCAATGTATTGGATAGGGAACCATATTGGCTTTAATTCGACCTTTGTTTTTTACAGATAGTGCGAAAAAAATTGTTTTCGCCAAAAAAAAAAAAAACCATGGACTACCCCCTTTGCTTTTTTTGAAAAAATGATAAAAAAAATTTACTTGCACTATCCACAAGAAAAAAATTCTGGTTAAAGCTATTACTATAAGCTATCCAAAGCAAAAGAAATCAAGTTTATATCTAGAAAATTCTGCAAGTTATGACCAAAAAAGTAACCAGTTCTACTAAAAAGCGGCGGGAAAGAGGCAGTAGTAGAACTACTTACCTTTCTGGTCATAACTTGCTTACTTTTCTAGATATCTACTTGATTTCCAATGTATTGGATAGGGAACCATATTGGCTTTAATTCGACCTTTGTTTTTTACAGATAGTGCGAAAAAAATTGTTTTCGCCAAAAAAAAAAAAATACCATGGACTACCCCCTTTGCTTTTTTTGAAAAAATGATAAAAAAATTTACTTGCACTATCCACAAGAAAAAAATTCTGGTTAAAGCTATTACTATAAGCTATCCAACGCAAAAGAAATCAAGTTGATATCTAGAAAACTCTGCAAGTTATGACCAAAAAAGTAACCAGTTCTACTAAAAAGCGGCGGGAAAGAGGCAGTAGTAGAACTACTTACCTTTCTGGTCATAACTTGCTTACTTTTTTAGATATCTACTTGATTTCCAATGTATTGGATAGGGAACCATATTGGCTTTAATTCGACCTTTGTTTTTTACAGATAGTGCGAAAAAAATTGTTTTCGCCAAAAAAAAAAAAACCATGGACTACCCCCTTTGCTTTTTTTGAAAAAATGATAAAAAAAATTTACTTGCACTATCCACAAGAAAAAAATTCTGGTTAAAGCTATTACTATAAGCTATCCAAAGCAAAAGAAATCAAGTTGATATCTAGAAAACTCTGCAAGTTATGACCAAAAAAGTAACCAGTTCTACTAAAAAGCGGCGGGAAAGAGGCAGTAGTAGAACTACTTACCTTTCTGGTCATAACTTGCTTACTTTTTTAGATATCTACTTGATTTCCAATGTATTGGATAGGGAACCATATTGGCTTTAATTCGACCTTTGTTTTTTACAGATAGTGCGAAAAAAATTGTTTTCGCCAAAAAAAAAAAACCATGGACTACCCCCTTTGCTTTTTTTGAAAAAATGATAAAAAAATTTACTTGCACTATCCACAAGAAAAAAATTCTGGTTAAAGCTATTACTATAAGCTATCCAAAGCAAAAGAAATCAAGTTTATATCTAGAAAATTCTGCAAGTTATGACCAAAAAAGTAACCAGTTCTACTAAAAAGCGGCGGGAAAGAGGCAGTAGTAGAACTACTTACCTTTCTGGTCATAACTTGCTTACTTTTCTAGATATCTACTTGATTTCCAATGTATTGGATAGGGAACCATATTGGCTTTAATTCGACCTTTGTTTTTTACAGATAGTGCGAAAAAAATTGTTTTCGCCAAAAAAAAAAAAAATACCATGGACTACCCCCTTTGCTTTTTTTGAAAAAATGATAAAAAAATTTACTTGCACTATCCACAAGAAAAAAATTCTGGTTAAAGCTATTACTATAAGCTATCCAACGCAAAAGAAATCAAGTTGATATCTAGAAAACTCTGCAAGTTATGACCAAAAAAGTAACCAGTTCTACTAAAAAGCGGCGGGAAAGAGGCAGTAGTAGAACTACTTACCTTTCTGGTCATAACTTGCTTACTTTTTTAGATATCTACTTGATTTCCAATGTATTGGATAGGGAACCATATTGGCTTTAATTCGACCTTTGTTTTTTACAGATAGTGCGAAAAAAATTGTTTTCGCCAAAAAAAAAAAACCATGGACTACCCCCTTTGCTTTTTTTGAAAAAATGATAAAAAAATTTACTTGCACTATCCACAAGAAAAAAATTCTGGTTAAAGCTATTACTATAAGCTATCCAAAGCAAAAGAAATCAAGTTTATATCTAGAAAATTCTGCAAGTTATGACCAAAAAAGTAACCAGTTCTACTAAAAAGCGGCGGGAAAGAGGCAGTAGTAGAACTACTTACCTTTCTGGTCATAACTTGCTTACTTTTCTAGATATCTACTTGATTTCCAATGTATTGGATAGGGAACCATATTGGCTTTAATTCGACCTTTGTTTTTTACAGATAGTGCGAAAAAAATTGTTTTCGCCAAAAAAAAAAAAATACCATGGACTACCCCCTTTGCTTTTTTTGAAAAAATGATAAAAAAATTTACTTGCACTATCCACAAGAAAAAAATTCTGGTTAAAGCTATTACTATAAGCTATCCAACGCAAAAGAAATCAAGTTGATATCTAGAAAACTCTGCAAGTTATGACCAAAAAAGTAACCAGTTCTACTAAAAAGCGGCGGGAAAGAGGCAGTAGTAGAACTACTTACCTTTCTGGTCATAACTTGCTTACTTTTTTAGATATCTACTTGATTTCCAATGTATTGGATAGGGAACCATATTGGCTTTAATTCGACCTTTGTTTTTTACAGATAGTGCGAAAAAAATTGTTTTCGCCAAAAAAAAAAAACCATGGACTACCCCCTTTGCTTTTTTTGAAAAAATGATAAAAAAATTTACTTGCACTATCCACAAGAAAAAAATTCTGGTTAAAGCTATTACTATAAGCTATCCAAAGCAAAAGAAATCAAGTTTATATCTAGAAAATTCTGCAAGTTATGACCAAAAAAGTAACCAGTTCTACTAAAAAGCGGCGGGAAAGAGGCAGTAGTAGAACTACTTACCTTTCTGGTCATAACTTGCTTACTTTTCTAGATATCTACTTGATTTCCAATGTATTGGATAGGGAACCATATTGGCTTTAATTCGACCTTTGTTTTTTACAGATAGTGCGAAAAAAATTGTTTTCGCCAAAAAAAAAAAAAATACCATGGACTACCCCCTTTGCTTTTTTTGAAAAAATGATAAAAAAATTTACTTGCACTATCCACAAGAAAAAAATTCTGGTTAAAGCTATTACTATAAGCTATCCAACGCAAAAGAAATCAAGTTGATATCTAGAAAACTCTGCAAGGTATGACCAAAAAAGTAACCAGTTCTACTAAAAAGCGGCGGGAAAGAGGCAGTAGTAGAACTACTTACCTTTCTGGTCATAACTTGCTTACTTTTTTAGATATCTACTTGACTTCCAATGTATTGGATAGGGAACCATATTGGCTTTAATTCGACCTTTGTTTTTTACAGATAGTGCGAAAAAAATTGTTTTCGCCAAAAAAAAAAAACCATGGACTACCCCCTTTGCTTTTTTTGAAAAAATGATAAAAAAATTTACTTGCACTATCCACAAGAAAAAAATTCTGGTTAAAGCTATTACTATAAGCTATCCAACGCAAAAGAAATCAAGTTGATATCTAGAAAACTCTGCAAGTTATGACCAAAAAAGTAACCAGTTCTACTAAAAAGCGGCGGGAAAGAGGCAGTAGTAGAACTACTTACCTTTCTGGTCATAACTTGCTTACTTTTTTAGATATCTACTTGATTTCCAATGTATTGGATAGGGAACCATATTGGCTTTAATTCGACTTTTGTTTTTTACAGATAGTGCGAAAAAAATTGTTTTCGCCAAAAAAAAAAACCATGGACTACCCCCTTTGTTTTTTTTGAAAAAATGATAAAAAAATTTACTTGCACTATCCACAAGAAAAAAATTCTGGTTAAAGCTATTACTATTAGCTATCCAACGCAAAAGAAATCAAGTTGATATCTAGAAAACTCTGCAAGTTATGACCAAAAAAGTAACCAGTTCTACTAAAAAGCGGCGGGAAAGAGGCAGTAGTAGAACTACTTACCTTTCTGGTCATAACTTGCTTACTTTTTTAGATATCTACTTGATTTCCAATGTATTGGATAGGGAACCATATTGGCTTTAATTCGATCTTTGTTTTTTACAGATAGTGCGAAAAAAATTGTTTTCGCCAAAAAAAAAAAACCATGGACTACCCCCTTCGCTTTTTTTGAAAAAATGATAAAAAAATTTACTTGCACTATCCACAAGAAAAAAATTCTGGTTAAAGCTATTACTATAAGCTATCCAACGCAAAAGAAATCAAGTTGATATCTAGAAAACTCTGCAAGTTATGACCAAAAAAGTAACCAGTTCTACTAAAAAGCGGCGGGAAAGAGGCAGTAGTAGAACTACTTACCTTTCTGGTCATAACTTGCTTACTTTTTTAGATATCTACTTGAGTTCCAATGTATTGGATAGGGAACCATATTGGCTTTAATTCGATCTTTGTTTTTTACAGATAGTGCGAAAAAAATTGTTTTCGCCAAAAAAAAAAAACCATGGACTACCCCCTTTGCTTTTTTTGAAAAAATGATAAAAAAATTTACTTGCACTATCCACAAGAAAAAAATTCTGGTTAAAGCTATTACTATAAGCTATCCAACGCAAAAGAAATCAAGTTGATATCTAGAAAACTCTGCAAGTTATGACCAAAAAAGTAACCAGTTCTACTAAAAAGCGGCGGGAAAGAGGCAGTAGTAGAACTACTTACCTTTCTGGTCATAACTTGCTTACTTTTTTAGATATCTACTTGATTTCCAATGTATTGGATAGGGAACCATATTGGCTTTAATTCGATCTTTGTTTTTTACAGATAGTGCGAAAAAAATTGTTTTCGCCAAAAAAAAAAACCATGGACTACCCCCTTTGCTTTTTTTGAAAAAATGATAAAAAAATTTACTTGCACTATCCACAAGAAAAAAATTCTGGTTAAAGCTATTACTATAAGCTATCCAACGCAAAAGAAATCAAGTTGATATCTAGAAAACTTTGCAAGTTATGACCAAAAAAGTAACCAGTTCTACTAAAAAGCGGCGGGAAAGAGGCAGTAGTAGAACTACTTACCTTTCTGGTCATAACTTGCTTACTTTTTTAGATATCTACTTGATTTCCAATGTATTGGATAGGGAACCATATTGGCTTTAATTCGACCTTTGTTTTTTACAGATAGTGCGAAAAAAATTGTTTTCGCCAAAAAAAAAACCATGGACTACCCCCTTTGCTTTTTTTGAAAAAATGATAAAAAAATTTACTTGCACTATCCACAAGAAAAAAAATTCTGGTTAAAGCTATTACTATAAGCTATCCAACGCAAAAGAAATCAAGTTGATATCTAGAAAACTTTGCAAGTTATGACCAAAAAAGTAACCAGTTCTACTAAAAAGCGGCGGGAAAGAGGCAGTAGTAGAACTACTTACCTTTCTGGTCATAACTTGCTTACTTTTTTAGATATCTACTTGATTTAAAATGTATTGGATAGGGAACCATATTGGCTTTAATTCGACCTTTGTTTTTTACAGATAGTGCGAAAAAAATTGTTTTCGCCAAAAAAAAAAACCATGGACTACCCCCTTTGCTTTTTTTGAAAAAATGATAAAAAAATTTACTTGCACTATCCACAAGAAAAAAATTCTGGTTAAAGCTATTACTATAAGCTATCCAACGCAAAAGAAATCAAGTTGATATCTAGAAAACTCTGCAAGTTATGACCAAAAAAGTAACCAGTTCTACTAAAAAGCGGCGGGAAAGAGGCAGTAGTAGAACTATTTACCTTTCTGGTCATAACTTGCTTACTTTTTTAGATATCTACTTGATTTCCAATGTATTGGATAGGGAACCATATTGGCTTTAATTCGACCTTTGTTTTTTACAGATAGTGCGAAAAAAATTGTTTTCGCCAAAAAAAAACCATGGACTACCCCATTTGCTTTTTTTTGAAAAAATGATAAAAAAATTTACTTGCACTATCCACAAGAAAAAAAATTCTGGTTAAAGCTATTACTATTAGCTATCCAACGCAAAAGAAATCAAGTTGATATCTAGAAAACTCTGCAAGTTATGACCAAAAAAGTAACCAGTTCTACTAAAAAGCGGCGGGAAAGAGGCAGTAGTAGAACTACTTACCTTTCTGGTCATAACTTGCTTACTTTTTTAGATATCTACTTGATTTCCAATGTATTGGATAGAGAACCATATTGGCTTTAATTCGACCTTTGTTTTTTACAGATAGTGCGAAAAAAATTGTTTTCGCCAAAAAAAAACCATGGACTACCCCATTTGCTTTTTTTTGAAAAAATGATAAAAAAATTTACTTGCACTATCCACAAGAAAAAAAATTCTGGTTAAAGCTATTACTATAAGCTATCCAACGCAAAAGAAATCAAGTTGATATCTAGAAAACTCTGCAAGTTATGACCAAAAAAGTAACCAGTTCTACTAAAAAGCGGCGGGAAAGAGGCAGTAGTAGAACTATTTACCTTTCTGGTCATAACTTGCTTACTTTTTTAGATATCTACTTGATTTCCAATGTATTGGATAGGGAAACATATTGGCTTTAATTCGACTTTTGTTTTTTAAAGATAGTGCGAAAAAAATTGTTTTCGCCAAAAAAAAAAAAAACCATGGACTACCCCCTTTGCTTTTTTTGAAAAAATGATAAAAAAAATTTACTTGCACTATCCACAAGAAAAAAATTCTGGTTAAAGCTATTACTATAAGCTATCCAACGCAAAAGAAATCAAGTTGATGTCTAGAAAACTCTGCAAGTTATGACCAAAAAAGTAACCAGTTCTACTAAAAAGCGGCGGGAAAGAGGCAGTAGTAGAACTACTTACCTTTCTGGTCATAACTTGCTTACTTTTTTAGATATCTACTTGATTTCCAATGTATTGGATAGGGAACCATATTGGCTTTAATTCGACCTTTGTTTTTTACAGATAGTACGAAAAAAATTGTTTTCGCCAAAAAAAAAACCATGGACTACCCCCTTTGCTTTTTTTGAAAAAATGATAAAAAAAATTACTTGCACTATCCACAAGAAAAAAAATTCTGGTTAAAGCTATTACTATAAGCTATCCAACGCAAAAGAAATCAAGTTGATATCTAGAAAACTCTGCAAGTTATGACCAAAAAAGTAACCAGTTCTACTAAAAAGCGGCGGGAAAGAGGCAGTAGTAGAACTATTTACCTTTCTGGTCATAACTTGCTTACTTTTTTAAATATCTACTTGATTTCCAATGTATTGGATAGGGAACCATATTGGCTTTAATTCGACCTTTGTTTTTTATAGATAGTGCGAAAAAAAATTGTTTTCGCCAAAAAAAAAAAACCATGGACTACCCCCTTTGCTTTTTTTGAAAAAATGATAAAAAAAATTACTTGCACTATCCACAAGAAAAAAAATTCTGGTTAAAGCTATTACTATAAGCTATCCAACGCAAAAGAAATCAAGTTGATATCTAGAAAACTCTGCAAGTTATGACCAAAAAAGTAACCAGTTCTACTAAAAAGCGGCGGGAAAGAGGCAGTAGTAGAACTACTTACCTTTCTGGTCATAACTTGCTTACTTTTTTAAATATCTACTTGATTTCCAATGTATTGGATAGGGAACCATATTGGCTTTAATTCGACCTTTGTTTTTTACAGATAGTGCGAAAAAAATTGTTTTCGCCAAAAAAAAAAACCATGGACTACCCCCTTTGCTTTTTTTGAAAAAATGATAAAAAAATTTACTTGCACTATCCACAAGAAAAAAAATTCTGGTTAAAGCTATTACTATAAGCTATCCAACGCAAAAGAAATCAAGTTGATATCTAGAAAACTCTGCAAGTTATGACCAAAAAAGTAACCAGTTCTACTAAAAAGCGGCGGGAAAGAGGCAGTAGTAGAACTATTTACCTTTCTGGTCATAACTTGCTTACTTTTTTAGATATCTACTTGATTTCCAATGTATTGGATAGGGAAACATATTGGCTTTAATTCGACCTTTGTTTTTTACAGATAGTGCGAAAAAATTGTTTTCGCCAAAAAAAAAACCATGGACTACCCCCTTTGCTCTTTTTGAAAAAATGATAAAAAAAATTTACTTGCACTATCCACAAGAAAAAAATTCTGGTTAAAGCTATTACTATTAGCTATCCAACGCAAAAGAAATCAAGTTGATATCTAGAAAACTCTGCAAGTTATGACCAAAAAAGTAACCAGTTCTACTAAAAAGCGGCGGGAAAGAGGCAGTAGTAGAACTACTTACCTTTCTGGTCATAACTTGCTTACTTTTTTAAATATCTACTTGATTTCCAATGTATTGGATAGGGAACCATATTGGCTTTAATTCGACCTTTGTTTTTTATAGATAGTGCGAAAAAAAATTGTTTTCGCCAAAAAAAAAAACCATGGACTACCCCCTTTGCTTTTTTTGAAAAAATGATAAAAAAAATTACTTGCACTATCCACAAGAAAAAAAATTCTGGTTAAAGCTATTACTATAAGCTATCCAACGCAAAAGAAATCAAGTTGATATCTAGAAAACTCTGCAAGTTATGACCAAAAAAGTAACCAGTTCTACTAAAAAGCGGCGGGAAAGAGGCAGTAGTAGAACTACTTACCTTTCTGGTCATAACTTGCTTACTTTTTTAAATATCTACTTGATTTCCAATGTATTGGATAGGGAACCATATTGGCTTTAATTCGACCTTTGTTTTTTACAGATAGTGCGAAAAAAATTGTTTTCGCCAAAAAAAAAAACCATGGACTACCCCCTTTGCTTTTTTTGAAAAAATGATAAAAAAATTTACTTGCACTATCCACAAGAAAAAAAATTCTGGTTAAAGCTATTACTATAAGCTATCCAACGCAAAAGAAATCAAGTTGATATCTAGAAAACTCTGCAAGTTATGACCAAAAAAGTAACCAGTTCTACTAAAAAGCGGCGGGAAAGAGGCAGTAGTAGAACTATTTACCTTTCTGGTCATAACTTGCTTACTTTTTTAGATATCTACTTGATTTCCAATGTATTGGATAGGGAAACATATTGGCTTTAATTCGACCTTTGTTTTTTACAGATAGTGCGAAAAAATTGTTTTCGCCAAAAAAAAAACCATGGACTACCCCCTTTGCTCTTTTTGAAAAAATGATAAAAAAATTTACTTGCACTATCCACAAGAAAAAAATTCTGGTTAAAGCTATTACTATTAGCTATCCAACGCAAAAGAAATCAAGTTGATATCTAGAAAACTCTGCAAGTTATGACCAAAAAAGTAACCAGTTCTACTAAAAAGCGGCGGGAAAGAGGCAGTAGTAGAACTACTTACCTTTCTGGTCATAACTTGCTTACTTTTTTAGATATCTACTTGATTTCCAATGTATTGGATAGGTAACCATATTGGCTTTAATTCGACCTTTCTTTTTTACAGATAGTGTGAAAAAAATTGTTTTCGCCAAAAAAAAAAAAAACCATGGACTACCCCCTTTGCTTTTTTTGAAAAAATGATAAAAAAATTTACTTGCACTATCCACAAGAAAAAAAATTCTGGTTAAAGCTATTACTATTAGCTATCCAACGCAAAAGAAATCAAGTTGATATCTAGAAAACTCAGCAAGTTATGACCAAAAAAGTAACCAGTTCTACTAAAAAGCGGCGGGAAAGAGGCAGTAGTAGAACTACTTACCTTTCTGGTCATAACTTGCTTACTTTTCTAGATATCTACTTGATTTCCAATGTATTGGATAGGTAACCATATTGGCTTTAATTCGACCTTTGTTTTTTACAGATAGTGCGAAAAAAATTGTTTTCGCCAAAAAAAAAACCATGGACTACCCCCTTTGCTTTTTTTGAAAAAATGATTAAAAAATTTACTTGCACTATCCACAAGAAAAAAATTCTGGTTAAAGCTATTACTATTAGCTATCCAACGCAAAAGAAATGAAGTTGATATCTAGAAAACTATGCAAGTTATGACCAAAAAAGTAACCAGTTCTACTAAAAAGCGGCGGGAAAGAGGCAGTACTAGAACTGCTTACCTTTCTGGTCATAACGTGCTTACTTTTCTAGATATCTACTTGATTTCCAATGTATTGGATAATGAACCATATTGGCTTTAATTTGACCTTTGTTTTTTACAGATAGTGCGAAAAAAATTGTTTTCGCCAAAAAAAAAACCATGGACTACCCCCTTTGCTTTTTTTGAAAAAATGATAAAAAAATTTACTTGCACTATCCACAAGAAAAAAATTTCTAGTTAAAGCTGTTACTATTAGCTATCCAACGCAAGAGAAATCAAGTTGATGTCTAGAAAACTCATCAAGTTATGACCAAAAAGGTAATCAGTTCTACTAAAAAGCGGCGGGAAATTTATATAAATTTTTTTTATTGAAACGGCTAGTTTGTTAAGTTGAGGTAGTATTATAAAAATTTATTTTTACATCCATATGTAATTTTTATATTTAATATGACCTTAAGCTTAATACATTAGGCGTTTCAATTACATCATTTTTTGAAGTGAGTGAAGATAAATATGATGAGTTAAATATGTTTTAACGTAACTCCTTACGTTTCTTAATATTTATGACATACTTACGAGTATAAATATGTTTATGGAAAATATAAGTACATACACAGATACAAATGTGCATAAATACGTTGATTCTCTAAGATTTTTACTAATTTGCAAACGAACTATAGAATATTACGGGATTAGACACATATCATTTTAAAGAATAGGTTTTCTAGATTTGTAATCTATCACCCAAATACCTAGAAAAAACTTAGAACCTATAGATACATTTTTTTTTTTGGTTTTATTAATTTGAATGTGAAAAATCGGGAATTGTACTTCGGCAAAATGGGAAATTGTAAAAACCCCTCAAAACAAAAGCAGGGGGTATATGGAAATTTCAAAAAAAAATTTTAAAGTTGTACAAAGTATATTCTGTGTATTAAGGCGATAGATTAAAAACCTAGACGACCTCCCCTTTTAAATAATATATGTCCTATCTTCCATGGCTCGTCCGGAAGTTACTTTGGATTATTTTGAAATTTTTATATACCCCAGTGCTATTTCTCTTAAGATAGTAGGATGGGACTCATATCATTTTAAATAGGCTGTCTAGATTTGTAATCTATTGCGCAAATACTCAGAAGTTACTTTGGATTATTTTTAAAAAATTTTTGAAATTCTCTCATACTCCAGTACTCTTGCTCTGAGGGGCTTCTATCATTCTCCATTTTGGCGAGGTACCATTCCCGATTTTGCAACAGAAAATTACTAAAACCAAAGTGGAATGAAATTTCTAAGTTCTATGCTTTCTGGAAGTGTTTTACCATTTACGGGAAATTTCTTAGTTTTTTGTTTATGATGCTAAACGGAAATTGCCAAAATCCTTCAGAGCACATGGGTATGTGAAAATTAAAAAAAAAATTTAAAATAGTAAAAAGTAACTTCTGAGTATTTGGATAGTAGATTACCAATCTAGACGACCTCCACTAAACTACTACTAAAAATATATATAGAAGTATTTAGTGACGTAAGACGTATTTGATAAATATACAAAATTTTTATAATTTTTTCAAAAAAAAGCAAAGGCAGTAGGTAGTCCATGGTATTTTTTGAAAATAATTTTTAAATAACTAATTTCTTTTAATCAATAGCTTGCCTTCAAAACTGGATTGCACTGATCGGAGTAGTTCAATCTTTTCATTTTTTATTTTATAAATATTCAAATATATTTTCAAAAAATATGTCACAATATTTTCAGTTGTCAAATGCTTAATTGCGTAAACTTAATTGAATAAAAATTAGTTACACAATTTAAAACTTAATTGACTTCGTCTGAACAGGCTATATATATATATAAAGCAGGCAAATCAAATCAATCTATACCGCTTATAAGAAAGTAAAAATTATATGATATTTAATATAAATTGAATGAATTCGTACCGTGTTATATGGAATCTCATAGAAATGTTTTGCTTAAATTTTGACAATACGAGTATGTATTAATTTTCCCATATTTTAGAAAATATTAAAAAACTAATCAAAACGGCACCCTTATAAATAAACTTATATGTGCAAGCTTACTGTAAGCTGATTCTTATAAGCGTACGAAAATAATGTTTTCTTAATCATAATAAGAAAATTTAATTTTTTTTTTAATTTCAAAATTGTGGAATAAGAATACACAAATTTTTTTATTGTTATATTGATACAACGAAAAGAAAGATCGTTGTGGTGTCCTTAATAAACTGGTCATCTCTAATTCGTATTGATATATCAGCATCTATCTATAAAATATAGAAATTTAATAATTGTTTTCTTTAGTAAAAATGAACTTACTTTTTATTACGCTTTTTGAGTTTAGATTTCGCACATTTTTGAGTCCATCATAGTTTTTCATCTAGTTGATCTTTACCAATTACTTTCCTGAAAGCAGGGGATAAATAAATTTAATTACATGAATCGAATTTTTCGCTATTTTCGTGTTAAGTTTCTGCAACCACCCAATTGGCTTATGACTGAATTGAACTTTTTTTTTTACAGATTTATATATTACCTTCAGATTTTGTCAAACCTGTTGATTTATGTATTATATTTACATATAAATTTTTATTAAAATTATTGAAAAATGTTTAAGAATTTTTATTTTATGAACATTATTTTAAATGATATTGAGAAAAGCTTACTATTTACTATTTTCATAAGCTTATTCTCAAGTTCTGTTGTATTTCGATTGCTATATGATTTGTTGGGTTATAATAAAGCCATTCCAGCTATGCTTCTGTAGGGCTCTAATTATGTGTCAAAATCGGGTGTATAATTTTTATGTTTTTTAAACAACACCCAGGGTCAGGGTAGAAATGGAATCTGCGACCGATAGATTGATAGATCAGCACACTACCCACTAGGTTATAGGGACATTATATAGTCCGTGTATAATAAGTTTGTGAAATAATAATAAATGTTGAACAATTATTTATGTTCAGCATTTCCTGAGAAATAATTTTATTTTATTTTTTCAATAATACACAATTAACAATGTGTACGCTATACATATTTATTTATCTGACCAATGTGGCCAATTTTCAAAACTTTTATATAAAGCGTCAGCTATAGTCGTAACTGAAGTTGGCTCCAATTTATTTGCGCCAACAATTTTATAATTAGAAGAAAGTTTTTTCAAACGAACTCCTTCCTCCAGTAACAGCTTAGTAACGTTAAGTTGTTTATAAGATGGTGGACGCTTTTTAAATGATCCAATGAAGGCAAAGCTTATGCTGTCATCATTGAAACCTTTTATAACAGAACCCTTATTATCCCAGCCACGACCTTCATAAACATTTCCGTCTCCACCAATCAAAAAATTGTAGATAATATCATCTTGCTGTTGTGACTCAATATTATAGGTTTGTGTAATGCGCACGGTATACGTACAAGCAGCCTAATAAAATATAAGTTCTACGTTATACCTGTTTTCAGATCAAAGCGATAAATTAGTGAATACTAACCTGAGTTTCACATTCTGATGTTCTTGTTGGAATGACAATAACACGTTCAACAGGAAGTTTTAGTTTAAACCATGGATTAGCTGGCGGTTGTGCTAGCCACCCATCACGTGGCACTATACGCAAAACCAAGCCGCCTCCAATATACTCTTTTGCTAAAAAAAAGGACATCAATTAATAAAATTTACAAACTTTTTTTGAAAAGAATTTCTGAATTTATTCACAAATAAGTGGATGCACCTTTTTTACTAAATTTTGTTTTTACTATACCCTTCACTGTAAGTAAGAAGGTTATATTAAGGGCGTCTCATTAAGAGGGCACTTTTTCATTTTATGCTGTAATAAAAGGATTGTTGAACTCGCTGTGTGCCAGGTGACAACATCTTGCTTAAAACAGCATGTCGTCTAGATCCATAGCGTCCCATAACGAATGCCGTTTACAGTCACCACAATTTTGCTCTCATGTTCAAAATGGTAAGGCCTGACCAAAATCCTCATCAAATAGTTGCTCGCTCTGGGTTGCGTGAAGTTTTTCTGAGTTCCAAATTCGACAATTTTGTGTATTCATGAAACCATTCAGATGGAAATGTTCTTCATCGGAGATGATTTTTTTTTTTTTTTGAAAAATTGACATTGACTTTACTTTGATCCATTAGAATTATAACGCATTATTCTTTCGGAATAACGTTACATTTTTAATAATCGGAATAAACATATGCGAGAGCTGTAAAATTTCAGAGTTGTCACTTGCACAAAAAAGTGACACCAAATTTAAAAAGTGCACTCTTAGTGAGACACGCATTATAAATTTGTGATTTATAGGGTGGCACTTGTGCCCTCCCATAAATTATATATCTTCCGGATCCTTACAAATAACGGAGTCGATTTAGCGATGTTAGTCTGTCTGGGTAAAAGTTGTCTGTTGTTGCTGTCTTCAGGTTGCTTTTGAAATTCTACCCGATTGGCCGATAAATGGCGTTATTAAGAATGAAAAACTACCTCTATTTTTGGGCCATTTTCTGTACAAAGCGGACAAAAAAATCAAAGCAAATGGCTAAGAAAAATCAAAAATATAAACTCAATTTTTAAAAAATGTTAAGGTATACATGTGCGTAATGTGTGTATTCAAACTGCTATTAATAAAGTCTAACGTAACCACAAAACCAAGCAATCGATCTAATACAGGCATGTGTAAATATTTGGGTCTTTTAAATGCCTTGTGTGTAATAGATCTACGAATACAGACATTTAATAGAAAAGGAATGCAGAGAAAAGTTTTTTTTTATTTTTGCCATTAATTTGAATTCCTTTGTTTGATATTGAATATTTATTTCAATACATTTATTTAAAAAAATGTTTGCAAATACTTCAAATTAAATAATATTTATTTTGCATCCTTAAAATCATTCAATCAAAATACATATGTACATATATCTGTATGAAGTCATTTTACAGGACTACAACCTTGGAATCCCTAAAAGTTTTTCTTATAAAATTGTTAAGATTCTAGCAAATGGTATAGTTTTGATTGGCATATCGCTCACAATAATAAAGTTATTAAGTTAATTGTAACAACAAGTCAATTTTTAATAAAGATGACTTAAGTGTTTTTTCCTTATTAGCACAGATATACATTATTTTTAATCTGAGATGTCACTAATATTTATGTTATATCAGCTGACCAATGCGGCCACGTTTTAATTTTGTTATATAATAAATCGCCTGGGCTTTGGGTGGATAAAAGTTGCCGCGCACCATAAAGACGATAATTCGCAATCAATTTCTTTAGACGCACTCCTTCTTCTAAGAGAGAAAGGCAGGCATCCAACTGAACTGGGGTAGGATTTACAGTGTTATATGTTCCAATAAATGTAACACCAACACTATCGAAGTTGTATCCTTTAGTATGGGCCCCTACAATATCCCAACCTCGACCCACATAAACGAGGCCATCACTACTTATAAGAAAATTGTAACCGATATCACCCCATCCTTGAGAAAACATATGAAATTCTTGAATAACCCGAATACGTTGGCTACAGATTGCCTGAAATAATTTAAAATTTATGGTTGATTGACTCCTTTTATATTACGAAAATTTTGCAACAAATTAAGTGCCGGAAACGATTACTTACTATAGAGTCGCATGGCTCAGAAGCTGTATGCGCTATAACAACACGATGCAACGGTAATACTTGTTTATCCAAACTACCATTCGGTGGATAGGCCTGCCAAACATCTCTGTCAATTAAACATAATGTACCATTGCCTTTGCATATTTGATCTTCCGCATCAGGCTTATTCGCATCTAAAGTGGTAGAATAAATATTTAAAACGTTGTTAAATGACTTTTAAGTTTATTTTCAATTGCCACGATGTAAGTTAACTAAATGAAAATAATGAAAAACGAAAAACAAGTTCTTTTGATTGTTTTATATAACTATTGTGTAAGTAACATGAATAACCTCGCCAATACAATTGATCTCGAAGATATTGCCGTAAGAAAAATGGCATGTTCTTAGGAAAAATCAAGCCAAAATTGTCATAAGGCCAAAAAATCCGAACCGCTATGAAAAAAGTTTGATTTTATGTGTTGTATAGCATTAAACAAGAAGCCGAACTTATTTAATTTTACATTTTATACAAACAGAGCTTTTTTAAACTAAGGATAAAAATTCAGCCAAAAATCAAAAGTGTTAAAACATAAATATTGAATAAGAGTAGTAGACTTGAAACAAGAGCTTAAATATCGTGTACAAGTAAGCAAACTTATAGGCTATTCAGACATACACGTTACGCAATTATCGCCTTTATTGAACTCAATTTATCATGCAAATTTCCATTAAATAATTGCGCAATTAAAAAATGATTAATGAAATCAAAATCAGAATGCAACTCTTTGTTGTGCCCTTAAATATCAACTCAAAAGTGAGAAAACTTGATACTTTCAGTATTCAAAAAAGGACACGTAAATAAATTTAAAAATAAATGTCATAAAAAGGAAATGGCAACCGAAGTTACCGGTAAATAAATTTTATAAAATTGTTATTGAAAATAATTTTTAAAAAACTAATTTCTTTTAATCAATAGCTTGCCTTCAAAACTGGATTGCACTGATCGGAGTAGTTCAATCTTTTCATTTTTTATTTTATAAATACTCAAATATATTTAAAAAAAAAAATGTCACAATATTTTCAGTTGTCAAATGCTTAATTGCGTAAACTTAATTGAATATGTGTGAACACCCAAATCAATCACACAATTTAAAACTTAATTGACTTCATTAACTTTTACGTCTGAACAGGCTATTAAGATACAAAATTTATTATCGTCCATAAGTAAAAGACTTTGAACCCTAAAAGCCTGTTCAGCTAAATGTCAACGAAAGCTTCTTTCGCATAATTGTATTGGAAACAAAAACATATGCTCATGTATTTATCTGAATAAGCTCTAACTTCATAATATATATTTATTGCTTAGTATCAAAAGATTTAAGCCACAAACTTCAATATCGTCAATAAGAAAATAAATTTAAGACGAAAACTTTATTATTGTTCATAAATAAATAAAAACCAAAAAACTTAAGACACAAGCTTTAATATCGTACAGAAATAAAAGGCTGGGGAAATAAACTTCATACTGGAGTTCCCTGTAGATTAACTAACTTATAAATCAGGGGGGCACATGTTCGATTCTTACCTAGACCTCGGGTTTTTTTGCTGTACAAAATATACTTTGAATCGCACTACATATTTATATGGTACTGTAAAAACCATTGAAAGTTAATTTTTTTCATTTCAAATATTTCTTTTTTTTTCAATCTTAGTGAGTTAATTGAACAGCTCTTGTGTGAATTAGTTCTCTCTACCGCGAGTTAAGGTATAATTTTACTACTAAATCAATTGAATTAAGAAAATTCAAAAATACTAAATAACGAAAAAATATTCCCTTAATGATAAACTTATTTTCTGCTTCATCAAGCTATAAAAGCAACTGGGACAAATGATTAATATTCATTGTTAAAAACGAAACACAATTGTGTACATGCAAATAACCATAATCAATTCGTCATACGAAATTCAGTACGAGCAAAGAACTCTGCGTTATTTTTATTTCTAAACGAACGTTTTTTAATTATTTTAGTAAATAAATTATTTTTTTTTAATTAACAATTTAAATTAAATTCTTTTCTTTTGATATGGGAGCGTATGAGTATTAAAGAAATTACATTAAATAATTATTATAGACCCGAGATATCTGCAATAAACTTTTTTAATGGCTATGCCCACTTTTCAATTGAATAATTTGGAATTTCCCTGAAATTGTATACAACATAGGCTTACACTACTCCAAGTCATAAAGAAAAGGTCCAGGCGAGCTTTGCTAAAAACAGCTAGATTTGTAATAATTTTCTTTTGTCTTCTCGTCAGATTAGTTGTTAATAAGTCCGTATTTTTCACAACAAAAATATTAGCATGAATACCTATTGATGAATTTATTGGAACAATAATCCTTGATTCTTCGTTATTTCCATATAGAAGCTTACTTTTGCTATCATTCACCGTACTGCTGGCCAACACTAAGGTCGTAATCAGCAACGCCACAAACACCAAGATGACAGAAATCACCAGTTTTTTACGTTTTAGAACAAATTTATAAAGTTTACTCGATTTCTCTTCAGAGCAATTTTTATCCTTCACTGTAAGCAAATAACAAATAAATAAAATTGGTAAATACTAATATGTAGCTAAACTACATATTTGCGGGCGCTGATATAAAATCAACATTTTATTTTTTCAAGCCACATCACACTTCCAAAATATAACGTTATTTCCTAAATATATGAAAAAAAATTTATCAAAAATAAGTTTAAAAAATTCTATTAATACTTTAAATTTACTTTAAATCAGTACACACTAGTGCAAAATTAAATTTTTCTTATGGTTCATGGTAACATTGAATACCTATGATAGCAAGCTTATTAAAATCGATGCACAACTTTCGATTTTATTGCCAATTAAGTAATGCTACTTCTTTGAAAAAACAGATCCCATAGGCCTTCAGCAGCATCACAGCTGCACTCAAACCCGCCAAAAAATACTAACGACCGTGTACGGTTTGCTACAAAATAATGTCTTTTTACAAGAAGATCGAAAAGTTTCTTTCTCTTTTCGTATCTTCCCGTTTTAATAAAAGCAGCGCGCAGCCGACATTTTCTAAAGAACAATTTTTGTACATTTTGTGATAATCTTTTTAATAAAAATAAAAAACTTGAAGCTTAATAAAAACTTTAAAATATTATCGATAATAACTAAAATTGTTAATCGGTTTCGTTTGTTTAAAACTTAAGAGTCTACCCGGTCCCGACCGGTTCTTTAGTTTATGAGTGAGAATTTTCAAAGTAAAAATATCGTTAATATAAAAATTCAGAGTAATTTGTTAAAAACCTGGCTTTTGATTAGTAAAAGGAAACACAGAAAAAATTAGATTTTAATTATTAAAAAATAATTCAATTATTTTCATTTGTAATAATTTTATTTTTAATTCAAAAGCTTAAGAAAATATTAATCTTTATTTGTGCTTACTTCCAGAATTGTGTTGGGTTATTTCAAATTTATTGTTTTCCTCATGATATTCAGTATAATAAGTACTGAATATCCATATCTATATGGACCATTTCATCAGACGATACTCTGAATCCTCAATAGATTACTCCCAACGATTTCTTGCAAACATTAGAACCTTTATATTGTAAAACAAATTGACTCAATAACCTATAGATAGCGTATCTATTTATGAAATTTCAGATAAATCCGCTGAAAAATAGTGTTTTTATCATTAAAAACAAATTTCAATTATTTTTCTTAAAAAATAGAACCTTTCTCGAAGTTACTTAAAAAAAAGAGAAGGCATAAAATTGGGCGTGGGTCAAAAAAAATAGGGCGAGCTGCCTTTTAGTATATAGTATTTAGCTATATGGCTTCGTTAGAAGCAGCGGTTGGTTTTTGTGACGGACTCACTCACTTTCTTTCTCTATCTTCTTTCCTCCCCTTCACTCTTCTGTTACTATCCTTTCTCTCCTTTATTTTCCTCTATACAGGTATCACAAAGGGACCATATCAGAGGACCCAAGTGAGCCCAGCTCTTGTTATCTTTTCTTTTCGGGCGACCTGTTTAACTTAACCTAACCTAACCTTTAGTATAAAGATTATTACTTTTGGTAACAAATTTCAGAAAAATCTGTTGAAAACAAAAATTTGTATATAAAGAAAAAGAATATAGGGTTGGATAAAAAATATTTTGAATTTTTGTATTTTATCTATTTGAAATCATTTTTTGAAAATTAAAAATTTCTTAATTTTTGCATAGAAAAAGTATTTTTTCGTCACAAATGTTTTCGATATTTTTAAAACTGCTGAGCAGATTTAAAAACAACGTAAGTAGGTACGACCTAAAGAAAATTTTGTTGCAGTTTCAGTTTTTTTATTGACAAATAATAGCGTATGTCAGATACCAGAGCCAATTTGAAGAAATGCAATTCAGATTTGAAATCAGTGCTCCAAAGTAATTTGGATACAGATTTCAGCTTTTGCAATTGACAAAACTTCCAACATAAATTTGTTTACTTGAACTTTATCTATCAATTGTACATGAGTCTGCTGCTTTTTTGGGTAATTTAAATTTGAGCAAATATGCACGAGCGAATCATAGCAGAATTAACACGGTAAAGCAAATAAAGCATCTGTACATTTTTTTGCTCTCCATCGTTTTGTTTGCAAAGCTGTCAAAATTTGTTTACATCCTGTGCGCGCCATTGTTCTTATACTCAAAATACATAAAGTGGGTGTGATTGTATGACCGGATCTGCATTGAATTTCCTCATTTTTATTTGACACATATGATAAGATTTTTTTTTGCAGTGCTTGTTGTACTAAATGCCCAACCGTGTTAATGGAGTGAAGTTTGCTCAAGGTATATTTAGTACAAACATTTTGTTGTTGTGTTGAGCAAAACGAAGCATATTTGCACTCAATTGCACAAGCATACTTGAAATGGCTTACAAGCACTTTTTATATAAAAAAAAAGTAGTGTAGTTATGTGTGCCTTTCAAGTATTCTTGTGCAGCCCTTTGGTCAGTACAGCTATTAATATCGATATACAACTTTCGATTTAAGTCACATATACGTACGAGTAGCACTCATTCCATATAGGAAAGAACGGTATATTTTGGAAACATCATGTGTTGAATTTTTTAATTTTTTTAAATCAGAACATTCGATTCAATTGCTTGAAAAAATCAGGCATTCTTTTATATGAGGTTAGAATTTAATTTTTTTTATAATAATTTTTGATTGTCATGTATTTCTTACAATTATAAGTAGAAACTTCAGCATTTTCATTTGTATTTGTGGGATGAGACTTGTTGTTATCAGTTTCTTTCCTCTTGTCACGACTGTTAATGAGAAACTGCTGTATCGTTACAGGCCCTTCATAGAAGTGCTTATCACCAAATGTTACATCGCTCGAACTGTTGACTGCTATACTAGCGATTTGTGGACGTTGAGCAGTGCCTGAGACCGATGGTCCTGGACCTAGGGCCTGAGCTGCTCCAATGCTATCCCCAATAGCCGCTAAGGTAGCTAAGGGTGCTAATGGCACTTGATTACCATTTGGTATTACCTTTTGATTAAGCACCTTGTGACCATTATTAATATTTGGAATATTTGGGTCGTTAGGTGTATAACTCACTTGAGTTCCTAATTTTTTTATCACATAATTTTCATGAGAACCCTCAGTATCGCTATTGAGATCTGAATCGGAATCTGATGGCACAACGATGGAACTGAGGCTGTGTATGGAAATAACTGGTGATCCACTAAACTGGTGTGCTTTTGAAGGCAGCTTTTTATCGCAACAGTCTGACACTGATGACATTGATAGCGTTGATGATGGTGATGAAGGATGCTGCTCTTTTAAGTTGCTAAACTCATCGTTTGTTGTTAATATTTTCAAATTTCTTTGCTGACTTTCAATAATATTTGAACTCAAATGATTATTTGTACCATCTACTACTAATTGATTTTTAAAACTCTCACAATTAATGTAGTCAACATTGTCATTGTCTCTACCATTGACAATGATGCCAACATTATCTTCATTTGCAGGTATTTCACAGTTTTTTTCTTTTTCTTTACACTGGCTTGTGTTTTTAACAGATTTTGTAGGACCTGACTTTAAGACTGGATTGATATCACTTGTTCTTAATTCAAGTGGCGGTGTACCAATTATATGATTGTTAGCTATTGATGCCGCTTTATGCTCTTCGGTATCTGTTCTATTACTTCCTATTTCCGTTTCAAATTGTAAAACTTCAGTACCGTTAGCTTCAAGTTCACCTTGCTGTTTTTCCGGTTGTGTGCCATTTGAAGAGATTTTACTGCTATAAATTTCACTTTTCATTAAATCACTATGTTGCTTATTGCTATACATTGTTTACTCTGCAGACTTCATATAATTTTCAAATATTTTTGTCTAAAACTTAACATGAAAAAAATATTTTCTCAATTGCAATTTACGTAATCATTATAATTGTTTGTTGTAGAATCTTTCTCTGAAAAAAAAAATCAAATAAAAAAATGGTATTACAAAATAAAGAAATATTTTTTTTATCTAAAAAGTGCTTTGTTTGAAAACATATTCGATGAAACACATTTTACACAATGGCTGAAGTTATAGTATTCGTTGCTTAAAAATAAAATGGTATCTGCCTGTCTGTTATCGACAGGGCTTTTATCACATTCAATACTTCGTCGTATCAAACGGATTCGTTACTAATTTTTGTTTTGTCGTCAATTATTGTTTTAAAGGCTGTCGGATGTTAAAGGTATCTTTTCAATTCGTTTATTTTAGCAAGATCATGCTTGTTGTTTTTAATTGGCAATCCAAAGTGGCACTTTTTGAATATTCGAGCAAATAAAAGGTAAAATATGTACCATTTTTTACTACCATATATACCTTTATGTAAATTGATGCAGCATTTTATTTTTAATTTGTAGCACCCAATAAAAATAAATGCTAAAAATAATTTTTCAAAGGACAAAAAAGTACCAAAAAAGAGAAATACAATTGATGCATTATATTTAAAAAATTTAGTGGTATTATGTGCAAGTCTAGAATTTTGACAATATAATTAAAAGGTGCTGAACGAAATAAGAAATCTTAAAAGGGACATAATGGTACTTTTTATTGATTTTAAAGGTGCTTTTTCATATTATATTATTTTTTTAACACACAACCTTATAACTACCAAACTGCGCTCAAACGGTTCAGAACATAATGAATAATCATTAAGGGGACAAATGATACTTTTTATTAATTTTTTGGTACTTTTTGGTATTTTATTATTAACAAAACTAGAAAATTGGGCACAAGTATTCCTAAGCAAAGTAAAAATCATTTAGGGGACAAAATGGTACTTTTTGTTAATTTCTTTTGGCACTTTTTGGTATTTTATTATTGTACGAGATTGAGGACAATCGGTTCTAAGCAAATTGAAATTGAAAATAAAATGGTGTTTTTTTTTTAATTTCTATGATTATTTAGTGTAACCGAACCTAGAAATACTATATTATACTCAAACGGTTCTGAGCAAAGTGAAAAATCATATTCATATTAAGGGCACAAATGGTACTTTTTATTCATTTTACTAGTATTTTTTTATATTAACGAATCTAGAACTATTAGACCGAGGTCAAACAGTGCCCAGTAAAGAGAAAAACAAGAAAGGTACAAAATGGTACTTTTTATATACTTTAATGATAACTTTTGATTTCATTGCAATGAAATAAAAAAAATTAAATAAGCGATATGTGTGTGTGTGTTTGACATTGCACTCCTTTATGTTACGCCTTGGAAGGTCTAGCATCACAAATCCGCCCGGCAGGTGGAGCT
This sequence comes from Thelaira solivaga, assembly GCA_947397855.1. Classification (NCBI taxonomy): domain Eukaryota; kingdom Metazoa; phylum Arthropoda; class Insecta; order Diptera; family Tachinidae; genus Thelaira; species Thelaira solivaga. The sequence continues at coordinate 52,784,787 of OX377613.1, read as the reverse complement.
GCATCGATATCTGGCTTATTTATCTACTACGTGTTTTTACCCGGCCTTGCCCAGTCCTTTACTCTATGAGTATGATTTCTTAGAATTCTTATAATACTCTCTCCAATATACAAAATTGTATATATTTTTGTCAAAACCTAATTTATTTTTTTATGAAAAGAAAAATGTAAGACTCCTATTAGTACGCCCACTTTTTAAATTTATTTCAAAACGGGGAACGGCTGGATCGAGTTTTCTATTTTTTTTTTTTTTTTTATATTTTTCTTCTCTTTTTAATTATTTTTCAATGTAAATAAAATTTGAAGGCAAAACAACGTTTGTTTAAGTTTCAAACACACTGTCATATTAACAAATTTAAAAAAAAATTGTTATCAGTAAGTAGCCTTTTCGAATGCTATATGGTAAAAAAAAAACTAGACGTTAAATTTTAAATTTCCAGACAAAACAAAACTGGCAACGCTGCTTAGTGCAATAACGATAGTATATCATATCCCGAAAGCTACTTCACTCGATTACTCACATACAATTCTTAGCAAATCCAAAACTTAAAAAAAATACGAACTATTAACCAGTTTGTGCAAATACTTAATTAAAAATTTGTTTTAGAAAGAATGATTGAACTTAATTTTTGCTGGGATATCATGAATTTTTATTTTCCGGCTAAATTTATACACTTCAGCAGCACATATATGTAAATATGTCAGTATGTATGTATGTTGCTATAAAGCTACAAAATTTATATTTAGATGAGTAAAAGCCAACAGGAAAAATTTATCTCCGGTATGTTTATATGTAACGAGTGTTTCAGTAAGAGTGCAGTTTTTAAATTTAGTGTAAAGTTTTTTCGTAAAAGTATCAAGTCTGAAATTCTACCACCTGCTTTTTCCGATTATTAAAAATTAAGCGGTTTACGAAAGAGCAATGAGTTATAATTGTGATGAAGTAAAGTGAAATGAATGATAATTTTTCGAAAAAAAAAAATTTTTTTCTCCGATAGAGCATTTCCATCAGAATGGCTTTGTGAATACACAAAATTGTCAAATTTGGGGCTTAGAAAATCCTCGTGCAATTCATAAGAAACAAATGCACCTACAACGAGCAACTGTTTTGTGCTAATCTTGGCTAGGCCTTACTTTTTTGAAGATGAGGCCGAAGTGCGGTGACTGTGAACCACATTGGGTACAGGTATAAGATAACAGAGTTCTTGTGGTCTCAACTAGACGACATGGATCTGGAGAACAAGTGGTTTCAGCAAAACCTGTCACACAGGAAACATTCGATGAAAAAGTGCACTCTTACTGAAACACCCTCACGTATGTATGTACATTTTACACTCATATAATATAAATACATACGAATGTACATACATACAAATGTACTCGTATAATATTTGATATTAAAATTGGAATTTAGCACTCGTCTCAGTGGTTGTAAACATAAAATTATTGCTTATTTTCAATATATACTCGTACTTTTGTATCTGAAAACCTTTACTCAATCACTTAAGCTACGGTCACATTAAACAAATATTTGTCGAAATAAGCATAACCACTATGTCACCTACATACACTTTTTTGCTATATTTTGAAGAAACATTCGCTTATATTGTTTCATTCTTTGTTAATATACAACATACTTGTATTGTCATATTAGTTGAATTTTATGTAATACGAGTACAAGTCATGTTAGACTATAAAAATATTTACCAAAAAGTAGTGGTTACACTTATTTCGACAAATACTTTTGTAATGTGACCGTAGCTTTACAAGTGCGCATTAAAATGAAAGCTTTGTTTTAATGCTCAGTGCAAAAATGCAGCTGATGTGTTAAGATTATGTATGTATGTAGTATCTAGGTATTATTAACTTTTATTTATTTATGTATGTACATACATACCTACATGTATTAACTGAGAATAAATTAAATGCAAATTTATTATTTTCCTTATAATTATTGTTAATTACTGCACTTTATTATTTATTTATTTTTTTTTTTTAATAAAAGATGAGTATTTCAGCAGCTATTATTTTAGTTAATTCGCTTTATGTACTTTTTATTTTTATATTAATTTTTTTAAGTTGCAAACATCTATAATATATTTAAAAATTTGTTTGCCCTCACGACAAAATTCAGCTGTAGCGTAAAAATCAGCAATCGCATCGACTTGTTTGAAAGCTTTAAGTTTACTAAATTCTCAATTCATTAATTGTTTTATAATCTGGGTTTTTTTTTTTTTTTTTTTCTCTGAAATCTATGTTTGCAGCAAGAGCTGCCAAAATTTTTTGTTGTTACACTACACAATCTCCCACTTGAAATGTCCAAAACCAAAATATTTAAAATGCACGAAAATTAAAAGTTTAAATTAGCATATGGTACATCAGTTCACTAACAGTGCTACTATAAATTTAGAATTAGAATCACTGCAGTCAAAATAAATTTATTATGACACTACTCTTTTGATAAAAATACTCTCTAATTCTAGTAGAATTCAAAGATGTCCTTGGGTGAGTTGTCCGCCATATCAGACAATTGTTGGCAGTTATGTACTAAGTAACGAAAACGGGTGCAAACCGTTATAGTAACATAATACATGTTTTACATGTTTTGTGAGTCACACCTAAAAGTTTTTTGCTCACCTTAATTTGACATTCCTTTGTATTAGTGTTTGACAAATTCAACTATGGAGAGGATTGTTGAGGCCTTTTGCGAAAATGGGAATTCAAATAAAAATGCATTTCGTACACTGCATGATTTTTGTGGTCAGTGTAATATGCCAAATGTGTCCACAATTGGGAGAACTGTACGCAAATTACAGCAAACCGGATCTGTAAAAACTGTTAAAAGCCAATGTATTCACAAAGATTTTGGTGCGTTTTATTCGCTGGTGGCATCATCGGGACGAACTTCTTCGAAAATGAGGTCGGCAAAGCAGTGACCGTCAATGGAAGATATGTGGTTCCAACAGCATGATAACACTTGGCACATAGCTAACGAAAAAATGACTATTTTGCTCGAGAAATTCAATTTCCCTGTTATCTCATGCCGTGGCAATGTTAATTGGCCGCCATGATCATGTGATTTGGCACCGCTGGACTTCTTTCTTTGGGAATATTTAAAAGAAAACGTGTACGCCAATAAGCTAAGTATAACTCAAGATCTAAAGAATGAGATAATTCGCCACATTAACGATATTGAACTTCAATTATGTCTTACAGTCATAGAAAATATGGAACTGAAGCCGTGGTGAGCATTTAGCCGATACATGTGTAATGATACAGGTGATTGCAAGAATATAACAAAAACAACATTACAACAAGTGTATTGAATCATTTCTTTCAAAGGCTGTTTACTTTTGTCTTAATAAAAATACGAGTTAAAGCATAAAGCATATTTATTAATCTCACTTCATGTTTTTTTTCTCAAAACTTTAGATATTAATGGTCTTAATTATGTTGAAAATATAGTCGGGTATCTGTATCGAACGTTGCAAATTTATTTTAAAAATATCGTTAAAAACTAATGCTCTTATCCAAAAAAGTTGACGTAGACTTTAAAGTAAAATTTATGAAAAAATTATATGAAAAATTTCGATAACGTTGACTTTAAAGTCTACGTTAAAACTTTGGTATAAGAGCATAAGCCTTTTGAAAAAACTTAATTTGTTTTTGAAAATGCCCTCAAAGGCTTTACTTGTCAAAAATAAAATATTTTTTTTTTTTCAAAACTGGGTGCTTACACTTTACCGGCAATAAAATCAGTATTTGGATTATAGTTAATTTACTAATAAATAACAAAACTGGTAGTATTGAATGCTTTCTATTTTTGGTAAGCTTTTACAATTAAAAGAAATATTTTCTAACAAGGTTTTCTCCATAACTACAAAAATAATTGTTACAGTAAAAAATGTTATAAAAACATATTTCGTAATAGAAGCAGCTTCTTCAAAAATTAATAAATCAAAAATCTCATTGAATCTGAAATATTGAGGTCAAATCGCCACATTCGATATCGAATAATTTTATTAAAAAAACTGAGATTTCGATGTTTTATACGATAACGAATGCGGGGATTAGGCTCTTGGTAATTTTTCTAGATAGGCGACGATGGCGCATCAGAAAAAGTAGTGTTTTTTTTTTAATTTGTTCAATCAGTCACCAGCAAAAACAAGGCTAAAAATTGCACTTTGGCAACATTGAGCTGAGAGCTTATGAATACAATGTACGCAAGGTTGCCAGTTTTTGCTATCTGCAGCCAAAATTTGTTTTTTTTTTTTTATTTTAATGTGCAGATAAGCAAGCACTTTTATCATATCTTTCTAGTTACTAGAAATAAAATAAAAAAAATTGAGATATTTTAGTGCAATAAATGAAATTAATCAAAAAAAAATTGCTGTGTACAAACTTGTACACAAAATATTCGTATTATTGTATTTATATACGTAAAGCAAAGGGTGTCGAATAAGTTATGTTACATTAACAAGCTCTAATATTTTTTTTTTTTAATTTATAAAAAAATTTTATTTTTCTTTCATTTAAAAGATAAGTTCATTTTATTAAAAATCAACTGTTTTTACCCGGCTAAAAAGTGAGTATTCTTAAGCTACGGTCACATTAAAAAAATATTTTGTCGAAATAAGCATGACCACTATGTCAGGAAATATTCGCTTAAATTAGTTTAATTTTGCATTATTATTTTAGTTGAATTAATTTTATGTTAAACAAGTCATTTTAGGCTATAAAAATATTTCGCAAAAAAGTCGACAAATATTAGTGTAATGTGACCGTAGCTCTAGAGTAAGAAGAGAGTATGTAATATAATTCTGAACAATCTGTTAAAAAATTGGGTTGTGATTAGTAAAAAAGTTAATTTAAGCTACATTTTTGGAGTATAGAGATCACTGGAAATCAAAACCTTGTATAGCGAATAAACAAACAAGCAAACAGAACATGAATTATATGTAAATATATTTTTTAAGATCAATCAATTTTAAGTGTCCTCTATATTGTCAAAAGCATAAAGGGCTCCCTTTTGTCTCTTTGTAATACCTGTATAAGAGAGAAAAGGGGGAAAAAGATAGCAATAGAAAAATGTCAAAGAATAAGAGTACACGATAAAGCCAACAGTGAGAGAATTATGTTTCATAAATCTAATGAATAAAACGATTTCATTAGCTTAATGAAATATTTCATTAATTATTTCATAATTTCATTGTGAGAATGAAGAAGTTTCAGTAGAATTGTTCCATTAGAATTCACAATTTTCAGTCGCAACTCTATAAATAAAGTAACTATAAAACAAAAACTTAATCTTTAAAATTCAACTGAGCTTCATGGCTGAAGTGGTTGAGTGGCGAGTTAAAGCTTCTTAATTGCATGTGTCCCAATTTAACAAAATGAGTACGGTGCGTTTAAAAATTTGTATTAAAAAAAATTTTTTTTCCTAACCGGGGATTTTTAAAATTCATATTTATAATGAAAACGTTTCATATATTTTATGAAAATTTTCATTGATCGTGTCATTGGTTGAAAAATTATGAAGTTTTTCATTAAATTCATGAAAAAATTAATTTTATGAACAAAATTCTTTCAGTAAAGGGTAGTAGAAAAATGGTAAGAGAAGATGACGAGACAGCTTCTTTTTATAACTGCTTCAAGGGTTGATGTAAAATCCGTTACAATTATCGGTTGCCCATTTTCAAATACAGGCATAGAGCTCATGTTGCGTTCCTGAAAATTGAGCGTTAACAGAAACAGCGTTACACTAAATATGCGGCTACGTTCCTAATTCGCCATTCTCAATTCGACTAATAACATTCATTTTCATCTCGAGCATCAAGCTTTTTCTAGATTGCTTACCAACAATTGATTTTTTTATTTAATGAATTTTATTTATTTAATCAAAATTACTAAGGCCTATATCAAACCATATCAGTATTTCGAATTAAATATTTAATATAAAATTTCACATTTTGAGATAACCCGAATTATAATAAAATAATTTTTAAATTTGTTTTTTCTTTCCGAAAACAATTTTTCTCAATTAGAAAAAGAAAACCTTTTAAAAAATGTTTAAAGTGAAAATTATTTTTTTTTTTTCAAAATTTCAAAAGAGCGCTATAGCGAGACAGTATGCCTGTAGTTAAAAAATTCTATTAATTCAAGAGTTATAGAGGTAAAATCTACTGTTTTACAATTGCCTGAATATATCATCTCTCTATAATTCACAATAAAATTTTGGAAACTTTAAGCTCCAATAAACGTAGTGTCACATGTAAACTTTCAAAATGCCATCCCATCTAGAGCAATCAGTTATCAAAACCTATGTAAAAATTTAAATGATTGTTTGCTTTATTGTAGGCTTAACATGCCTAAATTATTGTAATTAAAATAAATTTACAACAATTGACATCGAATAGTAATGCAGTTGCTTATTTAAATTATTAATTTTAGTTTCACTGCATGAACAATTAATAAAATACTAAAAGAAAAATCAATATAACCCATATATTAATACATAAAAATAACTATAGTCTATATGTGATACATCTAAATATATATTTTTAAAAAGGTGAAGGGTATATAAAACTCGGCACAGCTGAATATGGCACTCTTCCTTGTTTTTCTTTTGTTGTCCCTTTTTATTTTTCGCTATGCATATGCTTAACACAAACAGACAACGTTTTTTTTTTTTTTTCAAATATTTGAAATCAAGAACGTTACAAATTGAAATTTTTTTAATTTTTCGCTTTGGTACAATTTCTATGACATATTTAGTAAAATTTGTACACAAAAAAATAAGAATTCACTATTCAACTTCAAAGTTACATATTTGCCTCCCAAGGATACGGCATGCCTAACTCACTTCCGCACTTCGGATGGTTATTCATACTGCAGGAATAAAAATGTGGCCAGCTTTTGATAATGCGATATACATTTGCACCTGGACTTTTGGTGCTTCTTGTCTAAATAAAAAAACATTTTTTTTTATTTTATTAATCACTAACGTAGGAGTGACTCACCTGATTTTGGGCCACTAGCTTATAATTTAAATCAATGTATTTATTGGTTAATGCGTGTGCCAATAAATATTGTGTAGCTTCAATTTGTTTATCATTTGGCATATAGCGGCCAAAATCTCCCATGAATGTAATGGCTAATGAATTGTTTGCATAAGTATTTGACCAATTCCAACCACGTCCAACATATACATAACCGTCCGAGCCAACCTAAATAATTTTTGTATGTAAAAGACCAAAGTTGAAATTTCTGTAATTCATTATTAAATTTTCGAATGCAGCCCATACACACTAAAGTTCAATGCAATTTTATTGCAAAAGTAGGACAGCCCCTGGTGCGTTTGTTTAGTGTGTGTATCTGTTTTTGTTGATTGATCATTTAATTAAAAAAAAAAATTAAAATTCTCTTTATATTTGCTTAAATTTTTCTCACACTGTGTGTGTGTGGATCGCATAAGTGATTTCGAAAAATATAAATAAGGATACAGATGTAAAAGGTGTCCGAACAAGAACGCAAGATTTAAATTTCGCGCCATTCAAAGTGTCATTGTTTGAAATTTGAACAATTATTATTGTTTGCTAGTAGAAGGTACAAGGTTAGTAAAAAATGACCATGGACAGTGAAGGGAGCTCATTAATTGGGTATTGGAGAGACAACATGAAAATGCTGATTTTGCCGTTAAATCATCTTCAGCGACGAGGACCATTTCCATCTTGATGGCTTCGTCAATAGGCAGAATTGTCGCATTTGGGGTGAGGAAAATCCTCGAGTGATGCATCCTCAACGTGTCACTATATGGTGTGGTTTTTGGGCTGGAGGAATCATTGGACCTTTTTTTTTATGAAAATGAGGCAGGTCAAGCGCAAACAGTCGTCAATGGTGTTCTGTATCGTGAAATGATAACCAGTTTTTTCTTGCCTAGAATTGAGTAAATAAATGTGGAGGGCTTGTGGTTTCAACAAGACGGCGCCACATGTCATACAGCCAGAGAAACAATTCAATTGCTGCATCAGTCATTTATGTAAAATTTAAATCTTGCGTTCTTGTTGGGACACCCTTTATAAGCATATATTTTTATTCAACTAGCTGTTATTTTTGTAAAGTGATATAAGTCCACTTTTTAAAAAAATTAATTAACTGACTAATTTTTTTTTTAAGTGGACTTATACCAAAAAAATTATCACAAAGACACCACTTGAGAGGACCCAAGAGAGTCAAGCTTTTGTTTTTCTTTTCAGGCGACCTGTTTAACTTAACCTATACCAAATATAACAGCTCAAATATTTACTCACATAAAAATTAGACTGTATATCGGGAAGACCCTTTTCAGCAATTGCAGAATCCTGTATTGTGCGCATTTTAATCGAACATTTATAGATGGTGTAACAGGGCGTTGACTGAACTCCAATATGTGTTATTAACACGTAAGGTATGGGATGTTGAAGGGGCACAGACAGTTTATTTGCTAATTCTGAAGCGCCCCATTGCAAACGATCTATTACAAGATGTCCATTTCCTAAATTTGGGACTGATATACATGAAAACTCATTTCGAAAACAGAAACAAAAAAACAGAGTCAATGAGCACTTACATGTATCATGTTCATAATTGTTTCCAAAAAAAATTGGTCCTCTCAGTGGTTGGGGTTTTGCTCGTGTCATCTCAACATAAACAATTATGCCAGTCACAATCAAAACCAACACAATAAGTACAGAAAGTAATTTCGAAGTGGTTGTAAGCTTTTGTGTAAATGTATTCGTAGTGGCTGTTCTTGTCTGATTTATACCTTAAATGATACAAAATATTGGTAATAAAAGGTATTGGAGTGACAAATATGTAGTGCATTTAAACCTGAGCAAAATCTAGTACATAAAACATTTTGAACGAAAACTATATATTTTCGTTAATACGTATGAAGAAACTTTAAGGAAAATAATGAAAGTACAACTATTCTTTTGGTATCGGAGTGTATGAGTTTGATAAATATTGAATTGAATTAAATAAAATCATACGACAAAGATGCCTGTATAATTAGACGGGGAACAGACGCAGAAATTTTAGTTAAGCAACTCTTGAGTTTATAGCAGAGACAGGAAATGTAATTTGCACTGTCTCCTATAAACTCAATAGTTGCGCAACTAAAATTGCGTATCAGCTGCCCGTCTTAATTATGAATTTATTCAGCCTTATTAAGAGTGTTGTTATTCCAGTTAAATGCATAACAAGCCAGACGACGTCATAAAAGGCCTGCCTTTTATATCATTACAAAAAAGAACCGACGTCTTCTTTATAAATAAAATTAATTTTCTGTCATTTTATTGTTGTGCGTTTCTTCGTTAGTCCACTATACAAATTTTAGTTTTCGAATTCCTCTAAATTTTGATACTTACAAGTTCTTTGAATTCAATGAAGCTTGCTCTTAAATTGACCATGCCTACTTTGTTAAATGAATGTTTTAATGATTAAAATTCTATTTGTCAAAATTCTAAAGTCTAAACTTTATTGCATAAGGATTTAAACTCATAAAATAAAATACCAGTAGTGTGATTCAGTAACTTTTATTACGAACATTCGTATAGAAAAAACAATTATAATGGTATTCAGTAACTTTCCGAAAAAAGTATTCCGCACGATAGAAATCGTTATTTGTTATGATTATTTATGTGCTGTTTCCTTCGTCACAAACTTCGAATTCGATAAAATATCGATATACTTGCTTTTCTATACGAATGTTCCTAATAAAAGTTACTGAATCGCATTACAGGTGAAAGTTGAGGGGGCTTTATACTCTAATCAGCGTTACCATTTTAGCCTTTTTAAGACTAGATTTAGCCTTTTTTCTTGCCGTTTTTGTTTTTCAAAATAGCTTGAAATGATTTTTTTTTGGAAAAATTAATACAAAACATACATAAACAAACTAACGCTGAAGAAAATTCCTGAACACGAATGAGTTTGTTCTGTACACTTCGAAATTGATTGAATTAAATTTATATTTTGTCTGCATAATATTGAATTGAGTTGCTACTACGAGTATTTTTAAGTTTTTTTAAGAAAGAGCTGCATTGTTTGCATTAAAAAAAATCTTTACATTTGCTTTTGGGGGCAAAATTTTTAATATATAAAATTCGGCTGTACGTGTGTTTGACATTGTACTCCTTCTAAACGGCTGGACCGATTTATTTGAATTTCTGTGTATGCCTTTGGGTTACACCTTGGAAGGTTTAGCGTTTATTTATCTTCTACCTTCTTTTACCCGGTCTTGCACTTTCCTTTACTCTATGAGTACGATTTCTTAGAGTAAGAAAATCGAATATAGAGAAATTTTATATTTTCGTGAAGACTCAACATAATTTTTTATAAAAATTAAAATAGACCACGCCCAATTTTTATAATTTTCTCAAATCGTAGAACGGCTGAACCGATTTGGCTAATTTTTTTTATTATATATTCTGCATAACCCAACTTATATTTTTCTTCTCTTTTTCGAAGGAAAAAAACGTTTGCCGGGTCAGCTAACAAAATTTTGATGTAAATTGATAAATTGGTCGACCGAAAGAAGTGAAGAAAAGTATTTGGTTTCTACTTTATATCGCAACTTTATTTTTCAAGACACATTTTTCTAAATGGCTTAATAATGCTGCAGAAAACTATCATTAATTGATCAATTTAGTATTTAGTTGTCTAGTACTATCGTTTAGTAATGCTAAGGTTGTTCGCTCTTTAATACGATAAAGCAAGTTAGATATCAGAATAGAAATCGCATTGAAATCAAAAAAGTAAAGTTAAAGTTAAAAAATAATTCAATTCGCTTATAAGTATTTAAAGTCATGTGGAAAACAATCTTATTTTTTTAGTTTTTGAAATATTTTTCTTGGTTTTTTATAAAAATCATAATTATACTAAAGAAAATTTTGAATTTTAAACTGTAGTTTTTAACTTTTTTCTACCATTTTTTCCTGCATGATTTAGCTTTTTTTAACTTTTTTTTACGCCAATTTAGCTTATTTGTTTCTAGATCCTGGCAACGCTGACTCTAATACTGAGTAAAACGACCTGTCACAAACTTAAATCTAATGAAAAAAATTGGAATAGAAATATGATTGTCGTATGGCTCTCACCATTTTTAGAAAATTTGCTAAACATTTATACTTTTCATTGTATCAGTAATAACAAAAACAGCTGACAAAATCTAATGAATGACAAAAACAATGAAGAGTATAAACGTTTAAACAATTTTTTAAAATAATTTAGTAAAAATTATACATATGACTATCAAATTTCTCTCCCTCTTTTTTGACATATTCATTTCACACTATCATACTTTTTCATTTGATTAAAATTTTCTACAAGTCGTTTTATGCAGTATTACAGTGTAAAACCCTTACAAGCGATATATTTTCATCGCAAACTAAATTTGCTAGAATGCAGAAAAAATTTAAATCACAAATACAGTAAAGCTTCTAGCACATATTGCCCTTAATAACTTAAGTAACTTTTGTTAACAATTATCAACACTGCCAGTCAAAAAAAATTTTTTTAATATTAAACAAAAATTCTTAGCAAATTTTCTGCACGTTTGTGTACGTTAGTCGATCATGGCCAGACACAATCAAACAAACAAATGAACACAGATATTTTTCAAACATACACAGACACATATCACTCATACATACATACCACCTCCACCATTTGCTTGCATTGACCGCGACTCAACTGTTGCGTCCATATATTGATAGATGGTGACTGCACCCTGGTACTGTGTCATTGGACCAATAACTACATCTGAAGAATTTGACAAATTAACAACACTGGTGGGTTGTATAGTTGGATTTGTGAACATATTCTGTGGCAGAGATGTTGGCAAGGAGGGGGGATTAGGTGTCTGACGACCAGCTAAATTCCATAGAACATTGTTAGCAGCACTACTCGCTGTGTTGTCATTATAGTATGAACGATTTTCTGAACTATTTTGTTCGTTCATTTTTTCACCTTTAATTATCACAAATTTATCAAATATGATAAAATAAAATAATCAAGCAATAGTTTGTGTCGCACATGCGTAACTAAATTTCTACAGAAATATTATTTAACTTGTGTGACATTATTATTTAAATAAGTGATCTCCATTTGAATATATGTATATGTGTTCAGTACAGTATAGTGCATTTATTATATTTTTGTGAAATATCGCTTTTTAATTAAATAAACTTTCAACACCGACCGATTCAAAAGCAATCACAATTGATACTAAGTAATTGAAACGTTATTAACTTTGTATCAGTTGAATAACAAGGTGGAGTTGAAACGGCAGGTGAATGATTTTTATACCCTTCACTGTAAATAAGAAGTGTATATAAATTAGTCATTCCGTTTGTAATTTCTACACCGTATATATGCCAACCTATAAAATATATACTTACATTCTGGATCCTGATGAGTAGGGAAGTCGAAGATGTCTGTCTGTCCGTTTGTCTGTTTAGTCGTTGAAATCAATTTTCAGAAGTCCTTAGGCAACATACAGAAAAGTTTAGCAAAATAATCTGTCAGTTGTTGCTCTTTTCAGCTGCTATTGAAATTTAGCCTGATCGGTTCATAAATGGCGGAGCTATTAGCTTTATTTTTTTTTTTTTTTTTTGCATATTTTGTCTGAAATACAAAAGGGACAAAAAAAAGTGGTATGCAGTTTTGTCTGAAATGGCAGTCGTAATACATGTGCAAAAAAACAGAACACGGCATGAAAATATCAAAAATACCACCGAAATTTTAGATTTTCATTAATATCTGTTTTGTTATTTTTTATGGAAATTTTTAAGCTGTACATGTGCATAAAGTTTGCGCACGCAAACACCAAATCAGACAATCGGTTTTATGCAAACGAGTGTGTGTGTTAGTGTATCATAGAACTACGAATACAGAAATCTAATTTAAAAATAGTTTTGTCGTTAATTTAAAATTCTTTATTTGATATTAAATATTTAATTAAAAGTATTTGGTTTAAAAAATGCTTATAAACATTTTAAATTAAATTAGATTTTATTTATTTTGCATCGTTTATACGAAACGGACTATCTAGTCGTAAAAAAATTTTTTATAAAAAATTCTTTTAAAAATTGTTCGTTTCCTGTAAAGAGCACATTAAAATTTCTTAGAATTTCCTACTTTTATATAGAAAAATTGTGTAACGACAGTTATTTTACTGCTTTTAAAAACAAGTACCTCCTACAGAGATTATTTATTTTAGGGTTAACAAAAAAAGTCACACACAAGTCAAAGAGAATTTTTTAAACAAAATTTTACAACTGGGCTATTTAATTTTTTTTTCTTTTGGCTTGTCTGCAGAAAACACCCAAGGTCTACGCAGGGATCGAACCTGCAACCCCCAGATTGATAGGTTAGTACGGTACCTACTAGTCTACGGGAGTCAAAGAAGTACAATCAGATTACATATGTTTTATAAATATCAAAAAAAATGGTCATTACAAATATTTGAAAACTCAATTTTACAATTTATTTAAAATATTTTTTATAATTTTAATGTGTAAAATTAAAAACTGAAATATTTGATTACTACAGTGAAGGGTATGTAAGACTCGGCACAGCCGAATTTTATTTGTTTGCATAATTTTAAAAACAAGTAAGTAACGTGTGTTAAAGCGAGATCAATAGTATATTAAAAATTTAACTTTTATTTTAAGTAACAAATGCATTTTTAGTTAAACAAACGTAAACAACTTTTGATTAGCGAGATACCCAATGCAACAATAGAAATCTATGTGCTTGTTGTTTTTGTTATATTCTTCAGAAAGTTTTGCTACCTATTGCATACTTGAATAAGAGATATTTTTATGAATATCTGTGTGACTTGCACCTACCAATTTTGAGCGGCAAGCCATTTTCCATATTTATTATCATAATTAAAATTTTAGTATCTATCAAAAAAGAAAAGTTTTTGTGCTAATTTTTTTTCCAACACATAAGCTTAGCAATTGCTACTGAATAGTAGTATCTAGTGGAAAAAAAAATTAAAAAAAAACTCATTTCGCATGCCATGGATTTGTTGACGGTTTGCAATTAGCTACAGCGCATTTTATCTTTGCAGTTGTTATTTGTTGTGTTTCAAAAATATACTGTGTTTCTCTTGAAATTATCAGACGTGTGTTTACCGGTTAAAAAAAATTTGAGTATTAAAAACCGGTTTTTTTAAACAGAAAAAAAAACTAAATAAAATTATATATTATAGTGCATATATTTAGCTTCTAGTCTAGCTGTTAGCACTAGTTTGCCTAGTTTACGAAGTTTTTCGGGTATTTACAATAAAAATATCACGTTTATTTTATTTAGAGCTGCTACAAAGGCAACAATTTTGCTACGAAGACGTCCCTTAAAATCTCCATAAGACGACATTTTAATTAAATATATACATATATAAATGTCAAGTAATAAATAGTAGCAAAAGCAGCACTAAATGCAACTACCAACGAGAAAAAAACATAAAATTTTCTTCAGTATCTTTTCAGATTTCAGCAAAGCAAATGTATTTGCCAACATTTTTCTTTTATCAAACTGGGCAATGCTCTTGCTACAGACTGGCAAAACATATGCATCCAAATCAAAAGCAATTTGCATCTGCAAATTGGCAGGTAGTGCACTATCAATAATGGCATCGCAGATTCATTTCCTGCTTTGTACCTTAATGTTTGGCTATAAAAAATCCTTTTTAACAAAAACAAACATGATTTAATATCCTATTTTTTCATTATGTAAAAATATAGTATATTAAATTACGGTTTTTTTAAATCATATGTACCGCAACTTAAAGGATTTTTTTATAAGGAAAATCTAAGAGTATCCTAATTTTATTTTTATCCTATTTATTCGCCATATTTGCGAAAATGAGCCCGTGTGTTCAAAAAATAAGACAGTGTAAATATACTCGTAGTGAATATGTGTAACAAATTATTATTTTATGAAATTTTTTCGAAATTAAATGTTTTTATGTTTTCAATAGTTTTTTTTCCTGGGGAAAAAACTCTCATCTGCATCATAACTCAAAAATTATTTTTTTTCTAAACATTTTTTTTATAATTTCTGTAAAAATATCAACAAAATATGAATTATTTTCTTTTTTAAATAAAATTTAAAAAAAAATGTGCCAGGAAATTGCAAATTTTAATAAAATTATATAGATACTAGCTGACCCGCAATTGATATTTTGCCTTAAAATTTTATTTATATTATATTACAAAGAGAATAATATAAGTTGGGTTACGCCGAATATATAATAAAAAAATTCATCTAATCGGTCCAGCCGTTTTCCAATTTGAGAAAAAATTTAAAAGTGGGCGTGGTCTATTTTTATTTTCATAAAAACCTATGTTGGGTTTTTCTAAACACATAAAGGAAAAATTTAACCAAATTGGCTTAACCGTTCTCCGTTTTGAGATAAATAATAGGCGTAGTAAATTCCTTTTTTCATAAAAAAATAAATTGGGTCTCGCTAAACATGTAGCGCTCAAATTAGGCAAATCGGTAAAGCCGTTCTCCGATTTGAGGAAAATGTAAAAAGTACGCGTAGTAATGGGAGAGGCAAATTTTTCTTTACATTAAAATATAAGTTGGGTTATGCCGAACATAAATATAAGGAAAAATAAGTCTAAAAGTTCTTCAATTTGAGAAAAATCTAAAAAGTTAGTGTGGTAATGGGCGTGGTCTATTTTAATTTTCGTAAAAATTTAAATTGGGTTTTGATAAAATAATAAAATTTTTGTATATTCCATCTTCTTACTCTAAAAAATCTTACTCATAGAGTAAAGGACCGTGCAAGACCGGGTAAAAACATGTAGAAGATAATAAAGCTAGATACCGACTGCAACGCCACCTGTCAGGCGGATTTTAGACGCTAAACCCTCCAAGGCGTAACCCAAAAGCATACACAGAAATTAAATTAAATCGGTTTAGCCGTTTAGGAGGAGTACAATATCAAACACACGTACAGTCGAATTTTATATATTAAGATATAATATTAGTGTAGAAAAAGTTATTTGTTAAAAATTTTTTTTTATGCTGAAATTTATTTCTATATAAATTTTAAAATCTTAGAAATTCAATTAAAATATCAATTTTATTTAGCTTGAGGTCGTATTGTATAAATTTATTTGTTTCTTCAGGATAAATATAAGCTACGCTAGTTGGAGCGAAATATCGATGTAAAAAAAATTAATTTATATAATACGACCTCAAGCTTAATAAAATAGCCATTTTAATTAAAAATAAAAAGGTCAAATAAATAACTCTTAGAACTTGCTTATCTAATTATATAAATAAAATTGATTTTCTGTTTGTTTGTTTATCCGCTATACAAATTGCTGTTTTTGGATGTACCAAGTAGTCTCTATAATCCACCATATACTTTTGGACTGCCCACACCCACTTTTCAACGTTTTTAACTCGCCACTATTCAAAAAGATGTGTGCGCTTACTTAATTTAACCCTGAAATTATGCTTTGAAATATTTTATTTACCACTTTATTTGGTCCCTCTGATAATAATGCAAGCAAAAGAATTATTTTCCATGCATTTTGCACACCAACGTAATTTGGAATTAAGCACGAATAAAGATTAAATTTTGTTAAACTGTATTATTCCACATAACTTAATATGTTTTATAAAAAATATTTTAAAAGCCTAATTTTTTTAATAACATTTAAATTTACAATTTTTTCCTTGAAGCAAAATTGAAAATATAATGTTTTGTTTTCATTTAAAACACTATTCAAGTAAGTGAGCGATATTTATGTACATTTTATACATGCAAAGAAAAAATATGGTTGAGGCAACCATATTCTGGTGGAAACATAGTATGGTTAGATTTATGATTGCATCTAACCATATATATTTTTAAATCAAAGATATTAAAAATAGCTTTTAACTGCAGATGTTGCGGCTCAACCCCCGGTCAGGGCAAGAAAAATATTTTTTATATTATTCAACCATCTTTTTTCTTTGCGTGTACATACATATGTGACTAATATTTAAAACATTTTTCCCAAGCAATAAAATGAATTTGAAGAGCATGCAAAACTTTTGCAGTTAAATGATTGATTTATTTTCACAATATTAATGTAACATAACAGTTTTAATTTAAAACATTATTAAAATTTATTAAAACATATGGCTGTCATAAAATTGCACTGGAATTGTCTAGAAATTTTACATAATTTTTATTTTGCTTTTACATATAAGGTAATCATGTAAATTTTTTTTATTAAAATTAGTTAATCAGCCTAATTATAAATATTCGGCGAAAATCTTTATATAGAAAAAATTTTATTTAAAAAAAATTCCCAAGATTATAAAATTTGCTTTCATAAAAAAGTTAAAATTTTAATTCATAATTAGAAAAAAGTTTTCAGTTAACCAGCCTAATTATGAATATAAATTCTCAGGTAGATTTTCTGTTTTAATTTATATAAAAAAATGTCTGCCTTTTTTATGATAGAAATTTCTGTGGGTTGGCGAATATTCCCAAAGAATATTCATCAGTAGGCTAAATAATTATATGTCTATGTATATATGTTTGTATGTATATGAATTTGTAGCGCACACACTCATGTAAATATTTGTGTAACTATTCTATCAAATTCTTTTTACAAATTGTATTATTTCTTTATTTTAACATTAAATATAGATTTATAATTAATTTTATTAAAAGTTTCAAATAAAATAACAATTAAAATAAATATCTAAAAGTATTATAACTCAAAAACAATAGTTTAACTAAAATATGGTACTAACTGGTTCATTAATTTAATATTAGATGTGGCACCGCTGTGTGTAAACCGAATTAAATTTAAGTTCAGCCACTAAATAACCTTGTGTGTTTCTAATCTTAACAAATTTGACTAGTATTATATTTAATGTAAAATTCGTTTAAATGTTTATAAAATCAACAATCAATAATAAAATTATTAATAAATAGTGTTTGTTGTACGTGCCAATATTTTTTATATTTAAAATGGTTTTCTTTTTTTGTAATAGAAAATTCTCTATAATCTTTTTTCTGTTGGTTTTTATACTTATCGCTTTGATAAAATGTTATTTTTGAATTAATAATGCATGATTGTTGAAATCAATAAGATTATATCGTTATATGAATTCATATAAAAATTAAGTTACATACATATAAACAAGTTTACAGAAGCAGAAAAAAAAATTTTTTTTAAATGAAAATTGCTAATTCGACTATTTGCAATTTATTTTATTCCCCCAATTAACAATAAATAAATAAAATAATAATTAATTAACATTTTAAAAAATTTTCGAGTTTAATCATCAGCTTAAGAACGTTATTTTTAATTGCAAGACTGAACAATTTTGCAGAAACATGTTACATCAATCAAAATCTGGAATTTGAAATTTGTAGATTTAAGCCTTTATTAAAATCACGTGAATATGAATGAAGTTAGTTATTAAGTCCGTTATCAAAAAAAAAAAAAAAAATTAACGTAGAATTTTTAGTAAAATTTATATGAAAAATTTCGATAACGTTAACTTTAAAGTCTACTTTATTTTTTTTGGATAAGGGGGTAAGTCATAAAGTTTGTCTTATTCGGAGTTAATTTGTAACCACGGACGGTGAGGGTTCGAAGTAGAAGATTCAAACTTTCAGACCTTTATATATTTAAGGATTTTGTGCCTGTGCCAGTTTGGCTTAAAATTGCATTAAAATAGATAACCTCAGGTTTTTAAAACCTAACCGATTTTAAAGATTTGTTGCTTGTGATAATTATAATCTTTACTAATATTATAAAGAGGATAAATTAGTATTTTGTATTCTTGTTTTTTTGTTTGTAATGGATAGTTTCTAAAACTACTGAACCGATTTTAAAAATTATTTCACCAACCTAAAACTAAATTATCAGTTTCTCAAAGTGATTTCAAATCACTAAAAAGGTGTTCTACGCACAAATTCAAATGACAACTCGGTCAGCTAACAACCTTACGATATCAAATCACTTGGAGCATTTTAAGAATTTTGCTTTAAGTTTTTGTCAAAAAATTAATTACTTGACACGATGGAACCTTCAAATTTTCTAATTTAAAAAGACCCTTCATTATTTGTGAACAATATCTTTCTTTTGTTTATATTTTTCATGATTTTCATTTCTTTTTCTAAGCTAAGAGCTTTAAGCTCGTGATTGATAACAGTAAAAATCATGGCAGAACTAACACGGCAAATTTAGTTGGGCCATTCTTTCTCAATTGTCTTTTAAAATTGCCGTTTTATCCACACACAAATTTTTTGTTTCGGCAATTTTAGCATTCTTATTCAGTCATTCATAAAGCCTTCAAGCTACCTGTCTTCTTCTTTTACATCTTTATAAAAGATACGAAGAAGAACAAAAGGAAATTGCCGAGTACGATCAAGTTTGTAACCCTTTCCATTCTTCTTTCCTCTCTCTGCTACAATATTTTTTGCTCTCTGTCGTTTTGTCTGCAAAGCTGTCAAAATTTGTTTACATCCTGTTTTTGTGCTCAAAGTACATAGAGTGTGTATGATTGTATGACCAGATCCGCATTGAATTTCCTAATTTTTATTTGACACATACGAAAGATTGTTTTTATGATTCAGTGTTTGTTTTACTAAATGACTTACGGTGTTAATTCATGCCTTACAGGTATATTTATGTCCATTATTCAATGATTTAACAATTAAAATTCTATTTTCTAACTAATTTTTTTTTTAATTTAATACATTCCATGAAAAGTCACTATATGTTCTAGAATCGGAAACGCTCATTTTTACGAGGGTCAGTTAGAAGTCTTGAGACCGGGTAAAAACAACTAATCAAAAATCAGATTTTATTTATACAATCTGCTTAGTCTAAAAATTTCTACACACGACTGCCTCCCCTCGGTCGAATAAAGACAGCTATTTTAGAAATAAAGAGAATAAAAAAAATATTTTCCTCAATATTTTTCCGTTTTGGTGGAAAGCTTGTATAGATTTTTTTTCTAATATTTGATAAGAATGTGAATGCATGACATGCACGTCTGTACGTACGCTTGTACTAGTTAATCAATGGAATCATTTTTGAATTTCTTATTTTAACTTAAATTTTATCATAATTAACTAAAATAGTGAAAAAGTGTGGTCAAAGTATCTCACAAAAAATATTAATTAAGTTTATCTTTAAAGGAAATAAAAGTAAAATAATCATGTCTGTGATGAAAGAAAATAATCATTGATTAAAAACATTAAAAATAATGTTGAGTTATAGGTGATGCCAGCAGAGAATACAATGATCAGAGTGTTAGTTAAGTGAGTAAGTGAGATGATTTAAATTCATGGGTCATTATAGACTTTGGTATTGGTTTAGAAAACTATTAGTAAGAGCTAGCCGCTATTTAAAAACAAGCAAACCTTTAAGTCGTCATATAAATCTCCTATTAATTACAAAACCCTATTCCTGTTATACAAAAGAATCATATAACTTAAACCTTTTAAATCTTGACCACAACATTATTAATTTTAATTGAAAGTATCAATTAAAAGTTGTTTTTTGAAGACATTTCATTCATATTTTCGTAATAGAATTATACCAAATGAAAATCAAAAATCAAAGTTTACTTAGATAAGTAATAACAAAAGCTACATGCTGTGATAGCGATAACTAATCTCAGTCAAATATGCAAGCTAATACGGTCAAACAGTTGAGGCCGACATTTTCCCAGCAACTTTCATCGGAAGATCCCTTTTCAGCACGTCTCATTTTTTTGGGATAATTTTTTGGATTACTGCGATCACTTAAATGTATTGGCATTTTGGCAAATTCAGGTCTAGGCATTCGAAATTTTTCCATTAATTGACTTTGTTCTGGTGTCAGATTCTTAAGCTTTTTACCTGTAAAAAAAATAAATATCTTCATTCATGTTTTCAAAGGATATTGTTGATATTCATTACAAATAAGACAGAAATAAAATTAAGAGAACAAAAAAATAAAGGATGAGGTAAATATTGCCATCTGTAAATGACAATTTGCAGTTTTACTCGTATGGTGAATCAGCTTCGAAAGTAATAAAAGAAAAGAATTGTTTGTTTCATAAATACGTAGGGTAGTTCATAATACATATTTTGCTTTATTTAGCGGTCTTGTGTTAATCACGGAGGCTGCTCTGTATTGCGATGCGTTTGCGTTTGCTGTATATAAAACGACGTCGATATGTGCTTACACATTACTATCACACAAATGCAAAAAGGAAACGATCACATACATTAAAAATTTGATTTCGTACCGTTTTTTTTCGTATCGCAATACAGAGTAACCCCCCAGGTACATTTTGTTTAGGACTAACGTTTTCGGTTTAAAATTAAAATAAATAAAAAATTACTAATAAAGTTGATAGGAAATTAAGTGAAGGACCCAAATCACCACATTCGATAGCAAGCAAATCGTATCGAAATTTAACAATTTTTTCATACAAAAACAAAAAAAAATTACGATAGTTTTCATTTGATATCGAATGAAGTGATTTGGAACTAGGCAATACTTGACTGACTATAGTATAGGTACCAGGTCATAGTGGATATGTAAGCAAGCGGTTCAGGCTATGTAACTAAGACGAAGAGAGCAGAACACAGTGTGCCACTGCAGTGCTCCAAGTTGAACCCGTTTTCGTTACTTAGGGCATCACTAACTACAACCGTCTGAAAGAATTCTTTAAATTCTTAATGAATACTGCACCTAGGGAAGATTTGTAATATTAGAGTTACGTCACAAAGGGTCTATTTTTGCCGCAGTGGCCAGGCGACTCTTCTTCACTCCTAATTCTAATTCTAGTATATGACTTTGTTAACAGTAACATATTTTCACTTTTTTGTTTGTGCAATTTAATGAATTGTCGGTACAATCGTGTTGAATTTCTCAAAGCAATTATCGATTGTAACAAAACAATATTTCGCCTTCATTACTGGTTAGATTTTACGGCCTTCTCTACGTTGTGAAAGAACATGTACTTTTTGTCACGGCTTTATCTCGGAAATAAATTGAAACAATTTTGTTTTGCTCTCTTTGATAGAATGGTAACAATAGACTAACATTAAAATAGCCGTACAATTGCTAAAATTTAGAACATTTTTAAATAAAAATGCTTCATGTAAATGCACATTGTCAATTAGGTGCTTTTTTTATTTTAATTAATTTAAAATTTTTCGAATTTTTCAATGTATTAAAGTTGTAATCTTACCTGCAATACAATCAGTCACAAGTGATGTTTCTATAGGATTCAATAATTCTACTCGGTCACAACCCTTTCGGAATTCTGCTGCGCTCATTAAGCAGTAGCGTGGCGTCAAGCATAATGGTCCCAAAACCATTCGCCTGTTTTCTGAAGTTGCATCTATTCGTTTGCGTTTACACTCTGCTATACTCCAATCGGCGAGGCAGGTGAATATTGTCAACTCAGTACTTAATTGTAGGGCATCACGCTTCACAATCATTTCCAACTCTTCAAAACGCAATTCAGTCATTTCTTGTTTCGTTAGAATTAGTTCAGCATGCATATCAATTAACTGCAGGGCATTGTTTAGTAGGGCAACACCATAATCTTCTGCTGTGAATGGATTTGGATTTGGGGCGGGAACATTCGTTAGATTTAGATTTGTATTAGAATTTGTTATATTAGCATTGTTGGAATTAGTTTGTTTGGCTTTGCGCTTCATTTTCTTGTTGGCCGCAGAGTCTTGCGTTGTAATGACAGCACCCAGCTGATGTGTATTGCTTGGAGTGATACAATGATAGAACCACAACGAACGAAAAACATCCAAAACAGTAGCACTGCTCAGCTGTAGATCAAGCTCACGTATACAATGGATGATCTAATTGTTGTTATTTAACATACATGGAAGTGAAAAGCATACAATTGAATAAAATTTCATTATAACTCTATAATTAAGAATCATGGCATTGTAAATGAAATAAAACATACCAAATCGGGACAATTGTAACGGTCAGCCAATTCTAATATTTTCAAAATATGCAAATGATCACGATATTTAACAAATTTTGTTTCCAAAAATCGTATGACAAGTTCAAAATCATGTTTATCTACATTTGAGATTTGAAAATGATTATCACCTTTACGTCCGCTATTTGGTCCAGCATGTATCATTTTGGCCAACTCAACGCTATTTTCCAATACAGCTCTGCGTTCACATCGAATCATCGAACGATCTTCACCATTAACCACAATGAAATCAATATATGGACTGGGAATTATTGGTATGCCTGTTGAGACATTTGGATGTGCTCGCATAAAATAGGGTGGTGCTGTTGGTGCATATGACACTGTCCTATTTGAGCTGATACTACCAATCTTACTATCCGGATCATGTTGGCCATCAGAAGACAATCCAAATGGTAAAACCATTTTAAGTTTTTGCCCAATAAATTATGTTTAACTTAATTGTAAGAGAAATTTTTAAATTTTTGTTTTAATCAAAGATGTGTAATTTAATTTGAATTATTTTGACATTGAAGGCAGTGTTGTGGAAGGAAACTAAAAATGAAGATAAAAGGAAATAATATTATTTATCAATTTCTGGAATTAAGCACTAACAAAAATTTTGCTTATCAAGATTTTTTTTTAAATATTACTAAAACACAAACTGAGTAAAAAAAACAAATTAAATACGCTCACACTTAACAGTATACTCGTATATGCTTATGGGAACAATGAAATCAACTAAACTAACCACCTAATACAGAACGTACATACCGTTCATTTACTTTAATAGTGTCATAATTGTCAAAATACGATATTTCAGGAGAGCCATTCAAGTCAGCAATTCGCTCTTTTCCCCCCTTCTCGACCGGTCCATTACTTTGTGAGTTAGAATCCTTAAAGGGGCGTTTGTATCTCGTTTCATAGAGTTCTTTTGCAAAGAAGATTTTTGATCTTTAAAAAACTGATCTAAATGATTTTAGTAAAAAGTGGGCATGGCCGATTTCTCAGAGTATAGAGAGTATATATGTATGTACTAAATTTCAGAAAAATTCCTAAAAAAACAAAAATTTGCATGGCTTACAAGCAAACAGAAAATTAATTTTATTTATACAGAAGATTGTACAGTTCACCCACTATCCTGATATACATCTATATATATATATATATATATAAAATTCGACTGTACATGTGTTTGACATTGTACTTCTCCTAAGTGGCTGGACGGATTTCATTGAATTTCTGTGTATGATTTTGGGTTACACCTTGGAAGGTTTAGCGTCACAAATCCGTCCGGCAGGTGATTCTGCAGCCGGTATCTAGCTTATTTATCTACTACCTTTCTTTACCCGGTATTGCACGGTCCTTTACCCTATGAGTACGATTTCTTAGATCGAATAAACAAAAATTTTAAGGCAAAACAACTTTTGATATGTCAGCAAAACTCATTTTTTTATTGTTTGTGTGTTCTTACGCTATACATTTTTGTTTTCCAACGGATTGGTCTGAAATTTGACTAAAATAATCTATATACTCTAAGGAAAATCGCTATATACTTTTGGATCAGCCACGCTAATTTTGAATTCCACTTTGCAACGAGATGCAGTCACTACTTTTTTAATTAATTTAAGCCTGTAATTATGCTTTGAAATATGTATTTTATTTACCAATTTAGTTGGCGCCTCTGTTAATAATACTAACAAAAAAATCATAAGCCATTTTACAAAGTAGTGGAATGGGTATTTTACCGATTAAAATTCTATTTTCGAAGGAATTTCTTTAAAAATTGGTACATACCAGAGAACGAAATGAGTGCAAATGAAAATATTTTTTTTTTTTTTAATTATTATTTTAATATTTTTCTCAAGTGATTTGGTTGGTTGGGTATGTTAATGTTTCTTTTCATTACTACAGGCAAATTAATTCTACAACTACATGCATATAAATTCTGACATCTCAGAGCTAAATAATTTGTTTTTGTATCCTTGCAGTTACCTTGTAAATAAATATGCCTTGATTATAATGTTGTTTGAATAAAATTAAAATTTTTTTCCTTAAAACACATATCTACCTACATATTTTTTATTACTTCTACATGAAAATAGAAAATGCCCTGAAGAAAATTTTGAGTCTAGTGTTTACATTATAGTCTATAAACTATTTTTCGTAACTTTAGTATATTTTTATCCGTGTGGAGTTGTATATCTCCCATCGGGTGCGTCCCCAGGTGGCGGATAAGGGATCCTCTGGTCGGTTTGTTGACTACTATAACATAGGGTCACACAGATCGATTGGGGGTGGTGTCTGCTTCATGGGAAGGATAGGAGTCACGCATGACATAATCTAACGCGATGCGTCATCAGTGGCACCTGACCGACCATCTGACGCAGACACTCGCGGACCAAAATATACAACCCCAGTCCTACTATCCCATACCTTCCTTCCTTTCCCATCCCCCACATCCTTATCCCCCACTTGTACTGTTGAGGTGGTTGGTAGCAGTGCCCAGAACATGAATGTTGAGACTTCCCAAATGAAAATAGATCTGTCATGCTGCAGAACACTCTTTTTAAAAAAAATTCTACGAACAAAATTTTTGTGCGGAAGATGTGGAAACAGTTTGCTAAATTTGGTGTTTGTTATTTGTTGTCATTTTGAGTTAAATAAAGACTTTACAAATTTTACTTCTTGCATTTTTTTTAATAGCGGGAAAAATGTCGGAATTTTTTTTTCTAAAATTTCCACAGGCTTAATTTTTAATAAAATGTAATTAAATTATAAAAAAATGACAACGAATACTGAACGAATGGTTTGAATGTTTTTGATTTTGTTTACATTCATGTAAAAGGCAAATAATAAAAAATATGAATGTAAAGCAAGCAACGACATTCATTATTATTTTTGAATGGATACCTGACAAAAGCAATGTAAATATGAATGACAATAAAAACGAATGTTTTCATTCCTTTCTCTATGCGCAAAAGACAAAAAGGAAATTTATACTACTTTTTTGAAGTGACAGAGTGTTTCTCGGTAATGAAGGAGTAAAATCCATACATACAAACTTGTACGTTTATAATATTAGAAAATTATTTGTATGGTTGAATCTCTTTTATCCTTTTAATATTAATTAGCCAAGTTCGTCAATTGTGAATTGAAAAATCTGTATTATGAATCGTCTACGCTTTTGACTAAAAATGATAATCTCATATCGAATACATAGCTGAGTGGTGGCAGTTAAATGCATATCCTGCAAAATTATAGCATTGTCATTGGCAGTTCACTTATTTTGACACAAAAAGATGCCAACTGCACTGCGACCACAGCTAAATCTATACGAAATAACACACTCGATTGTCGTCTTAGTCTTTCCAAAGATCAATCTGAGGCTGAAGATTTATTTAACTTTCCCAACAAAACCGATTTATTTTTTTAATTTTACATCATTAATTAAGATATATTATAAAAAAATTTTTTGGAGTTATGACACTATTTCAGTATTCACTATTTCACATTTTTAAATGTTACCTTCTTGTTAATTATTCAACAAATTAAAAAAAATTATAGAAAAGCTTTCGAGTCAAATGGCAATATTTTCAGCCCAATTCTAAATACTGCCAGGGAATTTATTTTCCCGAGAAAAAATATTTCTATTGCATATAGACGGGAAAGGGAACAACAAGCGAGAGAGAAGTTCGAGTATTCGAAAAGCTTTTTTTTGCTCAAGTTTTTTTTCTGTTTTTATGGAAAATGTCCACATACATACATTCATATATATCGATGTTTGTATGTATGTGCATACTTTGTTTCTAAATTTGTACATTTTACTGAAAACAGCTAAACAAAAACAATTCCAAAACGAGAAAACAAAGAACAAAACAAAATAAAAAATTTGGAATAACTAAAGAAAATTAAGTCATATAGAAGAGGGAAATTTCATTGTGTTCAAAGGAAATTCCAATTTTTTTAGCCAAATAATATAAACACTGATATTTCATAGTTTTTATTAAATATATATTTGTTAGCGGATTTTAGTAAGTACCTGCAAGAGGTTGTAAAATTTCATTTATTTCATGGGTAGGAAATCAGTCTATAATGAAACACAAGGGATCAAATACTTTTACAAAATGAATAAAGTAAAGAAATATAAGAAAATGCATGTATGTGTGGCTGTGTATGTATTTCTAAACATCCATTATACGATGATTAAAAATTATGAATGCCCACTCGTATGCCTACATATCCTTTTCATTTTGTTATTGTATTCTGTTCTTTAAAGTTTTTTGTATCCGCTGACACACTTATTCGAAAGCTTCTCTTTATGTGCATATAAATACAGGCATAACAACGTACATACTTCCAGCACACTGACTTACTAACAAAATTATGCGAGTGTAACGACGACTAACCACCCTGCAAGCAATTTCACAACCGATTACAAAAATAACACATTTAAAACCAACTTTTATGAACTGATTATAAGCCCATCATAAACCTTCATTCAGCAGTCAAAGCATAAATTATTTGTGCTAATTATTTACTAAAGGGCTGCACCAGCACACTTGAAATGGTTTACAAGTACTTTTAAGTATAAAATGTTACACCTGCTTGTAATTATATGTAGTTTTCAAGTATGTTTGTGCATTGCTTTATTATTAACTCTCCAATTTTAAAATATATTAAATCTCCAAAAATTCGATAGCGAGTAGACTATCGTATCGAATAATATTACGATACGTGTCGAGTAAGCAAATGATCTCTTACGATATTGATCGAATCTTATTCTTTGTTCATATTGTAATAGATTTATACACAAATGTTTGCCAAATGCAGAAATTAAAAAGTATAGCATGAACTTAGGCAGCAATTATGCGCGAAGAATTGCTGTAAATACAATGAAGAAAATTAAACATTCGTTTAATAATATTTTATGTAGTGGTATACATATGTGCTTGTAAATATAAACTTATAAACCTAGAAATAAATAAAACTTAAAGTTTTTAAAACTTTTATTTTGCTTACGACCTACTTGGCTTACACTTGATTGAAGACTTGCTATCGAAAGCCATCATCTCAAACTACGATACATTTTACTTGATATCGAATGCCATTATAACAAAATGAAAAATTTCTATCAAATTTACTGAATATCGAATGTAGTGATTAAACCCCAGTGCTGTTCTATATTCCGAATCCGAATATTTTATTCTAAAGTGAAAGATTCTGCATCTCATATCTACTCTGTGGTTCAATTTCAGAATAATTTTGTTCATTATTTCTGAATTATCAGCTCTAAATTGTGAAAAAATCGTGTTAAAACAAAACAATTTTTAACTCGCGTTAAATCAAATTCGTGTAAAAGTAGAATTATGTGTAGTTTAAAAATACATAAACCCTCCTAATTGTCCACAGCTTCGTTCAATTAAAGAGTACTACGCTATTGTCAAAACTAAATTAAATAAAAGTTTTACTGTTGTTCCTGACGCCAATAATATGTTAAATATGCAACATCCATTTAAAGCAAAAACGCCGAACTTCATAAGATGAAATGAATTTTAATTTATTTTTTAATATTTTCTTAAAAAGCTATAAATAACTATGAATTTATGCATAATAGATTTTTCCTTTAAGTATTTATTAAACTGCTTATACGACCATATTTTGTATGAACAATCTTTTTATATTGTAAACTACTTTCGTAGAGTAGGAGTGAGATTTGCTGATGATCACAGCTAAGAGCCCGTAAAATAAGTTTAGCCAGATAGCGCTTCCCGGAGTAAAGCATACGCTGATCCTACAGTGTATCGTTCTAATAGCTTCTACAGTAGTCAGTTCGCTTGGTTGCCACAACTACAGTAGCCCATTATTATATCATCACATTCATCATCTGCAATCTCTTTAGCCCAAGTAAATTATTCTTATTATTTAATATTTGATTAAGCTTTTTAATGAGCACGGGTGAATTTGAACATTTGCTCCCAGAGTCTAGTCAGGGTTCGAACCTACGACTTCCAGATTGATAGGTTAGCGTGCTACCCTCCAATCTAAATGGCACCTTAGCCCATGTAAATGTCTGTTGGTATTGCTATTCAGTGTAGACCAGATTATTTTGGCTATATTGCACATCTGTTTGTCCATATCCACCTGAACTGTGCTTTACGGGAAAAAATATTTTCGATCTGCTGTTCTGCTCTCGGTCAGAGAGAAGGATGCCACAGGACCACGACGATAAATTTAAAGAACTTGATCAAATTTATGACATTCATTATCGAACGGAATTTCCTTTTGAAACCAAATAATTTTGGCTCCTTGTAAATAATTCTTATTTCTCTTGCAATTCATCATAAAAAGTCTCTTGACTCACCAGTTGCTAAATAGTAATAATGGTAACACAAATTTCATCATCTTCTAGTAAACATATTTGGTTTTTACTACCTAATAAATAGGAAATTATTTAAATTTAATTATAAAATATAAGTGGGAATACTGCTATTCCATTGTAAGCATCAACGACTAATAGTTGACAAGTGGTTAATATAAAATGTTAACTAAAGTTGCCTGCAATGCAATTTATCACAACATTACCCCCATAATATTGTTACAAGTAGTTATACAAACACATATCTATATCTAGTTCTGTTACACAGACTTTTGACACATTTTCGTTTGGTAGAAAATTATGTACACATACACATACATTCATATTTGTATTTAATTTTTTGATAGAATATTCGATTTTACGTTAATTTTTATTAAATACCTACACATAATTACTAAAAATAACAAATTTTTCATCTTATAAAATATTGAAAACATTTTCTTTTTTACATTCACTTTTTTTTTTTCATCAATATACATTGTACATCCCCAGCAGTAAGTAGTAACAAGTAACCGGCCTATTATAAGCCCTTTTATAAGACAGGTGTTATAAGGCCTTTAATCATTGGTTTTGTACACATGACCTCATATTCGAATAATATTTTTCACAAGCGTAATAGAAGAAAGGCCTAATTGAAAAATTGTGCCCCATGGCCTAACTATGCATACACATATTTTCTTACATAATAACTGCGTTTCCATACTCTACTTTTGGAGCCCGCGGGTGCCCAAACTTATCCAAAACTGTTCCCGAAAACAACATTTTGGCCAAGTGAGACAGAAATTAAGAGAGTAATATTCTTTTTCTTCTTGCGCAGAACAGGCTAATTTTTTAAGATTTATTTGTTTTTGCTGTTGCAAAAATTAAACAATCAATATGCAAAAAAATAAAAATAATCTTATTAAAAAATGTAAAGTAAAAAGCCATTTTTTTTAATTTTTAAATAATAATTAGGGTATGTACGCAGAAGTCATAAAGTCATACCATAAGTTTAAAAAAATAACACGAGCAACCCCTCATAACTTAATGTGCTTTTTCAATTTTGTGTCAGGTGATAAAAAATAAATAAAAAGTTCTAAATATTTGAATTCAAAATAAAGATAATTATAAGTTTGTGCGAAAAATACATATTGGACGTTATAATGGCTGACTTAAATAAATGAAAAAATGGAATCTGTTTAAATTTAAGTGAACTTTATTGTAGGTTACGAAGAAGCAGACCCTAATGAAATGTTTTTAATAAATGTTGCTAGTTTGCTCACTAATCGTAGAAGCGTCCATCTTGGGATCTGAAAATCTGATAAGTGGCTGCAAGACGTGTTAAAGAAATTTGATCAAACTTTTAACAGTGATTTTTCTTCTGATACACTCCATTTATTTATAAAACCAATCCCCATTTCTTTTATAATATAATAAATAAATATTTACTCAAAAAAATACAAAAATTCAGCTGTCTAATTTTATTTATGACAAATTATTAAACACAGTAGTAAAAGTAATACTATTTTAGGACTTTTTTGTTTGAAGCACAACAATTTTTTTAACCTATCATAAAATAATATGACATTAAAACTTTATGACTGTTAGGACACCACTGTGAATTTCCTAAATATACTCGTATTTAATTTTATTACCGACTCTTATGCTGCCTTGTATTAATGTGTCAAAACATTTTGACGTTTTCTTTTGGACTTAAAATTTGATTTTTACAGTTGCCGTACTTTTAAACTTGTTTATCTCTAATTGAGAGTTATTTCTCTTTACTCTCATTTGCCCGAAATTATCATTACAACTTTTATATTTTTGTTATTTTCAAATTAATTTTTGGAAATTAAAATAAAAAAAATTAAATGCATATGAATGGAAGCATATTGCTAAAATTGTCTAAAGTATATTTTACATAAAATTTTAATTCCAACAAACAATTAACACTGAATTGTTTTAATTCAATATAAGTAAGTTACTTACTAAATTGTGAATCGAAAGTTGTAAATATGGCTCGTTTTGCTTAAAACTTGTGAGACTATATGCTTGTGGAAAAAAGAGCTGGATTTCTTAGAAACTAATAAGCACATGTAAAAAATGAGAAATTTCGAATTTTCAACACATTTTTATGAATATAACTTGGAAACATGACTTGTTGGATTTTTCAATTACACTGTTTTGAGCCAGAGCAAATAAAAACTGTTTCTGAATTTAAGTTTAAAGTGCTGATTTTAAATCTGCACTTTGTTTTCTTTCAAATTGACTCTGGTGTTCGAGATGATGGTGTTCAAAAGATGACATGACATATCTGAGACTTACTTAAAAAAAGCGTTTGTTCTATTTCATTATAAAGAAAATTAAGTTGTATTTATTTTATTTTTAAATCTGCTCAGTAGTTTAAAAATATTGAAAAAATTTTCAAGCACAAAAACCATTTAAGCTGGAGTATCAGAAATAACTCATTTACCTTAAAAAATTTGTTTTTTTTAATTAATGAATTAATTTTTTTCAATATCTTTTCTTAAAATTTAAAAAAAAAAAATAATTTTTTAAAGGCTTTACTTTTCAGAAAAAAATATTTTTATTTATGGCACTATTGAAGTCAATATGTATGCATATACTAAAGGCCTGCACAAGCATACTTACAAGCACTTTTTATTATAAAATATTACACATGTGTGTCTTTAAAGTATGATTGCCCAGCCCTTTAATATATACGCATGCACATATTGAAATCAATTATTCTGCAGCTCTATATTGTGAAACAAAATCAATTCTAAATATGCAGAAGTCAAATCGCCGCACTTGTGATCGAACAACTTCAATCGAAATTTTTAAATTATTTCATATAAAAAGACTAAAATTTCGAAAATTTTCATTCGCGATTGAATGCGATGATGCAGGCTCAGATCTATTCAGCAGAACCCTAAATTTTAATAATGCTGTATTTAAAGAGTGATTTTTTTGCTATTATCTTTTTGGCAACACTAGTTTTGACAGCTCACGCACGTTTTGTATCTTGTGTCACTGTCAAACATCTTCAGTTTGGTCTATAATTTAATCATGAATCGTCTTACAAACGAACAACGCTTGCAAATTATTGAATTTTATTACCAAAATGCGTGCTCTGTTAAGAAAGTTCATCGCGCGCTTCTTCCATTTTATGGTCAGTTTAATCGACCTACTGAGGCTTCTATTCGGGCTATTGTAACAAAATTTCGCACCAAATTTACATTGTTGGACATTAAACCACCAACACGCTTACGTAGAGTGCGAACTGAAGAAAATATCGCAGCCGTATCGGCCAGTGTTGGTGATGACCGTGAATTATCGATTCGGCGCCGTTCGCAGCAATTGGGCCTCTGTTACTCCACTACGTGGAAAATTTTGCGGAAGGATTTGGGTGTGAAGCCTTATAAGATACAACTGGTGCAAGAATTGAAGCCAAACGACCTACCACAACGCCAAATTTTTGGTGAATGGGCTCTTGAAAAGTTAGATGAAGATCCACTTTTTTATCGAAGAATTGTGTTCAGCGACGAGGCTCATTTCTGGTTGAATGGATACGTGAACAAGCAAAACTGCCGTATTTGGAGTGAAGAGCAGCCAGAAGCATGGCAAGAGCTACCAATGCATCCACAAAAAACAACCGTTTGGTGCGGATTATGGGCTGGCGGCATCCTTGGGCCGTATTTCTTCAAAGATGATGCGAATCACAACGTTACTGTGAATGGTGAGCGCTACCGTGCGATGATAACAAACTTTTTTTTGCCCAAAATGGAAGAGCTTGACTTGCATGACATGTGGTTTCAACAAGACGGTGCCACATGCCACACAGCACGCGAAACAATGGACCAATTGAGAGGCGAGTTCGGTGAACAGTTTATTTCACGCTTGGGACCAGTCAATTGGCCGCCCAGATCGTGCGATTTAACGCCTCTAGACTATTTTTTGTGGGGCTATGTTAAGGCTAATGTCTATAGGGACAAGCCCGATTCGATTGACGCACTGGAAGCCAACATTGCCAACCGGCCGAAATGTTGGAAAGAGTATGCCAAAATTGGACTAAGGGGATGGACCATTTGAGGCGCAGCCGCGGCCAACATTTGCATGAAATAATCTTCAAACATTAAATTATATCGACCCAACTATCGATCCAAATAAATATTTCATGCATTTTTCTGAATTTTATGTGTTTTTTTTTTTTTTAATTTCCGATAGTTCTTATAAAATCACCTTTTATTAGTTTTTTCGTCTTTCTTCGTTACAAATTTAATTTTAAATATGCAGATCCAAAAATCCCATTTCTTTTTTATTTTTC
The DNA here is from genome assembly GCA_947397855.1 of Thelaira solivaga. Taxonomy (NCBI): domain Eukaryota; kingdom Metazoa; phylum Arthropoda; class Insecta; order Diptera; family Tachinidae; genus Thelaira; species Thelaira solivaga. The sequence continues at coordinate 52,751,084 of OX377613.1, read as the reverse complement.
ATTAATTTCTAAGCATATATTTTCTCCGAAATATGGTGGAAAAGAAAGTGAAAAAATTCTGCAAGCCTTCCCAGGAAGAAAAACCAGATTAACTAATGGATTTTATAGAATGTTTCAGAAGGCCCAACTTACGAAGGCCTTTAGATTCTTACCTCTGGGTAAGATATACTCGTATATATGCTTATATATCTATGTATATTTACATTTACATATGTATGTACATCTTAAGTGAAATTTTTCATATGTTTGCTTAATAAGATACTTTATTGTAGGTATTTGTTTATATTGTAATTTAGCAATAAAATATGTTTGTATCTAAATTAACTTTAAAGCTTCTAAGAATTTTTCACTCACTCACAAAGAAAATTATTATGATTAATTTTTCTGATTTTCATTTAATTCCACATGAATTTTTATGTATTTCATTTTTCAAAATAATTCTTTTATTTTTTTTTTTTATTACTTTAATAAATGACCAATATTTTCTTTAGTTTACACAATAATTTTATAATTTTCTTTTTTCTCTTTAACAATTCCCGTGCTTGATTCCACTGTGTGCAGTTCCGTGTGATGGCTGAAAAACGTATACAAGAATTTTTCTGTTGTTGCTGATTTTCGAAATCATGTCGCACATAAAAAAAAAATAGAAAAATAGAAAATAAAACAGAAAGCTAAAATTCAATATGAAAATTATATTTTTGTATACATCTGGCGTTTTTGTTTTTATTCGTTGGTTTCTTGAAAAATTCGGGAAATGTTTACACATGTTTGTATGTATGCATGTGTGAATGTACGAAAACAAAGTGCCAAATTACTTTGCGTATGTGTTTATGTGGAGCGAAATACGAAAGTTATTAATGAAAGTTTCGACAAGTTGAAATTTTCTAGTCCTGCGCATAACAATGTTTTTTCTCACATTGTTGAGACAATAATCATTCCTAAAATAAAGTCAGCCAACTTTCCTAAGAAAAACATTTAAAAGCTTCTCAATAAGCTCATTCATATGCCTACAAACATTTTCTCTATGGCGGAAGTCTATGCGAAAGTTATATTAAAGTACTGGAGATGAGCAAGTGAGTGTTTTTGCATCACCATAATGTATAGCATAAGCAGAGCAAGGGACTTCATGCAAATGCATGTTTGTTGTCGGTGCTCTGAAGGCCTAACTACTCGTATAATATAGATAACAAAACTTAAGCTACTGCCAAAATTGAACGAAAAGTCTGTCAATTGCTTAAGCAATTTTAAAGAAACTTTGAGGTGTTATAATATGCTTATGAACTTTCATCACAGTTGCAAATTAGAGATTATTGGAACTTTTGGAGAAATATTCAATTTCCTTTTTTATCCTAAATAAACGACAATTTTACACAATATGTTATTTAATAATCATAATTAGCTTGAATCATACCATAAATAAATAAAGATTTATTATTATAACAAAATTTAATCTTTATTCGTGCTTAATTCCAAATTATGTTGGTGTGCAAAATGCATTATTTTCCACGATATTTTTTTTTTGGTGAAGGGAGTATAAGATTCGACAAGGCTGGAGGAACATATTTTTAATTTATTTGTGACCAAAAGCGAATGCCGTACCGCTTAAGCTTGCTGTACTAAAATGTATTTAAACTCATATGTTTAGTGATTTATAATTGTTTAATTTAAACTTTTTTTCTTCAGTATTTTTAGAAATGAAAACATTTACTCTCGAGAACAAAACAACTTCATTGCTTGTTATTGATCATTTTGAATAAATTTATTTCTCTGTTTCGCTTTTTTCGCTGACTCTCACTGGTTTATTGTTATTGTTATTAACAAACCGTTTTAAGCGATTGTAAATATGATCCTGTGTTGGTCTTGTATAAAAAGCTCTCATCTAAAATTATCGCTTTCATTTGTTATCAACATTGATTAAAGGAAGAACCTTAAACAGATTTTTTTAAACACATTTAATTTAATTTCCGATTTGTATTTCCCTTCTATATCTCGTGTTTTTTTTTTTTTTTTCTATAAATGTGTTGAAAATACTTACTTAAAAAATTAAAAAAAAAAATATATTTAATAACACTAACCCAAAGGAATACAAAATAAAACGTGCAATTATTTAATAAATATTGAAAAAAAAAAATATAATTATTATTTACATGTAAACATATGTATGTAGTATGTAAATACTATAATATGTATGTGCCTTTAAACATATACATATAAAAATATATATTTTAATTGCAAAGTGCGCTAACATAAAAAAAAATAATTAATAAAAGTATTCAAAAATGTTTGTAAAAGTAAGTAAGCATGGATTTAAAATTTGTTTTATTTTTTATTTATTTTAGAATTAAAAGTTTTAATAATTTTAGCCGCAGTAAATTAAGCTATAGATCAGTTAATGTTATTCCATTTGTAATTTCTGCTAATTTTTGCTAATAAATAAAATTCAGAAATGTTGTTACAAAAACCCGCTGAGCTGTAAGCTCTTATTTAACTGTGAATAAAGCTGATTTTACTTACTTGTACGAAATTTTTGTCCGATCAAATTTTTTATGCAAAGTTGGAAGTCTTTTTCAGAGAGAGAGAGAGAGAGAGAGAGAGAGAGAGAGACAGAGCTCAAATTATATATTAAAAAAAAATTCGGAACGAGTTATTGGAAATAGTAAAGCTCTGTCATATTGAAAAAAAAATTCGGAACGCACGCTCTGTCATAAGTTGTCAATTGCAAAGTGTTAATGCTACGCTATTTGGATTTGCTATATACATTTTGTATGAGCATGAAATTGATAATATTGGATGCACTAATTTACAAATAAGTAATTGGGCACGTCTGTGGATTTTTTATTTTTTGACAAGTTAATGTGTTATTTTTATAACACAAGAGACTAACTCATCTAAAAAATTTGTGTGAAAATAAATTTCATTTGCTATTTTTTTTTAGTTCATTCAAGGCGATCTATGCAAGGTGCAATTTTGGCTTTGTTTTATTCTAAATTGTCAAAATTTATTTCAATCAACAATTTGAATCGGAAAAATTAGTCAATTAAAAAAAAAACTTTTTTAAAATCACCATCCAACCAATAAATACAAATTTATAAATTTCATACACCAAAAAAGAAAAATTTGCTTTACAAATTTTGACAATTTGAATTAAAATGAATTCGCTTTTGTTATGATTTTGGTGATGCCTTCGATTTGATTTCGTAATATTTTTTTTAGTTCAAAACAGAAAAATTGAAATGGAACACACGCTGCAATCTTAGTTGCTAGACTTTTCCTTTCTTTTGAAATTGTCAATTTCCATTAATAAGAGTCACATCTTAATGCAGTCGGACAGCAAAGCAGCAGTACAAGTACTAAGTGCTTTCAAGGTAACATCAAAACAGAGTTGCGATTGTCTAACACTTTTAAAGAGACTAGCATCTAACAACAGGGTTCACCCAATATGGGTGCCACTTCATAGAGGAAATGTAGACAATGAGGAGGCAGACGAACTAGCGAAAAAAGTTGTTTAATTGGTCCAGGACCAATCTGGGGAGTGTCTTACAGTTTTATTAAGCCCAAGTTTAGGGAGTGGCTGAAAAAAGAACTCCAACAATATTGTTTGGAGACAAGATATATCAGAGTAGTGAAAATATTCATGACATTCCGTCAGAAATTTGCACTATCCCGGGATGCATGAACAGATATTGCAGTGTATTGAAACTCTTGGCAAATATTAAGATCAGTCTAAACGACCTCTACAGATTACATACTGTGTCCCTGCAATAGTATAATTTGAACCGGCTTTCATTACTTAGAGACAACTCACCCTAAAGAGTTTTTAAATTCGTAATGAATACTAGACTTCAGGATAATTTGTGACTTGTGAAAACCAAATTTTAGTCTTAATTTGTATCTACAACCGTCTGACATGGCGAACAAATCACCCAAAAAAAGTTTTGAATTCTTAATGCATACTAGGCCTAAGGAGAACTTGTAACATTAGAATAATGTCTATTCAGACCACAGTAACCAGGTGTCTTCTTTCCGCTCCCAATTTATTTAAGCAGTTTTAGCATTCTTTTACACAAAAAAATCATCTGCTCCTTTTTTATGCTTAAAAGCAAAGTTTCAGCAAGTATGCACCTACATATTTCATTATTGTAAGCTTACGAGTTGAGCAATCAAAATTGCGCTGTCAATTTGGAGTCTAATAAATAAAATATTTAGGATCGAAGAAAAAAATTATTTAGCATTAATTTTATTAAGTACAGATACCATCTAACTAAAATTACCGTTGGCTAATTTTTTTTTAAAGTGGACTTATACCACTTTTAAAAGTAACAACTGAATTAAAAGAAAAAGCACATTTTAAATTAAAAAAGACTATTTTTTTAAGATTAAGATTGGATTATAATTATTTATTTTTATATGGATATTTCGCTTTAACTCTGCAGGATATAACTAAAGCCGATCTTATAATTTTTTTTTTTAAATAGGCATTTTAATTTAAAAAAGGAAAGGTCAAAGTTCACAATATAATACATACTAATTTTCTATCGATATAAAAAAGTCCTGCGTCACAAAAAAAATTTTCATGATACAAGATATTTCAAAAAATGTTCGTAGATGCACATACATGCACACATGACATTTGTTTACTGTGGTGAAGGGGATATGAAATTCGGTTCTGCAGAATATAACTTGTTTTTCTCTGTTTATTGATTCAAAATTATGACTAAAAATAAAATGCTGTTGTGCAATGTATTTATGTACATGTTAATGCATTTCCGTATTCAGATACGACGAGTTTGCTTTGGCATTGCGTTACATTTTTAAATTGACTGTCTAAAATATCCACACAAACAGCCAAGCCAGCACACTTTAAATTTTAAGAATCATGCATATACGTGAATTTTTTTATGAAACAAATAGATTACAAACTAATCAACGCAACCTGATTGTACGGCTAAAACAATTACAAAAATAAGAAAAATAAAAACAGCATGACAATAATTTTTATAGGTAACATAAGTTTTGACAATTAATTAGTGAGTGCAGTCACCCTATGCAATTTACCTTGAAACTAGTGATAGCATGTTCACACGACGAGTTTCAATGCTGGTTTCGCTGTCTGAACCTCGATTGTGAAAATTTGCGTTCAGACGACACATAATGAGTTTCATTTGACAGTTGCTTTGTTTTGTTTTTTGTTGTTTCGCATTTGCCCGCGTTTGTTTTTTAGTTTTGAAATGGATAAAAAAGGTAAATTTTAATATATAAATATATGTATTTTTAGAAAAAATAATAATTTATAAAAAATTTATTTATTATTTCAAATAATTTAATATGTTGTGTTATTTATTATGTTTATTTTTATATTTAAGCAATTTAACACTCTTTCCTTTGTTTCTTACTAATACATTGAAATGCTTGCAAAACAATAATATTTCTTTGTTTACAATTTGTTTTGTTGGACAGCTAGTTAAGATAAACTAGCGATAGAAACTAGGGATGATACTAAATTTTCATGGTTTCGGCAAGAGTTTCAAAATGAAACCTGCAGATTCGCTCACTTAATTTTGTATGGCGAATCTTCCTGTTTCATTCGAGATTGGGATGTGAACCCTCGAAAGAGAGCGAACCTTGTCTCGTCTGAACATACTATGATATGTATGTGGGGATAGTTCACCTGAGATTGCAGTACAGTGGACTCCCAATAATACGTACGTACGGTTTCACGAATTTTCAATAGAAAAACTTTAAATTTGTTGCATTGCAACAAATTTTCAATAGAAAAACTTTAAATTTGTTGCATTGCATGTTTTAGAGCACGAATATAATAAAATTTTGCTTTGCAATAATACGAATAACTGTATTTTTATAAAATAATGCGTATATTTTTGTATTTGAATGAAATTTCAGCCGTACATTAAAGTTTTGTTTACTTGATTTTTTATTCTAACAAGAAATTTGCTGTGTTGAAAGTTCTACGCTTGAGTCATAAAAAATGTTCTAAGTAATACCGGGAACAGACATGTCAATTTTAGTTGTGCAACTTTTTCTTAACTCACTTTTAAAATTGCCGCTGTGTCTATACACAGCAATTTTGTTTCGGCAATTTTAACAGTCTTATTCAGTCATTCATTCAGCCTCAAGCTTCTTTTTTTACATCTTTATAAAAGATACGAAGAGAGAACAAAAAATAATTACCGAGTATGAGCAAGTTTGTACCCCTTTCCATTCCTCTTTCCTCTCTCTCCTACAAAATCAAGAATTGCCAACTAAACTTGCCGTGTGTGTTCCTGGTGTTTGACGTTCAACTTTCTGCAAGTGTTAAAAATTTACTTGCAAAAGAATTTCATTGCGAGCTCACCTGCAAGTTCGAAAATTGTGAGTGTATTGAATTTTTTGCACTTACACTTGCATATGTAAACGATAGGTTGTATTTTATTCGGAAGTAAAATTGTTTCTTGCTTTATTTTGGCTGGGAGAAAGTTGACGTAATTAAAAAGACAAAAAAGAAATTCGCTTCATAAGAACAAAAAATTTTAATTGGACATTTTTTAATTCCATTCGAAACACAAAACAGCATTGAATTTTTTTAACAAATTTATAATTATAATTATATTTTTAAAATCAATTTTTATTTCAGAGAAATACTCTTACCACCCTCTTGGTAATTTGTTGTTTTTTCACGTTTTGTTGTGTGGAAGGATCGGCAACATATTGCTTACTGGACCGAATGAAAAAATTTGCAATGGAAGCATGCGAACATTTATATGAATTTGACACGGAAGGCAGAGAAAGACGTTCTGTTGACTTGGACTTTAATAATCATGTAAATTATATGCCCTGTAAGTAGATATGAATGTGTGAATGAAAACAATTTTTTTTAAGAATTTTGTTGTATCTCTTAAATTGCTTTGAAAAAATGTTTGTTTAGTCTCTACACAGATTCTTTAAAATAAAAATAAGAAACATCTGCTTAAGTCCTCAACAGATTTATCTGAAATTTTGTAAACATAATCTTTTTAATATAACAATTTAGATGGGCCTTCTATGTCCCCATTTAGTTGAAGAAACATTAGAAAGAAAAACATCCGGAATAATTCTCTTTTGTTTGTTTGTCGGCAACATTCCATTTTTATTGTTATTATTTGGACACAAAACAACAAAAGAAAATAGAACACAAAATTGATGCTCTCTTCCCTACCCGTAATTTGTCTACAAACAAGATTTTTTCCTTCCAAATATTTCCTCGTCTAAACGGGGACTATGAAATTTTGGTACATACAGTCCCTATATTTCAAAGAAGGTCACCGTATATTTTTTAGTCGATCATGCCTATTTAAACGTCTTCTTTTAAAAAACATAAGTGAAATTGCTTTCCTACAATCTTCTATTTCAATGGATTTCTGTGAAATTTTTGACATAGCTCTTTATACTTCAAAGAAGATTGGCATGCAATTTTGGACAAACTGTGACCACATTTACATAAATTTTTTAACAGAAAAATTTGGATGGATTTTTTAATTAATTAAAAATATATTCTTCAAAGAATTTCTTTGAAATTTGCTACATATAATATAACGTCTTTTCTCTAAGTACTTTATATCGACCATGCCCACTTTTCAACACAGTAGCTTAAATTGTTTTTTTTTTTTTACTAATCAAAAGTGAGATTTTGAACACATTTTTGATATACTCGTACGATGTCTCCTTACTCTAAGAACTCCGGCAAGACCACATAAAAACAGCTAATAATTCATAAATTATGCAAACTAATGAAATATTTTCAATGTACTAATGTTAAAAATTCACTAAATTAATGAGACATTTTACAAGTCTAATGAAAAGTGTAATTTTTTATTGGAAAAGTGACAAAAATCTAGGTCCTTTAATCCTTGTAGGAGTAATTGAAATAAATAAGTATGGAAAAATATTCGGATTTTATAGTATTCTAGTTGACCCGGCAAACGTTGTCTTGCCTTAAAATTTTTATGTATTCGATCTTTTTACACTAAGAAATCGTACTCATAGAGTAAAGAACCGTGCGAGACCGGGTAAAAACAGGTAGTAGGAAAATAAGCCAGATACCGATTATAGCGCTACCTGCCGGGCGGATTTGTGACGTTAAACCTTCCAAGATTATACATATGAACCTTCCTCTTGAATCACTTTATCTTAAAAAAAAAACTGCATCAAAATCCGTTGTGTAGTTTTAAAGATCCAAACATACATAGGGTCAGACGCGGGAAGCGACTTTGCTTTATACTATGTAGTGACAAACAAAATTCTTTCAGTATATGTATGGATGTGTGTTTATGTTTATTATTTAGGTATTTCTGCCAGCAATACATACTTGGTTTTCGTTCGTTGTTGTTTTCGAACACAGAGCTTATCAAACATTTTTTATATCAACTACATATAGATTTGTGCTTTATTTTACCGTTTTTTATATTTTTTTAAACAGGTTTTTATTACATAAATTTTATTTTAAAATTTTTTTATTTTTACCTATCTTGACCGTTAAATCTAAAATGATAAACCAGATTACAGATTCAACTAATTTGAACAAAATGTTTTTTCAAATAGAGTGGCACTTCATTAAATAACACAATTTAATTTCAATTGTGCTTGAAAAATGTTGAAAATTATAATAATTAACATAATGATTCTAATGATTTAAATCGATAAAAGAAATGATTTCTTTTTGAAATTGAATTCTAATGACAATGTTCAACACAAAAAAAACAGGTTTTGATCACTCATAGCGGTAGAAGAAACCAAAAACATAACGGTGTATCGGAGTTTTTTACCCTATGTCATATTGAATTTTAAAAATTTCTCCCCCTTTTGAAAAGTCAGACTGCTGATAGACATTGGAAACCATGTGAATCTTCCATACATATACTATGTACAAGAAATGTTCAGCAAATTTGAGTAAATTTTTTAGAAATTTGTAATCGTCAAACTCTAAATTAAATGGGGGTTTTTTGACTCGTATTGAAAATAAAAAAGACTCATAAGTTGGAGAGTACTCGTATAAGGGTTAATAGGTTCTACAGAAATATTCCTAGTGAAGATTTACAATATTTCTCTGAACACTTTACTAGCAAAAATTAGTGTTAAGTATTAATTCGTACTTAAAAATGTTTCACAAAAGAGTTAGAACTCTTTGTTTAAAGGGGTTTTTTACGCTTTCTAAATTAAGAAAAAGTTTAACTTTTCACAGAAAGTTATTTCTAGTAAGCTCTGAACGCCATTATTATCGGCACTGTTACCAGGGCTTAATTTTCACTGTATGTAGGTACAAAAAATACAATAAATAAAAAAATTCTTGTTTGAGTAACTAAATTTTGTGCCATAGACTTTCTTTTATAAAGTTAACGTCTGGGCAACCTTCAAGACGCTGATACACCACACAATCAGTGATCGGAATTTTTTTTATTTAAAAAAAAATTAATTTTGTTGTATACTGTAAATTATTTTGTTGTCATAATCCACACCGGTTTTTCATTAGCGCAATTGTTAAACAGTAAATTTTATCAAGTCATTTATTTTCATTTCTATTTTTGCCCGCGTACAAAAAAACCGGAAATTATGCACAGATTTTAACAACAACAAAAATTTTTAAGCACTTAAATTCATAAATATAAATTGTATGTACTCGTATATATGTCTGTATGTATGTAAAATGTCCTCAAAAATACATTGAACCTGTGTGTGTTTAAAACTACTTTTTGTACAACTCCATCAATATGTAATATATTGTAGGCCTATTTCGGTAAAGTAGTACATTTATAGAATCAGTAAAAATCAAAATAATATCTGGTGCCAAATTAGCCCATACCATATCGATCGTAATTTAAATATGATTTACATTAAAATTTCGATCGACACCGAATGCAAACAATTTACAGTTTTAATTTTCTTTATAATTTTTTTTTTTTAACAAATAAAAATTTTCTTTTATTTTCAGCATCAAAATATTCGCTAAACATAAGACGTAGCATATATCCAGTAGGTGGCTATTTAAAAGTAGGGCAAGAACATTATAAAAAATTAAGTCTATTAAATGTGAGTCCACGATACAAGGCTAAGAAAGCTGCTCATATCATGTATGAAAATAAGATGTACACGCGCAAAAAGCGTGATAAAAAGGCTTTTCATAATTACAGCAATAACATTTCATACTGTTGCTTTCACAAGTGCGAGCAGGATTTTTTCTGCTGATCATCGAAAACATTCCCACACTTCTTAATTATTTACACATGTAGTTAATCAACTTGACTTAATACACACACAGATGTGTATTAATTATGTTATTAATGCCGTCCAGTTTAACCTGAATTCCAGTTATTAAAAATAAATATGTAAATAAATAAATTAATTAATAAAAAAAGACATAGAAACATGTTTTTTATTATTATAAAACAGTTATAATTATTTTTTAATGAAAGTGTAGGGTGTCTCAGTAAGAAGGCAAATTTTTTATTTCATGCTGCAATTAATCAAATTGTTTCAGGCCCTAAGCGGCACGTTGCGCCCTTTTGCTGAAACCAATTGTTGACCAGATCCATGTCGTCTAGTTGAGGCCACAAAAACTCCGTTATCACGAAGACATTCAAATGAAAATGCGCTGCATTGTACAAAATTACTTTTTCTAAATATTCACTTTGCTCTATCGCAACTACAACGCCTTGTTCTTTCGTAAAGCGCTCTATTAAAACTTCTTCGAAATTTTAGCATTTTAGAACTACTAGATTCAGTTTTTTCAGATTAATTTGTTTTACACCTTTTTTTCTAGTCAGTAGCTAAAATTGTATTGAAGACAGGAAAACAAGATTCGAATTGGTTTTCGAGATATAGCCAAGACAAAAATTGCATAATCTTCGAAAAGATCAAGTCTTAGTCGTTACCCTCTATATTAATATGCACTAATTGCCAATGAATATTCGTTAACAACAGTGGCGTACATAAAACAAAAATTTCTATTGTCAGTTTCAATTGACATTTAACTAAATGGATACTAACCAATTAAGAGTTAAATTCGGATGAGCTGAGTTTCACATACCCTTCACTTTGTTAGCCAAATATTCATATTTTTCACTTTCCACATTCTCCTTAAATATAAAACAAATAAATTGTATGATTGAAACGGTTAGTATTATAAAATATTATGTAATAAAATAAAAGTAAAATATTGATAAAAATAACTTTCTTTGAATACCTATTTCTTATTAATCCTATAATAAATAATTAATTTCAGTTCCAGAAACTAAAATTAACAAGTTCTAAGAAAAAATCCTTTCTGAGAACTTTATTTTTAAAAGCAATAAAATGTCTGCAGGCACTCAATTTTTAAAATAATAAAAAGCGAAATTCTAAAAAAATATCCAATAAGAAAGTAACAAATATAATTTAATTTTTCAAGCATTTTTTAAACCATTTATATGTAATTAAATATTTAATATCAACAAAGAATTTCAAATTAATGACAAAAATCAAAGAAATTCTCTTTCATTAAGTTGTCTGCATTCGTAATCCTATTACACTCAAGGCATTTAAAAGACACACACATACATACACACATTTGTATAAGACTGATTGACTGATTTCGTGTTTGTGTGCACAAACATTACGCCCATGTACAACTTAAAAATGTCCATTAAAAACAAAACAAACTAATGGAAATTTAAATTTTCCGTTGTAATTTTTATTTTTCTCGGCCATTTCTGTACTGCGTGCCACGCCTTTTTGACCGTTTTGTATTTTAAATAAACTACCCAAAAAATTGTCAAAAAATTGAGGTAGTTGAACTTTTGAGCTAATATTTGCGCCATTTATGGATCGATTGAGCTGAATTTAAATACTAAACTTTTCTGTAGGTATTCTGAGGACTTCAGAAAGTTGATTTCAGCATCCACATGTACAGATAGACGAACTCCGCTATCTATGAGAATCGAGAATATGTTTACTTTATAGGGTGTCCCATTTACGGTGTAGAAATTACACAAATAGTTTAACTTTTTGTGAAAGTTATATAAATTTATTGATTGAAACTTAAATAGAAAATTTTAGTTTCTATTTATTTAAAAATATGCACAAATGATTGTCATGTACTTGTTTTCTTTTATTATTTTTAACATAATTAATAAATAATGTTTTGTTATACCGTTAATGTGTTGCAAGAATGTTAAGTATAGACGAGGCTAAAGTCTTCATTAAATTTTAAACGCCGCTAAATTTATCAACCGGCACCCAGAGCAACAGCCGCCGCATAATTTCATTCGGCATCTTTCTCCATTCGGCGAGTAAATTTAATATATTGCGTTATTTATTTGCTTGCATTTTAATAATACACGGTGGTTTTGCAAAAATTTGTATTTGCATTTAGTGAGATTACTTAAAGAGTTTTCAGATTAATTAAGCGTTAATGCTCAGAGCTACTGGTATGTATATAAATAAAAAACTGGTGATATTTACGTGTGAAAATCACATGTGTACATATCGTTTATTTACTTCAATAGTGTCATAATGCCTGTAAGGAGAGCCATATAAATTTTGTTGATATTCTTATAGGAAAAATTTTAAATATTTTCTACAAAACTAGTGCCTCAAGTGAAATTGAATTCTAAAAAGAATATATTAAAATAGCTCTTAGTGAAATTCCTATTTTCCAAGTAATGGGCCTCCAAAATTTTCATAGTTTCAATTTATTATATAATTTAATATTAGAAATTATTTCTAAGATTAAATTTGGTAACTTTGACCATTGGCTCCCAGTGTTTGAACAGGAATGGAACCTGCGATACCTGATTGAGAAGCTAGCAGTACCCCTCAATATACAGGGCAACCTACTTTGTGGTTTGCACAACATTTCTGAACATATTGTACTAATATTGGTATCAATGAAAATCTTTTGAAAATATCTCTCAAGTAATTTCAAAGTTAACATTAACAGCCGACTAACAAACTTCTGTTTTTTATATATACACATGAATAAAAAAGTAAGTTCTATGGAGAAGAAACTCCTTAAGCCTAGCAGAAGACCGTCTGTACAAAAACCAGTTGTTAGCAAAGCCGGGTTCTCCATAGCATAGAGGTTAAAATCATTAAAACTGACAGAAGGCTGGGAAAACATTTACAAAATGTTTTATTCCTAAATTTCTTAAAATCCTTCCATCAAGAATGACAAACCTTTCATAAGAAATTTATTTAAATAAAATATTTCGTAAGGTAGTTATGTTAAAGGGCACACAACGATCCTTACCATATTGATATTCATATTAATGAATATGCGTTGGTCCTGAAATGATTATTACACCAGTTTGATGGTATGTTGTATGACCCGAGCTTAGCTCAATCGCTTAATTCTGCATTCATGCTGTTTTCATGTATGTAACGTTATAAGGTAACTGTCATTAAAACTGGCCTTTTTATTTATTACGCTCTTTTGATTCATGCCTATGTTTACAATAAACAAAAACTATTTATCTGTCCTATAACAAACTGTCGTTAGTTACTGCTTAGTTGTAATAAATACATTCCAGTTTTAATGCACTTAGATTATAATAAAACTCTCGTCCTTTTACAATTTTAATTGAATTAACTATTATTATCTTAGCTTCCCAGCAGTTATTGAATTTGGTTTGATCTTTAATATATTGTGATTGTCAGGTAATATTATATGGAACATTCCAGTACAGTTCATGTTTACGTTATTAATTTTTTATGATATTTAAGATTCAGAATATATGGCTTCTAATGGAAAAGTTGGAGAAACCGTGCTTGTAATCGCTGTGTCTATATTTCTGTATTATTTTTTTTGGGTGTCAATTCTGCCCTTCATGCTCATAGACGAAGGTAATTAATTGCATAATTTTAATTTTTTTATACCTCTTTTTACTACCTTTATTATTTTGCTGCTCTTCCTATCTGCCTCGAATTTTAAACTATTGTATAAGCTTGATTTCTGCTTCATTTATATATTCACATTTTAACAAAATCGGATTCAAAAAAATTAAGTATTTATTAAATCATTCCAATTTTCCTCTTAGACTAAGTTGAACGAAGAGACGTCAATGGCTGATTAATATCAAAAAAAAAAAAAAACGATTCCGAAAACTGATATCTCTTGCTCTGCACAAGTATAGCTTGAATGATTTACAAGCACTTTTTATTATAAAATATCTGTGCCAATAAGAAAAATTTAATTATTGTCGCAATGAATTCAATAACTATATTACTGTGCTGTAGCGATATATTCAACAATTCACGAGGTGGCAATGGAAGCAATACCGTTTAGTAGCATCGTAATAATTTTATAAGGAAAACTTTTAGTGCTTTGAAAGTTTTAGTCTTCTAAAATAACTTAATAAGACATGATCGAGTCTTTTCCGCCACGTGCTTATAATGATGTGAAACTTTTAACAATTTTTTTCGCAGGTCTTTAATCTCTTCCCTTAGCCATTTTTTATGTTTTTGTCTCACATGTTTTTTCTTTGCGATTTCTTATACTCTCTAAACTAAATTCAAAATTTCAATGTAATAATTTAAAGCATATAATCAACATTATATTACTGACTACAATATTATTTAAATACATTTATTTATTTATTTATTTTTTTTTTTCAATAGGAAACTTGATACATTCTTTTTTTCCCCCATTGGAGTACGCGTTTTTATTGCCCACTATATTCGGTGTAATATTCTTGGGAGGTATTATTAGTTTTAACCTTTACCATATACATGGTTTTATTAAAACGAGAAGCGCAAATTGAAGAAAAAACCTAAGACCAGAAAAAATAAAGACTACATAATAAAATAACTTAAAAGTTATTTAGTTTTGTTGAAAAAAATATCCTTCAAAAGTACAAAATAATGCCTCAGTGGCTGGTAATTGGTATATCAGGTGTAACATGCGGCGGAAAAACTACATTGGCGTTAAAGTTACATGAATATTTTATGAACCAAATCAATGTTCAATTGTGGAACAGCTCATATACAATCTGTGATGTTCAATTAATTTCACAGGATGATTATTTTCTACCGGTTGATGATTTAAGGCACAAGTGGGTAGAACCATTGAACGCCATAAATTTTGAACTTCTTACTTCGCTGGATATGAAGCAAATGCTTTCAGACATCAAGTGGGCCATGAAGGGTCGTTATTTAGTTGATGATATATTAACTGATGTCTCTTACGACATACCCACATCCACTGCATCATTTGATAATTTTACAAATTCTCAAAACAAACAATATGGTAATCAAATTATGCAAAATTTGTCCATGAAATCACAACAATGTAAAACACATATGCAGCATCAACATTATAACCTTCATCATCATGCAAAGAACGTAAGTAATCTAAATCACCAACACAACACAGCTCACATTATGCGTATCAACTCTCAAATGGTTACACAATTACGCAAAATTAACGTTCTAATAATTGAAGGTTTTATGATTTTCAATCAGCCAGAATTGCTTGCTTTATGTAATTTAAAATTTCACTTTCATTTGCCGTACGAAAAATGCTACGAACGTCGCAGCAAGCGTACCTATGATCCTCCAGATGTCACGGGCTATTTTGAAATGTGCGTATGGCCGCATTATGAAAAAAACTTTATGGATTTTCGAGATCGCAAGGACATAACATTCCTAAACGGTGAAATAAGTAAAGAAAATATTTTCAAATTTGTACTGCAACGCATCGTTCAATACTTTGATGAACGGTGCGATGTTGTTTGTCCGCCTCCCCACAAACTTTTAGGAATTCCAAGTTGTAATAACGGCAATATAAGAACAAGTCCAATACAAGTATGTCCCATGGAACAACAATAAATACATGACATGACGATCGATGTTCAAGAAATTTTATTTTAAACAGATTTTTATTTTGGTTGGGATAAAAATTTTTCCTTTTTTTCTGAACTTTTCCAAAGATTTTTATGTATACACTTGGGAAAGATCATGTTGCTTTTGCAATTTGTTCAGTAAATATTCTACAGGAAAATTAAAAAATTAATGAATGAAATTTGTAAATATGTAAATATTTATTCATATACATATATTATTGTTTATTATTACATGTATATATTATTGTTATTAATTATCATAATTATTATTATATTGATATGAAGTGGAAAATAACAAAAATAATTGTTTCAATCAGCCATATGTAAAAAGGTAACATTGTGTTATGTTTGTATATGAATGTATGTATGTAGGTGTGATATATTTGATCCATATAAATTTTAAAGTTTATTTTAAGCTTGATATTTTTGGACGGTCTCACCTGGCCCGGTTCTTTATTACGTGAGTCGGTATCCTTGGAAAGCATGTGTACCGATTTTTAGAGAAATCCGTTTGCAAATAGAATTTTAATTGTTAAAAAAAACCCTTCCAAATAAATACAATCATTTATTATCAGAAGCGCCAACCAAAGTGGTAAATAAAATATTTCAAAGCATAATTTCAAGCTTAAATTAAGTACGGTCACACAAGTTTTTGAACAGTGGCGAGTAAAAATTGTTGAGAAAGGGGCGTCCAAAAGTACATGACGAGCTTCCTTGGAATGTAGAGACTATATGTACCAAATTTCACACAAATCCGTTGGAAAGCAAAAATTTATATAGCGAAAAAATAAATACAACAAATGAAACAAACGACACGAAAATGTTGACCAAGTACATGTTTATTTTACAGATAGACTTGAACCAAAAATATCTGGTAAACAAAATGCAAGTATTCTTCACACTTAACCTTTGAACGGAAGTTCATTGATGTGTGTGCTACATATTTTGTTAGCTTTCGGCATCCTTAGCCTTATTTTTTTTGTTTGTTTTCGTTTTTTTTTTAGCAGTGGGTGCCACAATAAATTAGGAAGTTGTAATAACTAATTATAAGAAAATTTATTGTTAAGTTGTAATTGTGATAAATCACAAAATTTTCATTTACCAACTTTCAAACACAAAATTTATTTAAAAATTCTTCCATTAATTCAATTGATGCAATTATAAAAAATATCATGCAACCTTATTAAGAGTGCTGTTGTGATGAAAAGTGATTTATATTACCTTGTCGAAAATTGGTAATAAAAACGACTTTGGTATTAAGGCTAATTATTCCACAATTTTCACGATTATCTGTTTCGAATATTTTTTAATAAAAATAAAAATTAGTTCATATCACATCAATATACATCTTTGGATTTTGCGCAATATTTTCTTCCATAATTATTCTTCTTATTGTCTCCCACTGTTCCATACGCTCTTGTATTTGCGGTATAACCGATTTCACCTGTAAACGGTCGATTTCTAAACCATCTCTGATTTCAATTTCTGATTTGAAATTGTAATTTGGTGTGTAGCCATTTAATTTCAAAAAATGATCAAAATAGAAAGGAACAATTTGCTCTTGTGTACCATCTACTTGTATGATACTGCCGTCAATATCGACAGGTCGCTTTGTGTAATCCCCTGTGGCGAATGCTCGAATAAAGAATTTAGCACGTTCAGAGGTGACTTTTACTTTGGTTTCAGCTGGTTTTTCCCGTTTTTTAAGGTAATATCGATGTAGCTTCACAGCATGTTTGATTTTTTGATAAGATGGTGTTAGATTTTTAACTACTTTTTCCATTTCCTTATCAATTCTTTGTTTAATATGATAAGCCTGAAATGACAATTTGCGCAAGTATGCCCGACGAGCACGTATTTTATTTTCGACTTGACGAGTTAAGTCCTTGTGTACGGTTTCAAATTTGGCTAAATGTAAAAAAAGGGTAACATTTTTTCTTTATTAAAATCAGTTTCAGTAAGCGGTATTATTTGGGATCGAAAATCCTTAAGTATTACTTGAGTATCTTCACATTTCAATAATAAACTGGCCTAAATCTTTTTTCTTGATAACCCTAACAGTTATACTTTTGTTATCAATTGATTATACTTATGACAATAAAATCAATTAAGGGCTTATCAGTAGACGTAGTAGCTCGAATGCATGTCACAGTAATACCCAATGGAAATTCATTCGATAAACCGTTTTGACTACAGTCGAAGATCGAACCCATTTTACACATTATAGTTACATATTTACCTAATATATCGATCACAGTTTCTGAAAGCATAGACACCATATCAACGGTATACAATTCATGTCCATTTGATACCCTCAAATTTAATGGTACAATACTTTGAAAAGCCTCTATTATAACAGCACGATCTTTATGGAACAGATTATTGTTGTAATGTTTCTCAATGGGTTCTTCCAGAAAATTTAAAATGCTTTGATTTAACAATTTCGCGCGTTCAGTTATAAAGTGTAATTTTGCACATCTTCTGCTAACGTATTGATTTTTTTCGGACAAATCTTCAGTACACCAGTTCTCAAATATTTCCAATTTGTGCTGTAGCTCGGAATGTATGGCCAATGTAAAATGCAATTCCAGTAAAGTAATAAAAGTTTTAATTTTTAAAATTTCCAAGCCTGCTAAGAAGTTTTCCGCATTTGAAAACACTATGAGACTATCATGCTTATTTTTGGAATACTCCTGATCATAGAAGGTTTTTATAGCCCAAGCATTGTCATCTTTATGTTTGCGTATATTTAAAGTAGTACGTTTTGCTATGGAGTCTTTAAAATTTTCCAATTCATCTGGAGCATTATCTCGGCGATGCATCCAATCGTGTTGTAAGCGCCAGTCCTGATCACCCAGAAGATAATGAAAATTTTGCAACATAATGCAGCGCACCCAATGGCTCTCTAAGAAAACAATGTCCATATTCAACATGACCAATTCCCTTTCCAATTGCTGAATTTCTTTTTTCAAATTATCAGTTAATTCCAAGAACCGTTTAGCGTTGTAAACAACCGTCATTGCTGAATCATATTCCCGTTTTTCCCAGTTAGTAAACAATTTTTCGAACATTTTTCTAACCGTATGCATATCACTCCAATGTTTCTCACAAAGACAATCATAGATTTTAGTACTTACAATCTGGCTCTTTATTATCATGGATTCAAATTTTAGACGCAGAGAATCTTTGATAAATGATTGACCAGTTTTAAATTTGCATAGTTTTATTGATGGCCTATTCCTCAATTCCTTCACATAGTTTTCATCTATGTCAAGGATAAATACACCTTTATGCTTGTTCAATCCTTTACCTAGTAACTTTTCTTTAACAGCTTCTACGGGTACTTCCAGACGCTGATTCATACCGTTTTTGAGGCGTGTGTTAAAAGTGAAAAAATTATCTTTGACTGCAGTCAAGTCGAGTTGGTCTTTCTTTTGACCTGCAAAAGGCAGCACTTGAAAAAGATTTGATTGTTCGTTATTAACATGTGCCAGAGGTACAGCCTGAAAACGCGACCTCATCATTTCTTCAAAAGGTACCACAGATTTTCGTATAAAATCTAGCGGTATTTTTTCTTTTTCTTCCATTAACAAATAACTTCCGCTGTCATTGCTGAGATTTGTACAGAAAGAACTACTTAAGGAAGTTAAACAATCCTCTATACTTTTTAAATCTTCTTCTAGTTCCTGAACCGAATGAATTTCATTTACGTAAAGATTTTTAACTAAATCGCTAGTCTTAATTTCTTTGTAGAATTTACGTAAATCTCCAATTAATTGTAAATAATCCGGACGACCTGCATAATCAGGTTTATTCGCCTCTTTATCATCAGGAGATTGCATCTTATAATCAATTTCAGAGCAAACATACTGGGTATTTTTAACAGCAGAATCATTCGTTTTAGATAGAAATACTTTTTTGTTTACATTTCTTATCATGTTTTCGATGTCATAATTTGGTAGACTTAAATTCATGTTAAAAAATTGGTTGCAAGGTGGGTTGGCCTGATGAAAATTTTCTATTCCTCGAGCATCTGTTTTTGCCGGTATTCTTGATGTTTCTGGCCTTACCAAATGAGGTTGATAGAGAACATCCACTTGTTGGACTTGAGTTGGAATCCAGTGGTCATGATGATGCCTGACTTCGAACTTATTGGCGTATGGCCTCTTTTTCATCTCAACATTTGCCAATTTAATCTTGTCTTTATCTAGTTTTTTCATAAAAGGAAATTTTTTAGTCGAAACAACATGATCGAACACTTCTGAAGGCACTCTTTCATTGTCATAGTCTCTAGGGTATCGGGGATGTTGGCGCAAAGTGGGCTCTCTATACTTAGGAGCAGGCATATTTCCACGCATACTTAATGGTTTTAATTCTTTTTTAATCTGTTGAGACATACTATGTATTTCTTCTTCTCTCAAAAAAGGCTCTTGTTGCGGCACCCAGCCAGAATCGGTACTACTTGAGGTATATTCGCATTTGCCTTGTAAGCAAGACTTTTTAACTGGCTCACAGGAAATACCCAGCAGCTTTAATCTCATTTGTTTCAATTTTTCCTGACGACGTACCTTCTTCAAAAGAGTTTCTGCTATAAATTTAGTAGTAGTTTTAGGTCTAATATGTTGCACATCGGCTACTGGATCTTTAATCAGAGAAAATCTCTTTTTGGTGTCTCCAAAACGATAATTAATCAAATTAAACTTCTTAACATTATAGCGCAACTGAGGTTTGGCAAATTTTAGATTTTTTTGTCTTATTCGATTATAGTTGAAGCCAGTAGTGTTGTTTACATAGTCTTTTATGGTAGAATGTACGGCCCGGGGTGCCTTAAAGCCAAATGTTGGTGGGAACAAGATTTGTTGGGTATCATTGGTAGTAGGCAACTTCTTCGGAGTGTTTTCTTCTTGACGTTTACATTTCAGCTTTTTTCCCTTCAAGTTCGAGTTTTTTTTTAATTGAAACCCTCTTAACCTGAATTTACTTTGCTGCTTACCCACTTGCATGTTATCTTCATCATCTGTAAGTTTGTTACTTCTTTCGACAATTTCTGAATGAATTTCCTTAGTGTTATTTTTATGTTGCAAAGAGAACTCTGTTTTAGAAGGAGATTCTTCTCGTGCTACGGATATAACACTTGTTTGCTTTGTTTGTGTTTTATACGGGTATTTGCGAATTTCATATATATTTCTCTCCCAACATATTTTATTTTCAATATTTCTTTCAATAGTTTGATCAATACTCTTAACAAACTTTTTTAAATTTGTATCAGCCAAACCTAAAGGTAATTTTTTTTGCATCAGCTTATCGTTAATTTCTTTTGATTTTATTTCTTTCTCTCGACGTGCTTTATTTTGCAAATAGAGATCTTTGTAACGCACTCGGCGTTGCTCCTTTTCACTATTTATTAATGTGCGATTGGTTGGTTTGTCGCACGGACGATAAAGTTTAACCAATTTGGATTGTGCTTTAGACTGGACTGGCTTTGCTGTATCATTTCGATCTCGTATTTCAAAACATTTTGGCACCTTAAAAAAAAATGACTAAATAAAATATAGAACTAGAAATTGTTTGTTGATTTACATTTATCATATCACGATGCAGTTCCATTTCGACATTTCTTGGGGTTTCAGCTTTAAATTTCCTACGCTCCATATACCGACAAACTTTTTGATAATTGCGCTGATTTTGAAGCTTCTGTTCATCTTTTTGATAAGTACTACTATAATCTAATCCTTGAAAATCCAACTGTAAAGGATTTTCTAAATTGATTACCTCACAAGTAAAGTCCTTCGACGATTCGGATTCTGTATCAGCACAAATATTATGGGCATATTTAACCGTTTTGGTAAGATCATTGAACTTTTTCTCTTTTGAATAATTGTTGAGTGCTTTGCTAGAGTTTTCTGTAAAAAATAATTTTTGGCGAGTTTTAGACCATTTGGCTATTTCGCCATAATACGGTGGACAATGTCCAAGACACTTGGTTGCAGCTTTTGCTTTTAAGCTTTCATTAATAGATCTTTGCCATCCAGCAACATTTGTGTATTTTTTGGAATCCCCGTGTTGACTTTCAATCGATTGCATTACAGTTGCTTCATCTGGCTGTAGTTTTTGTTTTGGATTTGTGACCATTATTGCATTAGATAGACCTTTAGCTCGTTTTTTTAAAACCCCTTGGTTCAAGCAAGAGTTTGTGGAAGTGGTAGAATTATGACTCCGCAATTTTATTAGAGTATTCGACTCAGATTCTGGAACTTGTAGTTTTATTGTAAAAACTTCTGGTTTTATAGGACTGATTTCGGGTAATTGTAAACTTTGTATCGATATTGCATTTTGCGATATTCTTGACTGTATTGTTTTTATATCATTTGACCTACTTTCAGATTTATAGGATAAATCTCTTGATTTTGATTTATACAGTGAATACATTTTTAAAAATCGAAATAGCAAGTTTTTGCAATGGTAGCCTTTTTTTATTTTGTAAAATAAACAAAATTATAAAATATTTTTTTTTTACAAAATTAAACAACAAATGTCAGAAATTGTGTTAGCAATACAATAGACGGGGTTCTAGTTCTAAAAACTTTTATGTTTATTGTTAATGTTTTAATCCATTTGTAGATTTTTTAAAGTCTAAAGTCATTTGCGTTGCTCATTATTATATGCAAGACTTAATTGTATGACTACACATCTCCCATGTAATTTATTTTAGCACACAGATCTTCTGATATTTGTCATACATTTTAATTTTTTGCGTAAAAATTATTAGATTTAAATGCAATCTTGGTCTTGCATTAAGCCATTGTAAAGTGTTTAACATCACTGGTATTGCTTTGCTGTCTAGGTGTATTAAATTATTTTAACTTTGTTTCTAATATTTAATTATAAATTTAGTGATAATTATTTGCATATATTTTTCATATAGTATATACATTGTTGCTTGTGTTTTAATTTCAAAATACATATAAAAATTAGAAACTCAATTAATATTTAAAATAGTAAAATACGTTTTTCCACAGTCTTGCGGCATATTGGACAACCGTCGATTTGATCGCCGCAGTTTTGGCAAGTGCCATGACCACATAAAAAAACCATATTTTTCATACGATCAAAACAAACTGGACACATAGTCTGAAATTAAATAAAATTATAAATATTACTATTGTATTAAAGGTCTATCTAGTGAAAGAACATTTTCTTTCTAAGAAAAAATCTAATCGCTGTAGTTCAATTGGAACAAGAATATTAAGTAGTTTTTAATATCTGTTTCTTAAATCTTAAGTAAACTGGTTTTGTATTGCTTTTTGATCGTCTAGAACTACTACAAGTTCGTTTGTGTATTTTCTCAATCAAAAAATTACCTGTTCTTTAATATCCTGTAATTGTTGTTTGAGCTTCTGCACATCTTCCATTTGAAAATTATTAACATTTGATGGTGCAACCATAACGCTATTAATAGCATTACTTGGTGCTGCTAGTATATTATTCTGAGATTGAACTTGTTGAGCAGCATTAGCATTAGGTGTAGTGGTGACAGTATTATTCATTGCTACGCCATGTCCGGAAGTATTTATACCACCATCTGCGGGCAGCATAGCCTGCGGCTTTTCATTCTCATTATGCATATTAGGATTATGCACCTAAATGTAATATTTAATACAACATAAGCAATATTATTTCTCATAATAATCATAATAAATATATAATACCTTTTCCATGCTACCCTCCCCACCGCAACACAACGAATATGACATAATTTCTTCTATTTGTGTTCGACACAAAACACATTTCTTCATTAAGCTGGAACAATTTTCACAGGCTACCATATGGCCACAAGGTTTAAAGAACACTGCGGCTCTACGATCTGAGCATACCAAGCACTCATCAATTTTCTCACGTGATGTTACAGTCTCGCGGCATATTAAACATTTTTTAACACGAGGCGCACAATTATCACAGCAGCACACATGACCACACGGCTGTAGAGTAACTCATAAACATCATTTCAATTAAAAATAAACTAAAAGCCTACCTTAAATACTGTATCACGTTTATAGTCAGAACATAGAAAACATTCCTCGAAGGTGGAAGCATTAGTTGTATTTGTGGCTGAGGCAGATAATTGTAAAGACTGTGTTAGCTCCTGGGACAAAGTATTAAGACCACCATTAACAGAACCTGAAGTCACGGCATGTATTGGCATATTAGCTGCAACTGATGTATTAATTGCAGACGCACCTGCAGGCATTGTCGACAAAGGTCTCGAATTTACTGATAACCCGGCACTGGTGTGGGTTAATGGTTTAGCTCTAGTACTGGTACCGGCTACATTTCCAGGCAAATCCGAATCATCGGTCTTACGCTCATTATAGCATTTTACCAACGTTTTGCATAGATTCGGATCTGGACATAAATCCAGAGGCGTTTGTAATTTACGATTTTTCAATGTTAAATCTGCCCCATTAGCTGCTAAGAAACAAGCAATAGATGCTGAAGCCTTTTTGTTATTGGGATTTCTAAGTCCCATTAACAATTTACCGAAACCCTCAACATCCTGTAGTTGTTTCAATTGTGACAAAGTGTGATGTCTTAAAGCTTCATGCAAAGGTGTATCACCATCTTTATCGGGAATGTTTAAATTCGCTCCCTCTTGTACCAAAAGTTTAACAATTTGTACATGCTGCCGTTCCACGGCCAAGTGTAAAGCGGTCTGTAAATTAACATTTTGTCTATCCATATTAGCCTTACCCATGTGTACCAGGAGCTCTGCTATTTCAACGTGATTATTTAGAGCAGCTAAATGCAACGCTGTATATCCATCATCTTTCTTTTCCTCCACAATCCAAGGACGATTGGTTTTCGTTAAAAGAATTTTCATAGCACTTGGATTGCCCTTCAAGGAAGCATGGTGTAAGGCATTAAATCCATTATTATTAGTTAGAGTTATATCGGCGCCATAGTCCAACAATAAACTTAGCATTTCATCATGTTCTTTTGAAATAGCATCATGCAGAGGAGTATCACCTTCAGAATCTTGCAAACTCGGATGGCAACCCAAACTAAGTAAAATTTTTACAACGTTTAAGTGACCCTTGTTGACTGCTATATGTAAAGCAGTTTGTCTTCGTTTGTTACGAGCATTTAGATCAGCTCCTGCCTTTGAAAGTAGCTCAATTACAGCAGGTTCATCACCAAAAGCAGCGTGATGTACCGCGCGATCACCATCTTTATCTTCGATTTCAACGTCCACATTATGGCAGAGTAAAACTTGTATGACTTCGATATGTCCATTTTGACTGGCTGCTTGTAAAGCAGTATGTCCCGCAAATACGCCATTAACGTCAGCAATGGTATTAACTGTTTGTGATGTAGATCCAGACGACTGGACAGCTGCTCCTGCTGTAGAACTACTGGAGGCCTGCACTGCACCAGTTAAATATTCTTCACAACGAGCCTATATATTTTTAGTAACAATATTTTATATTAATATTGTTTAAGACGGATATACGCCAAAACAAATATTATAAAATCACCAAAACTTACCGCATAACCATTAGCGGCTGCCTTAACAAATTCTTCTGTGGCATCACCAGACACACTGGGCTCAAATAACTTTTTCAGTATAGCCGACAAACGTTCACCACTCGATATAACGGGCACACAGCTGCCGTCGGCATTAGCTGATGCTACCTTTGTAACGGCCAAAGGATTATAAGTCCATGACGTATTGCCAACCTCAACTTTTAGATCATTATCATGATAAACTTGTTGCACTCTACCCACTTTTCCTAAAGTTAATTGCATAGCATCTGCCCATTCACCGTGTCCTCTTTGCAATTGTTTAATACTCTCTACGTCAGAACATATTTTGACAATATCACCAACTTGGAATTCTGGTGGTCCGGCAGTAGGGGATGTTACTTTTGTAAGCACCGCTGGATTGAATGTCCAACGATTACCAGAGTTATAGCCGACAACAATGTCATGATCTTCATCAATTCCCACAACCAAACCAACATTATTAAGACACTCAAACATCCCATCTGTCCAACCTCCATGACCGTGTTGCAATGATTGCACAATTTCCAGGTCTAAGTCTACGGTAACTTTATCACCTATTTGAAAACCATGAGGTCCTTTTCCCGGCCCATTTTCCCCTAGTAACGGTAGATGATCTCGATAAACAGTATTGCCTTTGGCATCGTTAACTACCTGAAGAAGGAACATACAATATTTTACATATGAAAAATATTGCAGTGTAAATTAAATTTGACAAAAAAATAAAATTTTGAGCGTCCAATGCTTCCATTTACAAAAAGTGATATACATATACAAAACTTGTAAATATTGCAAGGACTTAGATGAAACATGCTGGGACTCGTAGACAAGGACCTAAGATTGCTGACCATTACATTTTATAACAGCCTGTGTCAACTCACCAAAACAAATTTTTTTGTAAATGTAAACCGATTGGAACAATTTTCCTTTGTGATATTTGTTTGAAAATATCTTATTATTTACAATTTTTAATTAACATATTTAGTTTTTTTCATAGTCTTTATATTGCAAATAAATAAAATATTTTAACTTTTTTTCTTCTATTTATTAATTTAGTATAAAAAAAAGATTAAATTTTATGGTTAAAAAAAGTATTTCTACCTTATAACGTAAAAGTTAAGAAAATAAATTTTAGTCTTCAACTTACTTTTAAATCAGCCATTCCTTCGAAACCAACACGATATAAATTCTTGGCGCCATTATCCCATACAACATATGCTGCCGACCGTGGTGAAGCCGACGACCAATCCTGTATTTCATTAACTTTGCCACGACGTCCAACACCACCATCTTGATCCTCCCATTGCCAATCAACACCTCTTACTACACGAGCTCCTGGAAATATACCACGCACTGCCACTTTTTTTGATTTACGTCTTGGTTCGATCATTGTACGTTCACCTCCTGGTGTGCTAATTCGATAAAAACGGTGCCTTAAATGATGTTTATCTCCATGATAACAAATCGAACACAAATCATAGTTAACACACTCTGCACATTTCCACCGAATACCGAAGATGGGCTGTTGACGGCAAGTATCACACATAGTGCCATCGTGCTTAATACCAGTGGGGGCACTATCGAGTATACGTAAATCATAGGCGCCAGCGCAACGATAATTAGCAGCTGTACCATTATCCCAAACAACAACGACTTCCTCTGAAGATTCGAAATTTCTTACAGTGCCAACGTGTCCTTCTCCACCATCCTATAATATAATTTAAATCAATTATAGGTATCTATTTTCAATAATGCTTTTCCATAAGTAAGTTTTTTTCTTGTTAAATATGGGGGAAAAATATTGACCGTTTAACATACATAAATAGGTATATATTTAGTTTGGATTTTACCTGTTTGCCCCATTTCCAGTCAGGACCTCTTATCACTCGAGAGCCCACACCCTCCATTGCAAAACGTGATTGACGATTTATAACACCACTGCCGTTGGATTGCGATCCTCCAGCAACAATGGCCGCAGATGAAGATGTAACTGCACCTGCTACTGCTGCACTTGAGGTAGAAGCTACTGTTCCTGTATTGCCACTACCAGCGCCAGTAGCTGACGCAATTATACCAGCATTCGTACTTCCCGAATTGGCATCTTTACCTGCAGCAGAAGCTGCACAAGCCATGGATTTATTTTTTCTGACTGGTAGAACAAAATTACTTACGGAATGCAACTTAATAAGAAAAAAAAAAAAACAAAAACAAATTGTAGATGACAGAATTGAATTCTAACAAGAAAAAAACTAAGTACAAATCTACTACAGATGTATTAGATGCCAAAAGAAACTTTATAAAAAGGTAACGTTGGCATTTGGATCCAGTTTACACATTTTTAATTTTCAAATGTGGAATCTTTGCACAATGTACGTTGTTTTTATGTTAACTAAAGATTTGCGAACACTGACTTCTAAGCTTAAATAATTTCTTTTCTTCGTTGTTATTTAAGACAATTTTAATATTGCCTAAAAAATATTTGTAAAAACTTTTACTTGGTACCAATTTAGAATATTTAGAACTGTTGTGCAAATTCGTAAACTTTATATCAACACGAAAACTTCTCGATATATAATTTGGAAAATACGAATTTCACCAAGAAAATTGTAGTTTTTTTTTCTTAAAATTCCACTTTACATACATCACCGAAGATACATTTTTTTAATATCTGTAGGCGCTTTAATAAACCTAATTTGAGATGCGCAAATTTTAGGTTTGTATTTTTTATCACTCACTTAGTTTAAATATAAAAAGTTTGCTTTCTAGAAAAATTAAAATATTTATAATTAACTTGATTTCTCTGTAGTGCTACAAAACAGCCGTCGTACTATCGAAGGTACCCTGTGATATCGATAATACATAACCAAGCCGTGGCAAAAATATTATAGGAGGCGGCTCAAATCGACTATAGCCGACTTAAGCCGTTGAGCTGTCGTCACACACATATATGGCAAATAATTTTTTTAGATACATTAAATAGTGCAAAAAGATTGAATAAATTAATTTTCCGTACTATAATTCATAGACTATTCTGGGTATTCTGCCCTCGAATTGAAGTGTAAAATACAAAATTATCAAGTATTATCAGCTGCTCGTGAAATATCATTTAACACCAGTATGGATCATGAAATTAAAACTCCAGGTAATGTCTTCAGCACAGATGTACAATTTTTGCTCTTATGGTTTTATGTGTTATGTTTCAAAATTTATTTACACATTCCGGTAGTTACGATACATGCCTCCAAATAATAAAAAAATTCTTGAGGAATTTTACATTTTCCGAGTTACGTGATTTTTGAGTCGCAAGCGGCAGCCCTGTTTATAATATTAGTTTTGATATAAATATAGAAAAATATAAAAACTACAGCTTGCTCCAAATAATCTGTGATAATACCCCAAGTACACAGATTTTACTGCCAGTTCAACCCGGGACAAGATTTTTCAAGGCTTGAAAAAAGCATTTAGCAATGAAAAAATAAAACAAACTAAAATTACAGATGAATTGATAATGTCGTCAAATGTGGACACCAATGACACCCCGAATATGTTAACAGAAAATAAACACAATCATGAAAATGATGTTCGGCAAAATGGTCAGTTAGCCATACAAAAAATACAAGAAGAATTAACTCCACGAGAGGCTTTGGTAAGATGATTAAATATTTTTTATATATTTGGATATTATGATATTATCTTGAACCTAGATCACAACTGCAGTAAATTTTCTAAATAATGCAAAAGTACGTCATACCACTTTGTTGCAAAAACAACAGTTTTTAAAGTCCAAAGGTCTTACGTCGACCGAAATACAAATTGCTTGTGAGAGAGCAGGTGTCTTCAGTCAGGATCCAAATGCTCCAACAGTAATTAATATGGACATAAATTCTACTCAAACTCATGCGCAACTAGCACTACAGCAGACAAAACCTATTACAACTTTTGGAATTATTAAAGAAATATTACATTCCTTTGTATTGTTTGGTGGGGTGGCGTACAGCCTTTATATGTTCTGGAAGGTGAGCAATAACTTTAGCATATTTATTTTATTCGATTTTATTCTAATCTTTATTGTTTAATTATTGTGGAAACAATTAGAAAGTTCTAGAAACATTCTTATTTGGTGGAAAAAAGAAAAAATCTATTGATGATACATTGGCGCACATTGACCAAAAGGTTGATGCGCGCGTAGAAGAAATTAAGACAGAGCTGACTCAGCTCAAAGAGAGTTTATCTCGGGAACAACGAGATCAAACTCATCAATATATGCGCGAATTTGATCAGTTTAAAGGTGACCTAAAAGCTATTAAAGGTTTACTATTAAACCGCAAACAATTCCCTTCGCCTTCAATTGCACCTGCAACAGCTCCTTTAATACCTGCTTGGCAATTGTCTTCATCGCAGCCTCATTGTATAATACGTAACAACCAATCGGAGGATAATGAAACAGTTAATGACACGGGATCGGGCTCAGGTTCTTCTGAAACGGAGATTGTTTCTAAGAACAGTGATTCCAGCCTAGAAATTATGTAACGTGAAGAATAATATGAACGAATTTATTATAATAAGTGACTGAAATACATATATAAAAATATATTTGACTTAATACATAAATACAATGAAATCATTGTATAAAACAAGTAGTATCCATCTAAAAAGATTTTTAAATACTAATATGTACAGTGGATACCATGGTTTAACAATACAGTCTACTAAAACACTACAAAAACAACATTAAAAATAAAAATAATATTACAACTAAATTTCTTTTGTTAACACTTGAAATTAGTAGTCGTGTTTATGCAACAATTATTTATAAACATTTAGCTGCAGTTTCAACATCATCTAATTAGTACACTATAGCATGTAAAAATATTGAATTTATTTTAGGTGGGAACAATGTTGTAATTAATTTAGGAAGTGCATATGGTGCACCAGAATATCTTATCGAACATATCAAAAACGTGGAAGAAATATAACCGTATGAGCTAAGAAATTTTAGAAAAGAAGTAGCAGATCTACACAAAAAACGGTATTATATATGGGCCTTGCACTACAACTCGCTGCCAACGACTATTAAAGAATAAAAAAATGCAATTTTATTTAAAAAAAAAAACTAGTAAGCTTTAAAAAATAAAGATGAAAGTGTATACAAAAGATTTAATATCAAATTTAATAATAATATGTAATTTAAAATATATTTTAAAAGAAGCCTAACAGAAATTCAAATATGATGAATTTAGGGTAAGTAGCTGTTTTTGACGTTTCCTTTTACTAGTTGTTTTTCAAGGGATAGTACATTTAAATTGGTGGCACCTTGTTTTAAAAATACAACACTTAAATTAGTCATCGCCATTTTCTTTTTTTAATAGCTCGAAGAAGAAATACTGCAAAACGAAATTAAACTTCGGCACGAACGGATGGAGGAAAATTCTGTGCAAAATAATTTTATTAATACCGCAAAATTATTGACGTAAATTTGTTTTCTAAAACAACTTGATGTCTTTGCTAATTTTAACAAGTGTTACGCGTAATTCACTAAGAAATCTAAACAATTCGAATACAATCAATATTGGTGAGTGTACTGCTACCAATACCTGAAAAACGAAGAAAATTTTCATTGCAACTGAAAGAATTTTTTTAATGTGATGCTGTGTCTATAAACAAAATGAAAAGAAAAATATAAAGATAAAAAGTAAATTTACTGGAACTCTTGAAAATGGCCAAATCTAAGCAATGGTCTCACTTAGAAATATTAACTGGGTATTACCAGGCCTTGTATGTATACACCTTAATTTTGCAGAGCAAAAAATGAAAGTGTAGAGAAATTTTTGTAAATTTTACTGGCGGCTTTTATAACTTTCAAGGATTTATAATTAACATTTTCAGAAATGACCAGCAAAAGTACACCAGATTTATGTTTGTGTTCTTATTAAATCAATTGATAGTGCTTTCACAAAAAAGCGCGCCATTTTACAAAAAAAAATTTTTATGGGGCTTTTCAGCCACAGATATTTTGCGTTTGTTTATGTAAATAAAGCAAACTGCTTTTGTAAGTCTTTTGGAAAAATATTAATAATAAAATTTTATTTTAATTAATATTTACAGAGTACTGTTTCGTCAAAACATTTTCTCTTTTTTTTTTTTTTTTTTTTTTTTTGTGATTATTACTTTTTTATTTATTTTTATTTCCCTAATTTCTCTTTACTTATTGAATAAAATAAATATAAAATAACTTTGTTTATTTGGAATTCTCTTATACTATTCTCTTTTCTCTTTAAAGTTTGCTTGTACATTTGAGATTATTTTTTGCTAAAATTTAGCTCTTAAATTTACTCTTAATTTGTCGTTTATCCTTATGTGTTACTTTATTATTAGTTAATCAGTTTTATTGCAATTTGATTGACTACAATTATTTTAATATATGAATGTATGTAAAATGTACTACATAATTTTACATTATGCTTATTTTTATTTGTTCAGATAGAATCAAACAAAAACTTGAGCATATACATATGTAGGTACACCTTTGCCGCAATATAAAAATGAATTTAAACTACTGCAGAAATTATTTATACCTATTGCATTGGTTTGTTTTGTTTTCGGATGAATGTTAATGTTGATCATGAATTTAGATTTATTTACTTTATATAATGGACAAATTTTCGATTGGTATGTATTTTATAGTCTTAAATGACTTAGTAAATTTTATAATTTTAATATCCTATTTTGAAAATTAAATCTTAAATTAATTAAATAGAAATAAATCGAATAATTTTGTATAAACAAAGGTTAAGAATAATATGGCAAACAACAAGAAATCTACTAGATAAAGCAAATTACAATCGTGTATCGATTAATTAAAAAAGATTTTTAATGATCTAAAAAACTTGAGATCACTAATTTGTTACAAAAAATTAATAATACAAGGTGTAATTTACATAATCTATGAAAAGTAACAAAAATTTTAAAAAGACTTGTTAAAAGAAATGTTCCAATTAGAAAAATGAATTCTTGAAATTAAATAATAATAAGTCACCTGGATATATAACGGGATTTTAAGATTATCTCAATAGAAATGTGCAGAAATAATAATAATAAACCTTAAAATAATGTACCGTCATATATGTATGTAGGTCTATTAGCTTGCTGCCGTTATTTTAAAATATTTGAAAATAGTTTCACATCGATTAATACATCTGTTTGAAAGACAAAAAATAATACCACACTATCAATTTCGGTTTAGGCATAAACATGGCACACCAGAGCAAACTGAACTCACAAACATTCGGCTTTATAATATTAGTAGGATAAAAAAAATCTTCAAGAATATAATAATAATCAATTCCTGAAAGAGCTACACAAGTTTAAAGAAATATCAAATTTTAAATTAACTAAGTATTGCGAAGCCTTAGGAGCAAGGGCCGATTGATAAATTTTTAAATATTCTATTCCATTAATGAATGCATTTTAATTTACTTTAAGTTTGTTTTTGCCTAAAATTTGTTTCTTTATGATAATAAATTACAGCCTTCAACCTTTTTTGTTTGTTGTTATTTTAGATTAACTTATTGTAGATAAGATTTTTTAAAAGACTCAATAAGGGAAACCTTATTTGACACTTGCAGTATTTTTTAAATATTTCAGGGTAAATCATAAACATGGCTGCTAATAATAACTTACATAACATACATCATGGGCTACCTCCGCAACAGAGCAATCTTATGCCCATAACAAGCGGCGTAATAACACAAAGTGTAATTGCCTCAACAGGTACCGTAAGTCCAATGATACACATGAATACGCCACAGCAAACTAATATTCCCAGCAATCAGTCAGCCTGGGAACAGTTAACCGCATCTACAAATAATAATTCAACCATTAATAATTCTCTGATAATCGGAGGAGGTGGTGGTATCGGAATAAGTGGAACTGGTATGTCAATAACATCAGCTCCCACTGCAGCTATTCTACATGATCAGAATGCAGCTGGTGCGCCAAATATAATGGCCGGAATAATTACCGGAGCAAATTCCCCAGCTGGACCTACATGTTCATCACCATCGACTCCAACGAAGTCAGGCTCCTCTCCTATGGAGCATGTAATGGCTCATACACCGCAGAGTGCCGCACCATCTTTATGCACATCAGGTGGTAGTTATGGGGAAGAGTTGACGGCAGAATTAGTTAACCAAGGATGGCGAAAATTTTGGTCAAAAAGAGAAAATCGTCCATATTATTGGAACAAAATAACAGGAGAATCATTATGGGAGATGCCTGGTGCAAGGCCTTTTGATCCTCTAACAGATCCCCTGGGTATATCACATCCTGGTGGTCATATAATGTCACCAATGCATCATCCACATTTACATATGCAGCAACATCATCTTAAACGGCGTCCATCTGATGACATGCATATCCACCCACATGGTCATCAGCCGCCGCCAATGAAAAAATTCATATTATCCGGTCCGTGGGATCTTGAAATATGTACTAATGCTGTAATAGTAGAGAGACCACCGACTCTTTTGCCACAACCTCATCCAGAAATAGAGGCGCTTCGTGCTGCATACACCATGAAATTAGTAAAAACATATGAAGATCTTTGCATGCGACGAGAGAACATAAAGGCTCCTAAAGATTCATTTAATCGCTGGTTAATAGAACGCAAAGTCATTGACAACGGGTGTGATCCATTATTACCTAGTAATTGTTCACCCGAGATCTCCTCATGCATGTATCGGGAAATAATGAAAGATATACCGATTAAGATTGTTAAACCTAAATTTACCGGCGATGCTAGAAAACAATTATCTCGCTACGCTGAAGCCGCAAAAAATATTATAGAATCAAGATCGTCACCATCTGAATCTAAGAAAGTAGTTAAGTGGAATGTTGAAGACACATTTCAGTGGCTAAGGCGTACTGTAGGAGCAAGCTACGAAGATTTCCAAGATCGTTTGACACATTTACGGCGACAATGTGAACCACATTTGACGGAAACAGTTAAAAGCTCTGTAGAAGCTTTGTGTGCTAAAATCTACCATTTATCCGCTGAGCATGCACGCAAGATTCGTGAACGTCATATGCAGTTGTTGAAAGAACATGGTATACCCGAACCAACACCACCTCCTCCCCCACCGCATCTTAAAAAAGTGTGGTGTTATCCCATTCAGTTTGCTGTACCCTCCCCACGTATGCCCGCTATAGAATATCTCCAGGATCGCGATCACATGATTATTAAATATACGCCAACTACTTTGAGTCAACCAGATGCTCAGTATATTAATCTAACTCATTTACAAAAGCTAGAACAGCTGTATCGTCACAATTGTTTTGATGACAAGAAATTCGATTTATTTATTGGTCGAGTGTGGTGTCTATTGAAACGTTACCAAACATTTTTGGGTAATGTTTTAAATTCTTCGCAGGAAGCTGAATTAACACAGGCTTCATTGCCCACACCAGTATTCGAATGTTTGCATCGACATTTTGGAGTGACATTTGAATGTTTCGCTTCACCATTTAATTCATATTTTCGTCAATATTGTTCAGCATTTGCTGATACGGATGCGTACTTCGGATCAAGAGGGTAAGTCAAAAATGATAATGGAAAGGAATAAATGAAAAGTGAAATAATGTGTACGTTTTATAGACCATTTTTGGACTTTAGACCAGTATCGGGTTCTTTTCAAGTTAATCCTCCACACTGTGAAGAATTAATAGATGCCGCTCTTTTGCATATTGATAGATTACTATCAGAATCAATGGAAC
This sequence comes from Thelaira solivaga, assembly GCA_947397855.1. Classification (NCBI taxonomy): domain Eukaryota; kingdom Metazoa; phylum Arthropoda; class Insecta; order Diptera; family Tachinidae; genus Thelaira; species Thelaira solivaga. Next base: position 52,715,910 of record OX377613.1, on the reverse strand, counting down.
CTCTGAGGTAATCGTGTTTTATGACAAAATTTTAGTACCTATAGAAAGTAATAGATATTAAAACCTTCAATAAAATTAGAAATTACAATAGTTGAAATCTACTTTTCAATGTATTTACAGCTTTGTAGTTTTTCTGCCGGAATGGAAAAGTATAGCGAAGTTAGAGGAAAATATGTATAAAAGACGCTCCATGGTAGTTTTGGGTATGGCTCATGAATACCGACATGGCTATCAGCACATTATAGCAAAGTAAGTATAACAAGTGAAATTGTGTTTTTATATATTTATTTGTTGCTACCAACATATTTTATGATTTTTATACCATTGACAAAAAGTGAGAAGGGTATATACAAGTTTGTCATTCCGTGTGTAATTCCTAAACCGTACAAGTGCCACCCTATAAAGTACATATATACTGTATCCTTTTAAATATCGGAGTTGATTTCAACATCCGCGTGTAAATGAAATTAACTTTTTGAACTCCATAGAAGACCTACTGGAAAGCTTACTATCCCAATTTTTTTAGTTTCTCCGCACAAGTCGCTATTTCAATTCAGCCTAAAGGGACAAAGAAACATGGTACACAATTTTATCAGAAATAACAGTCAGAATGTTAGTGGAGAAATCAAAATAATCGGTCCATAATTGGCAGAGAAAAATCAAAAATACAGTAAAAATTGAAATCCATTATTTATTTTAAGATTAACAAAAAAAATTGTTATTTAAAGAAAATTATTTTAATCGATATTTGCCATTTCATTAGAAATCTTTTCATAATTTTTCTTCTTGTTGAATATATAAGAATACAAAATTAAAAATATGAATATTTGGCTAACAGTGATAACTGGCACGGCACAACCGAATTTCTCTTAAAATACTCGTAAAAATAAATTTTTTTCCAAGGTGAATTTCAAAATGTAACTTTCTAAAAAACAATTGTGTATTTCAGATTGATATATTTAGTATTCAACAATTATTTAGATATTCCCACGAAGAGCATGTACTTAATTTCAAAACTTTTTTCACAGAAATGACGTCAATGTCAAATGTATGCAAGGCACACAGGTTGTGTGGTTACAAAATAGTGCAGGTCATGCCCGTTGGGGACCAAATGAAAATCGTGTTGAATCTTTACGAGAAGCATTCCGCCCTCAAAGAGATCGTGAGCGCGAACGTGAGCGTCAAGCAGCGGCTACTTCGTCATCAGCGTCATCAAGTATATCGCAGCCATCGTCATCAGCACAAGCGTCATCAAATTCAACATTAGTAGGTCATTCCTCATCAATATCTGCTACATCTTCAGTGTCAGCTGGTTCAACTCAACATCATCAACAAATATACACAACTTGCAACAATACATCCATGGGTTTTTCTCCCTCACCGGCAACAATTACAACATCTATTATTACGACACCGACATGTATGGCATCCCCGTCAGGAGCCTCCACATCTAGTGGTATATCTTCATTAAGTTCGTATGGTGCTAATCCTGGTATGTCACCTTCTCCTTTATCATCTCTTACACTATCATCTAATTATCATACTTCAGCTTCACCAGCTTTGAGCCTACAAAGTGATTGCTCTTCACCCTCATCATCCACAACCTCATTGTCACCAGCTCCTCTCTTGGACATGGGAAGTTCTGCGACATCCGCTAATTCTTCTATAACAGGAACGCCTACATCATCTGGAACTTCGGCTGCTGCAGCAGCGGCTTTCGCGTCATTGGTAGCAGGTGGCAATGGTGATGTTAATAGTGCTTCTACATCAGCGGCAAGTTCTATTAATACTACAGCTCAACAAACTGTTATTAATTCGCTTGTTTAAAGTAACAGAGAAAGAGAATCATGAATATGAAATTATATATTTTTGAAGCTGATTAACACTTTTTTTATTTAAACTAAGATTATATTTAGTTGTAATTGTAATAATGTAAATATTTTTTTTAGTTACATACATACAAATATGTATAAGTATAAAAATTAAGCTTACAATGATTATAATAACTTATAAATATTGAAATATACTAGTACAATTTTAAGAGTATAAGTTAAATTTGTTTTGACAGCTTTGAACGGACAGGACATGAAAGTAAATTGTCCATAAATTTAAATAATTTAGTTGATTATTAAAATAACTAAAAAAAATATATAAACTATTACTAAGTAAAATAAAAAATTGTTAGTAAAAAGAAATTATAATTAAATTTTATAAATTATTTAATGCTAATATTTTGTTCTGTATCGCTGCTTGTTTTCTCTTTTTTAAAAACACCAATTCGCGTTTCTTGGCCAGTCTGCTGATTTAAGAAAAACATTCAAGGTCTGTGTAGATCTGCTAAGCAAGTAATTTTCGTTCAGTATTTCTCCGAGACAAAAACAAAACAACTTTTTTTACAAAATGAGCTTATTCGAAGGTGTCGTCATACTTGCCTGATAACATTGTTTTTTACCATTAATTTTGAAAATTATTTTATAGACTTCAGGTACCTGTCAGCATCCATAAAAATCGAGACGAAACGTAATCTTGAGCCACTATTACATCTAAAAGGTAAATTTTCTTGCATTTGACAACTTTTTGGTTATTAATAAGACTTTTAATATGTAAATACAAATTAGTTCATTTTATTTATATAATTTTAGTTTGTGATAAAAGTGCTATAATTTTGTTTGTTTCTATAAACTTTTGCAAACTGATATATAACTGATATCTTCCTTTTAATACTAGCATATAATCTGCAGATGTACACACATTTTCATAATATAGAAGCCGTAAAATACAATGTAATTCTTTTTTTTTTGTACGAACTTTTTCGAAATTTTAATTTCTTTTTTTTTTCCAGCACAGAATAAACAAACAATAATAAACTTATTTTATTACTAATTGGATGTTTGGAGTTTCAAACAAATTTCTAAACTTATATTTAAATCAGGCTTATAGCGATTAATTAATCTCAGTAAATGTAATTTTTTGTTCTTAGAATTACTTGATTCTAATTCGTATAATGTAGAGAGATTAACTAAAAGACTTTCGTTTAAAGATTTTTGGGGATTTAAATTAATAGCTCTTTCAAAAAGATTGATTGCATCCTTAAGTTTACCAGCATACAAAAGACAAACACCCATATTGTTCAAAATCATAGTATTCCCCGTTTCTAAATGTAGAGCTTTCTGGAATGTAGCATATGCTTCGGGAAAATCATTTTTGGCTACACTTATAAGGCCTTTGTCCACTAGGTCACGTATATCCGGTTGTGAACCTCTAAACAATTAAAAAATATTAAATTAGGTTTAGCATAAAAATAACTACTACACACATTTTTCTTAAGCGACGAGCTTCAGCAAATTTTTGTTCTGCCCCAAAGACATCACCAATTTGTAAATATATTCTACCCCAGGCAGAAAATAAAGCTCTTCGATCTTCTTTATCCACATCTGAATGTTGCACAATTATATCATGTATAACATCATCGATAAGATTATACTTTTTCAACTGTAAATGCATTTTACTGAAATCTTAACATATTTTATAGTAATTTTCAATTATAAAAACCTACGATAATTAAACAATTTACTATGGCATGTAGCACTCGCAGTTCACGTTTCTTCCAGAAATTTTTTGCGTCATCTTGCCCTTTGCTATTATAATAGTTTTTCATATTATTACAAGCATTGCAAAGGCCGAAAAGACGGTCTAATGCTACTTGAGGATTTCCAAGGTGAATCGGTATTTCAGCAAGTAACAAACGAAAAGAAAAGCAAGCGATTGAACCTGTTTTACCATTATACATTTCTGGATAAAACTAAAAGCAAACCAAAATTAACGGAAATCAAAACTGTTTACAATTATTTAATTATTTGCGTGCCTTATTCCCAAATAACACTGTGAAGATGTGATAAAACAATAAATACTAAGAGATTATATCATATACTTTTCAACTCATTAGTTACATTCATTCTTTAAAATTTGCTCATACGCTTTGGTTAATTTAAGAATACTAAGTAATAGAGTGAAAGGCCGTGTGCAAACAGCAAGTTTGGGATTAAAGCAGAGAATAAATTATATTGAAATTGTAAGTAACCTCATAGTACACATCCTCTTTATCTAGAAGACCAAAAGACTCAGCTTCTTGCTGCAGTAACTTATACTCGCCCAATTTTGCTAGCAGAGCAAGTCGTGTAAACCAAAGCTGTAAAGAGTGTGGAGAATGTTTAGTTGGTAGTCCAGCTCGCCCATAGCCTTGGCCATATATAGTTAGTAACCGTCCTGTAAGATTTACCGCTGCTCTATAGCAACCAGCAGTTATAAGTTGTCTCAATCCTCTTTCATCTTGAGTTACGCTATCTGCACTTAAAATTTTGCGTTGAGATAATTCATTATCATCCAAATGTTTAGAAACGGCTATCCCTATCAAATCAGCCTAAAACAGGTTGCCTTAATCAAATATTTTAAATATAATCTTTGTTTATAGATACCAAGTCATTGGATGTCTGCAGACCGGGCATAGTCAAAAATTGCTTTGGTTGCCCTGATTCTTTAATTGGCGACTCCCACATATTTCTTACATCATCAGCTACTTTTAAATCGTCGTCTAACTCTGATAGATTTTCTATATAGTCTGGGGGCTTAAAACTTCCAGTAAATGTATTTAAGGCCAAATTTCCCTCATTGTAAGGCGGCACTGAGGGGCTTGACATTGATGGTTGCAGCGAATTTGTTGTATTTGAATTCATTTGAAAAAATCCAGACATGTGTTGTGCTACACTATCTGCTCATTGGGAAGGGAAAACAATTGGTATTTTTACTTAACTATACAAATTTTGTACCTTCTTTCTTATCCTGTGATGCAGCTAATTCATCAAAGAAACTGGGCGAATTGTTACCAAAATATTGACATAAACTAGGTGTTGTATTGCTTGAATTATTATCCATTCCGGAGGATATACTAACTAGGCTATTAACAATGGTGTTGACGGCAAAAATACAACAAAAACAACTTCACAAGTTCACTGATTTTATTGTTGATTTTGCCATAATTGAAATAAAAATTGTGTTAAAAAGAAAAACATAAATTTCTCATCCACTATTGACCACTTCAAGACACGTCTTTTGTTTTTTATTTTATAAATTGAAAATAAACATTTGACAAGTGTTCGCAACATTTATTTGCGACAACGGTACCCTGTTGTTTCAACGACACCTAGTTGTTTTATTTTGTTTCTAATTAGTTGAAAGGTGATAGCAATGAAACTTTGTTTTGTACTTGCCTCTTTCGCAAAGTCGTTGAAATTTATAATTCTTTCCGGTGTAAAATGTAGTGGTAGGATGTGATGGTTCATGATAGTTTTTTTTTTTTTTTTGGAATATTTTCTTAAATAATTAAAAATGTATAAATTCAAACAAATTCGTTTATATAAAAGCATTTATGTTGTTAAAAATTATTTTAAGACTATGCAAGTTACTTAATTGTATGTGCATTAAAGCGATATATAAAATAAGTCACGATTTTTATGATTAAAAAATTATCTACTTACTAAATTTTTTTCTTTTGCACAAGACAAGATAGATGTAAATCAGCTTGTAATCGTCAGGTTTTTTTTCTTTCTATTACAAGGAAACGGAAACCATGTGCAGTTACAATTCATTTAATTCGCATCTTGTTATGGAAGTTGTGTGGTACAAATTTAGTAACATTTAATGTTATTTTTAAAAATGATTTTTGCAATAAAACAAAATTAATAGTTGTAACCAAGACAATATTCTGGAATTTCATCAACGTCAACAGCATCTGGATCATCTGAGGAATCTCTGAATGTACAATTGAAATACGTTAAAGCAAAATTAACAATAACTGAAATATCTGACAGTAAAATATTTAAAGCTTACTCAACGTCGGATATATCACTGAAATCGCCATATTCATATGGTTTATTGCAAAGGCAACACAAGTTTAGAGATTCTTTAAAACAGTTCTCACAATATATACCCGAGCACGCAAAAGTGTTACATTTTACAACATCATCACTTAAAAAAACACACAAACAAATTATTTTTTAAATAAAACAAGGAAGTTTTATATTACTCATTCAATGGTGTAGCGCACAATATGCATTTATCCTTTGCTGTTTCACCCAATATGCAACGACAAATCCAATAGCTTTAATTCATTCACACAAAATATAATTTAATCATATATTCGATCAAATACAATTTCAAAAATAACATACTCTTGTGTTCGAACTCTTAACCAGTCTAAAAGTGAAACATCTTCTTCAACTGAATTTTTATTGTATAATAAACGGGCAGTGCGCCGAGCCACTTTAAAGAAAGTTGCTTGAAAATGTTTAAATGCACAAAATTAATATTTATTTCATACAAAATTTAACTTAAATCTTACTTCTTGACATAAGAATTTTATTGTAAAGCCAAACAGCTCTTTGTTGAGCCACTTCAGGATAGTACAAACGCATTATTATATGCCTTAAACGTAGGCCATACGGTTCAAAAAACATAAATATCCAAGCTAATAATACAATATTAGCTATTAAATAGTAACTTAAAAAATTGGGTTCTTTAGGATTTGGCAAACATAATTTCGGGTCTAAAGTATAGTTTTGTGCAATTGGTTCAAAAGCCCACACAATTCCTCGAAATACCTCCCCCGCAAAACCACCACCTTCAACATCAAGGGTAATGTAAGGAGGAACTATTTAAGGAGAGAAGATATACAAAATTTATAAAATAACAGAATATGGAAGAAAAGAAAAAAAAACTGATTATAATTGAAAGTGTCTTTGACTCTCCTTTAAGCCTTGCGAAAGCTGTTAAGCAGAATAGTTGGGCTGCCTGCTTGCTTGCTAAACGATAATAACATGGCATGTAGAGAGAACATGGAAACGGAACACTTTACAAAAATTTGTCTTTCGCCAAAATACAATTTCGTAACATTTGTGATGGCGACTAAGTGTGGGTCTAGTCAAAAATATATTTAAATATGTCAACACAGAATCACTTAAGTTTATTGCAGACACATATACGACACATATAAGAGTACCTTCTAATCCCAGTTCCTTGTGTCCATAAAATGAAATTAATGCCAACACCCAAAAGAAGCAATAGTCCGCAAAACAGATGCAAAATAATTCAATAGTGGATATAAAAAGAAATCCACAAGAACGTGCAATACCCAGCCACTCATTCTTGGTTAATCGACATTCAGTTAGCTGAAAACAGTTTTAATATTGAAAACGAAAAAACAATAAAGAAAATGATAAACTTCAAATAATACCCTAGGATGTTTTACACGTTCAAGATATGATAACGGCAGAACGGTTTTCAAATTGGAAACCTCTCTCTTCTCATCAATTACGTTAAATTCATTTGTGATGTAGTAATTTTGAAAGCTGACATTATGGACATATTTAAGACGGAAATAAATGGCTCTAGATGCAAAATAAATTGATGACATTAATCATATGTACATAAATCGATTCCATTTTGCGATTAAAAATTTAGGAAAATAAAAACATGCTTAGGCACCAGATCAGAACTTAATTATGTTTTTTCATTTTTATGTTGGCATGGGAATTTGATTTGAAAAGAAATATTATACATTTTTGGCTATTATCGCATTCGATGCAGAATAAAAATTTTCGAAAATTTATTTTTGTATGAAAAATTTTTTAAATTACGAAAGAAGTTACTTGATATCAAGTGTCAATATTTGGCCTCAGGTATGAAAGGCTTTAAAAAATTTCCGGTTTATTTTCTGACAGCTTTTAGGTTAGGTTTTAAGCTCTCTCTAATGCATAATTTTTTTCTTTCTTAAATTTTAAAGCTAATAACCACTGCTGGATAATGAAAGCGATGATATAGCCGCTAAAACAAGTCATACTTCATTACAATTATTATCAATAAAACAAGTGTTATTAAATCCAGCCAACCAAATATTATTACAAAAGGTCTCATTTTCTCATGAACATCAGCCATTACACCAGCCTTAATTTGCTCCAAGTCTTTGGATGTGGTAGTTTTAAAGTAAAAGTCATGTTCAAATGAAATGGAAACATCAAATAAATTTTTAATATCGTCCATAAATTTTTCTAATTCTAAAAAATAAAAATAAATTATTTGGAATTATAAAGTATAACATAATTCAATCTTTATTCGTGATTAATTCGAATTTATTTTGGTCTGCAAAATGCATTATTTTCCATGATATTCTCATGGAAAATTAAAAAAAAATTGTTTACTTAGTACAATAAGTACTAAGATTGAAAAACATTTCCATACAACTTTTTCTTCAGTAAACAATTTTTTGAAATTTTCCATGAGAATATCGGATAATAATGCATTTGCACACCAACATAAGTTTTGTTAAATATTAAGCACTTTTCAATGAATACTTAGTATGAATCCATCCTTGTCGCGAATAAGCCCCCTCGAATATTCGTTTTATGTATAAAATTTGTTATAAATATTAGAGAAAGGAGATATTTCAAGAGAAATTTAATTCGCAATAAGAAGGGGAATGTGTTCTTCACTTACTAGTCGTTATGGTAGAAATAATGGAATCATCAAAGAAAACTATTAAAACACAAATGGCATCTATTACTTTCGCAGTTTGACAAAGTGTTGAAAAGACATGAGTTAAATGACACAAGCTTTTGATGGGTCCCAATTTGTTAATGCAATCTTCCATGCATATTCTTGATATGTTCATGCAACGTTCAAATGGTGTACCAAATTCGGTATTGCACATTTTTACTACATTTTCCAGCCAGTTAAAAGCGTTTTTAATGTTGGCAACTAAAATTAGAATGTGTGAGTATTTATAAAGTAGGATAAGGAGGATAATTTTGTTATTTTAATAACAGCAAGTTCTTAGCCGAAACATTCTCCCATATATAATAAGTGTAGTAACATATACACACGGATTCAACTTGATTGGGTAAAAAATAGGAAAAAATTTTCCAGCATTTTGTGAGTGAAAATTAATATCTTTCCTACCCTTGTATCCGTGACTGGTTTCATATAGCAGAACTTACGAATTATAATGATAAGTTCTTTAATTTTTAACAAAACAACTTCAACTCTTTGCACAACTTTTTTAAGCTCTCTAATAGTGTTGCGTATGGCTTCTTTAATTGCAACTAGTGGCTTGTGGACTGCATCTAACATATCACTGAAAGCTTCTTTCAATTGCATTTGACCACAAGTTAAGCTTGTTACCATTACATCAAAATTATAAAACATATTGACTGTAGGTCCTGTGGCTGCTAAAAAAAACGCTACAGCTATGATTAAAGAACGACCTTTGCTGCTACATAAAATGGGTATGACCACAGTAGCGGTGCATCTGCAATTGCAAAGAACAAATATGTGTACTATTTAATAAAAGTATTCTGAAGATTTTTCGAATAACAAGTTAGAATTAGCAACAAAAAAAATGTTAATTTTTTGATGCCAAATAATTTTTCGGTGTCATACTATGAAATAAAAGCTTAATTCTGCTTTACCTCATTTCCTTGCTATAAGTCAGCAGCAATATAACAAATCCTAGAATGGCAAAAACAGTCCAACGCAAAAAATACAACTTCGTATTTGTAAAATAATTGTAATAAATTATGGTTAAAATAATACCACAAAAGTAACCAATGAATATAACATTTGAAGCCTTTTTTATTGGTATTCCGCTGTCTATGATTTTTCGAAATATACGCCCAAAAAATGTCTCCTTAAGTTTTTCATCTTTATTTTCAGTATTTCTAAAGAATATTTCAGTATGTTCGGCCTCGTCCTTCTTTTTGGTAAATTCTTTATGTTGGGTCATTTGTATAGACAAAGTTTTACATTTATTTAATATGTTTTGAAAATTTTCTGTTTTCTATGTTTCCATCAAAATTTTTTTTATTAGAAACAAATTTGTAATATGTATATTTATTTGATATTTCATGTTAACTTATAAAGTAATGGTTATAATTAAATTAATTTCTAAATTCCTTCAGTTGTTTCAAGAATCCCGCATTTGGCTGGATGCACTCTCTTTTAATTTTTACATATTTATAAGCTGCTTCAAAATCCATATTTTTATATTGCATTAAATAGGCGATAACAATACTGGCAGATCTAGAAACACCTGCATTGCAATGAACTAAAACACGGCCTCTACTTAAACGTGACATTTCTATGAAATCACAAGATTTCATAAAAATACCCTGTTGCTTTAAGGACGTTTCCGGTAAATCCAGGCAGGCAATATGAAACAATGTTAAATTAGTAGCTAAATCACGTAAAGGACACTCAATGCCAATGCTTAATATATGAGTCAACTGATATTTTTCAATGTTATCTATAGTTACAGCATCTTGAGATCCTAAATAAAGAAAGTCGGGCACAATTTCTGCTGGTTCAATATCAGGTTTTGTGTCCACTACAAAACCATAGGATTGTACATCAAGTTTTTTGAATTCGCGATTTGATTGTTTTTCAATAAAACGTTCTCCAGTGGCAGTGGTGACAATGGTATCACATGTCTTAAGTTTGCTTTTTCTTAGTTTTAGTTCTTCAAGGAAACTCATTTTATTTATTTTTTAGTTTATTACTCTTCCACTTTTAAATCCTTTTCGTTATAATGTACTTGACATAAATAGAGACCAAAAGCTGGTGCTAATAAAATGCTAGGGTGCCAGGTATTCTTAGAGGGTATAGTAAGCATTTCATACAAACACTTTTCATTAATGCGGTTTGTGGCAACTGCAGTTAGCGCTCCTACTATACGTCTTACTTGTTTATAAAGAAATGATTTAGCTTTGATTTCTATATCCCAAAAATCATAAATATCTGTAGCTAATTTGGCATTTGGTCCAATTGTCATTGTTTTACCAGGTTTTATATTTATTTCATCAATGGCACGCACTGTATACATGGGATTATTACGAAATATACTGTTTTCGCGAGTTACAGACATAAATGTACGAAAATCATGCAGGCCTAAAAGCATTCGTGATGCTTCTTTCATGCGCTCAATATCAAAGTTACCATTTCTGTAAATTATTAATAAATATAATATTATTTTCCAGATTTTCGTTTTAATTTTAATTTATAAATTTTGTTAATGAAGAGAGTTATTAAAGATGTATGCGCAAAAAAAGAAAACATGACATTAGATAAATGTTGTACTGGAAAACAAAATAACTAACAAACTTGTGCTATGTATTGGCGGCCTCATTATATGATGAGTGCAAAGGATATGTATTATCATACACAGCATGTGTAATAGTGCACTTTTGTAGTGCTTGTGGCACACAACCAGATAGTTGGTAAATAGCTGCTTGATACTTATGATTCAATGTTTTTTTGGTAGAAATGTATGTTTCTGTCTTCAATTTATAAATTGAGTTTGTGTATTATGTAAGCCGATGATGTAGATAAGGTTAGATAATATTGGCCGTTTATTTGCAATTTAATGTATGTGCCAACCAACAATAGAAAAATAAGAAAATTTTACTTACTGCAAAAAGGAACAACGATTGTATTCTTCAACTGGTAAATAAGCTTCAAAATTTTTATTTTTTATGTAGTCGGGTTCAGGAACGCCTGCTTTGGCTACAGCAATGCGATACAAATAAGTTCTACCCACAGCGTTGAAGCGGCAATGAAAATTACTTGGCACAATTCTTACATTTAAGATGCGTATAGGTAAGCCATGTTTATCTAAAGTTCGATTGAGTACACCTATCATAGTTTTAATATCGTAGGGATTATCATCATAACGCTGCAAATCAACATGCAGCGTAGAATGTAAAGCATGGACTCCGGCATCGGTTCTAGAGAATACACAATGCGTATATTAAGAAGATAATTCGTTTTATACCTACATATATGTATGCATATATCAATATAGGGGTTTACGAAGCCTTACCTACTTGATAATACAGTTTTTATTTCATTTACCGGTCTGAGTACATGCAATGCAAGTTCTATACATCCTTGTATTGTTGTGGTATTTAAACGCTCTTCTCCCAATTTATTTATAGTTTTTTGTATACCTCTGTGTAATATATGTATGTCCATAACAGAAATTAAAACATTTAATTATTAGAAAATATTTAAGAAACATACCGAAATCTCGTACCAATATATGATATTTCCAAGAAATACCGATTCATTTGACCGCAAGTTTAAGCTGGTTGCAACATGTGCGAATCTTATAGAAGTTGTTCTACGTTAGCACAGAAAAAAGTAAAAAATTGGCGGCGGCGACTCAGCAAAAAAATGTTCGACGGCGGCTAAAGTATACTATGTTCATTTATAGAAGACAAAAATGTCGATAATAGAAAATTTTTTTAAAAAAGTTTCAGTCCTAGAATTAAAAATAACATTCTTAAACTTAAAATTGGCTTGAATATTAGTCGCCGATAAGTCGATGGTTTCGGCGGCAGCACGACTTGTAAGGAAATATCGGCGGCGCGGCTGCTAGAGGTATATGTGGCATGTAAATTAAATTATTGACACACCGCCTCACTCACAGCTGTTTATTCTATTTTTTAATACAACCAAGGTACCCTGTGACAACTAAGGCGATTTCGTACAGGGTGATATGTTGCTCGGTGGTGATATCAAGAAAGCATATTTGCGTTTAAGTTTTTGTCTGAATTGTCAAAGTTGTGAACATTTATATGGACTATGGTATTATAATTATTATACCATGATATGAACGAAGATATACAATGAAATTCTTCGGAATTTCTAGGGTACATGTACTTCTTTGTTAAGGCTAGAATTTAGCTGTCCATCTTAAAATTTGTAAAACCTTTTGTTTACACGCACTCGGCACTACAGCAATGCTCATTAAATTGATAACAAAGAACAGCTGTCGTTTTTTTTTCTTTTGTCTTTCACTCGGAAAAATTTTCTTTTCGATATCGCAAAAAGTCTATTGGGCCGGTTCTACTTTAACCCACCGCATTCTTGCAAGTAACTGTGTAGTACACTACAAAACTGACTTTAATTATCAATTTCATAAATAAAGCGATCAACCAGCAAACAATTTAAAAAATGTCTCGCAACGATGAAGAAGAAATTCAACACAATGAAGAGGTGTCTGAATGGATGCGCTTTGGAATGCGTCTGAGTGTAAGTGCAGCATTGCATCCTTATGAATATGCTAAAGTATTAATACAATTAGGATATGAACCTATACCAGCTGTACCTGGACGTTCTATATTGGGTAAATCAATAATGGTATTACCCAATATATTTCAATATGGTAAGTGATATTGGAGATGCAGTTTCTATGTTGAATGATTAAATATAGAAAAATAAAATTCAGCTGGACACATACGTAAAATGGATGGCTTCTACGGGTGCTATCGTGGTTTGACACCAAAATTGGCAGGGTCTATTTGCAGCATGATTTTCAGTGAAAAAATTGCAAACCGTTTGGGCTTACAAACAATAGAAGACAAGAAAGATCGGGATTTATTAAGTGATGAAGATCTGTAAGTTTTTGTATTTGAGTATATGTTATTATTTTTTTTGTATATACTATGTATATTCATAAATGGTTGTTAAATGGACGTACATATGTACATGTTCTTTTATAAAATCATGTGCCTTAAGCTGAATTTTTATAGTAATTTGTGCTAGGGCAACAATCAAACAAAAAAGATATTTTTTAGAAATTTCTGCAGTCAGTTCTGTAATAATATAAAAATTCTCGAGGAATTAGACAATTAGTTGAGAATTTTATCACCAAGAGAATAGTTGCGGTAAAAAAACATTCCAGAGTGTTTTCAATACTCTGCATATGAAGAAAAAATTTGATAAAAAATTGGTATGACACAAGCAAACATTACTTTAGATTTTCAAAATTTTAAACAATATTAATGATTGTGCAATATAGTTATTTAAAAATATTTATTTATCTATCATATATGTATACAACAAGTTAAGCCTCCGACACCTTAGGCAGTATACTAGTATAAACAAAAGTATAAAACTCGAATTTAATTATTGTTTATTAATTCTACTGTAAACAGAAAAATTACTTCAAAATGCTTAAGGAAAAATAAATAATATAAAAGATGAAATACGATTCCTTAATTTTAAAATTGATTAGCTTCTTAATTACTAATACACAATTTCATTCATCCTTAGACAAACAAAGAAAAAAGTTTCAATGAAATTAAAAAAAATATATTCGCAATTTGTGTTCTATTTTAGAAATTAATTTATTATTATTTATTTTTTATATTAATAATATTTTTAAACCTACTTTAATATGGTTCTTTGTATATATATTACAATACAGTTATCAACAATTCAAAGTGAATTTGAAACGCGATATTGTACTCAGTGTTTCGGGCATAATTATATCACAACCTTTTCATGTGGTTTCGGTGCGTATGATGGCACAATTTATTGGATGTGAATCGATTTATAAATCCATACTTGGTTCATTTGCTGAAATATATAAAAATGAAGGCTTATTGGGATTTTTCTCTGGGCTGGTGCCTAAAGTATTGGGTGACGTTGCCTGTCTAGTATTAACTAGTTCAACGGTATATTTGCTAAATAAGTATGTTATAAAAGACCATATTGGTCGACAATATAGCGCTGGGTTTACACAAGTTAGTTAAATAATTTAATTTTACTCAATTTCGTAATACAATATACATTTTTGTTTACAGTTCGCTTTTGCCAGCATTTTATATCCTTTCAATGTGGTGTCAACCTGTATGACTGTTAGTGGTTCACGTTTGATGGCTGGAATGCCACCATTTATGCCTTTATATAAGAGTTGGATTAGCTGTTTTGCTGACTTACAGTCAAGAAATGAACTTAAACGTGGCAGTTCACTGTTTTGGAGGTACAGATATTTCTTTATCTGAGATTAATATAGAAACAAAAATTATATAATTATTTACTTCTAATTTAGATCTGCTGGGGGTTTTGCAAAACCTGGTTCTCATACGGGTACATTTATTCCACTACCAACACTAACCAAATATCAATAGGTTATATTTGACTACTGCAATTTTAAACATTCAATTATCTTGGTCACTTACTGCTGCATGTTGCATTTCAAAAAAAAAAAAATTTATCAAAGGACAATTGCCATTTTACTTTAATATATAATACATTTATTTCTGTTAGTCCTACAATTAGCATAGGGCATATCATATTAGATATAAAATTAATAAAAATTATAGGTTTTTCGTTTAAAGAAAATTTTAAAGTAGGCATTTAAATAATAAGTGCAGTTGGCGATATGGAGTGAAATTGTTACTATTAATATCTATATTTGAAAAAATTTTGGTTGATTTTATTTTATGATATTTGTTTTAATAATAAATAAAACAACAAACAAAAATAAAAACTTGTTTAAATAATAAAAAATAGGTTTCATGTTTTAAAACAGATCTTTAACTTTAAAACAAGGAATTTTATTATTTCAATAGAAACTCATTACAAATTTTTATATTACTAAAATGGGAAAATATCTTAAAAAAGTTTTTTTTTTTTTTTAATTTGCAACTGCAAGCAAATCACAAATATTACCCATGTTTTCAGACAAATTGAAACATTTTGACAAAATCGATTCTTAAGTTTTAATAGTTTGATGGATATTTTATTAGATAAATAAAACTACTTTAAGATATTTTTTTTATATAATTTTATTTACAATCTATCCAATTAAGGATAATAAGCAAATTTGTTTTAAATAAAATTGACATGATGTGTTGAACTGCACTAAGAACAACCAGATTAACATTGAAATGTTTAAAAAAATGAATTGTTTCATGTTACTTTGATTTTTAAAGTCATACAAAACGAAAATCGTTCAGCTTTTTTATAGAATTAATTTACTGATATAAAAATAATTTAAATTTTAATTTTAAAAATGTATGTATTTTAATTATTTGTGCTGTTATTTGAAAGTGGTACGAGTGTACATAAAAAAATGTGTCAGTTGTATTTTAAGTAAATATATTCTACTACAAAGTAGGATATATAAAATTATATATAAATTTATTAATTATTAATTGGTAATGCGTCTTTACTTGTTAGCAAATAAATAAATATAATTTTTATAAGACAGCGAAGTATCATTTGTATTAAAAAATACATATGAGCAATATTCATACAATATTTTCAAAAACAAACAAACATCACTCTCACTTTTTTTAGTAGTTTTTGTTAAAATTGAGATTCCAGTGCCAATGACGGCAACACAACACAATATTTACAATATTATATACAAAAGGCCTTTAGACATGCCTAACACCTTATGCTTCCAACGAAAATATTTAGACAAATCTTGTAGATTTGAACTAGATACATATGTTATATGTAAGTAAGAAGGGTATATATCGTTTTGTGATTCCGTTTCTAATTTCTACATCGTACATCGGACACCCTATAAAGTATATATATTCTGGATCCTTATAAATAGCGGAGTCGAATGAGCAATGTCCGTTTGTCTGTCTGTGTAGTCATTGAAATCAACTTTCTGAAGTCCCAAGCAACGTACAGAAAAATTTAGTACTCCAATCTGTCAGTTGTTTCTGTCAGATTATTCCTATTGAAATTCAGGTCGGTTCATAAATGGCGGAGCTATGAGTCAAAAACCGCAACCATCTCTATTTTTTACCATTTTTTGAGTGGGTTTTTTGCGTATTTTGTCTAAACAACGAAACGGACAAAAAACGTCGTATGCAGTTTTGTTTGAAATAACAATTATAATATCTGTGCAAAAAATGACAGCAATATATCAAAAAATAGACGAGGAATATCAAAAATATAATCCAAATTTTAGATTTTCATTCATTTTTTTTTGCGTATTTTATCTAAACTAAAAAAAAACTAGTACACAGTTTTAGTATAAATCACATTAATAGTATCTGGATCAAAACTCAACTGGATCGGTCCATAAATGGCGGAGCTATGAGTCAAAAATCGCGACTACCTCCATTTTTTGACTATTTTTGATGGGTTTTTTGGATAATATGTCTAAAATACAAGACGCACAAAAAAACGTGGAACCCAGTTTTACATAAAATAACAATCATATTGTCTGTGCAAAAAATCGGTCTACAAATGGACCAGAAAAATCAAAAATACAACCGAAATTTTAGATTTTCATTAAGTTTTGCTTTGTGTTTTTGTGTGTTTTATCTAATTTTGCAACAGGAAATTATTAAAACCAAACTGGAATGAAGTTTGCAACTTCTACGCTTTCTGAAAGTGTTTTAACATTTACGGGAAATTTAGTACTTTTTATTTTATGATGCAAAACGGAAATTGCCAAAATCCTTCAGAGTACTGAAGTATATGGAAATTTCAAAAAAAAATTTAAGATAATCCAAAGTAATTTCTGAGTATTTGGGTAGTAGATTACAAAACTAGACTTTTAAAATGATATGTGTCCAATTCCGAAATCTTCGTACGTAAGTTGCGAAAATCCCTTAGAGCAATGGGTTTAAGGAAATTGAAAAAAAAATTAAAAATAATCCAAAGTAACTTTTGAGTATTTGGCAGTAGGTTACCAATCTAGACGACCTCCGCTAAGCTACTGCTAAAAATATATATCGAAGTATTTAGTGACGTAAGAAGTATTTGATAAATATACCATTAATACTGAAAGCATATTTACAAATACTAAAAAACTTCAGGGGTTACGTTAAAACATATTTAACTGGGCATATTTAACTAAAAAAGCTTCAGGGGTTACGTTAAAACATATTTAACTGGGCATATTTATCTTCACTCCCTTAATTTTTTTCTATGTTTTTCATATTGTAGAAGGCTGTGGAAAGTGAAAATATTAATATTTTGCTGACACAGTGAAGGGTATATAATACTCGGTACAGCCGAGTCTTATATATGTATAAAATTTTGCTCGTATTTAAAAATGTTTCTCCAAAAAAATTAAAAATTTACAACGCCAACCAAGAAGCAAAAAATTTTCCGGCATGAAAATTTTGAAATTTTCTTCAGTTGTCTCTCGCGAGATTTGCTGCACGGGTCACTTTTACGTTATATACGGATTGATTTTTTTAAAGAAAATAAAACAGATCATTGAACTTTAAAGTTTATTTATATACTTAAATAATTTTTTTTTATTTTTAAAAAAATATATCGGCACAATAAATATGTAGTTTATATTATATAAAGAAACACGTTACATTACTTGTTGAAATAAAAAAGATATATCAAGTACGGGTGTGTTTTAAAACAACGAGCTTGCACTATGTAGGTACTCGTATACATACATACATACATAAGATATGTATAGTTACAGATCTGCATATTTGTAAATCAATTATTTATTACTAAAAAATTATAAAACTTAAACAAAATTAAAACGAAAATTTGGTCTAATATTTTTAAGTAAATATGCTTATTGATGTGTATGCACATATTTGTACATAAATATAATGGATGGTTGTTCCCACATTCTAAATCAATACTTAGTGTGTTCCGAAAATATCGCTATGTACATACAATTAAAATATCAAAAACCAAAATCATATTGTTAAAATGTTGTTTGTTATTTTTAGAACTTTGAAATTTATATGAAATACTGTATACCCTATACAAGCATTTTATGGTTATAAACCATTTGCAACTAAAATATACTGTATGTATTGATATGAAGGAATACAGCAGTTGAAAAGTACAACAAATTAATTTTGCTTTGAATGCTGTAAAGTAAAACAAATAAACACACATTAAATATCAAAATTTTTTTCAATTCAATTTTTGAAGGTCGCACTTGTACGCATGGAATTATAATACATATACTCGTAGAATGGTACAAGAAGCAGAAATTTAAAATTTCAATTCTCCCACTCCATAGAAGTTCCAATTATATTTTTTTCATGTTTTAATAAGCCCTTTTAAAATTATTGTTATTAAAAACCCCAAAAACTTTAAATATACTGTTTCCAAAGCACTGAAATTATAATTCCTTCAAAACAATTTTCGTTCTTTTTTAGATATAAATATGTATTTTAATACTTTGTACTAATTCCGAATTGTACCTAAAATCGAATATAGTTTTGTAGGAGAAAATAAATTCTACTAATCACTACTTTTCTAATATTATGCCGGCTAAAATTTATTTATTTTTGTAATGGTCATACTTACATATACATTTTCTGTCGAAAATTGTATGACCTTTAAAGTATTTAATCAATTCCGATGACACGTCAACAGCAAACCATATAACAAATTTATATTTTTATTGAAAAGGTTACTTTTCCAAGTCTACTTAAAAACATTTGTTTATTTTTTTATATCAACATTTTGCTTCAACTTTTTGTAACTTGAAGATATAATTAATTGTAAGTTATAAAAATTGATATAAAAAATATATGATACAAATCAATAACTCACCTAGTGACACAATTGCCACTAGGTGGGAAATAATTTCTATATGAATTATATTTATGAAAACAAAGAAAAATTATTAAATGAATTTTAATTTGCTTCTGTTCATTCTAGGTATGCAATATGTCTATCCATTTTAGTTTGATTTTCCAATTATACATAGTAAAAGAGTAACTTTACTTACTGACTGACTTACACTACGGACTTGAAATTCGGTAACCAGGTTCATCTCCCAATGTGTAGGACGAATATGGGCTTTTTGGAAACTTGAAAAAAAGGGTAAAATCGAACTTCTTATATCTCCGGAACTACTACAGATAGAATCAAAATTCAAACCATAAAAATAAGCGGATAGGTATTTGGTCCTTTTGCTATTTTTCTACATTTGCGGGATAAAAAGGTTCAGAACTAATGTTGATACGTTTTTTTTTAACTCCATTTATCTTTCAAAGTAACAATCGCAGCAATAAAAACTAAATTGTTTTATTTTCTGCTTAAAAAGGTCTCCACTTTTTAAAAATTTTAGCAAATATATGGTAAAATATGTACCCCTTTTTATTACTATTTACAAATATGTACTTTTATGTAAATTGATGCAGCATATAAACATTGTATTACTAATTTGTAACAATAAAAATCAATTGTAAATTTTTTTTTCAAGGCTGAAAAAAGTACCAAAATAAGAGAAATATGATTGGTACTTTAAATTTAAACAAGTTTAGTGGTATTTTTTATGTTATGTGCAAACCTGGAATTATGACAGTAAAATTTAAAAGTACTGAATGAATAGTAAAAGAGAAATTATGCTACCTTTCACTGATTTTAATGGCACTTTTTGATTTTGTAGTATTAATAACCCCAGAACTACAAGACTGGGCTCAAACGATTCAGGTCAAAGTGAAAAATCATTAGAGCGAAAAATGGTACTTTTTATACATTTTAATGGTACTTTTTGATTTTTTAATGTAAACGAACTTGGCAGTAGGATATTGGATTCAAACAGACCTAAGAAAAGTGAAAATCGTATTTTTTATTATATATATTTTTTTGTACTTATTGATATTTTATTATTAAGGAATCTAAAAGTACAAGATTTGGTTCAAATTATTTGAAGCAAAGGTGGTAAGCCAAAAATGGGATATTATTATTATTGATTTTATTGGTACTTTTTGAGTTTTTCACATTAACTGTAGAACTGTGAAATTGGGGTCAAACGCTCTTAGCAAAGTAAAAAATCATCAAGAAGCAAAAGTACTTTCTTCTTGAATCACTCTATCTTAAAAAAAAAAAACTGCATCAAAATCCGTTGTGTAGTTTTAAAGATCTAAGCATATATACAGACAGACGCGGAAAGCGACTTTGCTCTATACTCGTACTATGTAGTGATATTTAAAATTATTAAAATATGTATTTATTACCAGCCATGTTAAAAATTTAATACAGATTGATATTTTTAGCTTTGTAAATTAGCCAATAGCCACTTAGTAGCTAAAAACTTTTTTTTAATGAGATCTTTTAACTAGTTTTGTCTGCAAAAAAAAATTTATATGTAGTTTGAACTGTCTCTTACAAAGAGAAAGCTTATCTTCTTAATATATAAAATTCGACTGTATGTGTGTTTGCCGTTGTACTCCTCTTAAACGGCAGGTTCGATTTAATTGAATTTCTGTGTATACCTTTGTGTTACGCCTTGGAATGTTTAGCGTCACATTTCCGCCCGGTATCTGGCTTATTTATCTACTACCTGTTTTTACCCGGTCTTGCAACGGTCCTTTACTCTGTTAGTACGATTTCTTACAGTAAAAAAATCTAATATACAAAAATTTTATATTTTCACAAATATGTTTATGAAAATTAAAATAGACCACGCCTATTACCACGCCCACTTTTTAAACTTTTGTCAAATCGGAGAACTTTTAGATAAATTTGGCTAATTCTTTTATTATATGTTCGGCATAACCAACAGATTTTTATTCTCTTTTTAATTATTTTTCAATAACAATAAAATTTGAAGGAAAACAACGTTTGCACAAGTGTATGTGCATGCCTCTTTTAAATTATTTTTCCCCATTAATTAAATTGTTTAGTAAAAATCATTAATTAACAACGAATCATAAAAGATGTCTGGCCGCCGTGCTCAATCGTTGCCAGCACATATGCTCGAGCCAGTTAAACCACAACGAGGGCGTTGCGTCACAGCCATCTGTTTCTCGTGGAAAGTGATCACTTGTATTGTGTCGCACGTGACATTGGTTTTGTTGGTGGTTTCCTATTGTGTTGGCGGTGCTTATTTATTTCAACATTTGGAGCGACCCCATGAAATTGAGGTAAATGGTTATTTTATTTTATTATTGTTTTCATAAGTTATTAAGTTGATTACTAGGACATTATTTACAGTAACTATATATGATATTAATAGACAAAGAACCTAGATAACCTTGATTTTTTCGTTTTCAACGTGTTCTCCCAACTCCTAAGAAATCAATGTTTTTTAATATTTAATATTCTAGG
Source organism: Thelaira solivaga (assembly GCA_947397855.1). NCBI lineage: Eukaryota > Metazoa > Arthropoda > Insecta > Diptera > Tachinidae > Thelaira > Thelaira solivaga. Next base: position 52,694,001 of record OX377613.1, on the reverse strand, counting down.
TTAAAAAAGGAATACACAATTTACGTTTAAATTTAACCGATAAAATTTGGATTCATTCAGACAATTTAAGCGTATTAAATGAAGTAACATGGACGAATGTGGTAAAAGATGATTTACAAATGTTTGAAAAGCAAATACTAACAGCCATCAAAACGAATGGTTGGGATGGTGATGAAGACATAACCAAATCGCAATGGACATTTGCAGGATCATTATTTTATTCAATTATTGTTATAACAACTATCGGTAAGATCTTATTACGTAGACACATAAATACAGTTCAAATCCCATAACATGAATTATTAGTGTTTTTTCTATTATTAGTTGTTGGAAAGAGGTACTTAAATAAGTTTCTGTAACATGATATATTGTATGAAAAAAATTTAATTAAATATAACATTATGCGTTCATTTTCAAATTGATAAGAACAAATTTTTAATTTATAAAAAGAGCTATTGAAAATTTTTTCTTAATTCCTTAACTTTTTATATGTGTTCTTTAAAAGTTTTTCTAAAAAAGCAAAAAAGAATTTAATACTCAATTTCACTTATAAATAACTCTTACTTCTTTTAATTAAAATTTAATTTAAAAATTAAATTGGGCGGTGTCAAGGCCGTATTTTTATTTTTGCACATTCTTTTTAAATATTCAAGAAAAAAAATTATAAACAAATTAAATTCTGGAGTGTAGAGTCTAAGATACCAGTGAAGTAAATTTAATTTAATATATTTGCAAGCATTTTTTAAACCAAACACATTTAAATAAATATTTTAATTTCAAGTAGAGCATTTTAAATTAAGGTAAACCTACAAAAAAATCTGTCTAGCATTACTCCTGCTAAAAAGTTTTTTTATTTTTAGTCCTTTTATACACAAGATTTTATAAAACCGACTGCTTGGTTTCGTATGTGCGTGACTTCGTTAATAGGGTATGGGTACACACATTACGCACATGTACAGCTGAAAATTTTCCACAAAAAAAGGAAATTAATGAAAAAATAAAATTTCGGTTTTTCATATTTTTGATTTTTCTTACCCTTTTGAGGACCATTTGTTCTCATTTTTTGCACAGATATTATGGTTATCATTTCTAATACAACTGATTCAAAGGACATGAGAAAGTTGATTTCGACAGACGCACATTGCTTAATCGACTCCACTATTTATAAGGATCCAGAAGGCATATACTAAACCGCTGCACAAGCATACTTGAAATCCACACATCACTACACACATGTGTAATATTTTATAATAAAAAGTGCTTGTAAGCCTTTTCAAGTATGCTTGTGCTGGCCTTTAGCATATACTTTATAGGATGCCACATATACGGTTTAGAAATTACTTACGGAATGACACTTTTCACTTTTTGTGAAGGATATAAAAATTACTGCAACCGCAGCCTATAGGTACTTTTACTTACCAGGAAACACCAATGAATTTAACATTAACGCATCATTGGAAATAAGTTATTTTTGAAATCTTTTCTCTGAATAAAATGTACATCTAAGAGCTATAAAATTATGCATAATTTTGGTGCTAAAATACTAATGAAATTATTGAAGAAAATGTAGTCATTTTAAATCGCTTATGTGGTTAAAAATGACTCCTTCAGCAGATAAAATATGGCAATAGATTTTTTTTAACTGATTAAAATGCACTTAGAAGTGAATCACTTGCATCATTTTTTTTCTGGGCTTCTTTTAAAAATAACTGGATCATAATTATTTTTTTTAATATATAAAATTATTTATTAATAAGATTATATTGTACATAATTACGTTACGTTTTTTTAAGATTTCTCGCTACTTTATCATCCACTTTTTTATTGATTGTTTCAATATGAGCACTTTTTCCTTCGGCTTGCACTGGATATTCATCAAAATTAAAACTGTAGCCTGGATTAAAATTACCATTGAATTGTGCATTGGCATCAAAACCAGGATTTAAGTTGGCTAAGCCATAGCCTTCAGTGTATTGTGGTTGCTGTGGATACTGCACACCAGGAAACTGATTTTGAGGATATTGGGCACCTAAAAACTGCTGGGGATGGTTAGAATTCACAAAAGGATATTGACCTAAGCCATTGTTGTTTAAACCAGTATAACCCGAAAATCCGGGGCTACCATTGGCATTTATTCCTGGTAGACTTTGTGTTGCTGGATAGCCTGCATAAGGCGTTAAACCTGCAACTGGATAATGTGTTTGAGGTCTGCCAATAATGCCTGTAGGTCCTCCAGGACCCACCAATATACCATTTGGTGTATTGCCCAGAAAACTAGTAAATTGAGGATATTTACCAAAACCATTAAAATTTCCTATAATTGAAGGACCTGTATCCGGACCAGTTGGCGTGTAGGGACTATTTTGTTTGCTAAGTTCATCGTTTGCATCGGTATAATCATCAATATCATCATCATTCTGTGGCTGACCTGGTAAGGGACGTTTTGTTGTTGGCTCGCGATCACGATCTACTCTAGCATATTGATGATTGTCCTGCAACGGATTGTAGTCGCGCATTTTTTTATTTAATTTTGCTTCAGACCAAACCCATTTATTTTGAGCCACACACATATTTACAGCCACCACAACTAATATTAAAATATAATGTTGGATGGGCATTTTTTTTTAATTTAAATATTTTAGTTTTGAACAACTTAATTTCTTAAATACTTTTTCAATGCGTGCGTGCTGCACTGTTGCGTGGGTGCTTAAAGAATAATTTGTTTACTTTGGTATTCGGAGACTTTTATAAAATTTATTAATTTCTTGTTGTTTTTTATGAATTAATTTTTCTGTTAACACACCCACACACACAAATCGTAAACCACCCAAGTGTGTCCCCATATCACTCACCGCATACAAAAGACAACGGGCAACGCCACTATAAAAGGTTTCTGTGTGTGTGTCTGTGTTTTTTTGTTGCCGGTAAAGAAGTGCTTGATTTTATCTGTTTTAAAATTCTTTTATTTTATTTATTTGTAAGTAACCAAAATCGTTTAAAGCCTTCTTCTCCTACAAAATACAGAAATTGTAGACCTTAACCCAAGTTGACTCAGTTTTAATTCTACAGACGAAAAAACGTTACACTTGAATGAATGTATGTAATTGAATGATCACGTAATACTTATGCAAACGTGATCTCATTAATCACGTAAATTTTCTAATTGCAAAAAAAAAAAAAATATTCATTGTTATTAAAAACAAACTGAAAATTATACACAAAAATGCAGTCAATCAGTTAGTCAGTGGAGTGTGGATATATTATTAAATGGTTTTTTGGAAAGAATATTTTATCTTTTCTCGGAATAATAAACACTCATTGCTATAGGATGCATTTTAAACATAAAAAAAGTACAGTTGATTTCACATCACAATAACACAAACCCAGCAAAACATTCGCTCATAATTATAGTCATATTAAAGTATGCTTCGATTTTAAGTATTTTTTTAAAAAAGAAATAGACTTTAGGGTGACTATGGTTTTCTTTATATATTTACAGGCATAAATTTAACTTTTTAGTTTGAATAAATACACCTGAAATTATTTTCACATAAAGTAACGCAATTTTGAATTAAATTCTGTTAGTTATAAGGAAAGTCACATTCGGTGACATTGGTGTAGCTATAATCTTTGCTCTTGACCTCTAAATGTTATACATTTTGACTTTAAAAAGAGTTGAAATAATTTAATCACAAAATAATAAACTAAAATAATTCAAATAACTTAATTGCATGAAAAACAAAAGATTTTCAAGGTAGTCTAATGAAATAAAAACAAAAGCTCAAAAAATTATTCCCATAATCTTGTATATGCGTTCACAATGGTATGTATTAAGATTTTAATTTATGTATGCCCATGTTTAATGTTCACACATGCATATTTAAATAGTCTTATATAAAAAAAAGTTTTGACCACCAACACTTTAAATATGAACAATCGTTGAAAGAAAATGTGATGCCACTGTTGGTTTACTTATGAAATTTTATCCAATTTTTTCACAAATCGGATTATACAACGGAACTTTATATGGAAAATTACAATACATAAAAAAATTGCACATTTTTACTTTTTTTTTTTGATAAATTGCTTAAAAAATTTTTCTTTAGTAAAGAAACCACTATTGTCATGATTTTTTTATATCTCAAGGTGTCTAGCTTCCATTTCCATTTTAAAATTCTGCAATCGGTTAAAAATTGTAAAAGATACAGGCTGCTGAATATGGAATTTTTAGTGCCTTTTAATAAGTGAACCGGAGTGTATGAAACAAATTTTAAATAATTATTTTCTAATAATTAAATTCTTCTTCTTTCAGAGACCAAAGCAAAAAGAACTGTTTAATAAAATGTTTCCCATTTATATTTTACTAAATTATACTAAATTATGTTCAAGGTTATGGCCACATTTCGCCACGTACGGATTGGGGTAAGGTTACAACAATATTTTATGCAATTGTTGGTATACCACTTATGCTTTTATGTCTTTCGAATATTGGTGATGTTATGGCCACTTCATTTCGGTAAACATTTGCATAAATAAATATTGACTTAAAACTAATCTGCATACAAAAATCTTTCAGATTTATCTACTGGCGAGTTTGTTGTTATGCTTGTACACGTACTTCGAAAAAATCTCGAGCTCGTGCGCGACATCGTTCGTCAAGAAATCATCGTTATTCATCACGTTCCCAACCGCCACCAATTCGTAGATCAACCAAAACATCTCAAAGATCCTCACATGGAAGTGGCCTAAAACATGCTTATTCCGATCCTGAACTAAGAAACGTAGGAAGAAATGAATTTGATTATGAACGTCAGGCTGATCGTCGCATGCATCGTACGGATAATCGTAGAGGGAGCGATCGAAGGCAGGAGCATTTATTAAATATGTCATCAGCACCAAGGAGTAACAGTCGTCATATGCCACCGTACGATGATGATCCCTACTACTTTCCCGATGATGGTCCTTCCTATACACAAACTCTTAACAGGGGAGCACGTTTCTGCAGTCGACAAAGCAAGCGAGAGCGCATACGTGATCGTCATACGGTAGAGCGCGAACGTCACTTAAGTAGATCAAAACAGTATTTTGATGCTATTGATGATGATATAGACCTTTCGCGCACTAAAAGAGCCATGAGTGTGCGTTCAATTCGTGCCTCAAATTTTAGAAAAGATGAAATTTTAAAAGATTCTCGTGACGCTAAAGATCTAAATAGACTTCATTTAAATCATAATATAATCAGAGGTAAATCAGTGCCTAATTCAAATTCTGACCGCATAAGAGCAAAATCCGTTGACACACGCTTGTCAGCAGCACAATTTGAACAAGTGGATGAAGAAGTAGTGCGAAAAACACCCATTATATTTAATCGTTATGCAATTTCTGAAATGGAACATCAAGAGTCGAGAAATAAATCCCATTTAAGAAGCCAATCTATGCCAAGATCGGCTTTTTATAAAAACACTCTTATTAATCATATGCATCCCAGAAATTATGAAGATGTTTCAACAAATCATGTAAACAATCCGCGTCATCAACCGCGAAGAGCTAGTTTAGGCAGACAGCAGCCTTTGGGACCTCTTATAACAAATGCAAGACATGGTCAACATTTAGAACTACCTGAAACCAGTAACCACTATGGCCAAGGTATGAAAAGGGGAGTTTACCCAAGAAATTTTGACTGCTATGAAGAAGATTATGACGAGACATTCTTAGATGAGCCAGATCATATGTACAATATGTCTCGTAGAAGTAGTAGACATTGTAACGAAATGGAATATCAGCATTCGCCGAGATCACCAAGTCGTAGAAAGAAAAGTCCACGAAGAGAGAAGCAAGGTAACTAATTTTATTTAATATTAGCGAACAATTAAAAGTAAGCATTTTCTTTACTTTAAGAACGTTTACCCCCTTCACCACGTATCATGTCACCTATGGGATTTGCAGTCAAGAGACAAATACGGAGACGTCCTAGTTATGATTATGATGATGATTCCCAGTACGGTGATGAATGGAGTGATTTTTATGGTGACATATCTCCTAAAGATCGTCCCGTACCCATATGGCTGTGTGTTTTTCTTGTCATTAGTTATATATTGGGTGGTGCTGCCTTATTTGCCTACTGGGAGAACTGGTCATTTTTAGACTCTGCCTATTTTTGTTTTATAACACTAACAACTATAGGTAAGTACATTTATTATTATTATAGTCTAGTTTTTAATTTGAAACTTTTTCAATTAGGTTTTGGTGATTTTGTGCCTGCCAAAGGGGTCAAAGATGAATCGCAACAATCGATAGCTTATTGTTCATTGTATTTATTATTTGGTATTGCTCTACTGGCGATGAGTTTTAATTTAGTGCAAGAAGAATTTATTGCTAACGTTAAAGAAGTTGCTAGACGTTTGGGCATTTTAAAGGATGATGATAATGATGATGATTATGATTATTGAAGAACATTAAAAATCAAAGATTTAAGATTTGTTAATTACTTGTATTTAAAGATGGATGTACGTTAGTTTCTTATTTAATTATATTAGAATGTAATTTAAAAACTATTTGTATTTTAAAAACGATTAACAAAGAAAATATTTGTTTGTTTTTCTAAAAAAAAAAACAAATAACAAATTTTTTATTGATTAATTTATTTATACATACACATTAACACGTTGTAAATCTATGGTGGATAAATAGTAAGTAGGCTTAGTCAAAATTTACAAAATGTTTTTTGTTTCTGAAATAAAAAAAAAACTGAAACAGTTTGATAAAATGCAATTGTTAAAATATTTATTAGAAGAGTTCTATTAACAAAAAAAAAAGTGAATTAGTCCGGGAGTTGAAAGCAGCTACCTAACATCAAAGCGAATTTTAATGGTTTTACTTTTGTTTTAAACACAATTTTTTGAATTAATTTTTATAGCTAGTATAAATTATTGAGAAAATTGCTCATGTGTATGGTGTAGAATTTAAAGGAGTTTCTGCGTCAGATGTTTGTTGCATGGAAATAACATCTACACTTTCGTTATAACTTTCCTAAAAAAAAAATTAAAAAAAACGGTTCGGTTTATCCATTACGACCAAAAATGCGAAAAAAAACAAATATTTCTTCTTTATATTAGTATATATTTCAAACAGTTTAAATTTCTGAAAAACCTATTTAAAAAAATAAGTACTGCTTTTTAAGGAAAACCCATAAAATAAGTTGCTGGAGCTAATGTATAAAATAATAGAATTTTAAATCAATAACTATAATTTAAATAGGTGTGTGATAAAAATCTATCGCTTTTAAAACGATAGTGTTCGAAAGGAGTGACGAATATCGATGAATTTTAATTTTATAAACAATTTCATATATACCAGAAATTAGATGGATTAGATGATAAATATTATACGAACCATGGAATAATTTTAAAATTCCCCTTTGACTTACCTCATCAATAGGCCCTGTGGTATCTAAGTCTGACCAATCATTCTCCTGCCGAAAACGATTTACTATCCGTGAGTGAGGTGATGTTTCTGTCAACACTTTTGGATACACAAATGTTTTTTTCGACGGCGTTGCTCCCGTTGCCGTATAAGTTTTCAATTCGCTACGTCTGAATGAATCCAAGTTATTTTGACAATTTTCCATATGCTTATAATAAAGTTGTGAATAATTTTCTATAGAATTTCGCTGTGAAGTACTTTCTGTATCTAGTATATGTAAATTGTCTTTCAAACATTTATCATAATCATTTAAAGACGATGAAATGTTTTCTGTACTAGCTTTCATATTTCCACAATAATCTAATCGCAAACATTTTATTTCATGTTCACTCTTCTGAATCTGTTGATTAAAGTTTTCAAGATATTTCGTTTGTCCTTGGCAAACTTTTTCCGTTTGTGTGAAGATTTCCTGCAACATATTGTCAAGTTTTGTGCTGACATTTGTACATTGGACCATATTTTCATCTATAGAATATTCTGTCTGTAGAGTTAAATTCTCAAAAAGAGAACACTTACTTTTACATTCATTTGTGTGATTATTTAAATATTCTTTATTGAGTCCCGGAGTATCTTCAGCAGCTTTAAGTATCACTTTACAATGATCTTCCAAATTGTTCACACTTTCATTTATATTATCACTACATTTTGACCGTTTTTCTTGTAAAACTTTAAATTGCTCCATTAACTTTTGCTCTTCTTCTAGTATAGAACGTTCATCTTTTAAATTGTTTGTTATTTTTTGCAGTTCTTGCAAACTTTGTAAAGAATTTTCTTTTATTTCATCCATTGCTACATTTAATTTATTCACATGTTTTTCTAATTTTGCGTTATTATTATTACATTTTTCTGTAATACAGTCGCGTATTGCAGCTAACGAAGATTTTTGTTGCTCATTGTTCCTTTGCATTGAAAAAAGGTGTTCTTTGATCTGATGGTTAAATTCCTTTTCCTTTTCTTTGACTTCTTCAAGTATTTTTAAAATAGCAGATTCTTGATCTTGATTGAGATTTTTTAGAGTATTTGAAAAAATTTCTTCTAACGTTCCAGATTTTGTTAAATATTTATTGCACAATAAGTGAATATTATCAATTGTTTTTATATTTTTATTTAAGACTTCCGACTGAACTGAGGCAATTTTTTCTATTGAAAACAGTTTCTAGACATTATTTTTCTTTTCAAGTACACATGCAAATTTAAACTTACCTATTTCCTGAGCAACAACCTCAGAATATTTGAGTTGTTGGCTTGTTAAATTCTTTAGATTTTCGTCCAACATTTCAAAATTGTCAGTCATGCGTTCTGAAAATTTTTCGCAGGCTGTTTGTATTTTGGCATCTACATCTTTGCGACGGTCAATAGTTTTCTAATGCGATTATTAAAAACAAATTATACACCAAAAACGTCAAGTAAAAGACGGAACTTACATGCAACTCTTCGGTGTCCTGTGTGGCAATATCAGCCACCTCCAATATTGATGTTGCTTGTTTTTTCAAAGACTCTATTAACAATTTCTTTTCCAAATAACGCATTTTAGTTTTTTCCAAAACCTTAGTTTTTTTCTTAAGGTGTTCTTCAGTTTTGTTTAGTTTTTCTGTCTTCTCTACTAAATTTAAACTAACTTCATTGAAAATTTTTTCTTTTGAAGCTAGTTCATCTTTTAGAGCTTTAAGCAACAACATTTTTTCATTTAGTTCGCGATTTTGAGAATCCATTTTAAGATTCATTTCTGAGTAAGTTTCTTCGGCCAGATAAATACCATTTTTATCTCTAGCCGCTATTAAATCCCGTTTCAGTTTATCAATTTCTTCCGTGTATTCCTTTAAAATGATTTTCTTTGTTAATTTTTGGTTAACTTCAGGTTTATTTTGTATGCATTTAGCACGATGTGCATACTCTAAGGTACTCAATGTTTCCTCAATGTCCTTATGTCCAGGAGATATAGTTGCAATTATTGAAGTTTTAGTGCGACCCCCTGATAAAAACAATATTGGCAGCTCTGTATATTGCTTTGAAATATTATAATCTAATTTTATTCCTACCTAAAGATTCCTGGAGCAAGCGCGTTAATTTTGACTCACGGTATGGTACATGTGGTGTTCTTTCCACCAGGGCAGTAATAACACGACCTAGTGTTAATAAGCTTTGATTAATATTTACCGTCTCTCTGGTACGTATGCCTTTTTCATTACCAGCCTTTGAGGCATTTTCGCTACCCGCCAAATCAACTAAATTTAATTTTCCAATTTTAAGCATCTCTTCACCATCAATACCGCACTCTTTAATATGCACTAATATTGAGAAAACAGTATGCGAACGAGATGACTGTGCATTTATTAAAGTGGATGCGGTTTTACGACGCTCTTTTCCTTTTTCTAACAACTTGTAGACATCATCCTTGCTATGCACTGTAACTTCTTCAAGCCCCTGTATAATAACGGACCCTTTCTTAGTACTATCATCGTATATTCGTATTTTCGTATTTTCATCGGAGGACAACAAATCACACAGCTCCTCATTATACAACTCCAAATATGAAATACGCATAGAAAACTCGACATTCATCAACCTCAATTCATCAAATAGGTGACACAAAGCTCTGGGTATTATACCAATTTCAGAATCCTGATTAATATACAAAAGTTATACGTATGTACATAAGCGTAGTCACTTTTTTCACTTTTTAATCATTATTAAATGATTATTAGTACAGAAAACCAAACTTACGTCTTCCCATGATGATTTCAGTTCAACACACTGATTTCCAACCATGGTATGAGTTTTCCCCGTACCGGTCTGTCCATATGCAAAAACTGTGCAGTTATAGCCAGACAAAACTTCTTCAATTAAAGGAGCCACCACAGAAGAATACACTTCAAATTGCTTTGAATCAAGACCAAATACTCGATCAAATGTAAATTTTTTTGTCAATCTAGAATCTGGCGTATGACGGGTGACAATTTCTTTGTGGGAAATAACATCCACAACTTCCGTATAACGAAAGCACCTTTCCCGTGCATTGAGGGGTCTAGTAACACTAACATTAATATCAATTTTGGATAGACCTTCAATTATACTTACCTTACACGAGCATAAACCTGAATATTTTCATTGGTTTTTCTACAATTTATTACGGCACTATTATTATCCATTTTCCAAATAACTCTATTACGAAAATGATTACAATTTAGTTGTTACACAAAAATATTTAGAGAAAAACTTGTATTATTCACTACTATCCAAATAATTTTTTTATTTTATTACGATTACTCAGTAATTTAAAACTGAAGCTACGTATTAGAGAAGCGCGCTTTCTTATTCAAGGAAAAATGTACTAAAACGCCGGTCCACAAATTATAACGGCGGCTGAAGAAAACTTGATGTGGTAATGATGACTTGAATACCATAAATTTAGTTCAGAATATTACAAATATGTTGGAAAATTAATAAAAGAAATATCTTTTGTTCTACCGAAGGAATGAAAATTTCTGCTTTTAATTCGATTTAAAAAGAGACAGAATTTCCTACTAAACACAAAGCTGGCTACAACGCATCACTTTCTAAGCGTCAAGCTTTGGAGTGTGAATAATGCTCAAATCAACCACTCATTCAAAAAAACCGTTCATTCGCCATTTTTTTGTGTATTTTCGTTTTTATTGTTGAAATGTATTAAAGTTGCCAGCCAGAAAAACAATACAAGTTTTGTTCATTAAGTGATACCAAGTCTCCTTGGGGACTCAGATATCAATTCGTGTTGAGTATTGTAATAATATAAACAAAAGAAATAAAAACAAAAGCACCGAGCATAACCAACATAAGTATATTGCAATATAATGGTAAAAAATAAAAAGGTTAATAATTTTGTTGCAAAGCAATCTAATAAAACTCCTAATAATAAATATAAAAATGTGAAAGGATCGCTTAAAAAATCAACTTATTCTAGAGCGGCCTCGTCAAAGTTCAAAGATATTCAGAAAAAGGTATATACGTGTTTTTTTGGAATATTTTTGAAAAACATTTCTGATATTTGCCTTCTAATAGGATGGTGCTAAAAAATTTCTGGAACGAAAAGCGTTGAGAGCAGAAAAACAAAAAGAATTAGAAGAGGCACGTGCAAAAGCCAAGCAAGAAAAAGAAGAAAAGATTCGTCAGTACAAGAAGAAACGTTTAGAAAAAACAAAAGCCATTAGTAAACGAACACAACGTGGCCAGCCTTTAATGAAGGACCGCATGCAGTTACTATTAAAGCAGATACAAGAAATGAAAAAAAATGGATAACATTGGAATGTTAATATATAAAAAGTAAATAAAATAACGTGTTCAATGTTTATATAAAGTTTATGTTAGTAATTGTAATCAGGGTAATTACTAAAGGGCTGCACAAGCATACTTGAAATGGCTTCAAGCACTTTTATTATAAAATATTAAACATGCTTACGTGATATGTGGCTTTCAAGTATGCTTGTGCAGTAATTAATCTATAGTTATGTATATTATGTATGCTTAAGCAAACTCTTCTATAATAAAATTACCCGAACAATGTTTAAATATATGCCATTAAGCAATTCTTTTATGCAATCGCAACTATTATAGTTCACATTAAGAACATTTATAACAACATTACTCTTAAGTTTTAAGGTGAGAATAGTGTAATAATATTGAGCTCAACCACTATTCCCATCCTGTTAATTTTTGCTTTCACAAACCCAAGTTATGAACGTATGTATTGTATTGTATTGTGAATCTGTGATGGCTCTATTGAGCACAAAAAAAGTGATGTCCACATAAAATATTAAAGAAGTGTAGGATAACTATTGTTTCAGGAAAACTGATTTTATTTTGATTTTTTAAATTTCGCAAAAAAAAATTGCATTAAGTGATGCATTTAAGTTTATTCAAATTGTATTTATTTGTTTTAAATATAATTAATACTTGGATATATTATGAATAAATGTGATTTGGAAATACATTAGTTAGTTTTAAGAATAAAGAAGTAGGTAGATACATATACATTTTTGTAATATTTTTTAAGTTTGCTGCAATTTATGAATTATTTAATAAATATGTTTTGTGATCTATGAACATATTTAATAAATCATCTATAATCACTGAATCATACTATAGTTTAACTAAAATCACGATTAGTTAAAACTGCCGGAGCTACTAAACTCCAACTATAAAGTAATATACCCAACCAGCTGGATATTATTTTAATCCACATGGAAGCAGCATTGGCATTAAACAGTTCTATGTCTGAATTAGGTCTTGAATAGAATAGTTTACATATTAATTCCTTTGTTTTGTAAATATGTACTTTGTAAGTTTGTTTTACTTACTTATACCAATTCGTGAGGGTCATCATAACGTATAGGGAAGCGCAAACAAATACAATGTGGAACATTGACCAGGAGTAGGTGACACCTTCGGTCTCATTATCTCCATTGGCTTTACCTTCAGACGATCCTGCTTCTGCATCTGATAAAACTTCTGTTAAAACTAGTTTTCATTAGATTACAATCATTTCGAAATTTATTCGAAAGTTTATTGGATATTATTGTAACACATAAGTTTTGTGTGAAGTAATTTACCGCATTTAAGCCGTTATTAATATTTATTTACATAAATTGTTAGGAAATGTATAATAGAATAAAGTTAATTGTTAAGAAAGAAATTAAAAATTTGTATGTACTTATTATGTGATATGTATTGTGCAGTGAGAACAATTTAATGTGCATAAAAATTAATCAATTTTTAAGTAAGTTGAAATGCGTTGCTTTGCTCTTAGTAACAAGCAAACAATGATATTTATATGTGAACAAAGTATATTTTCTATTAGAAAACTTATACAACTCACCACGTTTTTCGTCCGTGTTATTAATTTTAGAAACCTCAACAGCTGAACTTATACAATTGTATAAAATACAAAGCATCCACACAACCAAACCAATAATGTTTGTGGTATCAAATGTCACTTTCGAATTGGGTGTTGGAGGAGCGACAGTGGTGACACTGCCGTTACCTTCGATAATTCCAAACATGCCAGGATTACATACTTTTTCTGTGAAGACCATATAACTTAAATAAACATTAAATATAAATAAGAAAATTATTCTTGCCAGGATTATTAGCCACTGCCGACCAAGTTAAATAAACTGTGTACAATGTTACCAATGAACTTTGTAATAAGCCAGATTGTGGTAAACGTTCTTGGACAGCTGGCAAAATGGATAAGACACTGATCAGAAAGCATAGAATCAAATTAATGGATATAAAGAATTTGTTGAGGCCGCAATCAGTGCTCTGTATGCAATATGAATATAAAAAATTAATATAAGCATGTATATGATACATATTAATAATGGCAAGTTTACCTGTGTAAAGTACACATAAAGCAGAGAAATTCCAATTATTGATAGACCATAACTGACAAGCGTTACAAGTACCAAAGCGTAGAAATACCCCCGATTATTTTCAGCATTGTCTAAACAAATTTACAGAACAAAATGTTTGCCATGTAAAATTGATATATTTTTCATACATGTTGTTATAGATACTAAAGTATGACATAAACATTTTTCTTTTATTTGCGATTAACATTATCTTACCAATCCAATTTTCTGCTATGGAATGAGCAAAATCGACTATTATTATTAATTGAACCAATATAAAAGCTAAGCCTCCAACCAATCCAACCCACATCATAGCTGGACCAAAAGAGCCATCTGGTATGAAAATGGCACCAATTGCAGCACCAAAACAGATTAGAAACTTCAATGGCCAAAATTCATTTTGTATGTGTGAACGTGGATCCCGAGAGGACTTTACACCCAACATAATTAGAGCCATTAGCGTAAAAAAACACGCCAGACCAAAGCATATACGATAGACAGCCATATAACCCAAAGCATAATCACAATCCACTTGTAGAGAGCCACCAGAAAACGAGTCCAAAGCTTTAGAGCTGATTGTCGAAGTGGAATTTATACAAAATGGTAACTTTTTTAGTGTGCCCTGTAGGCCAGGTGACAAAGCAATAGCTCCCAATATGGTACCCACCAGCAACATAAATGCATACATAAAACGGGATGAGGTTGAATTTTTACAAGAAGGGCAAGCACTGCAGCACATACTGGCTGCTGTTCCAGTACAACAAAGAGCGCACTAACAAATTGCAAAAAATTAGAACTTCAGAATTAGAGAAGTATGCTTTTCTTACTAATTTGATTAAATCATACAAATAATAATATTTACTATTCCATTATATTTATACTATGTGCACATGTATGTATGTATTTATGCATAAGTGCAATAATTGATTTTTCATATGTAAACAAAAAGTAATACATACATATGTACGTATATGTTATGTATATTCTTTGTCTTCCAGATGGTATAAAAATTTTTTTTTACCTGTGCAGCAGAACATAGTCCTAAAACTGCCCCCATACTTGATTTGGAAAATTAGCTATATATTTTTATTAGGAAGTTTATCTCTGGCAAAATTTATTGAAGTATTTTTAAAATATTTCACAATTTTTTCGCTGGTTCAACTGTTCGTCGCAAAAAAAGAAATGTACACAATAAAATTATTCAGCTGTTTTACGATGTTGATAATTTCAAATAATTCACAATAGTGGAACGTGAGAAAATGGAAGCATAATTGTACCGATAAGCGATAAGGATATTTTTCATTTTGAAAATATGCAAATCATTCGTTTAAGAGAATTTTTGAAAGGTAACCGTGCGGCCAATGTCGTTCAAGCAGTAATTTGTTCAGCGCCTATTAGATGATTATGCGCATGTCAGTACAGTATGATGAAACGCCATCATGCTCGTGTAATAGCGAAAAATTGCTGTTTGACATGCCACCCATGATGACTTTTGATATTTTTACTCTCTTTCATCATACCACGCTGACATGCCGCACATGATCGTTTAATATTCGCTTTAAATGTTATGGTTTAAACAAAGGAACGATAGAAAACACTAACCGATATGAAAATGGAAAAAATTTATACTGTCTGCGCGGTAAAGTAATGGCCCCCCTTACTAACCGAACCTTAACATCAGAGCAAATGTGTCTGAAAAGCAGTATACTACCAAATAGGAACTAATTGAAGTCATAAAAGTGACATAAAATCATTGCATGATTCTATTCTCAATCGAAGCCTTATTAAAAAGGCTTTAAAATGTACAACTTTTCATAAAACGTAAATAAAATTAAAAATTTTTATTGAAAATTATGCATAAACTGTTTTTTTCTAGAAGTTTTGATGTGGCGCAAAATTTTTTTAAAATTTTTATAACAACAAGTTAAATTCGGCTGTGCCTAGTCTTACATACCCTTGACTGTGATAATGAAATATTCATATTTTTTACTTTCCACATTCTTCTTAAATATCAAAAAAATTATATAATTGGAACGGCTGGCTTATTAAGGTTAAGATCGTATTATAAAAATTTATTTTTTTATACTGTGTAAGCGAAATATTAATATTTTTCACTTTCCACATTCTTCTATAATATCAAAACCATAGAAAAAATTAAAGAGTGAAGATAAATATGCAGCGTTAAATATGCTTTAACGTACCCCATTACGTTTTTTAGCATTTGTAAATATATTTTCAGTATTAATGGCATTAAATATTAAATATTTTTAGTAGTAGTTTAGCGGAGATCATCTATATTTGTAACCAACCAACCAAATATTCAGATATTACTTTCGATATTTAAAATTTTTTTTAAATTTTCGTGCTGTTCCAGTGCTGTTGCTCTGAGGTATTTAACAAACTTCCGGAAGAACCATAAATTATTTCGGGATGGGACACACATCATTTTAAAGGGGAGATCGTCTACAT
The DNA here is from genome assembly GCA_947397855.1 of Thelaira solivaga. Taxonomy (NCBI): domain Eukaryota; kingdom Metazoa; phylum Arthropoda; class Insecta; order Diptera; family Tachinidae; genus Thelaira; species Thelaira solivaga. The sequence continues at coordinate 52,677,664 of OX377613.1, read as the reverse complement.
TTGTAATCTACCACATAAATACTCAGAAATTACTTTGAATAATTTAATAAATTTTTTTTTAATTTTCATATACTCCAATGCTGTTGCTCTGAAATTTTTTGCATCATAGAATAAAAACTACGAAATTTCCCGTAAAATTTAAAACACTTCCAGAAAGCGTAGAACTTACAAATTTCATTTCAGTTTGGTTTCAGTAAGTTTCTGTTGCAAAATCGGGAATGGTACCTCGTGATAAAAATCACTCAGAGAAAGAGTACTGAGGAGGAGGGAATTTAAAAAAATTTTTTAAAATAATCCAAAGATTTTCCTGAGTACTTGGGCGATAGATTACAAATCTAGACGACCTCCCCTTTAAAATGTTATACGTCCCATCTCGTAATCTTCTATGGTTCGTTCGGATGTTACGTTGTATTATTTTGAAATTTCCATATACTCCAGAGCTGTTGCTTTAAAAATTGTGAGATGAGACACATATCGTTTTAAAGAGGAGACTATCTAGATTTGTAATCTACCACCAAAAAACTCAGAAATTACTTTTTACTATTTTTAAAATTTTTTTTAAATTTACATTCTCAAAAATTTTGGCAGCTTCCGCTTTGAATCATAAAATGAAAACTACGAATGTTTCCGAAAATTTTAAAACACTTCCAAAAAGCTTAGAACCTATAGATTAAACTCTTTCTTGACGTTGCTAACTTTCCTTTACAAAATCGGAGATGGTACCTTGGCAAAGTGGGGAATAGTAAAAATCCTTCAGAAGAAGAGTACTGGGTATATATTATATATTATATACTATTATATTATATATTTTGAAATAAAATTTTTATTGTTTTTATAAAACAAAAACACTATCCTTATTCAATATTAGAATTTTACAAAGCCCAAAATGTTCATCCTCCATTTTATTTTATTAAAAAAATGTAATACCTACATTAATTCTCTTTCATTTCATTCATTATTGCACCAACTAAGCTGCTTTAAAAAATGTAAATATTATTTTTATAGATTTTTTCTCCATTTTATTTTCTATTGCCATAAGTCGTGCCAAAAATAAATGAAAAATGTGTGTGTGGGTTAGTAGGTATATCAGTATAAATAAAAAAGGAGGAAAAACTGTAAGGGAAATACGCATAGAATTCGGAAAAAGTACCATTGATGAGAATTATTTTTAATGCAACATACATACAAGCACGTGCAACTGTTGACAAATATTTTTCCAAGACTTTTTCTAAGCAATTTTTGCTGGGTATTACATTTTTTCGAAGATTGTAGACATTATAAATGCTCGATAAAAATAGAGCTACCCGATTCTTAAACGGGTGCATTTTTTTAATTAAAGTCACATGTATACGTTGTGTGTGAATTTGACGAGAATCAAAACTAGTTTGATTTTTTTGATACCCACACGAATGCATTGATTGATGTTAAAATTTGATGGGTGTATCCCCCGCTTAAGGAAAAATGTAATACGTCAAATGTGTGTTGGCCATAAATTAGAGCAGAATGTGTGTACATGCATAAGTATGCAGGTACATGTTTTCATAATTTTAGATCATGTGGGTGTTATTCCTTGAATTTCTTACAAGCAAATTTCTAACAAACAAATTGAATAGAGACAAGAAAAGAAATTTAGAAAAAATTTTGTCTAACATGGTGGGTAGACAGGCAGGCAGATACTTTAAAAATCCTATACTTTTTAAAAATTTAGTTAAAAGCTCTGCCCAACTATAAAAAGGTTAAGCCTTTCGAAAAAAAATTAAAAATTTTTTACTGACAATTTATGAATGACAATGAAGCAATAATTCATTTTTTTTCAATCAATGACAAGGTTTCGTTAGATTAGTGATAACCTTTCATTGGTTTAATGAACTATTTCATGAGTCTAATGAAAAATATAATAATTAACTTTTTTGCATTGATATAAAGAAAAAAATTTTTTTTAGTGTATTAGAATTATTTTCTGATAAAAAGATATTTTTATACATTAGGATAATATTCGTTAGTGTTATAGATCTTTTACGGCTTTTAAACGTATTTCCCAAGTTTGACATCTTTCTATCGCTATCCTTCTTTTTTTTTTTTGGAGATATCATAAAAGAACTACATCAGAGGAACCGAGTGTGCTCCTTTCGGTTTTGTTTCTTGTTAGGGTGACCTGTGCAACATAACCTAACCTAAGTAAAAGCTGTTCGTTTATTAAAAAGAGTTCTGATTTGTGGATCAAATATCGGGTTGTTAGCTAGATTCTAAAAATAAATTCGAGAGCCAAGTTAAACTTGAATATATTGGTAACTTAAAGTAATGGATTTAAATGTGCTTATTATTTTATAAAAATCAACCTCTTTGAGTTATAAAGACTTTCCATCAAATAAGCCCAATTTTTGATAATTTTTATTATGCTCACAATTTATTTCTGCTTATTTTCCTTAATGCCGTTTTCTTTCTGACTTTAAAACAATCAACTGAGAAAAAATGTTTGCAAGTGAATGAGTGGTGGGTGGGTGATGTGTTGAAGAGTTTGTATGATGTTGTACAACAAAAAGCTTTTTGTATAATTTTTCATTTCAAAATTATTTGTTTTCCTTTTTTAATCATACTTTACATAAATAAAATGACAAATACTTTATTAGAATACTTATGTTTCAATGTAAGTAGTGATATGCGCGTGATTGTTTAAGCATTTAGTTGCCAGAAGACATACACATGCCTATTATTTTATATCAGATTAATTTTTGTTTACTTACTGGAAAATATCGTTAACACATTTAACAGCCATTCATTAAGTCTACATTTTTTCACACATGATGGATGGCTTATAATTATAGTCACACTAAAGTTATTAGGCCACAATCATAGTCCCGGAAAAGTAGATTTTTATTCAAAACTTATTTTTGTTCGTAGGAATTCTATAGCTTTAACATCGTTTTTAAAAAGAAACCTACTTCAGTGTGACTATGATTATGGGCCATTATCTTTTTTAAAATGATTTTAAATCCATAAATTCTTATAAACAAAAGTAAGCTGTTAATAAAAGTCTACTTTTTTCTAAGTACGACTATGACAGCCAGCGTTGTCAGCTTAGCCTTTTTGAGGCTATGTTTAGTTTTTTTTCTAACTTTTTTCATTTTAAAAATAGACTTAAAAAAGCTATTTATTTTTATTTTATTTTTTTTTCAAAAATGAAGAAAATTTATCTCTGAAAACAAGTTTTTATAAGAACGTAATTTCAGGTGTCTCTTTTAGAGTGAGACAAATGAGTTTGTTGTGTTAAATCCGAACTTGAATTGGATTAAATTTATGTATATTTTGTCTGCACAATGTTGAATTCAGTTACTACTAGTTTTAATTTTTTTTTTGAAAAAGTGACACAATTTCTATTGAATAAAAATGAATTACTTTTTTTAATGAATGAGGGGTTGATTACAGTGATACAAAATCGAACTTTCCGAATGCGAATGAGATGCGATCAATCATAACAAAACCTTGAAGGGGGTTTTTAGTTCAGTGCGAGATTTTTGTACACGCATTTGAAGTTGGTGATTCTGGAACGCTGTTTAAGAAGGAAAGATCATTGAAAATTTGATAAAATAATGCTTATTTATTTTTATTATCCTTTAAAGTTGTTGTATCATACTGTTTTTGGGGTCGAGGAATTCATTTTCGATATTTATTTTTACCTAACACTGACGCTAGATGGCGATTGATTGTTTGTGCTACTGAAATAGCAACCATGGGCTGAACCCAAGTTGGTAGCACGTAGAGGCTGATGCACTTAGATTCAGTGACATTTCCAAGCACAAATATGGCCATTATGGAGCAGGTGTCTATGGTCCGAACTTTTAAAGGGCCATTTCCATGGGAAAATTACCAACGGTCTTTCAAGCGAAAATTTACGATATCTTCATATGTGCTAGGAAATCTTTGCATAGAAGAGCTAGAGGGAAGACTATGTACTTAATATCAGACAGTCAAGTTGAACTGCTGGCCTCATGGAAGGTTTGTCATCTTCAAAAGAACTTGGGATTCATAACAATCTCACGTTGTGTTGAGTGCCTGGGCACACTGGGTAACGAGCGGGCAGACTGCTTGGCCCACAAGGGGCTCGTTCTACGTTCATAGGCGCAGATCCCTACTTTGCCATCTCTTCAGGATACATTATGGTGAAATCTAGTTCCTGGGTTGCATCACAATTCTTATAATATTAAGAATCGCTGACTGGTCTTAGATTTCTATTTTAATTTAAATAAATAAATTTCTTTCATAATAAATAAAAAATGCACAAAAAGAGTTTCTAATCTCAGGAACATAAAATAACTTCAATAATTAGAAAAGTCACTCCTTTTGTAAGAAATAGTTTCACCTTAAATTCTATTAAATATTTCTTTTAAAACACTCTTCGTAAGAAAATTTAACTTCACCGTTAAGAAATACTTACGAGCCATAAACGATTTTATTGTTCTTGACAACATGCTCTCCTACACACATGAAAAGGAATGTGAGAATAAACAAAAAGAAAATAAATAGAAGAAAAACATTATCAAGTGAATAGTTTCTTATTCATTCAACTGAAAACTAAATCCTATAATCTCTAAGTATTTCCGTCTTCATCTATTTTTACGTACAAAAATACATACCAGCGGTAGCTTATGAACATCCTCAAACAGCTACATACAGCAGCAATCCAAGTAGCAAATTTAAAGTAGCTGAGGAAAGCACTGAAATCATCATAAGACAGACACTCGTGTAGCAAATAAGAAACAGAGGATGTAAGTTACAGTAAGCAGTGGCAACAACATTGCAAAAAATATCAAACACTCGTTTACTTAAATGGAAAATTCTCAAGTTTAATTGCCAGTTACAATTTGTTTTTTTTTTCTTTGGCTACTTAGTAAGTATCACTTACTAGTTCTAATCAAAAACTTGTCATTTTAGCTATTAAAGAAATACGAGTAACAATAACTATGATGGATGTAAATCTCAAGTGTCTAACATTGACCATAACAATATCTGTAGTCAGACAAAAGTGAGAGAGGGAGGAACCTAGTAACATGATGAATAAAAAATTTGTGTTTCTTATTTTTGAAAATATTCTTTGGCATGTTTATGCCAATGTTTATCATCATCTACAAATAACAATATTGAGCTTCATAGTAGCTAAAATATTGTAAACAAAAAAAAAAAAAAAAACATGTTCAATATTTTATGAAACTTAAGAACTCACGTATTTCAGTATTTCAATGTTGAAACAATTGAAGTGAACAATTTTTGCCAAATAATTTTGTGTTTTTTACAAGCGCTCAAACTCAAAAATGTATTTAGTTAAACTGGTTATGTGAGTACGTGCAAACATATCAGGCTCGGATCAAGATACAGCTTTTGGGAAGGGACATACTGCAGCAGAAAAGACATGCCTTCATCTCATGTCATTACATGTCAAAGGTGAAGCTTACAATAAAAAATACTGGATTGTTTTTACAGAACAACAATGGTACCGATGATCAGCTTTGCCCTGTAGGTGGGTTGCATAAGAAAACCAGGAGAGGGTTGATGCTACAGAAGAAAGGCTCAATTACCTCCTTAGTATGTTGGACAAAAATAATATTGCTCAGGCAATCCTTAACAAGATTGCTAGAGAGGACACCAGCTTTAGGAATATTCTCTGAACTTAGAGGAGCCATGTACAAATTTGCTATGTCTATATTTATGGAACTGTTTATGTTTTACAGTCTCAAGCTGGATGGATAGAACACTGACTTCTCTAAGCAATTGGAAATTATTATCAGTGAATGTTTATCTTGGAGAAAGAGTATTGTAATAGATCTCCACCTTCAAGCGCCCCTGCTGCAAAGCATTTGAGGAAATATTTACGTAAGGCCAATGGTGGTACCGGAATATATATTCTCTAGGATAACCAAGCAGTTCTGAACACATTTGCAAGTTTTTCCGATCGAAGCTGATTTGAAAATGCCGTGTCAAAAAAGAATTCGCTTATTCTAATGTGAGTACTGGAATGTGAAGAGTATGTGGACAATAAAGTAGAAAGAAATTTATTTAATTTAATTAATATAGAAATCAAAACTTTAAAAAAATTGCTTTCTTAAAGAACTATCTAATTAATATGATGTTCATAGTATTTTTATTGCGTTACAACACTTCTGAAGACTAAAAAATAACTTTATGAGTGCCTTACTAAGCGAATCACAGGATCAATACGCCGTAGTCAAAAAGACGAATCCCGAGCACAGTAGACCAAGTAGACACTGAACTATTTACAAAACATTATAGACTCAATTGTGATATAAATTAAATTCGTGTGGTACAGGGTGGTTGCTGTCATGTCTGTCAAGAGAGGGAATCTTTAGAGCACCTTCTATGCACTTGTCGACCTGCTAAAAGTTGCGGAATGAGCACTCTAGACAGTATAAATGTCAGTACAGAGTATTTGATGACAAAGTGGTTTAAGTGCAAAATACATATATGAATATTACATATGTGTGTGTGGAAATTTTAATTTTCTAATGCTTGGATCTACGTCTAATTGATTTACATATTTAACGGACGACTGGACCACTTTAGCTAATATTTGTTTTCATATTTTCGTCGGCAGTAGGCTATTTGTTATTTCTGAATATTTAAGCAGCTTAAAATCTACTTTAAACAGCTAAACAGTTTCTTAAGAATAGGGGGTCGTTTCTTGTTCTGTGATAAAGTGAAATGAAAAGTTTTTTCACATTTACATAATTTCATGTTCAGTGAAAAATGATATTCAAAATTTAAAATATTTTAATATAAAAAAAAAAAAAAAATGGATGATTTACGTTCTGTATACGAGTAAAAGTGTAAACCAAATTCTTTTCATATGAAAAATTTTTTACATTTCAAATTTTTACTTGAAAAAGCAAATGATAACAAGAAAGAAACGCCGGAGTGAAGAGCAAAAAGGAATATGTAGTAAATTTCTTTAGTATAAAGGAATTTTTTTACAGATGCGAAATATAATCGTAGAAAATGATATATCTTCTTCAAAACACTAAACATTATTTTTTATATTTAATTTTTTTCTCATAACGCAAAATACTTCATGATATTTAGGCTCACTGGAGCTAAGATCAGTGTCAGTAGATTTTTTCTTAAAAATATAACGTGCATAGAAAGAACTGTGAAGAAATCAACATTAAAAAAAAAAAAAAAAGAAAAACAAAGTGCACTAAAATAAATCTATTTGGTTAAAGTTAAATAAATGAGTACACAGAAAACAGACATGGCACGAGTTCGCAAAAAAAAAAAAAAAATTCAGAACAGTTCCAACCCATGAGAACTTCATAAGCAAACATTTTCTGGAATTACATTTTTTAAATTGTTCCACATAAACAAGGACGGTTTTAATGGTGAAACAGACTAATTTTTTAAAACCATCAATCCGGTGTTTGCTTTTTTTGCGCTGATGGTAGTTATAAGAAAATAGAGGCATTGATATGTTGAATTTTACATATTATAAAATAATGTAATAATTTCTATTTGGAATTTAAAAGTTTAACAAAATATTAATCTTTATTTGTGCTTAATTCCAGAAATTGTGTTGGTTCTAAAATTTATTCTTTTACTCATGATATTCTCATGAGTTATTTATTGGGAAATTTATTTATTTATTCAGTTCAATGTTTACTGAGTTTTTTGTTTGAATGTATGAATCTTTTTGTAACTATTGATTAATAATTCTTATTTAGTCAATTGCTTTTACAATATAAAGGTTCTAATGTTTGCAAGAAACGTTGGGAGTAACCTACTGAGGATTCAGAGTAGCGTCTGATGAAATGGTCCATATAGGTATGCTATCCCCTTCAGTACTTATTGTACTGAATAAATAACTCATGACAATATCATGAGTAAAAGAATAAATTTTAAAACCAACACAATTTCTGGAATTAAGCACAAATAAAGATTAATATTTTGTTAAATTATAAAATAGTAAAAATCTTTAAAAAAAATCCACTGAAAATACATTCCTTAACAATTTACTTATTAAAAATTGTTCTGCATTTTTATTTTTAAACCGACAAAAAAACAAATCGCAACAATGAGACAACACCTAATAGCCAGTTGTCCATTTTTATCTGTTTTTACAACACATAAGACAACATGTTGTGAACGATAATCGCCGAAAATTAACATAACCAACTGAAAAGACAACACAACACATAAGTGTTGTAAATTGTAATCACAATTCACAACACATACACCAAAATAGTTAAGTGTTGTGAGCCATAATCTGGGCTTTAAACGAACGATAATTGATATTAGAAGAAAAAAAAAATATATAAAAGATGTTAAGAATTGCTTAACAAAACAATCGTAAATAATTTAACCCTTATGTCAGTGGCAGAAAAAATTGTATTTACGTGGCAGTGGCAGATATACCCGGGTATGCACACATATTTTTTGGGTAAAAATGAAGCAAAAAAGTTTTAGATTACTTCTAGACAACTGTAGTAGATATTATAGTTATCAACTGTCCACTACGAAGTACTGAAGCGCTATCCACTGTGTTGCAGTACGTTCACATTAAAGTGTTGGTTAAAAAAAAATTAACTGATATGAAAAATCGATACCAGTGTTCTTCGGTAAAACAAAAATTCCCACCGTTATGTTTTAAATAATGTGTACACATTTCTAAGGGACCCCAAAACAGCGCATAAGCCTGATACATTTTTTCTTTGCTTACGAAAATTTTTTTTGAAATGAAATTATTTTCAAATGTTATTTCAATGAACAAACAGAGATCAGACGACCTGTACAAAGAAACAAGCTTCGTTGAAATTCATAAATTCATTGAATGGTCTTCTAATTTTTTATTATTTTTAAATAAAATAATATTTTTATTTTGACATATAACATAACATAATTTTACAATTTTGCTCGATACAATTTGAATGAAATAGTTTTTCATAATATAGACGAGAACCACGAAAGAAAATGAAAATATTTTTGCATATTACATTGTCACAGAACAAGAATCGACCCCCAGTTTTAGCTATTTACATATTCAGAAATGACCAACAACTTGGCAAGTCGCCTATTTGTGGTGTAGGGTGCCGGTGTAATAATCGATTGGTACTGAAAAATAGATACCGAAAAACCCCATAAACGCACTATTTAGGTTACACTGTACAGCACCAAGAAAGAAACTACTGATTATGGTAAAGAGGACAAAAAAACTTTAGCTGTATCGGCGTTTTTTAAGTTGACATCAAGCTTTATATTGAAATGGGGTTTTTTTTTAATTTTAATTATGAATCGAAATAGGTAATCACACAAATCTTCCATTTCAGGCTCATAAAGTGTTCAGCCATGAGGAATTTTTTTGTGCTATATTTTAACCTTCTAACTCTTCAATTAATGGGATTTCTGGGGCTTCTATTTTAAAAAGGACAAAAAAGAGTCATAAGTTGCAAAGCTAGCGGACTAAAATATTCTACAAAAATATTTATCCTGAAATTCTACTATCAGTCTTCGAACACACCGATGATGAAAGCTTAATTTTAATAGCAGGAATAAGTTAAAACTTACATGTTTTTAAGGGTTAATTCGCTCTTATTTAGAGATGGCCCAAAATTTTTTCCAAAAAACAGTATTTGAGGTGGTTTTGTCAAGTTTGTATGTAAAAAATAAAGCTACAGATAAAATACTTTAAGCTGTTTTTTTAAATAGTAAAAGCCTACTTAAAAAAATTAGTTTCCAGAAATTTTAGCAAAATATAGACACCATCATATTAAAATTACCGCTAACTAATTTTTGTTGGTAAAAAATTAACTTATGCCAGTTTTAAACATAACAGCTCATTTATTAATAAAAACATAACAAAAAAATTATAAATAATTTTTTTTGTTAATTTAAATTTTTCATTTAAAATTTAACCTAAAGTTTATTTCAAATATAGCCTATATTCTTTAGAATACAATTACGTGTTTAAAAATGATTAAATTAAATTTCTTGACGACCGTTTGCAAACAAAATATTTATGTAAATTGAATTTCTTTTCCTTCTCCTAATTGAATACAAAATTAATAAAAGCAACAAGACAAACTTTAAACTTCATTGAAAAAACTTAAGTGAAACCTATAAACCGTGTCAATCGAACAAAATGTTATTTATCATCAGTGGAGGAGGAAAGGCAAAATGAAATTTATATTAAGAAAAGCCGCCGTTCATGTTACATGGCCCTGTTAAAGAAATTTTAACGGTCAAGTGTAATAAAAGAAAAATAAAAAAAATGTTTGTGTTGACGGAAATGATAATGGTTTTACTATTAGTGATGAAGATTAAGATGATGGTGTTTGCTGATAATAAATATGGTTTTTCTATTACAAAAAATAAATTGAAAACGAATGTTTTTCTTTTTTCTTTTACACGACGAAATGTGTGTTTAATAAATTAAGAAACTGTGTAAAATTTATTTAAAAATTTTATGGTTTTGAAATTGCTTAATTTGTTCTGTTCACAATTTAAGTAATAAGAATTTGAAGCCATTTGGTTAAGCTTCTTTGTTATGAATGATTAACTACTAGTTACAGCTAATGATTACAGAGGTTAACAATGATAATTGATACCCTGATTTAAACTATACACCTACTTTTTTAATGATACGTGTAGCTCTCTAGGTTTATCATCATATAGAAAAAAGAGCTACATTACTGATTACATTTCCAAAAGCATCTAATGATCGGGAATAAGACAGTCTTTATATCAGGCTATTATCCATTGTCTCTAGTCTAGTAGCTTCTTAGATATTCAGTAAGTTTTGAGCTAGCTTTTTATGGCGCAGGGTATAAAATTATTTTTAATTTAAAAATAACAAGAAAACTCTTGTTGAGAAAATTGTTTTTTGGTGCTACTAAATATTAATCCTCTTATCCAAAAAACAACATTAATTTATGAAAACTTTCGATAATATTGACTTTAAAGTCTACGTAAATTTTTGTTTGCATAAGGGGTAAATCTATAAAAATAAAATCTCTTTTCTGTTTGTTTGTTGTCTTTACAAATTTTTAATTTTCATATACTCATGTGCTGTTGCTCTGAGGGATTTTCGCAGCTTACGGACGAAGATTACGGAATGGGATACATATTACCTTAAAGGGAAGGTCGTCTAGCTTTGTAATCTACTACCCAAATACTCAGAAATTACTGTGAATTATTTTAAAATATTTTTTTGCTCTGAAGGATTTTGGAAATTTCCGTTTTTATCATAAAATAAAAACTATGAAATTTCCCGTAATTGTAGAACTTATAAATTTCATTCCAGTTTGGTTTTAGTAATTTCCTGTTGCAAAATCGGGAATAGTACTTCGCCCAAATGGGGAATGATAAAAGCCCCTCAGAGCAAGAGTACTGTGGTATGAGGGAGTTTCAAACATTTTTTTAAAATAATTTAAAGTAACTTCTGAGTACTTGCACAATAGATTACTAATCTAGACAGTCTCCTCTTTAAAATGATGTGTATCTTATCTCACAATCCTTAATGGTTCGTTGGCAAGTTGCTAAAATCCCTTAGAGCAACAGCATTGGGGTATATGGAAATTTCAAAATAATCCAAAGTAACTTCCGAACAAACCATAGAAGATTACGAGATGGGAAGTATATCATTTTAAAGGGGAGGTCGTCTAGACTTGTTATCTATCGTCCAAATACTCAGAAAAAACTTTGCACAATTTTAAAAAAATTTTTGAAATTCCCTCCTGCTCTAGTACTCTTCCTCTGAGTGATTTTTATCATTCCTCATTTTGGCGAGGTACTATTCCCGATTTTGCAACAGAAACTTACTGAAATCAAACTGGAATGAAGTTTGTAAGTTCTACAATTACGGGAAATTTCGTAGTTTTTATTCTATGATGCAAAACGAAAATTGCCAAAACCCTTCAGAGCAGCAGCACTGGAGTATATGAAAATTTAAAAAAAAATTTTAAATTATCCATAGTAACTTCTGAGTACTTACGTGATAGATTACACATGCAGACGATCTCTTCTTTAAAATGATGTGTGTCCCATCCCGAAGTTGCTAAATTTAATTTAATTTAAATTTAATATTTAATGACGTAAGACGTATTTGATAAATATGAAAATGAAAATATATTTACAAATACTAAAAAACGTAATGGGGTACGTTAAAACATATTTAGCGGAACATATTTTCTATGGTTTTGATATTCGTGTTATAGAAGAATGTGGAAAGTTAAAAATATTAATATTTTGCTAACACAGTGAAGGGTATATAAGACTCGGCACAGCCGAATTTAACTTGTTATTTGACTATATTTTCTTATTAATTTTATATACCGTTAAATGAAAGCTATATCTGTATTTATGCATTCTACAATATACGATACCTATATTTGAATTTATATTATAAATTGAATTTAAAAAAAAAAGTATTATTTCGTTGCATTGTTTAACTGTTTATTTTAGGGAGTTAACCAAACGAAAAATATATTTATCCCTATAGAAAAAAAATCCATGATTTATCCAACTTTTGATTCGACATAATTTTTTAAAGTTTCATATTATTTTTTAAGTTTTATTTTGGGCACTGAAATAGAAACACAGACTTTGTTAAATTATTATTTAACAAACTGTTTTTTTAATGAATTATCATGGTGTAATGATGTTGCTGATTTCAATAATATTGAAATGGCATAATAGCTGAAGGTTAGCTTTACATTTCTTTTCATTTTCTATAATCATTTTTCATTATTTCGTTGTTTTTTTTACTACGAGTATAAGAAATATAATTCAACATTAAGTAAAAAGAGTGATTTAATTAATTAATTGTGAAAAGGATAAAATAAAAATTTTTTTTTGTTTTCTTAATAATTAAACTAAAATGAATTCTGTGAAAGCTTTGTCAAGAAGAATTTATTTCAATGAGTTATTAATTGCAAATTAAAAAAAAAATAAGTGCATAAATAAAATTCTTAAAAGAATTTTAATTTCTTGAGAAAAATATTAATAAACACAAAAAACATTGTGATGGACTTAAATTTATATTAAAATTTTTATCATATACTGAAAAAAAAGAACTTTGGTTGTGAGAACTGAATTAGTCACTAGTCAAAAGTTAAATTTAACCAAATAAATATTTGGTAATTTCATATATAAATTTTTGCAACTAAAAAATGCGCTAATAAGAACTGAATTTTTGTTTGGTGACGAATTTAGTTTTCACAACTGAAATTGTTTTTTGTATAAACAATAAAGCCGCCGTTTTTTTTATTAAAAAAGCCATTCGTCAAGTATAATACTAGTCTGTGCCCAGCACTATGGCATCAACTTGAACTCCAACTCGGTAATCGCTACCTACAAGGTTTTTCTGCTTTGTCGACTTAGAAGTCGAAGGGTTATGTAGCTTCGCGGAAACTCTGATTCTCCCTTCTTTTTTGCACTTTTACGTTTCTTTGGCTTATTTTTCTATAGCTCTCTCTCTCTGCTTCCTTTTTTCTCTTCTACAGCTATTATAAAGTACCCACGTTAGCCCCCTGCTATCTTTTTTCTGGGCTTGCTCAGGTTATCTTTAAGTCGTGCTTTAAGTCTTGTTTTCTTCTGCTTCTCTCTTCTTTACTTTTAGTTTTAAATCTCTGCCTCTTTTTCTTTTTAACTTCTTTCTATCCTTTTTTCTTTGTCCACTTTTTTTCTCACTAAGAGCCCACATTAGCTCCCTTCTATTGTCTTCTTAAGGGTTATCATTTCGACACAAACTAACCTAACTTAACTTTAGTTTTAATCTATAAAATAATCAATGGCTAAATAAATCAATCACTGCCTTTGTTTGAAGTATCAATTGATTTAGATGATTCGTTTTCTTCTTTTTTTCTTAATATTTCTTTACTTCTCTGTGCCCTTCTGATTTATATTTCTTAGGCATTTTTCTATCGTTAGCCTGCTTCGCCTTTAATGTTATGGGAGGATCCCAGTAAGCCTGTTTTCGTTTTGTTTCTTATATTAGTACCTTGTGCAACCTAAATTAATGCTTGAAAGCCAATGACTTACTGGGCCTGACTCTGTCATGTGATCCACGATTGGCCATTGCAGAGTATTGAAACACAAAATATGAGAATCAGCTGAAGCGACTTCTGCAGGTTATGTAAAAGAGTCCTAGAAACAACAAAACGTATGGTCTGATTTGTCCCCGTTTTCATTGCTAGAATACTAGACTTAGGGAGTATTTGTAACAACACAATAGGCTGCAGTGAACAGATGACTTATTCTCGCTCATAGTTCTAATTATTATGGGCATATGGCTTGTGAAGTTAAATTATTTTATATTTAAAACAAAAGAAAATAAAATATTTTTGTTTAGTGATAAAATATTTATTCGAAATTTTCTTTGCTATTTGGATGCGTTCTGTGATTACAGTTTCTTGTTTTGAATTAATTTTTTTGTTTTTGAATTAATTCCCATTTAGTCAATTAATATAAGATTCTTATGTTCACCTTGCAAATTTATGGAAGTTAATCACTGAAGATCCAAGCAGTTTAAATCAAAACTTAATGCACTAAAATGAATTAATTTTTATACTACTTTTAGTTACTCGTACATATTAGTCATGATACTTAAATTTATTGCAATAAATTTAAACTTAAAGAATTAACTGGCTGCTGCTTAACTATTTATGCCATAAGATCTATGTTATATACCGGCAAAGTATTATTTAGCAAAGCCTCTATTTCCTTTCTGAAATTAAAAATAAAAACAGTATAAAAACTATTAAATAATAATTTTATTATTTCTGTGCTAATAAGGAAAAATCGTTTAAGTCGACTTAAGTAAAAATTGACTTGTTGTCGTAATTAACTCAATAACTTAATTATTGTGGTTCAGGCACCCAATGTAAATGAAAAGAATACCGTTTATTTGCTTTTAAAATTGTAATTTTCTAAAATCATTTCTAAGACATAAGCGGTTTTCTATATTAGCTCTGATTTATTAACACAATTAACTTATTAGTAACTAAACTCAACACTTTGTTAAATATTAAAACGAATATTTTGCGATTAAAAGTAATAGCCAACGGCTAAAAGTCATTCATTCTAAGTGACAATTCTTAAATTTCTAAAGACAAAACAAAGAAAAACAAACAACAATTATTTAAGATGCAGCAAAAGATAAAATTGGCAAACAGAATTGTTTGTGTGAACCACACCCAGCCAAACAGCAGCACAAAAACTTGCTGGCCATCATCATCTTCATTCAAACAGCATGAATTAAACAGGATATGACTGGAATTGGTCAAAGATGTTATAAAAAATAAAAAAAAACACCGGACTTGACTATGAATTCTTGGAAAAATAAAAAAAAGAAACACCCAAACACACACACACACACACACACACACTCACAAACTTGAAATTACATACAGCAAACAGATGTGCACAATTGAAAAGGGTTCAATCAAAGCAAAAGAGAGCAATTAAGCAAACACATTATCGAATAGCAATTCGCTGTTTAAGAAAATTAAAATGGAGAGAAGAAGTAATCTGTGGCAATAGAGGTTATAAAAAAGGATAATCAAAAAATATTCCTGTGACAAAGATTAACTAAACTTACAACTTACTTGGGCAACTGCATTTAACTCATTTTCAACTTAAATTTTGTTAACAATAAGTAACGAATTATAAAAAAAATTATTATAAATGGGCAGAAAGCCTTGTACAATAACTGAGCTGTATGCTAAGTAGAGCACCAGCTTAGAATTGCGAAGTGCATTTGATGAAAAGAAAAGAGTGTAACTTTCACAAAAAAAGTGCAGCATTTAAGAATCTTACAAAAAACTAAATAAAATAAATCTGCCAACTTAAAACCCAAATTTGGAGCATAAACTTTTACTGAGAAAATTTTTGTATAAAATGAATTGCTACACTGAAAGAATTTGTGTATTAATCACATGAAAAAATGAATTATTTTTTAACTAATGACAACGTTTTAGTAGACTAATAAAATATTTCATTGCATCAACGAAATGTTTTCATTAGTCTAATGAATGAAGTTTTAAAAATTGAATGATATATTTCATTAATTCCAGGAATTACTGCATTAAATTAATAAATGAATCAATGATATGTTGTCTTTAGTCTAATGAAAGGTTTCCATTGATTGAAAAATAATGAATTATTCTTTCAGTGTAAAAAATAAATTAAAAGCTTAAATTTTTCAACATTTTGAATTCAGAAATGGCTTTTTTTTAACCTTCTGAATGCAAAAAGTGTGTAAAAATTAAATATTTCCCTGGTCATGGTCAATAAGCTTAAATTATCTTTTATTAAAGTCAGTTTCATCTCTTTCAAAGAAAAATGTGTTATAATTCCATTGAAATTATTTAATTGAAATGTTTCCATTGATTCAATGAAATATTTCATAAGGTATTTCAAATAATGAAATGTGTTCAATGTATTAATGAAACTATTTTATTAAATGAATGAGTATTTTATAAAAATTGTTTCATTTATTCAATAAAATATTTCACAAATGGTGTAAATTAATGAAAAATCTTTTTAATGTATTAATTAACTTATTTCATTAAATTAATCAATATTGAATTGAACTAATGAAAGTATTTCGTTAAATGAATGATTATTGCATTGCAGAAATGAAAGTATTTGATGAAATTAATGAATATTTAATTTCATTAATGACTAAAATTCAAAGAATATATTAACAAAGTTCTCTTAGTATATAGACCACTGTTCCAGAGTCAAACTTAGCATAAAGGCAATTTTCTTTATGAGTTAACAAATAGTCTTCCAGGAATTTGTGTCCTACACTGATAGACACTAAGTGCTCGGTAAACCCTCTGTTTTAAAATTTGAAGTCATTCTTATTAAGATTGAGTGCTTTCTGAGATAAGCTGCATGATAAAGCATTATATTTGCTTGAGGCCAGGTAGAAA
Organism: Thelaira solivaga; assembly: GCA_947397855.1. Lineage (NCBI taxonomy): Eukaryota > Metazoa > Arthropoda > Insecta > Diptera > Tachinidae > Thelaira > Thelaira solivaga. The sequence goes on along the minus strand of OX377613.1, from coordinate 52,660,727 downwards.
CCCGGAGTTGAGCCAGGATGTTTCTATAGATGTCAGAGAGGAATTTTGACAGGAAGAGCTTTTAAAGGATTAATCTAAATAAATTCCTTCTTAATGAAAATAAAATATTGAAAGAAAGGTGTGTTGCGGGGATTTTAAGTCATCGTGTAAAATCTTTCTCTTCATTTATAAAATATTTACAATGACTTGAGTAATTTCGAGCTGAAATTTTATTAAATGTTAACAAAAACTTTATTATTTTTGTATTCTTTTTTTAATTTGCAGGTTTTGCTGCTGGCATTTTCATTTATGCACACCAACACACACACTTATACATTTGTATAATTTCTAATGAAACTTTTCCTAAAAAAAATCATAATTGTAAAAATAAAGTACATACTTTTTAGTTTTCCTAATTTTTTCTCTTTTAATTTTTTTTTGTTTTCTAAAGTTTTATATGTTTTGCTTAAAGTTAATAATCCTTTTGCAAATAAAGTTTTCGTTACCTTGGATAATTTAATACGTGTAAACAATAAGTTTCAGCTGGTTTAATACAAAAAATTTTTCCACCGACATTAACTGGTTGTTCATCCACATTTTGCATGCCAAAGGCAATGGAAATGAGTGTGCAAAACTGTATTAAAAATAACAAAAAAAGGAGTAGCAAAAGTTCACATTAATTGGCATATACGAGTGCATATTGTACAACAGCAGCTCTTTTGTTTTTCTTTCTTACTTACTTTATACACATTTTACTTAGTGCACTTACCACAAAAATTAAATGTTTTAATTTTAATATTTTCATTTTCTTGTTGTAAAGCTTTATTTGTTTTTTTTTTTTTTATTTTTTTATTATAAGTTTTAATGTAAACAGTATTAATGACGCAATCAATTTTAATATGAAATTTATTACTTTTTAATAAGCGTCCAGATTTAAAATATTAAAAAATAAAAATGTAAATTCAAATGTAAACGTTTAATTGCTGCTTAAATCGTTTAAATGAATTGCCTTAAATACAGCATTTACTTTGAATATTTATATGTATGACGTATTTAGTTTACACTACATACGTATCAGCCATCACTGATAAGCAAAATTGTTTTCAAACACACTGCGTTATATTCTCAAGAAGCACAAATAACAAAATTAAAGTAAACTATTCAGAGAATGTCGAAAACAATTTGTTTTTTCTCAATAACCAAATGACTCTTCATTATTAGTTTTTTTTATTTCGAAAAATTACTGTACCAGCATGAAAAAGAATTCATTTTTTTTCTAAGGTTACTAACCTTTGCTGTCATTAGCTTTAGTAAAATATTTTGGACTAAATGGCCTTAAGGGCCCCATATACGACACCAGTATGCTGACACAATCTTAATTTTTTTTAATCATTTTTAAACGAGGTTGAAATGAATGACGATACAGTTTAAGCGGAAAACAAATATTTTTTAACAACTTTTTCTCTATTTAATTTTTCTACCATTTTTTTGTGGCATTTATTTTTTAGGTCACGATTGCAATAATCTTCGCTTTTTATTTTCTATAGACACGGCATCGACTCATATCAATTAAGGGATTTCACTAAAAAAAATTTCTCCCACGCGGTGATTATCATGTTACCATTAAAATAATTTTGCTTTAAATGAGCAAATTTACAATACACACACACAAAATTATCAAACTCATTTTGATTTTGCACCAGCAGCTGGTACAATCACACCAAAAATCAATCGGCTAGCACAATCACTTGATTGCGGAACCATGCTGTCGTCGTGTATGGGCCCTTTTACATATTTAATACCTAAACCCTTTGGGTTTTGTGTGAGATGTGAGAAAAAGTTATAATGATTGCACAGAAGTTTCTTCAAAACTGTGACATGCTTTTGTCGTTCCATTACGCCTTAAAAACAATTTGCTAATATTTTTTACATCTTTTATTATATATCTTTTGTAGATTTTTAATAAGCCACATATTAAATTATTTTGAATCAGAAGTCTTTATTCGTGCTTAATTCCAATTTATGTTGGTATGCAAAATGCATTATTTTTCATGATATTCTCATGGAACACTTTCAAAAATTATTCGTTTACTTAGTACAATAAGTACTAAGAAGGAAAGCCTATCCTTATAGCTATTTCAGCAGGCGCTACTCTGAATCATCAATGAATTACTCCTAAGCACGAATAAAGATTCAATTTTACTTTTTAAAAAGTAATTTAAAGTATATTAAAGTCTTTCTTTATTTTGTTTTTAAATACTTTTTGTCGTTCGGTCTCTTCTATCGTTAGTTCATTTATTTCAACTGGAACATTTCACTAATAACAGAACAGATCACTTTTAAAAATTGTACTGCTAACTAAAACACACGATTTGACACAGAGAATGACTTCCATTATTTTTCGCTGGGTTATTATGAATATCAAGAAATTATGGAAAATTTTATTTTCTCTTGAAATCATTTCAAGATTTGTTTTGGGTTTTTTTTATGCCCAAGGGGATTTATTCTTTCTTAAATTTTTAATGATTAAATTATAGATTAAATATCAGTGAAAATGTTTTAAATATTTTTCGTTGTTGGTTAATTGAAATTTAAATATTTATTTAATTATGTTTGCTTTTAAAAGCTATTTTGCAAAAAATTTATATGAAATTAAAATTAAATTATTTTACATTCTTATTTTATATCTTCTTTACAATTCCTTTTTATACCCTTCACTGTATAGAGAAGAAGAGTGTATATAAATTTGTGATTCCGTTTGAATTTACTACATAATATATAGGACACCCTATAAAGTATATTTATGTATATTCTGGATCGAAATATGCGTCTGTCTGTTTGTCCGTGTGTATGTTGGAATCAACTTTCTGAAGTTCCTAGACAACGTACGAAAAAGCTTAGCATATCAATTTGTGAGTTGTTTCTTTCTTTAAATTTTTATTAATATTCAGTTAAATCAGTCTATAAATGGCGAAGGTATGAGTCAAAAACTGCGACGACCTCTATTTTTTAAGTGGGTTTTTTTGCGTATTTTGTCTACACTACGAAACGGACTAAGTTTAACAGAAATGGCAGATATGCCGTAGAAAAAATACAACCGAAAATTTTTTTTTCATTCATTTCTGTTTGGCGGACAAAAAAGTCTCGTAGGCAGTTTTCTGAGAAATTGCAGAAATTATATCTGTACAGAAAATGAGCGCAATATGGCCGAGATATATTAAAAATAACCCGGAATTTTGGTTTTAATTCTTTACTGTTTTGTTTTTTTTTACGAAAATTTTTAAGCTGTACATGTGCGTAATGTTTGTACACACAAACACGAAACTTACAAACGTCTTTTAAATGCTTTGAGTGTGATAGCATTACGTATACAAACATCTTAATGAAAGAGAAGGAAGTTTTTGACGCTAATTTGAAGTTCTTTATTTGATATTGAAAAATTATTTTTTTGCATTGAATATCTTTCTTGCAATTTTGTTTTTTATTAATTTCAAAATTGAGTGCCTGCAGATATTTTATTGTTTTTAAAAATGATTTTCTCAGAAGGATTTTTCTTAGATCTCGTTAATTTTAGTTTCTTGAACTGAAATTAATTATTTATTTAGGATTAATAAAAAAAATATGTATTCAAAGAAAATTATTTTTATGAATATTTGTCATTTCTTTTTTTTTTCATTTTTATGATTTTGCATTTGTAAACTTATTTTACCTTTTTTTTTAATGAAATGGCTACTTTATTAAGATTGAGGACGTTTTATAAAAATTTTATTTTTATATCAATATTTCGCTCCAATAATAAGTAAATAAATTTTTATAATATAATACGAACTGCAGCTTAATATATGTACTAGCCGTTTCTCAATTATATAATTTTTTTTTTATATATTTAAGTAGAATGTGGAAAGTGAAAATATCAATATTTGTGAATGATATATTTAAAACGATTTTAGAAATTGTCTTTTGTGTTCTCGAATCATGCTTTTACGAATAAGGATAAGTTAATAATAATAATAATAAGTTAATTTGAATTCATTTCAATGAAATGAATTAAAAAGTTTTCCCGAATTATGTCTGATGAAGAATTTAGAGACTTAAGAATTGTATATTTCATATTCACAATCATTAACTGAATCTAGTTATAGGATGTAAAAAAAAAGTTTAATCAAATTATATATTTTAAAAAATAGTTTGACGTGATGGTAAATTTTTCAAATCACTATAGAAAATGTTTTATGCAATAAACTTTTATTTTTAAATAAAATTTAATATAAAATTTATTTTTGAAATAATTTTTATTTTAAATTTAAAGTCCTTTCATATGAATTTTTGTCTAGTCTTGGCAAAACTTCCGGCAGCATAACTTTTTTTCTCTTTGCAGAAGCATTTAAGTAGGTAAAATAATTTATAAAAGTTTTATAGTTTTTTTATGGCTTATCTTTCTTAGGAAAAAGGAATTTCCAATGTACTATTTCAAATCCATATTTATCAATTTTATGTTACACATACATACATATTTTGCTTAGACTTTTTGTGTAGAGTTAAAAATTCAAAATTGTAATGTCATCGAATGTAACATGGAACGTGACAAACGTCCTTGCTGCGATAAAATAAATTTAATGTGATTTTTGTTAAATATAAATACAGAAATATTAAAGTCATGTTCTATGTTATTAGGTCCCGGAAACAGCAGCAGCAAATTTAAAATTGTTTACAAATACATGTAAGAGGAACAAGATAAAAACAATGTTGTTGTGTGTATTGTAATAAATAAAAGAAACACATGAATTTTTTTTTATTTTTTCAGTTAAAAATTATACTCTCTGTTCTAACAAGTAAATTTAATAATGAAATTTTTGTTAAACTCTTATACGGGAGAGATTTCTTTTATTTCTCAATAACTGTTATACGTATAAAAATGTTGCTGAAGCTGGATGCTTAAATTCTCAGCATCTTTTGCATAGTTTATGGCGCTACACCCAAAAAAAAAAAAGGATTTCTCTTACGCTTCTTTTTTTCAGCTCGTTATTTTGTATTACGGCTTATACTACACAAATAGTTGTTGTTGTTTTATTTTTAGTATGTTTTTTTGTCTTTTTTTTTAATAGACCATGTACATGTTCCGTAGTAAGGTCAGTAGTAAAATTCCATTTAAACGGTTCAAACGTACGTCAGTTAGTTTACGCTATTAAAAAAAATAACAAAAATAATTTCATCTAGTAACATAAACGGAATGATTTATAAAAATTTTATTTTATTAAAAGGTGCTTTTAATTTACTCTCGAAGACGTGTATGCAAAATAAATTCAATTGAAATCAATTCAATTTGTCAAGTTATAAACAATGATTAATTTATAAAATTATTAATCACATATCAACAAGAATAAAATAAATTTAATTAAAAGTTTGATCTTGCTTAGAAATAAAAGTAAAATAAAATTTAATGTAAGAAATTTAAATTAAAATAAAAACGTAAAAGTAAAAAGAGAAAAACTAGTGAGTTTACAAATTGTTTATATACAACAAATACAAAAGAAATTAATTCTTAAACAAGTGAAAAAAAAAATTGAAATCTTTCTTGTTCTGTGAATGAATGCCTGCTTTCCCACACAGTGTTTCAAGTTTGAGTATTTATGTAAGCAGTTACATAATGAGTATTAAATTACAATGAAAAAATTATTAAATTAATTAATATAAAGTTAACATAATAATAAATTTTGTTTAAGCAAAGCATTACAAAATATTTAAAATTAAAGAAAAAAATTAAATTTAATTTAAGCTGAAACATTTTTTTTGCAACAAAACATTCTGTAAGACGATCAGTGTTTTAATTATTTACAATAATGCACTTAAAAAATTCAATAATAATACAAGTTTCCAAATTAAAGTTAACTTTTAAAAACTGAAAACTGTTGTCACAACCTTTGGGGAAGTTTTTCGTCTTTTTTAAATATATTTTTCTTAGCAATAGAACTCATCTCGCTATTCGTCCATTAAGATTAATTTAACATAAGCGACACCTCACAGCTTTCAATTAAATTTAATAGCTTATTTTTGCTGTAGTCGCCTCTGATTGCAACTTATATCTTTATTACAACTTTCGTTAATTAAAGCAAGCAACCGGTTGTTGGCTAAAACTTTGTAACCAAATTTGATATTTTTAACTTAATGTCCAACCAAAAGCTTGATATTTGACTTATAAAATCTTAACTTTAACTATCGGTAACTTGCAATAATGGCTCTAAGTGAAATAAAAAACAAACAAATAAAATTAAAAAAAAAAAGTTTTGAGGGTATCTGCATTACTTGCAAATGGTTGGTTTTATTTGTTAAAAAATAGAAATAGAAATTCTACAACAAAAAAATATCTGCTCAATAGTTTTAAAAAATATGGCAAAAGTTGTGATGAAACAACAAGTTTTTTATGCAAAATACTTAGATTTTCAATTGCTCTAGTGTATATTTGCGTAATGGACAAAAATATCTTTACGTTATTCAGTCATCATTAAGTTAGTCAAATATGAAATAAGCGTAGCCATTTGTAACAAGATTTTTATCCCATAAAATTAAATCAAATAAAAAGAGAAGGCAGGCATATACATATATTGGCTCCTTGTGAGAGGCCCTCAAGCTTTCATTTCATATAAGGGGTGTTCCAGTAAGAGTGAACTTTTTCATTTCAGTGTGGCAGGTGGTGTCGTCTTGCTGAAACCACATATCATCTAAATCCATGCTGCCCAGTTGAAGCTACACGAACTTCGTTATCATGTTCCTGTAACGGACGAATTTCGCTTTTTGGTTTTTAAAACAATTAGGTCTGGCCAATTTGCTTTTCATAAATTACATGCAGATTGTCTGAGCTACAAATTCGATAAATTTGTGCATGCACGAAGAAATTCATATGGAAATAGGCTCCATCGGAGAATAAGACTTTTTTCTGTAGAATTAGCATTGACTTTGCATTGAACAAATTGCCTATACTTAATTCGAATATGTCTTTTTACAATCCAATACAAAAAAAAAAAAATTAAAAAATGCACTATTACTAAGACATCCTTTATAATGATGATATAGTGTGTGACAATACAAAAGTCTGGTCTCGTTTTTGCAGCCACCTTAAAAGAAAAGAATTATTTCCTATATATTTTTTTCTGAATTTTTATTTTGAGAATTACTTCCTAATTTTTTTATATATATAAAACCTAGTAAATAAGATTATTTCGTGAATTACAGAATTTCGTATTCTGTTATTGGTAGAAAATTCGCAAGCGGGGAAATTTTGTAGGTAGGATTCTCCGTCTCGACAACACCATTCTAATACGACCTACTACAACACAGGCACAACTGATCCACAAAGCTACAAAATAATTGTTATAAAAGGGGAAGCGAAAGCTGATGCATGATCAGTATTCTGGCAGTTCGCCAAGGGACAAGAGTTGCTTAGTAGGTAGAGGGATTATTTATCGTGCGCTACTAAGTATTCTTGTACCTTGCGAGTTTTCGAAAGAGGGGCTTCTAAGCCTTCCAGTCGTGGTTGTTAGTAAAAGAAGCTTCGAAGTGCGTGCGCTGCGGAGTCCTTTTACAAGAAACAGCTTATCCTTTTTGCTGTGCTGTTCGTGTGCGCGGTATTCAGGTGTTCGTAGGAAAGCTTTAGTAGGTAGAGGGATTACTTACCGTGCGTACTAAACTCTTCCTACATCAATAGAGAATCCTGCCTATCGGCTCTGAGAGCTCACATATATCCCGCGACAGGATAGTAGATATTAAGGATTTAGTGAATAAAGGATAATTTTATAACGTTAAACAAAAAAAAAACATATTTTTTTCATTACTTTATGTACGACCCTGGACGCCACTGACCTACCCCAGCAACCAGCGGAAACGTGTCGTTACAAGTGCTTATGCTTTAGAGTCTTTTTGGCAACTCAGCTATTTTCCTGTAACATGTTACTGTTAAAATTGTTCAGTTTGATCTATAATTTAATCATGAATGGACTTACAAACGAACAACGCTTGCAGACTATTGAATTTTATTATCAAAATTCATGCTCGGCTAAGAAAGTGCATGTTGTCTTCAGCGACAAAGCTCATTTCTGGTTGAATGAATACGGTAACAAGCAAAATTGCAGCATTTGCTTTGAAGAGCAGCTAGAAGCATTGCAATAATTGCAAATCCCGAAAAGTGCCTTGTTTTGTGTGGATTATAGGCCGTTGGCATCATTGGACCGTACTTTTTCAAAAAAAAACAAAGACAAGAACGTTACTGTGAATGACTAGAGCTACCGTGCGATAATTACGGATTCAGCAAGACGGGTCACATGCCACATATCACTCGATACAAGAAGCTTTAGTCTTAATAACAAGTTGCTTGTGTAAATAAGTAGCTCTTTTACCTAGTTTCTCCAGCTCCTTTGCTTTACAAGTTAGCATAATTAGAGCAAAGAAAGTGTGTGTATTATATATCAAAAAAATCTCTTATTAATAAAAAAACATGTAACTTGTTCTATTAAAAAGTGGACGTAGTCGATTCAAAATTATAAGACAACCTTCCCTGTAGTCTAAGGATTATATACATATAAAAAATTTTCACAAACATTTGCTGGTTATAATTTATTTAATTATTTTACGAATCTTTCATTTTATTTTTTACTTTGCTTTCTACTGTAAAATTATCAGTAGGGGTATTCACAACATTGCTGCCAAGCAGTGGATACGGTGAAATGAGTACAAAATGCTTCGATTTAGTCAATACGACAACCAAATGAACACATTTGCCCTTTGCTTCTTTTGGGCTAAAAATACCTTGAGCAAACATTGCTGTGCATATTTGCTTAAATGCCAATAAGCCGAAAGCAACAAACACATATACAATTGATAGATAAAAGTTAAATTTTTGGTTATGTCTTAAGTATTTATTAATTATGGTCTTTGCAAGCAAAAAATTGGGCAATTTAAAAAGGACACTTACGACCTAGTTTAGTATGCACAAATGTCGATGTGAATACACCTAGTGTACGAGAAAAAAATTTTTTAATACTTTATTATAGAAACACAAAAACATAATTTTAATTTAAAAATTAAATAAAAAAAAAAAAAAGTTCAAAAAAAATATTTAATTATAGCCACACTAATATTTATGGAACAAAATTATAAATTGAAATATAAGTGAATGGAAAATAGTTGTTAAAAACAAAATTGCAAAAAGAAAAAAGAAATAAAATAATATAATTAAAATCATAACTCATAGGATGCTTTCAACTGTAAATTAAAATAATTGATACTCTGTTGTGAAGTCATTGATAAATGTAGAGCTTTAAATAATTTCAATTAAAATGTTACATATAAATATAAAACAGGTATTGGAAAAGCCAAAATAATTAAATAAGTTAAGAATGTGATTTAAATTTAATTGAATTTAATTTAATTCTTGTCAAAAACGTATTTATCATCAGCAGCAACTAAGCCAACAACTCAGAATTTAAGCAGACATTAACAAATTAATATTAAGTTTGTTGGAATATGCACACCCATACATAGCAAGCAGTATTAAAGTAAGTTTAAAAAAGTTAAATTCGGCTGTGCCAAGTCTTATATACCCTTTACTGTGTTAGCCAAATATTTATATTTTTCACATGTCACATTCTTCTTAAGTATAAAAAAAATGTATTTAATTGAAGCTTATGAGCGAAATATTGTTATAAAACTAAATTTTAATAATACAACAAAACCATTATAAAAATAATTTTCCTTGAATATCAATTCTTTTGATGAATCCTAAAATGATTTATATTTTCATTTCAAGAAACTAAACTACGAGTTCTCAGAAAACATATTTTCTGACAACCATATTTTTAAAAGCAATAAAATGTTTGCCGGCACTGAATTTTTAAATTAACACAAAAAAAAAAAAAAGAAATTCTAAGCCAATACTAATGCAAAATAAATTTAATTTAATTTAAAATGTTTACAAGCATATTTTAAGCCATTAAATATTTTATATCAAACTTGCACTCTTACTGAGACACCCATTACATACTTAAACTAATTTGTGAATGATTTACATAATTTTATATGGTTTCTTCTCATGCATATGCCAGTAGAGAGAGCTCGGTAGCTTATTTTACAGTTATGTTTGTCTACTGGTAAATATTTATTAAAAAGATTTTTTCCCTTTTTCCTAACTGAGAAAATCATTTACCGGTGCTCTAATCTACATAATTCTATTTTGTTGTGAAAAACTAAAAATATATAATTTTTATTTATAATTTAGTATTTTACTTAAAGATCAGCAACATCATCATGTTAATTTTTATTATGCATAGTATTTATTTGAAGTCATAAAAATAAATGAAGAATTTCGTTGAAAAGCTTTTTATTTCTTCAACACAAGTCCTTCAAAAAAATAGAGCACAACTTCATCTTTGGCCTGGCAGTGTAATCATTTAATTTGGGATTATATCATGTAAATTGAAAAAAAAAAAAAAACGCATGGAAAACGGAAGTTTAATAGCCAGAAGAGAGAAATGTGTGTGTAAAAATAATTGTTACAACTAGTTAAATGGAGTCTTGTTTACACATTTTCCTACAGACATACAGGCTTGTACGAGTGAGTGCATAACACATTCATTTGTTTTCCTTTGCTTGTGTATGCCTGACAACTGGCCATTGCTACCAAACAGAGTTCCAAAAGAGACAAAACATTTCATAAACGTTTGTTATAAAGTCACAGATCTTTCAAAATACAAAATACAAAACTATTTACAACAAAAAAGTCATAAATAAAACGATTGGCTTGTTCTTGTTATGTACAAACCCAATCGTACATGTGCTTACAAAACAAAAGCCGAAACGTATTTTTTGAATGAATGAATCATTCATTGTTTGTATGCTAGTAAGAGCAGACAGTCTGTTGTGTTTCAGCACTATTGAACTTAGCTTCTTTTTATTTTCAGTAATTTGTTTTCTGGCTGTGTACGTTTAAGTGAATGGTACTGTTTTTTACTCTCTACCAAAACAAATACAAAATAAATGCTTGCAGCACTTTTTATTTGTATTTGTTTTTTACTCTCAAAAACTATAAAATGAAACGTTTCGTTTTTTTTCTTTGCTAACTCTGTTACCAAATTGTATTTACTTTTAATAGGAAAAGTGCCCAACAATTATCATACTCAGATTTTAGTTTTAATACCCAGGAACCAGTTCTGAATTGACTTAAAAAAAATATGATTTACGCTTCACTTTGGTTGGGGTTTTTTTTTGTTTTTTGTAAAAAGCTTCTTTGTATTTAAATTTACTTTTTGCACTCAAGATTAATCAAACAACAAAATATATTTTTAATTTTTCAAAAAAAAAAAGAATTATCTAGCTTAGAGCACCGGTATTCCTTTGTCAAATGATTTTCTCAGTTAGGATTTCACTTCTTTTTTATTTTTTTTTTATCTTAAGGAACATAATTTCATCTTACACAAGTGACTTGTTATAAAACTTTATTTGGCAAAAGACATTTTGAGCAAATATGTCATTTGCGGGCTATAAAGCAACGTGATCTGCAGGATTTTGATTCAAATCTCGTTATTCCACTAAATCGTGAAGATGACAATATCTTGACCAAGTATGTGATTTGGATCTGGACGTAAAATAAGAGGAACGGGAAGAGTGAAAAAACTTAATTTTGTCTAAGTTTTTTGGGGCCAGTATTTTTTTGCTAAGCTATTTCATTCTGAGTCTTTGAACCAAACTTATTCTGGCGTTCCATGTCTTAATAAAAAATGCTGTTCTTTTAAACAGCACTGACACAAATAATTATGTTACTCTTCATAGACACGACAGGAAACATTCTGAACAACATTAATTATGCTCATGTGGTAATTTAGTCTAGAATTTTATGTAATTTCTGCTGAGGCTAAGAGTACAATATTTAGCCTTATTACGAGTGTCGTTTTCGTAGTGAACACTGGTAATATAAAACATATGGATGGCATTGTAATATAATATTCTTTTTGTCATGACATTTACTGTTATAAGAACAGGACCACACACAGCAAGTTTAGTTGGGAAATTATTTCTCAATTCTCATTTTAAAATTGCCGCTATGTCTACACACAGCAATTTTGTTGCGGTCATTCATTTAGCATCAAGCTAATCTTTATAAACGATACGAAGAGAGAATAAAAAGGAATTGCCGAGTATGAGCAAGTTTGTACACCTTTCCATTCCTTTTTCCTCTCTCTCCTACAAAATCAAGAATTCGCCAACTAAAATTGCTGTGTGTGGTCTTGATCTAATTAAGTCTTTTAGTCCGGGAGCACACTCGGCAATTTAAACTGCGCAACTTTTGAGTTTGTAATAGAGGGAGAAAAGAAGAATTAAAAGGGCTACAGAAAAGCAAAGCTCTTTCGTTTTCCATTCGTACCTTTTTTTATGTCCAAAAAAGAGAAAACTTTTAGTTGATTGTGTAAAAGAATATTAAAATTGCTGAAACAAAATTTTTGTGTATGGACACGAAGGTAATTTCAAAATAAAATTAAGAAAAAGTGTTGTAATCGCAATGAAAGCAAACACAAAATAAAAGAAAAAAACATAAAAATGTACAGATCAAAACACAACTTACAAACAAGCCACAAATTCTATAAATTGATACCACGATTGAACTAGGGACTGACTGACTAAAGTTGATTTTTCTATGGAATTGCCCATATGTAAATAAAGATTGCGTGTGTTTTATTACTTACTTCATGACAACCATAATAATTTGTTATTTTTTTTTTGTGGTACCACTTGTTTATTTTGCTACATGAACATTCTCTCTTTGTACTGATAAGCATTCCGACAGACATCAGTTGGTCAATAATTTGATCATTTATATTGAAAACAACATATTGCAACAAATTTTTGCAATGAAGTGTAACAACAAACATCTGCAATGTGCAACGATATGATGGCATGTTTTACAAATTGATCAATATAACAAGACTATTAATTGCTGGTAACTTTGTTTTTTGCTTTCGTAGGTATGTGTAAACACAAACATACACAGATACGTACATACTTGTAGCACCAACTGAATTGAATGCTGTTGGCAACTTTCTACTACATAAAATAGAAATTGATTTTGTGCACATTGGCTAAGAATGAAAAGGATTTAAATACATGTTTACACACACATTGAGACGATTTAAGGTATTTATTGTACTCGTATGTACGAGTATGAGTCTCAGCTTTTTGTTTTATTTTATTTAGACTGTTTTGTAAATTTATTCCTTCATTCATATCTCTTTTAACCCAATTGCTCTTTCAACTGCACAATATTTATCAATTATAAATTGTTTCTTTTTTAACTTTTGATTCTAAACAATATGAATACAGTGCCAAGAATCTAGCAAACACATGTGAGCACATTTGCTCATGAATAAACCAGTCAACAATTATTTTAGAGCTCCTGCAAACTGTCAGTCATGCCGGAAACGGCTGTAGTTTTTATCAAATTTATATTTGAAATTCTAGCGCAAATTGCTTACTAACGGATGCTGAGACCAATTGATGGCACTCGATAGCCTACGAAATTTGAATAAAATTTTGATCGATATCGAATGCCATAACTTAGCCTCTGATAAAATCTTTAGGAAAAGTCTTAAAGAATTTTAAATATTTTGCTTAAGCGGGTTTGAGACTATTGTATTTAGTATTCATACTCGTATATGTCAAAAATTCGTGTATTAAGTAAAAATCCAATAGTGTGAAAACAAAATGTTAAGCAAGTGTGGTGAATGTGGTGAAATACTTAAGTATTTTTGCCAGTATTATGGTTTTTGTCATTTTTAGAATATTTTCTAAGCTTTCACACTTCTCATTTTATCAGGTTGCAACCAAAGAAAAAACTAGAAATCAGCTGTGAAATTATTTGCCGCATTTTGTATTTTATTTGAAGTGTGATGGTATGCAAACAGGAAATATTTAGATTTTTTGACAGTCTATTTCATTTGCATCTGATTTTCGATCTAATGAAAATGTTAATACTCTGTGAAACCCGCTTTAGCACATCTTAGCACATTCTTGTTTAAAGGACTGTTTTTTTTTAATTTCAATATTAAAGAAAAGGGTCGAAAGTCAAGTCAAAAGTTGTTTTTCGATTTTAATTAAATATAGCTCGTTCTGTTTCCAAATCATGATGCTACATTTGAATTTTTGCCTCCTTCTATTTTCAATAACACTGCGCAACACAGAAAAATGTTTCAGAGTGTTTATATTCGTTTTCGATTAACTAAAGTGTGCTGATTACGAAAATAATACGCATTCAGTAGCAAGTATTTCGATACTTATCTAAAAGGTGATTTTATAAGAACTATCGGAAATTAAAAAAAAAAAAAACACATGAAATTCAGAAAAATGCATGAAATATTTATTTGGATCGATAGTTGGGTCGATATAATTTAATGTTTGAAGATTATTTCATGCAAATGTTGGCCGCGGCTGCGCCTCAAATGGTCCATCCGCTTAGTCCAATTTTGGCATACTCTTTCCAACATTTCGGCCGGTATCTCACGAATAATGTTGGCAATGTTGGCTTCCAGTGCGTCAATCGAAGCGGGCTTGTCCCTATAGACATTAGCCTTAACATAGCCCCACAAAAAATAGTCTAGAGGCGTTAAATCGCACGATCTGGGCGGCCAATTGACTGGTCCCAAGCGTGAAATAAACTGTTCACCGAACTCGCCTCTCAATTGGTCCATTGTTTCGCGTGCTGTGTGGCATGTGGCACCATCTTGTTGAAACCACATGTCATGCAAGTCAAGCTCTTCCATTTTGGGCAAAAAAAAGTTTGTTATCATCGCACGGTAGCGCTCACCACTCACAGTAACGTTGTGATTCGCATCATCTTTGAAGAAATACGGCCCAATGATGCCGCCAGCCCATAATCCGCACCAAACGGTTGTTTTTTGTGGATGCATTGGTAGCTCTTGCAATGCTTCTGGCTGCTCTTCACTCCAAATACGGCAGTTTTGCTTGTTCACGTATCCATTCAACCAGAAATGAGCCTCGTCGCTGAACACAATTCTTCGATAAAAAAGTGGATCTTCATTTAACTTTTCAAGAGCCCATTCACCAAAAATTTGGCGTTGTGGTAGGTCGTTTGGCTTCAATTCTTGCACCAGTTGTATCTTATAAGGCTTCACACCCAAATCCTTCCGCAAAATTTTCCACGTAGTGGAGTAACAGAGGCCCAATTGCTGCGAACGGCGCCGAATCGATAATTCACGGTCATCACCAACACTGGCCGATACGGCTGCGATATTTTCTTCAGTTCGCACTCTACGTAAGCGTGTTGGTGGTTTAATGTCCAACAATGTAAATTTGGTGCGAAATTTTGTTACAATAGCCCGAATAGAAGCCTCAGTAGGTCGATTAAACTGACCATAAAATGGAAGAAGCGCGCGATGAACTTTCTTAACAGAGCACGCATTTTGGTAATAAAATTCAATAATTTGCAAGCGTTGTTCGTTTGTAAGACGATTCATGATTAAATTATAGACCAAACTGAAGATGTTTGACAGTGACGCAAGATACAAAACGTGCGTGAGCTGTCTAAACTAGTGTTGCCAAAAAGATAATAGCAAAAAAATCAAATAGAATGGTAATTTTGTTCAAATTGTAATAGACTTATAAATAAATGTTCAGGGTCATGAAGGTCATGTGGGCAATGAAATGGCGGACTATCTGACTATAAAGAGCGCGATACACCCTTCATAGGTGCAGAGCCATTCTGTAGGGTAACCAACAACTTCACTAGTACCCTTCTATGCAAAGAAGAGAAAATAAAGTCTACAATACTGCTGGAGGGCGGCAGTGGGCATGCTGCAGTCAAAGAGACTCATCAACCCCGACCGCATTAGGGCAGATGTTGTTTTGAACCTCAGCAGAAATGACATTAAACTCTACGTTGAGCTGTCGTTTCTGTCTTGAAGGACCCAGTGGTGACAAGACGCAAAAGAAGCTGCTAGGTAGTGGAACATTGGTGCCAGAAGATTTAGGCAAGATTAGTCCTACAACAATTAACAGATTCATAAGGAGTCTCGGATTGTAGTTAGGAACTGGGCTGCATAATTGATCTTAAAATTCGCGCTGTGATCATAGGCCATAATAATAATAATAGACAAATTTTTGTTAAATACAAAATAACTGTAGCATGAATTTAGGCAACAATTGTGGAAAAAGAATTTTTGATGAACAATTGTTTTTTCTGACATCTTTTTCCTCAAATTCAAAAGGTGAAAAATTATTCAAAATTGCAATAACCTAAAACTAAATAAAATTTAAGTTTTTTAAACTTTTTGTTAACCGTGCTCGTTAAAAAAATAATTTGTTTCACTTACGATAGCTAGTTTGCTATCGAATGATATTTACTAAAATTATACTCGTTCGAAGACTCGCTATCGACTGCTATCATTACATTTTACTCCAGGGCCATGCTACAAAAGGAAAAATTTCGATCAATTTTAGCTGACATCGAATGCAGTGACTAGACCCCTGATTTTTTTCTAGCAGCTCTAATTTTTAATAACGGACTCCGTTTTTAGCCAGCTAGTCTCTCATTCCATTGCCCACATGCCCTTCAAATTCCAGTATCTATGTATATCAAAATAACCGAGTTCATCTCGTAATTATAGTTACTCCGAGTGCTTTGAGCAGTGATTGACAACCATAATAAAATGCGTAAGAATTTTTATTATTTTAAAATATTTAAAAAAAATTTCTTTCTAGACGTATTTTTTTTAATAACTTTAAATTTGCTTTTATCAATGCATGAGCATGAATTGTATTTAACCATTAGAATATGCAGGACATCAGACATGCCAGCAGAAATTATTCCCTCGGTTAGAACTATGAAATAATATTGCAGGAAATAAATACATATAATGGTTGTGTGAGTGTGTGCATTTTTGTATTTATACGCAAATACAAAGAAAAAGCAAAAGAATATTCAATATATAAGAACGAATATTTATTAAAGAATGAAATTAATTTCTACTCGTTTATTATTTCCATTCAAGATGGATATCTTAATGAGAATTTTTTCAAAAAGCTTTTATTTAATGCAGAAGAGAAAAATTTATAAATTTATGAATGACAACCGCACTAAGCATACAGCAATGATTGACTACATTAATTCTGTTATCAATAAAGTGCTTTCTCAAATTAATCTTTATAAAAATAAAGAAGAAATTAATTACAACGAAGTCAGTAGCATTACTTAATCTACGAGTATATAAGTAAAATGAATACTCTGTTTGTTTGTTTTTTGGTTATACAAATTTTTGCTTTTCAATGGATTAGTCTAAAATTTGACACATAAGCTCTTTACGCTTCAAGAAATGTCGGTATATAAATATTTTGAATCAGCCACCTCCATTTTTAATTCCACTTTCAACCATTTGCACCCACCACTATTCATAAAGATGTATTGCCCTCACTTAATTTAAGCCTAAAATTATGCTTTAAAATATTTTATTTATCACTTTAGTTGGCTTTTCTGCTAATAGTGCTAGCAAAGGCATGAGCCATTTTATAAAGTAAACGACTGAATTTATTTGAAGGGGTTTTTTAGGGATAAAAATTATATTTGTAAACGGATTTCTTTAAAAATTGATACATGCGCTCTCTATTCTCTAATAAAAGACCAGGTAAAAATATCTAGTTGTGCATAAAATGGAAAGTTGTATATCGATTGAAATAAAATATAGCTAGTTTTGATTACAACTTTTGAAGTAAATATGTTTGTGGCAAAAAATGAAGAAAGGATTTCTAGCTCAATGAGTAGTTTAGAATAAGCCAGCTGTTTGTTGCTGAACTTGCAATAGCGGGCTTAGCGTTATATTTATCTTATTTTATTTTATGTTTTCCAAAAATATATTGTAACATTTTCGTAATTTGCATTTGTTCTCACGTAAAATGTTGACTTAGAAAAGAGTAATTGACTTTATTACACACACGTCATTGACATATAAAAAATACATCATTTCATATATGCCTCCCTGAGTTTACACAAGTTTTTAATGAAATTTGTTGCTACTTCTTTTATTTCATCTAGTTTCTTCGGCATGACAAAAAGGATCTTCTATATATTCACTTGTGTGTGGGTACAAGTTTGTACTTAATTTACTTTGGCAAATGAAACCAAATTTCTTGTTTAAATTTAATAGAACTTGTGCAGAATTTAAGATGTAAACACATATTGAAATTAACAACTCTACATAATTATTAAGGAAAGTGTGTGTGTGTTCTAAGTATATATCGTATGTCGCACTTATGATTTTGTAGTGTTACTAAATTAAATGCTTATTCCCATATTTAACTACACAGGTTAGCATATTTGGTTTTAAATTAGAAGCATTAATTCAATTTCGTTAAGGAATTATTTTGAATTTTGTAATTATATAAAATTTTAAGCTCTTAAATTTCAATTGCTGCCATTTAAAACTATTAGCAAAATTAAGAATAAAAAAAATTATGGTAAAAGAAAAATATGTTTTATAACAATCCAAAATTATAACCACAAATTCATGCAAAATTATTATAAAAATTAATTTGAAATGTAGTTTAAGCCAACATATCACTTTCATTTAAAAACTGGCAAAAATTCAAATTGTTTGTGTTAAAAAAATTGCTACCCCACAAAATTAACAATTTTCACTAGCAAACTACTCTTTATTTTATTTTTGAAGTGAATACAAAACTGAAAATAAATGATTGCCTTAAGGGTGTTGAAAACAATAAAAAAGTATACGTTGCCTTTAGCTTTATATTATTTTCTGGTAGATATTTTAATTGACTAAATTTTTTGCTGTATTTTATGGCGCTTATAAATTAAATTTGTAATTTAAACAGCTTTTTTTGAAAATAGATGAACGTAAAAAAGTTAAAATTCATTAAAGTAGTTAAAAAAGTAAGTTTATCTGTTAATTGACAAAAATATGTTTCTTATTTTGTTTTCTATTGTTTCAATTCAATCAGCAGCACTTACTCATATTAAAGAAAGTAATTAATTGACAAAGATTTGTGTCCAGCAAATATTCACTTCATACAATTTTAACAAAAATATCACCATCACATTTTATGTATTTTGGTGTGATTATTTCAAAAATCACACTGATATTTGTGTGTTAAAAATTTTATTTAACAGTAAATGTAAAAAATGACTCCGAAGAGCAAGCCTTTTATAAATGATTCGAAAAATATTCTGTTATAATGGGTGATTCAAGTATATATACTTTTTTCAATAGCCTTTTTTTAACAGATTACGTGTGAGTCGTGTCATGTTATTTTTGTTTAGTATTGTTTGGCATTTCATAATGGAAAGACTTACGCCTGAAAAACGTTTACAAATCGTTCAACTTTATTACGAAAATTCACGTTCTGTGAGGAATGTGTTTCGTGCACTTCGCGCAACTTATGGTCAACATAATGGGCCTACTGAGCGTACCATTCGCAACACCATCACCCATTTTGAGACCCAGCATTCATTATTGGATAATATTCGACCGAATAGATCACGTCCAGCACGCTGTGAAGAAAATATAGCGGCCGTAGCTGAGAGTGTACACGAAGACCGTAATCGTCAATGGCGACCGTTATCGTGCCATGATAACCGACTATTTGATGCCTGAAATTGAAGCTCGTGATCTCGGTGACATTTGGTTTCAGAAAGACGCATCCATCAATGGATTTATTGAGAGAACATTTCGGTGAGCACAAAATTTCACATTTTGGGCCGGTCGATTGGCTACCAAGATCGTGTGATATAACATCGTTAGACTTTTTCCTATAGGGATATGTAAAGTCTAAAGTTTATGCGGACAAACTCGCTGCGATTCAGTCCTTAGAGGAAAACATCACGCGTGTCATTCGCCAGTTACCAGTCGAAATGCTCGAAAGAGGCATCGATGGATGGACCATCTGTGACGTAGCAACGGAAAACATTTGATAGACATAATCTTCAATAAATAAATACCAAAGAATGTTCTTTCAAATGATAATAAACATTTTCCATTAAATTTGAATTTTCTGTGTTTTTTTCTTTAAAAAAGTAGGGAGCCTCGAAATGAATCACGCTTTATATTCCCCACAAAATATTGTTAATCGATCAAAGATTTTATAAAATCTGAATACTTTAACTATCTATTTTTTGCAATCGCCAGAAATCATGGGTGCCATACAATGTTTGCAAAAATGTGTTGTTTTTTTGCGACAATGCACGAGTGGAAAAATTTATATTTTCTCTTCAGCTTAATACACTCCTAATTTAGGGCTTGTTACTTTTGTAACAGGTCATATCCGATGCTATCTTCTCTTCAGACTATAAACCAACTTGAATAGCACAACTTGGGAATCTTTCGTTTCAGTAATGAACAATTTTTATAGTAATTATAAATCAGGACATTATTTACTTTCACGATATGTTATCCATTCTCAAATACCTACGATGTAATATGATCATCAAACTGCACTATTTACATTCTCGTTTTCATCGATTCTCTAAAAACTTTGGAGATTACAGTGAGGAGCAAGGCGAAAGGTTAAACCAAGCGTTGGACATTACTGCTAAAATCTTTTTCACAATTTAAAATAGCCATCTTATTTAAGAAAATTTTATAAAGAATTTTTTTTTCCAGTACAGTTATTGTACAAAATAAATTGTATTTAAATGAAAACAAATACCAACATTTCTTTTAATTTTTTTCAGTGTTGACCAGTGTTATTTAGGTAAGATATATGTGATTTATTTTTTTAACTTACATTTTTTTTCTCTTTTTCAATTTAATTTATTTTCTTGTTTATTTCATTTCATTTTATTTTGTTTTATTTTATTTATTTTATTTTATTTTATTTTATTTTATTTTATTTTTTTATTTTATTTTATTTTATTTTATTTTATTTTATTTTTTTATTTTATTTTTTTATTTTATTTTATTTTATTTTATTTTATTTTTTTTTATTTTATTTTATTTTATTTTATTTTATTTTATTTTATTTTATTTTATTTTATTTTATTTTATTTTTTTATTTTATTTTATTTTATTTATTTTATTTTATTTTTTTATTTGATTTTATTTTATTTTATTTTTTTTATTTTATTTTATTTTATTTTATTTTATTTTATTTTAGTTTATTTTTTTTTATTTCGTTTTATTTTTATTTATATCTTATTTGACAACAAGCAAACTTATATTCATGTTTTGATATTAACTGGTATTTTAACTAAATATTTTTTTTATTTTTTAAGTGTGTGTTATTAGTTGTTAGAGATGCATAAACTTTTTCTCATATTTTTGCTTTTAATTTTTTATTGTTACATGAGTTTGTGGTTTTGAATTGTTTCTTGTTCTGTTTGCTTTTCGTTGTTTTTTTTTTTTTTGTAAGTAAAACTTGTGAATAAACAATTAGAATTACAATGTGTCTGTATATGCAGATATTTGACAGAGTGTGTAAAACATGGAAAAATATTTTGTTTTCTTAAAAGTAAAATGTAAAAAAAAAATAAGAACAAGTATTGTGCAACTAACATACATACCAGGTAAATAAGGAAGTATAAAATTATGGGTGTGAGAATGTATGTGTGCGTGTATTAGTAGTGAACAAAGTATGTATGTAGCCAAATGAAAACAACTTTAATGACGTTTTTAACCGAAATAGAACATGGTAAAAGCTTCATATAAAAATATCTACAGAGAACGGCTCACTTGTGATACCTGTATAATAAGAAAGACGAAGAGCAGTAAAGAAAGAAGAGTGCAAGTAAGTAGGAAGATAGTAGGGGACCGGCACCTAAGGAAGCCATATGGAATGCCGATCCTTATAGTCGACCGTGCAGTAAGATCCTGAAGATAGCGCTCCCTGAAATAGAGGTTGCGCTGATTAGCTAGGGCAGAGGCAGAGAAGGTGTTCCACAGTTTCCTTCTCTTCCTCGTCTTGATAACTACTACAGTAAATATTAAATCATTCAATGTTATCAAGATGAGGAAGAGGAGGAAATGGATGATTATGTGCTCCATAAAATTGACAGAGGACCCTCTGTGCCCAAAGTAAATCTGATTAATTTCATAGCGTTGTTCAAACGTAAATTAATTTGAAAGTGACCGTTAATATAAAAAAATGTTATACTAGTTCACTTAGTTGAATTCATTCACTAGTTTAAAAAATTTTATTTTGTTCGTAAAATATATTTTTAAATGTCACTTTTATTTAAAATTTAATTTAAAAAAAGTGTGCGGACAAAAAATTTTTGTTCGGACAAAACTTTTATTCTCAACTATATATGTAAATTAAGCCTGAGTGAGAGAAATTTCAAATTAAATTTAAAAAAAAATTTGTACGGACAAAAATTTTGTTCAGACAAAAATTTTCTTGGAAATACAGCCTCAATTTGCTAATTGATGTGGTTTTGATGAGTGAAAAGCACCGCTAAGATCCTAAGAAGCAATAAGTCGGAAAGTGTTACTATATAATTACCAGTTTCTTTTTGTCTATATAAAATTTTTTTTATATATAGTTTGAGCATTGTTTGAAGTTTAATTAAAAAATTTTTTTTTGTTCGGACAAAATTCTTATTCACAATTAAATTTGTTATTTCCTTAGTTTTCTAATTTGCTTTAGAAAAATTGCTGTAATAAAAAAAATTTAGTATTGAAAGTGTTACCTGCTTTAGCATTACAGATTTTACAAAATTTTGTTTTTTGTGTACGAAATTTTTGTAGAACTTCATCTTTTATGAGTTTGTAAAGTTTTTGTTGTAATGTAAGTGGTTCCGCATTATACTATTTCATCAGAATATGCTTAATAATTTGGTTTTGTGGTAAATCTGTTTCTGTCATTTGTATATTATCCATTACTGTTGTTTTTTTTACATAAAAGTAATAAAAAGTATTAAAAAAAATTTTATTTAAATAAGAAACCAAACAACAAAAAAAGCACAAAAAAAGAAAAGAAAAACATTTACGATAGCAAAAAAAAAATTGTGGCATTTAAAGAAAATAAAACTAACTAATGGAAAATGCTGAGTGTTGGGGTTTTTTTAACGACAACAACAACAGCAATATTGTGGAGTTGTTTCTCATAGCAAGATTATTAAAAAAAATATGGTAAATATTCAGCATATTTTGTTTAGTTTAAAATTTCATACACTAATAACACGACCAACGTTGCCATGTTAGCCTTTTTAAAGCTCGATTTAACCTTTTTTCTTGCATTTAGCCTCAAAATTTATGATTTAGCCTCTGGCTTTTTCTTGGCCTTCATTGTTCTTCAAAATAACTTTTTTTGGAAAAATTAAAACAAATCATACATAAACAATCTGAGACTGAGATCAAATTAACTAAATTATTATAATATTTTCGATAAAACTTTGATATGTAAATTGATAAATTGGTCGAACGAAGGTAATTTCATAAGTAAAGAAAAGTATTTGGCTTCTAATTTGTAAAATAAAAATGCACTTTATTTCTAATTGATTAATAATTTGTACCATTTAGTATTTAGTTAACTAGTACAATCGTTTAGTAATGCTGAGGTTGCTTGCTTTTGAGTACGACAAAGCAAGCAAAATATCACTATAGAAAACGAATTAAAAATCAAAAAATTAATTATTACTTCAAGGAATTTTAAATAGTATTTAAATATTACAAAAGATTACGGGATGGGACACATATCATTTTAAAGCTAAGGCTGTCCAAATTTAGAATCTACTGCCCATTTTAAAGGGAAGGCTGCCTAGTCTTGTAATCTACTGCTAAATTACTTTAAAATTTCCATATACCCCAGTACTGTTGTTCTCAAGGATTTTGGCAGTCTCCGTTTTGCATCATAAAATAAAAACTACGAAGTTTTCAGAAAATGTTAAAACACTTGCAGAAAGATTATAACCTACAGATTAAATTCCTTTTTGATTTTGGTAATTTTAAGGCCATGTGAGAAACGACATTATTTTCTTTAGTTTTTGATATTTCATATTTGTTTTTATAAAAATTATAATTAAGATTCCTAATGTAATTAAGAATTAAAAAAAATTTTGAATTTAAGCTGTAGCTTTTTAACTTTTCTCTAGCTTATTTAGTCTTTTGTAATGTTTTTTTAGGGAAATATAGCTTAATTTTTTTAAAGTCCTGGCTACGCTGAACATGACTGAGATTGACTTGATTTTAACAATACAAAGGTAAAAATTTTTTTTTAATTTTTATAATTATTTTATTAAATTTAGGAACTTATTGTTAAATATATAATAATTTTTAAAACTTATAGTCAAAATCCTAAAAAACTCTTTCTCTTTTACAAGGGCTTATTAAATAAATTTCGCATAGAAAATCTGTTTGCCAAATTTTATTAAACAAAAATATTTTTTTTTAATTTAAAGTAAGAAAATATTGACTATCCAAAGTCAGTACGGATAATCACTATTTTTTTTTCTGATGCACCTAATTGTAAAAATCATCAGCATTTAAAACTCTGTGGATAAGTTTTTTCTTGAAAAGTCTTTTTTTGTTGTTGTGAAATATGAGTTTTTGAAGAAACTGCTTCAGACATATTTTTTCATTTGTTGATAGTGATATGCAGAGGAGAAATTTTTTCAACAGATTTTACAAATAACTAACAAAATTAATACTTGGGAAAAATGGTTTTGAAATCGTTCTTGTTTAACTTTAAGTGATCTTTTAATAAAAATACCCTTCTTATTGGCTTCGCTGCTTTTTAAAATTCAAAAGTTGACAACGCTGCTTGCTGATTTCTTCCTTAGAAATCTTTCTATCACTATTTTTATTAACTGGTTCTCTGCTATTCTTTAAGATACCTGAGCTTAAAGAAACAATATCAGAAGATCCACGTGAGCCCTTGATTAATCTAACCTAACCATTTCATTCGATATCAAAATGCCGGATTTTTGCTTAATAAATGATAAAGTTTTTTTCATTAAAAAAAAACATTCGCAGGCTCCAAGCAAAACATTTTAAGTTTACTTAGAAATAAGACTTTAAATACAACAACAGCCATCATGCATTTATTTTTTTTGTTTTTATTACACACTTTTCAACATTCTTACAACATCCGGTATGACATAAAAGAGTATTTGTGCTAAAAAAAAAAAAAAAAAGAAAATGCATTTTCTACTTGTAGTAAAAGTGTTACAACTACAAATAATGTTGTTGAGTGGTGGTGGTACATTGTAGATAGACATACTCGTACATGAGTACATGGATTTCAACCATTTTTTTTTGTCTTTCAGTTTTTACTTTTATTTGGAGTTTTTTCAGCTGCTGCTTTTATTTTATCTTTTTGTGAATTTTATTTTAGAATCTATTGTTGTTGTCTTAATCGTCAAAAAAACTTTAGGGGGGTTCTTTTTATACTCCAAATAAATGTAAAATTTTTGTTATTTTTTTTTTGAAAAACAGTTTTTCCCAATTTTTTTTCTTATTTTAGCATGAATTTAAGTTTAAAAAACAATAAAAACTTTTATTTGCAAAAAAGCAAGTAAAAACAAAATATTTTAATGGTTTTTTAAAGTACAAAATACTTTATTGGGAATTTATTGGTTATTTAAAAATTCACTAAAACGATTAATTTTCAAATGGGAATTTGCACGTATTGCCAATCAAATTTAAATAAACAAGTTAA
The DNA here is from genome assembly GCA_947397855.1 of Thelaira solivaga. Lineage (NCBI taxonomy): Eukaryota > Metazoa > Arthropoda > Insecta > Diptera > Tachinidae > Thelaira > Thelaira solivaga. Next base: position 52,635,092 of record OX377613.1, on the reverse strand, counting down.
TGCTCCCATTGACAGTGATATCCTTAGCTACGGGCAGTAAACTGAAGCATTCTTTAATCTATTGGGTGTTTGTTTTAAACCCGTTAGGTTGGTTTAGGTAAGGTTAAGTAAAAAGCGGGGGTCACTTACAGTCATAACTAAATTGGGGTGGCAAACGTTTTTTTATCTGTCAAAAATACAAAATGTATGGAGCATACTGAAATAGTGCAGCGGCAATTGCAAAATTTAATTTTGACAGCGGATTTTGTAGTGAATAATTTTTTTTTCTAATTTTTGTTCTGTTATTTTTGACTAGTAAAAACATTCTAGTTCTTTAATTTTTTTGGCTTTAGTGGGTTTTATTCAACAAGATGATTAACACTACTGCAGAGAATACGCTCCGCCAGTGCTCTTAATTAGGAATGACGTTTTAATATATATGTATAGTAGGCGCTAAAAACGCTTCGCTTGCCGCTCCAATTTAGGTTGAACTGTTAGGTTTTCTGACGTAGTGAAAAACGAAGAAAAATAGTGATAGAAAGATGTCGGAGAAAGCAAAAAAAAATATAAACCTCTTATTGGCTTCGCTGTTTTTTAAAAATCCAAAGTTGACAACACTGCTTGCTGCTTTCTTCCTTTGAAATCTTTCTATCACTATTTTTATTAACTGGCTCTCTGCTATTCTTTAAGATACTTGAGCTTAAAGAAACGACATCAGAGGATCCACGTGAGCCCTGTTTTATTTACTTCTTTGAAGCACCTTGTTTAATATAACCTAACAATTTCATTCGAAAATGGGAAATAACTAAATTAGTTGCTATTTTTAATGAGGCCAGATAGCATGGTGACCTCCCCGAACTAAAGCTTACATTGATGGTCCAGAATAGGATAAAAGCAGAGAAAGTGTTCCATAGTTTTCTCTTCCTCTTCGTTCTGATAATTTCTACAGTAGTTATTTGATGGCAAATCTATTTCACTCGCATGATTGCTGACACCACATTCTTTAACTTGGCTCTATATAGCCTCACTGCTGTAAATGCTATCCAGTCAAAGCCAGATCATTCTTGCTATATTGCACATCCATCTGGACTCATTAGAACTTTACGTAGTGAAAGCTGTAAGCCCTTTAACGGCCACGCCCACTTCTACTCCCACTTATCTAAAAATTTTCGAGTAAAGTTATTTTTCGTGGTAGTTTCCTGAAACTTGTCATATAAAATCCCCTTACTTTAAGGGTTCAATTCATAGAGTAAAAGACCGGGCGACACTGGCTAAAACGGTGTCACTATATGTGACAGCGCATAGAGAAAGGAACCTAAGGGTAAAACATAAATTTTCACTTTTTTTTTAAAATGGCTCTCCTGAACAAAACCGGGTTTTACCCTTAGGTCCCTTTCTATTTTGCGCGTCACATATGTCTATTCTCCACTCCTAAAACTCATACAGTAAAAAGCTGAGTAAGCAGCTACTCCCAATATAACTATTGTTAGTTTTCAATTACAACAAAATTAAAAACAACAAGTTAAATTCGGCAGTGCCGAGTCTTATATACCCTTCACTGTGTTAGCGAAATATTAATATTTTTCACTTTCCACATTCTTTATTAATAGCAAAACCATAGAAAAAATTAAATGAGTGAAGATAAATATGCCGCGTTAAATATATTTTAACGTAAAACCCGAAGTTCTTTAGTATTTGTAAATATTTTCAGTATTAACGGCTTATTTATCAAATACGTCTTAAGTCATTAAATATTAAGTGTTTTAAGCAATAGTTTAGCGGAGATCATCTATATTTGTACCCAACCAATCTTTACTTGGATATTTTAAAATTTCTTTTATTTTTTTAAATTTTCATATACTTCGGTGCTGTTTCTCTGAAGGATTTTGGCAGTTTCCGTTTTGCATCATAAAATAAAAACTACGAATTTTTCAGAAAATATTAAAACACTTCCAGAAAGTTTAGAGCCTTCAGACGTAATTCCTTTTTAATTTTAGTAATTTTCCTGCCCTAAAATCCCTCAGAAGAAGAGTACTGGGGTATGAGGGAATTTCATAAATTTTTTAAAAATAATGCAAAGATTTTTCTGAGTACTTGGGTGATTACAAATTTGGTGATGACCTCTTGTTTCAAATGATATGTGAACCATCCCGTAATATTCTATGGTTCGTTTGCAATCTATTAGAGAAATAAACGTATTTATGCACATTTGTATCTTAGTATGTCAAAAATACTGAAAAGATATTTACAAATACTAAAAAACATAAGGAATTACGTGAGAACATATTTAACTAACCATATTTATCTTCACTCACTTCAAAAAAAGTATGTAACTGAAATGCATACTTTGTTCAGCTTGAGGTCGTATTAAATATTGGAGCGAAATATCTATAAAAAAATTAATTTTTTTTAATACGACTAAAATTAACGAGTTCTAAGAAACAATCCTTTCTGAGAACCTCATTTTTAAAAACAATAAAATGTCTGCAGGCACTCAATTTTTAAATTAATAAAAAAAGAAATTCTAAGAAAGATATTAAATAGAAAAACAAAAAAAATTTATTTTCATTTAATTTTGCAAATTTTTAAAAAAAATTTTAAACCAAACATATTTAATTAAATATTTAATTATCTATCGAGAAAGATCTAATGCACTCTCTTTCATAAAGATGTCTGTATTCGTAATACTATTTAACTAAAGACAATAAAAACCACACACACACATATACACTTTTTAGGTTTCGTGTTTGTGCATTACGCACATGACAGCTAAAAAAATTCCACAAAAAAACAAAGCAAAAGTAAAGCAAAAACAAAACAGAAATTAATGAAAATGTGGAATGCCGGTTGTGTTTTTGATTTTTTTGGTCCATTTGTGGACCGATCTATCTGATTTTTTGCACAGACATTACGGCAGTTATTTGTAATAAAACTGCGTACCACGTTTTATTGTCCGTCTTGTAGTTTAGAAAAATTATGCAAAAAACCCATCAAAAATGGCAAAAAAAATATAGGTAGTCGCGATTTTGGACTCATAGCTCAGCCATTTATTAACCGATTTAGCTGAATTTTGGTCCATATGCTATGAATATGATATCTGAAAAAACTGTTTACTAATTTTTTTATACTTTAGATAAAAAACGCAAAAAACAAAGCAAAACTTAATGAAAATCTAAAATTTCGGCTGTATTTTTTGATTTTTCTGGTCCATTTGTGGACCGATTTTTCTGGTTTTTTGCACAGACATTACAATTATTATTTATAATAAAACTTTGTAACAAGTTTGTTTGTCTGTCTTGTAGTTTAGACAAATTACGCAAAAAACGCACCAAAAATATTCAAAAATAGAGGTAATCGCAATTTTTGATTCATAGCTCCGCCATTTATTTACCCATCTAGCTGAGTTTGGGTTAGGATACTATGAATGTGATGTTTAAAAAAACTGCGTACTACTTTTTTTAGTTTAGATAAAAATCGAATAAAAACAAAGCCATAATTTATGAAAATCTAAAATTTCGGTTGCATTTTTGATATTCCTCGGCCATTTGTGGACCGATTGCTTTTATTTTTAGCACAGGTATTATGACTTATACTTCAAACAAAACTGCATACCACGTTTTTTTTTCTGTCTTTGTTTAGACAAAATAGGCAAAAAACCCACTCAAAAAATGGTCAAAAATAGAGGTAGTTTCGGTTTTTGACTCATAGCTCCGTCATTTATGGACCGATCTGGCTGAATTTCAAAAGTAATAGTCTTACAGCAACAACTGACCGTTTGGTATACTATACTTTTCTGTATGTGGTCTAGATTCTTCTGAAAGTTGATATCAACTCCTACACGGATAGACAGACGGACAGACGGACATCGCTAAATCGATTCCGCTACTTATAAGGATCCAGTATATATATTTACTTTATAGGGTGTCCCATGTAGGGTGTAGAAATTACAAACGGAATCACAAAGTTATATATACCCTTCTTACTTACAGTGAAGGGTATAAAAAAAACCAAAAACATTTGCGTACAAGTCAGCAATTGCTTAAAGTTCATCTAGATTTACAAATAAAACAAATGAAATTACAATTGTAAAATTTTGACAAATGTTGTTGCTTGTTTTTCCTTGGCTTAATGTTATTTATTAAAGTATTTTTGGTTATTGTTACTGTTGTTGCTATTGCGGTTGCATTTGTATTGTGTATTTTATTTCACTTTTTGTGAAGATGCAGCTCATAAATCATTGCTTGCTTCCGCTTATTTCAAATGCAGCATGAAAGATGAACAAATGAATGAATGGTTACTAAAATTACAAAGTAAAAAAAAATTCTGTTTGTTTTAAAAAACTTTTTAGTTTTGCATAATCTTTAAGTTTTTAGCATAAATTCATAAAAAGTGAAATAAATATGCTTGGAAAATACATTTGCATTTAGATTTAAAGTGTGTTTGTGTACTACTAGAGTTGGAAAAAGTTTAAAAAAAGATTTCTTTTTTCTCTTAAGAGAAAACAAAAATATCGAAAGTTTTGTTAAAAATCTTTTCTATTTAAAAAATGACAAATTATGTAAATAATTATTTTTTTAAATTACATTATTAAACACAGAAATAAAAACGTTTTAGTCCAATTCATGATGTTAGCAGAGGCCGCATTGTGACACTCGATATTAAGCAACTTCAATCGAAATGTTCAAATTATTTCATAAAAGAATGTAAACTGTCGATAGTTTTCATGCGATATAGAATCCGACGATTTGATCCCAGGTCTATATTCAGAGTAGCGTCTGATGATGATCCATATAGATATGCTATCCCCTTCAGTACTTATTGCACTGAATAAATAACTCATGAGAATATTATGAGTAAAAGCATAAATTTAAAATAACTAACACAATTTGTGGAATTAAGCACAAATAAAGATTAATATTTTATATATGTAATATTAATTAATATTTTATTAAACTTTTAAGATCTCAAATAAAATTATTACACAATTGAAAAATTTTTTATTTTTTATAAATAAAATTAATTTTCTGTTTTGATGCTTTGTTTATTCGCTACATAAATTTTTGTTTCCCAACGAATTTGTCTGCAATTCGGCTCTGTACTCCAAGGAAAGTCAGCATATACTTTTGTATACTCTAATAATTTCCAACTCATGTTATAAAAGACCGCCCCAGTATGAGAAGGTTAGGTTAGGTTAGGTTAAACAGGGCGCCTGAATACTAAAACAGAAGCTGGACGCACTTGGGTCCTCTGACGTGGTCCCTTTATGATACCTGTATAGAGGAAAATAAAGAAGAGGAAGGATAGTGATAGAAGAGTGAAGGAAAAGGAGAGAAGAGAAGACAGGCAGTGAAAGAAAGAGAGTGAGTCCGTCACCGAAACCAACCGCTACTTCTAACGAAGCCATACATCATGTCGACCCTTATATTCGACAGCGCACTGAGACCCTGCAGACGTCGCTCACCGAAGTGGATCATGCATCGCTCTTCCCGGGCTGGACATCAGCAGAGAAGGTGTTCCATAGTTTCTTCCTCTTCCTCGTCCTGACAACTTCTACAATAGTCGTTATATCGCAAACGCATTCTCCTAGCATGGTTGCCAAAATTGCAGTGTCCTGTTACTACAGCTACCACATTTCTCAATAGGGCTCTTTGGAGCCCCAACAAATCCCTACTGCGACTGCTATCCAGCCTAGGCCAGATCATCCTCGCCGCATTACACGTCCATTCGTCTCTCCATCTGGACTTTGCCCTTCGCAATAATATGCTCTCGATCTTCTTTTCAGACCGATAGAGGGATGCCACATGGAGCATTGGCATCTTGCTCTGGCACCTCGACCCTTCACTTGCCATGTTACGTTTTTTTTAACCACATTTAACTTTCAAAGTAATATTACTCGTATTGCAAGTTTCGTTGGCGTTACGCAATATGTAAGACGCAACAAATCAGAAATTCATATTTTTGAGTTTCACTGTGCTGACTTTCCATGTCGTGTTTTTGTTTGATCAGATTGGCGAAAATAATAAAAAAAAATAATATTTTGAAAAATGTGTAACAAAATTTAATTTGTGTTTAATTTTTTTTCATGTTGTCCTACAAATTCCACAATTTCTAAACTTAACAACCAATATTTTGATATGTTAATTAAATAAATGGCCTCATACACTCCATTTAACTAAATATTCTACCAGACTTAATTTAAATAAAAAAAAAAGTTCTTCTACATTTCTAATCCATATGAAGTTAACTTTTGATCTATTAACATTTTAGCAATTTATACTTAGTTTAGGTTTAAACGCAAGACTAAAGAAAGTCAAGAAGAGTCCCTTGTGGGTCTTCTAATAAATTTTTTTTGATAATTTCAGTTTTAAATGTAAATAAAAACAAATTATTTATTTATTTATTTACAAGTATTTAGAAATAAAATCATATTACGTTTTAATATATTAATATTTACAGAAAAATCGATAAAATCATACAGATCATTATAACAAACTCCCAACAATTTTATATTTCATAAATACTGAACCTTTCATGTAAAAAAAAATATATTTCATCTGAACACAGAAAATCATGTAACCAAACTAAATTAGATGAAAATTCTGTTTGTATATTGTGTTTTTTCAATGATGATAAAAATCATACTTTAAAAATGAATACAAACGCTGCACTTGCAGCTAACTTTTGTTGTTGCTTTTACTATTTATTTAGTGACAGTCCCTGAACAGCACTAAAATAAACACTTGTTAGTGACTCATACAAAGTTTCATATATAATTCGGTGGCTTACGTTGGTTTTTGAACAGAAGGTTTAAAAGCTTGTAGCAGTGGCTATTTAAAATGGCTTTGAACGGAGTATTAAGTTTGATGGTCGTGTTTTCACTATTTTTGATATCAATTGATGTGAGTTATTAAACCAAAAATCCAGGATATTGAAATATAACTGAATCCGTTTACAGGCTTTCTATAAATACGACATTTTGTTTAGAGACGAAAAAATATATTCTCCCTGCGATATTCCCAACACTCATTTCGTTGATGAATATCTGGACTTCACAAATGCGAATTTTGAATATCAGGATGATGGATCGCTTCATATGAATGGATATTTTGTAATGATCAAAGATGTTGGCAAGCAAAATATGAGTTTGTGTAAGTTTTTTACTTTACTTTAGCTTTATGATTTTTAGAACCCATCGCAAATTGATGTCTTTAAGAAAAGTAGTGGTGAGTGGGCGTCTTGCTCTGGCAGTCTCGACGCTTGATAGGTTATACGCCCTGCAGTTCACCATTGAAGTCTCATGTCCACGCACTCAAATGAGATTGATCTCCGAATGCTCTGCCATTCTATTTAAGGATGTCCGGCATTCTTGGGCCAGTTGGGATGTCGAATAGACACCCACTAAAGACCTGATTGCAGTCCGACTGTCGGTATAAATGCGAATATTCCTGTCTGCTGCTTGCTTTAAAGCCATCAATTCACCTTGTAGAATGCTGCATTGATTGGGGAGTCTGAAGGATATACTAGTCCCAGACTCCTCAATATAAACTCCACCACCAACTCCAGAATTGTTCTTGGAGCCATCGGTAAAGACATCCAGGTCTTCTCTTAGAAGAAAAGATGCCATTGAAATTCCCTTTTCGTCCAAAATCGTGAATCTGAAGTTTCTCTGTAGGAATGGTCTTGGAGTGACATAGTCAATGAGAATGTCCCCATGATTTATGGTTCCACTCTCGCGCCGCATGCAATCGCACGGACGCAAATAGTGCCAATTTCTCAGCCTGTAGATCAACTGGTAGCCAATTTAGCATCGTAAAAAGTACCTTATTGGGCGTTGATCTCATGGCCCCTGTATTCAAGGTGGCCATGGATCTAAAAACCCTTTCAAATCGGGATCGGTTTGTAGTCGTGTTGAATGCTTTCCACTCCACTACAACTCCATAAAATAAGATGGGCTGAATCACTTATTTCGTCCCTATGGCCTTCCTACAGACGTATATCACCGCATTTGCTTTAGAGGCCCTTGCCTCAACATTCTCCTTCCATGAGAGTTTCCTATTTAGAATCACTCCCAGGTATTTTGCACTGGTAGAAAGACTCAATTCCGAGCCGTTAAGCCTTGGCAATCTGAATGCAGGAACTTTGTATCTTCCCGTGAATAATACAAGTTCCATCTTCATCGGATTGACATTTAGTCCCACTGAATTACTCCAGTTAGTGATGATTCTAAGCGCAACATCGTCTGCATATGCCACAGTTTTGAAACCCATGGAATCCATCCGGCTGAGTATTGCATTTATGTTAATGTTCCATAAAAGCGGTAATACAACCTCCGGCCGTACCCAGCGAGGATTCTATAATCCTCCCCGAAAGTAGTTTTCTCACGAATCCAATAATCACAGGATCCCGGTTTTTTCGTCAGAACTTCTACGATATTTTTAAAGCCACAGAGCCAATTTAAAGACGTTGTAGGTACGACTTAACATTAATTTTTCAGAATTTCGGATTTTTTTAAGCCACAACCGCTTACAGTTAAGAAACAAAGGTACATGTTGGAAACGTGAAGTGATGTTTTTTTCAATTAAGGTCAGTTCACGTAAATGTAAATGATAACTTCTTTCGTACATTTGTACAGAAAACTATTATAAAACAATGCAAATGCACAAAAAAGTTAGATATCGTTCATATTTACGTAAACAGATAATAATTTTTTTACTTGCTTAGAAAAAGCAAAAACAAATTTTCTGAAATTTTCTAATTTAGCTGAAATGCAAAAAGTTTTTAAGCAAAATACAAAAAAAAAAAAAAAAACTTAAGCCACTATCTATTGCATTAAATTTAAATTTAAGCATCTGTGTTGCAGTCAGATGGGTATCCAAACTGAGCTTTTGGCAAGCAAAAGTTTAATGAAAAAGGTAATAATTTATAAATTAAATTTTCTTATTTTTTTTTGTAAGAAATTTGCTCTTGTTTTCTTTTCCCCGCATTCTGAGTGTTTCAAAAACTCATTACAGTATATTTGTTGTTATTTTTATTGTTACTGTTAAGAATTACGTTGAAAGAATTAATAGTGACTTTGACACCTTGAGCAGATGTGACAAGCATTTGAGGGCAATTTTGTTGTTGTTGTGTCCCCTTAACTTTTTTTTGTTTGTTTTGTAAATGTTCTAAAATCTGTGTTAGTTAAAACATAAAATGTTACTGAAGGTCGCCCAAGAGACAACAACAACAACAACAACAACGACAAAATTAAAACTCTTATACCGAACGCTAAAAAAAGGAAGTTCACATACTGATTGAATTCAAAAACTGACATGCGCAAAACTTAAAAAATTTTTTTACTTTAAAGAAAATTTTTGTTGACGTTTGCCTAAAACTAATAATAATTTATATTATGAATTATGGCTGTTGTAGCTTGTGTAGCAGAGAGTCCTACAGATAGCTGAACCCAAAACAAAATCATTGAAAGAGAGTTGCAAGTAAGAATTTATAATACAGATTAATAGTGAAAGGATTTAATTCCGTTTCTTTTCAAAATTTAAGTTTAAATAAATCACTGCCTGTATTTGACCAAGTTCCATGATATAGAAAGAGGCTCTTAAAAATACTTTAAAAATTCTTAACTTGACAATTTCAATTTCTTTCTATTTCTTTAATTTCAAAAAAAAAGAGACTTAGGTCTTTTATCTATTAAGCTGATTAATATGCTTGTATAGTTTTATTGCATATAAAGCAATGAAATGTGGCTTGTGTTGAAATTGCTGTTGAGAATACTTTAATGAAGCAAGAATGTTTTACCAAAGACTATAAAACTATAGTTTAATAGTCTTTGGTTTTACGAAAAAAATTCAAAAAATTTATAATTAATTGATAAATTTAAAGAAAGTGTGTGCAAATATGAAAATCAAAAAAAAAAAAAAATTCAGTGTGGCTTACAATGAGTATCTAAAAGAAAATAGAATAACCTTTTGAAAAAATTGTTTTAGGTGGTCCTATTCATGTGGCAGGGAGTGTATATCCGGGACTAATAAAGATAGAGATACAATTCTAACCACAAAATATTTTATTAAAAAAAATAAGCTGATGGTTGTTGGGTAGTTTTTTGGCATTTGTATATCTGTGTGATTAAAGGGTAAAACAATAATTTTGGATACGTTTTTTTTAACCACATTTAACTTTCAAAGTAATATTATTGCAAGTTTGGTTGGCGTTACGCAATATGTAAGACACAACGAATCAGAAGTATAAGAAATTCATATTTTTCAGTTTCACTGTATATGTGCTGACTTTCCATGTCAAGTTTACGTTTGATCAGATTGGCGAAAATAATAAAATTAATATTTTAAAAAATGTGGAACAAAATTTAATTTGTGTTTAATTGTTTCATGTTGACCTACAAATTCCAGAATTTTTAAACTTAACAACCAATATTTTGATATGTTAATTAAATAAATGGCCTCATACACTCCATTTAACTAAATATTCTACCAGACTTAATTTAAATAAAAAAAAAAGTTCTTCTACATTTCTAATCCATATGAAGTTAACTTTTGATCTATTAACATTTTAGCAATTTATACTTAGTTTAGGTTTAAACGCAAGACTAAAGAAAGTCAAGAAGAGTCCCTTGTGGGTCTTCTAATAAATTTTTTTTGATAATTTCAGTTTTAAATGTAAATAAAAACAAATAATTTATTTAAGTCTATGGATCAGAATCCTTACAGACCAAAAAATAACAAACATGTGCTCACTCTAGTTACAAGTATTTAGAAATAAAATAATATTACGTTTTAATATATTAATATTTACAGAAAAATCGATAAAATCATACAGGTCATTATAACTTTGCTTATTTTTGGCTTGCCGGTTTTAATACTTTTCATTTCAATTTTTCAATTTCCATTTTTAATTTTTAGAGTCGTCCATTAATCAATCGAATTCCAAGGTCCGTGAAAAACTTGCATTAACTTTTTCATCCAAAGTACGGAACTTTATAAGACTCAATTAATATATTTGCACACATTATTTCATTAATTTCCGTATTTTGAAGTCTCCTTCCAGTCCTGGGTCGGGCAAAATAAGTGACAATATAGTTGACGCATTCATGCTAAGTATTTTCTGTGATAAAAAAGAAAGTTTACAAATAATTTTATTTATTTTACGAATGTTTCACATACTTTATCTTGCTATAAAATATTCCTTACAAAATTTAATGAAATTTTTTTTCAATCAGTTTTCAGAAAAATTAGTTACTCACTCCTTTTCGAAATGGACATGTCTTGTCTTCCATATCCTTAAAAAAACTATACCAAAATTCTGTGGGATCAAATATCATTTGGCAAATGTCTGGACGACGAATGGAATAAACAGTATTCACCCAATCACCACGACTTTTCTTAAAGACATCAATTTCCGATGGGTTCTAAAAATCATAAAGTTAAAGTAAAGTAAAAAACTTACACAAACTCACATTTTGCTTGCCAACATCTTTGATCATTACAAAATATCCATTCATATGAAGCGATCCATCATCCTGATATTCAACACTCACATTTGTGAAGTCAAAATATTTATCAATAAAATGAACGTTGGCAGTATCGCAGGGAGAATATATTTTTTCGTCTCTAAACAAAATGTCGTATTTATAGAAAGCCTGTAAACGGATTCAGTTATATTTCAATATCCTGGATTTTTGGTTTAATAACTCACATCAATTGATATCAAAAATAGTGAAAACACGACCATCAAACTTAATACTCCGTTCAAAGCCATTTTCAATAGCCACTGCTACAAGCTTTTAAACCTTCTGTTGAAAAACCAACGTAAGCCACCGAATTATATATGAAACTTTGTATGAGTCACTAACAAGTGTTTATTTTAGTGCTGTTCAGGGACTGTCACTAAATAAATAGTAAAAGCAACAACAAAAGTTAGCTGCAAGTGCAGCGTTTGTATTCATTTTTAAAGTATGATTTTTATCATCATTGAAAAAACACAATATACAGACAGAATTTTCATCTAATTTAGTTTGGTTACATGATTTTCTGTGTTCAGATTAAATATTTTTTTTTTACATGAAAGGGGCTGTATTTATGAAATGTAATGAGTTTGTCGGGCGTTATGCAATAGCTGAATCAAATTTAAATTCGACTATGTCGAGTTTTAAATACCCTTCACTGTGTTAGCTAAATATTAATATTTTTCACTTTCCACAGACTTCTAAAATATCAAAAACATACAAAAAATTAAGTAAGTGAAGATAAATATGCCGCGTTAAATATGCTTTAACGTACCCTTACCTTTTGTAGTATTTGTAAATATGTTTTCACTATTAATGACATATTAATCAAATACGCCCTATTTCATTAAATATTTCTATACATGTTTTTAGGGGTAGTTAAGTAGAGATCGTCTACATTTGTAACCTACCAATCAAATATTCAGAAATAACATTGGATCAATTTTAAATTTTCATATACCGCAGTTTTGTCAACAATGAACAACTAAAAATTTAATCAAGCGATCGACGCGCTTGCTAATGTTTATTGTTGTTTTTACTATTTAGTGACAGTCCCTAAACTGCACTAAAATAAACACTTGTTACTGACTCATACAAAGTTTCATATATAATTCGGTGGCTTACGTTGGTTTGAAAATGGCTTTGAACGGAGTATTAAGTTTGATGGTGGTGTTTTCACTATTTTTGATATCAATTGATGTGAGTTATTAAACCAAAAATCCAGGATATTGAAATATAACTGAATCCGTTTACAGGCTTTCTATAAATACGACATTTTGTTTAGAGACGAAAAAATATATTCTCCCTGCGATACTGCCAACGTTCATTTTATTGATAAATATTTTGACTTCACAAATGTGAGTGTTGAATATCAGGATGATGGATCGCTTCATATGAATGGATATTTTGTAATGATCAAAGATGTTGGCAAGCAAAATGTGAGTTTGTGTAAGTTTTTTACTTTACTTTAATTTTATGATTTTTAGAACCCATCGGAAATTGATGTCTTTAAGAAAAGTCGTGGTGATTGGGTGAATACTGTTTATTCCATTCGTCGTCCAGACATTTGCCAAATGATATTTGATCCCACAGAATTTTGGTATAGTTTTTTTAAGGATATGGAAGACAAGACATGTCCATTTCGAAAAGGAGTGAGTAACTAATTTTTCTGAAAACTGATTGAAAAAAAATTTCATTAAATTTTGTAAGGAATATTTTATAGCAAGATAAAGTATGTGAAACATTCGTAAAATAAATAAAATTATTTGTAAACTTTCTTTTTTATCACAGAAAATACTTAGCATGAATGCGTCAACTATATTGTCACTTATTTTGCCCGACCCAGGACTGGAAGGAGACTTCAAAATACAATTATTGATTCATTTTACGGAAATTAATGAAATAATGTGTGCAAATATATTAATTGAGTCTTATAAAGTTCCGTACTTTGGATGAAAAAGTTAATGCAAGTTTTTCACGGACCTTGGAATTCGATTGATTAATGGACGACTCTAAAAATTAAAAATGGAAATTGAAAAATTGAAATGAAAAGTATTAAAACCGGCAAGCCAAAAATAAGCAAAGTTATAATGACCTGTATGATTTTATCGATTTTTCTGTAAATATTAATATATTAAAACGTAATATTATTTTATTTCTAAATACTTGTAACTAGAGTGAGCACATGTTTGTTATTTTTTGGTCTGTAAGGATTCTGATCCATAGACTTAAATAAATTATTTGTTTTTATTTACATTTAAAACTGAAATTATCAAAAAAAATTTATTAGAAGACCCACAAGGGACTCTTCTTGACTTTCTTTAGTCTTGCGTTTAAACCTAAACTAAGTATAAATTGCTAAAATGTTAATAGATCAAAAGTTAACTTCATATGGATTAGAAATGTAGAAGAACTTTTTTTTTTATTTAAATTAAGTCTGGTAGAATATTTAGTTAAATGGAGTGTATGAGGCCATTTATTTAATTAACATATCAAAATATTGGTTGTTAAGTTTAAAAATTCTGGAATTTGTAGGTCAACATGAAACAATTAAACACAAATTAAATTTTGTTCCACATTTTTTAAAATATTAATTTTATTATTTTTGCAAATCTGATCAAAGAAAAATGTGATATGTAAGGACAGGTTCTAAGTAGATTTAAATACTCTCGAATTCTAAAAATACATTTATAAGTAGCAAAACAGAAAGCAGCAAAAATTAAAATAAAGGGTGTTTTTTATAGCCGTATAGAACTTTAAATTTCAATAAAACAACGATGGATTATTCAATTGACATGAATTTTATTTATCCGAAAGATAATCTTGTGGCATTACATTTTAAATATGATTTCTGGCATATGACCGCCACGGCTGGCTCGGATGTAGTCCAATCTGGACGTCCAATTTTCGATGACTTTTTCCAACATTTGTGGCCCTATATCGGCAATAACACGGCGAATGTTGTCTTCCAAATGGTCAAGCGTTTGTGGCTTATCCGCATAGACCAATGACTTTACATAGCCCCACAGAAAGTAGTCTAGCGGTGTTAAATCACAAGATCTTGGAGGCCAATTCACAGGTCCAAAACGTGAAATTAGGCGGTCACCAAACGTGTCTTTCAATAAATCGATTGTGGTACGAGCAGTGTGTCATGTTGCGCCGTCTTGTTGGAACCACAGCTCCTGGACATCATGGTTGTTCAATTCAGGAATGAAAAAGTTAGTAATCATGGCTCTATACCGATCACCATTGACTGTAACGTTCTGGCCATCATCGTTTTTGAAGAAGTACGGACCAATGATTCCACCAGCCCATAAAGCGCACCAAACAGTCAGTTTTTCTGGATGTAACTATGTTTCAACATACACTTGAGGATTAGCTTCAACCCAAATGCGGCAGTTTTGTTTGTTGACGTAGCCATTCATTTGCAAGCGTTGTTCAGCCGTGAGTCTATTCATGATGAATTGCCAAACCAAACTGAGAATAAATCACTTGACAGCTGTTAAATCGGTCGCCATCTTGAACAGTAATGCCAACTTAAAGTTCTATACGTCTATAAAAAACACCCTTTATCGCTCATTTACTTCAATAGTGTCACAACTCCAAAAATGTTTTTTTTAAAGTTATTCTCAATACATGACTTTATATTTAGTATATTTTATTTAGCAAGTGCATTGATCGCTTGATTTAATTTTTAATTGTTTATTGTTGACAAAACAAAAAGTAAAAAAACAGAATTTTAATCTGAGTTGTGTGTTTGGCTAAAAAACATTTTATACCCTTCACAGTAATTAAGAACTGCTTTTATAAGCTTGTTATTCCGTTTGTAATTTCTATGCCGTCAATTTTCTATTCTGTAAAATATAGGATCCGACAAAAAACTTTTTTTTTTGTTTTTGAAAATGCTATAAAACATCGAGTGTAGCTTCGGCTGTGTGGCACGTAGCGCCATTCTGTTGAAATCAAAAGTTGCCAATATCCTCCTCTTCAATTTTTGTGAACAAGAATTCGTTCAACATGGTCCTATAACGATCGCCATTGACTAACGGCCACTCCTTTCTCATTTTCGAAGAAAAATTGCCCAATTATGCCTCTGGACCAAAATCCGCACCAAACAGTAACTCGTTTTGGGTGCGTCGGCTTACTGTTTTTCAGTTACTATTGAAATCAGCCAGATTGGCCCATAAATGACGAAGTTATGAGTCAAAAACCGAAACTACCTTTATTTTTTGACCATTTTTCGTCCACAAATAGACCAGAAAAATCAAAAATACAACCGAAATTTTAGATTTTCATTCACTTCTGCTTTGTGTTTTTGCGTTTTTTATCTAAACTATAAGAAATGAGTACACAGTTTTTTCAAACATCACATTCATAGTAGTATTGGGTAGTACACGAATGAACTATTACCATTGTACTATTCACTTATTTGAACTGAACGAACTAGTCCTTGTTTTGAATTCCTACAGTTCATTTGCTTGCTATTCATTTTAAATGAACGACCTATAAATGAACGATCGAACTAAACTTAAACGAAAACAAAGACGAAAGAGCGAAAGTTGCCAATTATTTTCTTTTACATAAATTTAAAACAAATAAACTTAAAAAGAGAAAATGTATTATGCATGCTAAAAAACTCAATTTTAAGCTATTTTAAAATTAAAGCTTAAGTTTTGTTTAGCCATAGTGACTAAAGTACTTTTTGAATTAAATTAAAAGAAAAAATCGAAAACTAAATTTAAAAATTTTTCGAATTTTGTTTTGCTTTCTATTTTCGTAAAAAATCCCTTCAACTCCTATTCGATATCATTTTACATAATAACGAACGTTCAATGATAATCAAAAGTATAAGTGATAAAGATACAAAAGATCAAATGAACTAAATAAGCGAACTATTCCTTTTTAATTTTTGAACGAAGAGAGCGCTCACTAAAATGAACTACGGAGCACAAGTCTAATTCATAGTATTGTAACCAAAACTTAGCTGGATGGGTCCATAAATGGCGGAGCTATGAGTTAAAAATTGCGATTACTTCTATTTTTTGACCATTTTTATTGCGTTTTTTGCGTAATTGATCGAAGCGGTCAAAAAAGTGTAGTAACGGTTTTAACAAAAATAGTGTTCGTAGTGTCGCTGCAAAAGAGGAGAGCAATCGGTCAGCAAATGCCAGAGAAATATCAAAAATACAACCAACATTTCACATTTTCAATAATTTTTGTTTTGCTGTTGTTTTGTTTTTGTGCAAAGCTCTTCTTTAAAATGATATGTGTCTCTTCTCACTATGGTTCGTTCGAAAGTTACTTTGGATTATTTTAAAGTTTCCTTACCCCCAGTGCTGTTGCTGTCAGTGATTTTAGCAACTTGCCGACGTACCATTAAAGATTTTGAGAGGAGACTGTCTAGATCTGTAATCTACCGCCAAAATATTCAGAAGTTACTTTGGACTATTTAAAAAAAAAATTTTGAAATTCCCTCATACTGCAGTACTCTTGCTCTGAGGGGCTTTTATCATTTCCCATTTTGGTGAGGTACCATTACCGATTTTGCAACAAGAAATTACTAAAACCAAACTGGAATGAAATTTGTAAATTCTACGCTTTCTGGAAGTATTTTAAGATTTACGGGAAATTTCGTAATTTTTATTTTATGATGCAAAATGGAAATTGCCAAAATCTTTCAGAGAAACAGTACTCGAGTGTATGGAAATTTAAAAAAATTTTTTAAAATAATCCAAAGTAATTTTTGAGTATTTGGATAGTAGATTACAAATCTAGACGACCTTCTCTTTAAATTGATATGTGTCCCATTCCATTACAAATATAGACGACCTCCGCTAAACTACTGCTACAAATATATATAGAAGTATTTAGTGACGTAAGATGTACTTGATAAATATGCCATTAATACTGAAAACATATTTACAAATGCTAAAACTTCAGGGATACGTTAAAGCATATACGAGTATGTATAAAACATATACGTATTTTATGCTGACTGTCGCTAATTTGGATTTCTTCAACTTAAATATTTATTTCAAGTATAGAAAGAAATTATTAAAAGAAACTTATTTCAATCAATATTTGCGTTTTATTAAAAATCCTCTTGAAATTTTTTTTATATTTAAGAAAAAAAAAAAAAAAAAGACTGGGCACAGCAGAATTTGTTTTGTTCTTGTATGAAATAATTTAAAGTTTTCAATAGACATTATTCGATATCGAATATGGCAATATGTCCTGTTATTTTTGTTTTTTAAGAAACAAAATCGTAAAACAAAAACATGAAGTTCAATTGTGAATTAAAAATAAACATTTTCATTAGGAGCCGCATATCCTACTTGTAAATCAAATAATTACATGCATACTGAACAATCAATTTCCAATTTGTTTTGCGCTTCCTTTTAATTTATTCAATTTATTTCAATATATTGGCTTCAATTAAGTTCATTTTATTTTTTGTTTTCGTTTTTATATCACAGATTTGTATCTTTTATTGTTTACAAAAGCATTTTGTAATCTCTCTGCATACAAACACATTTTTGTCAATCAAACAAGATAAAAATGTTTATGCAACATGTAGTAGAGCAAATTTAAAGAGTGATTTTTTTGCTATTATCTTTTTGGCAACACTAGTTTTGACAGCTCACGCACGTTTTGTATCTTGTGTCACTGTCAAACATCTTCAGTTTGGTCTATAATTTAATCATGAATCGTCTTACAAACGAACAACGCTTGCAAATTATTGAATTTTATTACCAAAATGCGTGCTCTGTTAAGAAAGTTCATCGCGCTCTTCTTCCATTTTATGGTCAGTTTAATCGACCTACTGAGGCTTCTATTCGGGCTATTGTAACAAAATTTTGCACCAAATTTACATTGTTGGACATTAAACCACCAACACGCTTACGTAGAGTGCGAACTGAAGAAAATATCGCAGCCGTATCGGCCAGTGTTGGTGATGACCGTGAATTATCGATTCGGCGCCGTTCGCAGCAATTGGGCCTCTGTTACTCCACTACGTGGAAAATTTTGCGGAAGGATTTGGGTGTGAAGCCTTATAAGATACAACTGGTGCAAGAATTGAAGCCAAACGACCTACCACAACGCCAAATTTTTGGTGAATGGGCTCTTGAAAAGTTAGATGAAGATCCACTTTTTTATCGAAGAATTGTGTTCAGCGACGAGGCTCATTTCTGGTTGAATGGATACGTGAACAAGCAAAACTGCCGTATTTGGAGTGAAGAGCAGCCAGAAGCATTGCAAGAGCTACCAATGCATCCACAAAAAACAACCGTTTGGTGCGGATTATGGGCTGGCGGCATCATTGGGTCGTATTTCTTCAAAGATGATGCGAATCACAACGTTACTGTGAATGGTGAGCGCTACCGTGCGATGATAACAAACTTTTTTTTGCCCAAAATGGAAGAGCTTGACTTGCATGACATGTGGTTTCAACAAGACGGTGCCACATGCCACACAGCACGCGAAACAATGGACCAATTGAGAGGCGAGTTCGGTGAACAGTTTATTTCACGCTTGGGACCAGTCAATTGGCCGCCCAGATCGTGCGATTTAACGCCTCTAGACTATTTTTTGTGGGGCTATGTTAAGGCTAATGTCTATAGGGACAAGCCCGCTTCGATTGACGCACTGGAAGCCAACATTGCCAACATTATTCGTGAGATACCGGCCGAAATGTTGGAAAGAGTATGCCAAAATTGGACTAAGCGGATGGACCATTTGAGGCGCACCGCGGCCAACATTTGCATGAAATAATCTTCAAACATTAAATTATATCGACCCAACTATCGACCCAAATAAATATTTCATGCATTTTTCTGAATTTTATGTGTTTTTTTTTTTAAATTTCCGATAGTTCTTATAAAATCACCTTTTACAATGGACAAAACTAGCAAGTCCGTGAATGAGTTGTGCTCATTCTCATAGATTTTACTAACACCCAGTCACACCATACCAACACATGCAGATAGTAATTCTGATACTCAATGAACAAATAATTTGTTTACTATAAAAACAATGGAAATCTATTTGTTTCCACGTACATACATTAATGTGCATGTAATAAATAGTAATGGGTGATTCAAGTAGAGATATTTTTTGCAATAGCCTTTTTTTGACAGATCACGTGTGAGTCGTGTCATGCTGTCATGTTATTTTTGTTTAGTATTGTTTGGCATTTCATAATGGAAAGACTTACGCCTGAACAACGTTCAACTTTGTTACGAAAATTCACGTTCTGTGAGGAATGTGTTTCGTGCACTTCGCTCAACTTATGGTCAATATAATCGGCCTACTGAGCGTACTATTCGCAACATCATCACCCATTTTGAGATCCAGCATTCATTATTGAATAATATTCGACCGAATAGACCACGTCCAGCACGCTGTGAAGAAAATATAGCGGCCGTAGCTGAGAGTGTACCATAATAGTCAATGGCGACCGTTATCGTGCCACGATAACCGACTATTTGATGCCTGAAATTGAAGCTCGTGATCTCGGCGACATTTGGTTTCAGCAAGACGGCGCCACTTCCCACACATCGCATCAATTTTTTTTTTTATTTTTTTTTTATTATGGAATCTTTCTATAAGAAAATACAATAAGTATCCAAATCTTAACTGTAAAAAAATATAAAAAAACTTAAATAATTACTACCAATGTAGTAACTAGTTACTTGTACTCAAATCTTAAAATAAAAGGAATTTTCTACGTTTGAATAAAAAAGTTATATCCCTCTTCTCACTAGGCGCAAGGTATCAGTTCTCTTAAGCCTTCTGTGTCCCTCGAACTGTAACAGGTCCCTGGCGAGGACGTTTGGATGTGTCGCCAGTTAGATGCACACGCAGTTCCCCAAAGCTGAATGCCATATGTCCAGATTGGTTTAATAATGGCTTTATATAACAGAACTTTATATTCCAAAGATAGAGATGAAAATGGACCTATTAGCCACATTAGTCGAGCTGTTTTTAGTTTCATAGCTGAGATTTTGGCCTCAATGTGGCGTGACCATGTTAGGCGTCTGTCTAGATGGATTCCTAGATATTTAGTTTGGTTTCCACCGGAACACTGACGTTATTTATTTTTATTGGCGGACAATTTGCCTTTCTTAGTGTGAAAGTTACATGGGCACATTTTGATGGATTTACTTTGATTTTCCATTTATTTAGCCAACCTTCCAGCTCGTTTATATGAGCTTGTAAGTGTTCAGATGCAGTTCCTGGATCTTTGTTTACACTTAAAAATGCCGTGTCATCTGCGAACGTTGACGTGATAGTATGTTGATTTGTTGGCATATCGGATGTATATACGATGTATAATAGCGGGCCAAGTATACTTCCTTTGGGGACGCCTGCAAAAATCTTCTTGACTGGTGAAAATGCATTTTTTGACCGTACCTTAAATTTTCTATCAGTCAAGTAACTTTAATCGCATCAATCAATGGATTTATTGAGAGAACATTTCGGTGATCACATAATTTCACATTTTGGGCCGGTCGATTGGCCACCAAAATCGTGTGATATCACACCGTTACACTTTTTCCTGTGGGGATATGTAAAGTCTAAAGTTTATGCGGACAAACCCGCTTCGATTCAGGCCTTGGAGGAAAAGATCACGTGTGTCATTCGCCAGTTACCAGTCGAAATGCGAGTCATCGATGGATGGACCATCTGCGACGTAGCAACGGCCAACATTTGATAGACATAATCTTCAAAAAATAAATGCCAAAGAATGTTCTTTCAATTTGAATTTTCTGTGTTTTTTTCTTTAAAAAAGTAGGGAACCTCGAAATGGATCACGCTTTATATAAAAAATTAAAAAATAAAAAAATTTATTTTAACGATACTCATGAAAGTCAAACAGCCAACAGCAATTCCATCTTACTGGAGGCGGTTGAGTGGTGCTTTTATTTACTTTGTGTTGAATTTATTACGTTAAGTTGAGTGTAGTTGTGGGTGTCTGTCTGTCTAGCTCATTACATAGAATTTCCTGTGTAAAGTTCTTGTCATTGCTGATAAAAACCTGATAACTAGCCAAACGCCTTATAATTAATGGCATTAATTTAAATTTTAATGCGATCATAATGCAAATTATTATACAATTTTAAATTGAATTTTATTTATTTTGTAAATTTCCAGGTAATACAATATACTGGAAGTAGGTTGTAATTAATTAATGTATAGTTAATGTTTACTTTTTTAAGTGTGTGTAAAAGCAAATTTACTAATAGTATGTTCAGACGAGACAAGGTTCGCTCTCTTTCGAGGGTTCACATCCCAATCTCGAATGAAACAGGAAGATTCGCCATACAAAATTAAGTGAGCGAATCTGCAGGTTTCATTTTGAAACTCTTGCCGAAACCATGAAAATTTAGTATCATCCCTAGTTTCTATCGCTAGTTTATCTTAACTAGCTGTCCAACAAAACAAATTGTAAACAAAGAAATATTATTGTTTTGCAAGCATTTCAATGTATTAGTAAGAAACAAAGGAAAGAGTGTTAAATTGCTTAAATATAAAAATAAACATAATAAATAACACAACATATTAAATTATTTGAAATAATAAATAAATTTTTTATAAATTATTATTTTTTCTAAAAATACATATATTTATATATTAAAATTTACCTTTTTTATCCATTTCAAAACTAAAAAACAAACGCGGGCAAATGCGAAACAACAAAAAACAAAACAAAGCAACTGTCAAATGAAACTCATTATGTGTCGTCTGAACGCAAATTTTCACAATCGAGGTTCAGACAGCGAAACCAGCATTGAAACTCGTCGTGTGAACATGCTATAAAACCATAATAGTATGTTCAGACGAGACAAGGTTCGCTCTCTTTCGAGGGTTCACATCCCAATCTCGAATGAAACAGGAAGATTCGCCATACAAAATTAAGTGAGCGAATCTGCAGGTTTCATTTTGAAACTCTTGCCGAAACCATGAAAATTTAGTATCATCCCTAGTTTCTATCGCTAGTTTATCTTAACTAGCTGTCCAACAAAACAAATTGTAAACAAAGAAATATTATTGTTTTGCAAGCATTTCAATGTATTAGTAAGAAACAAAGGAAAGAGTGTTAAATTGCTTAAATATAAAAATAAACATAATAAATAACACAACATTTTAAATTATTTGAAATAATAAATAAATTTTTTATAAATTATTATTTTTTCTAAAAATACATATATTTATATATTAAAATTTACCTTTTTTATCCATTTCAAAACTAAAAAACAAACGCGGGCAAATGCGAAACAACAAAAAACAAAACAAAGCAACTGTCAAATGAAACTCATTATGTGTCGTCTGAACGCAAATTTTCACAATCGAGGTTCAGACAGCGAAACCAGCATTGAAACTCGTCGTGTGAACATGCTATAACAAGTCGCCTGGGGCATGTATTTCATTTGAGATATTTTTACGCCTTGACATTACTACTATTCCGTATATAAAAAAACGGTGCTTTAAATAAAACCAGAGGTCAAATGGTGGCTTTCAATATCCATTAAATTTTAATAAATAAAATTCGACGTGTGTTTGACATTGTACTTCTGCTAAACGGCTGGACCGATTTAATTGAATTTCTCTGTATGCCTTCGGCTTACACATTAGAAGGTTTAGCGTCACAAATTTATCTACTACCTGTTTTTAACCGAGTAAGAAGATCGAATATACAAAAATTAGTTGTGTATAAAATTTTATATAAAGGCAAGCGTTCTCTTGAGTGAACAACTAGAAGAGATTGAGGATTTGTAGAATAAAAGGTTGGATTATCTATTCTTATAATATATATTTCATAATTCTTGAATGAGCATTTTTTATTGGTTGAATCCAACCTTTTTTTTATGTAGAGAAAAGTTGTATCGCAACCAAAGTAATTACTATCACCTTAGGGCCATTATTACAACTAAACGATAACTAAAAGTAGGATGTTATCTAAAAGATAAATGCTTTTTGGTTATTATAAACACACTAAAAAGTGTATGATAAGCTAAAGATAGGATTGTGTTGCTTAAAACTTTTAACGTGATTATTAAGCATTTAAAGTTGTTATATTTTCGATTTTAGATATGGCAACCTCATAAAACTATTTAATAAAATAACAAATATTAAAATAAAATTTTAAAAGTAAAGAATTTCTTAGTTATTTGAAAAACAATTGTCAAAAAAAGAAATGCCGTTTCCATTATGTATTTATAGCAACGAAAAGTAATCGGTATTCACAGCAGTGATGCCATATAACAAATATTATAATATTGATCTTATTGAGAACTTGTAATAATGGACAAAGAGCTATTGATCACTTTATCAGTTACTCTAACTAAAGTTAATTATAACTTTATAATAATGGCAATGAATTTAATAAAATCAGTATCCATGGATTCTGATGGCTTATGATTTAATTTATTTTTATTACTTGTAAAGAGTGTTTCTGTAAATGTCTAAACCGCTGAATGTTGTACTACCTGCAATATTGAGTTATAAAGAAGACCGTAACAAGGCAATTAAAGGGTGTCCCAACAAGAACGCAAGATTTAAATTTTAAATAAATGACTGATGCAGCAATTGAATTGTTTCTCTGGCTGTATGACATGTGGCGCCGTCTTGTTGAAACCACAAGCCCTCCACATTGATTTCTTCAATTCTAGGCAAGAAAAAACTGGTTATCATTTCACGATACCAAACACCATTGACTGTTTGCGCTTGACCTGCCTCATTTTCATAAAAAAAAGGTCCAATGATTCCTCCAGCCCAAAAACCACACCACACAGTGACACGTTGAGGATGCATTTGCTTTTAGTGAATCACTCGAGGATTTTCCTCACCTCAAATGCGACAATTCTGCCTATTGACGAAGCCATCAAGATGGAAATGGGCCTCGCCACTGAAGACGATTTTATCGGCAAAATCAGCATTTTCATGTTGTCTCTCCAATACCCAATTAACGAACTCCCTTCGCTGTCCATGGTCATTTTTTACTAACCTCGTACCTTCTACTAGCAAACAATAACAATTGTTCAAATGTCAAACAATGACACTTTGAATGGCGCCAAATTTAAATCTTGCATTCTTGTTCGGACACCCTTTATATAGAGTTTCCCTGTAAAAGTACACCTTTTCATTTTAAAATAAAAACACGTATTTGTGGAGGGAAAGAGTTGTGACTTTTTTTATGGACTTGTAAGGAAGGATTAAGTATGAAATCAAAAATCCGTGAAGGCTATTCGGTCAATGCGTAAGTGAAGCAAGCTGAAGTCAATACGAATTTCTCGAAAAATGCCATCTTCTTCGTTGCAACCTACTTTCATTTGATGAGGCCAAAATTGTGGTTCGTTGAGGAACAGGAACCTAGAGTTCATGCCTTAAGTTTTTTTTTTTACTCATAAACGATCTTAAAATATTGTGGCTCAAGTCTTTTATATTAATTCGATAATAAAGTTCGTTTCTTCAGTCTCCTTTTTTATGCGAGTTTAAAGTTCGTGTGTTAATTTTTTTACTCCTAGACGATACTAGAGTTTATATTTTGATTTAGCTGCTTATATAAAAATTTGTGATTTAAATTTACTGAATTCGGTTTTCAAGTAATATTCATATATATCCTGTTACGACCAGGACCAGACACGGCAATTGTAGTTCAGCAACTTTTTCTTAATTTTCTTTTAAAATTTCCGCTGTGTCTATACACATCAATTTTGTTTCGGTAATTTTAGATATCTTAATCATTCATTCATTGAGAGCAAAAGAAAATAGCGGAATACGAGAAAGTTTGTAACATTTTCCTTTCTTTTTTATCAAGAATTACCCAACTAAAATTGACGTGTCTACTCCCAGTCCATGACAAATATAAATTTATATGTTTAGTATCAGTTTTCAGTTGCTCCGATCTAAAAGTTAACTTGTATTTATTAACCATTTACTGTTAATGCAATCAATATTAGTTATTATTATTAAAAACAACTAGTAAAAGCCTTTAAAAAAATGGTCCCTACAAATCTAACCAATGGCTAAATGCAATTGTTATCGTGGACACTATGGCTACCATAGAAACAAAAGCAAACAGTTGAAGTAAAAAAAATGCTCTCTTGGCTTTTCGGTTTAATATGTTGCTGGTGGGTGTCTGTATGTATGTCACAACAACAATGACAATTATAGTCTGCAATATTTTTATTTTATTTTGTTGTTGAAGGTAACAGCCATCATAACTATTCACCCATGAAAAAGCAACGGTAAAATTAAAAAAGAAAAACTATTTTTATTACCAACGAGTAAATTAATTATGAAATATTTATAAAAAGAAAAATCCAACATAACATGTTGGTAAAATATCATATTGACAATGTAGTTTTCAATATAAATACAATTAAAGACATGATATGATATTTTTAAATGTAGTGAGATTTAAAAAGTCATGAGAAGAATACAAAAAATTATACAGCAGAGCGTGATCAAATTTATGCACGTTTTTTTCTCTATGTGCTTACTGACCTTGTGTGTTATGCTGGCAAGTGACGACT
This sequence comes from Thelaira solivaga, assembly GCA_947397855.1. Taxonomy (NCBI): domain Eukaryota; kingdom Metazoa; phylum Arthropoda; class Insecta; order Diptera; family Tachinidae; genus Thelaira; species Thelaira solivaga. The sequence goes on along the minus strand of OX377613.1, from coordinate 52,609,058 downwards.
GTGACGTCAATTAATTAATCACCCCTCTTCGTTTTAATTGTTATCGTTATTTAAAGATAAGTGTTGATTTATATTTGTTTTGTGTAAGATAATGCTACGGCGATATTGCATTTTTTGCCACTAACCACTAAAAAGTGTTAAAAAAAATTAAAAAATATTAAATGAAAAATATAAAAAAAATTTTAAAAACTTGTGAAATTGCTGGAAAATATCCTTCTTTTGCATCCTATTTAATTTGAAAGAAAATTGTAAAGAAATTGCAACAGAATTTGAAGCACTTGGCTCACTGAGAATAGCTCTAGGTAAAATAATAGTATCAGTTTGTAGTACATTTTAGATTTTTAGTGAAATGTATTCGTAGACTGTGCTCTTTGCAAAAATACGCTCTAGATCTGTTGTTGTGTGCAGACCGAGAAAGTGAAGCCGCACGACGTGCTGGTATTCTCCTCTGGCAGACTCGACCCTTCCCTTGCTAAGTTATCCGACCTACAGAAATAAGCTCCATAGGAGAAGATGACTTTTTTCGAAAATTTGTTTTGACTTCACTTTGCTGCAATACCCATTGAACGATTAAACTTCGCGAATATTTTATTCCATAAAAAAATTACAATTCTCTCAAAATGAAAAAGTGCACTCTTATAGGGACGCAATTTTTAAGCGATTCTTTGTATAATTTTACCTGCCTTGTCTAGAACAGTTTTTGCGCACTCATGTTTTGTTTAAAAACCACGCAATATCTATATGTTTCCATTGTTCAATATGCAAAAATTTAAGCAAACAACAAAATGATTTATAATTTCTTTCATTACATATAATACACTATACAAACACGCCACAAATGCTGCTGTACTTTTGCACAAAAATTGCACTGAACTTGAGTGTTTATGGGCAGCATTAGTAATGCAGTTCAATTCAATTTAATGTCATTCAATTTTGTATTGATGTATGTATATAAAAGCCATTCGTGATGTATTAAATTAATTTCAAATAAAAAGTTTTGTTTTTAATACACTTAAAAAGCAAACAACAGAAATTACAATTGCAAATATACACATATTGTTTTAAATTTTTTTTATTTTTCCTTCTATGTACAATCAAACATAAATTTCTTTTTTTTAATTTAAATAAATCTCACAATTCAAAACAATTTATGTGGTCAAGGCTTAAAGTTTTCAGAAAAAAAGTTGCTAATAAAGCAGAAAACTGGTGAAAGAATAAATAAATAAAATATAATTTGCATAGCATATGACAATTTAAACAAGAAAAATAAAAATGAAATAAAAAGAAAATAATTGTGTGGTGCTAGTGTTTTTTTAAAACAATTTAGTAAATTAAAAAATACATCTAATAAATTTGATTTAATATTCTAAAATAAAAAAAAGAGCCTATAACAGGGTGGCCAAAATTTTTGCAAGCCGCAAGCCGTATTTAAAAGTTAAATTCGGCTGTGGTAAGTCTTAAATACTCTTCACTGCGTTAGCATAATTTTAATATTTTTCAATTTTCACATTCTTCTTAAATAAAAAAAAAAAAACAAAAAATTCTATAATTAAAACGCCTAGTTTATAAAGCTTTAGGTCTTACTATAAAAATTTATTTATTTATTATTAGAACGAAATATCCATATAAAAATAAATTTTTATAATACGACCATAAGCTTAATAAACTAGTAAATAAACCTTCAAGCAAAAACTTTTATAAAAATGCAATCTATTCATAAAAATAATTTTCTTTGAATACCTATTTTTTATTAATCCTAAATAAATAATTAATTTAAGTTCAAGAAACTAAAATGAATGAGTTCTAAGAAAAAATCCTTTCTGAGAACACAATTTTTAGAAGCAATAGAATGTCTGCAGACACGGAATTTTTAAATTATTAAAAACAAAAGCAATTCTAAGAGAGATATCCAATAGTAGACTTGTGCTCCGCAGTTCATTTTAGTGAGAACTCTTCTTAGTTCAAAAATTAAAAAGGAATAGTTCGTTCATGTAGTTCATTTGATCTTTTGTATCTTTCTTTATCACTTATTCTTTTAATTGTCATTGAACGTTCTTTATTATGTAAAATGATATCGAATAGGAGTTGAAAGGAATTTTTTACGAAAATAGAAAGCAAAACAACAAAACAAAATTCGAAAAATTTTTAAATTTAGTTTTCGATTTCTTTTTAAAAAATTTAATTCAAAAAGTACTTTAGTCACTTTGGCAAAAAAAAATTAAGGTTTAATTTTAAAATCTTGAAATTAAGCCTTTTAGCATGCAGTTCTTCAGTTTATTTGTTTTAAATATAATTTTTGTAAAAGAAAATAATTTGCAACTTTCGTTCCTTCCTCATTGTTTACGCTTAAGTTTAGTTCATTCGTTCATTTAAAATAAAGAGCAAGGAAATAAGCTATAAGAATTCAAAACACAGACTAGTTCGTTCATTTCAAATAAATGAATAGTACAATGTGAAGAGTTCGTTCGTGTACTACCCAAGACTATCCAATAGGAATTCGAAATAAATTTAATTTTTCAAAAATTTTGAATACATTTTTTAAATTAATTAAATATTTAATATCGAATAAAGAATTTAAAATTAACATCAAAAATCAAAAAAATTATCTGTCAATAAGATTTCTGTATTCGTAGTTCTTTACACTGTAGTGCGCCTTCAAATGTGTAGTGCCATCACTGCGACACATCACTATGAAAACCTAAAATTTCGTTAGTACTTTTGATTTTTTGCTGTCATTTGTGAAACGATCGTTCTGATTTTAGCACAAACATTATGTGTGTCATTTCTGATAAAACTGCTTTCCACATTTTTCTGTACGTTGTGAATGCAAGATAAAATACGCCAAGAACCCACTCATAAAAATGGTCAAAAATAGAGGTGACACATAGAACTAAAAGATTGGCATGCCAAAATGTTCTGTATGTTGCCTAGAGACTTTAGAAAATATATTTCAACGACTGGACGGACAGACAGAGGGACATTGATTTAAAAGCCTCCAGAATATATATACTTTATATAGTGTCCCATATACGATGTAGAAATTACAAATAGAATCAGAAATATATATATCCTTCTTACTAGCAGTAAAGGGTATAAAAAGTTCCATATTGTTGTACAGTGTTATTTCATAATTTAAAAAAAAAGTTATTTTAATCTCTCTTTGAAAATTTACTTGAAATATTTTTTATATTTTTTGTTTTTGAATATTTAACAAGATTGTATCAATTTAAAAACGTAAATATTTGGCAACAGCAGTGAAGGGTATATAAAATTCGGTACTACTGAAAATGTATAACACATTTGATGTTCAACTGTGTTAGGCCATAAATAATTTAAAGCTGTAGTAGTCGATAGTCTTTTTAATAAAAATGTTTTTATTTTTTTAATTACTTAAACCTAAAAAGCATTCTAAGCCTTATAGATTTATATTTTGTTAACACTCAAACAATCATGCAACTTACTTACTACAATTTAGCTGATTCTGATCCTAAAAATTGTTAAAAGCATTTGAAATAAAATAAACTAACATCTGTGTCAATACTATTTGTAAGTTTCAAATTATAAACATAAAATTTTTTTAAAGATTTTTATGCTGAAAAACCTCCAAACTTTACAGAAAAATCCTTGAAAGTGTTGTTGTTGTTGCTCTCTTAGAGTTTAAAAGTTTTGTTTTTATAAAATAATCCCCCATTTCTCTTTTCAGAAAATTTGTTTAGCAACGTCATTGAATATGCATTCACTCACATTTTCATACATGATGCATGACTAGTTTTATGTGATGAAAACAATACAGAAACAAGAATCACTACAATTACTTTAAAAAAAACTAGTTTTAGTAGAAATAATTTTATATAAAATTTTTTGATACATTTTAATCACATGATACCCTCATTTAACTATAAGGCTTTGCAAGTTATGCAATTTAAATTTAAAATGTTAAATTTAATAAAATTGTTAAAAATTTTAGTTGAAAAATGTTTTTAAAAAAATTCAGTTAACAAGAACAAGGAGCTATCTAAGCAGTGGTACACTGGCAATAAAAAGACTTAAGCTGTCTAAATATGATAACAGAATGCACTTGCAATCAAGTGATTGAGCTCATACACCAGCAAGCTGGTACAGTCATTATGTAAAATGACAAATTTTGTGCTGTTATTATTATTGCTATTAAAAAAGAGATTATAACAAATTTTAAGTAAGCAAGTTAAATTCGGCTGTGTCGAGTCTTATATACCCTTCACTGTGTCAACAAAATATTAATATTTTTCACTTTCCACAGCCTTCTAAAATATCAAAAACATACAAAAAGTTAAATCTGTTTTAACCTCTTAATACGTCTTACGTCCCTAAATACTTCTATTTAGTAGTTTAGCGTAGGTCGTCTAGAATTACAGAAGTTACTTTGGATTATTTTTAATTTTTTTTTTTTTTTATTTCCATATACCCATGTTTTATTGCTCTGAGAGATTTTCGCAGCTTACGGACGAATATTACGGAACAGGACACATACTATTTTAAAGAGAAGGTCATCTAACTTAGAAATTACTTTGGATTATTTAAAATTTTTTTCGAAATTTCCATATACTCCAGTACTCTGAAAGATTTTTGGCAATTTCCGTTTTGCATCATAAAATAAAAACTAAGAAATTTCCCGTAAATGTTAAAACACTTCCAGAAAGCGTAGAACATACAAATTTCATTTCAGTTTGGTTTTAGTAATTCCCTGTTGCAAAATCGGTAATGGCAGCTCGCAAAAATGGGGAATGATAAAAGCCCCTCAGAGCAAGACTACTGTGGTATGAGGGAGCTTAAAAATTTTTTTAAAAATAATCTAAAGTAACTTCCGTAATAGATTACAAGTCTAGACAGTTTTCTCTTTAAAATGATATGTGTCCCATCCCACAATCTTAAGTGGTTCGTTGGAAAGTTGCTAAAATTACTTAGAGCAGCAGCATGGGAATTTAAAAATTTCTATTTGTACCAAGAGAAAAAAGGTTTTACAGTGGGCCGAAATGTTGTACTTAATTTTTTATTGTATAGTTCAATTTTCTTTTAATCAGAATTTTCGTGTAAAATTTTTTAGTGAGACGCAAATCAGCTCTTTGTATTTTAAAGTAGAGAGCCTGGCTGTAAATCTAAAAATTCTTATGAGTTGAAGCAAGTTTTTCATAAAATTCAATAATTAGTTGAGATTACGATTATGGTCTATTATTTCCATTCATTTTCAAGGCTTGATGTACGTATGATGAATATCCTACGTATCGTTACAATTTATTATTACGTATACCCTCTTGGGATTTAGTGTAGATAGATTTCATGTTGGCAAAACTTTTCCGACTCTGCTATCATATTTCATTGAAGAATTGCCTACATTTTTCATTTAACAAAATTAGTTTCTTTTTAAAAGATCGGCGCTAAATATTGTAAAAAAAATTTTTTTTGTGAGTAAACTTCACTCTTTCCCTTCCTTCCACTAACAACGACTGAAAGCATATTCATTTCCAAGAAAAACTCAATTAATTTATTTAAAATAAAATTTCCTAGAAACACAAATTAAATTTTAGAAAAAAAGTCTACTTTGAATTCAATTCAAAACTGTAAAAAAGACAAACAATTTAAACAACAAGAGTACAAGCGAAAAATTTCCATTAGAAAAAATAAACAAACGAAGCGTCAGGTGCACTCACCATTAAAGTGGCTTCAAAGACACAAATGAAAATATAAATTGAAAAAAAAAAAACAATATCAATCAAATTCATGGAGTTAATTAAAAATATATTTGCACATGAACAGCAAAAGTAAAAATAAATAAAAAAAGGCAAAGGAGGGGAAAACGTTGCAGTAATAAAATGCAAAATAATTTAATTAAAAATCAGCGAAATACATTTTTTTCTAATGCAGATTAATACACACAGTAATAGAAATAAAAATAAAATCAATATAAAGCCGCATTACAAAGCCATTTGCTATTGAAAGCGATTAAGGTTAAATTAAAATAAAGTAAAAAAGGATAGTTAGAAATCAAATTTGAAATGGATTTATAAATAAGAGATTTTTCTAGCTTATAGCATCATACACAGTATATTAGCACAATGTCAGTATAAATGTTTCTCCCTCCTGACAAAATTAAATGTTTTTCACAGCTGTTGGCTGTTAAACACAAACATGATGAATATGCACATTAAGAAAAAAAAACAAGTTAAATTCGGCGAGTCTTATATACCCTTCTTATATACCCAACAGCTGTTGGCTATTGAACACAAACTTGATGAATATGCACATTAAGAGAAAAAAATAACTCAAGACTTAAATCTACAAAAATAAGAATAATAAAAACAAAATAATTAAATGAAGTTCCTTTTAATAAAAGGTGATTTTATAAGAACTATCGGAAATTTAAAAAAAAAAACACATAAAATTCAGAAAAATGCATGAAATATTTATTTGGATCGATAGTTGGGTCGATATAATTTAATGTTTGAAGATTATTTCATGCAAATGTTGGCCGCGGCTGCGCCTCAAATGGTCCATCCGCTTAGTCCAATTTTGGCATACTCTTTCCAACATTTCGGCCGGTATCTCACGAATAATGTTGGCAATGTTGGCTTCCAGTGCGTCAATCGAAGCGGGCTTGTCCCTATAGACATTAGCCTTAACATAGCCCCACAAAAAATAGTCTAGAGGCGTTAAATCGCACGATCTGGGCGGCCAATTGACTGGTCCCAAGCGTGAAATAAACTGTTCACCGAACTCGCCTCTCAATTGGTCCATTGTTTCGCGTGCTGTGTGGCATGTGGCACCGTCTTGTTGAAACCACATGTATGCAAGTCAAGCTCACCATTCACAGTAACGTTGTGATTCGCATCATCTTTGAAGAAATACGGCCCAATGATGCCGCCAGCCCATAATCCGCACCAAACGGTTGTTTTTTGTGGATGCATTGGTAGCTCTTGCAATGCTTCTGGCTGCTCTTCACTCCAAATACGGCAGTTTTGCTTGTTCACGTATCCATTCAACCAGAAATGAGCCTCGTCGCTGAACACAATTCTTCGATAAAAAAGTGGATCTTCATCTAACTTTTCAAGAGCCCATTCACCAAAAATTTGGCGTTGTGGTAGGTCGTTTGGCTTCAATTCTTACACCAGTTGTATCTTATAAGGCTTCACACCCAAATCCTTTCGCAAAATTTTCCACGTAGTGGAGTAACAGAGGCCCAATTGCTGCGAACGGCGCCGAATCGATAATTCACGGTCATCACCAACACTGGCCGATACGGCTGCGATATTTTCTTCAGTTCGCACTCTACGTAAGCGTCCAACAATGTAAATTTGGTGCGAAATTTTGTTACAATAGCCCGAACAGAGGACGCATTTTGGTAATAAAATTCAATAATTTGCAAGCGTTGTTCGTTTGTAAGACGATTCATGATTAAATTATAGACCAAACTAAAGATACAAAACGTGCGTGAGCTGTCAAAACTAGTGTTGCCAAAAAGATAATAGCAAAAAAATCACTCTTTAGTTGTAATTTTTAAGAGCTTAATTTTTGTTTTATTAAATTTAAAAACAAAAATAAATTAGCGAACAGTTTCTTTGGTGAACTTGTGCAGGCAGGCTTAATTTAAATGGGGAAAAAGTAGCAAGACAAATTTCTTTTCTGAAAGCCAACTTATCAATCAATAATAAAATAGTATTTTCTTCTCCCTACAAAAACATAATACTTACATACCAAAAGTGCGATTCAAAAACTTTAAACGTTTGTAAATGCTGTTCTTTTTAACAACACATTTTGTTGCTTGTGCTGTCGAATGTACAATGCAGTAACTATCGTTAAAAAAAAGCATAAAGAAGAATCAACAAAAGTTATAGATAACATATGCAACAACCACTACTAATACTTATTTATTATTTAAAAATTGTTCACTTTTATTACATCGAATTTAAGTTGCTTGCGGTAAAAATATGTTACAAAATCGACAAAAAATTTTTTAAGTCTAACGATTATCGTTTAAATTTAATAGTGCATCGCTCTACTTTATTGCTATCCACTTTAAAAGCCACTTGATTAAATTTTTTGTTTTAAAATACAATTTTTATTCCCACCACAGGCTACATCTAAATTTAAACATTATTTTCCTTTAACTTTAAATGTGTTCTCCTCTTTGTAACACAATTATGACAATCAATTTTTAATTAACACCCTTTACTTTTTCAAAAACTTTTAATTATTTAATTGATTTTTGCAGATTTTATAGACGAGATAAGATTAGGAGACCTTTTGAGATCACATTACACAAATATATGTCAAAATAAGCGTAACCATTACTTTTGGCCAAATATTTTTATAGTCTAACAGGACTTGTATAACATATAATTAATTTAAATGAAAATTAAATTAATCCAAGCGAATATTTCTTCCAAATATATAAACTTATATGTAGATGATATAGCAGTTGTACTTATTTGGACAAATATTTGCTTAATGTGACGGTGGCTTTAGGCAGTTTAAACAGAAATCCTGTGACTCTAAGTGATGGCCGTCAGCTGTACATTTTTGTGATTACCCTATTCGAAGAAAAATAATGATAATAAAAACTTACACTTCTGGCTTTTAAAGTTCTCGTGTGGTTACTTTTAAATAAAAAAGCAAAAAATTATAGATGACATAAAAATTTTTTTTCAAGAGTTTTAGCTGTCTTCTTGTGAAATGTGCAACAGTTCAGCGTAAACTTACCATTGGCACAATCACTTAATTAAGCATGCATTCTGTTGTCGTGTGTAGATTGCTTCAAGCCTTTGAGGGGAATTTTAAAATGGAAATTTAAAAATTTTTGTTTTTAGATTCTTAATCAGTAGTGCGATTCAGTAACTTTTACTACGAACATTGGTATCGAAAAAAAACAAGTATAACAATATTTTACCGCATTCGTTATTTAGTAACTTTCCGACAAAAATATTCGAAGTTTGCGATGAAGTTAACAGCAGATAAAGAATCATCGCAAATAACGATTTCTATCGTACCGAATATTTTTGTTGGAAAGTTACTGAATACCGAATAATAATAAAAGTTACTGAATCGCACTACAGAAATGTACTATTGCAGAACCAAAGTTTTGTCGAAATTTAAAATTTTTCACTCCTTTTAAAGGATGTGTGTATGTGTCCCATTAGTCGTGAAAATGTTATTTGCAATAATGGCGTTATGTAGCAAACAGTGACCGAAATTCTTTTCAACTTTAGTATTTTTCTGCTTAATAAAAGTCGCTTAGTTTAATCTACCCACTCTTATTTAAAAGCCCTTTAACTTTAATATTTTTTTTGTTGGTTAATAAAAGTCACTTAGTTAATGTACCTGTTCTTATTGAAAACCCCTTTAACTTTAGTATTTTTTTTGCTTTTTTTTTTGCTTAATAAAAGTCATTTAGTTTTCTTTGTATTTCAGTTTGATAATTATTTTTACATTCATCATTAAAACGCTGCACACAGCACAGGTTGAAGGTCAAACGTTAAAATTTGTTAGCATTCAAGTGAAAGGTGGCGGAAAAGTAAATGATAATAACTTCCAAATGTTTTTGGTATTTTTTCTTTAAATTTTATTCTGCACAATTAACACAGAATAATAACTCAGGCATACAATAACACTAGCAATAACAATAGAATATGAATAAATAATAATAGAATATGAGTTTTAAGGACTTGAGTTTTGCTTTAGTTGCTTTCACTTTAAATTAATTATTTATAATTTATAATTGATTTATTTTTTTTTTTCTCAAAAAACTAAATTTTTTTTTACCCAAAAAAAAAATATCTTTAATTCCGATAAAATGTCTAGAACATAATTTAATAAAAATTTTGATTGGAATATTAAATTTACTATTTTCACAATCTGCTAACATATAAAAATGTAAAAATTGAAAAAGATTTCTAACAAAACTCTAAGCACTTTCATACTTCTGTTAACATTCGTTTTCTAGTATTTTGGTTGGTATATAACACAAAAACGCCGGAAGGTATGACATGTTTTATACGTTTGTGGCATTACTTGACAGAGAGAAGAAAAATTCATGTAAATGGTAAATACTCTTGCATAAATAGGTATTTAAAGTAGGAGTTGTTTTACACAAACAAGTACCTGTTTTGCTCGCTCACCATATATACTGGTATGATTTAAAAAAGAAACCCAACGAACAACATTTTCTTACTTCAATAATTTTAAAATAGAAATTAAAGTGTAGCTACTTTAAGCTGACAGACTCTCAAAATAAGAATGGTCTAATAGCTGTTTTAAAAGTAATTATTTGGGATAATTAGGTTTATTAACTATATAAGCAAGAACGAAAATATAAAGCCGCAATTTTCAATGAGGGATTATTTAAAATCTTGAATATAAATTTAAATTGAATTAAATAAGGATAAACGTTTTATATTAATTTCAATACTACTTCCAACTACATTTAAATAACAAATAAAGTTTTTTATCTTAATTCGTTCAACTGCATCGTTTAGATTTTTGAAATTCTTTTAAAAGAACTATGGGGAGTGCAGTACCCAGCCATTTTTCTTCAAAAAATTAATCAATTTCTATTTCTAATAAAAATTATGAATAACATAATTAATCAGAGTAAAAAATTCCTTTAGTTTAATTACAAAATTCTAGGGGTGATTAAGTATTTAGTTAAATGATTTAATTAAAATTTTTATCTTTTTACTGGGATAATAGGGCCTCTTTTTAATTAAAATGTTTAATGGGAACATAATTATTTGCTGTGCTTTATACTGGAATGATTTATTGAATTGGAAAATAAAATTGGAAAACAAAATTGTTTTTTGTCTGAGCTTCTGTTTGATGTTTCTTAAGTTGTCATGAATATTTTTTCAGCAAAGGACTCCAATCGTTTATTCTAGTCTGTATAAATCATTTTATGCAAGTATGAAATCTCAATTGAAGCATTTAATCGATATATTGAATTATTCATAAGAATTAAGGTTTGCGTTTGCTATAGAGTTTTAGAAGAAATTAAAAAAAGTGGAAAAAACTTTTATGCTGCAACATATTTAATTGCAAAACTAAATTTGACAAAGAAAATAAATAGAATTTTATGAAATAAAATTTTCTTAAGCAGAATGTGTATTGAATAATCCCTAAAAAAAAGGAAATAAACTTTTCTAAGAAATGCAATTTTACGTTAAATTATATTTTCTTTCCTTGTTTGTTTTAATTTAGATCAAGTAACGTAAAAAATGTAGGAAATTGAGAATTATCGTTGATTTATATGCTGGCCATTGGTCATCATTTAAAACAGCAAGATTAGCTTTTGAGAGCTGAAAAATTTGTTCAGAATGTTGATTATTGCAAAACAAAGACAACTATTACGAGTTATGTGAGTTGTATTAATTTTATCTTAAGCGGCCAACGCTATGAATTGTCAAAGTATTTAAAATACCAAAAAATAGGGCAATAATTTTCATGCAAATGCAGTAACTTAAAATCGATTCTGATCGAGTACTTTTCCGAATGTGATAATTTATTGAAAAATTGAATCAATTTATTATAGCATATTTTAGCATATTTTTTTATAAATTCATAATTTTTATTTATTTTTATATTCTCAATATTACTGCTAACCATCTCACTACTTCATAATAGTGTTGACAGATTAATATTATTAAACAATTTTCGATTTTTAAATTCATTAAAATAGCCAACATGCAAAAATTACTATTTTGCCTTTTTTTTATTAATTTTGTGGCTGTTTTAATGTTGAAGGCAATCCAACCTTCTAGAAACTTTGTATGAAACTTTGGAGACGTTTTTATACAAGATTTTATAAAGGAACCGTATAATTATTGAATTTATTTTCAAAATAAATCCACTGAGAAATTAAAAAGCGGTTACTGGTTTATAAGTGTATGAAGTTACGAAAAACCGGTTTTTACACGTAACTCAAGATGTTCCTGGTGTTTGGGAAATTCCAAAGACAGATTCTTGATGTACCCGACAGCACTTTATTTTTTTTTGTCGTACTGTGTAATAATAATAAGTTGAGTGATTCCTTGTGTAAATATTAAAAAATTTACTGTTTCAGAAAAAAAAATTTTTTTAACGACATATTAGAATTGTTGCTCTAACACTAGTTATGAACCCAGAAATTTAAATTTGAAAGAAAATAAAAAAATTTAATTTTTCATATTAAAAATATTTTTTGGTAAAAATATAAAGAAAAAATATGGCAACGCTGGATGAAAATAATTATGATTGCTGGCATGTGCACATGAGAAGTGTTTTAATTGGTAATAAATTGAGTAAATTGTTTTGGCTGTTAGAGAATCTCAATTGAATTACACAAAAATGTACGAAATACGCAGAAGCTAAAGGCCCAATGCAGATAGTTATGTTATTCTTGAATTAGTGCAAATTACGAAGGCGAATCAATAAGTCCGTGATGTTTTGAACTTGTTAATAGACTACTGTCAAATTTAGAGCAAGTGTCGTCATTTATTTTGCGTTTAACAGCTGTTCAAAACATACAAAATCGTTTTGATTTTAAATGATCAGATGAATTTAAGAAAGTTGTCTGCAAGATGGGTGCCGCGTTTGCACTCAATTGACCATAATGCGCAGGTGCACATGTGTGCAGTCTTAATGGCAAAACTCTATGAGTTGCGCTACGAATTGGTACCTCATCCATCATATTCTCCGGATTTAGCCCCTAGTGACTTCTTCCTATTTCCAAACCTAAACAAAAAAGTCTAAATTTGAATGAAGGAAGTGTATTTTCAATGACATATTACAACCCAAAGCCTTATAAGCAAATAGCAGCTCCGCGACAATAGTTTTATAGTCATTTGATCGGTGATTTCCTAGAAAATTGAAGGTTACTTTCATGAAAGATTCCCAAGCAGATTTTTCCAAATCACTGAGTTTTTATTTAAATATGTCGTCTTTCATCAATTGTCTGATTTGTGGGCCAACAAATATGCCCTCTTTAATTTTTGCCTCACTCAATTTAGGAAACTTTTCCTTCAAATATAAAAAGCCGTCACCACTCCTGTCCATAACTTTCTGGTGGTTCTGGTACAGGTAGTTCCTCACTATGAGGGATCGGTCTTTTAGCAGATGGCAGGTCAGGATATGTTATTTTATTTTTTGTTTTAATTGTGATACCTTTCGTATCAGTAACACAAAAATAACAATCAGATGAGTGATTCGTTGGTTCTGTCCAAATTACGGGGATTGCAAATGGCATAGATCGACCCACACATGTAACACAGCAGATGTGTGAAACCCACGCTTTGTCTTGCTGTCCGACGGCAAAGCCAAAATACTGTTCATATAGCTTAGTCACTAATGGTGTCAAATTAATTCGCTGAGTTTTAAAAGTAATGTTACCACAAATATAACAAAACCTGTCAGGATCATTTTTGCACTTTCTTGACATTATTTAACAGTCGCTTAACTCAATAAATAGAAAAAAACACTATACTATTCACATAAATAAAATCTCTGAACGCAAAAGTGGAACAAAAATGGTTAATTTTAAATTTTACGGGTAGTAGCTGTAACACGAAAACTAAAACTGATGGAATCAAAATAAATACGGAGATAAAATGAGGGTATTTAGGTAATTCCAAATTGGTAAGTACCTTTCTTGTTACAAAATTTTGTTGACCAGTGTTATTAGCCAAACAAATGCCTATTTTAAGGATCGTGAAAAATCCTATTTTTTGGAAGGGATACAAAAACTGGAGAAACGTTGGACTAAGTGTATTGAGTTAAAAGGAGATTATGTTGAAAAATAAATTTTTGTTTTACAAAAAAGCTGTGTTTCATTCAAAAAGTTACGGAGTTATTGATCCGCCCACGTATATAGCGCAACTTCTTTTTTTCTATATACCGCTAAATCTCGAAAACTACAGAAAGAAATAAAAAATAATTTATAGAGATTAGAGCTCACTACCACATGTATTCAAATTGACTATGAAACCTTATGCACTACAAAAAGAAGTTAATTTTTTCAGTAAATAAAACCTAAATTTCTCAAAATTAAATTTTGTTAAATTGATAAACAGTAAACTTAAGATTATAGAAGCTCTCATTGCTATTTGTCATGGCTATAATTACTAAACCCAAACTTGTGGTTTCTTATTTTCATTATTTCTTCATTTTGTTTGTTAGTTGGTCTAAGTATTTGTTAAGTTTGGTTGGTTTTCTAATGTTTGCTTAACATTATTTAGTACATATACGTTAAAGGGCTGCACAAGCATACTTGAAATGGCTTACAAGCACTTTTTAATATAAAATTTTACACATGTTTGTCATGATGTATCGCTTTCAAGTATGCTTGTGCAGCCCTTTAGTATACGTACTACTTACTGCAACAACGAAAAATCTTTTGTTAAACTAAAAACATTCTATATTACAAACAACCATCAGCCATACAGAACATTATTGTGTTTGGCAGCTGAATTTTCCTAAAGCCCTGGGGACGTACAGCCAACAAAAAGAAGATGGAAAAATATAAAAAAATAAAAATACTGCTGATAAAAAGGTTTCATATTAAAAATGAGCATAATGAATTTAAGTAAAGGAGTAAGGGATTATACAAATATATTCTTTAGAAAACAAAATTATTATGCATTTGTAATTGACTACACAATAGCACATGAAAATAAATATTATTTTTTCTTAAGTAAAGAAAACGAAATGGGCACAAGTCAATACATTTAATCAAGAATTATTAATGAATATAAATTTAAAAAAAATTATTTAGTGCCAATAAGAGTGAATGAAACATTAATAAAAAAGTTTTACAAAAATTATGAAATTAAAAAAAATTGAAAAATTTTTTTTTTTAAATTCACCCTTTAAGTGCCATAAGAACAACGGGGTCCCCAGCCAAAAAATTTATAAAACGTAAATTATGTAAGATTTTTGTGGATTTTATATTTTTATATTGAATTAATGGATACGCTTATAACTATTTAACAGTTCCTCAATATCGACATGTTTTCATAGTGTCCAAAATTTTATTTTTAAGAAAAAAAATTATTTTATTTTCCTTCAAAATCCTTTTTTAGACTCCTAGTGTAGCTATACATATATATATTACTAAATTAACTGTTTTGTATTCAGTACGCTTATGGTCCTTTTATTACGATATTTTATCAAATTCGGTATTCAGAAACTTTCCAACAAAAATATTATAAGTTTGCGACAAAGTTAACACCACATAAATAATCATCACAATTAACGATTTCTATCACACCGAATATTTTTGTCGGAAAGTTACTAAAATATATCGATATACTTGCTTTTTCCATACGAATGTTCATAATAAAAGTTACTGAATCTCACTAATGAAAGGGTTAAATTAATGTGCTATTAATATGAAACGAACAATAGAAATTTGTAAGAAAAACACTCAAAATTATTTTAAAAATGTTATGTTTTCCATACATATTTTTTAGACGATTGGATTTGTCGTTTCCTGTAACAACGTTTAAATAACAACAGCAAAATAATAATATTTATTTGATATCATAATAAAAATAGTTAAAAATTAAAATAGAAAATTTGTAATTGAAATATTTTAAAGTGTAAATTGAACATTTCCAACAGACAAAATTCATTTACGGTTTATTTGAATTTCTGCTCACACAAAACTAACCCTTAATCACTTCTTGGGCTACCTTTTTTGTAAGTGATAAATATGAACAAAGTTTTCACTTTGTTAAACTACACCGGGACTCACATATTTAAAACTTTAGTCTTTATAAAAATTTCTTAAAAGTTCTCTTAGAGAAAACAGAAAGAACAAGCTGGCACACATTCCTACAAAAGAAAAACAAAACGGTTGATTTAGAGGAAAATTTATTTGCCAGCTTGTCCTTGATCCCAAAAGCAACTAAATACTTTATGTGCGAGAGCTAAATATTTTTCTATATTTTCTGCTTTGGAATGTGTAAACAATAAACTTTAATATTTGCTCAAATGCTGCCTGCATATGAAATTGTTATACCAGCCACAGGCATTTAGTCAATAGACTTTTCACATTCTTGTTTCTTTTTTATTTATTTTTTTTTTGTACTTTCTTGTAGTCTTTTGTTGCCTTTTTAAATGTTTTATTTAGCGTAAATGTTCAGATGTTTGTGTTTGGCATAGAAATAGCACACTAGTTGGTTATTAATGTGGTAGTTAGAATATGTGTTATAAAAGCCATTGAATTGAAAAGTCAATAAAGGGACATTAAGAAAGTTTTAGGCTACCACTTCGTATTAAGTACTAGTATTTCCAAAATATTGTAAATGCCAGTAAATAAAGTAATTTTGGAATTATAAAATAAATTCAAATTGCAAAAAAATTAACTGAAGAAAAAATTTTTGTCCAAATAAATTTTTTTTATAATTATGTGGGAGACACCCTTCAATCAACATATACAATTTTTTTTTATACGGACAAGCATTTTGTATGGATGAAAAAAAATTTTGTTCGGAAAAAAATTTTGTACGGAAAAAAATAGAAAAAAAAACTAAATAAAAAATCTAATGTAATTCCGGCAACACACGGCAATCTTAATTGCACAACTCTTGAGTTTATGGAAAGAAGAGGAAAGAAAAAATTTAAAGGGGTATGCTCTAGCTCGTACTAGGCACTTTTCTATTTTTATTATTTAAAAATTGTCAAAAAAATTAACCAAGCTACATCATTTGTTACCGAAAACTTCGCTTTTCATTGTCGTCGTCATCACTTCGACAATGATTTGGTATTCTATAACAGTCTTACCTGGGTGACGACAGGTTATCGTTTTTTTCCCAGCAATTTCACAAGTTTTTCAAATTGGTTTATATTTATTAATCTATTTTTTTTAATATCTCTTTTTTTATTATTTTGTTAACACTATTTAGTCGTTACCAAAAAAGTTGACGACAAAATCATAGTCATTTTAAAACAATATTGCAGTCGCATTTTCTTATACAATACCAATTACAAACAAATACTTAACGATTACGACAACCAGAATACCAATTAAAATCCATCGACAATAAAAATCTATTAATTACGGCAACGGGAATAGCGGTGTAAGACTTTTAAGTTGTTTGTGTAAAATAGTGTTAAAATTGTCGAAACAAAATTTTTCAGTATGGGCACAGCGGAAGGGAATTGATAAAAATTTGCCCAACTAAAATGCCCTGTCTGACTAAGTCTTCGTAGTTTACAGGAAGACTTGTATAGTGTATACGCTGAATGAATTTTAATTTTTAATCAAATGAGGAGTCAGTATTTCATTATACTATTGAAATATTCAAAGAAATATTTATTCAATTAATGAAATATTTCATTGAATCAATCAAATGCTGATATTAGTATAATGAAACTTTGTCATTGATTAAAAAATATTAAATTATTCTTTCAGTTCATCAGTCGAAAATTTTGGGTTGAAAAGGTTTTCACCGACCACAATTCGTTTATAGAAATTTTTGCTTATGGGGTCCGTGAGTGTAGTAACACAAATATAATGCAAAAGTCTGTCAAAATGCAGTAAATTTATGTAGTGTATGGGCCCCATTATCACAATATAAATTCAAATTCATTTGTAATACACCCACGTATGTATACATAAATTAATATTGAGTGTGTAGTTAATTTCTTGTATGCGCTCAAAGTGCTCATATTACTTCCACCAATTCTCACTTGTATCAAGTGACTTGTTGTTATTGTTTAACAAAGTGTCCTTTTCTTTTTAACAAAATACATTTTTTTTCTTATCTTTTCATTTTAATAAATTCTAAACACAAAACTGCAAAAATAAAGTGTCCTGTACATAAATTGTTTACTTATTCAGAAGTGTGTTTTTATCCTGCTCAACACAAAGGCAAATGACTAAAATGATAGCTAGTTGCTGTAGTATAACACATGTATTTCAAAATGTTGTTGGAATATTAAAGAGCATAAAGTAAATTTTTTTTTTTGTGTTAAGAATACCAAAAAATAAAAGGAAAAAATAATAAAAATAGACTTACCCTAAAACTTATGAAGCACAATTCTGTAGGAGTAAAAGAAAAAAATATTTTATTACTTGTATATTTTGCAAATTCGTAAATTAAGCTTTTTATTCAAATTCTTATATTTTTTTAAAATTTTTTTGTACTTTTTAAGTGAAGCCTTATTGTCTTCATTACTGAGCTTGTCATGTGGAAATTTTTAATGAGCTGCATAAGCATTGGCCCCAGAAGAACTAGTTCAAATTAATCATACAAAAAATACAAGATTAATGAAGAGTTTTATGTGGTGTGGTGTTTACAGAAACGAACAATCCAATCGGCTCAAGAAATTTTAAGGATAAAAACTCAATTTATAAAATGTTTTTGAGTGTTTTTCATACAAATTTTTTAACTGTACATTAGATTGTTGTAGCTGGCAGCTTGGCTATATAAAAATCTTACAGTGCACGGTGCAATTATGGCCCATAAAAATTTTTTTTCTAACAAAAACTGCTGAATAATATTAATCATTGCTAATGGACAGTTTGTTTGCTTAACAAGCACTTGTTTAATGGCGGCAACTAACAGTGTTTTTCTCATTATCATTCACCGACTTAAATAAAAATTTGGAATCTTTGAATGAAATCGACATTCTTAATTAGGTGCTAAATTATGTTAAAGCGGAGGCTAAATTACGGCCCTTGATGGAGATGGAAATTTTAATATTATTCAAATAGAAATGTTTTTTGATATTGAATTTATTAATTTGGCTTATGAAAAAAAAAACTTTTGCAAAATAAAAACTAAATTATGGTAGGCCTGCAATAACTCGATTCTTAAGATCTTAATTAAAGGCTGTAAATTAAAAATTTAAATTCAAATTCAACAAGTTTAGACAGTCTTTATTTCCGTATGGTTAGAAAAGGAATGGTACAGTAATTTTGTGTTTTTTAATTTTAACTTTAGACAATGTTACACTTGTATTTTTGTGTTAATAACAATAAAAAAGGTGGGAACTTTTTAAAACAAAATTTCCCATTACAGTAATAATTCAATAGGTGTTCAAATAATTCAATAATAGTTTAATAATTCAATAATAGTTCAATAATTCACTAATAGTAGTTTGGACACCGCTATATAAACCAATAGCATGTCTGATGTTACAACGCTGACCATATGTTTTCTATTAGCTTCTCAAAAACTTGTCGACTTTAGCAGCGACATTAGCAATAAGATGTAATATTTCGTTAAAAAATTTTTAGACTGAATTAAACGCATGCGTTCCGAAAAAAACATTTTGAACTGTCTCTCACAGAGATAATGCTCACACCACGTTTCAAAAATTTGTACGAACAAAAATTTTCTCAAAAAAAAAAAAAATGTAATTCACATAAATTAATAATTAATTAAGATTTGCTGAAGTAATCGTCGAGAAAAAATTTTTTGCGTTTTTGGAAGCAATTTTCACACAAAATATTAAGCTGATTTGATCGGTTGTTTTACAAAAGCGTACTTGACAATTTTTATATAAAAAGTAGACGTGAAAAAAGGCGTGGTTGGTAAATTTTTAATCAATATGGTTGTGATTATTAAGTCCGGTGAAAAAGTTGTTATACTGATTATATCAATGTATAATTGATTCAATTAAAAGTGTATGTGCTGTTTTCATAACACATGTAATCAACTAGTTTGGAACTTTTGTATGAAAACTACTCAAAATATGGAGTATTTTTTATAAAAATTTTGAAGACCAATTGATCGTTTATATTATGGAAAATCACATTAATCAATTTGACAATTTTTTTAATTAAAATTTTTTTTAATGAAAAGTAAGCAGATTCTTAAGAAAATGTTGTTCAAAATTGAGCTGAAGCTGTTAAATGGAAAAATATCGCTTAATTGCAACTATTGGTTTTAAATAATTTCAATAATTTTTAATTCAATTAAAATAATTAGACAAATACAGGGTGGGCCAAGAGAAACCAAGAGGTGTAAAAGTTTAATAACTTTTTTGCTTATTAATTTTTTTTTATTTTTTCTTTCAGATTATATAGACAACACTTGGAGAATTTATAATGGAGAGGTTCACAACTGAACAGAGAACCAGAACAATAGAATTTTATTATTTTTTAAAAATATATATATTTGATTATGAGTGATGAAGCTCATTTTCATTTGAATGGCTTTGTTAACAAGCAGAACTGTAGGTTCTGGGGTTCTCAAAATCCAAGAGCCATTCACCAACGCCAATTGCACCCCATCAGGTGTACAGTATGGTATGGGATCACATTTGAAAATGTCATTGGGCCCTACTTCTTCGAGAATGAAGATGGAAGTGCTGTAACCGTAAATGGAGAGCGGTATCGTTTTATGATAGAAAATTTTTTACGTCCTGCTCTTCAAAACAGACCTGGTATGTGGTTTCAGCAGGACGGAGCCACTGCCCATACTGCCCGAGACACAATGGCACTTTTAAGTCAAATTTTTGGAGAGCGAATAATTTCTCGAAATTCGGAAATTATTTGGCCAGCGCGATCGCCAGATTTGACAGCACCCGACTATTTTCTTTGGGGTTTTTTGAAGGAGCGAGTGTATGTGAACAAGCCAGAGACAATCCTTGAACTCAAGGCAAACATTGTTGCAGAAATTCGAACGCTACAGCCACAAGTTTTGAAAGATGTTATGGAAAATGCTCTAAAAAGAGCCCATCAGTGCGAAGCTGAAAACGGTGGTCATTTAAGAGACATCATATTTCATACTTAGTGTAAAAAAATTTCCATTTTGTATATTATATAATCTGAAAGAAAAAATAAAAAAAAGTTAATAAACAAAAAAGTTATTAAACTTTTACACCCCTTGGTTTCTTTTGGCCCACCCTGTACAAGGCGCATCTATACAAAGTAACAGCATTAGCGAATTCGTTCATCAGCTGTTATGCTCCAAATTACCAATTCTAATAATTAAAAAATTTTTTAAATTTAAGAAAATTTTTAGAAAAAAAATATATTTGGGCTCTTATTTTTGAAAGTGGTATAAGTCCAATTTGTTTAAAAAATGGGTCAGTGTTCATTTTAGTATGCAATCAGCATTTTAGTATGCTAAAAAAACAGTGGACTTATACCACTTTAAAAAATAACAGCTCATTTAATTACAATATTTTAGCAGCTGTAGTTTTAGTTTAAAAATATTTTCTTTAAATTTGAAAGCACGTAAAGTTTTTGTCAATTTTTCATTTTTATTAAATTATTTTCTTCTATAAAATAAAATTGAAATGAACCAGTTGAACTAAAACATGTTGCAGCACGTAAATTGATGGTTGTGCTCATTCAAGTTGCTTTATTGCTGCTTCAAAATTTTTGCTCATGACTTGAAATATTTTGAATTTGAAAAATGTATGTACGTCTGTCTGGCATGTGTTCTTGATTTTTAAATAAGGAACAAACTTTAATTTAGTAAAGGGATTGAATGTGTGTAAGTATGTATGGATGTATTTGTTGTATAAACAAAACTTACTAACAGCATCTAGTATTTTTCTTATTTTAGGATTTTTTTTTATTCAACAAGAAAACAAACAAGCAAAAAAAAAACTAATGAAATGTCTGTGTGCTTAGCTTGTGTGTGGTGTCCTTCAATTGCATTTCTTTTTGGCGTGTGCCATTTCAAACTCAGTCGTTATAAAAATGTTTTCTTTGATTTTATAAATCTAAAATTTTTATCAATAAAGGAATTATCAAGGGAATCATTAAAAGTCTAAAAAAAATAACCTAAAGACAACTTGACAATAATAGGTCCGATAAGGAGTGTCGTTGTCATGGTGCAAACAGCAACCCCGGCTTGTTGAAAATTCGACTACCAGAAGACACTCGTAATAAAACTGTAATTAAAGTTTTTATAGCTAGAATCATTTTGTGGTTATTGATGTCAAAAAGGCAGAATCACTACCTTTTGATTTTTCATATTCAATGATTGCCATAGATTATTTGATTATCATTGACTTCCACACTATCACTATCCGATTGCTGATTCTCAGCAATACTTATCACAAAGTGTTTTTTAATTGCTAGTACTTAAGCAACTCATATATGACAACAGCATTCACGCGCTATTAAGTGATTGAGCTAAAAAGCTCATACCATGAAATACAATATTCATTTCATTGAAGATAAATTACTGAAAGGGTCGTTATGAATTGTGACAAATATACATATCAGAGCAACTGAAAGATGTTTCCAAATTATTTTGGAGGGTTAATTTCAAATCTGACCTTCGTTTTTTTTTTAAGAGGCGATATGAAATTTTAAAACACAGTTTATTATATTTGATTACTAGAGTCATTACGTGACTCAGTATCGTATGCTAAAATATTTAGAGAAATCATTTACTAGTAGAATTTCAATTGTTCAAAAATCCATCCAAATAAATACAGACATTTACTACTTTATAAAGTGGGTCATGTTTTTGCTATTTTTATTATCAGAGGCGGCGACCAAAGTGCTGAATAAAATATTTCAAGCATAATTTAAATTAAGTACGAGCAAACATCTTTATGAACAGTGATATAGGGAAAAATCGTTGAAAAGTGAGCTTAAAAACGGGCGTGGCCAATCCAATTATAGAGACTATATGTACCGAATTTCAGAACGAATAGCGAACGAACAAACAAATAGAAAATTAATTTTATTTATATAGATAGAAAAAATTAGAAACAAAATTTGCTTTGATGCAAAAAAATTCTTTTTTATGCAAAATTTAAAAATATTTCATTTTCAAAAAAATTTTGTAAAAAAAAATAAATAAAAATCTGTCATTTTCTTATGCTTGCAAAAGTTTGAAATATTTTATTAAAAACTATACACAACTTTTGATTTTATTTCACATTAAGTGATGCTACTTCACTGTGAAAAAAATTGACAAGTGCGTACGGCAATAAAACACCAAATCAAAATCGACAAAGAAGTCATAGGTGACGCATATGGCAGCATTTCTAACAAAATACTTGTCTTTTGCTGTGTCATAGAATAAATTAATTGTGAATAAAGTCGAAAGTTGTGCATTGATTTTAATAAATTGTTTGAAACTTATTAGACTATATGCTAAAATAAAAAAAAAACAATGGTGGATAATGTTTTAAAAATAAAAATATGTTTAATTTTGCATAAATAAATAAAGAGTGATTTTTTTGCTATTATCTTTTTGGCAACACTAGTTTTGACAGCTCACGCACGTTTTGTATCTTGTGTCACTGTCAAACATCTTCAGTTTGGTCTATAATTTAATCATGAATCGTCTTACAAACGAACAACGCTTGCAAATTATTGAATTTTATTACCAAAATGCGTGCTCTGTTAAGAAAGTTCATCGCGCGCTTCTTCCATTTTATGGTCAGTTTAATCGACCTACTGAGGCTTCTATTCGGGCTATTGTAACAAAATTTCGCACCAAATTTACATTGTTGGACATTAAACCACCAACACGCTTACGTAGAGTGCGAACTGAAGAAAATATCGCAGCCGTATCGGCCAGTGTTAGTGATGACCGTGAATTATCGATTCGGCGCCGTTCGCAGCAATTGGGCCTCTGTTACTCCACTACGTGGAAAATTTTGCGGAAGGATTTGGGTGTGAAGCCTTATAAGATACAACTGGTGCAAGAATTGAAGCCAAACGACCTACCACAACGCCAAATTTTTGGTGAATGGGCTCTTGAAAAGTTAGATGAAGATCCACTTTTTTATCGAAGAATTGTGTTCAGCGACGAGGCTCATTTCTGGTTGAATGGATACGTGAACAAGCAAAACTGCCGTATTTGGAGTGAAGAGCAGCCAGAAGCATTGCAAGAGCTACCAATGCATCCACAAAAAACAACCGTTTGGTGCGGATTATGGGCTGGCGGCATCATTGGGCCGTATTTCTTCAAAGATGATGCGAATCACAACGTTACTGTGAATGGTGAGCGCTACCGTGCGATGATAACAAACTTTTTTTTGCCCAAAATGGAAGAGCTTGACTTGCATGGCATGTGGTTTCAACAAGACGGTGCCACATGCCACACAGCACGCGAAACAATGGACCAATTGAGAGGCGAGTTCGGTGAACAGTTTATTTCACGCTTGGGACCAGTCAATTGGCCGCCCAGATCGTGCGATTTAACGCCTCTAGACTATTTTTTGTGGGGCTATGTTAAGGCTAATGTCTATAGGGACAAGCCCGCTTCGATTGACGCACTGGAAGCCAACATTGCCAACATTATTCGTGAGATACCGGCCGAAATGTTGGAAAGAGTATGCCAAAATTGGACTAAGCGGATGGACCATTTGAGGCGCAGCCGCGGCCAACATTTGCATGAAATAATCTTCAAACATTAAATTATATCGACCCAACTATCGATCCAAATAAATATTTCATGCATTTTTCTGAATTTTATGTGTTTTTTTTTTAAATTTCCGATAGTTCTTATAAAATCACCTTTTAGATGTAATTTTTCATCACAAATTTAAGTTTTGTTTCAGTATAGAACCGTATCTTGAATTGAGGAAATACCGGTGTATCTTAAAAATTAGAGCCATTTAGAAAAAAAAAACTAAGTTTAGATTTGAAATCAAATTTCCAAAAGACTTTGCAAACAGTTTTCTGTTGCTCTGGTTCAAAAGATCACTTGAATTATTAAGCTTATATTACTCTTACTAAAAAAACAACAAAACGAGAAAAAATTTTATAAAAAAAAGCTTGGTTGACGAAAGCAATGACTACAAAATAAAAAAGAGTTGGGAGATTATCAATTTTTAAAAGAATTGCAATGGAGTGCCGTGTAGGATTTAAATAATTTTTAAAAAATTTATAATATCCTGAGTAAATCTCTTTGATACCTTGAGCTAATTTAGCCATACACATCACCAGCAAACTGGTACCATCAGCAAATTATCAAAATATGTTTCGTTAGCACTACAGAAGAGCGTACAATCATGCAAAATGCTCATACACGACTTTTTTTATTTGTTAAATTATTTAAGGCAGTAATCTTTTCAAATATGAACGTACAAAATATTTGTGCTCAACAAAGGATTTAAAAAACACACACACAAAAACTAGTAAAGAAGTATAATGAACAAATATTTGCAACATGAAATTTTTTCTTAATGTTGCTTTTGCCGTAACAAAAAATATATTATAATCAAAGAAGAAATAAGAAAAACGAAATCTATGTTACCAACAACCAAATATTTAGCTTTAAGAACAACGTTTCAAAGCAATTTGAAAAGGATGTCTTTTAAGTTTTTCCTCAATGCGTGCATGTATGCAGATTGCCTACTCTACCTACATTCAAGAACACAATATAACACATACGATTTTTGGCACTTAAAAAATTTATACTCGTAATGTTAGCACTGACTGCTGAATGGTATGGCATAGAGCTACAGCATTTGAAACTTTGAAAACAATTTTAATTTCAATAAAAGTCATATTAAATATTATGTAGGCTTGCACATCACAAGTGTGACATCAATTTCAGTCAGTGTCATCAAGACGTATCCAAGCTGACTGAATAAGTTAATGATAAAAGCCATCATAGAACTTTTGTTATATTTTTATAATAACAGTCATGATATAAAGTTTAAGTAACACACTAAGTACACTGAAAGAAAAATTAACCGACTTCATGAAAAGTTTTGAAAAATTCAGGGAAATATTTTATAAATTGTGTGAATTAATGAAACATTTTTAATATATTAATAAAATTATTTCATTAAATTAATGAATATTTCATTGCATTAATTAATTTTGTAATTAATTTAATGAAACGTGGTAGTAGTTGAAAAATAAACAATTTTTCATCTAATTAATGACAAAATTCAGAAAATATATGAAGAGAAATCCCTTAATGTATTATTATTCTATTCCATTGCTATGCACCCTTCACCGTTTATTATTAGTACACTGAAAAAATTACTCATTATTTTTCATTTCATTTATTTAATGAAATAATTAATTACTTAATTCATGTATTTAATGAAATAATTAATTAGTCTAAGGAAACGTTGTGCTTAGTTGAAAAATAATGACTTATTATTAAATTAATTTCATAAAATATTCATTAATTTAATGAATTATTTCATTGATTTAATGAATTATTTCATTTATTTAATGAAATATTTCATTAGTATAATGTAACGTTGTCATTGGTTCTAAAATTATGACATATTTCATTGGCTTAATAAAAAAAAATTTTTTCAGTGTATAAACACTTAAATAAGTCCACAAAATGATAGATGAGTGATTTTTAAAATCACAAAAATGACTATTTACTGTTCTGTACATCATTCGTTTTTCTGTTATAAAATTAACAGACATTGTTTGCTCTTGTCGGAAATTATTTAGCCAAAAAGTTGCTTTCATTTAACGAACAAATCTTTGGAGAGAAATTTTAAAGAAATTTCAGAGTGTTTTTAAATCTATTTTTTAATTTTTGTAAAAAGAATAAAAAAACTGTTGTTTTGTGTTTTTTGATCAATAAGCCATTCGATTGACTTTCGAGAAATTTGTTTATTCGATTTCATAACGAATTATATGAATTCGATTTTTAGAGAACATAAAATATACGAATTTGGTTTTAAAACGAAAAATTGGATTTATAGAACAGGATTTTGTGCTGCCTTTATAACACAAGCAATACACTCGTCTAAAAAATTTGTATGAAACACACTCAATATGTTGAGTATTTTACATATAAAATTCTACAGACGAATTGATCTCTAAGGAAAATTTTATTTCTGAAGAAAAATTTCCAAAAATTAAAGAATTTTCTTTGACAAAAAAAATTATACATTTTATTCACAATAAAAGAATAATATCAGTCAAAACGACCTCTATGGGCTATGTAAGGAAGACGAAGACACAGAAGAACTGTTATGCTCTAATTTGGACCTGTTTTAGGTAGGTAGGCCACAACTTCCTAAAACCATTTAATATGTCAGACAAATCACCCAAAAATGTGTTTGAAATTAAATTTCCAGACGAATTGATCACTAGTGTTGTAAAGACTGCACATTAGAGAATGTTTCTAACAAGACAGTAGAGTCACAATAGGTCTATTTTGGCCGCAGTGAGCAGGTAACTTGTTACCGCTCCTAGTTCTAATTCTAGAGAGAGGGGATAAAAAAGAAAAACCTCCTAGGGAGTTCTTCATTATAACATAGCTGACAAAGTTCAAAAAGTCTTTCGATAAAAGTAATATGAGTAATGTGCTTGCTGGGTTATGTATACTAGTATGAAAATTGTAATGCTATCAAACTTTTTTTTTAAATTCTCCCAGTGGCTTTTGTATGACATTAAGATTAAATAGAAAGAGTAAAATAAAAGATATTTTAGATGGCATTCATAAATTAGCTATTGCTTAAAGAAATTTTTAAAATATATTTTCGATAGTGGCTAAGCCAAGCACTAAATCACAAAGTTTTTTAACATACAAAGCGCCAGAGTCTCAAGGTGGGAGAAAATCAAATTCTAAAAGCAATTCTCTAAAAATTAATGACTTAATTAAGCCCAACTAGGAAAGAAATATAACTTTATTAAACAATTATTATCTAATTTTTTCATTCTTTTTGTAAACTCATTCATAAAATTAGTTACGCCCTATTGTTGCTTTGTTATTCAAAGCTTACATTTGTTTTCAGACATTCATGAAATAAAACTCCCACTCAGCTTTCTTTCAACATTTTGTAAAACTACTGTTTTAGTTTTTTACTATTTATTACTGTTTTATTAAAAAATTTTCTTTCTCTTTTTTTTCTCTTATGAAATGTTGTGTTCTTTGCTCGCCTCTACTCGTACATGAATTATGAGTACAATTTGCCTGTAAAACTTTTTTGTTTGCTGCCTTAAACCATCACAGATAGACTGACTATCTGTAACAAAACAGAAAAGCAAAACACATACTTTTTTATATAACGTTCTAAATAAATACGAATTAATAATAAAACGCCACATTCTAGATTGGTTAAAAGGAAGCAATTATATAAAATATATGCATGAAATGAAGTAATACAGTCCCGGGGGGAAGTGGGAGGTTAAATACTAATATAAGTAATTAAAATAAATTTTTGTTTTATAAAAAAAAACTATTGAATTAAAAGAGTATTATAGAGGATAATTAAAAAAAGTATTTTTTTTCTATATTTCTTTTATTTAGTTTAGTAACGAGGTAATTCCTGTATTGTGCACACGCATTATAAAGCATAATGTTTGGTTGCTTATCTAAAGGCTGAAGCAAAAAAACACTGTAAAATTTATCTTTCTAAAAAGTTTAATTAGCCAAGACTGTTAAAAAAGTTTATATGGTTATTATTTTAAGTGGGCGTGGCGTTGCCTATACAAAATATGTTGCAACAACAGCGCTATTCTAGGCAGAGTATTTAATTATATTTTATAACAAAGTAGCAAATTAATTTTAATTACTGTCCCAAATATGTGGCTAAATAAGATCAGTGGGTGAAGAACTCTCTCCAGAAATGTTCTTACGATGTAATGACTAGAGAATTATTAAAGAGAATTATCACAGAGAAATAAAGTAGATATTGTGACAAATTTTTATGAAAAGTTTTTCATGTTTTCTATTTTGTTTGAATATTTGAATCTTTTTGTAACTTTTGACAAATAATTCTTATTTAGTCAATTGCTTTTACAATATAAAGGTTCTAATGTTTGCAAGAAACGTTGGGAGTAATCTACTGAGGATTCAGAACAGCGTCTGACGAAATGGTCCATATAGATATGCTATCCCCTTCAGTACTTATTGTACTGAATAAATAACTCTTGAGAATAAAATAACCCAACACAATTTCTGTAATTAAACACAAATAAAGATTAGGTTAGGTTAGGTTAGGTTAACAGGTCGCCCGAAAGAAATAAAACAAGAGGTGGGCTCACTTGGGTTCTCTGACGTGGTCCCTTTATGATACCTGTATAGAGATAGTAATAGCAGAGTGAAGGGGATTAAAGAAGATAGAGAAAGAAAGAAAGAAAGTGAGTAAGTCCGTCACACAAACCAACCACTGCTTCTAATGAAGCCATATAGTATGTCGACACGTGCATTCGACAGCGCAGTGAGACCCTGCAGACCTCGCTCACCGAAGTGGATCATGCGCCGCTCTTCCAGGGCCGGACACTGGCAGAGAAGGTGTTCCACAGTTTCCTCCTCTTCCTCATCCTGACAACTTCTACAGTAGTCATTATAACGCAATCTCATTCTCCTAGCATGGTTGCCAAAATTGCAGTGTCCCGTTACTACAGCCACCACATTTCTCAATCGGGCTCTTTGGAGCCCCAACAAATCCCTACTGCGGCTGCTATCCAGCCTAGGCCAGATCATCCTCGTCGTATTACACGTCCATTCGTCTCTCCATCTGGACTGTGCCTTTCGCAAGAATATGCTATCGATCTCTTTTTTACAGACCGATAGAGGGATGCCACAGGGCGCATTGGCATCTTGCTCTGGCAGCCTCGACCCTTCCCTCGACAGGCTATCCGCCCTGCAGTTTCCCATTGAAGTCCCATGTCCACGCACCCAAATGAGGGTGATCACCGAGTGCTCTGCCGTTCTATTTAAGGATGTGCGGCATTCTTGGACCAATTTGGATGTCGAATAGACACCCGCTAAGGACCTGATTGCAGTCCGACTGTCGGTATAAATGCGAATATTCCTGCCAAATACTCCATGATACCACAGCCAGTCTGCTGCTTGCTTTATAGCCATCACTTCAGCTTGTAGAGTGCTGCATTGATTAGGGAGTCTGAAGGATATACTAATCTCAAACTCCTCAATATAGACTCCACCTATAACTTCATAACTATTCTTGGAGCCATCGGTAAAGACATCCAGATCTTCTCCTATAGGAGAAGATCCCATTGAGATTCCCGTTTCGTCCAAAATCGTGAATCCGAAGTTCCTCTGTAGGAATGGTCTTGGAGTGACATAGTCAATGAGGTTGGGAATATCCCCCCAAGATTAATATTTTGTTAAAAATATTTTTGCTTAAAAAAAGTTTCTTAAGCAAATTGGCTTTAAGGATTTTGTTTCATAAGCAATAAATAACCAAAAAATTAATTTTGAGAAAAATAATATAAAATATTCGAAAACCTCAGTAAACTTGTAAACCTGGCCTATTACAAGTCTCCTCAGCCCTCTGTATCATAGTGTAGTTTGGTTTGTTCACACAAATACGATACCTAAAAAAGTGTATGTGTGTGTGTGGTTTTTAAGTCCTTGAGTGTAACAGCGTTACGAATACAGACTTCTCTATTAAAGAGAATTTTTTTCGATTTTTTTCTTTATTAAATATTTTGGCTTAAACAATTTTTATAAATGTTTCCAAAATTAAATGAAAATAATTCGTTTTGCATTCCTATTTAAAATCTTTCTTAGAATTTCTTTTTTTATTAATTTAAAAATTACCTGCAGACATTTTATTCCTTTTAAAAATGAGGTTCTCAGAGAGGGTTTTTTCTTAGAACTCGTTCATTTTAGTTTCTTGAACTGAAATAAATTATTTATTTTCAGATTAATAAAAAATAGGTATTCTAAAAAAATAATTTTTATCAATCTTTGTCATTTCTTTTTTTAATTTTTTTATAACTTCATAATTGTAAATTTATATAAATTTTTTTTATTGAAACGGCTAGTTTGTTAAGTAGAGGTAGTATTATAAAAATTTATTTTTACATCCATATGTAATTTTTATATTTAATATGACCTTAAGCTTAATACATTAATCGTTTCAATTACATCATTTTTTTAAGTGAGTGAAGATAAATATGATGATTTAAATATGTTTTAACGTAACTCCTTACATTTCTTAGTATTTATGACATACTTACGAGTATAAATATGTTTATGGAAAATATAAGTACATACACAGATACAAATGTACATAAATACGTTGATTTTCTAAGATTTTTACTAATTTGCAAACAAACCATAGAATATTACGGGATAGGACAAATATTATTTATCAGAAGAGGTCTTTTAGATTTGTAATCTATCGCCCAAGTACTCAGAAAAACTTAGAACCTATAGATTAAATTTATTTTTGGGTTTCATTAATTTGCATGTGCAAAATCGGTAGTGGTACCTCTGCTAAATGGGGAATGATAAAAATCCCTAATAGCAAGATGCGATGGGACATATATCATTTTAAAGGGGAGGCTGTTTGAATTATTTAAAAAAAAATTGAAATTCCCTCATACCCCAGTACTGTTGTTCTCGAGGATTTTGGCAGTTTCCATTTTGCATCATAAAATAAAAACTACGAAGTTTTCCGAAAATTTTAAAACACTTCCAGAAAGCTTAGAGCCTACAGATTAAATTGATTTTTGATTTTGGTAATTTTCGTGAATAAAATCGGGAATGATACCTCGGCAAAGTGAGAAATTGTAAAAACCCCTCAAAGTAACTTCTGAGTATTTGGCGGGTAGAATACATATCTAGACGACCTCCTCTTTAAAATGATATACTACCTGGCAGTCTATGGGGGCACCCAATATAAAGACAAATATTTGCTGTTTGTTCTAAAATTATATAACTTTACAAGTTGTCAACAAAACAAGTCATTTTTATTTCAAATCGATGCAAAACTTCTAATTTTATTTTACTAAAACATATTCTAGACCCTCCTTCGTGTTAGGCATATATTGTCATATAAGTACAATTATGTTATTATGTAAGTGTGCTAGTGTTACAATTGTGTTATAAATTTTCAAGAAGTATAAAATTCCATTTTAGTTATTTGATTTAAGAAAAAACAATCTGAAATAAATTTAAAGCGTTTTCAAAGTTTATATTCAAATTTCCGTTTTCCTTTGCCCGTTGCACACGTGGTAGTGCTGCCTAATAAATAAATGCAGCTGAAGTATCTAAAAGTTGTAAGTAGAAGATATTTGTCGGTTTCATTAATTTTATTTAAATTAAAATTAACGCATGCGCTTCAAAATATACTCTTATACTGGTCGTTTCTCATATAAAGTGCAACTGCTCTATACAAGAAAACTGTTATAATAAATTACAATGTGTGCATGTGTGTGTGTTTTTCTTTTCTTTTCAATATAAATAAGCAACAAAACAGCTGAAGGCTTTTTGAGCATAAGTTTACTTTTATATTTAACTTTAAAGCAGTTTTACGATTTTGGTGACGTTTATTTACCATCAGTTAAAATCGCTAGATTCCGTTTTGAATTTATTCTCTACCAAAATAAACTTTTTAAACTTGGACTGAGATGCTGTATGTTAGATTCGCATTAAAAATGGAAATCAAATCAAAGAGAAATAATTTGGACAGCTATAAAGTTAAAAAAACGGGTTAAAATACAACTTCAAGTACCCAATTAGATTAATGGGTAGTGTATACTAACCTAACAATCTCGCATCTAAATTCTCAAAGCA
Source organism: Thelaira solivaga (assembly GCA_947397855.1). NCBI lineage: Eukaryota > Metazoa > Arthropoda > Insecta > Diptera > Tachinidae > Thelaira > Thelaira solivaga. Next base: position 52,576,647 of record OX377613.1, on the reverse strand, counting down.
TTGGTAATCTCTGACTGGACTCAGACAAGCTAAATGCTTTATAATTTCATCCCAGAAAGTATTGTCATTTAGTAACAACGATCTCAAACTTCTAAAGGAATGGTCTGTCAGGCATTTGTAATCTTAGATATCACCAGTGTAAGATAGGAAATATTAGCACCAGACAATGTAGATTTCTTTGTTGATTACAAAGCCGCTCTTGACAGTTCAATTCATACGAACGTATATCAGGCCATGTTTAAATTTGGCATCTCGGCGAAGTTGATAAGGCTATGGCGGATGTCCCTAATTGATACGAAATCATCAGTCAAAATTGAAAATCATATTTCAGAATCGTTTGCCATCAGACGTTGATTCAACATTCTATATAAAAATGCCACAATTGCTCTTTGCATATGCAGATGATATTGATATCAGCGGAAGAAGTAACTGCACAGGCAGATGAATCTCTACTTAGCGTATTCAAAAGAATATATGGACCAATTTATGTTATCGGGAGCAATCCGCATCGTATTAAGCACAAGCTGTATACCGACATTGATTTGGTGAAGCGCATAAAGATGCTGGAATGAAGAGGCTATGGCTACAAAGAAGGTTTGCGCAGGAGGGGGCGTTCGAATCTCCACTGAAAAGACTTAGACCTGATCTCACCGATATGAACGTCCAAATTACAGAAATTGTGCAGAAAATCGAAGCGAGTTTTGACCTCAGCTGAAGACCTAAATAGGTTGTAAGAAGCCAGTTAAGAAGAAGACAATGCAGGTTTGATTATCGAAACCTTTGAATATCTACTTTGTGAATGCCCAGTCTCACAGGACAAGACTTCTTGTTGACTTCCAGAAAAATAGGTGGGCTCTTAATGAACAGGATAATTAGAAGCCTAAATCTTGAACAGTTAACTTATGGGCTGTACAAAAGATCCTCTGGAACATAGTGCATACCGCCTTTAAAAGAAATAAAATTTATTTCTTAAAGCATTATGGACTTTATGTCAGTTTTTATAATAAAGTTTCATGAAATAAATTCTTGCATTGTCTTGTCATTACAGCCATTGTAAACAAATTCAATTTTAATGCTACCAAAAACGTGCCATTTCTTAAAAACAACAATTAAGTTTTTTTTTAAACTAAAAAATATAATAAAATAAAAATTGTTTACCTTTTCAGAGTACAAAAATGCAATGGCACATTTAAATTTCATGCTCTCATAAATGTTTTAATGAAAAAAAAAATAAATTTCTAGCTGCTGAAACATAAAATGTAAATGGGGAAAACACTACCACCAAGTTTGGTGGTAAGCATTTGTTGCAACTATTATTGTTGCTGTTATTATTAATAGTTCGTTAGAGTTGAATCAGAGGGGAGGCAAAGAAACTCATTATTTACACAACTAATGCAATTATTAGCAGTGGAAACAATATCATCATTAGCTAGAAAAAAATGCAACATCACCGCGACCAGGCACAAATACTTAAATTAATGCAGAAAATGTAAATTTATTATGGCAATTTACATTAAAAAGAAACTAACAAACAGAGGAACTAATAAAAATAAAATTTTTAAAGAGAATAACACTTGTTTTCAAAGGAAAAATGTTGTTCAGGTCAAGCTTAACAGTCATACTTAAATTGAAGCGGCAAGAGTTTTTTATCTGTTTTAAAAATTCTCATGCCCATACAAAAATGTATGGAACATACAGAAATAGATCAGTGGCAACGCTGAGCAATTGTAGTGAAGTTGGCTGCAAACCATTTTTTTTAATGCTTTTTTTGTTAATTTTAACGAGTACTGACATGTTGGCAATTTTTTTTTTTTTAATTTAGCATTTTTAACTCTATATTCGTTTGTCTTTAGTGAGTTTTATTAAGCAGGATGATTAACACTACTGTAGAAAATACGCACCATCAACGTTCTCATTTAGCGATGACGCTTTAATATAAATAGAGGGCGCTAAAAAAATCTCTGCTTGTCGCTCCAATTTGGTTTGACTGCAACTATTTTGAAATTAAATTTAAATTTCTTTGCTAATGCTTTCAAAATGTTCTTATTACCTAAGGCAAAGATATACATATTTGGAATATAAATATTTTTTTAAAATACAAATTAGGTTTAAAGTATTTTAAGTTATAGAAGTTCACTCTAATTTTATTTATTTTTTTTCAATATTTATCGTCATATATATTTTTTTTTAATTAATAGGAAAAAATTTATTACTTATTGAAAAACAAATTTCCATAAAAAATTCCTTTAATAAACTTTTCATAAAATAATTATTTTGGCTTAATGAATATTTCATTTTATTTGCTTTTTTATTTTCTAAAATATGACTCTACTACTTTGCAAGGATACTTATATAATTTTTTAAGTAACTGAAAGGACAAAGATAATTAGTACTTTCATTTTGCAAAATATACTCCTACATAAAAGGCACAGACAAATTATACAGCCTGAAATTTTCATCATTTTACTATTAGTAAACGTTTGGTTTGTTTTTGTTTTATCTTTAATGAAATGAGACAAAAAATAGGAAAAGCAGATGAAAAAAATTTTTTCAACATTTTTTCCTTTTTGATACCCTTCACTTCAGTGAGTATTCCACATTACAGTTTGAGATTCCTTTTGTAGTTTGCACACCATGCGTGTGTCACCGCTTATTATTTGCTTACATTCTAAATTTCTGAATTTATTCAGAAAAACTTGGGCTATAAAATTTTTTTAATACTGTTTTTTTAATTGAAATAATTTAAAATTTTACACCAAAAAAAAAAAAAAAATCTGCAAAACAGGTGCTACCTTTGGATTATAAATAAATTCAGAAATTCCAAATAAATTTTTGTAACGCTTGTAGGTATTCAAAATAATAAAAAAATTTTAGGTTTTAGTTATAATGTATCTATACAAGATCTGGAGAACCAAAGTTAGTTAAAAAAAAAAAAAAAGTTAAATTCGGCTATGCAAAGTCTTATATGCTCTTCACTGTGTTAGTGAAATATTAATATTTATCAGCTTAAACTTTCTTCTAAATATAACATCAAAACCATAGAAAAAAATTATTTGTGTGAAGATAAATATGCCGCGTTAAATATGCTTTAACGTACCCCATTACGTTTTTTAGTATTTGTAAATATATTTTCAGTATTAATGGCATATTTATCAAGTACGTCTTACGCCACTTTTAGACCGATCTAACTGAATTTCAATAATAATAGTCTGACAGAAACAACTGACCGTTTGTTATGTTATACTTTTCTGTATGTTGTGTAGGGTCTTCTGAAAGTTGATTTCAACGACTACACGGACAGACAAACGGACATGGCTTATTAGACTCTGCTATTCATAAGGATTCAGAATATAAATACTTTATACGGTGTCCCATGTACGGTGTAGAGATTACAAGCAGATTCACAAAGTTATATATACCCTTCTTACTTAGACTGAAGGGTATAATAATAATTTAAAAGCCTATTCAGACATACACGTTAATTGAGCAATTAAGCATTTTACGCAATTATCGCCTTTATTGAGCTCAATTTACCATACAAATTTTCATGCAATAATTGCGCAATTAAACATTGATTGCACGTTAATGAAGTCAAAATCAAAATGCAACTCTTTTGTGCCTTAAAAATCAAAAGTGAGAAAAGTTGATATTTTCAGTATTAAAAAAAGAGAACGTAAATAAATCTAAAAATAAATATCATAAAAAGGAAATGGCAGCCGAAGTTACCGCTAAATAAATTTTATAAAATTGTTATTGAAAATAATTTTTAAATAACTAATTTCTTTTAATAGCATGTCTTCAAAACATTTTTTTAAAATTTGACTTTCAAAAAAAAATTTCACAATATTTTCCGTTGTCAAATGCTTAATTGCGTAAACTTAACTGAATATGTGTGAACACCCAAATCAATCACACAATTTAAAACTTAATTGACTTCATTAATTTTACGTCTGAACAGGCTATAAAGCGGCTGAAGCTTTCTGGGATATATATTCATATTGACTATGAATCTTTTAAACTTAAAAGTCGTGTTGATAAAAATTAAATTTTTTTTATTAAAAAAGGGTATAAACTCACCTGTTGTTTTTCTTAAATTGTTGTCCAGATGAAAGTTGATAAATTATGATCCTAGAAAATTGTGTAGATGAATAATCATTATTTTTCACACTGAAGTTAGAATTGTGACGGGGACCAAACCATATTGAATCCCATGTGGATACACAGGAAGTCACAATTTTGCAGTTTATTTATTCAGGAATTAATTAATATCCACCACTAGCGAGATTTTTTGTTTAAGATCGTGTAACCGTTAGTCGATGTTCGTGAAGTTCAGTTTATTAAACATTTTTTACATTGTGATTCAAAATTGTGATGGGGACGTACCATTTTAAAACCCGGGATTAAAATCACAATTTTTGGTTTATTTGTTTATTTTTTTAAAGTGCAATAGAGTTCATTAACGATGGCCACTACCGATACTAACGACACTCACGTTCTACAGCTTTTTAATGCCATCATGATCACTTACGCTCGCGTAATAACTGACATTCGCTTATGACACCTTTTTAATGTCATGATAATCACTTACGATCGCGTACTAACTGACGTTCGCGTATGACAGATTTTTAATGCCATTACGAAATATTTCGTATTACACTCATTCACGTACTGCAATTATGTAGAGCTTCAATCTGACGAAAACCTAAAATTAAAAAAAGAAATCAATTATTTTTTGATATTTTATAATCAGTGGCATAGCCCAAAAAATATATCTTGGAAGAACTACAATATTGTCTTTTGCAAATGTGCCAAATATATACTTTGCTGTATGTTTTTGGAATACAAAATAAAAAATAATTTAGGTTTATTTTTCTGTCCAATAGACCTAGAGTCAATCAAAACTACGTTCTTTTCATGTATTTTTATTTCAATTACTGTCCTGCTGTAACTATAATGAAGGCTTTATGAAATTCGTTACGAATCGAATTTAGTCTTTTTTCTAAACGAATGTTTGTATGTTAATATTTACATTGTAACTGTAATATATGATATATTAGGTGCTTAATTAGTCTTTTGAAACATGCATCCGTGTTGGTAAGCTTACATGTGTATGAGTAATTAAAATTGACAAGTATGATACTTAAATTTAAATAAACAAATATTGTGCATGTGTGTTCGTTTGTTACTCCCTCATCCTCTACTATTTGTGGAATAAATTGTTTTTTGCCATTTTGTCATTGAATTTTAGATTTGTGATGCTGTGATTGAAATGCCAACTTAAAAATAAACGTAACAATTATTTTTGTTAAACAATTTTTATGTTTGTAAGTTTACATTTTGAATCATAATATTCATAAGAAATTTATTCATAATTAATTTTTTATAAATTAATTATGAAGAAGAAAGAAAGAAATTTACAAAAACAAAAAATTACAAAAAAAAAAAACATTAAGAAGAATAAACTGTGCATAGAATAGAGAATTTTTTTAATATTTCAAAATTCACTCATGTTTCAAAATCTACTCGCTGTTGTGTTGAAGAATAAATTTTATTTAAATTTGAATAACAATCACTGTGTGAGCAAATGTTTCTTTTTAAAAAAGTATATCAGTATGGAATTTTTCATTCCTAAAAAAAATACTTTTTATGGTACTAAAAGATTTTTTTAGCATATAAGTACTGAATTTTCCATCTCTGCAAAGTATTTTAAACGGTGCTAAAATATTTCTTTTTGAAAAAGTATGAAAGTACTAAATTTTCTGACCTCGTACTTTTCATTGAGCGGAAATATTTTTTTTTAAAGTACGACAGTACCGCCTTTTGCATTACTGTAAAAAATATATGTTGCGAAAATATTGGTCTTTGAAAAAGTGTCTACAATAGTACTGAATTTTCCATCTCTTGAAAAAGTACTTTTTACAGTGCTACAATATTTCTTTAAAAAAATACAAATATACTATATTTTTCCAACCCTGTACTTTTTACATCCCTGCAAAACAAATTTATGGTACTGCAAATCGGTCTTTGAAAAAGTACTTTAGTACTGTATATTCTATCCCTGCAAAAAAAATTTATGGTACTGCAAATTGATCTTTGAAAAAGTACTTTAGTACTGTATATTCTATCTCTGAAAAATAAGTACTTTTCACTAGTCAAAAATTTTTCTTAAGTACGATAAATATTTATTTTTTGAATTTTCCATCTCTGAAGAAAACAGTTTTCATTGTGCTGAAATATTTCTTTTAAAAAAGTAAAATAGTATTAAATTTTCCATCACTGGTACATACATTTATGTTTTCATATTTTGTGGCAATAGTTTTATACGGATGATGAATGTTTTACTTGAGCAGAGTTTGTGTGGTAAACAAAACAATTTGTTGAAATTCACTTGGCGTCATATAGTCGGTCAATGAAAATCTAGTTTTTATTTTTTTCCATTGCAGCTTATCAGTGAGTTCCTTTTGCTTGGATGTGTGTGTATGTGTACATATTATAAAAAATATTTATACTTTTCTGAATTACTAGGTGGGTAAATATTATCAGAATATAAAAGAAACAGCTTTTTCTAATAAGAAGATTTTGATTAGAGTTTGTACACAAACATTTTCTTAAAGAATACAATTTTTATTAGTCTTTAACTTTTTCTTCTGCCTAAAATTGAATAGGTTTTGTGTAACGATTAAAAATGCAATGGAGAAAAAAGTGTCCCTTTTACACAACAATTTTTTTTCTATATAAAACCATTCAAAACTTTATTAAAAAATTTTTATCAAATATTTTTGAGTTATAAGAGGCTTAGCAAATTTTCATAAAAAAATTATTTAAATAAAGAAAATATTTATTTATTTAATATTAGAAATAAATACTAAGGTAAAATTTTTTAGCAATCACTGACCATTGACGCTCAGTGTCTAGACAGTAATCGAATCTGCGGCCCCCCCCCAGTGATAGATTAGTACACTACCCACCAAAAGCAAAATATATTTTAATGAATTTTGTGTTCATTAATGGAAAAACTATTTTTTATAAACTTCAAATAAAAATCGTTCAATTATTTGTGAAAAAAGCTTTTCTCTTTATTTAAATAAGTTATGTATTTTTTCCAGCAAAAACAGTAAAACTATTCTTTATTTATAAAACCATCTCAACCACCCTAATAGTACAGGGTGGGCCAAAAGAAACCAAGGGGTGTAAAAGTTTAATAACTTTTTTGTTTATTAATTTTTTTTTATTTTTTCTTTCAGATTATATAGACAACACTTGGAGAATTTATAATGGAGAGGTTCACAACTGAACAGAGAACCAGAACAATAGAATTTTATTATTTAAACCAGAGATCAATTATTTTAACGCAAAGAGCATATCGTCGACATTTTAACGTCAGAATTTCGCCCTCTGAAGCGATGATTCGTTGCTTAGTTAATCGTCATCACCAACATGGCAGCGTAAGAGATTTGCCTCGAACCGGTAGACCACGTTTAAGTCGCACTGCGGAAAATATTGAACCAGTACAGCAAAGTGTTAACGAAGCACCAGAAACATCTGGCAGAAGGCGTTCTGCTCAGCTAGAAATGTCTCGTACGTCACTACGGCGGCATTTTAAAAAAAGATTTACAGTTATACCCATATAAGGTGCAATTGGTCCAAGAATTAAAACCCGCAGATCATCGGCAACGTCTAAATTTTGCAGTTAAATTTTAAGAGTTGGCCAGAAATGAAATCAACTTTATTGAAAATTTGATTATGAGTGATGAAGCTCATTTTCATTTGAATGGCTTTGTTAACAAGCAGAACTGTAGGTTCTGGGGTTCTCAAAATCCAAGAGACATTCATCAACGCCAATTGCATCCCATCAGGTGTACAGTATGGTATGGGATCACATTTGAAAATGTCATTGGGCCCTACTTCTTCGAGAATGAAGATGGAAGTGCTGTAACCGTAAATAGAGAGCGGTATCGTTTTATGATAGAAAATTTTTTAAGTCCTGCTCTTCAAAACAGACCTGGTATGTGGTTTCAGCAGGACGGAGCCACTGCCCATACTGCCCGAGACACAATGGCACTTTTAAGTCAAATTTTTGGAGAGCGAATAATTTCTCGAAATTCGGAAATTATTTGGCCAGCGCGATCGCCAGATTTGACAGCACCCGACTATTTTCTTTGGGGTTTTTGAAGGAGCGAGTGTATGTGAACAAGCCAGAGACAATCCTTGAACTCAAGGCAAAAATTGTTGCAGAAATTCGAAAGATGTTATGGAAAATGCTCTAAAAAGAGCCCATCAGTGCGAAGCTGAAAACGGTGGTCATTTAAGAGACATCATTTTTCATACTTAGTGTAAAAAAATTTCCATTTTGTATATTATATAATCTGAAAGAAAAAATAAAAAAAAGTTAATAAACAAAAAAGTTATTAAACTTTTACACTCCTTGGTTTCTTTTGGCCCACCCTGTAGTTATGAATTCAAGTACAAATAAATGTGAGTGGTAAGTGGCTTTACACTCGTACAAAGAGCACATCTCTCACTAGCTGTATTTTCGTTGTTGTTGTTTATTATCTTCTCTAGTATCTGAATGACATTTTAATATTCGCAATGCATTCATTACTTTTTTATTTTTTTGGAAAAAAACAACTATAAATAAAGAAAATGTCTAAAATATTTTACCGCACAAATATTTTGTGTTTACATGTTTTAAAATAGTACATTTGAAAATTGATGGAAATTTTCCATTTAATAAAAGTTAAGTTCGGCTGTGCCGAGTTTTATATACCCTTCACTGTGTCAGCAAAATATTAATATTTTTCACTTTCCACAGACTTCTAAAATATCAAAAACATACAAAAAATTAAGGGAGTGAAGATAAATATGCCGAGTTAATTACGTTTTAACGTACAATGAAAAGAATTAAATGTTGATAACATAACTTCCATTGCATTTTCTGAAGTAATACAAAATAAATCATCAACATATTTAATAATAATTTTAGGTTTAACAATTCATTTTTCAATACATGTATCAAGTAATTTTTCCATAACAATATCTCCTATAATTGGAGAAGCTGAAGAAATTATTTAGTAATATGAAAGATAAAACAAAAATATCAGAAAAATCTTATATAGTTTATAGTATACAATAATGATCAAGAAAAATAAATTAAAAACTAGACTAGCAGCTCATAAATCAGATCAAAAAAATAGAAAAAACACATCTTCACTTAAAACTGCATTATGTTCACATTGTTTTAATTGTAATCATTTTCCAGATTTTGATAATACAACTATATTAAATTCAGCAAATAATTATAAACGCAGATATATGCTAGAAATGTTAAATATTATAAATGTTCCCTTAGAAAAAAGAATTAATTTTAAAGGAGATACAGATAAAGTTGCTCATATTTTTAGATATTTAATTTATAAAAATAAGAAAAAATAAATTTATAGTATTATTAATGTTTTTCATATATTAATTTTATTTTAATTATTATTCTAATTGTTATGATTATTAATATTAATTATTGTATATAATTAATTGTTTCGTAGTGTATTAAAATAGGAACAGGAAACAAATATTTTTTTTTTAATTTTTCACATTTAATAATTTTGACATATTAAATTTAATTTTATTATAAAAATAAATTTCCCTGAAGAAGACCTTCAAAAGAAAGTCGAAAATTTGGAAAATTTGAATAAAAACAATTTTTTAAGATGTTAAGCTTGATTAATATTAAATAATAATAAATTTATAAGATCGAATAATTTAATAAAATTATTACAAAACAAAAAATTATTGAAAATGTGAAATATCGGTTGTTTTTTTATATTTTTCTGCCATTTGCTGACCGATTGCTCTCTTTTTTTGTGGAGACATTAAGAATGCTGTTTTTGTTAAGACTGTTAATACATTTTTTGACCGTTTTGTAATTTAGAATAAATACGCAAAAACACGAAGCAAAACTAAATGAAAATCTAAAATTTCGGGTGTATTCTTAATTTCTCTGGTCCATTTGTAGACCGATCTTTTTGATTTTTTGCACAGACAATATGACTGTTATTTCATATAAAACTGGGTTACACGCTTTTTGTGCGTCTTGTAATTTAGACATATTATGCAGAAAACTTTTGGCGAATATGAGGATCAATCAAAATGACCTGTGCAGGTAATTGTCTAATTTAGACCCTACAACTTTCGGGCATGGCGGACTAATCACCCAAAGAAATTTTTGAATTCTTAATGAATACTAGACTCTGAGAGGATTTGTAACTTAAGAGTAGTGTCACAATAGGTATATTTTGGCCGCAGTGACCAGTTGACTTGTTCCCGCTCCTCATTCTAATTCTAAGCTCTAATTCTGTAAAAATTGATACATACGCTGTCTATACCCCAAGGATTCCAACGTAATAAAGGACCGAACCTAGCGAGTCTGGGCGAAAACATCTAGTAATTTTATTATTGTGTTTCAGGACTGGTGGGGTAATATATTTCACAATTAACGAGATGCTAATAAAAATAATACCGTGTGCTAGAACCCAAAAATTTTATAATAAAAACTTTTAGAGCTTTTCAAGTTTTAGTCCTCTAAACTGGTTATCAGTTTTCATATATCTACAAAATTATTGATGTCAATAGTTTAACACAAGATGGCCATACCAAAACCTCTTTCTTTTGCCGGCCTGTTCAAACTAACCTAAAGGTTACTTTGTATATCAAAACGAAAACAGAATCACAAGGTCGACTTAAATATATTTATAATTAATAAACGATCGATTACTAATTGATTCTCCTTAATTTCTTGTCTAGCTATAGGAAGTTTTAAATATATTTATCCCGAAAATATTCACTAATTTAATATCAATTTTTTTGGTTGTTCTGAAATTTTGTATTGAAAACACTGATTTTTTAAAAATATTTTTGAGTAATTTTTATATAAATTTTGTAAAAAATTCTTTTGTTAATTTTCTATAAACTGCTTGTTTACCAACTGTATTCTGTCTTTCTGGTCAACAACACCAACATAAATATTTGTTTGTTTCATTTTAAATACAGAACTTAATAAAAGAAAGTGAATGTTAATAGAAAATAACAAAGAATCGGCTACTTATTAAGGACATAAAACTTTTTCTTTTAAAGTAAACACACTCGCGTCTTCCAGTTTATTTCATTTTCTTTTTTTTTACAATATTTCCGCATGAAACATAGATTACTGCCGTCGAATCTATGCCATTGGCATCATTTAGTAGCTGAACTGGAAAAATGTTTCAAGTGGCTGCCTTCTCAAGGTGCCGTAATGGCTTCTAGCTACACAAAAAGCATTACAAAAGGTGTTTTAGCTTTTATAAATAAGAACTGTGTGTGACTGGCGTCAAAATGAAAAGACACTTATTATTAGATAAACGCTTTGTTGCCAAAATGTGTTTTAGAAAACTTTATCTAGCAGTCATATTTATAAAAAAAAAAGAAAATGTTTTTAAAGAGGGTGTAGTTAAAAATATTAAGACTCTGAAAAAGTTGTCGCTGTTTCTACAAAGATGACAGCAGCAGTACCCCATCCGTGAAATTGCAAGGCAGTCGTGTACGAGTATGTAACCTTAAATTTCAATGTATGACAGTTCACTTTAGTGTGACAATGATTTCCCGGATGCGATATGCAGAGACTGGCTTCGACGCTTCAAAAATAATAATTTTGAACTTGAGAATAAAGAAAGAAGACGAAAAGTTGGAGGAATTACTCGATCAAAACCAATGTCAGCTGATAGCAGAACTTGGAAAAACATTACAAGTAGATAAGTCCACTGTAAAATTTTTTAGTTACTTATAATTTAAATAAAGCTTTTATGTTATAAAAGAAACAGCGAGAACTTATTCAAGGTCCTAATAAAATTTAAAAAAAGTACAAATATAGTTAACAGGACAAAATCTGTAACCGGACAACAAAACTTCCTTCTCCATAAATGATTCTCTCTTTTTTAACAAAACTTTCAAGTTTATTTATGTCTAATCTTTTGCTGCAGGTAAAGTTGCAAACGTTGAAAAATCAAAAAACTTAAAAGAAATTATTTTAAGAGCTCAAGCTATTAAATTATATTTTTGTAAATTTTCTTCTTTCATTCAATGAATTTAGTTACTAAATATTTTAAATTATTATTAATTCTTAATAAATAATAATTTAAAAATGCATATAAAATAATTTTTTTTTATAAATTTATGTTATTTGAATGTAAATCGATTTATCAACAGGAGACTAGTTTGTATTTTATTAATCAAATAGTTTTAATATATAATAAATTAATTTGAGCTTAGTCTTGATAATTAAAAATGTTTTTGCTTTATTATTTATTATTTTCAATATTTCGCTTTCCTGTGGAAAGCTTCTTCAGGAAAATTATAAATATTAATAACAAAAATAACAAAATTTTATTTGACATGAAATGAAAATATTTTCTTTTTCATTCATACATATTTTGAAAATATGAAAATATTTTCAATGAAAATACTTTTCTTTTTTTACAAAATTTTTAAAAAGAAAAATATTTTCTTCTCTATCTAACATATGTATAACTATATAATTTACAATTCAACCAATAAAAATTAAGTAATACATATAACAAACATTGTTACAAACAATATATAAAAATCAATTTTAATAACAAAATAATTAAATATTATATTATATTAATATATCAAAAATATTTGATACGGAAAAATATAATATTGCTCATAAATCTTGTAACACATTAAGGAGATTATTTAATAACACTGAAGATAAATTACAAAAACTAGATATGTCTAATATAGTATATAAAATACCTTGTGGGGGGAATAATCAAGAAAATTGTGACAAGTTATATATAGGTACTTCTAAAAATAAACTTAAAACAAGATTAGCAGGACATAAATCAGACCAAAAATATAGACATATTTCATCACAAAAAACTGCATTGACTTTACATTGTTTTGAACACAATCATAATCCTAATTTTGTAGATACAAAAATTTTAAATAAAGAAAATAATTATAAAAAGAGGTTCATGTTAGAAATGTTACAGATAATTCGCACACCATCATCTAAAAGAATAAATTATAAGGCAGATATAGATAGTATAGCTCAGAGCTATAGATATTTAATACATAAAAAATAGAGATATATTAATATAATATAATATTTAATTATTTTGTTATTAAAATTGATTTTTATATATTGTTTGTAACAATGTTTGTTATATGTATTACTTAATTTTTATTGGTTGAATTGTAAATTATATAGTTATACATATGTTAGATAGAGAAGAAAATATTTTTCTTTTTAAAAATTTTGTAAAAAAAGAAAAGTATTTTCATTGAAAATATTTTCATATTTTCAAAATATGTATGAATGAAAAAGAAAATATTTTCATTTCATGTCAAATAAAATTTTGTTATTTTTGTTATTAATATTTATAATTTTCCTGAAGAAGCTTTCCACAGGAAAGCGAAATATTGAAAATAATAAATAATAAAGCAAAAACATTTTTAATTATCAAGACTAAGCTCAAATTAATTTATTATATATCAATAAAAAGTCTTAAATAATAATTATATAAATCAAATAGTTTTAAGTTTGAGAAAAATTTCAAAATAGAATATTTAAATACCAAAAATATTTAATTATGCTGTTCATATAATAAAGTGGGCAAATTTCCTAAATTTTTGGTAAATTTTTGATTAGGTAGTAGAGCAATTACGAGATTCAAAAGAGGTCTAGGATTATAGTTAGAAACTGGGCTGCACAATACAGCTTAAAGCTCGCGCTGTGATCATGATAATAATAATAATAATGAAGTCAATGTTATCGACTTTTTTATTAATTTTTTCACAAATTTTACTTTAAAGTCTACGTCAATTTTTTTTTTTTTTTTTTTTTTGGATAAAAGCAAAAGTTTTCTATGCTCACGTTTACTACGAAAAACTAATTAAATAAAAAACAAACACAAAACTAAGATATAAAAAGCTACACACGGAAAATAGAAGAAAAAATTATGCATTCAATATCAATATCGCATAGAATAGACCAAAAATTTTTCTTTTTGTCTGAAATAAAATATTGATAAAAGTTTCTGGATATATAATGTTTCCAAGGTAGAATTTAGAATAAGAATGAGGAGCGGTACCAAGTCATCTGCTCACTGTGGCCAAATCAGACCTCAAGTCTAGTATTCAAAGACTTTCTTGGGTGACCGACGTTGTAATTAAAACGGATCTAAATTAGACCATTACAGTGATACAATATGTGCTCTGCTGTCTCCAGTTTTAATTGTTGTGAGAATTTTGGGAAATGATGTTACAAAAATATTAATTTTTTTTTTGAAAACTGACTACTTTAACTTTTAATTTTATGAATGTAATTTTTCTATTTCTATTATTTAAGATTACTGTTATATATTTAAAATTGCTTTGAGTATTTAGTGTATAGGTCAGCTGTATTTAACTAATGTCGAAATGAGATATCAAGGTGAGCAGTCCCAACCCCACCTTACCGTTTATAAACGATTGTATTCATTAACAATAAAAAAAAGTATGCCAGTACTCGACAAAATCAAAATTCAACAGCCAGCATGAATGTGCAAAAGAGAACACTAAAAGGTATTAATGTTTTTATCAAAAAGCATTAAAGTAGACTTTAAAGTAAACGTTATCTACATTTTTCACATCATTTTTTATAAAGCTTATTTGACAGTCTATGTCAGGATAAGGCCAAATTCATAACAAAACATTTATGTTTAATAAAAACTTATTAAGCCAGTTCCCCATAGAACATTTGTTTATTAAAATATTTTTATGAATTTTGTTATAAGTGTTTTCTGATTTTTTGTAAATTTTTAAAAATATAAAATTTCTCAATTTTTTTAAAAATTATTTGTTTTTTTTTTAAATTTTGTTTATTAACTCTATTGATAAAATAGGTGTTATCTGGTCTCGTGTGGCTGGTATATATTGGCGTCCTTCCAACCGACCCGTGTAAAAGTGGGCATGGTCGATCCATCAGCTTACGGTAACCATTCTTGGAATATAGTGATTTTTTTTACCAAATTTAAAAAAAAAATTCATTGGAAAATAGAATTATATTTTTAAAATGATTGAATAATTGACTTAAAAATGGAAGTAGCATTTTTTATATAGGCTTTGTTACTCGCTGATAGTTTAGCTTTAGGTTGATGGAAGAATTTTTAAAATCAATTCGTTAATTTATCTCTATTACAAACAAAAAAAAATATTTTTTTCTTTCCTTAGCGGGTGTCTATGGCCCTTAGCGGGTGTCTGATCCTTAGCGGGTGTCTTTTCGACATTCCAACTGGTCCTAGAATGCCGCACATCCTTAAATAGAATGGCAGAGCACTCGGTGATCACCCTCATTTGGGTGCGTGGACATGGGACTTCAATGGGAAACTGCAGGGCGGATAGCCTGGCGAGGGAAGGGTCTAGGCTGCCAGAGCAAGATGCCAATGCGCCCTGTGGCATCCCTCTATCGGTCTGTAAAAAAGAGATCGATAGCATATTCTTGCGAAAGGCACAGTCCAGATGGAGAGACGAATGGACGTTATAAGTTATACGACGAGGATGATCTGGCCTAGGCTGGATAGCAGTCGCAGTAGGGATTTATTGGGGCTCCAAAGAGCCTGATTGAGAAATGTGGTGGCTGTAGTAACGGGACACTGTAATTTTGGCAACCATGCTAGAAGAATGGACTTGCGTTATAGTGACTACTGTAGAAGTTGTCAGGACGAGGAAGAGGAGGAAACTGTGAAGCACCTTCTCTACCCGTGTCCGGCCCTGGAAGAGCGGCGCATGATCACATAATAGATTTTATACGTCGCGGCTCAATTATGAAAAAATGAAGTGAAAATAATTTGAAATCAATAGAATTTAGATTTTTTTTTGAGAGAGATTCCTTAAAAAACAGATACATTGTTTGAAAGTTATACTAGGATGTGTTAAGCAGCCTCTTTAAAAATCTCTTATTTTATTACATTTTATTTATTAAAAAAAAATCTTATTGCCTGTATTACTGAATTTCTGTTATGACAACTAAAGTATTCAAATCTTACATAATTATTATTAAACTTGACACAACCAAAGTTGTTTTCTCTGTGTAGTGAATTTAATTTTTTTTTTTTAATTTTAATATGAAAAAGCAAAACTAGTTTTAAAAAAAAAATGTTTTTAATTTTACAAAACTTAGTTGTCAACCAGTATTTAAAACTCATTAAATTAATTATTTATGTTTTAAATATAAATTCATTATGGAAATTTTCCTTTCAAACTAAGCTAGAAAAGCTAGATTAAAGAAAAAGCTGCTAAATCCAAATAAAATTTTAATGAATCTAATTAAAATAATTGCCTCTACTGCTGATGACTTTGCTATTTGTCTCTGTTTATAAATTAATTTTTATTTCAATCTCAATGCAAATACTTCAATAGAAAATAAATAAAAAAATTATAATTTAAAACAATTTTTTTCTTCTTGCTCCCTGTAGGCAAGCAAACCTAAAAAGTTCAAGCCATCTAAAAAAAGCAAAAGAAGTAGCAAAACTAAAACAGCATTAGTTTTTACACAAGCACAGGCATAAAAAACTGGCCTAAAAAGAAAGTAAGAAGCAAAATGGAAGATAAAATTTGCATAATTTCCATTTAATAGTTTTAACCTGGCACATGAGTCCGAGCATACGCCAGCAAAATTCACAAAGTCAAAAGATTTTACGAGAAAACAAAAACTAAAACCAAAAAAGCGAGAAGTACAAAATAAGAAAGAGTCTTTATTAAGGTTTACTTTGTGTTAAAGAAATACAACATAAAATTTATGCATAAAAATGTGTAAAAGGAACGTATGAAAGGAGAAGAGACAAGCGCGAAGAAAAAAAGCCACTTAATAAAGGAAAACACCTTGATTGTTAAGTATTTTTCAAAATCTTGCTGCCATTAGATTATTGGTATTTTCTATAAGGCTCTGCAACATAAATAAAAACCAACATTTTGCTCATCAACAAAGACGCAAATGAAGACAACCAACACATCAATACAGGACGTGCAATAAAAGCCAAATAAGAAGGAAGACAGCATAGCTGTATTACAACAAGACTTTCTTATCATCTTTCTCTTCTTCTACATAGCTTTCAGTCATCACTAACATTTTGCTCTCTTTCTATGCCACTCTGCGGATTTTTCATTATATGTATTTTGGCAAAATTTCAAACATCCATTAAATATTTAGCAAAAATCCACTACAAAATTTAACAACTTGGCTTCCATCATTTACTTTTCTTTAAATTTCATTTACTTGAAAACATAATTTAAAAAGAAAAAATATTTCAACTAATTTCAAAAAGTAATCTTGCAAACTAAGCAAAGAAAAATCCCAAAACCAAATAAATTATATGAAAAATATATAATTGATAACAAATAACAAAAAGGATAATAAAACCGGCTATCAAATTTAATTTATCAAGCCTTAAAATCAACCTTCAAAGGCATAAAACATAAAATAAAGCAGCAGCAGCAGCAGCAACAATAACACACAAAAGCATTTCAATCCGTGCAACCAAACGGAAAAACTCAAACTAGCAATTTTTATCATCATTCGTTCTAATAACAAAATAAGCAACAGCAGCACCAACTACCGCCAACAAAAGTGACATCAGACGACGCACAAAATAACTTGCAGAACTGTGCCAACAGCTAGCCAGAAACACTTGCGCGCATACACACCTTTGTTACTGTGCTACAGATAAATATTCATACAAAATACCTGCTACACACACACACACTCCGTTCCATTCAAATATTCGAAATATTCGAAACTTGTTACGGCAACTAGTCTTTTAGTTGTCCTTTTGTGTGTTGTTTTTCTATACTACCTCGTATCGTTATAATTTTAACAGTGTGTATTTGGCTTACTTGAGACTGTTCACGTGTGTGGGTAGGCAGTTTTTTTTAGTTAAATGTCTGTGGTTGAATTAAAAGCATCTGCTGTTTCCGGTGTGGACTTTAATCAACTTCAGGTAAGTTTTTTTTTTTTATTATTATATTTATGTGTGTCAGTAAATTTACAGTAAAGAGCAAAACTGTAACAAGTCTAACAAATATTTGAGGTCAAAAATTTAACACAGTTATTAAATTAAATGAAAGGCTGTCCTAGTAAATTATTAATATCATACAGAGACTTACCAAAAAAGGATTAAAATTAAAAAAAAAAACCTGCCAGAACTATGGCTATTAGCACTTAAAAGAGGAAAGTGTATATTACACATTCAAAATCATTAGTTATAGTATGTAAAAAAACAGAAAAAAAATTTTAATTAAATTTTACAACATATTGAATTATTTGAAATAATAAAGTTTAAAAAATTTCATTTTTATTTGTGCTCAATTTCAAATTATGTTGGTTTGAAAAATGCTTTATTTCCATAATATTCTCATGGATAATTTTAAAAATTGTTTCATCAGACAAAAATAAAAATAGAATATTTCTATTTGCTTTGGTTGGTTGAAAAATTTTGTTTATTTGGTTCAATGACTACTTTGTTACTTTTTTTTTTGTGTTTAAACCTTTTGAAACTTTTTGTTTGCCTATTGAATAAAATTCTCATTTGGTCAATTGGTATAATGAAATAAGTATTCAAATGTTTGGGCAGGAATTTAACAAAACTTGGGAGTAATCTACTTAACATTCAGAGTAGCGTCTGATGAAACAGCTGTATAGATATGCTTTCCTTCTTAGTACTTATTGTGCTTAGTAAACAAATTTTTCAAAATTTTCCACGAGAATATCATGTCAAGAATAATACACTTTGCACACCAACATAATGTGGAATTAAGCACAAATAAAGATTGAATTTTGTTAATTAAATTTTATATAAAAATTATTTTCAAGCTGCTAAAGGAAATTGTAAAAGACGCATAAAAATTAAAAACTCTATTCTAAAAAAAAGAAACAAATGTTTCCTCTTTAAAATATAAATATAAATTACTTATATATATAACTACTCCTGATTCGTTAGCAAGCGAAACTATACAAGTAATTTTAATATAAAAGATTCAGCAATACAAATAAATTCATGAAAAATGAAATAGATGTTTTAAGGTACAAAGCTGTATTTGGGCGTAATTTAGAATTTTTATTATAATTTTTGTTAGTGAAAATTCTTTTAATTTTTTTATATACTTTATTAAATTCCTTTCGGTCGTTATAAATTTTATATTTAAATATTTTTCAAGCTGAAGATCTATAATTAAAAATTCCTAAAACACAAACCTTTTTGGGTGTATAATATCGAGGGGAGTAAGAGTATTAAAATTTTGTAAATTACACTCCTAAGCATATGCTTTACTTTTCTTCTCTTAAAATTTAAAGCAAAAATTAAATGATTTCTGTTTCTGATATCAGACAAAAATTGTCCATAATAGAACATTTCTTAGCATTTTGAGGTACAACACCAATTTGGCCAATTCACAAGCCCAAATTTTATGCAAACAAAATTACTTTTAATAAGCTTTATTTTTCACAGGCAGAGGAAGTAGTGGTGCTAGTGTATCATAAAATACATCTCTATATTATTTTCTTTTTTATTCTTCTTCAGTTAGAAAATTACTAGTGAATGCAAAAACAATTTTGGTGGGAAATTGTCAACACCGGCAACAACAATTTCAGGCACAAATGAATGCAACAAAAGAAATTTGCAAAAATCTAGAAAAAATTAAAAACTCACCCAAATTTTATGATTCACGGATGCCCATCAAATGGCCATATAGTTGGGGCCATGATAGTGGAGTTTTAAAGAGAAACACAAATTATATTAATTAATAAAATACAACACCAAACAAATTATTAAATAAAGAATTGAGGTATGAAAATTTAAATAAATGAATACAAAAATTTTTAACACAACTAAAAAAAAAATTAGTAAAGAAAAGAAAAAACTTAAAGCACGGACGAACTATTTTAACTGCTGCACTGTCAAAAAAGAACTGATTTTGGCAAGCAGATTTTAGGATAGCCAAAGCTAGTAATAACAGCTTTAAGTTAAAAGCTCGTATATAAAAGCTTTAAAGGGAAATTCTTATAAAAGGGGCTGCCAGATGTACTTGTTAATGTAATTTTTCGCCAGTGGATGTGGCATGTTCGATGCCTGTCTAGATAAAAGTCACCCGTGCTTGTTAAAAATTTTGAAATTAGAATTAATTTCTAATATCATATAATAAATAACTTAAAAAACTATGGGCTATAATCATAATCACAAAAAAAGTAAACTTTTATTAAGAGCTGACTTTTGTTTATAAGAATTTTATGAATTTATAGTCGTTTTTAAAAGGATACCGACTTTAGTGTGACTATGATTATAGGCCTATGTTTTTAAATTTTAAAGAATAGATTTCGATGATGGCTTTAAGCGTAAAATAGTATTAAGTACAAAAAAGTTATATTATCTGTAAATAATTTTTTTGTTGTTTTCTGAAAAATATTTTAAATAAAATTCACAATAAAATAATACTTACAAAAATATGTAAATAAATATTTTCTGGTAATACATCTTCGGTTCTAAATATTTTTTGTTCGATATATTATTTTTTTTTTTTAAATATATGTTTGAATTGAAACCTTCAAATGAACGATTCAACTTTTGTCTATTTAAATCACCTAAGCTAAACAATTTGGTATCATTTGGCAACCACATACATTATTAAAGCTTCCAAGCTTTCTAAATATTCCCAGCAAAAAATAAAGTGATTGTCTTAAAAGTGTATTTTGAATAATTAAAAAAAAAGCGGTTGTCATATTTTAAGTGGTGGAAAAGTCATTATGACATTTGAAGTCACTAACTTTTCTATAAAAATGTCATTATTATTTAGGTACCATAATTGTAACTGATACGCTGTTAACGAAGCTCATATCGCACATTGCATCTATATAGTCCATTTTACTGAGTGAAAATCAAGAGCAACTTGCCTCAAATCACATGCTAGTGTTAAGTTCATTAGTTTTTCCTTACATATAAAAATACTTCTCATCTGCAGTAATAGAGATTTTACTGAAATAATTTTTTTTGCTGGGTTGTCATTCAGCTTTAGAAAATTAAAGCAGCTTCTCAGAGTATCTAATAATTTTATCCAGATGGTTCGTGCCTTGGCTGAACTTTAACTCATCATCTTTTCAAACTTACATAACTTTTATTATAAACTATAGGTGACACTAACTATACAGAAAACAATTTAAGTGGTTGCCAGATGATACTATATGCTCCAAATTTGACGCTATAAAACGACAAAAGTAATATTATTGGTGTGACGATTTAACTTCACAAATATATTTTTTAGAAAAATATATCTGGCAAAAACTTTTTCTGTATGTGTGATGGCTACAATAATTAGTCTCAAAGATATATGACCAGAGTATTTGATATAATATTTTTGAAAATATTAGGTCTTATTAGGAGTGTCGTTTTAGTATCCGAAGTCGGGAGTAGTTAATACAGAACATGGTTTTTATGTTGCCACATATCTCACTCACAATCAGGTAAATTATTTGATTGTAAGTGTAATTTAAACCCCTTTTAAAAAAAACAACAAAATTTTATTTTAAAAAAATATAAATTTTTTTAAAGGCATCATATCTGTTCTATTTTATTATTCAACAATTTAAAACGAAGCTTTTGTTTATTTTATTTTTGCATAAATATATAAATTTTTCATATTGCTAGTGATATTAATTGCCGCACTCTTGCCTTTATCCGCTAAGTCAAAATTATATAAAAATATACATGTGGCAGCCCCCTTTTAAAAGAATTTCCCTTTAGAAGCTTAGAACTTTAGTTAGTAAGAGCTTTTAACTTAAAGTTGTTATTACTAGCTTTCGCTGTCCTAATATCTGTCTGCCAATATCAGTTCTTATTTGGCAGTGCAACAGTTAAAATAGTTTGTCGGTGTTTTAAGTTTTTTCTTTTGTGTATTAATTTCTTTGAGTTGTGTTTGTGTTATAAGTTTTTATCTTCATTTGTTTAAATTTCCATACCAAAATTATTTAATAATTTATTTTTTTGTTGTGTTTTATTAATTAAAATAATTTGTGTTTCTTAATAAAATTTCTCTATCATGGCCTACCAATTATTTGGCCATTTCATGAGCATCCGTGGCTATTGGAGCTCATTTTATCGTCGTTCCACACTAAATGACGAATTGAATGCTGAGTGGGATCAATTGAATTATGAAATTTGGGTGAGTTATTGAGTTTTATTGTATATTTCAATTAATATTCTTGAATTTTTAATTATTTTGCAAAATTTTTCTTCATTTTTGCAAATTTCTTTTTGTTCCTTCATTTATGCCTGTAATTGTTGTTGCCGGTGTTTAAGACTTCCCTCCAAAATTGTTGTTGCCTTCACTAGTAATTTTTCAATAGCTGATAATTTTGGAGGGAAGAAAAGAAAAACCAAAAGAGAAGTTTGTAGAGATGCATTCTATGGTGTACTAGCGCCATTTTTTGCTCTACATGTAAGAAGCTAAAATATTTTAAATGTAGAGTGTTGCACAAAATATTCATTTTTTAGGTTAGAGTATTTGATAATTTTAATTTAATTTTTTCACCACTATTCGCCGCTTTATTATTGTGGACACACAAATAAATATTTGAGTTTGTTTTTGGGAAATTAAACTGCAGCGAGATTTTATACATTAAAAATAAATTGATTAGTATTTGCAAAGCATATGCTTAGAAGCCTGAAAATAATTTTAACTTTATTTATTAAAAAAAAAAACATTTCGTTATAGTTTTATTTCAGGAAGACAACGGGTTTGTGTCTAGACTTTTATTTGTTTTTTTTTTCTTTAAATAAAACATTTTTTGAATTTAATGGATACGTAATTTTTTATTTCTGTTTATAATAATAATTTTCTTTTTTTAACAAAATTGAATCTTTATTCGTGCTTAATACCAATTTATGTGGTGTGCAAAATGCATTGTTTTCCATGACATTGTCATGAAAAATTTAGCAAAATTGCTTACTTAGTACAATAAGTAATAAAAGGAAAGCATATCTATACAGCTGTTTCATCAGACTCTACTCTGAATCTTCAGTAGATTACTCTAAGGTCTTGTTAAATTATTATTTATAATATGCTTTTTTTTAATCATTTATTTCCTTTGATTTTTTTTTTTTAATAATATTTAATTTTGTTCTAACATTAGACATTTTCTAATAAAATTTTATTTAATGTGTACGATTTAATTTTTTCTCTTTTCTTATTTTGAAAACGTTTTATATTTTTTTTTCAGTTTGTTCAAAAGTATTTAAGTATAAAAAAAGTTCATTTTCTTGAATTTCATTTTGATAACAAATGGGAAAAATTGTATGTTCTTAAATAGCTACTACTTTTTCTGGGGCTCTTTGGTTATCTTACTGTAAAAAAATCAACAATATTTGAAATTTTATGGATAATTTTTTCTTTTAAGAGAATTTTTTTTTTTTTAATATGAGATTTTTGAATAGGCTGCTTCACACATAACACCGTAACTTTAAAGCCACTTACCGATTTTGTTGCGAAATACATAAAAAAATTTTAATTATATTGGGTTTAATTTTTTATTTTTCGAAAAATGTTATCACAAATAAATATTATTTAAATAATTTTATTAAATAATTCGATCTTATAAATTTATTATTAGTAAATTTTATTCAAGCTTAAGATCTCAATGAAAATTGTTTTTATATTATTTTTCTAATATTTCGAGTTTGTTTTGAATTTAATTTAATTTCCCTGACAGTCGAAATATTGGAAAAATAAAATATTTACTAATAATATTTTTTAAAGAGATTGTACAATTTTTTATTTTCGAAAATTTATCAAAAATAGAAAGTGACCAATACTAAACAGTTTATTTATTTAATATTAAAATCGCATATAATGGAAATGAATCTCGATTATAGTCAGAGATTATTATACAGTTTTTTTTAATAAAAAATCAAAAAATAAATTTTTTTGTTTGTTGAGTTTTATGTCAAAAATAATTTTGAGTTTTTTGCCAGAAATAAAATTATTATATTTTTGTTAAAAGTTCCTGTTATATCTCTCTCATATGACCAAATTTATATTTCATTTGAATAATAATTTTTTCACTGGAGTAATACGAGGAGGCTCTTAGGCGAATCATTCTTTCTTACTGAAATTATGTTTTTTATTTGATGAATTTTGAAAAAAAAATGATGTTGCATAATATTTTTTAGAGAATTTACTTTTTATTAGAGATACTAATTTCATTTTAAAAAAATTAAAATTTTTTTTAAATATATTTTTAGTTCAAAAATCTAATTTTATTGATAATGGCCCATAATCATAGTCACACTAAAGTCGGTATTTTTTTTTTAAACAACTTTAAATTCATGAAATTCTTATGAACAAAAGTCAGCTCTTAATAAAAACCTAATTTTTGGATTAAATTTTAATATGAATAAAATATTTCTCATACACGTAGAATAACCCTGAATTCCAAATTTTATTACGCAGCCAATAAAACAAGCTTAATTTTATTTAGGTTTTCTAGGATCTAGATTTAGGCTCATTTTCGCCACTAAGTAGATGTACAGAACATATTTTGAAATTTTGTTTTTTTGTTTTTGACAGAATTAATTTAAATTATACCCCCTACTCCGACTACACTCATGTAATAATAGAGTCTGCAATGTATCGTCAACAGTTAAATACTTACGGTATTATTTATAAAAATTGATAAATAAGCTTTCAATTAATAAAAATATTTTTTTTTGTAAGTGTCGTTAATTTTCTACTTATAAAATAATAATTTTTTTTTTAAATTTTATATTTAAAATATTTATTTTCTTTGAAATTTATTTTTTAGTGATGGTATTCGCTAAACCATTAGTGCAAATTAGCATTTTCTGTCGTGAATGTCCTTTCTTAATTTTCCAAATATACACAGTGTCATTTGTTCAAGCAATTTTTAGTACAATTGCAGGAAAATTAAGTAATTTTGCACTAATTTAATTTTTTTTTCACTTCATTTTCGTTTTTCATTCAAAAATTCTTTTTTTTTAGTATTGGCTTCATTTAAATTCTAATTTAAATAAATAAAATATCATTTTAATTTTTTTATTAGTTAGTTTTATTTGACCTTTTTCTTTTTAATTAAAATGGCTATTTTTTTATAACTCTCACTTCAAATTTAACTTTTCTAGGCAAATAATAATTGCATTCTTTTAAATGTATTTCACCAATGACCAAGAAAATAACAATATGACGGCAACAGTAACAAAAGTTCAAATTTGATAATCGCTTTCTAACAGATTTGAATTCTGCACATGTTTCTGCCTTGTAATAGGTATGTGTTTGTATATGTGTGTATGTCATTCAATGGCTTTGTCATTAAGTGTCGTGATTTGTGCAAGTAGCATGTGTTGAGAGTAGGTATGTGTGTGTGTAAATTAACATATCGTCATATTTTTTCAAAAAAGCCCTAAGCCCATTTTTAATGTATTATGTCAAATTTCCATATTCCCGAAAAATTGTTCACTCCTATAATTAAAAATAACGTGCTTAAATTAAAGCTTAGATTAAACAAATCTTTCAAAATGTTCGGCTATATTGTCATATTATCTTCTCTTCTTAGCTTCTTCTCTAAATTTATTAAAATGCAACTTAGGGCTTTTTCGAAAACATATGACGACATGCCAACTCTGTTAACAGTGTACAATGATTAGAAGAAAGAAAGTATTTAAGCTTCTTTTCTTTACTCTTATTAAAAAGTCAAAAAAAAGCAAGTCTTCCTCGTATTTACAATTGCACTCAGTTCTTATTCGTAACAAAGTTGTAAATGTCTAATGAGTTTCTATTTGTTACAATTGCTTCATTGCTGTTAACAATTGATTTATCTCAGGAAACCCGGTAAACATTTAAACGATTGGTGGCAAGTAATGAACACTAACATCAAAATGATGAAGGCTGTCGGTACTGAAGAGTTTACCTTCGCTGTTCACGAAAGTGTGGCAGATGATCAACAGCCTTATTACGAGTGTCGTTATTGTAAAGAGTTGAATCCACGTCAAGTCAATATAAAAAATTTATTTTATTTTTATTACGAGTGTCGTTTCACAACAAGCCAATATAAAGAATTTGGCCGACATTGCACCATATCAGGCCTTAATTTTTTCATCTTTCTTATTAACAACAATTTTTTTTAATACAATTAAAATTTTTGCATTATTTTTGGGTCTTAAAAAAATACTCTTCTTTTTTTCTATGCTAAAAAACCTTAAGCTAGTGAATGTTTGCTGGTCGTATAAACATTTATACGAAATTCGCTTTTTGTGTGCATGTGTCGTACATGTAATTGTAATTTTAAGAATAAAGTTGTTTAAATGTTTTCAAAGTTATTAAAATGTAAGATTGCCTTTGCCAAAGTGAGACATTACGACTTAATATTTTTAATTTCTTATCACATACAAATTAAAGATTTTGTACTCGACAAAAAGATAGAAAGATCACAGTGTTGTTGTTGGTTTTCTATATTAAATCTAATGATTCATCCACCACAAAAAAGTTATTGTCTTTTATAAAGGACTTGTGTATATTGAAGTTATTTTCCTATCAGGAATACGTTTCTTTTAATAACTTTACTTCTTTAATTTTTTCATTTATGATTTCTAACTATTTTTTATTAATTTGCAGGCAGACCTTGATGCAATTACATTTTACTTTTATTATTAAATTCCTCTTCTTATAATTAAAAATAAAAATTCGCTGTAATAACTTAAAAATCAGTGAAAATTGTTTAATAAATCTTTTCATGTTTGTGTTTAAAATTACATTTGGACAGATTCATTATGCATCTTAACTTCAAGCAGGGATCCAGTGAATATATCTTTTTAAAGAAAAATCTTTATTATAAAAGGCCTGGGGTCTAAACACCGCATTCGATAGCGAGTAGACTATCGTATCGAATAGTACATCGATAAGTGTCGAGTAAGCAAATCACGGCATACGATATCTATCAAATCACAATGTTTGTCAAATGCAAGTAAATAAAAAGGAATTGTAGCATGAATTTAGGCAACAATTGTGCGAAAAGAATTTTTGATGCTATGTCTGAACAATTGCTTCTTCTGACATTTTTTTTTTAAATTCAAAAGATACAAATTTATTAAAGTTTGTAATAACTAATTGTTTTAAGCTAAAACTAAATAAAACTTATTTTTTTTCAATTTTTGTTGTCCGTGCTCTTTAAAATGGTAATTTGTTTTGGTTACGATAGCTAGTTTGCTATCGAATGATTATACTCGATCGAAAGCCCGCTATCATCTCAAATTACGATACATTTTACTCGATATCGAGTGCCCCAATACCAAAATGAAAAATTTCGATCAATTTTACTCGATATCGAATGCAGTGATGAGAACCCTGATACCGTCACTGAAATAATGATATGCAGCTTCTCTTGGGTCTTATATTTTACACCGGTTTGTCGTGAATTTAACTACGACAAGGACACTCGTTAAGCAGCTGCAGCAGGTAATCTTTTTCTGCTTATATTTCAGCTATATCAGAAGTAGAATTTGTGAATTTCTTAGGGGTGACCAATTTTTGTGATAAAATAGCATATTAAACTCTCCTATAGGCTGTATAATTTATTAACTACTGAGAGACCACTACCTTGTCACCTGTGGTAAAAGGTTTAAAAAAATTAGAAAAGTAAAATAACAAGCGAGAATGATCCCTTAGATTAATGGCTAGTGTCCTAAGTTCACAGTGTTGGGGCCGCAGGTTCGACCTCTGGCTGTACAAAAGCTCCTTTGTGTTATCATACAAAAAATCTAATAAAGATTTCTTACAAAAATAGTCAGCTTTAAAAACATTTTTATTAAAAAAAAATTCATGTTCATAAAACTTTAAATTGAATCAATTAATAATTTAATCATAATGACAATTTTTTTAATTGAACTAAAAACACAAATGTGCCAGTCAACTTTTAGATCACTAAAACTAAAAACTGTCTTCAAAGTTTTTTGGAGTGATAAATTCAATTTTGCACCTTGTTTGTTTTTTTAATGGGCTTTAATTTTTGAGTGTAAGGCTATTTTGTAAATTCAAGAGCATTACTTAAAAACGGTTTAATAAAAAAGAAAATCCGAAATTCCGCAACAAAATTTTGCTTAAAGTATTAATTAAATTATTTTTAAGTCTACTCACTAGATTTCGAAATATTGTAAAGAAAAATTTCTTTAATATTTTAAATAAAGGGTCTTCCAACCAAAACGCATGATGTGGATTATAAATAAAAAAAAAAGTTTTCAGAAATTTATCTTAATATTTTTATTAAGATAGAAGGATCTATGACAATTACGTGTGTAACAAAATATCGTTACGGCTTGGGTGGCATACCTGTGTCTACATTTCAATGAGTCTGAGTCATAATTGAGGTTCAAAGTCCTTAATGTGCCGAATTATCTCATCCTTTATCTTTTAAATTGTTCTTGGCTTATTAAGTACACTTTTTCTTTTAAATATTCTTAAAAAAAGAAGTGCAACGGTGTCAAATCATATGATCGTGGCGGCCAATTAACATCACCACGTCATGAAATAGCACGGCCATTGAATTTCTCTCTCAAAAGAGTTATTGTTTCATTGGCTGTGCGGAAAGTGTTACCATACTGTTGGAACCACATAACGTCCAGGCTTATATCCTCAATTGGTGGGCACATCTCACGATAGCGAACACCATTCACGGTAACTGATTGGCCGACCTCGCTCTCCAAATTCTAACACTAAATAAATATTGTAGCAGCTTGATGATATATTTTGTGGTTCAAGGTTGTTAGCTCAATCATGTGGCCTGAGCGTGTATGCTTCTAAAGCCGTTTTTTTCCGAAATTCGAGGCTTTATTGTAATAAACTGGTTATACATTTATGATTCAAAGTATTGTCCATCAATGGCCACTACTTTCTCCCATCTTTCGGGCAGTGTACGAATCCCGCGTTTGAAAAAAATTGTCATCTTTTGAAGCGATCCACTAATCGATCCAATTTTTTACTTCTTCCTAAGACCGAAATTGCTAGTCAGCCAGGCCGTGATCAAAACAAGTGATAGTCCGGGGAAGCAACGTCTGGAAAATACAACGGGTGGGGGTAGGACTTCCCATTTCAACGTTTCCAAGTATGTCTTGACCACTTTCACAACATGGGGTCGAGCATTGTCATGCTGTAAAATAACTTTATTATGTCTCTCGTTGTATTGTGACCGTTTGCCTTTAAATGCTCAGCTTAAAGGCATTAATTGCGTTCGATAACGATCGTCTGTGATTATTTCAGTCAATGGTTTTAACAACTCATAATACACTACGCTGCTCTGATCCCACCAAATACAGAGCATAACCTTGGAACCGGGATAACCGTATGATTTTATGAGCTTGGGATTATCGTAATGAACCCATTTTTCGGTTCCAGTCACAATGCGATGCAGAAATCCCTTGCTCCTTTGCTTTCCAAGCAGCCTTCCAACATCTCTCGGCTTTAACACGTACGGCACCCAATTTCCTTGCTTCTAAATCCTTCTCATGTCTTTCAGGCGTTTGTTGCTTCACTCCCAATGATCCTGCCCAGTTCTTGTTGCGTTTGACACGAATCTTGATCAAGTAATGTCTCCAATTCTGCATCTTCGAAAACCTTCTCTCTTCCACCGCCATGCCGGTTTTCGACGTCAAAATCACCATTCTCGAAGTGTTAAAACCACTCTCGGTACTTTCTTTCAGTAATAGCAGCCTCACCATAGGTATTTGAGAGCATTTGATGAGCCTTAGCGCAGATTTCTTCATATTAAAGCAGAAAATTAAAATCTCCATCAAATGGCGAGAATTTGGCTCGTAAGCTCACATGCTTAATCGAAAATAACTTTATGATTCAGACACAAATCGATTAATATTTCGATGGCTAATAAGCTTATTGTATGACATCTACCATCTATTTATTTAGACTACCACTTACCGCTACAGCCATCAATTGCAAAACGGCGGAAGCACACTCGTACACCTAATATAATTTTTTTTTTTCACAACAAAAAAATAAATTCTACAAGAAGTCATAAACACAAATATAAAGTTTAGCAAAATATTGGCCATTAATTGACCTCGAATACTTAAAAAGCCATGACATTGAGGGATCAAATTTTATATGTAACGCTTTTTGTAATGTGTTGCGTTAGTCTTTTATTACAAGCCAAGTGCCATTCATTAGCAACTTCATTCCTGCTCACATGATTTTTAAATTTTTACATCAAATATTTCATTTTGTTATTTATACAAATAATATTTCAGTTTGTGTTTTCTCTGATTCTACTCTATTTTTTCTTCTTGTTGTTATTTGGCATCCTTAAAAATATATGCATGCATGCATGCATGTCCACTTCATTTACCTGTAATCTTCATACACACACACACACAACTCACATTTAAAAAAAAAATATATTTTCCTCATTTTATTCATTCATTCACTGCTGACATTTTTATAAGTTTGTGTTACTTATATTGTGCACATTATTTAAATTATTTGCTTGTGTGTACATTACGCAATATCTACTTGATACACGCACGCACACACATGCACACAACTACTTCTCACATGACTTAAAACAAATTTGTCATTTCAGTTGTGTCTAGTGGTTGAACTCGATACAAGCATAATAAAGGCGCTCGTGTTTTCCTGAAAAAAAAAAACACAAATCTGTGCAAGTGTGTGCATTTGTTTTTTTGTTTTTTGTCTGTGTGTTGCAGATTGTGGTGAACAGTTGATGATATTAAATGTTAAAGCTGTTGTCCTCATCTTATTATTATTATTATTGTTGTTGTGTGTGTTCTTGTTGTTGTTGTGTGGTATGACAGTAGTTGTTATTACTGCTGCTCTTATTTTAAGTTAAACGAACAACAAAAGGACTCTTACTGTTGATGCTTGATGGCCATAAAAATCATATTATAAACTAAGTTACACACGCACACACACACACAAAAGAAGCCAGACACAGCTACATATCGTCAGGTGTTTTGGAAAAATCCCTAAGTTGCAAAAAAAAAATTATTTCGACTTTTTGGTATGTAATGATGCACCGTATAAATTTACATGTTTCCGGAAATTTTTTTACTCCTATAATTAGAAAAAAACTTTCTTTAAGCTTCAGTTAAACTAGGTTAGGTTAGGTTGCACAGGGGGCCCCAACAAGAAACACAAAAGGGGTTTCACTTGGGTTCTATGATGTGGTCTCTTTGTTATTCCTGTATAAGAGGAAAGTGAAGAAAGACAGCAATAGAGAAAGAAGGGTGAAAGCAAGTAAGAAAATAGAGGCTCCGCCATCGAACGTTTTTTTTTTTCATCTAGTGCTTATTTCGTGAATGGTAACACTTAGCTCATGTCTGATTTGACAGATAATTAGTTTTATCCTTCCGCTGAACGAATATGGTTTTGTATACGCTTGAACAACGCTGGAAAATATTTCGACATTAATTTGAAAATCATGGTAATGTTGCAGAATGTGTGCGAAAATTGCGTACAGATTTTGGAAGAAGAGAAGCACCGTCAGCTCTGTATGTTCGTTATCTTGTGAAAAAAGTGAAAGAAACTGGCATCCTCATCGATAAACCAAAGCGTGAAAAGCCAAAAACAGGGCGTACACCCGAGAATATTGCTGCTGTGGCAGAAAGTGTGGGTGAAGCGCCATCAACATCAATTCACCGTCGTTCTCAACAATTGAACATTTCGGAGACATCATTGAGACGAATTTTGCATAAAGACCTTGGTATGACGCCATACAAAGTCCAATTGGTTCAGGAGTTGAAGCCAACTGACCATCCAGTGCGTTTTCGCTTCGCTAAGTGGACCTGCGATCGACTTACAGAAGATGCCGATTTTGCCAAAAAAAATCATCTTTTCAGATGAAGCTCATTTTGATCTTGGCGGGTATTTAAATAAGCAAAATTGTCCCATTTGTGGCACAGAAAACCCGCACGCATACCTTGAAAAGCCGACGCACCCAAAACGAGTCACTGTTTGGTGCGGATTTTGATCCAGAAGTATAATTGGGCCATTTTTCTTCGAAAATGAGCAAGGAGTTAGTCAATGGCGATCGTTATCGGGCCATGTTGAACGAATTTTTGTTCACAAAAATTGAAGAGGAGGATATTGGCAACTTTTGATTTCAACAGGATGGTGCTACGTGCCACACAGCCGAAGCTGCGCTCGATGTTATTTGGCGGACCCTGTAGTAAAAAAAGAAAAAATATGAAAAATATGAAGACCTATAGTATGCTGGCTCTTTTAGTCGACAGCGCTGTGATGCCCTGCAAGTGGCGCTTTCTTAGATAGAGCTTGCGCTGCTCCTCTGTTGCAGGGCAAAAGCAGAGATGGTGTTCCACAGTTTCCTTCTTTTCCTTGTCTTTGTAACTTTCACAGTAGTCATTTAATATCAAACCCATTTCTCAACTGGATTATCTGGAGTCCTAGTGAATCCCTGCTGTGATTTATAACCCGCCAGGCCAGATCATTACTCTCTATATTGCATGTCCGTTAGTCTCTTTATTTGGACTGCACTCTACATAAAATATACTCTCAAACTGCTGTTTGCAAAAAACTTAAACTAAAAAAAAACATTAAAAAGTTTGGCTAATTTTTCCTAATAATGACCTTTTTTATCTTTAAAATTTTTGATATGTAACTTAGGGCTTTTTTGAAAACATATAACGATAGGAATACAGTCCTCGTGGTGTGTTGTTTTTTAATATTATTTTTAAAGTCTCCAACACTTTAAGAAATTCAGGTGTGCATTAAGTTTTTAACTTTAAAATCCCAAAACTGAAAGGACACTTCAATCAAAGCAGATTTAAGTACAAATAAAATTTAAGTGAAAGAAAAAAACTCTTTTTTTTGAAACACACAGCTTTCGCAAAGAACGTTGGCATAGGTATAAATATAATTATATACTAAAGAAGTTACACAAAATTTATGCAAAATATGTTTTAAAAATTAATTATAATACGACCTGAGGGTTAAAAAATCTACTCATTTTAATTTTACATCACCAGAGCAAAGGCACTTCATGCAAGAGCATGAGCACACGAAACACCCACCTAAAGTTAATATCTTTACGAACCAAAATATCTCCAGTAAAATGGCATCATCTTCTTAGCACATATTTTGCTTTAAATGCATTTCTTTTGCATATTTTGTTATATATTTAAAAATAATTTGCTCTTTTCTTAAGTTTTTGTTTAGACATATCTTTCTGTTTAAGGCGAATTCATAAAGAAATCCTTTTCTGCTACTACTTTTTAAACTATGATTTCATTTTTTTATTTTTACGTTTTTTTGAATTAATAAATTTCTAAATAAATAAATTTTCTATGCATATTTTTTAATTTTATTTATAAATATTTTTGCGATTTTAAATGTATGAATTTCTTGGCCCTGCTCATCACTTTCTTCTTTAATATTTCTTGTTAAAGTATTTTGTAGCTAAATTTTTCCAGTGTATGTATTGCGCTGCTGTTAAAAATCATAAGGAAAAGAATTATTATTGCCCATTTCAAGTTATTCTTATTAATTTGTTGCTCATGTTAAGCAAACAAACTGTTGCTTTCTCTATTCAAAAGATCTGTTTTCCGATTTAAATAATCCAACCCTGCAAGCATTTCCTTAAACAACAGCCTTTAGTTAACGAATGTTCAGCTATGGCTTAAACCATATTAACACCATATAACGTTGTAACAAAAGAACAATCGGGCTCTCGTTTTTTGGGTCACAATAATACCATAACAGAATTATTTAAATCAGTTTAAGTATTTTGTAAGACATGAATTTGATATTTTTTTACTTGTTAAGTAAGAATTATAATAATTTTATTATTTTATAATTTAATGCTATAAAAGGAGAAGCGAGTGCTGAAGCAAGATCTATAGTAGCTTTTATTATGAACATTCGTATCGAAAAAAAAAGTATAACGGCTTTGATCGAATTCGGTATTCAGCAACTTTCCGGCAAAAATATTCCAAGTTTGCTACAAATATATAATCATCGCAAATAACGATTTCTATCGTACCGAAGATTTTTGTCTGAAAGTTACTGAATACCGAATTCGATAAAATTCGTTATGCTTGTTTTTTCGATACGAATTTTCGAATTAAAAGTTACTGAATCGCATTACTGTTGGCTGGCACACACAGAAAACAATTTCGGTTGTGAGAAGTAAATTTGTTTCCAATTAAAAATTCATTTTTGATAATCAAATTTCTCAGTTGTAAAGGGTGTTTTTTATAGACGTATAGAACTTTAAGTTGGCATTACTGTTCAAGATGGCGACCGATTTAATAGCTGTTAAGTGATTTATTCTCAGTTTGGGTTGTCAATTCATCATGAATAGACTCACGCCTGAACAACGCTTGAAAATAGTGCAATTTTATTTCGAAAATAATGGTTCGTAATTTTGATTTTCATAAGCGAATTTTGTTTAGCGATGAAGCGCACTTCTGGTAGAATGGCTACGTCAACAAAAAAAACTGCCGCATTTGAAGTGAAGCTAATCCTCAAGTGTATGTCGAAACACCGTTACATCCAGAAAAACTGACTGTTTGGTGCGCTTTATGGGCTGGTGGAATCACTGGTCCGTACTTCTTCAAAAACGATGATGACCAGAACGTTACAGTCAATGGTGATCGGTATAGAGCCATGATTACTAACTTTTTCATTCCTGAATTGAACAACCATGATGCCCAGGAGCTGTGGTTACAACAAGACGGCGCAACATGACACACTGCTCGTACCACAATCGATTTATTGAAAGACATGTTTGGTGACCACCTCATTTCACGTTTCGGACCTGTGAATTGGCCTCCAAGATCTTGTGATTTAACACCACTAGACTACTTTCTGTGGGGCTATGTAAAGTCATTGGTCTATGCGGATAAACCACAAACGCTTCACCATTTGGAAGACAACATTCGCCGTGTTATTGCCGATATACGGCCACAAATGTTGGAAAAAGTCATCGAAAATTGGACGTCCAGATTGGACTACATATTTAAATGTAATGCCACAAGATTATCTTTCGGATAAATAAAATTCATGTCAATCGAATAATCCATCGTTGTTTTATTGCAATTTAAAGTTATATACGTCTATAAAAACACCCTTTAATAACCAGAATTCGATAATACAGTCCAAAAATTAGTTCTGTTAAAAATATTTCGAGATGTAAGACCGATTTTCAGGATTAAAATATTTGGTTATCACAAATGAATTTTTGATTGAAAACAAATTTACTTCTCACAACCGTAGTTGTTTTCTGTGTGCAGTTTGCCTAGGGCACAAGAGCTGCTTAGTAGGTAGTGGGATTACTTACCGCGCGCTACTAAGTATTCCTATACTTGGTGAGCACACGCAAGAGGAGCTTAGTAATTAGAGAGATTATTTACCGTGAGATGCTAAGCCTTCCAGTCGTTTTTGTTTGTAAAAGGCGCTGAGTTGTTTTGTTAATTACCGTACGACACTAAACTCTGGCTACGTCAAAAGCAAAGACCGTAAATATCCTACGACATATTTAATTGTCGTTACTTACAAAAAAAAAATAACTGTTTGTAATAAAGCTAATTGCAATCTCTCAGTGTTGTCAAATTTTGAATTTCAAAAAGCTTCAAAACCAATAAAAA
Source organism: Thelaira solivaga (assembly GCA_947397855.1). Classification (NCBI taxonomy): domain Eukaryota; kingdom Metazoa; phylum Arthropoda; class Insecta; order Diptera; family Tachinidae; genus Thelaira; species Thelaira solivaga. The sequence continues at coordinate 52,540,933 of OX377613.1, read as the reverse complement.
ACGGTTATTTAAAAAAAAAATTCTAAGAAAGTATCACTCAATTAGCCGATAAATTTAAAAAAGGCTAAAACTAATTAACTCTATAGTCTCTTTCATCTTATTAAATAAAAATCTCTTTCGTATGGCAGTTTTGTTTATTTCTTTTCGGTTCTTTGTGTATTCATTAAAGTCAAGCATCCTTTCAAAGATTCATGTCAATACAAATGCTGTAGAAAATATCTTCTTAATAATCTTCACTAACATGACCAACTGGGTAATTTTCTTTAAGTACACAAAATTATATAAATGTTTGTTTATAAATTCTATTCAGTTAGCATATCATGCACATGTGCGTACTCTTTTGCACAATAAAATAATGATAACCATAATGTCTCCTACCAAAAATAATGGCCACAAGATATTAAGAGTTAATGTTGTGGTTTATTTTTGTTGCCTTGTGTTGCTTAAAATATATACTCTTATGGCAAATAAAATTCTTTTTTATTTAATTTTTTATTTATGAAATAATTTCATGTGGAACTGATATACATGAATAGAAATTTAAATAAATATTTTTTTAGCAAATAAAATAATAAGTTTACAAATTCAAGTCAGCCTTTTTTGAAACAGCTCAATTAAAAATGGTTTCTATAGTATTTAAGGGCGATGAGTTGAAATCTCATCTTCGACAATTACCAAATAAATCAACTTAGAAATACCAAAATATATAATAATAGAATTTGAAATTTCTTTAAAATAATACCATTAAAAGAAATAAAAAGTACCATTTTTCACTGTTATATTATAGTTTTAGGTCAGTATGAAAACTAAGAAATCGAAATGTGAGATTAAAAGTCCGTACTGTTTTTTATAATATTTTTAGTCTATTTTTTCATAATTATAAGTTTTTTCATTAAAAAAAAAATAAAAAATAAAAAGTACCCTAAAAAAAGGGCCATTTTCTAATTTTTTATTGCTATAGTTTTAGGTCTAGTGTGGTTAATATTAATATTTTCAGAAAGTACCATTAAAATAAGTCAAAAGTCTTATTTATTTGTTCTTTTTTAAAATTTTGCAGCGCTATACTTCTAACATTTAAAAATAAAAAAATACCCCTAAACAATTTTAAACATTAAAGTACCAATCGTATTTTTCCCATTTTGTGCCCTTTTTTTCTTTAAAGTTTTTTTTAGATTGATTGAGTGCTAATAGGAATTGTTTAAATGGCTGAAAGTAGTTAATTAAAGCAACACGAAGACCATGTGGGCAATGAAATGGCGTTATATATGGCTAAAAAGAGAGCAGATACCCCTGCGGGGTGACCAACAACCTCACTCGTGCCCTATTATGCAAGGAGTAGAAATGAAGTCTACAAGACTGCTAAAGGGCCAAAGCGGACATGCGGCAGTCAAAGAGACTCATTAGCCGGGCGTATTGGGTCAGAGATTGTTTTAAACCTCAGTCGAAATGACGTCAGACTCTACATTGGGCAACTAACGGGCCATTGTATACCTTTGAGATGGTTCAAAACGGAGTCTTGCAACTCTAATTGAAGGCCGTTTAGGCCGGCACGTAAACCAACCACTTGAGATACTGTCGAGAAACGTGAAATGTCGGAACATATTCTGTATGAGTGCTTAGCGTTGGCAAGACGCATAATGAGCAGCTTAGGCAGTGGAACATTGGTTCCAATATACCAAGGCATGATTAATCCTTATTACGAGATATCGTAAGGAGCCCCGAATTTTAGTAGCGAACGCAGCTGCGCAATAGATCTTAAAGGTCACAGTGCAATTATGTTTTGCTCATGATGATGATGATGGTAGTTGGTTTATATGTCGGCCTAACGGCCATCAATTGGAATCGTTATATCTTATTTTGAGCCCTGGAAAAGGGTATCAAAATACTATACAACTTTTACTACTATTTGTGTCAAAAAATTTTGGAAATCTTTTTAAGAAGAAAACTTACATCTTACTGCTATCAATGTTACTTTAAAAAGTAAAAGCGCTTTAAAAAACTAAAAAAATTTAACCCTCAAACACGTAACTAGGAAAAAAATATTCAATACTCATTCGTTTGCTTGTCTAATAGACTCATTTAAACATTAAGTTACCATTTTGATCCTTTTTTGCCCTCTTAATATTCAAATCAGAATTCAAAAATCCCTTTGTATTTCCACATATTCTGAAGCTAATTTAAGTCTTTCAATATCGATAGAAATTCTATTCAAGTTTCGATTAATATGGAGTGACTCAATTTGGCTCCTGAATTTAAATTTTGTTAGATACGAGTACTTATCGTTACTCTTTCTACACTTATACTATAAAAAGGAAAGATATGTTTTTTTTTTTCGTAGCAGATAAGCTCTAAAACTGGCATAACGATTTTAAAAACTCTTTCACTAAAGTAAAGTTATATTATCAGCGAGTAAAATGGGCTATATAATATAACTCCACGCCCCTTTTCCAATAATATAACGATTAAAATTCAATTTTCTAGCGGATTTTTAACAAATTTGGTACATACCCTCGTTTTACTCTAAGCATTTTAGATCAATCCAGTTAAAGGTAGCTAGTAATATGTCTGAGCTAATAATCAGCATTGCCAGGAGCTACAAAAAAAGCTATATTTCCCTAAAAACCATAGAAAAGCTACAGCTTAAAATTCAAAAATTTCTTAATTCTTTATTACATTAAGAATATTTATTATAATTTTTATAATAAAAAATAATATGAAATATCAAAAATTAAAGAAAATAATGACGTTTTCCACATGGCTTGAAAATTACCAAAATTAAAAAGGAATTTAATCTGTACGCTCTAAACTTTCTGGAAGTATTTTAACATTTTCAGAAAATTTCGTAGTTTTTATTTTATGATGCAAAACGGAACCAGCCAAAATCCTTGAGAACAACAGTCCTGGGGTATATGGAAATATCAAAAAAGAAATTTGAAAATAATTCAAAGTAACTTGCGAGTACTTGGGCAGTAGATTATAAATTAAGACAGCCTCAGCTTTAAAATGATATGCGTCCCATCCCGTAATCTTCTATGGTTCGTCCGTAAGTTGCTAAAAACCCTGGGGTATATAAAAATTTCAAAAAAAATTTCAAAAAAAATTTCAAAATAAGCTATAGTGACTTCCGAACGAACCATAGAATATTAAGGGATAAGAGATATACCGTTTTAATGGGAAGGCTGTCTTGTTTTGTAATCTATTGCTTAAATACTCAGAAGTTACTTTGGATTATTTTTTAAATACTTATAAGCGAATTCAATTATTTTTCAACTTCAATATTAAAAAATAATATTTAAAATTCCTGAAGTAATAATTTATTTTTTGATTTTTAATGCGATTTCTATTCTGATATTTCGCTTGCTTTGTCTTACTCAAAAGCAAGCAACTTCAGCATTACTAAACGGTAGGTAGTACAAGATAACTAAATGGTACAAATTATTAATCAATTAGGAATAAAGTGTATTTTTATTTTACAAATTAGAAGCCAAATACTTTTCTTTACTTATGAAATTACCGTCGTTCGACCAATTTATCGAAAATATTACTTTAGCTAATTTGGTTTCAGTTTCAGTTTGTTTATGTATGATTTGTTTTCATTTTTCCAAAAAAGGCTATTTAAGGCTATTTTGAAGAACAAAGAAGGCCAAGAAAAAAGCTAGAGACTAAATCAATAATTTTGAGGCAAGAAAAAAAGGTTAAGTCTAGCCTTAAAGAGGCTAAAATGCCAACGCTGCTAATAATAAAAAAACCCTTTAGGTCGACCCAAATGAGTAATTGACTTGTTGTTTCAACTAACCTAAAAACTTTATTATTGTGGTTCAGATATGGTGAGGCGATATATTCTACAATTTCAATTTGCTAGAATCGATTTAATCGATTTAATTTAATAAGAAAATTTTTTAGGCCTTCTATAGTTATAATTCTCTAAAATGATTTAATAAGACATAAGCCGTTTTGCCATACTACCACAGATAAATAAATGATGTTCTAGTAGGGGTGCATTTTTTTATTTTATGCCAGGTGGTGCCGTCTTGCTGAAACCACATAGTGTCCAGATCCATGATGAGGCTACAAGAACTCCATATCATGTGCTTGTAACGAATGACGTCCACAATCACGTCAATTTCGGCCTCAACATCAAAAAATAGGACCTGAGCAAAAACCGCATTTTTTCTCATGGATTGAATGAAGATTTTCTGAGTCCCAAATTCCACAATTTTGTATATTCCCAAAGCAGTTCAGATAGAGAAGATGACTTTTTTTAACAAAAATTGGCATTGGGTCCATCAGAATTATAACGCTTTGTTCTCTCGTAAAGTGCTCCGTTTTTCATAATCTGAATTAACATATGTGACAGCTGGCAAATTGCAGAGTTGCCACCTGCTCAAGAAACTACACTCAATATAAAGAGTGCATTCTTTCTGAAACACTTCTTTTTTTATATTACTGCAATCACAACTAAAAGTGCTTTTATTGATTAAAAAAAACTATAAAGAAAAGATACAAAATGAAATTAAAATATTACATTCCTTATATTCTCCTAAGTCAATACTTAAAGTCTTAAATATAAAATATTAAACATTTTTACTTTTATTTTCAAATTCTTATTAAAACAAAGAACAAAAGATTCATGCGTAATGCAGAAAAAAAAGAAAATCCATAAAAATCCTTTCATTTCCTAGGTTGAGTTATTTCCTTTTGAAATATTTTTCTAAGTACATATTTATTTTGTAACTTCGTGCACCAGACCAGTAACGCTTTAACATTTTGTAAACATTTAATTATTTTCTTTCCTTATTTCTTTCTTGCTTTTCTATCATTGTGCTGATAAGAGACTTATAGTTATTACCGAGATCAGGTGTAAACTTAAGTCTGCTAACAATTGTTATTATAAATATAATACGAGTGTGTATGCATAACTATCTGCGTACATACGTCAGTTACTTAGTAATCAGAACCAAACAGGAAGACAGTGGTTTAAATGGCAAATAAAATGTGAGTTCTTAAAATGAAGAAACTTTTAGATAAAAGGTTTAGTCTCAATATAAAATTTTTTTTTAAATTAAAATAATTGCTGGTAAATTTTAATAACACATTATTTGTGCGGAAAATACCGCAGCTTCCGCACAAAAATTGCTCTCCGCGATCGCGAAACGAATTGGACCAATTAAATTAAAGGGTTGAAAAGCTTTTATCGTTTTCCCATTTTTCATTTTAAAAAGTTTTGTGAGAACACTCACAAGTCTGGAGGCAAATTACTGCAATCGCTATCGAGCGAGTTCAATTGCAAAATTTTGAAGTTTTTTCATATGAAAAGAGTAAAATTTTAATTAATCAATTTAACTTTAGAATTTTTTTAAATAAATCAATTGAGATATTCCATATCGAATTAAATTAATTAAAATTTCACTTTTTTTCATATGAAATAATTTCAAAATTTGTAATTGAATTCGCTCGATAGCAAATGATGGGTTTTATATTGCTGCTCTTAGCTGAAAGAGCTGAATTTATGCATTTGAGAAGAATATAAAATTTGCTCAAACAGTGGCTGGACTTAATTTAAATTTTTTTAGCTTTACGATTTGCATACACAATTGTTGTTTGTAAGTTCAAATAACTTTGAAATAAATTTTTAAAAGTATAGATTTCAAGCTAAAACGATATTCAAATTTTAAACAATTTAAAACTTTGATCAAAACAAAAAAAGTAAAACTGATAAAAACAGTTTTTCCCATTAGATTTCTCCAATTGTGTAACTTAAAATTTAGTAAAAAGTTTTTTAGAGAGAGAAAGAGAGAGATAGAAAAAACTTTAAAATTTTCAAGTTGACTAGTTATTTGTAGTGCGTACAAGTATGTGTGCATTTAGGTACTAAACAGCTACAATTTCCAGGTAGAGGAAATTTAGGCAAATTGTATTGAATTGATTTTTCTTTCTAACGTTGCAAAATTTTAAAATTTCATATTTTTTTCAAATAATTTTTACATATACGTTTATACACTTCTTGCCACATGAATAGGACTCCCTAACACAATTTCTTAAAAAAATTATAGCTTCTAAAATAAAATTGCTACGAACTTATTTTTCATTTCTATATAGAGGTAATTTAGTTATTATTGAACACTATATACACTAGTTTTATTTTAATAAAAAATTTTTTAGAAAAAGTAAAAAAATGCCTTCAAAATTTGCTTTATTTACATTTAAAAAAAAAACTGCACATTTTAAAGTCTTTTTAATAAGAGGCTCAATTTTTAGATTCATTTTATGAAATACAAGTCATGTTAGACTATAAAAATATTTACCAAAAAGTAGTAGTTACGCTTATTTCAACAAATATTAGTGCAATGTAACCGTAGCTTAAGTATTCATAACTTAAAAAGAAGCTGATCGTATTTTATTTAAATCGAAGCAAAACTTTTGATCCATACAAGAAATGAAACACATTAGCCCATAATCATAGTCACACTAACGTCGTAATCTTCTAAAAAACGACTTTAAATTCATAAATATCTTATGAACAAAAGTCAGCTCTTAATAAAAGCCTACTTTTTTGTGACTTTGATTATGGCCCATTTTATTTATTAACATCATATTTTATTTCATTCTTTTTTGTTCCGTTTTACTTCATTTCATTCTTATTATTTTTTTAGTAAAAAAAATGAAACGTTAGTGGTTAGGGAACGCAGTGGAATTGAAATGGAACAGTATGGAGTTGATACGTGTCAATTTTATATCGCTCCCCAAATCATTAACATTTCAATTCTATTTTGTTGGAATCCATTTCCTCTGCGTTCCCCAATCCTTTAAATTTCCATTCCCATTTACTTCCCATATAAATTCAATCATTATCATGATTGAAAATTTTATTGGTAAATAATCACCCCATTATGTAAGTCGCTAGCGACTTTCTATTGATTTTATTGTCACTGCCGTATTAAAGCCACAATACTGTCGTGCATTATCTAAGAGAGTTATGTTAGCGTCGACACATTATCGATAATTTAAAAGAAATTAGTGTCATCTCTATATGCCATCGCTATATATTTTGGGAAAGTTTTCTAATTTTGTATTATATATAAAATAACTCACGTTTTTATGTTTTAAAGTGAAAATTTTGATGATGAAGACTATCAAAACTATATTAGGCTACAAAGAAAAGTCGTTAGAAAAGGGTCGGACAGTTTTTAATTGCAGGATAGCAAATACATGAACAATATCTATCAGTATATCATCATATGCTTTTCATTAAAGTTTTTTAAATTTAGCTTTGCTTTTTGTCTATATAAAACTGGTAAACTTTGCTGGCTTTCTTGTTCAGCAATAAATTTTCAAAAATTTTCCTTTGAGTCTTGGGCCTTTGAGTGGCTCTAAAAAAATATGGCGTAAAATATGTCGCTATTTCAACTCAACAGCGACTTTAAGCGTCACAGTTAATATGAAAAAAGTAAAAAAAAAAAACAACAATATAGAAAAGCGAGCAATGAATGCTTACAAAACTAAGATTTGTTTTTTTTTTTTTTTTTACTTTTAACCAATTAATTAATTGATTTACATATAGCCTAAGTAGAGCGACTCTAAGGATCTTTAGTTAATAGATTAATTTTTTTTTATCTATTTAAAAATATTTTGTCAGTAATCTATAAGAAAAAAATGTATTATTATTTTTAAAACGAGCATAAACACGTTTTTTACATAAAATTTCTGTCTCTGATTATTTAACACTGACTGCATTTTGTTGAAATCCTTTTATGTTCTTTTCTTTAATGAACTACACTTTAAGGCCAATTGGATATCTCGTATCATAATAAACCTTGTTCATTTAAACCTCACATTCATACATAAATACCTCAAATAGTTTGTGGAGAATTCATCATTTTCAAAGTGGTTAACCGAACAAAATTTTGTTTTAAATAAAACATATCCCACAAACATATACTCTCGTACATGTATACACATACTTGTACATAGTAACATAAGCACATGCTTACACACATACGTGCAAATTTATACAAAACAAAAATCTCAATATATTAGAAAACATTTATAAGCCAAATAACAGTTGCTTAAAAGAGTGATTACTTAAGCTACTTAAGCTAAACGTAACCACTACTAAGCGTAACCATGACTTGTATTACATAAAATTAATTCAAATAATACAATACTGCAACTGTGTAGTATTTAATACAAAATTAAAATATTCTAAGCAAAAATTTCTTTAAAATAAATATATAAACGTTTATGTAAATGATATAGTGATTATGCTTATTTTGACAAATATTTGTTTAATGTGACTGAAGATTTACTTTTAAAGAAATAACTGAGCTAAAAATCACGTTGTGGTATCAACAACCTATGTGGTCATTTTGAAACCATCCTGTTGTCAATTTAGTTTTCAAAATTTTTTTAACAATCGTGTACAAATCGACAACGGTTGGTTGTCAATTTAGAAAAAAAGCAACGATTTTACTTTTTTGACAGCGCACGTTGTTAAATTGGTAACGAACTTTGCAAAATTGACTACGCATGTTGTCAAATGTTTGAAATTTGACAATGCGTGTTCTCATTTTGTTAACAAACGGTATCAATTCGACACCAGTGTGGTGTCAATTGTGCAACGCTAGATTGTCAATAATGCATTGCTAAAATGACCCCATGCATTGTCAAAGTGAGCATCAATGTGGTTGATACACTGTTGACACCATTTGTTGTCGTTTTGACAACGTATGGTGTCATTTTTTCTCTGGGTGTAGTCACTTGGAAGGGGGTTAGTTGCTTTACAAATCACTATTTTACACGACAAGCGACTATTTTTCGGCTAACATTAGGTTAGGTGACACAGGGCACTCGAGTAAAAAACATGAGAGGGCTCACTTAAGTCCTCTGATCTCTTTGGTCACTTAATGACACCTGCAGAAGAGAAAGAATGAAGAAAGATAATGAAAGGAGGATATCAAAGAAACTAAAGGAAGAAGGATAAAGGAAAGTTTGGAAATAGTAAGAGGAGAAAAAGAAAATCTAAGCCAATTGCTACTCCTAACGAAGCTAGATAGCATGCCCGCCTATGTAATCAATCCTTCTGATCCTACAATGCCGGCAAAGTCAAATAACGTGTTTCAAACTTTCTTTCTACTCCTCCTAGTCTTGAAAACTTCTACAGTAGTCATTTGATGGCAAACCCATTCTGTACGTTAGTTAGTTCTCCCATATGAACTGGGCTCTCTGGAGTCCCAGTAAATCCTTGCTACAAGTTATACTTAGTCTAGGTTACATCATCTTCGCTATACTGCATGTCTCCTCATCTACCTGGACTGTGCTTTACTTAGAAAGATACTTACGACCGAGAGAGGGAGGCCACAGGACATGTCGATATTCTGCTCTGGCAGCCATAGCGGGTAACAAAATCAGTAAAAAAAATAACTAATAGCAAAAATGATAAAAATACAAGATTACACCGTCACGAACAATAGATTGATATTTTCTCCGCATGTAGCACAAATGCTGTCACGCGATGTGTTCCCATTAGCTAATAATTTACAAATAAATAAGAGAGAAAGAGAGAGAGAGCGAAAGAGAGAAAGAAATGTATTATATTTTTCTTCAAACAGTGGAAACTTTACGCCATCTAACGGAAAATCGTGCGCGTTTCGTAATCTTGCATATTTATCTTTCTTGGCTAATACGACCCATATCGCAGCCGTTTCCATTTATGTAGTAGAGACCCATTATAATATTTTCTGACAACTATAAGAAAACAAATTTTAAAATCAGTCGTCAGCATATAAAAATAATTTTTTTTCTTATAAAATTAACGCAAAAATTTACGGAAGCTCGTTACATTTGTAACAAAAAGGAAAAATATTAAAAATAAAAAGAATGTTTTTCAATTGCATTTACACATTTGGGCGGTTTTTGCGTTAAATAGGCATTTCATTTATGAAAGCCAGGCGAACGATAAGTCAAAACATAGTGGGCCCCTTTTATCTAAAAAAAAAAAGTTCACTGCTATTCTTAAGCTTTCATTTGCACTCGAAAAAGCGAGTAGAAAAAGTTTACTTTACGGTAGCTGTATATTTCAAAGCCTCCTTTTTTACCAGGAACCTTAAAATTACTGTGGATGCTATCATGTTTTTAATAAAAACTCACTCGTACTCGTCTGGCTTTTCTTCTGAATTAATTTATTTTTCTTTTCTTATGTTTAAATACCTTTAAAGTTTTTATAAAATATTTAAGTGTATTTTGGTACAATTTAAAAATTACTGAAGCAGATCACAACATGTTTATCCTGGTGTGAGTGTGTGAATGAATGTTAATTTCAATTCTACTCGTACACACAAACAGCTTGCAAAACTTCAAACTTATTATGTATGTACTCTTCATATGTATTTACTTAAAAAAAAAAGTTTTCATTTTAGTACGCACGAATTGTACACAAAATGTGTACAGGTGGGATAGTTGGTCTCTGGTTTTAAAGGCATTCATGTTAAAAATGCATTATTTGGAATTTAAAAAAAAGAAAAAAAAAACTTAAATGTTTTTATAAAAAATTAAAAGTGTTAAAATAGAAAAAAATATATTTTAAATAAAATAACACACACAAAACTCAAAGCCTACTTTAAAGTGATACAATTACAATAGAGCAGAGTTTTATTCTGAATAAAACAACTAATAACTTTATGTTGTTAACCAACCTATTGTATGATTTTTATTATAATTTTTTTTTAAATAAATTAATATGAAATTACAGTTTTATATAAAATGTCCTAAGTCTATATATACTCGTAGTATATTTTACAGCTTTAATGTTTACTAAAACATATTTTCAGGCCATAGGTATTTATTATTAGCAATCTATATATTCAATTACAAACCAATATCTATGTTTATATTTATATACTCAATCCATCACTTTAATATAAAAATCCACACTAGTGCCTGCTAGTAAAGAATTTCTTTAAAAAAAGCTCTGCAAGTTATGGCCTGTATTTATAATGTGAAACTTTTTCTTTTCTTTTGTTATTCATCTCAGGCGCAGTTTAATAAAGTACTCAAGTAAGTACATACTCGTAGGTAGATACAAGGTGTGCCAAAAGAAGTCATCCGATGTTGTTTGGCTCTCATTTTTTTTCTAAATGAAAATGAAATCTGTGCCGTTGCCCCGTCCTGTTGGAACCACATGTCCTCCAGTCCTAATTCTTTTAATTGCGGCAGAAAAAACTCGGTTAACATGGCCCTATAGCGCGCACCGTCCACTGTTGTTGCTTGAGCAGCCCGATGACTCCTCGAGCGTGAACAGCACACCATGCAGTCACTTTGAGCGGGTGTAATGGCTCCACTCGTGGATTTTCGGTGCCCCAGAAGCGATAGTTTTGCTTTTTCACGTACCAGCTGAGGTGGAAATAAGCCTCGTCGCTTGTTATGATTTTGGTCGAAAAATCTTCCACTTAGATTATTCCGCGTTCTTGGGGACTGTATCGCTCCATTGCTTGTTCACTTGTATTCTACATCTGTCTAGTTCACAAATGTCAAAACATATTTGATATTGGCCGCCATTTGCAAAATAAGAGCATCTTCCAATAGGGTAATTTCTTTTAGCCCACCTTGTACATTGTATTCGTACTTAAGCTTTATTATATAGGGTCCACCAAATAACTTTTTTTTTTTTGAAAATGCTATAAAAACATCGAGTGTAGCTTCGGCTGTGTGGCACGTAGCGCCGTCCTGTTGAAACCAAATGTTGCCAATATCCTCCTCTTCAATTTTTGTGAACAAAAATTCGTTCAACATGGCCCGATAACGATCGCCATTGACTAACAGCCACTCCTTGCTCATTTTCGAAGAAAAATGGCCCATTTATGCCTCTGGACCAAAATCCGCACCAAACAGTGACTCGTTTTGAGTGCGTTGGCTTTTCAATATATGCGTGCGGGTTTTCTGTGCCCCAAATGCGACAATTTTGCTTGTTTACATACCCGCCAAGATCAAAATGAGCTTCATCTGAAAAGATGATTTTTTTGGCAAAATCGGCATCTTCTGTAAGTCGATCGCAGGCCCACTTAGCGAAGCGAAAACACAACCATATTCTTTCAGCGGAAGGATAAAACTAATTACATGAGCTAAGTGTTACCATTCACGAAATAAGCACTAGTTGAAAAAAAAACGTTCGATGGCAGACCCTATATTTCTATTTACGTTTCTGATCAGCTAAATAATCCTTTAATCTGGACACAATTTCATGGTCGTAATTGAAGATTTAGAAAAAAAAGCAAATAAACTTCTTTGTAGTGAAGAAAATGTAAACTTTATTAAAGAAATTTTTGGAAAAATTTTATATTTTACATAATAGTTTGATAGGTTTTCAAGGGAGAGTGGAAGTGGGGTGCACTAAGCTGTACACTGACGGATCTAAGATGATCTGCGGTGTAGGCTCTGCTGTCTATAGCAGAAAACTTGACCTATGACACTCATATCGACCTCAAGTCAGGTGCAGTGTCTTTCACGCAGAGGCATGCGGGTTTCTGTACAATGGGGCACTTTCGTAAATAACCAAGTATTCAATCAAATACTGTATCCTTAGTTCTAGTGGGCCAATGCAAGGCTGCTATCCAATCTGGGATGTTAGGCTGATGTATCTTTGGTAAAGTGCAGCCAGGTGAATTGCCTTAGGCTGGCTCTAACATGAAGGCTTCTATGTCAGTGATAGTCACTGTATCGCTTAGTAGCATCAGGAGTTGTATTATTGATTACTACCAAGGCAAGGCGGATATCAAGTGGCGGAGTCTAGAAAAGCATAAAGTTACGCGTCAATTATGACCCCGCTATGATGATAAACGCTCTGTTCAGCTGGTAAGCAGAAATAGTAAATATATTTCCATACGGGTGGCTGTGGTAATCGGTTACTGGACGATCGACAATCATACCAGCAGGCTGGGACTGCCTTAAACGACAACTGGCGCATCTGAGAATAAGGAGGCAGTCTTTCTCCTTCTCTGCAAGTAACGAGCTTTATAGTTTTTGGACACAGATTTTTCTGTGCACATCTAATGGACGGACGGTGCATCTAGGTCGCTTTATTATTACATAATCTTGCCGATTCTAATAGAAACCACGTAAACCATAATAATTGATTTCTTTCGCATTAATTTTCTTCACTTTTGTTTTTGTTAGTCATTACTGGTTTCTTTGATATTAAAAAATAAACTTTTTTGTTTTTTACGTTGGCTAACCTTCTCATTTACCATTTGTTTTACAATATTTGTTGGCTACATAAACTGCTATTGCGTAGAAACATTGATTTGCTGCTGTTGATGCATCCACCTTTTTGTCGTTTTACTTTTAATGGACATGCCCAAGTACAAATAGTATTTCTTTTTTGTTTTCCTTGTACTCGCATTTAACTTAAATGAGCTCTCTTCTTTTTTAAACGGGTCTAAGGATATTTGTAAAGGGTCAAACAATATTGAAAACGCTTTTGTAAAATGAAACTAAAAAAATATTTAGGAACGCTTAAAACGTTAGAGTAGAAGCTAAAATTTAAGGCCACAATATTCATTAGTAAGTCAAGAAAACATCTCAGAAGATCAAGACATATAAAAGCAGAGGACATCTTATAAGCCCAGAAACGAGATAACAGAACATACATTGTGCCACTGTAATTGTCTAAATTAAATTCATTTTCGTTATTTACGATCTGTTATTGCGAACTGTCTGTTATTGCGAACAAATCTCCCAAGTCTTTGAATTCTTAAGGAATACTAGACTTAGTGTCTCAATACCTCTATTCCAGCCACAGTGACCAGGTGACTTTTTCTTGCTTCTGATTCTAATTCTCATTAGTTAATTTTAGCTAAAATTTGTTAACAAAATTAAAAAATTATCTATATAAATAGAAATTATTTGCCAAATATGTTGCTTAGAGTGGCTCGACTATTTCGGCTAATTTTTAATTTCTTATTGACATTAAGGCATAAGAAAAGTTTTTACGCAGAAAAAAACTTAAAAACTACGACACAAATAGTAAAAGCAAAATCAATTTTGTGCGAACAATACTTTTGCTAGGACAAGTCTCAGAATTCACTATTAGTTTGAAGTATCTTTCACAAAAAGAGAGTTAAAACGCATTTAAAAAATATTGTGCTCACAAAAAATTTTTTTCGGAACAAGTGGGCGTAGTCTGAAGCTAAGGCAATAAGAAAAATTGCTTATGTTTTATAAATGAAATATCAAGCTTTTAATTGGCCTTAAATTAAAAATATCGGATAGGGTGTCCTTAACTATCCACCCAAATTTTGTACCAAATTTTTAACCAATAACCGGTTATTTTGCCCCAAAAAATCCTAACTTTAATTATTGAAACTTTTAATAGCGGGCCTAAGTGGTTTTATAAAACTACAACTTTAGAAGCTCTAAAATTTTTACGAATAAAATTTATTTCGATATTACAAAATCAGTTGTTTTCGTTAGAATGTCGTTAATTGTGGTTTATCACACCACCACCATTTTTAAGATACAAAAGTAAAAATATTGAAGTAATTGTGACATTAAGTCAATATTTACTTAAGTCGATTTACATGATTTTTTATTATTATCATAAAATTATATAATGGCAGAAAACACACACTTTCTTTGTAAATTAAATTGTTTTTCTGCTTGGTTGCTTGTGGGTTTGTTTGCTATACAAATTTTTGGTTTTGCGTGAGATTTTGCCACGCCCACTTTTCAATAATAAAATTAAGATGGATTTTTTAATGATTAAAATTCTATTTTTTGGACTCATTGATTGGGTGAGCCCGGATAAAACTGTTAGTTTTAAATAATATGACATCTTTACCCACCAACATATTTACTGGTATCACCCCAAGTGACTCAAGCTTAAGCTTTAAATATAAATAGAAGAGGGGATATAAAAAAGAAGAAAAATTAAAAGAGTCTGATAGAACGGTTTTTTCACGAAGACAGTCCACTGGCTCTTTCAATCGACAGGACAGAGACGACTATAGAGCTTGTGCTTATCTCCCAGTGCCACTAATATAACTTTAGTTTGATTATAAAAACTGTTTCAGTAATGCACGCTATAACCCATGACACAAAGTTGCTATTTTTGCACAGAAACTAGAAACTTTAAAAGAGAAGCTAGCAAGCACAAAGTTCCTATAGAAATTTTGGTAAAGGAAAGTTTAAAACAATTTTAAAATTTTATTAAAAGGCTCTTGCAACTGTAGTAAAACTGTATTTTGGAATACAATTATATTGTACGGCATTCTATAACGATTGAAATTTCTATAAAAATTTTGACCGATATCGATTGAAATTTCTATGAAAATTACGAGCGATATCGATTGAAATTTCTAAGAAAATTTCTATGATAATTTCGACCAATATTGATTGAAATTTCTATGAAAATTACGAGCGATTTCGATTAAAATTTCTATGAAAACTGCGACCGATATCGAATGCTGTACAATGAAATTGTGTTCCAAAGTACAGTTTTACTAGTGCTTGTCGCATTTCTTACTGTTACAAGGGGCTGTTAATAAAATTTGGCCCCAGTTAAAGCTTATTTCGAAAATGAATAATATATTGTATGAAATAATTAACTTAATTAATTCGCTGGTAAAGCACAACCATCCTCTCACTCCAGGGGTTGCCGTTTCGTTGCTTGCCAAAACTTTTTGTTGATGACGAAACAAACATTTTTTTCAAAAATATAAATTAACACCCTCAAAACGAATATTCTTTAATATTTTCAAGCTCTAACCCTACCTAATGCAAAACGTAAAAAAAAAGCCGCCCCAAAGGCAAAACATACGAGTAAATAAACTTCTTCAGTGCAGTTGTTGCTGTAGCCTATGCTAGTATGTGTGAAACATCTAAATAGAAATGGACATTGATGAGTTTCTTTGTAATTTTTTATTTTTTTGTTGCAACTTCTTTTGAATGTTTCATCTCCCTGGTATCGGTGTATTTTGCTAAATAAAGCTTTGCTGTTGAGCACACAATTGAATTGACATTTTGGCCAATTTCCAAGCATGTGTTAAGATGTTTTCCATTTATTTCTAATATAGACTTTAAGCAAGCAATGAGAATACCAACAGCAACAACAAAAATAAAACAAACTTGTCTATTATGAAAAGCACCATTTAGTGGTTTACACAAAATATTTAATAGAAAGAAAAAGAATGTAAATGCGAACCAGTTCATTATTTGAAAAAGGACCCTGGGGTATTAAAAATCTCATTGAAATTATGATAGAAATTTATAAGAGAATATTAAAATATTTTGTTTTTTTGGTAGATAAGTAAAAGCGTGCGTATGTGTGTTGCAACATTTTATTGCAAATTGTAAATTTTTATTGGCCAAGTCTGTTATAACAACAGCTTGTCTAAAAAACACACACAAAAGAAAATCATTTACTTCTTTCAAATTTTGTTTAAATAAAAGAGCTTGAAAAAACAAATTAAATGGGTGCTTTTATAGCAAACATAAAATAATAAAAAAAAAAAAAATTGGGACCTACATAAAATTCAAATTGGAAATTTTTTAATGTGTGATTAATGTTAAATTCTTAACAGGATTGGGATTTAAGCAAACAAAAAGCACAGGCCATTTGGAAGCAAACAAAATTTAAATAGCATTTTAATTTTAACAAGCGCTTGACTACACTGAAAAAAGTTTGTTCATTACCCAATGAAAATTAAACAATAACAATCTTTCATTCATTCAATGAAATAGTAATTTTTTTATTTAAATAATTTCATTAAATCAATTAAAAACATTTCTTTAATTCACAGAATTTATTAAATATTTCATTAAATTAATGAAACAATTTTATTGAAATCGTTTCCTTGGTTTTATACATAAATGTTTCTTTTAGTGTAAGTATTCCAAGACAGCAGATATTGACAGACACCAGTAGTGAGATTCAGTAGCTTTTATTACGAACATTTGAATCGAAAAAATGTATAACGATATTTAATCGAATTCGGTATTCAATAACTTTCCGACAAAAATCGTTATTTGCGATGATTATTTATATGCTGTTAACTACGTCGCAAAGTTCATATAAACAATGCAGTTTGCGGAAGTTAACAGCACATAAATATTCATCGCAAATAACGATTTTTATCGTACCGAATATTTTTGTCGGAAAGTTACTGAATACCGAATTCGATAAAATATCGTTATACATTTTTTTTCGATTCGAATGTTTGTAATAAAAGTTACTGAATCGCACTACAGCTCTGTAGTCTAATCACCGCATTCGATATCTAGTAAAATTAAACAAAACTTTTAATTTTGATATCATGGCACTTGATCAATTTGAGATAATAGCATTCGATAGCGAGTCTGCGTTCGAGTATAATCTTAGTGAACATCATTCGATAGCAAATTAGCTATAGTAACCACAACGAATTACTTTTTTAAAGAGCACGATCAACAAAAAGTTTTTAAAAATGCAAATTTTATTTAGTTTTAAGTTAAAACAATTTTTAATAAGTTTTCATCTTTTGAATTTGAAGAAAAAAGGCCAGAAGAAGCATTTGTTCATCCTATCATCAAAAATTCTTTTCGAAAAATTGTTGCCTAATTTCATGCTACAGTTCTTTTTTATTTACTTGCATTTGACACACATTTGTCAAATATTTGAAAAAAATTACGATTCCATAGATGTCGTATGCGGTTATATTTTTCGATATGATAATCTACTCACTACCGAATGCGATGGTTAGACCCTAGTGTTATTTTCGTAATCAACACACTTTAGTGAATCGAAAACGAAACATTTTTCGGTGTTGAACAGTGTTATTGGAAATAGAAGGAGATGAAAATAAATATGTAGCATCATGAGTTGGAATAAAAACGAGCCATATTTAATTAAACTTTATAAACAACTTTTGATTTGACTTTCGATCCTTTTTTTTAATATTGAAAAAAAAAACATCTCCTGAACAAAAATTGAAAGAATGTGCTAATGTAAATTTAAAATTCTTTGAGACTTTTAATAAAGATTGTATCAAAGGCTAAATTATGGCATTCGATATCGATCAATTTTATTCAAATTTCATAGGCTATCGAGTGCCATCTATTTGAACAATTTTGCACATTTTAAAAAATTTCTTCAAACAAGTTAGTAAGCAACTTTAGCTAGAGTTTCAAATTTATAATAATTTTGATAAAAACTACAGCCGTTTCCAACATGACTGACTGTCTGCAAGAGCTCTAAAATAATTGTGGACTGGTTTCTTCATGAGCAAATGTGCTCTCATGTGTTTGCTAGATTCTTGGCACTGTGTTCATATTGTTTAGAATCAAAAGTTAAAAAAGAAACAATTTATAATTGATAAATATTGTGCAGTTGAAACGGCAATTGATATGAATAAAAGAATAAATTTATTCTTTTAGATTCGTATGCCGTAGTTTGCTTACTCGACATGTATGGATGTACTATTCGACACGATATTTTACTCGCTATCGAATGAAGTGATTAGACCTCTGCTTCAGTTGTTTTTCGATAGCTCAGTTGCAGTTTCTTGGCTTGATGCTGGCTAAACTAATTGAAATTAATATTTTGCTTTAATAGCCATAAAGTGCTTACTTTACAACAAAGCTGATGCTTTGAAAAAAAAGAAATTTAAGGCACTTTTCTTAAAGAGTCCTTGTTTGATTTTAAATTTGTTTTTGAGTAATATTTTTACCCCTTGTTTCCTTTTCAATTTCATATGTGTTTACCTTCATGGCTTTTGTTGGGATTTGTTTTACCACATGTTTTTTTGTCGGTTCAGTATTCTTTCTAATACTTTGCCGCCACAAAACTTGGCTACAAAAGTCTTAACATACTTTTTATCTCCTTTTACGTGTTTATTTATACCTTGTTTATTTTTTTTCCTCATATTTTGTTTGTGTGTGTGTGTGTGTGTGATTGGGTACTTTTTTGTTCTAGCTATTCTGTTAAAAATTGCAGTTAGTTTTCGCAATTGAATTTCTCAACTTTAAATGCTTATCATCTTTCGGTCACAACTGTATATACCAAATTAGGTATACAGTAGTCTGTCGATTTGTATAATAAATGTTAACAGGACACTGTAGTCTCTATTACCACATGAGTAAAATTGTTGTTGAACATGGTAATGCCTGTCATTACTGTCGACAAAAAACACATTCCGTGTGTTTGGCCTGTGATATCCAAAACGCAAAATAAATTTACCTCATTCAAAGAAAATTAATCCCACTGTTATTGCATTAAAATACAGTTTAGATCAACAGAAAAGTTTGCCATTTAACGAAATATAAAATGAAAATTTTTTTTCGTTCTTTTTTTTCCACACTTTGTAATTACACTATCCGTTGTAGATAAATATCTGTAACAGATTTCTTAACAGGTCTGTACGACCTAGAAGATTAATATCAATAATCAACACCACACACCATATTGGTGAAAATTTAATTGATTATTACCACTTCAATCGCCTCTGATGACGTATTTTGCTGCAATGCAAAGTATTCATCTGTAAGTGGGTTATGGATTTGTGAGACTTATTCCATTCTCGAAGCCTGTAAAACAGTCCGCGTTTTTCCACCGTGCAATGCTGTGATATATCCACCTAACATTAATGTTGATATTGAAAGAACTAGTTTATTAAGCTTGAGGTCGTATTAAAAAAATTTATTTATATATTATTTGGGCTAAATATTGTTATAAAAATAAATTTTTATAATACGAGCTCAAGCTTAATAAACTAGCCATTCCAATTATATAACTTTTTTTTATTGTGAATCGCGGCTTTAATTATCGTCTTACGGTGTAAGAATATCATTCACCAAACCCTTTTTAAGAATTTGTAAAATGCATGACTCACTGTAAGTTCTTCATAATATCGTGAGAAAACAATATGCCCTGTCATACCCAGTAAACATTGAAAAGTCAAGTGGTTTTTAGTAAATTTTTAAATTTATTGTAATTTTTGTGATGGATCAAAATAAAATCAATTTCAATTTTTGAAAAAAGCTTATTTCCATTTGAATGGCTTTACGAATACACAAAATGGTCAGAAGAGGTATTTTTGATCACTATTGGGAAAAGGCAGATGCCAGATGGCGGGGTCTATAAACATGTAAGGTCACGCGTCAATTATGGCCCCGTTATTATGGTAAATGCTCTATTCATCTTGAGAGCAGGAATAGAAGGGACATTTCCAGACTGGTGGCGGTGATAACTGGTCATTGGATGATCGGTAAGCATACCAGCAGGCTGGGACTGCCCTTCAACGATAGCTGCCGGTCACCCGAGAGGGAGGAAACGGTTTTTCAATTTATCTATGAGTGTCCTGCTCTTATGGCTTCGAGACACAGATTTCTCGGTGCACATCTAATGGCCGGACTACCTGAGATATCGAGAGTTAGGTTAGCAGACCTTCTCGGATATCTAAATGTCACCGGGTAGATCTAGCTCACATTACGGCTACATGGTCTTGGTGAGTAGGTGGTTCAAAACGGATTCTTACGACTCTAACTGAAGGCCGTTTTAGGCCGCCACGTAGACCAACCAACCAACCAACATAAAATGGTTGAATTTAAGACTCAGAAAATTCTCATTCCATCTATGAGCAACAAATGTCCCCAAAACTAGTAACTGTCTGCAACAGATTTTGCTCAGGCCTTAAATTTTTGATGATGAGGCCCAAATTGCGGTGATTGTGAACGGCATTCGGTACAGTAACATGATAATGGAGTCCTTTCGACCTCAACTGAACAGCATGGAACTGGAAGATAAGTGGTTTCTACAACGCTTGAAGCAATCGATTTATTGGATCACGAAATGAAAAACTGCATTCTTACTAAGACACCCTTTATAAAACCTTTAACCTTAAGTTAAAATTTAATGAAATACATAAAATATTTTAATTTTAATTACTGCTTTCTTGGTACTAATTTTTTTTTTAACAACACAAATCCGAGAAGCTTCTTGAGATGTCTGCAGAAAACACCCAAGGTCTAGGCAGGAATCGAACCTGCTACCTCCAGGTTGATAGTTTAGTACGCTACCTATTTAATAATTTTTTGAGGGAAATGTGTAATGCAGTGCTTTTTTTGCGGCAACTTCTTCTATAGTTCTTAAATGATGTTATGCGATACACAATTAATAGAGATTAATTAATTATTATAACTAGGCTACCGCTAGGTTCTAGATCTAGGCCTCAATCGAAACCAGTTACCTTGTTCAGTGAGAGTTTTCCTATCTTCCTAACAAAAAGATTAATATTTAAACAAACCTTTTGCTAAGCCGTAATTTTTTATTTTTTTCTCTAAAGCCTCTTTTACCCAGCATGTTTTTTACCCATGAACTTATCACCTTTGTGTATGCCGGTCAAAACTGTCATTTTACAGAAGGCTTTATGTTAATTATAAAAAAAAATTTACCAAGTTTAATTGTGCGATATAGAGTAACTTTATCTGACATTAAAGTTATGACATGGAAAAATAACACGCTCTAATTTAAATGATTCCACAACTTCAGTGCTTAAAAGGTTTTTAAACGGCCGAAACACATTTTCCTGTCAAAAATTTTATAAGTCATACGTCGAAAACATTAACGAACGGATTCCATTAAAACTATCTTTCGATTTTATGAAACCCAACTATTTATAAGCGATAGCCTCTTTCGAAATGGGTAATTAATGTAGAAGAGCCATAAGGAATGATGCATTAATTTATGTTGTCTCCCATACATTTAGTTAACAAGCTTTTTATGTCATTCATTAGTTTTAAGATCCATTTCACGAATATTTATTTTTGTTTACTTGCGAGTGATAAGCTTTTCCAGCCATCAATTTTTAAACAATACAATCTAATCAAAAGCTACATTAATAACAAATATTAATTGTTTTAAATGTAGTTTTCGCTGGTTTAAATGTAAAATAACATATGTCTGTTGTTAGGGTAACTTTTAATTATTTTTTGTCGTTTAAAAGTTAAACGATCGATAATATTTTGTGTGTTTGTTGGGTTATTGTCTAAGTTCCCTTACATAATGCATAAACGTGGTGTTTGAATGTATGTTCTTATGTACCTCAATTTAAAACAATTTGGCGTCCTCCATACTGTCAATTACTTAAAGTTTTCTTTTCTTTACAAGTTTTCAATATTTTTCTTGCGATTTTTTGTTCTTGCTTCATTTTTTATTTCGCTGACTTAAAGCTTTTTGCTAGTGTCTACATTTGTTGTTGTTGTACACCAAGACTTAGTTATACGCAGATAGCAGGACATGAATTTTTGTTCATGTAAGTGACAGAAAAATGAAAGTAACAAAGAAATGTAAAACGTTTTTATCTGTCAAAAATTCTCATGCTGATATAAAATGTATCAACGCTGAGCAGCTGCAAAATGCAATTTTGACAGCATGTTATGTAGTGAAGTTGTCTGTAAAACAATTGTTTTTCTAAAATCGGTATAGTGCAGAACGACTCTTGCCGTTTCTGTCAAAAAGAACGGGAAACGTCGGAAAATATTTTGTGTGACTTCAAAGCGGTGACAAGATGCAGAATTACCTGCTTAGGCAAGGGGACCCTGGCTCTAGAAAGCCTGGGTATGATGAATCCTACTATAAGTTGGTATTGTATCTTTTAGAACACGCTTTGATATGGTAAAAATTATATTGTATTTGAATAGCAAAGGGTTTCTGAAGGCGTGAACCTCCCCTAATCTCGACGAGTTATAAGGCCGGTGTAAAAGCGTGTCCCTTACAGAATGACCCTAAACTACATCTGCTATTTCATCAAATTAAAACATTTTATATACAATAGTAAAATTTTTACAAAAATGGAGATTTGTAAAAAGATTTGTAAAAAGTCTCGGATTGTAGGTGTCAATTGAGCTGCACAATTGATCTTAAAAATCCAAAACCCATGATAATAATAATAATATGGTAATTTTACTACAGTAGATTTTCTTAGCTACTATTTAAATAAAATGCGGGCAAATAACGCTTAAAATAATTTAAACTTAATAAATTGACTAACAAAATCGATTGTGTCAACATACTATTCTAACAATTAAAAAAAAAAAAAAACTAACGCTCTACTTAAATAGTGTCATAGTCTTAGCCGAATTTACGTTAATTTATGGCCGGCGTTACCACATTTCATTCGTTACCACAAAGAGACTCATAATGAAGCCAAGCCCATTGTCAAATGGCTATTATTTTAGAAAATGGTATAAGTCCAATGGCTTAGCGGAGATTTTTATGAGATATAGACACCATCTTACTAAAATTACCGCTAACTCGTTTTCTATAAAAAGTGGACTTATACCACTTTCAAAAATAAAAGCTCAAATAAGGATTACATTTTTAATTACATCAATTAAATATTTAATCAATATAAATGTCTACTTAATTCATTTAAATAATTACCAAATTGATTAAATAAATTTGTTTAATTTAAATTTTTGAAGGCTGTTTAATCCTCCTTCAAATTTTACTTTCTAAATTTTCTATAAAATTTTGTTGAATATTAAGAAGTTGTTAAGGCTTCCTTCAGTTATAAGTTTTCTTATTGGTTGCTACAGCTTCCCACATCAAAACGAGGTCTTAATGTAAAATTATAAACTCAGGCATACATGATGTTAAAGTGCATCAAAATTTAGTTTGTAATTGTTGTTGTTATTATTGATAGGGTTTACCAAAATTTAGAAAATATTTTTTTAAGTATTTTTATTTAATTATGAGTGTTGGTAGTCTAGATGAGATTGAATAGACAGCAGAAAGAAGCCCACAGGAAGGCTTACAATACTTTTTTTTATGATGTTTACAAATCTGTATACATAAAACAGCTTCGGTTGTGAGAATTTAATTTTTTATTGGTCAAAAATTTGTTTGTCGTAGTTAAAGTTTGTAGTTGTAAGCATCGAAAATTGACAGTGCGGTTGAAAATTTTAGTCTGCCTAAGTGTGATTTATGCATTATAATGATAATATAATATGATTCTCATAACAGACTTTGTTTTCTCAGTGCAATGAAAAATGAATGATATTGATTTCTGCTTCACTTTTTTTTTATTAGCAAAACTGAGGTTTTACACTGCAATACTGAGTAAAATGTCTTGTCAAAAATTCAAATCATGTGAAAAAGTATAATAGTGTGAAAACACTACATCAAAAAATACAGATATCTCTCATAATTTGTAGAAAATTTTCCAAAAGTTTATACCTTTCGAGGTATCAGAGCTGTATTTTTTGCTAATGAAAACCTTAACACTTGTATTATAGTGTAAAACCTCTATTACAACTGCAATACTTAACTGCTTCACATAAAAATAGTTTCATAGATAGTTCGCTCTTAAAGTATAACACTGTGCGACAACTGGAAAAAAAATTTTGACATGAGATAACCCTATAAAAATCATCAGTATTCCAAATTCTCTAATAAGTTTTTTCTTGAGACTTTTTTTTTCATAAGAACTTTGAAGAAGCTGTTCCACTTAACTTATCATAACTTTGATATAACTTATCCCATTTTGTTACGAAATACCTCAAAAAATTCTAAATTATATTGACTTTCATTTCTTTTCACATAATTTTTAGTGCAACTATTATTTTTCAAGTTTAATAAGAAAAATGTTTTAAAAAAATATTTTTTTTTGGAATTTTTAATTTTTAAAAATTAAAAAAAAAAATAGAAACCACCCAATACTAACCGGATTTACTATATGATGTTAACATCGCATATAATAGAAATAAATTTATCCATTAAACATCTGTAGATGCTGATTTTATACCCGCTAAATTGTAGGTATCAGTGCCTATGTTGTGTAACTTTTGTGAGAACTTCTCGCATCGAAAAGTTGTGAAACAAAATATTCCATCGTTTCTTGGAAAGTGAGAAAAAACTATGTCTGCAACTCATGGCGGAAAATACGTCGTTACGTTAGAACTGTCACAATTAAATAACGAGCATCCGTCAAGAAAACGAAGCCGACGAGGCCGTTAACCAAAAATGTTTTCTACGTTAGCTCAACGTCAACTAAAAATTCAATATTTTCAGCGCCGGTGGCACATAATAACCCCCCAGGTATCCTTAAAAAAATCCTTTTTTTTTGGCAGGTGCATAGTGTAATTAAATATTTCCTGTAACTAAATAGTGTAATTGACATAACGTGACAGAAGTCGACTTTTTCATAAAGTTTTTTCTTTTAATTTACAATCTGGCATACAATTTGCCGCACCCTGTCCTGTGGTTATATGTTTATTTTTTTTTAAATTAGACAGGAAGTAAAAATAAAAGTAACTTTTGCTAAATTGTTTCTGATTATTTCGCCCATTTTTTACACAATAAAATTGTTTGCAACTATGTAAGTAAGCTTGGGAGAAGATGCTCTACTTATATACATACATATATATGTGTGTGTGTGTGTGTTTGTTTGTTGTGTTGGCTTTTTGTACTTTAAAAACATGTAATATTTTGAGGTTTTAAAGAAGATGCACATCTTTTGTTATGGTTTTTATTATTATTTTCTTCTCTTAAATTCATTTGATCTCTAAAGAAGCAAATATTTATTTCATTTCATTTGTTTGTGCAACTTTGTGATTGTATTTTCTTAGTGTCATGTTAGTACTGAATAATAATAGTATTATAAACTGAATGTGGCTTTTAAATACTCACTTTTAATTAATTTTAGAGGTATTTAAAAAGGGTACATAATTTAAAATTGAGGCTATGAAAAATTTATAAAAAGAACAAGTTATATTCGGCTGTGTCGAGTCTTAAATACCATTCACTGTGTCAGCAAAATATTAATATTTTTCACTTTCCACAGACTTCTAAAATATAAAAAACATACAAAAAATTAAGGGAGTGAAGATAAATATGCCCAGTTAAATATGTTTTCAAGTGAATCCTGAAGTTTTTTTTTTGTATTTGTAAATATGTCTTCAGTATATTTATCAAATACGTCTTACGTCACTAAATACTTCTATATATATTTTTGGCAGTAGTTTAGCAGAGGTCGTCTAGATTGGTAACCTACTGCCAAATACTCAGAAGTTACTTTGGATTATTTTAAATTTTTTTTTAATTTCCATATACCCATGTGCTATTGCTCTGAGGAATTTTCGCAGGACACA
Source organism: Thelaira solivaga (assembly GCA_947397855.1). Classification (NCBI taxonomy): domain Eukaryota; kingdom Metazoa; phylum Arthropoda; class Insecta; order Diptera; family Tachinidae; genus Thelaira; species Thelaira solivaga. The sequence continues at coordinate 52,514,818 of OX377613.1, read as the reverse complement.
TATCATTTTAAAGAGAAGGTCGTCTAGCTTTGTAATCTACTACCCAAATACTCAGAAATTACTTTGGACTATTTTAAATTTTTTTTTGAGATTTCCATATACCCCAGTGCTGTTCCTTTGAAGGGTTTTTTACCATTCCCTACTTTGTTGAGATACCATACCCGATTTTGCCCATGAAAATTATCAAAATCTTAAAGGGATTTAATCTGTAGGCTCTAAACTTTCTGGAAGTGTTTTAACATTTTACGATAATTTCGTAGTTTTTATTTTTTGATGCAAAACGGAAACTGCCAAAATTCTTGAGAACAACAGTACTGGTATATGAAAACTTAAACAAATTTTCAAAATAATCCAAAGTAATTTCTGAATATTTGGTTGGTAAATTACAAATGTAGACGATCTCCACTAAACTACTACTGAAACATAAATCGTATTTGATAAATATGCCATTAACACTTAAAATATATTTACAAATACTAAACTACTAAATGTTCGTTAAAACATATTTAACGCGTCATGTTTATCTTCACTCACTGAATTTTTTGTATGATTTTGATATTTTAGAAGACTGTGGAAGGTGAAAAATATTAATATTTCGCTAACATAGTGCAGGGTATTTAAGACTCGGCACAGCCGAATTTAACTTGCTTAAATTTAAAATTTTTCTAGAGGTCTTATTTTTGAAAAATAAGATCTCAAGCTTAACAAAATAGCCATTTTAATAAAAAAGAAAAAGGTCAAATAAAAGTAACTAATAAATTTTTCTAGAAATAAATTTTAATTTTTCTAAGAATTAAAAAAAAGTGGAGATGCTGAAAAATTTAGTGCTGGTGCCGGAAAATTTGGAAAATTTTATATAAATAATAAATATAAATTTTCCAGGAACACCACCAAATTTTCGGGCACCGCTAATTTTTCCAACACCACCACCAAACTTTCCAGAATTTAGAGCAAAATATGCAAAAATATGCATTTAAAACCAAATATGCTAGAAAAATTAATGGTGGAGCTAAAGATATTAGAGGTGGAGCTAGAAGTTTTGATGGTAGAACTAGAAAAATTAGTGGTGGAATCGAACCTACGACCCCCAGATTGATAAGTTGGCACGCTACCCATCAATCTACAGGGCACTCGTTAAATTATTAGTAATATATCACTGACCTGACCTCATTATTATTTTTTCCTTTAAATTTTATAAATGAAACTGTTCTTCTGCTATCTTCTGATGGTGTTGTTAGATAGCTTTGAATTTGATTGCTTCAATTCTGATAGGACCATAAATATCTTTTGTCACTGTAATGGTCTAATTTGGAGCCGATTTCGCTACTTAGGGCAACATTACCTACTACCGTTGGACATCGCGGATAAAGCACTCAAAGAAGTCTTTGAATTCTTAATCAACACTAGACTCAGAGAGGCTTTATAACTTGAAAGTAGTATCACAATAGGTATTTTTGTGGTCGCAGTAACCAAATTCTAATTCTACTAGTGACTAATGATTTATTTTGAAATAATAATGTCAATGATAGACATCCAATAAATAATAAAAAAGTATTAATTAAAAATTAAAAAGGTTTCCTAATGATCAGCGTAACCAATCCACTTAATTTCACTTTAAATTTTCTATACGGGTAAAAACAGTACCTTCAGTAGCAAACGATAGCACTTATAGCCCTAAAATTTTATTCACTTAAATTTTTAACAATTTCTACATGGGTTACAATAAAAAATTATACATTTTTTGTGCTAATTTAAGAACATTAAAGAATGTTTACATGATCCTTTTCTTCTATATTTTTATCCCTTTAATTGTATGTATTTGCATTTACGCTTAAAGCACTCAAAAGGAAATGATTTATATTCAACTATTTAAGTTTTTCATGCTTTAACAAATATGTTTCGTCCTTTTTAATAGCTTTTTTTTATTATAAAACTTATGAAAATGATTGTATAGATAATATATGAGCGAAATAAAAAGAAAATATTTTCTAAAAAATAACAGCAACAACAACAACAATAATAAAAAGAAAACACAACAAGAGAAAAAGAACGATTCATGAGAAATAGTATGTATGTTGGCTTAAATGTTTTGTATGTTTTGCCTAGTTATAGCAAAAGAAAAAGAAAAAAGAAAGAAAGAAATTATAAAGCAACAAAACAACCTGATGCTGGTTGTTAAGCCTTAAAAGAAGAACACTTTTTTTAAATAAAAGTATTTAGTAGCTGTGTACCACCTAAGAGAGAGTGAAAAAATTTATCTCTTTTACAACTTAAAAAAAATATTTTTTTTAAACAAGAACTACTTATTACACAACACATTGTGTTATAGAAACGTTTATCGTTTTAATTAAAACATTCGTATTTTTTATTAGAGACACAAAAATCCTTTATTTGTTTTATATTAACTACGTTCATGTTACTTTGGTAGTATTAGCCTTAAATGATATGCTTAGTAATGGCCTTCATGTTTCTTAACATATCTTGCAATGAAAGTAAAACAACAACTACGTTCATATCGATGAAAAAGAAACTACTTTACAAGTATGCTTTCAAGATTTACGCGCGCTAGCTGGCTAAGGATAAAAATTATACAAAAAAGGGTTCTTAAATATAATTTACCTATTAAAGGTCTAATAATCTCCTTTAGAAAGTATTAGGCTGCTATCTGGTAAAATAAATTTTGCTTAGTCTCATGCTAAAGAGCTGCACAAGCATACTTGAAATGGCTTTCAAGCTTACTTGACATGGCTTACAAGCATAAATCCTTGCAATGATGTATGTTTTTCAAGTATGACTGTGCATTGCTTTACTTCATACGGCTGCTTTATTTTTCAAGACACATTTTCCGAAATGGCTTATTAATGTTGCAGAAAACTATCATTATAAAACTTTCGCGGCAAAAATTCTCCTTATTAATTAGGATTCTAGTATTATCGTGTAGTAATGTTGAGCGCGCGCGATTTGTAGTACGATAAAGCAAGTTATATCTAAGCAACGAAATATCATTGAAAGCAAAATACTAAATTCTTACTTGAAATTTATTTTTTTAGCATTGAAATTGAAAATAATTAGATTCGGTTATGACTATTTAAAAGCACGTGAAACAGACTTTAAATTTTTTAGTTTTTTTTTTTTTATTTTATGTTCTTTTCTCGAGTATTTATAAAATATTAAAAAGTACCAAAAAAATTAAAAAAAAGTATCATTTGTCCCCGTAATGGTTTTTTTCACTTTGATTAAACCAGGACCACACATTAATTTTAGTTGATCTTGTACGAGACAGGGGAAAAAAGAATGGAAAGAGAAACAAACTCTTCGTACCTTTTATAAAGATGTAAAAAAGACTGGTAACTTGAAGGCTAAATGAATGACTGAATAAGAATGCTTAAATTGCCGAAACAAAAAATTTGCGTGTGAACAGAACGACAATTTTAAAAGAGAACTGAGAAAGAATTTCCCAACTAAACTTGCCGTGCCCAATCTTGTACTGCCAGGTTCGTTAATATTAAAAACCCAAAAAGTACCATTAAAAAGAATATAAAGTACCATAATGTCTGATTTCTTTTACTGTCACACTTCTAGGTTTGCACATAACCTACAAAATTATACTAAATTTCTTTAACTATAAAGTACCAATCATATTTCTTAATTTTGGTACCTTTTTCTCCCTTAAAAAATATTTTTAAATTGATTTTTATTGGTTGTTACAAATTAGTGATAAAATATCTACATGCGGCATCAATTTACATGAAAGAAATAGTAGCAAAAAAGGGTACATATTTTATCCCTTATTTGCTTGAGTCTTAAAAAAGTGCCAATACGTACTCGAGATTTTTTTAAGAAGACACGAATACAATTTAGTTTTTGCTGCTGTGATTGTTACTTTGAAAGGTAAACGGGGCTCAGAAAATGTAGCGACATTAGTATGTTACCCTTTTTATCACAAAAGTACCAAATACCCATCTGCTTATTTATTTAGTAGTATATTTTATAGTTCGCATTTTGGCTCTATCTGCAGTAGTTCCGAAGATTCAAGAAGTACGATTTCACGAGTTTTAACCTTTTTTACCCCCCTAATATTCGAATTTCCAAAAATCTTTTCTTATTTATCCTAACAGAATTTCAAGTCCGCAGCTTTAGCCGTTTGGACTGAGCGATACTGATAAGTCAGTCACTCTCTCATATGTACAGATAATTGCAGAGATTCTCAAATTATGATTTTTATAAAAAATAAAAAAAAATTTTAATTTTTATTTTATAGTTTTTTAACTTTTTCTTTATCCTTTTTTGTGTGTGATTTAGCTTTTTCTAGGCCTTTTTTTACCTCCCAGCTATGCTGTCGCTCTTAGACAGCAAGCAATTTGATAGTCGACTAAGAAAATAACACTAAAAAGTAGTACAAAATATCTGTGGTACTGAGGAAAAAGCGACTAAGCCGACTTAAGCTAAATTTCAATTCAGTACCCATCGGTAAACTTGCAATCAGTTTATACGATTTTTCGAAAAGTTTTAACAAAATAACTTCTAGCTTATCTTATCATTGGGAATAAAAGCCTAACAAGCTTAATAAGCTTGTTGTAATAATAAATACATAACCATTTTAGCAGATATAAGATATTTTTCCAAAAATATGCAGTTTTGTTTGTGGTGTATCATAAATTACTTTTTAAATAATATATGTATATCTCGATATATACCATTATATAATATATAATAATTCATTAAATTAAATATACGAGTAGTTATTTTCAACTTCGAAGGAAAGTGATTACCCTTATTAATATTAAGCAAGATTTTTCAAAATTAACTTTAAAATTTTAAATTGCTCTCTTGAAGAAGCAGAAAATTCGTCATAAGCGCTTTTTCCTTATTAGCAAAAATATTGTTTTACGAAAGCATAAATAGTTATTAAATTTTATCTATTTAAACAAAATATAATTTTAGCCTAATCACTTCGTCGAGCTCAAGTTCTCACAAGAGCTAAATAAACAAACACAAGCCTTAAATAGGTACAATAATAAAAAGAAAAAAGCTTTAAGAAAACACTAACACTAGCGAAAGCACAAAGCTTAACTAAACTTTTCCAGCATAAAAAGGGCTGCTGACAATGACTGGCAAAGGCAGACCCAATAAATAAGAAAAACGAAAAGGAAAACTCACACAAAATGCTATTTAAAAATATCATCTCACATTCGCTTTCTATTTTAATAAGGAGGGGGTAGCTAAAGGTATACGCTTGTTTAAACTACAGTATGAAAGGATACAAAAAAGCTTTTTTTAATACTAACATATAAATTTGTAGAGACAGGATTTTATTTTTTTTTTTTTTTTTGTTTCAAAATTTGTTTGCAGCATTTTTTTATGCGGCTTTTTTAATATTTTTATTTTATACGTGGCTGAAGACTAAAAAGGTAATAATTTCAATATGAATTTTCCTTTTTTGATTCTTATTAGTAGCCACACATTTACATAAAACTAAAACTGAAACAAAAAAAAAATATTGGCTACTTAATAAATCCTCTTATAATTTAAGTAAAAACTAACTGAAAAACTTTTTAAATCGGCTTAGCGTACATTGGGCCATTATTTTATTATAGAGTTTGTGTGCTTGATAGTTATTTCATTGAATAAAAATTATAATTCAAGTTAAATATTTTTCTAACCTCACTAAACTGAAAGCTATCACAAAAAAGTTGGTATTCTGTAAAAACTTTTAATTGCCTTTATTGTTTGTTTTTGTTTACAAGCTATAGGTTTTGTTAAGTTTAAAAGTGACTATGATAATCGTAGCATAAACAAGAATTTTATCAACCAGCCCCAGAGAAAAACATGTACCTTTTAAAAAAAGAAAAAAAGTTTAACAAACATGAATCTAAAACCTTATTTTTTTCCAATTATTGATTTTATTAGTTCTTTTGTACAATAAAGAATAACTCACTATTTTTTAACCAATGACAACGTTTCATAAGGTTTATGACCAAAATTTATTGATTTAATAAAATATTTTATTAAATTAATGAATATTTTATTGAAATAATTCATTAGTCTACAGAAATGTGTTATAAATTAGTTGAAAACTAATGAAATTTTCCATTGAATGAATGAAAAAAAACTCTCTATAAACAAATACAAAATACGTCAAGGGAGTATTTTATTCACAGCCTCTGTATTCAATTAAAAATAATTTCGACTAAAGTAAGAATTTAAAAATTCATCAGTTTGTTTTGCTTATTATAGGTATTTGGTACTATCATTTAATTCGCTACTTCTTTTTATAGTTTTTTTTTTTATTTTGTTGAAGACCTCAGTGTCGTATTTCTATCAGAGTAGCGTCTGATGAAATGGTCCATATAGGTATGCTCTCCCCTTCAGTACTTATTGTACTGAATAAATAACTCATGAGAATATCATGAGTAAAAGAATAAATTTTAAAACCAACACAATTTCTGGAATTAAGCACAAATAAAGATTAATATTTTGTTAAACTTTTAAATTCCAAATAGAAATTATTACATATGTCCTTTAATATTAAAAAACAGAAAAGTGTTAATAAAATTAATAAAAAGTATCATTTTGTCCAATTAATTATATTTCATTTTGCACAGGAGCGTTTGAGCCCAATCTTGTAGTTCTAGGTTCGTTAATAATAAAATATCAAAAAGTACCATTTTTACTTTACTCAGATATTTCAAAAGTAAAATTAAAATCAATCAAAAGCACCACTTGGTACCATATATGGTTTCCCCCCCTTGTTCCAGACCGTTTGAGCCCACTCTCGTACTAAATACTAAGCTATTTAATAATAAAATATCGAAAGGTACCATTAAAATGAATAAAATAAATACCATAATGTCCCTTTATGATTTCTTATTTCCTTCAGTACCTTTTTGATATTGTCACAATTCCAGCTTGGACATAACGTAAAAAAATACCACTAAAAAATTATAAAATAAAAATAGTATTTCTCATTTTTGGTACTTTTTTAAAATTGATTTTTATTTGATGTTACAAATTTATAAAAAAATGTTTTTATGCTGCATCAATCTACATAAAATTAAATAGTATCAAAAAGGAGTCAATATTCTATCACTAATTAGCTCAACTTTTGAAAAAGTGAGAATATACATTCGAAATTTTTTAAGAAGAAAAGAATACAACTTAGTTTTTGTTGCTGTGATTGCTATTTTGAAAGATAAATAGGGTGAAAAAAAGTACGTACATTAGTGTTTTGACTTTTTTATCCCTCATATGTACAAATATCAAAAAAGTACCAAGCACCCAGTCGCTTATTTTTTAATAGACATTTTGTAGTTTGATTTTTTTTAAATGTTTACCCTATTAATATTAAAATTTCCAAAAAGAAGGACCTGTCACCGACTTTCAAGTCTCTAGCTTTAGCCGTTTAGGTTGGGCGTTAATGAAAAGTCAGTTAGTCAGTATGGATTATTTTCATCTTAGAAAATGTAAAAAGCTTTAAAATAAAAAAGCTGCCATATTTTCACAGAATATTTTAAAAACTTTTAAGTCGAGTAATTTGGGAAATATTGTTAAGACCCGTTTGGAATAAAAAAAATAACATCTGGCTACGCTTTATTGGCGCATGCAAATTTTATTATCTGACATTCTTTTTACTAAACTGCTATGCCATACACAGTTGCAAGAATTAGTAGTTTATTTTAAAGAAAAACGTGCATCATATAGAGAGAAAGAAAGAGCGCGCGTAAAATTTTAAGAGCGCGAGAGTAAATAACATTTTTGAAACTCATTTTTAAGTTAGTGAACTCACTCAATTCAACGAATGAAAGTGAAAACAAAAATATAAATAAACTGCAAAACAAAATATTGAAAGAATGAATGTAATATAAAAACAAATTACAAAACAAAACAACAAAAATATACTGAAATGATATAGAAAAAAAGAGCTGAAGAACAAAACAAATTTTGAAGAGAGCATAAAATGAAACAAAATGCAAAACTCACTCAAAGCAAAAGAAAACAAAGTGAACAAAAGCAATTTATGCTGGTTTTGCAGAGAAATTCAGTTGTCATTTTGTCGCAGTGCTGTCAAATTGATATTAAACGGCCGTGAGTTAAAGTCTAACGCACAAAGAGTTGTGAAAATAAAAAAAAATATATAATTTAATAAATATAATATAAATCTTAAGGAAAAGAAGCGCATGTAACAAATAAAGTGTTTATTTAATTTAAAGTTTAAGCAAAAAAAAATACGGAAATTTCATGTTTACTTTAAAAATCGAAATAGATTTCATGTGAATCAAAGAAAAAAATTTCCTACACAAAAAACAAGTGGAATTATTCCTAAAGTTGAAAATATTTTGTAAAATTAAAATAAAATGTAAGCAATACAAAACAAATTTTGCATGGAAAATGTTAAAAAAAAAGTAAAAGCGAGTGAGATAAAAATTAAAAGATGCTGGCTGAGTCTGAAAATTTCATAAAAATTCTTTATTCTTAAAAAAACAACGAAAAATAATCATGCCAATTTGTAAACATTTATCAAATAGCAAAATTTAATGAAAATAAATTGTGGTTTTTAAGCTTAAAGCAAAAAAAGAAAATGAATTAAGCAAGAAATTATATTGGATTTTGTGAAAATGTTAAAAATAGATTTTTTTATAAATGCTTCTTCATCATCTTCATTTTGTATTCTATTTTACTTCATGAGTCGGGTGAAAAATATCCGCCGCTTTCAATGATTTTTTTTTAATCTCATGGTGCTTCTTCATATGTGTGTTTTGTTGAAAAAAAGTGTCTGTCTGCTGCTTTTTAACTTTTATTTTCCCAATTGATTGTTTTTTTTTTATCTTGTGCCAGTCTGTTCCTCTCTTGTCCAACCATTAAAATGTGTTTTTATTTTATTTTAGTGGGTAAACAGACGGATTCATCTATAGAAATTATTACCTAAAAAGAATATTATATACAGATGTACATATGTTTGTATGTGCTTATATTTTCATTTCAACATATTCTTTTTGTTCAATAATAAAATGGTTTCTTTGTTGATTTTCAGTCGATTTTTTTCTCTTATCATTTAATTCATTTTAATCTTTCTTTGATTTCATTTTCTCTGTTTTACATATTTTGTTTTTTACATCCTTTTACAATAACAACAGGAATTTCACTTCATACGCAGTGAAAAAAAACATTGATGAACAGTGTAGTTGTGTATTTTATGCCTCCACCCAGAAGTGCTCAAAATGTTATTTCTCGTGGTACAAAAAAAAGTGGAAAATAAAGGGATTTATGGTAGGCACCGTTTTATTTATAAATAAATTAGTACTGACTGTAGCAGCTTTAGAGAAATTGCTTATTTTTTTTTTTAGAGAATTTTATTTCAAACTCCCGGTTACATACTCGTATACGGTGCTGTTTTGGTCCAATCGTCGATAAAAATTTCTTTAATAATTTTCATACCATATTTTTAGACGATTTGTAGGGCTGGCTTGCAAAAACATCATAAATCCTATAATTCAAAATTCCATATTTTTCTTTTCTTTGTACATTTGAAATTGTTAATATCTTAACTTAGTTTCTGATAAACGAAAAGGGAAGTAGAAAAATATATTTTAATCACATCAAATTAGAAAAACCGTAAAATTGATTTTTTAGCATATATATATCTGCATGACTTAAAAATGAATTGAACTTTGTTAAATTGTTTTGTCCCTAATAATTAAAATGGAAGTTTGCAGAGCAAATATTATTATTATTCTTTAGTTACTTTTGCCGGAATTTAAAGAAATTGAGAAATCATGTAGGAAAAATTAATAAAGAAACCAAACTACAGTGGAAGTCCAATAGTGCGTACTTATGGTTCTAGGAATTGTCAATAACACAAACGGGAAATTTTTTGTATTTGCTGTTCTATAGTGGAAAAACAAAATTTTTGCTATGCGTTTATTTTTAATTTTTTTTATTTGATTTTGGCTGCACTTATATAAAGTTAATACGAATTTTCCAACATTAGGAAAAGGTTTGACATCATATAATTCGCACTATTCGACATTTACTTTACAAATTTTTAAATAAGTAATAATTTTTGCCGAAAGCATACTTAATACAAAAAAATTGTTTCAAATGATTTTATATGCCTTGCAGACTAGCGTTTCCCAGAAACAAAACTTAGTGGAGAATTGTTTTAAATTGTTATAGATATTAAAGATGTTTTTTGTCATGCTTTTAACTTGATTTTTGTGTAGCATTTGTATGCATTAATTAGTACAAACAAGTTTTATCTTCAAACTAAATACTACTTCCCGTTGAACTAGAATTCCAACAGCTGAAAATTTTCTAATTGAACTAAAAACCTTGAAAATCTCAATGACTGAATGAGAATGCAATAATTTTTACTGCTTTAAAAAAACCAAATTAGATTAAAAAAAAAAAACAAAAAATTAAATTTTTTTAAAAATTGATCCAAAATAACTGATCAATGAGCTAAAACTATTAGAGGTAGAAGATTTCAGTTTTCTAGTAGATTCCTTAAAATCATGTATCACGATTTTTTAATCGTGATACATGATTCAAACAAAAAAGAAAAGTTTTTACATGGGAAGTTTGTAATTAGATTTTATTTATTAAAAAAAATACATGCATATCTACCTACTATTTTGATATTTATCTCTGCTTTTAGCCGCCTTCACAACATTGCTTCCGCGCTGAACTGAATTTTAGGTGTATGATTTTTTAATACCTACTTATAACCTCCACTTAACAAGCCAAAGTTATTCTTGACATGTAGGACATACTTATTAAGAACATAATTTTGTGCTTAATATTCCTTTGATACACACCCTACATTGCAAACCTACATAAATTCAGCGACTAAACTAAAATCGTTACGGTCAGCTGAACATACACATAACGCTCATTAACTTCAATAGTTTCATAACTGAAAAATGATTTTTTCTTAATAAAAAAAAAACACTTATTTTATAGGTATTCTGCAAAATTATCAAAAAAAAAAAAAATAAATAAATAAATAAAATATTTTAAGGCTCTCATTTTCAACCTAAAATGTTTAAAAATTTTCCACATAAAAGTACTAGTAAATTGCAAACTTTAAATCAATTACCTGTAAAATCATGTTTGAATTGCAGTAAATGAGCAATATGTTTGTGGACAAAATTATTTGTTTTAACATTCGCTAAAACATAAAACAGTTGTCGAGCATAAGACCTTAATAAATCAATTTTCAATTAATGGCGGCTAACAAACGACCGGCTACATATTCTAACTTGGAATTCTACTTTGTCCGTTCACTAGTACAACTTTGTTCTTACTTCAATTTACATTATCAAATGAAATTAGGCCTCTGCACTTAATATTTTGTTATCACGTACTATGTCTGCTGAAAAAATAATATGAAAAAAAATCCTAAATCCCATTTATTTCCTATTTCTTTTACAATTTGTTTTTAGTAATTTATTTTTGGTATGATGAGGCTGTGTTTATAATACCCCAGCATCCCTTATTATTTGTTGTTGTATTTTCCTATTTCTCAGTTATCATCCCTTGCCAACGTATTGTTTTATTGTATTGTCTGTTCTTTTTATTACTTATATTTATCGTTTATTTGCTTTTCGGATATTTTAGTTTTACGCATCCCTTTTGTTAACGTAAACTCTCGCAGACAAAAAAAAACAAAAATTGTAACAAAATAAAAACATTGAGAGAAACAAAAAAAATTCTCTCTGTATTGTTTGTTTTACAAATAGAGTTGCCAACTTTGCCTACGCCAAACAAGTCATTTAAACATGAAGACAAAAAAACGTCAAGTTGTGTAAAATGTATTTTTATAATAAACAAAATTAAACAAAAATGAGAAAATTATTTAAAAGCTATTAAAATTTAATCTATTTTGCATTTATTATTCAAGACGCTCTTAAATTAAAAAAAAATATGCTTATGCCGCCTGATTTTTTTTAGGAAAATTTCAAGAAAAACTATACAAAGCAAAGAGTATGTAAGTGGGCATCACTATTTCAAAATGAGTGTGTTTATGTTTTGAGTTATTTTATATGAGATATTTTCTGCTTTTGCTACAAGTTATTTTTAACTTTGTGCAAAAGAAAAGTATTTTTCTTTAATTATCTGCTATTTTTGATAAAATAAAATTGCACATGTGCTTTATTAGTTTTCTTTACACTTTCATTTATTTATTTTATTTATGAAATCCAATTTCTAGAAGTGATTATGTATCGAAACTACGCTGTTGGTAGTTTTTTTCGTGTTGTAAATAACTCATAAACAGACAAATCTAATTTTTTTTTAAAGAATAATATCTAAAATTAAACAAGAATCAAACCAAGAAATTAAAAAGCGATGCCATAGCGAAGAAAAAATCAGGGGAATTGCTTATGCGGGTTTTACACTTTAATACAAGTGCTAAGATATTCATTGGATATTGTAATTTCTTTGTTCGTATGCAAAAATGCAGCCCTGATATACTAGGTACAATGAAAAGTATAAAGTTGTAGAAAATTTTCTTAAAATTTTGAGAGCCATACGACTCAAATTTCTATCCCTTTCAATCCCAAGGAAATTCAAAGTTGTATATGATAATTCATCCTTAAAAAATTTATTTTTTATTGAGGGTCATTGACCATCTTTGAAATGTTGATTGTGATTCATTCCCATAAGACCAAATTTCTTATACTCTTTAATAGAATGAAAGAGATCTCTCTATACAGCCACAGCTTTAGCTCAATACATAGGGTTTTGCTAAAGAAAACTCCAACACTTATCTGTCCTTCACACAATTTGTAATAGTTTCAAAAGAAGCAGCACAGAGAGCACACCTATATCTTCTTAACTTTTTATGCTTATCTTCACAAAAATTAACCCACACATAGCGCACACATGGCTGCAGTTTTTCTCCATTTTGCCGAAGAAGCCCTTCAAGTCTGTCTTGAAAAACCCTACGTTTAATATCTATAAAAACAAAATTCACAATAGAACTTTACAAATTTTCAGTTTTTCTTTAACAAGAGATCGTTTTTTTGTTTTCGCTTAAAAAACCATTTTCAAGAATTTTTATCTCGCTTCGTTTGTGCTTTTGCCCATAATTCATTAAATATTTTTATTTCAAATTAAAGTTATTGTTTTCTTCTTCCAGAGCAACGCCGCTTATTAGATAAAGTAAGAAAAAATAAAGTATTTCAAATAACGTGTGCCAAAATAAATATTAATTGTGTTACAGAAACTAATTTAAGTGTAAAAAAGTGTTATTTTCTAGGTAAAATAACTGCAGTTCAATTATATCCGCATATGTGTAAAATAATTTTTTTAGAAAAATAATACAAAATAATTGAAAAAGAAAAAGATTTTCAAAACGTCTAAAACTTAAAACACAATTAAGTTGTGTTTGAAAATAAAAAAATTAGTGTAAAAAAATTTGTTTGTTCTTCCGTTTGAAAAGTTTTTAAATAACAGCCGTCAAACTGTGGGGTTCCGGGGCCTTTTTCCTTCCTCCACAAGGAATGTATTATCCGGTAAGTGGAATGTAAAAGTTTGCTTTAAGAAAATTCCAAAGTTTTCAGATTTATTTTATGTTTTATGGATTAAAAAAAATTTTTCTGGTTAGTAATTTTGAAAGCAGGAAAGTGTAATTCGCGAAGTCTCAAGTTAAATCAAAATAGAAAAAGATAAATTAAGTAACAATTTTTTTATATTTTCTACTTTGTACGAAAAGTTGTTTCCAACTTAATGTCTGCCATATATACTATTTTGATTTTAAAAAATAATTCAGCAAAGTTACTTTTTTCTATCTAATTACCTACCAAAGTTTAAGGTTGTTGAACATATAACATAAGAATGTTGCCACATTTCTTTGTTTTAGCACGACAACCGTAATAATTCAAAAGATTTACTAGAGAAAATAATTTCTATCTGTGCACTGGCACCTACTGAAGCAAAGCTTACTTGAAAAGACCTACAAGCGCTTTTTATTATAAAATATAACACATGTCTGTTGTGCTGTATGACTTTCAAGTATGCTTGTGTACTACCTATTTGAAAAAGAAAAATTGCATTTAGTTTAAAATTAGTTTCTTGTTTTATGAAACAAAACCATTTATTTTTTTTGGGCTTAACAAGGGCATCCAATTAAATAGGGATTTTGTAAATAGATATAAAATTTCGATTTGAAAAGCCTTTTCAATTAAATATTACCTTTTTTAAAGACCTGAATAATAAAGAAATGAAAAAAAAAATAAGAAAAAAAAATTAAAATTAAATAAAAAAATAAAGAAAAATAAAAAATAAATAGGTTATTTTTTTGAATTCGACTGCGAGTAATTCTATCGAAATTTTCAAATTATTTCACACAAAAAGACTAAAAATTTAATCGCTTTCATTATACTGACTACGGCAATTTGAGCCCATTTAAAGTATTTAAAGTGGGCATGGTCGATACAAAACAATATGGCAAGCTTCATTGAAGTACACAGAGTATAAATATAAAATTTCAGAAAAATTCGTTAAAAAATATAGTTTTAATCGTTGAATAATTTAAAAGTGGGCGTAAATTATTGCAGTGGCCGATGCAAAATTGTATTGCAACATTTTCATAGATACCAAGATTTTCTGTAAAAAAAAAAAAAAAAAATCAAAAAAATTTCTCGTTTTAAAATGAATGTCATTTTAAAACCTAATAAAATGATGTAGTAAATGATTAAAAAAACATGAAAAACGGATCGAATTTAAAATTTTTTTTCTATTAATTTGAATACACTTTAATACTCTTTCTTCAAAGTCTGTACACTTTCCGAACATAAACCACAAAGTTCTGGTATCCACATTCCAGTAGCTTTCGTTTTTATGCATTCGATAAATAAAAAAATTCATTTACTAAACTTTTTTTTTGTCCATCACAACAAAAACCATTTTTTCGACACTAGTAAACAATGTCTGTTAATTTTATAACACAAAAACTTGACTCTGATGCTTAAATAAAACTTAACAGTCTAATCTAAATTAGACTGGCGAGCGTATCGCTTTTTAGCGCCCACTATTTATGTTAATGTTCATTCTCCACAGCAGTGTTAATTATCTTGTTTATTAAAACCCACTAAGGTTAGGTTAGGTGGTCCCTTTGTGATACCTGTATAGAGGAAAATAAAGAAGAGGAAGGATAATGATTATAGAGTGAAGGGAAAGGAAAAAAGATAGAGAAGACAGATAAAGAAAGAAAGTGAGTGAGTCCATCACCCAAACCAACTGCTGCTTCTAACGAAGCCATATAGCATATCGACCCTTACAGTCAATAGCGCAATGAGACCCTGCAGACGTCGCTCACCGAAGTGGATCATGCGCCGCTCTTCCAGGACTGGACACTGCCAGAGAAGGTGTTCCACAGTGTTATCTTCTTCCTCGTCCTGACAACTTCTACAGTAGCCGTTATATCGCAAAACCCATTCTCCTAGCATGGTTGCCAAAATTGCAGTGTCCTGTTACTACAGCCACCACATTTCTCAATCGGGCTCTTTGGAGTCCCAACAACTGCGATTCTTATCTAGCCTAGGTCAGATCATCCATTTGTCTCTCCATCTGGATTGTACCCTTCGCAAAAATATGCTCTCGATCTGATTTTTTCCGGACAAAAAACAAAAAAAATAGTTAAATTACCATTACTGGTAAATAATAAAAAAAAAAAAAAGAACAATTATTATGCAGCCAACTTCACTACAAAACGCAATTTCAAAATTGGATTTTCCAACCACTCAGCGCTGCCGTCAAGTATTTCATTACATTTTGCATGGGTATTATAGTGTTTGACAGATAAAAAACGTTAGCCGCGCCAATTTGGGTATGGCTGTAACTTTGAATGATTTAAAAAATGATTTACAGAACTCCAAATAGCCATTTAGTCGTTTTTAAATTTTGTTCTTTTCCAAACCATTCGATTCACACATCAGCGCCGTATATGAACCAAATTTCTGTGAAATTTGTGTAGGGAACAAACAAAGACACAAATAGAAAATTAATTTTATTTATATAAATTAATTAGAACATTAAATAATTCTTTCCCTTCTATTTTGTTGTTTTTATTACTGTTAAAGTGTATTTAAGAGTCATTAAGATTATGTTTTCCTCTGATAAAACTACAAACTAATTTTTTTAAATAAATTTTATTGCTGAATATCTGCACACAAATAGTTTAATTATACACAAATAGCCAACTCTTATTTAATTTAAGTTTTAATCTAAATAGAAAGAATTCTTTGAAAAACAAATTCATTTCTCATATGGGTACCTACTTAGTTTATAAAACAGATTTAAAATTTTGCTGCTTTTAATGAGTAGTAGTTTGTAGGAAAGTGATAGTTAAAAGAAAAAAAAATTTTTTTTCTTTTCAATAGACACACATACTTATTTATGTATATTGCCAGGGATCACGTAATAGTTAAGGTACACATATATAATGGAGTTATTTAAAAATTCCTAGTGCGTAAAGGAATTTACTTTTGAAAATGCAAAAAGCTTAGGTACCCACTAAGAATGAATAAAGAGATAAATGAATAAGAAATTACATTTTGCTTTCAAAGTTTTTTTTTTTTTTCAAAAACAAAATTTTGTTTTATGTAAGAAAAAATAATAATACAGTGATGGTCAAACCATAAGGTTAATTTAAAAAAATTACACTAAGCAACAAATTTAAAAACATATTCAACATATTATGGCGCATTGTTGCAATTTAATTACAAAATTTATGAGTATTTCAGATACGATGACTAATATATTTTGTTGTTGTAAAATATGAGTTTTTTACTTATCAGACGAGTAGCTTCATTTTTTGTAGCTTTAATTTTATGATGCAAAGCGGAAATTGCAAAAACCCCTCAGAACAATAGCACTGGTTATGAAGAAATTTAAAATTTTTTTTAAAAATAATCCAAAGTAATTTCTGAGTATTTGGGCGGTAATTTACAAATCTAGAAGACCTCCCCTTTAAAATGATTAGTGTCTCATCCCGTAACCTTCTATAGTTCATTCCGAAATCGGTAAAATATCTTAGAGAAATCAACGTATTTATTCACATACGAGTATGTACCTGTGACTTATATTTCTCCTAAACATAAATATTTGTAAAAATGTCATAAATACTGAATAGATGCTTACGAATACTAAAAAACGTAAGGGGTTACGTTAAAACATATTTAATTCGCCATATTTACCCTCCTCACTCACTTTAATTAATTGAAGAATTTTCAATAAAGTCATAACAAATTATGCAAAAAGCAAATAATCTTATAAAAATATATAAATTAGAATGAATTGTAGATTGCAGAAGTAAATAATTCACATTCCGAAAGTGCACAGAATTTGAAGAATTTCTAGCATTAAAAATTTTGGATTCAAAAAATAATTCAAAATCCATAGACAGTGGGGGTTGAAAGCTACTAGAAGGTAGATTTCCAACCACTGATTACTGATTATAGTAGAGAGAGCTAAAAGAATGTCAAAATAGGGTTTAAAATTTCTCTCTTCTAATTGGGAATCGGTGTATTATTATCACTATAGGCTATAATCGCACCGCGACCTTTAAGATCTATTGTGCATGAAAATCCTCTATATTAATCATATGATGTGCTCAGCAAACTTATGTAAAACACCAACAGAAATATTTTTGTAGAACATTTTAAGCTCTAACTCTTCAATTTATGGGTATTTTTTATACTTTTTAAATTAGGAAGAGAAAAGACCCATTAGTTGAAGAGTTAGAGATGTTACTTGTGTGTTTTTTTAGTTCCCTCTACCATAATCAGTGGTCATAACCTTGTTATTAATTTTTGAACTACATATTAAACACAACGTTAAAAAATTAAATTTTTTTTTTTAAATTATAAAACTAGATTTTTAAAAAATTATAAAAAATAGTAAGCAGCCCTTACTTATAGGTTTTGTTATTTATTCTTAAAGTCTTAAATAATGGAAATAAAATAATCATTAAGTCTCTACAATAGTTATATTAAAAATACCTAAAATATTAAGTCTGTTGAAAAGCACTCTTCCACTTGTGCTTTGAGAGATTGTTTTGTTGACACAAGTGGAAGATGTGTATTTCAACGGACTTAATATTTTAAGTATTTTAAAAAATTATTCATAAAGCCTGAATAAGGACACCAAAGGTATTCGAAGTGTTGAATGAATAACGATATTATTAATTGTTATATTTTAGTTTATTAACACTTAGTAAAAATAAAAAAATAATAATAATTCACTTCTTAGTATTCATTTGTTCCGACAGTTTTAATTGCGTTTACATTAAACTCAAAATTTTCTTTTTAATTTAACTAATTTTTTGTAAAAAAATTTCAGTTTAATTTTTTTTATAGGAAAAAAATACTTGCTGGGAAATAATGACAACTAAATTTCACGTGCTAAATAAATAAACATCATAAACCACAAAAATTACACCACAAAAAAAAAGAAAAAATCAAGCAAGATGAAACTATAAAATACACTTTGTTTATTTTATTTTTTTACTTATTTACTTGGTATTGTTGTTGCTTCTGTTGGTTTGGTTTTACTATCATGACCATGCCAAACATCATGCCAGTAAACTAAACAATACAAGTAGTACCTTCACATGCAAATAGGAAAATAGAGAGAGAGAGAGAGAGAGAGAAAAAATAAAATACTCGCAGTATAAATATGACCCAAAGATGAAGAAAAAATTTTTTTTAAGAAAATCTTTAAGGAAATGTACAATCAAACACATAAATATTACTTAAGTTAAGAAGACTCAACAAAAGAATTGCACCACAAACTAACAAAAAAAGAATTCTAAGAAAACAAAACAAACAAAATACTTCAAAGAAATTCAAGGAAGACATTTAAGCAAAACACTTTCAAACACTAGGTTACAAACAAGAATGATAGAATTTCAAGATTAAACCATGAGCGTAGATTGTCCACTGTGTGAAGAAAACAAACACATTTCTCTCTCTATCTCTCTCTTTCTTCTGTAAATTATTAACCAATAGGAACACATTGCGTGACGTCATGCACATGCACAGAAAATTTCAACTTTATGTGCGGGATGTTGTAATCTTGTCTTTCTATGTTTTAAAAAGATTGCGTCGGTCACTTTAGAATTTCTCAAGTGTGTGTTTTGTTTGTATGAAATTAAATACCATAAACGAAAGTAAAATTGACTTCTAATGAGTTTTGAGACAAACAATTCATTAATTTAATGAAACAAATTCATTAATTCCACAAAATTTCATTTTTAAAATTCATTAGTTTCATAAAATAAATTCACTAATTTATCGAAAAAATTTCATATTATTCATAAAATATATTTGTTAATTTAATGAAATAATTTAATTAATTTAATGAAACAATTAATTAATTTTATGAAACAAATTCATTAATTTAATTAAAAAATTTCATAAAATCCAATTATTAATTTAATGAAATAATTTCATGAAATAAATTCATTAACTTAATAAATTTAATAAAATAATTTCGTTAATTTAATAAAATATTAATTAATTTAAAAAATAATTTCATTAATATGTTTGAAATTTATGACTGAATTTATGCCAGATTTTTCTTTTAGTGTAGTCATACCTTAAAACCCCACAGCATATCGCTATTTTAGGTAAATTTTAAAACCATCCACGTTTACTATCTCCTGCTGACTGACACTTCTTTACAACAGCAGCAGTAGACAATAGTTTGTGCTATTTGTTAGTTTAATGTGCTGTAGGAGTAACAGTAGCTATTTATGATTGTACATAAATAAGACTATTGTGACACACACTTACGAAATCTTATGCAGCTTAAAAAAATAAATATTTGTACTGAGCAGTTAGTCAATAATAAATTTAATGTTAACGCCTATTGAAATATCATCAAATCGTAATTCTTTAAGTAAGCACTCGCATTTTGTTGTGTGTATTAACAAAATAAGTTGAAAAGCAAATAAAGTTATTTTCTTAAGGTAAACAATTTCCATTTATTCATATAAAAGATGTAAATATTTGCTGGTAATTTTTTTTAATTGACTTGTGGTATTTCCAATTTGAAAATGAAAATTAAAAAATATTATTTGTGCTGCCAGAAATTTGAAATATTGCACTTTGTTTACCCGGGGTCTATACCTGATGTATTTCTATCATGCTAAATGTCAAATTCATATCATGATAGAAAATCACCAGGTATAGACTCCATTTATTAGTGCTATCGTAGCGTTATGACAGAAAAAGCATGCTATGCGGTATGCTATATCTATCTTGATATCAGATGTCATTTTAGTTATGAATTTGATTTTGAAGTTTGTTTACTTTCAACTTTTTGTTTAAAATAGGTCCAAATAATTATTTTACAGCTTATATGTGCGTATTAATAAATAAAATTTATCGTGCTTATACAAGAAACTTATTTTTTAAGTTTTAAATGACAAAAAATAATAATAAAATATATTTCATCATAATATAATTCCATCACCATCTTCCCCTATGTACTGCTATTAATATGAAATTGACATTTGCTCTGCCGGCGTTATATCTCCTGTTATGATAGAAATACATCAGGTATAGACACTACCTTAGCAAAGAAACTTTTAATGCTTGAATTCTTAAGTGGCTGATACACACATCAAATTATGCATTTGGGTGCATATCAAAAAAATCAAACTATTTTTGATATTCATCAAATTCACACACAACATACTGGTATATAATTCCATTAAAAAAAAACGCACACAAATGCATAGTTGATGTTGGAAGTTCATGTGTGTATCAGCCACTTTAGAAGTGAGTGAAGATAAATATGCCAAGTTAAATATGTTTTAACGTAATCCGTTACGTTTTTTATTTATTTTATGACATACTTATAAATATGTTTAGGAGAAATATAAGTGCAAGGGTACAAATATGCATAAATCCGTTTATATCTCAAGACACATATAATTCTAAAGGGGAGGTCCTCTAGATTTTTAATCTACCGCCCAATTACTCAGAAGTTACTTTGGACTATTTTAAAAAAATTTTAAATTTCCATATACCCCAGTGCCATTGCTCTGAGGTATTTTAGCAGCTTGCAGACGAACCATGGAATATTTCGCAATGGGACTTATATCATTCTAGATTTGTAGTCTACCGCCCAAATACTAAGAAGGTACTTTGGACTATTTGAAATTTTTTTTGAAATTTCCAACACCACCAGCTTCAGACTTTAGTAGGCTGGCGGTTTGGTGATAAAATTTGGGTATTCGTTTCACAGAATTAATTCTGTCAGTTTTTAAGCGTCAGCGATCTTAAAACGAGCTATCTGCATACTCATTAAATAATAATAATATTATTTGTATGATGTTTCTGCAACACAAGGGATCAACTCTACCACAAAATATGAAAAGAACTAAAAATATGTACTGTTTTTCATAAAAATTTTCTACTAGAGGTGAGCGTTTGTGCAGCAGCAACAGCATATTATTAAATATATTTTTATTGTGTTATAAAAAAATTACACCGCTTTGTTTACTTATTTTTTTTTATGTTTAACTTGTTTAAACACTTTAGCCTTGTTTGAATTTAATTTAAATTTTATAAAACTTCAATTTAACTTGTCCTTTTTCGTTACGTCTGCTAACGACAATTAATTGCATCATTGTTTATAAGTCAATATTTAATTATTTTATTAAACAAAATTTTTAAAAAATTTTTTTGTGACATCTCAAGTGCATAAAAAAATATATTTATTTTATAATGCCATTTTTAGTTTGTTTTGTTTTGTTTTATTTTCTTTTCGTAGTAACGATTAATAAGCGAATAAATTTTTATAAAGACTTAAATCGTTTCTCTCCAACTACATTTTACGTCTAAAATGAACATAAATAAGCAAAGGGAAATTAATAAAATTTTATTGGTAATTAAAAGACTTAAATTTTTTAAAACTTAGCAACGATTAAAGGCCTGCACAAGCATACTTGCAATGGCTTCAAATATAAAATATTACACAAGTGCATTAATTTAATAATGATAAATATGTTTTAGAGAAACTCTTTTGGATCTAACGTGTAACATGATAATAAAGCTCTGTTAAGTTACTAATAGAATTAAAATATTTTCAATAATTCCATAAAAAATTTTGAAAAAAATTAAATAATTTCACACAAACGAATAAAAACAAATACAATCGAAAGCTATTAGACGGAAGATTTCAGAACTATATAGTTTATATAAAAAAAATGCTTAGATTTTGAGGAATTTCACTCAGTATGAGTGATTTTACAGTAAAACTTTTTGGGTTAAAAAAAAAAAATTGCCCAAAATCAATATGGTCCGGAATGTGGTTTCAAATTCAGACTTTAAAAATTACTTGATCTTTACCCATTTGTTCCGACAAAAACTTTTGTTCGTATAGTATTTGTTATGCTTACTTTGAGCTGTTTTTTCAATCTAAATATAACCAAAAAATTGTAAGGATAAAAATGTTGTACAGAAAAAAGTTTTGTGCGAACAAAAATATTGTTCGGAACAAATGGATGAATTTAGTTTAAAGGAAAAAAAATACTAGTCAATTTAATATGGCCTGATACTCATCCAAAAGCCTGAGTAAAAAAAATGTTTTACGCTGGCTCATTAATCACGGCTCAAGAAAAACTCGCTCATTACTTCATTTTCCATTGTTGTCTCGCAGACCTTTACACAAAATTTTATTTTTATTTTTTTATTTCAACAATTAATGTGTCAATGTCAATTATACCTGTTGATCGTGTGTGCAATGTTTTTAGTGTTTTAATTATTAAACAGCGCAAATAAACAAAAAAAAAAAAAAAATTAATATAAAGATGCAGCTTGTTAATGTAAAGAAGGGAAACGTTTTTGTTTAATTTTTATTTATTTAAATGTAAAATAAAAATTTGTAAATATGCTGGACATCATGAATGCAAATGAATGTTTTGTCATCCATGTGTGTCTGATGTGTGTAATAATGCTTTTTTGTTTAGTAGACAGTTTGCTAAATAACAATAAAAGGGTGATCTTCATAAGAGTAACTGAAATTTAATGTGAACGAAAGAACAAAAATAAATTAAATGTTAATGGAATTTGTGCTTTAAAAATGACAGCCAGCCTGTACACAAAACTTCCTGTTAGTCTAATATTTGATTACTTCTTCCAAAACTTGTAATATAAGCAAAAAATGACATGGATTTTGTAGGCCTTTATTAATACTGTGAAATTTTGCAATATTATTGTTATAACTAATCCATATTTACCTTAACCCAAAGGTATCCTTTGTACAGCCCACGAGATCTAGCCCTCGAATGAAGCCAGTTAACTTGTTCAGTAAGAGATTTTCTAACTTTCTGAGAGTTAACAAGTAGTCTCGCAGAAGTCTCGCCCTTCTAGACCTGTCTGATTTGATTTCATGATCTTGGGAAGTGTGAGCTCCATTCCCTTAATATCGCAAGCTGTGCATATTTATTTCATTGAGACTCGTTGTTCAGTGTTTTAATAAATCAAAACAATTGTCGAAGTGTTTTCGACTTTCAAAAGTGAAGAAGTGGATTCCTAGACACACACATTTCTTTGGGTTGTTTTTGGTTTCTTTGTCAAGTAGCGATAACACTGACAAATGTTATTATGTCCGTCGTGAAATTCACGAAGTGCTCTACAGCAGAGGTTAGGCTAGGATTATGTTGAACAAGATGCCACTAGGGAGTGTATCACGTAAATCATCTGTATTGCGATACGAAGCAGTTGCGATGCGAAAGATAATGTTTTAATCTTGCGCTTTGGTTATCGCAAGATATTTGTGGCAATAAAACGACGTTGACATGCTTTTACGCATTGCAGAGTGCGGTACTACCAGCAAATTAAAAAAGTAAACTATAAAACACATTAAAGTTTCGATTTCGTACCTTTTTTTCGCATCGTTATACAGAGTAACTCTCCTGATGTCGAACAAGAAAGAAAAAAAAACGATTTTAACGAACGAAAGCACATAAGTAAGAATAAAAATAGAGAGAATATCGTCATATGTTTTCAAAAAAGCCCTAAGTTACAAAAAATTCCAATTTAACTGTTTAAAGTATTACAATGCAACGTATCAATTTACAAGTTCCCGCAAGGTTTTTGACTACTTCAATTAAAAATAACGTTCTTAAGCTGAAATTTTTTTTTTTTTTAAGTTGTTATCAATTTTTATATTTAAGTTTTCTCTTTGGCTTCTCCTGTATAATTATTTCTTTAATATTACTTAGGGCTTTTTTAAAATAATGTGACTATACAAACAATTTCCAAATGTTACTAAAACATTGGTTAGTTGAGATGGTGGCCTTTGGCAAACCATTAGAATCGCAAAATTAGCTGCAGTGTGATATTTTTAATAAAGGTTAGACAAAACTTACTAAAATTTTTCAGTTTAAATTTGTGAAATTGTTTACTTAGCAATTCCAATTGAACACGTCCAAAAAAAGCACCCATTACATCAATACCTATCGAGAAAATTAATAATAAATTGTGAATGGTTACAACACTTTAACCACAGCTTAATGAACAAACTTTTGCGGCCGTTAGAGCTGTTAGAGAGTTTTATCAGATTTCTCTTCATCTTGTATTATTTACAACGTTATTAAAAAATATACTTCAATCAACTTAAATAATGTTTGTTGTCTACGGTCGTATCTTTAATCAACTTGCAAACTATTTTCCTATTTACCTGTTTGTTTAATTTTAAATGATGATTTTATTATTAGTTTGTATACAACGTAGTTACATACCTTAAATCATAAAATTCATAAAAAAACATTTTTTTATAAAAAAAAAAAAAAAAAACAAACCCCAACACTTGAGTTCGATTGAGTCTTTAGGTTGCTATTACAACACAAAAACCTTTTTGGTTTGTTGGCTGCTTGTCCTCATCATTTAACTAAAATTTCAAGTACAATTAAGTGTTTTATCATTTTTTTCTTTCTAATTAAATCTGTGTACATTATTAGTTTGAAAATCCAACATACATCGAATTTTTAATTTATTTAAATAAAAAATAAATTTTAATGATTTTATAAAAACAACAATACCAAAAAAAAGTTATTTTATGCCATACACTCTCATAATAATTATTTTTATCTTCATCATAGTAATTATTAAATATCATTACTTTTACTATAAAATTATTAATTTAAAATAAAAAGAAAAATTAACATACACTTTTGAAAATATATTCCCACAGCAATTTAATCTTGGGTTAGAGATGAAGGTTGTAACTAAACAAAACAACTGACGAGTTTAGTTTACACAAAAGAAAATAATAGACACACAAATGAAAACAAATAGAAAAATTAAATTTTTTAAACAAAATTGTTATTCCAAATTAATCGATTTATTTTATAATTAATAGTTAAATCTCATAAAAAATGCCATAAATAATAAAGGATATCTACAACTACTAAAAAATATTTTAATTTTTAAGAGCATATTTTAATTTTTAAGTGCATATTTAAGTTTTTAAGTGCATATTATATTACTTTATAGTTTACTTTATAGTTCACTTTATAGTTTACTTTATAGTCTACTTTATAGTTAACTTTATAGTGCACTTTGTAGTCTACTTTATAGTTCCCTTTATAGTTCACTTTATAGTCTACTTTATAGTTCACTTTGTAGTTCACTTTATAGTTCATTTTATAGTTCACTTTATAGTTCACTTTATAGTTCACTTTATAGTTTACTTTACAGTTCACTTTGTAGTCTACTTTATAGTTCACTTTATAGTTTACTTTATAGTCTGCTTTATAGTTAACTTTATAGTGCACTTTGTAGTCTACTTTATAGTTCACTTTATATTTTACTTTATAGTTCACTTTATAGTTCACTTTATAGTTCACTTTATAGTTAATTTTTAAGTTCACTTTAACTTTATAGTTCACTTTAACTTTAAAGTTCACTTTAACTTTATAGTTAACTTTAACTTTATAGTGAACTTTAAAGTTCACTTTAACTTTAAAGTTCACTTTAACTTTATAGTTAACTTTAACTTTAAAGTTCACTTTAAGTTAAAGTTCACTTTAACTTTAAAGTTCACTTTAACTTTATAGTTAACTTTAACTTTAAAGTTCACTTTAAGTTAAAGTTCACTTTATAGTTCACTTTAACTTTATAGTTAACTTTAACTTTAAAGTTCACTTTAAGTTAAAGTTCACTTTATAGTTAACTTTAACTTTAAAGTTCACTTTAAGTTAAAGTTCACTTTATAGTTCACTTTAACTTTATAGTTAACTTTAACTTTAAAGTTCACTTTAAGTTAAAGTTCACTTTATAGTTAACTTTAACTTTAAAGTTCACTTTAACTTTAAAGTTCACTTTAACTTTAAAGTTCACTTTAACTTTAAAGTTCACTTTAACTTTAAAGTTCACTTTAACTTTAAAGTTCACTTTAACTTTAAAGTTCACTTTAACTTTATAGTTAACTTTAACTTTAAAGTTCACTTTAAGTTAAAGTTCACTTTATAGTTAACTTTAACTTTAAAGTGAACTTTTAACTATAAAGTTAAAGTGAACTTTAAAGTTAAAGTGAACTTTAAAGTTAAAGTGAACTTTAAAGTTAAAGTTCACTTTATAGTTAACTTTAAAGTTAAAGTTAACTATAAAGTTAAAGTGAACTTTAAAGTTAAAGTGAACTTTAAAGTTAAAGTTCACTATAAAGTTAAAGTGAACTTTAAAGTTAAAGTGAACTTTAAAGTTAAAGTTAACTATAAAGTTAAAGTGAACTTTAAAGTTCACTATAAAGTTAAAGTTAACTATAAAGTTAAAGTGAACTTTAAAGTTAAAGTGAACTTTAAAGTTAAAGTGAACTTTAAAGTTAAAGTTCACTTTATAGTTAACTTTAAAGTTAAAGTGAACTTTAAAGTTAAAGTGAACTTTAAAGTTAAAGTGAACTTTAAAGTTAAAGTGAACTTTAAAGTTAAAGTGAACTTTAAAGTTAAAGTTAACTATAAAGTGAACTTTAACTTAAAGTGAACTTTAAAGTTAAAGTGAACTTTAAAGTTAAAGTTAACTATAAAGTGAACTTTAACTTAAAGTGAACTTTAAAGTTAAAGTTAACTATAAAGTTAAAGTGAACTTTAAAGTTAAAGTGAACTTTAAAGTTCACTATAAAGTTAAAGTTAACTATAAAGTTAAAGTGAACTTTAAAGTTAAAGTGAACTTTAAAGTTCACTATAAAGTTAAAGTTAACTA
The DNA here is from genome assembly GCA_947397855.1 of Thelaira solivaga. NCBI lineage: Eukaryota > Metazoa > Arthropoda > Insecta > Diptera > Tachinidae > Thelaira > Thelaira solivaga. The sequence continues at coordinate 52,487,603 of OX377613.1, read as the reverse complement.
TAAAGTTAAAGTGAACTTTAAAGTTAAAGTTAACTATAAAGTGAACTTTAACTTAAAGTGAACTTTAAAGTTAAAGTGAACTTTAAAGTTAAAGTTAACTATAAAGTGAACTTTAACTTAAAGTGAACTTTAAAGTTAAAGTTAACTATAAAGTTAAAGTGAACTATAAAGTGAACTTTAAAGTTAAAGTGAACTTTAAAGTTAAAGTGAACTTTAAAGTTAAAGTGAACTTTAAAGGTAAAGTGAACTTTAAAGTTAAAGTGAACTATAAAGTGAACTTTAACTTAAAGTGAACTTTAAAGTTAAAGTTAACTATAAAGTTAAAGTGAACTTTAAAGTTAAAGTGAACTTTAAAGTTAAAGTGAACTTTAAAGTTAAAGTGAACTTTAAAGTTAAAGTGAACTTTAAAGTTAAAGTGAACTTTAAAGTTAAAGTTAACTATAAAGTTAAAGTGAACTTTAAAGTTCACTATAAAGTTAAAGTTAACTATAAAGTTAAAGTGAACTTTAAAGTTAAAGTGAACTTTAAAGTTAAAGTGAACTTTAAAGTTAAAGTTCACTTTAAAGTTAAAGTTCACTTTATAGTTAACTTTAAAGTTAAAGTGAACTTTAAAGTTAAAGTGAACTTTAAAGTTAAAGTGAACTTTAAAGTTAAAGTGAACTTTAAAGTTAAAGTGAACTTTAAAGTTAAAGTGAACTTTAAAGTTAAAGTTAACTATAAAGTGAACTTTAACTTAAAGTGAACTTTAAAGTTAAAGTGAACTTTAAAGTTAAAGTTAACTATAAAGTGAACTTTAACTTAAAGTAAACTTTAAAGTTAAAGTGAACTTTAAAGTTAAAGTGAACTTTAAAGTTAAAGTGAACTTTAAAGTTAAAGTGAACTTTAAAGTTAAAGTGAACTATAAAGTGAACTTTAACTTAAAGTGAACTTTAACTTAAAGTGAACTTTAACTTAAAGTGAACTTTAAAGTTAAAGTTAACTTTAAAGTTAAAGTTAACTATAAAGTTAAAGTGAACTTTAAAGTTAAAGTGAACTTTAAAGTTAAAGTGAACTTTAAAGTTAAAGTGAACTTTAAAGTTAAAGTTAACTATAAAGTGAACTTTAACTTAAAGTGAACTTTAAAGTTAAAGTTAACTATAAAGTTAAAGTGAACTTTAAAGTTAAAGTGAACTTTAAAGTTAAAGTGAACTTTAAAGTTAAAGTTAACTATAAAGTTAAAGTGAACTTTAAAGTTAAAGTGAACTTTAAAGTTAAAGTGAACTTTAAAGTTAAAGTGAACTTTAAAGTTAAAGTGAACTTTAACTTAAAGTGAAGTTTAAGTTTTAAATGACAAAAAATAATAATAAAATATATTTCATCATAATATAATTCCATCACCATCTTCCCCTATGTACTGCTATTAATATGAAATTGACATTTGCTCTGCCGGCGTTATATCTCCTGTTATGATAGAAATACATCAGGTATAGACACTACCTTAGCAAAGAAACTTTTAATGCTTGAATTCTTAAGTGGCTGATACACACATCAAATTATGCATTTGGGTGCATATCAAAAAAATCAAACTATTTTTGATATTCATCAAATTCACACACAACATACTGGTATATAATTCCATTAAAAAAAAACGCACACAAATGCATAGTTGATGTTGGAAGTTCATGTGTGTATCAGCCACTTTAGAAGTGAGTGAAGATAAATATGCCAAGTTAAATATGTTTTAACGTAATCCGTTACGTTTTTTATTTATTTTATGACATACTTATAAATATGTTTAGGAGAAATATAAGTGCAAGGGTACAAATATGCATAAATCCGTTTATATCTCAAGACACATATAATTCTAAAGGGGAGGTCCTCTAGATTTTTAATCTACCGCCCAATTACTCAGAAGTTACTTTGGACTATTTTAAAAAAATTTTAAATTTCCATATACCCCAGTGCCATTGCTCTGAGGTATTTTAGCAGCTTGCAGACGAACCATGGAATATTTCGCAATGGGACTTATATCATTCTAGATTTGTAGTCTACCGCCCAAATACTAAGAAGGTACTTTGGACTATTTGAAATTTTTTTTGAAATTTCCAACACCACCAGCTTCAGACTTTAGTAGGCTGGCGGTTTGGTGATAAAATTTGGGTATTCGTTTCACAGAATTAATTCTGTCAGTTTTTAAGCGTCAGCGATCTTAAAACGAGCTATCTGCATACTCATTAAATAATAATAATATTATTTGTATGATGTTTCTGCAACACAAGGGATCAACTCTACCACAAAATATGAAAAGAACTAAAAATATGTACTGTTTTTCATAAAAATTTTCTACTAGAGGTGAGCGTTTGTGCAGCAGCAACAGCATATTATTAAATATATTTTTATTGTGTTATAAAAAAATTACACCGCTTTGTTTACTTATTTTTTTTTATGTTTAACTTGTTTAAACACTTTAGCCTTGTTTGAATTTAATTTAAATTTTATAAAACTTCAATTTAACTTGTCCTTTTTCGTTACGTCTGCTAACGACAATTAATTGCATCATTGTTTATAAGTCAATATTTAATTATTTTATTAAACAAAATTTTTAAAAAATTTTTTTGTGACATCTCAAGTGCATAAAAAAATATATTTATTTTATAATGCCATTTTTAGTTTGTTTTGTTTTGTTTTATTTTCTTTTCGTAGTAACGATTAATAAGCGAATAAATTTTTATAAAGACTTAAATCGTTTCTCTCCAACTACATTTTACGTCTAAAATGAACATAAATAAGCAAAGGGAAATTAATAAAATTTTATTGGTAATTAAAAGACTTAAATTTTTTAAAACTTAGCAACGATTAAAGGCCTGCACAAGCATACTTGCAATGGCTTCAAATATAAAATATTACACAAGTGCATTAATTTAATAATGATAAATATGTTTTAGAGAAACTCTTTTGGATCTAACGTGTAACATGATAATAAAGCTCTGTTAAGTTACTAATAGAATTAAAATATTTTCAATAATTCCATAAAAAATTTTGAAAAAAATTAAATAATTTCACACAAACGAATAAAAACAAATACAATCGAAAGCTATTAGACGGAAGATTTCAGAACTATATAGTTTATATAAAAAAAATGCTTAGATTTTGAGGAATTTCACTCAGTATGAGTGATTTTACAGTAAAACTTTTTGGGTTAAAAAAAAAAAATTGCCCAAAATCAATATGGTCCGGAATGTGGTTTCAAATTCAGACTTTAAAAATTACTTGATCTTTACCCATTTGTTCCGACAAAAACTTTTGTTCGTATAGTATTTGTTATGCTTACTTTGAGCTGTTTTTTCAATCTAAATATAACCAAAAAATTGTAAGGATAAAAATGTTGTACAGAAAAAAGTTTTGTGCGAACAAAAATATTGTTCGGAACAAATGGATGAATTTAGTTTAAAGGAAAAAAAATACTAGTCAATTTAATATGGCCTGATACTCATCCAAAAGCCTGAGTAAAAAAAATGTTTTACGCTGGCTCATTAATCACGGCTCAAGAAAAACTCGCTCATTACTTCATTTTCCATTGTTGTCTCGCAGACCTTTACACAAAATTTTATTTTTATTTTTTTATTTCAACAATTAATGTGTCAATGTCAATTATACCTGTTGATCGTGTGTGCAATGTTTTTAGTGTTTTAATTATTAAACAGCGCAAATAAACAAAAAAAAAAAAAAAAATTAATATAAAGATGCAGCTTGTTAATGTAAAGAAGGGAAACGTTTTTGTTTAATTTTTATTTATTTAAATGTAAAATAAAAATTTGTAAATATGCTGGACATCATGAATGCAAATGAATGTTTTGTCATCCATGTGTGTCTGATGTGTGTAATAATGCTTTTTTGTTTAGTAGACAGTTTGCTAAATAACAATAAAAGGGTGATCTTCATAAGAGTAACTGAAATTTAATGTGAACGAAAGAACAAAAATAAATTAAATGTTAATGGAATTTGTGCTTTAAAAATGACAGCCAGCCTGTACACAAAACTTCCTGTTAGTCTAATATTTGATTACTTCTTCCAAAACTTGTAATATAAGCAAAAAATGACATGGATTTTGTAGGCCTTTATTAATACTGTGAAATTTTGCAATATTATTGTTATAACTAATCCATATTTACCTTAACCCAAAGGTATCCTTTGTACAGCCCACGAGATCTAGCCCTCGAATGAAGCCAGTTAACTTGTTCAGTAAGAGATTTTCTAACTTTCTGAGAGTTAACAAGTAGTCTCGCAGAAGTCTCGCCCTTCTAGACCTGTCTGATTTGATTTCATGATCTTGGGAAGTGTGAGCTCCATTCCCTTAATATCGCAAGCTGTGCATATTTATTTCATTGAGACTCGTTGTTCAGTGTTTTAATAAATCAAAACAATTGTCGAAGTGTTTTCGACTTTCAAAAGTGAAGAAGTGGATTCCTAGACACACACATTTCTTTGGGTTGTTTTTGGTTTCTTTGTCAAGTAGCGATAACACTGACAAATGTTATTATGTCCGTCGTGAAATTCACGAAGTGCTCTACAGCAGAGGTTAGGCTAGGATTATGTTGAACAAGATGCCACTAGGGAGTGTATCACGTAAATCATCTGTATTGCGATACGAAGCAGTTGCGATGCGAAAGATAATGTTTTAATCTTGCGCTTTGGTTATCGCAAGATATTTGTGGCAATAAAACGACGTTGACATGCTTTTACGCATTGCAGAGTGCGGTACTACCAGCAAATTAAAAAAGTAAACTATAAAACACATTAAAGTTTCGATTTCGTACCTTTTTTTCGCATCGTTATACAGAGTAACTCTCCTGATGTCGAACAAGAAAGAAAAAAAAACGATTTTAACGAACGAAAGCACATAAGTAAGAATAAAAATAGAGAGAATATCGTCATATGTTTTCAAAAAAGCCCTAAGTTACAAAAAATTCCAATTTAACTGTTTAAAGTATTACAATGCAACGTATCAATTTACAAGTTCCCGCAAGGTTTTTGACTACTTCAATTAAAAATAACGTTCTTAAGCTGAAATTTTTTTTTTTTTTAAGTTGTTATCAATTTTTATATTTAAGTTTTCTCTTTGGCTTCTCCTGTATAATTATTTCTTTAATATTACTTAGGGCTTTTTTAAAATAATGTGACTATACAAACAATTTCCAAATGTTACTAAAACATTGGTTAGTTGAGATGGTGGCCTTTGGCAAACCATTAGAATCGCAAAATTAGCTGCAGTGTGATATTTTTAATAAAGGTTAGACAAAACTTACTAAAATTTTTCAGTTTAAATTTGTGAAATTGTTTACTTAGCAATTCCAATTGAACACGTCCAAAAAAAGCACCCATTACATCAATACCTATCGAGAAAATTAATAATAAATTGTGAATGGTTACAACACTTTAACCACAGCTTAATGAACAAACTTTTGCGGCCGTTAGAGCTGTTAGAGAGTTTTATCAGATTTCTCTTCATCTTGTATTATTTACAACGTTATTAAAAAATATACTTCAATCAACTTAAATAATGTTTGTTGTCTACGGTCGTATCTTTAATCAACTTGCAAACTATTTTCCTATTTACCTGTTTGTTTAATTTTAAATGATGATTTTATTATTAGTTTGTATACAACGTAGTTACATACCTTAAATCATAAAATTCATAAAAAAACATTTTTTTATAAAAAAAAAAAAAAAAAACAAACCCCAACACTTGAGTTCGATTGAGTCTTTAGGTTGCTATTACAACACAAAAACCTTTTTGGTTTGTTGGCTGCTTGTCCTCATCATTTAACTAAAATTTCAAGTACAATTAAGTGTTTTATCATTTTTTTCTTTCTAATTAAATCTGTGTACATTATTAGTTTGAAAATCCAACATACATCGAATTTTTAATTTATTTAAATAAAAAATAAATTTTAATGATTTTATAAAAACAACAATACCAAAAAAAAGTTATTTTATGCCATACACTCTCATAATAATTATTTTTATCTTCATCATAGTAATTATTAAATATCATTACTTTTACTATAAAATTATTAATTTAAAATAAAAAGAAAAATTAACATACACTTTTGAAAATATATTCCCACAGCAATTTAATCTTGGGTTAGAGATGAAGGTTGTAACTAAACAAAACAACTGACGAGTTTAGTTTACACAAAAGAAAATAATAGACACACAAATGAAAACAAATAGAAAAATTAAATTTTTTAAACAAAATTGTTATTCCAAATTAATCGATTTATTTTATAATTAATAGTTAAATCTCATAAAAAATGCCATAAATAATAAAGGATATCTACAACTACTAAAAAATATTTTAATTTTTAAGAGCATATTTTAATTTTTAAGTGCATATTTAAGTTTTTAAGTGCATATTATATTACTTTATAGTTTACTTTATAGTTCACTTTATAGTTTACTTTATAGTCTACTTTATAGTTAACTTTATAGTGCACTTTGTAGTCTACTTTATAGTTCCCTTTATAGTTCACTTTATAGTCTACTTTATAGTTCACTTTGTAGTTCACTTTATAGTTCATTTTATAGTTCACTTTATAGTTCACTTTATAGTTCACTTTATAGTTTACTTTACAGTTCACTTTGTAGTCTACTTTATAGTTCACTTTATAGTTTACTTTATAGTCTGCTTTATAGTTAACTTTATAGTGCACTTTGTAGTCTACTTTATAGTTCACTTTATATTTTACTTTATAGTTCACTTTATAGTTCACTTTATAGTTCACTTTATAGTTAATTTTTAAGTTCACTTTAACTTTATAGTTCACTTTAACTTTAAAGTTCACTTTAACTTTATAGTTAACTTTAACTTTATAGTGAACTTTAAAGTTCACTTTAACTTTAAAGTTCACTTTAACTTTATAGTTAACTTTAACTTTAACTTTAAAGTGAACTTTAAAGTTAAAGTGAACTTTAAAGTTAAAGTTAACTATAAAGTTAAAGTGAACTTTAAAGTTCACTATAAAGTTAAAGTTAACTATAAAGTTAAAGTGAACTTTAAAGTTAAAGTGAACTTTAAAGTTAAAGTGAACTTTAAAGTTAAAGTTCACTTTATAGTTAACTTTAAAGTTAAAGTGAACTTTAAAGTTAAAGTGAACTATAAAGTTAAAGTGAACTTTAAAGTTAAAGTGAACTTTAAAGTTAAAGTGAACTTTAAAGTTAAAGTGAACTTTAAAGTTAAAGTTAACTATAAAGTGAACTTTAACTTAAAGTGAACTTTAAAGTTAAAGTTAACTATAAAGTTAAAGTGAACTTTAAAGTTAAAGTGAACTTTAAAGTTAAAGTGAACTTTAAAGTTAAAGTTAACTATAAAGTTAAAGTGAACTTTAAAGTTAAAGTGAACTTTAAAGTTAAAGTGAACTTTAAAGTTAAAGTGAACTTTAAAGTTAAAGTGAACTTTAAAGTTAAAGTGAACTTTAACTTAAAGTGAACTTTAACTTAAAGTGAACTTTAAAGTTAAAGTTAACTTTAAAGTTAAAGTTAACTATAAAGTTAAAGTGAACTTTAAAGTTAAAGTGAACTTTAAAGTTAAAGTGAACTTTAAAGTTAAAGTGAACTTTAAAGTTAAAGTTAACTATAAAGTGAACTTTAAAGTTAAAGTGAACTTTAAAGTTAAAGTGAACTTTAAAGTTAAAGTGAACTTTAAAGTTAAAGTGAACTTTAAAGTTAAAGTGAACTATAAAGTGAACTTTAACTTAAAGTGAACTTTAAAGTTAAAGTTAACTATAAAGTTAAAGTGAACTTTAAAGTTAAAGTGAACTTTAAAGTTAAAGTGAACTTTAAAGTTAAAGTGAACTTTAAAGTTAAAGTGAACTTTAAAGTTAAAGTGAACTTTAAAGTTAAAGTGAACTTTAAAGTTAAAGTGAACTTTAAAGTTAAAGTGAACTTTAAAGTTAAAGTTAACTATAAAGTTAAAGTGAACTTTAAAGTTCACTATAAAGTTAAAGTTAACTATAAAGTTAAAGTGAACTTTAAAGTTAAAGTGAACTTTAAAGTTAAAGTGAACTTTAAAGTTAAAGTTCACTTTATAGTTAACTTTAAAGTTAAAGTGAACTTTAAAGTTAAAGTGAACTTTAAAGTTAAAGTGAACTTTAAAGTTAAAGTGAACTTTAAAGTTAAAGTGAACTTTAAAGTTAAAGTTAACTATAAAGTGAACTTTAACTTAAAGTGAACTTTAAAGTTAAAGTGAACTTTAAAGTTAAAGTTAACTATAAAGTGAACTTTAACTTAAAGTTCACTTTAACTTTAAAGTTAAAGTGAACTTTAAAGTTAAAGTGAACTATAAAGTGAACTTTAACTTAAAGTGAACTTTAACTTAAAGTGAACTTTAAAGTTAAAGTTAACTTTAAAGTTAAAGTTAACTATAAAGTTAAAGTGAACTTTAAAGTTAAAGTGAACTTTAAAGTTAAAGTGAACTTTAAAGTTAAAGTGAACTTTAAATAAAGTGAACTTTAAAGTTAAAGTGAACTTTAAAGTTAAAGTGAACTTTAAAGTTAAAGTGAACTTTTAAGTTAAAGTGAACTTTAAAGTTAAAGTGAACTTTAAAGTTAAAGTGAACTTTAAAGTTAAAGTGAACTTTAAAGTTAAAGTGAACTTTAAAGTTAAAGTGAACTTTAAAGTTAAAGTTAACTATAAAGTGAACTTTAACTTAAAGTGAACTTTAAAGTTAAAGTTAACTATAAAGTGAACTTTAACTTAAAGTGAACTTTAAAGTTAAAGTTAACTATAAAGTTAAAGTTAACTTTAAAGTTAAAGTGAACTTTTAAGTTAAAGTGAACTTTAAAGTTAAAGTGAACTTTAAAGTTAAAGTGAACTTTAAAGTTAAAGTGAACTTTAAAGTTAAAGTGAACTTTAAAGTTAAAGTGAACTTTAAAGTTAAAGTGAACTTTAAAGTTAAAGTGAACTTTAAAGTTAAAGTGAACTTTAAAGTTAAAGTGAACTTTAAAGTTAAAGTGAACTTTATAGTTAAAGTGAACTTTAAAGTTAACTATAAAGTTAAAGTGAACTTTAAAGTTCACTATAAAGTTAAAGTGATCTTTAAAGTTAAAGTGAACTTTAAAGTGAACTATAAAGTTAAAGTGAACTTTAAAGTTAAAGTGAACTTTAAAGTTAAAGTTAACTTTAAAGTTAAAGTGAACTTTAAAGTTAAAGTGAAAAAATATATATTTGACAATAGGGATATGTAAACGGTAACCAATTTTCATTGTTTTTGAATGAAGTATCTTTTCAGATTCAACGTCCTCCTTTGTAATCGTTCCTTATCTGTGGTGGTAGTTTGTTAAATATATTGGGTAAGGTGGTACTTAAAGAGTTTTTTCCATAGTTATTTTTATGACGTTGTACTTGAAATTTTCCCTCTACGCGTTGCCTAGTATTGTATGCGTGGTTTAATCTGTTCAAAAAGCGATGATCATGGTAGAATTCGTTGATTAGGGTTATTTGATGTAGACTTTTGTTTGTGTTTGTATTTGTATGTATGTTGTTGTGTATTGCTTGTGTTTGATTTATATTGGTGTTGTTTCTGTTGCTAAGGTTATTAGTATTTTCGTTTATTGTAGTTGTGTTTGAGTGTATGATTGATTGTGTACTATTGTTTGTGCTGATGATATTTATGTTATTACTGCTGTTTACGTTGTTGATCGGGTAGTTTATATTTATGTTACTGCTGTTGTTGCGTGTGCCGTTTGTTGTTTGATATATTAGTTCCGATGGTACTTCATAGTTGCGTTGTTTGTTCTTTAGAAGAATTTTGAGGATTTGGTTTTGGGTTTGCTGCAGCGATCTGCAATATGTTGCGCTTCCCTATGCCGTGATTCCGTGCCTTAAATATGGTTCTGCTAAAGAATAGTAAGCTTGTTTCAGTACCTCGTACGTTGCACAATTGCTTAAGTGATATAGACTATAAGCTGCCTTTCGTAGTTTTTTTGAAATATGTTGTATTTGCGTAAGCCATTTAAAGTTTTCATCGATATATACGCCTAAATATTTTATGTTTTTCACTTGATCTACAGTGGTGGAGCACGTGTCTATATACCCCGTATTACTTGAGTCATGTAGGCATTGATAATCGTGAAACTTGATACGCATTGTTACACTATTGAGATACGGCGGCCTTATGTGTAATATATTTGTTTTTATTGAGTTAATTACTAGACCATTATCATGAGACCATCTCGATATTTCGTTCATTTACCTTTGCATTATTTGATAAGCCGTATCAACATTTTTATTTGCAACTATAATGGCAGTGTCATCAACATAGGCAAATGTTGCGCATTCCTGAATCATGTCTAGCATTTCATTCGTATATATTAGGTAGAGTATGGGTCCAAGTTTTGAACCTTGAGGTACACCATTATTGGATGTAGATGTTTCCTCGCTAAGAGTCTGTCCGATTTTAACACGATATGTCCTTAGTTCTAAATAGTTTTTGAACCAGTTCAAACATTCACCTCTAACTCCGTATTTGTGCAACATGTTTAGCAGGTTGTTATGAGATAGCGTGTCGAACGCCTTGCTGAAATCTATAAAGAGTGCAAGACAATGCAAATTTTGACTTAGACATGTATTTATGTAGTCAGAGAAGTTTCCTAGAAGTTTATTTATATTTTTGCCCTTTTGGAATCCGTATTGATTTTTATTTATGATCCTGTATTTTTCTAGGAAACTATTGAGTCTTCCTACCAATATTTCCTCTAACACTTTTTCGATGACGGGTCTCTAATTATTACAGTTATTTTTGGCACCACTTTTGTATATTGGACGGATTAATGAGGATTTCAGTAGTTGTGGTATAGCAGCATTGACTTTACTTTATAGTTCAGTTTAGTTTACTTTATAGTTAAGTGTAGTTTACTGTATAGTTCAGCTTAGTTTACTTTATAGTTCACTTTATAGTTTACTTTATAGTTCACTTTATAATTCACTTTATAGTTTACTTTATAGTTTACTTTATATTTTACTTTATAGTTTACTTTATAGTTTACTTTATAGTTCACTTTATAGTTCAGTTTAGTGTACTTTATACTTCAGTTTAGTTTACTTTATAGTTCAGTGTTTGATATTGTTGTGATTGCACCAGCATGCTGGTATCGTGTATTGTAAAATAGTTCATTTAAAGCAAAATTTCTTAAGTGGTAACATGATAATGAGGAATTCCTTGATTTATATCAATCGATACCGTACGAAAATTATTTCAATCGTGACCTAAGAAATAAATGCCACAACAAAATGGTAGAAAAACTAAATAGAGAAAAAGTTGTTAAAAAAAATATTGGATTTCCGCCCAAACTGTACTCGCTTAATTGCACCAGCAAGCTGTTGTCGTGTATGGGGCCCTTAACTTAATTTTTGTCCACACAAAATTTTTTAACTCTTTCTAACAAAGAGTTAAAAGAGAGTCAGCCTTAGTATGAGTAAAAAATGAGTTACGCACTGCTTACCAAACTTTTTTACTTGCATACACTGAGAAAAAACTTGCTTAAAGTTAAAATTTCCTAACTATGAGTCAAAATTGTGCAGTGTAGGGCGCCAAGAACATTTTTTTCTAACAAATTGGTAAAAATTTATTTATATTTATTATAAAAGTCTAGCGCACAAAAAAAAACAAATTAAACATTTCAGTTATAAAAATTTATCGTATTGATTAAATTTTTAAGTGAATTATTTTTTTACTTTAAGTGGCCGTTTTATCATATATTTTGTCTTGAAACACATTGATCTTTAATTCTTTATCTTGAACTTTGTTTCAACTTTCAAATAGTGAAAGTAAATATTCAGACTGAACTTGGTTTTATGTATGCATGAAGAGTAAAAGCAGGCAGTAGAGCGAGTATTATCTTGGTTAAATATATTTCATACGAAATTAAAATTCTTTTTTTAGATTTAAAAAGTTTTTAAATTTAAAACTTTTTGCTGTTGATTTGTTGTCGTTTGGTTGGTCAGAGCTCTACCCAAGTGTGAGTGAATGAGTGTATGTTAAGGTTTGATAAGCTCATAGTGGTTTTAGGTTAATTAATAACGAACTATTGCATAAATTTTCTTTTATTCTTTTCTTTCTGAAATGTTTCTTTTTCTTTCTTCTGCTCGAGGTTTAATTTTAAAGTTGCTTTATGTTAATTTCTATAGTCAAATCAAGTCAAGTCTTTCTCTCTGTCTGTCTGTCTCTCTGTTGTCATTTTTGTATGCAATTTAATGAGAAATGCGGTTGGTCTAATCACATGCCGTTAACTACATCGAAAAGAAAAAAAAAAAGAAAAAAAATCTTTTACTGCACAGTTAGTTAAATTATAACTTAAAATAGAAAATTTTTCAACTTTAATTCACAGACGGCCGAACTTAAAACTTACACAGCCAGGTGTCGAAGTCTTTTTCTTTTTGCGTTTCAACTCTTACTCTATTGGACAGCAGTGCATAACAAATTGAAAAAAGAAACAAAGAGAAAAACTAACAAAAAAGTGCATGTGAATTGTTTTGTATTGTGGTTGGCAATTTGAAAGTTAATTAAAGAGAAAAAGTTCGACACAAGTTTTATTAATAGCAATAGAAGGCAAAAATCAGCAATTATGATTTTAATTAATAATATCTTTTGGTGTATTTTAAAGTGAGAGCAGGCCTGTTATTTCTGTGCAAAGCGTTTTAAGAGTTGGTTCTGAGATTACCATTTTATTTCTTGATATACATAGGTCACGCTAAATGTTATCTACCAAAGCCACACGCAAAGAAAAAATAAGCTTGAATATGCAAACAGTTTGTTCTTCGGAAAAATATTATTATTAATTTGAAGCATCTAAACATTATTATGATCACGATAAACATGTTTCTATTTAGTTATTTTTAAACATATTATGTTTACCGTCATTTACCATTTCATTACCATATAATATTATTTTTAATAAAATTTTAACTGAAACCATAAATATGTTTATAGCAAACATAATAATGACAAAAATATGATTGAATGTAAATTGTTTGCTATTTTGTCTCTTCCGCAACTATATAAATAAAACAAAAACTTAATCGTTCAAACTCAATTGAGGTTTGTGGCGAGTTAATGCTTCTTAAGTAAATATTCCAAAGTTCGAATCCTGGTAGAGTCAAATATAATTGAAAAAAAAAATCATACCCGCTGTATTATGTAATAAATAAATATAAATTAATAGAAACGAAAAAGTCAATGGAATACAAAAAAGTTTATTTATAAAAGGTGATTTTATAAGAACTATCGGAAATTAAAAAAAAAAAACAGAAAACAGAAAAATGCATGAAATATTTATTTGGATCGATAGTTGGGTCGATATAATTTAATGTTTGAAGATTATTTCATGCAAATGTTGGCCGCGGCTGCGCGTCAAATGGTCCATCCGCTTAGTCCAATTTTGGCATACTCTTTCCAACATTTCGGCCGGTATCTCACGAATAATGTTGGCAATGTTGGCTTCCAGTGCGTCAATCGAAGCGGGCTTGTCCCTATAGACATTAGCCTTAACATAGCCCCACAAAAAATAGTCTAGAGGCGTTAAATCGCACGATCTGGGCGGCCAATTGACTGGTCCCAAGCGTGAAATAAACTGTTCACCGAACTCGCCTCTCAATTGGTCCATTGTTTCGCGTGCTGTGTGGCATGTGGCACCGTCTTGTTGAAACCACATGTCATGCAAGTCAAGCTCTTCCATTTTGGGCAAAAAAAGTTTGTTATCATCGCACGGTAGCGCTCACCATTCACAGTAACGTTGTGATTCGCATCATCTTTGAAGAAATACGGCCCAATGATGCCGCCAGCCCATAATCCGCACCAAACGGTTGTTTTTTGTGGATGCATTGGTAGCTCTTGCAATGCTTCTGGCTGCTCTTCACTCCAAATACGGCAGTTTTGCTTGTTCACGTATCCATTCAACCAGAAATGAGCCTCGTCGCTGAACACAATTCTTCGATAAAAAAGTGGATCTTCATCTAACTTTTCAAGAGCCCATTCACCAAAAATTTGGCGTTGTGGTAGGTCGTTTGGCTTCAATTCTTGCACCAGTTATATATAAGGCTTCACATCCAAATCCTTCCGCAAAATTTTCCACGTAGTGGAGTAACAGAGGCCCAATTGCTGCGAACGGCGCCGAATCGATAATTCACGGTCATCACCAACACTGGCCGATACGGCTGCGATATTTTCTTCAGTTCGCACTCTACGTAAGCGTGTTGGTGGTTTAATGTCCAACAATGTAAATTTGGTGCGAAATTTTGTTACAATAGCCCGAATAGAAGCCTCAGTAGGTCGATTAAACTGACCATAAAATGGAAGAAGCGCGCGATGAACTTTCTTAACAGAGCACGCATTTTGGTAATAAAATTCAATAATTTGCAAGCGTTGTTCGTTTGTAAGACGATTCATGATTAAATTATAGACCAAACTGAAGATGTTTGACAGTGACACAAGATACAAAACGTGCGTGAGCTGTCAAAACTAGTGTTGCCAAAAAGATAATAGCAAAAAAATCACTCTTTACAAAAAATTTATATTAAAAAATTTTTTTTTCAAATATTTAAAATATTTAAAAATTTTTTTAAATATTTGAATATGTAGCAAATGTATGTATTTAAAAAAAAATAATAAAAAAAAAAAATAATAAAAGAAAAATAAAAAAAAATAAAAAATATAACAAAAAAAAAAAAAAAAAAAAAAAAAATAAAAATAAAAAAAATAAATAAAAAAAAATAACAATTTTAGCGTTGACCGTGGGTTGAACTGCAACATCTGCAGTTGAAAGTTATTTTAAAATTCATATGTATAAATGAACACATTTTATATATTTTATGAAAGTTTTCTTTGATCTAATGAAGCATATCATTGGTTGAAAACAAATGAATTTTTTCATTAAATTAATGAAAAAAATTCATCGGATATATGAACAAAATTCTTTCAGTGTACGATTTAAATGGAAATTTCAATAGATTGCGAGTTATTTTATATTGTACAGACTCAAGTTAATCTAAAAAAGAACATATTTTTAAATTGCATCAATTGCTTCTTTTAAGTTTATCTTAGAACCCAACCGGCGAAAACAATTGCCAAATACATATAAAAGTCTTACCGAAACCAGTTTTAACACACTGAACTTCTACCACTCACCTATAAAATTGTAGGAAAAATAAAATAAACATAAAATGGCACAGCTTATGCTTTTATGTATAAACATGAAACCACGTTATATAAAATAAAAAACAAAGAGCGAGAAAAAAAGAAATAAAATAAATTTTATTCAAAAATCTACTGGCTCATATGAATGTTTGTTTGTATTGTATGTGATGTGTGTGTCTGTGTTTTTTTATGATTTTAAAAAACATAAGAGACAAATATTTTATAATTTTTTAAAGCGCACTTAGTGGATTTTTCATTAATATCTTTTAAATCCTCCACTTGTCTCTCTAACAACCACACAGAAGCAAATCATAAAAATGAATTTAGTCTACTAAAAGTCTACTATTATTTTGTTATGCTGGCATAACTGAAACAGCATGTCTGAAATTTAAGCACCCTCAGTTGAGTTAATACCAGTGTTGCCATAAAATTTTAATTTAACATTTTGTTAACATTTAATCACAAGTGCTTGTGTTCCCACACAAACATTATTACGAGACTTACACGATGCCTTAATCAGCTCAGTCATGTATATTCGCCCGGAATTTTTTTCCGGGCAAATTGTTTATCTTAAAAAGCAGAAATTTTATTATTAACAAGAGAAAAAAAAAATTTATTCATAATTGGACTTAAATATCCTTTCCTTCTTCTTACCCTTTTTTTTTTTTTTAAAGATAACGTTTATTAATAATTAGATATTTTGGCGGGTCTTGTCCGTTCCGGTTCCTTATTACGTTAGTCGGTATCTTTAGAGACATCGGTTTACATATACAATTTTAGTAAATACAGCCATTCCCTTCTTTATAAAGTATCTTAAAATTTTCCTAGCATTATTATCAGAGGCGCCAACCAAAGTGGTAAATAAAATATTTTAAAGCATAATTTCAGGCTTAAATTACGTATGGAACACATTTTTTTGAACAGCGGCTACTAAAAATCGTTGAAAAGTAGGCGTAAAAAGGGGCATGACCGCTCTGAGAATCTTATATATTAAATTTTAGACAAATTTGTATAGTGAAAAAACAACCAAATAAACGAATAGAAAATGAAAAATAAAAGAAAGCCCAAATAATTGGGCAGACAATTCTTATTTATACATCCAAAGTCTGTATGAATTAATATGTAGACTTTTATGTAAATAAATAAAAAAAATTAATTGGAGTATCTACATTATTGGGCATGGGCAGTGTACCAAACCGAAAATCGGAAGATAGCAGACTCGATTTCGATTCCTGCCTAGACACTTAGTATATGGCCATACAAAAGATTCTTTTGGTCGTAGTACATACATATGACCTTAACAAACAAAAAATTAAGTATTTTAAAGGGGCTCTTCTGAAACACACAATCAGTAAAAAATTTGCATGATTTCTTTTTATATAACATTTTTTCACAAAATTATAGTTTGCGCAAAAAAAAAACATCACATAAATCAGATGCTAGTGAAGATGAAAGCTCTTAATTAACGCCATATATTTGAGCGGCTATAAGTCCACTCTCTTAAAAAATCAGTTAGTGATAATTTTATAAGACATAGACTCCTTCTTACTAAACTTACCGCTAATCCATTTTTAAAAAAAAGTGAAGTGGACTTATAGCGCTTTCTATAATAACAGCTCTTTTTTTTAAATTTATGACTTTTTTAAGTCAACGTGTAACTCCGCGTATGTCTGCTTAACTTTTGCAGGCAGCATTAAATTGAAAAATCAACAAATTTAACTCGAATGAAAAATCCAAAACTGGCTTAGTGGTTCAGTAAAAGACAAAGAGGGAGATGCCTTAAAAGTGAGTAATTCATGATAAAGCATGTATCACTGGGTAGCTTTATGCTTTAAAAAATGCAAACAAATGATCCAGTATAAACGTGTTTATATTTGTTTTTTTCATTTATTTTTTATTTCATTGTTTTATGTATTAAGATTTTTTATGTTTTTTCTTCATAAAAGTGACATAAACAAACATAAAAACTTTTTAACATTCTGTTTCAATAACACACGACTACTAAATACTAGTAGAACAACTATTTGTTGCTGTTGTTTCGTTCAGCATTTATTTAATCAGTTAAGTGTAGTGCAAAATTTTAGTAAAAAAAAAATCCTTGCAATTCATATTCACGACTGGCAGCAGCATTATTCAAAAAAGCTTTATTAGCTATAGTACTTGTTTTAATTGGTGGCACAGGCAAGTAAGAAATTTTGTTTAGCACATTCAAGTCAAATTTTCTACCCGAGCAACTGAAAACTGTTTTCAAAGTCTCTATTTTGGAGTGCTGATTTCAACTCTGCATTTCGTTTTTTCAATTTGGTTTTGGTGTCCCAGTTATACCTTTGCCTTTACCCCCCTAGAATAATAGATAGTAGACTAACCTACCTATCTGGGGGTCTCAGGTTCGACCAGACCTTGAATATTTTCTGCAGATAAGCTAAGAAATTTTACGCATTCGTTTTGTTTAAAAAACAAAGATTCTCAACATAAAATATTACTACTTGAAAGCGGTATACTCTATTTGTTAAATAAGAAAAATCGAAATTGAGCCTCAAAATTTGCTTCAAGTTGTACCTACACTGTTTTTACATTTGCTCAACAATTTTAGAAATATGGTAAATGTTGTTGCGAAAAAATACTTTTTTGGAGCAAAAATTAAGAAATTTTTAATAATTATGAAAATTATTTAAAATGAAAAAAATAAAACTCTACAGGTTTTTTTTATACAAACGTAAAGCCTTATATGTTTCTAACAAAATGAGCGATACCTTATAAAAATCCATACCCAAACTTCGGTTTTATTTCCAATTAAGTGAAACTATCACACAATGGGTGCGTTCATAATACGTAAACGTTAAGCAATTGTTCGTCTTAGAAACGCATAGTTGAGCAATTTCGCTCAACTCAACAAACTGTTGCCATTTTTTCCATCATAAAATATTTTATCTGCCTAAAATCAACATGTTGTGTCAACTAAATTTAAAATAACTAGTTCAACATCGATTCATTAAAGAAATTGGTTTAGTTGATTTAAATTATTTTATTATTATTTGTCTTGTAATTTTTTTTTCAAGTGTTTACTTGTATCAGCTGTTTTTTTAGTAGCATAGTCATCAAACCGTTTCTAAAACGTAACTGTTGTGCTCAACAGTTGCCAACAGTTGTGTAGCCGTTGAGCTTAACAGTTACGTCTTATGAACGCACCCAATACAACATACTATTTTGTTGGCAACAAATGCTGCAATTTTTTTTACAACGGAGTAACACCGCTTAATAAGAAATAAAATCCAAACTTGTGCATTGATTTCAGTAAAGTATAACTTGATTTCTTTGGAACTTATGCAATTACAGGATTACATTGTGCCCTGTAGATTGATGGGTAGCATGCTAATCTATCAATCTAGGGGTCGCAGGTTCGATTCCTGCCCAGACCTTGGGAGCCGATGGTCAAAGTTACCAGTGCTCGTTAACAAATTTGATCTTAGATTTAATTTCTAATATTAAATATTAATAATATCAATAATAAAAATACAAGATTATAGAAAAACACATTTGATTTTCATCTTGTTTTATTTTAATTAAATTTTCGAAAATTAAAAATTTTCACCAAAAACTGAATTTGTGGCCCACAAAGTCCTAACGTTTACTATAGGTAGCATGTAATATTGTGCCTTAAACTATTATTAACTAACTTATTTTGTATTTCGTATTAATTTTTAATTAATCTTAAGCGTGAATAATATTAATTAATAATAAATTTATAAGATCGAATGATTTACTAAAATTATTATTAAATTTTACATTTCTTTTTTTCTTTTCAGGTATGTATGCGAAAAATTTGTTATAAAACCAAAATTACTTGTAAGTAATCTGTAGCTAATATTTTTCAATTCCTTTGAAATCCTTTAACTTTTTTCAAACCTGACATTCACCATTTATACTAATTTTTTAAAGCAGTGAAGTCCATACTTTCTATGTTTTATGCGCGCATGCATAGCACTCAATAGATGTCAATTCTACCGCTGTCCAAGTGTATACCAAAGCACATTTGGGTGATACTCCGCTTAAATTTTAACAAAGAACATATAATCGTTTCTTTAATTTTTGAGAAAGTATTGATTAAGTCCCATAAAGAAACCATACCAGAAGACCTACATGAGCCCTTTTCCATCTTCTTTGTACGGCCTGCTCAACTTAGAGTCTTAGGCTGGTATTCAAAGAGACTAATAACGACTTCAAATTTGTATGAAAAATTTGTCACAATATCGATGTCAAGTCTACTTCAATTTTCTTTGAATACAAGCATTACTTTTTAAGACTCAATTTGCCTAACAGATGTTTAATTCAAGCGTATTACGAGTGTCGTAGTCGTATTTACAACATATTAGATATAACATATAGGTGACGTTGTTACATATCACCATGTTCGTCGCGACAACTAGATTCATAATCAGGCCTATTACACTGCTCTGCAAGAAAAAATCACTTTTTGGCTCTCCTTTAAATAAAATTATGTGGACTATATGGCTTTTGATGCGCTTAACTCATATCCGTTCTTGGTTTTTCTCCGTCACGTAGGGATTTTTCTTTATGGGCATGGCAATTTTTTCCTCTAAATTAGTCAGCCTAACTCGAGAACGACTTATCCGAATTTCATAAACAAATATCAAAAGATGCGCGTAACAAAATTATATTTAATTTATATTTTATCGTTTTGGAATTATTCAAAAGTTTAAGAGGGGAAAAATTTTTTTTCTTGCAAAATTCGATTTTTTTTTCAGTTTAAAAATGCAATAAAAAAAAGAAAAAACAAATATATTATATTTTGTACATTTTTTGAGAGCTAAATACCTCAAGAATAAAATGAGCTATAAATTATTAAAAATCGATTAACAAATGCCGATTTTATTCTTAATTTACCGCAGGTACCCAATATTGAAAGAATATGTGTGCAGTCAACCTTACAGGCAGGTAATGGAAATATAGGACAAGGGTGTTTTGTATGGTTCTTGGAATTAAAAAGTATAATATAAAAATTTTCATTTAACTGCACATTCATATTTGTCGAAAAATTCGTAGGTAGTCCAACGAGCAAACCTTATTTTCCGAATCAAACTGATCTGAATAACTTAGCTCGTGATTTAGGACTTTCAAAAATAATGTGTGAGCTTCTTGCATCCAAATTTAAACAATGGAAATCCATATAGTTCACATAGTTTTATTTAAAGGAGAATTTTGCTGCTGAGCAGTGTTATTTATTTCAAATTACACTCACTTCATTAAGGAAATAATAAAATGTTTCGTGTAATACAATTTATGCCCCGCAACTCAACTCTACTTTAGTTGTAATTTTGATATTACAATCTGTTTGTGTTATTACTGATTATAACTCTGTGTTCGAGCAGTTGAGAAAAACATATAAAAATGAAAACTCAACTGAGCTGAGTTGTGAACCATAACAGGGGCATTAGTAGAAAAATTTGAGAGAAAAAAAAACAATTTTAAATTATTGTCTGAAGTAAATTTAGATGAAGAATTTGCAATTAAATTTTAAGACATCGCACCGCAGTTCTGTGTTCAGAATCCACAAAATAAAATTCGAAATTGGAAATTTTTTTTTTTTCGCCAGGAGAAAGTGCGGTGGAATTAAAAAAATTCTTTTTGTTTTATATTTTATATATATTAAAAACAAAAACAATGTCACCTAATTCTTTTGTTATTTGTTTTTATTAATTAAAAAAAAACCAAAACACAATACGAGTATGTAAATGAACAAACTGCTTAATACACTGAAAAAATTATGTTTTGTAAATCATTGATTTAATTAAATGTTTTAATTAATTGAAAAGAGAAAATACTCATATAATTTAAACGAAATGAGTTTCATTAATACAACAAGCAAATTCATTGCTTCCAAGAACTTTCTCATTAAATTAATGAAAATATTAGAAACATTTTTAAATAAAATTCTTTCATTTAAAGAATATATTCACCTTTCTTTCCTATCATCAATTTTATAAAAGTTTTCATAAATGCATTTTTCATTAGATTAATTAATAAAATTCAAAGAATTTATGCACAAAATTCTTTCACTGTATTTGGCCAAATTGATATTAACTCGACCATTAAAACAATTTTTTTTTTTAATAATAATAAAAAAAACCAAAGGGCGAACACAGAGATGCTTATTTTCGTTTTAGTAAAAAATCATATTAATTGTAATTATAAAAACAGCTGTTGTTTGATTTTATAATTTGAATTTAGACGAAAATTATATAATTTTTGTGTTTGTTTTTATTTTTCTATTGTAAATCACTGTTTGCTTCACACATTAAACAATTAGCAGCAGGCGGTAACACATGAGCAAATTAATGACGTCTAGTTGTTTAGTGTTGCAACGAGTTAACAACACGTGAACATCACAACCCAGCAAACATGTTAAGTTAAACTTGTTAAATTAAATAAAAAAATATATGTAATAATTTCTATTTGGAATTTAAAATTTTAAAAAAATATTAATCTTTATTTGTGCTTAATTCCAGAATTAATTAATATTTTGTTAAAAAAATATATATATTTAAATTAAGACACTAGCATGCAAATCTTATGGATGAATTATCTTTGATGCTTTTTATCATAAAGACAAGCAAAAAAATTTTTTTACAGATTTGCTATTATTACACAAAAACCCACTGACACATATTGATTTTGGATTAAAAAGAAATATAGTCCTTCAAGAACTATGTCCTCAAAGACATTTTTAATCTAGAAAATTTTTAAATGCTGAGGCGTTCCTCTTTCTTCAAGAAAGTCTGCCTCTCATGTTTTGTTTTTTTGTTAAATTAAAAAAAAAAAAGTTTTTAATTCTATTATTTTTCTCAAATTATTTCTCGAACAAGTGCAGTTTTTGTAATAAAAACACAGATGGCTAAAGCTATATCTGTGCTAATTAAAAAAAATCACTTTAAAAAAATTCACTTGTCCCTATTATCTGAATGATTTCATTATTGTAGATCAGAGATGGTGCCACGTTAACGAGAAGACAATGAAAGCAATACCACTTGCTAGATTTGAAATAATTTTCTAAGAAGAAAATTTTGAAGCTTCTACAGTTGTAGTCCACTATAATGACATAAAACATAAATGATTTTTCCATATTGCCACAGATAATATTTAAAAATCGGATCTAGTGCTATAAATATGTGGCTTTTGGTGTTCCTATACTGTTGAAATTCGGAATTGGTTTTTTTTTGCTTTGTTTTCATTTTACTTCATATATCATATAGTAACAGCATGCGCTAGTTTTTCTTTGCAGTTTTTAATTGAAACTGTGATATTGCTGCAGCATATGGCAATTTTTGTCTTTCTGAAGTAGCTTTACTTAATTGTGAATAAAATCAATAATTGTGTAACAATTTTAATAAAAT
Organism: Thelaira solivaga; assembly: GCA_947397855.1. Classification (NCBI taxonomy): domain Eukaryota; kingdom Metazoa; phylum Arthropoda; class Insecta; order Diptera; family Tachinidae; genus Thelaira; species Thelaira solivaga. The sequence goes on along the minus strand of OX377613.1, from coordinate 52,465,022 downwards.
GTTTCTTATTTTGTTTATTACTTAAAAGTCTATATGATTAAAGAAAAACGTATGTAGTTTTTTGTCTTTTGCTATTTTAAAAATTAAAAAATTTTATAAAAAAATTTTTTTTGTTATAAAGTATATCAAAACTTCAAAATATTCTAAGCACCACTTGAAGTAAATTGCAATGCAAAATTTATTATTTTTTAACTAATATTACAAACTTTTTTTAAGTGCTATTCATATGTGCGTCGTGTTACGTGCTTTATTTTGAAGAAAAGGATGTATCTTGGAAACGTGAAGTGCTGTGTCTTATAATCAGGGCAAGCAATTACATACACTGAAAAAACGAAAATATTTGCATAAAACTGTGCTTAAAACTACAAAATATGCATTAAAAATATGCATTAATGCCCTTATATAAAATAAAAAAAAGTCAATATTTTTCTTATCTTATCAGTAATTGTTCATTTTACAAATGATTAAATCGTCTAGAAAATTGGTGTTGAAATAAATAAGAAAACCAGTACTTCTCATACAACATTAAGACAGTGACAAAATTATTAAAAAAAGGCAAAAAAGGAATTTTTATATATTAACTGTTTTGATGAATTTAAGAATCGAAAATTGTATTCATCTGGCAACATTGTTGTGAAGTAGTGAACTAGAATGACAAAATGTATTTATACATACAAAGAAAATGCAGTTTTTTTTTATTTGTGAAATATATTACAGCTTTTTATTTAGTACTACAAATAGAAAAATGAATGCAAATTATGCATCGAAAATATGCATTTATAACAAAATATGCAATAACAAATTCATGCTATTTTTCAATAAATTCACAAATTCGGAAAAGTACTTGATCAAAATCGATTTTTAGTGACTAATGACGTTTTCTTTTCTAATAAAAGTGTTGCATATAGTCTGCCATCCAAGAATGTTTGCGTTCTATTGTCAAAAAAATGTAATATATAATTAATGATTATTAAGCTTTAGTCTTGTTTTTTATAAAATTATTTATTATTTTCAATATTTCGCTTTCCTGAGGAAAGCTTCGTCAGGACTAAAGCTCAATAATCATTAATTATATATAAAAATAAAAATCTAAATAAATAATTATATAAATTTAAGAGTGTAATAGTTGAAATCAATATCACGTTCTGTTCTCAACATGTTGCATATAAAATATGCTAAAATGGTACATGTTTTGCACTTTATTTATAAGTGAGGGTGAGATTCTACCCTTTTACAACTGTGTCAGGTACTTGCTTATACAATGAAGTAAATTATTTAATTTGTATTTATATGAAAAAGGAGATCCAACAATTTCTCCGTCAAGATATTCTTCATAAAAATCCATTATTGGTCACTTTTTAAGCAAAAATTTATTTTAATTTTATTTTAGGTGTTTATCAGTTGTGTTAACGTAATCGGATTTCGCAAATCGCTCTAAAAGCGGTAAACATATAAAAATGTTGCATGATAAACTTATTTGTGTTCTATTGAAAACATAAAAAAGGCATCAATTTGTGCAGTTTTAGGCAACTTGTTTAAAATATTACATAATTTAGAAGTAGAATGTTTTTTGAGAATAGAAAACGCCATAAGTAAAAACATGCATTTGCATGAAAATCCTTGCCTTCTTGTAATACTTAAACGTTGCCATATTGTTAAAAAAAAACTGAAAACTAGTTTTATTGCTCCAATAAATATTTTATTTGTATGCTAGTGTTATTTGAGCTATAAAGTTTTAGGCTTAGCTACTTGTAGCTTTGAGTGTTAAGATTTGTGTTTGCTGGGAAACCATCTAAACTAATAACAGCGAAGCAATTTAAAACAAGTTCACTAAACTCTAGACAGCAACAATAAAATAACTGTTAGACACGGTGACACTTATTTTTTTTTATATATTTATAAAAAAAAGTTATAAATATTTTAAAATAAAAAAAAACAAAATATGTAGGAAGTTATAAACGTCATCTCTATTATACTTTATAATTGTATAATTGCATTCGTGCAAAAAAAAAAATGAAAATAAATTAAATTAAATACAGTTTAACGTTAACAGTAACAATAAAACATTTATTCACATGTACAACAATAGCAACAACAATAATAATAAAAATAATAATAATTCTATATACACACATACATACAAATCTACATATAAAAATATAATTAAGTTGTTATTTTTTTTTTTTGTATTTTAAATTTAAAATACTTGAGGCTGCAAAAATGTCGCTTGATGTTTAAAAAAAATAAAAAATTTATAAAACATGTTGTAGGAGGCTGTATTATTAAAAAATTAAAATGACCATGTTAATTTATCTGACACATATTTTCAATTTATATTAATTTATTTTATTTACATATAAATTTCATATAGGTTTGTGTTTTTTTCTGAATCGTTCTTTGTATAAACACCTTTTTACTTTTTGAAGCATTTGGCTTCAAACCATTAAAACACACGCGCTCACACGAACACGCGCGCAACTCAAATAAATAGTTGTTTGTTTTAATTAAATAAAATTAAAAATATTTATTGTTTTTTTTTATTTTTATTTTAATAAATATTTAACACATCGTTTGAGATTATTTATGCTTTTTTTTGTTTTGTTTTTTATCCACTTAAAAATGCACTGGCATGTATTAAATCGATTGACAAATAAATGCATAAAATGAAAGAGCACAGAAAACAATTTTTATGATAACAATTAATTTTATACCTCACAGAGTTTCAATTTTCATATATTTCAGTACTGACTCAATTATTACTAATCCAATTAATCTTGGGATACGGTAACTTATTGTGATCTGCTGTTATGCAGCACAAATGAAACATATTAAGATTCTTGTTTTCGATGCAGGTTAGATGGCAGCTGAAAGCAGTGCCATTTCCATAATAAGCATTACATAAAGCCTTAGTGAACACTTAAATGAGTCGTTTATATAAATAAAATTCATTTTCTAATTGTTTGGTTATTTGTTCACGATATAAATTTTTATTTTCCAACGAATTCATCTAAAATTTGGTACATATAGTTTGTATACTCCAAGGAAAGTCGCCATATACTTTTGGCTAGGCCCCGCCCATTTTTACGCCTATTTTTTTTTAAAAGATTTTCACTAGCCATTGTTGAGAAAGATGTGTGGCCGTACTTAATTTAATGCCTCTATTATGGTTCAAAATTCAACTCAGTTATTGAAACAACTGCTATTGAAGAGTTGTAATTTTTCTAGGTTTTTGTCAATCGCACTAACGCAAAGTAGTCTGCACAATAGATCTTTAGGTCGCGGTGCGATTACAAACGGATATACCACGAAAAGGCTGTAATATCAAAACTTCAACTAAAGCATAGTGTAGTTGTGAACCATATTTATGCTTAGAAATATTTTTTATACCACTTTGATTGGTGTCTCTGATAATAATACATTAAAAAACCATGAGGCACTTAATGGCTACATTTATTTAGCTGGGTTTTGTTTTTAACAATTAAAATTCTATTTAGAAACGGATTTCTCTTAAAAATGCTGTACGTTTTCTAAGAATACTAATTCTAAGGATACCGACTCACGTATCGCCCTGGCTGGGCGACACCAGGCAAAAACATTTAGTTAACTATAAAATCATTCTCTTCTATTACGGCCCATTATAACAAATCACGTTTCCAAAATATATTTTTTATCTCTTAAATAAAGTAAATCGTACAATTTATGTAAATATTTCAGGAAAATAGTATGTACCATTTGATTAAAAAGAAAAACCGAAATTGCCCAACAATATTTCCTTCAAGTTGTACCTACATTATTTTTACATCTGCTCAGTAACTTCAAAGTTATTGTAAATAGAAGTTGTAACAAAAAAAAAATATATTTTTTTGTATGAAAAATTTAAAAATATTAAAATTTAAAAAAATTATTAAAAATAGCATGAAACAAAAATACACTGTGTTTGAAACAAAACAGGACATTAAGTATTAAAACTTATGTGGGAGAGAAAAAAAACTTAAGAGACTAAGAAGCAAGAAGAAGTAACAAGAGTTAGTCACTATTCAACTTAAAAGTTTATTCCCAATTAAATGACGCTACTTCATTGTTGCAAAAATTGCCATATGAGGAACGGAATTAAATATTACACCTGGGGGGTTATTATGTATTTCGATTCGAATCGAAATAGCTGTCGAAAAAAAAGCTAATACGTAGACCTTTCGAAAATTCAGCAGATTTTGAAGGTAATTTTAAAAATGTTAAGTATTTTTTCGGATGTTCTATATTATTATTATAATTTTTTTTTTTTTCAAATTGAAAATTCTCTTCGAAAGTCTTCTCAATGCTCGAACTACATAATAAAGTCCCTGCAATCAAACAAGACAAAGAAAAAACGTAACCGCTGTGCAACTATTGAGTGTTTATCTTAGAATCCATTCAACTCAGCAGTTACATATTTGCTGCCTTTTTTTCTATCATAAAATATTATAGCTGCCTAAAGTCAACATGTTGTTTATGCTTCAATGTCGCTCCATTAAAAAGTCTGAATTATCCAACCTTTCGAGTTAGTTGATTTAATTTATTTTATTATTATTTATTTTATCACTTTTTCCTTCCTTTTTCAATAGTTTACTTGTATCAGCTGTTTTTTAGTAGCATACTCATCGAACCCTTTCTAAAACGTAACTGTTGTGATCAACAGTTGTGCAGCAGTTGGGCTCAACAGTTACATCTTTCCACATTTGTTGCTAACGAAGCAGTGCCTGTTGTTGTGTAAAAGAGTGATTTATTATTGAAGAATGAGAACTTAATAATGATACTAGTGCAAGACAGAACTATTATTTAATAAATTCTTTTAAAATTATAATCTTCTAGATAATTTCATGGCATATATTTTTTAAATATGATTTCCCGTATATGTCTGTAATGGCTACGAGTTCTAATGTCCATTCGATCAGTTAAATTTTGGCTATTTTTTTTTTTATCTGGCCGTAGGCATCATGAGTTGCTAACATTAATCAGTGACTTAAGATAATTCCATAAAAAGTAATCCAGCAGTGCGATTTAGTTACTTTTATTATGCAGAAGAAGGACATATTCAGTAGCTTTCCAACAAAAATATTCGCGACGAATTTCACAGCACTTGAATAAAAGCAATTTTTATCATAAAGAATATTTTTGTCGCCATGTTACTGAATACCGAATTCGCTGCAATATTGTTATACTTGTTTTTTCAATACGAATGTTCGTAATAAAAGTTACTGAGTCGCCCTACAGAGGCAATAAATTAATGAACGAAGAGGTCAGTATTTTTTTTTTTTTTAATTTTTACTAATTGTTTTCAAAGTAAATTTCAACAACCTAAAGCGTTGCTCTAGCATATTGGTCAATAATTGATTTTTATCTAGATTACGAAAATAAAATTAAGCCATATATAAGATTAGGCACAGCCGAATTTAACTTGTTTTTAATTGCTTCTGCTAAAACGTAATAACACTTTTACAAAAGTTTAATAATCACAAGTTTTTGTAAAATCGAAACCGCGCAGGCACAAGGCAACAATCCTTATAAACGATAAATGCAATAACAAAACAACATTTAAATATCATTTCGATTTTGTGCTGCGCTCTACTGCAAAGTTATTGTAAAAATTAAATATTTTTTTCAGTTTAGTTTAAATATCCTTTGAGAATTTATTCTCTTCCATAATACATTTCAGTGATATTATTTTAGACATCTAAACTGCCTCCCAAATCTCTGTGGTAATATTATTTGCAAAGTTACGTTGAGTCTGACTGTGATGCTATGCTGGCTGTTGTTTTTTGTTTGGTTGAATTGTCGCTAAAGTGTTTTGATTTTTGTATGTGTGTGTGTATGTGTTAATTTTTAATGTTGCTATGGCGTTGTTACATACTGTTTGCAATAACAACAAAAACAATAGAAATACATTTTATAAAATTATTTCATGTGTAAAATACGGAAAAACAAGGTGGTACACAAAAGGCCCCAAATCACACAAGCGAGTACACATTACTTTTTCCCTATTACATATCCACTTGTACACACACATATACAAAAATATGTGAATATGAGTGTGTGGGTATGTGTTCGCCCGTGTGGCTGTGTGTTTATAAATATATTTAAAAATTATTATGAAAAAATTTTTCCCCTATGAAAGTGTACTTAAAAATAATTTTGTTTAATTTAAAATAAAAAACATATGGACATTTCCATAATTATAGATTAAAAAAAGACATATGTACCGTGATCCAAACCATCTTTTTTAAACTAAACACTCAGAATTTAGGCAGGAAGCGAACCTGCGACCTATAAGGATTGATATAAGTGTAAAAAATTTTTTCTATTGCAATTACAGTTATTGAAGTGATAATTATTTGTCTTAATAATTCAATCCAACACGTTTTGTATCCAAAGTATAGCCTTTTATTTTTTAAAGTACACTTTTAAAAAATAGTTAACCATAATTTTAGTAAGTGATTCTCCTAAATAGAATATTACTTGCAAATGGCTTAAAATATTTAATGAAAAACAAAAACCGAAATTCCGTTTTGAAATATTCTTCAAATCGTTAATTTCAAATTTTAATTTCACACAAGTTGTAACGAAAAAATAAATGTTTACAAAATTTAAATTTTCAAAAAATTATTTAAAATAGCGAAAGAATAAACAGAATAAAAAATAGCCTTACAAATAGGAAACGAAAAAAGCCATAAACAACTTTCTCCTTTATTCATAACTAGATGTTTTTGCCCGTTCCTGTGTCCTTAGAGTAGAGATAATTTTAATCTTAATAAAAACCCATCCAAATGTATAAAGTGGTTCATGGCTTTGCTACCATTATTAGCAGAGGCGCCCACTAAAGTGTTAAATAAAATATTGCAAATCATAATTTTAGACTTATGAATAGTTGTGACTAAAAATTGTTTAAAAATGAGCGTTAAAATGGGCTTGTATCACATTTCAAACAAAACCATTGTAAAAAAAGTTTGCACCCAACAAACAAACAAGCAAAAAATTAATTTTATTTATAGAATTTAAGTAATATTGAAAAATAGCAAAATTTTGCTTTAAAATTGAATGCATGTTTTAACGAAAAACGAAATCAATTTTAAATTTTGTTTTGTTTTGCTAAAGTATGAGTTGAATTGTTCAGCCAGCCAAGTGCTTCATTTTTGCTACAATTATTTATTCACCCTTGCAATTAAAAAAAAAATAATAAAAACAAACCAAACGTACTTTTTGCTGTCTTAAATAGTTAAAATATGAAATATGATTGTTTGATGGGGTGGTTGGCAGCCAGCATCAGCGTTCCAATCTTAAAAATAAATCCTCAAGTGGTTTTTAATAAAAATATTTTTTTTTTATTTAAGCGGTGTTGATGATGACGAAACTGATAAAATGGAAATCATAATCTGTTATGGTTCTTTTTGTTGCTTTTTTTTATTTATTACTTTAGTCATAATAAATAAAAAAAGTATCTTTTACGCTAGAGATTTGCCAGTAGAAATATTTTGTTGATTTCAATTGTCATTTGGAAATATATGTGCTGCACTTGCAAATTGAATTGGGGTGTGTGTCTGTGTGTAAAAAATAAAAAAAGAACTAGTTTTTCAAATATGTAGTTGAATTTTTATTTATCATCCATCAAAATTATTATTTGAATTTCAATTTATTAAAGAACTCATAAGTTCACTAATGCAACACACAAGAGAATATTAAATAACTAAAAATTGATTTTAAAAGCTTTTAAAATTAAAAAATTAAATAACTCCAACTTACTTTTGTGATTGACTGTATAAATCAAATGTTATATAAATTCAAATATAAAAACAATTTCTGATACCCTTTTAATTTATGCTTTACATGAGTCTTGTTGCCATTACATTTTTGGATTCTTTCTAAATTTAGCTGAATTATACACTTTAGGTTAAAATTTTTCTTAAAATTGTTCACCTATTTTTTTCTCTCTTTTTCTATTTTTGAAACACAAATACTTGACTTGAAATTCTTGTCCTTCTTTTGTTGTTGCCACAACAACCATTTTAGTAACCCAGTACCCACATGCAATTAAAAATAAGTAAGTCAACAGACAAGTCATTATTATAACACCGTTTCCAAGCTAAAATAAAAATATTTCTCATTTTTGAAAAATTTATTTAATAAAAACTTTTTTTTAAAGAAAAATTAATTAGAATTGATTACCAAAAATAATAAATTTTTGCTTTTAGAAGACAAATGCATTACAAAGAAAAAAAAAATTGGGAGCCAATTAAAAATTTTAATTAAAAAATTTGTTAAATCAATTAAATATTTAATTAAACTGAAAAATATATAAAATTAATTAAATATTTAACTGATTCAATTAAAAATTTAATTGACTTAACAAATTTTTTAATTAAAATTTTTTAATTGGCTCCTAATTTTTTTCTGTGTAAGTAAGCTGTTGTTTTTGATAGTGGTATAAGTCCATAATTCTATTATTATTATCATACCCAAGCTACTACTTATACAATTTTCAACAGCTTAATTTTAGTCCAAATTATCAAAATTTGTTTGACATGTAACTCTTATTTTAACTTTAAAAAACTAAAAACCTTAAAAAAAATTATGACAATGTCAAGGAAACCGAAATACTCAAATTATTTTAGAATAGGAAGGTGTAAGTCCAGTTTAGAAAAGAGCTGAGGTGGGTTGGTTGCTTGGCTGGTTTACCTGACAGCTATAGGTTATAAGAAACACAAAATATGCGACAAAAGATAACAACAAGCTAATATCGTGTGATATTAGCTTGTTGTAAGTTCGATTACCAGAATGACACTCTGGATTGCCTGTCAGTTAGAGTTTTATTTCTTTTTATAAAAAAAAAAAAAAAAAAAAAAAAAAAAAAAAAACGCTGGAATCCAGTTTAACTTTTTTGGATGCAAATTTTTGTCTATTGAAAAACGTTTATTGATAGATTAAAAAGAAATATTTTTCAGCGTTTTGAGAAGGAAAATCTGCTTTCTGTTAGATCCATGCCGATGAAAAAACCGTATTTTGTTACTGTTGCCTTAATATTTTTTGTCAGCATAAAAAACCTGACTTCGAGTGTTCTTGTCAAAGTGAAAACAACTGTATGTGGCAACGCCGGCCAAATTTTTTACATACACTCATGTGCTGAGAAACGGAGGATGTCCAGATCACTTTCTGTTTTGGAAACCGCTCGTATTACTTGTTTTTTTTTTAAACTATAGATCAGCTGTTTGTTGAAAACGCCAATTTATAAAAAAACAATTGGCACACATTAATCAAAATCAAAGTAAAATTTTTAAAGTTATATTTGTGATGGAAACTGGTAAATTTGTTTTTAATTTTTGTTTAAATATATTAAAACGAAAACATATTTAATTTGAATTAGGAATAATGTATGTGTATGCTTTGCTATATAAAAACGACAAAATTCCAACGTTTACGTTTTACAGAACACCTGTTTTGCCATTACAAATCGTAATCGAAAAATGTAAGCGTTTTGCGTAAAAAGATTTGTTAAAAAAGCGATTAAGTCATTCCCAATATAAAATTTGAATTTTTTGGCCATGTTCGTTCATTAATTTAACGAGAACTAAGTTTCTAGCTACTATTTGCGGAACTGCCAAGTGTTACGTAACACATACTCTCTGGTCTGCCTTAAGTAATAAAAGCCTCAGCGGCAAATAGATATGGTAACTCTTAAATTTAACCAACTACGTGGAGTAACAAAAAATCATACTCATGGTGTAATCTTTTTATAATGCTTTTTCTTGTTTTTTTAAGCGCTACAGTGTTACGAGTATTTATGGAATTGTTTTGCAACGCTTACAAATATTTAATTGTTTTACCTAAATGAGTCTAAACTTGCAACATCAACAACAATTAAACTCAACTACTGCTGGTATTTTTGGCATTACCATGAGTACGTTTTTAAATGTGAGTGCTTGAATTTGACATTTTTTTTATTGCAATTTTAAAAATGTATATTAAGTTGGAGAAAGAGTAATTTCTTAAGTAAGATTGTTTTGATTTTGTATTAAAATAAAAAAAAAATAAAGAAAACAATAGTTTATTCGGCATATAATGCTTACAGAGCAAACAACTGCGGCTATGATAATTAAATAACAAATGTAGTTGCAGTAATTGATTTTTTTTTCAATTATAACGTTAGATATTTGTTTGTTGATGAAGCGCTTGAAATTTTCTTGTAGTTTAGACACTTTCCTCGTTTTTCGCCACAGCTTTAGGAAAGTTTAGTTTTTAAATCAGTAATTTATTGGATTAAAAATAACCAAAAATATCAAGCAAGCGATGAACAGCTTTTAAAAGCCCAGGTCTCTCATTAAATACTGATTTAAAAATGGGTAGATTTGAAAAGAAACTTTATTATAATTTTTTTTAAAAGCATTTTTAAATAAATTTTTTTTTAAATTTTTTTTAAAGACATAATCGTACTCGGGAGAAAAGTACACTTTTATTAAGAGCTGACTTTTGTTAAAATCATTTTTTAAAAAATACCGACTATGATTATGCGCCAATAATTTTTATATAAAACAAAAATATTGTATTTTTATTCTTCTCTTCCAAATTCTTAACATTTAAATGCCCTATGGGTACTACTGAAATGTATTTAAAGAACTTTTTCGTCAAAATTTTAATACCAAGTTTTTGTTAAATAAAAATGCTATATTATTTAAAGCGGAAATCTATTTTTGCCCCTACCCTATTAATGTGTGTCACAACTTTCCAACGATTGTCATTTATTGTGCAAACAGCAAGCACATAATTGTTTAAAGTTACTTATCACAGTATATAATCATTATCCTGAATGTCCTTGTGTGTATTAGATAAAAAAAACTTTTTTATTTTATTTTTATTTCACCGCTTAGCAAACTAAACAAATACTAGCTGCGTGCAGTAAATAGAATTAGTTATTTTTAATGCTATAAAACAGGGGTGGACAAGCTCCTTGATACTACGAGTCCTTTTTCAAAATTTTAAACTTATTTGAAGAATAAGCAAAAAAGGTATTAATTTTTTTTTAAAATAAATTCTATTAATTTAAATAATAAATAAAAGTAGAAAATATGGCCATTGAATTTAAATATTAAAACTTAAACACATTGGGCAATAATCATAGTTACAAAAAAGTAGACTTTTATTAAAAACTGACTTTTAAGAATTATTTGAAGTTAAAGCCGTTTTTAAAAAGATACCGACTTTAGTGTGACTATGATTATGGCCCATTTATTTTACTTCTCTTGATCTATCTTCTATATCTATAGAAATAAAATTAATTTTCGGTTTGCTTGTTCGCTATAAAAATTGTTGTTTTCCAATATTTGCCTGAAATTTGGTACATATAGTCTTTATACACCAAGGAAGGTCGTTATATACCTTTGGATTGGCCCCGCCCACTTTTAAACAATTTTCACTCTCGCCACTGTTCAAAAAAATGTATGCCTGTAGTTAATTTAAGCCTGACACTATGCTTTGAAATATCTTATTTACCACTTTGGTTGGCGTTTCTGATAATAATGACAACAAAACTATGAGGCACTTCATATATTAGTGAATGGCTGTATTTATTTGAATGCGTTTTTTAAGAATTAAAATTTTATTTCTAATGCGATTTTTCAATAAAGAACCGGGCCAAGCGAGATTGGGCAAAACATCTAGTAATTCTGTAAAATTTGGTAAATAATTGGTGACAATACTTCTCAGTAATTCTTTATGCTGATAGTTAGTTAATACAGATCGGTGTTTGGTTTTCCAGAATTTTAAAGTGGAATAAAATGAAATGAAATTTTTATTTATTTATTATCACTATGGGCTATGATCGCACCGCGACCTTTAAGATCTATTGTGCAGCCGGAGACTCCTAACGAATCTCGTATTTGTTGTAGTAGGACTAATCTTGCCTAGATCTTCTTTGACCAATGCCCCAATATCTAAGCACCTTTTTCTAAGTTTTGCCACTGCTGGGCACTCGTAGAGAATATGTTCCCACATTTCCTGTCCTGCCCGACAGAAACGATAAGAGTCGTCTTGTACCACACCGATTGTACTCATGTGATAGTTAATGAGTCTCTTTGACTGCCGCATGCTCACTTCGGCCCTCCAGCAGTCTTGTAGACTTCGTTTCTCCTCCTTGCGTAGAAGGGCACTAGTGAAGTTGTTAGTCACCCGGCTGAGTGGTTCTGGAGCTATGAAAGGAGTATCCGCACCCTTTTTAGCTGCAATAGTGAAATAATTGAACAAGCAGTCTTTTTAATTCAGTATACTTCGATTCTGTTGTTAATTTCCACAATTCAGTAATCGACGTCGACTTATATTTTAATTGTAGAGCTTGATCTTTTTGCATCTGTATTAATTCCAATTATTCAGATGTTTTTAGGGAAATGGAAAATTAACCTTGAATTCAGAAAAATATCAGGAGACCATAAATATTCCTTCAGCTTTTTATATACTCGCTGAGTTTGTCTTGTTTAATTTAAACGACAATTTGAAACCCATACGCAGCGATAATAACTTTGTAATATTTAATAGCACGAAAATGAAAAGGAAACTCGCGCATATTTATCAAGAGCCAGAACCATTCAAAGAAACACATGTGGCTCGTGAGCTGCAAGTTGGCTAGCCCTGCTATAAAAGAACTATTATGAGTTTATGTGTTTCTGTTCGCAATATTCACAATATTCAGGAATTTTCTAAAGGGTGTATATTTAATAAGTTTTTCAGTTTAAATTAACGTAAAATTGAAAGAAATAATAATAGATTGATAAAAACAAATCATACCATAAAGTTTGATAGTAAAGGCAGCAGGTTTTGCTGTAAGGGATAAGACCCTCCCTTTTTTTAAAATTTCAAGTTTTTTAAGCTCAATTTTTTATTAAAGTCTTTGATGGTAGTCAACCTGCAAACGTTGTTAGGCTAATTGGATTTTGTATGGATGCTTGTGTAAATGACGTGATAAAATATGTTATGTTCTAGAGATGTCCAGTTGTCCAGAAAGTCTTTGCGTTGAAAATTCTGGATATTCTTCAACACTGACTGACTATCCTACACGGTCGCACGATTATGTCAAAATAATGTGTGACAGAATTCTGTCCTATTTGAAGAAATCGCTTTAAAATGGCGAACTTTACTATACAAAAAAAGATGCAAAAACATATGTTTACTCACCTTAATACTTTTAAAAGTATTCATTTTCTTTGCCACAAAATATTTTTTTTTACAAATATGTACAATGAAAAATAACCTAAAAGTTTGTATAAACAAAACACAAGCTTGGTATTGTTGATATTTTTCTGCCTTGAACATAGAAAATGCAACTCTGATCGCACAGATAAAGTTTATTTTATGAAAATTTTCATAACATGAAAAAATTGGAGAGACCTGTCAAAAAGTCTGTTACACACATGCTTTTTCAATACACACTATCATACTTTTTTAGCACACTTGGGTTTTTAGACAGATCGTACCACTAAGTAGGATAGTGAGTCAGTCCTAGGCTTAAGTTTGACTCTGCAATTAAACAATTAATTGCGGTTTGTCTGGGTACATTTAGGTGCTGAAATAATTTCGATATTAAATGCCCATTGGAAAAGTAAAATTCTGGCAGGTTGCTCGGTCGTTAAACTTAGCATGGTGATACAACACTGTTCAAACAGTAAAATCTGGAAAATTAAATAAAAAATAATAAAAAACAAAACAGTTTATTTGGAAAAAAAAATTAATAAATTAATTTTGTAATTTTGTAATTTTTTACAAAAATCTACAGTCCAAAAATTTTGGTTTAATTTCAATATAAAACAGGTCTAAAGATTGATATAAATTTTTCAAAATTCATAAAAGTTACTCCATCTGTCTTGCAATGCTTATGGAATTTAACAAAAAAAAAAAAAAAAAAAAAAAATCCATAAGAATAACATCTTAAATTTCAAAAATTCTGTTAAATTAAAATAGACAGCAATAGAAATTGAGCAACTCCAGCTGCGTTTTAATAAAAACCATTTACATTTATTGTGTATGAAGAAAAGATGAAAATGACAGCATTAAATTTAATAAAATACAAAAACAAAATAACAATTTTAATTTCTAAAAACGAATTTATTTTACAATCAGTTGCTCGTCTACTGCTGGCCCTCCCTCTTCTTGTAAAGAAAATGATAACACTTCAAAACTGATATGAATTGTGTGTATTGTTTAGCTGTTCATTAATATAATTTGTTGTTATTGTGCAGTCATATACTATTTTTACAATTTTATTTTGTTAGATACACAAAAAAAGAAAAAAGCCACAGATATCGAGTAATTTTGTTCGGGAAGTAGTCAAAATCAGTTACTACAAGAATTGTCACTACAAATATAATAAAATAAGAGTTTCTCTTTGGAGAGCCTTATTTACACTGAATAAGAAGTAATTATTTTCTTTTTTTAAACAAAATTGCAATAATTTGTTTAAATATTTGTGATTTTTATTTTTAATTGAAGCGGCTAGTTTATTAAGCTTGAGATCGTATTATATAAATTTACTTTTATAGCGCTATTTCGCTCCAACTTGCGTAGCTTCTACATGATATAATTTATGTTAAATAATTTGACTGACTAACATCTTAGATAAAATCGTCGTATTAGATATGGAAGAAAATCGTTAGAAGTTTCCTATTCATTTAAACCAACACACTTTTTTCATTAAAATATCTCTGTATCAAAATCATTTACTCATAATTCCCTAACTGTACAGTGCTCTTTATCTGTTTCGAAAACAACCCATTTTCGTTATTGTTTTATTCATGTCCCTTATAATTTTTTATATTGAAAACAGAGTTCGCGCAAAGAAACGAAACGAAACGAATGCAAACCTTTCGTTTTGTAGTTTTCCATTACAATGCTCTGAAAAATTACAAAACGAAATGCTTGCATTTGTTTTGTTTCGTTTCACTTCGAACTCAGGGAGATTAATTTTAAATAAAATATTTTAAAACAAAATAGCGAGCAGCTAAAAGTAAAAAGACGTACATACACCGTCATTACCATGTTCTCCTGTATATTTATCTTTTTAAACTTTATGAATGAGAACACCTAAATTTATGACTGGCTGTTGAGTACCAAGAACATGATTGGTTTAAAAAAAGATAACACAATGAACGTGTAGAAATAAAATAAAAAATAAAAATGATAAAATACAACGCTTATGGCTTGCATAGTAGTACACGAACGATTTATTCTTATTGTACTATTCCTTTACTAAACTAAACCACTAGCCCGGAGTTTTACATTCCCATAGCTAATTTTTTTGCTCTACATTTTAATTGAACAGTTCGTTCAATTAAACATGTAAGAATGAATTAAATGCAAAGACGAATAAGCGAAAGGTTTGCTGATGCTGCCAATAGATTTTCTTTAATAAGGAGAAAAACCAGGGGGGTTACTCTCTATTGCGATGCGAAAGAAAAACCATTCGCATCTGTATGATTTTTACATTGCGTTGCGATGCGTTTTCTTTCGCATCGCAATAGAGAGTAACCCCCCTGATTCTTTTGAAAAACATGATATTTAAATTTTTTGCGAAAAAATGGTAAAACCCGAAACTCTGCTCTAAGTAGGCTAATGTAAGCAAATAGAGGGGAGTTCAGAGATTTCAGAACTGTGCCACTCATATTCCTAAACGCTACCGAAATCGAGTTGTAGTGTGTCAACCTTAAAAGTAGTGCAAAAAAAATATTTTTGGCTTAACTGCAGAATACACCCAGGTTCTAGACAGGAATCCTAGCTACCTACTTAGATGAAATACTGCGTATAAAGAACACTTTTTTTCAAAAGAATTGTAAATAGTGTCCCAGTAAGAGTGCACTTTTTCATAAAAAAAAAAAAAAAAAAAAAAACTTTTTTTTTTAAAAAGTTGTGATTTTTTTGATGGCTTTGAAAGAAAACATGTTCCGATTAAATATGAAGTAAAATTTCCGCTCAATGGGTAATGGAGCAAAGTGAAGTCAAATCCAATTTTTAAAAAAAGGTATGAAGTGCATTTGCATCTGAACGGCTTCATCAATACACAAACTTTGCCGAATTTGGGGCTCAAAAATCCTCATGCAACCCGTGAGAAACAAAACCACCCACAACAAGATACTGTCTGCTGGGGATTTTTTCTCAGACCTCACGTTTTTGAAGATAAAACCAAAATGTTGTTGATTGTGAATATCATTCGTTATAGGAATATGTTAACATAGTTCTTATGACATGCTGTTCCAGCAAGACGGCTCCATCTGCCACACAACGCGTCAAAATCGAAAAATCGAGAAAAGTGCACTCTAACTTGCTTTTCATTTTAAATTAATTTAGTTTCTTATTTCGTTGTATTTTTTTTAAATTTGCATATTATTAATTATTTATATTAATTTCTAAGTAAAAATTTTAATTTTTATTATTTTTCCATTTCAATAAGCGAATTTTACATTTAGCAGTTTATGGCTCTTAATTTTTTTCTTTGTTTTGTGTAAATTTTCTCACGTTTGTCTAATTAAATATTAAGCGAAATATTTCTTTGTGTTTTTGTAAATAATTCTGAATTTATTTGTTTACAGATTCTTCGTCAAAAAATTTAAATTACAAAATGTAAATAAAATTATGAGATTAAAACATCAAACACTAAACAAATTGTAAAAATTAATTAATAATTCTTTGGCATAAAGAATATTAAAATTATTTATGTATAAACAAAGGCAGATAGTGAGTTAATTACATGTATTAGTAAGTACATACATAATTTGATTTTGAAAAATATTAATTAAAAAAAGAAAAAACTAATTTTTTTAATAAAATTTTGAAATGTTATAAAAAAAAATTTTTTCCTTGAAATTCCAACTTAAAAAAGTAATCTTTTGAAATTCAATAAAAAAAAAAAACATTTTCTGAAAAAGAAAACTTCCAGAGCTGCACAGTAAACACTAAAAATGTCAGTGAAAATAAGTTAAAGCAAAAAAGTTCGATGGCCAAACTACATTTGAAAACTTTCAAAATTTCTATTTAAATTGTTGTGAAATTTAGGTCGTTATTAAATGCCCCAATTTAGCTCTGGAGATGATTTTAGGTTTGTCATTCGTATACTGTCAAAACCCTTACAGTTGCCTTTGGGATACAGCAAGGCCAAACTTACGAGTGTTAATATTTTTTTTTGTCACTCAAAGTATTTTTTTCTAATAAAATAGACTAAGTAATTTTTTTTACATATTAATTTTAATTTTCTATTTAAATACCACAGGAAATGATATAATTTTTATTAATTTTTTTTATTTTGCTTCTAATTTGCGTCATTAAAATTGTATTTAAATTCTGTGCAGATAGTGTTGTTTTAAATTTATTTTAATTAAATAACATTTACATGAAAATGTTCAAGTGCAATTAGAAATTGCACTAATGAATGATTTTTAATTTTACTTTTTGACTTTTTGAATTGAAATTTTATAAATAAATTAGTGGCCATATTGGGTGTTCAGATGGCATCTGTCTAAACAGTTGCCAGTGATGGCAAATTTTTCATACCACTGGTTACAAAGTGTTTTTTCTGTACTGTTTCTGTAACACAAGCGAAGATTGAGTATTTTTTATAAAACTTTTCTAGACGAATTAAACGTTTGTGTTACAAAAATAGTAATAAAATCATAGGGCCATAATCATAGTCACAGTAAAGTCGGTATCTTTTTAAAAACGAATTTAAATTCATATAACTCTTATGAACAAAATTCAGCTCTTAATAAAAGACTACTTTTTTATGAATATGATTAAGGCCCATAGATTTTAATAAAAATTTTTTTTTAATCGAAAGATATTTGACAATGATTCCGAGCATATTAACATCACGAAGTCCGCTCTTCGTTCAATCGACGAAGAATCTGTAAATTTAAAAGTTCTTTTTCACTTTATAAGCAAAAAATAATTCCTTTAGTACGCAGCTTGCCATGACGCATTAGTTATTGCCTCATTTAAGAAGCATGTGATCGGAAATCTATACACAACTTTATGGATGGCTTGCTCAAATGGACAATTCTTAGGCATCATAAAGTAGTTTGATTATCAAAATCCATCTACATAATTTTGGTAGCGCTTTTACACTGAAAGAAAAATGTGGTATAAATTCTATGCAAAGATTAAAGTTGTTTCAATTAATCCAATAAAATTTTTCATAAATGATGTGAATTAATGAAATAATTTCATTGCATTAACGAAATTTTCATTAAATTAATAGAAATATTTCACTAAATAAATGAATAGTGCATTTAATTAGTGAAATTATTTCATTAAATAAATGAATACTTAAGTAAATAATCAAATTATTTTAATCAATTAATAAATAATAATTTCATTGCATTAACGAAATTTTCATTAAATTAATAGAAATATTTCACTAAATAAATGGATAGTGCATTTAAGTAGTGAAATTATTTCATTAAATAAATGAATACTTAAGTAAATAATCAAATTATTTTAATCAATTAATAAAATAATTTCATTAAATTAATGAAATTATTTCATTAAATAATTTTATTATTTCATTCAATTAACGAAATTTTTTAAATTTACGTAAAAAAATTTCTCTAAATGAATTAATAGTTCATTGAATTAATGAATAAATAGTTCATTAAATTAATGAAATTATTTCATTAAATAATCATATTATTTCATTCAATTAACGAAATTTTTTAATTAAATGAAAGAAATTTCTTTAAATGAATTAATAGTTCATTAAATTAATGAAATTATTTGACTAAATGAATGAATAGTTCATTCACTTATTGAAATTATTTAATTAAATTAATGAAATTATTTAATTAAATTAATGAATTTTTTTAATTAAATGGAAGAAAAAATGAATTATTAGTTCATTGAATTAATGAATAAATCGTTCATTCAATTAATGAAATTATTTCATTAAATAAATGAATACTTAATTAAATAATCAAATTATTTCAATCAATTAATAAAATAATTTCATTAAATTAATGAAATTATTTCATTAAAATTATTTCATTCAATGACCGAAATTTTTTTTATTTAAATCAAAGAAATTATTTCTCTGAATGAACTAATAGTTCATTGAATTAATTAAATTATTTGACTAAATGAGTGAATTCAATTAATGAAATTATATCATTGTAATAATTAAATAATTTGATTATAAAAATTTAAATATTTCAGTAAATAAATGGAATTATTTCATTAAATAAATGAAATTATTTCATTAAATAAATGAAATTATTTCATTAAATGAATGAATATTTCATTGAATTAATGAAAAATGTCATTAGTCTGATTAAATGTATTACTGGTTGAAAAATTTTTAATATTTCATTGAATTAATGATATATTTAATGTAGAGGATGTATGAACGAAATTCTCTTAGTGGAAAACATAAATCAATTAAAGGTGATTTTTTATAATATGAATTTATTAAATTATCTTACTTTTCTCAATTCTGTTCGCTGATGTTATCGTTTTCAAATATGATCGTTTTCAAGCATGATCGTTTGCGAACGTTAATGTTCGCTTCTAGTTTTAAAAACAAAAGCCTGTTGTTGGAGTAAATTTTGGTGCTTTATTTAAAGAAATTTAACTTTAACGTTAGAGATGGATAAATAGTCTATTAATCGAGCTGCCAGTCTACTAATCTACGGTTCGTTGCTACGTTGTCTGCATAAACTTTGTTTTCTGCAGAGCAGCTAAAAACCAACTCTTTCTTATAGTTAAAATTTTAAACAAATTAATCTTTTCTTTTACTTATTTTTTATTGTCTTAAATTAAATCATTTAGTCTTCTCATTTTAATTCCGGTTTTCTTATATTAATTGTACCCATTAATTCTTTTTTGCTGGTTTTTTGTTTTGCTAACAAACAAATTTTAATCTTAAAAAAATCTGTTTTCTCAACATGTTGCTGTGTGTTATAATTTGTTTCAATGGTTTTTCTTTTGTTACTGAAAAGATTAAGCAACAATTGGCCTCTAAAAATTTTAAGCGCACAGAGGCAGACAACATATTGCTGTACAAAATTTAATTTACAATAAACAAACAAACAAACGAAGACTCTGTTACAAAAAATTAATTATTGTTTCTTTCATTTATAATTGTACTACAAATGCTTTAAATATGTTTTAAAAAGAGTTTTTTCATTTTCTGTTGTTCTATTTAAATTAAAAACAAAATATGTTTCAAGGTACAATGGCGAAAATCTTCATTTAACCTTGAGTTTTTATTGCGTCTTACTTTGAAGGTAAGAAAAGCATTTTTAATTAAAAAATTACACATAAATGCCTAAACAAGATTTCTGAAATTAAAATGCGTTATGCTAAAAAAGCATAGCTTCAATAAGCTTTTTTTTATTGTAAAATGAACTGTTATTTTTGAAAGTAGTATAAGTCCATTTAAAAAAATTTAAATAACGGGTAATTTTAGTAAGATATTGACCGCATCTGAGCCTTAGCCACAAAAGTACTTCCTCCTTATATAATACACATGCAGAGTTACACTCAAATGTACCAGTTTCTATGGGCCATACTTATAGTCACAAAAAGTATACTCTTATTAAGAGCTGACTTTTTTTTAATAAGAATTTCATGAATTTTAAATCGATTTAAAAAAAAACCGACTTGAGTGTGACTATGATTACGGGCCTTGTGTAGAGTTTATAGTATGAGTTTATATTGTTGTTCCTATTGTTTTCATTTGCTCAAACAAATAAAACAAATGTTAAGAGAACTGCACAAGCATCCCATAATGGCTTACAAGTACTTTGTATTATAAAATATTACACTTATTTGTAGTGATAAGTGGCTTTCAAGCACAAGCATATTATGCATTGCTCAAATACATGCATGATTTCTGCATTTTAAATTAAATTTTTGTTTACGCTAACACTAAATATCTGTTTGTACCACAAATTGTTTGTTGTTATTTATTGTACTACTGATATTTTTCAAACAGAAGCTGTACTAGATATAAATAGTAGTCTCGTGTACAGAGAGAAAATCATATAATATTTGTTGTACTCATTCTCTCTCTTGTACCCGATGTAACAGATATTTGTAGGTATACTCGTGTACGTCTTTAATATGTATTAGTTGATTGGTCGATTAATTAAAAAGATTAAAAAAGAATTTTGATATTTGCTTCCATTGAAAATATAACTTGTAGCGAAATTAGGCCTAATTATGAGTGCCGTTGTCGTGATGAAAACAGTGACATGAGGCTGGTCATAAATACACTAGTAATAAGGCTGATTGAGTGCGTATGGGTCGCATAAGCTTATCCACTAACTGATTTAGTATTTATTTCTCTGCTATTGCAGCATCACATAGACAACAAACATAAATTATCACTTCATTCATTCAGTAATTGTTGCCATTACAAGCAAAAATTAAATAAAATATTTTATTAATTGTGTTTTGTAACAACGTTTCAATGAATTAACTTGAACTTTAAATTATTAATATTTTTTTCATACAATAAATGAAAAAGCAATTTGTTTCTTTATTTTATTGTATGTGAATTTATTTAAAATAAATTTTAATTTTTTTTAGTTTTTGTTAAAATCCATTAAATAATCATTTTCATTAAAAATGTAATAAATGCCGACGGCTTTAAATGGAAATTTTACTTTGTTATATTTAATATTTAATTAAAAAAAATATTTGAAATGCGAGTATGTGTGTGTTAATATGAAAAGTACACAAAGAAAAAAAAGTTTTTAAAAAGTAACTAACTAATGACTTCAATATATATTTTATTAAATAATAAATTGCAATAAGAAAAAACAACATGTTTTTGTGGCTTTAATTTTACATTATCAAAGATAGTAAATTATTAGTAAAATAAAAAATAAATAAATAAAATGAAATTTAGAAAAACAATAATAAGAAAATGATTATAATAAACAAAGAATTAAAGAAAAAAAGTAAGGGAAGTAATCTAGTGAAATCTTACTTGTATGTTTGAGTTTTTCAACATTTCAGTTTCTACGAACCGTAAAGGTACTAATAGAGGAAGGACATCTTTTTTAGACTGTATCTCTCTATTTTTACATTGCAAAGTAGGAACATGTTGTGTGTACCTTCAAAAACATTGAGGAAAACTTCTGACAAAATTTCAATTAAAGTGTGCTCTATATTTTACAAGTCTAAGCTTTGAGGAAATATTTGTCGCCGTACCATTAGCAGGCTGTATAAACAATTTTACAAGGAAAATATATAAAAAAATGTTTATCTATAATAATATCGAAGCAAACAATATATAAGTTTTTTTAATGGGTGGGGCAAAAGTTCATCTACCATTTTGATATCCATAACTTTGCTCAAAGAAAAAATAAGTAAGTTTATTTGGTCTTTAAATTTTTATTCGATATGATTGGAAAATTAAATCGGCTAAATAGTGACCGCTATTCGCTATGCAGCATCTCTGGGTGAATTTCTTCAATTGCATGACGAATATTGTCTTTAAGATGTTGAATCGTTTAGGGCTTATTCACATAAGCTTTTGATTTTAAAAACTCCATAAGAAAAAGTCCACTGCTATTAAATCTGGAGATCTGACTGGCCATGCTAAATCGCGAAATTAGTCTTCTTGGAAAAACGAATTGAATTGTTGAATGAGCTGTGTGTGTTGTGGCCCCATTTTTGGACTTATTGAATTTTGCACTAGAACATTTTAAAATCAGTTTTAAACTGCATGCCGAATTGTGGAACCACGTCTAAGAATTTATGTTCTGTGGATAGTCTATAACACTATCTCATACCAGAGCCACATTTTCAGCGTTACTAGACGTTCGTTGTATTCCACAACGAGGCCAGAGGCATTGAACGATTAAAATATTTTTGACACAATTTAGGCTGAGTGGCAGTAATAAAACGATTATTTTCAATATTTCTGCTCTTTCTTGTGGCGTATGTTTAATCATAATAAAATTTGGGCATCTTACACAACACAATGGTTTAAGTGAAACTGAGCTAAATGTCACATAACCAAGATGACGTACAATCAAAATGGTAGTGAAACTTTTGCCCCATCTTGTAGCTTAATAAGGAAAAAGCTAGTTGCCTCTAAGTCATTTTTCCAACGACTGACTAGGAATTTTTATAGTAAAAAAAGAAGGAGAAATAACACTACACAGTGCAATTTGCTTAAATTTTGTATCCATTTTATTTAATTCAAATACATATTCTTAAAAAAATTAATAAGCAAATTAATTTCACGTATTTGTACTAGTCGTTTTTTACCAAAAATTACAAACTTTTTGTAAAGTAGAAAATTTTGACAGACATGAAGAAAACGTGCGTATTTTAAAAGTAAAAAGCACATGTAAAAAACATGTCATTAATGGGGATTTTTATCGCATACCAAGTATCGAAATTTCTAATGAGAGTATTCAATAGTCAGCGAAATTTTATTCAAAACAAAATAAACTATTCGTTAACATAAAACCAATAAAGTGTTTCTGTACAAACAAGGGGGGTTATTCTGTATTGTGATAGGAAATAAAAAACGGTACAAATTAGAATTTTTAATAGGTTTAATCGTTTGCTTTTTGCATTTGTTTGGTAGTATCCCGCTTTGTAATGCAAAAGTGCGTGTTTTGCAGCCAACTTCACTACCTAACGAGCTGTCAAAATTAGGTTTTCCAACCTAATTTTGGCTTACTTCATACTTTTTGTATGAGTATGAGAATTTTTGACAGAAAATAAAATGCTTGTCGCTTTTATATAGGTTTGCCTATAACTTGTTTACGTGGCATGGCCCTTTTAACTATAATTATTTCCTCATTAAGTTTTTCCTATTAAGCAGCTACTTAATGTTTGTTAGTCAGCATTCATTTCTTTCCAAATAAACTTTTCCTTTTGATAAGCTATTTGTTTGTTGTTGTTGTTTTAATTAGTATTTTAAACATGCATCTTGACTTCTTGATTCTTTTGCTTACTGCCACTACAATAATCTATTAATGCTATGTGTATAAACATAAATTCATTTAAAGACTGTCAACATTAATTTAAATGAAATTTTCTATTTCCGGTGCGTGCAGCATAAACATTTATGTTGTGTGCATGTTAGGCTTTGTGTTTGTCCACAGTACAGCTGTGGTATAACTGATTTCCTTAAGAATAGGTAGAGTTATTTAAAGCAAGCATAGACAGAGATATGTGTGTGATGATGAGGTAAAAACAACAGCAACGTTGTCTTCCATAATTTGTTGTAAAAATTCTCGAAGATGGGCAACACTTTAATCAATCTCAGTGCAATATTACACATGTTTGTAGTGATGTGTGGCTTTCGAGTATGCTTATGCAGCCCTGTAATAGGAACCCTAAAGGAAAAGGAACTAGCCAGAGAACTTGTCACTGGACTAGGGCTTAAGATATAAAGACTCAAACTTGTTTTGAGTTTTTCATGCAATAGACTAGTCACTTTAACAATGTGATGTCTTACCAATACGGTAGCTCTACCCAAAGTACAAGTACTAGGCCCAAATTACGGCAATCTAAATTTCAATATTAAATGAAAATTTCAATCATAAGTTCTCTTTTTACAAGTCACGGCGTATTGCTTTTGGCACCAATGTATTTTTGATAGTTATTGTACATGTTTGTTTAAACCAATTTTGGTAGAGTGTTTCCGGCACGAAGTAAATTCCTTTCGTTTCAGTTTTATATAAAAAAGTAACTGTTTTAAGAGATGAAAGCTTCTTTTAAACAATCAAAAAAAAAAAAAAAAAAAAAAAAAAAAAAAAAAAAAAAAAAAAAAAAAAAAGAGATATATAGAGTCGACTCTACTTATTTTGAAACTTGTTAATTGTAGAAGTGAGGGAAGATAACTATGCCGAGTTAAATATGTTTTAACGTAACCGGTTACGTTTTGCTAGTACTTGTAAACATCTATTCGGTATTTATGGCATATTTATCAAATACGTGTTACGTCATTAAATATATCTAAATATGTTTTTAGTAGTAGTTTAGCGGAGATCGTCTACCATCCAAATATTCAGAAATTACTTTGGATTGTTTTAAAATTTTTTTTTTGAAATTTTTACACACCCTAGTGCTTTTGAACTGAGGTATTTTAACAACTTCCGAACGAATCTAGCGCTCAAATACTCGAAAGATACTTTGGACTATTTAAATTTTTTTTTTTGAATTTCCATATACCGCAGTGCTGTTGCTTTGAGGGATTTTTACCATTCCCCACTTTGCCGAGGTACCATTCCCGATTTTGGCGAGGAAAATTACCAAACTTCTGGAAGTGTTTTAACATTTTCGGAAAATTTTATAGTTTTTATTTTATGATGCAAAACGGAAACTGCCAAAATCCTTGAGAAACCAGTACTGGGGTATAGTGGAATTAAAAAAAAAAATAATTAAAAATAGTCCAAAGTAACTTCTGAGTATTTGGGCCATAGATTACAAATCTAGATAGTCTCCCCTTTAAAGTTGCTAAAATAACAGCACTGGGGTATATGGAAATTTCAAATATTCCAAAGCGAATATTTTGGGGTAAAATATTATAAATTTTATAGATGCAGTTGATGTATTAAAGTTGCGTTGATATAACAATATTTATTTACTTCAATATAAATTTGAACTTCAATATAAAATTTGGTAAGAATTAATTAAAGCTTTAGGTTTGAAGGATGAGGAAAAAGTACTTTTAAAAATTACAATATTCTTTGATTTGACCAACTTAACAACAATATTATTCATAAAATGTAAATTTGTAGTAAGATAAAAAGATGGGAAATTTTACAAATAAATTTTCCCTCACAGTAATAATTCAATAATAATAATAATTAAAAAAAATATTATTGTTCAACTAGCTTGAACACAAAGTAACTTCTAAAATAGAGGTCGTCTAGATTTGTAATCCACCGCTTAAATACTGAGAGGTTACTTTTGATTATTTTTAAAAAATGATTTCATCATTTCAATAAGCAGTGAATACAATAAAAAAAAAATTATTTAAACTGAGAACGGAAATACCAATTTTTCAAACAGGGTCAAACTTTTATAAAAGTTGTGAACCATAATATTGATATTAATCTCTCGATGTAGTCAAACGTTCCTCAGGTCCCTTGAAAAACAGTCAATAAATTTGATCTCCTCGGTGAGTTGAAATTATTTCACTGACAGTTGGATCGCCCAGCGCTCTATATATTAAACGATTTTAGGTAAGAAAAATTTAATAAAAACAACTTGCACTATTTTATTCAGGAAAATGTTATCTGGCTCGGCTACTTTTCTATAATTTGATTTCAAAATAAAATTCTTGATCATATAAATCATGATGTTGGTATATCCAAACCGTAGCCTTAGTGACAGGAAATAATAGATTTATTTTCAATAGAATAATTCGATTTCAAATACCAACCAACAAACCAATTCTAGACTTTCAAATACTTTTTCGTAATATTTGCTTCTTCTGCAAACCAAAATGACTGTAACTCGAAAAAAAATAGTTTTTATGTGAAACTATTTAGTGTGATATAAAAAAAAAAAAAGAAAAACATTAATTTCATATAACAAATCAGTCATTGCCATTATGTTCCTCTGTCCTTAGCCTTACGAGTGTGTCTACATACTCGTCTGTAACCATGTCCACATGACATGCATTTTGAACATAAAAATGTTTTAATTAAACTTTTGCTCGCTCATTTATATTTATGATTTTGATATTTAAAATTAAATTCAATTTGTAAATAGACGTACTGCAGTCACGAAATGTAAACAACTTGTTATAATTAAAAAAAATACAATATATAAGTTGTATTGATATTGATAAGTTTAAAAAAAAAATAATATTTTTATAAGAATTTGTATTAAAATTGTTACCTAAAAACTTAAGAGGCGGGACTATATATTTAAAATACTTTGCACAACAGTTTTGTGAATTAGATGGCTACTTTGGCTCACTGTAACAGACTTTTTATTGACCAAAAATTAATTTTATCAACGATAATAAAGAAAAATCTATAAACTTGTGTTTTCTAAAGAATTGTTCTGAAATTCGGTACATGCAATCTTTATACTCTAAAGAAATTTGCCTTTGTAAACGCCACGCCTACTTCTACACCAACCTTTTAATAGAAAGTGTTAAATCAGTAAATAAAATTCTATTTTTTAATAGATTTCTCTAAAATTTTAGAAAACATAATCTGATTATTGCTACTAAGGTTGCCATATTATTTTATACCTATCACGCCCACTTTTCAATAACAGATTTTTAATTTTTTCTTCAATGATAAAAATTATTTTTCAACGGAACTTTTCGGACCAATTTGTGGAAGATTATAATTATAGAGAAATTATCCTTTAAAACGTTGTTAGTCCCGTCCTGTAATATCCTATGGTTTGTCCGAAAATTGATTAAATTCCTCAGAACAACAGTGCTGGGGTATGTGATAATGTCAAAAAATTGTTTTTAAATAATCCAAAGTAATTTCTGGCTAATTAGGTAGGTGAATTAAATATAGAGGACCTTCCCTTTCTTGTAATCTTCTATGGTTCGGCCGGAAATTGAATAATATAAATCGTAAATCGTATTTGATAAATACTAAAAAACGTTGGTTGCTGCGTTAAAACATTTATTTGCACTCACTTCAAAGCGTTATTCGATACGTAAAAAATTTTGATCATGACTGATAGAATTAGGCCCTTGTCCAAAAGTTGGCTTAAATTTCTAAGCTTTTGTAATTATTTAATTGTTTTAATTAAATATGTAATTGTAAATTTTTTCATTAAATATTTTATTGATTAATTTGAAATTTAATTAAACTATTTGAAGAGAGAATTTTTTCGGTACCTTTGAAGCTGGCACACGCGTATTCTGTTTTATCACAGTCTACTTTTGAGCGGCCTTGCTATTTGGTACAACAAATTTAAAACTTTTTTTAAGTGCAACTTTTTTTTTATTTCAAATCTTTTTCTTTAAATTTAAAACTGACTGATGGAATTAGTGAAGGTATTTGGCGTTCATTAAATTTATTATTCGTAAATAAAACATTAATTTTAGAATTTAGCTTCGTAATTATGACGACTTATATTTCCAATAAAGAAAAGCCATTTAAATGTGCTTGTGGCATCTACATTAGTATTAGTAGAAGTAAGGTATTGTGCTTAATATGAAAATAATATAAAAATAAAATTATCTTGGTAGTAGAGATGAGTTTTGTAAAACGTAGAAAGAACAATAGACAAACTTCATTGTGCAGACTTATATTGAGCAAAACAATATATGAGTAAAAAAGTGGTACAAGTCCACTTTTGAAAGAAAATATGAGCTAGCAGTAATTGTTCTATAAAATTATCGCTTACTAAATTAAAAAAAAAACAGACTTATACCATTTTCAAAAATAAGAACTTATATTTTACCATCAGAAGCTGATAAGTGTTTTCAACTGTTGTTGTAGAAAATTAATGAACTATTTGAGAATTAAATGTTAAATAAAAGTAATTGATTTGTGAAAAGAGTAATAATCACCCTTATTCCATTTGGTGTCATCGACACAAAACGACATCAATTTAAAAATTGTCAACTGACTGTTGACACTTATTTGGTATTATGTAATGACGGTTGCTATCAATATTGCTTTGTGTTTTTTCATTAAATAAACTTCAAAAACATTTTTTTTTATTAAAAATTTTAAAGAAACTATGACAGCTGTTAGAAAATACCAAATTATAAGTGAATTTATGTCGACGACGACAAAAACTGATGTTGCTTTAAAATTGATGACGATGTTGCCGACACCAAATCGAATAAGGTGAATATTTTTTATTTGTTTATAAATTCAGGGTTTTGAGATGTTTTGTCTGTTTTGAAGTTTACGGCTCAAGAATTTGTGTACTGGCCAAAACTTATTTTTAAGAAATTATTAAATGGCCATCACAGTACTCACTAACTTTAGAATTTATTATCCGAATATTCTTCAAAAACGAAATTTCCATTTAAAATATTATTAAAGTTTCAATCACTATCGAGTAGCATAATTTAGCCTGTATTATATGCTGACTTAGTCCTATATGTTTTGTAAATGAACATCAGCTAGTTCTTGTTAATACAACAAAATAATTGTTGACTAAAACGAAACTTAAATTTTATTTAATATTTTATTTATTTAATATTTTATTTAGTAATTAATGTAAGTGTTTATTAAAATAACACACAGAATTGTTTACATACAGTGAGTCATAGACAAACCTAAAATCAGATTATGAAAGCTTTTATATGTAAATAAATCCTCAATTATGTTAACCATCAATTATAAATGTCATTTCAAACAAACTCTCAATTAATCAAATCAAATAATTTACATTAAAAACTGTTAATTTATTAATTTCACAAGTATTTATGGTAACGAATACTTATGAAAAAAATAATATTATTTGTTTATTTTCATTTTACTGAGAACTTTTTAAATAACACTGTGCAACAAAATCCAATTTTTTTTAATAACAAGGTTCTGACAACTGATTATGGGATCAAAAAAGCCAACTTATGTAAAACATTACGACTTAAATTTTTGTAGAACCCTTAAACCCTCTAACTCTGCAACTAGTAGAACTTTTTTGAACCGTAATATAAAAAAAAACAAAAAAACCTGACCCGTCAAACGTTGTTTTGCCTTCAAAATTTATTTATTTAAATACAGCTCAATTATGAATAAAAATTCCCCGGGAGTTTTTTCACTTTTCCCTTTCCTCTTATTATAAACAAAATTTTCCCTTTTTTTAACATAGCAAGTTATCTGATTTAGGGAATTTTCTCCCAAAATCAAAATATTATCAGGGAAAAAATCCTTGGGAAAATTCATAATTTTCATGATTGAAAAATAATTAAAAAGAGAAAAAAAAACAATAAAAGTTGGATTATTTTCATACATATAATAAAAAAATTAAGCAAATCATTTAAAAGTGGGCGTGATCTATTTTATTTTTCATAAAAATTTAAGTTGGGTTTTGACTAAAATATAAAATTTTTGTATATTCGATCTTCTTACTCTAAGAAATCGTACTCATAGAGTAAAGGACCGTGCAAGAACGGGTAAAAACAGGTAGTAGATATATAAGCCAGACACCAACTTCAGTGCCACCTGCTGGGCGCACTTGTGACGCTAAACCTTCCAAGGCGTAGCCCAAAAGCATACAACAATGTCAAACAGACGTACAGTCGAATTTTATATATTAAGATTTCCCGTCGTTTTTATAAGGAGCAGGAAAAAAAATTATGCCAGTTTATAAAGTAAACGAAAAAAAGTAGATTTTGCTTTTGTTGTCAACTCTGTGCTTTCTTAAGTGACAAAGGCAATGCATTTCGTGACATTGAATTTTATTTAGATCCTTACTGCTTTATCATTCACTACTTTGACATTGCATACAAATGTTTCGGAAGGCAGCCTAGTACACTAACTTCTTCCCTAGGTTTCATTCCTTAACCTGCCCTAATTGTTTAGCTGTACAAATAATTCTTTAGGTCTTAATTAAAAAAGAAAAAGAAAAACGCTTTTCTATAAAAGATTAATAAATGAAACAAACGGCTGATTTTATTTGTAACTCACTGTATCTACACTCTCTGTTAAAGCTACCTGGAATATAATATTCTTTCAACCTCATAAGCATTTACTAAAGTAATTTTATAAGTATGTGTTCGTTTTAAGTATTATTAGAGGTTGGCTCCATATACATTTCCAATTTATTCACTCATTCATTCAGTCATTCATTTATGTTACCGCAAACACTCATGCATTCATTCAAGTTTATTTTCTATTTTGTTTGCGTGAGTGTGTGTGAGTTTCTGTGTATTTATTACAGCCTCTTTTCAAACACTTTCACTCTTTAGTTTTAGCTACAACATGTTGTTGGTTTGCTGTTGTTGTTTATGTCCCCATTAAGTGTGTTTCCTTAACTATTTACAAGTATGTGTGTATGTTGAATACAACTTTGAAATAATGTTTCAATACACACGCTTCTTGAGTGTTTTATATGTAGGAGTACACACTACTACTGTGTAGCACAGAGAAGATATCAATAACATTGATAACTTTTTCCTGTCTTCACAAATGCTACATGCATTTAAATGTGGCAAAAATTAAGGGTGCTCTCAATTATAATAATAATGACATGATTTTTTCAAATAAATTTTTCTGTTTAAATCCATAAAATGTTTGTTAAATAATTAATTTCTTTTTTAATTACAAGAGAAAAAGAAACAGATTTCTTAATAAGAGTTTTAATAATAAAAATTCCAAAAATTTTGTTACGACCCTTATACCGGCTTGAGTGCTACTTATTTGTAGTTTTATGTTACAACATTTTGCTAACTGGTTTTTATTTTTGTTGGCACTTACTTTTTACCTGTTTCTTACGCACACATTTGTAAAAACCATATAAATATCTTTTAGCCTTGTCGCTACAAACAGAGAAAAAAAAACAGAAAATAAAATTTAACCCAGTTTTCTTTATAAGTTAAGACAAACAGCAGAGCATAACAAAAAAGCAGCCACTTTTATACAAGATAAAAGTTTTTTTTTTTTTAATGCAGAGCCATGTTTGTACCCAAGAAAGTCTATAGGTCTTACGTTTGGTAACGGACAGTTTTGCTAGAAGGGGAAAGATGCACCAAACATCTGACCGACATAAATACTAAAGCAAATCTAAAGTTAACTACTTGAGTTGTAGAACAATTTAAATTCTTTTTAAAGATTTGAAAGTTGCATAACAAATTAGTGTGCTCTTTTTTTAAACACCACTATTGGCTTCAAGTTTTCTTTCTTCAGTCTCCATATCGTTTACAAGTTTTCCTTGTCTTATAAACCAACTTGTGAATCAATAATTGTTTGTGTTGCATAAAAAATACCACTAAAAGGATGTACAGAGTGTATTTTATCTAAGCTCTACCGCCTTATTAAATTATCTCACCTCTCACAACTTTAAACTCTCACATTCTTACACTCTTCTCTATCTCTCTCTCTTTTATTATTTAATTCTCTTATTTCTTTCTTCTTGCTTTAAGATTTTCCATAATTGGTCTTAAGCTTTAATTTGTTTTAATTACTTTTTATAAAAGTTTACTTGCAAAAAAAAAAAAAAAAATATAAGTGATAAATAATTGAATTTTCTTTTATTTTTGCAGGTAAGTTCGTTTTTCAACTGACACTGATACTCACTTGTTTTAACTAAAAATAGAAAACCAAATCGATAGACAAGTACGTTATTCCACTCTGTAAGTAAGTGATTTTGTTAAAAAAAAAAATAAATTAAATGAAAAGTTGAGCCACACAATAAAAGTAAAATTTTGAGTGTTTGGCTTTATTAGAATTTTCTTTATTAAATTCATATAAAAATGTATTAAAATCAGTTTCATTTTATGGTATTCAAGTTAAGTAATTAAGACTTCAAATAGAAATTATGAACAATCTCTCACAATATCTGGTTAAAAAGTCTATTTTATTTGTCTTTTTATAATGAACTTTTCAAAATAGTGTAATTTTTGTTTTGTGCAAGTGGCAGCTCTGAAATTTAGCAGCTGTCACAGCTGTTTATTCCCATTATTAAAAATAGAACACTTTACGAAAGCACAAGACGTTGTAATTGTGATGGAGCAAAGTGAAGTCAATGGGAATTTTTAGAAAAAAATCCTTTTTTACTCAGGCCTTAATTTTTTTTAATGATGAGGCCGAAATTGCGGTGTACAGTCAACGCAATTCGTTAGACTCTTTTAAACACTTTCAGACAAACAAACAGAAGGCCACTGGCTATTGCTTCGTCCAGTACAAAGCCGTTTCCAATGTTTTGCTTAAAGCATTTCTTAATGATTTTATTCAGGCAATTTTTTGTTATCAAATAATGTTTTGCTTTTAATATAATATTTTTTTTTTTAGCGCAACGCAATCTCTCTCTCTCTCTGCTATCCCTTAGGCCCACTATATACTCTTGCTATTCTAGTAAAGTAATTCGGCAGGTGCTTGATATTGTTAATGTTGTGCTATAAATTTAATGTTAAGCAATTTTTCTAACTTTGGGTGTTAAAAACACATGCCACGTGCTACCAAAAATAAATAATAGTAGAGATTAAAATGAAATAGTAAGAGAAAGGGTTAATTATTGAAAGTGATTTATTGGAACTTTATAAATTAGCTGCAGTAAAAGCACCTTGTGTAAAAATAACATTTAAAACTCACAACATAAACTGATTTCGTTGTGGAAAAATATAAAAATTTTTTTTTTAAACTTTTCGAAAGTTGTTTTGCTACGCATTTGCTTTTTTGAAAGAGAGAAAGACGATACCAAACATTTTCTAAACTTTAAAAAACCTCGCTGCAGAATAAACTTAATTAAGCGGTCAATGCACGACAACAAAATGACAAAACTAATAAGTTCGAGCCACCTAACATACACTGAAAAAACAATTTCGGTTGTGAGAACTAAATAAAGAAAAGTGAATGGAGATAAATATGCCGAGTTAGACATGTTTTAACGTAACTCCTTACGTTTTCTAGTATTTGTAAATATATTTTCAGTTTTTATATTTATCTTCACTCACTTTAATTAAGACGATAGAAAATCGGTATTACAACTCGAAATACTTTTAAGAGAACTAAATATTGGTCCATATTATCATCGAATATTGATTAGTACAAGTAAAAATTTCATTATCGCAAGGGCATTTTTGGTTCATAACAAATGTAGTAGTTCTCACAGCTGAAGTTTATGCAAAAAAAAATAAAAAAAAAAATACTGGAAGGTTCTATAGCTATGAATAGCCATGCATTGTAAGAGTTTTTAAAATACTTAAAAGTAAATAAATGAGCTGTTATATTTTGGAAGTTACACCACTTATAGGAAAATGGTCTTACTAAGACTCGTCTTAACTCATTTTTTTAAAAAGTGTACTCAAGAAAATAGATCAAATATTGAAAAAGGAAAAGAGAAAAGCAGTCAAAAAATATTTTACACAAAATAGCAAAAACTTACTTCGTTTTCATTCCATGGCTATGAATAAATTTAAATTTTTAATAAATAATGTCCTCAATAGGTAGTTTCCCTGTGTTTATTTTTTAACAACTTTCCTCAACTGAGTTAGTTATGTCATACACGATACCAGCAAACTGGTACCATCAGCGAAATATCAAAATATGTTGGATATCGTTATAGCAAAGCGTATAACCATACAAAATACCCGTACACGACCAAACCACTTTCATAAGCTCTGGATTGCGCATACATGCTGCAATCGTATCATCACATTCAGTATCCACGAGTTTAAAATTATTTTAATTAAGAAAATAAAAATTTTGTTTGTTTTCGTTCTATGTCGACATAGATTTGACTGTAGGCTCTTTTAGACTGAAGAGAATTATGCGCCAGATACACATCTTTTTTTTACTAAAGCAATTAAAACATTTAATCAATATGACAATTCTGAATTGATTCAATAAAATGTTTTTTTAATATCACAATTTTTTTAATTCAGTCAATTAGCTAGCTAACGAATCTGAAAATTTTTTTAATTGAATCAATTAAATATTTTATCAATGTGACAATTTTTTAATTGAATCCATGAAATATTTTATCAATATGACACTTTTTTACTGCAATAAATAAAATATTTTATGAATATAACAACTTTTTAATTGAATCAATCAAATATTTTGTCAATATAACAACTTTTTAATTGATTCAATTAACTGTTTTATTAATATGACAATTTTTTTAATTGGATCAATAAAATATGTTATCAATATTACAATTTTTTTTAATTGAATCAATGAAATATTTTGTCTATATGACATCTTTTTAATTAATTCAATTAAATATTTTATCAATATTAAAATTTTTTTAATTGAATCAATCAAATATTTTATCAAATATTTTATCAAAGAAATATTTTATCAATATGACAATTTTTTTAATTGGTTTAAAAAACTAAATTTTTAATTTTATTTAATTGGTGTGTAGTTTTTTATATGTAGCAAGTAATTAAGAATTAATCAAAATAGCAAATATTTTGCATAATTTAACTTTGTCTGCCATTTCACCACCATTACATTACCTTAGTACGTATGTCTCTGCAATTTAACTGCATCGTTAGTTATGCTTAGCTTAAAGAAATATTACATACAACCTTCTCAATAATGTACAAGTATTTTGCACGATTTCTTGCTTTATTTAAAAAAAAAATTAAAAAAGCAAGAGAAAAAAATGTTTTCGTTTTAAAGGTCAAGGCCTACTTAAACACCTTGTTTTATTGCGTGCTCTTTTACCTTCGCCATCTTTTGCTTTCTTGTTAAACTTTTTGAATAAATAGACAAACTTACGAATGCAAATTAATTAAAATAAAAGTGTCTATATAGTTTGTATCATGTGACGACAGTGATAATGATAATGATAATGATGATGATGATGATGATGATGCATTTCAAATGCCCTCCTGCTCATTTACTTTCTTGCATTTTAACACAAACTCTCACTCAGCTAATTTTGCTCTAGTCTTTTCGATGTTGCGAATTAATTAGGTTGTTATTTTCATTTCAATTTATTTTCTATTTTCATTTATTTATTCACTCATTATACTTGTAAATTACACAACAAGATGAAAAAAAAAATGTGTAACAATTGTTCCAACAATTATAAACAGAAACAAACTAAAATTAAAAAAAAAATTTTAACAAAACTCGATGATACAATTTTTTGCTTAAAAACCTAAAACAACAAAATTCCAAAATAAGAGCAAAAAGAAGAAGAAATTTTACCTTTACAAAACAAATCAAAATTACAAACCCTCTTATGCTGTAAGTCTGAAAAATTAAAAAAAAATTACTCTTTAATTACGTATGCTAATGAGTAAAATCTAGGAAAAATAAAACAAAACTTGTGTAAAGTAAATGAAAAGCAAACAATTATAAACAGCACCAACAACAAAATATTACAAAAAAATTTTGCTAAAAAAAAACGAGTCTTAAAGACAAGACTATTGGTAATGACGTCATATTTTCTTTTATTTACTTTTTTAAGTTAAAAAATCAGCTTAAATTAGAGGTACTGGGGCAATTCTTATTGGTGGCGGTGTTTTCTATGTCAAAGCCATAATAAAAAAAATTAAAATTGTAATTTTTTGAAGTAAATGAAAAAATTTTTTTTAAAGAATTCCCGCGAGACAAAATCAATAAATAAATAAATATGAAATATTTTCAGTAAATTAATGGAAAAAATTGATTATTTTTCAACTTATGACAACGTTTCATTGGACTTCTGAAATATTTTTAATTAAATATTTCATTAATTATTTTGTCTTCTTTAATACAGAGCACATGTCATTCAGTCAATCATGGCTGCTATATTTCATAGATGTATAAAACGGTAGTATCATATCATAACAAATTATTTGTAAGTTTATTTGACCTTTTTCTTTTAATTGAAACTGCTAGATGCTTAACAAACTCGCCATTTCTATTGCATTAATTTAATGCAATAATTAATTAATGAAATGAAATATTTCATTGAATTATAATCATAAGTGAAATATTTCATTGGTGTAAGTAGGTGAAACGAAGCCTACAAGACTGCTGGAGGACCGAAGTGGGCATGCGGCAGTCAAACAGACTCACAACCCCGAGCGCATTAGGGCAGATGTTGTTTTAAACCTCAGCAAAAATGACATAAAACTCTACGTTGAGCTACTTACGGGCCATTGCAGACTCAACTATCACATGAGTGAAATCGGCGTGGTACAAGACAGCTTCTGTCGTTTCTGTCGGGAAAAATGTTAAACGTCGGAGCATATTCTGTGTGAGTGTTCAGCGGTGACAAGATGCAGATAAGCTCTTTAGGCAGTGGAACATTGGTTCAAGGAGACTTGGGCTTAATTAATTCTACAGCAATTACGAGATTCGTAAGGAGTCTTGGATTGCATTTAGTTAGGAACTAGGTTGCGGTGCGTTTATAGCTCATAATGATAATAATAATATTGAAACGCATTGTTGGTTGAAATTTATTGAATTTTTAATTCGATTAATGATAAAATGCAAGGCGTATATGAACAAAAATTCTCTCAGTGTATATTTTGTAACGGAAATTTCCAATTGATTAAAAATCTCTTAAAAATACAAAACTTCTTATTAAAAGCAAAATTATTTACAAAAAAGGATACACTTGTTCTTAAGGGTTAAACACGTTTAATTTAAGTTTTTTTTTTTATGGAAAAAGAAGCAAACAGTTTTCATTAGCAGCCTTTTTTTTGCATTTTTGGTGTCGTTTGGTCTTGTCTAAAATATTTAAAAATCTTTTTATCTAGAACTAATTTATTTTTCCTTTGCTGCATTCAAATTGTAGCAGATATTTGCATTGAATCTAAAAAAAGACCGCATGAAATGCAAAATAGTAAAGACAAAAAAAGAAGAAAAAAACCGAAAAAATAAAACTGTATTGTCAAGGTCATGTACGGGACATTTTAATAAATAGTTTTTTTTTTTTCATTTTGTATAAATTTTTTATTCTACATTATTTTGTAGTCATTTCTTTTATTTAAATTTTATTTTACAAATTGTATGTTTATCTGGTTAGAAACATTTTTTATTGACAGAAAAACAATTTTTCTTTTTAATAGAGGTGTTCAACTAAAGAGAAAAGAGATAAATTCTGTTTGTCTGTCTTTGATTTTTTTTTTTTAAAAGAAAACTGTTTTTTTTGCAACCACAAAATTTTCATTATTTTTTTTTATTCAAGTGTTTGTGTATTTAGGTACTTGTCATTACTAAATGAAGAATGAAATTTATGTAATTCAACTTCCTTATTCTTATAACAATAGAAATTTTCTTAAGTATGTGTTGGAAGAGCCAAGGAAATGGAATAAATAAATCACAGATGTCAATCCAGATAACGACCCTTACAGTTTATTTATTCAATCAATACTTACATTTACAGCCACGTGAAAAAAAAACAAAATAAAAAAGAAATGATGAATGTTTCATACAAAAATGTTTGTGAATTTGAGAGCTTTTGTAATTTATAAGCTTCTTTGGCAAATTTACAAATAAATTTATTCGACTGTCTGTCTCTAGGAAAGAATTGTTTTTTATTTTTAATAAATTATTTTCCATTCAAGAGATTGTGTTTAAACGATCTGCTTAGATATATTAATTTAGCAGGTGTACAACCCTTCTCTTGGCAAGGATGTAACGCAAAACAAATTGATTATCATATTCCGCCGCGTAAACCAATCAATCAGTCAAGTCATTTCCATGAGTTTTGAAGATCAAGCTGTTTTTTCCGGAATTATTTATGTAATTGAAATCAAAGAAATTTTAATTTGCTAAACACCTTTTCATTCAGCATTATTTTTTTTTTAAACAAGAAATTTAGAGCTAAAGTTTTTTTGAAAATTTGCTTTTTAATTTGAGATTTTTAAAGAGGCTGATTCACTTTGCTTATCACAACTTTCCAACTACGTATTCAATTTGATAACGATTTATGCCCAACAATTCTAAATTATAATGCCTTCAATTTGCAGTCATTAAATTTTTTTATTTTTGGATGAAATTTTCGATTTTTGAAAATTCACAAAATTTGAAAAGCATCTCATATCGGCCTTTTTCGTTATTTATTCTTAAATTTCTATTTGATAGAAATAAAATAAAACAAAATAAATACTGATTTTTTTCTTGCTAAAGTCTAGTTAAACTCAGTTTTAAATAAAAAAAATTTTGTAACAGTTTTGATAATAAATAAATTTGAAACAAAAAAAATTATATTTAAAGAAGTATTTATATCTATAACTACTTAAAAGTGATGCTGTTGGCTTAAATTAATGAGTGAGTCATTTTAAGAATCTCTAAATGTTTTATTTAGTTGGTTTGAAAAAGGTTAGATTAAGCCTTGGAAATTAGTTGTGATTTTATGTTTGCTTCTAAACATAAACTGGCAATAAATGTGTCTCTTTAGTTTTCATTTATTTTTTTATTAAAAAAAATAAAAATAAAGCCATTTTGTGTGCAAAAGATTTATTATGCAACTAAATGGCAACAAAATGTTTTATTTGGGTAATATTTTTGTTCTAAACAAAAAAAATGTTGAAAATCAACTAAAAGCACGTAAAACTAATGCGGCCCATACACACTAACTTCAATACAAGCTAAGTGCTTAAACAAATATCAAATAATTTTGATATTCTGCAGTTAATTCATTAATTAGCAGAAACCCCGGCACAACACAAACGCTTCAAAAACTGCTAAACTTTTTCACTGAAATTACATTGAACTAGAGTGTGTATAGGCTGCGTAAGGGCAATAAAGAAAACAAATTCATGCTCCAAAGTAGAAGGCAAAAACAAAAAAAAATTAAAATTGAAAGGTTGCATTTATAATATACGAGTAAATAGGTTTTGCCAGCAGCTTGTAGTCATGAAAACATCCTTTACATTAAACATTTTAAACAAAAATGCAAAATATTTAACAAAGAATTTTGTTTTCATCACGGCCCCAGCATTAACACAATAAACAAAAATACAACGCAACTATGTAGGTGCTAGAGACCTGCAGAAGCATAGCTGAAATGGCTTACTGGCCCTATTATGGTTCACAACTCAACCCAGTTGAGTTGACTTATGAATTTATGTTTCTTTGTATTTCTTTTTCCTTCTAAACTAAAAATGTAATAAATGTCCACGTAAAAAACCCACTGAACGCAAATAAAATCAGTACCATCTTACTAAAATTTCCGCTGACTTTTTTTTTTTAATAAAATTTTTTTTAAATAATATTAATCTCTATTTGTGCTTAATTCCAGAATTGTGTTGGGTTATTTGAAATTTATTGTTTTCCTCATGATATTCTCATGAGTACAATAAGTACCGAAGTCGATAGCATATCTATATCGACCATTTCATCAGACGCTACTCTAAATCCTCAATAGATTATTTCCAACAAATAAGAATTATTTGTCAATAGTTCCTAAAAGATTCAAATATTCAAACAAAAACTCAGTAACCATTGAACTGATTAAACAAATTTTACAACCAACATTTTAATATTGAAAGCTATATATTCTATATTTATTCTTCTCTTCTTAAAATATCCTTTATTCCATACGGATTTGAAAAAATGTGGAATAAAATTTTTTTTCTTCTTATAAAATGAAAACTTTTATGTTTTATTTAATTCAATCAATAATATCGCACCCAAAATAAGGCAAAACAAAATTTTAAAAATCTTAAAATGGACCACAGAGGTGCTGAATTTTTCAATTCCGAATAAAATATTCGGATTCGGAGTACAGAACAGCACTGATTAGCTAAATTTCTTTTTTTTTTTTTAACCACATAAAAATAAAGCCATTTTGTATGGAAAATCTTTACCAATTTCGGTGGTGAGCCCTTTAACTAATATTTCGTGTTCATTTTAATGGAACAACTAAATGAGAGGAAATTAAGAGTTAAGAAAAACAACTAAATAAATCCAAATTAACTTTAATTTTATCATTCATTTAAATGATGCCAACTAGTTTTACCCTAATTTAAGCCAGAGGATAAATGGGCTGAATAAGATTCATAAAATTAAAATCCCAAAACCAACTTAAATAAATTGTTATGTGGAGAGGAATGAGAAAACATACAAATTTGTGTATTAAATGACGCTTATGTGTATGAATGTGTGTAGTATGCTGGTATGCTAATTTAACAAATTGCCAGTTTATTAAATTTAATAGGCCAGCATACTAAACAAGACAAAAAAAAATAACCAGCAAACAAATGCCTACAAAAATGTATTTACCACTTCAGTAGTTTCACAGTTTCACCAATAAAATTAGCAAAAAAAATAAATAAATAAATGAATACTGTAACAACAACAACTACAACACCAAATAATAAAAAAAAACCTAAAATGTTATATCGTGTGAACAAATTTTATTAGCAAATAATAATTTACTAATATTTTGATAACATGAAATGCAAAGCAATTTGTTGCTTAATTTTGCTTGCTGTTAGACTTTTAAATTGCTAGTTAGCGTATTTTTTTGTGTTTGTTATGGTCTTAAGGCTAAAGGCTTTGAAATAGACCTTTAAATTCCTTCATTTTCTTCTTTAGCAATTCGTTGTTGTTAAATAAGAAATTGCGAAATTGCTACTTTGCGTGCAAATACAACATTTTGTTGGGTACATGCGTGTGTGTGTATTTTAAGGACAACGTAATATAGAAAAAAAACATGGTGGCCTTTAAGCTCAACTATTGGGTTGTTCGGAAAGTAATTTCGTTTTTTCCCGACAGAGGATTTAATTGTATATTTTTGCATCCAACGTCACACTTAAACCGTATAATTTTTATATGCTTTGAGAGCTCATATGGCAAGACTTGTGTGTGAAGAATTTCAATTAATTCTACGCAGTAGTTTTTGGTTGGTGTCCTTTTAAATATGGAGAGCGATAAGCAGCATTTTCGGCATATCTTACTGTTTTACTACAGAAAGGGTAAAAATGCTGTTCAAGCCAGAAAGAAATTGACCGATGTGTATGGAGAATGTGTGTTGCCAGTGCCAGAATTGGTTCGATAAATTTCGATGCGGCAATTTTGACGTTCGGGAAGCTGATAAATGCATTGGTTGATGCGAACCTGCGAATAACAACACGTGAGATCGGATTGAGGTTAAATTTATCAAATTCAACAGTTTATGACCACTTCAAAAGCCATATACGAAAACTGTCTTTCATTTCCACAAAAAAAAAAAAAAAAAAAAAAAAAAAAAAAAAAAAAAAAAAAAAAAAAAACCAAATTACTTTCCGAACAACCCAACAACTGTAGAAAGTTAATGCAGAAAATGAAATTCATACAATAAATGCCACATGAAATAAACCACAAATAAATAGAAAAAAATTGAAATTTCTCTAAAAATCCTCAAGTGAAGACCCTACACGCCTGAGAAAGACAAATAATCGTTGTCTCAGTAAGAGCGCACTCTTATTTT
Source organism: Thelaira solivaga (assembly GCA_947397855.1). NCBI lineage: Eukaryota > Metazoa > Arthropoda > Insecta > Diptera > Tachinidae > Thelaira > Thelaira solivaga. The sequence goes on along the minus strand of OX377613.1, from coordinate 52,423,034 downwards.
TAAGAGCTTTGAAACTACTGAACAGATTTGGAAACAATGTAAATGTCACTGAAAGGAAATTTTCAGACGGAACACTAATTTTCGAATTTCCTTTTTAATTAAATAGAGCAAAACTTTTTCTAGTAGTAATTATGTATGTTGCATTACTTTCTTCATTTAAGAAATGACAGTATTGCCTGTTGCCCAAACCAAAACTAATTTAAAAAACAAAGTGCAAATTTGAAGTCAGCATCCCAAAATGCTCTTAATCTGTTTCTAGTTGCTGTCGTTCAAATTCAATTACTATAGATTTTAGTACACACAAAAACCAACTTCGGTTGTGAGAACTAAATTTGTTTTTCAATCAACAATACCATTGTGATAATCAAATTTTTTAGTTATAGCAATTAGAATTAAATAGCACAAATTTAGTTCTCTTAAAAGTATTTCGAGCTGTAAGACCAATTTTCTATTGCCTTGATTAAAAAATTTTACTATCACAACTGAATTTTTTATTGGTAATTCTTACAACCAGATTTGTTGTCCCAGTGTATTTTGAACAGGCCAAAGAACAAAATGAATTATTACATCTTATTTAATACAAAAAAGTATTCATTAAAACAACAATATTTTTGGCTTTAGCACAGAATTTCTGTTAGTGAAACTAAAGAAAAATTCAATTGTTTTAAAAATTGTGACCGGACCACAAATTTATGCTCACAACTGAAGTTCTTTTCTCTGTGTAGTGCTAACTAGCCAAAAATAAAACAAGAAATCATGAAAGGCAAGAGGAAAGAAAATACCTTGGCAAGACAGAAACCAACTTTAACAGAACCTAAGAAAATGTAAAGCGATAAAACTATTGTACTTTTTTTATACTTCTTTTTTGGTTCTTGTCTCTCAGACACCTTCAATCAATAAATCAATCCCTCTACCTAGAAAGCAACAACAAACATTTTGATATGCCACACATCTTCACATCTATACACACAACAAGTAAAATTACTCGTCAAGAAATGTGTTGCGTGTTTATTTTTAGGGTAATTTATTGAAGAAGTTTTGTTTTTGTATTTTAAAATATAAATCCTTTTAAGGCCATTATATTTTGTAATTTCAAAAGATAACAGACCTTAAGTCATGTTTATAACCTGAAAAAAAAACCAAAAAATTCAAAAAAATTTGTTAGTGAAAAATTAAACATAAACCTTGAAATTGAAATAATTTAAAAAACCCTTTAATTTAACCCTCTATAACATGAAGTACTCGTATAACACAGGCAACATATCTTTTATTTCTTATAAATTTTTATAGCAACAATTATTGTGAACTAATAGTTTGTATGCTGTAGTATACACTGTATTCTTTGCGTCAAGTGCAAAAATATAAGCTGGTTGTTTTTTTACGTGAATGCCAAGAAAATTTTTAAAGAGTGAGGTTTTTTAAAAGATAAAGAATTTATGTAAAATCAATAAAAAAAATAGTTCGGTAATTGCTGCTTCATATATTTACGAGACTTGAAAGGTAAATATCAAAAATCAGTTATATAAAATTTATTTCTAGCGCTTAGAAAAGTATACGGAATTAGATATTAGTACTATTATAGAATGACTTGTCGATACTAGATTAGTAACGTATATTCCAAAGAGCTGAAGAAAGTGAAGTTGGTGTCGACTTTAATCATAACAGCTTAGTTGATCCTAAATTAATATTTTATATATAGAAAAGGACCCGCTTAATTTAATATTGTTTTCAATACTTAAAAACATAAAACATCTTGTAACACATTTCTCTAATTTTCTCAAGTGCTGGTAAAATTTAGTTTTCATGTTCATGCCAAATTAACAAAATATTAGCGGAATTCAGTCTGCAATGTAAACTACCTCTGCAAATGTGGCACAAAAATTTTAAATTTATCACCTCACAACAACAAAATATATGAAACTGAGGCTTGCACCGGTTTTAAAATTCGCGAGGCTAAAAACAATTGCAAAAAGCAAACTCAAAACAGCTGAACTAAAAAAACAACTTAATCTCAGTATTATTAACTTTAAAGGCTTAAGTTTGCAAATTACCCACGTAGGCTTAAAAAAAATTTAAGTTTGGTTGGAAAAACACTGCCAAAATAAAGGAAAATTCTAGTTTTATATAAAACCTCTGAATTAAAACCGTATTACAAAAAAGTTCGCACAACAGCTGGAGTTTATTTTGGATTGCAAATTTGAACGACGGCGCGCTTCTGCATTAAGTTTCAAACATGTACTCCGGCTTAGCTACATATGTTCTCTTTGAGCGTTCTATGTATAAAACAAGTTAAATTCGACTGTGCCGAGTCTTATATACCTTTTATATTTTTAATTTTTCTTAAATATTAAGCAAAAAATTATAAAAAAGATTTTTAATGAAATGGCCAATATTGATTAAAATAATTCTTTGAATACAAATTTTTTTGTTAATAAATAATTCGTTTTAGTTAACGAAAAAATCCTTTTTTTTAATAAAAAAAAAAAAAGAATGCAAAATAAATTTTTTTAAACCAAACTTATTTAATTAAATATTTAATATCAAATAAATAATTTCAAATTAACAACAAAATCAAAAAATTATCTTTAAAACCGATTTCTCTATTCGTTATGCTATACAAACAAAGCATTTAACATATACACAGTCATATACACGTTTGTATAAGACCGACTGCTTGTGTTCGTGTTTGTGTGCACAAACATTACGTACATGTACAGCTTAAAAATTTCTATTAAAAAAATTAGCAATTTATAAAAATCTCAAATTTCGGTAGTTTTTTGATATTTTTTGCACATATATTGTGACTGTCATTTCTGATAAAAGTGAGTATCACGTTATTTTTTTTGGTTTTAAAGTTTAGACAAAATACTCAAAAAAAAAAATATAGGTAGACGCGGTTTTTGAATTATATCTCCGCCATTTATAGACCGATCCGGCTGAATTTCAATAGCAACTAAAAGACAGAAGCAATTGACAGATTGGTATGCTAAATTTTTCTGTACGTTGCCTAAAAGCCTCAGAAAGCTTATTTCAACGACTACACAGACATAGAAACAGACGGACATAGGTTATTTGATTTTGCTATTTATAGTGACCTAGAATAAATATAATTTTTACGGTACGGTGTAGAAATTACTTACAATGAATGGTATAAAAAAGTGAAAAAAACCAACAAGAAATTCATGATTTTGTTATTGGTTCAAGGGTTCAATCAATGCGATTATTTAAATTTACTTTAAAATCAAAACTATTCCTGATTATTTTCTTTAGGTTTATTCTCAATGATGTCTTAGAAAAGGTGCAGATGCAAATTTTCTTTAATTGTTCATAACCAAAAAGAGTGAATTCCGCTATTAATTTTTGTAAATGCTTTAGCTAACTTTGTGTGCCTCTATTTTTATTTATCTAGGGGAAAACTGCTTTCAGCAAAACATTTAAGTAATCAAAAATATAAAAAAAATTAAATGTATTTGTTGTTGGTTTTACACCTATTTCTTTTCCAACTTAAACCAAATGTTGTTTGTCAACAATATTTTTTTTTTAACTTCATTTCATTTCCTTAGAAAGTTTAAAAGTTAAAGAAAATAAGTAAAATAAATATTTTTCTTTAACAATTTTTTTTTTGTATTTGTATTTAAAGTGGAGTTTTTTATAAAATTTGTAAATCTGGTTAGGAATAAAAAGATGAAGAAAGTCAGAAGATTTAGGGAGTAATTGCGTATTTTGATTTGTAGGTAAACACGTTTCCCATCAACGAGGTGGCAAATTATTTTAATTTGTAGATAAACATCTCGTAATTACCAGGAGGCAAATAATGGCATTCGTTATTTAAAAGGAATTTAAACTTAAATTTCATTCGATATTAAAGGCCGTAATTTTGTCCCCGGAATAGGATATAAAATTTCGAATAATTTTCTTTTAAAATCAATGTGTTATTCTCGTAAGTGCTTGATTTGAAAAACAAAGCGATAATTCTAAGCAATGTATTGCATTAGAGTAAGAAAGCAATAGGTTTCAATATGCATTCTCACAAGCTGGAATTATAATTTTATTCAGTTTTGTGCTTACAAAAAAGCATTAAATAAATCATATATTTGAAGAGACTTTTAAGATGGTGACTCTATCTTACTAAAAATACCCCTGACTAATTTTTTTTAAAGTGAACTTATACCACTTTCACAACTAACAGGCTGCTTGACAAGCTTAGTTGCTTTAATTTTTTATTTTTTTATTTAATTATAGAATTGTTGTTCTTAGAATTTGGTATTCATTAGCAATCGTGTGACAAATAAAGAGTGATTTTTTTGCTATTATCTTTTTGGCAACACTAGTTTTGACAGCTCACGCACGTTTTGTATCTTGTGTCACTGTCAAACATCTTCAGTTTGGTCTATAATTTAATCATGAATCGTCTTACAAACGAACAACGCTTGCAAATTATTGAATTTTATTACCAAAATGCGTGCTCTGTTAAGAAAGTTCATCGCGCGCTTCTTCCATTTTATGGTCAGTTTAATCGACCTACTGAGGCTTCTATTCGGGCTATTGTAACAAAATTTCGCACCAAATTTACATTGTTGGACATTAAACCACCAACACGCTTACGTAGAGTGCGAACTGAAGAAAATATCGCAGCCGTATCGGCCAGTGTTGGTGATGACCGTGAATTATCGATTCGGCGCCGTTCGCAGCAATTGGGCCTCTGTTACTCCACTACGTGGAAAATTTTGCGGAAGGATTTGGGTGTGAAGCCTTATAAGATACAACTGGTGCAAGAATTGAAGCCAAACGACCTACCACAACGCCAAATTTTTGGTGAATGGGCTCTTGAAAAGTTAGATGAAGATCCACTTTTTTATCGAAGAATTGTGTTCAGCGACGAGGCTCATTTCTGGTTGAATGGATACGTGAACAAACAAAACTGCCGTATTTGGAGTGAAGAGCAGCCAGAAGCATTGCAAGAGCTACCAATGCATCCACAAAAAACAACCGTTTGGTGCGGATTATGGGCTGGCGGCATCATTGGGCCGTATTTCTTCAAAGATGATGCGAATCACAACGTTACTGTGAATGGTGAGCGCTACCGTGCGATGATAACAAACTTTTTTTGCCCAAAATGGAAGAGCTTGACTTGCATGACATGTGGTTTCAACAAGACGGTGCCACATGCCACACAGCACGCGAAACAATGGACCAATTGAGAGGCGAGTTCGGTGAACAGTTTATTTCACGCTTGGGACCAGTCAATTGGCCGCCCAGATCGTGCGATTTAACACCTCTAGACTATTTTTTGTGGGGCTATGTTAAGGCTAATGTCTATAGGGACAAGCCCGCTTCGATTGACGCACTGGAAGCCAACATTGCCAACATTATTCGTGAGATACCGGCCGAAATGTTGGAAAGAGTATGCCAAAATTGGACTAAGCGGATGGACCATTTGAGGCGCAGCCGCGGCCAACATTTGCATGAAATAATCTTCAAACATTAAATTATATCGACCCAACTATCGATCCAAATAAATATTTCATGCATTTTTCTGAATTTTATGTGTTTTTTTTTTTTAAATTTCCGATAGTTCTTATAAAATCACCTTTTATTTGGCGAATTGTTCCAAGAGAACATGTTCGAGGACTTGTGAAAAATATATTGGTGACTAGTATCACGATTTTCCCCAATTAAAAGGCATCTTGTATGTTTTGTGGTTCACTGCTTACTGCCACGACTCATTTATTTACTTAGTTTGCTCTACTTATCAATAAATTCCATAATAAGAACAAATAATGATGGGCCGGGAATTCAATGCGTATGAATTCACTATAGTGAAAAGAGAACCTTTAACATCCCGAAGTATATAAATAATAAAAAATGGACCCCTCCTAAAATATCACAGTATTAAAGTGACTAGTCTATTTTATGAAACAATTAAAACGTCGATCGGTCCTTAAATACTAGCCGTGTGAAATTTTCTTTAATTAGGATATTCTAAATTCCTGATGGCGAAATGTTATTTCAATACTAACCTCTCTTTTTATTTAATAGTTTTATGTCATACTTCCTTCCTTTTGCCATTTTCTTCTTTAATTAACATCCTTAAAAATGTTCTACCATATAAACTCTTCCATAATAAATAAAACATGCAAGAAAAAAAAAAAATAAAATAAAACAGAAATTAAATTTTTGCTTGTTGATTTATGAAAATTTACTTTATAAACAACCAAACAATAAAACGTAAGTACGAGTAGTGCACTTCACTCAAGTTTGTAGATGATACACTCTTTTACCTCTTACATCTAGAGGCAAATATTTAATTGACCAGAGTCTGTACATGAGTTGTTCATTCGTGTGTGGCAACAATATTGTAAGTAAATGTGTATCTGGGTGGATTAAGCTTTAGGTGTATTTACTGTTTATAATGAACCTAAAAATATTTGTATTTATTTTCTGTATTCATTATAAAATTTTTTTTAAGAAAACAATAAATAATTTGTATTTTTTAGTATACGAGTAGATTGTTTCCTTAACAATAAATATTTTTGGAAATAATTGTGAGAAATTGTTTAAGGTTTTCGAATGTTACTTAAGTGTTGAAATGATTTCTTTCTTTTTAAGTTTGATGAGGCCCATTATTACAAGCTACCAATTGAGCTTTTTTTTTTTTTAAAGTAGAGTTAATTCATTTTAAAAAAATGAGTTATCGATTATTTTAGTAAGATACTAGTTGACGCACACGCTGTCTTGCCTTAATATTTTTATATATTCGATCTTCTTACACTAAGAAATCATACGCATAGAGTAAAGAACCGTGCGAGACCGGGTAACAATAGGTAGTAGGCAAATAAGCCAGATACCGACTATAGCGCTACCTGCCGGGCGGATTTGTGACGTTAAACCTTCCAAGATTATACATATAAATCTTCCTCTTCAATCACTCTATCTATTAAAAAAAACCGTATCAAAATCCGTTGCGTAGTTTTAAATATTTAAGCATACATAGGGATATAGGGACAGAGAAAGCAACTTTGTTTTATAGTATGTAGTGATGATGAGCACCATCTAACTAATATCACAATAAAAGTGGCACGGTGTCAATTTGCATGGCAGCCAATTAACATCGCCACGACATGAGATGATATGGCCATTAAATTTTTTGCGAAAAAGAGCCATTGTTTCGTTGGCTGTGTGGCAAGTGGCATTATCCTGTTGGAAACACATATCGTGCAGGTTCATAATCTCAATTTCTGACCATTCGAGGTAGACTATCGCGAACAGCAGGAATATTTTCCGAACTGGGAGAGCATACAGAGCCATTTTAAGATTCTGCCGCTTATGGACACATTTAGTCGATTATGCTGGCCGAAAAATCACGAAATGCATTTTGAAATGAATGCCTATTTTCGTAAAAGGCTTCAACAATCTTAACGCGCTGCTTAATTGTATACCTCTCTGGGGTTGAATTTGTGAAACACTGAAACAAAGAAATGTCTAATTAAGTTGGGCAGAAAAACTTGACGTTAAAGTGTCACTCACAATAAACATCGTTAATTTTTTTCGTAAAATTCAAGCCCAAAATGGAACTAGTTAACAACCATTAGCTTAACAGAGTCTCTCACAAAATTGAAGTGAAATACCGATATAAAAATTTAATGAAATTATTTCATTGAATTAATGAAATTATTTCATTGAATTAATGAAATTATTTGATTGAATTTACGAAATTATTTGATTGAATTAATGAAATTATTTCGTTGAATTAATTAAATTATTTCGTTGAATTAATAAAATTATTTCAGTGAATTAATGAAATTATTTCATTGAATTAATGAAATTTTTGAATTAATGAAATTATTTCGTTGAATTAATGAAATTATTTTATTGAATTTACGAAATTATTTCATTGAATTTATGAAATTATTTCGTTGAAATTAAATAATTTCGTTGAATTAATAAAATTATTTCAGTGAATTAATGAAATTATTTCGTTGAATTATTGAAATTATATTGAAATATTTAATTAGTCTATCATTGATTTAAAAATAATGAATTTTCCTTTAATTAATAGCAAAATTCAGAATATATAGAACAAAATTCTCTTAATATCATGCTTAAAAATTGTCTTTTCCACCAATATCTAAAGATAATATAACTATTTCTGAAAATATAAATTTCTTATATATTTTTTATTAATTCTTGGGAAATACTTTCAATTACCCTTTGAAGATGTACTTTGAGTTCACACTTAAATAATAAAGAAATTACCTTTTTAAAGCGCTACAGTAGTTCGTTACGGTGCGTGTATGTGTGTGTATGTGTGTGTATAAATTGCTTTGCATTCAAAATAAATACAAATTTTATATTCTACTAAATATATTTCATTATTAAAACATCCATAAATATCAAAAATAAAATATAAATATAATTCTGAGCAGAGAAAATTGAAAATTCTCTTTTTGTTTTTGTATTTTATTATTCCCATAAATAAAATAATGCAGCAAATCTTTTGCTTCATTAAGTCCTGTTGATTTATATAGGCTACACTACAAGTGAATATATTTATAAGTGTGTGCACGTGTGTGTGTGCGTTGAATGTTTATAAATGTTTTATATGAAAGAAATAAATTTAAAAAAAAGCTTCAACTGAAACAGCCATATTAAGTTAAACCCAACAAAAATTCTCATAATTACAAAAAAAAAATTGCTAAAAATAATTTCCTTGATTAAAACTAATCCTTTTAGAGAGAAAAAATTAATTTATGATAGATATATATTCTACATCATTAACCATGAAATCATGATTGATGTTAAATGGTAATTAAATTAAAAGGTTTGGTGTTTTACCGCTCTGTTTCTACTCTGTTTTTTTTTCCTCTTTCACTTTTTTCTATCAGTATTCCTTTTTTTAACTCCAAAAGAACATACCAGATGCCTCATATGAGTTATAATTTGATATGACTGGTTGAATACACAATGTTAGCTTTATTAGGAGTATCATTCCAGCATAAACGCCAAATATTAAAAACGTTATGTTTGAAGCTCTAATTTAGGTAAAACTATTAGACTAAGTTTTTTCATAGCATGAGTATTTTATTAAACTTTTGACAAGTATTAAATCTAACCTTTTAATGAATAACTTAATAATCTTCCATGTTAAGCTTTGAAACGCTAAATTAATTAACTTCTTATTTTTCTACATTTTGTTTCTGTTTTTGCAATATATATTTTGACATTTTCTGTTAGTATTTTCTTTCTATTTTTATTATTCAATCATTTCTGAAATAAATTAATTTTCTCTATGTTGAAATAAACTCGTATGTGTTTTGTGTTAAGGGAGTGTTTTTAAAATAAACAAACAAGGTTTTTTTTAATTTTTTTTTATTTATTTTTTTTTTTTGTTCAATCTAGTCTATATGCATACAATTTATTAAACTAATTAACAGTGTGTCACCAGCATACTATTTAATAACGTACAAGTGACACGAGCAAAAGAAATTCTTTTATTTTAATTTAGTTTACTAGAGAGTGATGAAACGCGCTAATAAGAGCAAAGTAATTTAAATTAAAACGTATAGTTTAAATAAAGCTAGTGAAATAGAGAGAAACAAAATGAATAATTGAGATAATATAAATATAACTATTGCACTATTTTGGTTCCGACATGTTGTGGCTTTAAAAGGAAATGCTGTTACATGGGTGCCTTAAGGCGTTTATTTCCCGTAAATTAAATAATTAAAAAGTTAAGTACTAAATTCAGCTTAAAAATTACAATATTTGCTGCCACTCAGTTCAATTAAATTAAAAAGAGTTAGCTTTAAACTGAAAGTACATGTATTTTTTATATATATTTTAAAGTCCACTTTAAATCAATTTTTTGTAGGTTTTTCTTAAAGTCTATTTAAAATTTGATTTTTTTTTTAAAGTTCACTTTAATTCTGTTGAAAAATTTATTTTAAAGCCTACTTTAAGTTCATATTATGAAAATTTTATCTTAAAGCATCCTTAATTTTTTTAAACATATATACAGTCTACTTGAAGTCTATTTGATGTTAATTTTTCTTTAAAGTCTATTGGATTTTTTTTTATTAAGTCTACTTTAAGTCTATTTTATGAAAATGTATCTTAAAGTCTTCTTAGTTTAAAAAAAATATTATAAAGTCCACTTTAGTTCTATTTGATTAATTTTTTTTTTAAGTTTTAATGTAATCTTGAAATTAATTTTATGAATTTTATTTAAGTCTTGAAAAATCTTAATCTTATCTTAAATTCTACTTTAAATATATTTTATAAAAATTTTATTTTAAAGTCTTCAAGTTTATTTTATACAAAAATTTATTTTAAAGTCTACTTTAAGTTTATTTTATGAAAAATGTATCTTAAAGCCTAAAATTTTTTTTTTATTATTATTTATTTAGAAAAACACTTAAAATCTACTTCAAGTCTATTTGAAGTAAGATTTATCTTAAAAAAAGTTGATGTAAACTTGTAGTTGATTTTATTAAATTTTTACTTCAAGTCTATTGAAATTTTTTTTAAAAAAATTTACTTCGTCTCTTTTATGAAACATTTTAGAGCTTGAACTTGATTTCTGATTTTTACTTTGAGTTTGTTAAAAATTTTTTTTTTTTTTTTTTTTTTTTTTTTTTTTGTGTTATAGAAGTTATTTAGCAAATCCTTTTTATGGTTTCTGTAGCTTATTGATTAACGTATTGAGCTAAAAAAAACCTGAGAGGTTAGATTGAATACAATATCGTGGTACTAAAGGGCATCTTATTGGCACCAGGTGGCGTTCACTGTTCAATTTTCACAAAAAGAAACCGGTTATAAATACAGTAACCATGATGATCACTTTGATCTCACCAACATTAGTAATGCATCCATGCAACAAATGGAAAGAAGAAATTCTACTGTAGACAGTTTTATATATATTTTTTTTAATGTAAAGTTGTGATAAGAAGTATGAAACGGCCTCTTCAAAAATTTTTCAGTTTACAAAAATAAAAAAAATTAAATTTGTACACAACCTCGTTGCACAACTTGAGCTACGGTCACATTAAACAAATATTTGTCAAAATAAGCATAACCATTATGTGGCATCTAATGGCTTGTATATTTTGAATAAATATTCGCTGAGTTTAATTAAATTTTTCATTAAAATACAAGTAGGTTGTTGTATTTTATTATTTGAATTAATTTCATGTATTACAAGCCATGATAGACTATAAAAATATTTGCCAAAAAGTAGTGGTTACGCTTATTTTGACAATTATTTGTGTCATTGTATGTAAAAATGGCACAGTAAACGTTTAATTGTTGTATCAAGTGTCTATTGACTTTGATAATTTTGTTAATTTTTACACGCTGTGTGTCAGGTAGTGCCGTTTAACTTGTTATCCACATGAGGCCACAAGAACTTAGTTACCATTATCAAGTAACGAATGGCATTCACAGTCACCGCAATTTCGGCCTCATCATTAAAAAACTTAAGGCCTGATCAAAATCCGCACCAGGCAGTTGTTCGTTGTGGTGACATTTGTTTCTCATGGATTTCATTAGGATTTTCTGTGTCATGACTCAGGTCATGCAGATGGAAATGCTCTTAATCGGAGAAGATGACTTTTTACGAAAAATTGGCATTGACTTCACTTTGCTCTATTACCAATTAAACGCATTGCCAACCCGTATATTTTATTCCATAGTTAAGCGGAACATGTCTTGTTTACAATCCAACAAAAAAAGAGAAATTCTCTTAAAAAATACGTATTTTAATTTTATAAGAAAATGTTGCATTCTTATTGGGACACCCTTTATTTCTAACAATATCCCATCAATACTTTTTTCATAATGTAAGAGTATAAGGAAGTATTTTACAGCCAACAGCAAAATTATTACATCAAAATCAATATTTTCTTTATTGTAAATATTGGTTTTGTTGAGAAAATTATGAAATGTCCTCTCTACTAACTCTCCCTCTTAGAAATTGTCCATAAATGCATTAGTGATATATAATTTCCATTTTTATTTTTTATTTTTATTCTAATGCTTCTATTTTATTTCATCTTTTTTTTATTATTTACAAGTAAGTTATCATCAGCAGCCTGCAAAAGTGAGAATGGATGATAAAATTTCAAATAGAAAATAAATGTAAAACTAATGGATTTTCTTTATGTGTGTGAGAGTGCTTTTCTGTATGTATGCTTAGCACTGGCTAATGTAATAATAGGTAATGTACAAAAGTGTGTGTGAGTGCATTTGAATAGGTCCTTTCAAAGGCTCCTGTCATGACTTCATATAACAAACTATTACCTTTTGAATTTAAATTTAAAGTGAATGAATAAAAAAAGCAGACAAAAAAACAGAACAGAACAGATAACAAAATTGAGTAATATCCGGTTATGCAAACTCATGTTAATGTTAACTAAATTGAATATTTTTCCCTTTAGTTTTGTAATAACACTTCTAGTAGACTAAACAAGAAAAAATATTTTTGTTTTATTATTAATTTCATATACAAAAGCAAAAGAATATTTTATACGAAATTAATTTAATTTTTTTTAGCATAAAAATATAAATATTTCACTTGACTTGTTTTTCGTTAGTTGTCATTGTTGATATTTTTGTTTTATTTTTAAGCCATTTAAAATGTTTTTTTTTTTTTTTTTGCAGCGATTGCAGAGTGTGATGTTTAATTTACATTTTAAATAGAAAGTTTTTTATATGAAAACAACTAGAAAATAGAAATTCTTTTCAAATTAAAAAAAGAAAAAAACTAATTAACGTTTTAAACGTGTCATCTGCATGCACATATTTTAATGAAAATTGTAATAAGTAGATTAAAATTAGTTTGCAGAGAAAAATGTTTAGTAAAGCACCCTATACTTAGCAGCACCTTGTAAACAATTTGTATGAAAAACATTAAATTTTTTAAATATTATTAATAAAAATACTCAAAAATATTTTAAAAATTTTAGTAAATTATTCGATCTTATAAATTTATTATTAATAAAAAAGATCTGTATGAAAATGGTTTTTGTTTTAATTTTTGCAATATTTCCTTTTTCTTTTGAAGGTCTTCTTCAGGGAAATTTGTTATTATTATTTTGAAAAAGACCTTCAAAAGAAAGTCGAAATATTAGAAAATTAAAACAAAAACAGTTTTCATTAAGACCTCAAACTTGAATAATATTTATTAATAATAAATTTATAAGATCGAATAATTTACTAAAATTTTTAAAATATTTTTGAGTATTTTTCATAAAATTTTTTTAGACGATTGGATTATTAGTTTTGTATAAACAGCACATTAATAAAGAAAGAGTGATTTAAATAAACATAGTAAAATTTTTTTTAAAGTTCGAAGTACAGCTCGAAAGACCTCAAGTGATTAATTAGTTTTTTTCTGAGAATTAAAATGATTTCTTATGATAAATGAACCACATAAAAAGACCTGCATAAACTTTCCTCAACAACAACATACATGAAAGAAATTAAATCAAATAAATCATAAATAAATAAAATATATTTTCATATGTTTTTAAAAAGCATTAAGTTACTTTAAAAACATTTTATAAAAAAGTCTCTGCAAGTCCTATGACTTTTGGGGCCTTAAATCACTTAATGGTCAAGTAGCAAATCCCTTAAAGTCGTATTGTAAAATTTTATTTTACAAAAATGAATTTTTTTTCTCCTTCATCGCATGTATTGTTTTGCTGTCTAGTGAGTGAGTGATCAAAAAATATGCTTTTAGTGTCAAAACACTATATTTGTTTTTAAATGAATACATTTCACAGTGTGTGGTAAAAATATTAGGTTGTTCCTCACACTTGACAAAATGACTGTTCGAAAAATTTATTAAACACAAAAAAAGTCAATAAATATTCGTTGCTACTCGTAATAATGCCAGGGTTTTCTTTTTTTTTCACAAATAAATTTTCTTGACTTTAATGTCACCCTAATAAACACATTCATCCACAAACAATTCAACAATAAATAAGCTAAAAAAATCAAACTAGTGAGTATTTGAAATTTTTACTCAAATTAGTTGTCAAAAGAAAAGTGCTTAGAATTTTGCCTAAAAAAATAGAAAAATCAAAAATGTTTGTAGTGTGTTTATTTATTTCTCTTGATTTTTAAGTATTTTAATTTGATTGATTTTTTTTTAGCAGAATAATAAAATGATTCAAAAATGAATGCGTCGCAAATGGAAACTGAAGTAGCAGCTCTTAATAAAATTCATTTTCTGTCTGTTTGCTTGTTTGTTCGCTATAAAATTTGCCTGAAATTTGACACATATTAGGCCTGTCGTAACGAAAACAGTGATATGTTGTAACGCCGGCCATATGTTTTATATGGGCTTTTCGTGAATTCGACTACGACAACAACACTCATAATAAAGCTGATTTACTACAAGGAAGGTTGCTATAGTTTAGTTAACCACGCCCACTTTTTAAAAATTTTCACTTCCCACTGCTCATAGAGATGTGTGCCCGTACTTAATTTAAGCCTAAATTAGGCTTAAAAGTATTTTATTTACCACTTTAGGCGTCTCTACTAATAATGCTAACAAAGGCATGAGGAAAGGCTTTTTAAAGATTAAAATTTTATTTGTTAACGCAGCGGTGGATACGCTCTCTATTATCTAAGGATACCGACGGCCGTAAAAAGTACTAAGCCGGGCGAGACCAGGCAAAAAAATATAGCTTTTTATAATATGACTGACCTTTTTTTGTTTAAAACTAATGCTTTTTTCGACTTTTAATAATTTTAAAAAAAAATTGGAAAATTTTAAAACTGAACATAAAAAATATTTGTAACATAATCATAGTCACACTAAAGTCGATATCTTTTTAAAAACGACTTTAACTTCATATAATTCTTATGCACAAAAGTCAGCTTTTAATAAAATCCTACTCCTTTTGGAACTATGATTATGGCCCATTGTTTTTCGCAGCAATTTTAACTATATTTTTGAATATGTTGAACAGAATTGAAAACCAAAAATGTTGTCCCCAGAACATCATTTATTAAACTCTTTAAAGGTTTTTGTTGTGTATTAAGGACACAGAGCCGGGATGAGTTCGTCCGAAAAACCTTACTGTGCTCTAATTCCCAGGAAAATAATGTTGACTTTGAAGCAATAGCGAAGATTCGAAGCAATGTATTGCATTTTGGGATGCGATAGCGTAAGGCAATGAGTTTCAATATGCACTTTGTTCAGTTTTTTGCTTCCATAGAAGCATTAAAAATGTCATAGTTTTGGAGAAACTTTTTCAAATGCTTTCTTTATGATAAACCAGATCGTCCATAAATAAACACAACATAAAACTTAAATGTAAAAAGTTGTATCCCAAGAACAAACCAGTTTCAAATGGAAATTTATTGCTTCCAAGAAGCACTAACCTAAGCGAGAGTTAAAAAAGTATTTGTACAGACACTGATATTCCCCACACGTGATATTGAAAGTGAAAATAAAACAAACACTCAACCCTTTAGATTTACTTTACAAAACTTTGTGGCTGAAGTGGTTAAGTGACGAGTGAATGTTTCTTAACTGCAGGAATGGCCTGGTTCCATCCCAGTAAGTGTTTTGAATTAAATGAAAAAAATTAAGTAGTTTCTTTATTTTTTTATAGAACATCAATTTAATGCATCATAGAATGCATAAAATAAGCATTTTGTGGAAGCAAAAACTTCATGCATTACAAATGCGCAACTGCATGTGATTTTGTTCTGTTGTTTCCTTTACAAAAATGCTTTCAGGCAAGCACCAATATTTGCTGGGTTAAAGCTCTATGAAGTTCTAAAAATAACTAATCGTTATAAATCTTCAGTTTTCAGGTGTTTCCATCATCAACTGTGCAGTGCTATTTCACTTTAATTGTCGTTACAGATTTGTGGCATAAAATCTCGAACCGACGAAAAACACATGTTCGTTTTCCTCCACCACATTGTGGCACGATGAGTCGAACTCACCGCAAATTCTGCCTGTAGGCACCATGCCCACTAAGAAACTGAGTAATGTAGTACCCCAAGTCCTCAAGCTTCTTTTTTATCCAACTCTTCGGATCACTAATTAACCTATGCGTCCAACTGCCTTTGATACTGTTTAAGCATCTATTCTGCTAAGTTCTCATAACCTCTGTCTGTGCCCCATTCTTAGACAAATCATCATTATAAACTAACCTGCACACCTTAGCGCACAGGTCTACTGGAATCAAAGCCTCATAGAGTTGGAACAAAGTGCAGTCGAGCTTAATTTTGGCTTGTGTCTGAACGATATCCTTGCTTTTCAACTGGGCTAGGTTATTGAGAACTTCTAGTTTTGTTAAAGTGTTTCATTATTTCTGCTTTTACCATTTAAATGTTAAAATATTTTAACTACCAGAGATTAGCTGGAACCATTCTTAGGATTTGGTTTTGAAGTCTGAATTTTTTCTTTCTAAACCAAAAAAAAAAAAACCTCGCAATAAATTGGGCCAAATTACTGACTCGAAAGCAATCAAAATGTCAACAGAATTTAAATAGAAGTTTCTATAGATATCGAATACCCTAATTTTCCCCCAGAAGTCCATAGCTTTCGAAATTGCAGTACTTTTTTTCGTTTTAATTTTCTTTCATTTTATTTAAATTTTAGTTTTGACTCTTGCCACCCAAATTTTATGTTTAAGTTGCTTTAGCACACTTTATCTTATTATTTTTACTGACTAAATTGATCTAAAATGTAATTTCCTTCTCACTTAATCTAAATCTCTGGCAGCAGTACAGAATATCATTTTTCGTAATCACAATATTTTATACAGTTTAAAAATGATTTGTCAAACTTAAAGCGTTTGTTTTTTTCGTTTTTCGAAGTTTATATTCCTTGGCTGCTTAGAAAATTAAAAAAAACTATTTTAAACGCTATGATTTTCTTAATAACAGAAATGTGCTTTGGTTGCTGTCTGTTTAGTGATGGCAATTGCAGTTGCAACACTTGCATTCGCGTTAGTGTGAAAAGTTGCTAAAGCAGAACAAAACTATTTTTCTCCATTAAAAATCAAAATGTTCTCGACTTTGTTTCACCATACAAATAAACCTAAAGGCAAACTAAAAACACACACACACACACACACACACACACACACACACACACATTGATCTAAACTATCTTTATCCAATTGAGTGTCATCGGTGTCGGCGGTGAGTGTATGAGTGAGAGAGTGAGTTTGTTAGTGTTTGCTTTTTAAGTTGTGTGCAAACTTTTGGCAGATACTAAAATAGAAAGTAATTGTCAGCCCCTGTAAAAGTTGTTGCTGTTGTTGGCTTTTGTAACAGAAGGGGTATTAACACCATTTTGCCACTAACTAACTAACACACAAGCACTGCTGCAAAACTATTCAAACAACTAACAATAAAATAAAAACAAAAAAAAAATCTTATTTTGAAACAAGAGCAAAAATAAAAATAAAAAAAAATTTAAGCTGCAAAGCTGAAAAAAAAAAAATTAAGAAAGAAAAATCATTACAAAGTAACAACGAACTAGAAACTAGAAACGGGAAACGGAAGTGTTACTTGAAAATTGTGTACGTAACAAATAAATGCTTAGTTTTTGTAGTCATTTATACAATTTTACACTAAGTGTGTGAGCTGGCTGTGGTGGGTGTGCATGCGTGTGTGCGTGTTACAGTGAAAAACCTAAAATTGTTGTTTTAATATGACTATAAAATGTTTTGCTTCCAAAGTGTGTGTGTGTGTGTGATATTGCATTGTGTTGGCGCCTTTAAAGTGTAAAGCCAAGGGAGTCATGTGTAGATAAACACCCTCAACTTTTTACATCTACCAAAATTTATTTTTAACCCCTTCAAATAAACGAATACGTGTGTGTGTGTGTGTGTGTGTGTGTAAGAACGTGTGCATTTAGTTATAACTTTAGCTAGCGAGCATTTAAACAAAACTATACGAGTATATTTGAAAGCATTACATAAATGCTTTACATTCATTCAGACAGAGATTTAAAATATATAAAACTTTGCAGTAACACATGTCAAGCAGCTGGAGGCTAAATACGCATACATACATTTAACGTGGCTCAATTTAAAATTTATTCAAGGCCTTGACTTTAGTAATCAGACTATTGATTGATGCCAAGCACGCTAGCAGGCTGGGACTTCAACGAAAACGGCCGAATTGAGCTTCATCACATATGAGAAGACAATTCAGCAAGTTCTCGTTCTCTTTCAGCTTTGCAGGCATCTTCTTTCGAAATTCCAAGCGATTGGCAAAGTCCGCTGCATTGAATTTTGTCTGGGAATAAGTTCAAATCCTTATGAATTATTGTCTGCAAAGTCTGCCTATTGGCACCCATTTGAGCAGATAATCTCCGTATTGTTGTTTTGTATAGCAGCAGCTACGACAGCAATGGTTTCCTCTATTCGAACGGAAGAGTTTCGATTATAAGGCCTTCTAGGGACTGCCCTATGCTCTGCAAAATTATGGACTAGTCTCATAGTGGTCCATCTACTTGGAGCATCGCCGCCCAACGTGCTCTTATGTTCTCTTTGAACCAAAACTGTAGTCTGTCCAATGCGTCATAGCGGCCGCCCTGTATTTTGAAAATCAAGTTCCTCACTAGAGTGCATATGAAGCTTACATGATGGCTAAGATAGGAAGTGTATTCCCCTAATGATCAGTTAACAGTTTTGCTCCTTTAAGCATACTGCTAATTTTAAATATACCCTCGTGGCAGTTTTGCTTTTATTTAGCAGATTTACAATTGAAATATATTTTTCACTGGCTTGTTTTGTTATTTTCATTTCGAAAAACATTTTCCACTTTAACGAACACATATGTACCAAAACGCCTGCGAATATGTGTGCATTTTATATGCACTCGCTGTTTTATTTCATGGAAAATGAAAACAAACAAAAAACGAAAACATTGTGAAGTGCCCAAAATAAAATGAGAAAAAATGGTAGTTGGTGTTTTTTTTTTCTTACTCTAGAAATTCGCATTTTTCTAGTTTATAAATTTTTTGTTTTAAGTGAACTTAGACCGACTTTAGATTTAAAACACATACACAGCAAAACATTGTAATTCTTTCATTTATTTATTTTTTTAAAGGAAACTTTAGTTTCTATTTGTTTATTTCGTACACATGCAATAATTCCTGTTAGATATTTTCTTGCTTAAGTATTTTCACTGGCCCGGGAGTTTGTTTTAACATTTCTGTGTCACTATTTTATTCTTGTTAGTGAGTAAGTGGTGTTTTCATGTGTGTAAGTATTTTGCACAAAAATTATTACACACTTTTCTTCTTCTGCTTCTTGTTTTCCTGTTTTGCTTTTTCTTAGGAAATTGTTTTCCCATTTGTCAGCTTTGCAAGACAAGACAAAGTTTTTTTATTCTTAGCAAAGTAGTTGACAAATAACAAAATTATGTGAAGAATAGAAATTAATTATAAAGTGGAAGTTTTTTTTTTTTCGTAATGTAATAACTGTTTTGAAAGTCTGGTAAAAGATGTTTGCTAAAAGCTTCCAAGTGTTTATTTATTTAAAATGAGAATAATTTAAGAAAAGAATTTATTACAATAGACGTTGACAGTTGTAACGAAATAATATTTACAACTGATGATGTGACTTACGAGTAACGAAAATGAAGGATGGCTGTGTTAGGAACAAAAAAAAAATTTTTATACCAGGGATTTCAAACATGTAACTGACTATGTGTGCTTTATTTTACTTTAATCTTTGATGAATTTATTTATTTTAAAGAATCTGTTTTATCCATTGCAGAGTATTAAAAAATCTGGCAAATATAAGGATCAGTCAAAATGACCTCTGCAGGTTATGTAACGAAAATGTAAAAACAGCAGGGCACTGTAATGGTTTCCGTTTTTGCTACTTAGGCCATCACTATCTACAACCATTTAAAATGGCGGAAAATTTACCCAACAAAGTCTTTGAATTCTTAATGAATACCAAACTCAGGAAGAATTTGCAACTTGAGAGTAGTATGTCAGAATAGATGATCAGCTGCCCTCAGTCTAATTCTATCCTTTTAAAATAAAATTATATGTACTTCTTCTGTTGGTTGATTTTCTTTTATTATCGCCATTAATAATTTTGTTGAACGACTGCATTTCAATGAATGATAAAATGTGGTTTTAAATCCTTTCACATTGCCGAGAGGCAGGAAACGGCCTTATATCTGGCTTCGCGAAGAGCAATAACTAGTTTACGTCTAGGGCGGATTTTTCTCCTTCATTTCATATTTTTTCTTCTCGCTTAGCCATTCCTTTCCTTTTTACTTTCTTAATTTATGGGACAGCTAACGGTTAATGGATTGTAGGTGCTGTAGTTTTTCCTATTTGTTATCCCTTCTTA
The DNA here is from genome assembly GCA_947397855.1 of Thelaira solivaga. Lineage (NCBI taxonomy): Eukaryota > Metazoa > Arthropoda > Insecta > Diptera > Tachinidae > Thelaira > Thelaira solivaga. The sequence continues at coordinate 52,402,683 of OX377613.1, read as the reverse complement.
CCTTTTTCGACTAATTAAAAACTGGCGTGACCTTTAGTTCATTGCCTTTCTAAAGCGCGTAAAATATGCATAAGTTCCTCTGCAAGATATGTAACGAAGAGGAAGAGACAGCAGAACACATTACGTGTTACTGTAATGGTCTAATTTGTACCCATTTTGGGATTACTATCTCCAATAGTATGACATGGCAGACATATGACCCAAGGAAGTCCTTAAATTCTTAACTTCTTAACTATAAAGTCCTCACATTGAGAGAATTTTGTTCATATATGCTCTAAATTTTGTCATTAATCCAATGAAAAATTTATTATTATTTCAACAACGACACTATTAATTTCATTAATTCAATTAATTTTTGTTAACAACACAAATCCGCGAAGCTTTTTTGCTTGTCTGCAGAAAACACCCAAGGTCAATATAGGAATCCAAACTGCGACCCCCACTTGCATTAATGCAATTTTTTTGTGCATTCATTAATGTAATAAAATGATTTTATTAATTAAATGAAATATTCATCATTTCAAAGAAATATTCCATTAATTCAATAAAATATTTCATTAATTCAATAAAATAAAATATTTCATCAATTCAATGAAATATTTCATTAATTCAATGAATTAGTTAAATTAAATTTTCATTAATTTAATGAAATTATTTCAATGAATCCATGAAAAAATATTAATGGAAATTATTTCATTGGACTTATGAAACATTTCATTGAATTAATGATTCAATGAATTAAATAAATGAAATTTTCAATCATTTAATGAAATAATTTCATTAATTCTATAAAATCGATTCAATGGATCAACGGAAAAATTTGAATAGAAATTATTTTATCGGACTTATGAAACATTTCTCATTAAGTGAATAGTTTCGTTCAAAATATGCTTTTCATATACGTTTTAGTTCAAATGAACTATTCAGTAAATTTAACGATTCGGACTATTAAATTTTTTTCTATTATTTTCTTCATCGTTTACTGACATTCGCTTTGCACTTTTCGTTGCTCACTGTTTATTAATAAAAATTAGTTTACAAAAAATATTAAATGAAACAAAAATTAAAAAAAAATTGTCTTTAGAGGAGTGACGGCCTTTGTACGAAAATTTCTAAATAATGTTTCTAAACACAAATTTTGAAAGCATTTTTTTACATTGCCAACTTGCTCTAATATAGCAAATGACAAAACGTAATTATTTTTCTAATTTGGCAAGAAAGTGTCTCTCAACTTTATCTTGAGACATACCGACAAATACTGATGCCGTGTGACACAATTTTCTTTGGTCACTTTGGCGTAGATAATATTGAGCGCTGTAACAACAAAGCGTTCGTGATTATCATTAGTCAACAAAATAGCGGAATAACGCTTGACAACTTTTTAATTACAAGTTAACGCTTCCTAAACGACTGTACTCAATTGAGTAATCATTTCAAAAATTTATTTGTCAGTTTATTTCATCCTTCCTCCTTTATTAGGCCTAAGTTCGGATTATAAATATATATTTTTATGTCGATATTTCGCTCCAACTTTGCTGAGCTTCTTTAATATCGATATGAAAATAAACAATTATAAAACGACCATTTCAAAAATTTCTTGTTAATTTAAAATCCCATTTGGTGGGAGTCACTAGTCAGTTGTAGTTATAAATAAAATGTTAAATTCACAAGTCATTTTACAGCATGCTAATGGAGCGATAAAACAATGCATCGTACAGTGTACAAAAAGAACGATGAACGAAAGCCACATTGCATCAACGATCTGTGAACAAAATGATTAAGTTCTCTTTCATGAATTAAAAAATCACAAAAATTAAATTAAATGAACGATAATGCCCAAGTTCAGTACACATCAACCATATTTTTAATATTATGTTCGTAGTTTGGGACCTTATTTTTGAAGACTTATTACTTGCCTTTACCCACTTTTCTCTTTGCTGATGTTACAGTTCTTAAAAATAATAGAATTTTCTTTTATTTCCATTAGTAATGCCGTAAATACTTATAACAAATCAAAATAATATAAATATAAAACACAACAAAGTACTTAGCATACCTTAAGGCAATAAGTTTTATACTAAAAGCAAACCATACTTTGAAGCTGTTAAAATAATATCTTCAAGTATATTTCAGATTTTTCTTTTAAATATTTAATTTTTTTTGCGTATTTTTGAAAAAAGTTGTCCAATTTTTTTATTGTATCCTTAAGATAATTTGCCGTACAGAAAATAAAAGGAACAATCGTTTGTGTTGAAAAGTTTGCATAAATAATCTTCTTTAATTGCTAATGACTTAATTTATTCATTAAGAAACACAATACAAAAAGAATTTAGAAACCAACCATAAACTAAGGCGGCGTATGCAATAAAAACAAATTTTATGTGCCAGCAAGTTATTATATGGCCAAAGTAAAATAAAATAATGATAAAAAAATTAAAATTAAAATAAAAGCAAACCAAAATTATTGCAAAAGAATTATAACAAGTTGGTGAAACAAATGAGCCAAATGTAATAAAAAAACACTCTTTAATATTTTACTTTGTTTTTACAAGAGACTGTGTAACCCTTCTTAAACAACCAACCAACCAAGCAAAAATAATGCCAAAGAGAAAAAAAAAGGAAGAAAAAAACTACAAAAAATGTATTTTAATGCAAAAATAATGAATATTATTTAAGCAGATGAAGGAACACAAAACAAACAAATAATAATAACAACAAAAAAAAGCAAATAGGAATACAAACATTTTGCAAAGTATGAATACAATGAATAAAAGTTGCAGTAAAAAAAATAAACAAGCATTACAATGGAACACATCTACTAGCGGAAAAGGAAATAAGGGGAGTTGTATGAGAGCGAGTTGGGGGAGTTGTTGTACAGGAAAGAGAGTTTGTAAGCAAGCAAAGCATTGTTAGGATAATGCCGAGTTTTAGCTGTAAGTACATACACGAACGGCAGACTGTCATGAGAAATTATTTACCAAAATTAAATTTAAAAAAAATAGAATTTGATAACAAACAAAAAAATGTGATTAAAATTTTTTGAATTATTTTTGTGTTTACATTTGTTTCAACTGTTCCCATACTTTTGTTCTACACTGTAGATTTTGAAATGGGATATTTCTGTACATGAATAAAATGTGAAATTATATAATTTTGCCAAGTACTTGCTACTACTTAGAAATAAATAAAATTATGACTGTAAAAGGAGCATAAACTCTAGCAGATTTTAAAAGCAAAATGTTAAAAAGCTAAACAGCAAATAGACACCATCTACAGTACGTTGTTAAATGCCGTATTGTATATCCAGCACGTAGAGTTTAAGGATCAACATTTTAAAGTTAATAAAATTGCAAAAAATTAGAAAAAAACAAAACCACCATTTTGTTGCAATTGAGGCAGAGAGAGAAAGAGTTTATGTTCGCAGTAACTGAAACATGTTTTCTGTATTTTTGTATTACTTTACGTTTTGTAAACTTAACGACTTGTACCAATTGCTTGTCAAATTTAAATTCATACTTGCTTTAACAAGCATAAATTATATATTTTGGTATTCAGGGTAAACCAAGAGCAGAGGTTTTGTTGCTCTTAAAAAAGTTTAGAAAACCTATTAAATTATTTAATTAAAGTAAAAATCACTTTAATGAAAGTTTCAATTAAGTAAACGAAAAATTTATGAATTGGTTCCAAATGAAAATAATAAGTCATTTAGGCAAGGAAAAAATTCATGGCCTACCGATCTCGGAAGAAAACAAATGACTTATGAGGCAAACTCTAAACGACCTCTGCTGGTTATGTAACGAATAAAGGGCTACATTAGCATACTTGAAAGCCACATGTCACAGCAAACATGTGTAATATTTTTAAATAAGAAGTTTTGCAAGCCATTTCAAATATGCCTGTGCAGCCCTTTAGTAACGAAGACTAAGAGACAGCAGAATATGTACTATGTCACTGTAATGGTCTAATTTGGACCTGTTTTCGTTACTTAGGGCATCACTTTCTAAATACAACCGTCTTACAAGACCAACAAATCTTCTAAGAAACTCTTAATCAGTATTTGTAGCTTGAGAGTAGTTCTATTCTGGCCGCAGTGACTGAGACACTTGTTCCCACTTCATGTTGTAATTCTGGAGTATTCTAGCCGCCGTGACTGGGTGACTTGTTCTCACATCTACTTGTAATTCTAAATCAGTCCTACCTAAAAGCATTTTTTATGTTGTGGTTGTATTGAATCTGTTTGAATTTTTTTAATGGTTATAAGAACCTCTTGTTAAAAAAAATAAAACAAAAAAACTATTGCATATCTTTGGACATTTAGTTAGCACAAAAACTATAGCCTACTTTAAGGCTAGTGTTCTTTACGAACTGTAAACAATATATTTTTCTCTCACAGCAAAGTGTGTGTATATGCATTCCTGCTTGTGTGTATGTGTTTGTTTATACTAAAGATTTATTTGTTGTCTTCGTTTTATGCAAATAAAAAAAAAATTTTTAACACGTAACTGTTGAGTATGTGAACAACATATTCTCATCTTAAGTGCAAATCTTTTTAAAAGTCTTAATAAAAAAGGAGTAGATACGTTAACGAGGGTTGCTTTATAATAGGAAAAATAGTTTGAGTTTTATAAACCTCTGGCTTTTTAACAAAGCATCAAATAGGCTAACAATTATCCTTTAATGAAAACTGAAAAATTTAAAGATGAAATAAAAATTTAATAATTACAAAAACAAAAAAGTGTATGAATAGTTCTAATTTGGAAAATAGTGCAGAATATGTCACCGTATTAATAAAGGGGTTTGTAATGACTAGAGCCAGGATTTTCATGCAAATGCATGTTTTTATTCAGTAGCTAAAAATCGATTCTGATCAAGAACTTTGCCGAATTAGAAAATTTATTAAAAAATGGCATCAATCTGTTGTTACATATTTTCTTAGAAATACATATTTTTGCATATATTGTACTTTTATGCGCATATTTTCGTTTTTTAAGTGCATGAAATTCCTTGCCCTGGTAATGACACTTTAAAATTATGATGCCGGGGTAATCTTAGCAGTGTCTAAAGATGGTTATTAGTTTAACAAACAAACAAAAAATAAGATTACTCGAGTCACTTATAATTTTCTTTATTACACTAGACATAACTTCAGCCCATTATCACATCAGTTGCTGAGTCGTAAATGTACTCAGCAGAAGCAAAAGTATTCGGAAAATAAGATTTCCAACTCTAACGCTCCAATGCAAGCATACGTTATCGCTCATCTGGCCACTTAATATAAAAACGAACCAATTTGGAAAATAGAATTTCGAATCGTGAAATGGGAGCTACCTGTAAGTTGGACAGCAATTGACTGGCTGTCCAGCTTCGACATTTAATGGCAGTCAAATATATTGTAAGAAGTCACTGTACTATTCTAAAAGTGTTAATTTAAAAATTGATTATCAAATGAATACTTTAGTTTTTTAAATCCAGTTAAATTAATTTTTTTGTTTAGTTTTAAATGAATTTTGAGAAGGAAAGTTGAGGGGCCCATAAAAAAATTAAGCTATACACTGACAAAAAAATCCAATAAAATGATTTCATTAAAATCTTTACTGTATTCGTAAAATTATTTCATTAAATGAATGAAGTTTTCATTGATTCAATTAACCATTTCGTATATTATGTGAATTTAGGAAATATTTTTATTAAATTAAAGATATTTTTGCCTTAAATGTACACTTAATTAATGAAATTATATCATTAAATGAATGAATTTGTTATTGAAATGAACGAATATTTCATTGATTCTATAAACTATTTCATACATTATGTGAATTAATGATTCAATGAACCATTTCGCATATTATGTGAATTATTAAATTAAAGAAAGTTTTGCATTAAATTAATGAATAGTACACTGTATTAATGAAATTATTATTAAATGAATGAATTTGTTATTGAAATTAAAGAATTTTCATTCAATTAATGAAATTATATCATTAAATGAATAAACTTGTTATTGAAATGAACGACTTTTTCACTGATTCAATGAACCATTTGATACATTATGTGAATTAATGAATTTTTTTTTTTTATTATATTAAAGAAATTTTTGCATTAAATTAATGAATAGTACAGTGAATTAATTAAATTATATCATTAAATGAATGAAATTGTCATTGAAATGAACGCATTTTTCATTGATTCTGTGAACTATTTAATACATTATGTGAATTAATGAAATATTTTTATTAAATTAAAGAAATTTTTTCATTAAATTAAAAAATATTACACTGAATTAATGAAATTATATCATTAAATGAATGAAATTTTCATTGATTCACTTAAATTAATAAAATTATGTAATTAAATAAACTATTTCATAAATTATGTGAATTAATTAAATAATTTCTTTAATTAATGAATTTAACTTTTTTAATCAATTGAAATATTTCATTAAATAAATAAATAAATGTATCAGTGAATTAATGAAATATTTTATTGCGTGTAATGAAATGTTTTATTGATTAAAAAGTAATGATTTTTTCATTGAATTAATAAAATTTTATCAATGTAATTTAGAAAGGGATTGGCATGCAAAGCGTTAACTGCATAGCTGCTCTTTGAAATCGTTAAAGTCACCCTTTTGATATGATGGCTGTTGTTTATGTCATTAGTTAGACTTTTGTTGTATTTCCAGTAACAAATTTTCACAATAGTTTTTTAAAATTTTGAAATTTTTTAATAGTTTTTTTTTCCTCAAATGTTTAATTAACAATCCTCGTTGTCATAAAGTCCAAAACTTTTTTTAAAGAAAAAAGAAAATATTCTTAGAATTGTTAAATGTTAATAAACAATAATATTTGCGGAGTATATTTTTATTTTCTATTTTTTTTCATGTGTTTTTCACGTTTATTTTTTGTTCTTCATTTTTAAGATTTTTCATGCTGTGTCCGTCCTACTAAATAAAGGAAAAAGTACTTATACTATCTGTATGAGTATGTGTGCCTGTTAAGAATAATTTCAAGTCGCATGAGAAGTTTTGTTGTGAAGCACTTGACACAACTTAAAAATAATGATATCAAACAATGTTTTATGCAAACGAGTGACTAAAAGCAAAAACATTGAGAAACATACAGAACTAAGAATTATAAACAAATCAGCTTTTGAAAAAGAAAAAAAAACTTAAACCGAATACCCAACTTGTCACGTTTAGTTTACATTCTAGTTTACTAAAAACTACATATTTATTTCCACATTTCATATCAACTAATGAAAGTTAACTTTATCTAACTTGAAGGTACGCAGCAATAAAAAACGAGAAAAAAAATGATTTAGAAAAAGACAAGGCAAGAAAAGAAATGAAAAAAAAAGATGAATCAAATTTATAAACAAAAAAATTTGTTTAAAGTGTGTGTTGTGTGTCTGTTTTGGTAAAAATACCTGTCTTATATGAAAACAGGCTTCTATGGCCAATTTAAATCCTTAAAAATGTTTCGGGTAGAGATTTAATTTTTAAAACATGTTTTGCCATGCTCTAGTCCACACTTTAAAATTCTATGCGAAACATTTGCTTTTAAGTTTATGCTTTGAAGTTTTGGTATAAATTCTTTTTACTACAGTAACTTCGTTTTATGTGTGTTTGTTAAGTTTTTAAGAACCTATAAATCAAAATAAAAAAAAAAGAGGTTCATTTTCTTTTTATTTTTTTTTTCTGAGAACTATAAAACAATTTTACAGTTTTTGTTTTCTTTTCCAATAAGCTGTATTTGAAAAACTAAGAAAACCAATAGATTAAATAGAGAAAACCTAAAATTTTTAATGTAACAACAAATTTTTTTTGTTTTGCCAATAAAATTGCTCACTTTCAAATACTAAAAATTAGAAATTTTATTTAATTTTAATGAGCAAATTTATACAAAAATATGTTTGGTTTTATGTTGGGTGACTACAATTTAAAAAGTCCTAAAAATTTTTCTTATAAAATTACTACGTCTCTAGCAAACATTAGGAAATGTGAAATGTAGCTTCAGAGGTCCAATCTGGTTCGAAGTATTCGGCTGAAACGGACTTATTAAAAAAAATTCTTTTCTTGTAGGTTTTTCAACAGGTTTTATTATACTTTTTACCATATTATTGCTTTCCGTATACTTTAAAAAATTATCTGTTAATTTTGAAAGTGGTATAAGTCCACTTTTTTTGAAAATGCGAAAGCAATAATTCTAGTTAAATCGTGTATCCTTATGTTACTAAAATTACCGCTAACTCATTTTTTTTTAAGTGGACTTATACCAATTTCAAATATAACAATTCATATGTTGTCAATATAAGAACATTAGAGTGAAATAGAGATGCCAAAAATGAATTCAAATAATATGAAAATCGAATAGAAAATTTGAGACGATCCTTGAATCTCTTGCACTGTCTTCCCATCCTTGAATCATAATAAGTTATTTAATTTAATTGCGACAGCAAGTCAACTCAATCCACCTTCCACCTAAAATTCTAGAGAAAATGTATCATTATGGAATCAATTAAAATTTTTTATGTTTATAAGTGGGCGTAAAAATCTGCGTTACGCTAACTTCCTTGCAGCGCAGAGATCGTACGTATCAAACTTTACTGAAATGCTTTGAAAGAAAACACATTTTTGTTCTATTAAAAAGCCAATTTAAGTTGGATTGTTATGAATACGTTGCGCCTATATGACCAGCTCCAGATGTACCACAGCAATGTACGTACCAAATTTTAAGAAAGTGTTTGTTGTAACAGATTTATTTTTTTCGTTAAAACTCTATGTTCTATAAATTTTTTTAAATGGGCGTAAAAAGGGCAGCCTCCATATGCATGACAGCAATGGCACGTGTCAAATTTAAGATAAATTTTTTTTGAAAATGAGAATTTATTTCGTTAAAAAATCAAATTCTTTTAGATTTTTAAAAAAATGGGCTTGACCACATTAAAAAAATATGGCAACCTTTTTCTAATACAGGGTTTAAAGGGTGAGAAATTGTTTAAAAACAATATTTTTTGTCATTAAAAACCAATTTAATTTATTTTTTAAAAAGTGGGAGTGAAAATTAAAAAAAAATCTGGCAACCTTTAAATATTACAAAAGTTCTTTTACAAAACACACCAATATTATTTGATTTTTTAAACAGTGGGCGTTACTGTCACTATCACAGAATATAATAACCTCAACTAAACCTTTGAATAACCTCAAATTTGGTGCTGACACTCAAAACTGTTTTCTCTGTGTAAGTTAAATAATACCCAGCAAATAACTTGTTCTCTTTTCCTACTTTTCTTTGTGTAAATCCTTGAATTCCTTTCACCATCCTCTTTGACTTACTTTAACTTAAATTTTATGATACGAAATCTCACCTGCTTGCAATCGGTTGGTTCTTTCTTTTCTTTAAGCTTATTTATGTGCATCTGTATAAGATCAGTTTTTTAACAGCTTTTCATGTTGGACTTTTTCTACAAACCATAAAATGATGCCTGTGTGTTGTTTTCTTTTGCTTTTTTTTTTATTTAAAACGAAAACTATTTTAAAATGCTTAAGAAAATTACTGCCATATATTTTATTTTGCAACTTTGATTCGCAAGAATCTGTACAGCATTAAAAACTATAAGAGTATGAACACATACACACGTATACAGGTACACAAACTTTTCACCTTTAGATTAAATAAAAAAAAAGTAGAAAGAAAATAAACGAAAAAAAAAATTTATATGAAATAATTTTGCTTCCAAAAAAGAGAAAGAAAACGAACAAAAAAATATTTTAAAGCACTTAAAACAACATGTCTCAAAAGGAAACTGTAACATAAAAAAAATCTTACAAAATAGCAAATTTTATTCATTTTCTTTCTTGCTTGACGTGACTCTACTAAGATGCGTCTGTTGGTTTAAACCGTTTCGTTTTGGTCAGCAGCAGGTGTGGAGCCACTTCAACCTTTTTGGGAGGAAAAATAGTTTGTTAAGGAATTATTATCATCTTTCCATCCTCTTTGAATTGACACCTGGAGGTACCCGCCTGTTTTGTAATACAGTGCAATTTGCTTATAACGAACACCTTCTATTGCCGTTAATAAAATTAAAAGAAATTCAAATACTGCAAAGAGCCTTTGGCGTGGTTTTAATAAGAAGCTACAAGTTAGTAATGCGGTAGCTGTAAAATAAATGCAGAGGCTCGAGATGTATCAGCAAATGGTATATCTAGGCTTGAGGCGATAGGTACACTCGTCAGTAGATTAGAACTGCCTTTCAATGCAATAAAAAAAGAACACTTTTTCACTCTAATCTTTGAAGGCTAGACTTCTAGACACATACTTTATGGCTCACCTATAGAAGATGGCGAAGACTAAGTTAAGAAAAGAGAGTAAGTCTTAATTCAAGCACCTTATTTCTGCAGCATTGTCTGGGCGAGTATGTGGTTGAAAAAGTAATCTACGGATTCTAATTAATTGCCGATTGACTGCTATTTTAAGCAACTCACAGTGAGACATAACCAAATTTAACTTATGCCCCCGGCCCAAAAAAATTAACTCAAATCTCGTGCTTTGTTTTTGTCTTTTACAAACGTTTTAAATTTTTTTAAATTTCGTTTGCTCCCTTCCAAAGAGCTCGTTTAAACTAAACTCCACTTTATTTCTCTTTATATTTTTTTTTATAATTTTTTAATTTTCTAAAGTGTAAATCAAATATTATATAGATTTCGTACAATAACATTTATTACTCTTTTCAAGGGCATAAATTTATTTATGGCCAACAAGGTACTCTAATAAGAAACTCCATGAAAAATGAAAATAATTTTTTTATTGAAACTTAAAAAAAGGAAATTGTTTCTATTGTTGTGGTAAAACGGCCATAAATTATGAAATAAAAGCAGAGAGTTTGGAATAAATTTTAGCAAAGAACTGTTAAAGATTTTAAAAGAACTTTTAAAATTTGTTGAAGCACTTAAGTTTTATTAAAAGAAAAAGTAAAAGAAGGGTGCAAAAGAAAAAATTATATAAAAAGCTTTGAAAACATCAATTTCATTAAAAAAAATTGTCATATTGATTAAATCTGTGCTAATAAAGAAAATTTGTTTATATGGACTTAAATAAAAAATGACTTTATTTATGCGATGCGACTTAGATATGGGTTTGAGGGGGAGATATATTCAATTACTGAGATGGTAATGAAAACAATACCGTTTGCTAGAATAAAAATAATTTTCTAGGCAAAAATCTTAATGCTTTTCAAGTCGTTGTCCTCTAAAACCACTCAATTAGATATAAGCGGTTTTTCCATATGGCCAATGATTTGTTTATAACAAAATAACGTCTTAATTGTAGGTTAGGCTGTACAGGGCGCCCCCGAATAAAGAGTAACAGAGGGCGGGTGGCTCACTTGGTCCTCCAACGTGGTTACTTTGTGACCCCTGTTTAGTCAGAAAAGGAAGACGGACAGCAATAGAAATAAAAGAGTAAATTAAATACGGTTATAGTAGGGAACAAATTAAGACGTATCCGTCACCTAAACTAGTTGCTGCTCCTAATGAATCCTAAATAAAGTAAAGCTTGCGCTGATCCGCCAGGGCAGGGCACAGATACAGAAGCTGTTCATCCTTACAACTTCTACAGTAGTCTTTCAATGATCAGCCCATTCTCTTTGCATGCTTACTAAAATTGTATTTTCCTCTTATTGCCGCCACCATATTTCTCAATTGGGCTCTTTGGAGTCCCAGTAAATCCCTACTGCGATTACTGTACAGCATAGGCCAGATCATCCTCACTGTATTGCACATCCTATCATCTCTACATCTACTCTGTACCTTACGCAAAAATACACTCTCGATCTGCTGTTTGCAGGCCAAGAGAAGACGCGTTCTTAGAAAACCAAAAGACTTTTTAATTTAAAAAAATGCGTTCGAGTTTTGTCTTTTTCTATTTTTAATAATTTTTTTAAATTTAAAATTTTCTTAATTAAGCATTTAAACTTATATTTCCATAATACATTTTTCGATATTTTTGAAACTACTTAACCGATTTAAAGGAAATTTTGTTTTGGAATTTCGTATTTTCTTTTTTAACAAATAGAACTAACGCTTTTCAAGTAATGCTCATATATTCGTATGTCTTCCTTCATTTAGAAGATGATATTATATCTTATACCATGTTCACACCTACGTTTTTGAGCGTGTTTTAGGGAAACAAATTCAGAGACGTCCACACTACGTTTAAGATTTTTTAGGTCAGCTGATCTTATTTTATATTTTGATATTACTTAAAGTATTAATAATTAACTTGCAAGTAATACTCCTCTAAATATAAAATAAATAAAAAATAAAAATTCCTAAAACACACTGAATATAATCCAAATTTAAATGCAACCCTGTCATTTAAGTGTTTTTATCAAAAATTGCTTATGAAAACATTTCAATGTATGGTAAAACCTGGCAAAATTTATGGATTTGATCTCTAAAACACGAAGGAGCCGTAAAATCACTCAAAACCTTAGGTGTGAACATCGTATTAGAAACCAGAGCCAATTTAAAAAATGGAAATACAGTTGCAAAATACTTTACAAACAATATTTAGTTGCTCTGGTGCAAAAGTTGATAATTCTCAATATCCTCATGTCTAATAAGCTAAAAATTATATTTTTAAAATCTTTTGAAATCATGGGTGTCTCCTCCCCATAGATCAGTAGGTAGCGTACTAACCCACAAATGTGGGAGTCGCAGGTTCGATTCCTGTGTAAACCCTGGGTGTTTTTGCTGCAGACAAGCCAAGCAGCTTTGCGGATTCGCGTTGCTTAAATAAAAAAAAAAAACAAATTATTCCTTTTCAATGTTGGTACTTTGCTTGTGAGAACTAAATTTTTTTGTAATCAAAAATTCAGTTGTGATAATCAAATATTTTAGTTGTAGCAACCATAATTTGATAAAACAGTCTAAAATTTAGTTCTCTTATATATTTTTTGAACTCTCAGACAGATTTTCTATTGTTACCATTAAAAAATTTGACTATCACAACTGAATTTTAAATTGGTAATAAATTTAGTTCTCACAATTGATGTTGTTTTCTTAGTGTAGTAACTACCTTACTTGTCAGCGTTTAAATGTCAAAATTTTAAGTAAAAGGCTTTCTAGACTTGTCTGTTAAACAAAGTAACGGTAGAAAGTCTGCTAAAAAAAGTGAATTTCTTCCTCAACAAATTAATATTATTCTGTGATGCATCTTTTCCTTTTTATTTAATTTTTTTTTTTTTTTGCTTAGCACTTGCATATTTTAACTTAATATTTTAAATGTAACAAAAACAAACGTATTTTGCCAGTCATAATTTTTATTTAAATAACTTCCCTCTTAGACGTTTTAAAGGGGGAAACAAAATTCTAACGGAAATATCTTACCAGTAAATATATATTCCATCTAAACACCTTCATAGTCATACAGTTACCTGGTATGTGTGTGTGTTTCTCAAACTTATAAAAATTCTCTTTAGCAGAAACTACACATCCGCAAATACAGTCGTCATATTCCCATTCCCTGCTGTCATTATATAACATAAAAGTAACCAAATCCGCAGTAAAAACTGCAGCACCATCACCAGCTGAAATATTAAGTGCATTCCTTGATATAAAAAAGCACCAGTAGAATGAGGTTAAGAAAGAACAAAGAAAAAAAAGACGCTTCTAAACATCCAATACAATGAATGGCTGACGGAAATAAAAATGAAGAAATAAAAACAAAAAAAAAAAAAAATTCAAAAATTGCATGTTAATGTGTGCGTGCTGAATAAACGTTTTAACAAGAATTTAAATGCAAACGGAAATAATTTTTTTTCAATTTATTTCTTCTTTGGCTTGGTAAATACAACTCTGAAAAGTAATGCAAACACAATTACGTTTCGTTAACTAAACTACACACTCGTGTGTTTAGAGTAGAGAAAAATGAATTAGAAATAAAACAAGAATAAAAAGTTTAGCAGATCAAAGAGTCGGCAGTTGGTTGCTAAGAGACATTTAACAAGTGTCATGTCTTATGAGTTTGAAAATTTTAACTAAAATTTTTATATTTAAAGGTCAAAGGCCATTAAATAATTGGCACGTCACCTCTGGCGGGTAGCTTTTTTGAGCTTAACTTTTAAAGGAGAGTATTAATCAACAATTTGTTGTCTATAACTTGAACCTAACCCATTTTAAAAAGCTCAGTTTATAATGGCTCGTATTATTGAAGGAAAATTTACCGAAAATAAAAATCGATCGATATGCAAATTGCTTTTATTCATAGCAGCTTAATTTTCTTATTATTTTGAATTGTTTCATTTAATTGTGAATTAAAAAACTGCCTATTGTGAATTTTTCAGCTGTTGGTGATAAGAAAAAAAATTGAATTTTTTAACCCCAAAATAAATTTTAAATAAACTTAAAAAAAAAAAATTTTTAATAAATAAAATGAAATTGTTTTCGAAAAATAAAACCAATTAAGCGAAATTTTGTATTTTTTCTTAAATTTTTGATTTTTTCGTTTTGCTTTCCATGAGCAAATTTAAGCCTAAGCAAAATTTAGAAATTTATTTATATGGCGGAATCAATAATCAGAGAAAAAGAAGGTAACTTTTTATAAATCTTTTTCAAAAGAAGATTAAGAAGACTTAAAATAAAAAGGCCTTTTAAGTCTCTCCAGTGGATAAGTCGCTAAGAATGTTTTTTGATGCCTTCTCTGCCATGTATCAGTGCAACTTTTAAAGAAGAGAAAAATATAAGCAATAGAAAGCCAAATAAAAAAAACTACTTATATTTTGCTTTGTATAATTATGGAATAAAAAATAAATATTTTAATATATTTATTTTGTACCCGGCCTAGTACGGCATATAAAGCCCTTTGCCTTACAAAATCCTTTTGCCTAAATTGCCTAAATGCTAGTACACATTTGTATCTCGCCCCATATCAAAGTGGGGCTTAAAGTATCTCTCTTTTTTATATCTTAATGGTGAATCGGCGTAGACCACTAAGCGAATCTTATAATTTAGGCTTATCAAATGTTCAGCAAATTTATGTCAAACACTACGAAGAATATTTTTGTGGAACAATTTAACCGTCTCACTCAAATTAAGGGACTTTTTAGAAAGGGCAAAAAAGAATTATAAGTTGAAAAGTTAGAGGGTTAAAATGTTTTAAAAAAAATATTGCTCGTGAAATTTTACAGCAATAATGAAAATTTAACTTGAAAGTTAAAAGCTTAAAATATGTTTAAGGGTTAATTCGTTCTAATGTAGAGATACGACAAAGGTGTAGTCTTAGGTAGTGCACGAACAAACTATTCAGATTTTATTATTCAATCATTAGAACTGAACGTTTTCCCATAATTCGTTTGTTGACTCTTCATTTTAAATGAAAGGCTTATAAATGAACAAACGAACTAAACTTAAACGAAGACACGGTTCACCCGAAACGAAAGCTGTGTGTATTATACAAAAGTTGCCAGTTCTCTTTTTCAAAAATTGTATTAAAAACAAACAAGCTGAAAAAGAGTATTATGTGCAACACTACCATTCGATTTTCTTGGAAAAACCGCAATTTTAACACGAAATAAATATGTTTTTACGTAACAGATTACGTTTTTTATTATTTATCAAATACGCCTTACGTCATTAAATATTTCTGAATATGTTATTTGTGCAAATGTACATACACATACATTTTTTCAATTACCGGGCGAGCCATAGGAGATTACGAGATGGGACACTGGATTTGTAATCTGCCGCCCAATTACTCAGAAATTACTTTGGAGTATTTAAAAAAAATTTTGAAAACTCCCTCATAGCCCAATACTACTGCTCTGAGATTTTAAGTTTTTCTTTAGTGGCTAAATATAAATCAACTTTGAATTAAATTATTTAAAAAGAAACCGAAAAATGGAATTTAAATTTTTTTCGAAATTTGTCTTGTTGTCTTGCGTTCTATTTTTGTACAATATTCCTTTCAACCCCTATTCGATATCATTTAAAATAAAAATTTTAAATTACAAGGTTATTTTTTATTAAAAAAAGTGGGCATTGAATAGGGCGTGGCTTATAGCAAATTATATATCCACCTTTCAAAATAAAAAATTCGTTGAAAAAGAAAATTTTGTAGAGTGAATTAACAAACAAACAGAAGAGAGATTTTATCTGCCGATAGATGCTCATAACAAAATGGCTACAACATTGTTTAACAAACAACCGTCCTAAAACACACACATGCTTATCGTTTGTTGCCATAACAGAATGTGGCAAAATGTAACACCGGAAATAAATGAACAAATTCCTCATATACTAAAACAGCATAATAAGTACCTACAACAGCAGAAGAGTAAAAGTAACAAACAAGTCAACGACTATAAAATGTATTTAAATAAAAAAAAAAGAAAAACCTCATTAATAAAATGAAAGGACAAAAACAAGATGCAGTAGAACAAAAACGAGAGATGTAAAAGAAAGGGGAGAAACGAAAGAGTACCTTTCGTTAGTATTCCATTTATTAGTTGACTCTGCTACGTTGGCTCTTGCGTTTTTATTTTTGGTCTGTCTCTAAAGTTCTTGTTTTATTCCATTGTTTCAAGTTTCAGTTTTCTACTTTTTTTTTTTACCATAATGGTGGGTGGTGAATGTTGTGTTTTTGCATTGTCGTTGGCCATATAATTTGTAGTGGCTTTCGAAGAATTATATTTTATATTACAAATGAAGAAAGTCATTAGGGAATGAGCACACGTTAATTCCTGTTGAAACATGTCCTAATAAATGTAACATCATTATTCAAATTCTAATTAAAAGAGATAAACGAAAATATCCTTTAACTTTACCATGACTAATGATTATATGGTTTGGTTTGTCTTAATTTTACTAAAAATAAAATGAATTTAAATTGCATAATAAAATAGGGTAACACAAATTAAACAGCAACTTCCTAGTACTTGTTATAAAATAATTATTATTCATATAATTTTATTAAATTATTCGGTCTTATAAATTTATTGTTATTTAATATTAATCAAGCTTAAGATCTTAAAAAATTGTTTTTATTTAAATTTTCCTATATTTCGACTTTCTTTTGAATTTATAAATTATTATAAAAATAAATTTCCCTGAAGAAGACCTTCAAAAGAAAGTCGAAATATCGGAAAATTTAAATAAAAACTAGTTTTTAAGATCTTAAGCTTGATTAATATTAAATAATAATTATTATTCACGTGAAAAGAACTTAAATACAGAAATTGTTTTTTAGAAACGAAAAAAAAAAATTTTTAAATAAAATTAAAAATATCACTGTTAGTTAAACAAAAAATAAAAAATGACAGGTCATTGTATTGGAAAAAAAAACGACCATTTTTATTTTATTCTGTTTTATGGAAGTGAAAAATTAATCGTTAAGATGAATTTGGAAAGGATTGTTAATGGTTTGGGTAATGGTAAGGTGAGGTATATGGAAATTTAAAAAAATTTTAAAAATATTCCACAGCAACTTCTGAGTATTTGGGCGGTAGATTACAAATCTAGACAAGCTTTCCTCTAAAATGGTATGTGTCCCATCCCGTAATCTTCTATGGTTAGTCTGGAAGCCACTAAAATCTCTAAAAGCAACAGCACTGGGGTATATGGAAATTTAAAATATTTTTTTTGAAATAGTCCAAAGTAACTTCTGAGTACTTGATGTGTCCCATTTTGCAATCTTTTATGGTTCGTTCGAAAGTTGCTCTAAGTGATTTTGGCAACTTCTCAACGAACCTATAAAGATTATGGGATAGGAAACATATCATTTTAAAGGGAGGTCGTTTAAGTTTCTTATCTACCACTTAAATACTCAGAAGTTACTTTGGACTATTTAAAAAAAATTTAAATTTCCATATACCCCAATGCTGTTGCTTTCAGGGATATTAGTGGCTTCCAGACTAAACATAGAAGATTAAGGGATGGGACACATACCATTTTAAAGGAAAGTACGTCTAAATTTGTAATCTATCTATCAAATACTCAGAAGTTACTTTGGACTATTTTTAAACAAATTTTGAAAGTTTCCATATAACCAGTGCTGTTGCTTTCAGGGATTTTAGTTTTTATTTTATGATGCAAAGCAGAAATTGCAAAAATCCTTGAGAACAACAGTACGGAAGTTGGAGCGAAATATCGATATAAAAATAAATTTATATAATACAAAGTCTAGCTTAAGAAACTAGCCGTTTCAATTTAAAAGAAAAAGGTAAAATAAACTTACAAATAAAAAACTTTTTTAATAAATTTAATTGATAATATTTTTTCGATTTATTTACTTCATTTATTATTAAGATATTTTATTTATTTATGCAAAATATTGCATCATTTAATTTAAAATATTTTCTTTTTAGATTAAATCAAAATCTATTAGTAAACACATAATTTTTCTTCTCTTTGTTTTAATGCTATTATTCTTTGTTTTTTTTTCTTTTCTTTTTAGGTATGTACACATGAAAACTATTATTGTTTGCAAATTGTTAAAAGGATTTGTGTAAGTGCTGCAAAATTCTTTTTATATTTATAATAGTCTTACAGAAACCATAAATAAAATTTATTTAAATTAAATGCTGCCAAAAAGTGGGTAATAAAAAACCTCAAAAATTAGCCTAAATGTAGGCTTATTTTATTATAAAACAAAATATTTATTTAAATAAATAATATATATTTAGGCATGCTAATGTTAGCTTTTAATTGCCTACTTTCCGGCAAAATATACTTTCTTAATTATCTTTTAAAATTTCTTTCATCTCTACATCAAGGTTAACATAAGTCAACAGCAAATATGTGTTTAAAAATCATATACCGTATATTTGTTAAAAATACCATAATGTAATGCATACATTTAGGTTAACTTGAAATGTGAAATAAAAATTGCATTACCTGTAACACCTACACGCAAAAAGAAAAAAAAAATAAAATCAAAATCTAGTGATAATAAAGCTACTCTCTTCTCTTGTTAGCTTATTTTTAGTAAAATCAAAAGTAGCATCAAAACACTTTAGATAATATGAAATTTCATCTGCAGGAGAAAAAACCTAATGGTTGGATGTGTGCATTTAGAGTAAAAATGTTAAGCTAAAAATGTAATTCAACTAAATTCAAGTCGTTCATTATTTTGCACAAAAAGTAAAAAATAAATGTACGTACAGGTAATATTTTACAGATATAAAAAATTGAAAATGACAGGGTTAGATTTGCACAGAGCGCCTCAATAAAATAAAGTAGAAAGGGTTGCCTTAGATCCTCTTTTGTAGTTGTTTTGTGATACCTGTATAACAAAAAAGTTCAAAGAGAAGTAGGGTAATAGAGGGAGCAGCAGACAAGTTCGTCACTATTTAAACCAATTGCTACTTCTGATGAAGCCCGATAGTGTTCATGCTACGTTTTAAAAAGCTAAGGCCCATTATTATAACTTTCGATAGTTAAAGTTAGCATTTTGTGTGGCAAATAACCGATTTTTGACTACAACTTTGAAACCAAATTTGAATGAATAGTTAAGGACACACTTTCAAATATTTAATTTAATGTTCAACCAAAAGCTTGATATTTGATAAAATCTGTTAAAATCCAAACTTTAACCATCGGTAGCTTGTAATAATCGCCCTAAATGTTACTTATTTTTTAAACTTAACAGTATTAATTAAAATTTTTTTAATTTAAATACTTTACCTTCTCTTGATATATTTTATTTTTAATTTTCTTAAAGCCTGTTTACCACGCTTAAAAAAATAACAACAAAAAAAGTGTACATTAAGTAATATGCAGAGTAAGTTATGAAACCAAGTGAACACAAATTTAAAATTTCTTATAAAAAATTTTCATTTGAAAAAAAAAAAAAAAATACAAATAAATGCAAAAAGAAAGGCTCATATATAACTTTAAAGTATATTTTATAAGTTTTTTTAAAGTTTTCTCAACAAACATTTTTTTCTTACCTTAATTGAATAAAACACGTTTTAAAAAAAGGAAATAAATAAAATTAAAAAATCAATCGTAGTTAAAAAAAAAAAAAGAAAATTAAATGCCTGTTCATTGTACTAAAAGAAAATTTTGTTTCATTCCATTGTAAAAAAATGGAAATGAAACATTAATGGCTGAGTGTAGGGAGTAGAATTGTATTATCAGTAAATAGAAAATTAACGGTAATAGTTTGAGGAAGGTTATGGAATTAGATTTCTTCACAATCATTTTGTTTCAAGCAAATAATGGGGGGTGCTAGACGATCAATCATTCAACGTCAATCATGTGCGTGTTTTTTAAAGATGGCCATCACACGTATACGTTGTGTGCGAATTTAACGAAAATCAAAACTGGTTTGATTTTTGCTCAAATGTTATTAGTCTGGCACCAGTTCTGTAATCATCATTTTTTTCAGGTAAAGTTGAGTGCACATCGCGAAAATTTTAAAACTACAAATAAAGCCAAATTTATCACATAAAAATTTAATTGTTATCAATCAATTTGATGTGTGTATCATCCAATTTAATTTTTTTTACCAACCAAAATGCATAACTTGACGTTGAATGATTAATAATGTAGCACAGACTTAAGATTCATAAAAAAGTTAAAGTTAATTTTTACTTAAAGCTTTTTTGAAAATAACAGCTCAATTGAGAAGAATAAAGCAAAAACATTTAATGGCTCTGTATTTTCCAACCCTCTCACAATATTTTTTTTTATATAAAAATTATTTAAAATGATTAATTACTAAATATTAAGTTTTAAATCCCTAGTTGCCTAAGTGTTCGTAATGATTTTTTTTTTTTAAATAAATAATTATTTTTTAATACTCTTAGCAACATATACAACAACAACACTTAATTAGTGCTATATGTTTATCAATATTGTAGGAAATCTATAGTATTTTAAAAGTACTCAACTTAATTGCTGTTGAGCAGAAATAACTTAGAGTGGTATTAAGTATTTTGGCAACAAGCTTATTAAACGGTAAAAAAAATCTACCGCAAATCCTTTGCTTTTACTCATAAATTTCTAGTAAGTAAAACTATTTAGTAAAAAAATTTGAAATGAATGTAATAATTAAATTTATGTGCTATAAATGCAAACAGACGAGTAAACAATATAAACAATTCTTCATTTAAAGTCATAAAAGCTTTAAGTTGCATTTAAAATAATTTTCCAACCAAATCAAAAAATTTGCCTAATTTTTCACTTTAAGCTGCAGTTTAAGAATGTTATTTTTAGTTGCTACAATGAAAACATTACAGAAACATGCGGTGCAAAGTCGAATTTAGAGAAAACAAATTATTTTTTGGTTAAAAAAAATATTCTCTGTAGTTTGTTATTTTTCTCTCTCTTCCAACATAGAAAATTTTAAAATTTGGAGAATTTTTTCCCAGGCAAAAATTGATGATTTTTTGTTATTGATTTCAAATTTTGTTTTAAACCCATTACAAAGCAATATTATCAATCTTGTTTAAAACAAAAATATGACAGCTCATTAACACAGAATTTGTTCACAATTAAAACTTTAAACTCTGACTGTAAGAAACCTCTAATCGGCCTTCTAGCGAGCTGTCAAGCTAAAAAATTAAAAAGTAAAAAAAAAATATTACCAAAAGTTATTAATTAAAAATAAATTAAATAAAAAAGATTTCCGAAACTACAAAAAAATCTGCAATTCAATTTCAGAGTTGAGATTCTTCAAAGTAAAGATATTCTAAAAATTGTGTTATAAATTAACTCCATGCCAACTAGCTGCTACGACAAATCGTTATTCTAAGTTGTAGTTATGAATAAGACTGTGTATTTTTATGAATAAAGCTATCAGCCCTATTCTAAATACTTCTAGGGAAATAACTCCCTGGGAGTTTTTTTTTTAACAAAAATAAAATTGTGTTATTCTAAGCAGCCTGGGAAGGGAGAGAGTATTTCATATATTCGTGGGCAGCTTCCTTGCAATTTTTTGGGGAAATTATTCCCAAAAATTTGTTATCACATTCTTCCTCTAATTACCATTCACACGGAAGAATTTCCCATTTTCGAAGTTCTTTTAGAATAGGGGAAACGGAAAAGGAGAAAAATCTCCTAATGAAAATTTTTTTAAATTAGAGGACTGGAAATTGATAGAAAACTCCCAGGGAATTCTTATTTTGAATTGGGCTGTATATCTATTTTCCTTCTCTGTTATTTTTTAGTATGTATGTAGTCATTTGCATAATTAATTTTAATCAAAACAATTATGTAGTCGACTGACTGACATTCCTCCTTTCAACACACACTACGTACGTATGTTTGCATAAACACTCAAATTTACCTGACACTAAAAGCTAAAAGAATATGAATTTAATAGTAAATTTACTCACACGTATGCATGTATGTGAATTTCTCGCGGCTGTTATCCAGCAAATAATAATTAATTATTCTATAATTGGACAAATTTACATACTGAATAGAAAATTTTCATTGTTTGACATGAATAATGAAATAATATCATTAAAAAACTATATGTGAAATAGATTTATCTGTTGGTGGCTATTAGGGCGATGCAGTGTAATGCATAATTTAATAATTCTATTTATTAACTAGCAATTATAGAGAGCAAATAGGCCTGATTATTTAGTGACGAGAGACGAGAATACTGACTTATGGCAACGCCTGTCATATATTTTATATTAGGTCTGATTACTAGTGTCCTAGGCTGTGCGCTTCAAATTTTTTTCTGGACTTGTCCAAATTGGTACATTTATATGGCGGCAGTACATAAAACATTTATGTCTTTTTTGACAATTTACAAATATTTTAAACATAGAGATGCTTGATGATTTCATCTTGTATGAATTCGCCTTGCGAGTGTCAAATGTTGTTATATTAATACACAAGAAAATTCCACTACAAGTATGACATACTCGTACATATTAAATTGGAGTAAAATTTGTTCATATTTATTCAGAAAAGCCATCCTTAATTTTGCATGGAGATTTATTGCAAGTTTTTTTTTAGATTTTCCATGTTGTGCCCGCCTAATGTAAAATTGTGTTTCATTTGTAATTAAATAATTTATTATCAATTTGTTGTGATTAATGTAATGCAATATGCGTAATCAATAATTAGCCGTTTGAATTTATTATTAGTTACAATAATGGTTTATCACTAAGCCTGCCCGTCGCATACATTATGCCAGTGTTGTTGCGAAATTAATAAACATTGAACGACTATAAAAAGCCACAAATCTGTCTGTCGGCTTCAATTCTTGAACTGAATTAAAAAATACTTAAAAGCCTTTAAATAAATATAATGTACGAGAGAAATTAATTGAAGAAAAGACGAGGCAAAAAGTTTTGCAATGCCGGTTAAATATTTTAAGGTTTGCTATAAATAGGAGTCAGGTCCTGGGTGTTAATTCTAACATTAATAAAGCAGAATTGATTTGAAATGAAATTTTTTTTTTTTTTTTTCAATTACACTAAAATTTTGCTTTGTCCTTTGCATTCATTAATTTTTTTTTTCTTATTTAGAAAGCCTTGAAACCCTTTTTTTATAATTATTGTAGAGATTAGGGTTAGAAAAAAAATCAAAACAAATTTAAAAAGTCTTTTGCTTTAATTAGTTACAATTAAAGTTTATACAGAAAATTTTTCCTTTTAAATGACTTTATGTAATTAAAAATTTCAACATAAAATACGGCCTACTGTTGTACTTACTATTCTCCTCTACATAAATCCTTAATAGAAAAACCAACAGTTTTCTTTTTCAGTTTCAGTTAGTCTCTTAATTTGTTTTTGTGTGGCTGCTGTAGAGGAAAAAAAAACAAGAATATGTATTTTGTATTTTGTTTAATCTTTCTTGGTCATTGTTAAGTATGCTATAAAAAACCTTTCATAAAATATCCTTAAAGTATGCTATAAATTAGACCATAAAATTTTATGTAAATTTAAATAATGTTAAAGTAAAGAGAAGTTGTTTTGTTTACTTGAATAACAATAAAAAGAATTTACTTAGGGCTTTTAACAAACTGCTTTTAAGGAGGGAATTTCTATGGTAAACCGGGATTTGTTACCTAAAAAGTCTACTAATTGATTAATTATGAAAATTAACTAAATTTTAAACTTTTTTTTTTTCAAAAGACAAGGCTTCCTTTTTTCTTCTCCTGTTAATGAGCGCCTGCTGCTTTTAATACCAAGAATTGTTTCGATGTTTGTGGTTTTATCTTAAAGCAAACAGAGAATTAAAAAAAAAATATTTTTAAATTTATTATATTTGGTATGTTTTAAAGACTACCCACACACAGATTTTAAAACCACCATTTTGAAGTATATTTACAAAATTTCTATTCATTTTGCTGCCATTACTTTAATTCTCTACAAACAAGGGTTTGCTCTTTATTTGCAGCTCACAAGGTTTCTTTCTTTTCACTTTTTTCACCACACTGTGGTATGTGTGATAGTGTGTGCATGCATCTCCTTCTATTACATCATTACATATACATACTAACTTGCATGGAATTTAATTTGTGTGACATTAATGTGCGTAATAAAATTCAATAGCATTTTTAGTTACGCATTCACAATGACACTTGCAAATTACACAAACGAATTAAAGAAATTGTGTTTAGCTGAAAGAATTACACTGAAAGATTTTTTTTTTCATATACTATTTGAAATTTTTCATTAATCCACTGAAAAATTATCATGCCAATTATGAATATTCCCACGTATTTTTTCCCTGAGAAAATTTTGGTTTTTGGGAGAAAATTCCCTAAATCAGATAACTTTCTATGTTGAAAAAGGGGAAATTTTATTTATAATAAAAGGAAAAGTGAAAAAACTCCCGGGGAATTTTTATTCATAATTGAGCTGTATATAATATTATTTTTCAGCCAATGACACATTGGAAGCAATGAAATATAAGTGAGTGAAGGTAAATATGTAAATATCTTTTCAGTATTTATGGCATATTTACCAAATGAAGAAAAATACGTCTTGTTAATTACGTTTTTTTTTAAATATCGCATGCGATAAAAAAATTTCCATACATATCCTTCACATATGTACTGAATTTAAAGGGGTTTATTGAGAGATAAAGCTATTCGGGCCAAATCCTTCTATCTCAAGAAATGGGACCTAATGGAAAACATCAACAATGAATGTGGCTAGCATCCTGTAAATACAGTTTCTTCCACTTGGATTTTTGAAATTTTTTAGACAACATTTAAAATTTCATTTAAAACAAAAATATCGGAAAATTGTCTCTGAGGAATGATGGCTACTGTGACTAAACCCTTATATCTCGAAGAATGCGACATAATTGGACAGGACCACAATGGATAAGGCCATCGGGAATGGCACCTCTGCAAAATCCCTCCAAGCAAGAGTACTGGGGTAATGGACCCCATTAAAATAATCCAACTTAACTTCTGAGTATTTGGTGGGTAGATTACAAATCTAGATTACCTCCCCTTTTAAATGATATATGCCCGATCCCGTTATCTTTTTTTTTATTAGGACCAGCACTCAGGGGATGACTCCTACTCATGCAATGCATTGTGTTGGATTCAAATTTTAAGTACAGAGTTCTGGTTGATCTTTTAGGCCGGTTGTAATCCTTTTCCTTGGGTTTAGTTACCCTTCGTGGGTATTTGATCCCTGAGCCGAGAGGTGGTTGGTCATCACATAGTTTGCTATATACTGTCGTGATTAGGAAACACAGGACTAGTTTTTAAATACTGGGTTAATAACTAGTGGTACCTTCATGACTAGAGAATCACGTAAGTCAGTAGCTTAGGGCTTTCCGTGACTAGGTAATCACTTAAACAATTTGGTTAGTAAATCTATGAGTACCTTCGTGACTAGGAAACGGCTTCGTGATTGACTACGGCTGTCGTGACTAAGAAACCACTAAGTAATGTTATTGATTAATAAATCTAGTAGTACCTTCGTGACTAGAGAATCACTATGGTGAATAACTAGAGCTTTCTGTGACTAAGAAATCATTGATGATATTTGGTTAGTAGATCTATGAGTACTTTCGTGACTTGGAAATCACTAAGGTGTCTGACTACGGCTGTCGTGACTAGGAAATCACTGAGCAATGTTATTGATTAGTAGGTCTATGTTCTACGTTTACCTTCGTGACTAGAAAATCACTTAGGTGGTATGATGGTAGGCTTACCTGTAAGCGAGGTAATGCTTGCTTCAAGTGCTAACCATTAGTCACAAGTTTTATATGCAAACTCCCCATTCAATTGCTTACGTTTAGCTAGTAGCCACAGTATAGCTCCACCATTGTTATTCAGTCAAAAGATAACCTCTTTCAGTAATATGGGATGCTTGTAATAAAAACTCATCTGTTTTTTGCAGATATTTCGTAAGAAAAAGAGACAGAAGAAAGTAACCTTTTTCGTTTCTTTAAAAAAAAAAATAATATTAAAAAAGATACTGATAGAGATTTTGGTTTTCATAGTATCAAATAATTTAGCCTTATTACCAATATGACTCTAGTATTGGAACAAATGTACGGCGGTGCCACGTATTAGTGTTTTCTATAGGCAACGTTACCCATAGTCAGAACTTAAATTATCGTCTGAAAACTGATCAAAAATTCCATTGACATTTCAATCGATATCAAATGCCATGATTTTATTTTATTAAGGCTATCGGATTTTGTGATAGTTTATACTGAACAGTCTGAGAAGTTTTAGACGAAATTCAACAAAATCGATATAAAGTTGATAAAAAGCGTTGCCACATTTCTTGGTTTTTAGTAATTCTACTACAATTTTGAGTCTGCTAGTCCTTAATCTACCTAAGAAAAAGCTTTTTTTGGAATTAAAAATATTTAAATATTTCACTTGTTGTTTTAACAAAAGAACCAAACCCACAGTACTCTGACTTTTTCTATTTGTTCATTTCCATGTTTGGGCACGAAACATAAAAAAAAACAGTTTAAGTATTTAATGGCATAAAACCTAAATGGCGAAGCATAAACACTAAAGTAAAAGAAAGCTCAACAGTAAATATAAATTTTGTTTCATAATATTATTTGCCTTTGTAAAGAGTCTCCAGCACTTATTTCTAAGAAAAAAAATCCAAAACACAAATTTTAACTTAGCCAAAGGTTAAATATTTGTGGCATGTGGCATGTGTTTGTGTGTGTTAAGCCTAAAATACAAAAATTCTCTTCTTAATTTCTGTAACATGAACTTTTTTCAGCTGTAATGAAACTCTTTAAATCCCCAACTCTCTCCTTCTCTCTCTCCCTGTATTAAAAAAATTAAGTAGAAAAATTTTAAATATTATTAAAGCCAACATATTGCATGGTGCCCTGATGCTAGCGAGTGTTTTTCTATGGAAAATTGTTGGAAACAATTGCAGCATCATCATCATCATCAGTGAAGTTGTGACAGAAATGTGAACATACGTGTATTACGTTTATTGCATGCTGTAATGTAATTACAAATAATATGCCAACTTAAGTTACAGCAGCATAACTAGTTGTGAAATAGACCAGAGCAGGAATCAAAATTTTAAATAAGCCAGAGAGGGCAGTCAGTATCACCTTTGTAAACAGTTTTTGTTAAAAATGTTAATTTCGCTAATGAGGCTTTTCACACTGTAACACTGAGTAAAACGACTCATCAAAAAATCCAATCAAATAAGAAAGTATTATATGACAGCGCTAAAACAATCACCCCTATTCCAATTGTCGTAATCAATAGATAACGAAGTCGTTTATTGTTGTCGGCTTTTAATTTGTATTCCAGTGGTAGTAATTGTTATTTATAGATAAGTGCTTGCTAATAATTGGTATTCTATAAGGAAATAGCACTGCGATATTGTATTGAAACGACTGCGGTTTTGTAGTCACCGTTTTAGGTAACGACTAAAATTAAAAAAAAAATTAATAAAAAAAGAAAATGTAAAAAATTAATAAAAATAAAAAGAAAAATTATTGGAGAAAATCCTTCCCTTGGTATAAGAAATACCATTAGATTTCATTTTAAAGCAAACTGAGAATTAATTCTAAAGCATTCAGAGACTAAACCAGACAATTCTAAATGGAAGTTGCTGAGGTGATACCTTAACGTAGCTTCTTTCAATTACTTTTTTTTGTTATCATAACGCTTGTATCTCAGTGTAAAATCCCCCATAAATAAACCATTTACTAGTGGCCAGTGAGGAATGGGATCGTGAGCTCAATTCTTTTTAAGAATCTAAAAAGTCAAATTACCGCATTCGATATCAAAAAATTTCTTTTGAAATTTTAAAATTATTTGAATGCAAAAAACTAAAATTTTTAGTCATCAATTATAATTTAAACCCTGGATGTTTTTGCTGCAAACAAGAAGCCAATTAGCTTTGCAGTGGAGTTATTATGTATTGCGATGCGAAATGAAAAGGAAACGAATTCGAACCATTTATACTCTATAATGCGTTTGATTGTTTAGCTTTTGCAATTGTCTGTTAGCAACTACACTCTGTAATGCGTAAACGAATGTCGACATTATTTTATAGATACAGTAAGCCACAAAAGTATAAGCACAACAAGAAAAACTAGATTATTTTTATATAAAGGTACAAAAAGTAAATCTGGGCAGCAGTTAAAGTCTGTTTTAAAGAAAAAAATGGGTACAGAATTCGTCAGAATTTCGCAAAAACTCCATGCCTCATAGCATAGAATAGGTGGTAAAGTTAAAAGGTGTACCTATCTGGTACTAAAAAAAAGTACCAGGTAGGCATTAGCATTTAAGGCAGTCGTACGTAGACTTGTGAATTTCGTAAACTCTGATTTTTAAGTTATTTGGTTCTTTGCTTATGAGAAATAAAAAAATTAATTCAGGTTTCTTTAAAAATTTTCTAACAAAATCAAAAAAAAAAAAAAAAATAAAAAAAAATTTTATATTTTTGACCTTTAAATAAAAATAATCGAGGTGTTCTTATCGTGAGGCTTATTGTACGAATATTTTGCGATGGCCAAAAAAGCAAACGCATCATAATACAGAGTAACCCCTTAGGTAGTAGAGTTTGGTTTAAATAAAAAAAAATTATTTCCCTGCAAAGGTTTCTTGATACATACAATAGGTCCCTCCCCTTTCTCGTTGCTTTAATTATTTCTGGTGTTAAAGCAGCCATAATTGTTTTCTTTTCCGCCTCTGGTATTCAATTTTTTTTTTTTGTTTTTTCCTTTATGTGTAGTTGTTTTAGCATCCCACAGTTTACTTAAATGGCACACATGTGCCTGCGTATCTCTGACACTAAACTTTCCTACACAATACAATTTGCGCTAGTGTGAGTAAAAGCATTCTTTTTATGAGCAGATTTGCTTGTGCCCCAGGCGAAATTTTTTATTTAATGTAATCCTAGGAAAGGGTTCTTTTTAGTATGCCTTAAGGAGTCTCAAACGTGTAATGAATTCTAGAGACAAAAAACGGTCCATTCGTTTAATAAAATGATTTATTTTTTTTCTGGCTAATACTTGTATTAACAGTCGTAGAATGTGTAATTTGGTATCATAAAAAAAATAATTGTTAAGGTTACAAGCATCTTTAAAGAAGTAAAGTGTAGAATCAAATTAACGTTTTCTTTCTCTAAAAACTTTTATTAAAATGTTCAAATTACCTCTCACATACCGATCAGGTCCCAAATCACCGCACTCAATATCGAATGAAAACTATAGTAATTTTAAAAAAATTTTAAATTTTGGATACTAGTTGCTCGATATCGAATGCAGTGATTTGAGCCGTGCTTTTTATTGATTCTATTCGATATCGAATGAAAAAATTTTGCGGCCAGATTCTATAAAATACTTTCAAACGCGCATGCAAACGTAAGCGATCCAACGCATTAACGATTTCAAACACATTTTCGATTTCGCACCGTTTTTACTTTTTACAAAAAAAAGTCTTCTCTTAATACACAAAGTAGCTTCAGTTGTGGTTTGTTTACTATTTCATTTGAGAACATGAAATTACCACCAAACTTCCCCTTGACAGAAATGAAATTAATCATTTTTTTTTTAATTTAAAATTCTTTGATTAATTTTATTTTTTTCGTTTTTGCTAAAAACAACATACGACGGATTTACATAGCATATTTTCGTCATGTTAGGCGAAATACTTTCCAGCTCGAATTGTACATAGACAAAAATAATTAATATTAAGTTTTCATTCAAAGTTTTCAACGTTCTTCTCACATCAATTCTGTCGGATAATCGACGGTTTGACACCACTTTATGTGCCTTGAGTTCCAAAGTTAGTGTTCCTTGTTTCATGTCATCTCTTTGTTAATCTATAATCACCTGATTGAAAAGGGAATACAAGTTTCAGAGAATTAAAAATGTTATTTAAGAATGAGCTTGGCTTAGGTTGGACAGGCAGCCGAAAGAAGACCAGAGTAGAGCATATGTAAGTCCTCACAACTTTGGTGGAAAGAACTTAATTTGCTTCCAATCAAAAACTCAGTTGTGATAATTGAAGTTTTTAATTTTTATAATAGAAAATCAGTCTTACAGCAAGAAATATTTTTAACAGAACTAAATTTTGGTATGTCTTATCGAGTTCTAGTTACTGCAACTAAAGAACTTGACTATCAGAACTGCATTTTTGATGGGAAAGAAATTAAATTCTCACAACCGAAGTTGTTTTCTGTATGTAACATTAAAGTTATAATCGTACTTACGTACATATAAATAACTTTTTTTTTCTTTAAACTAAAAACCCTTCCGATTGCATAGAGTCAAAATGAATGTATTTTTTTCTTTTAATTCTAGACACTCAGAGAAAAATCTTAACATAAAAATGAAATACTAAAATTGATATGAAGTATAACAAGATGTTAGCCGGAAATAAAATCAATAAAATCTCTATTGTGATGCGAAAGAAAACGCATCGCAACTCAATGTAAAAATCATACAGATGCGAATGGTTTTTCTTTCGCATCGCCATAAAGAGTAACCCCCCTGATTAGCGATTTTAATAAAATATTTTTTTGAAACTCATGTTTGAAATTCAAGAGGCTAAAAGCTTTTGAAAAAAATTATAGATTTTTGTCTTGTCTTATATACAAAAAAAATTTTTTTTCTTTTAATTTTGTATAAAAATTCTTCACAATTTCTACGATAGTTTTGGCACTAATGAGTAGACAATGTAGGTACGAATTAAAGAAAATTTTATTGTTAATTTAGAATTTTGTTTTTAATTTAATTAAGTCAACCCTTTTCAAGTAGTATTTACGAGTATTTATGTCGTGTTGCTTCATTCATTTAGCAGCTAACGCTATATCTCGACAACTAAAAAAATTGTTTTAAGCAAAACCGTTGTAAGTGATTCTTTTGTAGGTCTTTTTGAGTCGCTCATTCACCATTTATGATTAACAGTGAAATAAATGGTCTGTTCAGCGAGGCAAATTTGTATTGAAAACAAAAACAAATTTTCGTTTTAATATAAATTTGCTTTGCTTTCGTTCGCTTTGGTTTTCTTGTGACATCGCTAAACAGGCCAAAAAATATTATTTTTGCATACACAATTTTAGTCAAAAGAAGCTAGAATTCTTGAAAGAATTTGCTTTAAAAAAAAGCTAAATGTTTTTGCCTGGCTCTCGCCCGGTACGGCATCGTTAGAATATAGAAAGCGTATGTAGACAAATTGGTTTACAAATATAACTTTAATCTTTAAGAAACCCATCCGAAGGAATAGAGCGATTGCCTTCGCTAGCATTATTAGCAGAGGCTCTAACTAAAATATTTTAAAGCATAATTTTAGGCTGAAATTTAGTATGGACACTAATCTTTATGAACATTTGATTGGGAAATAATTAAAAATTGAGTGTTAAAATGGGCGTAGATGGTCCAAAAGTGTATGGCTTCCTTCCATGCAGTGTAGATATTCAGAAAAATCCGTTGGAAAACAAACAGAAAATTAATTTTATTTATATGAAATTATATATCGTCATATGATTTTATTAAAGCCTTAAGTTATATCTAAAATTTTTTAGAGGAGAAGCCAAAAAATAAACTTTTTGAAATTTTTCACTCCTAACATTCTTAAAGTTTAAAAACTTTTGGTTAATTTTCATATTAACGAATTCTAAATTTAGTGTTTTGTTAAAAAAAAAAATTGTTTTCTTTCGTTTTTATTTTTTCGAGTGTATATGAGTTTTGTATAACATTCATGTGCCTATGAGTGGGTATTTCGTTATTAGTGTGCTTTCGACTAAATTCGTATGTGCAAATGTGCCTCCCTGAGTGTGTTAAATGAAAAGAAGAAAGAAGAAGAAAATTATGTATGAATTTTGTTTGGATTGTGGGGTGTTAAATTCATATAAAAAGCATTAAATTTCTATGCTCGGTTGCATTAATTTGTTTTTACAATTTTTCATTTTTGTCATGGCCTCTCATCAGAAATATCAAAACATCAAGCCAGCCAGCAATACCAGCAGCAGCATCATCATTAACAACATCATTGCCAGCATCATCATTATCATCATAAACATCAACATCATCATCTAATATTTATACAACATGTAAATTTATGCGAAAAAATTTCTTAACAACATTTGGGACTCCTTTGGCATTTGATTTTTTTTTTGTGTCTCTCGCTTCCTGCCTGTCTCTTTCTGCTGCTCATCAGGTTTAGTTCAGGAAAAATACAAGTACTTTTTGGTGGCATAAACAAAATAATTTTTGTTTTTTCTTTCAATTTTTTTTTGAAAAATATTCAAAGACATTATCATGCAACCAGTGTTGCAATGATGGTGGTGCTTGTAGTATGAATACAAAATTTTTATTGCACAAAAAATATCCTTTGAAGTGTTGAAAATGTAGTTAAAATTTAATTAAAAACAAATTTTTTCTAGCACGAGAAGACTACACACCAGCAAGAAAATCATGAACTTATTTTTTATTTTTTTTTTTTTTTGTCAAACTTGTTGTATTTAAATGAACTTCCTTATACAATCAGCAAAATCAAAAACCGAATTCCAAGTAGATGATGCACTTAAATAGAAAATTATAAAATTTTTTATTTTTTTGTATTGTTTTTTTGGTTCAAGGTTGCTGCAAATAAATAAATATTCTGCTTTTCTTGCTGTTTGATGATGTTAGAGAATTAAAACAAATGAAATGAATGACGTTTGAACAAAAAATTTACATAAATTTTTAATTTATATCATTTCTACAAAGAGCCCTGACAATTTGCTTATGGGACTTTTATTTTTTATTAGTGTATTAGCTGCTCAATTCTATTTAAGAAAATCACTAGTATGCACTAATCAACATTTCATTGATTTAATGAAATATTTCATTAAATTAATGAAATTCGTATTTTAAGTATTATTATTATTATTCTTTAATTCTTATGGGCTATAAGTGCATCATGACCTGTTAGATCTATTCTTCAGCCCAATTCCCAATTAAAACAGTCCTAAAAAATCTTGTAATTGTTTTACATAAGTCTGACCCACAGAATTTTGTTGTCCTTATTGCGAGAAACGGTAAGTCTTCATGTACTAAATTAATTTTATTAATGTGGTATTCCAGTCTACAATGTTTTGTTAACAGTTCAGTGTAGAGTTTGATAACAATTCTGCTGAGGTTTCATGAGTCTACTTGATTACTGCCGTATGCCCGCATGCAGTTCATATCCAGGTACACATACTGAAGTAATGTATTTTAAAAATAGTTCAAAATAGTTTCTGAATATTTGGGCGGTAGATTACAAATCTAGACGACCTCCCCTTTAAACTGATATATGTCCCATTCCGCAATCTTCTATGGTTCGTTCGGAAGTTACTTTGGATTATTTTGAAATTTCCATATACCCCAGTGCTGTTACTCCTAGTGATTTTAGCAACTTCCCAACGAACCATTAAAGATTGTGGGATGGTACACTTATTATTTTAAAGGAGAGGCAGTCTAGATTTATAATCTATTACGCAAATACTCAGAAGTTACTTTGGATTATTTAAAAAATTTTTTGAAATCCTCTTAGGAATGACCCAGTACTCTTGCTCTAAGGTTTTTTTATTATTCCCCATTTTGGCGATGTACCATTCTCGAATTTGCAACAGGAAATTCTACCCTTTCTAGAATTGTTTCAACATTTTTTATTTTATGATGCAAAACGGAAATTGCCAAAATTCTTCAGAGCAACAGTACTGGAGTATATGGAAATTTCAAAAAAATTTTTAAAATAATCCAAAGTAAATTTTAAGTATTTGGGTAGTAGATTACAAAGCTAGACGATCTTCTATTTAAAATGTTATGTGTCCCATTCCGTAATCCTCATTCTTGTTTTTTATTTAATTACAAAATTATATTAATTTTCTTCTCCTTTTGCATCGAAATGTCGAATTTTCTTGACATATTGAAAGCAAAACCAGATATAAATCAAAAGGTATTAACAAGTCTTTGCCGCAATATAGTCAAGCATGAGATTTAGCTTTGTATTTAAAATCTACTCAATATTAAGTAACTTCTTTCGTTTGAAATCTGCGCAACTCTGTAGCATAAAAACAAATACTGCTCTTTCATTTGTTTATATACATGTGTGTGTGTGATTATTCAGTTTTTATTAAAACGGCTACATGTTTCAAAAATCGATAAAAATCCGACCTCAAGCTTGAAAAATACTCTTCTTTCAACTAGAAACCTTTTAGAAAAACTAGCATGTAGCCATACCCTAAAGAATGTCGTACGATTGACTTTTTTTATGTCAAATACTTTAAAGACAAATCTCACTCGTATCAATAAATTTTGTTAAACAAATAAAAGAGATAAATTTTTTTAAATCGTTTTCTCTTCAAAAATTTTATTGCACTAAAACCATCTGGATGGATCTAATCACTTTTAGAATTGTTTGACATGGCATGTGTAAAAATTCTTGTTGAACAGAATTAAAGTTTAAACTTTGCAAAGAGAAACAAATAAAACTTTAATCTTTTGTGTGTGTGCTTGGGTGTTTTCAACTTGAGACAAACTATGAATTTGATTTGTCAATGAAATGAAAAATTTTTAGAAAAATTGTAATATTTCATATTTGTAAGTGTATTGAAATATTTCTTGCAACTATTGCAATTATTCACAATAGCAACAACAACAACAAAAATGTAAAGTTAAGTTGAATATTCGAAGAATTCATTCTGCTTTTTTTTCCTCATTCATACAGCCTGCACATAAAAAAGTTTTTATTTTTTTATTTCTTTCTTTTTTTTTTAACAGTAACCAACAAAATAAAAAAGAAAAAAAAAAAGAAAAATAGAGTAGAATATAAAAGAAATTTCAAGTTAAAAAATTAAAAAAGAAAAGTTTTTACACACACACACACACACACACTCACACTCATACTCACTTACTTTCAATTTGTAACAAAATTCTCGTTTTTTTTATTGTGATTTTCTTGAAAAGCCAAGCACAACAGCACTGAAAAAAGCAACTTTGAAATGTTACAAAAAAGAAAAGCCTGTTTGTGCCACAAAATGCAAGTCATATTGTACGAGTTGTATGAACAAAAATGAAAGACAGAAAGAAAGCAAGAGAAAAACATTAAATAAGTTTAACTATTGTAAAATATATTGAAATATGTTGTAACCAGATGTAAGATGTGTTTTTCTCTTTTTGTCTTTTTAAGTAAAAAAAAAAAAAAAAAGTTCTTTAATTTTCATATTACACAAAAAAAAAGGTAAACACTAGATTTTTAGCATTCAGCCATGCGTTGCAAGATTTTTGGCTTATTGAGTAGAGAGAAATGTTTTGCTCTTCTAAAAAGTTTGCGTAAAAGTAAGAAATAAATACCAGTAGCTCTGGTACACATTTGCAAAAGATCAAAAGTTTATGAGGTGGCGTTCAAGAGTTTGAATTTTAAAGGATACCAGTACCAGCATTTTTCCTAATTGTAATTTTACGCTTTTAATTGATTGGACCACCAAAAATGGCATGACATTCTTTTATAACGTACCAGCTGTTTCTATGCGATCATGCAAAATGTTAAAAAAAAATCTACTAAAAAGGTATTAATGAGCGTCCCAGGTAATAAGTGTTATTGTCTATGAAATGATAAAAATTTTGTTCAATGAAAAAAAAATTCACGTCTCATTGGACCTCTGATATATATAATTAATTCAATTAAATGTTTCAATAATTCAATTAAATATTTCATTAATTTAATTAAATATTTCCGTAATTTAATTAAATATTTAAATAATTCAATTAAATATTTTATTAATTCAATTAAATACTTCAATAATTCAATTAAATATTTCATTAATTTAATTAAATATTTTATTAATTTAATTAAATATTTCAATAATTCAATTAAATATTTCATCAATTTAATTAAATACTTTATTAATTCAAATAAATATTCATTCCTATAACGAAATGTTTTATTGAATAAGTGAATTATTGTATTTATTCTAATGAAATATTGCCATAGATTGAAATATAAGGAATTATTCTTTCAGTGTAGCTCACAAAACTTATGGCATTCAATGTCTAAAAATAATTTCAAGCATATGGCCGCGCTTTTGAACGCCATTCTATCAGTTCAAGGTTATAGCATTTTGACTTATTTAAAGCGATAGTTTTAAAATTTCAACATCGGTGTGTTCAGAAAGCAATAGTGGAGTTTTATAAGGAATATTTTTGTGGAACATTTTAACCTTCTAACTCTTCAACTTGTCCCTTTTGTCTTTTTTAAGTTAGGTGTCAAAAAAAGTCCCTCAAATGAAGAGTAATAGGGCTAAAAGTTTCCACAAAAATATTCCTCGTAGTGTTTTATACAAGTTTGCTGAACCTTGCACATACCTAAAGTGGAGGATTCACCTACGATGATTCACAATTAAAATTTAAAAAAATGGGAAAATGTAAGCCCCATATTGTTATAGTTTTTGTGTCTCTCTTACCATAATCTGTTATTTAAAAAAGTCAGATTTTGTTGTACAGTGTAATTTGAAATATTAAAACACAATTTTGTATGAAACCGAATCTGTTTTTTTTTCGATTTACCATTCTTCGTAGTAGTAGTCTGGTAATCAAATTAGTTTTCTTTAGAAAGTAAACTTAGTCAGTCTTTCGGAATTTAAAATTTAATTAAATTCTCTCTCTCTCTCTCTCTCTGTTCCTTTTTGTGGTTGTTCTTGGTTCAAGCACTATAAACTTCCTGCTGTTGCTTTTTTAGACTTTTGAAAACCAAACATTATGCAAACTCGCATATAAAACTTTTAACAGCCAATAAAAACTAATTCATTTAATAATATGAGTGACTCTCTTAAGGCCAATATTTTTGTATGCTTGTACATACACGCTAAATGCACTTTATTGACTGCATATGACTGCAGATTTCTTTGCTTTCTTGACTGTGCCTGTTTTTCTTTTTCAAAGTTTTTTTTGTTTAAGTTGTTGTTGCAAAAAAATCATTAAAAGTAAAATTTCTATTAAAGACAAATAAAACAGAATAAACTTTATTTACATGAAACTTGGTTATAGGCTGGTACTTGCACAATTCGTTGCTTTTAGAACTTGATAATGTAAAAATGAGGGTGTTTTAATAAGTTATAGGGAACACCCACACACACACACCCTCACACATATGCGTGTGAGTCATCTTCCTGTCGTTTTTATATTAATGATAGCAAAAGTCTATAAAGTTGTTTTACACATCTTTTCACCTTTTCTTATTTAATAAAAAAAAAAAAAAAACATGTTAAAATGCTGGTTTGTATGCAAAGCAAATCTATATAATGCTGGTTAGCCCAGCAAACATTTTATTAATTGGAATTCAAATCAAAGAGAAAAAAGAGGAAGTTAAATAACAGAATACTCATAAAGAATACTCAATAATGGCAGTTCCAAAAATTTTTAATTTTTTTTATACAAACAAGCGTTTATTCTGGGAGAGATAAAGGCTATCTCAGTAAGAGTGCACTTCTTAATTTCATGCTGCAATAAATCGATGGTTTCATGCATTGTGTAGCAGTTGGCGGCGTCTTGCTGCAATCACTTTTTGTCCAAATCCATGCCATATCCAGTTGAAGTCACAGCAACTACGTTATCACGATGCCATTAAGATAAAAAAGCGCTTTATCGCACACCATGTGTGGCATTGACTGCACTTGGCTCCAACACAATTACAACGCGTTGTTCTTTCGTAAAGCAATTAATTTGGAATAAATGTAATAAAAATATATGACAGCTGCTAATTTTCAGAAATGACAATAAATTTCAAAAGTGTACCCTTACTGAGACAGATTATTTGTTTTTCTTCAGAATTAATTAATTAATTGCATTAACCCGAGAACTAAATCTTGGATTAAATCAACACAAACTTTTAAGGAGAGAGAACAAAATAAGCTTTAAATATTATTATTACAACTCGTTTACTAGTCTTATGGCGTATAGGATATTCATACATTGAAAAAAATAAAAAAAATTATTTTTTTTTAAATTGATTAAAAATTTAAAATAAGCAATACCGTAAAATTTGTTTTAAATTTTAATAGCTGCATATGCTACAAATAAAATGAGCCATATTTCATTAAATTCCATTTCTAAATTCTGAATTTATTAATAATTTAGTCGCAGTACCTGTAAAATCATCGAAAGCAATTCATAATTCTGAATTTATTCACAGTCTACAGGTAGCACCTATTGTAATTCCTCTCCTTTCCAATGCTACTTCCTCTTTTTTTTTTTTTTTTTTTTTTTTGAGACAACCTTTTCTTTTGTGAAATTTAAAACATAACGAACTAATTTAAACTATTTCAAATACAATGTTTGTATGTGTGCTATAAATTTTGCTACACTTCAGTAAATTCATTTAAAGTCTTGTCAAATTAACCCACACACACACACTCACACTTACCGAAATTGCCGTGCTTGGTTAAGTTTTATTTCCCTCTCTCACACTCCCGACAACACTTGTTTCTTAAACCAATTGATGGCAAGTGCCCCCATTATAATCAAAATAATCACAAAAAAAAATAATGTTTTTCAGCAGATTAACAACAAAGAGCAGGTTCAGGAAAACTAAAAACTATTTTTTTTTATCCACCAAAACTAGTCTAGATTTGAGTCGAGTCGTATCGAATCGTATTGTAAGAAAGAAAAGAAGACAAATTAATTGCAAACCTATTAAAACTAGACACAGTAGACATTAGACGTGCATGAATAAAAAAAAACTGACTGACTGACTGACTGGCTGGCTGTGAGTGTGTTGGTATAAAAAAAACTTTTCTATAGCCAGCCAAACGTACTAAACCAATTTACCAAACAACCAGCACAATGTGGCAACAACCGTCAGGTACAAATTGATGCAAAAGCATTCATTTAAATAGTTTTGTGTTAAAGAATAAAAATGTAAAAAAGAGAGAAAAAAGCAGAAACTTTTAAGCCTGACCTAATAATGGAGTACAGCAAATCAAAGTGTAAACAATCTAACACACATATAAATGTGTGTAGGGGTGGGGTGCTTTTGTTTATAAGGGTGGTACAGAAAGAAAAAGTGGAATACAAGAAGTAGGGTTAGCTAACTAGGTGCTTGTGTGTTTTGCGTGAAAACTGTAAAAGCTTGTATCAAGTTGTTGTTTTTTTTTTCTCTTTTGCTGGTTTGCCTTTTTCCAACAAAAGGTAAAGCCAGCAGCTTCTCTCCTCTTGTTAAAAATTATTAACCCGTTTTTTTTCTGTTTCTTTTCACAAATTTTTAAGATTTCAATTTTCAGCTGGGTGATGGCTTAACGCAGGCATGAGCAAAGAATAGCAGAAAATTAGGGATACGTGTTTTGGTTTATCATTTATTTATTTTAACAAGGAGTTAAGTGTTTTTTGTAGTTAAAACTTAATACTCGAAGGGATAGACTATTTGTTAATGTTGGTGGTGGTGGTGCTGGCATTTGCATATAAAAATTGCACTGAGTGTTTTGTTGTGAAAACTTTTGTAATTAACTTTAGTAGTGAGTGCTTGACTTTAGAAATGAGAAAATGAAAGGCAAGGTGATGCACACAAACAAGCGAAACAAGCGGGTGCGAACTAGTATGTATTCCCAAACAAATTAAATTAAATTAAATTAAAAAACAAGAAAACATTTAGAGATAAGAGTTTGAGAAAAAAGAAATTCACATCTGGTAAAGTTTTAACTTCTTTTCAATTATTTTAAAATAGCCTTAAGTTACTTAATGAATTCTAGAGCTAATTTTTAGTAACACTTATATACTTCAAATGTGGCTTAACCCACAAAATAGTCTTTTTTATTTAATACAAAAGGAAAACAATTTTTTGCTCGGTCTCGACATAAGTCAGAAGGCTTATCTACACATATTTAAAGCAATGGGCTAAACGAATAGAATTTTAATTGTCATTCAATACAGTCATTCAATACTTTATAAAGTGGCACATGTCTTTGCTAGAGTGGTAAATAAAATATTTAAAAGCTTAAATTCAATAAATTAAACAGTTGTGAGTGAAAATCGTTAAAAAGTGGGCGTAAAATTGGGCGTAGCTAGTCCAAAAATACTTGGCAACTTTCCTGGGAGTATAGAGATTACAGACCTGATTATGAGTGTCGTTGTCGTGACGTAAACAGTAATAAGTTGCAATGCGGCCATATAATTTACATTGGCTTGTCGTAAATTCGACTACGACAGCGACACTCATAATATATGTGTCAAATTTTAGGCAAACCTATTGAAAAAAAAAATAAACAGAAAATTAATTTTGTCTATGTAGATAAATTGAAAGATGTAGAGCATCACTTGCCCTTTAACAAAAAAGGAAGCAGCCATAATTTTAGCAAGATGACGTCTATTCTACAGCACTGCACAAGCATACTTGCAAAGCTACACATCACTACAAACATGTGTAATATTTTGTTATACAAATTGCTTGTTTCCGGTATGCTGGTGAAGCGCTCTCATCTGTTTCTTTACCAAATACCGCAAACTCATTTGTTAAGTGGACTTAAAAATAAAAACTCATATTTCTAAAAATGTTTTAATAAATCAGAAATATTTGTTTTTAACGTTATAAATTTCTTGGCAAATAAATTAAAAACGAGAAATTAAAACTCCTTAAAATTTTTTGAGTTAAATATTCGTTTATATTTAAATTAAATTTAAACATTTTTAAGTTTAAAATTAAATAAGTAAATAAATCATTTAATTAAAAACTTATTAAAAAAAATAAAAACTATTTCAAGGAAAGATTTACTTTTCGGTTGTTGTTTATTGCCAAGTAACTTTATAATTTATGGGTCATTGTTTTGATAATTTATTTTTATGACTCGCTCAGGTTGATGATAACACAAAGAAGAAAAAAACATGCAACTTTATTATTATCATGAAATTTTGATGAAGGTCATTTTAAGATTTTTTGTTGCTATAAAAAACAGTGCAAATTTCCTAACTTAATTTAACCCGTTTTTGCCTGAATTATAATTTTTTCTTTCAATATGAAAACTTTTATGCTTTTTCCACTAAAAATAAAAAAGCTTAAGAAAAAAAGTTCAAAAGAATTTTAATGAAAAGAAGGTTTTTAGACATGGACAAAAATAGCTTGCTCTTTTTCATGCCTGGCAATACACTATCTTGTTCATTTATCATACCATTTGCAGAAAAGTTATAAAGACATCAATAGTCCTTACCTTATCCTAAAATGCATTACTTTCAATTATAAAAAATATATCTTCAGTGGCAGAAAATTCAAAAAAAGTCTGCTATTTGATTTTTTTTTTCTTAATTAAACAACTTTTCGTTATAATAAATAAAGTGGCATGCCTTTTTTTGGCCAACTATTTTTTAAATAACTAAAAAATTCTCAAAATTTAATTGCTCCAATATTGGAACTAGAAAAAAATTAGTTAAAACCCAATTAAACTATTAACAAAAAAAGTACTTCGTGGGCTCAGAGTGTAAACCTGTTAAGTTACTTTAAAGGTCAATGGCACTATTTAAAAAAGAGTAAAAAATGTTCACTCCCATTTAATTGTGCTCTTCTTAATTTAAAGAAACTTTAAATAAATTTTTTACGCTTGGAATAAAAACGAGGTCAGTATCAAAATTAAGAAGCTGAACGGAATTTTAATTTTAAAATAGCAAGAAAAACTCTAATATTTTCATATTTTAGCTTAAGAAATAATTATTTTATTTTGAGCACAGAAAAACCGTCGTGCCTCATATGTTTCTTAAAAAATTGAATAAAATTTCTATATTTCTGTGTTAATATGAATAATCTAAATTCGGCTATGCCGAATCTGTTATATATATTTTCAGTTTTGCAGATTGTTTTTAAATATAAAAAAAGTAATAATAAAAATTAAAAAAAGATCTATACTGAAATCTCAAATATTAATTAAAATAATTTTCTTTGAATAACTAAAATAAATAAATAATTTCAGTTATAACTAGAAATCCAAATTAGCAGCATTCAGGATAAAATAAGTTCTATGATTATAATTTTTAACAGCAATAAAATGACTGTAGGTACTCAATTTTTATATATAAAAATATAAAATTCTAAGTAGTTTCAATATCCTCTTTACAGCAAACGAAAATTTTTTTAAATACTTTTGAGTCTCTCATAAAAATATTCGTTTCACCTTACATACATACCGATTGCCTGCTTTCCGTTTTGTGTGCACACTCATTAAACACGTTTAACAGAAATGAACGAAAAAGCAAAATTTCTGTTGTATTTTTAGTTTTTCTCGACCATTTGTAAACCGATCATTTCTGTTAAAATAGCATACCGCGTATTTTCGTTTTATATTTTAGAAACGAAAAAATTTTCAAAACTAGAGGTAGTTGCTGTTGACCCAAAGTTTGTTCATTTATTAACGATCCGGCAGAACTTCAGTAGCATGAGAAAGACACAAACAACTTACAGGCTGGAATGCTAAACTTTTTTGTACCTTGTCTAGCGACTTCAGAAAGTTGATTTCAACAACTACACAGACAGATGGACATCGCTAAATCGACTTCGCTATTTATAAGAATTCAGAATATAACGAGCCATGACTGCCAAACGAACATCACATTCGATTCACAAGAATGTGAACATTTGAATCACTTCATCATAGGAGTAGGAAAAAAATATTTTTTAAGCTTTTAGGTCTTTTTATATATTTTAATTATTCTCAAGGTAAATAATTTTATAAAATAATTATTTTCCTTGTGCAAGACACACGAAGGCGTGTCGAAATTAATTTAATAATAATTAAAATATGTAAATTAACCTAAAAGCTTAAAAAATATTTATTTATTTATTTTCAGATAGAAAAGGTCAAAT
The DNA here is from genome assembly GCA_947397855.1 of Thelaira solivaga. Classification (NCBI taxonomy): domain Eukaryota; kingdom Metazoa; phylum Arthropoda; class Insecta; order Diptera; family Tachinidae; genus Thelaira; species Thelaira solivaga. The sequence goes on along the minus strand of OX377613.1, from coordinate 52,359,445 downwards.
AATCAAGGAAGTACCTTTAGAATTTTATAGTAAACACAATTTTAGCTTAAGTTGACGGTGCTTGTTTGTTTACAGATTGTTTACAGCAATAATATTTAAAAACAGCTTATCAAGCGTGTTCAAATCGACAACGTTTGGCTGTCAACTTAGAAAAAAAGCTACGATTTTACTTTTTTGACAACACACGCTATCAAATTGACAATGTCTGTTGTCATTTCATTAACCGCATGGTATTATTTTTTACCAAATGGTGTCAATTTGACGCCATTCGTTGTCAATTCTGCAGCGCTATGCTGTCAATAATGCGTTGTTAAAATGACACCATACGTTTTCACACACGTGGTTGATACACTATTGGCACCGTTTGTGGTCACGTTCACAAATAATGGTGTAATTTCTTCTGCGGACGTAGTCTTCTAAAATGACACAATAGAAAATAAGCTGCTTTTCGTTATTTTCACAGACTGTTTAGCACTTTATTTAATTTAGATCCACTGGGCAGTGTTATTTTTCTTTGCATTAAGATACTTTTTAACCCCAGTTTTGTGAAATGAACTGCCAAAAATAGTTTTTAGCGTAAGCAGTGTTAAAGGTTTTTCTAGCCTTATTGACTGCTACAGGCAGATTATTTCAGTTTGTTATAAATTAAAAAAAAAACAAAATAAATTTGTTAATAATCTAAACTAATAAATCTTTTGCGAAAATATATTTCATGTTTTGAAGCACTTTTTTTTTAAACATGTGAAATCAAAAGAGAGCAACAACAAAAACTCAAAGAAATCAATTCATGTTGCTGTGACATCAGCCACACGTGAAAATAATTGAATAAATAAAAAAAATAGGCCAATGGAAAGATAGATGAATGAATGAATGGATGGTATGGCAGTAGACAACATAAAACAGCAGCAAAACAATGAAAACAACAACTAAAAAAAATAACAATAACACAATCTTGAAAGCAACAAAAGCTACTAAAAGTGCTTTCAAGCAACACATGAGAAAAGCCAAATCAAAACAAAATATATTGATGTGAATGGTAAATATTGCTGGGATGATGATGATGATGAATCAATGGCCTTAAAAACAAAAACTAAAAAAAATAACTATAATCACGATGATGCCTATAACGAGTATGAGGTTTTAAATTAAAGCTAGAAGGAATATTTCTTATGGGCGGCGCGCTGTTCGCTTTAAATTCATTAGACTTTGATTTGCAATTTTTGAAACATCCAAAGCTCAATTGCAACTGTAGACATGACGAAAAATCAAACTGAATTGAGTAATGCTTTGTTTCATGCGCATCAGTATTTGGTTTATACGTGTGTGGTGATAAACAAAGTTTTGCATTTTTTTTTTCGAAGTTTTTCAAATCATTTTTAACTACAGTCTTCTTTGTTTTCTCTTTCTGTGCTGTACAAATCGATTATAAATTGTTTTGTAAGCGTATAAACATGTAGAAATTCAATTCAATAACAAATTTAGCCAATTAATTGACAGTGTTGTCTAAAAAGTGTATGAGCAACTGATTCTCTTATGAAATATATGCCCCTCTTATGGTTTACAACACAACTCTACTTTAGTTGTAATTTTGATATTATAATCTATTCGAGTTATTAGTGATTACAACTCTGTGTTCGTGCAGTTGAGAAGCACACAAAAACTTGAATCAGCAAGTCAAGTGATTTTTTTTATTTGTTAAAAATTCTACAGTTGTAGTATAAGCGGGAAGATGACAAAGCTGTAGCAGAAATCGCTCGAAAAAATTTCCTGAAAAGCAGTTGCGATGGGAAAACAGCTTTCATTTTTCCAGCGAAGTTTCACAGCAGTAAAACTTCTAATTCCCATAATTAAAATTAACCAAAAAAATAAATAAATAAATGAGTGGCGAAGGTAACACATCACTTTTTGTATTAAACAGAAATAAATAACAAAATAATTAATAGTTTCGTATAATTAATTATTATTTACTTCACACTAGAAAACAATTTATATAAATTTGCTTAGGAATACCATAATTAAGGTTTCTTTTGTTATACCCTTCACAAAAAGTGAAAATTGTATATATAAGTTAGTCATTCATTACGTGTGTAATTTATACACCATATAAGGGACACCCTATAAAAAAATATATGTATTCTGGATCTTTATAAATAGTGGAGTCAATCTAGCGATGCCCGTTTATCCGTGTGGATGTTGAAATCAACTCTCTAAAGTGAACTAGTTCATAAATGGCTGAGCTATGAGCTCTGACGTGCAACTACCTCTATTTTTTGACCGTTTTTTTGCGTAATTTATGTAAACTACAAAAAATGAGAGCAAAGTCAAAAATTCTACCGAAATTTTAGACTACAATGCTGACAAAAAAAAAATGGCGCAAAGTTTTATTAGAAATGACAGTCGTAATATCTGTTCAAAAAACGGGAGCAATCGGTCCACATTTAGCCGAGAAAAATAGCAAATACAACCGATAATTAAGTTTTCATTAATTTTTTTTTGTTCATGGAAATTTTTAAGCTGTATGTGTGCGTAATGTTGTGCACACAAAATCAAAACCACACAGTCGGTCTTATACAAATGTAGTATGTCCGAATACAGAAATCATATTAAAAGAGAATTTTTTCTGTCAATTTGAAATTCTTTATTTGGTATTAAATATTTCATTAAATATGTTTGGCTTAAAATTTTTTTTGCAAAATTAAATCAAATTTAATTTCCTTTTTTTTTTTTTTTTGTAAATAAGTGTCTGCAGACTTCTAAAAATTTTGTTCTCAGAAAGTATTATATTTTTTCTTAGAACTCGTTAGTTTTAGTTTCTTAAACTGAAATTAATTATTTATTTTAGAATTACTAAAAAAATTATTATTATTATTATCATTAAAACCTATAATCGCACCGCGACCTTTAAGATCTGTTGTGCAGCGCAGTTCCTAACTACAATCCGAGACTCCTTACGAATCTCGTAATTGCTATAAGACTAATTCTGCCTAGATCTTCTGGAACCAATGCCCCACTACCTAAGCATTTTATTATGCGTCTTGGCTACTCGGGGCACTCGCAGAGAATATGTTCCGACAGGAGTGGTTTTGTACCATGCCAATTTTTCTAAAGAAAATTATTTTAGTCAGTATTTGTCGTAATTTTTTTTTTTATTTAATTTTTTATTTGTAAGTTTATTTGACTTTTTTGTAAAATTGAGTTTTCAACAAGCAAAATAAATTGTTCTTTTTAATTAAAAAAAAATATTTTAAACGTTTTTCTTTATAAAATAAAATTTATTCCAAAATAGTTCCAGCTTTACAATTAATCAAAAAAAGTAAAAATTTTTGATAAATTTGAGCTTTTTTGAAATCTAATGACGATATGTAAGTAATAAAAGAAAATATTTGTGGTATTAACAAACAAAAAAACGACTAGTTTATTAAGCTTGAGTTCGTATTATAAAAATTTATTTTTATATGGAAATTTTGCTATAATAAATAAATTTTTTTAATACGACCTCAAGCTTAATAAACTAGCAATTTTAATTAAATTTTTTTTTTTTTTTTGTGGTATTTAAGAAGAATGTGGAAAGCGAAAAATATGAATTAGCCATATATTCACACACAGTGAAGGGAATATAGGAGTAGACACAGCCGAATTTAACTTGTTATTCATGGAAAAAGATGCTTCAAGGTAAATGGTTTTACTTTCAATTTTATTAAGATTGCAGAATGGCACTTTTTAGGCAGCATTAAAGTTAATGGGAAAAAAAATTATTTAATAATTTTGTGTTTTATTATTAACCGACCACAAACGATTTTTGAGTACCTCCGTTGTTACAAAATGCTTTGCTTTGCATCTCCAATACAGTAAACGTTAAGAATTTCATAACTTTATTAAAATTTATATTTTAAAAATTATTAAATTTTGGTAGACTTAGTAAGCTAATGCTTACAAGGTCAGTTTAAATATGATGTTTAGACACATGAGCTCAAAATGCTAATAAAAGTATTTTTTTTTGGAAAAGAACTATTCTTAATTAACAATTTTTTTTTAAATAATTTTTCTTTTGAAATCATTTCTAAGCTATTTGCCTTTACAAATAGTATTTCGTTTAATTAACTTTTTTTGCTTTTGCTTAGCAACTTTATTGAAATAAAGAAACAGATTAAATTGATAACAATTTTGCGTGTCTCTGTTTTCTGTTTTTCTTCTACAACACAAGCAAATGTTTTCTTTGCAATTAATTTTTCAACAAGTTCTTAGGTGTTTTTATTTTCAGTTTCCTTTTTTTTCGTCTTTACTTTTAGGCCAAGTTGACACACTGAATTTCTTTTTTTTGTCACTTGATACTAAAGCAGCCTGCTAACTAGAATGTATGTTTTGATTTCTGTTAGTAGTATTTTGCTTTTTTCTTTTGTTATGTTTTTACAAAAGAGGAAATGAAGATGAATGAGTTCTAGAATGTGTTCGTTTATTGGTTTTTTTTTGTTTTTTTTTGTTGCAGAGGGCTCTAGTCTCTTTGTTAATTACTAGAAAACACAGGACTTAATCAAATTAAAATGTTTTTTTTTTTGCTTTCAAATGCTTTTTTGTAATTTTTTTTAATGAAAAGTGTATGAAAACTATCATGATTTAAAAATAGAAATTCCAGTTTAAAGTAGTTTTGAACTGCAACAGCCATGTACTAAACAAAAGCATTTATTTTTTAATATAAGCAAACGTTTGATTTTAAAATTGTTGCCATTGGTTACACAACAAAAGCTTACACAACGAAACCAGCAGCCCCCCTAAAAAAATCACCACAACAAAATAATCCTTTCGTTTTGCTACAGAAAAAGTCAATTTTCCGCTTGAATTTCCTATGGCTTGTTATTGGTTGGTTTTTTTTTTTTCTATTTTTGGGCAACTCATGTGGTATCATCAAACAATAAAAAAAAATAAAAATAAAAATGGGATACAACTATTTTGTCTGTAGAGCAGTCATTGGTGTAGCTTGACATATTTTCGTTTTAAATGTGGCAAATAAAGCAGAATAATAAAAGGCAACCAGCCTTACTTTAGGAAAAAGGCTTTATACACCCTTTAAATGACCTTAATACCTACGACTACTTGCCTGACTGGTGTTTAACGCTTTTTCTTCACATGTAAAACATGCATCTTAACAAAACCCATCACTAAAATGTTTTTTTTTTTCTATCTTTTGTATGTCCCAACAAAGCTTTACTGTTATTCAGGACATTCTCCTGCATCTCTACTGCCTTTGTGTAATTTTACAACAAAATTAAGTGGAGTTTAACTGGGTTTTAAAAAAGCATAAAACAAAAATATTGTTTTTTGTTATACATTTTTATTGTATTCGTTGTTACAAAAAGAATTTGAAAATAAAAACCCAAAAATATAATATAACTTGTGCTGCTGCTATACATCTGACATAAGGTGTGTCCCTTAAGGGAGCATTATCGGGGTTATGCCAACAACAATATTAACAATCATAAATATTAATGTTATATTTTTGATTAGTTTTCACGTTTTAAAAAAAATATATAAATTTTATTTTTTATTTTTTAATCTTTAGCTTATGTTTTTATTTTATTTTGTTTATCTGCAAAAATTTATGGCTTTCCCAAGCAAAAGTAATAACAAATAAAAATATAAAGTGAAATATATTTTAGTCATTATAAAAGTTTAATAATGATGACAGGCAACAAAATTAAAACAAAAACAAAGCAATAAAAGGCTTTAAAAATTTATTTTTTTATAAGAAATCTGGCTTCTGGCTTAACATATTAAATTACAATTGATGAATAATAATTGTCTACCTTCAAGGCCATTTCAAAGGGATATTTATTTTTGTGATTTAGTTGAAAAATACCTGGTACGCTAATACAAGCATGGAAAATTTTAGCATAGTAAAAATTCAATTTGATAAAAAAAAGCACTAAAACTTTAAGCACTTTCGATAAAAAGTTGTTTAATTTTTAGACTTACTTTGAAAAGGTTTTTAAATCTAGTTTATGAAGAAGGGAACTTGAGGTAATTTTATTTACAATCGATATTATTCTTAATTTAACCTTTGGCAGTATACACGGGTACGTTTATCTGGCTTATCTGATTTTTTTTTATCGTCAACAAAAATGTTTTATGCCATATTCCTGAGAATTATTCTGATTAAAGAACTAAGAACAGATATGTGGTTACTTTTCAATTTCTATCCCTTACGTCAATGTATAGCAAAACGAACTCTAATGAATTGATAAAAAGAGGCCAAAACATTTTTTCTTCAAGCTAAAAGTAAATGCCTACATTTATTGTATTACGGCATACATATCTGAAGAATGTGCTTCAGACATCAATCTGGAGTCAGTAATAAACTCTAAAGCAGGGCAGTTTTTTTGTTTTAAAGTATTTGTTGTACGAGTACTTAAGTTGATTGTTCCACACTTAGACCTCTGATGAAGCCAAACTATGCTATTCAGCTGAGAGTCTTGCCATAGAAGATCTTAAAGTCTGGCAGCCATTAATCATATGTTTCAGATGTCCCTATGCAAACTGTCTAATTCACTTTGCCAGAGGTCTTACTCTGATGAAGCCAAAATGACCTTATTTAAGTAGAAATACTGACAAGTCCCTGCCAGTCTTCAATAAGTCTTTCAGTAAGTGTCTTGCCCTAAAAAAACTCCAAGGCCGGGCAGTCACATAAACGCAAGTTGTTAGATTTTTTTTTTTAATTGCAAAGTCTGCAGTGATGTGTAACAACGCGTGTCTTATTTTTGTCGTAAATTCGCTTACAAGAACGACACTCGTAATAAGACCGTTTAATTTGTAAAAAAATTATAAAAATTATAATCAATTTCCAGCGATAGTTTAGGTCTTTTTTAAGAAGAAAAGTAAATCAAGATAAATTCGCACACTACACATATATCACTTTTGAAATCTATTTCAACACAGCACTAACAGGCACTTCAGTTGTCTGCTTTTACATTATGTAAGCAGAAACTTTTAAAATATCCGTCGCATTGCTGGCGCTTAGCCTTGTATCTAAATTCAAGTTGGGGAAGAGAAATTCTATTGACTACATTAAAAGCAGACAATTTTCCTGGGCCCAAATCGTCGCATTCGATATCGAACAAAATCGATCAAAATCTTTAATTTAAACAATTCCATTGAAACTATTAGATCATGAGTGTAGCCATGCAGCATGTGGTTTTCACCTCGCCCAGATGACTACAAATAGTCTTGTTTCATTTAAGTGATATAAAGGCCCATACACCCAGAAAAAAAATGACGCCATTCGTTGTCAAAATGACCACAAACAGTGTCAATAGTCACTCTTTTGTCACACTTTTGTGCTTACTTTGACAACGTATCTGGTCATTTTAACATTGAAATCATAGTGTTGTAGAATTGACACCATAATTGACACCATTTGGTGTCAAAATCACACTATTTGGTGTTGAAATGATACCATACGGTTGTTGAAATGACAACAAGAGTTGTCAGTTTGTTAACTTTTGTTGATAAGTTAGAAATTTAACAACATATTGTTGCCAATTCCACCACAATTTGACAACGTGCGTGGTAAAAAAAGTATGTGGGCAACCAACCGTTGTCAATTTGTACACGCTTGTTGTGTTTTACTCGTTATCAATAAAATAGACAACGGGATAGAGGCAAAAAGACTGCATTCGTTGTTGATTTTGTAACTCGAGTTTTGGCTCAGTGTAATCATATAATTCTTTTTTAACGATTTTAAGTCCATAAATTTCTTTGAACAAAAATAAGCTTCTCTTTTCCTTGTGACTTTAATTATGGCCAATATTATTTTCAATATTATTTTCAATAAAATAAGCTACTACGCCGCTCAAGATATTTAATCTTGAGAAAACTTGATAACACCTGCTTAATTCAATCCCAATCGTCTTGATGGCACCGGCAAATGTTTGCCGGGTAATCATAAAAATCACTATACGGAAATACTTAAAAATTCACAAACAGACAGTCATTTGAATCAACAAAACAAGAGGAGAGGATGTCAGTGTGCGTGCATAGCATATGCTATTTCATCTGTGAGAGTAGAGTACCTTAACAATATTTCATGGTTTTGTGTCCTGATATTATCCTGTCTGTTTATCCGGTTTACGTAAACAATTTTCTCCAAGTGCATGTTGTGTATGAGTGTATTTTTTTTCTCTTTATTTGTTTGGCTGCATATATGTAAATGTATGTATGTGTGTGTAAACTGCTGTGGGATTACTGGTATTGGTTACCGGTTGGTCGCTGAACAAAAACAGTTTGGCTGAAAATGAGTATAAAGCAAATAAAGTATTGTACTGTGTGATCATAAAATTGTCCTTTAAAAATAAATATTTTGTAGGCATGTGTAGTTAACATAAAACAGTTATATACACGGACATTGACAATAGTCGTGTAAGCATAAATGCCTATACATACATAAGCATACAAAAGCTTCATATATCAATTACTGTATCCACTATTACCACAGATTCATTAAAGCTACAAACACACACACACACATACAGACTGAAAAAAGGAAAAAGTAATGTTTGTGTATGGACATGAAACATTTTTAATTAAAGGCATTTTTAATGGGGATAAGAAATATTTGTTTTACAAAAAAATTGAAGAGCAAAAAAAGAATATGTATTTGTAATTACCAACTACATTTCCTGATTTGCATGAACATAAATTTATAATTACAAAAAAAAAATAATTACTTTATTAGCGAGCAAAACGTTGCTCCAGAAATTTTTTATGCAAAAAGGATAAAACTTCGATCGCTCTCATTTCATATTGAATGTTACGATTTAGGCAAGAAGAAGTTCGTTTTAGGTTTTTTTTAATTGAAATTAAAAAAACTTATTTTTTTTAATATTTTGAAAAATGTGCATTTAATTATAAAATTTTTGCTCCATATCCTTTTCTATATTTTTGAAAAATATTTAAAAAAATATGAATTTAAAATTCCTTCTTTTCAGCAGAAAATATAAAATTTGAGCGTCAGTAAATTACAAACTTTAATAGGTCGATTATGAATAGCAACAATTTTTAGTTGCCAAAAGGTTATATTCTAAATTCTATTTTCACAATTGAAAATACAAAAATAAACAAAATAAACAAAAATAAATAATTTATTAAATTAAATAATTTATTATTGAAAATGTGGTGTTCCATCGAATTTTAGTTTGAAAATGAGCAGGAAATAGTGAATGTAGCTGCTATTTGACGTACCTCTACAATCCTCTAGAGTTAACGACTTTTTAAAATTTATTTTTAATGTACAGGGTGGGCCAAAAGAAACCAAGGGGTGTAAAAGTTTAATAACTTTTTTGTTTATTAACTTTTTTTTTATTTTTTCTTTCAGATTATATAATATACAAAATGGAAATATTTTTACACTAAGTATGAAAAATGACCACCGTTTTCAGCTTCGCACTGATGGGCTCTTTTTAGAGCATTTTCCATAACATCTTTCAAAACTTGTGGCTGTAGCGTTCGAATTTCTGCAACAATGTTTGCCTTGAGTTCAAGGATTGTCTCTGGCTTGTTCACATACACTCGCTCCTTCAAAAAACCCCAAAGAAAATAGTCGGGTGCTGTCAAATCTGGCGATCGCGTTGGCCAAATAATTTCCGAATTTCGAGAAATTATTCGCTCTTCAAAAATTTGAGTTAAAAGTGCCATTGTGTCTCGGGCAGTATGGGCAGTGGCTCCGTCCTGCTGAAACCACATACCAGGTCTGTTTTCAAGAGCAGGACGTAAAAAATTTTCTATCATAAAACGATACCGCTCTCCATTTACGGTTACAGCACTTCCATCTTCATTCTCGAAGAAGTAGGGCCCAATGACATTTTCAGATGTGATCCCACACCATACTGTACACCTGATGGGGTGCAATTGGCGTTGATGAATGGCTCTTGGATTTTGAGAACCCCAGAACCTACAGTTCTGCTTGTTAACAAAGCCATTCAAATGAAAATGAGCGTTAAAATAATTGATCTCTGGTTTAAATAATAAAATTCTATTGTTCTGGTTCTCTGTTCAGTTGTGAACCTCTCCATTATAAATTCTCCAAGTGTTGTCTATATAATCTGAAAGAAAAAATAAAAAAAATTAATAAACAAAAAAGTTATTAAACTTTTACACCCCTTGGTTTCTTTTGGCCCACCCTGTACAAAGATGGTTTCTTAGCAAATTAGTTTGCTCTTGGAATAGACTGGTTCGTCTATACCCTCTTTCTGCTGTTTTTTATCAACAATTTTTTTTAAATATTACGAAATATGATAAAAAATATGCATTTATAAAAAAATATGCAAAAACATGCATTTAAAGCGAAATATGCACCAAAAAATTAATACGATTTTACTGGAAATATAGTGGACGGTCGTAAATTAGAACTCTTATAAATTTGAATCCTTCAGAAATTAGAACCAACGTTTCTGAATTTTCAACTATCAGTTCTAATTGAGTTTTTTATTTTTCTTTCACCCCCTATTAAAAAAGAGGAATCTCAAAAAGGATACTCTGTCATTAGCAACCAAAATAAAAAGTATTGGAAAAGATTGACAAAAATATATTTTCATATTGCTTTTTGTATAAAAAAAACAAAAACTTTGTAAATTAAAACTTTTCGATAAAATTTACGAGACCCTACTGTATTGTGATTCGCAAAGATATTTACTTTAGGTGGGTCTCAGAATAAAGACAACAAACATGCATTTGCACGAAGTTCCTTGTGCTAGTTATTAGGCTTGATTGTGAGTGTCGTTATCGTGGCGAAAACGGTCAAATGTGGCAACTCCGGCCATATATGTTACATTCATTAATCGTAAATTCCACGACACTTGTAGTGAAACTAATTATTTTATGTTTGTATTCTGAAATAAGTAAAATAATTACTGAATTTTTCAGTTGCACTAAAATTGCCAGGAAGGTGAGTGTGTAAGGGCAGCATAGCGCAAAATTTTAATTATTAGAAAGAAAAAATTATTTATTAGTTCTTTTTTTTTTAGTTTGGGGGGAGTATACTTTTTTTCTACCCCTAAATCCTTCTCCTACTGCTGCATAACATGTAGGTTGTAGGTAGCTTATGATCGTTATTTACGTTGAGTGTGTGTTTTTTAATATTGAAAATACTGCGTTAAAATAAATAAAAAACGTATTGAAAGCTTTGCATTAACATGACATAGAAGTAGCTACTAGGCTTAAGTTTGCAGTACAGCGAGAAAATAAAGCAGTGTCATTTAATTGGGACCCACTGGTGATGGTTAGTGGTTGCAATCACCATGAAATAACAACGAGAACAATGACAGCAACTGCGTTCCATTAATAATGCAATCCTGTAGGAATTATTGGACTTTGTAAACCACAAGTTAATTTTAGCAAAGCAGAAGCTTGCTGTGTTATAAAGTCGGAGATCATTTAATTTTCGCTTAAGCTATTCGAGCTTAAACAAATGTGAGCGAAACTTTTAGGTTTATCCATTGAGTGTTTATTGTAATAATTTTGGTACCAAGAATGCCTGTAGTAAGTTATTTCCATGTTTAAAAAATGCAGCTGTCCAGATGATGCACGCTGAAGGCCTAATCTGCTTTTCCAATATTCTTGTTTTGTTACTACTCTAATGTACCGTCATATTAAATCCACTACCTTTTTTTCATATTAAAGTGTTTGGGCTACTTATAGACTTTAGAATTTCAAAAATCAATGTAATTAAAAAAACACTGAAATTAAAAAAAGCAAAAAAAGCAAAAATCCAAGGTGACTGACGTGCAGTACGGCGAGGATGATGTGTCCTAGGCTGCATAGCAATCGCAGCAAAACTTTACTGGAACTCCAAATGTGGTTCAGGCCACTGCAGTTTTGGCAGCCACATGCTAGGAGAATTTGTTTGCTATCAAACGACTACTATAAAAGTTGTCAAGATAAGGAAAAAAACTGTATAACACCTTTTCTGCCGGTGTCGTGCCCTGCAGAAGCACCGCAAGCTCCACCTTACAGAGCTTCATTTACACTAATCTAGAATAACTTACCGAATTCACTCATCAATACTTACTTTCCAAATGATGAAAATTTATTTAAATTTACAAATTCAATTGAAAAAATAGAATAACAAACCAATAATTTTATTATTTATTTGCAACTAAAATTAAAATAATCAGTTCAAAAACTCCTAACCCACATATTTTAAGCAATTAAATCTTTACTAATTTTATCAATTAAAAATTCATACACTTATTTTGCTTATTACCAGCTCGTTTTGTTTGAGCAACTTCCCAGCAAAAAAGAAGAAAGCAATTTATTGCATTTTGTGATGCAACAGCGTAAAAATATAATTTTATTCAGTTTTGTGCTTGCACAGAAGCATTAAGTACGTTGAAACCTTGGAAAAAATTTTTCAAATGCTCTTTAAATAAATAAGACATAAAACCAGTTCCAAATTGAAAATTTTTGCTTCCAAGAAGCACTAACGTAAGCTAGAATCAAAATACAAAACAGAATGGCGGTTTTTGTGTGTGTGAGCACCCAAATTGCGCAGACGTAGTATTTATTAAAGTAAAAATAAAACAGAAACTGAACTACTCGTACTTAACATTCGTTTGTGGCGAGTTAATGCTTTTTAATTGCTTCAAAACCAGCGAAGTTTTTATTTTCTATAGAACATCAATTTAATGCATCATAGAGTGTATAAAACAATCATTTTTTAGCAGCTAAAGCTTTTGCTTCTAGATGAACCATCGCGAACTAAAATCATGCCTTGTAAATATGCTTCTCTATCGTTGTATGCTTTAGTTAAAAGCTTCTAGGCAAGCACCTTTGTTTTGCTGTTACTAACAAATAAAAAAATCACCAAAAATAGCACTAACTCGCAAATTTTTCTTATAGAAAATATTAAAAAGTACTAAAAAACAGTACTAAAATCTTTAAGTTGAGAACTTTGCTTATGCGTTCCCTACACACTCTAGTTCAATTTTAATACAAAAGTGCGCTAGTCTCTGACACATTTTTGTAGTGTATGTATCTGTTTGTGGTGGTTGATCAATTTATTGAAGAAAATCAAAACGATTTGATTTTATTTAAATTTTTCATTTTGCCGGGCTGGACAAGCATCCTTGAACGCCAACATCACTACAAACTTGTATAATATTTTATAAAAAAAAAATGCTTGTAAGTCATTTCTTGTATGCTTGTGCAGCCCTTTAGTATGGGCTGCATTAAATATAGAGTAGATGCAGTCTTTTATGCGTGCATGTGATAGCCGCGATTTCTACGAGGTCATTTCAAAGTGTATGCCTGTTTGTATGTGTACGTGTGTGGTTTCAGTTGATTTTACTAACATCGCTGGTTACTGGGAATTTGAGGATTTTTTATTTATCATTTTATTTTTAACATTTTATAAAACGAAGCAAATGAAAGAATTGAGGCTTTGATGTTTGGTTGGTGACTTTTTTACGCTTCTTTTTCCATTTCATATACTCGTATGCTCATGAATAAAAAGTAAACAAATTTTCAACTTAAAAAAATTTTTTTTATACTGGTTAAAAAACGAAATTTTTTTTAAGAAAAAAAAAATCTGTACTCATATTGAGCAAATAAACTTTCATTCTCTATGTTCGTTTCATATATTTTAACAATAAAATGATTTCTTATGAAAATATAACAAAATATGTAAAAGTAGTTATTTTGCTTTCGGTTATCTTGTGTAAATGACAAAATTTTAAATTTGTGCTGTGAACCTAATTAATAGATTATTTTGTTGGTCTCTAGTCAAAATAGTTTTTCTTCTATACACACACTTTTATATAAAAATTGTGGTATCTGCTTGTGTAAATTTATGCAATTCTGCTTATTTATAAATGGGGAATAATAAAAAAAAAAAGCTTTACTTAACATGAAATATTGTGTTCTATGACAACATGTGGTTTTATACCAATACAGAAACACTTACAAACACTTTCACATTATAATGATTTACATCACTTGTTCCATGAAAATGTTTACAGTTCAGAGAGTAAATTGTGTTTGACTTGGTATACGTAATTAACCAAATTTTAAATTGGAAAAAATTAACAAAATATTTTTTTTAAATCAGTATATTTTGTACTGACACGTACAGCTTTTGCAATTCTTTTCCATATTAAAGTAAATTTTAATTAATATTGAAACTCTATTAAATTACAGCTATTGAAAGTAAAAGGCTGATATTTTTTGTGCCTGACAAATAGTTTAAAATAAAAATTCATAAAAAATAGAGTTTGCCATGTTTTCTGAGCCTAATTTAATAAACTACAGTGAAACTTCGTTATAACGAGGAACTCAGTATAACGCATTTTTTGCTTTATAGCTAAAATTAAGAAACTCTGAGCTATGGAGCCTTTATTTAGCGAAGTATTCTTTCAAAATCATATTTGAGAAATTTCACATTTTAAGTACTAGTGTATAAGTCGGTATCAAAAGCCTCTACATACCGAAGTGTTGATTCTATAATATCTATACAACTAAGTGTTTAATGTTTTATTTATCCAGGTGTTAAATTGCTTGTGGCTTATCGACGTAGACAAGTGACTTAACATAACCCCAAAGAAAATAATCCAATGGGGTTAAATCATACGATCTTGTATGGAAAATAAAAGTCTACTGTTGACTATGATTATGGCCCAGTTTTGTTTAATACTATTCTGATTACAGATTATAGAAAAAGGAACTTAAACTACGTATACTCGTACATGTATCATCGCTTTGAAAGTTTACAAATGACGGTTAAAATTTCCTCCGTTTTTCACATTCTAATTTTGCATGAGCGTAGGTAACTCTACAAACAAACACTACGAAGAATATTTTTATAAAATACGAGTATTTTAATCCTCTAACTCCACAATTAATAGGATTTTTTTCTCACTAAAAAAGGACAAAAAATACCGCTCTAGCGTAATCAGTGGTCAGAACTTTGTTATTTTGAAAAAAAAAAATTTTTTTTGTACAGTGTAATTTTTATTAAAATTCAAATTAAAGAAGAAAATTTAAATAATTAATAAATTGTCTTCCTAATAAGAATAAAGCGTACCTGACACGCTTTATTTCATTTGTTCAAAATCTCTATTGAAAAAAAAAATTAACAAAATGAAGCTCATGAATCAAAACTAGTATTTTGTGTTTCAAAATCATTTCACAAAGCTATTGTAGCGTTAAATTATAATAGATTGAATATAAGGAAATCTAGTATATATATATATATTTTTTTTTTTAATTTTTCTCTTGCTCGCTTTACAAAAAGCAATACGTAAATAAAAATGTACCTGTCACTTTGTATAGATTTTATTTTTATGTTATTTCATTTAATTTTTTTTTAACAAAAAACATGTTATTTATTGTTTACGTACATAAACCTAATGGCTACGAGTACACGCTCGTTTAATATGCGCCTGTATTTCATAGTCATCAATACAATGTTTCAATAGCAATTTAAAATAGTTTTATAAAAAAATTTTTTATTTTCTACATTGAATCCATGAAGCACACACACGTTCATAATAAAAAAAAAATAGAAACAAAAAAGGAATGACTCAGCAGGGGATTATTAATAGGCAAATCAGAGAAAATTTAGAGAAATAAAAAACTCACACAATCGAATGTTTTATGTTTAATTCTATATGGAAGTAAAACAAAAAATTATGTTTTGCTAATTTATAGTTTTAGGTTTTGTTTTTTTTTAATTTAAAAATCCTTTGTGCAGCTTTTTTTAACAAAAAAAAAGAAGAATTTAAAAATTTAGCATTTTAAAACACAAGTCACTTAGAAAAAAAATTTTTTCCGTCAAACAAACTCACTCTCTAAAACGTTTAATAGGTCAGCGAAGTGCAACTTTTGTAAAGCCATCGAGGGCAAATTGCTTCTCGTGTAGAATTTCTTGTAGTTCCTTTTGCACGTAACAAAACCTCATAGTGGGTTTTAGGAAGTAATTAAGCTGCCTTTCGGCATTTCCCCTAAAAATTGATTTATGCGACGCAAACTACTTGGAATTTTGTTTTCCTGTCTTCGGCACAATTGTAGCTACATAGTGAGAGAGAAAAAATTTAAAAAAGGTAACCCAAAAAAATGCTGAAATTTAATTTTTTCTAATTGAAATTTTTAATGTTTGAATTGTTTTACATAATGGTGGGTCCGGTCCCCTCAATTGAACATAAAATTACTTAGATTATTTTTTTTTTATTATTATTTCAAGTCCTTCAAGCAGTTGCAATCGTCCCCTAGTTGCATACAGAACCACATTTATTGTTAAAAAAATATAAATATTTTTTTTCTTAAATTAAAATTTAAAATTCAAAACTTTTAAAAAGCGTTCCTCATATAAAAAACAAAAGCATAAAATTTTAATTATTTTCAGAGCACGTGTGCCTAGCATAAGCATACACAGACGTACACTTTATACATACGTTTTCGTAAGAACTGTGAAAATACTTAGACTGAAATTTCTTGTTTTTAATAATTTTGTTTTTGTTATACACAGAGAATTTGGTTCATATAGCCTCCGAACTTTATAATTAATTCAACTGAACATTCGTTAGTTTTTAACTAATTTAACGTTTCATTAGACTAATGAAATATTTAATTAATTTAATAAAATATTTCATTAATTCAATGGAATATTGTTTTATTTCCTGAACCAATTTCATTAATTCAATGAAATATTAATTCATGTAACGAAAAAATTTAATTTATAATTAATAATAATTCAATGAAACAATTTCATTAATTCAATGATATAATTTCATTAATTAAATGAAATAATTTCATTAATTCAATGAAATAATTTCATTAATTCAATGAAATTATTTAATTAATTCAATGAAATTATTTTATTAATTCAATGAAATTATTTCATTTATTCAATAAAATAATTTCATTTATTCAATGAAATTATTTCATTTATTCAATGAAATAATTTAATTAATTCCATGAAAATAATTCATTAATTAACATAATTTATGAAATAGTATTTCATTTGAACAACCAAAGAATTATAGTGAAACCGTTTCATTTTCTTCTTTTAGAGCATGTAGCTTGAGGTTTGAGGACACATAAAAAAAATTTTGTATGAACAAAAATTTTCTCCGAAACGATTGAGTAAATCCAGATTTACCTTCGCTTGTTGTTTGGCTTAAATTTCAATAAAAAATATCGCAGTTTCCCATTAAATTTTGTTATTAAACCTTAAAACTGAAAAAATAATGAATTATTTTTCAACCAGTGATAAAATTTTAATAAAATAAGAACAACATGTCACTAATTCAATGAAATATTTCATTAAATGAATAAATATTTAATTAAAATAATGAAATATTTCATTAATCTAATGAAACGTTGTCATTGGTTATCATAATGGGCTATAATCGCAGCACGACCTTTAAGATCTATTGTGCAGAACAAAATTTTTATATTGAATTAAAGAATAAAATTTTTTCAATCTAGCTTATCGCTCTGAACGTGTGAGGTCGGGCCTTACTATTCTATAAAGGGTAGAAATGCTAACATATTTTAAAAAAAATTTTTTTTTTAATTTGTCTGATCTCTGAGGTTTGCTATTAAGGTTTCCTATTGCTACTTCGTTAAATAAATAAAAAAAATAAACGAATTCCCTACGTATGTCGATTGTTCGAACTATCCAAAAAGAAGAAATACATATTGTATTGCCATTGTTACAGACTGCCAATCAAGCAAATAATAAAAATATTGTGAATTCATAATAAGAATAATAAAAGTATAAAATGAAAATACATACTCGTACAAACATAAATGCCAATACAATTGCTAACGAACAAAATATTGCTCAAGATGTACACTCACTATTCGTGCGTAAGTTTATGATGTAAAACGCTGCGAAAAGCGAAAAATAAACACAAGAGTAGTTTCTAATATTCAATTTAATTCTAGTCACGCATAAAATAAAACGTAATATTTAAAAAAAAAAAAAAAAAGAAGAAAAAAAAATTAACTGAAATTGAATATAAATATAGACACACTCATACCTACATCGAAATAGAGAAATCACTCAAGCAATTCATACGAAAAATAATAAGCGTAGAGTAGCAGTGCAGAGTAAATATTTAATTCTATTAACAAATTTGAAGTATTAAGATACACATACTCTAGTATGCAGTACACATATACACATAAATTAAAAAAACGAGTATATCTGTTTAAGCGATTTAAAATTTATAAAGTTTATTTGTAAAAAAGAAGACATTGTGACTGATTGACTAATTTGACAGATGAAACTTAATGAGTTTGTATTCTAGCAGGCTAACCGCCTTGGTAAATTATTATATCATGATGAAGGAAAGTTGTGAAATCAAGCCCCTTAAATATCCCAAAATTACTAAAATTTTAACTTCTGTTTTTCCTGCTTTTAATAAAAACTTAATAGCAATGAATGTGTATGTGTGTGTGTGTGTGTATGGTAATCATTGATATAAATAATTTGTATCTGTTTAGACGGGCGAACATTTTGAAGAAAAGCTTCTGGAATTTTTTCTTTAAATTGGCGTTCATACAGAGGAACATGTTGTTGGCAACATTCCATTATTATTGTTGTTATTTGCACACAAAACAACGCCAGAAACCAAAGTAAAGAAAATGTCAATAAAGTAAATGTAAACAAAACGTATCGCCGACTACCGAAGAAAAGAACGATACTCTCTTCCCCCAATATGCTACCAAACTAAATGTTTCTCTTCCAAATGTTTGCCCGTCTAAATAAGAACTTTACGGTTAAAGCAAAATTAATACTAAATAAAAAGCGGAAAGATAGAGAGAGAAAGAAAAAGAAAGAGCGAGAAAGGAAAATAAAGAGAGAGAAAGGAAAAACAAAGAGAGAGAAGAAAGAGAGTAAGTAAGAAAGAAAGGCGGAAGGAGAAGAAAAAAAATTAAGGAAGTAGAGTGATATAAAGAGAGTGGCAAGCAGAGTAAGATGGGGAGCTAAAGATAAAATAATAGAAAGAGATGGAGACAGAGTAATATAAAAAGATGGAGAGTTAAAGAGAGAGTACTAGAAAGAGAGATGGAGACATAAAAAGCAGCGTTGTGAACTTAGTGCTTTAGCACTGCTTTTAGTGTTTTTTTTTCGATGCTTTACTTGTCAGTGGCACTAAATATCTGTGTAAGTTGCTCAAACAAAAAAGTGAGTATTTAGCAAAAAATACCGTTTTTTCTTGGTTTTGGTGCTTATTGAAAATTAAAAGGTGATAACGCTGCTTACACCAGGACCGCACACAGCCAGTTTTTTTGGGCAATTCCTGATTTTTTAGGAGAGAGAGGAAAGAGGAATGGAAAGGGGTACAGACTTGCTCGTACTCCGTAATTCCTTTTTGTTCTCTCTTTGTATCTTTTATAAAGATATAAAAAAAGAAGACTACCTGTCTTAAGGCTCAATGAATGACTGAATAAGGATGCTAAAATATCCGAAACAAAATTACTGTGTATAGACACAGCGGCAATTTTAAAAGAGAATTGAGAAAGAATTGCCCATCTAAACTTGCTGTGTGTGGTCCTGGTCTTAAGAAAGAGATGGAAAAAGAGAGGGAGAGAGATTAAGTTATGGAGATAAAAAATGCAGCGAGAAAAGCAGAGACATATATGAGAAAGAGAGATAGACAGCACGAGAGTTATAAAATAGAAAAAGAATCTCTTGCATATTTTTCAGGTTTAGCTTAGCCCGAAAAGAAACTTCTTTTTCACTTTTGGCTTCCAGTATTCCTATGTGTATTAAAATTATTGATTTTTTTTTTAAATTTCGTTTATTCACAATTATTGTTGGTTCTAAAAAACCAACCCGAAATAATAACACAAACACTTTAATTAAGCCAGAGATTTAGCAACAGTGTAAGGTAACCAATAATTTAACAAAAAATCAATACCAACAGCAACTGCTTAATATCCACAAAATTGGGTTCATTCTTGAATACTAAATTTATGTTTTTTTTTCTACCAATCCTGAGAGAAAACTTTTCTCTACGCACACAAAAACATATCCATATTTAATTTTTCTTTTTTTAGCGAATTTATTATTAAACAAGAGCTAAAATCTCAAAACTCTACTAAATCGAATATGAAAAATTATTAATTAAACTCAAGGGATATTGAAATATTAAAAAAAAATTAAAATAAAAAATAAATGCTTTGCGTTTTCAATCAGGAAAAGCGTTTTGTACGAAGTTCTTTCAGAAAAAAGCAACAAGTGGTACCTTGCAGAGTAAACAAAAGGGAAAAAAGCTTAATAGTGATAAAGTCAAAGAGACCAAACACTGAAAGAAAAATCTTGTGTAAATCCAATGAAATGATTTCAGTAAATGTTTCATTGATTCAATGTAATATTTTACAAATATTTTTATAAAAAATAATGAAATTATTTCATTAAATAAATCCCTGTTTCCCTGAATTAAGGATATTACTTCACTAAATGAATCAATATTTCATTCAATTAATGAAATTATTTCATTAAGTTAATGAACGAAATATGCATTCATTTAATGAACAATTTCATCAATTCAACAAAATATTCATTCATTAGACTAGATGAAATACTTCATTAATTCAATGAAATGTTCATTCATATAATGAAATAATTTCATTAAATGAATTAATATTTCATTGAGTTAATGAACTATTTTATTCAGTGTAACGAACATTGTTATTGGTTAAAAAGTGACTTTTCGTTAAATTAATGACTAAATTCAGAGGATTTATGAACACAATTCTCTCATTTTAGAAGCCGAGTTAAAAACGGAAACCTTCAAGACTTATAGCAATCACCTCAAGCAATAACTGTTTCCTACGAAGTCCTGCAGTAGATTTTTACAGTACAGATAGGCAGCGCGGGTAACACTTGCCAAAATAGATTTAGCGCTGATCCTCTATTGTATGCTAAGCAACTCTTACTTCAATGGCGGATCATGTTCCTTGCAAAATTTGCAACAGCCTGTTACGGCTGTCAGCACACTCAGTTCTATAAAGCCCTAAAATATGACTGGTATGAACTTGATAAAGTCTGGAGATCACTCACAATATTTCGCACGTCTATTTACTCATTTATTAAAGTCTGCTTCACGCAAACATACATTTCTTAGGGCCATTAATACAAGTTACCGATAGTTAAAGATAAGATTTTATAACTGAGATATCAAGCTTTTAGTCGAACATTACTTTAAAAAGAGTGATATCGGATAGTTTGTCCTTAATTATCCATCCAAATTTGGTTCAAAAGTTTTAGCCAAGAACCGGTTATTTGCCCTACAAAATCCTATCGAAATTTTTAATCGAAATTTTCATCTATATCAGCCTTAAAGTAGAATTACTTTCTTAAATTTAAATACAGCCATTTTTGTAATGGTTTCTTTAAACGAGGAGAGGGAGCAGATGGGCATTTCCTTACGCCTCATTTACATTTTCGTTACAATTCTGCACAATTTATTTGTGCCATAATGTCAATTTGTAGAAAAGTTTTTAAAAACTGCAAATACTTGTACCTACAAACTCTCTTACTTTGCTGTGACATTTCTGAAATGGAATAATTTTTTTGTATTTTTATTGTTCTTTTCAAATTAAAAACTGCACAAGTAATTTTTTTTTCTTTTTACTTCGTAAACAAAATACCACGTTTTAACTACCAGCTTTAAATGTCAGTCTTTTTTTATTCTATTTTCCTCATCGTTTCATGTGCATGCCAAAAGTCATTGAAATAAAACTCATCATGCAACAGCGGCACCAAAACAACAACAACAGAAAACATATTCATAATGTAATTTACATGGAACATGCAACACAGCAAATATTATTGGCTGCTTTATTTATTAAAGATTGAGTGTCTTTGAAAAAAAAGAAGCTGAAACAGCGAAGGGTGCAATAGAATGAACGCTTGGCGTTGTATGGCTGCCTAGTTTGACTGAGTGACTGACTGACTGACTGACGGATTTGCAAATAATTCAAAATTTGTCATCTAACTATTACTGACTGACTTTTGTTAAATAAATAAAATTATTATTATTAAATTATTATGTTTGCTTGTTTGTTTTGCTTTTTATTCTCTCAATTTGTGTTTTCTTTCGTTTATTATTGAAGTGTTAAAAGTTACATCAGATAATGAAAAAAAGAAACATAAATAATAGCATGAGAATACAAAAAACTTAAAAATATTAGCATGATTATTGAATTCCATACTGAAAGAAAAATTTATTATAAAATTAGGCAGAAGAAGTAGAATTTAGGCTGCTAAAGGTCTTTTTAAAATTTAATTCCTGGCGTTAATTAAGTAATTTAAGTTTTATTGGGAGTTAAAATTAAAAAAAAATCAATAAAATCTTGATTGCCCTCTAATCAAGTCGCTTATGTCTTATTATGTATTTTTAGAGGACTTCAACTTTAAAAGCTCTTTAAATTTTTCTTATAAAATTTATTTCGATTCTATGAAAACAGTTTGGGTTTCGTTTTTACCTCGATATTTGTGGCATATAACGGTTTATCATCCCTAAGCGGCAATAATAAAGCTACTTAAGTCGACTTGAGTGATTTTTCTTTATTACCACAGATATACGAGTATAAATCGATTTAAATATCCATATAAAAATGACTGATAATTATATCATACGGATGAATGACCCTTGGAATGAAACTACAAGAACTACTTCATCATTAATTCATCATGATATTTGAAAGAGAAAACTACTTCGCATGTGAGACTTAATTTTGTACCAATCAAAAATTCAGTTGACGATACAAAATTACAGTTACAGTTCAAATTATTGTTGAGTAAAGTAATATTTAGACAATTTTGAACCATATTTTCAAACTTTTGTTATCAGAAAAATACAATTTAATTTTTGTCTAGAAATTAATTCACCTCTAACCACCGAAGTGGGACTCTGGTCCTAAGAGACCTAAGCATGCTTAGTAATACAACAATTCCAAGGTTCGTTAGGAGTCTCGGATTGTAGCTATTAACTGGGGTGCACAATAGATCTTAAAGGTTGCCATGCAATTATACCCATAATGATAAATAACAACCGAAGTTCTTTTCTGAGCATATCATAGTTAAAGTTTTCTTAAATATAGAGCGCACAACAAGCGTAATACAAACGGTACCTCTCCCAAAAGAAATTAGAGCTTGTGTACTTCTTACGTACTTCATTGGTATTATTTCCGTGATAAGTTCTCTTTTCACAAGTCACGGTATATTGCTTTTAGCACCAGTATGTTTTTGATTAGTCATGAACATGTTCTTTGAGAACAATTGGTCCAGCATTGACCACAGGGAACCAAAAAATTGGTTAAGGGAATTTTTTTTTTCTGATACATTTTTTGTGACCCGATTTTCTTTATTCAAAGATAAGATGTAGAACAGTGAACTTCACAAATTGTCTGGTGACACCTCAAAGCATATGATTCATAGCTGATACATTAATGTCTGGCAGAGCAAGACCCCGAGATTGCTTTTTGTTGACTGCCAGCGAGGTGTTATAATTTTTTAATGAGTCCAAGGCTTAGATGTGGCACTTCACAGAGATTTTACTAATTTGCTAACAACTTATAGAAGATTATAGAATGGGACACATATCATTTTAAAGGGATGATCTTGTAGATTTTTAATCTATCGCCCAAATACTCAAAACTTACTTTGGATTATTTAAAAAAAAAAAATTTGGAAATTTCCTCATGCCATAGTACTGTTGCACTTCATTGGCTTGATTTGAAAGCTGTGAGCTTTCTTAGTTAAATTGAAGAAACACTTGTGTTTCCATAGAACTCATAGGCCGCTGTGCCAATTTTATGGTCGCCATAGTTATCCATACATGGAGATAATTTGCTGCGATTCCAAAGAAAGTTTCGTTTATTTTGTTTTTTGGTTTGTATTTCAAGCAATTTCTTGCTTTACAGTTTTTATATTTTATATTTGATTTTAAAAAATCCTTGCTTTTGTTTAATGATTTTCATCTGAACTAAAACACCGGCAAAATAAAAATATTTTATTTTATTTCTTTTTGTTTAAATGGTTCTCTCTAGAAAAAATTTGCAGCAGCCACAGTCGTAGCCGCAACAGCAGTGGCATGCATTCATGTGTGCATGCGAGTAAGAGAAATTCTATAAATTGTGTGTGTATGAATGTATGCAGATTTTTTATGCTTTTTGTGATTAAAATCAACCATAAAACTGAAAGCACTTGTTACTTTACAATATTCAAGCAACAGTATCCCATAAAAATAACCATTTGAAAATAAAAATAAAAAAAACATTCATATCAGGCTCAGGCGTGTATGAGTTAAAGAAAAAAAAATGTGAAATAAAATTTATATTTTATTTTTCAGATTTTCTTTTATGGCAATAATTGGCAATAAAAAACAACATTAATAATAAGTGGGAAAAATGTTATCCACAAAGTACAAGTACATAAAAAAGGAATTGCACAAGTTTAGAAAACAAAGTATCTGAAAGTGCTAATGATATGAATTTTAAAAATATATGAAAATAAATTTATTTTTAATGACTGCATTATTTACAAAAGCATCAGCTTCCATTTTAGGTGAAATTCATTTAAGATTAAAAGTTCATTACCCGAAAATTTTCTCTATAAATCCATTACTGCATAAAGTTTATTAAATCACTAACTAGGAAACTTAAAAAAAGCCTGTTTAAATATTCAACATACATCTGATGGACCGAAGCTGAATTTGTCCATGAGGCCCCAGTTCAATCTACTTTCTCTCTTCCTCCTTCAAATAGGTTTTGCAAAAACTGTTTCAATCTAATTAACCCCCCGTCCTTTAGGTATGTTTTTTAAATTGATAAAAAGTTTAGTGAAATCTATAAAAGGATAAAAAATTGTATGCAAACTTCAAGACAGAAAAAGCATGTCATAGATATAACAGATCTGGCCCCATTTAATATTGATAGAAGTTTCTTTTTAAATTGTATTGAAATTTCGCTTGTTTTCAAGCAGAGTTTGCAAAGAGGCTAAACGAAACGAATAGAAACGTTTCGTTTTATAGTTTTCCATAATAATACGAGTACTCTGAAAAACTGCAAAACGAAACGTTTGCATTTGTTTCGTTTCGTTTCTTTACGAACTATGTTTTCGAGTGCTGTAGCCCTTGATTACAATGTGCAACTCAAAATAAAAATAAATTCCAGACCAAGAAACAAAAATTAAAAAAAGGCTTCTTGTGAAATTTAAGCTTATTTTTTTCCCCTCCATTTCATATTTTTAATTGTGAATCGACATAGACAACCATGTGCATCTTCCTAATAGTTTTTTGAAATGTTCAGCAAACTTGTGTAAAACATTTCGTTAATTTTTTTTTTGCATTTTAATTAATTTGAGATCTTTTACTCTTATTAAAAAAAAAGGACAAAAAAACCCATAAGTTGTAGAGTTAGAGTGCTAAAATCTGCTACAAAAGTACTCGTCATGAAGTTCCGAACACATCTATAATGAACATTTAATTTTACTAACAGAAAGAAGCCAAAACTTAAAAGGTGTTAAACTGTTAATTCATTTTGATTTAAAGTATGATGAAGCGATTTTCCATTTCATGCAACCCATGAGAAACACATGCATCCAGAACGAGCAACTGTCTGTTGCGCATTTTGGTCAGCCCTTACTTCTTTAAAGATGAGCCTAAAGTTGTGTTGATTGTGCACAACATTTATTACAAGTACAGAGTTCTTGTAGTATCAACTAGACGGCAGGTGGTTTCAGCAAGACGGCGCCATCTACCACACAACTCGATAAACAATCGGTTTATTGTTGTATTATTTGCTGTGAGTTCCGCTTTGTATTCTTTAACATCTTTCTATCGCTATCTGCTCTCTTCTTCTCTTATGTACCTCACAAAGGAGGCAAGACCAGGACCACACAAAGCAAGCTAAGTTGGGCAATTCTTTTTCAATTTTCTGTGTCTACACACAGCAATTTTAACATTGTTATTCAGTCATTCATTCAGCCTCAAGGTATAATTGTCTTCTTTTTTTACATCATTATAAAAGATACGAAGAGAGAACAAAAAGGAATTACGGAGTACGAGCAAGTTTGTATCCCTTTCCATTCCTCTTTCCTCTCTCTTCTACAAAATCAAGAATTGCCCAACTAAACTTGCCGTGTGTGGTCCTAGTCCAAGTAAGCCAGCCCTTTTCTGTTTTTTATGGGTTCTGCAAAATGCGATTTTGAAAATTTATCTGATAAAAACAAACTTTATTCGAGTATTTGATCTTTTTAAAAAAAATGTTTTTAATAGCCTGTCCCATGATATTGAATGTTATCGCTCGATTACATTTAAACCAGTCAATATTTATTGTTAGTTATGCTTTTGATTAAACTTTTTTTGTTTGTTTGAAATTTAAGCGAACACGATATCGTGGGCCAAGCTGTAAACCATTTTTATTAGTCAAAAAATAATATAAAATTGGAAGGATAAAAATTATAAAAACAGTTTTGTTGGAGTTCTTATAACATCAAAAAAAGTATTTTTTTTTAAATTGTACAACAATGTAAATTGATGTGTGTGTGTGTGTGTGTGTGTATGTGTTTTTAGTATGCATATGCGAATGTGTTTTTCTTTGCCCAACAAATTGCGTTAAAAAGTGACAAAAGTTAAATAATTTATTATATAGCGGCACATTGAAATCCAAAAGTGACAGAAGAGAATTATTTTTTATGGGGAAAGACTGCAATAAACATTTTTATTTTATTTTATTGCTCACACACATGCAAACACATTTGTGTTTATCTCTTTTTATACTTTAACATCAACACCATTTTACATATTTTTTTTTTCTTTCCATTTTGTAAATACAAAAAATAATTCTGTAAATATTTTAAACAAAAATCCAGAATTTCTATTCATGTGACTGAGTGAGTACTCGCTTGTATAACAATAACAAAATAAATTGTCAGTCTTAAGCAGCATCTGCTTTTATTGTTTAAATAAGTCCATTTTAATCAGTTTAAATTGACACTAGGGGTCAAATTCATATACATTTTTTTTCTTTCTAAATTCGTATGTATAACGAGTAAATATTTTATTATTAAGTTGTTTGTTCATGTATGTATGTACCTACTCGTTGTAGAAAATGAAAATTGTTTGTGTTTTTAGCTCTAAATTACGAATAACTGAGTACCAAAGATAGATTAAATAGAGGAAAGTGATTTAAATTCTACCGCAAGTTTAAAAGAGGCTTAAAAAAATTATAGAAAATGTTTACAAAATTCAGCTATACAGTCACGTCTAGACTTGTATGTATGTACAATGTACATTGTACATGTATGCGATTAAACTGAGATCAACAATTCATTCTATTACTCGTATGCTTGGTCTAGATTTGATGTCCATCTAGACAGCTGAATTTCGTAAACAGAGAAATAACTTGCTGAAAACGTAATATATTTCTTTTTTCATTTTTAAGAGGTTTAGAAACAGTTTCAGTTTCCATATTTTCATGCATAAATTTATATGGCCTCTTCTTTCAATATTAAAATTTAATTGAATGTTTATTTTATAAAAATGTTTATCCCAAATCTAAATCTCATTATAAAAATAAATATTTAAAATGCATCCTTCAGAAGGATAGAACTAGCCATTTTAACTTTAATTTCTTAATTTATCACTGAATGATAAATGTCTCAAATTGTCATAAATATAAACGGCTTAGCGCTGACGGATCTTATATAAAATCAACAGAAAAATTTAAGTAGGCATTAATAAGATTCATTCGTTATGGTTTAACTCCATATTTTGCTATTTGCACTAACGCATACTGACTATTTTTAACCAAATAATTTTAGCTAATCGCTCTACAGCTGTACTTCTTCCTTACAGTTTTCCATCCATGTAATTTCAAAATTGTTCATTTAAATGCAATACAATGCTTTTATTCGGAGTTCTTTTTATAGAAAATCTGAAATGAACGATAAGCTACACTCGGAAAACAACTTCGGTTGTGAGAACTAAATTTATTTCCAATTAAAAATTCAATTGTGATAATAAAAATTTCTTATTTATAGCAACCAGAATTCAATAATACAGTTCAAAATTTAGTTTTATTAATAATATTTCGAGCTATACAACCGATTTACTATTGACACAATGAAAAAATTCGATTAACACAATTGAATTTTTGATTGGTAACAAATTGAATCTTTCCAATCGAAGTTTTTTTTCTCAGTGTAGCTGTGATCTTAGGTATGAAACATGAAAATGAAACTAAAACTATTTGGATTTCCTGGTCAGACGTTGGGCCTATTTTGACGCTGGCTAATTAGTCAACCGCTAGGTGAAGTGCGGCTATCTTCTTGTCCAATGGCCACAGCCATTTACTTCATGTCTATGCTGGTTCTGGGTCGCTTGTAGTCTTGAGAGGGTTACTTGGAAAATTTATCGGACGTTTTCATTTAACCTGCATATTATGCTGTCAGTTGATGCTCTTGGCAAAGTGTAAGCAGTAGTGCGATTTATTACAAAGATTCGTATCGAAAAACAAGTATAACGATATTTTATCGAATTCGGTAATCAATAACTTTCCTACAAAAATATTCGAAGTTTGCGGTAAAGTTAGCACCAAATAAATAATCATCGCAAATAAAGATTTCTATCGTATTGAATATTTTTGTCTGACTACCGAAATCGGTAAAATATCGTTATACTTGCTTTTTCGATACGAACGTTTAATAAAAGTTACTGAAACTCACTACAGATCGGCCGATCAAACCAAAACCCCCTGTTCTCTATTCTGCATCCGAATATTTGATTTGGAATTCAAAATGTTAGCACTATTTTGAGCTGCATTTGCGAATTTTTTAAAAATATTTTTTGCTAAAAGTTGACGATATTAAAAAAAAGGGAAAAAAAATAATTTAATAAGAAGAAAGATCATATTTTTTAAATCCATTCAGAATACAGAACAGCACTGTATGATTTATCTTAATTTAGCCAGAGCTTTCTTCATAAGAATTTATTGATTTAAAACAAATGACTATAATTATGGGCCATAGAAAGCCTTTGAAAGCTTTTATTTGTTTGACATATTTGATTATTTTACTAATATCTCATCAGCTAAAATTATTTCAGAAATATTTTTGTTAAAAAATCATTTTATTTTCTTTTCTAATAATTTATTTTTTCTTTCTTTTTTCAGGTACGTACATGAAATTAATTAGAAAAAATTTTAAAAATACCTACAATCAAAAAACACAAGAAAAATCTGGTAAATAAATATTATTCTTTTAATGCAATGACTTTTTTTAATTAATTCATAATTTTATTAACAAAACAAAAAAAATATTGATTGCAAATAGTTTTTTTTTCTCTGTATTAATACCTCTAATTAAAGATCAAAGAGATTGAATTGTGTATTGAAAAGCATTAATTCATAAACACTTGAATTTATAGTAGGCCTTGCATTCGTATATGTATGAGCGGGTAGTAAATCGTTAAAAACTGTTATAAAAAATTTAGTGCAATCAAAATAGTACAGCGTGAAATTAATCGTTATTCCTTAGGGCAAATCATTTTATTCGACATCGTATGAAGTTGATTGAAATTTGACTTTATTTGAATGGCTCATATGAGTGTCAGTCGAAATGTTTGCTTCAGAAGATGTAACATAGGCGAAGAGGCAGCATAACATATACTGTGTCACTATAATAGTTTCTTACAAAAAGTCTTGTCATATTTTGACAGTCTTGAATTTTTGTTAAATCAAACATAAAATGATTTTAATTCATTTAAAACAAGTAAACAAGTTCCTTATGCCCAAAACGCTTTTAAACGGTTCTTGTTGCCTTTGGACAGACTTTACAGGAATTGTTCCGCATTTAAACAATTTTATTCAGTTGGTTATAGAGTCGACAATATCATATTCACTCAGTTCACTCAGTTTAATGTCATTTTCGCTAAGGCTGAGAATAACATCTGCTGCTAGTTTAAAGAGACTTCTTGACTGATCCATAACCATTTGACCTTTGTAATAACCATGTAGAGCTTGTTTTCGTAAGGCACAAATACAATTTTAAAAAATAAAATATTTTTAAAGGCATTTTAAAAATTCAAATCAGTGAAAGTTAACCCTCCCTGTATATTTCTATTTCGTGGATTTTCCATTTAACAAAAAAAAAAAAAAAAAAAAAATGGTTGTAAAAGTGCTGGGGAAAAGTTTCGGGGTTACTGTGGTGTCGATTTAAAATTCTAATTCAAGGCGATAGAACTAGGCCAGTAATAAAACCCCTTTAAAGAGGTTTGTTTCGTTTATCCTGTTATATTCGACCTTATTAGGAATTTATAAGTTTATATTAAACATACGAGTATTAACGGTAATTTTAGTTAGCTTAGATATGGACAACATCTTAAAAAAACGTAGACTTTTACCACTTTCAAAAATAATAGTTGACATTGCTGTTTTCAGCAGGACAACGACGCTCCTAGTGAGGCCAATTTAAAGCTTGTTGCTTGGTTGCTCTGGTTATATTGCACTTCTTTCTTAAGCACAATTGCAGCTTAATTGAATTTTAACCTGATCTAATGATTTTATTAAATGATTTACAAAATAAAGGTTACCCTCCTCTTTTTGCCAGTATTTCTATGCTGCTCATTACAATTGGATTATACTTTTATTCTATATTAGTTTTTGGCACATCTATCCACTTGTAGTGTAATGTAAACCCAACTACCTATTACTTCAATAGCATTAAGAAAGCTTAAAAAAAATTCATATGATTTCTAGTTAATATTTCACTGCCTCTGTTGCTTTACTTTTTAGGCCCTTCATAAAAATTGAAAAAAGTTAAAGCTTGTGCTTTGAAAAATACTTGAAAAATACAAACATGTGTAATATTTTATGCTTACAAGAGCTTATAAGCCATTTCAAATATGCTTGTGCAGCCCTTTAATATGTTTGTCATTCGGGGTGTAATTTCTACTCCATACATGTGCCACCTTATAAAGTATATATATTCCGGATCCTTATAAATAGTGTAGTCGACTTAGAGATGTTCTTATTTCCGTCTGTCCGTGTGGATGTTGCATTCAACTTTCTGAAGTCGCTAGAAGACTTACAGAAAAGTTTAGTATGCCAATTAGTTGGAAGTTCCTGTGTACAGGTTGCTATTTTAATTCAACCCAATAGGTCAAAAAATGGCTGAGCTATGAGCTCTGAAGTGCAACTATCTCTATTTTAAATTTTTTTTTTTTTTTTTTTTTTTTTTTTTTTTTTGTGTCTTAAATGCGAAAAAAAATCAAAATTGCAACCGAAATTTTAGATTTTCATTATTTCTGTTTTGTTTTTATTGAAATTTTTAAGCTGTATATGTGCGTAATGTTTGTGCACACTAACATGAAACCAGTCAATTGGTTTTGTACATACTCGTACATTATGTGTAATAGAACGAATACAGAAACCTTATTAAAAAAGGAATTTTTAATATTATATTTACCTTTAGTTTGAAATTCTTTATTTGATATTAAATATTTAATTAAATATGTCTGGTTTAAAAAATGTTTGTTACATTTTAAATTGAATTAAAGTCAATTTATTTTACATTCTTATTAGATTTTTTTCTTTTTATTAAAAATTGTGTACCTACAGACATGTTATTATTTAAAAAAATAAGGATACCACAACAGATTTTTTGGTAAACTGAAATGAATTATTTATTTTAGTATTAAAAAAAAAATTGGTATTGAAGGAAATTATTTTAGTCAATATTTGCCATTTCATTAAAAAAAATTTTTTTTTGGTTAAATATTTAAGAAAAATTTACAAAATTAAGGATATTAAAAAAGGGTGTTTTTTATAGACGTATAGAACTTTAAGTTGGCATTAGTGTTCAAGATGACGACCGATTTAACAGCTGTCAAGTGACTTATTCTCAGTTTGGTTTGGCAATTCATCATGAGTAGACTAACGCCTGAACAACGCTTGAAAATAGTGCAATTTTATTTCGAAAATAATGGTTCTGTGCGGAATACGTATCGCGCACTACTACGTTTAGCGATGAAGCGCACTTCTGGTTGAATGGCTACGTCAACAAACAAAACTGCTCAAACTCCTCAAGTGTATGTCGAAACACCGTTACATCCAGAAAAACTGACTGTTTGGTGCGCTTTATGGGCTGGTGGAATCACTGGTCCGTACTTCTTCAAAAACGATGATGGCCAAATCGTTACAGTCAATGGTGATCGGTATAGAGCCATGATTACTAACTTTTTCATTCCTGAATTGAACAACCATGATGTCCAGGAGCTGTAGTTCCAACAAGACGGCGCAACATGTCACACAGCTCGTGCCACAATCCATTTGTTGAAAGACACGTTTGGTGACCGCCTAATTTCACGTTTTGGACCTGTGAATTGGCCTCCAAGATCTTGGGATTTAACACTGCTAGACTACTTTCTGTGGGGCTATGTAAAGTCATTGGTCTATGCGGATAAACCACAAACGCTTGACCATTTGGAAGACAACATTCGCCTTGTTATTGCCGATATACGGCCACAAATGTTGGAAAAAGTCATCGAAAATTGGACGTCCAGATTGGACTACGTCCGAGGTCATATGCCAGAAATCATATTTAAAATGTAACGCCACAAGATTATCTTTCGGATAAATAAAATTCATGTCAATCGAATAATCCATCGTTGTTTTATTGCAATTTAAAGTTCTATACGTCTATAAAAAACACCTTTTATATGGCTACCACAGTGAAGCGTATATAAAACTCGCCACAGCCACGCAATAATTGTAAAAGATCTCTAATAATTCAATTCTCATGTTGTGGCGCACTCATTGTGCTACATAATTTTAAAAAAATTAATTAATGTGTACTGATATGACATGTACAAGTATGACCCTAATTAAATCTTCCGCAGTGTACGATTTTTATACATATGTATGCATTCATTTTGTATTATTTACAAAAATTTGACATCATGTTCTTGTTTGTATGCAGTAGATATGCATTTTGTTCAATTTATTTCACCAGCCAATAGCAAATGCTTGTATGTAAAGCGCACACATTAAATGCATAATTCTGAATAATTTGTTGCACTTTTGCAATGTACAATTTACAATACATATTCGTCTCCATATAAAGAGTATTCATGTGCATATTTTGTTTATGATTTTAATTTTATTTTTCTTCTTTTAGTATAAAATGTATGGACACATAATTTTTCTTTTTGTGTTTCTGTTTAAATTGAAATAAAAGAAAAAAAGAACCAAGTAAAATTGCAATTTATTTATAAGTTGATGCGGAAAAGTTCTAAAGTATTTTTTATTGGTTGTTGCTTTTGGTATTATTAATATTAAACAAAGGTTATCAGTAACACTGCAAATAGTAAAAGCGTATTTCTGTTTTTAAATTTACTAAATGCAAAAATTGTTTGATATCGTTTGCATTTATTTATTTTTATGAAATGCAGAAAAGAAATTCTGTATAATTTTTAATTATTTTGAATATATTCGAGTTTATAAAATTTTATTTACTTTCTTTTTTGCTTTCTAGCAAGTAAGTGAAAGCATTGAAAGCAAATAGGGTTCAGTTAGACATGCACGTTTATGCTTTATAGTCCCATACAGCTCAAGAGTATTAAAAAGCTTGTGGTTTACAGTATTTCAGAAAAATTTTGTATTGAACTTATGAAAACTTTGGAAGCCAATAACTCGAAGAAAACTAATTTTCCCAAGAAAAAAATACTTAAAGTTTTCGTTTTAGAATTCAATTTTCTGTCACCTGTGATAATTTTTTTTAGTTTGTAGTGCGTTGCTAAATCAAATTTGTTCCCTTTTTTGAATGAAAATCTTGGAAAACGAAATCTTTTATATCATTCATGTAATTTTCAGCTGTAATCAAATGTAATTTAATTTTCAAAAGACTTAAAACCATATTAACAAAAAAAGTAGGCTTTAATTAAGCACTTTAAAGTTTAAATTTTTAAACGAATTATTCGTTGCGAATATTTTTCGTTGAAAACAAACGACATTTGTTTAAATGAAAATGCTTATATCATCCCCCGCCAAGCTGTAAGAAGATTTAAAAACGTTAACCGCTAACGTTTTCACTTGCATTGAACTAAATTCCTCGTTCTATTTCAAACGTCGACAAACGCCGAATAAATTGTCATAGAGTGACCGTATTAAATTGCTTATGCCACCATATTTTGTATTAAAATTATGTCAATTTCATCTGCTCTATGTACCATATGTGACTGATTTTGTTAAGTAAACTTCATCGAGCGCTTAG
The DNA here is from genome assembly GCA_947397855.1 of Thelaira solivaga. NCBI lineage: Eukaryota > Metazoa > Arthropoda > Insecta > Diptera > Tachinidae > Thelaira > Thelaira solivaga. The sequence continues at coordinate 52,325,172 of OX377613.1, read as the reverse complement.
AATTTTCATTGAAAAAAGATACGTTTATTTTTAATTAAAATGATTTTAATAGGCGCTTTAACTGTCATATGTTTCACTCAGCATTAACCCTCATTTTTTCATAGCCGTTATAATATGGAAAAAAACTTTTACTTATAAATACATACGTACATACATATATAAACCCATAAATAAATAAATTTATATCTTCCAAAAAATAAAGTAAATAAAATTAACTACAGCACAAAAACAAAACAAAAAACTTTATTCTTTTTTTTAATTAAAATCATGAGGGTCGTTGATATTTCAATTTCAGTGCTGAGTGTTAAAGAGTACAGAGTTGGCAATTTATTTCTCATAAAAAAAGCAAATATATTCTAATTTCAATTAATACCAAAATTAATTGTGTTCTAGTGGAATTTAACTATTTTTTATTTTTCTAGTCACTTCTTTTAAAATTTAAAATAAAAACCAAAAATTAATTAATTTTTAAGTTCAAGTTGGGTAGTTAACACTAAAGGTTTTCTCCCAAAATCAATTAAATTCGCTGGTTGCTATCACTGGTTATCAATGTTGCCAGAGTGTTGTTTGCCAAATATTCTATAATCTATGTATTTAAAAAAATGTATTTTATTTATTTATTAATTCTCTTAAATTATAATAATAAATTATAAGGTAAGAGCAAAAAAAGTGGCAGCAATGGCATCTTAGGCCTTCAGCTCAAATTTTAATAAATTGAATGAAGTGTTGTTACTACATTTTGCCAAAAATTGCAGTATCTCACTTAAAAGTAAATGCGGCTAAGGAACACTAGCAACATTTCTTTCTAACAAAATTTTGTCTTTTGTTGTTAGATAAATATATTGACTTAATCGTGAATAAAATGAAAAGTTGTTGATCGATTTGAATAAAGTATAGTTCGTATTGTTTAAAACTTGTAAAGCATAAATATAAATAGCTCAAATATTTTTGATTTTTGTATTGAACATCAATATATATATTTAAATAATTCCTATTGTCTCTTATAACATGGTGTTTTTATAACGTCAATCCCATACAACAATATGTGAGAAGTTCTCCTATTACGCGTTCATACAGTTACTTAAAGCAATATTTTGCCTAAATTTTCTTTATTAAAAATTTGTTTCTCTCTAGACTAATAATATCCCTACACACAGAAAACAACTTCGGTTGTGAGAACTAAATTTGCTTCCAATCAAAAATTCATTTGTGATAATCAAATTTCTCAGTTGTAGTAACTAAAATTCGATAATACAGGCCTAAAATTTCGAGCTGTAACACCGAATTTCTATTGTCAAGATTAAAAAATTTCATTATCACAACTGAATGTTTGATTGAAAACAAATTTAGTTGTCACAGCCGAAGTTATTTTCTGTGTGTACCAGAAATGTGTGATCAAACTAACACATACTCATTTCTTTTACTAATACTCTTACAGCTCTTTATGTTGACAATAATTTGCCTTGCACACAGAAAACAATTTCAGTTGTAAAAACTAAATTTGTTTCCAATCAACAATTCATTTGTGATAATCAAATTTTTCTGTTAAAAATATTTGAAACTGTAAGACCGAATTACGATTGTCAAGATTAAAACATTCGCTTATCACAACTGAATTTTTGATTAGAAACAAATTTAGTTCACACAACCATAGTAGTTTTCTGTGTGTGATTACAATGCCCTTAAGAACTGGATATAAACTATCTTCTACTTTGTGATAGATATTTCTATCAATACTGCTACTAAAATGACAGATGAATTGAGTGTCACTGTTCTTGTAGCGATGGAAAGAATTAGATATAAGTATTGGGGTAATAAAGCATAGTCGTGTGACACTTACATTAAAAAAAAAAAACAACAACAAATTTTAATTCACTGTAGTGATTATATTTTTTTATTTACTAACTTCGTAATTTTCGCCTTACCAAAGGAATTTACTTTTTAATTGTTTTTGATTGATCTAAAAAGAAAATTGTAACTTTAATATTTTGCATGGTATCCATTGTTAGCTAAAACTGATTCCAGACGTGTAGCATTGATTCTACTAAATTCCTAACATTTTCAACAAATTACTTATAATATTCTTTCTCTAATACCGTTTTCAATTCTGCTTTGGATGAAATTACATATTCCTGGACTTTTCATTAAAATAAACCCAAAGGCTTGCTATGGGATTTATATCGGAACTTTGGAGTGCTGTCGCCAGATGTTTTGTGTTTTATAAAAATCATAGTTTAACGTCTAGGCCTGGGGGGTTACTCTCTATTGCGATGCGAAAGAAAACGCATTGCAACTCAATGTAAAAATAATACAGATGCGAATGGTTTTTCTTTCGCATCGCAATAGAGAGTAACTCCCCTGATATATTTAGAACGAATTCATTAATTTATATTAATTCAGAGCTTCTTATAATGCGATTTCCATAGAACGCGGCTGCAGTTTCTATGTAACGCGGTATTGATTAATATGATTAGGTTTGTTTATATGTTTCTCAAAACATGGTTTCCGATTTTGAATTAATTTGAAGTTTTTCAAAGCACGGTTTCCATATAACACGGAACGAATTAATCGCGTTATAGAAGACTTGACTATATTAAATGATTTTATCACAGTAGTAGTCCTTAACTATGATTTTTTAAATCAAAAATTTTTTTGTTGTCCATCTTTTATAAAAAATAAGTTTCTGGCAACGCTAAATATTGCGCTGAATTCAAAAGTTATTTTTTCTTTTCTCTCACCTAAAAAAAACAAGAACTCAACTTTTACTGAAATAGTTTGCATCAATTTTATATTTATTAAAGTAAAGAAATTAGAAAAATTACTACAAATTCGTAAAATTAAAAAAAAGAGAGTAATAGAATTTAAATAAAAGTAATAAAAAAAGAAAAATATTTTAAAAAGGATATGTTTCAGAAGGGTTAAAAAAAGGGTTCTTAGAAAATATTTTTGTGAAGTGAAAGAAAAATAAACCAATTCCTTGAATATAAAGCAGACAGAAGAAAAGGAATAAAATATCCTTGATATAACACTAGAACTATTTGGCTTTTAAGGTGGTAAATCACCTTTTTATGCATTTGTTATTGCAAATTTTTTTTTTTATTTCTTACAAAATTGTTCCCTCTTTTCTATGGTTGGTATTAAAGTTTTTGGTCACCATGCCTTTTAAGCTCTCAAGTGACTGAAGATTAAAGTATGTCTACACATAAAAAAACAGAATTTGAATTAAATTTCGTAAGCTAGAAATCAAGTTTTAATTTTTTTTAATTAGAAAATGGAACAGCAACGCCTAACAATAATACGAGTACACACTTCCGTTCAATAAATTTTTTTTTAGAGTTGAGCACGTGCTTTGTACATATGCGTATAAGTGTGTATGGAAATATGTATATTCACGTACCAAATTTGCAACCAAATTTAGTTTCTAACTTGTTGTAAGCAAAAATTAGTAACTAAAGTAAATATATAGTGGTTTAACCTAAACGCAAGATATGAATTGTAAATAAAACTAAAAGTGTTGAAAAAGATTTAATACTTTATATCATAATAGAAGAATCTGTAAAAATTATATTTGAGAAGCAAAATGTCCAAAAATTTTGGTTTCGGTAGAATACCTTTATCCCATGATCCATATATTCTATGATTCTGGGAGACATTATTGAGGTTCAATAACGTTAATGTGCCGAATCGTTTAGCTCTTGAATTGCTTTTGGCTTTTTGATGTACACTTGTTCTTTTAAATATCCTAAAAAAAGTACAGTCGAATTTTATATATTAAGTTAAACACCATCTAACTAATATTACCAAAAAGGTCCCACAGTGTCACAGCGGCCAATTAACATCGCTCCATATGAAATAACTCGGCCATTGAATTTCTCCCCCAAAAATTCCATTTTTTTGTTGGCTGTGCAATTTTGTATCTACAATTTTTGGCATCAGTGATGTTCGGCACGACGACGAGTCGAGGTTGACGGCTCTTCTGTCACACTATCAAGAACAACAGTAGCTTCTGAGTATTTGGGCGGTAGATTACAAAGCTAAATGACCTTCTCTTTAAAATGATATGTGTCCTATTCCGTAAAATTCCTCAGAACAATAGCAAATGGGTATATGGAAATTAAAAAAGAAAATTAAAAATAATCCAAAGTAACTTCTGAGTATTTGGGCAGTTGGTTATCAATCTAGACAACCTTCGCTAAACTACTGATAAAAAAATATATATAGAAGTACTTAGTGACGTAAGACGTAATTGAAAAATATACCATTAATACTGCAAACATATTTTTTAAATAAATAATTCAGGGGTTACGTTAAAACATATTTAACTCGGCATATCTATCTTCACTGCCTTAATTTTTTTGTATGTTTCTGATATTTTAGAAGGCTGTGGAAAGTGAAAAATATTAATATTTCACTAACACAGTCAAAGGTATATAAGACTCGGCACAGCCGAATTTAATTTGTTTTTATTTTCCATTCCGCTCTGAGTCAGCTGATTTGTTTTTATAAATAGACAACCTGTATAACTGATTAATTTTACTGCTCAGTTTGGTTAAAAACAGAAATTTTCTGAGTAATTGTAAGTGACAGGTCATTTCCTCTTGAAATGTTTCTGCTTTTTGTTTTCTTTTCAATTGTGTACCCTTCACTAAATAATAAATTTAAAAAAAATTGTTCTTAAATTAAATATATTTATTTCCCTACATTCTTGACGAAAAAGAAACAACTGGTACGGGCTTACACAAAAACTAACTACAAAAATAAAGAACAGAACGGCACAGCAAATAATAGCAACAACAAATAAAGACTAACTAGGCCTTAAATCTGAATCCATCCACTTGTTCCAAAAGAGAAGAGCTTATAAAAAAATACTGTGCAAACAAAAATTTTCTCCAGAACAATTTTGTGAATTAACACTCAGCACAAAGTGAACTCAGTAACTTTACTATTTAGTTTAAATTTAACATCAGTGATTGTGTTTATGTACCAGTGTGCATTTCTAATTTGATGTAGACACATATGCAGGCGCTATAAGCTAAATAATACTCGTGATTATCTGCTATATATTCCGTACATTTTTTTTTTGTTTTTTTAGAAAAGGGGGGACTTGTAAATAAATTTTAGTTAAAAAAAAAATAAAACATTTGTTCAGCATATGGAGATCATTTGTATGGTTCTTATGCATGCACATGTGCCTCTGCTTGTCTGTCAGTCTGTTCATTCACCTCTCATTAGGCAAAAATAATTCCGAATTTTTTTTTAAATACACATAAATAGAGATCACATATACCAGTATGTAAATATATATAAATATACTCGCGCATACATACAAACATCTAATATTGACTTCCATTGTCACTTATGCCAGACAATGAGTGCTGCCTCTTGCCTGGGATTTTAATCTTGATGGTAAATTCAACAAAATAATAAAGAAAATTGGTATCTGATGGTCTTTAATGAGAATGCTAAAGATGATGATACTGAACGATGAGTGAATAAACGAAAATAACTATAAATACAATTTAAGATGGTTTTTTGTTTTCTCTCTTTTAGTCTATTTACAGTTCCATGAAATTTTTAAACGAAATAAATAGATACAAACTACATTATGCAGTGAGTGTAGTTATCAGGGTACGCTAGTATCAAGAACGATATAAATACAAGATTACGACATCCTGCACAAAAACTTAAAATTTTCTGTGCATGTAGCACAAATGACCTCACGCGATGTGTTTCTATTGTCTAACTTGCAGAAAGAGAGAGAAATGTATTATTTTTTCTTCAAACTGGACAATCTACATCATCTAATGGGTAATCATGCGCATGGCGTAATCTTGTCTTTCAACCATTCTTGGTTAGTATTAAGCTAAACACGTAGTGGTTTGTTTTGTTTTATGTTTTTATGTTTTAGTAAACAGAGTGCTCGAAATTGATTTTTATATTTCAAGCTGAACCAAGTTTTTTAATTATGCTCGCTAGGTTTTTTTATTTCCTTCCTTAATTTTAAAATGAAAAAATAGCCATAAAAGAAAACTCGCAATACCAGTCGAAATACGTTTGTTCATAAGCAAATTTTAGGCATATTTAGTAGATAAAAAGAATATATACTTTAACAAAGATTATAGGTCTGGGGCCAAATCACTGCATTCGAAATCGAGTACTTTGTTATCGAAATGTTGTTAACGTGGATCACGGCACTCGTTATCGTAACGTATTTACTCGAAGTTGCACTCGATTGCTAATGTACTATCGAAAACAAATAAACTTTATCGTTTTGCAGCGAAGCAAAACAAAATAAAAAGAAAAAAGAAAAAAGTAATAAAAAATGTAAGTATTTTCCTGATATTTTCGAAAAATTTGTGCAAAATATATAATTTTAATTGTTTTTTTAGGGAAAGTGAAGATCAAAAAAAAGATTGCCCAGGAACTAGTGGAAAAAAATTAAATAATAGAAAAATCGCTTCCACAACAAATATAAAGAAAGTAAATGGAAAACAAAAAGAATTATTATTTTATCATTTTGGAACACAATTTGTTTTGTATTTCCTTTGTCACGAATTTCACAACTTTGCACATAGTACTTCAATTAAAGTTTTGTAAATATTTTTAACAATTTTACAGCTTTTCACCAGTTTATTTATTTTTTGTTTTCTTTTTTTGTTGTTTTTCTTATTGTCATATGCTTACAGCAATGTAAAAAGTAGTAGTAGGTAATATTAATTACGATCGAATACCGTGATCCAAAAAATTTTAGCCATCGAAATATTTTTCTATACGAACGTGCACTCGATATCGAATGCAGTGATTTGGCCCCTGATTATGAGTATCGTAGTCGTGACTAAAACAGTGTATTGTGTGCAACAGAAAAATAACTTCCTGAAGCGTAATCTTTTATTCTATTCTTCTTAAAAACCCCTTTATAAATAAAAGTTGCTCTCTCGGTTTTTTTAGTTTTTCTCCTTTCCTATATGAACAAAATTTCTTGATTTTTTTTATATATAGAAAATAAAAAAAATTTACGTCAAATATTTATAAGTTTTAAATTCTGTGGATAAAGTTTTTTCTTGAAAATTTTTTGTTTTGAAGAGGCTGCTTCGCACATATTATCATAACTTTAAAAGGACTTTTTTCATTTTGTTATTAAATATCTAGAAGTCTTAATTTAATTGGCTTTAATTTATTTCTATATAATTTTTTAATTCAGCTCTATTTTCGAGTAATTAAGCAAAATATTATAAAAAAGTAAAAAAAATTTTTTTATGAAATTTTTGATTTTTAAAAATTCACAGCACCTAGTTTTCTTTACTAGAATAATTTTAAAAAGTACAAACAAATTCCGTTAAAAAAAATAAATTTTCTTTTCAGCATTCATTTCGTACTTGTGAAATGAAAAGAAATAGTTTCTTATAAATATATTTCAACTTAGCTGTCAGTTATAAGCTGAAGTGTTGTTGCTTTTGTAATAATAAATATTTGTTCCCCTTTATTATATTTGAAAAAAAAAAGAAAAACTTAAAAATATTTAAATACTGACTAAATATAGGGTAAGGATAAAATTTAAAACTTAATCTTAAGTCTCGTAAGCTCAAGGTGTGCTCTTGTTAAGTTCACAGAAAGAGACAGATTTTTCTTTTCATGTCACTTTAATATTTATTAATTAAAAAAAAAAAAATTATAATCGATTGCTTTTTATATCGATATTTCGCTTCAACTTTGTGTAGCTTCTTCCCAGGACGCTTTTCTTTTAGTCTACATTTTTGCAATTTCTGCAGGCCATGATATCGAATGTAATCTTTTGCTAAAATTTTAAGCAATAAACCATTAAAAGCTTTACGAACATTACATATTCTTCAAAAACATTTTTGTTGCCCATAGAAAAATTTGCTTAATAACCCTTATTAAACAAAAATTAGTTTCTGAACTTGACCGTTATTGTTATAAGTATAAAGCTGAATTCACTCACTCCTTTCAAAAAAATTTTTTATCCGAATAACTAAAATTAAAAAAAAAAAACTTTGTTAAAGCTTCATTTGCCACCTTGTTCTGAACAAAATGTTTGTCCGAACAAATATAATTTATTAAAAAAAAAACTTATTAAGACTAGATTATATAATTTATAAAAAAAAACTTCCGTTAAGATTCTGTTTACCTACTTGTTCCGAACAAAATTTTTGTCCGAAAAATATTTTTTTCCCTCAAAAAATGTATTAAAAAACTTTTCGTTAAGACTAGATTTACCCACTTGTTCCAAACAAAATTATTGTCCCAAAAATATTTTTTTCCCTAAAAAAAAAGAATAAAAAAACTTTTCATTAAGACTCGATTCACTCACTTGCTCCGAACGAAATTTTTGTTTGAACAAATAAAATGTATTAAAAAAAACTGTTCGTTAAGGCTTTTATTCACCTCTTGTTCTAAACAAAATTTTTGTAGGTAGAAAACTTTTATCTGAACAAAAAAAAATTTATAAAAAATATATGTAAAAAAAAATTATTCGTTAAGGCCCCTTTGTTTGTCTGAACAAAAAAAAATTTATAAAAAAATATATTCGTTAAGGCATAAAATTTTTGTCCGAATAACTATAACGTATAACAAATTTTTTTTAAATCTTCTTGTTCCGAAAAACATTTTTGTCCACAGAAAAAAATTTTTTTTTACCGACAAAAATTTTTTGCTTTTGCGAAATTGAAAAATTTTTTTAGAAGATTTTAAAAATTTGTTTCTTATTTTAAACTTAGCAAGCAAGTTTGTCTGCTTATGTTGAAATTTTTGTCTCTGCATTTTTGTTTTTCCTTTTAGGTTCTTAAAAAGTCATTTTGAACATAAGGAATTATATAAGAGACACGCTGAGAGAGGGCTAAAGAAAAAAACACAATTTCTCAAGTGCTAGTTAAATAAAAAATAAGATGTTTATATATATAATTGCAAAAGAATCTACTGCTTTTCTACTGTTATTTTCTTTCTTATTTTTTTTTTTCTAGCACTAGAGAAAGAAAATGTTACATGTGAATGTGAATAGTTGACATCCACTTGAAACTTAAGTTGTGTCAAGAGAACGAAAGGAAATAAATAACAAAAATAATAAAAGTAAAAGTCCAGGTTTTAAAGGAAATTGAGAAATAAATGAGACCGAAGACCTACTCGCAACACATGCAATTAAAAAAATAAAATAAAATGAATTCTTTCATCACTATATTTCGCTTTCTTATTTTCTGGCCTTCGCTTGGGTTTTTTTTATTTGATACTTAAATTAAGTTTGACTAAGAATTATTGTTGGGTTTTATTTTATGAGAAATTGACAAAAAAAAACGTTGTCCACCTTTCATTGTAAATTATTTCTAAAGGTTTTCTTATGGCATTGTGTTTACACTTTGTGTAATGTTGTAAGTATGTACTCGTATGTATGTTTCTTACAAACATTTTTTTATATAATGCGGCTTTGCTGAAGCATATCAAATTAACCTTAATTTCTTTAAATGCTGTAATTAAACAAATCACATATTATTTTTTTTGTTCCCTTTCTATCGCTCTCTGTTTGTTGGTATTGCTCTCCCTGGAATACACTTGTTACATGAATGCAAATAAATATTATTCGTTTTGGGAAAATAAGTCAATCAGCTAATCAAAATATGATTGCTGATAAATTATTTAATTAGTAAAACTTAATTATGTTTCTGCTTTCTGATATGCAGCTTCTAAATAATTTATTTACATTTTATTTATTAATTTATTCATGCTGCTTACTTTTACTAAAAAAAGCTTTGTATGAAATAAATTGTAAGTAAAATTAACTTTTAAATGAATAAAATTAAATCATAATTTTTTTTGTTTTAATAAAATCGTACTCAAAGTGATGTTGTTAAGCTTTCAAACTTAAATATTTTTATAAAAATGCTTATAATGAAGCCAAAAGTAGCTACCTTTAATAGAAAATTCTTTACAAGAAATTGTATCCTGATTTATAAACTATTAACGTTAAAAATGTGTTATTTTGCTTGGTTTTCTCACAAATAAAATATTAAAAAAAACTTTTCGTTAAGGTTCACTTCACTCACTTGCTTTTAAAAAAAATTTTTTGTATTCCAAACTATTTGTCCGAACAACTATATAGTTTGTACATTGTCAAATATCATTTTTTTTCTTACCGTTCAGCCTTATGAAGCAAATTTTTTTAAAAAAAAGAAAGAAATAGAATTTGTCTATTCATTTTTAGATGTAAAGCTTTTTTTATTTAATTTTTTGTCCGAATACTGCAATAGTATATTAAAAAAGCTATATCCACCCAATTGTTCTGAAATAAACTTTTGTCTGAACAACTATGATGTATTAAACTGATAGACCCATAATTCACATATTTGTTTCTAGCAAAATTTTTGTCTGAACAACTATAGAATATTAAAAAAAATTTTTTCCTTATGGCCCTATACACTCTGAACAATTAAAATGTTATAAAAAAATTCTTTATCATTACTCAATTCACCTACTTGTTCAGAACAAAATATTTGTTCCCATAACTGTAGTGTATTAAAAACACTTTTTCTTAATTCTCAAATTTTTGTCCTAAAAAATTTTTTTATTCAGTTTTATTAATTTCTATTAATTTCTATTAATTATTAAAATTAAAAAATTACATTTTAAATTTGGTTTGAATTTCATCAAACAAAAGTTTGAAAGTCAATTTGAGAGGTGATAATTGTTTTTGAGTTAGATAAGTTTGCTATTTTATTATAAAAAAAAAATAATGGCCAATTTTTAACTTCTTATATTGGTAATTTAAGAAAGCGCTCAAATCGTCTAAACATGAAATCTTTTTAAAATTATTTAAAAATTTGCACCCAAAATTGTTTGTAGACTATAAATGTTTTATTGAATGATTTGCGTTTTCTAAAATTTATATTGGATCGTATTATAGATTCCGCAACAGAAAAGAATATCGTTCATTCCTGTGGAATTATCTTATTATTTTGAATTGTTTCATTGAATTGTGAATTAAAAAATTGTCCATTGTGAATGCATTGTGCTAATTTTTCCGCTGTTGGTGATAAGAAAACCCTTGCATTTTTTCAACATCAAAATAAAGCTTAAATAAATAAAAAGAAAATTGATTTTCAACAAATGAAACGAAATTATTTTCGAAAAATAAAATAAATTAATCTAAAACACATTTTAATTTTTGCGAAATTTTGTATTTTTCTTAAATTTTTGAACTTTCCGTTTGTTTCCGTGAGAAAATTTAAGTGTAAGCAAAATGTAGAAAGATATTTATATTGAGGAATCACTAATATAGTAATACCTCTACAGTAGAGAAGATACAGCAACTGCGGAAAAATACCGCAGACGGAATGAATAATAGCAAATTTTGCTTCCGCACAAAAAATGCTTTCCGGAATCCGGAATCGCGGAACGGAATGAATAATTAAGCCCATTAATAAATATGATTTACACTTAAGATTTTCAATTATTATATTATACTCAATATATCGTCCATGAAGGTCTCTCGATTTTATATTCTTCAGAAATGAATTTTTGTAATAATTTTTTTAAACTATTAAAAAAAATCCTTTTAAAAAAGAGTTTATTTTCTTTTAATTGTTAAACGTATTACTTGTCACACAGCAAGCAAATTAATTTATAAAATTTTGAATTGTTTTTTATATGAAAAATATATTTTTTATCAAAAGACATTTTGTTTTTAAAAATATTAAAACAAAATATTAAACAACAATTAATTACATTTAAACACTTTTGTGCACATGCAACATGCAGTTCTGCCAAGAAAATCATATGAACACATGTGTTTGAGCTAAAGTTACCCAACTCACCATGTGGGCAAAATAAATTCGACGTTGCGTGGAAGACAAGATATTCCTTTACTTTGTCGTGAACAATAATCCTTCGTTAGCTCCATTTTTGTTAACTATGGACCACAAGTTTTGGTATATATTAAATCTGCTGAAGGCGTTATTATCACTGATATGTACCGTCATTTCAAACTGTTAGGCCTTTTGGGTAGTGGGTGTTTTTTGTATATGTTTTTATTGTAAATGCATATAAAAGGTATTTATAAAGTGAAATGGCAAGTCTATATCTGTGTATATTTGTGGTTGTATGAGTGCGTATGTGTGTTTGTCTGTTTGTAATTTGTAATTTAAAATTTTTTATCTTTACAACATTCCTTTAGGCTTGTCTGCATGTGTGCGTGTGTAAGTGTATAAATGCATTATGCTTTTGTGTTTTATGTAAATTGATACGACTTACATAATTAAAATATTCACCAAATATTACAATGCTTCAGAGTACTTAAACTGCTGGCAACAATCACTTGTACAACATTTCCAGCACATGTTTACCATCAGTCATTATTATTTTAAGTAATTCGTATCTATGGCATTATTTTCTTTGTTTTTTTTTTTTTTCTTTTTTCATGTAACTGAAATTGGCTTCAATAAAATTTAATACCCAAAAATAAATTTATTTCTTTTTTTGTTAAACGAATTAATTCCTGTTTAATACAAACTTGTTTAAAAAAAATCATTTTCCATAAATGCAAAGACGAAGAGAAGCGTTTCATTACTAAGTGCAGAATTTTAATCTAAATGAAATCTCTTTCTTTTTTTTAATTTTTCTTGTACTTAGGAAATGATGTTAATTAACTCAGTTATAATTTGGTTTTGTTTGCTTCCAATAGAAATATTCTTTCACATCGCCCTGACGCTACCAAATGACTGAAGTGTAAATTATACCCAATTAATGGGCTGTAGAAAAAAGTCTCCGATTGGTGGTATAGTAACTAATAGCGTAGACAGACGACAGCGTTAATTTGCATTAAAATCTTACTAATACTAATTAAAATTTTAAGCTGACATACCACAGTTCCTGCATTTTGTAAAATAATATTTTCGGTGGCAAATTCCGTCCACAATTTTAAGAAAATCTGCGTAGCTCTTTCTTGGGAAGCTAAAATGTTAGAAAATGCGTTGTCCTTATTAATTTCTTTTCTTTTTTCTAAAAACAATTAAAATAACTCACCTTTGCTGACTTTGAATTCATTTTGTTTAAGAAAGTACAAAACAATTCGACAACAGTTGATTGATTGTTCACTTTGTTGTCATATTGAAAAACTTAAATTCAGTTTTAGTTCAAGCATTTAAATTAAAGTTAATTCCCATTGGAATTTAGATTTATTATTATGATTATGGGCTATGATCGCACCGCGAACTTTAACATCTATTGTGCAGCCCAGTTTCTAACTTAAATCCGAGACTCCTTACGAATTTCGTAATTGTTGTAGGAATAATCTTGCCTAGATCTTCTGGAACGAATGCCCCACTACGTAAGCATTTTATTCATTTTATTATGCACCTTGCCTACTCGAGGCACTCGCAGAGAATATGTTTGAACGTTCCCTGTTCTGCCCGACAGAAACGATAAGAGTCGTCTTGTACCACACCGATTTTACTCATGTGATAGTTAAGTCTACAATGGCCCGTAAGTAGCTCAACGTAGAGTTTTATGTCATTTTTGCTGAGGCTTAAAACAATATCTGCCCTAATGCACTCAGGGCTGATGAGTCTCTGTGACTGCCGCATTGGAATGCAGATAATTCACAAGTTAATTTGAATTAAGACTGCTAATGAAAATTAAAGCCGTCGTCTGTCACTGTAAAATCGCAATTTGCTTTAATTTTTAAAACTTAATGCTTCTTGCGATAGTTTTTTTTTAACTGCTTTGTTTCTTTTGGGCCAACCTTTTTAAAATAAAAATGTATCGATTAATTACAACGACACAACAACAACTTTGTTTACTTGTTATTGATAATTTACAACGAAAAGTGTGCCTTTTTGGGTTTTTATTTAATATCGTTATTATATAATCTGTTATTTTTAAAAGTGGTATAAGTCTACTATTTAACAAAATGAGTTAGCCGCAATTTTAGTAAATTATAGACACCATATTCTAAAACCTTTTTACTTAAATTACTCATTTTTTTAAAGTGGACTTATATCACTTTACAAAATACTAGCTCATATTATCTTATGATGTTGGCTATTAACCTAGTGTAGTCAAGTAAATGCAGCATGTTGGTTTGTTTGACAATAATTTATTTTTTTTGTGCATATTAAAAATGATAAAATTAAGTCCTCTTGTTAAGGACACTCGTAAAAAATTAAGTTGTCATTAAAATTAATGGACCATAATCATAGTCCCAAAAAAGTGGGCTTTTATTAAAAGCTGACTTTTGTTCATAAGAATTTAATGAATTTAAAATCGATTTTAAAAAGATACCAACTTTAGTCTGACTATGATTATGGGCCAATATTTTTAAATTTAATAAGTTCGTAAAAGATTTTGATACAAAATACTCTTTTATTTTGAATTTCCTACAACTTGGCCCACTCTAGGAAGAACAATTACTCCGAGTGGTTGGCGCAATTACAATTAAACAGAGTAAATATATAATTGCGGGTCTTAAGACTAAGACATATTGTTTTAGGGTTAAAGGTGAATATAATAGGGCACAACAATTATTTTTGAAAATTAACTCCCCTGCTCTCCTTTTTCCTTTGAATTTTCTTAAAATTGTGTGTCTTCACATTTATTTATTTTAATTTTTTTTTTTTGTTTTTAAAATTTTTAAAATTTTTTATTTAAATAAAATTCATATTTGTTCTTTTCAACAAATTTTTATAAATTTATTAATTTATGTTTAACAAACGCTTTATTCCAAAATTTAGAAAAGAATGTCGTAGTTAATAATAATCTCCATAAAAATATATAAAATTGTTCTTAGTTGCCAGATGATGTGTTGGAAACCATTACATTTCACAATTTCCATTCCACCACACCATGTTATTGTAGCGTTTTTTATTTTATCTTAATCTAAAAAAATTAGTTTTCCAAGTTGTTGCTTTTTACGCCAGCTTCATTAAAAAAAAGTTCTACCACAGTTAAGCTATGGTCACATAAAACAAATATTTATGAGTCGAAATAAGCATAAGCCACATATACGTTTTTATATTTTAAATAAATATGCACTTCGATTAATTAATTCTTCAATGCTTGCATTATTATTTTATTTGAATTAATTTTTTGTAATAAAAGTCATGTCAGGCTATACAAATTTTTACCAAAAAATAATGGTTACGCTTATTTTGACAAATATTTGTGTAATGTGATCGTAACTTTACTTTGCTATTCTTTTTCCTAAAATAAATTTAGTGTTTTAATTATTTTCTTTCGGTGTAGGAAAGTCTAGCAGGAAATTATTCTTTATATCCTGTAGGTATATTTTACTTATACCTTTTTAACATTTTTGAATGCACTTTAAACTCATTATGTGTGAAGAAAATAATTGTTATTCCTTGAATTTTCTGTTTAAGTTTTTAATATTTATTTCATAACAAGAAAAAAAAATCGTGGCGCAACCACATGCATGTGTCATGAAACTATATTTAATTATTAATTATTTTTAATACGTGACAATATAAGGCAACCACGACTTATTGAATATAAGCCCGAGATCTGCTTCAATTGAAATTATAAAGCTTTTACTTACTGTCAACATTTAAAAAAGCAAAGCTGTAACACAAAGAAATTCATCATTAGACAGCATTTACTTAAACAAATATTTGTTGAAATAAAAATAGCCACTGTGTCATTTACATCTACGTCATGTATTTTCCGCGTTCATTAATTTAAGAATGAAGATTTTTTTTTTGGTTTTTGTTTTTTGATTTGATTTATTTGATGTCTTAATTTTGGTTTCAAAAATGTTAGAAAATTACTTTTTTTTACTTCGCTTTCAAAGTAAACGATAAGTAACCTTGAGTAGCTTATTGTGAATTATACGCTTGTTATTGTTACCGCGACCCAAAGTATATTTTGTGCAGCCGCTTGATTCATTGCTTTAGGTCTCGAATGAAGACACTTATCTTATTCAGTGAGAGCCTTGCTATCATCTAAGCAGTGATTTTATTTTCATTTATTGAGGTTAAATTAACCAGGCCGCCTAAATAACAAGATATTAAGTTGATTATGTCATTATATTCAATATATTTGTCATATATAAAAAATTGTCTTCACTGTAGTCAAACTTACTGAATGAACGCCCTTCATATCGTGCTGAAAGAAAAGCCAAATCTTGCTGTTTCTTAGCTGCTGCAATCGAAGCAGCCTTTTGTGTCACACCACTTCTTGTGTGGTTTCACACAGTTTATCTAGTTGATTTTTGCATAAAAGTTTATCATCTCGATTGAAATAGTAGAAGTATGTTAAAGGTGAACTTTTTCCACAAAAAAATTTTCATTCGAAAAACAAAAAATCCGCTCTTCCTGTTTTTAGTTTTAATTTATTTCTGTTTTTTTTTTATTTGTCATATTTAAAGCCATTTTTCGTAGCAACTCTTTTTGAAAAAAAAAACTGTTTGCCTGTTTTTCACCTCCCAGAAGACTGACTGACATTCATTACATTAAATAAACACAATTATTACTGTATTCAAGTTGAACGCATATTTTTCTTTCTACTTAAATGAAAAAAAAAAAAAAAATAAACGGAAAGAAGTCAAATTATAATTTTGTGAATGGTGTATGATGATGATGATTGTGTAAACACTTTTCAAAGGAAGCAAAGCAACACAGAAAAAGTTTAAAATAAACCTAAAGGCCCATGTAAGGCGAGAGAGGCGTACCAGAATAAAATAAAATAAAATTAAACTCACACAGCCACACTCATGTGCCCTGATGAATACTTTCGCAAACACACTTAACAGGGACAAAAAAGCTCCTTTTTTATTTAAAAATAAAAACAAAACACACAAAAAAAAGTTAAAATAAAATATAAAAAAATATGTTGATAAGGGCAGTTGGTAGGAGGATCCCCCTGAAATAATAAACTCATACAGCATTCATTGTATTATTTTACACAACACATTATAGAAACACGCAGACAGCCAAAATAGCGGTAAAACCATCTACTTTATCATTACCGCTTGATCACGGCACATGATGGTGAAGAAAACCAACGAAAAAATAAAAAGTTTGTGTTTGTTTTTAACTTTTGAAATGATTAAAATGAGTTTTAATTCATTTGCTCTGTTATCAGTCTGGGAAATTTTTATTCAGTTTTTTTTTTTTAAATTATATGTTGCTGAAAATAGTGTAGAAATTATTCATAAACACACATACACGAAGCCACACACGTATATTCCCACTGCCTAGTTGAAGTAGCAACAAAAAATAACATTTTAAAGGGACAACATGCCTGTTCGGCTGCGAGGTCTGATAAAGGAATCTATCATTCCGCAATGTTGTATTGGATAATAGATGGTTCCAAGCAGAATATCAAGATTTTAATTCAAAGCCCAACTAACCCGCTTTATATTAGTTGAATTAGAATTCAGCAAAACATATTTCATTTTCAGTAAATTTATGCACACGCTGTATGTTTGGACAGTTCAGAGGCTAAATCGCCGCTTTGGTTATCCCAACTGCACACATATTTTAACCAAAGGCTAAGGAAAACGCTAATAATTTCCTAAATCATATAGATATTTTAGGTAAAAAAAAATAAATTCTAATTCAAGACCATCTTGCAAAAAAGAGAAACACCTACCCTCGAAATACACGTTACTATTACTTGAATGTAAAATCGTGTGTTTGTGTATAATTTTTTTTTATGTATTAAACTTCTACAGGTATTTCTTTACGTCACTTAATTTTAATGTTTTCTTTTTTTGTACTTTTATCTTGTTCCCTACTCATGTTGCTCAGAGGATTAAAAAAATGGTTTTGAGCCAAATATGTGTTACAAGTTGAAGTGTTGTGACTATTTTGTGCAATTTCTATCTGTTTTCTTTTCTGACTCATCTTATATTTCCCTATGGACTTGAAAATTGTGCAAAGAATTTGTTTCTTTTCTGTTTTCCAGTTTAATAACACTTAACAATTTATTTTAGCTCACTTGCTATGAGCAGTGTTTATTTTCTATTTACTTTTTTTTTTATATAAACTGCATCCCAACACATACAACAGTTTGATTTTATATTGAGATGGATTTGTAAAGCATTTTTTTTTTTTTTTTTTTTTGTTTTTTTTTTTTTTTTTTTGTTTAAACAATTACTTTTTGACAAAGATTTTATTAATAAATATTATTCAACTTTAAGGTCTTAACAAAAACTATTTCGATAATCCTTAACTAATATAAAATTTATAAAAATAAAATAATTTAATTTAATAGTGTTTTCAGACTGAATTTAACATTAAATTCACCAACAGATGATTTTGCGTTCACACTGCAAATCTTTTAAATTCAGTATTTAGCATACAGTGTGTCAAATAAATTTCTACAAAACAATAAAAATGTCCCATAAAAATAAGTGTATTTGATGCGTTACTTTGTAAATACAAAACATATTTCACCAACTGTACAGCAGTCACAACATGTGTGACCTTTGGTAAATACGAGACACATATTTTCTTTGTCTTTCGTCGAAAAACTTCGTTTTCTTCGAAATGCTTTTATTGCTGCTGCCATTGAAAGCATTTTCTTCTGAAAATATTTTAAATGGTTTTTAGTGTTGTAGTTCATAAATCCAAAATAGTGTTGTATTTCATAAATCCAACTTAAATTCAATTCCAAAAAGGCATATAATGGGGATTTATTAAATTCACTTTGTATGGTAAATACAGTTTTTATGACTTGGATTAAACTCACTCAGTCTCACTAAGTCATCTCAAACAAAAATTATTGATTTTCGATTTGTTTTTCAAACCAGGATCTTCAATGAATAATAATTATTTATTTAGTACTTTATTTGACATTTTTTTTTACTTAAAACGGGTAGTTTATTAAGCTTGGGGTCGTATTATATAACTTTATTTTTATATCGATATTTCCCTCTTACTTGTGTAGTTTCTTCAGGACATAATTATGTTATGTTTTCAATCCCTTTGTTATTTGCTTTAATAATTGTAATGCTCATAGTTATACGCAGGATTGTTAGCTAGGGCCTAATTCATCACAAAAAAATAACAGCAAAATATTAACTTACACAAAAAAAGTTTAATTCCGCTATGGCGAGTCTTATATACCCTTCGATGTGTCAGCAAAATAAATATTAATATTTTTCAAATTAAACAGCCTTCTATACAATTAAAAACACACAGAAAATTAAGTGAATGAAGATAACTATGCCGCGTTAAATATATTTTAACGTAACCCCTGAAGTTTTTTAGTATTTGTAAATATGTTTTCAGTATTAATGGTATATTTATCAAATACGTCTTACTTCATTAAATAATTTTATAAAGAGTGATTTTTTTGCTATTATCTTTTTGGCAACACTAGTTTTGACAGCTCACGCACGTTTTGTATCTTGTGTCACTGTCAAACATCTTCAGTTTGGTCTATAATTTAATCATGAATCGTCTTACAAACGAACAACGCTTGCAAATTATTGAATTTTATTACCAAAATGCGTGCTCTGTTAAGAAAGTTCATCGCGCGCTTCTTCCATTTTATGGTCAGTTTAATCGACCTACTGAGGCTTCTATTCGGGCTATTGTAACAAAATTTCGCACCAAATTTACATTGTTGGACATTAAACCACCAACACGCTTACGTAGAGTGCGAACTGAAGAAAATATCGCAGCCGTATCGGCCAGTGTTGGTGATGACCGTGAATTATCGATTCGGCGCCGTTCGTAGCAATTGGGCCTTTGTTACTCCACTACGTGGAAAATTTTGCGGAAAGATTTGGGTGTGAAGCCTTATAAGATACAACTGGTGCAAGAATTGAAGCCAAACGACCTACCACAACGCCAAATTTTTGGTGAATGGGCTCTTGAAAAGTTAGATGAAGATCCACTTTTTTATCGAAGAATTGTATTCAGCGACGAGGCTCATTTCTGGTTGAATGGATACGTGACAAGCAAAACTGCCGTATTTGGAGTGAAGAGCAGCCAGAAGCATTGCAAGAGCTACCAATGCATCCACAAAAAACAACCGTTTGGTGCGGATTATGGGCTGGCGGCATCATTGGGCCGTATTTCTTCAAAGATGATGCGAATCACAACGTTACTGTGAATGGTGAGCGCTACCGTGCGATGATAACAAACTTTTTTTTGCCCAAAATGGAAGAGCTTGACTTGCATGACATGTGGTTTCAACAAGACGGTGCCACATGCCACACAGCACGCGAAACAATGGACCAATTGAGAGGCGAGTTCGGTGAACAGTTTATTTCACGCTTGGGACCAGTCAATTGGCCGCCCAGATCGTGCGATTTAACGCCTCTAGACTATTTTTTGTGGGGCTATGTTAAGGCTAATGTCTATAGGGACAAGCCCGCTTCGATTGACGCACTGGAAGCCAACATTGCCAACATTATTCGTGAGATACCGGCCGAAATGTTGGAAAGAGTATGCCAAAATTGGACTAAGCGGATGGACCATTTGAGGCGCAGCCGCAGCCAACATTTGCATGAAATAATCTTCAAACATTAAATTATATCGACCCAACTATCGATCAAAATAAATATTTCATGCATTTTTCTGAATTTTATGTGTTTTTTTTTTTTTTTAAATTTCCGATAGTTCTTATAAAATCACCTTTTATATATTTTTAGTGGTAGCTTGATAATCTACTGAACAAATACTCAGAAGTTACTTTGGATTATTATTTTTTTTTTTTTTTTAATTTCCATATACCCATGTGCTATTGTTCTAAGGGATTTTCGCAGCTTACGGACGTAGATTACGGAATGGGACACATCATTTTAAACAGAACGTCGTCTAGCTTTGTAATCTACTAGCCAAATACTCAGAATTTTCCTTGAACTATTTATATTTTTTTTTTTTTTGAAATTTGTTGCTCTGAAGGATTTTGGCAATTTCAGTTTTACATCATAAAATAACAACTAGGAAATTTCCCGTAAATGTCAAAACACTTCCAGAAAGCGTAGAACTTACAAATTTCATTCCAGTTTGGTTTTAGTAATTTCCTATTGCAAAATCGGGAACGGTACCTCGCCCAAATGGGGAATGATAAAAGCCGCTCAGAGCATAAGTACTGGGAGGGAATTTCAAAAAAAATTTAAAAATAATCTAAAGTAACTTCTGAGTATTTGCTCAATAGATTAGAAATAAAAACAGCCTTCCCTTTAAAATGATATGTGTCCCAACAATCTTTAATATTTCGTTGGGAAGTTGCTAAAATCACTCAGAGCAACAGCACTGGGGTATATGGAAATTTAAAAAATAATCCAAAGGAACTTCCGAACGTACCATAGAAGATTGCGAGATGGGACATATATCATTTTAAAGGGGAGGTCATCTCGATTTCTAAAAAATCTAAAATTTTGGTTGTATTTTCAATTTTTCTGGTCCATTTGTAGACCGATCTTTTTGATTTTTTGCACAAACAATACGATTGTTATATCATATAAAACTTTGTTCCACGTTTCTTTGTGCGTCTTGTATTTGAGACAAATTATGCAAAAAAAATCCATCAAAAATGGTCACGATTTTCAACTCATAGCTCGGCCATTTATGGACCGACCCTGCTAAGCTTTTATCCAGATGTAAGGTGATGTATACAAAATCTGTGTACTAATTTTTTTTAGTTTAGATAAAATACACAAAAAAAAAAAAAGCAGAAATGCATACCCTCCTTACTTACAGTGAAGGGTATAAAAATTAAAAACCAAAAAGAAAATAATTTTGATAGCTGAAAGATTGCTGTTATCTTATATATGAATGTTTTCCTTCATAAGTTGGCTGTACCAATTCTGGGCCCCTTGTAAAGCCAATCACCTTTTTCAGTGAGAGTTTGAGTATTTCTCTAGGCTTCACCAAAAAGGAATCTACCAGAAATGTTGCCCTACTCATGTGCTTCATCAGGCAAACCTCCAGAACCTACATTTGCTGCTCATTATATTTTCCATCTTATTCTGATCATATCTAAGACCACAGTGCTCGCTAGTAACACTGCCAGCAATCTTAGACACTTTTCTCAAGTGCTAATACCTTCTCAGATATCTCGTATGTGTTATTAATATTTTAAATTTCTAATTTAACGTTTACTGGGATATACAATTCGCTATGTGTGTTTGTGTATAGGTTGTGGGACCTTGTGTGCGCTTGATTTATGCGATATATTTCCCTGGTGTAGAGATTTGTATATTGAAAAAATATGTACACAATTTTGTTTTATTTTATTTTATCACATGAATATTTTCCCGTTTTAAATATTCCCTAAAGTTCACGTACACAAACACACACACTCGACAAAACACAAAAAACAATTTATATAAAGTTTTTTCCCAGCTTTATGCTTTTAAATCTTTATTAAAATCAAAAATTATTAAAAAAAAACATAATTTGAAATAAAAAGTTGAGCTGTTTTTTTCTCAGTGTTTAAAAATACAAATTTGTGTATAAAAATGTTCTTTACTTTTTAATTTTTCTTACGAATAAGTAATTTTTATTATAATAATTTTGTGTTTTGTTTTTCCTTCTCTTTTGCAGGTAAGCGAAATGTCAAGAAATTTTTTGAATAACTAAAATTGCCAAGGGAAGCTCAAATTGTGGAAAGAGACTTTTATCAAGGTTATATTTTTTTTTTTAATTTTAACACCAAATAAAAATGCCAACAAGAACCTTTAGTTTAGTGTTTTAGAATTGAATTGTGTGTAAAAATATCAGGTCATGAGGCAAATACCCGCAAATGCTACTGAACAACTTGTAACGAAATTTTTAAATTGTTTTATAAAAAACGTGGTAAACCCCTCTTTCTGGTTTTTTTTTTGCTCACTGATTTGTCATATTTAAAGTATAGAAAGCGCTTTGCTTTTAAAAAAAAAATATTTAAAAAAAATCCAATATAAATTTAATAAAATCTTTTAAAGTGGGACCGATAAACTCAAAACTAAAAATTATGTTAGTTAAAGTGTACTTTTTTATTTCATGCTGCAATAAATTGATTGTATCACACGCTGGGTGGCGTCGTCTGGCTGAAACCACATATCGTTCAGATCCACAATAACATCATTATCGTGTTCCTGTAACAAATTCACCGCAATTTTGGCCTCATCTTCAAAACAAGAAGACCTGATCAAAGACAACAGACAGTTGCTTTTTGTATGAGCATTTATTTCTCACTTATTGCATAAAAAATTCAAAAATTAGATAATTTTGTGTATTCACAAAAACAATTAAGGGAAAATTCGCTGCATCACAAAAAATTACTTCTTTCGAAGTATTTTTTTATTGACTTCACTTTGCTCCATTACCCATTGAGTGAATTGTCGGCGCGGATATATTATTCCATACCTAATCGGAAATTCATAACTTTGCAAAAAATTACATGTTTTTATTTGAAAATGAATAAGTGCACTCTTACTAAGACACCCTTCATTATAGCATAGAGAGGATATTCTTAAATAAAACTTTAAGGCATTCCGTTATTTATACTTGAAAGAAACTAAAACAATTTGAAATTTTTAATCGTTTAAAAATAAATCAAAATTCAAAAACTTAAAAAGTGGTCATGGAAAAAGGTATCTAAATGTCAGTTACAATCTATTTTAAAATATTGTTTTCTTTAGCAACACAATCACAAAATGACCATGTCAGCGGACCCAAGTGAGCCCAGCTTCTGTTTTCTTATTTGGGCACCCCGTGTAACCAAACAACACAATCCGCCAAGCTTTTTTTATTTGTCTCTGCGGTACCCAGACTGGTAGGTTAGTACACTACACACACATCTATGGGGCTTTGCATCGTTAAGAAATCAAGCTAAATCGTTGTAGAAAAAATGGGCGTGGCATTTACAAAAAGTTATGTCAAGCTTCCTTAGATTAAATTTATTAAATTTCAGACAAATGCCTGACAAAATAAAAATTTTTATAGCGAACAAGCAAACAGAAAATAATTTTATTTATAAAAATAAGTCATGTAACATTTATAGTGCTAAATTCATTATGTTAAGACTTCAAAAAAGGCTTGTTTAAAATCAGTTACTATAAATTTCGTCTTAGGAGCCGAATTTGCCACAAACTAATATAAAACATATGACTGTCATAATCATGGATCAAATTGCGGCACTCTGTAACGATTGAAATTTCAACACAATTTAAATGGAAATTGGAATCAATTTCCCCTTGAATACTTTTTTGAGCATTTCTGTAAACTCTGAAGTGTAGCAGATATGACAACTTCAACCTCTCATTCTTTGCCAAAGCAAAAAGAGCCAGTAGATCTAATACAGCATTAATCTTCCATCTCTTTTAGTTGTTCAGCTGAATAAACAAGATCTCGTTTTTTAATGTGTTTGTTGAGTATTTTATGGTTACTGATATGGACAATTAATTTTAAAAAATTTTGCACTCTAAGGTTAAATTATCTCTTACAGTCTAGAGCCAGTTTCAACGAACTTTAAAATTATTTAATTTTAGGATACTAAAATTTGGGGCAATTTCATGAGATTTCAAATGCTGCAATTTTCCCGGACATTTTTTCCAACAGCTAATGTGGCAATAAGGCTGATTATGAGAGTCGTTGTCGTGACGAAAACGATGATAAGCGACATTTGAAAAAAGGGTGAATGTGTCAAGAGTAGTTTTTTATTATTAAAAAATAATTTACTTAAAAAGTCAGTGCTGCTCTGTATTCTTAATCCAAATATTTTATCCAGGAGTAACAACTTCAGCTCTTGATAATTATTAAGTGCTCCTTAGGCGGCTCATTTTAGTTTTATTTTAGGTGGGAAAATATTGGTGACACTAAAAAACGGAAAAGAGTTTTATTAAACACATTTAGTTCCGTATTTTTTTAATACGTTCGGAACACATTTTGCTCAGGTAATTTTAAGATGATGAAGTATCTTTTCACTTCCCTATATACGACAGCTTAAGAATTTCCTTACAAATGTTTAAATTAAAAAAGAAATTAATAAATTTTTTAACATTTCAATCACGAAATTGATATTTTAGATATTACCAGTGCACTATAGGAAATATGAACAGCCAATGTAGCTTCTGAGGTTTACATGTGAATGTCAGGCTTTAGGATCTTGTAGAGCAAGACTTGCTGAAGACTTCTTGTTGACTCCCAAAAAAAAAAAAAGATAACTCTCACTGAACAGGTTGACTTCATTTGTAGCCTAAATCAAGAACAGTGAGTCCATGGGCTGTACAAAAGCTGCTGTAGCTTGTTTACAGTAATAATCACGAAAGTATATTTTAATTGGCTAAAAACTACAATTCCTTAACTTAAATTTTCCATCTCTAGGGTAGATAAAGTGCCAGTGCTTACCAGTCTTAATATATCGTGAATATTTTCCCAAAGCTTTTTGACATTTACTGGTAAATTGTTGCCAACAAAAAACAAAGGAGACCACAAATAGATACCTTTCCCAAATACTGATAACCATTTAATCAATTATTGGTCATTTGTTAGTTTTCAATTTTATTTCTTAAAATACTTTTGCCATAACTTTCTTAGGTTTCACTCTTTTTGTTATGCTCTCCAGGGGTGCAATTCAATTCGGTCTTTTTTTATTTATTGATATGAAAATTTATTACAATGGAATCTATAGTAAATCTGCTTAAAAGGTCAACAATATCACCAGGGGGGAGGAAACATTTTATTTACGTAACTAAACGACATATTCAAAGAGGGCATAGTAATAATAATAATTCTTTAGAGTTTATAAATGTTTCTTTCTGGGTTTTTTCTTCTTTTTGTTTTCTGTATTTGTGTGTGTCTGTTATTTAAGTTACATAAATAGTTTTCAAAACAAGTGTTAAAAGCTAGTAATTTATGTATGAGGAAACACACACACGCAAATAAATTTTAGTCCTGACAATTCACTTCATTTAATATTCATAGAATATCACCAGCAAAAGGGACTTGCAACCGACTTGCTGTTTTTAATCATTAAGCAGTTGTAGTTAAATAGAAAATAAGTTAGTAAATATAAGTATGTAGGAGTGTATGTGTGTGTACATATGACATTTAACGCACACACACATATATTCATATACCCAACAAACATAATATCAAATGTTTGATTTTTGCATATCATTTGTTATTCATTTAACTTTGAGAAAATTGGGTTTTTCTGTTTTAATAATTTAAATGAAACTTTAACCTGACCAATGTGTTTGCTGGGTGCTGCATGCTTTCGTAATTTTATACAAATGTGTGTTTTAGTGTTTTATTTTCATTAAACGAATGTAGATAAATTTTGATTGTAGTTAAATGCTGACTTTCAATGTTCGTTCAAACATTTAATTTAAGTCAACCAACTGAAATTAACCAGACAATTGGGTAAGTGCAATAGCCATTTTCATTTCATTTTGTGGGTAATTTTTTGTTCTGAAAAAAAAATGTGTCCTAAAGCGGACATTGTAGTGCCTCAAAATAATTGCAAAGGGAAACCAACTTTCGTTTTTTAAGCTGCAGCTTTACAACTTAGAGTGATGCATTCGGGGCACTTGTCCTTTCATAATATAGATTCTCTTTCATAATCAAGCAAGCCAATAAAATTATCTCCAGAAAGTTAACATAATTTTTTAACTCTTTTTAAAGTTGTCGTGATTCAAATATTTTGAATAATTTCAGAAACTGAAAAAATTTTAAGCAATTTCGCTTAGAAAATTTTACAGTGAAAATCTTTAAGTTCACATAATAAGCCAACATCAATATGGTGTGGTTCCATGGACTAGTGGTGTCGCAAACTATTCAGAAACTGTACAGATTTTGAGCAATGTCACTCAGATTATTTTACAGTAAAAATATTTGAACTCAAAAAATAGGGTAAATCGAGATTTTGCGGTTCCATCATTACAATCCATTAACATGCTACAGAATTAAAAAACGGTGCTAATAGCTAGCTTTTCCTTTTGTTTTGGGATTAAGCTGGTGGTGATTTTGGCAGAGATAAACTCTACTGTACTGTGGGTACTGGCACCTGTGGATTATGAAATGGTAAACTGTCTGTCAACGTCATTCAAATGCACAGAGCCTTTTTGCCTGAAGAACAATAACCTCAGTCATGTCTTGCTATGCAAAGGTGAGTAGCAGAAATTGAGGTCTACTAGAGAGAAGGAAGGCCTAAATTGGCATGCGGCAGTAGTTAAGAAAACTCATTAAACTGAACGGTTGACAGGATATGTAGACTCAACTACTACATGAATAAAATTGGTGTGTGTACATGCCGACTCCTATCTTTTCTGTCAAGAATGACAAGAAACATAAAAACATATTTTGTGCGTTTGCTCAGTGGTGGGAAGCGCAAAATTAGACACCTAAATAGTGGGATACTGGCCCCAAAAGACCACAACAATTACGAGCTTTATGGGGATTTTCCAGTTTTGCACAATAAATCTTACAGGTCGCGTTGCAATTGTAGCCCACAATAAAAAGTGCATCGCATTAAAACAGAGGCAATTTAGATAGAAAGAACATAAGATTCTATGCTGATGCCAAGAGGATCCATTACCGTTTGGGTAAAATTGTTGTGCTCAAGCAGACTGATTAACTGCAGAAGATATTATGCAGCTCAACAGAACTGACATGAGAGAATCTACGCTGTACTGGACAGCCACTGAACATGAGTAAGATTAATGTGGTTTTTGTCGACAAGCAAAAGGAACATTCGAACACATTCTGCTTATCAGGGTAGAGGTGGGAAGACGCACCAAAAAGCTACCTAGCAGTTATATACCAACCCCAGAAAAATTATGCAGCCTATACACACTCAATTTAAACGCTAAAGTCTGGCAACGTGATAAATTTAAACAAATATCGAAAGTGTTTTGATTATTCAATCAATCAACAAAAACATGTACATACTCTACACAAATGTGTACTAAAATTGTATTGAACTTGAGTGTGTAAAAAGTACAATAAGGGGTAAAATAAATCCCACATTACTACCAAGCCTAAAGAGTTTTTAATTGTTTACTGACTATGCTTTTAAGCAATGTTATTATAATTACACTAAAGATCCTCAATCCTAAGCTAGTTACTATTTAGATCCAGTAGTCAGTGCACGAGGGTCAAATTAATATTTTTTAAAATTAATTTTTCTTTTTTTTTAATCGAAATATTTGATAAAAATTTATTTTTTGTATTAAAAATGTGTATGAAGCAAGTGAGAGTGCACAGAGTAGGCTATGAAATTTTAGCTGCACACAGTTCTTGTTATACTATCGTATACTGTACTGTTTGCCTGCATCCTGCCACAATATTTGCTCTTAGCCACCACCAGTTTTCTTTATTTTTTGTTTCTTTTTTACTAAGTAGTTTTGTTCATTTATTTTAATGAAAATGATTGCAAGTCTTTGTTGCTGCTCTTCATGTCTCATCTTATTGCACATTTCTGGCTCTAGTTCTTTATGGTTGTGTTTGTCATTCATGTATGGATTTCCTTTTTTTTTTTTAACGTTCCTTAACCAAGACTAATAAAGAAATGTACACAAGAGCCATACTTATCTTTAAGTACACTTTAGATCTATTTATCTAAAAGTGAAAGAGATACATACACACACTTGCCCACATGCAAACATAAAAGCCAGAGACATGCATTGCTGCATACATACTGATACAGGTTTTTTTTTTTTTATTACTTAAATACGACCTATAAATGAGAAGAGTTTAAATGGAGTTGCTTATAAAATTTATTAAAAGAATTTAGTTTTTATGAATATGGGAGTGCGAGTGTACGTGTGCTGGCAAGAGGTTGATTTAATATTGTTTTCAGGCGAAATGGAGTAGCGATTAAAATGGACAATTAAAAATTAATTTGCTATACAGATAACAAAGTACTTTTAGCTAATTGGTACTCACTCGCTTTATTGGGTTCGACTGCTAAGTGTTAATAAAATAATTTCAAAAATTTGTTTTAAATTTTATTATAAATATTTTAATGTTTTAATAAAGTAAATAAAAACTAAAGTACAAAAACGAAATTTAATAAACTTTCTGTTTGTGGTAAAAACTATTATTTGTTTCAATTTGTTTCTCTCTTCCTAAGCTCAAGCTGCACAATAATTTCTAATTCAAGTTAACTTTTAAACCAGAACAGCTGACAACTGTTTTCAATTTATTTTAAAGGCTGATTTCAAAACTTTATTTCGTTTTTTTTTTACGATGACTCCGGTGTCTGAGATATACCTGTAGCTTCTAAATGAAGAATTTTACGTGATATATATGAGCATTACTTACAAACGTTTCTTTTTAAATGCTAACAAAGAAAATACGAAATTTCCCAACAAAATTTTCTTTAAATCGCACCTACATTGTTTTTAAATCTGTTCAATAGTTTTAAAAATATTGTTAAAGTTTTAATTTTCAAATATTATTTAAAATGGAAAGAGACAAAATTTTGCATTTTTTGTAATCCAACCACAAGCAAAACGTTTTAAATTTTGTTAAAATCGATAAAAAAAATTATTTTTTTTGATTTTATGCACAAATAAATTAATCTATCACACAGCAAAAGGTACCACAAATCTGTGGCAATATGGAAAAATTGCTTATATTCTAAGAGACTATAATTTTAGAAGCCTTAAAAAAATGATTTTTATAAATTATTTTAATTCTAGCAAATAGTAAAGGGTAGGCCAACCAAAACGCACATTGTTAGCTGCAAATAAAACAAAAAGTTTTCAGAGAATTATCTCTAAAATCTATGACAATTATGTGTGAAACACGGCTTCGGTGGAATACCTCTATCAAGTGAGTCTGACACATAATTAGAGTTTAATAACATTAATGCGCCGAACTATCTCATCCTTTAGCTCCTTTATTGTTCTTGGCTTATTAATTACACTTTCATGTCAGGTGACTTCTTGATTTTAGGAAATTAGAAATCAAATCAAATATACTTCAGAAACAGTTTTCCATAAACTTGTATTTTTGTGTAATTTGCTGATGATGATGTATCATTATTTGTAATTTTTATTTGCCTCATGTGATGCTCATCAATTGCAATAAACAGTTTAGTTGTCGACTCGCCAGCATCATATGCACGGCACTTTATAACTGCAAATGTGCAACATAATCAAAAAGTGTAGCGTTAGTTGTGGCAATCAATTTCAAAATATCAAATAAATCTTGGAATTAAGACAGACAACTATTTTAAATCTTGTCCAAAAAAAAAAAAAACAAAACAAAAAATATGAAAGTAAAAAGCACAAAATGAGAGAAGAAAATCCCTTAAACGAAATCAATTTTTCATAAAATTTCTAATAAACAAAAATACTGTGATTTTAGGTGGCATTTAATGTTTTCAATATTGAAAACAAAACTAGATCGAAAATACACAATATTTGCAGTTAAAACATTTATCCTTTCAACTAAAAAAAAAAAAAAAAAAAAAATTCATTTGTATTCGTCAAGTGGCTGCAATCAATTTTTTTTTTTCAGCTGGTCGACTGTCACATAAATTTTTCGGGGCAACACAATTACAAGTATGAGTCTGAGTCTGAGCCATCCCACACCCCATATGTTCAATTGTATTTATCAGTATGTGTATGTGTGTGCGACATAAACTATCAAAAACAAGATTCTCATTGACAGTCGAGTTGGTTTGTGTTGAATTTTTTTTTTTATTTTGTGGGATTTTTAGTTTATGTACGAGTACTGGCACATGATTACGCTGCACATGTGCCAAATACAACTGCAACAACACAACACAACACCCAATAATAGTATAAGTAGCAGCAACAAACAACCAAATCAAATGTTAGAGTTGTTTGTTGCCTGCTTGCTGCTTCTGATAATTCAATTCCTAATTTAGGATTTTTTTTTCTTGTTGTTGTTGCTTGTAACTTGTTTCATTTTTGTCTTTTTAGCAAAATTGCAAATAAACAAAAGTAGCAGTGGCCAAAAATAAACAACTTAAAATCATATATGGCCAATCTTTGTCGTTTGCAATAAATACGCTCTTTTTTTGGACGATATGAGGTTTTAGACCACAATTTTCCGGTTGACGCAGCAAATAAAATTCTTCCCCCCACCACACACACACACACACAAACCTTTCTCACATGTATAATGAAACAGGCGTTATGGTTGAGTGACGACTGACTGCTTACATAACAAAACGTATGAAATTCGTATCCAACTGAGTTAAAGAAACATCAAATTCATAGCCACTTTGTTGTTTGTGCATTCATAAAACAGAAACGTAAAATATGAGCAACTCAAACTCATTTACAATTTGCCAAACATGCGATAAAACATAATTCCTTCGGTGTTCAAATGCGTTTTGTAGGAGTGTGTTTGTGTGTAGCTTTTGAGATGAGTAAAGCAAAAATTTTGGCCCAATTACAAAAGGAGTAACAAATACAACGTGTTATATACATTGTGGATGATGATATCCATCCGTTATTTAAGAGAAGAAAAAAACGCGGCATTAGATACACCTAGAGGTGGGTGTGAATGTCTATGGGTTGCGTTTTAATTGTGAATAAAAAATCTTGAAATGAAACAAGGACATGCTTAAAGCTTCGGGTGTAGTTAAGTGACAGATTAGCAAGTGTTGCAAAATTTCTGCTGCACTCCTAGTTTTTTGTAGAATTTAATACTTAAATTTTTTCCCTGTGCATTTTCTGTGCCAAAATCTTATTGTGAATAATTTATTTAAATGGCTTTTTTTATCTATTTACTAACAACATTAAGTGTTAAGAAAAGAACCATGTTTGTAAATCATTAAATTAGCGGTTATTTTTGAAAGTGGTATAAGTCCATTTAAAAAAAAAGTAAGTCGGTGGTAATTTATTTAAGACGGTGTTGTAAATATTACTAAAATTATCTGTAACTATTTTTTTTTTTAAGTGGACTTTCAAAAATAGCAGCTCAAATTTGAGCAGAATAAAAAAAGAGAAGCAATCAAGTTGAAAGTGCTAAAAATTTATGGATATTAATTGTTTTTGCTTAAGTGATGATATAAAATTGATTTAAATAATTTAAATGCCAGGCTGCCATTGAAGAAGCTACAAAAATTGGATTGGATATTTCATCGATAAAAAACAAAAAAAAATTTTTTTTTTTTAAATAAGACCTCAAGCTTAACAAAATAGCCATATTATTTAAATTTTTTATTTCTAAAATTTAAGTCAGATATTTCTTACAAATGTCCACTTCATACAATTTTACAAAAATATTTATTACCATCACATTTGATCTGTGACTTTTGCAAGCAGTATAAGTCCACTTAATAATGAGTTATGCATTACATTAGTAAAATAAAAAATCAGAGATTGGACCCCCAGAATACTTTAGTTAATTGAAATGAAATACAAGGTGGCGCAAAAATAACCTTCCGATGTTTTTTGGCTGTAATTTAAAAAAAAATGAAAAACTTTGATTCTTCTTGTGGATTATTTTTATTTGGTCTTTTAATTTTTTTTACATCAAGTCGAGAATATGATGTCATGTAAATGGCCGCCGCCAAAGTTGATTGTCATTTGAGCCCTTTTTATGGCATTTTCCATCACTTTGGCCAAAACTTCCGGCGATAGGTTTTCACATTCTTGACGGATATTGTCTTTAAGAGCTGCAAGAGTCTGAGGCTTGTTGACATAAACCCGCGACTTCAAAAAGCCAAACAAAAAGAAGTCTGCAGCGGTCAAATCAAGCGATCTTGCTGGCCAGTGCAAATCGCCAAAACGGGAGATTAGGCGCCCGGGAAATGCATCCTTCAGCATATCGGTTGTGGCACATGCTTTGTGTGCCGTTGCACCGTCCTCTTGGAACCACATGTTTTCCAATCCCAATTCATCAAGTTGCGCCAAAAAGAACTCGTTGATCATTGCTCTGTAGCACTCACCATTCACAGTAACCGTTTGGCCCGCGACGTCTTCGAAGAAAAAAGGTCCAATGACTCCTCCAGCGAAAATAGCACACCATACAGTGACTTTGAGCGGGCGTAATGGCTCTTCGTGGGTTACACGCGGATTTTCAGTGCCCCAGAAGCGTAAATTTTGCTTATTTACGTACCCGCTAAGATGGAAATGGGCCTCATCACTCATGATTATTTTTGATGAAAAATCATCTTCCTCTTGGTGGTGATTAAGGATGCCTTGAGCGTATGTTAGACGCGATTGGCGGTCAGCAGCTAACAGCTTTTGCACCGTCTGGACTTTGTACGGAAACATCTTCAAATCTTGTACCAAAATTCGCTGTAAAGACCGTCGACTGATACCCATTTCCGTGGCACGTCCTCTGGTCGATGTCGACGGCGCTTCCATGACATCCTCGGCAACAGCAGCAATATTCTCTGCAGAACGGCTACTCCGGGGTCTGCCACGCCTGGCAGCATGTGTTTACTACACAAATGTCAAAACAGAACTGACATTAGGGGCCAATCGCAAAATTTATAGCATTTTCTGATAGGAGGATTACTTTTGCGCCACCTTGTACAAACAGTCTGTAAATTTTTTTTTTTTTTTGTTTATTTAATTACTTTAAATTGTGTTAACAATTCACTAAAAGCCTATAAATTTTAAAATGAAAAATTATTTGCTTACACGACCTATAATTTTTTTTTTTTTTTTTTTTTTTTGTAATTTAGAACTAATTTTTTAAAGCTTTCAAACTATTTATTATAGTATTACCTCGTTATTATTTATGTCAAAAAAAAAAATTAAACCATTTTGCACGCAAAATTCTGTTGGTTCAATTTGCATAATAAAAAAAAAAAAAAAAGAAAAAACCACGTGCATTGCATAAATATTTATTTTTATTTTTAATTAGTTTGTTTTAAACTCTAATTACATTTAGCAAAAATTTTATAATAAATGTTGCGCTTATGTAAATTTATTTATAAACTTTTATCCACATGCAAATATTTGCTTTAATTAGAAACGGAAGGAAGGAAATGGCAGCTTATTTACGCACGTGTAAACGTATAGTTTTTGTTTTTAATTTTATTTAAATTTGCAAAACTATTTTTATTTAAACAAAAAAAAAGGAAATATTTTAGCACCATTTTGTAAAACGGAAGTATAACGCATAATAAGTAACACAGCTTTTATTGTGCTTGGACCCCAAGCGTATTGAGAAGATTAGCCATGGTCACAAGCCAGAGGATAAACTTAGAGTGTGTTCTGGCAGCAATAAAACATTTTCAAAAGTGGAAATGAGAAATATCAGCGTAGCGAAAACAGTCTATTCTAATAAGAGAACAGTGAAAGTAATTTCTGAGTATTAGGGCATCAGATTACAAATTTAGACTATCTGCCCTTTAAAATGATATGTGTCCCATATCGTAATCTTCTTGAGAAGTCAAAGTACATATTTATGCATATTTGTACCCATGTTCTTATATTTCTCCTAAACATATTTTTTTAAATAAATGTTTCATGAATACTAAAAACATATTTAGAAATATTTAATGACGTTAGACGTATTTGATGAATATGCCCTAAATACATAAAAGATATTTACAAAAAATAAAAAACGTAAAGGGTTACGTTGAAACATATTTAACTCCCCATATTTAACTTCATTCATTTAGAAAACTACCTGTAAATGGTTATAATTACGCCTTATGAGTGACGTTGGAGTATCCGTAGTCTAAATAAAGCAGTGTTGCTTGTTGAGATAGATTTAATAGAAATTGTAAAGGACTTAGAGATTAATAACGAAAAGGTGTGCTTCGTCTGGTGTGATTCCTTTATTTCAAAAATAAAAGTCAATTGTTTTGCTATGTTTGATCGATGGCGTTTGTATTCATATTTAATTTAAAAAGTCTTTTTCACAAAACATTAAAACAATTTAAAAAAAGTTAAAATAAATTCGAAGAATTATTTTATCTCTGTAATTTACTTTCAGCTTAAGATGCTTATAAAAAATTTATTTTGTTTTATTCATTTTCACTTCACAAACAACAACCTTTCCGCAAAGTAATAAAATAACTAACAAATTAAAAAAGTTTCAAAGTTGAAAATTTATCTGGAAATTTCTTAATCATCTAGGAATTTTAAATGAAAACTAATAAAAAAAATACAAAAATTTAAGGCCTTTTACGAATGTCGTTATTGTCTTAAGCAGTGATTTGTGGTAATGCTGACTATATGGTTGCAACAAGAATGTCGACACTCGTAATAAGGCTGCTGCGATGGGATTGCTTGTGTTACAAAAACATCACATGATTAAGACTTTTTGAATTAATCAAAACTAAATTATTTTTATAAATTTGGCAGAGAATCTACAAAATTAACTAGTGCTTATTAAGGTTGCCTTTTAATGTCAAATTGGTTGGGGTGTGGCTGCCTTTAATGCCCTTATGTTGGCTCTGGATAATTACAAGATTGTTGTTTTGCAAGTTCAAATTCAATTGTTTTGTTTGTGTTAATATGCGTATTAAATTCTTTTTTTTCAGTGCTTAAAATTTTGCTTACTATAAATTCATAGAAAATTTATTTTGAATAAATTATTCATATAAAAACACCTTATGGTTTAACAAAATACTTAAATACTTAAACGTTGTGTTGGCACGGTCACCCAAGTTAAATGAAAAAAAAAAAAAAAAAAATAAGTGTTTAATTGATTTACTACAGGTGAGTGCGGTGCTAAAAATAAAACCGAAAAAAATAAAGTTTTATTTTTCACTTGTTAACCGAAAGCAGCACAAAGCAGTTCACAGAAAATTAAACAGCTTTTAAATAGGGAAACCCGAGTTAATATTCTTAATGATATCTTTCCCAATCACTTTAGTCTTAGCTTACGATGCTAATTGAAGGCCGTCAAGCCGCCACGTAAACCCACCAACCAAGCTAAATGACGGCCAATACTAACATAGAAGCTTCTATAATAAAACAGCGCCATAATGTAAGCCTGTGTAAGGACCAAGAGTTATAAGAAAATCTTCATTATTTTGAAACAAAAAAAAGTTAAATTTGACGCTCCAAGAATAATACAGGATCCGCCCAATAACTTTTTTTTTTTGAAACAGGGCGCAAAACATCGAGTGTAGCTTCGGCTGTGTGGCACGTAGCGCCGTCCTGGTGAAACCAAATGTTGCCAATATCCTCCTCTTCAATTTTTGTGAACAAAAATACGTTCAACATGGCCCGATAACGATCGCCATTGACTGTAACGGCCACTCCTTGCTCAATTATGCCTCTGGACCAAAATCCGCACCAACCAGTGACTCGTTTTGGGTGCGTCGGCTTTTCAATGTATGCGTGCGGGTTTTCTGTGCCCCAAATGCGACAATTTTGCTCCTTTACATACCCGCCAAGATCAAAATGAGCTTCATCTGAAAAGATGATTTTTTTGGCAAAATCGGCATCTTCTGTAAGTCGATCGCAGGCCCTGAACCAATTGGACTTTGTATAGCGTCATACCAAGGTCGTTATGCAAAATTCGTCTCAATGATGTCTCCGAAATGTTCAATTGTTGAGAACGACGGTGAATTGATGTTGATGGCGCTTCACGCACACTTTCTGCCACATCAGCAATATTCTCGGGTGTACGCACTGTTTTTGGCTTTTCACGCTTTGGTTTATCGATGAGGATGCCAGTTTGTTTCACTTTTTTCACAAGATAACGAACATACAGAGCTGACGGTGCTTCTCTTCTTCCAAAATCTGTACGCAATTTTCGCACACATTCTGCAACATTACCATGATTTTCAAAGTAATGTCGCAATATTTTCCAGCGTTATTCAAGCGTATACAAAACCATATTCATACAGCGGAAGGATAAAACTAATTATCTGTCAAATCAGACATGAGCTAAGTGTTACCATTCACGAAATAAGCACTATTTGAAAAAAAAAAACGTTCGATAGCGGACCCTTTAGAAAAGAAGATTACTCTTTCAACAAGTTATTTCTCTGTTCACACATCTAGACTTATGTATAACCGTATGTATCTACCTGCGATTGGTCTAGACGTGACGTGGAAGAGCTGAGTTTTGCAAACAGAGAAATAACTATTATTCTTGTGGCTCTGTGCTGTGTATTTTACTTACATTCATAATTTAGTCTCTAATTTATTAGACTTCTGACCGCCGAAATGTATCTCAATTTTGTGTGAACCGGTTTTTGCTTATAATCATGAATACTCAATGAAAAAAATTAATACATTTTTTATTTTCCTTTCAGTCAAAGCGAAAATGTATTTCTGTTTACTATTTTGTAACATAATACACTTTAGTTTCAAACACTAACAACTCAAAACAAATATACACTTTAGGTAAATCCGATTACAGTAATTGTCGTTGTTAAAATGAATCAAACACATAACAAACAGTCAGTAGAAAAAGAGCCACTGATAAAATTTATTTGCAATTGGTTGAAGGGGAAAAATAGAAGAAGAAGAACTTACATAAATCCGTTTAACAAACAAGCCAGGAAATATAATACACCTTGTAATATTAAAATATGAACAGACACACACACACACACACATGCAATGTTTTTGTGTACACACCGCAAACACAGGATTATGTTTAAATTAGAACGCATAGAAGGCTACAATGGGAACCTCCTTCCATTCTAACTTAATACCCAAATAAACAGTTTGGTTTATTAATGCAAATGTGTGTGCCTCTGAGTATTTATGTGCGTATGTTAGCAAAATTTTAATTCCTTGAGGAGGAGCAGCAGGAATTACTAAACTTTTTTGTTTATTTTATTAATTATTCTAGCCTATTGCCAGAATCATTTTCAATATTTTAAGGCATAAATTTTATAATTCAAAAATTATATTTTGTTCAAGTTACTGGTTATAATTTTTTTAAAATAAAATATTTTCTTTTAAGCAAAATTTTACTGTAGCATTTAAGTATTTGTTTGTTCTGCTGGCATAAAGTGTTAATTAATTTGATAACCACCCTGCGCAAAACAAATTTATTTTCGTCTAGTTCTTCGTTAACTTGCTTAAGTTAAGTTTTAGCTGTGACCTTAAGCGATTCAACAAACGACACAACTCTAATAAGTTTCATAAACCACATAAACGGAAGAAATCCCAAGGTGCTACAACCGGCCTTACTGATATTATACCTGCTAAGGGGGTTTTAAATTTTGTATTTAATTTTATTTATTTTTTTTTTTTTGAGCATAAAAAAAATAACGTAGACTTTAGAGTAAAATTTATTAAAAAAAATTATAGAAAAAATTGCGATAACGTTGATTTTAAAGTCTACATTAAAATTTTTGGATAAGGCTAAAAATTTAGAGGTTTAATAAGCTTAAATAAAGTTTTTCTTTAAAAGCCTTTTAAAATGATTGATTTCTTTAAAACTTTTTCAGTTTATTTAAAAAAAATATATATTTTTTGATAATTTTTTATTTTTGTTGGAAGGAAAATATCGGTGGCACATCTCTGTCCGATAATCCGTATTTTCAATGACTATGAGACATAATTGAGGTTCAATGTCATTAATGTATTTCATCCTTTAGCTCTTGAATTGTTCTTGGCTTTTCTTTTGAATATCCTTAAAGAAAGAAGCCCTACCGTGTCAAATCACATAATCGCGATGCCCAATTAAAATCGCGACGACATGAGATAACACAGCCAACGAATTTCTCGCTCAAAAGAGCCACTGTGTGACAAGTGGCATCATGCTGTTGGAACCACATATTGTCCAGGTTCATATCCTCAATTTTTGGTCACTACTTGACCAACCGCTGGTACACTATCACGAACAGCAGCAATGTTTTCCACAGAACGAACTAAGTGAGCATGCACACATTTGCTACAGACCCGGTTTAATAAAATTTGCACACAATTCTCCCAATTGTGGGCACATTTGATCGATTATGCTGACTGACAAAAACTCGTACTGCACGAAATGCATTTTGATTTGAAAGCCCAGTTTCGTAAAGGCCTCTCAATTGTGTACCTCTCCAAGATTGAATTTTTCAAACACTTAAACAAAGAAATGTAAAATTAAGTTAAACAAAAAACTTAACATCGTGCTTGTGGTTGGCCCACCCTTTACATTAATTATATTTCGTTCAGGTAAAGGGTGTTTTTATAGACGTATAGAACTTTAAGCTGGCATTACTGTTCAAGATGGCGACAGCTGTCAAGTGATTTATTCTCAGTTTGGTTTGGCAATTCATCATGAATAGACTCACGCCTGAACAACGCTTGCGTAGATTCGTCGAATGGGCCCAAAACGAGATTGGCGTTGTTCCCGATTTTCATAAGCGAATTTTGTTTAGCGATGAAACGCACTTCTGGTTGAATGGCTACGTCAACAAACAAAACTGCCGCATTTGGAGTGAAGCAAATCCTCAAGTGTATGTCGAAACACCGTTACATCCACAAAAATTTACTGTTTGGTACGCTTTATGGGCTGGTGGAATCATTGGTCCGTACTTCTTCAAAAACGATGATGGGCAGAACGTTACAGTCAATGGTGATCGCTATAGAGCCATGATTACTAACTTTTTCATTCCTGAATTGAACAACCATGATGTCCAGGAGCTGTGGTTCCAACAAGACGGCGCAACATGTCACACAGCTCGTGCCACAATCGATTTATTGAAAGACACGTTTGGTGACCGCCTAATTTCACGTTTTGGACCTGTGAATTGGCCTCCAAGATCTTGTGATTTAACATCGCTAGACTACTTTCTGTGGGGCTATGTAAAGTCATTGGTCTATGCGGATAAGCCACAAACGCTTGACCATTTGGAAGACAACATTCGCGTGTTATTGCCGATATATGGCCACAAATGTTGGAAAAAGTCATCGAAAATTGGACGTCCAGATTGGACTACATCCGCCACAAGATTATCTTTCGGATAAATAAACCTCATGTCAATCGAATAATCCATCGTTGTTTTATTGCAATTTAAAGTTCTATACGTCTATAAAAAACACCCTTTACAATTGTTTCCAGAAAAAAAAGAAAACTAAATCTATTTAGACAGCCAGATATACTTCTAACCTCTTCAGTCCTGAGTGTTTTTTCTAAGAAAAATTTCATGTAATCTTATTTTCCGTAATAGGTTAGATTAGATTGAGCAGGACACTCTAATAAAAAAGACAGAAGGAGGCCGTCCTGGGTGCTCTAATGTAAACCCTTTGTGATAACTTTTCCGTAAGAACCAACATGCAATTTAGACATATTTGCATGTGTTTAAGGACCTTATAAAAACAACAGCTAAAAAAGCAACGCTAAACATCTATTTACAGTCCATAATAAAAATTATATTAAAATATTTAAAGAAATTACAAACGTATAGACAAAACCATATTAACTATTGCCACCTATAGGAGAAGAGTATAAACACAACGCAAAATTATTATTAAATGAGCCAGTTTAAGGTAGTAAATAGGGTTATAGTTTGCTGACATACGCTTAATGGTTATACAAACACACCATTACTGTGGTAAAAAAAAAACATATTTTTGTAAATACGAGTCTCACACAGTAGAGCATTAAAGACTGGTCACTGTCTTTTTAAATTAAAAAAAAAAAAAAAACTGCTTCAAATAGTGTGTCAAAACTTTAATTTTAAATGAAGTTATGATACTTCAGTAAAAAGGGGGGGGGGGGGGGGGTGTCTTGTTGGTTTGTTTATTTTGCTGAAGGAACAAATTAATAATCAGATTTATTTAAGCGTGCAAACCACCAGCTAATTTTAGTTTGTGCGTTAAAATTTTATTATTAAACGAAAGTTTAAATAATAAAATTTAATTAGAAATTTTGCAAGCAACTTTCGTTCAACTAAATAATAAACTGGTTAAAAAATAAATAAATAAAATTTCAAATAAATATTATAGTTTCTTGACTAGGCTAGGAATTACTGCCACACACGCACCGAAACCAATTTCGGTTTTGAGAACTAAATTTGTTTCCAATAAGAATTCAGTTGTGATAAGTAAATTTTTTTAGTTTTCTTAAAAATATTTATAGTTGTAAGACCGATGTTCTATTGTCAAGAATAAAAAAAAATTCAACGTACACAACTGACTTTTTGATTTATAACAAATTTAGTTCTTATAAATAAAATTGTTTTGTCAGTGTGCAAAAGCAGCATAAGGCCCAAAATTGAAGTTTTAACTATAACAGTTCTCACAGTGAAATATTTTTTCTGTTACCATTTAGCAACTGAGCAGGTTGCTCAGGCACCTGCTATAGTGGCACATAATTGGCATTTCTCAGGCTGCTGCCGTTTAGGCCTAACATTGCCTAGATAATATTTAAAGATTTAGCTTTTGATACACACAGAAAACAACTTCGGTTGTGAGAACAAAATTTTGCTACCAATCAATAATTCAGTTGTAATGACCAACTTTTTTGGCATATATTTACTAACCAAAATTCTATATCGCAATCAAAAATTTAATTCACTCAACAATATTTTGATCTATATTACCGAATTTCTATTGTTACAACCAAAAACTGTAATTATCACAATAAAATTTTTAATTGGGAACAAATTTAGTTTTTTCATAGTGTACTATTAATGTAATGGCGGCCAATTTTACAACTGGCCTTAATTAGTTCAAGTCTAAGTTTTTCTGTTTGAATATTTTTTATCAAATAATAAAATGCTTTTTCTTTTTTATTTATTATATGAACTTAAACTCACATGCATACCCGTACCTCGGAATTTTTAGCTAAACGTTGTTTTTTTTTTTTCTTTCTTTTTCAATTATCTGTTTTGCAATAAATTGTCTTTCCGCATTTAATTCTTTCATTGCAACAACATTTTATCAATTGACTATAAATGATTAAATGATAGCGCAGGTGTTACACAGGCAGCATCACCATTAATTTGTTAAAAATACAATTTTCAATAAAATACTTTTTTCTTTATTCCGTCTCTTGTTTTTGGATTACATTGTAAAATACTCGTTTGTATGTGGGGAATGTGGCATGTTTGAAGTATTTTTAATCCCTCAAAATGTAACTGAAAAGAGTTTTCCTCTAATAGAATCTGTGTTGGCAATTTCCTTGTAGTTAATTGAGAGCGAATGTTTGAGTGTGTGTCTGTAATAAGTACGTTAAAAAAACAAAGTAATTGCAGTTTTTAATTAAACAAATTTTTTGTTTGTTTTTATACTGACTGATGCTTTATATTTTATTTACTTTTATTTAAATGTTACTTAAATGAAGTTTAAATGTATTTTGTTATTGCCCTAATGGCAAATTAACTAAATATTTACTCACAGAACATGTCACTAGACATGTAATGAGACTAACCAGAGAGGTTTGATTTTTTTTATGTAATAGAGTAGTAACTTTAACATTGTGATGTCCTAGGAGCTGATCAATTGCCATTTTTTATATACTTCGTGACATATTCTGCAAACAGACTTGCTTAGGGCCATTTTTGCAAGTTACCGATAGTTAAAGTTTAGATTTTATAAGTTCCATATCAAGCTTTTGGTTGGACATTAAATTAAAAAGATCGATAAATCAAATATAGCATAGTGTGTCCTCAACTATTCACTCAAATTTTGTTCCAAAATTTTAGCTAAGAACCGGTTATTTGCCTCACAAAAACCTAACTTTAACTTTGCTTTTCCAATTCCCAAAAAATGAAGTGATTTGCATAAAAATTTTCTAGACGATCCGATTAATCGTGTCTTAAAAAAGCTTTTTTATATATATTTCATACATTTACTACCACATGCACAAATTGCTTACTAGTATTTAATGTAAATTTTTTCAATGCATATTGTATGAATGAGTTCTAAAGCATCGTATGCACTCATTTTTAGTTTTTAAACAGAAACTAGACATTTTGATGGGAGTTTGTAATGTAACAAACGTTTGTTTATGCAACATTTGACAGATAATAAATTGAAATTGGTAATATTTCTTAGACTAAAAGCTATCAATACTTGAACTACATAGAAACATCTGCACCACGTTCATATAAAACTTTTAATTTCAACACTTGCATTTCATAGAGAACAAGTTGTAAGGATGTGTTAAAGATAAAGTAAAGGAAGCTGATGACTGACTGACTGACTGTCTGCGTGTTATTGAATGCATATTCAAATCCTTTTTTTTTGTTGTTCTTACTTTCATTTTGCTCGTTACTTTTTGGTTTGTTGATTTTTCAATCATGTTAAACGGATATTAGTTGTTTATCGTTAGACAAATACATACAATTTTGTTGATAAGAAAATTCTTACACAGATGAATTTTATGCTTTTGCTTCATTTTTATGATTTTTTACCATCGTATGGAATACATGCACATGTGTTCTTTAACAAAAAGGGGGAAAGAAGTTATGATGTGGTGTGTCAAAGAAAAATAATAATAATTTGCAATCTCAGATTCAAAAATGAAATTATAGCTAAAATTAGATTAGAAGGATTGGTAAATGCCCCCAGGTAACTTTTTTATTTTTTAAATTATAAAAAGCTTGGAGTCCAAATTGATTTTAGTCAAAAATGGATTACAGTTTAGCCAAATATAAGAAAATTTATAAAACTTTAGTGAGTTCATTATTTGAAAATCAAAATATTAACCTTAAGCTTAGCGGCATTAACATTTTTAATTCTAGCTAAGAATTTGCTTTAATACTGAAAGAAAAATTTATTGTAAGTCCTAGGAAACGATTTCATTAAAATTGTTTATTGATGCACTGAAATATTTCACACTGCAAATTGCGTTACGTTTTAAAGACTGAGTTGTGATAAATTATTTTCTTTTATATGAGACTTGAAGAATAAATGACGCAAAACCGTTAATTAATAGCGCTTTTTATATTTTGTGAATTTTTTAAAATCAAAAATTTCTTAATATTTACAAAAAAAAAATTTTTTTATAACTTTTTTCTTAATAAATGTACTAAAAAGTGATTTTAAAACAAATTAAAGCCAATATAATTTAGAATTTTTTGGGAATGTTTGTTAAAAAAAATCGAATACTTCGTTTCAAAGTTATCATAAGAGATAAGAGAAACGTTGTTTCTGCAAAAATCTCAGATTAAAAAAAAATTTATGTGAATTTATGAAATATTTTTATTAAATGAATGTACATTTCATTGAATGAATGAACATTTTATTGATTTAATTAAATTTTTTCCATTAAAGAATGCGAAAATATTTTATTTGAAATTAAATATTTCATTAGTTACCTCGGTTTTCCGTATTTGGGGCAACCTAATCTAATTTAGTCTAATGATTAATAAATTGATTAATAAATAAAGAATCAATGACAAAGTTCAAAGCGCGTGTAAAGAAAATCCTCTGAGTGTATTGGCTTTGAGGGTATAGATTAAAACTCTGTATGTCAAACTAGGGTTCAAGTTTCCAGCTTTTTACTTAGAAAGGCTGGTCCAACCAAAACACACGATATGAATTGCAAATAAAACAAAAGTTTTCAGAGAATTGTCTTATTTTTTTTTTTTATTATTATAGAAGGATGTATGACAATAATGTGTGACACAAAATATGGGCCAAGTGCTTGCCACGGCTTTGGTAGCATACCTCTATCCGGTGGTCCATATTTTCAAAGACTCTGAGACATAATTAAGGTTCAATAACGTTAATGTGCCGAATTATGTCATCCTTTAGCTCTTGAATTATTCTTGGCTTGTTGACAAACACTTTGTCTTTTAAGTATCCTAAAACAAAAAAGTTTACATGATCGTGGCATCCAATTAACATCGCCACGACATAAGAAAACACGGCAATTGAATATTTCGCCCAAAAAAAATTCATTATTTCGTTGGCTGTGTGGCAAATAGCACCATTCTCTTGGAACCACATATCGTTCAGGTTCGTATCCTCAATTTCTAACTACAAGAAGTCTGTTATCATCTCGCGATAGAGATCACCATTCACGGTA
Source organism: Thelaira solivaga (assembly GCA_947397855.1). Lineage (NCBI taxonomy): Eukaryota > Metazoa > Arthropoda > Insecta > Diptera > Tachinidae > Thelaira > Thelaira solivaga. Next base: position 52,280,386 of record OX377613.1, on the reverse strand, counting down.
ACTACTTGGCCGACCTCATTTTCACTTTTGGGAACAGCAGGAATAAAGTTCTACAGAAAGAACTTTATGAGCATGCGGGACTGATTTCATATTTTCTACAGACCCGGCTGCGTGGTAAGTGGCACCATCCTGTTGGAACTACACATCGTCCGGGCTTATATCCTCCATTTCTGGCATCAGTAATGTTCGTGAGATGTTTAATTGTTGGACACGACGACGAACAGTAGCAATGTTTTCCGTAGAACGAAAGGGGTGAGCACGCACCGGTGTTTACACAGACCCGATTTGCTAAAATTTGCACACAATACTCCCGATTGTGGACACATTTGATCGATTATGCTGACCAAAAAAATCACAAAGTGCACGAAATGCATTTTGATTTGAACGACCATTTTTGTAAAGGCTTTTTAACGCAATGCTTAATTGCGTACCTCTCCTTACTCGAATTTGTCAAACACTGTGAGAAAAAAATGTCAAATTAAGTTGTTAAAAAAAAGTTGACCCACAATTAACATCGTACATTATGGTTGGACCATCCTTTATTAGTTATGAATCAGCATTTTAATTTTAATAAATGTTCAGAAAAATTGTGTGTGAGAAATTTGTTTGTGAAATATTTTAACCTTCTAACTACGGTCACATATATTTGTCGAAATAAGTGTAACCTGTACTTCTTGCAAATATTTGTGGAGTCTTATTTGACTTTTATTACATAAATTGTTGTACTTTAGTAAATAATTAAACTAATCTAGAGGAATATATCCTTAAAATATATTAACGTAGATATAGATAACATAATGGTTATGCTTTTTTCGACAAATATTTGTTTAATGTGACCGTACCTTAACTCTGTAATTAATGGGACATTTTTGACTGATAAGTAACTGAGGTAGAGGATGAAAATGTTCTATAAAAACATTCCTCGTGAAATTCAATTATAAATTTTTGAATACAGCACTAGAGAAAATTTAACTTTAAGTCTAGACATTAGTTAAAAACCTAAGATGTGTTTAAGGGTTAATTTGAAATTATTTGGAATTTTTACGAATTTATTTCCCAAAACTGGATTTGAACAGTTTATGAGAGAATTGTTTTTTATATAAATTTAACTAGAATCCATATTGCAAAAGAAACCTATAGACGTAATACCTATTAAAAAAGAGATGGCAGAGGCTTAGGTTTTTTTAGAAGAACTTATTTATTTTTAAGGTGCTGCACTAAATGAATCTGGCTTAAAGAAGACTATATTTGACAAATAAAACGATTTTTATAGAAATAAAAATGTATTTGATTTATTAAAAAAATGCCTTTTTGTAATATTTAAAATTTTAAAAAATTATCAATTAAATTTGGCTGTTTTAAAAGAATACTTTGTCTGATTCTCAAAAATAAATGCTGCCAAAAATGTACTAGTGTAAAATGCGGATAAATAAAGAAAAATGAAAATGTAGTTTACAAATAAAAAGTGAGTGAAGTGAATGCCACTCACTTTACCAAATACCCAGATTATTATTCTGCCGTTAAAAAAAAAAAAATTCAAAAACAAAAATAAAGTTCAACAAGGTTGTTGGTTGAATTTAACGTTTCAGTTGATTGTTTTTTATGGCACACCTGTGGTTAGAGTGAAAAAATCTGCACACATACCAACGCAACTGAAGTTGTTTTTCTTTTCCTTTTACAAAATCTAATAATAATGATGATCCAAGCAACTGCACAATTTTGTTACGCTCATAATCAAATGTACATTAAAGTACCAACACTAACTATGCATGGACGTCGTTGTTATTTTTTTTAGCTTTATCACAGACATGGAAAATTACAGCTTTTTGTGAATGCACGCTTTTGTGCCACTTAAAACACAATTATGCGCTGCTGTAACAACAATCCAATGACACAAAACCAACAACAAAACACACTCAAAGGTATTTCTTTATTTTTTCTTTTTTTTTCTAAATCGTTCTATGTTTTCGTATACCTTTGCCCTAAAAACTGCTTTTACGTTTCATCTTTTTTTTTTCTTATGTCACTTTTAAGTTGCTTTAAGTCATGGTGGTGTGAGTGAATATTTTTAGTTGAATGTTTTCAATTTATTTAATATTGTTTTGTCTCTTTTTTCTTTTACACAAATGACATTTACTTTTGCTTTTGTTTGACTGCAGACTCCATTCAGCTTTGGCAAAAAAATTTTTTCTTTTTAGTAAATGTTGCATTACATTGTAGAGCTGCTGTTGTTCTGTTATTGTTTTTGTTGATTCTGGTGTTTAAACATTGTCTCTCTGATTGCTAAAGGTCTTCTTATTTTTTGCTTTTTATTTTGAAAACATCATCACCTTTTAAATGTCTTTGAACTCTAGTGATTTTTTTATTATTTTTTTATTGACGTTTAAATGGTTTGTTTGTATTAATATTGTGGCTCTTGGCTCTTTCTTAGTATTTCAATTAAAGATTTCTTAACAAATGATATTTTAGTAAAATCGGTTTAACAATAGTTTGTTGAAACAACATTTTGAATTTTTTTTTAAGCAACTTGGATTTGTAATCATAAAGGAGTAGGACTGGAAGGAAGTTTATATACGTAATGTCAGACAGTCACCTGAGCTAAGATCAGTCTATGAAATGCACTGGCTGTCATCTCTGAAATAACTTGGTTTCTATAAATAACCTCACCTTGCGCTTGATGCCTGGACATAAAAGCCATAACGCTAAAGCAGATTCTGTGGTTTGCATGATGAAACCTCAGAACTGTACTTTGCTATTGTCCAGCCTTAGGGTCTCTTAGAGCAAGATTTCTGGGTGACTTTTTGCTGAAAAGCTCTCACTGAACAGGATAATTAATTTTTTTCGTAACCTAAATCTTGAACAGTAAACTTATGGGTTGTACGTACATTTGGCGTAATTTACAATGAATGAACCTTAAAGAGAAAGGCCCTTATTCATAGTCACACTAGAGTCGATATCTTTTTAAAAACGATTTTAAATCCATAACATTCTTATGAAATAAAAGCCTACTTTCCTCTGACTATGATGACGGTCCAAAGTATTTAGCATTTGTTATTAATGTTAATCCAAATTGCCGCCCTTTGTATCTGGCAGCCTGCAACAAAACCTAAATTTGAACTTAAATACATTCTTTACATTTCAAAAATTTTTTTCTTAAGTTCAAACAGCCAGACAGCTCATAAACTTTTTTTTCTTTACTTTCCTATTTTTTTTTATGGGTCTCTCTGATGATTACTTTCTAATCAGCCTATCATGTTGTTGTCACGACAACGACACTGGTAATAAGGCTAAATATCATGTGCAAATTGTTAGTCATTGAAAAAACTTTTTCAGAATGAATGTCATTTAGTTCATGAGCGGCAAAATTAAGCCTTAAGGTGTCAAAATTGTTGCAACTGCAAAAATTCAAAACTCTGCTGTCAAGTTATTTTTTTTTTATAGAAAAAAAAAATCTTGTTATAGAATATCAGTTAAGCTTCTTGAATACACTTACTTATAGTGTTCTTTTTTTTTTGGCAAACAAGATTTATTGCTTATTTTGGCCATAAAAAAAGTTTTTATTTTCAATTACTCTAAAGCAAACATAAACAAAAGCACAAGAAACAAAGTAAAACATTTTAAATGTACGTATTGAGAAGAGGAGAGAGAGAGAGAGAGAGAGAGAGAGAGACAGAGGGTCATTATTCGAGTATTTTGTTTAACAGCCACTTAAGCTGGCCTGGGGAATGACTTTACAATGACAATTATCATCATTATCATTTTCAAAATGAACACTTAAATTAAAATTTTCAAGTACTTGTAGCATATTAAATGACTTTGGCCATACAAAATTAAATTCTACAGGTACATACATGCAAGTATACTTGTCAGTTGTAATATTTATGTAAATAAATAATAAAGTAATAAAAAAAAAATTAAAAGGTTTTTGTAAAAGTACGTGGTTTGTTGTCAGTTTATGGGATTTTTATTTGTGTTTTCAAACCCTTAAAAAAAGGACTTGAAAACTAAAGAGAAACAATTAAAAATAGTAAATATTTAGTTTAAAATAAAACATATCACTGGGATACTTCTTTCTAAGGGAGCCCCAATAGCAAAAACTGAAAGGAGGGGCTAACTCGGGTCCTTCAATATGGTTCCTTTGTGATATTTTTCTTAATATTTATATTGTTACATTTTTACTCTATTATAAAAACGCTAAGCTTATTCAGGTTAGATATTGTAAAATAAATCACGAGTAGTACATTTTTTTTATCACTTGCCATAGATACAGAGCTTAGTACACACCTTGTTTGCTACTTAACATCTCAACTAAAACTGATCATCTTTGGGAATGTTACCAGTTCAGCCTAGAGCTTTCTAAATTTATCAAGTAATGAAACTAAACTGTAACGGTCAGTTTAAGTCTAGCTAATTATTAAACACTGAAAACTAACATGAAACCTATGCACTAATACAGATACAGGGTGTCCGCCGGGAAGGTATATTACTTTGTTTGTTAATAACGTAAATGGTCTTGTATAAGAAGCTCTTGTGTCAACTAAGTTTTATATGGAAACAAATGCAAATCCTTGTGCAAAATTGTGGCCAAAGTTGTTCTTTGAAGACCAAGCTCCTGAGCACGGTGTCGAATTGAGATTGATGGATTGTTTTGAACACTTTCTTGAGCAGCAGTAATGTTTTCAGCCGATCTTGCAATAGTGGTCCATGCTTGGGCCTATCGCCTACAGACTCTCTTTCTTCGAAATCATTCACTACACGATAATAGCGCAAATCGATATTATTATAATGCCAAATTGCGAATCCTCCAATTTAATTACAAGAAATAGCAAACTTTTATAAAACGGTAAGGGGATCTTTTAACCCTATAACTCTTCAACACGTAAGTTTTTTTTTTGTGATTTTTAAATAGGAATCAAAAAAGCAACAAAAAAAAAAAAAAAAGATTAAAAGCTTAAACAAAAATATTTTTCGTGAATTCTTCTCTTTTTCTAAAAATTTTAACGCAGACTTTAAAGAAAATTTAAAAAAAAAAATTATATAAAAAATGTCCCTATCCTACTTTAAAGTTTACTTTAATTTTTTTGTATAAAAGGGTTGTTTGTCTTAAAACATACCAAAGATAAAGATTTAATTAAAAATTTAAAATACATTAAAAGCTTAATTTTTGTGTTGTACTGTGTTATTTGACACTGATAGACAAAATTTGATTATGTGGTTCACAAAACCTTAAAGTTAACTATTGATAAGTCCCTTGTCCATTGAATCAAATTAATGCATCAAATGAACAAAAAAAAAATTAATTTTTATTTCTGTTTTACGTTTTTGCTACCACTTGTGTTATTTAATTTGAGCAAATAAAATAACAACTTGCTTTGAGTAATAGAAAACTCAACAAGCAAAAATAAATTATTAAATGAATAAATCCATTTAATAAATAAATAAATGAAAAGCTCACTGATCAAATGCTATATTGACACACAAGTTAAGTTTATTTTTTTTTTGTTTAACAAATTTCAAGAAAAAAAAAATAAAGAGAAAATATTAATAAAAAAAAATTTTCCCCGCCCACCACATCAAACGCTTACAAGACCAACCAACCATTTGGTTCCGTTCCATTCATTCATTCTTTCCTCCCCCAAAAAAAAATTGTTTTTATTTTTGGTTATTCATTCTCTAAAATACAATTTTTTTTATGTTGACGTTATTTTGAAAGTATTGAATGGTTAACTGAATGACTGACTGGTCATCTTTTAAGCAGAAAGTCAATACAAAGAAAATAAAAATAAAAACCTGAATAAATTTTTTCACAATTTTTTTTTACAAACACTAAACTTATTAAAAAAATTTATACAGCAACCAAAGTTTTAGGAGGTACAATATGGCCTGTAACCTGGCATAAATCTCCACTGAATTAAAAATATTTCATAAATCAAATGAAATGATTTCATTAAAAAATTTTTCATTGATTCAATAAAATTATGTAAATTAATTAAATGTTTTTAATGTGTTTATGAAATTATTTCATTAATTCCTTAAATATTTCATAGAATCAAAGAAATTATTTCATAAATTTACTAAATAGTTCATTGAATCAATGAAATTTTTTCATTAATTTAATGAACATTTCATTGAATCAATTAAATTATTTTATTAATTGAATCAAAGAACTTATTTCTTTAATTTAATGAATATTTCATTGTGAATCAAGGAACTTATTTAATTAATTTAATAAATATTTTCAATATTTCTTATGAAATTTTCTAAAAAATTATTTCAATAATTAAATTAATGAATTTTTTTTATTAGTTTAATAAATTAAATATTTTATTCAAAAATATTTTCAAATTAAAAAATTGTCATAATGACTAAACATTTATTTGAATCAATTAAATATTATATAAATAGTAAAAAAATTAATTTTTTTTTTGCTGAAGGTCGGATTACAATTCTTTTTCGTTACAACTTCACTTTCAAGTCTATATTATTTATTTGTTAATTTCAGCCTCCATTAAATATATAAAAAATTTAATTAACCTGAGTACTTTTTTGTTTGAAACACTTAATTGCTGCATAAGAGTACTTTCTTTGTAGGAAGTCAGTACTACAGTACTGTTTTTATTTAAAACACTAACAAAAAAATTATCATTCTTGCCATGTACGCAATGCCTACTGTAAGTTGTGTTTATTATTATTAAAACAAAACTTAAGAAACATGTGACACAACTCGAAAAATGAAGTTATTATTTACTAAACTGCTTATGCATGCAAATCATGACTTCTTTCTTTTATGTATAAAAAAGGAGAATGAAAGAAAGAGAGTAAGAAAGAAATAAGAATTGTACCGCTTAAATACTGTCAAATAATAGTTTTGGTTATGCCAGTACAATTTATTTTAATTTTTTTAATTGTAAATTTACTTAACCACAACTAACTTTACATTTTGTAGAATTTATTTTTACAACATGATTCCATAAGATCTTCCAAGAAAAAAGATAGTCTGATAAACAACTTCAATGTTATTATTAAATAAGGTGGCATCACTTGTGACCGACAAGTTGATATTGCAAATCAGAAATGAATATTTGAAGTAAAAATTGTGATAAAATTTGTTCTTCAAGTCGATTTTATGTCTCTGCGAACAATGATAGATTTCATTAAAATAAAAAAAATTTAATTACTGATTAAAATAGAAGCCATTTTCATATATATCATTGTATAAATAAGCAAAGATTTGAGCGGTTATCTTTATAAAATTAAATATAGATACCAACTTACTAAAATGATCTTTTTTCTTAATGGACTTATATTACTTTTAAAAATAACAGCTAATTTCAGTAATTCAATAAATCATTGAAAATATTTCAATCATGCAACGAAATAATTTCATTAAACAAAACAATTTCTTTAACATGAGCTGTTTTTGAAAGTGGTATAAGTACACTTCTTTTTTAATGTGAATTATAGTTCATTTTGGTAACTCTTATTTATTTTTAAGTGGCCTTGTACCACTCTCAAAAATAACACCTCATACATACGAGTATATTGAAAGCATTTCATATAATATGTGAATTATTTCATTGACTTCAAAAAACATAATTCTAGCAGTATAAAGGAGAAATTTTAATTTTTTTAAGGCAAGAAATTTATGGCTTGTTCACCCATTTGCTGTGAACAAAATTTTTTGTTGAAATTTGAAGTGTTGCTAAAGCGGGTTTCACATTACAATACAGAGTATTAACATTTTCATTAGATCGAGTGAGATCGAAATCAGATGAAAATCAAATAGACTGTCGAAAAATCTAAAGGAAAATATTTTCTGTTTTCATACCATCACAATTCAAATAAAATACAAAATGCGGTAAATAATTTCACAGCTGATTTCTATTTTTTTTTTTCTTTGGTTGCTTGTAAAAAAGCAACCCTGATAAAATCAGCAGTGTGAAAGCTTAGAAAAAATTCTAAAAATGACAAAAACCATAATACTGCCAAAAACTTAAGTATTTCACCACACTCATCACACTTGCTTAACATTTTGTTTTCACACTGTTGGATTGTATTAATACTAAATACGATAGTCTGAAACCCGCTTAACAAAGAAAGAGCTCAAACTACAAATAAAATATTTTGCTGTTTACAAAAATTTTCTCCGGAACAAGCCTGAAAGTGCACCTTTAAAGCACTACATATTCAACAAGAAAGTTTATTAAATGAGTTATAATTAAAACAACTGGTATTGATGAGTTGTCATTTTTGTACGTTTTTGTCAACTGCACGAACACAGAGTTGTAATCAATAATTACAACTAAAGTAAAGTTGAGTTGTGAACCATAAACTTTTGCCACGACTACTGTTACAAAACATTAAAGTTACCGTTTATGCTGAATGTAGAGCACTTACAGCCATTTTATTTATTTATACGCACTTTGTACGATTATTTTTATTTTTATTCTTATTACATTCAATACACTCTCGGGTAATGTTAACAGGTACGTGTGTGCAAACGTATTTCATGTCTATGCCTGCTTGTATCTCTGTCTATGTATACAAACCATCTAACTGTCAGTTTTGTCTATATTTGTATTGTTATTTTTTTTTTTATTTATTTATTGAAAGAAGCATTGACAGAAATTATTTATGCAAATATATTCAGCTTGACATTTTTTTATTTTCTTACTTCTAAACATTCTTGCTCATTGTTTGTTTTCATTTACTTATTTTATCTGCTGAGTTTCAATGAAAAAAAATTGTTAATATTGAGTAAAACAAAAGAAAAATATGAAAAAAAACTGATAATAAAAAAAATAAACAAATTATTAAGTGAATACAAAACAGATGTCACAAATCTTTTTTGGCATTTTTTTTTAATTAATAATAAAAGAACAAAACAAAAGAAAAACGTTTTATTAAGTAAAATAAACAAATAATGAAAATTATCCTGAATTATAAATAAGAACGTGAACACACACAAGGTAATTTTTGAGTGCTTGAATAAATACAAGTTTTTTCTTGGTTGGATGGCCTCCGAAATACAACATTTAACTACTCTGACCCCACCTTTTTCTCTTTCTTCTGTAAACTTAACTGGCTTAACAGGTGGGGTCAGAGTAGTTAAATCTTGTATTTCGGAAAAACTTATATATTGTTCCGAACAACTTTTTTGTCTTAACAATAAAATTTTTGTGTGTGAAAGAAAATTATTTTTATGTACTTTGAGAAACAACTCAAACCACGTGAAAAAAAATAGTAAACGCACATGACGACAAGAAAAAGGCACTAAACACAAAATTTTCAGCATCGGAAAATTTAAAAAGCACTGATATCGCTGTTTGCTTGTGGCCTGCAAATTTAATGGCAAAACAGTTGAGTTTACAAGGGAGAGAGTTGTCAACTTTTGATTTCGAAAAAAAAAAATTGTGCTAGTCAAATATTTGTTTGAACAAAATTTTTTTCCCAAAAAAAATTTTTGTTTAAACAAAATAGTTGTCCGAACAATTTTTTATATTTTCCGTATAATATGTTTGTCCGAACAAAATTTTTTTGTCCAAAAAAATTTTATTTTAAATGTCTCCCACAAAGAGCCAACTCAAACTAAATAAACAAAAATAATGTACGGACAAAAATTTTGGAGCAAAGAGTGGGACTCACCAGTCTCACACATAATTATAAGAAGAATGATAGAAATACAAGATTACACTACCCAGCGTATAAAATTAAAATTTTCTGCGCATGTAGCAAAAAATGACGTCACGCGGAGTGTTCCTATTGCCTAATAATTTACAGCTAAATAAGAGAGAGAGAGAGATGTATTATTTTTTTTCTTCAAACAGTGAACAATATACGTCATTGACGAGGAGAAAAAGGCCCTAACTTCAAAATTTTATACAATACAAAAAATTCTACGAAAATTGCTTGGGCTCTGCAATTTTAAAAAAAGAGGAAAGAAAAATAGAAAGCGCTACAGAGTGGCTTATGCTCAGCAGTTACCTTTTGTTTTCTATACGTTCCTTTTAACCCTTAAGTAGATACCAGATCCCGATCAAGCATTTTTGGAAGTTTTGTTTTAGTTTTTTACCATCTTGATATATATCTTATGGTTTTTTCTTATTCTATTTAGTATCTTGTGAAAACAAAGAAAGAAAACATTTTTTTTTTTAATTTTTATTCATCAAAAAAATGGAAGACGCTTAAAGTATAATTAGAATCAGGAACCTTAACTAATCATCAGTCCACTGCTACCAGAATACTACTCCCTAAGTTTAGTATCTATTAATGTAAGTCCGGCAATTTTAATTGCCCAACTCTTCAGTTTATGGAAATTAAATGAAATAAAAGAAAGAATGGTAAAGGCTATAGACTTACTTGCACTTGGCAAATCTCTTTTGTTCTCCATTCGTGTGTTATTAAATTGTAAAAAAAAGAAGGCTTCCAAGTTAATTGATTGTAAAAGAATGATTGTAAAGTTTTTGTATGTAGATACAACAGCAACTAAAAAAAAAATTGCGGGTGTAAAAGTGTTCAGAATGTTCGAACTGCTGATCAACATATTTTGTGTGTGATGACAATAAAAACATTTGCAAAAGAGATTTAAAAAAATTGAGTAACTAAAAGTTTGTTTGTGTTCCCGCCTGAGCCTTCAAGCACTTCAATTTAATATAAAAAAATTAAAAATTTTATTATTTTGTGGGAAGAGTTTCCATATTTCGTTGCTCCTCTTGGCCACGCTTCTGTTTTTCTTTTAGTTTTAATGACTTGAAAATATTAGCAAAATTTATCTAATTTTTTTCTTTCTTTAATTGCTTAAAACCATTTTGCATTATTAATTTTCTTTATAAAATTTATGCCAAAATGATTTTTCTTTTAACAAGATTTTATTATTCAAGTAAAATAAAGAACAAAAAGAAAAACTGAAAGAAATAAACTGCCGTTGTTGCAAATTATGTTAATCTTTAATTCATTAATTATTTTTATTTTCCTTTACCTGTCTCAGGTTAATTCCTCAATTTTTGTGCGCTTCTTTCCTTGTTTTTTTGTAACCATAATCAATGCTAGTGGTGAATGAGTGGCTGCATGGCCTTTTTTGAAATCCTTTTTCCTTTTTTTCTATAGCAGGAATATGAAATGCTAATGGGGTCATATGACAAATGATCATGTTGTGCTGTTGTTGGTTGTTGTGTTGTTTTAAGGATAATTTTTGTTTACTGTACGTTTTGGCCTGGATTGTCATTGTTTGGGATTTATTATAAAGTAATTAATTAATTTGGGTCACATTTGTTTTTATTTCATGAAAAAGGAAAACTTATTGTGTTTTGCCATAATTAAGCATTGAGTTTTCTGTTGTTGTTGTTATTAATAATTGAGCTGTATTTTTCTCGCATAATTATAAATTAATTAATCAACACTGTAGTATGAATATAACAGAGTTAATCTTTCTTTATGCGCTTATGTATGAATACTTATATTCGCCTTAACGTGGCTCTGTCATGTGAAAATCTATATAAATAAAATGTATTTTCTGTTTGTTTTTCTGAAAATTTTCCTACCAATGATCTTTATAATACGCCCATTTTTACGCCCACTTTTGATGAAAACAATTTAGTTGGATCTCTTTATTTTTCAATAAATTAATCTTAAATTCAAGAAAGGTTATCGTATAGTTTAGAATGACCATGCCTACTTTAACGCTTATATTTTAAGCAAATAAATTGAAACTAATCTTTAAATTATTAAAATTCAGTTTTTAAAATTATTTTGTTGTATTACTAACTCTGCACGCAAAGGAAAATTTTTTGGAAAGAAATATTGATCGTTATGCAAATTGTTATTATTCATTCCTGCGAAATTTTCTTATTATTTTGAAGGGTTTCGTGTAATTGTGAATTGAAAAGTAGTATATTGTGAATGAATTGTGTTAATATCTCATCTGTTGGCGATAGGAACAAAATTGCATTTTTTTCACATCAAAAAGAAAATTTAATTTTCAATAAATAAAACGAAATTATTTTCGAAAAATAAAAAAAAATTAAGCAACAACATATTTTATTTTTTAGAAATTTTGTATTATTTCTTACATTTTTATACTTCCCGTTCGCTTTCCGTGAGAAAATTTAAGCGTAAGCAAAATGTAGAAAGTCATCTATATTGCGGAATCAATAATATGTCAATACCGATGATATCGCAGCAACGAAATGAATAATTGCAAATTTTGTTTCCTCATAAAAAATTCTTTCCTCAACCGTTGAACAGAATAAATAATTAGACCCATTATTCTGAAATTTGTATAAATGCTGTCTACACTTGAAGGTTGCATTTGGTTTTCAACTTACCATTCCCACTTTTGCAGCTATTTTTTATAAAAATAATAGAAATTTTTTTTATAATGATTAAAATTCTGAAATTTAAGATATAATGCCAGGACTTTCAAAGGCATATAAACCTAATGATACAGCCATAGACCAAAATTAATCTGTTGCTTACCTAATAGAAGTTTTAAATTCATTAAATCCACCCCGAATGCTTTCGCATTAATTAACTCTTAAAATGAACCCACCAGCTGTACTTCTAAGAAATATTAAATGATTGCATTAAACTTTGGTTGAAAAGCTCTCATATTTTAAGAGCAACAACCGTACTGTTTAAAACAGAAGCGGTGGAAAATGTTTTTGTATCAAGAATAATCTTGATGTCAATTGATATGCCCTTTGATTTTAAAATTCTGCAATTCCCAGTATGTCTTGCGTTTGGTACGACAATCTCTTTAAGTAACATTTATTAACTTAAAGACTGCCTGATTTTCTCAATTTTATATTTATATGTATGTCATCTGCTCCAGTTTTGGGAGCCAATTTTTTAGTTTATGCAACAAGGAAACACTTAAAATGTTGTATATCCGAAGGCTCTAAAATAAGTAAAACTGTTAATTCGAAATATTGCACGCAAAATCTATTTTGAAATACACACAAGGACAGGTCGCCATATATTTTTCCTCATAGAATAAAGAACCGACCGGGCGAGACCGGGTAAAAAACAGCTAGTATTTTCATAAAAAAAAAGAAAAATCATGAATAATTTGCTTAAATATTATTTTAATTAGTTATGATTTATGATTAACTTAAATGAAGTTGAAGGATTCTGTTGCATAATTATTTCTGTGTTAAAGGATTGTGATACAATAATTTGCTAAGGGAAAAATGCTCTCAGTAATTTTAACAATTAAAATTACATAAAAAATATTCAGTCATTTGTTACAATTAAAATAAACATTTTTTTTTAAATACAAATTCATGAGGCTTTTTTGAGTCTAAGTATTCAAATTAATAAACCGGTGGTACAGCTTAATATTATTATTTGGGGAGGGAGTTTAAAACAACCAGTGAGCTGTGCTTTGTGTTAAAATTTAAATTAGAATGAGGAGCGGGAACAAGTCACCTGGTCACTGCGCCCAAAATAGACCTATTGTGACACTACTCCTAAATTACAAATCATCCTAAAGTCTAGGTATTCATTAAGAATTCAGAAACTTCTTTGGGTGATTTGTAAGCAATGTGCGACAGTAGTAGGTTGCGCTTTGTGTTGCCATTCCTTGAATTTTTCTCTGCCCTAACAAACTGATAACTGGTCGCTGGGCATTCGGCACACGTCGACAGTCATTCTCTTCGGCTCTTCTGGCTTCGAAGTAAAAATTTCTCGACCTACCTGTGGTATCGGGGATAAGGTAAAGGGGCACTTCTTAGATATATTTATGCCCCAGAGTGAATCTAGGTCACTTACTTTTTCAATTGTTTTGGCGAATCTTCAGATTCTAATTAATGCTCCACGCATACCAATAAAACATCATTATTTCGCCACACCTAAGCTGGGTATAATCCAAAAATATAAACTGAGTCAGAATATGGTTCCTATTGATTGAATATTTGCAAGCCTGTGAAGTTTTTTAAAAGAGATTCATTAAAAGAATTTTGGCAACCTGTTTCGAAATATTTTTTAAAAGTCATGTGTCTTACAAGTCATCTATATTTCCCATAAAACAACTCACAACATTGTATATTTGCATATCAGATTTCATTTTGTAACAACTATTGAATACTGACCTTCAATGTAAACAGTCGCAGCTGCCGAGCATCTGAAGGTAAAGAGACAGTCCTTCATCTTATCTGCAAGGGGCCGGCTCTACTGCCTTTGAGTCCCAAATTTTTTTGGTTCACATTTTATTCACGGTCCAGCTGGGATATCAAGGATAAAAGGTTGTGGGTATATTCTCTGATATCTTAATACCATAAGGTGGGTCTAGATCAAATTATTGTTCACTTGGCTTGGCGAATTGATAGCTGTTAGGCCGCCAAGCAAACCAGCTAACCAATCTATAACAAAACTTTTTTTATAAGGATAAACAATTTTTAAAATATTTAAAAATTTAAATTTTTTGGCTAAAATTTTTTCTTTTGTTTGAAAATTCACCAACAAAAAAAAATTAACAAAATTTTATGCAACAACAGAAAAGTTTCTTGTTTTAATTCAATATGTTTCGTAGTAGTTTTCCTTTTTGACCGTATCTGTCTCTCTCTCTCTCTCTCTCTCTCTCTCACTTTACTTTACTTTTTATTTTTTTTTTTTTTATTATTTTATGATACAGAAAAAATCATTTTACTCTTAAAATAAAATTTTTTAACATTTTTTCTTCTAATTTTCTGTTTTGTTGCAGGTAAGTTTTGGCTGTTGAAACATAATTTGTTTTATTAATAACGAGTACTACCAGCACACCCTGTTACACCATACCTTTTGATGTTGGTTAAATTACAGGTAAAAGTACTTGAAATGCAACAAAACGAAAAAATTAGTTTCAATTTATATTTTATGCAATTTTACGTGTTTAACATACGTAAAGCAACTAAAACTGAAATTCCATAAATGTGGAAGCCAAATGTAATTAAAATTAATTTACAAAAGAGTAACAATTGGCATTGTGTTATGATATAATCCAATGTATATATATTTCTGTATAATGAGGGTAACTAAATCAAAATTTAGTAGCACAGTGGGCAAGATCTGTAATAAATTTCACTACTTAAATTGCATAGATTGTAGAACAAAAGCAGCACATACTTTTTTTACAAGTTAAATTTTTTAAAGCAAATATAAAGCTTTTAGATGGAAATTAAATTAAAAATATCGCGGATAGTGTTTTCTTATTTATCCACCTAAACTTAGTTCCTAGAATTTAGATAAAAACCGGCTATTTGCCACAGAACTCCTAACTTTAACTATCGAAAGTTTTAATAAGGGGCCACAAACTAATACAGACCTGTAAGAAATACAGAAAAGTTACATAACCGCTACACAGTAACTAGTGTGACAGCTGATTGTAACAATTCCATAAGAGAGAAAAATATAATACACTTTGTTTTCGAGAAATAGGAAATTCCATAAAATAAAAACCAAAGAAATAGACACAATCTGTTAATTTTTTAGAAAAATAAATTCAAATAAATTACTGAATTTTTAACAAATTAAGAAAACAAGACAATCAAAATAACAATTTTGTTTAAAATTTTACAAATTTATTTTGTGGCTAGAAAATAAAGACAATGAGAGAACTAGCAAGTGTAAAAAGTGAAATTTTATTGCTTCCAGTTTGTGTAAGTATTTTCAAGCAAACTTTAACCTGTGACAGTTCCAGCCTCTATTGCTTACTTGTAAGCAGATTTATTTTACTTAAAGAAAAGCTTATTTTTTATAAAATAAAATAACTCACACTTAGTTTTACATTTCTCATAATTGAAGCAAAAGCCAAAAAAGCAACCTAGACCTTTAAACTGTAAATGCTGGCAAAAATGATAGAAAGATAAGATTACGTCTTGTGCATTATTTTCCGTTAGATGACGTAGACTGTCCACTCTCTCTTCCTCTCCTCTTATTTAACTAGTACCTATTTAGACGAGGAAACACTTGGAAGAAAAACATCTTTAATTTTCTTTTGCTTTTTCTTTCGCGGTCACACAGGCGAACATGTTGCCGGCAACATTCCATTATTATTGTTATTATTTGCACACAAAACAATGAAAGAAAAGAAAAGTAAATCAAATATCAACAAAGAATATGTGAACAAAGCGTATCGCCGAGTACCGAGCACAAAAATGATTCTCCCTTCTCCACCCGTAATTTGCCTACAAACGAAATGTTTCCCTTCTAAATGTTTCCCTTCTAAATGTTTCTTCGTCTCAATAGGGACCTACAAATTATTAGCCAATAAGAACAGAATGGCGTAATCTTGTATTGCTATCATTATTGAATGCTGCTATAATTTTCACCATTAAAGTATTAATTTTTATTACAAAACGACTGTGGAATGTAGTTTAATTTCCCTAGTTACCTTAAAAAGCGCTTTACCTCTTTCCAAAAAAATAATTGAAAGTTTTTTTTTGCCTAAGCAAACAAGAGTGATTGAATTTACAATGAAATACCTTCTTGACCGCAATACCTACATGCAAACAACTAAAATAAATACAAAGTCAAATCACAGTTCATTTTATGTGTAGCATATTTAATGTGTGTATGTGTAATGTTTTGTGGTTAATTAATGTGTCTCGATTGTTAAATATGTTCGTTTGTTTTTGATTTTGTGATGTGTTAGCAACTCAATTCATGCAAAATCAGTTGCATAATTAATATAAATTTTTAATTGTGCATGGGAATTCACATTCAATTTAATAAACACTCATACATATATTAAAGGGTGATATGTCGGGACAAACACTTTTGCAGAAAAGGCAAAATTGTTAGAAATAGCATTTATAGACGGGGTTAATTTTTTTTAATTTGTTTTAGGCATGGAACAGTCTCTCACACGTGGGTATGTCTGTTTGTATCACTGTGTGACACTATTTCTGCTTGTTATCAAAGTAATCAAATTTGTAATTTAATCACATTGTTGTTGTTGTTGTCACATAATTTCTTTCTGTATACGAAAGATTATACGCCAGTGTTATTACACTTTCCTTAAATATTTTGAAACCCATTAACAGAAAATTGAACAAAAGAAAAAATAAT
This sequence comes from Thelaira solivaga, assembly GCA_947397855.1. NCBI lineage: Eukaryota > Metazoa > Arthropoda > Insecta > Diptera > Tachinidae > Thelaira > Thelaira solivaga. Next base: position 52,263,343 of record OX377613.1, on the reverse strand, counting down.
AAAATTTAGCCGTCCATTTCCTCATTAGCCCATATCATGGAGTGTAATGCACTTAAAAAAAAACTTGTACAATTTTTATGTAGCCAAAATCAATTATCAGTATGACAATTAAGATTTTTTAATAATAAATAGTGAAATTTATTTAAAACACACCCAAGTTTTGATAATATTTTATCAGTGTCGCAATATTTGTTTATGTATTATTTTTGTTGTTGCTTTTTCAACTAAATACGTTACGCTATGAAAATGGTCAAAGTTATTTTGCAGTCCCCTAAATGCCTCAAACAAACATATTAAATAAAATTTGTTTTTGTGAACGCACGTTATTTGCTGGTGTGTTGTTATGACCAGCCTGATCAAAAATGCAAAATTAAAAAAAAAAAATCAATCGTTTAACGAGTGGAATTTCAATTGAATACAAATTTTTATTTTCTCTATAAAATAAAATAAATTCAACTAAATCGCATAAAAAATTCAAACCGTCACTGGATTAACTAACTAATGTGCTACAGTTTAAAACAATTTGTAACAATTTTTTTTTACATTTTTTTGCCTTCTGTGACTAGTAAAATTTTACATGCTAAACAAAATAAAAAATTCAAATGTTTTTCTTTTTTTTTGTGCAAATAAATCATTAATCATTTAGTAATTTTCATATAAAAAGTACAAAACTTGAATTCAAAAAAAAAAAAAGATTTAAATTTATGACACTTTTTTATCAAAAACTTTTTGAGGTTTTTACATCATTTACATTTCGAAACTGATTATGTAAAAGTTTTAGTTACTGACATCAACCAAAAAGTACAAAAAAAAAAAGAAAGAAAACCAGAAAATGTTTTATATTTAACAAATACTTCCTGTTTTATTTCTTTAACAGGAAATTTATTTTAGTTGTTTGAAAGTTTACTGCTGATTATATTGGAGAAAATACACCCTACCCAGGGATTTAAATAGTAATGAAGCTGTAATCTGGTTTAGACAAATACAAACCCAAACGCCTAGAAGCAATTTTACAAGGGATACAACGTTAGAACAGCTTATAAGTATATAAAACATGATTTTTGTTTCTAGCAATAACTTTAGCTGCTAAATTAGGCCTCTTTGATACATTATATAAAAAAAAAAAAAAAAAAAAAAGGATTTTCGAATTTAATTCATAGCACTAACAAGGGCCAAATTATAGATTTGGACATCGTACGAAATTTCCATTTAAATTACACTGAAATTTTGATCGATTTAAAAGGCCCTAATTCGAACCACTAATATCCCACTCAACCACTTCAGCCACAAAGTTCTGTTGAGTTTGCTTGTTAAACTTTTTTGATTAAGAATATGTTTGCGTTTGCGCACTCACACGCAAACAAGCCGGCTGTCGCTGTATGTACACATTAAAGGGATGCACAAGCATACTTGAAAGCCACAGAATAACAAGTCATCTGGTCACGGCATTCAGAATAAGCCTATTATGACACTACTCTCATCTTTCAAATACTGCTTAAGTTTAGTCTTCATTAAGAATTGTCAGATGGTTGGCAATGAAACTATTAGGCCCAGCTTTTCTTAAGAGTTAGTCTGCCTTTTCCTTACTTACATATCCTTTATGACCAGCCTCTTCAGAAATGTTAGGCAATCCCCTACGAGTTTTAATCTTATCTCAAAGGCCTTCAGTGCCTGTAATACCGCCCTGCAGTCAAAATAAATGTAGAGCTCAACAGGATTTAAAAAAAAATGCCCAGTAAGTTTTAACTGGAATTTTTATCAAATACCCCTGGTCCAACATCTTGAAACCATTTTCAAGCCATCTATGTACCATACATGTGACCTGGCAAAAAGTTTGAGTCTGTTCTGTTCCCAATTAACAGAATTTGGGAATGTGATCCTCAAGTTGTGCTTAAAGTTGTACATAGTCTGACAGAGATCGCTTAAGTTTACAAATTTCTCACTTGTTTCAGCAATTTCTCTAAAAAGAGAACTACATAATATAGACTTAATGAGAATTACAAAGTGACTAAATATCTACTGTACTCGTATAGTATATGTAAGCACATCAGCAATGTTTGATAATTTCTTTTGCAGTTTCTTTTTAATTTTCTTCTTTTATTTTATAATATTTTTCTTTTAATTTTGTTTCACTTTTTCCTTAAGTTTAACTTTATTTGCACATGACTTTAGTAACAAATTTTTTTTTCTATTTTTCAATTCGTATTCTAATTTCTTTTTAAAAGTTGAAAACATCTAACAAACTCACAGTTGGTTAAACAAAAAAGCCAAAAAAAAGGACACAGAAAACTCCTAAACGTTTTGGTTTTTTTTTTAAGTTAAATTTTGCTTACATGAATTCAAAACTTATATCACCTTTAGTTTTTTAAATTTATTTTTATATTTATAATGATTTATTTAAAATAGATAAACTTAAGCAATTGCTTAACAAATGTAAGGAAAAAAGAAAGAACAAGTGGACTTATTTTATTAACTCAAACACACAAGCTTGCGCAAAGTATAAATTTATTTAGCCACAATCATAGTCTTAAAAAAGTAGTCTTTTATAAACTGCTTACTTTTGTTCATAAGAATTTATGAATAAAAAATATTAAAATTATAACGATTTCAGTTTGACTATTATTACAGACCTTTTTTTTTATAAAAAAAAGTCTTGTATTAAAATTAAAAAGTTATAATAAAATATCTGTTATTTCTATTTGATGTAACTCACCTATTGTGTGTGGATTGTAGACTAAAAACAGACAGTTAGGCTATATAAACGACAGCAGTACTACCCCCTTTAAGGTATATTAGAAGTCCTCTCCTTGTAAAGTTTGCGATAAACTTATATAAATCATAAAGCTGCCATTCCCAGAAATCACTGTTTTCGTTGAGATAACTACACTCAGACAACGAAATTAATCGAATAGTAGAATTAATTTCTTTTCTGGTTCATAAAATTATAGACCTTTTTTTGCAAACAGAGTCTCTTAGTGTTGTTCTGTATTCTAAATTTTTATAGAACAATTCAGCACCTCATAACAACTCCGTGTTGTATATGCAAATGATTACAGTTCTTCTGTTCGATATTGCAAATTCTTGTCTTCAATCTTTTATTTCTGTTCCATATTGCAAGTTCTTGTTTTAACCTTTTATTTATGTGCGATTGTTCAAGCTTCTATCTTAAGCCTTTTATTTTTGTGTGATGCTCAAGTTCATGTCTTAAGTCTTTTATTTATGTTCCATATTGCAAGTTTGTATCTTAAGTCTTGTTTCTGTGGTATTTCAAGTTTGTGGCTTAAGCCTTTTTTCTGTCTGATGCTGAAGTACGTATCTTAAATCTTTTGTTTCTGTCTGATGGTGAAGTTCGTGTCTTAAGTCTTCAATTTTTGTTTGATATTGCAAATTCTTGTCTTGACGTTTTATTTCTGTGCGATGTCTTAAGTTTGTATCTTAAGTCTTTTATTTCTGGCTGATGGGGAAGTTCGTGTCTTCAGTCTTCAATTTCTGTTTGATATTGCAAATTCTTATCTTGACCTTTTATTTCTGTGCGATGTCTCAATTTTGTGTATTAAGTCTTTTATTTCTGTTTGATATTAGAAATTCGTGTCCTAAGTCTTTTATTTATGTTCAATATTACAAGTTCGTATCTTAAGTCTTATTTCTGTTTGGTAGTTCATGTTTCTGTCTTAAGTCTTGTTCTCTGTCCGATGCTTAAGTTCGTGTATTAAGTCTTTTATTTCTGTCTGATGCTTAATTTCAAGTCTTAAATCTGTAATATAAGTGCCATCTTGAAGTTTTCTTAAGTCTGCTGCTTTTATTTAAAGTTATTGCTTTAAATCCTTCGATTGTGGGCTATACTGGTGCCGAATTTTGATTGTTATTAAAAATGTTGTTTCTGTCACTTGATTAATGCCAATAATAAATGAAAGAATTTATAATCCCAATTATTTTATTCGGTTGTGAAAAATTAAGCACCTTATAACTACTTTAAATAGCACTTGCGAATTGCTTTACAATTGTTTTAATTTTTTTTTAATTTTTGCTTTTGAAAAACAAAATTTAGCTATTAAAATTAAAGCTAAATGCAGTTACTTGCTTGAATGAAATTTTTGTACGTTCTTACTTTTGATACGTAAATTGAGTTTTTTTTTTTCATAGAAGAGACTTCAAACTGCATAAAAAATTTTGTCCAAACAAAATTTTTGTTCGTAAATAAGATTGAATTTAATTTAATTTACTTATACCGCTTTGTTGAAACTTTGCTAAAACATAATTTAAATTTTTTGTATCCTATGCCGCAAATTAAAATGTTTGTTGGCCATAAAATAAAATTTTAAATAATTTTCTTGAAGCTCTTGATACAAAATAATTTATTGTTGTGAAAATACGATCTTGTTTATTTGAAAAATGTCAAAATTCTACATGTTTGCCGCAGGGGAAAAAAATCATAATTAAATATTTGTTGCTTAGTGTGATGAGTCATGAGCATTGAATTTAAAAATGTGTATTTTATTCTTTAGCTTTTTTTTTTCTTTTGTGCAGTTTAAAAAAGTTTTCTTTATTAATAAATTTCTTAGTAAGTAAATTTAGAAACAAATGCCTTTTAAAAAAAGAAAATTTTTTTCCCATTACCTTTAAGTGTTTGCAGGGTATAATATAAAAGTAACGTTACTGACTTTTCAGCAACACCCAGTCCAAACGGCTAAAATTATGGACATTAAATTCGGTGATCAGGTTCTTCGTGCAATGTGTAGGACGAATAAAAAGAGATTTTTGCACATATGTTGCCGTTAGTTAAGCCATGAATATCTAGCAACGTAATTCTCACTTCGCACTACAACCAGCCGGGATAGATATCATTCTCCTCTTAAAACTTCTGTTAAACATACTCCTGCATTAGTGCGTACAGCATTAACTCTCTTAATGGCTTTGTCATGCCAAAACTCTTCTTTTGCTTGTCATTATTGTTCACCGTTGTCTAGTTACAGTTCACCTACAGTTTAAAATTTATGGAAAAATATAAAAATTAAAAATTTTAAAATGATAAATAAATACTTGTTTACTCGTACACACTTACACAACCAACATGCGCTAATGACACAAACATTTTTCAATTATTAATGTCGCAGATTTTTTTTTTTCGCTGTTTTCGTTAATCAACAACACGCTCAGAAAATTATTCATTGAGGAACACAAATAGCAAATTCCGTTTTAAAAATTTCAACAGAATTTGTTTTCTTGTTTCTTGCAAATTATTTCTGCCGTGAAAATGCTAACAAGTACTTGCTAAGAGACAAAAAAAAAATAGTACTTGTAGCACACAAAGATTGAAAAAAGGAAAAAGCGGAAAAAATTATTTATTAATTTTCTTTTATTTTCTTTCTCCTTACGATAATGGTGTCTAGGTGGAAAACAAATTAAATCCCCACTGTGAAGAATTTATCCTCAACAACAACAACAGCGCAAAAAAAATTTATAAAATAATTCTCGATTCATTAACCATATTCTGCAACAGCAACAATTTAGAAACATCATCCCAAAAGAAAATTATTTTAATGACATAAATCCACAGCACACTCAAACAATTTTTCGTCATTAAACAAAAATTTTATGTGTATTTTAAGTGGGTTAGTTTGTTATTAAGTTGTGGCCATTTTTTAAGGTCTCGTTTCTACAACAGCCCAGCAAAAAATTGGGTGTAAACTATTTGAAGTGTGAAACCTTTCAATCTGGGTTTCTCAGATTTGTGTATGGCTGTACAAAACATCCCTTAGCTGGCACTCAATACCTTTTAAATAAGTTCAAAACTGCTTTGGAATTGAATAAAAGGACTAGCATCTAAGAATAATTTTCACTTGATATGGGTGCCAGGTCATTGCGGATATGTAGACAATGAGAAGGCAGTTTAACTCGCAACTCATTGACAACTCATTCACTTATTCTGCGAATTGTCTTGGAGCTTTTTTAAGCTCAGGTTAAGGTAGTGGGTGCAAAGAGAGTCGCAACAAAACTGGCTGGAAACGAAAGTTATCAGGTTAGCGAAAACATGTATGCCATTGTGATTTCGGAAGAGAACGAATGAATTACTTGGCCAGACCCGGTTAGGAATTCGCATTGTCAAGGGGACATTGAAACACTTGGCAAATATGAGGATCAGTTAAAATGACCTCTGCATGTTATGTATCAAAGATGAAGAGACAGAAGAGCACTTATTGTATCACTGCAATGATCTAATCGACTCTAAATTACGCATCATTAGCTACAGACTACAAAATAGCACAATTCATTATTTAAAAATACAATTAAATTAGATTTAAAAAATAATTAAAAAATTTAATGTAAAAGGTTCAGAATTGGCATAATTTGCTCTGAATACTTTTACCAGACTTGTAAATTTTTTAACGAGTTTCTTTCAATGTTCATGTTCCTTTTGAATTTTTTTTTTTTTTTTTAAGTTCGACTAAAAAGATTTGCTGTGTTAATTTGTTTGCCAAAAACATTTTTAATAATCTTGTGTTCTTGTTTTAATGATTAAAAAAATTATCTTTCATTTTATTTTTGTGTTCAATTAGTTTAGCAGCATAAACACTAAAACGCCCATTTCAAATTGCAACATAAAAAAAAGACAACAACAAAAAAATTGCAAAATTTTGCCTCATTAATTTTTAGTGCCCTTTCTATGTTTTCATCACATTTGACAAATTTATTTTAATTTATTTGAAATTCTAAAGCCAGAAAAAAACGAAACGATATTTCTGTCAACTAAATGATGAATAAAAATTTTAAATTAAAAAAAAACGGACATTCTGTATGTTTTTCATACACGATTGATGAAATTAATTGAAATTTAAATTTTTTTTAAACAAAACACATAAAAAAATGGAAAAAAAAATTTATATTTCCGGCGTGATAAGTCATAAAAAAAGCTGTTATTTTTTAAAGTAATACAAGTCCACTTTTTTTAAAAAAGTGAATCACCGGTAGATGGTGTCTATATCTTACTAAAATGAACGCTAATTTTTTTTTTTTTTAATTAAGGACTTATACCACTTTCAAACATAAGAGCTCAAATATTTCTTAATTGCCTAAAATTATAAAAATAATGTTTTGTATGATTTAATAAGAAAGAAACGGTTAAGTTAAATAGATTCATTTAAGCTGCTGTGCAATTTAAGCAGTCAGCAGTAAATTTATTTATTTTTATTGAATTGAATTTGAGTTTATACTTACAACTTAACAATATAAAAATATTTTATGAAATTCTAAGCTAATTTCGAAGTGTACTTCACATGCACTTAACTCTGATCTTCAGGAGAGTTCTTTTTTCTCTAACTATCTGAGCACTTTTAAAAAGGAGCATCGAAGAATAATTTTTATTAGTAAGAAAAAGTAAAGGAAACCATTTCTAGTGCGGTTTTAGACAAATTAAATTTTTAGATGTATTTCACAAGGACTAAACATGGATCATCAGGAGAACAAAAAGCAATTTTTGTTGTAATAATAAACAAAAAATTAAACAGATTCATTACGAATGATTTTTTAAAACAAATGAATTTAAAAATTAGCCCTTATGTAGGGTGACTCAGAAGATCTTTTGTACACCCAAGCACTCAAAGTAATCGAGTCTATAAACAGCAGATTATAAAATTACCCACTAATCTACGGCGACACATTTTTGTACTCATAGTAAACCATTTACGTTTACTAAACATCCAAGTTTGTTTAAGCCGTGTTGGTGTGTATTCGCTAGCAAATTGGGCATTACTATCAAAATGTATTTTATTATTATTATTAATTTAGTGTCATAACACAAATACAAGTAAAGGGTGTTTTTTATAGACGTATAGAACTTTAAATTGCAATAAAACAACGATGGATTATTCGATTGACATGAATGTTATTTATCCGAAATATAATCTTGTGGCATTAAATTTTAAATATGATTTCTGGCATATGACCGCCATGGCTGGCTCGGATGTAGTCCAATCTGGACGTCCAATTTTCGATGACTTTTTCCAACATTTGTGGCCGTATATTGGCAATAACACGGCGAATGTTGTCTTCCAAATGGTCAAGCGTTTGTGGCTTATCCGCATAGACCAATGACTTTACATAGCCCCACAGAAAGTAGTCTAGCGATGTTAAATCACAAGATCTTGGAGGCCAATTCACAGGTCCAAAACGTGAAATTAGGCGGTCACCAAACGTGTCTTTTAATAAATCGATTGTGTCACGAGCTGTGTGACATGTTGCGCCGTCTTGTTGGAACCACAGCTACTGGACATCATGGTTGTTCAATTCAGGAATGAAAAAGTTAGTAATCATGGCTCTATACCGATCACCATTGATTGTAACGTTCTGGCCATCATCGTTTTTGAAGAAGTACGGACCAATGATTCCACCAGCCCATAAAGCGCACCAAACAGTCAGTTTTTCTGGATGTAACGGTGTTTCGACATACACTTGAGGATTAGCTTCACTCCAAATGAGGCAGTTTTGTTTGTTGACGTAGCCATTCAGCTTCATCGCTAAACAAAATTCGCTTATGAAAATCAAAATTATGAACCATTATTTTTGAAATAAAATTGCACTATTTGCAAGCGTTGTTCAGGCGTGAGTCTATTCACGTCTATAAAAAACACCCTTTATGTATTGCCAGCAATATTTATTTGTTTATTGACACATTTCACCACATTTATTACTTCTGCTGCCACATTTTATGGCTGACAATTTCAATTGCCTTTATTTGTTTCATACTAATTGAAATTTTTATTTTGAATCATTTTATCAATTATTCAAGTAAGTTTTCTTTATTAAACAAGTTTTTTTTAAACAAAAATATGAATATTTTAATATTTTTTTCATTTCTTTTTCAAAGAATCTGAAAGAAGAGTAAAAATTATCAAAAAAAGTGCTTTATTGTGAAAAGCTCTTAATTTGAAGGGAATTAAAAGGAAATGGAGGAAATGGTTTATTGGATAAAGATTTTGAGTGTGGAACTCTGTGGCTGCTGCAATTTGATATATTTTCATTCGCATTTTGTAGCAAATGAATGTGGTTAAATACAATTTAAATGGAAATTTTAATCTTAAGGACTATTATTTATTTAATATCCCTTACCAGGCGTACGCCTTTTAGCAATTTTTTGTTTTCAAAATTTCTTCAACAAAACAAATTAGTTTAGTCATTAAATCATAGTAAAATAAGTATTTACTGATGGCAGTAGTTTAAATGTTTGTTAAATAACAACCACAACATATCATTTATCTTTTGTGATAAATCTTTATTTAAATTTAGTGTCATCATTTCTTGTTTTCGTTTTGTTTTAAATTTTCTATTTATCAAAGTCGATTTTGTGGAAAAAAAAACATCACAATCACACACTTGCAGACCAAAAACCCAAACATTCATCAAACAAAAATTCAAGTTAAACCATTTATATTTTTTGTTGTTCTTCTTTTAAATAATTTTGCATAATTATGTTATGATAGTGTTTCATTTTTGCAACATTTACTCACTGACATAAGTGATTCTAGCAACAAAAAAGAAATGTTGTTAATGAATTTGTAGCTAAAATGTCTTTTAAATGTCGCAGTGCTGTAATTAATAAATTTCGGTCGCCAGACATTAGGTTTGATTAAGAACTTTATTGTTACGACGAAAACAGTGATATGTGGCATCACTGGCCATTTGTTTATCTTTAAATTGCTCTGAATTTAACTACAAAAAAATTTAAGCAATAAACCTAATTATTTTTTTATTTCTATTCTATTTAAAAGCTTTTTTACTGTAAGGCTTTTCTCTCTCTAACTTAGAAAGAAAAATTAAACTAAAAAATCCATTACTATTTAATAAGTCTAGAGAGTGCTTATTTGTAAGCACTTGCAGTGAAATACTAAAAGAAGATTTAGGTAATATAAATCATACAACGATTACAGGATTCGTCGAAAGTCTTGTATTGTTTAAGTTGGTAATTAACTGCACAATAAATCTTACAGTTAGCAGTAAAATTATAAGCCATAATAATAATAACAATGAGCACTTCCTGGTGATACTAAAATACTTATTTGGTACTTAATATCTCCCTTTAACTAAAGTAATTAAAATCTGTTAGTTCTTTTTTCACTGAAGCTGTCTACGCAAGCTTTTTCCTGTATTGATTAATTACTTTAGTTAATCCTATATTGTTTTTACAGTTCTCCTTTTGTAAATAATAAATTATTGTATTTGGCCACTTAAACTTTTTTTATTTTTTTGTACACAAGTGTGTTGCAATCAAATGACAACAAAGCAGCAATTAATGCCACATCTTTTGATGTATTTTTGTCCTTCACACTCCACGATAAAAAAAATAAAAAAATTACATTATGAAGCAAAATCTAACCATTAATTTGATTTTATTTCATTTTTATAATTTTTTTTTTTTTGCATCGTTATCCTGTAAAACGTTTGCTGGTAAACTTTCATTAATACGAAAGCAGAACATCTTTTTTTAAACAGAAAAAAATGTTTTCAACAGTCTTGTAACATGACTCCTTATAAACTGGTTTTCCTATTTTTAATCAACAATAAAATATCTGTTATGCTGTTTTTTTTAATTTTTCTTACATATTTTGCAAGTTTGTATTTGAACTTTTTCTTCAAGCTTGCAAAAACCAGCCATTTTAATATGAAATAATTGTAAATAAAAATGGTTCTTTAATGTGCTAACACTTTTTCAGAACAAATAATGTTTTAAAATATTTTGTATTTGTCTAATTTAGTTGTTATAAATTCTTTAAACATAAAAAAAGACCATTATAATTGTAAGTTCCTTAGATGTTTTATTTATCTTTCCTATTTCCTATTTCCTTTTATTTTTTTTTTAAATAATTCCATACTAAAAGAATAAAAAAAAAATAAATAAATTTTAATTTATAAATAAATTCTTTGTGTTGCTGTAGCTAATGCTTTTAGTAGACCGTAAGGCAGTAAAATTAACAACAACAACAAAATTTCTGAAGAGCTTTTGCTCTTTTTTTTCAGTCCATTTTTATTATAAAAAATTTTTTGATTTAACGAAGTTTGTCCTCAAAATAAAAAATTTACTGTAAACAAATTTTTAATCGGAATAGAATTAGAACTATTAGCTGGAAACAAGTCACCTGGTCTCTGCGGCCATAATAGACACATTGTGACATTTCTCTTATGTTACAAAAGCGCTAGGATTCGTTAAGAATTCAAAGATTTTCTTGGGTCATTTGCGACGGTTGTAAGTAAAGACGCCCGAAGTAACGAAAGCCAGTTCAAATTAAATCATTCCAGTGACACAATATATGTTTTTTCTTTGAACTAAATAAATGATCTTAGTAATTAAATATTTAATTGATTCAGTTAAAAATTAAATTTTTTTTTTTTCAAAAGGAAATTAAATTTAAGCTGTAACTCCCAGGTTGCCTTTAAAAAAAATTTGTGCTTTAGTTTTCCCAATTGTTATAAGAAATTATATATTTTTAAAACCAAAAACCACATAAATTAAAATTTACACAGAGAAAAATGTTTTGTAAATGCAATGAAACGATTTCGTTAAAAATGTTTAATTGATTAATGAAATAGTTCACAAATTGTGTGAGTTAATGAAATATTTTCATTGTTTTAATGAAATGACTTCATTTAATGTATGAATATTTTATTGAATTAATGAATGCCATTGAATTAATGAAATTTTTTTAGATGAATGCAAAGGATATATAGTAACATTTACTTTTTTGTAGATTATTTTGATCAGTGGCTCCTGCTAAGTTATTTGACTTTTGAAAAATTCGTTAAAAAGTATTTTGCGATTCTGACGTAGCTGCTATTAATTTTGCTGCTTTGAACATGTCTTTGAGGGACATAATCATAGTCACAAAAAAGTAGGCTTTTATTAAGAGCTGACTTTTATAAATTTACAGTCGTTTTTAAAAAGATGCCGACTTTAGTGTGACTATGATTATGGGCTTACATTTTTAAATCGTCTACAATTTTTTAAATTTTATTTCATAATTTTGTTACAGCCCCACTGTAAAGTATTTAAAACAAAGTGATTGGTCACCATGCAATTGATCGAGTCAATTTATAACAAGCAATTTTTTTTTTGCTCTGTATGTTCTTATGTGTGTGTGTATGTTTCTGTTTATCTGTGTTAATGTTTAAACTTTGATTGTATGAGTAATTTAATGGTCTTTTGTATGATGCTTGTAAGAGTATAAGTGAGACTATATGGGACAAGTGTTGCTTGTTGCCATTATTTATTATAATCAACAGTGACAATTAAGAGACCAACACAGTGATAAAACAAAAGATGAAATGAAAATAGCAGAAGAATAAAAAAAAAAAGATTAATTTATATAAATGAAACTTGGCAACCAATTCAGACAATTCAAATTGTCTCAGCTTGTTGATTTGCTAAAAAAAATTTGTTGTATGTGTATGACAAACAGAACCTAAAAGAAAAAGAAAAATACACATACAAAGTTACACACACACTTTTACTAAAGTAAAACTATTTATTTTATTTAACACCATCAGAGACGTCATTGTACTTGAAGATAAAAAAAACTGCTGAGAAAAAAAACAAAATGTGTCTTCAATTAAATTTTTGCTAAAAATGATTTTTATGGAAATCGTTTAAAAAAGTAAAAAAATATATTTCTTTTGGTCTTACAACACTCTCACTCTTTTTCTCTCTCGCTCTATGTTTATGTGTGTATATGTTTGCTTGCCGTGTAATTAATTTTGAAATTAAAATATTTTTGCTTAATTTAAATGGCTTTTAATTAATTTATAAGTTTCAGCACTAATTAAATGTCTCAAGATGACTTAAACAAATTTCAGATTAGATAAATTATAATTACAATGCAGCTTTTCTGCTTTGTCATTATTTAATTTAATTTCTGTTTTATTTTTAATAAAAAAAATTTATATATTGTAAGAGTGTGTATATAAAATACCTTTCACATAAGTACCTGCATACAAATGCATTGAAATTACAGTTTTGCAAATAAATCTTCGAAATTTTTCCATTATTTTTACTTTTATTTTGTAACGCACACTTGTTTCAACCATGAAATAAAAAAGAGAAAATATATTTCTACCCACCTACAAAGAAACAATCGTACATTTGATAAAGAAGCTGTTTTCCAGTAAAAGAAATAATTTAAAATGAAATTAATTTAAACATTTTTAAAAAAGTTAGTTATAGTTTGTATTAGGAAATAGTTTTTGAAGCTTATGTAAAATAAATATTTAGCTGTGCAATGTTAAAAACAAAGCTAACTGACGGAGCTAGCTGCACGCCCATAATAATTAATTGAATAAATTTAAGACAGATATTTGCCGAAAAATAGTTATGTCATTAATTATTTTTTTTTTTAGAAAAACCAATTTCCTTTTCAGAAATAAAAGCAGCAGATTGTGAAGAAATTATTTTTAAGATTATATTTTTGTAAAGAAATAAAAAAATTAAATTTTGATAACATTTTCTTATCGAAAAAATTTGTCTACAGAAAAATTAGTTTAGATAAAATTTGTCTACAGCAAAATTTGTTTCGATAAAAATTTTCTACAGAAAAATATATTTCGATAAAATTTTTCTATAGAAAAATTTATTTCGATAAAATTTTTCTATAAAAAAATTTATTTCGATAAAATTTTACTACAGAAAAATTTGTTTCGATAAAATTTTCCTACAGAAAATTTATTTCAATAAAATTTTCTACAGAAAAATTTGTTTCGATAAAATTTTTCTACAGAAAAATTTGTTTCGATAATATTTTTATATAAAAAAATCATGTTCGAAAACATTTTTCTATAGAAATATTTTTTTCGAAAATATTCTTTTATAGAAAAACTAATTTCGATTACATTTTTCTTTGGAAAAATTAATTTCGATAACATTTTCTATAGAAAATTTATTTTAAATAAAATTTTCTATGGGAAAATTAATTTATAAAAAAATTATTTAATATAACATTTTTCTATAAAAAATTAGTTTCGATAACATTTTTTGAAAGAAAAATTATTTCAGTTAAATTTGTATATAGAACAACAAATTTTGATAACAATTTTCTATGGAAAAATTAATTTCGATAACACTTTCTTATGGAAAAATTAATTTCGATAACATTTTCTATAGAAAAATTAATTACGATTAAATTTTTCTATGAGAAAATTGATTTCGATGGAACTTTCTGTTAAAAAAAATAATTTTTATATAATAAAATTTTCTACAGAAAAATTAGTTTCGATAACATTTTTTATGGAAAAATAATTTTTTGTGTAAAAAAAATATTTCAAATAACATATTTGTATAAAAAAATTAAATTTGATTACATTTTTCTAATGAAAAATTAAAATTACTTTAAATTTTTTGTAGAAGAATTAGGCTGAAAAATATTCCTCAATTTTAATTTTTAGTATAAAAATTTTTTTGCCATTAAAATTTTTATTTTATATGAGTAACAGTTAATTTTATAAAATATTTGACGCTGTTTTGAGTTTTCGGTTAAAATATTATAAATATTTTGCGTGTTTGCTTCTAAAGAAAACACACGCCTCAATTGGTGTTCAAAATTTTTATTTTAGCAAAAAGAAAAAACTTTTAAAGACGTGCCATGTTGAAAAATAAATAATAGAGTTTGTGGCACAACATCGTCTATTAGTTCATGGCTTAATATTCACTTTACTTGTTGTGTTTTTGGTTTGTATAATTTTTTTTTTATAATTTTTTTCCCGTGTTTACCTTTAAAGAAATTGTATCCTTTTTCCTGTCATTATCATGCCTGGCCTGTAAGAGCAAGATTTTCAGCTTCATCTTTACTTGTGTGGTTGTTAAGTGTAAAAAATTAAAAGTTTCTTTCTTGCTTGCTGCAACAGCGCAGTTTTAAGAAACAACAGCGCAAATTTAACCACTCCAGCCAGCCAGCGTCTGCGTCTCTTTATATAAACATTTTAACACTTTTTTCTTGGTTTCTAGATGGTGTTGTGGCAAATTTTGTTTTTTTTTTTTTAACAAACAACGTTGTAAAATCTCGCTCGCTTTCAACTCTTTCATGTTGTGTTTTTGTGGCACGTTCTGTATGCTTTTAATTTTAAGTTGTTGCTTTCTTACTTTTTTATTTAGTTTTCTTTAAGTTTTAGAAGTAACGTAACTTATTTATTTTTATTCCTGTTTTTTTTTTATTTAGTTTTAAATTCATCATACTACTCCTAGTATGTACTCAGCTGCTTACTTACACTTAAAATAAACTCACGCACACAACGTTAAATTTATTAATTGTGTAACCAAAGAAGGAAAAATAAAAAAAAAAAATTTTTGTACTTAGGATACCTTAAGTTTATTTCTTAAAATAAATAAAATAAAATGAAACAAAAATCATGATACTAGAGAGAAAATTTTCCACTTTTTCTTTTTTATATTTTATAACAGACATTTTTTAAAGCTTTTTAAAGTTTGTACCATTTTTTACACTAAGAAAGGGTAGTCAAATACAATTTACCATAAAAAAAAAAGAAAATATTTTTCTACACTTTTATAAATGATAATTTTAGTAGAATTTTTATGTTAAATATTTTTTTAAATTTATTTTACATGAAACTTTGCATGACTCGCTTTGATTTTAATTCTGTTCATTAAAAATGTTCATTTAAATTAATATCTTGGGTAACCAAGAACTGATTCACTTTATTAATTTTATAGATTAAATAAATTCTTTTCTCATTATTAGTAAATTAAATATAATTTATTCACAAACAAAGGGAGTACTAAAGTTCTTAGCGAAAAGAAATCATTGGCAGTGACTTGAAAGATTCTGTAATTAAATAAAAAAGGAAAGCAGAGAAAACAGATATAATAAAAATAGTAGAAAAACCAAATGTAATTGATACTCAATTACAAAAATTGCACAAGGAAAATGCAAAAATGTTTTCATTTTGTCTTATCTTAATATCCATTGAAAGCTTTTGTTTTCTTAAAGAAAAGAGCAGGTACTTGTATTGTACACTGAAAGAAAAATGTCTTAAATTTAATGTAACGTTTATATAAGGTGTTCCAGCAATAGTGTCCTTTTTCATTTTCCGCTGACTATAAATCGATTGTTTTTTCAAAAAAGTAAGATCTAAGCAAAATCCCTAACAGACAGTTGCTGGTTGTGGGTACATTTGTTTCTCAGGGAATGCAAGAGAATTTTCTGGGCCTCAAATCAGAAAATTTTGTATATTCACGAAGCGATTCACATGAAGAAGATTTTTTTTTTCTTTCTTAATACGCTCCATCACTACATAGTCGCTTCCCGCGTCTGTCCCTATGTCTGTATGTATGCTTAGATCTTTAAAACTACACAACGGATTTTGATGCAGTTTTTTTTTTTTTAAGATAGAGTGATTCAAAAGGAAGGCTTATACGTATAATCTTGGAAGGTTCATCGTCACAAATCCGCCCACAGGTAGCGCTATAGTCGGTATCTGGCTTATTTGCCTACTACCTGTTTTTACCCGGTATCGTACGGTTCTTTACTTTTCTATGTAAGAAGATCGAATATATAAAAATTTTAAGGCAAGACAACGTTTGCCGGGTCAACTAGTTTTTTATAATCGGAATAAACAACTGCCAAATTTTAAAGTTGACACTTGCACAAATACAACAACAACACTAAATTTAAAAAGTCCACTCTTACTGCGACCACCTATAGTAAAAATTATTTCATTAATTTAATGAAATATTTAATAAATTTCGTTGAATTAATAAAGTATTTCATAGAACTACTGAAATCATTTCATTGAATTAATGAAATATTTCATTGAATTGTTGAAATTTTGTCATTGAATTAATGAAATATTTCTTTGAATTAATGAAATATTTCATTGAAGTAAAGAAATATTTCATTGAAGTAATGAAATATTTCATTCATTTGATGAAATATTTTATTAATTCAATTAATGAAATATTCCCGGTAATTGAAGTGACTTGAATGTATTAATAAAATATTACATTAAATGAATATTGAGTTAATTCATTGATGTAATGAAATTATTTAATTAAGTAAGTAAATTTTTCATTGAATTAATGAAATATTCAAAACTTGGAATTGAATGAATAATAATAAAATTTTCATTGCATTAATAACAAAATTTAGAGGATATATGAATAGAATTCTCTCAGTGTGAGTGATTTCAACTAAATAGCAACTGATTGTTCTTCCTTCCAAACAATAATTTTATAGAATTAACATTCCTGGTTGACTTTGTTTGTTCCGTACCCCAACTCTATGCAAATAATGTACAAAATTAAAAATAATAATAATGAGAAGCAATGGAATGAAAATAAATTTAAATTACCCTGCTTTAGAATACTTAAACATATTTTATTTGCCTGACTCGTTCGTTTTTAATTAAAAAAGGAAAAAAAAAGGCAGCAAATACCGAAACAAAATGACATGCAGGCAGGCAGCCAAGACAGCCATGTTTTCACATTATTAATATAAAATAAAACAATAATACAAGAGCTCTGAACAAGCATAGCTTGAATCGCTGACAAGCACTTTTTATTGTAAAATATTTTATTATTAAATATATGTGTAAGGTTGTTTGAATCTCAAAATGTTTTGTGCAGCTCTGTAGTAAGTACACACTTGTGCGGCATGTCGTTATTAAATATGTTGAGAATAAAAACCATCCTGACAGCACTTTACATAAATTTTATCTAAAGCGCTTAACATAGAGTAGAGAATCTATCTTGTACTCGTCATGTGCTAAAGAATTTTCTTGATGCGAAAATAAAAATTAAATTATAGAAATAATTTTAAACAATAGCTTTGTTACATTTTGAACTTTAAGAATTACTGAAACCAAGAAAAGAATAAATACTTAAAAAAAGCAATAACATATTCCCATAAGTATTTATTTTTATTATTTTATTAAAACTATCAGTTAAAAAACTTCCAACGAATTTTGTTTACAGCCTATCAATTTCACCAAAAATTGTCTAGACGCAATAATTAAAAAAAAAAAAAATACCAACTCTTTTTGTTTGGGTAACTAACACACAAATTTAGTAGCACTGAGGAAAAAAAAACAACGTCAAAGAAAACACTCAGCCTAAAAACGCACTAACTCGAAAATTATCTGCATAGAAAATGCTAAAAAAATTTTATAATTTTTTAAATTGAGCTATCAGAAAGTAGTTAATTTTAAAGGCAAAATAAATTATAATGAAGTTGAGTTAATCTATTTAAAAAGCAAAGCATATTCTGTTTGTTTGTTCTGTACATAAAGTTTTGCTTGCCAAAGGATTTCTTTGAAGTTTGGTACTTGTAATGTCCATATAAATTTATAACGGTAACGCCCACGCCCACGCCCACTTTAAAAAATTATTTAAAAACTTTTTTGCAACAGATTTCTCTAAAATTTTATATATGTATATGTGTATGAACACAAACGAAATGTTTCATAAACATTTGCTGCAGTCACAGTTTTTTTAAAAATTCTTAAATTCTTAAATTTGGCTGTGCCGAGTCTTTTGTATTCTTCACTGTGGTAGCCAAATATTTTGCACATTTTTCTTAAATATTTGACAACACAAAAAAAAAAATAAAAAAAATTTTTAATTAAATGGCAACTATTGCTTTCGTGTTAATGTGCACAAACATTACGCACATGCACAGCTTAAAAATTTTCATAAAAAACAAAATTCTAAAATTTCGGTTATATTTTTCATTGGTTTATTTAAATTGAGCTCAATCGGTCTTTAAATAGCAAAGCTATGAGCTCTGAAATGTAACTACCTCTTATTTTTGACCATTTTTCTAAATAGGTTTTTGGCATATTTTGTCTAAACTATAAAACGGATAAACAAAAAAAAACGTGATGCGCAATTGTATCAGAAATAACAGTCATAATTTTTGTACAAAAAATGAAAACAATTTATTCACAAATAGTCGGGAAATATCAAAAATACCACCGAAATTTTAGATTTACATTCATTTCTACTTTGTGTTTTTAAGGAAATTTTTAAGCTGTGCATGTGCGTAATGATTGTGCACATAAACACGAAACCAGTCAATCGGTCTTTAACAATTGTGTGCATGCATGTGTGACTTTTAAATGCCTTGAGTGTAAAAGCATTATGAATACAGAAATCTTTATGAAAGAGATTTTTTTTTTATTTTTGCCGTTAATTTGAAATTCTCTATTTGATATGAAATATTTAATCAAATTTGTTTGCTTTAAAAAATGTTGGCAAACATTTTAAATGAAATTAAATTAAATTTATTTGATATTCTTATAAGATGTCTTTCTTAAAATTAATTTTTTTTTTAATTGAATAAACGTTTATTTCCTTTTAAAAATAAGGATCCCACAACGGATTTTTTCGTGAACTGAAATAAATTATTTATTTTAGAACTAACAAAAAATTGGTGTTCAAAAAAATTTATTTCTCATTTCATTAAAAATATTTTTATAATTTTTAAAAAAAATATTTTTTAATATTTAAAAAGAATGTGGAATATTAAAAATATAAATGTTTGGCTAACAGTAACTAGTTTTTTATTTGCTTTTATTTTTTGCAAACGTTTCGTGTTCTTTATTTTCCAACTCTGTTTGATACTCAGCCAAAAGCCATGAGTTTTTGAAATTAATTTTCACAAAAATTCTTCTAATTTTTTTTTCTTTTCGTTTTTCTTTTTATAAAATATACTCGTAAATTTCATTGAACAAAGAGAAACAGAAGCGTACAAAATGAATTTCTATTTACATTATGAAGGTATTAAAACAATTAATTTAAAATAATTTTCTTTTTCTAAATACTGAAATAATTTTTTTTTGCTGCAATTTCGTGTTACAAAAATTCTGTCCAATAGGAATTTTTAATGTTTTTTTTTCTAGCAAAAAACTTTTTCATTAAAATTTTACTGCATTTGAGAGGAAACAAAAAAGTTTTATTTCTTGGCATAAATGGCTGGTTGTCTGGCTTGGTTGACTGTTTGATGAAAATAAGTTTTTTTGTTGCTGTTCAAATTTTTTTTTTTTTGTTTTCTCTTTCGTTTTAGCAATAATAGTTTGAGATAAACTCATAAAGAAGAAACTGAAAGAAAAATTGATGAATAAATTAAATTTGATAAACAAATTCTGCAAAACTTTTAAAGTGAAATTAATATTTTATTAAGTTTGCTAGAAAACAGCAACTAAAGTTTTTAAATTAAAAGAAAATGTGTATAGAAAAATAAAACAATTAAAATTATTAAGAGTTGGTTTGTTTTTCAAACAAACAATTTGTTATACAAGTAGAACTCAATATGAATTACGGCAGATTACAGAATTTTAAACGGAGAACACATAATTTTCCTAATGCGTTTCATACACACTCAAGCTCAATTTAATATAAGCGCAAAAGTATGTTAGCCTCTGAAGCAATTGTGTGGTGCATGCATCTGTTTCTGTTGATTGATTACATTAATAATTGTAGAGAATCAATATCATTTTACTATTTGTTTCAATTTTCTACGTTGCCAGACTTTATCATTTAACTTGTATTGAAATTGAAGGTTTCTGTTTACTTTGTTATTTCATATCGACCCTAATGCCGGAATAATGATCGGCCAGCACGCCGACAAGCTGGAACGTAAACTGTCGCAGTGGCCAGGCACCTCAGCAGGTTAGGTTGCACAGGTGCCCCGAATAAAGAAAAACATAGGGGCGAGGGCTCATTTAACTCCTCTGACGTGGTGCTTTTGTGATACCTGTACTAGAAGAAAGACGGAAGTAGAAAAAAATAAGAAGAAGAAGAGGAGGAGTCCGTTACCTAAAACAGTTGCTACTCCTAATGAAGCCATGTGTAGCGTGTCGACCCCTATAGTCGACAGTGCAGTAAGACCCTGCAAATAGCGCTCCCGGGAATAGAGATTTCAGTGATCCGCCGGGGCAGGGCAGAGGTATAGAAGATGTTCCACATTTTCCTCCTCTTCATCGTCTTGACAACTTCTGCAGTAGTCATTCGATGGTAAAGTAATGAGGCAGTTCTTCATTATATCTGAGAATACCCGAATCTTCTACCCTAAAGACACAAATTTTTCGGTGCATATTTTATGTTGGACCTATTTGAGATATCGGGAATAGGATTAAAAGCTCGTTGCAGAAATCTTAATTAATTAGTAATGGGTCACTGGGCGATCGACAAGCACACCGACAGGCTGGAAGTGCTTTTAACGTAAAAATGGCCACCCGAGGAAAGGAGACAGCTCTTCATATATTTTGGAAGTTACCGGCTCTTCTGGCTTTTAGACCTAAGCTTCTCGGTGTACATTTTATGGATGGCATACCTGGGTTAATGGGGATAGGGTTAGGGTATCGGCTTATATCACTTTATTATTGTCATAATGGGCACCGCGACCTTTAAGATCTATTGTGCAGCATATCACTTCATTATTCCCTTGCCTTGCCGTATAGAGAACTGAATCTTGCGATTCTAATTGATGGCCGTTTGGCCGCCACGTAAACCAAGCAACCGAGTTATTCACTACACAAACATAATGTAGGTTGCCGTACTTTTACACTAAAGTTGAATTGAACATGATAGTATCTCGGACCCGTTACTTATATTTTTTTTTTGGTTTTGTAAATAGCGTTGCATTATTTTGCTCCCATTTTAAAACAACCAGAGGTGCTTCTCGAATTTTCACTTAATTTTGTTAGAGCAAAATCAAATGATATTTCATACGACTATTTAGTTTCTTCGATACAATGAAATTTATGACAGTCGTGCGCATGTATTTTTTGACATCTTCTTTCCTTCTTTTATACTTTTTGGCCAGTCGTTTTACTGAATATTACAGTGTAAAAGCAGCCAATAAGCCTTTTGAAAAGTCCAACAGGCCAACTTGGTATTATTTTATATTGTTCAGCTCATTAAAAATCAATTCTATTTACGACTGCACATCATGTGGGTTGTATTAAATTTAATTGTTAAATAAAATGCATTATAAATTTAATAAAAATATTTTTACATAAATTTAAAATTTTTTTTCTTCATGTTTTTTTCATTGGATATGAATAAAATGTTTGTATTCAATATTTCATTTATATTTATTGTAGATTATAAATATTGGGCATTTCCTGCATATAAAATACAAAAAGTACACACACATACACAAACACACGTACAAAATATCATAGAAATGGTATTAAAATTGAAAAATTAATTAAATTTTAAAAGCCATATTAAAAAGGATTAAAATTTTATTTATATATATGTAAGTGTATGTACACTTGTATATGTGTATATGTTACATAAATACCCTTACCTGCTTACGTGTTGATTTTATGTGTACATAACAAGCGGTAAAAAGAATGAGTGTGTTGGCCTTCAAGAAGGCCAATAATATTTACTGAAAACGTAAAGCGAAAATAATTATTTTTAATTAAAAAACGTTTATTAAATAATTTTTTTATATGCATAAAATTGTCTTAGAAAGAGAAAAGTATATTTAGAAAAAAAATTATTATTATTACCAGGGCAAGTAATTTCAGGCACTTCAAAAACAAAAATATATGAGCATAAAACATGCACTGAAAATCGCAAAATATGCAAAAATAAAATAAAAAAATAAGCATTCAAAATTTATTTATTTAAGCATAACAAAGAAAAAAAACCAATAAATTCCTTTCACTCTTAAAAAGTAGTACTAGATTAAGTTTTATTTATATATAAATAAATAAGTTTTTTTTTAAGTTATCAAATTCTATTTGGTTTTCGAATAGTCTTAAAATCTAAAATGTTCGTTCGACGTCAACAGATGTAATAGGTGCAAGTATAAAAGAGATCAACTATTAATGCTCTACAATATTTTCTTTACTGGAGCATAAATTGAAAATACTACTAATTTCTTCAACTTAATTAAATCCAGCATTCTTTTTTAAAACTTCTTCAAGTTTGGATTTTATTTTTCACCGATTTGACCTGCTACGAGTTTAAACGAGGTTGCCTCGACGTTATCGAAATTTTTCATATAATTTTTTCATAAATTTTACTTTAAAGTCTACGTCAACTTTTTGTATAAATACTAATTGAGTCTTCACATTAGCTAAATTTAAAATATTGGTTATTTTTTTACAGCGACTGCATCATCTTCGTTAAAATTCTTTACCACATCTTTAAAGTCTTCAAAATTTTTAGCATAATACTCAGCTGCCGTCCAACCAAATATCCATTTTATTATAGTTGATTATGGTGAAAGGTTCAAAAGTCAGGCTATTTTTCTTTAATTAGTGAAATACTTAAAAGCTGACTTTAAAAATATTTTTTACCACATGATATCAATGAATCTATTGTATCAAATATATTTCTAATTTCTTCAGCCACACAATGCATTGCATGAGCAGCTTTGCAATTTTAGCCTTTTTTAGGCAAGATTTAACCTTTGATTTCTCGCCTTTTTTCACTTTTTTTGTAATTAAAAAAAAAAAAATGCAAAAGGTTACCTTTTTGGTAATAACTCACTAAGTTTTGAATGTATCGACTTGATTCTTTTTGCGTTGGATAGCTAACCGAATGGGCTTTAATTAAAAATTTTTTTTCTTGCGGATAGTGCAAAAATATTTTTTTATAATTTTTTCAAAAAAAAAGCAAAGGTGGTAGTTCATGTTTTTTTTTGGCGAAAAAAAATTTTTTCACACTATCTGTAAAAAACAAAGATCAAATTTAAGGCAATATGGTTCTCTATCCAACGCAAAAGAAATCAAGTAGATATCTAGAAAAGTAAGCAAGTTATGACCAGAGAGGTAAGCAGTTCTACTACTGCCTCTTTCCCGCCGCTTTTTAGTAGAACTGGTTACTTTTTTGGTCATAACTTGCTGAGTTTTCTAGATATCTACTTGATTTCTTTTGCGTTGGATAGCTAAACGTATTGGCTTTAACTAGAAATTTTTTTCTTGTGGATAGTGCAAGAAAATTTTTTATCATTTTTTTCAAAAAAAAGCAAGGGGGTATTCCATGGTTTTTTTTTGAGGAAAAAAATATTTTTCGCACTATCTGTAAAAAACAAAGGTCGAATTAAAGCCAATATGGTTCTCTATCCAACGCAAAAGAAATCAAGTAGATATCTAGAAAAGTAAGCAAGTTATGACCAGAGAGGTAAGCAGTTCTACTACTGCCTCTTTCCCGCCGCTTTTTAGTAGAACTGGTTACTTTTTTGGTCATAACTTGCTGAGTTTTCTAGATATCTACTTGATTTCTTTTGCGTTGGATAGCTAAACGAATTGGCTTTAACTAGAAATTTTTTTCTTTTGGATAGTGCAAGAAAATTTTTTATCATTTTTTTCAAAAAAAAAAAGCAAAGGGGGTAGTCCATGGTTTTTTTTTGGCGAAAAAAAATTTTTTCACACTATCTGTAAAAAACAAAGATCAAATTTAAGGCAATATGGTTCTCTATCCAACGCAAAAGAAATCAAGTAGATATCTAGAAAAGTAAGCAAGTTATGACCAGAGAGGTAAGCAGTTCTACTACTGCCTCTTTCCCGCCACTTTTTAGTAGAACTGGTTACCTCTTTAGTCATAACTTACTAGATTTTCTAGATACCTACTTGATTATTTTTGCGTTAGATAGCTTCCGTATTGGCTTCAATTAGAAATTTTTTTTCTTGCTGATCAACTGACTGCATCCCACAATGAATTCTCCTTGAACAAAAAATTAACAAAAGAGCAAATTTTGTTTATAAATATTACGAAATGTGACAAAAAAAATGTGCATTTATAACAAAATATACCAAAAAAAAAAAAAAAAAAAAAAAAAAAAAAAAAAAAAAAAAAAAAAAAAAAAAAAAAAAACTACAAAATCTGACGAAATAAGGTAACATGCATTTACGTCAAAGTATGCATTAAAAAATTTATGGCATTTTATTAAAAATATTACGATTCGGAAAGATATTAACTTTAGCTGGGTCTCAAAGTTACGACAAAAAACATGCATTTGCATGAAATGAAGTCTCTTGCCTGGTTATTACAAATGTCTTAAAAATAAACTACAGAAAAACTTTATTTCTATAAAATTAAACAAAAATTACTTTCGTTATAATAGAATAATAAATTTGGTTTTTATTTTCGATATAAATAAAACAAACGATATTTTTGTTTTATTTTATAACAACAGGCAAAATAAAAATCTGAGTTACACATTTTCTACAACAATACAAAAGGCCTTTTAAAAATAGGCCTAATAGAAACTTCTTTCTTACGTGTGTACTAAAGGGCTGCATAAGTGTATTTGAAATTAATTACAAGCAGTTTATATTATAAAATATTACACTTATTTGTAGTGATGTGTGGCATTCAAGTATTTATGTTTGTGTACACATGTAACCACATAACAGGTGATGCAAAAGTAATGTCCTAATTTAAATTAGGGCTCCCAAAATAACTCAAATTATTAGTAACAAAAAAACATTGCTCTCAATATAGTATGTAATATTAGCAGTAAAAATAATTGCACATTCATAAGGTTTCTATCGCTCCATTTCACAGCACAGTGACTTTTAAAAACACCTGAAAATTATGACTGTATTTTACGCCACCCTTTCTGCTTGACTTTTTTTTAAATGACAAAGATCTTTTAGTATTAAAAGTTAATGACATAAAAGAAAATATTTTGATATTTAAAAATAACAAATGGCTTACACAGACGCATACACACTTAATATTTTTTTAATTTTAATACTTATTTTATTTTCGTAAATGGAAGCTAAATGGTTTTTAAAATTTAATTTTTTTTAACAAAGCATTTTGCAATTATTATTTAGTTTAAGAATGGCAAACATATTTTACAAGAACGAATTTTGATAATTTGTTGCCTTTTTTTTTGGTTAAAGTTAAATGTTTTGCCAAAAATAAAATAAAATCAATTATTAACTTCTTTCTTTAGCTGAAATTATTTTCTAGTTTTTTTTTTTAATTTTCTCTTCCAAATACATTAAAATCCCGATTTAACTCGATAATAGAAATCGAAAAAATTATGTATTTATTCAAAAAGCTTTATTTTCATCTACAAAATATAAGTCAGAATATGATAGATTCCCTTTATCGCTTTGTTAACAAAGTTGCTTAATTTAAAAATTTGTTTTTGCTTAAGTAGCCACTTACATCGAACTGAACCAAATTTCTAAAAATGGCTATTTATGCAAGCAGGGCTTTCTTTAGACTCTCATAATAATCGTTTGTTTCAATGATCTGTGGTCATAGTGGATATGAAGGCAAGGGGGAGGCAGATGAATTCTCAACAAAAAGCGCGCTACTAAATTCATTTGCCGACTATCTTGGAACTCTACTAGAACAAAATTACATTTTCCCTTCCTGATGCGCAGTGTTCTGCTTTTTCATGATTTATCTTAAATATCAACCGTTTTCATAGGAACCGATACTTGTGAACAACTGCCGCTTTTAGTAGTGTCTAAGTTATAGTCCATAGGTCGTGAATTCTAGTCAAAAATATATCTATGCTTTAACATAATGTGAGTATTTTTTTTTTCTTTTCCACTGGAAATACCCATCTCAATTGTTAAAGGTACTGACTCACTATCCTAATTAGTCGTACGATCTGTCTAAAAACGCATGTGTGCTAAAAAAGTATGATAGTGTGTATTGAACAAGCAGACTTTTTGACAGGTCTGTCCGATTTTTTAATGTTATGAAAATTTTCATAAAATAAATTTTATCTGTGCGATCAGAGTTGCATTTTCTATGTTCAAGGCAGAAAAATAGCAACAATACTAAACTTGTGTTTTATTTATACAAACATTTAAGTTATTTTTCATTGTACATATTTGTAAAAAAGATATTTTGCGGCAAAGAAGAAAATAAATACTTTTAAAAGTATTAAGCTGAGTAAACATATGTTTTTGCATCTTTTTTTGTATAATAGTGTGGCATAAAGTTCGCCATTTTAAAGCGATTTCTTCAAGTAGGTCAGAATTCTGTCACACATTATTTTGACATAATCGTACGATCGTGTAGGATAGTGAGTCAGTACCTTAACTTGAAATAAAGTTCTTTAACTCTTTTGTATTGCACTTAAATAAAAAGCAACAGAGAAAAAATATGTATTTATTTGATTTCCGATATGATGTAATTGTGTGTGAGTGTGTGCCTGAAAAGCGTATAAAAATATTTATTTTAAATCACTTTCATAACATAAAAAAGTGTGCATAAATTTTTTATTGCACTCATGTATTCGAATATATTTATTTATTGCATTATTTTATTGCTCTTTACACTAGGTAAAAAAAAAATGTCTGAATCTGAAATTAATTTTTGTTTTTCTTTCTTTTTCATTTCATTATAGCACATGGTGCAGGCTAGTGTTGCGCCCTATCCAGGCGCACCCACTGGCTATCCACCAGCAGCGGCTCAGGTACAGGCAACAACAGATGGTCTAACCATGTCTGGTGTGGGTACTGTCAAAAATGATACTTTAGCACAAATGAAATCTGATGGCTCAGTTGCAGCAGCAGCTGCTGCTGCGGCTGCTGCAGCCGCTACTAGTAATACAGGTGCCAATAATACAAATGCTGCTGGTGTGACCGCCACAACTGCTGCCGCTCAAATGTATTTGCAACAGAAAAAGGTATGTGTTTGATACAACTACATCATCTGCTTGTTATTTACATACATACATGCATACAAACGTACATACTTACTTACTTACTTACTTATTTTATTTTATTGTTTCACTATTTTTTATTTTGTTTTATGATTTGTTTCCTTCCACCTTTTTATGTTTGTTTTAATATTTCAATATTTATGCTCTCATACTATTATACGGTTTTTTGTTCTCTACTTAAATTTTTGTATAAAACCTTTACATACAAACATTTATAAAACTTTATTAATATTTCAAATTAAAAATATATATATATATATAAATCGGTATCGGAAATGGTTTATGTCATACAGTTGTATATAATAAATTCCTCTTTTTTTGGGTTTTCAATTTATTGTGTTTTTCTGTTTGAGGATGGCATGTTGTTTTCATTACAAATAATAATAATAATAATTTAATAATATAAAATAAATTTAAAAAAAACCAGTCTGCATATAAAATCAATCAATATTTACATTGTCTATAGAAAATTACTTTTTTGTTTTTTTGGTTGAAATCTTTTAATTTTTTTTTTTTTTGTGTGGAAATGGTGTGCATTTATTACAGTGTTTTTTGTCATAATTTCATTTAATTCATTTTGAAATATTTTTCATTTAAATGGCTTTTTATTTAAATCACTCATACACAATTTATTTAAAAAAAAAAACACAAAAATATTTTTTTAGAAATTGTTTATCCACATAAATTAAGGAATAGATTTAAATAGTTTAAGTACTTGTAGTCATTTAATTTATGGTTATTTTGAATGAGAATAAAGTGTGTTTGTTCTATTGTAGTTATTGTACTCGTAAATTAGGTGTAATACAAAGCCTGTTATGCAAAATGAATAATGAAAACTTCAAGTAGAAATTACGATTTAGTTTTTTTCATACGCAGAAAACTCTACACAATTTTGTTATTTTCCCTTTAGGCTGTTTTAATATAGAGGATTTTATTAAAAAAATTTTTTGGGCAAAACATTTTCAACTAACCTTCGACAAAATTTTTATTACTTAAAAATTTTTTTATTATAAAAAAAATATAATTTTTTTTTATAAAAAAAAAAAACAAATTGGTTTTTTATAAAAAAATACAAATTGTTTTTTTATAAAAAAAAATATAAAAAAAAAAATTTTTTTTTTATGTAATAATTTCTACTAAAAGTTTAACAAAATATTTATCTTTATTTGTGCTTAATTTAATGTTGGTTGGGAAATTTATTTATTTATTCAGTTCAATGCTTACTGAGTTTTTTGTTTGAATATTTGAATCTTTTTGTAACTATTGATTAATAATTCTTATTTATTAAATTTATTATTTATTATTTTGTAAAAGCTATTTACAATATAAAGGTTCTAATGTTTGCAAGAAACGTTGGGAATAATCTACTGAGGAATCAGAGTAGCGTCTGACGAAATGGTCCATATAGATATGCTATCCCCTTCAGTACTTTTTGTACTGAATGAATAACTCATGAGAATATCATGAATAAAAGAATAAATTTTAAAACCAACACAATTTCTGGAATTAAGCACAAATAAAGATTAATAATTTGTTAATTTTTTTTTTTTAAATACAAACGAAATTTTTTGTAATATTTTATGAAAATAAATTATTACAATAATTTTAGTAAATTATTCTATCTTATAAATTTATTATTAGTTTATATTATTCAAGCTTAAGATCTTTTTTTTCATCTCAAAAAGACTTTCAAAGGAAAGTCGATATTTTGGAAAATTAAAATAAAAACAATTTTTTTATTGAGATCTTAAACTTGAATAATATTAACTAATAATAAATTATTACAAAATAAAAAAAAAATTTTATCTAAAAATTACGAAAGTTATAAAAATATAATAATTAAAAAAAAAAAAATTATAAAAAACTAACAAAATTTTTTTATAAATAAAATTAAAAAAAGGAATGAAAAAAATAAAAAAAATTTATAAAAAACTAAAAAAAAAATCGTTTATTATTATTATTATAATAATAATAATTTTTATAAAAAATTTTGTACAAGAAATTCTTATACAAAATAATAATAAAAAAATACATAAAAAAAGATACTAAATACTTTTTTTTATTAAAAAAAATAATAGAAACAAAAATTTTTTATAATATTTATTTTTTTTTGGCAAACACTCAGTAAACCTTCAATAAAATTTATATTAGTTAAAAAAAAATTTTTTTTATAAAAAATTACAAAAGGAATTTGTTTTAATTGTTTAAAAAATAAATTATTACAGAATAAAAAAATTTGTTTATAAAAAATAATAATAAAAAACCTATAAAAATAAAAAAATTAAAAAAAGTTAAAAAAGTATAAACAAAATTTGATAAAAAATTTAAAAAAATTGTTTAAATGAAAAAATAAAAATAATTTATAAAAATATTCTTTTTGTTATAAAAAAATTTTTACAAGAAATTCTTGTACAAAAAAAAATTCTATAAAAAAATTATAAAAATATTTTTTTATAAAAAAAAAATTATAATCAAATAGTTTTTCTATCTTTTTTTTTTCTATAAAAAATTTTTGTAATATTATTTTAATAAAAAAAATTTGTTTTTATAGAAAAATTGTTAAAATAAATATAAAAAATTTTTTTCTTAGTTTTATTTTTTTATAAAAACAAAATTTAATCTTTATTCGAAGTTAATTCCAAATTATGTAGGTGCAAAATGCATTATTTTCCATGATATTCTCTTGGAAAATCTCAAAACATTGTTTAATAAGTACTAAGAAGGAAAGCATATCTATACAGCTGTTTTATCAGACGCTACTCTGAATCTTCACTAGGTTACTCCCAAGTTTTCGTTCATATGTAAAAGAGAAGAGAGAAATAAAAATAGAATATTTCTATTTCTTTTGTAATATGTTGGTTAGGAAATTTTGTTTATTTAGTTCAATGCCTACTTTGTTAGTTTTTTATTTTCTTGTTTAAATATTTTGAAACTTTTTCTTTGCCTATTGAGTAAAATTTCAAATGCTTGGGCAGGAATTTAACAAGACTTGAGAGTAATCTACTGAAGAGTCAGAGTAGCGTCTGATGAAACAGCTGTACAGAACTTATTGTACTAAGTAAACAATTTTTTGAGATTTTTCATGAGAATATCATGTAAAATAATGCAATTTGCACACCAACATAATGGAAATTAAGCACCAATAAAGATTAAATTTTGTTAAGCTTTATAATTCCAAATAATTTAATATTTTTTTATAAAAACTTGTACAAATTCTTTTCTCTAGTGAAAAAATTTTTTTAGACAATTCTTATGACTTGTGTTAAATAATTATTAGTGTGGGAAAAATATTTTTTCTACATACTGAATATCAGTGTTTAATTGTTTATTTTAAGCACATTCGTGTTGCATATACCCAAGCCAAACAATACATGTTTTATGGAAAAGTGAGAGCGATTGTTTTAAATCTAATTAGCTTGAAGTAATTAAAAATTATTATTTTTTATTAATAAATATTCATCAAGCTCCAATTACTAAATCACTTTTTTATTCCAATATTTCCACGATGTCTTTGGATGTTTTCTTCAAGAATCTTAATTTTTTTTAAATATTTTAATTAAAAAAACACAAATAATAATAATTTATTTATATACCTAGTAAACAATTTTAAAATAATACCTTTCCCAGAGAAGATATCCTATCTGGACTCGTCGATATATTGAAAAACAAAAATAGAACAATTTTTTTATTGAAGAATTTTTATTAACTTAAAATTTACTAAAGTCAACTAATTTATAATAATTCTACACGACTTTGTGTGCCTTCTTCAGGAAATATACGGCCCGGAATCTTTTCACTGCTCTATTTCGTGTTATTATTAGTAGAATGTATCTAATTTTTTTATTATACAAAGTTCTTTCATTTGGAGAATTTTTCAGGGATAAAAATGAATTTTCAAAACTATTTTTATAAAAAATAAATCAAAAATCAAAATTTTTTTTTTAATTATAAATTTTAATAGTAAAAAAAAATCAATAAAATCCTCTTAATATTCCTTTTTTTATTTTTGCCATGGTGTAAGTAGACAAGCTGACTGTAAGAATACAAAAATTATTACATTACAAAAAGACCATACGTTTTGTTATTACTTTTGAGCCCCCTCCTGTCAAAAGTTAGTTCCAGTGGTTGATATCAAAAAGTGTGCGAAACACAAAATTTTTTTCCGCTTTTGATCTCTCGTTAACACATTAGTGTCTCTTTAAGTTTTGACAGAAGGTGTTTCAATTATGCAGCATTCAGTTGGCGTCTCAGTGTTATCTGGTTTACTTACATAATGATTTTTGTTTGTTTATTTTAATTACATCATCGATTTCGATCAATGACTTTAAGAGTGACTGCCATCAAAGTCCACAGAAGAAAATCCGACTATTTTACAGTAAAAAACAACAAAGGCTTAAGAAGGCAGCCCAAAATTTATAAATATTAATTGAAAAAAAAGCACAAATTTCATTTATTTAATTGAAACTTAACCCTAAAAAATATTCCTTTATTCGATATCTAGTAAGTTTTATTCAAATTTTAAAATTATTGTATACAAAAAGGCTGTAGTTTCACTCGATTTCATTCGATATCGCATGCACCTATTTTGTCTCTAATTAAGGTATAATCTTTATGAATTTATTTGAAATTTTGTTACAATTTTTTGCTCAACACGAAAAGGGTAAAAAAAAATTTTATTGCTGATTTTTTTCCTCAAGTATACAAATTAGGTCATAATCATAGTGAAAAAATAATATTCTTTTTTTAAGAGGTTACTTTTGTTCAGAAGAATTTATGGATTTAAAGTCGTATACCGACTTCAATATGACTATAATTATCGAGGATTTTGTTTTTAGAAAAAACTAGCACTTAGTTCACAAAGTGCAATACTCTTTAGCAGAAACTTAAACCTTAAAAAGTTGTCTCTTGCTTTTTCTCTGTCTCTCTCGCAAACGCTTTATCTTTCTCTGCGCTTTTATCATTGAAATGCTTGCATATTTACATATGTCCTAAATAGTAATTTTTTGCCTTGACTTTTAGAAAATTATGTTAAACTTTAACCTTTAGGGTGCTGCCGTGCACTGCAATTTCTATGTTGCTGTGACAATTTTACCATTAAAAAAATATTTTTATTAAAGCCAAGTGTAACCACACGTTGTTAGACTTTTTTAATTTAATTTTGTAAATTTAATGGCTTAAAAAATTTTTCCCAAAAATATTTCAATTAAAAAAATTTTGTTTAATTTAATTTCTATTTTGGATTTGTTTTCACACATGCACATGCATGCCCTAACTTGTTTCAAATAACATATGAAAAGTTATTCGTGTGTTAGCTAAAACAAATAATTGCTATCGATGTTTGCTTATGTGAGTGAGCGATTGATTGTATTTGTGTAATAAAATCTACAGACAAAACAGCATTTCTAAATAATATTTCAACAAAACTCGAAATTTATATCCTTTTGCATGTTAAAAAAAATTATTTAAATTTTAAGGAAATACTAGAAGCAAAGTTTAAACTAAAAATTATTGAGTTCGCAAAAATTTAAAATTTTATTTATTTCAATTAATTATAAAAAAATTTAGATACCTGTGTAGCATATACTCTTACATAAAAAAGGATTTATAGTGTTACGTTCTCTAATGTTGAATATTAAAAAAAAAATATTAAAACATACGATACCCGTGTATGAATTTTTTTCTAGTTTAGTTGGGAGTTTGTACACCATTTTAAATTTGGAGTAGTTATTTTTTCTTTTGTTGAAGCTTATCCATAATCTAACCTATAAAAGAGTAACATTACTGACTGACTGACTTATCATCATCGCTTAGCCCAAACGGCTAAAGCTACGGACTTGAAATTAGTGTAGAACGAATAAGAGTTTTTGGAAATTGGTTTATTAAGGGGATAAAAAGGGGTAGAATCGGATTTATTATATCTCCTTCACTACTAAAGATTCAAACTTAAAAAAATATTCTACTAAAAAATAAGCGGATGGTTGTTTGGTACTTTTTCGATTTCTCTATGTTTGCGGGATAAGGACGGAAAAACACTATTTTTAATACGTTTATTTAACCCCTTTTATCTATTAAAGTAACAATCACAGTAACCATAGCTAAAGTGTATTCTTCTCTTCTTAAAAAAGTCTTCAATATATATTGGCACTTTTTTAAAATTCGAGCAAATAAGAGATGAAATATGTACCCTTTCTTACTACTATAACATTTTTATTTATTAAGTAAATAGACAACCGATCGTTGTGTCTGTTAATTCACGACTGACTTTTATTATTATTCATCTTTTTAAAATACCTGAAACATTAGTTAGACTTACGAATAAAGAATCAGTGATGTCAACTTTAAGTTTGCAGGGCTGGCACTATACTACTATTTCTAAATATGTACGAATTGGTGCAGCATGTAAGCAGTTTTTTATAAACATGTAACACTTAATTAAAATCAAAGTTAATGAGAAATATGATTGGTACTTTATATTTAAACAATTTTAGAGATATTTTTTTGTTATGTGCAAACGAAGAATTATGAAAGTAGACTTAAAAGGAAATGGTACTTTTTTTGATTTTAATGGTAAAGTACATGCTTCTTATTGAAGTCATAAAAGTGGCTTGATTGACTATTTCATTCGTTTACATTAAATTATTGAAGGATTCTATACCCAAACGAATTTACGAAGCAATTTGTAAAAATAGAGGATCTATGCGTTATTGAAAAGGCTTTAAGAAGTAAATAAAATTAAAAATTTTCATTGAAAACTATACATAAACTGTTTTTTATAGAAGTGTCCTATTCATGTGACACAAATTTTGAAAACATTTTTTTTTTTACTTTTTTTTAAAAAAAAATTTTTTAAAAACAAAACTATTTTTGTAATGTTCAATAACAACTAAATTAGCATTAAATAGAAAAAAAAATTAAGTTTGTCTCAATTTTCTTTTAGATGGTCCTATTCATGTGGCAAGAAGTGTACTTCGCTGACAAAGTACCAAGAAGCTTAATGCTAGATATTTATATTTGTAAATTATGAAATTAATTATATTTGAGAGTTTAAAAATAGTTTTTTTTTTTTCAGAACCAAAAATTTCAATTTTCAGAATCGAAGTTGTTGTGTGTCTTTCGACTTTACTTTTTTACTATTGAAATGAGTTTTATTTAAAGAAGGTGTTCTTGTTAACTAAACAAAAAGAGCCAAATTACAGCATTCGAAAGCGAAAAAAATTTGCATATAAATTAAATTGAAATTTCGATCGATTTGGAATGCCGTAATTTGCCTTCTGCACGTTTTTTTTATTCGTTGCTAATAAATATTAAATTTTTATTTTGGGGGAAAAAATTCAGCTTCACCTTGAGCTTCTTTTTTGAGACTGTGGTAAATTAAAATTTTTGCATAACCCAACTTAAATTTTGTTATGAAAAAAAATCTACATACACTCCCTTAGATTCCTAAAACTTTATAAAGAACTTTTATTTTAATATTTTTTTTTTATTAATTTTTTTCGTGGTATTAATTTTTAATGCATTTTAAGTGTTTTTAATTAAGGCTGCATTTAGTTTTATATAAACAAATAAAAATATTTATAAGAGAACGGTCAAGCATATCATCATATTTATATCTGTAATATAGAGCTTTTTTTTAAAGGAAAATTAATAATTCAAACACCTGGTTGAGGTTAAGCATGTCTTAAGTGTAACTCCTTTCATATTTTATTTATAAACTAAAACAAAATAAAAAAAAAAACTAGAGCAAAGTAAACAGCAATACAAAATTAAAAAAAAAACAAATTTTTAACTACAATAATTATGTTCATGTATACCTTTTAGAAATGTCGTTGATATTCTCTCTTATTTTTTTCTTTCATTCTTTCTTTGTATGTAACAATAATGAATGAAACTAAAGAATGGTAAAGTGTTGAAAAATTTAATTAAACAAATTATTTTTTTACCTTTTAAACCGCAAAAAGTAAATTAAAAAATTTAAAAAAATAATAATAATTTTTAGTTATGAATTTAATCAGTGGCATGTGGCAAGTGTTTTCAACATAAACTGTATAAAGAAATTGAAATTTTGTTTCTTTAGTAAATTGTTTGACATATTTTTTTTTCTAAATCAAATGCAACAACTACAAAAAATACTGCATTCCACATACTATAATATTCATAAATAATGTTGGTGTTGGTTCGTAAGCATATAAATTTGTACACACTTTTAAGTTAAAAAAAAAAAAAAAAATAAATAAATCAAACCGTATTAGCAAGAAAAATCTAACACAAACAAACTAAACAACAACATAAATGAAGAACACACAAAACAAATAATTTCTACTTCGCAAACTTTTGTCATAGAATAATCTGGCAACATCACACAATGCGTTACAATTCGTGAATGGTGGCAGCAATAAAAATAACAATTTAGTAGCTTCAAATCCAGCCACAGTAGCAACAACATTTATTATAGCTGGAGGTAATATTGGTGGTGTTGCTACGACAACAGTATCAGCTGCAGCTGGAACTACAGTATTAGGTTTAAATTCACAACAACAACAACAGCAGCAACAACAACAGCAGCAGCATCAAACCTTGAATGGATTACATTTAGCAACAGTATCAGCAACATCAACAACAAATAATTTGACAAATGGCGGCTGTGTTATTAATTCCAATGGTGCTGGTGGCATTAGTAGCAGTTGTAGTGGTGGTGTTGGTGGTGGTGGCATTACAAATGGTAGTGTTTTATTAATAGACGCTAAAAGACAACAAAACCTCCAACAACAAAATTCAAATCATTTTCATCATCACAATAACCATCATCATCATCATCACCATCACAGCCAGCAGCAGCAGCAGCAGCATCATCACACGAATACCAATAACACAAACCAACAGCAACAGCAACACCATCACCTCCATACGCAACACCAACAGCAGCAACATCAACAACACCAACAGCAACAGCAGCTTCATCCAGCCAACAATATCAGCCTAGTGAGTGTTGTAAAACAATATTCTAAATATATTTTTGTAGCATAAATTTTTTGTGTTTTTAAAAAAAAAATTATTTAAATTTTCTTAGCAAAACAAGAAAAACAAATTTTTTTTTCTGAGTTTAAAAATAAAATAACGCACACAGAGAGAAAAACAAAAAACACCTGCACATATACAAACACAAGCACACACTCAAACACACACATACAACTAAGCATCATCCCTATAAATAACACTTGCTTATAGAGGAAGAATTAAGCTTTAATTTCATTAGCAGCAGTCTGGAGTTGTGTTACCTGCAAAGGCTTGAGATAAGAAGAAAGCAAAAACATAGTTATTAAATTCGAGTAGCTACAGGCTAAAATTTCTTTCGCTGTATGTAAGTGTGTTTGTAAGCAATAGATATCATGAACGACAGAACTTCAATGCTTTCAGATTTAAATTACAAAATTCTTTTTAACAGAGACAGTTTTCATTTTAAATACCCAAACACAGCAAGCAGTAGAAATTAATAAAAACTAACAGGTTCCTGCCAAATACAAAATGCGTAAGCAAAAAAACAGCATACATACATGAGATTAATTAGTTTGTAGAAAAATTTTAATCAAATAGTATCTATCTCTTAAATGGCATTAATAAAGTCGAATTAAATTTTTTAATATTTTGTTACAAAAATAAACTTGGAACTCGGCTGGCGCAAAGAAAGTCCACTTTTCAAATACTAGACGCTTTAATTGCTTTAACGTCATTGGCGCTAGGGGACGTGTTCTATTTTTCTTCTTTTATAATCAGTATTTTAATTCTTATTAATCTTAATTAATTAACCTGCTAAACAAGATTGTCGTGTCGAAAAACTGTTTTCGGAATTAACTGAACTGTTTCCACGTTTTGCTAAATCAAAATCTGCACATTAAAGGGCTGCCGAAGTTTTTTGCAAGACACAAATAGCCATTTATACCTTTTAAAAACTTTTCATTTTTCTAAATAGTTTTATTTACACAAAAGAGCTGTGTTAAGTAACAAATTTCAGAAAAACCTGTTGGGAACACAAAAATCTGTCAATGGAGCAAGCAATTAAACAAATAATAAATTGTATTAAACTAGAAGATGTTTGCTTTGCCAATTTAATTCATAAATATTTTACAGAAATCTTGAACGTATGACTTTTATTTAATTTTTTTTTATTACTCATACGTGCCTTATGACAATAAATAAAGTTGACTTCGTGTCAGCCGAGTTTTATATACCCTTCACAGCGTTAGCCAAATGTTTGTATTCATATTTTTTGAAAATATTTTTTAAATATTAAAAAAAAAAATTGATTAAAATAAAATTTTTTTGAATACCAATTTTTTTTAACCCAAAAGTAAATAATTGATTTCAGTTCAAGAAATTCAAATGAACGAATTCTAAGAAAATATTCTTTCTGGAAATCTTATTTTTTTAAGCAATAAAATGTCTGTGGGTGCTCAATTTTTATTACTAAAATTTTAAGAAAGATTTCCAATAGGAATGTAAAATAAATTTAATTTAATTTAATTTAAAATGGGGTAGCTGACATGATTTTTGATTAAAAAAAAACCTAAATTCGGTAACAAAATTTCCTTTAAGTCGTAGATACAAAATTGTTGTCAATTGAATCGGTGGTTCCAAAAATACGTATATTGGAAATTTTCACAAACAAAATAATGTTTATAAAAACTTAAAAATTTTTCTGTGTAATAATTTTATTTGGAATTTAAAAGTTTAACAAAATATTAATTTTTATTTGTGCTTAATTGCAAAAATAGTTTTGGGTTATTTTAAATTTATTCACTAATTTTTTTTTTTTTTTTTTTTTTTTTTTTTTTGAATTTAGCACAACTAAAGATTATTATTTTGTTAAAAATTTTTCATAAAAAAAAGTTAAAGAATTTAAAAATCAATCATTTTATCCCTTAGGCGTATATTTTTATGAATTCCAAACAAAAAAGACTCCACTGCATTTAATCATAATAATAATGTTTGATTTTATCTACCATTAAGTCATCATACTTATTTTTTTTAATTCAAATTGATCAATATATGCCTTTTCATTTAAAAAAATTTGTTTTTTTTAATATTTAAGAAGAATATGCAAAACTGAAAGTTTGAATATTGGCTATAAAAGTGAGAGGTAGTGAAGGAAAGTGACTCGGCACAGCCACAGCTTGTTTAATTTTTTTTGTCAGTTGCTAAGAAAAAGTAAAAAACTGGAATTTGCTGCTTGGTGTAGTTGTCCAATTGGAGAAAAATATATAATTTGTTAATAATGATAAAATATTTTATGGAAGCTATGAAGTTTT
Source organism: Thelaira solivaga (assembly GCA_947397855.1). Lineage (NCBI taxonomy): Eukaryota > Metazoa > Arthropoda > Insecta > Diptera > Tachinidae > Thelaira > Thelaira solivaga. The sequence continues at coordinate 52,224,393 of OX377613.1, read as the reverse complement.
ACCGAAACTTAACTATTACAGCAGAAAACTTTAAAAAAAAATGTACTGTTTTTATAACACAAGCTAGAAATTGGATATGATAATTATTAAAAAAAATTAATGTCCGGCTTATCGCATCTTCTAAAAAATAATTTCTATTTGGAATTTAAAAGTTTAACAACATATTAATCTTTATTTGTGCTTAATTCCAGAAATTGTGTTGGTTTTAAAATTTATTCTTTTACTCATGATATTCTCATGAGTTATTTATTCAGTACAATAAGTACTGAAGGGAATAGCATACCTATATGGACCATTTCGTCAGACGCTACTCTGATTCCTCAGTAGATTACTCCCAACGTTTCTTGCAAACATTGGAACCTTTATACTGTAAAAGCAATTGACTAAATAAGAATTATTAATCAATAGTTACAAAAAGATTCAAATATTCAAACAAAAAAGTCAGTAAGCATTGAACTGAATAAATAAATAAATTTCCCAACCAACATTTTAATATTGAAAACTATATATTCTATTTTTATTCTTCTCTTCTCTTTTACATTTGAATGCCAGGTGGGTATTACTGAATGTAATTAAAGAGTATATGAAAAACAAAAACAAAAATTATAAAAAAATAATAAGAAAAACATAGGGTTTTTCTACAATGAGCACTTGTATTTGTATATGTAATAATTTCTATTTGGAATTTAAAAGTTTAACAAAATATTAATCTTTATTTGTGCTTAATTCCAGATTTTGTTTGGTTTTAAAATTTAAAATTTAAGCACAAATAAAGATTAATATTTTGTTAATATTTTATTTTATTTTGTTAATATTTTTATAATACAGTGTTTTCATATAAATTTCCTAAATGAGTTGATCGCTTATGCTAGTGAAACAGCTCATTAATATGTAATGCTGCCAAGGGTCAAAATATATTACAATATTCTGCTTTGATTTTTTCTTTATTCGGCATTTTTCTTTATTCGATCCGCCCTCTGCAACCTAATCTAATCTAAAAATGTTCTCAATTCATAAGCATGTTAAAACGCTTCCCATCGATAATATAAAAAAAAACGTACAGAAAACAAAACAAATCTTTGTAAAATATTTACTTATTTGTTTTCCAAATGAATATAGTTGTGTGTATTGTATAATAACACAAACGCAACTACAGCATCAAATAAAATACTATGTACTCGTATTGTTTATAAAACAACACCCTCAGAGTATGCTACACTATGGAGTTTGTTAATTAACACAACAGAACATAGCACAAGCTCACACATTTCAATGCAGCAATATCGTACATAGGACAAGATTTTTTTTTCTTATTTTATTTTCATTTTTAATCCAAAGAAACTTTTTTTTTGTATTTCAAAACCTCAAATTAAAAAAAAAAAACATTTTTCTTAATAAATCTTTTCACCCACACGCCCACATGAAAACTTATTAATTCCTGTGTTTTCTTTTTTTTTTATTTAAACTGTGTGCGTAGGATATGAAACTTGTGCTAAAAGAGAGAGAATATGAGTAGAAGAGCTGGAAAACAAACTTTTTATGTAAATTTTATTTTGTCTGCAGAGCAACCACCACACACACGCACTGCACTCACTATTTATATAAAACACAGTAAAGTAAGATTTACAATAACAAAAGCTTAATAAAAAATTTTTTTCAATACGTTTTCTTCTTATTTGTAATTAATTAATTAATTTTATAAAAGGTCTTTGAATAATGTTGTGGGTTTTATTTAAAATTAATTTTATATGCCATATGATTAATGTACGCTACAAACTCCCACAATTATTTTGTATTTAAATTACAGGACTTAAAATTAATATCGTTTGTATAATAATATTTTCAATTACAATGTTGTAATAAAGCTCGTATGATTTATAATATCTTTCAAATATATTTTATTTACATTTTCATTGCAAAATAAATTTCAAGTTCTTTTTTTTTAGTCTTAAATACTCTTTAAATTTAACAATTCAAAAAGTTATTATATTTATTAAATTTGTATTCTTAATCAATTATATATTTAATCAATATTTTAAGATTTTTTTTGTGTTGAATTTAAAAATTTGCCTTTTTAATCACATGATAGTTCAAAAACAATCTGACTAAATAAATGAATTTGTTAATTAAAAAAATTATTTTAATAAGCAAACTTCAATTGAAAAATATTTTTGCAGCCAGGATCTCTTTTTCGATCCCAAACGAAATCGATAGAAAATCCGTCACTCAAAAAAATTATGGGTTGCAGTATTGATTCCGGACGGAAAGGAAAATTTCGCGGAAAGAAATATCGATCGATATGCAAATTGCTACTATTCATGTCTGCGGATTTATCTTATTATTTTGAATTGTTGCATTTAATTGTGAATCAAAAAATTGTCTATTGTGAATAAAATTGTGTTAATTTTTCAGCTATTGGTGATAGGAAAAAATTGAATTTTTTAACAGCAAAATAAATTAAAAAAAAAAACAAAAAGAAAATTAATTTTCACTAAATAAAACGAAATTATTTTCTAAAAATAAAACAAATTAAGCAAAAAAAAACCCATTTTATTTTTGGGAAATTTTGTATATTTTCTAACAAATTTAAGCGCAAGGAAAATGTAGAAAGTTATCTATATTTGGGAATCAATAATATGGCGATACCGCAGCTATGGAATGAATAATTTTACTTCTGCCAAAAAAAATCTTTCCGCAATCGCAGAACGTAATGAATAATTGGACCCAATAAATAAAATACAAATTTATGTCATTGATATTTTTCTATACTATGTCTATGTACTGCCTTAAACTAAAATTTTTAATTTTTCATGAATATGAAAGTTGTTACGTAAAACGCTGGAATTTCAAAACGTTCAATTTCCAAAACAAAGTAAACTTGCAGAATAGGTAAAATGTAAACTTAATAGTGTAATTTGTTGTGTATTACAGAGATGGAAAATTTAATAAATTTCATTTAAAAAATAGGCCTATTACACTATGCAACAAAAAAAAAAAAAAAAAACATTGAATAACCACAATTATTTTCTGATGCGCCATAAAAATCATTAGAATTTCACATGCTATGGAGAAGTGTTTTTCTAGGAAATAATTTTTTTTTTAATGTAAAACAGTTAGCTTATCACACCTTTGAACCAACTTATCCAATTTTGTCTTAAAAATTTAAATTATATTGGCTTTAATTTGGTTTTTACCATTTTTTACTAAAACGTATTATTTTTCGATTTATTTGGAAAAAAGAAATATTTTAATTGTTTTAATAATGAAATTTAAATTTTTGTAAAATTAAAAAAATATATATAAAGCAGCCAATACTTTCCCGTTTTATTCATATTATAGAGATAAATTAAACCAAAATCCATTCATTAAGAAAAAAAATTTTTATTATGTCTGAAAATCCCAACATTTTAAATAAATAAAAAATTTTAAATAATAAATTTAAAAATGCCAGTAAGGTAAATATCGTTCTTAAATGAACACTTTAATTTAGTTTAAAAGCTCAGCTAAAAATTATTTCCACTTTTGCTATTAGTAAATTGTAGTAATAAGTCTTAGGTCTATTATTACAAGTTACTTTAGTGTGATAATAATAATTTACATTTTGCTTGTAAAGTACTGTTCAAACAAAATCTGGTTGCATAAGCAATTTAATATTTACTTAAAGGGAAAAGCTATTGACAAACTATTATTAATAAATTCATATTTATTTATTGCTTTTGCAGAATATATTAAAAAAAACTCAATTCTTTTCCTCTTATGAATTTTTGAATTTCATTAGCTGCTTGCTGCATAACATTTTGATCTACCTGATCAGGATTTTTAATATATTTTTTCCGTTAGGAAAAACAGTACCACTTTTCTCTAATGTGTTTTTAACAATAGCCCAGTATTGTTCAATTAGCCGAAGGTGCCAACAATTATAGGAGGGTTCATGTATCCTTCCCTGTTTTTGAATAATAAGGCAGGCCAAAATGTTACTAGAGAGTTGTGGCGTTTAATTTCAGGCAGCAATCGTTTCTGCAGGCATTCTTTAATATATTATAATGCCGTTTTCTATTCTAAAAAAATGTTGCATATATTTTCCCATCCAAAAATGTTTTCGTTCTATTGGCAAAAAAAAGAAGTTAATAGATAAAATCAAAATCTTGTTCTGTTCTCAACATGTTGCATATAAAAGATGCAAAAATGGTACATGTTTTGCACTCACTTTGTAAGTGAGGGTCAGATACAGGCCCTTTTTATAACTGTGTTTATACAATTTGTATTTATAACGTACCAGAAATTTGTGTTAAAAACTAACACGTTTCACCAATACTTTTACATCTTTTTTATGTTAACATTCATTTGATCCATGTATAAGAGTGAGATACAAAATCACACGTACATAAAAGTTTCTATAAAATTTTTCATAACGCCCTTAAGAAATTGATAGGAACTTTATTCTTCTGTGACAGATATTTCAATTAAGACTGCAAGTCAAATGACAGATCAATTGAATGTCACAGTTCTTGTAGGGTATAAAATATTAGATTCAACATTTTCTCGGTCAAGATATTCTTCATAAACGTCCATTTTTGGTCAATTTTGAAGCAAAATTTGTTATTAATTTATTTTATGTGAAATGTTTTTTCGCTTTAAAAGCATTAAACATTTACTCCCTTATTTTGACTTTGAAGTCAACATTATCGAAATTTTTCATATAAATTTTACTTTAAAGTCTACGTCAACTTTTTTTTTGGATAAGAGCATTAAACTGTAAGTATAAATTAACCTTAAATTTTGCATAAAATCTTTTTTTTTTTTTTTTTTTTTTTTTTTTTTTTTTTTTTTTTGTTATTTTTGTTATATATAAAAACTCAGCACTTTGTGCAGTTTTATATAACCTGTTTAAAATACTACATAATTTAAAGGCAGCATGTTTTTTGAGAGTAGAAAACGCTATAAATTTCGGATGTAGTTGTTGAAAAGACGATAAACCATGTGCTTTTTAAAGCACAACTGCAATTGCTTGCCAAACCATGATCTTTTTACCAAATTTATCCATTTTCGTGTGTTTGTACTTAGAATCGTAATCTCCACGTTTCGCTGCAATATAAAATTTTTAACCTGGCAGCTGTTTTAAGTCCATTATCATGGTTCATAATAAGGCAGGTTTTGAATTTTGTTAACACTTTATTGTAAAGAATGTGTGCTCGTTTTATTGTAATGGCATTCTGCTTTTCACTTCATCTTCGATATTTTATTGAACGATAACTTCTGTAGCCAGCATCCAGACGAATTCTTTTTGCCGTACTTATACTGATGTTATACAGGCATGTTCTGCAAATCACATTTTGTCAATTTGATTTGAAAACACAAAAAAAGCGTTCTGTGCATATAATTTTGTGATTTCAAAACGTTCACCTAACACACTAACGTTTTCAAATCACTTGGTTATTTTCGCGATTATTATAGGACGAACGTTAAAAAAAAATTACTTAAATATATTATTCAAGCGTTCTTTATTAATTTTGTTGAACATTTAGTTGTTTTATAAAAGAAAAGTATTTAACAATTAAAAAAAATAAAGACGCTTTTTTTGCTGTAAAATTTTTATTTGTTCTTGTGTTTTCTGTTGTGATGAAAACTGAAAAATCAGATGTTTTCTTGTGCGTTTGAAAAGATAAAATCACACCGAAAAACACAAAAGCGGTGTGGTTTACAGAACAGCACAAAATCACACGTGTGATTTCAAAACCGGATTTTCATGTATTGAGCTCTGGATTTCTTTTCTTTTCGCTTACGTTTTGGTTATATCTTTATCTACAGCCGTTTAAGAATCTGCAGTTTTTTTCAAAATCATTTCACCTGACCATGTCTGATTTTCAAGGCTAACCAAGCCTACCAATAAACTGCTACTGACAAAAATTTTCTTTTACAAAATAACGGTGAACATTTTTAGAATAAATTTTTTTTTAATTCAAGTGCTAAAAAGCCACTTTGCCAGATTTTGTGTAAACAATACTTTATTAATCACTATCCAAGAGAAAATTTCCATTAAATGACTGAAATAATTTTTTTAAATTTTGTAGATGTAGATGTAGATGACCTAATTAAACATTTAATGATTTAAATTTATAGCATTCAAAACAAAGTATAATAAATTTTATATTTATTATATATTTTTGACCATATTAAATTTAATTTGTATTTTGTTTAGTTTTATAAATAATAAAATTGTATTTTTGAATACAAGCAATAATTTACCTCAATTAATTTTTTCAATCTCTATTAGAAATTAGCAAATATGTTGAATTTTTCTACAAACAAAAATTATGTAAAATTTCATTAAAATTGATAAATAGAAAAACCTCAATAAAATTGTTTGACCATAAAATTGTTTAGATTTTGTTTAATATTAAACAGAAATAATTTACGAAATTTTAAAATAAAACAGAAGTGGTTAAATGTTTAAAAAATAAAAATTAATTATTTAGTTTAATTTTTAATTATAAATATTTTTCAAGCTTAAGATCTGAAAAAGACTTTCCAATACAAAAAAAGTCGAAATGTTGAAGAATAAAAATAAAAATTTTCCTTGAATATTCATAATTCGTCTGATCGTAAATTTGAAATACCTGCTGTTGTTTGATGTATTGATCATACTCATAGTAATATTGTAGCCCAGAACTAAAACGATTGCCCAGCAAATATAAAATCAAATATTAGGAAAAATTTAACAAATTTTCTTTAAAAAAAAATTGTTTACCATAAAGGGAAATTTCTTGAACTAAACATTTTTTCATGTTGTCAATCTCAAACGAATTACTTAAAAGTTTATTTTTCATGAAAATTATTCATGATTGCAAATATTTGAAATGAAAAAAAAATTACGAGGGAAAAATTATTCATGATAAGAGTGATTGCTTAAAGTTTTCTCTTTTTTAAATTTAATAAAACTGGAAATTTTTCTTTAATTCAATGAAATATTCATTAATTTAATGAAGAAAGATGGATGAATATGGTCACCTTAAACATAGTGTGTTCTTCACAAAAATATTATTATTAATTTGAAGGATCTAAACATTATTCTGATCACGATAAACATGTTTCTAGTTATTTTTAACCACATTATGTTTAGTGTCTTAGATCAACCATATAATTATCATATTGTGTTTAATGAAATTTTACTTGAAATCATAAATATGTTCATAGCAAACATAATAATGATAAAAATATGGTTGAATATAAATTGTTTTCTATTTTGTCTCTTCTGCAACTAAATAAATAAAGTGAGTATAAAAGAAAAACTTAATCGTTCAAACTGAACTGAGCTTTGTGGCTGAAGTGGTTGAGTGACGAGTTAATGCTTCTTAACTAAGTGTTCGCAAGTTCGAGCCCTGGTAGTGTCAGTCAACTAAAATTTGAAAAAATAAATTTAAATCCGATGTGTTATGTAATAAATAAATACAAATTGATAGAAAAGAAAAATTAATTTAATAAAAAAAACTTTATTTGTAGAAAAAATTAAAATTAAAATTTTTTTTAAATCATATTAAAATATGTATGTATTTATAAAAAAAAATTAAAAAAAATTTCTTGCCTTGACCGGGGGTTGAACTGCAACATCTGCAGTTGAAAGGAATTTTTAATATCTTTGATTTAAAAATATATATGGTTAGAAGCAATCATAAATCTAACCATACTATGTTTCCACCAGAATATGGTTGCCTCAACCATATTTTTTCTTTGCGTGATGAAAAATATTTCTTTGACTTTTTTTTTTAATTTCAATTATCACCCAAGTAAAATTATTGTGGAGCAGCGCGAATTGTAGCTTTGCTGGCAAACCAAAAAAAAATTATTTACTCGTATTAAATTAAAAAAAAAAAAAAAAAACTAATTTTTTCAAGCTTCAAACTGTACATTTTTTATATAGAAATTTCGCTTAAGCTCTCTGTTCAATTAAACAAATATTTTCTCTAACAAAACATGCACTCGAGGGTGAAACAATGTCTCTCTTGTTTAATTTCATGTTCTTACAAAAGTTAAGATTTTATGGTGCATAAAAAATAATTAAATTTAAGGAGAAGTCGTAAAGTTAAATACAATTTTATTATAGTTTTAATATTCAAGATTTTCATGCGGTATTTATTATTAAACCGTGTCTTTTGATATGAGTCAAAAAGCTTCCCTTTTCCCTGCAGTGATATGAAAATATTTACAAAATTTTATACAATTTGTGATGTAATAGCCTTTTCGGTTTTTTTTTTCTTAATTTTACCAAAGAAGAAAGTAAGTTTACAAGCACATACACACCCACAAGTTACATATTTAAAAAATATGATATTTAAATCGCTAAAGATAGTAGAAAACAGAACATCTTAGAAAAATTACCTTTAGGGACTTATTAAAGTTTTGTTTCCTATTCATTGTTTGAAATTATAATACTCCACGATAAGCTAACTGAAAACACACTTCCCTCCTCTACGTACTTAAACAAGTTAAGTAAATGTTTAGTGAACAAAGTATATATAACAAAAAATATGTATGTGTGTGTTTGTGGAGTGTTGTCTCATACCCACAAGCAAAACTCCTTGGGTCTGTTACGTTTTAAAAATTTTTGTTTGCTGTAAAGTAATTTTTCATCTCTTTTTATTCTTTTGTAAAGGTAAACTGCAACAAACAATCAATATTTTGAAGGCCTTAACGGAATTTTTCACTAACAAGAAACAAATGTTTTGTGTAAATAGCAAGGATGACAGTAGCTTTAAAAAAAGCTTAAAAAAGTGATAAAAAAAGAGTATAAAATTAAAAAAAAAGACAAATGTAAACTTTTTGAAAATTTAATTAAAATTGTAAAAGCCAAAAACCTTGAATTAGTGAAGGGATATAAATAATATCAATAAAAAATTGTTGTGTTAGATTATTTCTCGTGACGCTTCTATTGAGAGGGATGACAAGAAATGTTGGAATACATCTTTAGTCTGTCTCATTGGCCCCAGAAGACTTTTAATTCAAACAACTATATTTTTTGTATGTTTTCTGTCAACTGCAGGAAAACAGAGTTGTAATCAGTTATAACACAAATAGGTTGCAATATCAAAATTCCAACTAAAATATAGTAAAGTTGTGTACCATAATAAGGGCATTGATTTCTGCAGGAGATTCGTGAGGAATCTTCAACTATTGTAGTTGGAAACTAGTCTGCGGGTCTTTTACATTGAAAAATCAATTCATTATCTTTCAAGGTTTGTCTAGACTAATGATTCAATGAAAATTTTTATTAAATTAATGAACAAATATTTGATGGAAATAATAAAATATTTCATGACATTAAAGAAACCTTGTCATTACTTGAAAATTAATGAATTTTTTATTTGGATTAAAGAACAAAATGCACAGCGCTTGATGGCAATCAATAAAAAAAATTACCGAAAAAAAAACTATTTTTTTAATGCAACAGAACTTGACTAAAAAGAAACTAATTAATGAAATTCAAGTGCCGCTGCATTTACAATTTAAAAAAAAAAAATTATTTTAATTAAATATTTTTTTTATAAAAAGTCTTGGCATTTACTGGTTTTACCTTTTTTTTAAATCAATCATACAATGAATTTAACTCATTCAAAGTCAGCAGATTAGCAAAAGGATTCCATCTATCTGATATATATAAATAAAATAAATTTTCTGTTTGTTGGTTTATTTCAGACTTGTCTGAAATTTTTATAAAGATAGGCCAAGCATGTTCTGAAAATCGCATTGATTGGAAAACACAAAAAAGGGGTGTTCTGTGCATATAAGTTTGTGATTTCAAAACGTTCAGTTAAGACACTAATGTAAGTAAGTATTCAAATCACTTGGTTATTTTAGCCATTAATATAAAACGAACTTAAATAAATTATTAAATGTTATTTATTTCGTTGAAAAAATAGTTGTTTTATAAAAGAAAAACACTAGAAAATTAAAAAAAAACGCCTTTTTTGTGATGAAAACAAAAAAAGTCAGATGTTTTTTTGAGCTTTTGAAAAACACAAAAACAGTGTAGTTTCCAGAACAGCAGAAAATCACACATGTTATTTCAAAACCACATGTGTCTCTATACTTCAAGACATTTTTGCACTGCTCAAGCCCACTTTTCAACGATTTTCAATTATCACTTTTCAAACAAATGTGACTCCGTTCCTAATTTAAGCTTGCAATTATGCTTTGAAATATTTTATTTAACCCTTTGTGGTAATAATCCTAACAAAAACATGACCCACTTTATAAATTAGTGAAAGGCTAAATTTATTTGGATGGATTTTTTAACAATTAAACGGATTTTTCTAAAAATTGATACATATGCTCTCTTAGAATACCGACTTACGTAATAAAGGCCCCAATCTTTTTAAATTTATTAATTTAAAATATTTTAAATTTATATGTAATAATTTCTATTGGAATTTAAAAGTTTAACAAAATATTAATCTTTATTTGTGCTTAATTCCAGAAATTGTGTTGGTTTTAAAATTTATTCTTTTACTCATGATATTTTCTTTTTAATTAAAATTCGTAGCTTAGTTGGAGCGAAATATCGATATAAAAATAAATTTATAAAATAAGACCTCAAGCTTAATAAAATCGCCATTTTAATTAATTATTTTAAATTTAATTATTAAAATTAAATAGTAAAAAAGGAGTCTTAAAAATAACTTTCGTTTACGCAAAGCCTGATGGGCTTACAAACCACATCCTATTGAGCGTATACACGTTTATAAACATTAATTAAACTCAACTAAAAAAATTTATTTTTGTGTTTTAAATAGAAAAAAATTCTAAAATACGTAAAGCTAAAAAATCAAACAAAAAAATACTTGTAGTTACTGGAGGGCTGCACAAGCCGCACATCACTACAAACATGTGTAATATTTTATATTAAAAAGTGCTTGTAAGCCATTTCAAGTATGCTTGTAAAGCCCTTTAGTATTTACAAATAATGAAGCTCAGGGCAGCCATCACAGTAAATAAATTTTTGTTTTTTGTGTGTGCAGTCAAACCACAATTACACTTAAAATAATATTCAAATAAAAAGAATGAAATAAAAAAAAAAACACAAACGGCAAATAATATTTTTTTTGTTTTTGTAAACTAAGCAGCAGCAGCCAGAATTCATATACACCCTGGCACTCGTACAGTTGAAAATTGTACCACCAATAACATTACGTTATCATTATGACTTTCTTTTTGTTTATATACTCATGTGTAAGCTAGTATTGTCACACACAAACTTAGTTTAAATGAACACACATATATACACGCACATGCCCATATAAAGCACACATCATTACATAAATATTTTCTATTTAATTGAGTGTGTAAAATGCGACATTTTACCACTTGTTATGGCAAACACTCTTACATATTGTTGGAAAATTCAATGGAATTTCACCAGCCACACTTAAATAAGAATATTTTTGTGTTTAATATATACGCACGCATTTCGTTGAATAAATTCAGAAAAGCCCCAAGTTCCATAAATGAAAATATTGTTCAGCTAAAAATCTCTGAAACGATCATCAGAAAGCTTTAAGTTGTAGTTAAACAAGAGATCTGTTTCAAATGAATTAAAAACAATTTTTCACGTTAACTTTAACTTGTAAAATTTTAATTTGTTATGAGTTAGGACATTTTTTGAAAACATACAAAGATGTGTACTATATGTGTGTGTATGTTTTCGGTTTTATATGATTTTATTTTTAAAATCGACTTTAATTTAAAAAGGAAATGAAGCGTAACACATGACACGAAAATACACATTTAGTGTACTCGTGTATAAGTGAGTGAACGAGTGAGTGCGCTTTTGAAACAAAAATGTCAAAAACATTTTTAAATCGCAACCAACAAAATGTATTGATGCTTATGCAACCTTACACCAATCATTTCATGCAGCTATTGTGTTGCAGACAAACAGATAGACGATATACGTAAAGAGTGGTTAAATTTTAAGGGCCGATGTGAACCACACCTAAACGTCAAGTTTTTTTCTGCATTTCATTTGACATTTCTCAATTTCAGACTAACTCAATTTGAACCATGGAAAGATACACAATCCAGCAACGCATTGAAGAAATTACAATAATTTTCTAAATAATTTGTATTTTATTCAAAATCAACATCGGCCCTTAAAATTTAACCACCCTTTACATACATAAATACTTGCCCGAGCATTTACTTTATTCAATTATTTGTTTAAAGGCATTCGCTTAAATGTGAACACATCCACTCGTGTGACAAAGACAGATTATAATTCAGAAAATGGTGGCCATACTACGTGCACACTATTGGAAAACTAATGGGTAGCATTTGCCACATTTCTTTGTTTCTTTTTTTCTTTCGAGAATATTTAAAAAAACTTTACTTACAAACTTCTAAGCTGAATGTAATTATTCATTTTTCTATTAATATTTCCCCACTTTAAGTTTACATGAATCCATTATATGAAGCGCAGCGAAATTCAAAATGAAAAAAAAGAAAGAAAAATAAATAAATATTTCCCGAGAAAACTTTTGTATGTACAATATTTTTTTTAAACAAAGTTCGAGAGTCTCTTTTTGTGCAAGATGCTTCAAACTGATAATAAGTTTAGCCAATTGTTCTGAACAAAATTTTTGTCTACAACATTTTTTTTAAATGTTGGTTGAGCTCTCTTTTTGTAAGATACATTTCAAACTACTATTGAACTCACAAAATTGTTCCAAACAAAAGTATTTGTCGGCACAAAATATACGTACTTTAAGGTCTTTTTTTTTTTTGTAAAAAACCCTTCAAACTACTTATAAAAAAAATTTTGTTCGGAGCAACAAGACTCCTTGAAAAAAATTTGTGAGGACAAAAATTTTGTTCGGAACAAATCTGTGAATTCAGCAGCAGCTTGTAGAGTCTCTCCCAAAAATGGAGCTACAACTGCATATAAAAAAATCGTGCAGACAAAAATTTGTATCTCAACATTTGGAGAAATTCTGCCATAATTTCAATTGTCCAACAAATTAAAAAAAAATTTTTTTACCGTTCGGAACAAGTGTATGAATTCACTTGTTAACTTCTGACAAGAAAAGACCTCAAAGTACGTGTTAAAAATTTTGTGCTAACAAAAGTTTTGTTCGGAACAAATAAATGAGTTCAGTTTAACATCTTCTGTTAAAGCGACGTTCTACTTACTACATGTTTTTTTTTTTAATTCAATTAATGTCTATCATTTTTGTTAGAAGAACAGCAACACTAAAAACAATCAGGTCTCAAATCATCGCATTCGATATCGCATGAAATGGATCGAAATTTGAGTTGCGTGATATCGAATGGTAGGACATGGCTCAAGGTATATTTAATGTTGGTACTCTTGCGGTTGCTTGGTAAATTATTGTAAAATGTACTGCAATAGCCGCTCTCTTTTTGTTTGCAAAAAAATTTAATAAAAAGTGTACTCGTATAGTTTGGGTGGGATTCACTGTTTATAAACAGTTTGATTCTAGCCGTAAATAGACGACTTTAAGATTAACAAACTCCTTGCTAAGACACTAAATCTATTTTAAATAAAACTTTTCTATAGAAAATTTATACTTTAAATAAATCAATTTGTCTACATATTAAAGGTAATGAAATCATTTATCTGATAAACAAACCTTTTAATTAGAATGAGTGGATATTCAAATATTTGCAGCACAAGCTTACATGAATGGAAATCCATTTACACTAATTAGAATTGTTTTGTGCTGTTTTTATACACAATCAACTAGCCCAAAAAATATGTATGAAAAACGCTCAATATTTTTAGTACTTTTGATATAAAATTTACAGACAAGCTAATCGTTTGTGTTATATAGGCTAGACTTAGCCTTATTTTCTCGAATTTTTTCAATTTCAAACTAAGGCTGAAGAAAATTCCTGAAAAAAAAATTTGTTCTATTAACTTCCAACTTGAATTGGATTAAATTTATATTTAGTCTTCTGCACAATGCTCAATTAAGTTGCTATTATTTTTAAATTTAACTAAAATAACATTTTCCATAAAAAAAAGTAAAGGGTTACCTTTTTAGTCATAACTTGCTAAGTTTTCTATATATCGGCTTGATTCCTTTTGCTAGCTAACCGTATTGGCTTTAGTTAGAAACTTTTATCTTGCGAATAGTGCAAAAAAAATGTTTTACCATTTAAAAAAAAAAGCAAAGGGGGTAGTCCATAGCGGTTAGCTATCCAACGCAAAAAGAATCAAGTCGATACATTGAAAACGTTGCAAGTTATGACTAAAAATGTAACCAGTTTTACTAAAACGTGGTCGGAAAAAGGCAGTCGTAGAACTGGTTACCTTTTTGGTCATAGCTTGCTTAGTTTTCTAGATATGGACTTGATTTCTACAAATGTATTGGCTTTAATTAGAATTTTTTTTTTTGCAGTTAGTGCGAAAAAAAATTTTTTCGCCAAAAAATAAAATTGACTACCCCCTTTGCTTTTTTTGAAAAAATGATAAAAAAAATTTTGTTGCACTATCCGCAAGAAAAAAAATTATAATTAAAGCCAATACGGTTAGCTATCCAACGCAAGAAAAATCAAGTCTAGAAAATTAAGCAAGTTATGACTAAAAAGATAACTGCCTCTTTCCGGCCACTGAAGAAAATTTTGAGTCTAGAGTCTAGATGATATCAATTTATCTACTATTTTTGAATGCTGACACTTCCTAAATTAAAATGGTTGCGTCATGCTGCAGAATACTATCTTAAAAAAATTTTTTACGTTCAACATTTTTGTTAGGAAGATGTGGAAATAGTTTGCTAAATTTAGTGTTTGTTATTTGTTGTCATTTTGAATTAAATAAAAACTTTTAAAATTTTACTTCTTGTATTTTTTTTAATTATGTGAAAAACATCGGAATTTTTGTCTCCTAAAATTTCCACAGGATTCATTTTTAATAAAATAAAATAAAATTGTAAAAATCACAATGAATACTGAACGAATAGTTTGAATGTTTTTGATTTTTTTACATGCATATAAAAGGCAATTAATAAGAATTATGAATTTATTGCAAGGAACAAAATTTATTATTATTTTATGAATGAATACATGGCAAAAGTAATGAATATATGAATGTTTTCATTTTTTTCTCTCTTGCTTACACTAAAATGAATTTTTTTTTATTTTTACATGAAAATAAGTTTTGATATTTAAGTTAGATCGAATATTTATCTTTGGCTGCATGCATGCATGCATGAATCAAAGTGTAAAAGTGTTTTTCACCAGACAAACAGGACATGTTCATTTGAAATGTCTCCGTTTCTCGACATAATCTATAGTAAAAATTTTGGCAATTTTTATTACAATCACATAAGCATACATACAGCATGTGTATACGGGTATATCTTCAGCCACGTTGTTAATTTTATTTAAAATATGCTGTGGCAATACCATCATGACCATGTTTATATTAATTTTTTTTTTATTTAATGTTAAATAAACATGGCATGGCAAATTGAAATTAAAATTAAAACACACAACTTATAAAACAAATAAAATTAAGAAGAAAAAAAAAATTGAGCCAAAAAAGGAGGAATTGCAAATAATTGCTAAATGTTTTAAATTATTTCAAACTGTTTTAAAAATTTGTCTATGTATGGGTTGGTGTGACTGTAAAACTTAAAGCAAACATTTTATTATTATTTTCTTTCTTCTTTTTTTTTCCTGTTTTCTGTTGTTGTTTGTAAATTCCTGCTTCTTCTTAATGCCGTTGTAAAAAAGGCCTTGCACTGAGTCTTACCACTACAACTTGGTCTTTTTAAAAGTAAACTTTATGAATGTGTTGGTGTTTCTATAAACAATTTATTTATTTTTTTATTTCATTTATTTTTCATATAATGAAACCATAAAAATGGCATTTAGTGCTTAATGGTTGTATAGTATGTGTGTTGATGCCTTTCAGTTGATGCGTTCTTTTGGCTGTTCTGGTTGCTAAAGTTTTATTTAACAACAGGAAAAAATGTACAGAAAACGAAAACTTTACAATAAAAATTTTTACAGGCAATTAAACGGTTTTGATGGCATATGGTAGTTGTAGTTGAGAAATGGTAGCTGGTGGGCGGGAAAAGCTTGTGTTTAGTTAGCTTGTTGTCAGCCTTAGCACATGCTAAAACTAATAAAAATAAAATAATAATCCTTTTACGGGAGTATAATTCATGCACATGAAGCCAGTCGTATAAAAATGTGTGCCTGCCAACAACAACACAAAAACCTCTTGCTATTGTTATTAGCAGTTTAGGTCAAGGTTAGGGTCATTTATGCCTCATTACTATTGTAGTTTGTGGAAGATTTAGTTAAAGTGTTTCCCTGTTTTGTTGAGGTTAACTTAAAAAAAGTAAAAGGAGAAAAGTAAAAACCCCTGTAATCAACACTTTTTTGTTGTTGTAAATTGTTTGTGCTAACCCAGCAAGTGAGCATGCAAATAATTTTGTTATACAAAAACAAAAATAAATAATGGCCAGGAAATTTGAACATGTGTAAACTAGAAAATTTTCTACACACACAGTTTGTTTGACATATCCGGGAGTATGATTTAGTAGGAATTATTTTTTAAACTAAATCTGTGTACGAGTAATAAATAGCGAGTGCTTTTTTATTTAAGAAAATATAAGGCCTTAATTTTAGTACTTTCATTGCTCAGCTAGAAATACCTAGAAAAGGGTAAACTTAAATCTTATTCATCCAATATTTTCCATAAAGTAGCTTTTTTTTTGTTGTCTTCTCATGCACAAATAATAAAAAAAAAATTTAATGACAAAAATCGAAAATTTTTTATTTTTTATTTTTTTTTTTTTTTTTTTGCTTAAATAACTTTAAAATTGCTATTATTGAATGCTGTAAATATTAAAAAAAAACTATTACAGACCATCCTAAATTAAAGCGGCAAATATAACGTTATTTAAAAAAAAATTATTAAAATTTCATTACTGGTCAACAATGAGAAACACAAATTAAAAAAAAAACAGTCGTTTCGTTTCACTACCTAACGCGCTGTCAAAATTGGATTTTTCAGCTGCTCACCGTTGACGTCGCATTATTTTGGTTTGCACCATATATTTTGTATGAGTATGAGAATTTTTGACGCATAAAAAAGCAACTTGTAACACTGCAGTCACACGATCAAGTTTTTTTACAATTCTCTTTCAAGATATTTACACATACTGCTTGTCAAAATTCACAAAAATTGAAAGCTGCGACGTAGGCTGCACGGAATTTCAAAGCAAGTTTTTCAACAAGATGTTTTTTTTTAACCTCTTCCACCGGCAGTTTTGTTTCGGCGGCAATAGAGTTATATGCCTTAATTTTTAAATTATTCCGTCTATATGCAGGAATATTCATGTTCTACAGAACTTCATGCCTTCTGTATATCTCTATGAACTGCAAAACGTCGTTATATTTGTTTAATTTGTTCACAAACATATTGAAAAAAAAAAAACAAAACAATACTGGCGGCAGAATAAGAATTCAAATTTGGAATAAAAAAACTGCAGTCAGCTGTTTTCTTGACTGTAATTTGAAACACTCAATTGAACGAAAAATTAAAATCAAACTCTCAGCAAATTTTAAAAGTGTGAGTGTATTGGTAAAAAAATGAGAGAAATTTTAAAAATTGAATGAAAACTTGATCGTGTGACCCCCAAGTAATTGAAAAATTATTCACATGCCGCAGACAAAAAATTTTTTCGAACCAATTTAGTGAAGTGGCTCTTTTGGTGTACCCAAAAAGAGAGTTTAAACAATGTATTGTGCAATAAAAATTTTTTGAAGACTAAAATTTTATTCCGACAAATCTGTGAATTCAGCCGTATTTTGAAAAGTATCTCAGAATAGCAGAGCTCAAACTACGTATAAAAAATTTTTGTTTAGAAAAAAAAATATATTTCGGAATATATGGCCGTATCCGTTAATGGACATATTTATTTATTTCTAGAGAGAGAGAAAGAGAAAGAGAGAGAGAGAGAGAGAGAGAGAGAAAGAGAGAGAGAGAAAAAGAATATAATAATTTATTTATTTATTAATTTATTTATTAAATTAAATTAATTAAATAAAAAAATTAAATCAAATCAAGACAAATCAAATTAAATTACATTAAGTGAAATTAAAATAAATTTTTTCAAATCCAGCTGCTGGTTTAATTAGCTTTCAAAAAACTTAACATTTAAAATTAAAACAAAAATTCAAACCTTTTTCTTAAGCTCACATACCTGCACTTATTCAAATTTCAGTAAATTTGTAAAACCAAAACGTTCTATTTAATCATTTTCTCTTTTGAACGCAAAATTTAACAACAAAAAAAAACTCGTTGTTTGATTTTGTGTAATTGCGGTCTCGTACAGATTTACTTACAGCTAATTTATGTAAAAAAATCTCTTTTCCTACACTTAAATATTCCTTTCGAAAAATCAAATAACCAAACAAACCCCTTAAGCCAAAAATTAAATTGACAAATTCGTATCAAAAAAAAAAAAAAAAAAAGAAAGAAATCAAAAACAAATTGAACAAAAATCGAAGAAAAACTATAATGAGATTTTCTATTTTTATGAATATAGATTTTGCTTTAAGAAATCATCATACAAACTAAAAATGAAATTGACAAAATAACAAGAGGAAAGAAAAGAAATAAAAAAAAATAGAAAATAGAATAAACAAATTGTAATCAGTTCAAAATGCAAAAGCAACAAAATAAACATTTTTAGAGAAAGAAAAAGGTTATTCCAAATTCAAATGAAAATGAAGACGAAAAATGGCTTGTTAAGGTAAATCGTATACCCAATAAAAAATATAGCAAATAACTTACATAAACAATGTTTCCTGAACTCTTTACGAGGTAGATTTTTTCATTACTATTTGCATTACACTGCTCTAAGAAGGTAAGCTCACGTGAATCTTCTTGTCATTGTGGTCTTCATTTTATTATACCACTGTTTGGTAGTTTATTCTGCGTCTTACTGTCGGATAAATAGAGAGCATGTGCTTTGATGTTTGTACGTACCCCACTGTAAATAACAGTCATCATTTCCCGCTCCATCAATTTTACATGTACAAGATGGGCTAAAAGAAATCACCCTATTGAAAGATGATCTTATTTTTGCAAATGGCGGCCATTTATGAACTAGACAGAAATAGAATACAATTGAACAAGCCATGAAGCGATATACTCCCCAAAAACGCGGAATAATCAAAGTGGACGATTTTTCGAACAAAATCATAATGAGTGACGAGGCTCATTTCCACCTCAGCGGGTACGGGAACAAGCAAAACTATCGCTTCTGGGGCAACGAAAATCTACGAGTGATGCATGAGGAGCCATTACACCCGTTCAAAGTGACTGCATGGTGCGCTGTTCACGCTGGAGGAGTCGTCATCGGGCTGGTCAAACGACAACAGTAGGCGGTGCACGCCATGTTAACCCAGTGTTTTCTGCCGTAATTGAACGAATTAGGACTGGAGGTAATGTGGTTGCAACAGGATGGAGCAACGGCACACATTTCATTTTCATTTAGAAAAAAAATGAGAGCCAAACAACATCGGATGACCTCCTTTGGCCCACCTTGTATAATTGTTGAGGTTTACAATAAACTTAGCCCTATTTCTTATTACTATTACAAATAGATCATATTTACCGTGATCCAGAGGATCTTTTGT
This sequence comes from Thelaira solivaga, assembly GCA_947397855.1. Lineage (NCBI taxonomy): Eukaryota > Metazoa > Arthropoda > Insecta > Diptera > Tachinidae > Thelaira > Thelaira solivaga. The sequence goes on along the minus strand of OX377613.1, from coordinate 52,204,722 downwards.
ACAACCCACTACTATTCTACATTAAGGCTAATGAAGCCAATTACCCTGCTAAGTATGAGCCCAGCTATTTGTCTGGGAGATAACAATATTGACTCCCTCAGCCCTAATTCATGCTTTCAGGGTTAATGAGTATCATCGATTACCCGGTTCTACAGCAATCTTGTAGACCCCATTTAGACACTGAAAGTGCTGGGTGATTTATTCTTTTTAATTTACACCCGTGGCCAATTTTAAAATTTTTTACAAGTCTTATTATCGAATTTGCCAGCGTTGCCACATATTCGTCAAGCAATTACTATCAAGCAACTTCTATCGAAATTTACTTAAACAAAAAAGTAAAGTTTTTGAAGTAACGTACATATCGAGCCGTGACCGCCAAGAAAGCTTAACCAACAAGTATTATATTTTACAAGAGAAGGTGTTTTTGCTCTAAAATTTAAATTAAAATTTGTATTGCTATAAAATTCCAGCGGTATTTCCTAAGCCAATGCAATTTCCACAAGTGATGCAAATGTTTACTTTCTTGCGATTTTTATAAAAAACCGAAAATCTAATGTGATGTTGGTCTAGCGTTTTTGGCGGTTATAGCTCGATATGTACACAAACCAATTTTCCAAAGTCTAGTTAAGTTTTTTTATTTATTTTTATTATTTATTAGAGTCTGAAGGTCTAAATTATGGTAGCCTATGCTGCACTAAATTGCAGCAAATGCAAAATTATTCCTCAATATATTTTTCACTCTACCATTTCTGCTACTATTTATTAAACAAGAAAAGTAAAATGTCTCCCTTTTTTATCACTGACAATTATTATGAAGAACAAAGCTTTCCCTGACAAAAAAAAAATTAAAAGAAAATAATTTAATTTTAAGACACCCTGTATAACATCTCATCCAATCGTTAAGTATAAAGGACATAGAGAAACACCCCAAATAAATGTTAATGGTGAAATAGAGTAGAAAGACAAAAAAAAATGGAAAAACTATAAGATAAAAATCCATAAAACAGATGACATGACATTCTATTGTATTGTATCTGTATTTTCACATACTAATGCTGCAGCATTCAATACAAAAAAAAAGAAAAAAAAACAAATATAAAACACAAGCAAAATGAGAAAACTAAATACAATACTCGTCTTAAATAGAAATGAGATGAGAGTTTTAAACGTGTTTTGAATGTTTTATCCAACAACAGAAAAACATCAATATATTCGAATAATAATACACTTCACTACTCATACAAATACATCAACAACAACAACAACAATAAAAATGAAAAAGAAATAAAGTTAAGCATGAAGCACTAACATCTGCAGTTTTTATCTTCCTAAAAAGATACAAAATAGCTGTTGTAACAATTTCGTGTGTATTAAAATTAAAAGAAAAGAAAAAAAATATTATTTAACAACTTTAATAATGAGACTCTTTAAGAAATATTGTACAGCTGAAATAAGTATCATTTAATGATGATAAACTTAAGCTAACAATTTGGCTTGAATTAAGTTAATGAAATAAAGTTAAACAAATCCTAGGGCAAAATCATATTTTATACTTGTATCTATTCCCTGAAGTTAAAAAACTTTACAAAATTATTAAAATATTATGGTTTTGCTGAAATATGCTGGCAGTGATATTAAAAATATAGTAAAAGTAAAGAGTTGTAAAAATCATAGAATCAGTTTTTTTGTTTAAAAAATTATTGAACTATTTAAGCCAAGAAGGCTGTTCCTTTAGTTAATTTGCTAACCAAGCATTTTACATTCCTGCCTAGACATTGGGTATTTGGCTTGTACAAAAGATTTTTTTGATTCGCGCTCAAGCCGAGAAGAGAAAAGAAAAATTCAAAATTTTTTAGCAAAATTTCCTTTAAGTTATTCCTACTCATATTGGGCCACAATCACAAGCACACTAAAGCCAGTATATTTTTAAAAATGATTTTAAGTTTATAAAATTCTTATAAACAAAAACCAGCTCTTAATAAAAGTCTACTTTGTGTTTAAATCTGATCAAAAGTTTAAAAATACCTTTTTTTTTAGCAAAATGTAAAATATTTTAAATCTGCTCCCCGCCCTGTAATGCTTTCAGTTCCTCTGGTCCAAAAGTTGACTTTCATTTGTAAACTTGTGTTATCCAAGAGGCGACTGTATTCATATGTGTTAATGAATGTGGATGTTATTAGAATGTCGCATAACAACAACAACAAATTTTTACAAAATAATACAAATACAATGAAATATTGTAACACAAAAACAAAACATGAAAAAATAACACGAAATATTTAACACAACATTTATTTTGTAACGAAAACAACAACAAAAAAATATTTGCTTTTTATAGTATGAGTGCAATTGTATGTGTGGCCGTACGTGTGCTTTGAAATTTACGATATTAAATTAGATAACAAATAATACAAAAACTCCATTTATAATATGAGTACTGCAAGATATTAATGCATATCGTCAGGTGAATTTATAAAAGCCTTTTCAATAAAAATTGTTTTAATAGGACAAGCAAAAAATCTTTCTAATATAAAAGATGTAGCAAAATTAAAAAACAAAAATTATGAAAAGTGCAGATATACCTGGAAAAAGTCAACAAAAAATTTACGAAACGTTGAGTAAACTTGTAATAAAAAACTACTATAGGCCTGATTAGCTGAGGATTGTTCAATCTAATTAAAAAATTTCAAAACTGGCCAAAAATTTGTATACAAAATTTTCAAATTATTTCTGATATATTTTTTATTTTCAAAAACAAAAATTCTAGGAACTGTAAATTAAGTTTTATCAGTTTTTATATGAAATTAGAAAAAAAAAATTTTTTTAAAGTTTTTTTTTTTTTCAAAAATTCAAAAGAGTTGTTATTTACAAAACTTTTTGTTGATTAATTTTTTTTTTTACCATATAGCCTTAAAGATATTAATTAGCGTAAGTTTTCGACATGTTATAAAGCAATCGCAAAAGGAAACAATTTTGCCAACTGGGTTATAGTTTTGTGTATACACACACTTGCTCCAAAATAAGTAAAACGTTACTTTTTGTTCATGGCTTTTCTTTCTTTTGTTAAGAAGAATACGAGTATATTTTCTTAATTCATATTGTTTCGCATAAATTTATTTTGTTTTTCTAGTAAAACTTTTGGTGTTTCCATTTACATTTAAGAAAACTCATTGCTATTTAATATGTATTGAGTTATACTCTGCAAACACGTAAAATAACATGTTTGTTTTGTAAATGCAGAGGAGCAGCAAATAGGTACACAATATTTGAGCTACACAAAGTTTACGAAACAGATCTCTATATCGAGCAATAGCTATAGTAAGTCACCCATTAATTTTCCCTGCACACTTTTTTGCTTCGTCCACGCCAAGCTCCTGCATTAAATTAAGTGTGTTTCAAAAGAATGTCTTAGACAAGTTCACTGCTTGAGTTACAGAAATACCTTTGAGTTTCGCTGTGTCTCTCTATATCCCTCTTTCAGCATGTTTGTGCTGCCTGTTGAATTTTTTTTGTTTTTTAACGGCGGATCTTTTTAATTTTGGGGTGAACCAACCCAAAAATTTTTTTTTTTAATTTTTTCATTTTAATCGATTTTGATGAAATAATTGATATGACAAAACAACCACCCCCGGGGTGTGTCTTCTCGGTGATATTCCACCTTGATGTATCACTACCGGGGAAAATAGGTGCGCCAGCACCTGGAACTGCCATGGGTTTGAATCTGGCAGAAGGAAACCTGAGGGTTTACCTAAAGGATACCTTCGGGGTCCGACCAGTGACTCTCAACACTGGTACCATGGGAGCCGGTAGCCCCACAGAGGAAGCACAAACGTCCGAGCCATGGGTTAAGAGCTGATGCTCACGAATGATTGAACAGTGAGTGCTCGGAGTCTGTGGACCGAACTTCGTTCCAACCCCACTGGGTTTAATGTATGATGTTCTGGGGACAACATCCCTGGTTCGTTGTTCGGTCTGTGGACTTCGTGCACACCCAAATGTTTGGACGGCGGAATCTGTGACCGGTTATTGCTAAGGTCCCCTTCGGGGGTTCACGTGGTGGCTGTGGTTGAGACCAAAAGGTACGCTGGGATCGGAGTTCATATCACCTTTGGCAGGGTGGCATGTTCTTCGATGTCTTAATTACTTGAAACAAGGGTGGTGTGTGTGACATGGCAGAAACACACATAATTTGCTACCTGTGTCCTTAATTGGTCACAGGGGCTGTAGTGGTAGGCACGGATACCACTCGTGGCTTGAACACGGTGAGATAAGGCCCTAGCGGCAGGTGCTCACCTAAATCATCCACATGCATGGCAAAACAACGTTTGCCGGGTCAGCTAGTTTTCTTTATAAAAAAAAAAACTTTTCTTTTCTAGTTTAATACTTTTTGGATAACGCTTTTTTTTGGTTTGTGGTTTATGTTTTCTAATAACCTTTTTTTTTTGTACACCTTAGCTCAGTCTTCACATGTTTATTTATAGTTCTGAATTTGTGTGCAGGGCACTTATAATTGAAGGAGAGAACATACATACAAACATACATAAACAAAAGCAGTTTATCCACAACTACTTCCGTTTGAACTTAAACCACAAGACATGTCCATAAATTTATGAGTTTATGTGGTTTTTTCTGCTTCTATTTTTCTTACTTTCAATTCCATCATAACCTTATACTCTTGTTTTTCTTTTAAAACCCCTATAAATACTATGCCCGGCCGTAGTTACTGCAAAAATTGCAAACTTTATTTATTTACGTTCTCGTGTTATCATTATCATTGTTTGTATTGAAGGAACAAATAATAGCGTGTTTCGATATCCTTTTCTTATTGTTTTTTTTTTCTTCTTTTCCTTTCCTTAAGCTTTGTTTTGTGTGTTTTGTTTATTTTGCTTTTTATTTTGATTTATGACCATTGACAGCTGCGGCCATAAATTCTCTATCTGCTAGTACTTTGCTTGCAATTCATTTGTGCAGATAATTTATTTAACCTCCAACTGTAGGCTGTTTGAGCAGCGTAATATGTGAAGTGGCTTTGCTAAGGATTAGTTTGCTAATAAACATAAGTAAACGAGTACTCGTATCTATACGAGAATTTCTTTTTTAATTTAGGCAAAAATTCTGCAAAATTCATAAAGTAATTATTTGCTTTTTTTTATAAAAATATTTCTTTCGAAAAATTATTTATTTTTGAAAATATACGCATGTGTACATGCGTGGGCATATTTATATCAGTTTGTGATTGTCTATTTGTAAACATAGAAAACTACTGAATTAGCCCATTTCGTTTGCTCTCATTTTTAAAAAAAATTATTTAAAATTAATTAGAAAAGATTTAAAACTACTAAAATGCCAAATAGAATGATTTATGATTTTAAAATAATATTAAAAATTGTTCTTTCACAAATGAACAAGTAGAGCTGAATATTAAAATTTTCAAAGGGAAACCTTTTAAAACTCTGAGAATCCAAAAGTATTTTTAGAATTTTTTAGGTAAATACAAAACTGTTTTGTTGGTTTTCATAGACACCACAGTTTTGATATATTTTTATTATTTCTACCTCTATTTCAAATTGGCTTTAATTGGCTAAACCATAATCAGTAGTACAGTGAAGAACTAAAAAATTGTGATTTAATAAAGCAATTCGAGAAATACTTATTTACAATTGCGTATTGCGGTTTTTTTTATCAAAGCAATTGAAAACAATTTCAAAAGTATTTTAGAGCTCGGACTATAAATCTGCACTTTGTTTTCTTAAATTTCCGAGATATGCCGCTATTTCTCAAATTTAAGGGGTGAAATGGCGTAAGTGAGACTTACTTGAAAATGGTCGTACTTACATTGTTTTATAAATATTAAGAAATAAGACGAAAAATTTACATTTATTACAAAATATGCCAAAGAAATATACGAAATATTACGAAATATGACGAAAAATATGCATTTGTAATAAAATATGCAAAAACATGCATTTTAAAAATTTATGTTCTAACAAATTTATGTCATTTTATTGGAAATATTGTGATTCGCAAAGTTGCATTTTGCAAGCAGGTGAAAAGACCCTGATTAATAAATATATCAACACAAAAATATGATGCTGATTTCAAATGGGTTTTAAAATAAATTTTGGTAGAAAATTGTAAATAGAAAAAAATTAAATTACAATGATTTTTTTTATTGAAGCAACGCTTATGCTACAAAAACCAATAATAAATTTATCTACATTTGTAGTACAACCCTCCACAAGCATACCTGAAAGGGCTTACAAGCACTTTTTATTATAAAAAAATTACACATACTTGTATTGATGTATGCTTGTGCATTGCTCTGGTATGCACTAAAGACGTGCACAGTTACACTCAAATGCACCAGTTTCTATGTTTTTCTGCTTTCAGTGCGTATTAGTGAGTTTTGTAGCGTTTATAGTATGAGTTTGTATTGTTCTTCTCTTTGCTAAATTGAATGTGAGTGAGTATAGAGAAAATTAAAGTAACACATTCCTATTATTTCCATTTGCTCAAACAAATAAAATAGATGTTATGTCAAATAAATACTATGAGTTACTTATTGTATATTGAAAGCAAACATACATACATTGAAAACAAAAACAAATTTTCGTATATTTTTGTTTTCAACAAATGTACTAACGAAGTTGTCGTTCGTTGTTATGGAGCCGAGCCGTAAATATCTGTTTATATAACAAATTATTTGAAAACATTTGTAGTACAACAGTTATTTGAAGCAGAGAAACAAATAAATTCCTCACTCGCTGCAAAATTATCTATAACTCTGAATATGTGTTGAGTTGAGTTAGTGTGCAAAAACAAAACCATACCATATTTGTTATAGTCATTCTCTGCCTTACACCAGGAGTAACAAATACTTATTTGGTATATTTGTTTTGACAACACTTGTATGTAGGTACACTCGAGCACGTCTTTAGTATGCACTTGGTATGAACAAGGTAAGATATGCGTATGAGTAACATGAAATTTCATAATGCATCATACGCTACAAGGCTCCAATAGAAACTTTACTTGCTTTAAAATATGTTACTATTTATAAGTAAAGCTACGGTCACATTAGACAAATATTTGTCGAAATAAGCGTAACCACTATTTTTGCCAAATATTTTTATAGTCTAACATGACTTGTATTACATAAAATTAATTCAACTAATATAATAATGTAAGTATGTTGTCTTTTAATAAAAAATTAAACTAATATAAGCGAATATTTCTTCAAAAGATATAAACGTATATGTAGATGACATAGTGGTTATGCTTTTTTCGACAAATATTTGTAGCTTAACAGTAAATAATATATAACAGGTGGACCAAAGAAGAAAATTTAAGGGGACTCACTTAGATCCTCTAATATGCTTCCTTCGCAATAATAATATTCAGAAAAATATAAAGTTTTTGCGTATTTGTTTAAAAAAAAAATTTATATGAAAAATATGATTAAAAATAAATTTCAGATTTAATTTTTATTTTATTAAAATGTTAGCAACTAAAATACATTGTATATTAAAGGTATTCTTTTCATATCGGCAGTATTTTTAATATCCTTCTTACTTTTTTTTTTTTTTTTTAATTTTTTTTTTTTACTTACACTCCTTCCTACTTTTAGTGCTAATTTTATTAGTTTTTATTTTATCCAACTCTTGTCAATTTGTATTGAAATTTGCTAAAACTTTCTTAAACTTTAAATGTTTTTTTTTTCAGTTTAAGTTTTATTTTAAATTGCTTTTGGCCAAACCCTGTAATGGTTAATTAAAAATGTATTTTCTGCAAAAATGTTACAAATAATTTTACAATGTTTTTTTTTATTACAATTTCGCTGAATATTACAATTATTTGTTGCAATTAGCCATTGTCAATAGTTGCTAAAGAAAGTTAATTAATACCAGAAAAAATAGCAAACGAAATAAATGAAGCTTCATGTTTTATTTGAAAAAGAAAAGGCAGTGGCAGCAGAAAGTAGAGAAATGTTCTAAGAAGATAAAAATTTTAAACCTTTGTCAACAACAACAAAAAAAAGAGAGAATGTGTGCTTGAGATACAAACTTTGTGCTACCATCCTGATATCGTACGTTGCAACAGTTACGAGTGCTGCAGAAAATGTTTCTCTCTTTTTTTTTTTTGAACTATTTTTTTACTAACTGGGTATCGTAGGTTGTTGGTTGGTTTCCTGGCTAGACTTTAGGTGTTTCCTGCAGACATTTAAACAAGCTTCGCTGATTTGCGTTTTCCAAACAAAAAAATCCAATTCTTCTTTAGCGAGTAAAAAGATTAGCGCACAGGAGGCAAAATTGCCACGCTTATTTCTTTGTTAATTTTTTTTTTAGTTTTAAGTTTCATTTTTTTTAAAAGTCAAATTAAAGTCTGTATCTCTGTAAAAACGACTTTAAATTCATAAAATTCTTCTGAACAAAAGTCAGTTCTTAATTAAAGCCTACTTTTTTGTGACTATGATTATGACCCAATGTATTTATTGGCAAAATGCTTGCAAGTATTCACCCTATAATTCCTTCATTTTAATTGATTTTTTTTTTTCAATTACAAATTATTCGTTAAATTTTGGTTATAAATAAAATAGAAGAAACTGCTGTCTTAATTACTTGAAACAATTTGCTATGTTGAAGTAAAAATAAAATTTCCGAAGAAAAAAATAAAGATCAAACAAAATTCTTAGACTTTGTCTTCTGGAAAATGCCAAAGAGAGAGCGAAAAAGCAAATAAAATACATACAAAAACAAAAAACATAATTACAATGAGTAGAAAAGTTTTAATTTACACATTCTTCTCCCGCTAGTTTGTTTGTAAAAAAAAATTTACAGGAATTAAAAGAGATAAAAGTAGTTGCTAGAAAAAACAGTATTTGTTTTACTTCCGTTTCCTTTAAAGTACTTAATAATGAATATAAGAAAATGTATGTGGAAGCAGGAAAAAAAACAATGTAAACGAAATTAAAATACAAACAGGCAAACAAAGCCATTTCATTATCAGTTGAAAACAGTAGTTAGCTGGTTTTTGTGTGTTAGAGTGTGTAATTTATTATAAAATTTAAATTTAAAGAGTCTTGCAATTTATGAAGAAAATTAAAAAACCGGGAAATTAGTTAAAGCCCAGTTAGTTGAGAGCAAGTATACTGAAAGATAATGACAACAATGTTAGATGAGTTTTACACAGAAAAAAATATGCTTCAATTATAATTTTTCAATAAAAAAAATGTACATATTTATTAAACTAGCGGCTGTTTTTGAGAGTGTTATAAGTCCACTTTTGTAAAAAATTACTTTGAAATAATTTTAATAAGATAAAAATACCATCTTACTAAAATTAGCGCTGACTTCTTTTTTGTAAGTGGACTTATACCACTTTAAAAAATTTAATATAATCAATTAAATATTTAATTAATATTTTTGTTAATATGGAAAAATCAGTTTTATCACATTAAATCATTTTAGAGGACCTTAAAACCCCTAAAAAGGGGTTACTCTCTATTGCGATGCGAAAGAAAACGCATCGCAACTCAATGTAAAAGTCATACAGATGCGAATGGTTTTTCTTTCGCATCGCAATAGAGAGTAACCCCCCTGCTATAAAATTATGGAACATATCGGCCCACCAGCGCTAAATGACAATAGTAAAGTTATTAATTTTATTGCGACAATAATCCAATTTTTACTTAAGTCGTTTTAAGCGATTTTTCCTCTTAAGCGCAAATATAATAATTTCAGCATTTCAATTAAAAACTTGTCCTATTGATTAAGTTTTCTAGTTACAACAATTGGAAATTAAAAAAATTTTAATAACAAAATTTTTTAATTGGCCCATAGTTTTTTTTCAGTGTATGTTCCCTTATTTCTACTGGGTGTCTTAGCATATTCTTTATAATTTAAATATTTCATATTTTTTTTAATGTGTTATGTTTACAATCAACAGGTTTATGAGTTAACACTTTTTAAAGGCAATGGACCCTTTTTAAGTTTTAAAGATATTCGTTAAAATTTTTTTCAAATCCTCATTATTCTTTAAATCATTTAAGTTTATTTACTAAATATGTTAAGTCATTTAAAAAACAGAAAATTTCTTTTCTCGTTTATTCACTCACCACTTACTTGGCAAGGAATTAGTAAAAGAAAAAAAAAACAAATCATACAAAAAGAAAAACAAAACATACAGCAACAAAGTATACAAAATACAAAGGACATTTTCTAAAACATTCTGTAAATGAAATTGCAAAAAAAAATTAAATAAAATGAAATTAACTTAAAGAAGCACACTTGCACCACCAAACAAAAATGTTTAACAGAAAAGAGTACTTGTGTATGTATCTACAGTTCATTTGTTGAATATTTATTTCAGTTTCTATGCAACCATAAGTTGATATCACTCTTTGTAACCAACAGCTGTTTTATGTTGACAAAAGCTTCAAGTCAGCTTAAGTGTTTGTCCATTGAAATCACACACATCATTGTAAAAAGTAAATATACAGTCGACTTTCAATAATTTGAAATTGAAAGAAGAACCAGAGAAAAGATTGTTGCTAAAAGAGTTTACATATAATTTTTAACTCACATCACTAGTTCAAATTATAGAGCATAGAAAACCCAACTTTGAATTAAAGAAGGCAGCACACCAGAACAATAAAAATCATTATATTTTTATTAATTTTTTTTTTTTTCATAAAAATAATAATCAAATTATTAGTACAATTAATTAATTAAATTAATTCAAATTAAGCTGAATTCAGCCTCATGTTCCTTAAAAATATGTTTGCATGCACAATAATTTTTTATATATTTTGAGCTTTCTTTTTATTCAAACTTCAAACTACAGTTCAATTCATCCTCTCTTATCGAACAAAATGTTTGTTCGTACAATATTTTTATATCTTGTTTTTTAACATACTTTTTCTGTGAGACACTTCAGTTAAATTCATTGTTATGTTCCAAAAAAAAATTTTTGTTTGCACAATATTTTTAATAAATAGTTTGCACTTTCTTTTTTCTTGTGAGACACTTCAAACTATATCTGAACTTACTCACTGGTTCCGTACAAAATTGTTGTCCGCACAAAATTTTTTATAACTTGTTTTTTGAGCATTCTTTTTTTATGAAACACTTCAAAATAAAGTCGAATTCATCCTGTTGTTCCGAAAACAATTTTTGTTCATACAATATTTTTTTGTAACTTGTTTTATGGGATTTCTTTTTGTGTAAGACACTTCAAACTACAGCTAAACTCACCCTGTTATTCCGAACAAAATTTTTTTCCGAACAATACTTTTCATAACTTGTTTTTTGAGCATATATTCATCCTGTTGTTCCGTACAAAATTTTTGTCCGCACAAATTTTTTTTTAACTTTCTTTGGGAACTTTCTTTTTGTTTAAGACACTTCAAACTTCAGCTAAACTCACCCTGTTGTTCCGAACAAAATTTTTGTCCGCACAGTATTTTTTTTTTTGCTTAAGATATTGCAATTACAAAAAAAAAAATTCAAATAAAAATCGTGTAGAGAACAAGTGAATGAATATTGTCTGTAGAGTAAAAAGAAAATAAATTGGCGACTTAGTGGCCTAAGGATTACCAAATCGAATAGATTTTCTGCAATTCGTTAAGTGTCATTCGAAGGATCTGAGTTACAGTTTAATAGAGAGAATTGCAGTCCAACCTAAACTAGAGTGTCAGGCGGAGCATTTTTAATTCCCTATATTTATATTAAAACGTCATACCTAAATAATAGCGCTGACGGTGCATATTTTCTACAGCAGTTTAAAAAAACTCACTAAAGACAAACAAAAATACGATTAAAAACCGTAGGTTAAAAAAACTAGCTGAAATGTCATTAATGATCAACAATAACAAAACAGAATTGAAAAACCAATTGTTTTGCAACCAACTTCTCTACAAAACGCGTTGTTAAAGATGGATTTTCCAACCGCTCAGCGCTACCGTCAAGTTATTTCGGTATGGGCTTGAGAATTTTTTTGGCGCTGCGCCAATTTAGATATGAATGTTGAATTTAAAATTAAAGATAGACAGAAATTCAAATTAATGACTTTCACGATCCGACTGTATGCTATAGTCAAGTACATTTTATGCATCATGCCAGCCAGCCCTCTGGAAACAAACGTAACAGTAGAGGTATTCACGATTCTATTTGTGCAAAGTTTTAATTTTCCAAATATGCTGAACATATTAAACTTTTTTAGCCCCCCAAATTTTTGCTTGTCAAACACAAAATCAACCAACTCCCAAAAAAATATAGTTAACTTTGTCCATCAATTGTACGTGTGTTTGATGTTTTTGTTTTATTAACATTTGAGCAAATATACACAGCGACGTTTGCTCGGTCATTGTATATTTAGAGCAAATAAAGGAAATTGAAGCAAAAAGCAAATGTGTTGAGCACAACGAAGTATTTTTGCACTATTTGCAAGCACTGTTGTGAGTACCCCCAACAGTTTACCTCACTTTGCTTTCTTCAGTTGCCTAGCGTGCTGAACAATGAAACTGATATACCTAAAATTTGTTTCAAATTAAATTTTTTTAAGACCCTTTTAGTATTATATTTTTGTGAATATGGCTGTTTATTTATAGCCATATTAATGTAAATTATTTTTGAATTAAAAAATTTTCTTTTCATTTATTTTTTACTTTTTTCATATTTAAATTATTTTTATATTTGATTACCCTAATACTAACCCTCTTTAAATAGAATCTTCTTGATTAACAAAAATATTTTATTACTCAATACGCTTTCGTTAATTTGTATATATCTTTGCATGGATATGCAAATGACAAACATTTTTACAATTTACAGTTCAACACATTAATTTTTTTTCCATTATTTTTTTGTTTCTGTTGTGGTTCTGGCATTTAACACACACACACACACATACAAACACAATTTTGGTTTTACTGTTTTACATGGTAATACGAATTTGGTTACATGAAAGTAATTTAATACGTGTTTTTCTTGTGGGTGTCGGTTCGGTAAAAAAAAGAATATCAATTCCTTTTTATGCTGTTTAAACACTCTATTCGATATAAGATGCAAATAATTTATCGGCTGAAAGGTAGAAACTGATGGAGGGATATTTTTGCAAAAAAAAAAAGTACAACAACAAATTATAGCAGGAGTTTTTTGTTTGTTTGCTGCAGTAACGTACGTGCTTTTCAAAATATTTGTGAACCTGAGTGTATGTGTGTGTGTGTTTGTGCATGTATTATTTAAAATGTGCTTATTTATTTACAACAACTCACCGTAAAATTATTTATTTGATTCATGCTAAATATATAAAAATATCGAAATTGTATGTATAAAAAAAATATATTGTTTTTTTGATTTAAAAGTTCATTTTCAAAAAAAAAATTGTTGAGAACTATTGAATATTTAAATTACTTTATGTTAATGGAGAGGCAGAGTCACGTAGTCACTGCAGTCAGAATAGGTTGATTGCAACACTACTCTCATGTTACAAATACTCCCCAAGTCTAGTAGTCATTAAGAATTCAGAGCCGTTCAGGCTGTTGCAGCTAGTGATGCTCCAAATAACAAAAACGTCTTCAAATTATATCACTACAGTGACACAGTATATATTTTGCTGTCTTCGTTATATAACCTGTAGAGGTCGTTTCGACTGATCCTCATGTTTGCTAAGTGTTTCAATACTCTGCAATGCGCAGGAATTTTTTTTTACAGAACCAATAAATTATTTGGTAACAAAAGCTTAATACGAGTATATGAATTGATCTGATTAACGCTAATTTTAATTATGTTGGTTTCAAAAGAAAATCTGTCTATCATACAGTAACACACACTAGAAATATGTATACACTTTCTGCCATATGAAAAGGACCTCCTGACACAATTTTTTAAAAAGGTTATAGCTTCTAATAAAAAATGCTACGAACTTAATTTTTATTTCTATTTAAAGATAATTTAGTTGCCATTGAACACTACAAAACTGGTTTTGTTTTCATAAATAAATTTTGTTAATTAAGTCAAAAAAATGTGTTGAAAATTAGTTTCCAATAAAAATCTTTAATTTTATTTACATCTTATGAAAATTTATACATTTTAAAGCCTCAATTTTTGCAAACTGTTTTATAAATTCGATTGGGAATAGAATCATACAATGATAATCGAGCAAAATGGTCGAACAAGCCACTTTTATGACTTCAATTACTTCCCTTTTGGTAGTATACTTCTCTCCAAAAGCATGCACTTTACGAGTTAGCCATCCTCAAACATTTTGATCGCGTAGCCATGACTTTATCACTCAGCCAGTATGAATTTTTTTGCATTGTCATGCTGTAATGTCCATTGGAAGCTTCTCAAAGTGTTCTGAAAGTGAGGAAAGAAATTTTTGGAGACCACAGCCTTAGAAACCCTTTAGATTTTTCTTATAAAATTATTTCGGTTTTAGCAAAAGGTATTGTTTTCATTGCTATCTCATTAATTGTGAAATATATAAATATATCGCCCCACCATCCCTGAACCACAATAATAAAGATATTAAGTTAATTCCTACAACCATACAATTTTTACTCATGTCGACTTAATCGATTTTTCTTTATTAGAATAGAAATGTTTGCCATATGTCTTTAAAATTAGTTTACCTTGTTACAAAAAAAAAAAAAAAAAAAAAAAAAAAAAAAAATAATAATAATAATAATAATAATAATAAAAAACAAAAACATGTAGACTTGTGTAATTGAAGCAGTTTATTTGAAATCTTAAGCATCAACAATTAATTAAAAACCTAAAAAAAATTAAGTTGCAATTGAATTATATATTGGAAAGGGTGTAAAAAATTCGTCATGGCCGGTAATTAAAATTTTTAATTTTTCCTGCTATTCTGGGTTATTAAAAATTCTCTTTTTTAAACTTTTATTGATCAGACTAATATTTTTCATATTAAAAACCCAAAAATTTAGACCTAATAAAGCTTTCAATGTCCTCGATATTTGTATCAGCTGCCAGCCGGTTGACAAATATAGATTTATTCTGCGCTATGTCTCTGAGAGTTTTCGCATGTGAATGCAAAGTGCTCATTACATTCTCTGGGGCAAGGGAACTAGCAGAATTGTAGCCGTCATCGTCTGAGTACTTTGATACGACCACATTGTCAGTCAGATCTAGCGAAATTGCATTGATAGCAGCACCAATTACTTATGAAGGCAACTGGTTACCTTTTTGCCCATAACTTGCTAAGTTTTCAATGTATCGACTTGATTCTTTTTGCGTTGGATACCTAACCGTATTGGCTTTAATTAGAATTTTTTTTTTGTGGATGGTGCAAAAAAAATTTTTTTATCATTTTTTCAAAAAAACCAAAGGGGGTAGTTCATGGTAATTTTTGGCGAAAAAAAAATTTTTTACACTATCCGCAAAAAAAAACTCCAATTAAAGCCAATACGTTTATCTATCCAATAGAAATCAAGTCGATATCTAGAAAACTAAGTAAGTTATGACCAAAAAGGAAAGCATGTTTAAAACGACCTTATTTTTTTAGTTTTTCTCATTGTATGTTCTCCGTTTGATTTTTTGTAAAAATCATAATTATTTTTTTGAATGTAATAATTTCTATTTGGAATTTAAAAGTTTAACAAAATATTAATCTTTATTTGTGCTTAATTCCAGAAATTGTGTTGGTTTTAAAATTTATTCTTTTACTCATGAAGAGAAGAATAAAAATAGAATATATAGTTTTCAATATTAAAATGTTGGTTGGGAAACTTATTTATTTATTCAGTTCAATGCTTACTGAGTTTTTTGTTTGAATATTTGAATTTTTTTTTGTAACTATTGATTAATAATTCTTATTTAGTCAATTGCTTTTACAATATAAAGGTTCTAATGTTTGCAAGAAACGTTGGGAAATTTTCCATATAGGTATGCTATTCCCTTCAGTACTTATTGTACTGAATGAATAACTCATGAGAATATCATGAGTAAAAGAATAAATTTTAAAACCAACACAATTTCTGGAATTAAGCACAAATAAAGAATAATATTTATTTTTTTGAATTTTAAGCGATAGTTTTGTTAACTTTTTCCTAGTGATTTAGTTTAGTGATTTAGTTTTTTTAGCCTCTTTTAGGCAAATTTAGCTGCGAATTTGGGTTGATGATAGTCAAGTCCTGGTTGCGAATTCTTCTAAAAAGGCTTGAGTTAGGTGACGTAGATATACTCATAGTTTGTCTAAATTTTTAAAATTCTTAAAATAATCGTACTGTGATAGTTTGGCTTGCAGTGCTAAAAAATCATTATTAATATTATTGTACTCAGTCTTACGGCTTTTAAAAAATTTATAAAACTCCACACTAATAATTTGACAATCAGGACAAGTTTATTGCAGATGCTTTGATGCGTTCAAAAGTGCATCAGCATCACTTGATTTAAGGTTACTAAATGGAAACAAAATTCTTGGCACTGCACAAGTTTAATTTTTATTTTCTTTAAGCTGCTTCCATTTAATTCATCATCACTGTTACGTGTATCTAAACAAAATGATTTCTCACACAGCACACTGAGATTCAATTTAAATTTTTTTTCAATCTTCTTGCACTTTTTTATTTTTCCATGAATAGTTTTGTAAACATTGCTAGAGTATTGACGGTCTTCTGAATTTTATCATTTAATCCATTAAAAAAAATCATTATTTTTCATTAATTATCATTATCATAAAATAATTTCAATAATTACGGCTAGTGAAAAGAGACATCTAACTTTTTTATTTAAACGGAGTCCATTTTTTTTATTTTTTATTTTATTCTTAAGATTTATTTAAGTTTTTTCTTTTTTATAGTTAAGATTTGGACACTAATTGTAAATTTTCTTATAGAAAGATTCAATAAAATCATACATGAAAAAAAAATTAATAAAATATTCACTCATTTAATGAGATAATTTAATTAATTCAGTAAAATATTTATTCATTATTCATTAAATCACATGATTTACTAAATATTTCATGGACTCAATAAAAAATTTTATTGCAATTGTTTAATTGTATTTTTTGCACCTTTTTCTTTCAGTGTAGTATATTAATTTTGTGTATTTTAAATAATGTTGTGTATTCACTTTAACATATTGAAAATATTTGCTTTATCTGCTTTTATATGGAAACGTACCCTGAAAAAAAAACCTTCTACATATAAATAGATTTACATTTTTCGTGTCCTTTCGTATCTTGCCTTCAATTCGTTATATGAAGAGAATTTTTTCTTTGTTCTGACCGTTTCTCCTAAATCTTTGATTTATGCACTTCCATTAAAATCACGTATTTTCACTATTTTTTTTTTTTTACTTCTTTTCCTTTAACTCAGTACGGTGTATGTGATTCGTGCTCATTTATGCATTTCAGACAAACAGACATTTATTACCACCATTGATGTTTATTTAATTTATGTTCTTAAAACTGTTTTCATTTTATTAAAAAAAATATCGGGGCGTTGCAATAAAAATACGTTACGATATTCTTACAATGTAAGCAGTTGTGTGTGTGTGTGTGCAAATGTTGTTAAATTAAATTGAATTTATTCTGTTTGACAATATTTTTCAATTACACTATTTTGTTGCAATAAAGAAAATAGACTTGAAATACAACAGCTCATATGAATACCTAAAATAAATTTATGACTTATTTAAGACAGTTTCTTAGGCTAGAAAAAAATTAAAAAACGGAAATATTTTTCTATGCACTCTAACTAAAACGGTTGTTATAGGTTTTTTGTTAACATTGTAATTCCACAATGAAAGAAAAGCTGAGAATGTAGAATGATTGTATTCCCCCACTTAATTTATTTGAATAGTCCACCACTGCGAACTAACTGTCCCCCGAGATCCAAGAAGAGAGATCTATCACAATCCTTTAGTCAAAAATATTAATCCTGTAATGAAAATGAAAATAAAGTTTCTAATTTTAATATTTTTACTTTATTATTATTTTTAATTTTATTTTATTTTAGAAGCCTAGACCCTAACCAATTTAGATTAAAATTTTTCCAGTGAGGAAACACTATTTTGTATAGAATTTCTTTAAGCTAGATAACTATTTAATTAACCTTTTAATTAAGTGAAACGTATTATTTCAATCAGTTACTGATTTTTGCTCATTGCAGTAGTTTCGTTATAAAAAAATATATTTATAATTCCAATAAATTTTCCAACCCTGCTATACATAATTTTTGTTTTCGAATGGATTTATCTGAAATTTAGTATATATGGCCTCAATGCTGCAAGAAATGTTGCCATATGTAAATTTTAACGGGTCACGCCCATTTTTACACAAATAATTTAAGCCTGAAATTATGCTTTGAAATATTTTACCACTTTGTTTAACGCCTCTGATAATAATACTAACAAACACGTAAGCCATTTTATAAAGTAGTGAATGGCTGTATTTATTTACACGAATTTTTAACAATTAACATTCTATTTGCAAACGGATTTCTGTAAAAATTGGCACATACGCTCTTTAACTATACCGACTAGCGTAATAAAGAACCGGGCCGGGCAAAACTGGGTAAAATATTTAGTAGTAAATAAAATCTATCTACTGACTAGCAGTGTTGGCCATGAATTTCTATTTTTATTTTTACTTTGACTTGATAACAATAAAAAAAAGCTCCCCACTAGCCCAGTCACTTGTCGAAGTTGCCAGTCACAATAACATTAAATAATCATGCCTGACCTCATACTTATTACCACTCAAGTGACTGTGCAAAATGTAGTAAGTCAGTCTATTGAATGAGTTTCATGTTAATATAGAAAATTATGCAAATATTGATGTATTTGTGTAGTAATAGCTTTATTATTAGTGTTTTCCTTTACTGTTTACTGTTGAATAGCTTTTTATAAACATAATGTGCTGCCATATTATTTACATGTTTTTCATTCGTTTTTCTTTCTGCTTTTTTTTTTTTTTTTGTTTTGAACTTAAAGTAGCGTGGAAAGAAATGTTATTTAATGTTAAAAAGTATAAAATTTAAAAGTTTTATTTTCAAAAAGGTAGGCAGCAAAACTCACTTAAAATAAAATAAAGTCAATCAAAACTTTAAATGTAGATGGTTAATAAAAACTAACAAAAAAATATACAGCCTTAACTGAAGCTTCCCTAGCTTAGATTTTTTTTTTTTTTTTCTAAAACCCGCCTACTGTACACAGTCTTCAAAATGAGTTCATTTCATGCATTCGCAGTCAGACGGCTAACCAGTGAATGACACAAAGCCTTACTGGCAGAATTAGGTTTTTTTCAGTTCATTTGTATGTAAAACCTTTTCTACCAATTTTACTGCAGGAAAATTTACATTAAACAGCCACATAAACACCATTGTACTTTAGCCTCTGCCTTGTAACCTATTTTCATGAGTAGAGTTGGTCGCTTTTTATTTTTTTTCAATCATCTACCAGAAATTATTTACAAATATGAATTTCCACTTAAGTAAGCTATTAAAAAAATGCTGACTTGCATAAAAAAAATTCGTAATAAAATGATAAATAGAAATTTGCCTATAAGTATGCAACGGTCCTGTGTATGCATGTTTATTTTTACAGAGTTATCTACATATGCATGCATAATCATGCATGCGTAAAGAAGTGAGTTATTTTTAAACACAGCAATACATGATGACCATTGCCAACAATAATGTCATAACTCAAAAATATTAATTTAAAAAAAGTAAATTAAAACATTATTAGTTAATATTAATCAAGCTTAAAATCTCAATGAAAAAATTGTTTTTATTTTAATTTTCCAATATTTCGACTTTCTTCTTCAACGAAATTTTTTTTTTTTTTTGTTTTTTGAAGAAGACTTTCAAAAGAATTCGAAATATTGGAAAATTAAAATAAAAACAATGTTTTCATTGAGATCTTAAGCTTGATTAATATTAACTAATAATTTACTAAAATTATTGTAAATTAAAACAATAAAAAAAATTCTTTTGCTAAAATGAAGATAATTTGATAATTTTTTTTCATAATGCTAATCAAAATAAATTTGCTTTATTTACCTGTTTTAATATGAACTGGCACATTAATTCTGAGTTTTATTCATTTATTAAAATCTTTAAATGTATAAAAGTTTTGCTACACTCAGATAAATTAACTTAATTTTTGTAATGAATTTGATCATTATTTTAAAGAATTTTTGCACTGAAATTAAGCTAATTAAAAAATTCATGGTATTAAAAAAAAAAAAATATTTAAAAAAAATTATAATAGAATGTGAACAAAGCGACTTACACCTTTTTCACATTAAAGCAATAAATGGTATATATCTGCCATACTTGAAATATCAAAGTGGTATTACACAAACACATACGAAAGTTTTATACAAAATTGTCAATTTTAATATTATTGAATTCCTAAGAGACAGAAAAGGGAATAAATATACGCTCCTCTACACAAACAAGCACACACGTTTAGCATGTGCAGCAAACACAAATACACATTCATAGATACTGTTTATTTAATGAAATTCTCTGGTTGCATTGTGATATTTATGAATCATGTATAAAGATTTCGTATTTTACTTTTTTTTCATTTCTTTTGCAAATGTTGCTGTCGGGACTTTAACAATTATTCCCCTGTAGAAAACCAAGGAGCATGTAGAGAAATATGTATGCATGTGACTGTTTATGTAAAATTCATTTAATTTAAGGAAAAACTGATAATAACACACACACACGCTCACACATCGCCCCTGAATCGTAAACGTGTTTTATAAATGCAGCTGGCATAATTTTCTTAAATATTCGTACAAAAAATATGAATATGAAATGTTTAATTTTCTGAGAGAGTTGATTCATTGCTGGCCAGAACTAACTTACTTGCTCTGGTCTGGTGTGGTTTTGTTTGGTCTGGTGCACTTGTGTGGGTGTTGTGATTAAAGTTTTTCTTCTTTTTTATTATGTGTGACACACATTATGAAAATGTCATACGCTATAAAATTTAAATGTGCAATTGTCTTTTGACTCCAAAAAAAAATTTAAAAAAAAGATAAGAAAATGTAAAATTGTGTGTGTGTGTGTACAGGAAGGAATAAAATATCTGTTGCTGTTATTTTACTTCATAAATAATTAAACCATGTATAAGTATTCATAACTTGAACTTAAAATTCGTTAAATTGAACTCAACTTTTGGTGGATAATTTTTTTCTTTTAAGATAATAAACGATAAATCATACTGGGCTTACAACAGATATTTAATTATATCACTTTTATGTCTTTTTAAAAGGAATTAAAATGATTTTGATAGGATGTGTGCTCGAGAATACACTGAAATAATTGTGTTTCATTAATGTAATGAAATGATTTCTTTAATATTGTTTCATTCATTAAATGAAATATTTCACAAATTGTGAGAATTAATAAAATACTTTCATTAAATTAATGAAATATTTTCATTGAATTAATGAAATAATTTCATTGAATTAATGAAATATTTTCATTGAATTAATTAAATATTTTCATTGAATTAATGAAATATTTTCATTGAATAAAATTATTAATTAAATTAATGAAATTGTTTCATTTCATTAATGAAGTTATTTCATTAAATAATTGATTGTTTTATGAATTTAATTAAATTTTTTATTAAAATAATGAATATTTCACTAATTTTATTAAATATTTTCATTGATTAGTTAAATGAATGAATGAATGTATATTTCATAAAATTAATGAAATTATTTCAAAAAATTATTTAATATTTCATTGCATTAATGAAAAAAAATTTTAATTCATTAAGTGAATGTACTTTTCATTGAATTAATGAAATATTTTGATTGATTTAATAAAACTGTTCAGTTAAATAACCGAATATTTCACAAAATTAATTAAATTATTTCATTAAATGAATTTATATTTCATTAAATAATGAAATATTTCATTGATGTAATGAAATATGTCTTTCATGGGATTATTAACAAAGTTCAAAGGATGTATAGACAAAATCCTCTTGGATTTTTAAATATTTGTACATGTGTGCTACACAATTGTAAAAAATGTTTAATTAAAATCCTACATTTAAAATATATTTTGGTGTTCTACAAATTTATTTAATTGTCTTTTATTTTTGTATTTAATTCTTTAAAACGATCATAGATTTTATTCGAAATTTATCTCTGGCTGTGTTGTGGTGGGTGTTTTTTACTTCCTTAAATTTTTTTGTTTCTTAAACTTTTTATTAATATTGATTTGCTAGTTTATAAATAATTTTTTCCTGCTTTGTTGGCTACACAAAGGTTTTTGAAGAATATTTTTCTTCTTTTTTTGATTAATTTATTATTATTTTCTTTGGTATTTTTCTCTTTTTAAATGCTAAACAAAAGAAAACAAGAAAGTCTTTGATTTGTCAAAAAAGCTTCATTGTAGTTATTGTTTTTGCTGTTGTCCTTTTATATGCACAATCTCGTATCATTTGCTATCACAGGATGTGTGCATGGGGGTGTGTGTGTTTTATTTTTGTTGCATGTGTCTAAACTTGTGGTGTATGTTTATGCGACAGGATTTGAGTTTGTATTGCATACACATTGTTAATGTTTTTCTTTTTTATTCCTGCATTTTACTGATTTCCTTCCTTGCAACATTTAAAATTTTCCTGAATGATTTTTATTTTTGTACTTCACTGTCATGTCAATTTGTCACACAATACATTTTTCAATTTTTCATTTGTTTTTTTATGTAGATATTTTATTGCTAATACACACACATATACACTTACAGATTTTTTTTACATAAAGTCTTTAAATAATACACATACTTGTAGGTGTATTTATAAGCTGCAGTGTTGGTGTTTGTGTTTATAAGCTTAATTTCAACTTGACTTTTGCTTGTCTGATTATTTTGTCTTTTACGTTTTTGATTGTAGTTTGTCGACATTAATATTCTTTAGTTTATGTACTCGCATATCAGATATGGAAAATTAATTTTTTTTTTACCCACCTAAACGAGTAGAAGTATTGGAAGTTTAGAAATTTTAATGCTCTTGTCAAAAAAACAAATTTACGTAGACTTTAAAATAAAATTATAAAAGAAAAATTCAGATAACGTTGACTTTAAAGTCTACGTTAATTTTTTTGGATAAGGGGATAGGTTTTAAGTCTAACATTTTAGAAGCTATTAAAAAGCCATTTTAAATTTTCACCAACAATGGAAGAAGGAATATATATGAACTCGCTTAGAGCTGCAGGAGGCTTCTGAGAAATTTCCGTAGCTTGTGTAGGTCTCATTGGTGGATCTGCTTAACCCATTTATATCATTTACAATTTCCAGATTGTTGAGTTTCCTGGGTATTTCATCTAATTCTGTTCTATTTATTATCTAACATTTCATTTAACTTAAAATATTTTATGATTTCGCCGATTTCTTTGATTATTTCTTCTGTGAAAGGATTCTTCAATTTTGGATTGGGTTTAAAATAAGCTCGCATGGGCGATTCTTGTGTACAAACTTGCTCGTACTCGACAATTCCCTTTTGTTCTCTCTTCTTATCTTTTATAAAGATGTAAAAAAAGAAGACAAATAGCTTAAGGCAGAATGAATGACTGAATAAGAATGCTAAAATTGCCGACACAAAATTGCTGTGTGTAGACACAGCGGCAATTTTAAAAGAGCATTGAGAAAGAATTGCCCAACTAAACTTGCCGTGTGTGCTGTAATTAAGTCTAATGATTTCTATCGTACCGAATATTTGTATCGGAATGTTCGTAATAACAATTACTGAATCGCATTACAAGTAACTGCACGAATACAAAAATAATAAGCAAGGCGAATTCATAAATAATAAATTCGCCTTTATAACAACATTACAAAAAACCCATATATTTTGTTATTGCTTTTGAGACCCCTCCTGTCAAAAGTTATTTCCAGTGGTTGAAGTGTGCTGGAGCGTTTGGCTGGTGTCTCAGTGTCACCTGGCTTACTTACACTACAATTTAAATATAGAAACTTTTTTAAAGCTTTTTCACAGAAACATTGACTTGATTTGAATTGCAACTTTTCAGACTTAAGGTAGCAAGTTTAAGGTATTATTAGCTTTCTGGTGATTAGAAGCAGATCTGTACCTTTTTCTAAAACTCTATTCGCTCTTTCCTAAATTTAATTTCAATTGCAGATTTTTTAGTCTCATTTGATAATTTCTATTGATTTAATTAACAATTTTGTTTATTTTTCTTTTATAATTTTAGTCTTCAGTATTGGTAAAAAATGATATTGATAGCACACTATCAATAGCCAGTAATGCCGGAGGCGGATCTGGTGGTGGAGGTGGTATAGTAACAGCATCTTCCACATTAGCTTCAACAACCACCGCATCAGCGTCTGCCGCAGCAATAGCCGCTGGTATTATTAATGTATCCTCAAGCCAAAGTCAAGCCCTAAATGGCACCACAAATACACTCGCTAACGTAGGCGTTACAGACACAGAAGCCAATATTAATAACAGTAATAACAACAATAACAGCAACATCAGCACAACGAATGGCATCACAGCTTCAACTAGCAATGGAGAATTACTACCACCTTCACAGCAACAACAGCAGCAGCAACAACAACAACAACACTTAATAGCCGCTATTAGTCAACATCAACAACAACAGCAGCAGCTACAACAACAAACAACCGCTGGAGCAGCCATAGCAGCCACCTCAGTTACGGCCACATCAGCTGCCACAGGCCTTTTACCGGCTGTTATGTCAACACAAAATCAAGCTGGCATTGTTAATACCTCATCGATAATGACATCTATGGTTGGTGCTGGTGGTGTTTTGGCACCCTCCTCAACATCAGCTCAAGTATTGGCAAATTTAAATGCTGTTGCTGCTGCTGGCATTATGACATCGGCTGCACCAAATACACCTGTAGCAACTAGTCTTTCAACTGCTCTAGTCCCACTGCAGCAGCAACAACAACAACAAAATAACACATGTACCACCGTTGCAACAATAAATTCAAATGATGCCAAAAATACACCAAAACGCTTACACGTTTCAAATATACCCTTTCGCTTTCGTGATCCCGATTTAAGAGCCATGTTTGGGGTAAGTACACAATTTATTTAGCAAATACACTCACACGTACTTACCCATATTGTGCATACTAATTCTTGTATTGATTGAATGTCATGTTGTTATTCAAAAAAAAATTAGATTTAATTTTCATCAAACAAGTTGTTAAAGGTGTGGGTAATGCTGCTTAAAAATCTATTTTTTTAATAACGAAATTCATATTGAAATTATAATAATTTATTCAAAAACACAGAAAATAGCTGCGACTGTGACAATAGAGTTTGTTTTAAATGTTTGCAAATGAAAAAAAAAATCTAATACGAAATAGGAATATTAAAATCCTCTCCAAAAATTCTATATTTCAAGCAATTTAAGCAGACTAGTAGCAAAAAAAAATTCTTCAAATTCCAAACAAAATTGTTAGAAAATGATTCTTTATACTAAACAAAAATTCTGTTTTGTTAATCAAAATCTTTGGTTGTATTGACTGAAAAAATTCTTGAAATCCAAAATTAAAAAGTACTTACAAAAAAGTACCTTTGGTTGTGAGAATCATTTTTATACAAGAAGAAATATAGTTATGGTAATCAAATTCTTTGTTTGTCGTGATCAAAGTTTGTTCTTTCCTTAGTGATATTAATAATATCACGGAATATCTTTTGCCATTTAAAAAAAATAATAATAATTTATTTAACTGACAACAAGCTCAATTCTCACAACCGTATTTTTTCTGAATGAACTTTTTTTTTTTGCTCAATATTTTTGAATGCTTTTGTTAGTTGAAAAATAAATAAAACATATAAAACTATTTATTGGAATCACTGTAAAAATTTTATTTATAATCAAATAATTTTTTCATTAATCAAATAAAAAATTTATTATTTGTCGAGGAATGAGACGCTTCTTTAAATTAATAAAATTTTCATAAAATATATGAAAAGAAGTTTCATTAGAAAAATGTAGTTTTTCATTTACTGAATGAAATTTATTTCTATTTTATTTGAATATTTTCATTAAAATCAAAGAAACTATTTATGGAATTGTTTTAACCTTCTTAATTAAAACTATATGAATATTTTCTTTAATCTAATGATTATTTCGTTTACATATTTTCTTAAATTTTTTCATTAATCCAATGAAAAATTCATGAAAACTTTCACAAAAGATATGAAATTTTGTTTTAGTAATTTTTTTATTTGCTGTATAAACTTAACTCATATATTCTGTGAATGTTTTCATTAATCAAATGAAAAATCTTATTAAAGTTAATGATTTTATTTTTATTATTAAAATTCCTTTCATTAAAATTTTAAGATAGTTTTCTTTGAGCTTGTAAAAACATTTAATAAATTCAATGATATAATCCATTACATTAAATAAAAAATTTCATGAAATAATTTCATTCATTAATTAAAAAATTTCATATAATTTTTGAAATATTTCACAGAATCCATAGAAACAATTTTATTAAAATTCTTTAATGGTTTTTTAAACTCAATTGTTTCAGTGTTAATAATTAAAGAAATCTTATTTAGTTAGTTAGGTGTACATTATAAGCAGCGTTGCTATTTTAGCCTTTTTTAGTCTAGATTTAGCCTTTTTTCGCACTTAGCCTTGATTACCTTTTTGGTCATAACTTGATAAGTTTTCTATATATCGACTCGATTCTTTTTGCGTTGGATAGCTAACCGTATGCGCTTTAACTTTTTTCTTGCGGATAGTGCAAAAAAAAATTTTAATCATTTTTTCAAAAAAAGCAAAGGGGGTAGGTTATGATGGTAATTTTTGGCGAAAAAAAAATTTTTACACTATCCGAAAAAAAAAAATTCTAATTAAAGTTAATACGTTTATCTATCCAACGCAATAGAAATCAAGTCGATATCTAGAAAACTAAGCCAGTTATGACCAATAAGGAAAGCATGTTTAAAACAAACTTATTTTCTTTAGTTTTTGTCATTGTTTGTTCTCTTCTTGATTTTTTATAAAAATCATAATTATTATGTTGAATTTTAAGCGATAGTTTTTTAAACTTTTTGATAGTTTTTTTTTAGCTTTTTCTAGCTTTTTTTTTTTAGGCAAATTTAGTTTATTTTTTTCTAGCTCCTGGCAACGCTGATTATAACACTTTTATGCTGGCCATAAACTATTTGCTAATAACTAATCCACTAAGGGACAAAATAGCTTTCGTGAAATGGTCATATGAGATATCCTATAGCTCCTTTTGAGCCTCACATACTCATACATTATGTGTTAATGCTGAAATCCGGCAACATGAAAGCGAAACTTGTAACTTGATAAATATTTTATTTTCGTTTATTAAACAATTTTTGTATGCTTTGACTTGCATGACTCTATTGTTGCAACTGCACACTTTAATGCGTCATTGCTTTGTAAAATTGTAAGTATTTTGTCTACAATATATTTTTTTTGGCAACTTTTTCAAAGCCACTCAATAAATGTAGGTGCAACATATTGTATAAAAGTTCATTGAGCATTGAACTTTTAAACTTTTAAATTTAAGAAAACAACAAATTGGCTTAGATTTTCTTCTAGTAACTGATCAATCAGGAAAAACAAAAATTGCTTTAACTTGAGTGTGTATGGATAGGACCGCCTTAAAGTTCATTGCAAAGACTTATAACAAATTTTTAAATTATGAAAATTAGCAGCAAAAAAATTTTTTTAAGCAGCATAATTCAAATTTTATTTTCATTAATAAACTGTTGTGTTTGTGCACTGTAATTTGCCTTAAACATAAAAAAAGAATAAAATTGATTTGAAATGAACTGGGAAACAGAAATGTTATGGAAACTCTTCTGGCTTATATCTCTTCATGTGAATGATGGTTTCTTTCGTACAATCGTATTAAAAGCAAAAAGAAATTTTCGTTTTGGTTTCCATTACGAAGAAAGTAACCGCTTGCATGTAGAGAAATATTCCCCTAAAATTTATTTTAAATTAATTTAAATTTCTTTAGAATATGGCCGAAAGACCTTTTTTTTTTTTTTGAAAAAAAAAATTTATAAAAAATATTTAAAGTTAAACGCTAAACTAAATGTAAATAAATATTTTTCTTTTTCTCTTTTTTTTTTAACATGCATCCTGCCAATCTCGTTATTGTTCTTAAATAATGCTTGAAATCAACTTAAACTAAAACAATTTTGTTTGTTTCAAAACCACAAAAAAATCAAATATTTTTCTTTTTAAATGAAAATATTTATTTGGCTGGTTGGCTGTATCTGTGTCTGTGTAACTTTTAACTAATCAACCACCCGCTCTCGCCTGCCTAACTGGTTGATACTTTCATACTTGCGATTTGTTGGCTGGCTGCTGCTGACTGGTTGGCTGAAAAAAATTTTTAAACTAAATAAAAACAACAACTACAACAACAACAAAATTATATAAAATTTAAATACATTTTGTTGTGTGTGTTATTATGTTGCGAATATAATGTTTGTTGCTTGTTTGGATCGCCTTTAGCAATTTGGCACCATTCTCGATGTAGAAATTATATTCAATGAACGTGGCAGCAAGGTAAGTTTTTTTCTCTCAATTTTTTTTAATTTTCATTTTATTATAAAAAAAACAATATTTTACTATCATTTTTTTAAGTTGTTGTTTTTTTTCGTTTGTTTTATTACCAACATTTTAATACCATATGAAAATTAATGAGTTTTTTCACTTGCTAAAACGGAAAAAAAAGATGTGAAAAAAATGTAACAAAGCTGATAAAATGTGTTAAATAAATTCAATTTTTTTTTGTAAATTAATTTAAATAAGAAGAAAAGCTTGCCAATATAAACAAGAATATTTCATTAAATATTTTTTAAAATTCTGCACATGGATTAGCATCAGTGTACAAGTCTGGCTAAGTTAGGTCAAGCGAAAAGTCATTATAACTGTGAAAGAAACAAAAATTAGATTATTGCAAATTAATAAAATAATGTTTCCCTGAAACTGGGCCGGAAAATCTTACCTAAATATCTAAGCCTAAACCATTGCCATCATTAACCACACACCTCCGGCACTACAATATGGTCTAAATGGTTTATATGGCGGCAATTTCCTTAAAAAAAGCCATTTCCTAAATCTGAGCTTAATAGAGCCTCAGAACAGTTCTCAAAGACGCACGTGTTTTGGTACAAGAAGAGCCGGGCACTTACACAAAAAGGTGTTAAACTGTCTCCTTCATATCCAAAAACTCGCTGCTGGAGTATGCTGTTTATCTCGCTGGAATGTAAAAACAATTGTTCAGTGAGCCGTAATCTTAGCCACAAGCCTAGAATTATTCTTATTCTTTTTGTTTAGCACCTAAGTGCAGTGCTTTCACAAAGCCTTATGTCCACTCATGTTCTGTTTTTTTTATTTTAGCTGAGCCTCTGGCTTATAACCTTGTAACACAATTTTTTTACACTAAAAAAATAATTTATAATTTTTCAACCAAAAAAACATTTCATTGATTCAATGAAATATTTCATTAAATGAATGAATATTTCATGGAATTAAGAAAATATTTCATAAATATAATGAAACATATTATGAATTGAAAAAATCATGAAATTTTTCATGGTATTAATTTAGCAAAAAAAAAAATTACTTTGAGTAAAAATACATAAACTGTTTTCCACGTGAGAAGAGAACAAATGGCTTACCGGCAGGGCTGTCAACTTTTTAATTAAAAAAGAAAAGCAACTAAAGCACAAAAAAACGGGTATTAAAAGAGCACGTATCCAATCCTTTATTTTATTATTTTTTTAATTTTAATAAAAATTTTCAGCAAAACATTTTCCAGTCCAAATTTTTTTAAACAAAATACCTTCACGTATTTAGCCTAACATAACAAAGTACTTACTCAGCTTTAACCTTACAATCTGCAGGCTCAATTCCTGTCTACTCTCTGGGTATTTGTCTGTACAAAGATCCTTTAAGTCGCGGTATATATGACCTATTTATCATAAGCTGCAGAAAAAATAAACACAAAAAAATTTAAAATATTTAATACCTTGAAAAAGCGAAATTTCCTTTCTTTCGTTTACAAATTTCAATTTCCTGCAGCTTTTATTTTATCTGGGCAAAAACAAACCTTTAGAGACAAATTCCTTAATTTTTTCTTTTCATTGCAAAACATTTGAAGCTGTAAATTGTTCAGATTTTAATATTTTATTGTTGTGTATTATCCTTTTCCCTCCATCTATTTTACACTTAAACAGAATTGTATAAATTGTTGTAGTTTTCTTTTCCATATCATCTCGTACTCTTACTATGTCAGGGTGTTTCTGATCTCTCCCTTTCATTTAAAATTTATAGTTCTTCTTAGCAAAACAAAAGAAAGCAGGAAGAAGGAAATTAAAACAATTTAAATATTGACATAATTGAGTTAAAATACATCTTTCAACAAGTAAATAACGAAAGAAGATTAAAAGTATTTATAGAAATTTTTTATTAAAAAATAAGGAACAAAAACAGGGGAAATAAAACAGGATTTATTACTTTAAAAAGAGATTAAAATTTTCTCTCTTTTTTTTTTAAATATTTTGCACTGCAATGCAAAAGATTCGAAACTCCTTTATTAACATACACATAATCGCATACATACACAAAGGCTATGTGAGTATGTTTCTATATGTGCAGGTTCATATCCAGAGCAGTAAAAGAATAAATAATTAAATAGTGTTGATATTTTAAAGGAAGAAATTTTATTTAAAATTTCTATTAAATTAGGAAATGCTGAGTGCGATAAGGGGCAGTTAATGTCTTACCTGTAGGCTACTCTGCTTGCCTTATACTTGCCTTATATTACTAAAATCAGCAATATCCATAAACCGTCCATCTTTCATCTCTAAATGAACTTGGCCTACGTTCACTGTAATAAAAAAACAATTTCGGTTGTGAGAACTAAATTTGCTACCAATCAAAAATTCAGTTGTGATAATTGAAATTTTTAATTATGACCATAGAAAATCGGTGTTAAAGCTCGACATATTTTCAAAAAAAACTAAAATTTGGCCTATGTTATCCATCACTTAAAATTGTGATTAACATAACTGAAGTTTGGATTGGTAACAAATTTAGTTCTCACAACCGAAATTGTTTACTCTGTGTAACAATGTTATTTTGAGTTGCTTTGTTATAAGGGCCAAGCTGGAAATCTCTACCAATTATACTGAATAGAATACTGAAGTCAAATCACAGCTATGCACTAGTGATCAAGCAACTAATCAAAATTTTAAAATTATTTCATAGAAAAAGACTAAGCTGCTTTGGCATTATTGCATTAAAAAGAAAAAATAAATTCTCGTGTATTGTTTTTGTGTTCAATAAAATTATGCGACAGAAGGTTTCATTCTCATTCAGCTGAACAGTCTCTAAAATTTCGATTGTGTTTATTTGATATTGCATGCAGCGACTTAGACTGCAATTTCTATTAAACAGAGACTAAAAAGCTGCACAAGCATACTTGAAAGCCATACATCACTACAAACATGTGTAATATTTTATATTAAAAAGTGCTTGCAAGGCATTTTAAATATATTTGTGCAGACACTACTTTTTTAAAAACAAATCCTGCAGATGTGATACAGTTGTAGCACTTTTTATCACTTCATGGTGATGCACTTAATTATGAATAAAATCAATAATTGGGCATCGATTTTAATAACATATAGCTCGTTTTATTTGAAACTCAAGAGGCTTTAATGCTCAAAAAATACCTTGACTTTTTGTCTCTTTCTTTCTTTTTTTTTTTAGTAATTTTTTAAAAACTAAAAAAAATCTTGAATTTTTAATATAGAAAAAGAATTCTTTTATGCACAATTTCTGCGATATCTTTGAAACTAGTGAGCCCATTTGAAAACGATGTAGGTAAGGCTTAAAGCCAACTTTGTTGAGGAGTTTCGAATTTTCTTTTTAATTAAATATTACAAACCATTTTCAAATATGGAATATACAGTGCTGTTCTGCATTCCGAATCCGAAAATTTTATTCGGAATTGAAAAATTCAGCACCTCATAACTACTCTGTGGTCTATTTTAAGATTTTTAAAATTTTGTTTTCTTTTATTTTGGGTGCGAAATTATTGATTGAATTAAAAAAACATAAAAGTTTTCTTTTAATAAGCAGAAAAAAATTTAATTCCACATTTTTTCAAATCCGTGTGGAATACAGAACATGCACGATAATGTGGTAACACTTACTTTAATTTAGTAGTAAATGGTTTCCTTTTGCAAACGTAACGTGTCGGGTTTTTTATTAATTTTTGTTTTAAAGTCCGTTGCAAGTTCAAAAATCACTTAGCAACCTCATCAAAACACCCAAGTAAGCCTCCTTGTGTTTTTTTAATTAGGGAGCCCCTGTGCTATCTAACCTAATGGAACTACAAGAACACATATGAACCACAATAAAAGTCACCCAAGCGAAAATTTAAATAAAAAAAAAATTTTTTGCGATTGACCAATATCTACATCTAAATAAAACCCCGCTTAAATGAAAAAGTTTTCAATTAAATCGGTGATAAATTTTTAAAGAATAGAACTTGTAAAATATGACGTTTTGACTTTCGTAGTTTTTAGTAAGAAAACACAGCATAGGCTGCCTACACACAAGTTTATTGGCTTTAGAAAACCTTAGTAAATTTAAGTCCACACTGATTACAAGATTCATAAGAAATCTAGAAATGTTTTCAAGACTTTAAAGGCGCATGAACTGGGAGTTAAAATTTTATTTCAAATTCTAAAAATTTGTCAACTCTGCTGAAATTTAAAAATCTATTATTTGCAACTCTGGTAGGTGGATAAAATTTATAAAAAAATTATATGAAAAATTTCGATAACATTGACTTTAAAGTCTACTTTAATTGTTTTTGGATAAGAGCATAAGTCTTTACCAAGTTAGTTTTAAAATGTTGTTTTTACAAAATATATGAAACACTTTTATTAAAACATAATATTTCCAAAATCTTTATACAAAAAAAAACTTTAAGCTTTTTTTAGTCTTACTTGACTTTAAAATTTTAATGCTCTTTGAATGCTTTATGTATGTAAATACTTGTATGTATGTGTGAGCGTTTGTAATTAAATTCAGTTCTTTTTTTGGTATAGATGAATGCATTTTTTTAGGGACAAGAAAAGCAACCAACTCAACTTCTAGCCAACATTTATACAACTGTCTGTCTCAATGAATAGAAAAGTTGAAAGAAAGACAAAAAAAAAACAAGTGAAATTTAAAGAAAAAAAATTAAACTTGTGATTTGTAAAGTAATACAAACGTAAAAAGGTGTTTTCAAATTTAGCTAAAGTTCTTTATTTTCCTTGTGTTCAATATAACCAGGATAATTTCAAATCTTTGTATTTTTTGGGGTTTCCTATCTTCAAAAAAAAAAAAAAAAAAAAAAAAAAAAAGGAAAAGGCAAAACAAAACACGTTATAGGAATCCTATAAAATATTTATGTGATGACGATGATGATGATGATGAAGCTGTGTGCGACGTTCCTGTCGCAAATGCTGATGGCAGTTTGCATGTACACTTTTTTTTTCTTCTTTGCCATATTTAGCTGACAAATGCAATTTGTTGAAGCAAACACTTAACGGCTTAAAAATGCGAAAAAGCTGTTTTAGCTGCTGCTAAGTAGACGACAGCTAAACAAGCAAAATCCTTTTGAATAGTTCTATTTTCCTCACACTTTTAAACATTCGATTGAGTAGAATGAGACACAGAGGTAACTAAGAGGCTTAAATTTAAGCAGATTTATTTATAATGAAAAGAAAATTCAAAAAGAATCAGTATGACAATTTAATTTCTAAATAGAAAAATTTTTACAACTTTAATTAAGAATAACACAAATTTTTCACACACTGTTATATCAACAAGCTTCCTGCGTTATCTTCATTTTATAATTAAAATTCTCTTAAGATGTAAATTACTTGGGTTTTTTCTGAAATTTTGTTAGCATTGTAGGTGGTTACTGAAAACCATATTTTTTGTGTTTTTAGCAAAATTTCATTTTCTATATTTTCTTGGGTGCTTTTTTTTATTTTTTTTTTTTTGTTTTGCTTGCTTCAAAGCAGTAGTTATTTATGTATTCACAAAAATAATTTATGCATATGAAAATAGTGTGCTGCAATATATCCACTAAAAAAATGGAGAAAAAAGTGAAAGGATAGTCTGTTTATTACAAAGGATTTTTATGTATCCCAAGATAAGGACATCATTGTGATATTAAAATAAAACAATTTGTAAAATACCTACAGCACTTTTCGTGCCAATTATTAATCCGCAAAGGGTTTGTTGCCATTGCAAACCAAACTTAAATTAAATTTGTTATAAAATATTATAAAGGGTGTTTTTTATAGACGTATAGAACTTTAAGTTGGCATTATTGTTCAAGATGGCGACCGATTTAACAGCTGTCAAGTGATTTATTCTCAGTTTGGTTTGGCAATTCATCATGAATAGACTCACGCCTGAACAACGCTTGCAAATGGGCACAAAACGAGATTGCCGTTGTTCCCGATTTTCGTAAGCGAATTTTGTTTAGCGATGAAGCGCACTTCTGGTTCAGTGGCTACGTCAACAAACAAAACTGACGCATTTGGAGTGAAGCTAATCCTCAAGTGTATGTCGAAACACCGTTACATCCAGAAAAACTGACTGTTTGGTACGCTTTATGGGCTGGTGGAATCATTGGTCCGTACTTCTTCAAAAACGATGATGGCCAGAACGTTACAGTCAATGGTGATCGGTATAGAGCCATGATTACTAACTTTTTCATTCCTGAATTGAACAACCATGATGTCCAGGAGCTGTGGCTCCAACAAGATGG
The DNA here is from genome assembly GCA_947397855.1 of Thelaira solivaga. Classification (NCBI taxonomy): domain Eukaryota; kingdom Metazoa; phylum Arthropoda; class Insecta; order Diptera; family Tachinidae; genus Thelaira; species Thelaira solivaga. Next base: position 52,169,876 of record OX377613.1, on the reverse strand, counting down.
CGCAACATGTCACACAGCTCGTGCCACAATCGATTTATTGAAAGACACGTTTGGTGACCGCCTAATTTCACGTTTTGGACCTGTAAATTGGCCTCCAAGATCTTGTGATTTAACACCGCTAGACTACTTTCTGTGGGGCCATGTAAAGTCATTGGTCTATGCAGATAAGCCACAAACGCTTGACCATTTGGAAGACAACATTCGCCGTGTTATTGCCGATATACGGCCACAAATGTTGGAAAAAGTCATCGAAAATTGGACGTTCAGATTGGACTACATCCGAGCCAGCTGTGGCGGTCATATGCCACAAGATTATCTTTCGGATAAATAAAATGCATGTCAATCGAATAATCCATCGTTGTTTTATTGCAATTTAAAGTTCTATACGTCTATAAAACACATGTTTGTAGTGATGTGTGGCCCTCGATATCGATGCCATATTTTGTTGCCTTATTTTTGTGCTTAAACTTAAAAACACTTTTTTTAATAAATAAAGTGCAATGACTTCAAAAAAATTTATTAAAAAAATTTTATTCCAAATCTGAATAATTTATTCTTGAGTGGAAAATTCAGCATCTCTGTGGTCTATTTTCAGATTTAAAAAAAAAATTGTTTTGGTCTATTTTGGGTGGGAAATTACTGCTGGAATTAGAAAAATGTAAAAAAATTTAATAAAAAAAAAGTTAATTCCGCAGAACAGGCACAATTACGTTTGCAACATATTTAAATTTCCCACGAATTTTTTCACTCTTTAATTAACATCAAAATTTCTGCCTCTTTTACCATAGGAAATTTTGCTGATTTAAAGAATTTTTTTTTAATTAATTTTTCCTTTGATAAAATTTCTGGGGAATATTCATATTTAACTGACCCGGATGCTGTTACTACTGAATAAAGTATGTGTTATTTAAGAAAAAAAAATCAAAACTCTGCAACAAAATTTCCTTCTAATCTAACTTACATTGTTTTCAAATGGGCTTATTATTACTATCATATGGACTATGATCGCACCGCAGCTTTTAAGATTTATCCAGTTCTTAAATAGGGTTAATAGTTTAAAAAAAATTTTTAGAATTAAAACTTTTCAAAAAATTGTATTAAAAATTTTAAAAAAATTTTTTTTGATTCAAATACAATGTGAGAATTTTTTTTAAATTGATTTAATTTCCAATTAAGTGATGCTACTTTATTAGCATAAAAATTGTCATATAAAAACAGTAGTATTGCACTTGCAATTAAACACAGTAGAGAAATAGAAAAAAAAATGTATATGGCAACAGTTGTTGCCATAGGGGTGAATACACCCCTATCGTGTTTTAAAACGAAATTTTCATTACCCTCGAAAGCAAAATTGATATCAGGAATTTCACGTGAAAGTTTGTTCACGTTATCAGCACAGAGTGAATGTATAATAAAGAAAAATTTATTAAATATTCTAAGTTTTCAAAAGCAAAACAATTATTTTTTTATTAACTTTTGTTATTAAACAGTTTTCAGTGTCCAGTGCATATAAAATAAAGAACTTCTAAAGTTTTATAATATTTTAAAAAGCAAAAATATATTATTAGTAAATATTGTTCAAGCTTAAGATCTTAGTGAAAATTGTTTTTGTTTTAATTTTCCAATATTTCGACTTAACTTTTCTTTTTATTATAATAATAAATTTCCCTGAAGAAAGTCGAAATATTAAAACAAAAACAATTTTCATTAAGATCTTAAGCTTGAACAATATTTACTAATAATAAATTTATAAGATCGAATTATTGCAAAAATATATTTTTTTTACTGGGGCAATTTATGAATGGTTCTTGTTATGAAGGTGTCAACTGATGTGGATAAAGGATTTCATCAGGAAATAATATAATTTTTTTTATAGGTTGACCATCACTTTTTGATTAATTTGTTCAAAAAAAAATTGCTAAGTTCTGCTTGCTAAATTAAATTTTATAAAAAAAAATAAATTAAATTCGGCTGTGCCGAATCTAATATACCCTTCCCTATTTTACTCAAATATTCATATTTTTCACTTTCCACGTTCTTCTTAAATATCAGAAAAAAAAATTGAAACGGCTAGCTTGTTACATACACCCATTTGTAGGTTTCGTGTTTGTAAGTACAATTAAGCACATGTACAGCTTAAAAATGTATATAAAAACTAAAGCAGAAATTAAGAAATCCAAAATTTCGGATGTATTTTTGATATTTCTCGGTTATTTGTGGACCTTTTGCTCTAATTTTTGAACAGATATTAGAACTGACATTTCTGACAGAACTGCGTACCACGTTTTTTATTCCGTTTTATAGGTTTGCACAAAATACGGAAAAAACCCATTCAGAAAATGGTCAAAAATAGAAGTAGTCGCGGTTTTTTTACTCATATCTCCGCCATTTATGAACTGATTCAGATGAATTTCAATAGCAACTGAAAGACGTATGCTAAACTTTTTCGTATGTCCTCTAAGGACTTCAGAAAGTTGATTTCAACGACTATACGAACAGACAGACGGACATCTCTTATATTTATTACTCCGCTTTCTTAATATATAAAATTCGACTGTACGTGTGTTTGATATTGCACTCCTCCTAAACGGCTGGACCGATTTAATTTAATTTGTTTTTGCCTTTGGGTTACTCCTTGGAAGGTTTAGCGTCACAAATCCTCCCGGCAGGTGACGCTGCAGTTGGTAGCTGGCTTATTTATTTACTAACTTTTTATTACCCGGTCTTGCATGGTCGATTTCTTAAAGTAAGAAGATTGAATATACAAAAATTTTAAAGCAAAGCAACGTTTGCCGGGTCAGCTAGTTTATATATATATAATTTATAGGGTATCCCATGTACGTTATAGAAATTACAATCGGAATCACTAACTTACTTTTTATTAATTGGCCAGTAATAAGTAAGTGAACAGATTAAAACCAAAAAGTGAACAAAATAAAGGTAATTTGCTATCCTAAAAAAAATTCCTTCTCCATCATTTTTAAATAGGCTCAATAAATAGTCCCAAAAATATTGTAAAAGTTGTAAAAAAAATAAAATATTATTCTTCTACAATTAAATTTAACATCAAAAAAAATATTGAAAATAGAACAATTTAAAAATCTAAAGTTTTTTTTTGGCAAATAACCCCATGAAGCCTTTAAAAAGACGATTAAAAAAACTTTAATTTTATTACCAATTTATTTTACAATTAACAAATTTTATTTAAATTATAAAAATCTATTTAAACTATAAAAAATATTTTTAGCGAAAAAAATAATTCATGTATGTTACAAGCTGTAAATATTACCTGTTTTACAAGTAAATATTTACATGTGCAAACAACATGTAGTAAAAAAAACTCATTAATTTTCATGTGGCTGAAGAATGAAAGTCGGTATTTAAATTAATATACACGTACACGTACATATCAGATGCATGTTTGCATTTTATTAAACATACGAGTATGTATGTAAATACAGAGCATTTTAATTAAAAAACAAAATAAAATATTATTTACTTTGTATAAATCTAATCCATAATCCTTAGATTAATTAAAAAATTATTAACTATTATTAAATGTAACCATAAATACACAGGAAAAAATTATGAAATTAAAAAAAATATTTTTTTTATTTGTTAGTTTTATTTGACGTTTTTCTTTTAAATAATATCACTATTTTCTTAAGCTAGAGGTCTTATTTTTAAAAAAATTATTTTTATATCGATAATTATAAATAATATAAAAATTATATAAAAAAAATTATTATATACTGAAGAAGCTACACAACTTGGAGCGAAATATCGATATAAAAATAAATTTTTTAAAAATAAGACCTCAAGCTTTATAAAATAGTCATATTATATTAATGTTTTATTAAAAATAATTTGTCTTATTGGTTAAATAGTTAATTGAATAAATTAAAAATTTAAATTTATTGATTAAATATTTTAAATGAATAAGCACGAATGCACATGAAACATAATCGCCCTTTAAATTTATTGATTAAAAAATTGTCAAATTAAAAGAAAATTTTTATTAAATCAATTAAATATTTATGCTTTTATCCAATAAAATTGACGTGGACTTTAAAGTAAAATTTTTGGAAAAAAATTATATGAAAAATTTCGATAACGTTAACTTTAAACTCTACGTTAATTTTTTTTTTTATAATATGATTACGTTTCTTAGTCAATTAAAAAATTATCATATTAATTAAATATTGTCATAACAGTCAGGCTCTCTATAAAGAATGTTATCGTTTCTTTCTACTTTGTGGCTCCTTAAAAAAGTTTACACAAACATGCTAATTAAAAGAAAATTAAATGATAACGTAAGAACAAAAAACTGTGAACCACTAAGTAACATTTTTCTCTTTGTTGGAATACAAATGTGAAAATCAATCATACGTTTACTAGCTGTCCTTAGGAAATTTTTTCTTATAAAATTAATAAAAAAAACACGAAAACCATTTACATTCGCAATTAATTTTTTTTTTATTATCTTCTAAAATTGATTTTTAACAGAAGCTTTTTTGTTTACAATTTAGATTTTTTCTCGTGCTGTGGAAAAATCTATTTTTTTCTTTCTACTGGCATTCATTGATAGTTCAAGCTTATTTAATAGGCTGAGCTTTTCAAAGTACATTTACCCATTACAGCGGTTTTTCTTTGTAATTGGCGATTAATTAATGCATTTGTTTTTAAGGCAGCAAAATGTATTAGAAAAAAAAACGATAAGTCAAAAGTTAGTGAGCCGCTTTTTTAGTAAAAAATTAGCGACTGGTTTTCTTTCGCTTTAGAGAGCCTTGGCAGTAAATATTTCTTTGTCTGTTAATTTTTTCCTGTGTATAACGAAATATTCATTCACAACTGAAAGTACATATGTAATTAAAAATTAAATTATAATTTTTGTCTCTTTTTCCTCTTTTTTTTCTCTGCCTTTTACAAAAAAAAAAAAAAATACTTGCATGCTTTGCTATGACTGTGATGTTTTCGTTCATGATGATGTTGATAATGATGATGATGATGATAATTGATAATAATAATAATAATAATGATGATAATGATAATGACTGTTGCGCATATGATATAAAAAAAATTTTTATTTATTTACGTTTTACTTACTTGTTCATGGATTGTGATAAACCAAAACAAAATTGAATAATTTAAAAACAAAATCTTAAACTTTTATAAAACTATAAACCACATATAAAACTCACAGGGATTTGGTTTTGTAACATTCGCTAACAGCAATGAGGCGGAACGAGCACGTGAACGTCTACATGGCACCGTGGTTGAGGGACGTAAAATAGAGGTGGGTGCATGCTATTTAATTTAATAATTTTTTTCCATTTTTATTTTATAAATAAGGATTTATCCAGCTTTAATACTTAACAAATGCAGGCCTGAATTCAAAAGCAAAGAGAATGGAATTTTTTCCAATAGAAAATCTATACTGAAAGAATTTCGTCGTTATTCCAATAAAAAAATATTTTTTTTTTTTTTGCAATCACATGATTAGCTTTATTAAACTAATCAAATATTGAACTGATTCAATGTTCATTTATTTAATGAAATAATTTCATTTTTTAAAATAAATAAACAAAATTATTTCATTAAATAAATGAAATGGTTTAATTTAAAAAAAAAATATTTCATTGAATTAATGAAATTACTTTTTTTTATTATATAAATGAACTATATTCACTTATGAAATAAAATAATTTCATTACGTAAATGCAATATAAATAATTTTAATATATGAAATAATTTCATTAATTCAATGAAATATTGATTTTCTTAAATGAAACAATTTCATTTATTTAATGAAATAATTTCATAAAAGTATTTCATTAATTCACATCATGTGTGAAATATATTATGAAACAGTTTTAATGAAATAGTTTTAATTGAATTTACGACATTTTTTTTTTCAGTGTATTAAATTTTTCTATATATAAATTCTTGCCAAAAAAGTCTCTGCTGGATTCAAGCCTATTCAAGTGCTCACTGGATATATTCTTTTTTTAATTCTAAATTCCCTTATAAAATGTATGAAATATCTCATTATTGATTTTTATATTAAATTTACACAAGCCAGTTAATTTATTGTGTGTGTAGCGTGTATTTACGCTAGCACTTTATAATTAACTTTAAAAAATAAAACCTAAAATAAGACAGCTGCCATGAACATTTTAAACAGTTTATTTGTTCATCCTCTAGAACAGATTATTTCTCTTTCAATAAGTTCGATTTATTGTTGCTTATGTTCTCTGCGTAATCATATTGCATGAGCAAATTAAGGTGTGCTATTTTGCTTTAAGCCATTTATCTCAACCTGCACACAAGCATTTTAAAAATAATTTTAGTTACAACCATCCCACCATAAGCTGATTAATTAATTAATTATGATGTTAGAAAACAGGCTTGGATAAAGCTTATGCTTTTCAAGGATTAAATTTCATATTAAAATCTGCTTAAAACACCAAGTTGTCAATTGTTAATTTTAAAGCTTTGTTGTGAAACAAACAATTTTACAAAATTTCATATTTATTCGTGCGTAATTCCAAATTATGTTGGTGTGCAAAATGCATTATTTTCTATGATATTCTCAAGGCAAATCTCAATAAATTGTTTACTTAGTACAATAAGTACTAAGAGGGAAAGCATATCTATACAGCTGTTTCATCAGATGCTACTCTGAATCTTCAGCAGATTACTCCCAAGTTTTAATGAATTTCTGCCCAAACATTCGAATACTTATTTCATTATACCAATCGAACAAATTAAAAAAAAATAAAAAATTATTGCTAAGCAATTACAACCAGACCTCGAAATTGCCTTTGTGCCATTTTAAGCCACTCCTGTATAATTGTTCTTAAAATACTATGAGAGTTGCCATAATTCATAAAAAAAATTTTTTTATTAAGAACTTAATAAGAAAGTTATATAATACAAAAATGTTTTTTTATGTGAGATATTTAACATAAAACGACGATTTTATTTTGCCTAAAACTTCATTAAATAAATGAGGTGATTTTGAATGCATTTTGTCCAAAATATGAACTGGATGTAAATGTGAATAATTCTTCATTTATACTTTAATTAAATGCTTTTAATTTTTTTGTTTTTTATTCATATTAAATAATAGAAAATAAATATGAATCATGCATTTTACAGCTCTGGTACTAGATGTATGAAAATATTTCATGTGTTGATGTTTAGAAAATATTTTTAACTGACACACAAAAAAAAAAAATAGCAAAATACTCTGCCATTGCAAAGCTCTAACAGAAAAAGAAAAGTTAATAAAAAAAGCATTTTAAATATACAAGTATTTCGCATTAAAAATACAACGGCAACAACAACAAAAAAGAATTTTTTTAACGAAACAACGTTTCTTTTTTTTCATTTTAATGTAAATATCAAAATATAGCAGAATGAAGAAAATAGTTTACAAAAAATAAAAATAAATTTAACCCAAGCACTCACTGCCATACTTGGCTTATTACATATGCGAGTTTGGTTTTGTTTAACAAAAATGTTAAAAATAAAAGTTAAAATAGTGTTGCCAAAGCTACAAAAATTGGACTCAGTTTGGCATTAAAAATTATATAGAAAAATTAGACAAGTGGCTGTTACTTGAGTCCTGTAAGTCTTGTATAAATTTAAATTCAAATTTAGGGCATTGCAAAAAATATAGCACTAATTGGGCCATGGTACGATAGTTCTTAATAATAATCAGGGCTTTTGTCTGAGTGTTCCATTAAAAAAAAACAACAACAGTCTTCACATTTACTAAAGAAATGAATCCCGTAGTGCGATTCAGTAACTTTTGTTACGAACATTCGTATCGAAAACAAAAGTAAAACGATATTTTATCGAATTCGATATTCAGTAACTTTCCGCCAAAAATATTCGGTACGATAAAAATCGTTATTTGCGATGATTATTTATGTGCTATTAACTACGTCGCAAAGTTCATATAAACAATGCAGTTTGCGGAAGTTAACAGCACATAAAAAACACACCCTTAAGTGGCCCATGATACGACAGTTCTTATTAATGATAACGATTTGTGTTTTCGACTATATATTTTTCAAGTATTTCCATACTCTTTAATGCCATAAATTCCGTGACAATGCGAATTACTGGGTGAGCCAGGCCCAGTAAATCATTTTGTATATTAACAGTCTCACTGTTACACTGTTCGATTACATTTATCAGTACTTGGCCTTGTCTAACAAGTCTTGTTAGGGCTTCTATGCACGAAGCTGTAAAAACTTATCGAGAGAATGAGCGTAATTCAAAAGGTCTTAGCTGGTAATGCCAATCTAGCTTTCATATAATTTTAATGTATTTAAAATCAAAGCCTTTTGCTCTAAAAAAAATTTTAAAAAATTTGGATTTGGCCTGAAGGGTTTGCAGTCACTTTTTCAGACATTCTGTAGTGCACAATAGACCTTAAAGGTCGCGATTCGATCATAGCCCATAATGAATACATTCTGTAAATCAGTATCGGTAACAAAAATGTAATACTTTTGCCCCATTTATTTTTTTTTATTAACATCAAATACCTCAATAGCAGTGACCTGTAAGATTTTATTGTGCAGCTCAAATCCCAATTAAAGAATTCAAATTTTCTTACGAATCTAGGATTCATTTTAGCTAGGTGTTCTGGGGAAAGTCTTTCACTGATGGTCAAATGCATTAAATGTATTCCGTTGACCCATTTAACTTGCCCACTTTTTGCCTATGGTTTTTATTAGCTGCAAACAATTACAGAATATGACATCTAACACGATACCTTATTGCTTACATTTGTACTGAAAACAAAAACGAAATACGAAAATTTCTTTTTGCAAATAAATGCAAATGTACGAAAGAAACTATCATTCGCTTGTAAACAAATTATCTTGAACTATAGTCGCACTCTGACCTTTAAGATCTATTGAAGCAGTAATTATTTTACATTCAGTAATTTTGTATAAGTTGCTTTCATTAGTTGCCTACCACCACAAGCAACCCGCCATAGTGAGAAACCTGAATTATTTATTTGCATGTGTAAAGCCGTCAACATGTGCAATAATATTTCTATGTGAAATAGTTTTTAACTGTTGTTTACATTTACATATGCTTAATAATATAAATAAGGCAAAAAAAAAAAAAAAAGGTTAGAAAAAAAAGCTTGCATGATTTACAAAAAACAGGTTCAAGTCAAGTTCTCAATTTTTAGAAGGGTGTTATTTTTATATGCACTTTACTTAGTTACAAATTAAATGTGTGCATGTATATGTAGGATATGCAGTAGGGCAACTCAAACTCAGAATCTATAAAATAAAAATAAAACCACTTAATGTGAATTCGTATTTATTAGGCAACTCCGTCTAAAGTTTGAATTAATAATTTATAAAACTTTAAATTTTAATACGTCTCTGTATGATTTTTTGTACCACCCTAATAAACCTAGTTTGTTCACATGAATGTATAGTAATTTTTACTTTAAAATGCAAATAAATACACACACTCATGTACGAGTATGCATCATGTATCGTTAAAATATCTTCCCTTTTATTTATTTATTTTTTTTGTTGATTTGTCTTGTACTCGTACCAAATGTATTTATTTATGTAAATGTAATATTATTACGTTTTTTCTAGGTTTTTCTTGAAATTTCTACAGTAAATGTTGCATATGTATGTGAAGAAAGCTTTTTGTGCTTGTGCTTGTGCTTAATTTAAATAGAAAACTATAAACCAATTAAATTACAAACTTATTTTGTTTAGTTGATAATTATTAAATTTTATTATTATAACTGTTATTATATCAAGGCAATCATTTTCATGCAAATGCATGTTTTTACTCAGTAACTTAAAATCTATTTTGATCAAAAGTATTTATTGAAATGGCCTCAATTTGTTATTGCATATTTTGGTATATTTTTGCATATATTGTTATAAATGCATATTTTGTTATAAATGCATAATTTGCATTCATTTTTATATTTTTAATATTCAAAAGTATTCACCTATTGATAGCCTTCAAAATATTTCACTTAGCCATATTTCTGAGATAATTTAGGGATTTAACAAATTTTTGAAAATTGCCAGTGCTCCTCTAGAGCAATTTTCAAAAAAATGATTTTTTTTCAAAGTCAATTTTCTGAAATCTCAATATTCTCTCAGAAATATGACTAAGTATTGGACCCTTAAATAGTGAGATACGTGCTTTTTCTATATTTGTTACAAAAGAACCAGTGGTTTGTAGAGAAATTTTCAAAATTATCAATCATTTTATTCAGAGTAAATTTTTTAAAAACTTGTATTAAAAAAACTCAATATTTTAGCTCATAAGAAATTTCTAGTCAATACAAAAGCCTTTGTATTAAATTATTATTTATATTATTTCCAATAATACAAATACTAGTAAAAATAAAAACTATAGCCTGGCACCACGCTTCAAGTTAAGAATTTAGAATTTTTATTTGTTTTTACACGTTTTTATTAATAATATTTTTTTTTTGTTTTAGTTGACACTCCTGCTATTTATACAGTGACCAATAACAAAGCAATAAAATGTATTTGTTTGCTCTTTTTTTAGCCTTTTATTACGTTTTTAAGCTTAAATTGTATCTAAAGTGTCTAGCAAAAAAAAAAAACAACAAAACAAAATATTTTAATATAAAACCATTGTTCATGTAAACATGTGATTGTACAGTAAAATAGAAAGAGCTGAAATACTCGTACATTTTTCCATTTCCTCTTTTATTTTAATCGTACATGGTTTTATTGTGTTTGTGGTGGCAAAAGGTATTACCTGTTATAAAAATGTACAACTAGTAAAATGATGTTTGTGTGTGTGTGTTTTTTTTTAAAGTGGCTTTACTCACACTTTAAGCGTTTGAAATATTTTTCAAATAAATAAAATTTCTATTTTTTTATATTTTTTGTTTATTGGGTTTCAGCTCAATAGTTTTGTCACTTTTAATTAAAAACTGTTTCTTTTTTTTTTTGTCTCTCTGTTTTACACACAAACACTCTTACTTTAGCATTTTCCATTTAAATATAAACAAATTTTGCTTTGCAATTGTGTACCCTAAGCTCTGTTTGCTATGTCTCGTTAAATTTTTCTAAATAAAAATAATAGAATAATTTACATATTTTTTATTTTTTTATTTTTTTTTTGTCAATCATGCATGAATTCGTTTAAATCATTTTAAAATTTTTGTCATGATTTCAACTTTTAATTTTAGTTTATTCATTTAACTTTAAATAAGAGAACAAACTAGATTTAATTGCAAGAGAAAAAATTCAGCTTATCCTTAAGGGAAAGCAATTAAAAATATTTTTTATTGTTAACATCTAAATACTCGGCAATTTTATGAGCAATAAATTAAATAAATTAAAATGGAAACAAGTCATACATATGTAGTACATACATACTAGTTTGCTATAATATTTAGCATAACTTAAAATACACATTGTGTTGCTTATATTCCTTTTTTAATTAAAAATAAAAATATGATATTTTGCAAACCTAACACAGACCCACAAAATGAAATTTTAATAGTCAATTTGAATACACTTGATAGTAAACTCCAATCGCTATAAATTAATTTTTTTAATCCTACTTGTAGTTCTCGAGATTTATCGGTGTTCATGCTTCAGTGTAAAGTCCCTAGTATCGAGTGTATGAATGCAAAAATAAAATAAATGTAGAACTTTTTTACAGACAACCACAAAATACACTATCCTACTATTTCCTACCAAACTTCAGAAATACAATATGAAAACTCATTGTAAATACGTTCTACAATTATGTAGAACAGCTGTCACTAAATAGTGTTGGCACTAGTTAGTTTGAGATAAAACGTGTTGTTTACGTTTGAAATGCTAAAAACAAACTTATCTACTTGATAAATGTGTATATTAGTATCACAGTTGTTTATATTGTAGTTTATTAGTCGCTCACGCTTTTGTGCTAAACATGCATTAATTGTAAAAATACTTTAAAGCGTGAATTCCTCTGTAGAAAATATATACTAAATTTACAATATTAACCTTGAAATTATTTTATTATCAATTTCTTGCCAGATTTTATTATCCATTTCTTACTAGTTTTGAAGTTTCTGAGATACTGACAAAGCTTTCTCAAAAACAATTTGTTTTTCAAGAAAACTTACAACCAGGCTCCCTATGAAAAGTGTTATCATTTTAGCCTTTTTTAGGCTAGATTTAGCCTTTTTTCTCGCACTTAGCCTTGAAATTTATAATTTAGCCTCTAACTTTTTTCCTAGCCTTTTTGCATTTACAAAATGGCCTTAAATAGCTTTTTATCTTTTTTGCAATTTTTTTTTTCGCCACAAATTACCATACTTTTTTTTCAAAAAATTAAATAAAATTATTTTACACTATCCGCAAAACAAAAATTCCAATTGAAACCAATATGTTTATCTATCCAATGCAAAAGAAATCAAGTCGAAATCTTAAAAACTAAACAAGTTATGAGCAAAAAGCTAACCAGTTCTACTACTGCCTCTTTCCGGCCTCTTTCTTTTCAGTAGAACTGGTTACCTTTTTGGTCATAACTTGCTAAGTTTTCAATGTATCGACTTGATTCTTTTGGCGTTGAATAGCCAACCCTACGGGCTTTAATTTTTTTTTTTTGCGGATAGTGCAAAAAAAATTTTTTTATCATTTTTTCAAAAAAAGCAAATTGGGTAGGTTATGATGGTAATTTTTGGCGAAAAAAAAATTTTTTACACTATCCGAAAAAAAAAAAAATTCTAATTAAAGTTAGTACGTTTATCTATCCAAGGCAATAGAAATCAAGTCGATATCTAGAAAACTAAGCAAGTTATGACCAAAAAGGTAACAAGTTCTGCAAAGGTCAGCATGAATAGCATTAAACTCTACTTAAACTGAACTACCACATGAGTATAATCGGTGTGGTACAAAACTACTTGTGGAAACGTCGAATGCCCAGGGGTGGCAAGATGCGGTATAAGCTGTTTAGGCTGTGGGACATTGGTTCCAGGAGACTTAGCAATGGAGTCTCGGATAGTAGTTGAGATCTGGCCTGCAAAATTGATCTTAAACCTCGCGCTGCGATTTAGCGAATGATGATAATAATAATTATTTTTTTAGTATGTCAGCAAATATTTATTTTTCGTTTTTCTATTCAATTTCATAATTTTTTTTACAATCCGCTAATTTAAAGAAATAAATACATGCGTTCTGTTGCTTATGAGTTCAAGCAAACAACTTATTGAGACAAATTAAAGAAAAAAAACTCGCTCGCTCGAACCCTTTAAAATTTTAACTTAAAAAGGTTTTGATATTAGAATTTAGACATTTAGTTTAATTGTCTCAAACAAAACTTTAATTAGTGTAAATCAAAAAAAAAGTAAATAAAAAAATTATAGACAATTTGCCCAGCAAGAAATAATATCTTGGATAAATTTAATTTTAATATTATTTTATTAACAAAACCAGTTGCCACAAATTATTAAAATTTTTTATAAATTTCCTCTTTTTTTTAACTTGATTCCAAATTAAATTTCATGATATTCTATCTAATTCTTGAATATCAAGTTAAAGATGACGATCAATCAAAATATTAAATTGAAATTTTAAGTAGTTTCACATAAAGCAAAGCAAGAACGGATTTCATAGCCGCTAATAGAATTGTTTTTCTGTCTGCATTTTAATAATAAGCTACGCTATGCCCTTACAGAAATTTTCATTAAAAAATATTATACTCGTAATAAACCAACTAAGTAAGTAATTGAAGGAATATGAAAAGCATCAACTAGAAAATGAAAGAAGACGGAAAGCTTTAAACATAAAAGCAGCCCAGCCAGAAGAGAAAAAATATATAAAAGCAGCAGCAAAATAACATTTTTTATTGCGGCCTTAAATTTCACTTAACAAGTCTGGTAATTAGCTTTCTTTGTACACATTTTACCGCAGCTAATGCAGGCCATTAACACAATCTCATACACACACACCCACACATCAGCCAACATACCAACCAATCCATACATATGTAGACCACAAATGGCTAAAATAATTAGAAAGAAAAGCAAATTAAAGAGAGATAAAAAAACATTGCAAAAGTCACTACTTAAATCATATTTAGCAACCAACATTGCCTGGAAACTTAAACTCATTAGAGATATTCAGCACTTGATACAAATGAAATTTTTACGAGTATTTTGCTCTGGAAAATTTACCCGATTTTGCTGGCAATAAACCAGAACCATTAAATAAGCCTCCAAAATTAACTTCTGCCAAAAAGAAAAACTGTTTGCAGCAACTTGAATTTAAATATTTTTCTAACACTTTATGTTTTTATACAAATATTTTTTGTTATATTCGACGTACCATAAAAATATTTTATAAACAAAAATTTTCTTCGGAACTGGTAGATGAATTCAAACTAATAAATTTCTTGACTAACATATTTTGGGCCTAAACATGGTCCAAATCGTTACATTCGTTAACTAATGAAAACGATTGAAATTTTAATTCATTTTAAGAAAAAAAATTTTTAAATTTCGATTGAAGTTGCTCGATCGACGATGCAACGATTTGGCCTAAGATTAAATATTTACACAAGCTTACAAATTTAAGTCAACGTTTGAGTCCCAGGATTTGCAAACTGCCAAACCAAAGTATCTGTGGCCCTGGTAGATTTGAAATCAGCTTGGCAAAAAAAAATTTTTTTAAACAACACAAATCCGCGAAGCTTTTTGGCTTCACTGCAGAAAACATCCAAGGTCTAGGTAGGCATCAAACCTGTGACTCCCCAGATTGATAGGTTAGTACGCTAGCTACTAGTCTACGGGAACACCCGTAGACTTTGGTTTCGCATTTTGCAATTCCTGTGACTCAAAAGTTGACTTGTGTAATTGTCTGAGACATACTTTTACCTTTTAAAAAAATAAGATCCTCACATAGATAATAAAATTTACTTAATTATTTTACAATCCGCTTAGCAGTTTCAAAGATATGGTAGAACTTATGATGAAAATAAACAAAATTAAAAATGTTTTAATTTTCCAAAAATTATTTAAAACAGAAAGAGACAAAAATACACAGTTTTTTTAATACAAGCATATAGCCTCATATGTTTCAAATCAAATGAGCCATATTTTATAAAAATTGATAAACAAGTTTTGATTTTATTTACAATTAAGTTAATCTATCACACAGTAATTGTTACTACTTTGTTAGAAACAAATGCTGCCATATCAGTTAGTATTTTTGTTTGCAGCATGAAGTAGCCACATGTGAACTTCATGCCATGACGAACATATAAAAAAAATTGTTAAATAAATTCAGCCGTTTTGTGATTTTAAATAAACTTAAAAGATGGGCGTGGTCAATTTGGGCTATATGACTCATTTTGTTTGAAACTTATAAAAAACAATTTTTGAATTTTTGTTTCCTTTTATCTTAAATAATTTTTTGAAAATTAAAACTTTTTTTAATTTTTTTTTCTTCACAATTTCCACGATATCTTTGAAACTAATGAATCAATTTAAAAATAATGTAGGTACAACTTAAAGAAAATTTTGTTGCGGAATTCCGGATTTTCTTTATGAAAAATACAAAACTGGGAAATTAATTTAAATTTAAAACAAGTAAGTTCTGATTTAAAATCAGCTTTGGAAAGTTGTCGGTTGCTCTGGTGCAAAATCGTGTATATTTGTTATATTTATTCTTAATCAGTGCTGTTCTGTATTCCGAATCCGAATATTTTATTCGGAATTGAAAAATTTATCAGCTCCTCCTAACTACTCTGTGGTCCATTTTAAGATTTTTAAAATTTTGTTTTTGCTTTATTTTTGGTGTGAACTTATTTTTAGAATTAAAAAAACATAAAAGTTTTCATTTAATAAGAGGATAAAGGTTTACAGAACATGCACGAATATGTTTTTTCTCTTGAATAAGAATCATGACATTTGCCGCCACAGTCTCTCAAATTTGTTTCTTAAAAACAAAAAAAAAAAACTTATTCCAAGCAACAGAATGCAAAGAATTAAAGTATATTGTTGGGTATGCATTTCATGTATTCTCGTTTAGCATACTTTTTTATAAATTTTGCATTCCATGCCTACCGCCTAATGAAAATAAATATAAAATTTAATAATATTATGAGCAACAATATGTTGTCTACACTTACAACAGTGCAACTAAACAATAACTAGTTAATTTAAGTTTTTAATTATGCATAAAATGTTTTATTTGCAAGCATATTGCAAAAATTCAACTAAAGAGTAGAAAGCAATTAAAAGTTGGGCCAGAACCAATGGCAAACAAAACAAAAGCTGTGAAATTAAAATTAAACAAAACATGTGACACAAAGTAAGCAACAACTCGTCGCTCTACACAATTATTTTTGGATAATGAGATTTTTCATACACACATTTATAAATAAAGTTTTTAGTCATATCGATTGAAATAAATTTCATTAAAATTTAAAATAATTCTAATTTATATATTTTTATATTTAAAACAACAAACAGGTCAATAATGCAACTGCACGTGTACAAACCAAAAAAGTGGCCACCGTTCCCAATGGTAAGTTAAGCTATAAAACCAAAAACTTAATAAAAATAAAAATAAAATTTCATAATTAAATTATAAAATTTTTACAATAAATTATGTTATTTACTTTTACAAAATAAAAATTTTCAAATGAACAATTTGCTTACGATACCCTTCAACAAAATCTCGTTAGACAATGAAAAGTTATTAGAGAAAATGTGTGAATGAAAATTATAATTTTTTTTTTTTTTAATTTTAATTTTCAATTATGATGAACGTGACTTTTGGTTAACCAAAAAAGCAAATTTTTTCAGTAACTTGGGGGTCACACGATCAAGTTTTCATTCAATTTTTAAAATTTCTCTCATTTTTTTACCAATACACTCACACTTTTAAAATTTGCTGAGAGTTTGCTTTCAATTTTTCGTTCAATTGAGTGTTTCAAATTACAGTCAAGAAAACAGCTGACTGCAGTTTTTTTATTCCAAATTTGAATTCTTATTCTGCCGCCAGTATTGTTTTGTATTTTTTTTTAAATATGTTTGTGAACAAATTAAACAAATATAACGACGTTTTGCAGTTCATAGAGATATACAGAAGGCATGAAGTTCTGTAGAACATGAATATTCCTGCATATAGACGGAATAATTTAAAAATTAAGGCATATAACTCTATTGCCGCCGAAACAAAACTGCCGGTGGAAGAGGTTAAAAAAACCATCTTGTTGAAAAACTTGCTTTGAAATTGCGTGCAGCCTACGTCACAGCTTTCAATTTTTGTGAATTTTGACAAGCAGTATATGTAAATTTCTTGAAAGAGAATTGTAAAAAAACTTGATCGTGTGACTGCAGTGTAAGAATAAAACAATAATTTTTCCAAAAATTATAAACCAATTAGATATTTTGATTAAAAAAAATTGAATTAATAAACATTTTTCAAGTTAATTAAATATTAACCTCATTAATTTTTAAAATCAAAATATTTAATTGGTTAAAAAATTTTTTCTGTGTAAGAAGCCTCTGAGTATACTGCAGAATTTAATGCCTTTATTATAGTTCACAACTCAACTCTACTTTAGTTGTAATTTTGATATTACAACCGGCTTGTGTTAATACTGATTACAACTCTGTGGTCGAGCAGTTGATAAAAACATACCAAAATGACAACTCATTATTAGCTCTTATTTCAATTACAACTAAACTGAGTTGAGTTGTGAACCATAATAATTGTAAAGTGTCCCACATAATTGTAAAGTGCTTTTCACAAAGGACTAGAATTTCGTCCAAAAGTGATTTAAATGTAGTCTGCTTTAGCACGTTTGTTAATTTAAAAAAGCAATTTGCATTACAGAATTTCATTACTTGAAAGTACTTTTATAACTACTCCCTGTCATATCCCAACAGAGCACTTGCATACCCTTGTTTAAGCACGGACATCCATAGCATAATAATAAATGCTTGTATACAAATGGAATGCTCCCTAACTGTGTAGCGTACGACCAAAGTAATTATTTTTCTAATTTGGCTGAAAAGTCTCCACTTTCATTTTTCGGCATACCGTCAAATACTGATGCCGATTGAAGCGATTAGCATAAATAATTTTGCGCTGTGATTTTCATCATTCACCAAAATAACGGGATAACGCTTGGCAACGAGTTTTTGTCTACAAATTACATGTTAAATAGCTGTACTCAATTGAGTACAGTAACGACATGTTTTTTACACGTGTTTTTAAATTTAAAGTAAACATGTTTTCTTCATGTCTGTCAAAATTTGTTACTTTACAGCAGGTTTACAATTTTTGTTCATAAATGACATGTACAAATACGTCTCTGTTTGTTTTTAACAGCTGATCTACTTAAAAATATAAAAAAAAAATTTTAATTAATTTGCTTATTAATTTTTGAAGAATTTCTTATGAAGTGCTTTAAAAAAAACTATCTCGAGAATTGGTACATGAGAGCCCCTGAATAATTTTGGTGTAGCACAGTGTTATTACCAAATTAAATTTTTTTTGTAGTGTCGGAGGATTTTTGGTCACATTAAATACCAAAGCTTTAATCTCTAAATTAAATTCTTAATGCTAGGTGTAGCTCTCTAGATATAACCATATAATTTGCAATAACTCGAGAACTACTTCTCAGAATAAATTCACAAAAACATCAAAAAATTGTTAATATAATAAACTTTAAATTACAGTCGTATCAATTTTTCACCAGTCTTATAAATACTTTAGAAGATATTTACAAAATTTAGTTACAAATTTTTCCAAGAAAATTTCCAAAAATTTATTTAAAAAAAATCATTAAAAATTTAATACAAAGGGAATTTTAAATTTTGTTTATAATGTTGGTAGCTGCATATGTTACAAATAAAATGAGACATACGGGTATGTTCTGGAAACCGAGTGATTTCAAATGAAGTGCTTTCAAATCAAATTTAAAAAAATATTTATAACATCAATGCTTTGTAAATTTTTTTTGAAATCACTTCATTTGAAATCACTCGGTTTTCAGAACATTTATGATAGTTCATCAAAATCCATTCATAGATTGCAAATTTATTTATAATTTAGTGGTAGCACCTAAGACATTACTCCAATTTTATTGAAATTTTCTTTAAAAAAAATATGTTTTCTTGAGAAACACTAGTTAAAAATATATTTAGTCCATTCACAAACTGTCGTAAATTACTACTTAGATAAAATAGTACTGTTGTGAACGGCCTGTCCAATATGACAAAGAATACACTGGCTTAAACGTGTAAATACACAACTTACCTCAATATTTCCTTGTGTTTTCTTCATTTTATTAATTTTTTATTGCATCAATTTAAATTTTGCTTCCAATTTTGAATTCATAAAAATGGGGGGAAATTATTTTTGTGTCAACAAAAAACAGCTGATTAAATAGTACACTAAAAAACACAAGAAACAAAGTAGTAACGTCCTAAATTTCTTTTATAAATATAATAAATACCAACAACATTTTTACGACAGTCATAAATTTAGGACACTTTAACACACTTTATGAATTGGCTAATTATAACATAATTTAAAGGTTATTTTATGCCAGATCCAAACGTATTTTTGTAAGTTTAATCAGAGAGATAGTTCTTGGGTTAATCACCCCTATGGCGAATAAAAGTGAAATTCCCTTGGAATTTTCATTCCCCTCGAACGGAAAATTGCTATCGGTAATCTCATGTGAAATTTTGTTCACTCTATCAATGCAGAAAAACAATAAAATTTTATAATTTACGAATGGTTCTTGTGGTAAAGCTGTCAATTTTTGTTGTTAAGCAGTTTTCAGGGGCCAGTTTATATAAAAATAAAAAATTTCTGTAATTTTATAAGATTAAAAGAGCAAAAAATAATTTTTTTTACTGAAGCAATTTATGAATGGTTCTGTTAGTAAAGGTGTCAACTGTTTAAAAGAAAATAATTGAATTTTTTATAGTTAGACAACCACTTTTTAATTCATTTGTTAAAAAATTTGCTAAATTAAATTTTAAGAAAAAAAAACCAAACAAAGTAAGTGAACAGGTTAAAGCAAAAAAGTGAAAAAAAACAAGGAAAGAAATGTATTTACGATAAGGGGAATTTACAGGGAATTCATTCAATAAAATTCGAGAGAAATGATATTCATGATAAGGGTGAATACAAATTATATGGCGCAACTTTTTCTTTTTTCTATATAACGGTATATCTCGAGAACTACATGTAATTTAAAAAAATAATTTGTATACAGTTTGAAGCAGGGTATCGAGTATACCTGAAATCGCTTTTAGTTTTGGCAACAGCAGAACCTTTGTAGGCCTGAGCTATCGAATCTGTATTTTTTTTTAATGGACGTTCTATTTACCTAAATTTTTATGGGTGAAATAATGTCAAAATAAATACAAAAAAAAAAAAAAATTAACATATCTAAGGAAAAACTGTTTAATAGAAAATTAAGCAGTAGAAATATTTAGCGTTTTTTTTTTTCAATCCCTTATACAAGTCCTTACTGATACTTACTGTATGGAAAATTTTAAATTATCAAAAAACATCACCTAATTGTATTATAATTCTCTTTTCTTTCTCTCTTTTTTTTTTGTAATTTTCTTGCCGCATCAACCTGTAATCCTTTGAACCATAAAATTAAACCAAAAAACAAAACAAACAAAAAACTTTGTTCAATGCAAACAAACCTGTAGTTGTACTGACAAAAGATGGTGCCATACCGGCTCCTGCTCTAGGTGAGCACCTACAAAAAATACTATTTTACAATTTTACATGTGTATCTAAGTATATTTAAAAAAAATAACAACAATAACAATAATTAGTTTATGAATGTTAATATTTTTTTGTTTTAATATTAATAAAGCAAAAACAAATTTTATGTTTGGATTGCTTGCCAGCTGCTGTGTGTGTATGAAAATTAATACTAACGCAATTAAATAACTAATTTAATGCATAAAATATTTTATATGCATGCAATTTTGTTGTCTTTATGCTCAAAATGAAGTTTTTATTAAAAAAAAAAAGACAAAATTACTGCAACTATTTAAGCACCTTATTTTTATTACTGTTGTTTGCCAAGACACATACATACATGCGTGCAGTCATTTAAAAAAATGCTTAATAATACCTTTCGTGTAATACTTACTACAGATTTACAGTTACTATTAACTACTATTGTGCTACTGCTACTGCTACTACCACAGCTATTACTATTACTCTTGCTTACAGCCCAAATGAGCTCACAATGTACTCATGTTTTTGTGTATGTGTAGGTAGCATGTGCTTGTGTATGTATTTGTATTTTATATATATTTTCTCCTTGTTTACTAGTCCCTCTTCTTTTATATTCCTCCCATTATTAATCGTAACTATTGTTTGTTATTGTGTTTACAGACTTAAAACAACAAGAAGTACACAAAAACAAAGAACTTTTGAACAAAAGAAATTAATAAAACGAATGTTTTTAATACTTGAAAATTTTGTTAGTGTGTAAGTGAGTCTGAGTGTAAGTGAGAGTGTATATTTGTGTATGTGTGTTTATTTCACATAAAATAAATTAAAAATCATTACAATATAAAACTGCATGTTATTTGCATGTTGTACCCAAACAACCAAAACCAAAACAAAAGAAAATCTTTAATTAACAATAAAATGTAAAATTTAAGAATTTATTTATTGAATCTTCCAAAAATAAATTAAGTGAATTAAACGTTAAGTAATTGCTGGTAATTTAATTAATTTTCTGTGTTAAATAAGGGTAAAAAGTATAGCAATTAGCATCGCAAGATATCGTTTTGAAGGAAATTGAAAACAACTAAAGAAAATATTTTATTTTTAAAGTTGTTCTTTAAATTATTGCGTTTCCCTTTTATCAAGACTTTCTGTGAAGCAAATAAAAAAATTATATAAAAGAAAAATTTAGCTGGAACATTTAAAATAATTAAAAAAAAAAACGTTCCCCTTTATTAACCATTTCATAGAAAGATATACAGCCCTATTTAGCCTTAATAAACTCTTGCCAGCGAGCTACTAACCAGTAGACTTGTGCTTTGTAGGTCGTTTTAGGGAGTGCTTTTCTTAGTTCAAAAAGTATTAATTAATAATTTGTTTGTTTTAAATACAATTTTTGTAAAAGAAAAAAACTAGCAGCTTTCTTTGCTTCGTCTTCGTATAAATTTAGTTCGTTTATTTATTTAAAATGAAGAACAAATAAATCAACTATGGGAATTTGAAAAATGAGCTAGTTCGTTCAGTTTAAGCGAGTGAATTGTACCACCCAAGACTACTATCTGCTACATTGTAATATATCAATTTAAAGAAGCTTTTGCAAGGGAAAAAACGAAATATTATATATAAAAATTATCTAATATTTTTTAAAATCCTGTAGATTTCGAACCACGAGCGATTTTAAAATCATCTACACCCAAAGAAAAATATAATTATATATGGTCACCGCAAACATAGTTTGTTCTCCGCTAAAATGTTATTGTTAACTTGAAGCATCTAAACATTGTTATGGTCATGATAAACATGAATGCTTCTAGCTATTTGTAATCGTCATAGATATGGTTGAATTTGTCATATTATATTTATTAAAATTTTAATTGGAATCATAAATACGTTTATAGTAAACATAGTCACGCTAAAGTCAGTATTGTTTCAAAAAACCACTTTAAATTCATATAATTCCTGTGCATAAAAAAAGCCTACTTTTTGTGACTATGATTATGGTCCAATATGTTTAATTAAATAAGAAAAATATAGTTGAAAATAAATTGTTCTCTTTTTTCTCCTTCGCAACCCTATAAATAAATTAAGTATAAAACAAATATACTCGTATGTTATAATTTTATTTATCTGATGATTCAGAGTAGCATTCTGAAATGGTCCATATAGATATGCTATCATGACTACAACAATAAATTTAAAATAACCCAACATAATTCTGGAATTAACCACAAATAAAGATTAATATTTTATAAATCGAAAATTTAATCGTTCAAACTGAACTGAAGTGGTTGAGTGGCGAGCCACTATCCTAGTTCGAATCCTAGTAGAGTCAAATAAATCTGGAAAGAAAATTAATAAATAAATTAACTGAAACCAAAAAATCAATAGAATAAAAAATTTTATACACAAAAAACTTTATTTTAAAAAAGTTATTTCAAACAGCAATTAAAAAATTTAATTATAAAATTTTTAATAAAAATCGTGTATAAAAAATTAAAAAAATATTTTTTTCCATGACCATGGATTGAACAGCGACATCTGCAGTTGAGAAGCATTTTTAATATGTATGGTTAACTGCAATGTAACCATACCATTGTTGCTCTGAACCATATTTTTTCTTTGCGTGTAAGTGATTTTTTCAGTGTTCTGGAAATCATTTTTAAACCGGACTTAGAGTACGTTAGTAAAATATTATAGTTAATCTTCGTAAAATAGTACAGAACTTAGGCCCTGATTATGGTTCACAAGACAAAAAAGTTAATTGAATATGCGGTTATGATGCACAACATCTGTAGTGCGATTCAGTAACTTTTGTGACGAACATTCGTATGGAAAAAACAACTATAACGATATTTTATCGATTTCGTTATTCAGTAACTTTCTTAAGGCATAAAAGGAAATTTCTTTGTTTTCTTCAAGAACAACAACAAATTCTTAAAACTAAACATTGGCAACCTTGATAACAGTCGTTAGCACATATGAGTATATGCTCAAGCAACTGCTATTTACTCGCATTTAAGTTTCTTATATGGATACTCGTACTTGTACATTCAAAAGCCCCTTAAAATACTTCTCTATCTTAAATCTCTCAAAAGTACTTGTGTACACATTTGAAAGCTTATGCTCCCACATACTACTCGTATGTGTAGGAGTAGTTTTGTATGTGTTTGTGCATTACATCCTACACCTGCTTAAGACGAGTTGTATTAGAGTTTATAAGGCAGATAGATTTCTTGTTAAAAGGCACAGTCAAACACAGCATTATGCATTTAATGTCGTTTATAGAACTTCAGTTAAATTGATTTTTCAAATTCGAAATCGAATTGGCCATCACTAGAGTGTTCACTGTTTGTGTAAATACAAAAAAAAATTATATATGAGTGTGTTGGTTTTTTTTTTTTTTTTTGTTTTTGTTTAACATCGAATGCAAGATGCAGTCAAGTACACCTTTGCTTCTTTCTTCTATATATTTAATACCTCAATAAATGTGTTTTAGTTGACATTCTCTACATTGAGTTTAGTTTCATTTTACAGATAAATGAGACAAGTTTATTTGGTTTATACTTAAAGTTAAGAAATCAATTTTTTTTTTTTTTTTTTTTATATATATATAGTTTTTTATTAACCAATTCAATTTCACAATTTCAAATGCCTCAGCGTCCAATGGACATTATTGAGGCCAGTTGACAATAATTATAATTCATATATACATACTAATTATAAGCTTAAGTTATTATAAATATAACTTTAAGTAATTGAGTAAAACTTTACAACTAATTTAACAAAAAAGAAAAAAAAAAAAAAAAAAAAAAAAAAAAAAAGAAAAAAAAAAAAAAAAAAAAAAAAAAAAAAAAAAAAAAGAAAAAAAAAAAATGTTAAAATGTATTTTAAAAAATACGACTGTGTTTTTCTTCTTTTGTAGAGTTAAATATAAAAAACAAATAGTTAAAATAAAAATACGTTGAAAATACAATGAAGTTGGAGAAAAGCGGTGGGGTAATATGAAACTATTTTCATACTAAGAGAATAGTTAAATAAATTTACACTTTATGTAAAATTTTGTAATGTGAGATTTTTTTATGTTGACAACACTGTATAACTCATTATGTATGTGTAATAGAGTTTTGGTTATTTTAGCAGCTAATTAGCTTCGGGCTTTGTATAAAAAAATCAATCCATCCTAAATTAAGCGCATCAAGGGTAGTGTGTTTTTAAGGCCTGGAATTTATGTTGAAATTTTTCCATTTAAAAAAAGGATACACATCAATAAAACTTTTCTTAAACGATTAATTTATTTAGAATTTTGTGATGTTTGAATTTCTATGTTGACAATATTGTTAAACTCACTTTAATATAGCTTTAATGGACCCGAAAGCTAACCAGTGCAAACCTTTATATAAAAAAAATCACATTTACTGGCCAAACTAAATTTAGCTTTTTTTAAGTCTTTTAGGCTATAGAACGGGAAATTATTGTTTTCACTAAAATTAAACCAACCGCATGATATTTACAAGAATTTGTTAATAACCACAGCATGTATGTACTCGTAAACTAAAAAATATAAAATAAAAAGAAAGAAAAGATTTGTACATTCAACACTAAAACACGTATACTCGTCTATGTATTTTGAACCTAATCATGATCTTTAGTTAATTACACAAAGAGAATTTAGTTATCATATCCTCTGAATTTTGTCATTAATCCAATGATAAATTCAATATTCAAAATTTCATAAATTTAATGAAATAATTTCATAATTTAATGAAAATTTTGTTTTAAATTAAAAACACGTTTCATTAAACTAATGAAATATTTTATTAATTCAATAAAATATTCATTCATTTAATTAAATAAATTCATTAATGTAAAATTTCATAAATTTAATGAAATAATTTTTTTAATTTAATGAAAAATTTCATTGTTTCAAAAAAATATTAAATTAAAAAATTTGTTAAATTTAATGAAATTATTTAATAAATTTAATGAAATAGTTTAATGCATTTAATGAAATAATTTTATAAATTTAATGAAATTATTTCGTGAATTTAATGAAATAATTTTATAAATTTAATGAAACAGTTTCATGCATTTAATGACATAATTTAATAAATTTAATGAAATTATTTCGTGAATTTAATAAAATAATTTTATAAATTTAATGAAATAGTTTCATGCATTTAATGAAATAATTTTATAAATTTAATGAAATTATTTCGTGGATTTAATGAAATAATTTGTTAAATTTAATGAAATTATTTAATAAATTTAATGAAATAGTTTAATGTAGTTAAAGAATTAATTTCATAAATTTAATTAAATTATTTCGTGAATTTAATGAAATAATTTTATAAATTTAATGAAATTATTTCGTGAATTTAATGAAATAATTTTATAAATTTAATGAAACAGTTTCTTGCATTTAATGACATAATTTAATAAATTTAACGAAATTATTTCGTGAATTTAATGAAATAATTTTATAAATTTAATGAAATAGTTAATGAAATAATTTTATAAATTTAATGAAATTATTTCGTGGATTTAATGAAATAATTTGTTAAATTTAATGAAATTATTTAATAAATTTAATGAAATAGTTTAATGCATTTAAAGAATTAATTTCATAAATTTAATTAAATTATTTCGTGAATTTAATGAAATAATTTTATAAATTTAATGAAATTATTTCATGAATTTAATGAAATAATTTTATAAATTTAATGAAATTATTTAATAAATTTAATGAAATTATTTCGTAAATTTAATGAAATAATTTTATAAATTTAATAAAGTTATCTTAAATGAAATAATTTCATAATTACATTAATACAGTAAAGTATTCATTCATTTAATAAAACTATTTAATTAATTTAATGAAATACTCATGCATTTACTTAAGAGTTGAAAACATTGAAACAATTTTAATGAATTTGGAAAAAAATTTCTTCCAGTGCCGTTAATTAACTAAAGATGATTGATTAGGCTCCTTAATAAATTAAAATATTTTTAATTCTTAATTCTAAATTCGTCTTAAAGCTTTAAATGTGTTAATTAAAAACAATTAGATTGAAAGAATTAAAAACTTTTAATTTACATTCATGATCTACATAAAAATATTGTCTAAGTTATGCAATTGCAAGCGTAATTGCACATGTACCATAATTATGTATGAGTTGTGTATGTTTTATTTTATAATATTTAACGGAAATATGCTGCATAAATAAAATTTATTTAATTTTATTTAAATAAAAATTTTTCTCCTTTATTCTTTTATGATTACTTTTACCACTACCAATACTACTACTACTACTACAACTACTACTACTGCTACCACCACTATTGTGCTTTAAATGCGCATTTGATACCGATGCCTGTGAATGCCTATTTTACACGCTCTCATCATCCATAATTTTATTTTTCCAAACACCTGATGAAAACCACCAACCTCTCGTACCAACCAATCAACAATTCATAAACAAATTTACAACAACTGTTTTACCTAAATTTGGCAGTTTGTGTACAATGGCCTGAAGGTAAGATTTTCTTGTTTTTTTTTTTATTATTGTATTTTTGTTTGCATTTGTTTGCTTAATTTTTACTATTTATTATATGAATTATTTATTGCCTACTCATGTGTATGTATTTGTATATTAATATGAATAAAAAAATTTTTTTTGTGATTTAAAAAAAAAAAACTTTAAGTATTTATTTGTTTGTTTTTTATGTATATACAAGTCAACATACATACATACATACATACTTAACGTCAGCAGAAATTTAGAAAGCCATAAACTTTGAGAGCGAAAAAAACAATTTCAATTTACTACCATTTAATGCTGGAAATTAAGACATTATTTTTTAAACCAATGAAATGTTAGGCTAATGAAATATTTCATGGATTTAATCAAAAATTTCATAGATTTAATGAAACTTTTCACTAATTCAAGGAAATACTTCACTAATTCAATGAAATAGTTCATTAATTTAATGAAAAATTTCACTAATTCATTTCATTTCACTTCATTAGTCTAATGAAACGTGTTCATTGTTTGAAAAATAATGAATTGAACTGTTATTTTGCAAAGTTTTCCACTTTCCACCTTAAAAAAAATGAGTCAGTGGTTGTTTAGTAAGATGATGTATATATCTTACTAAAATTAAGGCAAACAAATTTTTTTTAAAGAGGACTTATGCCACTTTCAAATATAACAGCTGAATTATATTTTCAATATATTAAACACAGTTTTTTTTTTTTTTTTTTTGGAAAAATATATATTCATAGTCATCCTATGTCGATTTTATTTTATAAATGATTTTAAATCTAAAAGTTCTTATGAACTCAATTAAGCTTTTACTTAAAAGCACACTTTATTTAGAAGATGATTATGAAGCAGTAATTGTTCAGCGAATACAAAATATTTAATAATGCTTTTCTTGCTCCTTGAATTTAATGGCTTTTTTAATTTTAATTGAACAAATACTTGCATACATACATATTTCACTGTGATATTGTTGACGAAATATTTATATAAATAAATTATTTATAATAAAATATATTTAAGCTTCAGCAAACATATTTTTGTCAGCTATTTTAAGTCAATATTTATTTTTTAATATTTTTTATATTAATATTAAAATTTCAAGTAAAATAAAACTATAATAAGTTTTCTATTTTTCATTAAAAAAAACACAAATACTGTTGCTCTTGGAAAAAAAAATTTTATTTGGTTTAAATTTAAGAATGTTAAGTTAACTAAATATTATGTATATAACATGGAATATATATATTTGTGTGAGGGAAACTACAGAAAAATACTGGAATAAAAATGTAGCAGGAATGCCTTGAAACGATTTCATAAAAATTGTTGCATTGATTCGTTTAAAATGTTTGATAAATTATGTGAATTAAAGAAATATTTTCAAAGAAATTATTTCATTAAATAAATAAATGAAAATTTAATTGATTATTTCACTAAATTAAGGAATATTGAAATATGTTCATTAAATTAAAGCAGTTCAAAATATTTAAATTTTTTTTAGTTGGACCTAGATCTTACAATCAAAAAAAAAATTAAAATATAAATTATAGATTTTATCAAATAAACTATTTCATGGAATTAATGAAATATATTATTAGTCCAATTAAAATATTATTGGTTTTTAATATAATGAATTTTTCATTGAACACAATGCAGAGGGTATATGAATAAAACTCTTTCAGTGGCTTTCAGTATAGCGTTAGTTACTAATAAGCTAAATTTGTATGACAAGCTATTACAAAGTGTTAAAAAAACATTTAAAAACACAGTTATATTTACATAATTATGCAAATTAGCATAAAGGGCAATTGCCGCATTCGATATCGAACGAAATTTTCATTTAAAGTTCGATCACTATCGAATGCCTAAATGTATTAAAAACAAATAGTGATAAGCTGTTTCCCTAACACAAGTAATCAACTCGTCTAACAAACTAATTGAGTGTTTTTAGCATTTTTCATACAAAATTCCTAGATGAGTGAATCGCTTTTGTTATGGCTATGAAGCTGTAGTGCAATTTTAAAGCAAAAAGTTTGGTTAAAAATAGATAACTCTAAAATTAAAGAACTTGTGATTGAGTGGAATATGACCCTGTTATGGTTCACAACTCAACTCAGTTGAGTTTTCATTTTTATATGTTTTTCTCAACTGCACAAACACAGAGTTGTAATCAGTAATAACACAAATAGGTTGTAATATCTAAATTATAAAAAAAGTAGAGCTGAGTTGTGAACCATAATATGGGTTAATTAAAAGCCAGGATTTTGTGTGGTATTTACTTAAAATTGAATGACTCTTAAACTAAAAAAATATATAATAAATAAGCCATTTTTAGTTGTTGTCTTTAGTTGTTCATATTAGTGGTGAATTTTTAACTCTTAAAGTTAACCAAGAATTACTGCAAACAGAAAAATATATAGTTAAAAATAACATGTGGATTCACTAAATTTTATTACGAAAATTCGTATCGAAAAAACAACTATAACGATATTTAATCGAATTCGGTATTCAGTAACTTTTTTATAAAAATATTCGAAGTTTGCGGCGAAGTTAACAGCACATAAAGAATCATCGCAAATAACGATTTCTATCGTACCGAATATTTTTGTCGGAAAGTTACTGAATAACAAATTCGATAAAATATCGTTATACTTGTTTTTTCGATACGAATGTTCTTAATAAAAGTTACTGAATCGCATTAGTGATCTGCTTAAAAGATATAATACAGTGCTGTTCTGTATTCCGAATCCGAATATTTTATTCGGAATTGAAAAATTCATCATTTCCTAACTAATCTGTTTCTCATTTTAAGATTTTTAAAATTTGGTTTTTGCTTTATTTTTGGTGTGAACTTATTAGTAGAATTAAAAAAATATAAAAGTTTTCATTTAATAAGAGGAAAAAAATTTTATTTCACATTTTTTCAAATCCGTGTGAAATACAGAACATGCACGATATTTTTCAAACTCACTATTTTGATTTTAGTTAAATAATTAATAACATAAACACTTGAATAAAAATTATATTTTAGATTCATGCTTGTTCGAATTTTTAAAAAAAAAATGCTATTTTTTTTGTTTTAATCCATTTTCAAATTCTAAAGTTGACAACACTGATCAGTGTTATTTCAAATGCGTGTTAGTTCAAGTGTTATGGGTTTTTCTTTTTTTAGTTTCTGTTTTTTTTTTTTTTCAAATTGAAAAATTTACCACACTAGTACTTTGTATACACAAAAACCAACTTGATACGACTACGTATGAATTTATATACAAAATCAATTTATAGTTTAAGTTTTAGTTTCAATAACTTCTTTTAATTTTTTTTTTTTCAAGTTTTGCTTTTAGTTTTTTGCTTGGTTTCATTTTAGAATTATTTAAATTTTTTTTTTATTATTTAAAACTATCTTTTTTCTAATTTATTCTTTCTTATAGTTCTAAGGATTTTTTTTTTTTTGTTAGTTTAACTTGTTTGAAAAACTTTGCTTTTATGTATGAAAAATTTAATATGTGTGGTAGTTTGTTCTTAACTTTAAAACAAAAAAATAAAGTGTTTCAAATAAATAAAAAAAGAGTTGGTCTGATTATATTAACCAGTAAAATTAAGAAAATAAAACTAGAAGTAATAAAATCATAAAACGTAGTACTAAATTATGATTTAATAAAATTTTAACATTCAGAGATGGGAATGCCAGCATTTATTTTTAATTTATCTACATATTTATTTATTTTTTCAAAGATGACAAAGTGAAAGTTAAAGTTCACTTTTGTTCACCAATAATAATATTTTAAATTATCTTTTTTTGAAAGTGTTAAAATCCATTTTAAAAAATAAAAGAGTCAGCTAAGATTTTAGTAAGATGGTGTCTATATCCTACTAAATTACAGTTAACTATTTTTTTATTTTTATTGACTTGTATCACTTTCAAAAATAACAGCTTATATTCATTACAGTCATATTTATGGTCTCTCATTTTTCGTATAATAATTTTAAAATTTTTTTTCTAATTTTGGCTTACGTAGCCTCTTAAGAATTTCGCTAATTACTCGTTACTATTGAAGACAAATCGATTTATCTCAGTTTTGTAAAAATTAAGTTAATTATTTTAATTTAATTTGTAGTGAGTATTAATACTGCAAAAGTTCCTGATGATCAACCCCAAATGTTTATAATAATTTTTTTTTTTATTAAAAAAATGTTACGGGATACATTTTTATAGCCTAAAATTTTCTTTATCAGACGATGATCCCAAAGCAATTAAATCTTAAACGTCCCTTCAATATCAATGTAATATAAAAATTTTAAGGCAGAGCTCAAATTGCTTAAAATTCTAGGCTTGTATTCAAAGCCAATTAAAGTAGAGTTAAAGTTTTACTTAAATTCTATGACAACAACACATTATTGTGACAAATTTTTCTTAATTGCTACGTCCAGCGATTTCTTGCGACTCCAATTGAAGGCCGTTTAGGCCGTAACGTAAACCAAGCAACGTCCAGCTTTTTTAAAAATTATTAAATATTTCGAATTTTAAAATGTGGCGATTTGCTCTCAGATTTTTTAGGGTGCCCCCTTAAATTAGATTGTAGCGTACTAACCTCTCAATCTGGAGGTCATGCCTTTATCCTTAGTATTTTATGCAGACAAGCCGAGAATTTTCGCTGATTTGTGTGTTACAGTAAATAAAAAAAGATAAAATTAATAATTAATTCTTTATATTTTTTTTTTATATTGAATTAATAATTTTATTTTTAAGACAAAAATTCTTTTTTGGATTTTTCTTTGAAAATCCTTTTCTTAGACTCCTAATTTAGCTTATAGTATAACTAAATTAATTGTTTTGTATTCAGTAGGCTTATGGTTCTGAAAGAGGTTTGTTTTTAAGAAGAAAGAAAAACTCTGCATAGCACACTTGCTGTCTGTTATAATTTTTTTTAAATTATTTAGCTTTGTTCATTTAACGATTTGTTTATTTGTTAAATTTAACCAAATGCCATAATTTAAAAACCGTTAAATGATAATAAAAATTATTAAAATCGTTCAATTGACAGCTTTGCGTGTGTGAGTTTTTTTCAACCAAAAACTGAATAGTATAATTAAAGTGTCAAATTATTTATAAATAAAAAAATTAATTAGTTAATGAACATTAACAATCAAATGTTATTGTTGGGTTAAATAGTTGTGAATAATTATTTAACAAAAAAAAAAAAAAAATAAAAAATAAAAATAAACTGACGCTGATGCTATAATTCTTTTTTTTAATTTCAATTCTTTTTTAATGAAATTTATTTTAATGGTAGTTAAAGTAAGAGTTAGAGACAGTGAGTAATAATTGATTGCTGTGTATATATTTTTGTGGTAGTTAACAATTTATTTATAATGAATTTAAAAAGCACAATATACAGCTTAACGACTTTAAATTAATTATTAAACAAAAAGTTATTTATTGAATTCAAATTGTGTGTAAATTGTTAAATAATTATAATAATTGTTAAGGATATCGCTTGCCAGTGGCTACATGGCCTTTCTTGGGGGCACCTATAGGTACAGCACCTATATCAGCACCTGTATCGGCAGGGGTGGCCGCAGCCACCGCTTCTCCCTTAGCGCCAGCAACTGCTCCCATTGTATTAACACCACGACCAGCAGCTCAAAGACGCAGGTATTTCCCTAAACACTTTAAAAGCAGATGCTTTTCAAAGCAGAAAAATAATCATAATTTGAGAGGCTTAAAAGCACAATTTATTTAAAAAAATTGTTTGTAAATTTAAATAAAAAAAATTAATATTTAAATTTTTGATTTGCTGATGATTAAATTTAAATGTTCGTAAGCAGTTTTAGGTTTTTATATAGAAAATGGCATTTAAAACAAGAACAGTAGTTTCATATGTATGGGATTTTATTTAGTTTTTCTTTTAATTTTCGTTTACTTATTTAGCAAAATAAAAAAGCAAAGTAAATGAATGGCTGTGACAGCAATGTATAGTGATTGTGGTGGAATTTTAAGTAGTTTTTTTTATTAATCTGCAATGAAAAATTTTATTACAAATGAAATTAATTAAATGTGCGAATTATTTATTGTACTATAAGAAATTATATTTAGGTTGTTATAAAAATACCGACGGGGAATAAAAAAATTTTTTTTGTTTAATAAAAGCTTATTAACAGAAGAATTAATTTTCCATTGACAATTTTCTTAGTAAGCATTTATTATACAAAAATGTTTTTTTTAGAAAGTTGACCGTAATTCTAGTTAGTAAAAAAATGTGCAGCATTTTATTTAATTGATTTACTTTTTAATTAAAAATATTTATTCTATTTCTCTTAATTATTATTAAAAATCTACTTAAAAATTATTTTTTTATATATATTTTTTTTTTAATATTGAGCCCTAAATGTTTGTTTTATTTTGTTGAATGCATGCAGTTCAGTGCAACTTTTTTTTTATAAAAAAAAATAGTTTTCAGATGGTAAAAATTTACAAATACGTTGACTTAAAGAAGTAACGTCTTTTACTCTCCTATCAAAACAAAATTGACTTGAAATAAAAGTTAAACGGTGGGGCCAAATTTAAAAAAATTAGTTATAAATGTATAACTTGTAAACTACTGGATGAATTTAAATGCGGTTTAAAGTATTGGACTGAAACTTTTAGACCATTATTTTTTAAAGCAACTTGTATCAATACAGAATGTCTTAAAATTTCATTAAAAATAGGCAACCTCGGATTTTCAAAACTTTTTGGGGCCTGTAACTTTTATAAAACTTAACCCACTTATAAGATTTTTTGATATTATAAAGGGTGTCCTAACAAGAACGCAAGATTTAAATTTTAAATAAATGACTGATGTAGCAATTGAATTGTTTCTCTGGCTGTATGACATGTGGCGCCGTCTTGTTGAAACCACAAGCCCTCCACATTCATTTCTTCAATTCTAGGCAAGAAAAACTGGTTATCATTTCACGACACCGAACACCATTGACTGTTTGCGCTTGACCTGCCTCGTTTTTCATAAAAAAAGGTCCAATGATTCCTCCAGCCGAAAAACCACACCACACAGTGACACGTTGAGGATGCATTTGCTTCTCGTGAATCACTCGAGGATTTTCCTCACCCTAAATGCGACAATTCTGCCTATTGACGAAGCCATCAAGATGGAAATGGGCCTCGTGACTGAAGATGATTTTATCGGCAAAATCAGCATTTTCATGTTGTCTCTCCAATACCCAATTAACGAACTCCCTTCGCTGTCCATGGTCATTTTTTACTAACCTCGTACCTTCTACTAGCAAACAATAACAATTGTTCAAATGTCAAACAATGACACTTCGAATGGCGTCAAATTTAAATCTTGCGTTCTTGTTCGGACACCCTTTATATGTTCTACATTTTTTATTCCTTTTTTTTTTTTTTTTTTTTTTTGATAAAAGTTTGCACCGATTTGAATGCATTATTTTTTTTATGCCTTTGGGTGACACCCTGAACGGTTTCACAAAACAGCCCGGCAAATGTAACTACATTCGGTATCTTGGTTTTTTATCTACTATCTGTTTTTACCCGGTCCCGCACGGTCTTTTATTCTAGAAACAGAAAACAGCTGGATCAATTTAGCTAATTTTTTTGTTATATGCTCGTCATAACTCAATTTCGGTTTTTATGGAAAAAAATTTTTACCATAATCGGGGAACGGCTAGACCGATTATTTTAAAAGAAATTTTGTTTTTATTTTCAAGCATGTTTTTAAACGCTTTTGGGGTTTCCCTAAAAAACACCAAAATTTTATAAATGTCTTTTATTTGCTATTAAATTTAATATTTAATTTTCCAATAATTTTTACATATTAATAAGCATGTACATGTGTATATGTGTGTGTGTCTTTAAAAATTACATAACTACTTCACTTGCAAATTATTTTGGCCACAATATTTAACATTGTCTAAAAAATTAATCAGCATAATAAATATTTACCATAATCATACAAAATTGCAACTATAAAAGAAAAGCTTAAATAAACTTAAAAATAAATTTTTCAACACTTCAGCCAACTCTGTTAAGTCAAGTGCAAGGCATATTCATGTATTTATAATGTAACCCTAAGAATTTTTTTTTGTAGTAAAACAAACTGAAAAAAAAATAAATAAATAAACTTTGACAGCGGGGCAAGTACAACAAACTAAAAAAAATTATCCAGCTGCAGAATTGCTGTTACATGAATACATCGTGGTCAAGTATAAAAAAACAAATACTTATACATCAGTTTTTTTTTATTCAAAGTTACCAGTAATTAAAGTTATGGTTTTGCAGAGCAAGTGAAAGATTTTGTGCAGACTTTAAAACATAAATTTGTAACTCAGTTTATTTTCCAGCTCCGTTTCCGGGGTTGACAAAGGTCTGCTTCCTTTGTGTTTAAGCCACCACAGTCGTCTAGTATTTCCTCAGCTATTGGCTGAAGATATACGAGCAAAATACCCTGTCGAGTCAAGTGCTTCGGACTACTAATTACCATGTGGTAAAAATAAATTTAAATAGCGATCGGCTAAGTACATAAGGCAAAATACCCAAAAAATCCGCTGAGAAAAATGGTCAAAAATAGAGATAGTTGCGGTTTTTGACTCATAGCTCCGCTATTTCTGGACTGATCTGGCTGAATTTCAATAGCAAACCAAACTTTTTTGTACGTTGTCTAGAGACTTCGGAAAGCTTATTTCAACGATTACACAGCCAGATGAACATAGCTATTTATAAGCATCCAGAATATATATTTTTTATAAGGTGGGCCATGTACGGTGTAGAAATTACAAACGGAATCACAAATTTAAAAAAGCCTTTCTTACTTTTACAGTGAAGGCAAAAAATATACATGTGAATAAAACGTCTCACAGTATTTTGCTTTACAGGTGTTTTAAGTGAGAATTAAATTCTAAAAGAGGCACTTAGCGTATGATTATTAAATAAATAATTCCGTATTACTCATACGTTCAGTTTACTTGAATCAAATTTCTTAAACCAAATTTTTTTAATGAATTTTTATTCCCTACAAAAAAGTGAGAAAAAAAGAAGTGAAAAAATCACTACAACTACAGACTGGATGTAATTCTCCTTCTAAAAAAAAATCAGTTAAATTAATGTTATTGGCACGCATGTCGACAGGCTGGGCTTAAGAGTAAGGAGACAGTCTTTCAACTTCTCTGTGAGTACTCAGCTCTGTCTTCGAGACATAAATTTCTCGGCGGTCATGTAGCTCTACCAGGGATATCGAGGATACGGCTAGGGGATTTTCTCAGATATCTTAATGCCACAAAAACGTCTAGATTACCTTATTATTTATTACGTTAACAACTATTTAGGTGGTTCAAAAAGAAATATTGGGCTTCTAATTGATGGCCATCATGCTGGCATGTATTTAAACCATTCAACCAACATATATTAGCATGTCATTGGAAAGAGCTTTTTTTTTAAGATTTCATTGAATAAATTGCTCCTCTAAAAAGCTTTAAAATCCAATACTCGGTGATATTTTTGTTAAAGTCATTTAGGTTGATATTGTTGAATGGGTAAAAATAACTTTCTCAGCAACTAAAATATGCCAATAACTTTTTATTGAAGGGGTTAAGATGCCATTGAATCACTTTCAATATTTTTTCCTGGGTTGATGAATTGTAAGCGACATGTCCTCTATTACACGAAAACTTTTTGTTCTACTAAAAAAAAATATTAAGAAAAAAAAAATAAGAAAAATTACTGAATTTATTAAAAATCACTAACTGATGGACAAAATTTTTTTTTATTTTATAATTTAATTAAATATATATTTTTTAAACCACAGCAATCATAAAAAACTAATTTTAAAAAGCACATATTAATAAATAGTTATTGACTTTTCATGTAATTCTTTTTTTATTTTTATTAATTTCATTTAAATTTGAATAAAATTTTATTTATTTTACAAATATTTTTATAGCAATTTTAAATTAGTTAAAATTTAAAAAAAAAAATATTGGGAATTTTTTTTATAAGAACTTGCAATGAATAATGAAACTTAATTAATATGAAAAACAATTTAGTTTTTTTCTTCTTTTTTTTTGCAAAAATTCAAAAGCAGTTATTAATAACGTTGTGGTTTTCGGGGTTATTCATTAATAACTAATTATTTTTAATAAATAATTTATAATTATTTTGTTTTTAAACACACAGTTATTTAAACGTATGTGCATACACATGCATACAGGCATATGCATGTGAGAGTGCACTGAAGAGATTTTAGTAGTACAAAACACACAGGCAACCGACCTTTTTATAAATATATTCCGGTTTTTTGTTTTGTTTTCATTTAATAATTATTATTTAATGGCATTTAATTAAAAATCGCTTAAATAAGTTTTTTGTTAGTTGACTTTTTAAAAACAGTTTGTGCTATTAATGGAAATATTTTATTTTATTAGCGCAAATATTATTATGAACCAGTGTTGTGATCGAAAACATTTTAACACACAGTCAGTCTCACTCACAATTTTGTTTTCCAATTGTTGCATAAAATGAAACGATATTGTAGTGTTTCAAAACTTAAACAAAAAAAATTACTCGATAACGAACACAATGTTGGGCCAAATGTCCATTACCATCTTTAGGTTAGATTGCACAGGACGCCCCGAATAAAGAAAAACAGAGAGAGGAGCTCACTTGACTTCTCTGACGTGGTATGCTTGTGATACCTGTATGAAAAGGGTTAGAGAGATAATTGGAGAAAGAATACGAAGAGTACAAGTCAGTCCCCTAAACCAGTTGCTACTCCTAATGAAAGCATATAGCATGCCGATCCCTATAGTCGAGAGTGCAGTAAGATCCTGCAAGTACTCTCTGAAATAGGCTTGCGCTGATCCTCCAAGGCAGAGTCAGAAGCAGAGAAGGTTTTTCATAGTTTCCTCTTCTTTCTCGTCTTGACAATGTCTACTGTAAACCCATTCTTTTTGCATTGTTACCAAAATCACCATCATTAAAATTACAAAAAAAAAACCAAAGGCAGCTCCTTATGTTGTTTTTTTTTTTTTTTTTTTTTTTTTAAGTAACGTTATTAAGTGTTTTTTATGAATTTTTTTTTTTTTTTAATAGGAAAATTTTCACTGAGAAAATAACTTCGGTTGTGGCAACGGAATTTGTTAGCACAAGAAATTGAGTTATGATAATCAATTTTTTTGTTCTGTCAATAGAAAATCGGTACTGTAGCTTCAAATATTTTTAATAGAACTAAAATTTGTACTATATTAAATTATTTTGGTGGCCGCAACTAAATTTCTAATTGATTAAAAGCTTAGCTATCACCAACAAACTTGTTTTCTGTGTTTTAAAAAAAAAATTGCAATCTTTTTCTCTTCTTTCCTCCTAATCCATGTCCGGATTTTTAATAAGAGCTCACTTGCCTTGTCTGCAGAAGAAAGAAAAACAACTCGATCCACTAATATAGAAAACAGTTCAAAAATTTTACAAAACCATTTCAACTGTTGAAAGTGAATATGCCATTCATATCGAAAAAAAATTCTAAAAAAAATATTTTTCCTTAAAACTTTTAGATCTCACTGCCAATTTTGTTTTTTGTTTTGTTTTGCTTTTTGTATGACATAAATCTAAACAAAACTTAATAAATGTAATTGTAATTGTAAGTGCCCAGTTATTTAATTAAAACAATTCTAAATGAAATTAAAACAGTTTTATAGTTTTAAAATCGATTAAAAGTTTATAATTAATTAATAGCCATTGTACGAGTAGATTTTATAATTGACATACTTTATGCAAGTAATTTACATTCAGGCATTTTTGCTTTTATTTGCCTTCAATTGTAAAAGTTTACAAAAAATTTTTTTTAATAAACATTTACTTTTAACTGGATAAAGTAAAGGCTAAAACTTACTTTTCTAGCGCAGCCAGTAGGGATGTTTTTCCCAAAATCCAAAATTTTTATTTAAAAAAAATAATAAGGGAATATGTACATGTTGAAGGGCTGCACAAGCATATTTGACATATACTCATTACTACAAATAATTGTAATATTTGTAACGCCATGTTTCCGCTTTTTTCAACGTTATGACTTTCTTTTCTTTAAATTTGTTTGAAAAAGCTCACATCCTGGTTGTCGGTATTTCGAGTTAACGGGCTTTGCTCTGCCGGAGCCGGTATGCAGGATTCTCTGTTGACGTTCGGAGAGCTTAATAGCGTACGGTAATTAATCCCTCTAGCTACTAAATTCTTCCTACGAACACCTGCATACCGGTCACACGAACCAAACAAACAAAAAAAATATGCTGTTCAAATGAAAGAGCTTAGCAGCGCACGATAAATAATCCGTCTACTTTGTAGTTTTGCCGATCAGTTGTGGTAAGTAGTTTTAAATAGTGTTGCCGCGAAGAAAAATTCTAACTACTCATTTTCCCCAGTTGAGAGTTTACAACCAACATTAAATAATATTTATAAAATAATAAAATGAATATAATTCGAAAAATATTCTTACGTACTTTATATAAAAAAAATAGGAACCAATTCATGTGTTCTACAAAAAAATAAAGGAAATAATTATTATATTATAGTGACTCCAAAAACGAGCCCCGATTTTTGTCTTGTAAGCCGTTTCAAGTACGCTTATGCAGATCTTTAGCACGTATATTGTAGCCCCAAATTAAAGCAATTCTGCAGCAAAAATGAAATAAAAAAATATTAAGGAAAAGAGAAAAATTGTCATGGGAAAAAATTATTTACGTTAAGGGGAAATTTTTTGAAGTTAAAATTTTTTCATGTTATCATTCTCAATTTAATTACTTAAAAAATATATTTTTCATGGGAGTTATTCATAATTGCACATATTTAGTAGGAGTGATTATAAATAAAATAAATAATTTTTTTAAAAATTAAAAAATTTCTGATTTTTAAAAATTTCTAAAATATAGAAAGCACTCAATACTAAAGCCCATATGACACTTACTTTTTCTTGTATTGTTCAATTTTTAAAGAACAGCGCAAATATATTGTAATGAGGAATTTAACAGGTGCAAAGAGGGCAACTTTAGTCAAATACAAAAACGTCAAATATATCGATAAAAAATCACTCTTTCAAAAAAAATATTAAAAAATTGTCAAATTAAAATTGACGTCAGTAACTTAAAATCTTTTAAATGTTGCCCACTTTTTGGTTTATGCACGAAATCTTCGTTTTTGAAAAACTTTTTTTTTTTGCTTGGTGTGTTTTTTAAAAAAAGAAAGCAACACTTAAAAGAAATATAAATAATTCGTTTATTATTATTTAATATTAATCAAGCTTAAGGGAAATTTATTTTTATAAAAATAATGAATAAGACCTTCAAAAGAAAGTCGAAATATCGGAAATAAAAACAATTTTTTAAGATTTTATTAAATAATAATAAATTTATGAGATCGAATAATTTAATAAAATTAATAATTCGTTTATTTATATATTTTTTTTTGTTTGTTCTCTCTAGTATTTCTTTTTTCTTTTATTCTATTTGAATAAAATTCAAAAACCATTAAGTGTCGGCTTTTTTATTATTTAAACTTAAAATCACATATAATGGGAATAAATTAAACCACAAACCAACAAAATTCATATATAAATACTGTTATTCGATATCGAGTAAAATTGATCTATGTTTTTCATTCTGGTATCATGGCACTCGATATCGATTAAAATGTATTGTAATTGGAGATGATGGCTTCCGATAGCGAGACTTCGATCGAGTGTAATCTTATAGCGTTTTCTATTCTCAAAAAATATTCTTCCTTAAAATTGTGTAATATTTTAAACAGGTTGACTAAAACTGTACAAAGTGATGCCTTTTTCATGTTTTCAATAGAACAAAAATAAGTTTGTCATGCAACATTTTTACGTTTACCATTTTTAGAGCGATTTGCGAAATCCGATTATAACACAACTGATAAACACCTAAAATAAAATAAAAATTAATTTTTGCTTCAAAGGTGACCAATAATGGATTTTTATGAAGAATATCTTGACGGAGAAAATGTTGGATCTCCTTTTTCATATAAATACAAATTAAATAATTTACTTAATTGTTGAAACAAGTAGTTGACACAGTTTTAAAAAAGGGCAGTATCTCACCCTCACTTATAAATTAAGTGCAAAACATGTACCATTTTTGCATCTTTTATATGCAACATGTTGAGAGCAGAACGTGATACTGATTTTAACTATTAAATTTTTTTGACAATTTTGGATGGCAGAATATATGCAACACTTTTATTTAAAAAGAAAACGCGTATTACCGAGTACCAAATTCAAAAACGAAGCTCTTTTCCCCACCCGTAATTTGCTAACAAGCTAGAAGTTTTCTTTCTAAATGTTCGTCTATTTAACGAGGACCAAGACAACTTAATTTAATTTTCGAAATTTAGTCAAAGAAAGTGACGTTTTAACAAGGAAAAATTCAGAATGAAATTAACCAGCTAAGCAACTGAAATCACTTGGTAAATATTTGCAGCAATTGAACAATTGAAAAATAGAAATTAAATTTTAAAAACAGCGCTTGATTGAAAACCTTTTTAATTTTATTTTTCCAAGTCAAAATATGCAACATTTTTGTTTGAAAAGAAAACGCCATTAGTAAACATCATTCGATAGCAAAGTAGCAAATAAAATTATTTTTAAAAACCGCGCTCAACAAAAAGTACAGAAAAATTTAAGTTTTATTTAACTTTAGGTTTATAAATTTATATTTGCACTAAAAAAAATATTATTAAAAATTCTTAGTACATAATTGCTGCCTAAATGCATTAAAGGTAAAATTAATTTTTTTTTAAATTTTCAAGCCTTTAAAAAAACAGTAGTTGTCTAACGGTTTTCGGCTTTTGCATAGTTTTAGTGGTAATTTTTAATAAACCTTCCTTTAGTTTTTTTTTTTTTTTTAATTTCACACTAAAGACAGTATTTTTTTAAAATCGATAAATTTCTTATGAAAAAAGTCAGCTCTTAAAAAAACATACTTTTTTGTGACTATGATTATGGCCCTTTATGTTAATATTTTTTAATATTTTATTTAAATACTCAGTTTTAAAAATTATTTAAATTTATTTAGCTGTTATATATGTATTGGTGTATAACCCAACATTCTTATCAGTGTTATTTGAAATAATTTTTATTTTTTTTTCATTAAATATAAATTCATAATTAATGTTTTGCCAATATGATATTAATGATAAATACCAAGCCAATATCGCTGAGTTACTATATATATCAGTATAAATTAAATATTTCTACATGTATTTATGTATGTATGTATGTCTATCTATCTAAATAAATATATTTGCTATTTAATTTATGTTAAAAATTTATTTATATATTTTTTTTAGAGTAAAATGTTAAATATTTTTTAATAGCTTTTAAATTTAGACTTATGTGATTTTCTATTTATTTTTATTTACAAACAATTTAGGAATGTATGTATGGCTTATTTCTTTAAAATACCTCAAGTTTTTTATGTAAATATTTCTTTTACAAAATTTTGTCTATTTATTTGCAGAAAATAAAAATAAATTTAGTTATTAAGCATAATAATTATACAAAAACATATAAAACAAATATTTAGTTTAGTATTTATATTTTAAAAGTTTCATTTTTTAATAAAAAAAAAACAAAAACAATGATATACCAGTATATATGTAGTATATACTAAAAGGTTTCACAAGCATACTTGAAATGGCTTACAAGCACTTTTCATTATAAAATATTACACATGTTTGTAATGATGTGTGGCTTGTGCTGCCCTTTAGTATATACTTGTTTGTTTTTATATATATAAAATATATAAAGCTAATCGCATGCATTTTCTGTTCTCTTTTTTTCTTTTCTTTTCTTTCCATATATTTCTTGAATATCTTTTACAATGTTTTTGCAATTGAAAAAATAATATTAAAAAAAAAAAACAATCGTTACAACTCTTAAACAAAACACCACATTTACACATACACTCATACAATTTGTGGTCTATGAAAAAAAAAACAAAAATTCAATTAAACTAAAACTAAATTATAAAACAAACTAAATGTGTTTTTACAACTTTTATTATTGTGGTATGAATGAAAATGTTACGTTTGAAAATGCTAAATTCTGTGATGATGATGATGTCTTTCTTTGTTTGTTGTTGTACAAATTACAAAAAAAAAATTCAATTTTGTCATACTTTAATTAAATCAAATGCAATAAATCACACACACACACACACACACACACACACACATGCATTTAAAAACACAATTGCTACAATACATATACCATCTAAATAATAACAACGGAAACGGATCTGGAAATGCTAACAACAATAACAATAACATGAAAAACATAATAATTCAAATAGCTGCTGTAGCCGCTGCTGCAATGCGCGGTGTGGCCATACAACGTGGACATGTCGGTGTTGTT
This sequence comes from Thelaira solivaga, assembly GCA_947397855.1. Taxonomy (NCBI): domain Eukaryota; kingdom Metazoa; phylum Arthropoda; class Insecta; order Diptera; family Tachinidae; genus Thelaira; species Thelaira solivaga. Next base: position 52,126,139 of record OX377613.1, on the reverse strand, counting down.
GGTGCTCCCTTCAATCCAGCTTTAGCGGCTGCTGTAGTCGCTCAACAGCAACAGCAACGTCATGCAGCTGCGGTGGCTGCCGTTGCTGCTCATCAGCAACAGCAACAACAGCACTTAGGCTTGCAACAAGCTTTACAGGCTCAATCATCGGCTGCTAATGCCGCAAATGCTGCCGCAGCAGCAGCTATGCAACCAAGTGCTCAACAACAATTACAAAACCTCGCTCAAACGGCCACAGCACCAAATGCTGCTTCTTCGGCTGCTGCTGTAGCGTATGCAGCACGTCTTTCCACCGCTCCACAGAATCAACCCACAGCTGCCTCAATGGCTGCAGCTGCTAATGCAGCAGCTGCTGCTAATGCTGCGGCAGCTGGTACCACACTTCATGGATATGCACCGTAAGTAAATTTAATTACATTCATAATTTAATTAACAAAAAAAAAATAAATAAATAAAATTCCAAAACAATTAAACAACCCACGAAACATACAAAAAAGCATGTGCAAGAAAATGTAAAGTTTTTATATTTTTAGTTGTACATTTTGCTTTAATACATAAAAAAGCTAAACAAAGAAGTCAGAAAATTACACATTAGATTAAGAATTAAGAACAGGAATTTGACACCTGGTCCAGGCGGGCCACTCTTTTGTTACAAATACTCCCTAAGTCTAGTATTCATTATAAATTCACTATGTTAGACGGTTGTAAGTAGTGACCACTAAAGTGACATAGTACAATATCTGTTCTCTCTCTTTGTTTTCGTTATATAAACTGCATATGGCTAATCCACATATTCGGAAATTACAGAATATGAGTCATGTTTATCCTTATTGTAGGTTGGGCTACACAGGTCGCCTAAATAAGGAAAACAGAAGTTGGGCTTACTGGGATACCTGTATAAGAGGAAGTGAAGAAGCATTGCCAATAGAGATAGAAAAGTGAGATTAAATGAATAGGCAGACAGATAGAAAGAGATGATGAGTCCGTCACTTAAACCAATTGTTACTTCTAAAAGCCATATAGAATGTCGACCCTTATAGTCGACAGCGCAACAGAACCAGCAAGTAACGCTCTCCAAAGTGGATTTTGTGGCTTTACTGCAGAAAAAGTGTTCTACAGTCTTCTCCTTCTGCTCGTCTTGACAACTTCTACAGTAGTCGTTTGATGACAAACCCATGGTTGTCAAAATTTCAGTGGGCTTTTACTACTGCCACCACATTTCTTAACTAAGCTCTCTGGAATCCCAATAAATGTATGGTGCAAGTGCCAAATCATCCTCCTCACATTGCACATCCGTTTGTCTCTCCATCTGGGCTGTGCTCTTAGCGAAAAAAAATATGCTGTCTGTCCGCAAACAGCAGATCTCTTCCTTTTCGCTATCCTTATATGAGCTGTGTTTTTCTTCAGCGTCAATTTCTTTTCGTTAGCGATATTAAGCAAACACTCCACATTTTTTTTTTAACAACACAAATCCGCAAAGCTTCTTGGCTTGTCTGGGCAGGGATCGAACCTGCGACCCGCAGATTGATATAACACACAGTTTAACATGAATGGAAAATATAATTTTGCCATAGTATGTACTTTTAATCAATTGAAATGGTACACTGAACAAATTATGTTCTTCAATCCAATGAAAAATTCTATATTTTTTAATTAATTACACGTTTCATGAGACTAATGACTTATTTCGTTAATTCAATAAAAAATTCATTAATTTAATGAAATAAATTCATTAGTTCAATGAAAACATTTTATTAATTCACAAAGTTTATGAAATATTTCATTGAATCAATGAAAAATTTTTAATTAAATTCTTTCATTTGATTTATGAAATTCTTTTTGAGTACATTTTTTGAGATTAAAAAAAAAATCGTGCAAAAATTTTGAAAAATTTTTCAATTTTTTTTTCTTGCCTTTTTATGAAAACTTTACATTTTCTTTGCACAACTAACAATATTTTTTTAGTTTGTAGTTTGCTTTTACTAATACATACATACATATTTGTTTTGTAGTCTGAAAAAAGAAATGTTTTTGGGTTCTTTTTTTCCAATGTAATTTAATATTTAGCACACTTTCAAATGCTAAACCAAATTAACAAATAATAATTAATTACTTTTTTTCTCTTAAATATTATTACTGCATTTAAAAATAATTTATTAAAAATAGCTTTTTGTTATACATAAAAAAATGATATCAGTAAAAAATACTTAGTTTGGTTATTGAAAATGAACATTTAAAAAATAATAATAATTAAAATAAGGTTTTTGTGTGTATGTGTGTTTTTTTAATTTTTCTATCAGAAAGCATGTTTGGTAAACGAATTTTTGAATTATAAATTAAGAAAAAGAGAGGGCTTCTAGAACTACGTATATACATACTACATATGTATTTTGTTGTATAAAATAATGTCACTAAAGTTCACTGCCCACCCCCTATCCCTCTTTTTAAACTTTTTAAACACTCGTAATAGAAATGTTGTTTATGTGTAAATATAAACATAAACGAAAAGTAAACAAATGTTTAGCTTAGTAAAAACCACAATTCATAAACTATATTTACTTACATTACGCATACTAAAGCATCCCATACTTTTTTAGGCTTAACTATTAATAATACTCGTACCATTTACATTAAAAAACAAATATTTTCGTATATATTCGTACCTAAAAATTATATCAATTTGAATGATAATAATGACAATATTATATACAAACAAACATTTTGTTTTTGTTTTTTTTTTTTTATTTGTAAATAGCTACTTTATTATGATTTTTATATTTTTTATATTTTTTAAATGAAAGCAGAAACCATTAATTGTGTGTGCGTAATTTTTTCAATTATTTTTTCTTGGGGACCCACCGTTTGCATGTTAATTTTTCTCGCTCTTTCTATTATTAAAGCAACAACAAACACAAAACAAACTTTATAAAACATTAAACTTAAAATAAAATAAAAAGACTGAAATATGATTGATGGCCTTCTTGTTTTTGTGTATCAAAATAAAAACAAAAGAATTTATGTTTTAAGCAGCGATTTTCTTTTCTTTTTGTACTTCCTTTTTTGTGTTGATATTTGTGTTCTGTTTAAAAATATCTTGCATACTTTTAGGAGCATGTCAGTGTATGCTTATGAACAACAAAACAAACACTTTAAAATTTTTTTTGTATTGTTGTACTGTCTTGTTTTGTTTTCTTTCTTTTATTTTTGTAACATTTTTGTTGTTAATTTTATTTTTATATCGGTTTAAGGGTTTCTTTTAGTAATTTATTTATTAATTTTACATTTAATTTTTTTCTAATTAAAAAAAAATAAGTGACATTAAAGAAATCAAAAACATGCTCCCACCTTACTCCGCTGCGCTCTATTTTACTATCTTAGCTTATTTTTTGTGTTTTATTTAAAAATACAAATAAATTTTTTTAAGTTTTCTGGGAGTAATTTTTTCAAGTCTAAAGTCCCCATTTGTTCCGAACAAAAATGTTTTTTTTTATTTAAATTTTGGCTTCACAGACAATGACTTTTAATGGAAAAGTTTTTGTTTAAGGTTTAATTTACCCTTTTGTTCTGAACAAAATTTTTCCCAGATAAAAAAAAATTGTTTTTGCTTTACAGACAAATTATAGCTGAAGGTTGCGTTTACTCACTTGTTGTGAACAAAAGTTTTGTCCCGACAAAAAAATTAGTTTTTGCTTTACAGACAAATGATAGCTAAAGGCTGCATTTACTCACTCCTTCTAAACAAAATTTTTTTCCGGACAATTTTTTTTGGCTTTGGCTTTACAGACAAATGGTTTTTTATGAACAGTTTAATTTGCCCTTTTGTTCGGAACAAAATCTTAGTACGAACATTTATTTTTTTGCTTTACAGACAAATGATAGCTTACGTTTGAATATACTCACTTGTTCTGAACAAAATATTTATTCGGACAAATTTCTATTTTTTATTATTTCAGCTTGACTTTAAAACAAATAATTTTTTATGAACAGCTCTCAGCTTAAGGCTTAATTACCTCTTTTGCTCCGAACAAAATTTTAGTACGAACTAATTTTTTTTTTGTTTGCTTAACAGCTTGAGTTTCGGACAAATTTTTTTTTATTCAATTTGACTTTAAGACAAATAATTGTTTATGAAAAACTCTCAGTTTAAAGCTTAATTTCTCCTTTTGCTCCGAAAAAAATTTTTGTCCGGTCAATTGTTTTTTGCTTTACAGACAAATGATAGCTGAAGTCTGTATTTACTCACTTGTTATGGACAAAATTTTTGTTCGTACAATTTTTTTTATATTCAGTTCGACTTTGCAGACAAATGATTTTTTATGCACAGCACTCAGCTTGAGACGTAAGTTCCCTTTTTGTTCCAAAAAAATTTTGGTTTTACAGACATGTGATAACTTAAGGCTGAATTTACTTACTTATTTTGGAGTTTATCTCACAAAAAGAGAACTCAAACTACAAGTACATACGAGTACGTATAAAAAAAATTTTGTGTGGACAAAAATATGCGCCGAAATCAGTAGGTGACTCATATCAGATTGTTTAAATTTTAAGTTTTGTCCATACAAAGATGAATTGAATTACCTTTACTTTTAATATCTTCAGCTTTTTCACAGTGTTTGTAAAGAAAAATAGTTAGCTAATGCTACCTTTTAAAGTACGTACTCGTAAGTGTACTGCAATTCATATGGTAGCTTTATTTTTGTAGAAAATTTTTTCGAAAAAGAAAACTCTTTTAAAAAAAGTATTCGAACAAAAATTTGTATGTCAACAAGTGCGTAAATCCAACTATAATCAATCATTATGTGAGACAAATGTCGTGTGAAGCAAAACAAAAGTAAGAAATAGAGAGAGAGAGAGATTGTGTGAAGAAGCGAGCTTGAGAGAAATGTTTGGTTAAATAATATTTTTGTAACACAACCCATCAAATTCTCGAAATATTATTTATTAATTGTAAAAAAAATGTTAGATTTGAGTGTTTTTCATACAAATGTTTTGAACGATTTTTCGAAATATAAATCTTGATTATTTGACATTTTTTATCTGAAAATAAATATAATAAATAAAATTATTTTGCTTGAGAAAGACACACGAAGGCGTGTCGAAATATTGGAAATTAATTTAATAATAATTAAAATAATTTTAGTAAATTATTCGATCTTATAAATTTATTTATAAAAAACTAAATTTCCCTGAAGAAGAAAATCGAAATATTGGAAAATTTAAATAAAAACAATTTTTTGAGATCTTAAGCTTGACTAATATTAAATAATAATAATTAAAATATATAAAAAGAAATAAAAGTTTAAAAAATTCTAATCGATCGAACTTCGGCGACTTAGCCACAGTTCTTAGTCTTTCAGAAACCTTGCATATGGGCCTTCATCATAATATACTAAGAAGTTTTTCTTTACGAGACTCACTATGTTAGCGCATGCAAATGCATTTTTTTCTCTTAAAATTCTTTTTTATTAGCTCTTTGCTTATACTAGTAACTAACTTAAATTAGTACTCCCAAATAATATAAAAATATTTTTTTATTACTTCGTGTTAACATTAAAAACCAACGAAAACATCTAACCGGCTTTATTATTCCCAAAAAATATAAAAAGTTTTTCTAAAAAGACCTGCAAAGATACCAATTTTGCCTTATTACTTCTAAAGAATATAAAAAGTCCTAAAAACCAGGAAAGACACTAATCTGACTAATCTAACCCCCAAAGAATATAAAAAAACCTTTTAAAAAAGCCAAACTTATTACTTCGTCTAGAAAAGAAGTATGAAAAACACTAATTTTTGTAATTTTCATATCGCTGTACATTAAATCTTAGAAAATTTTACATTTCAATTAAAAGAAAAATGGTCAGGCGTCATTTATAAGCTCTTTTTCATATTGTGATCACCAGATTTAAGGAAAAAAGAAAAGCTGGCTTAGGCAGCATCTATATCATATCATTCTATATCAATCAAAAATTTCTATTTATAATACATTTTTTTGAAGTCTACGATTGTCATTATTTGGTTCTAGAATTTCTGCCGTTTGTCTCATGTTTAAAAAACATATAATTTTTTGTTTCTTAATTTTGCTATTTTAAATTTTTTAAATGAAATGAGAAATGGCGCATTAACAAGAATAATAGAAAACAAAATTACGTCTTCTGTAAGTTAGAGTAGTTACATAATTCAGCTCTCTATATGCACATCACATCTAGACTAAAAACAAGAAAAAGAATTTTTGTTCTCAATTTAATTACAAATACATATGCTTGTATATAAGTTTAGATATGACGTGCATCTAGACAGCTGAATTAGGTAAACAGAGAAATAACTTGCTTAAGGTGTAATCTTCTTTTCTAGTATTCTTGGTGCAGCAATGTTTGGTAGCTATTTAAAGAAGAATTTTTTTTAAGAAATTTTTAAATTTTTGTAAAAAGCTTCTGTCGCTCTCTTTCCCTCTCTCTCTCGCTCTCTCTTTCTAGTTTTCTCTTTGCGTCTTTCAGTTTTAGGTTTAATTGAAATTTAAAAAATATCGTATCATTTATTTTATATTTAAAATTTAAAACATATCGTTAGCTTAAATGCCAACTACAGGGTGATATACTATATTTTATTTAGTTTAGTAAAATCATTTTTTTTTTTTAACAAAAAAAAAATAGTAAAATATCTACTACTTTTGTTGCTGCATAACATAAATGCGTTTTCTAAGCCTTAAACTCGCCAATTTTCTCTGGTCAAACGATTGCCGAACGTTTCAGCTTCTTATTTGATAGTGTGAATGTGGTGGCTAAATGAATGAATGAATGCTATAAAACGTACCTACCTACATACCCTTTAGGTCTACAATTTCAGAAACTCTACGAAGTTTTAAATATTTAAGTGGAAAAGAAAAAAAGCAGTAACACTGTATTAAATAAATTTTGCTTTTAAGAACTCAGATCATTTAAATTTAAATTAAGAAAAACAAAATTCTTTTGTGCCTACAAAATGTAACGTTAAGTTGAGATTTTTACGATGAGTAAAACCAACAAAACCCTTTTTTTCTTTCTCTCTTGAACTTTTTCGCAGTGTTTACTTTGATCCCTACTTAGCAGCCGCTGCAGCACAAGCTGATCCCAATTTACGTTTTCAGGTAAGACCGATAAAAACTATTTTTTTGTCATTTTATTTATTAAGAGTATTAGTTATATGTTATGTACTTGTTTAGTAGGGCTAAGTTTATGTTTAACTATTTTTTTTTATTAATTGATTAAATCTAGGCAAATTAGTGTTTAAGTTTATTTATTTAAAATAAAAATCATTTAACTATAAACAAAAAAAAAACTAAAAATAACATTTTACAGGCAGCGAAACCGGTCACAGAAGTTCCAGCAGCACAGCCAGCCGCAATTATAAACGTAATCATTGTTTTATATTTTATATAAAAACAAAATATTATTTTCCTTTTTACTAAAAAAAAAAAAACTATTTTTTATTTGAAATCATTTAATTTTTTATATATTCTTGAACTCTAACATATTTTAAATAATTTATTTATTTAACTAATTAATTAATTAGTTATTATTCACCTCTTTGGTCCCCTTGAGTAAATGGTTCATAGATTTCTCTTTTTGGTTTGTTTCATTTTAGTTTTTTTTTTTAATTTAATTTTTTAGTCTTTTGTATAAAATCTAGTTTTCTTTTTGTTAATAATAACTTTTTCTTTTTTTTTTTATTAAAATTTTTGTGGTTCTATGGTTATTTTACAAGAGCTAAAATCAATACCATGTCGCCTGTGATATCGAATAAGTTTTGGGGAAATAAAATAAATAAAAAAAAATTTTTTTCGCTTAAATTTTTATATCGTATGCGACATTTGTCAAATTTAGTTTTTATACCCTTCACTGTAAGTAAGAAAAGCTTATATAAGTTTGTGATTTCGTTTGTAATTTTACACCGTACATATTCTGCATCCTTATGAATAGCATAGTCAAATAAGCAATATCCGTCTATCTGTCTGTCTGTGTAGTCGTTGAAATAAACTTTCTAACGTCCCTAGAAAACCTACAGAACAATTTAGCATAACAATCTGTCAGTTGTTTCTGTCTTTCATTTGCTATTGAAATTCAGCAGGATCGGCCCATAAATGGCAGAGTTATGACTCAAAAACCGTGACTACCTCTATTTCTTACCATTTTCTGAGTGGGTTATTTGCGTATTTTGTCTAAACCACAAAACGGACAAAAAAAAACGTGGTATGTAGTTTTGTCAGAAATGACAGTCGTAATATTTATGCAAAAAATAAGAGCAAATGGACGAGAAAAATAAAAAAATACAACCGAAATACCTATTTTTTTTTACGATTACCAAGAAAATTATCCCATTGTGCAGCAATGTGATGAATTAAAGATTTTCAAATCCGTATGGTGAAATGCCCAGCAATATGTTTATAAAAATGCATTTCCTGCATTCACATTTGGACTTCTTTGCAGAGAACCTGGGACAGTTCAGCGATGAACAAAGCGAACATTTACATCAAAAATGATTTCAAGATATTGTTGGTTACTTCAGCATTATACTAATGATGCTGAGTTAAAAAAAGCGGCCAAGTAAACATTTTTGAGTGGAATGGGCAAAAATTGTATTTCTGAAAAAAAATTTATTTTTAACGAATTTTAAAAAAAAGTTGTGTTTTACTTTTAATTTAGTTTTTTTTGATATAAATATAAATTTTTTAAAAATAAGACCTCAAGCCTAATAAAATATGTAGTCATATTATATAAAAAAAAACATATTCTGAAAATAAATTCAAAAATTGTACCGTTCCTTTATAACTATTAAATACTGTGTAAAAACCTCTCGAAAGTTGAAAAATAGCGAAAAAATAAAAAAAGAAAATTTTTTGGTAGAGAAGTACACACAGATTTCTTAGGTTTACTTAAACGCTTTATATACCATTCAAACGGCCTCAATGTTTTCTTTCTAAATCCGCCGAGAAACTTACAATCTGTTGATATTCAAGTAAGTTACTGCATACAGGTACGAAAAGCTGTTTTTTTTAATGTGTTTGGCAAATTACAAAAACAGATTCTTATTTTATAGCACCAGCACCTATCAGAAAAATAATCATGAATAATTTTTCCCTCCTAATTTTTTCCCATTTCACATATTTGCAATAATGAATAACTCCCATAAAAAACAAACTTTGTAGTAATACAATTGAGAATGATAACATGGAACAATGTTTACTGCAAGAAATTCCCCTTAATGGTAAATAATTTTTTCCCATAAAATTTGTTCACTTTTCCCTAATATTTGTCCACTTAATTTTTGCTGGGGAACTGTTTTCCTTCAGGGCTACAATATTAATGTGGGTACCATTAATACGTCCCACAACAACCGAATCATGAATATTCCACAATTATTTATTTTTCAGGAATATTTTGGTTTTTGGGAAAAAATTTCCTAAATTACAGAACTTTCTATGTTAAAAAAGGCAAAAAAATGTATAAATGATAAGAGCAAAGGAAAAAGTAAAAAACCACCGGCAAGTATTTATTAAAAATTGGGTTGAATAAGTCTTCGGAGAGATAAGTTATGCACTGGTAACAAAGACTTTCCTCTAAAACATAAAATATTTGTGAAAGCATTAGACAGAATGTTGATTGTGCCATACGAACTTTATAATCTTTTGCTACTTCTTATTGGTATCATCCTTCTCCAAAAAATCTCAAGCTTGACTATGGTTGGAATACCAAATAAATTTTTAGGAGACGTCACATGCAGTAAATAAGAAAACACTTCTTTATTAACACTATGATATGTTGTTTAAATCTAATACAAAAATTAGTTCAAAGCAACTTTATTTATTAAAGTTTGTCACTTTCAGGGCATTACGTAACTCCAAGGGATTAGATGAATCGCTTAAACGTCGAGGCTTATTTTCTTGCTCCCGTAATAACATTATTTTACTGAATTTGTTTGTTTAGAATTTTAAAATTTTTTGCACACTCAGCTTGTGCTTCTTTTTTATAACAATTAATGTGAGCTGACAGCTTATAAAAATTTCATGGGAGATTCACGATAGCATTTTTCACTTCAAGGGAAATAAAAATCTTAAGGGGCACAAATATTTCACGTGCTATTGCCGATAGGGGTGAATATCATTTCCCAAGTATTTCCACTTCATTCTTTTTTGTTTCACTGTGTTATTTATTATTATTTTAATCAATATTTGCGATTTCTTAAAAAATCGTATATATAATTTTTTTTTTAATTTAAGAAGATTGTGCACAACTGAGAGTATGACAGTGAAGGGTATATAAGACTCGGCACAGCCGAATTTATCTTAAGTTTTTTTTTCCTTTTCTTTTGAGTAAAATTTAATCATTTATAAAACTTTTTTTGTACTCGTAAATGTTGGAAAAAAACTTAAAAATTAAAAACTAAACATTTATTAAAGTAATTTCTTAATTAATCTCTGTAATATTTGTTGCTAATTTTATCTCAAGTTTTAACCATGTAATAACACATATATTCGTACATACATACATACTCATACATCATGCGTTCATATGCTTTATCATGCGTTAATTCAGTTTATTTGTTTTCCCTTTTCTTTGTACCAATATTAATTTTCAATTTACACACAAAAATATTTCAATTAAGATAATAATATTACAGAAAAACAGAAATTAAACGCATTTCAAGCGTAATAAAAACTTAATGGTTGTAGATTAAAGGAGTTCTATAAGCTCTAAGGGATAGAAAAATATGTAATTCTTTTGCTATGGAAAAGTAAACATTAAAATTTCATAACCAGGTTTTAACAAATAACGAGTAGCCCAGGAATTTCTCATGTAATTAAAACAATAAAAAGTATTGAAATAAATTAATAAATTAAATTATTATTTCACAACATTATCTACTAGTGGCAAGCATTAATTTTTCTTAATGGCAATTAAACAATTAAGCTGGTTTTTTTCCAAAGTGATACAAGTCCAGTTAAAAAAAAAAATTAGTTAGCATTAATATTAGTAAAAATTAAATTACCGCTGATCTTTCCGTTTGTTTAAGTGTAAGCAAAATGTAGAAATTTATCTATATTGCGGAATAACTATGGAAATACCGCTACGGTAGAGGTAATACAGTAAATTTCGCTTCCGCACAAAAAATGCTTTTCGCATATTTTAATAAACAAAAATGTGTTTCATGAATATGGTCTTTAATCAACATGATCATTCAGTTTAAAAATAGTCATATTGATTGAATATTTAATTGAATACATTTAATATTTTAAATTATATAACTAAATTAATTAAATATTTAATCAAACTAAAATATTTTCAATATTATTATATTTTCTCGTTTAATAAAAATATGTTCACATTGATTGAGTAATTAATTAAATCAATTAATTTTTTTAAATAGTAATTGAATTTTTTTCCCCTTTCAATTAAAATAATTTCATATTAATTAAAATTTAATCAATAAAACATTTTTTTGTAACTGAAAAAATTAATTGGTACATAATTTTCTTTCTGTGTATATACACTTTGTCTTCTAAAAAAATTTAGTGCCGTCTGCTCTTGCCAAATAATTTTTATTACTACCTCGAATAAAGCTAACTCTTTTAAGAGCCCTTTTGAATTTTTGAAAAAAAAAATTATTTTATTTTTAAAAAAGAAACCCTTTTTCTAATTTTATATGAAAAGTGATAAAACTTAATTTACAGTTTTTGAAAAGAAAAAATATATCAAAAATAATTTTAATTCGGGGAATCCCAAAATGTGAAATTTTTTATTAAATTGTTCATTCAAAATACTTATATAAATTCAAATAGACCTCAGTAATTTTGATTATAAAGGGTGTTTTTTATAGACGTATAGAACTTTAAGTTGGCATTACTGTTCAAGATTTAACAGCCGATTTAACAGCTGTCAAGTGATTTATTCTCAGTTTGGTTTGGCAATTCATCATGAATAGACTCACGCTGAACAACGCTTGCAAATGGGCACAAAACGAGATTGCCGCTGTTCCCGATTTTCATAAGCGAATTTTGTTTAGCGATGAAGCGCACTTCTGGTTGAATGGCTACGTCAACAAACAAAACTGACGCATTTGGAGTGAAGCTAATCCTCGAAGTGTATGTCGAAACACCGTTACATCCAGAAAAACTGACTGTTTGGTGCGCTTTATGGGCTGGTGGAATCATTGGTCCGTACTTCTTCAAAAACGATGATGGCCAGAACGTTACAGTCAATGGTGATCGGTATAGAGCCATGATTGCTAACTTTTCCATTCCTGAATTGAACAACCATGATGTCCAGGAGCTGTGGTTCCAACAAGACGGCGCAACATGTCACACAGCTCGTGCCACAATCGATTTATTGAAAGACACGTTTGGTGACCGCCTAATTTCACGTTTTGGACCTGTGAATTGGCCTCCAAGATCTTGTGATTTAACACCGCTAGACTACTTTGTGTGGGGCTATGTAAAGTCATTGGTCTATGCGGATAAGCCACAAACGCAAACCATTTGGAAGACAACATTCGCCGTGTTATTGCCGATATACGACCACAAATGTTGGAAAAAGTCATCGAAAATTAGACGTCCAGATTGGACTACATCCGAGCCAGCCGTGGCGGTCATATGCCAGAAATCATATTTAAAATGTAATGCCACAAGATTATCTTTCGGATAAATAAAATTCATGTCAATCGAATAATCCATCGTTGTTTTATTGCAATTTAAAGTTCTATACGTGTATAAAAAAACACACTTTATTAATAAGTGTCTTAGTTAGGAACGAATCCCCTCTTTTAACGCTATTTCTGTTAACGCTCAATTTTCAGCAACGCAATACTCGTATGAGCGCTAAACGAGGTATGCCTGTATTGAATTTCCAATTCTACATTTAAAAAAATAATGTTGGTTACAATAACTGAAATTTTAGCTGATGCTAACATTAATTTCTCGAAATGCAATTTTTTTTTTAATTTAAAAACGACAACATTGAGAATTTTTAAGTATATATTAATTGAACTGTAAATTTTACGTTAATTGAGAATTTTTGTTTTGTATTTTTTATCTATAACATTCTGCTACAAAATTTCTTTTCATTTTGTTCTTTGTCACACGCATTTCTTTCATCAAATTGCTTAATTTTTATTATTGAATTTTGCTTTGTTTGGAAAATGTTGTCTCACTCGCTCGTACTTGTACAGGAAAATGATTTTCTGTACAAATTGTAAAACTTTTTCCTTTTTATTGCTTATTTTCAAAAGATTGTAATGATTTCTTTTAAATAGCATGATTTTTTTAATAATATTTTTACGTTTCATGCTTCCATGCATACACAAAAAAATTTTCTGTATTTTTCTTTAAAAAAAACTTTTTTTCTTTTTAATTTTTTTAACAATCACTTTATAAATATTAACGTGATTAATTATTTGAGCCATTTTTCTGAACTTTATTTTAATTTAAATAAACTTGAGAAAAATTGTGTTTTTTTTAAAGAGAGAAAAAAATTAAAAGGCCCTTTTTTAATTTAAATCAATAAAAAAAACATAAACTTGACAATTTTATTTGAAGTGCTGTTGTATCAATTAAGTGCAAGGCAGCGTTAGTACAGTCCCAGCAAAAATCTTAGATACTCAGTTGGAGAAAATTGCCGTAGTTAGACTGAAATAACCCATTATTTTGGCTTAAGAATTCTTAATTCGTAAAAATTAAGAAGACGCAGCAGACTACTCATAATATCTATTTATTTATCTATGGGCTAATAAGAACTTGTGTTTTCAAACATTATAAATATTAAAAAGAGCAAGTTACTTCAGTTGGTTGCGACAAGCCATTTATTTCTTTCGAAAAGTTTTATTACTACTCACATAACGTTAATAGTAACGAGTATAATACTATAAAGTAATGACTTTGGAAAGTAATTTTGAAAGTCAATGTTTTGCATAATATGCAATAAAAAATTACCTTTATGAGAAAAATGAGTAACAGTCATACCTATGTAAATTGTCGCAATAGCGGCGGGAACGTGTCATTAGAAAATCCAATTTTGACAGCGCATTTTGTAGTGAAGTTGGCTGCGAAACAATGGTTTTTTTTATTTTTGCCCAATAATAACATGTTAGCTATTTTTTTTTTTAATTTGGCGGTGTATTTTTATTTGCCTTTAGGGGGTTTTATTAAATAAAATGATTAACACTACTGTAGAGAATACCCACCATCAGCACTCTTATTTAGAGATGATGCTTTAATATAAAAAGAGGGCGCTCCAATTTAGGTTTGACTGTAAGAAAAGAGTTTCCCTTGAGGATTAACAATACTAGAGCATTATTTCGAATACTAGAGTGTGTTTTCAAGCCTGATAGAACTTTAAATTGTAAAGAATAACAAAACTTAAATACTGATTTCGAAGTCGAAAATTTTAAATGAGTTCGGTCTTATGACCATCGCATCTATTTTTGATAAAGTGCATTCTGGATGTTAGATTTTGCGTGACTTTTTGAAGCATTGCTGGCCGTATGTTAAATACTACTAACAATATTGGCTTTTAAGATATCAATTTGAATTTTAATGTATACTTTTTTATATTATTATTATTGATTATCAGCCTTCTGCGAACTTTAAGATTCCTTTCATTTACAGCGGCTGTATTTTCTTCTGTGTGTAACACTCACACACCTGATTTTCAAACTAGAAATTTTGTAACTGCCTATGGCCTACACTGACTAGGTTATTGTCTTTATCTAAGAAAATAAATAAATCTGAAGAAGCTACAAAATTTGGAGCGAAATATCGATATAAAAATAAATTTTTGAAAAATAAGACCTCAAGCTTAATAAAATAATCATATTATTTAAAAGAAAAAGGTCAAATAAAACTAACTAATAAATAAAACTAAAAATAAAAAAAATGTATGGAATCTATCCACAGTTCAATAGATCGTTGGAATTCTTTAATCCAATGAAAAATTCATTATTTTCCAACCAATGACAAGTTGTATTGGACTAATAAAATATTTCTGTAAATAAATGAAATATTCATTAATTTAATGAAATATTTCATTAATTTAAACAAATAAATTCATTAATTTAATGAACTACTTTTATTAACTTAATGAAATGAACTGTGGTATAAGTCCACTTTTTTTTAAATGAGTCAGCTGTAATTCTAGTTAGTTAGTGTCCTTACCTTACTAAATTATTTTTTAAGTGGACTTATACCACTTTCAAATATTAAATTAATAAAGTAATTTCATTAGTTTACATAATTTATAAAATACTTTATTGAATCTATGAAATATAATTCTTTGAGTATAATGACTGATTTGCAAAATAGATCTGAATAGCTTAGTAGTGTTATTCTAGCGTTAAGCTATTAATGAAGGCTTGCCAAAACATACTTACAAAACTTACGAACTATGTAAGAGTTTGTAAGTTCTATCAGGCTTAAAAAGACATTTGATTTTAAGTAGATCCTATTAACATTAAAAAATTTACTATTCTTTTTTTATTTACACTCACTAATCGGTAGCTTAGCAAAATTATATTTTTAATTTTTTTTTTTTTCATTAGAATTTTTTAAGCTTTAAGTTATTCATCTCATCATAGATTATTATTTTTTTTAAATTAATATTACACTTTTTATTAAATTCATATTAACACCAAAATTACCACAAAAATAAACTACATGCATTTGATTTAAAAAGAAAATCAGTTTTAAAAAAATATTAATTGTTTTTAAGAAAGTAAAAAAGTAAAAAAAAAAAAAATAAGAAACGAAATTTACTTAAAAACTTACAGCGCCGCACTGTGACAACGCTAAACAGTACCCCACATACGATCAACCGCATACCGGTACCACAGAATGTTTTGGTAAAAATGAAATAAAATTTACATGAATTTATGTTTTATCTAAACCATTTAGTTTTAATTAGATATTTTTTTTAATAATCAATAGTATGATGATGTTACTGTCACTCTTAGTGTTACTGTTGTTGTTATAACTGCTTTATGTTTTAGCACCCACTCCTTATTTTCTAATTTTCAATCTTTGGCTTTTGCTAACACTAGAAAATATTTTAGGCCTCAGCATGATCTTTTTTTTTTTATTTGTGAAACTATTTTAATCTTAATTATTTACAGGTGTTGCTGTGTGTTGGAATTTTAGTTTAACTTTATCTTTACACTTACTTATAAATTAATATTTAATTATCATTTGAATATTCTGTATGTATTAAATTATATTTCAGCTAATCGCCACCAAAACCAAAAAAAAAAAATATTTAATAATTTTCAAAATATTTTTTAGCATGAAATTTATTTTATTTGTGGTAAATTGTTCTAGTTCACATACGAGTATTGTACGATCTGCTATTCTAGAGATGAGCATTAAAATGTTAAGGTTACCTGCATTTTTTTCTCTTTCTGTAAACACAACAGAGAGTTTGCATGAGTATTTCTCTAATTTTCGCTCATGTTTTCATGCATGCATGGATCATTTAAAAGAAGAAAACCAATAATAAGTTATACATAAAGGGAAAACCATAAAGAAAATCTTTATTAAAAGAGACTAAAACTTTTCCGATATCTATATAGATAAAATTAATTTTGTGTTTGTTCTCTGAAAAAATATAGGGTGGTCCAACCTAAACATCTGAATTGAATTGTAAATAAAACAAAAAGTTTTTAGAAAATTGTCTTAATATATTTATTATGATAAAGGGTGGTTAAATTTTAAGGGCCGATGTTGATTGTATATCTTTCCACGGTTCAAATTGAGTTAGTCTGAAATTGCGAAATGTAAAATGAAATGCAGAAAAAAACTTGACGTTTAGGTGTGGTTCACATTCAATATCGGCCCTTCAAATTTAACCATCCTTTAGAAGCATCTATGACAATTATGAGTGAAACAAAATATCGGCCAAATGTTCGCTACGGCTTCGGTGCAGATCTCTTTTCGATGGTCCATATTTTCAATGTCTCTAAAACATAATTGAGGTTCATGTAAATAGTTAATGTTGACCTCCTTGAACTCTTGAATTGTCCTTGGCTTCTGTAAAATATCCAGAAAGAAAGAAGTTTAACTATGTCAAATCAAATGATCGTGGCGGCTAATTAACCTTTCCACTATAACACGGCCATTGAATTTCTCGCTCAAAAAAGAGCTATTGTTTCTTTGGCTCTTGTTGGAATCACATAACGTCATAACCCAAATTTCTGGCCACAAGAAGTCCATTATCATCTCGTGATTATTAACCACGACGACGAGTCGAGGTTGACGACTCTTCTGCCACACTGTCACAACCAGCAGGAATGTTCTCCCCAAAACCATCTGAGTGAGCATGCACAGGTGTTTTCACATTTTCTACAGACCCCTTTTGCTGAAATTTGTGCACAATTCTCTCGTTTGGGGACACATTTGGTCGATTATGCTGACCAAAAAAATCACAATGTCTACGAAATGTATTTTACTTTGAACGCCCATTGTTGCAAAAGGCTTCAACCATCTTAAATCGCTGCTCAATTGAGTACCTCTTCATGATTGAATTTTTCAAGCACTGCAACACTGAAATGTCAAATTAAGTTCGACGAAAAACTTGACATTAAGATGTTACTTACAATTAACATCGTGTTATGTGGTTGAACCACCCTTTATAGTCTGTACACTGTAAGTAATCCCAACCTTACTTTTGGAGCAGCCAGGGCTACATTTTCACTTACTCTTTAATAAAGGAATTTAAATATGTTTTTTTTTTTAATTAAAATTCTATTTTTCAAGGGATTTCAATGAAAACTACCATATAGTTCTGTATTGACCACGCCCTTTTTTAACCCCTTATTTTACTAAAGAAATTGAACTTTAAAAAAATCTATTTTTTAACGTTTTCCTGTGAAATTTTGTATATACGATCTCTTTATTTTAAGAACTCAAATACATGGAGTTAAGCACCGGATGAAAAGGAACATTTTTGAAACTCTTTTCATATTTATTTTTTTTTTTTTTCGCTTAAATACGAACCAATATGCAGATGACCTTAACATTTCAAAATGCTCGGCTTTACTATTTAACAATTTTCGCATAAAAAAACCTATTACTACTACATAGATACTTTAAAGGTTTTGGTTTGACTTCTAAACTCTTGTTATTTTAATGAAACGTAAACATCTGTTTAAGCAACAAAGCGCCTTAATTTGAAAATTATATTCATAATTTAAACAAAAGCGCACAATTTACACATAATTTACTCATTTTAATGTATGTGTACTTGTTTTTATAATGTGAATTTGATTGATTGATTAATTTACAATACATAATTTGATGCATAATTTTACAACAATAGTTAAATGCACCCCGAGTTTTGGATAAATCAAGTATTAAATTTATATAAATAACTCTCTTTCTCTCTATATCTCATTGTCAGCTACATTTATGTTTTGGTTTTCATTTAATTTATTTTTTATACTCGTACATAGTTTGAAATGAACTATTCATTAATTTTGTTTGTAGAGAGTTCGTTGGTAATTGACATGTGTCAGTTTATGCAAAATGTGTTATCAGTTGTTTATGACCTGTTTAATTAAATCACACACACTAATATTTAAATCAAGTTTACAAAAAAAAAATTAAATTTTATTGTTAAATCTCACCTTTTTTAAATATTTCGTTTCTACTCTATATATATTTTTTTTTTAATTTCTTTGGTTGTACTCATGTGAAACAATTGCAACTAAAGTTTGTTAATTTTGGCAAAAAAAATTTTTTTTATTTCAAAAAATTTTACAGGCTGCTGGTCCTCTGTTAAAGACACCCTTGTCTCAGGCTCAACAAGCTTATGCTACTGCAGCAACTACTTATACTGCTGTAGCAGCTAGAGCAGCTTATGGTGCTGCCGCTGCTGCAGCAGCTCAGCCAGCTTTAGCTGGTTATGCCACCGTTGCGGGGTAAGTTTTGTGTGACAAATGACGGTTAAAGATAAACAAACTGACTTTACTAATAAAAATAGTTAATATATGAACTGCTATTTGTAAAACTGTTATAAGTTTACCTAACAAACAAAAAATAAGTCAGCGGTAAGATAGTTATCGCTAACTTATTTTTTTTAAAAAGTGGACTTATCCCGCTTTCAAAAATAACAGTTTATATTGTAGTTGCTTTAAAAGTACTGACAGCCATACTAAAGCAAAATTTTTCAGAGAGCATTTTGCGCATATTCTAAAGCTTCTTTCATTTATGCTAGAAACACCACTGGGACCCATTACGATGAATTTCTTTCATGACAACCAAAATGTCGTTAAGAACACGCTGCAAAATAAAAACGAAAGCTTTCTTTTGTTATAACCAGGGCAAGGAATTTTAAAATCCGAAATTATGCTCATAAAACAGGCCCTTAAAAATACAAAATATGCATTAATGCCTTTTTGGAGCATTAATAAAAATTCATTATTTTTATTAAGACATTTAATAAAATTTTAAATTATAACGATTGACAAAGTGACCATGTGTATACAAAAATAATTCATTAACAATGAAACAATAATAAAAACACAACTAAACACAATGGGCCATAATCATAGTCACAAAAAATTAGGCTTTTATTAAGAATTGACTTTTGTTCAAAAGAATTATATGAATTTAAAGTCGTTTTTAAAAAGATGCCGACTTTAAAGTGACTATGATTATGGCCCAATTTTTATAAATGCTACTATTCCGTACATCAAATTTAAATGTCAAAATTATTAAAACAAAAATAACTTTATTTTAATAAAATATTTGAAAACTAAAATTAAAAATGGTCACTTTTTTTTAATTTTTAATTAATTCGTTGTACGGTAGCGAAGAAAATATAAATTTTTAGTGACGAATATTTAGATCATAAAGTTCTTTATATGTCCCAGTTGTGTTCCTGACATTAGTTTTAAGGAGACAGTAAAAAGTGCACAAACGGCAATACTTATCCAGCAAACATTTCAAATTGGTAACACTAGTATTTTCGGTTTAAAAATTTTTTTTTTTTTTTGCTGCTTTCAAATTAGTTCTGGTTTCCTATCTCATAAATGAAAATTACTTGAAAACAGTTTATTCTCTTAAGATAAAAGAAAAATAGGAAATTTCTTTTAATGCCCGTATATGGTTCACAACTCAACTCCGTTGAATAGTAATTGAAACAACTGTTATTGATGAGTTGTCATTTTTCTATGTTTTTATCAATTGCACAAGCACGGAGTTGTAATCGGTAATAACACAAACAGGTTATAATATTAAGCATAAGTCATGCTTACATCACTTTTGTAACTGCTCAGTAGTTTCAAAGACATTTTAGAAGTTGTGATAAAAAAAAATATTTTTTTTTTAATGCAAAATTTTAAAAATTATTTAAAATAAAGAAATATAAAAATGAGTTTCAAACAAAATTGAAAGCGTTGCACAACTTTTGATTTTATTTACAGTCAAGTGATGCTACTATACGATGACAAAAATTACATACAGCAGTAGCACTAGCGACCGCATATGGCACCAATTACTTTTCACAAATTCGTGTAAAATGAGAATAAGAGACAACAATTTCAATAATAGGGTTTTTAATTGAAACTATAATACGAGTAGTGCAAAAATAATAATAAAAAAGACTATTACGCTTTCAGCAAGTTGTTGGTCTGTTTGAAAAATTTAGATGTCTAGATACACACACGAGTATGTGACGTGTAGACCAAGAATTTTATAAATAATTTTTCTCTTAATTGCATACACATACGGTTATATGTAAGTCCAGATGTGACGTATATGTAGACAGCTGAATTTTGCAGAAAGAGAAATAATTTGGTCTAGCAACAGTTTTATTCACAACACAGACCAAAAAAATAAAATTTTTTTGTAGTGCCATAAGGTGTCATAATAAATTCGAATACGCATGACAAATAAATAATAGGGTTCAATTGGTATGAATTACTTCTTTAATGCTATATATGAGTATAGTAAATCTGGAGATTTATCATTTTAAAATTTGAATTAAATCGAGAACCAGCTCTTCGATTCAATTATTAAAAACCATTTCGTTTCGAAGATATTGAGAAAGTTTAACTGCCTATTTCGTAGCATGTACATTTTTATTCAAAACAAAATACGAAAATTTGTTTTTGTTTTCAATACAAACGTACGAAAGAACGATGCTAAGAAATAGGCAGTATAAAACCTTTTTAAGGGAACTTAAACAATTTTATACAAACAAAATCTTAAATTTCGTTAAAACTCTTTCAAATTAATTCATAATTTCTGTATTTATTCACAATTTTGAAAAAAAAAAAAAATTGTTTGTATAGTTTTTTTATATGTTACAACAAAAAAAAAACAGTAGCTAAGAAAACTTTATGGCACAAGGTTTTAGATGCTTTAGTCCACAATCAGTATAATTATATAAAATTTTTTTTCTTATTTTTTTAGATTTTTAATTTAATTTTTAATCAAACTTATTTTTATTTTTTTAGAATTTTAAATTATAAATTTCAAATCGTATTTTTTAATTTAATTTTTTATTTTTTTTTATTTTTTTTTATTGTTTTTGTTGTTGTCCTCAAGTTCATTATATCCTTTATAAATTTATAATTAATTTTAGCTTCAGAAATTTATTTATTAATCTAATGAAAATTCATTATTTTTCAACTAATGACAACATTTTATTAGACTAATTAAATATTTCATTAATTCAATAAAATGTTCATTCATTTAATGACATAATTTAATTCAATCAATGAAATGTTGTCATTAGTTTACTAAAACGTTGTCATTGGTTAAAATTAATGAATTATTCTTTCAGTGCTGATTAAGGTACTGACTGACTATCCTACACGATCGTTATTATGTCAAAATAATAGTATGTTCAGACGAGACAAGGTTCGCTCTCTTTCGAGGGTTCACATCCCAATCTCGAATGAAACAGGAAGATTCGCCATACAAAATTAAGTGAGCGAATCTGCAGGTTTCATTTTGAAACTCTTGCCGAAACCATGAAAATTTAGTATCATCCCTAGTTTCTATCGCTAGTTTATCTTAACTAGCTGTCCAACAAAACAAATTGTAAACAAAGAAATATTATTGTTCTGCAAGCATTTCAATGTATTAGTAAGAAACAAAGGAAAGAGTGTTAAATTGCTTAAATATAAAAATAAACATAATAAATAACACAACATATTAAATTATTTGAAATAATATATAAATTTTTTATAAATTATTATTTTTTCTAAAAATACATATATTTATATATTAAAATTTACCTTTTTTATCCATTTCAAAACTAAAAAACAAACGCGGGCAAATGCGAAACAACAAAAAACAAAACAAAGCAACTGTCAAATGAAACTCATTATGTGTCGTCTGAACGCAAATTTTCACAATCGAGGTTCAGACAGCGAAACCAGCATTGAAACTCGTCGTGTGAACATGCTATAATGTGTGACAGAATTCTGTCCTACTTGAAGAAATCGCTTTAAAATGCCACACTATTATACAAAAAAAGATGCAAAAACATATGTTTACTCACCTTAATACTTTTAAAAGTATTCATTTTCTTCTTTGCCGTAAAATATTTCTTTTACAAATATGTAGAATGAAAAATAACCTAAAAGTTTGTATAAACAAACTTGTTGCTATTTTTCTGCCTTGAACATAGAAAATGCAACTCTGATCGCACAGATAAAATTTATTTTATGAAAATTTTCATAACTTTAAAAAATCGGACAGACCTGTCAAAAAGTCTGTCACACACATGCTTTTTCAATACACACTATAATACTTTTTTAGCACACATGCGTTTTTAGACAGATCGTACGACTAAGTAGGATAGCGAGTCCTAGGCTTTAAGCACTGTTGTGCATGATTTTTCTATGACTATAAGATAAAAAAACAAAAATGTTGTATATATTCTATCATACAAGAATGTTTGCGTTCTATTGTCAAAAAAATGTTTTAGTTCATGTTCTGTTCTAAACATGTTGCATATAAAAAATGCAAAAATGATACATGTTTTGCACTCAATTTATAAGTAAAGGCGAGATATTGCTTTTTTTACATTTAAAATTTAATTTTAAACAGTCTAACTTTTTTTTAAATAAAAAATATGAACTTGAGCTTAACAAAATGTTTTTATTTTATTTTCTGTTTATTTTTTAATTTTTTTTTAATTTTGTTTCTTTTTATTTTTATTTTTTAGAAAAAACGAAATAGGAAAAACTGAAAATCTTGAAATTTTAATTGAACATTTTTGCGAACTTCTAACAAAACTAACCAAAGAAACTAAATAACTAATTAAAAGCATACGAACGGAATACTACTAATACTTAATTTTAAAAAAAATTCTACATCAAATAGAAGAAACTAATTTTGTTAAAATTAAAAAAAGAGGCTTAAACTAATAGAAATGTTTTTTCTTTATTTGTAATTTTTATTTTTGTTATGGACAATAGCTATGCCCGAGAATATGCTGATCCTTATTTAGGACATGGTATAGGACCTGTGCCCGGCTATGGAGTAAGTCTTAAATTTAATTTTTTTGTAGCTTATGTACTCATGATTTTAAAATCCTCTTTTCTCAATTTACGTTTTTTTTAGGCAACCATGTATCGTGGAGGCTTCAATCGCTTTACGCCATATTAATTTCCAGTTATTGTACAACTGTAAATTTAAAGTAACAAAAAAGAAAGCTTCAATATTTTGTTTTTAAAAAAAAAATACTCATCAAGTTTCTCTTGAAAAAATCTACAAAATCATTTTTCAATACTCATCATCAGCCAACACACCAGGGGTTTGGATAACAAACAACAAATTATGAAATCACTGAATGCTCAAAACAAAATAATTTAAAACAAAAATTATAATTAAAAATATTCTTCAAGAAAATCATAAAAAACATAAAAATTATATAAAACCAAAAAAAAAAAGAGAAACACATTTTTATAAAAAATAAAAAAAAAAATTAAAATTAAAATTAAAATTAAATTAAAAAAACACACACACGTTTAAAAAAGCGTTGTCGAATAAATGTAACGAAAATCTACAGTAACTTTTAGTAAATTTTGCTAAATGTAGATAAATTAAAATGAAATTATATACAAGTTAGATTGCAGATTTAAATACAACTAGTTTTGTTCAAATTCAATGTCGTCCAGTAAATTAAATTAAAACAAAAATGAATAACACAAAAAATACAATTTTTAATTAAAAGCAAAGTAAAACAATCCTTTATTCTTAACAAAAAAAGAAAAAAAAAACAAATTATACCAAAATTTAAAAAAGCTTATCTTAAAACTGAAACTGTAGTAGAACATTTTTACTTCCATTTGTTTAATTACTTTCAACTAAAAAAAAGAAAAACTACCACACAAAAAAAGGAAATTAAAGTTCATCTTCATTTTATTTTTTAAATAAAAATCTATTGAACAAAAAATAAAACGAATTGTTTTCAAAATATTAATATTTCCAGGAATAAAACTTAGAACTTGTTTTAAATATTTAGGGAAAAAGCTTTCGGAATGGAATTTACTAATTGAAATTTATTTAATTTAATGTTACTACTTTCTCTATAAAAATAAAAATAAAAATTAAAACTTCCAGCATACACTTGCAGTCACATCCAGTTTCCAGAGGAGACGCAACTATAATTGAATAACGACTTCAATAATTAATTTAGAATTATTTTTGAATTGTTATATTAATATAACCATAAAACCATAAAGATTTGAAATTTTTTTCCAGACATTTGAATTTTGAAAAATTGTATACCCCCGTATCATTTTTAAGGCAAGTTCTATAAATTCCTTGGAAATATATTTTATTTATTGCATAATATACATTTTAAACACACAAAAAAAAATATGGCAGCCATAATTTTTATAAATCTCAGTAAATTATTATTATTAATCATTATTGTCTATACAAACATAAATATATTTTTACAAAATATAAATTATTTACTTTTAGTTTGGCAACTATTTACAAAATACTCATTGTATGTAATTTTTATTTTACTTTTAATGTTAAAAATTATTATTAAAAAATACTTGTTCTCTCTTTATTGAAAAAAAAAAGTTTTGTTTTAGTTGATACGTTCATTTGCTTACAAACAACAATTTATATATACGAATCCATATGTATATATACATATGCAGCAAAAAATACTCATAAATATTATTTATTAATAGTTTTAGAGTTTCATTATTATAAAAAATAAATTTTTATAAATTAAGCTTTCGTTTTCATTTTATTTTTTAATAGCAAACACAAAAATTTTCACCCAGTTAGTGTAATTCAACACGTTTTCATGCAAGTACTTTAAGAATTTTTTTTTCAATTTCCTTTGTTTCTTTAACGTAATGCGCCAATTAAATACTTTAATTAAATCAAAATATGTAATTGAATTGATTAAATGTTATTATAATAATTAAATTCTCAATTGAATGAAATAATATTCAATTAAATATTGGAGTTTATTTTACTTTAAACAAATATTTTTAATAAAAAAAAATTGTCAGTTTGATTAAATTTTTATTCACAGCAATTAAGATATTAATTGAATTAATTAAGTATTTAATATCTAAATTTTTAAAGTTTTAACTAAAAAAATATTTATTCAATTTATTAATTTGAACATTTTTAATTAAAAAAATTGGCAGATTCTTTAAATGCATCACTTAAATATTTAACTGATAGAAATAAAGAATTTTTAATTAAGAAAATTATTAAATTGACAAAATTTTTATTTATAACAATTAGATATTTGATGGCATTATTGAAATAATTAAAATCCTAACTGAAGAAAAAACTTTTAATCAAATTTTTTTAATTAAGTTTTTAAATAAAAAATTTTCAGATTTATTAAATAATTAATCAAATTAATTACATTCAGTTTGATTAAATTTTTAATTAAAAAAATTTTTGGATTTTAATAAATTTTTTTAATGTATTAATTAAATATTGAACTAAATTAATAAAATATTGAATATAATTAATTAAATATTTTATTGAATTAATTAATTAAATTCTTAATTGAACGAGACTATTTTTAATTAAATATTTTATTTAAAACAATTGTCAGATTGATTGAATTTTTAATTAGTTTAATTAATTTAATGTAATTGAATTAATTAAGTATTAAAAGTTAAATTTTTAATTTAACGAAAGAAATGGTTAATAAAAAAAATTAATAAATATATCAATTTTAAAATTTTTAATTAAAAAAAATTGTCGGATCAATTAAATTTTAAAATTTTTAATTAAAAAATTTGTCAAATTCCATAAATTTTTAATTGTATCAATTTTATATTTAATTAAATATTTTACTTCAAAAATTTTAATGAAAAAATTGTTTTTAAAAATTGTTATATTAATTAAATTTTTAATTGAACGAAAAAAATTTTAATTTTATTAATAAAATTTTTTTTATTATAAAAAATTGTCTGATTGATTAAATTTATATAAAATTTTTAATTAAACTTAAAAGTTAAAATTTTAACAAAACATTTAATTGATTCAATAAAAAAAACATGTTTATTAAAACATTTAATGAGCGCATAATTTTGCTGATTGTAGTGTAATTACGTTTTGTTTTAAAAAATCAGGCTTTTAAGTTAAATAAAATTAAAAAGAAAAAGATGAATAAAAATGTATGTATGTATATAAGGGCTGCAGAATTAATTAAATGTATTTTGTTAGCATATTGTTGTATGCAGTGGCGCTTTTACAAATTTTAAAACAGACATTATTAACACTAGAACTATTATATTCGGTACTAAATGCTAAAACAAATTTAAGTGTTTAATAAAATGTTTTCCAAAGCTAAAAAAGAAAACAAAGGAACACGAATACTTACTGGAAATTTAATAAAACTATTTTTTTTTATGTTTTGCTTATGAAAAGAAGGAACAATCCGAACTTCTAGAAAATTTTTATGGAAAAGACTAAAGGGTCGCATAAGCTTACTTGAGTATAAAATATGTATTACAAATGTTTGTATGTATTACAAATGTTGTATTTGATATCTAATGAAAATGATCGAAAATTTTTTATTTTTTTGTATAAAATAATTTTAAAATTTCTATTGAAGTTGTTCATATCAATTTCATCAAATTGGTCTATGTAGTTTTAAAATATTTTTGAGTAATAATAATAAATATTTTGCAAAGCTTAAGATCTATAATTAAAATCGTTTTTAAATTTATATTTTCTATGGCAAATAAAAATAAAAAAAAGAGCTGAAGCTCGAAATATATTTATTATTATAAAATTTATAAATGTCGACTAATTGAATTGAATAATTTTTGAGCGGCTTTCAAGCAAAATAATGAAATGTTTTTTTTTTAATGTATTTAATTAATCACAATGAAAATATTTTGTTAAAAAATATGTACACTTAAAAAAAACTATCTTCCATTGATTACATTTTTATTTTATTCAATTTGTAGGTTAGGCTTTACAAAGTTTTATCATATTTTCTTTTGTGATGCTAAATAGTTTTAGTGTTAATAAATATGTTTTATATTAAAATTATAGCCAGCTAGTATGTACATACAAACATCATTTAAATAAAAATTTAGTTTTCCCTAATTTTGTTTTTCTTTTATTTTATTTGTTTAACAAAATCATTTTCCAAATTGGCAGCTTAATTTGTTAAAGCAAAGTAAAACGTATTTTTAAATAAATATATAATATTGTAACTAAAACACACAATAATAATAATTATGTATTATTATTGTCATTATAAATAAAACAAAGTTTATAAATAAACAAAAAAATTAGTGAAAAAACGTAGACATATCCTTGATATATACAATAACATTTAACAAAATAACAATGGCAAAACAAATAAATTAAACATTGAAAAACTAACAAAAGCTATTTGAATTCTTTATAAAAAAACATAACAAAAAAATTAATTTTTTATATTTTTCCAAAGAATTTATTATAAAAGCAATTTACTATTTTAACAAAAAAAAAAAATAATAAATTTTCCTCACTCACATGATAAAAATAAATAAAAGAAAATTAAATTAAAAAAACATAAATGTATGAGTGTGTTCAGAGAATAAATAAAAGAAACATTTATTTTATAAGACAGCTACTTTAAATAATAAACAACAAAAATTGCTCAAAGAAAATTATTTAAGTTTTATAAAACAGCCATAAAAATATTATATTAATTTAAAAAGTAAATAAAGAAAAATCTCTTTTCTTTAAGTGTGTTAAATATTTTTTTTAATTAAATTTAATTTTATTTATTTATGTATGAATGTATTGCGTGTTTAAATGTGCAATTGTTTAGATGTATGTAAATACTTAAAGTTAAAATATAAATTTGAAAACAACAAAAAATGCTTATAAAAGATAAATAGAAAAAAATTAATTAAAAACAAGCACTTTTTAATAAACAAACTTTCAACACTTTTTATGACAACAGCAAAAGAAAAAATCCCAATCCGAACAAAAATCTATTTATGTAAATCATAAGCAAAATAATAAGTTTAATTTAACTTAAATCAAAAAGAAAATAATAACATAAAAAATTTGCTGAATTTACAAAGAAATCATAACAAACAATCTGTAAAGTTCTGTCTTAAGTTCAAATCCGAAACACGCAAACACAAATAATTTTAAACAAAAAGCACAAATTTTGAATAATTAATAAATTAAATTAATTATTTAAAAAAACATCTTGTTTAAAACAAGATGTATCCATATGAATTCGCTTTAATTTTTTTAACAAAAAAACAACAACCGCTTACTTAAACTACGCTATTCCGAACACAGTAAATGCAAATGATTGAGAAGGCCAAGCAATTTTTAAAATATCATTCATGTTTGTCAATATTGCTTTTCATTGGGTTTAATTTTTAATAAACCTTGAAGTCCTAGTTATGCTGCTTAGAAAAGTAAATTACACTTCGCTAGTAATGTGTATATATTTTGTGTTTGAAATAATTTAAAAAAAAATTCAGTTGGTCAATAACTTTACTTAATAAGTAGACTTGTGTTCCACAGTTCCTTTTAGCTAGTTCAAAAATTAAAGAGGGAATACTTCGTTCATCTAGTTCAAGTGATATTTTGTCTCTTTAGCCTTAAGTATTTAAAATATGCACTCTTGATTGTCATTACACTGTGGGTTTCTTGATAGCAACATAAGTCAGCTACAGTGTGTTTGTTGGTGAGAAGGTAGATAAGCTTGCGGGGTAAACAAAGTCGCATGAATCCATTATTGTTGCCACAAACTTGTTTTGTCTCGATTTATTTATTCTCCTTTTTCATATTGTGGCTTGTTTTTCTTTCAGAATTGACAAATTAAACTTAAATTTATTTACAGCAACGCTGAATTTTTACTTTAAGCAAATAAAAGAAAGGAAACTTTGCAATAAAAAGCAAAAAAAATTTACAAAATGCGGAAATAAATTAAAACAAAGTTATTAGTATTTATAAAAAAAAACATAAAAAGTCAATGTTCCAAACACCCACAGTGTAATTGTAAAAAGCTTGTCGCTGCTGCAAAAGTCTTAGTATTTATTTTATTTTCTTTATTGTGTAAAATGATTGCGAGAAAGGTCTAAAAGTATTTATCTAAGATAAATGAAATTAATTCTTCTGTTTCTTTTTATATTAATTTATTTAAAAATTTAAATTTTTGCATCATTTTAGATTCAAATATCTTCTTTTTGTGAAAGAAATCCACTGACAGTTGCAGCAATGTTTAGTTCTTTCATTCAATTAAAAAGAATTTGTAGGAATGTAAAATTGCGAACTCAAGCAGTTCACTATCCAAAACTAATAAGCCCTTATTAAAGAAAAATGTTTTACCTCTGCACTTTTTTTAATAAAACCGCAAGCCATTTAGTACCCTTAAGCTTGTGATTCTAATTGATGTCCAATCAACCAGCTCGATTATGAATACTCTGCATGAATTCCTTCCTTTCCTACCAAAAAACAAAAAAAGAAAATTTGGTTTAAAAAATTTTTACATTTTGAAAGAAAATGATTGTATAAATTCGCCTTGAGTAAAAGCAATTTGCAGCCCCTGCCCCTTATTTTTCTTTTCTCTTTCTCTCCTCATTAATTGCATAATGTTAATGGAGACTACGCCCACTATCATAAGAATATGAATGAATTGTAATTGAAGTTTGTTAATAAAGTTTTGCTCAGTTTACTTTTCATACTTTTTTCGTCTAGAATTTTGGCGATATAAAAAAATTAATTAATTATTCAAATTCGTGCTGTTTTATTTAATATTATTAAAAATCATTATTTTTTTTCTTTCTAATAAAAATGCTCAAATAATTTTTTTTTTAAGTTTTAGCTGAACAATTGTTAAGATTTAATTAAACTAAATAATTAATTGCTCATATTTGTAAATTTAGTCTTAAAAAAAACGTCCTCTTCTTCCTGTTAAAAATTTAAAAAATAAATAAATAAAAGAAATTATTTTAAAATAAAATTTAGAAGAAAAAAACTGCAAAATGTATTAAAAAAATAACTTAGAACTACAATAAACAAATACTTAGGCATACAGAGCTACACACACAAACACACACACACATATGAAAAATATTTTATTTTGAATTTATTTGCAAAAAAAATAATTGTTAAGTATTTTTTTTTCAATATTTTTTTTCTTAATTTTAAAATTTTACAAAAACATTAAGCCAAAGTTTACTTTTAATTTATAATTAAAATACCAACTCAAATGCAGAAATTTAAATACATAATTTTAAATTCCAATTACATATAATAACTTCCAAATATTATTTAATTTTAATAATTTCTTTTAATTTTAATTAAATTTGTGTAATTAAAACCAAATTTAAAAAATATATATAAAAATTTAGTTTTTAAACACTAAAGTAGTTTTATAAATTTAAATAAAAAAATTAAGACAAGATAATGAATAAAAAAAACAGAGAACAAACAAATCAAACCCATCAATTGCCAAATTAATTGTAGCTTTTATCAATTAAAGTAAAATAAAAACAAGAAAAAAACATTTTATATTGAAAGATAATGAAAGAAAATAAAAACCATAAAACATCTATAATTATTTTACATTATTAATTATATTATACAAACAAACAAAAATACAAGTTATTAAAACAAAAATTTTAAAAAAAACTAAAAATGTAGTTTGTAAGTTGTATTTTTAATTGAAATTTAAAGTGTTTGTTTCTTTAACAAAAAACCTTTTTTTTTATATTTTTAATTGGATTTTATGCTTACAATTTTATTTCCTACATACACACACACACAAGCAACCAAGTATGAGTTTATATACTTACATACATACAATAATTTATAAAAAATAAATAATAAAATTAAAAACAAAATATTTTGAAATTGAAATTGCTTTTTTTATTTATTTTTTATTTTAAACATTTTTTACCACACACTAACTTGGAAGACTTTCAATTATAGAAATTGTTTTTTTATATGATAAAAACAGTTTTTTTTTCAATTATAAAAAGTTTAACGGGCAAATTCATAAAAACTGTTTTCGCTTAATAAGCGCTAATTTAACAAATTTTCCATCAAACATTTGCTTAATAAGCTCTTATTAAACACAAATGTTTTTTTTTAATGAATTTAATCGCATAAGTTTATTTTCCTTATTAAATGGGTTTAATAAACGTTTTATAAATCAAAACTTTTTTATGAATTTCGTTATAAACATCACTTAACGTAAAGGCATTTCCAACAATTTTGAGTCAATATTGAATGA
Source organism: Thelaira solivaga (assembly GCA_947397855.1). Classification (NCBI taxonomy): domain Eukaryota; kingdom Metazoa; phylum Arthropoda; class Insecta; order Diptera; family Tachinidae; genus Thelaira; species Thelaira solivaga. The sequence goes on along the minus strand of OX377613.1, from coordinate 52,094,412 downwards.
AAGGTTATTTGAGCTGTTATTTTTGAAAGTGGTATATGTCCATTTTATTTTTTAAATTTATCAGTAATAATTTTAGTAAGATGGTGTCTATATTTTACTGAAATTACCTCCTATTTTTTTAATGGACTTATACCACTTTCAAAAATATGAAGCCATTTATTGCCTACTACTGAAATAAAATTTAAAACTTAACCCTTAAATATAGATAAGCAATTCAGATCAGTTTTTATTAGGTCTGATTATGAGTGTCGTTGTCGTGATGAAAACAGTGATATGTGGTAACGCCTGCTATATGTTTTATATTGACTTGTCGTGAATTCGATTGCGACAACGACACTGATTATTGTGCTTTTAGATACATATTTTGTGATAACGTTAGAACCAAAAGATCGGATGAAAGTTTATTTATTTTTATATCGATATTTTACTTAAACTTTTTATATAGCTTCTTCAGGATGTAATTATAAATAAAATTATTATTATTTAACTAAAAGTAACTTCAGCCTAAAGAAGAAAATTTGCCGGGAATTTTTTTTTTTTGCAAGAAAACTTTTATGTAAAAAAAATCCCTAGAATTTTCTATAATAAAAAAGGACAAATTTTATTCATAGTGGGAAAAAAATGGTAACGCCTGCTTCCCTAAAAACGAACGTTAACTTCTTTCATATATTTGCCTTGAAAGCAAAAACAAATTTTCGTATATTCCTTAGAAGAAAAGGTACTAGTCACAGAATATATCACTGCACTACTCCTTAAAATTTAAAGAACAGTCCTTTCTCGGGTAATAGGCTAGTCACTATATACATACATACTTCGTGACTAATAAGGTACCAGTCCCAAAAGTACAATTACTGGTATTAGCCCTAAGCGAATGTCTTTTTTAAATGAAAGTTAGTGGTTTTGGTTTTACATTATTTGTTAGTTGGTTTGTAAGGATAATAAGCTCTCAAACTACGAACTGATTTTAAAATTTCTTTCATCAATATACCGCTTTATTATCAGACAGTAAAATAGGTTATCACCCATGTTCTGAAAAACGCAAAAGGCTTAACTTTGGCGATTACGATTTGAAATCGCAAAATAGCTGTTCTACAAAACGCAAAACGCTTAATTTTGGCGTTTTCAAGCCGCAAGCATACACTGAAGCGAAGTGATGAATTTTGCACAAAGAGTTAAAGAGAAAATAAAATGTTGCGCAATTCAAATTAAATATGTTTTCTTTTCATTTCAACCAAAATTGAAAAGAATTTTGGCATTTTTCCATAAAAAATACGATTTTAAAAAATTTACTTTGATTTTGTCAATTGTTACTTATAAACTGTCGTTTTCTCTTTCACATTCTATGAAAAAAATTTAAGCAAAACGCGCGTATTCCAGAACATGCTTTGGTGTTTTGCAAAACGCTTTTCCAGAACATGGGCGTATATAACAACGCCCACTTTTATTTCAATTATTCAATCATTTAATTTAAAATTCTATTTTTCAATGGATTTTTATAAAATTTGTTATAATTAAAATGGCTATTTTATTAAGCTTGAGGTGTTATTTTAAAAATTTATTTTTATATCGATATTTCGCTCCAAATTGCGTCAAATAAACTAACAAATAAAAAATTTGTTATATTAATCACTATATATCAAGAAGGATCACCATATAAAGTCTTGGATCGACCACGGCCACTTACTCGGGTCAGTTGAAAGTTTACCAATTTTTACTGACAGCAGATTTTTTATAAACAGAAAAACATAAAAAGTAATTCATGTTGTTCTCTTCCCTCTTTACAAGTGATGGTACTCGTATATTACGCCAGTATATTTTTGTTGTGTCATGGAACATATTCTTTGTTAAGAATTGGTTTTGCACTTCCTGCAAAGTTATTTTTATTATCAATACTAAAACCGCTAATGTTTGCTTTCAGCGGTAAAATTGTTGTGATACAAAACGACTGCTGTCGGAACATGTATAAGAATGAGTTGCCTAGGCAGCGAGACTTTGGCCAAAGAAGACCTATGATTAATCTTAGAAAAATTACAATATTAATAAGGAGTCTCGATTCCAGTTGGGGACTAGGCTTCACAATCGATCTTAACGGTCGAGGTGCGTTTATAGCCCATGGTGATGATAATTCATTCAATCTTTCTAAATTCTTTTTCCCTAAATTCTAAAACTTATTTTTATTGGGAAAAAAGAAATTTAACATTTTTAAGCTGCTATATAAAATTTTAAAATAGTACATATTGACCTTTATTCCCTAAGGCGTTGTCAACTTTGTCATCAATTTGAAAACAATATGATTTTTTAGCATTGTCGACATTAAGTCTGTTTTGATATATCCTAACACTATATATGGAAAATAATTTTAATTCGGAGAATCAAAAAATTCTTAGTACTGATATGGTTTGATACAGACCTCAGTAGTTTTGGCTAAATAAATAAAATTCATTAAATAAAAAAATCAATTGAACCGACAGACATATGTTGATAAGCAAAATCTAGAAAAGCTTGGCTTTGGAGATGAAAATGAACCGTGAACGACAGTCCGAAGTGTCTTAGTTAGGAACGTAATCCCATATTTTAGTGTAAAAGGCATTTAGGAACGCAATATGAACACTATATTGATTGATAACTATGGATACTAATTTGGTATTATGTAAGAACCTTTGCTTAACTTCAATTTTTTTTTATCAAAAATTTTAAACAAACTCAGAAAGCTGAGTAAAATATTAGATATGTGAGTTAAAATGATCGCAAAACTGTCGACGTCATCAAGATAGTTTTAGAGAATACACAATTATAATTGAATTGACGTCGACGATGATAAAAAGTGATGTTGATTTAAAATATATGTTGCCGACTTATTTTACTCTTCATAGTAAATAAATAAATATTTGTATGAAAAGTGCGTTCTAAAAGTGATTGCAATTTTTTTTTTTTTACATACCGTTATTTCTGTTTTATTAATTTTCCCTACATATATCATAAATATGTTGTTGTATTGGTTTTTGAAGGCACTTTAATTAATTTCTTAAAGAAAATAAATTTATAATCTATTTGCAACACAATTTTGCTGAATTGATGTTAAAAAAAAAATAATTGTAAAATTAATATAATAAATCCACCGTTAAAATATATGCAACAAAATAAATATTAAAAAATGTCCATATTTACAAATTGATATAGAATCCTTTTTTATAAAAAGCAAAATCAAAAAAGCAATTTGTAAAAACAAACAAAAAACAAAGTAATGAAATATGTATACTTAAGTTTAAAAAAAAAAAAAAAATATGCAATTATTAATTCAAAATTTAATTTTATTTGAAAAAAAAAAAAATTATATATAATTTTTAAGAAGTTTTTTTTCCCTACAAGCATTCTTGTTTTTTAATATAACTATCAATGTAGCTTAAAAAAATAATAATTATAATGAAAAATAACATGTAAAATGTGCCAAAACAAAAACAAAAAGACACACTCTAATAATAAAATGAAATATGCAATTTTCATTTGTTTAAAAAATAATTGAGTTCACAACTCCATAAACAAACAAAATTAAAAAAAAAATCTAAGATACATACACAAACACACATACATTAATAGAGAAATTTTAAAAAGGATCCCAAAAGACAGATAAATATTTTAGCACAAATAAAAAATAAAAGTAATAAAACATAAGATCAAAATCTTCCTGGCAACACAAAAAAAAAACAAAAATTATATTAATGACAGATACAAATCCAAACCAATAAATTAATATACACTTAATGCTAAACGTAATAAAGAAAATATGTATAAATTATAATTTATATATGAATTTAACATTTAATTAAATTTAAAAAGCAAATAAAAAACCTTTTAAGAAAACAAAAAAAAAAAGGAAATTCATGAACCAGAACAATCACAGTCCTCTTTGGATTTATTCATTTTGATAATTAATTTTATTTCCCAAAGTAAGGCTCAATTAAATCTCAAACTTAAGTTATTTAAAAAAAATAACATTTGGTTTTTATTTGACTGAGGTACAAGAAATAAACGACAGATAATTCAGTTATATTATTTTATTTTTTGTTCTCTCCATTTGTAAGGTTGTGAACTGTGAAAAATTACCAGAAATTATGAAAAAAATATACTGAACACAAAAAAAAAACATAAAATTTTATCAACACAGCAAAAAAAAAATAAAAATAAAATCATAAAAATAAAAAGGGTTTTTTGTTTAATTTAATGGAAATGGCACGGAAACCGGTAAGTATAGAAAATAACTTAATGAGTTATGTTGGTCTTTCCTTACATTAATTTAAAAAAGACCTTCATAGATACAAAGATTAAAAGAATAAGAATATTTAAATTTAGTTACAGTTTTTTTTCAAACAACTTTGCACAATCTAAATTATTTTAATAAAATCACTTATAAATTAAAACTATTGCTCCTAAAAATATATTAAGCATTAATTTCTTAGTACTTCAAATGGTAGCCATTTCCTATTAAGCACAAGGCGAATCTATACATATTTTAGGATGCTATCAACTCATGGCGCTATGTATCAACTGATATATATTCCACTTGATTTAGCACAAGGCAAATTCATAATTTTTCAATTCACCTTACCATTCAAAGAGAATTTATTTTTTTCAATTCGCTTTGATACAGTCATTCTTATGATTCCCCTTGATAATGATTCTACCACACTTTTCATATATTACAAATAAATTTTTATTATTATTGAGTTGCTTGTTACAATAAAGAGATAAAGACATTTCAGAATTAACACGGTAAGGCATTTACTACAACAAACACTGAATTACAAAAACAGCCCCTGGTCAAATGAAAAGGGGGAAATTCAATGCAAGTCCGGTCATACAATAACACACACTATATGCATTTTGAGCACAAGAACAATGGCGCGCACAGGATGCTAGCAAATTTTGACAGCTTTGCAGACAAAACGATGGGGGGCAAAGAGCTGTTTATCGTGTTAATTCTGCCATGGATAAAGATGATTCCATAATAACAGATAAGCACGTAAAAAGTCGTAGCTTTCATGATATTACAGTCCATTTCAAAGTTATACGCGGTAAAATAATCCTTACAAGCACTGAATTACAAAAAGAACGCGTTCGTATGTATCAATTAAAAAGAAGGAAATTCAAAGTAATGTTTTGAGCATAAACATAATGGCTCCACAGGAGGTAAACAAACAAATTTTAACAGCTATGTCCGTATTTAGACGAAGAAACATTTAGAACGGAAACATTTCGCTTGTAGGCAACTTACGGGTGGAGAAGAGAGAATCATTTTTGTGCTTGGTACTCGGCGATACGCTTTGTTCACATATTCTTTGTTGATATTTGCTTTACTTTTCTTTTCTTTTATTGTTTTGTGTGCTAATAATAACAATTATAATGGAATGTTGCCGGCAACATGTTCGTCTGTGTGACTGCGAAAGAAAAAGCAAAAAAGAATTAAAGATGTTTTTCTTCCAAATGTTTCCTCGTTTAAATAGGGACTATCGAAGCCAAAGCTAGGACAGCAAAAATTTATATATGTGTTAAATACTTTACCGTGTATATTTCTACCTTGTTACAGTCTAATTGCAGAGTTCTTGTTAAATACTCCTTTACAGTACTGTAATGTAAATACGCCCTATTTAAATATAGTCTGGCATCCTCATGTTTTACTTTGTATTTTTTTATTTCTACTTCCAAAGTGATAACAAGAGTTCTTTAATTGTAAATAATAATATGACTAAAACTAGCCATAAAAAGAATAGGCCTTTCGATTTTAAATTAATCGATTTGGTACAACCCCATCCAGTTTTATATTTACGACAAATGCCCGGAATGTCTACATATGAAATGATGAAAACAAAAAATAGTTTATGGCAAGAAATTGCAGCAGAAATGGGATATCCAGGTAAGCTCTAAGCATAACAAAATTATATATATTTGTTGTTGTTGAGTGAGACTTTAAATAAAACTAAAACACAAATTTATTTTATAATTTCTAAGTATGCACATCTCTGTTCAATTTTTCAAGTTCTACAAAAGTTTTACCGATGTGTAAACCCAAACTCTACATATTTGTATAACTACAGTACAACGTAGTAAATTAATAAATATATATTTTTTTCAATTTTAGTACAATTCTGTCTTAATCGTTGGAATAATTTAAGAGGTCAGTTTCAAAAAGAACTCAAACACATAAATGAACTTTGTCCCAAAAGTGGTGTTATACGTGGCTCCACTTGGCCATATTTAAATAGAATGAGATTTCTCGAATGCACAGTTCAAGCCAATAAGCCGAAAAAAGATAAAATAAGTAAACGAAAATTAAAAGAATTGCAAGAAATGGAAGAAGAAACACTGTGGAGAGCAGAAGAAAGCAATTCTACACATAGTGAAGAGATAGCAGATGAATTTAGTGTAGAAGATATAACTGATCACGTACAAGACTCAGCGCTTATACAAGAAGAGTATATGGGTGATGATGATTACGCGATTATAGAAGAAATCGCTGAAGAAGTTGTTGGGACCGAAAATATGGATCAAACCAATCAGTATGGCACAGATGATACAATTGAAAATTATAACAAAATGCAGACTTTATTTTCTGGCTTTGACAATGAAGCATTGCATCGCATTAAGAGACGCTTAACGGCATTTCTTTGCAAATGCCAATTGAGAGCTCTTAGTGGACAAAATATTGATGATTTGTTTGTTTAATTTACGTTTAATATTATAATGTTCATAATAAAACATATAGCCTGTCGTGAAAAGTTCAAATATTAATTTTACTTAAATCTACCCATGGTATCTTTGGCTTTACAAGAAATTCATCACGTGTTATATTGTCCAACATTTGGACTTGAATTCTTACATATTTTACCAAACGTTCAATTTGTTCGTAATTCTCACAATCCATTTCGAAAAACCTTCGCCACAAGGCACTTGCTAACACTTTGTCGTCTGTATTAATACCCTCATCATAGGCAATTAGAGCAGCCTGAAACTGTTCTGAAAGTTCTTCTATTTGTTGACGTGCACGTGGCATATTATTGCTCTAAAATATTAAATGTAGAAATCTTAGCTTGATTAAGACTAAACACGACTGCCAATAGTTACCCCTAACTTCTTAGCTCTAGTATTGACGTCATGCCACATAGCTACAACTATGCAATTGCGCAAAAGTCGACCATCGTCACCAGTTTCGGAGCCTTCTGCCATGGAGCGTAGCAATAACATCCACACATGAAGTTCGGTCACCAAGAACCAAGAGTTAAATGTATTGGGCAAATTAAAATCGTTGAAGAAGGCCAAATAGTTAATTTTGTCTGCCACACTTTCATATAACATATGGCTAGATACCCTTAAACGCTGTGTAAAAAAAGGACTTATTTAAGAAACACTAGCACAAACCACAACCTACCGTTTCAGAATTCGGTCCAAAACCAACTTTTTTCAAAACTCTTTTTAATATTCCCTTTCCATTATTACTAGGGGTAATTTTATCTCCAACTCCTGCTGCCGTAACTGTCGCACGGGTAGTTGAACAGTATTTACATACTAATTGGCCGACTTGCAAGAAAGATTTATGTTTTGGATGAGCATCAACTATATTCTTTGTAATCGGTAATTTGCTGATTATTGAAATCTAAAATATATAAGGTAAAATATAAATGTTTATGTAAGAATAATTTTTGAATTGAATTTTGTCATGAAGTCTTTCTTTAGAATTTTTGTTTTATATACATTTGCTGTTGGTAATAAAATATTTCTGGTATTAATTAATTTAGTTACAATTCGTCTATTTAACATTTTTATTTAATTATTTTAATAAAGTTGAAAAATATTAATAAACACAAGCTTATAATTCCTCTTATTTTATTTTGACATTTATTATTTAGTGAGTTGCCATATTGAATAACATTAACACTTGCAGTGAGGCAAATCAAGCAGAGATACAAGCCACATCGGCTCAGCCGACTAGCAACCTTGCCGTCGATATTTTCTTTCAAGCCGCGCCGCCGCCGAAACCATCGGCTTATCGGCGGCTTATATTCAAGACGATTTTAAGTTTATTAATGTTATTTTTAATTGTAAGTGAAAATTTTTACTATTACAGACTTTTGCCTTCTCTAAAATGAATGTAAATGAGTTCCAGCCGATCTTAGCCGCCGCCGCCCATTTTTTGCCACGGCTTAAAGTGACTAATTTCCATATCTTAACAGGGGTCACTTATAAAATAAATTCTAGTTAATGTTCTTCGGTATTGTAGGCTCTATAACTACATAATACTACTATTCTTGTTGTATTTATTATTCTGGACTTCAAATTATATAGTTTTGCATAGTGCTATAAGTAATTTGTGATATGCTTTAATTGTGAATCAAGTTATAACAGACATCCCTTCATTCGTTTTGCACGTGTACTTCGAGCAGCTGTTTGGTTTTGCTTGGTAAATAGAAATAAATAATATACAAGTCTAATTCTTAAGGTTTATTATAAAAATAAAATGACAAAATTAATTAAACGCAAATCAAAATCTAAAAAAGTTGCTGTTAAGCAATTATCTCGTAAAGAATTGCGAAAACAAAAAAGTGTGGAGAAAAAAGAAAATAAGCGTTTATTTTTCTCAAGTAAGTCGGAAGGTAAAAATCTAGTGGCAAAGGCCAAAGAACAACAACAGGTTGATAAAAAAAATTTTACAAAAAATAGGAATAAGAAGGAAAATAAAGTCACCATAAATCCGGACGATATACCAATAGAACAACTATTATCTGGTGAAGTAAATTCGGATAATGAAGAGTCAATAGATTCTGACTTTTCCGATGAGGAGGTAGATGCCTTATTACCACAAACATTGAAAGAAAAGAAAAAAAATTATACAGACACGCAGCTTCCTGTTAAAAAAACGAAGCTAATACAGAATGCCCGTCCGGACGCTAAAGAAATGCATCGAAAGGAATTGCAAAGACAGAAGGAATTATCAAATGCTTCAAAGAAACGTCGAATTAAACAACTAAAACTAGAGAACGAGGAAGAAGATAAAAATATTGCAAAACTGGAAAAGAAACTGGGATTAAATAAGACCAATAATAAAAATCGCTTGGTACGTAAAATGTTTAACGATGGCTTGGATTTCGCTTTGGAATTGTGCCTCGATGATGACGAGGAAAATGAGAAGAGGGCTTTAAATGGTAAACGTAAAGAAGAATTAAGAAAACAGCAAAGCAAAGAACCTAGTTGGAGTGATGAAGAGCAAGACGAAGAAAGATTTAATGCCATTTTTGGTAGTGGCGAAGAATCAGATAGCTCGGAGAGAAATGATTCAAAAAGTTATGCAGATAATTATGAAGACGTCGCATATTCGGATACTTCAGAAGATGAGCCAGATTTTAAGGAAGAAGACGGTGAAGAAAGAACTGAGGACAACGAATGTAAGCTTTTTAAAAAAGCACTAATTATTTGTTTTAATGACATTATATATTTTTTCAGTTAAAGAAGACATTTATGGTCGCAAACGTGATAAAGATGGCAATATTATAAAGGAAACTGGAAGTGATGGTAACCAAAAGTATATACCACCTCATCAAAGAGTTCTTCTTGCCGCCAATGGAGATAACAAGCAAGCAGAGGTCTTGGAAAGATTGCGAAAACAATGTAAAGGTCTGCTTAATAGATTGTCAGAAGCCAATTTACATAAAATATCTTTGGGTATTGAAGAACTTTATATGAAAAACTCCCGTTATAATATGAACGAAACCCTAAATAAATTACTACAAGAAGCTCTGATTAATAAAGTAATAACAAACGAACGTATGGTGCAGGAGCATATGGTATTATTAGCTTATTTGCATGCCCAAATTGGTAATGAAATAGGAGCACATTTTCTTCAAATGTTTATTGATCAATTCGACAACAAACTGAAGAACTTATCGGAACTGCAGCAAGAAGATAAAAGCTTAAATAATGTTGTTCTAGTTCTTAGTTATATGTATATATTTAAAATATTTGAACACAGATTATTACTGGAAATCATAGATCGCTTAACTAATCAATTAGAGGAAAAAACAATTGAATGTTTATTACTAATCTTCCAGTCCGTGGGATTTAAATTAAGAAAGGATGATCCTTTGGCTTTTAAAAAAATGATGTTAAGTGTACAGGCAAAAATTGCAGCATCGCCATTGGAATTAAAAGATAATTTAAGGCTAAAATTTATGGTGGATATACTGAATGCGGTTAAAAATAATAACATCAATAAAATACCGAAATTTGATCCTTCGCTTCATGATAATTTAAGAAAGAAACTAAAAGCCATGTTAAAAAATGATAAATATGTAATAACACTCAACATAACAATCGATGATTTGCTAAGAGCTGATTCTGTGGGTAAATGGTGGGTTGTTGGCTCCGCTTGGTCGGGCAATATTAATGAAATGGCAGCAGCTCAAAATAATGTAAAAACAGATAAAAATTCTTCCAAGACACAAAAATTCTCAGAAAAGTTACTCAAATTGGCCAAAGAGCAAAAAATGAACACGGATGAAAGGCGAAACATTTTTTGTATAATAATGAGCGCTGCTGACTATATTGATGCTTTTGAAAAAATTTTGCATTTAGCTGTGAAAGATCATCGTTCGATAGCATACGTTACCATACACTGTTGTATAAACGAAAAAGCTTTTAATCCATACTACGGCCACTTAGCCTTAAAATTTTGCAACTACAATCGTAAATACCAATTAGCTTTTCAGTTTGCGTGCTGGGATCGCATCAATGAAATAGATTCCCTTAATAAAATACATGTACGCAATTTAGCACGATTCCTGCAGAATCTCATAATTCAAAATGGGTTACAGTTGGCTGTGTTAAAGGTCGTTGACTTCTTGCAGCTAGACAAACAGTCATTTGCTTTGATGAAAGAAATTTGTAAGGGCCTATTATTGTCGTCTGATGAGCAGAACTTGTATCAAACTTTCGAAAGATTGGCAAAGAATTCAAAATTACAACAATTTAAACAAAGTTTGCGTTTGTTTTTACAACACTTTTTACTTAAAGAACAATCGGCCTCTTTGAAACTCAGTGAGGAAGAAATGAATTTATTACAGAAACGTGTAGATTACGTAGACAAACTTTTGGCTTATGTTGATTTGTAAATAGATTTAACAAATAAATTTAAGGTATAAGAAATACTACTAAATAAATTCATTCATTCATTCATAAATAAGATGAGAAAGTTCTAAAAATATACAAAAAATTTAAACAATATTTTTTATTGTAACTTACGTAAATAATTGAATTCGTCAAAAAAAAAAATTAACGACAATTATACTAGTCTAGTCTATATTCATTATATAAACATAATTAATCAAATGTTTGCAATAAATCTCTTGCTCTTTGATATTTAATAGAGTTCAACATGTTTTCTTTTTGTTGCTCCGTTTCCTGTTGTTCACAAGTTCGATCTACTTCTTCGATAGCATCGTTAGCCAATTTGATAATTTTATCTTTAGCGGAGCCCTTGCTACCAGCTAAATATTCCAAGGCAATAGGCCATACATTAGCATCCAACTTATCGCTTTCGAACATAGTCTGTTGTATAGATATTTGTCGCAGTTTCTCAAATTTCCAACTCTCACGTTCATGTTTCCACTTGTGTAAATATTGAGCATTACGCTGGCTTTCTTTTTCGCTAGATTGGCTTTTTTGAACCTCAAGTAATTTTTGATGCTTTTGCTTCTTCTTTTGGCGACCTGTTACTATGGCTAAATTATTCTCTGGTTTTTCACTTTCCTTTATTTCTTCAAGTGTAGGTTCACGAAAATCATTGCTCTCCACATGGCTTTCATTATCAGCACCATCGTCAGCTTCGCTCTTTTGTCCTTTGCTACGTTTTTCTACAACTTCGCCCTTCTCTTTGTTCTTCCGTTTTTTAGATTTCTTTTTACTTTCTGTTAGAAGCAATAATATATACAAAATTTAAATTTTTATTAATGCGAAATACTATTCAAGCATTACCTCTATCACATTCACTACTTGTTTGCATTGGTTCGTCTTCTTCAATTTTGGTTCCCAAAATTACACTTTTATTTGCTATTTCATCTTCCGTTTCTGTATTTGCATGTTTTCTTTTTTTACCTTTTGGCTTCTTAATTGTAGTAGTTTCTAGTTTAGCCATTATATTTGCTCTTCTTAAAAAAGAAAATGTTTTATATATTTCTTTCAGCAAATCAAGCAATTGTATAAATATGTAAATACGTATGTTGAATTTTTTTCATGCTGTAACCAATGTCACTCAAGACCAGAGTTGTTCAACGTTTGTTATTATTTTATATATCTATATATATCTATATCTATATATCTATATATATATATATATATATATGCATGCTAACACGGTAAGGTACTTAGTACAAAAAACACTGAATTACAAAAACAACCTTATCGTATGTGTCAAATAAAGAGGAGGAAATTAAGTGCAGATCCGGTCATACAATCACACACACTCTACAGAAGGTGAGCAAATTTTGACAGTTTAAAAACTAAAACGATGGAGAGCAAAAAATATGCTGCTGTTTTCAATACTTTACCGTGTATAAATCTAATTTAAAACTGGTTGTAGATTATAATAAATATTTATTTCCTTGTAAAGCTAATTTTGATTTTAAAATGCTTAAATGAAACATAAGTTTGGTTAGTGAGTGCTGCCACATGTTGCTGTTTTCGTGGGTGCTTGTCGGACTGCCACACGTAGGCGGATTATTAAATTGGCCACTATTGCATATTGAATAAAACCCTTTTATAGGGAAAATTGCTACTACAAACTTTGGCTTGTGAGAACATTTAATCTATAAAATTTAATTTACGACTACATTTGTATTACACTTCAAGGAACAAGTCTGGAATTTTTTTTGGTTTTGAAAATATCTGGCAGCGTATTTTAAATTTATCCTTTTACAGAGAAAGCAACCCTGACTTACGCAAAACATATGATGTTGTAATTGTACGGTATACAAACAGAAATTATAAAAGCCCTCCAAAAACATTGATAAATTATAAGTGTAAAATAAAAAAGTGAAAAAAGTTAAAAAGTTAATAAAGTACCGCGTGTGTTCTAAAAATTTCTTTAAAAAATCAATTTATTCAATTATAGTAAAGTAATTTATTTAAATATAACACATAAATATAAAGTGTGTGTAATAAAGCTTCTCATCCCATCAGAAAAAATCCTGTAAAAGAATATATAGCAGGGAAAGTGGGTAGTGCTTTAAAATTTCTAGAAAGAAGTAATTTATGCAATTGTGCGAAAAAGAAAAAAATAAGTTTAATTAATTGTGATGTGTTTTATTAAATTGGATATTAAGTCCAATATAGAAAAATCTTCCTTCTAAGAGAAAAGCAAGGACATAGTCAGTGCATCTCATGTTTTTCTAATAAAAAAATATATGTATATGAATGTGTAAAAAAATATAAAAATAAATTTAAATAATAGTGTATAAGCAAATAGCTGCAATTATATACATATGTATGTATGTGGGTATGTTAGTAACAAGTTTTAATTTCTTCCTTGATTAAGGTAAGTTAGATAATGTAATTAATATTCATTCATTGCTGCAGTGGGCATCCAATTATAGCATTTTTTGTTGCTTGAGGAAAGAAGAAAGTATCCTATGTAATTCTAAACCTTTGTTTCAAGTTAAATTGAAAATATTTCAAAATTAAACATCTGACAAACATCAAAAAATGAAAATTTCTCAAATTCATTCCAAATATTTCTCCCATTATGGCTTCAAATCAAATTATTTCCGAAAGATTTTTCAATTAGCAGTTTAAAATTAAACTCGCACCTATTACATCCAAATTTTTTTTGTACATACTCGTACATATTTTCAAATATTTCTGATAGACTAGTAAACAATTTTAAAATTTAATTTTTAATTTTTATGTTTGTGAAAAAAGAATTAAATAAAACAAAAATACTCTTAAATGACCTACATTATTGTTTTTGGTTGCCTTGTTCTTATTGATAAGATGTCATAACTAGGTCAAGGTCAGTCTCATCTTAATATACATATGTACATACATACTCGCATGTAATAACAGATGCAAAAAAACGAAAGCAAGCGGTAATTTTAAATTGATGTTATTTACATCACATATAAACGTGTATACAGTGCTAACCCGCTGGAATGAATGCTGTTAAGAATGAGGTAAGTGAAACTTAAAATTTACTATGTACTTACAATAATTAATAGCTATAATAATCAAATTTTAATTTAACTTATTCGCTCTTATTTTGAGTATGTTTTTGTTTTAATATTGAACTCAACTAATTTGACTAAAATTCTTATTTTAAATAAATAAAGTTCTGCTAGTTTTCCTTACATATTTTAACATTCATATGGAAAAACTACTCTAGAAAGGTCCATCCCCCTATAAGTTTTACTATATATATTTTTACAATTTCTGTAGAAAATTGAGTTTTTTTGGAAAGAATTCCAAGTGCATCTTAATCTGTGGGTGCCACATGTGGTATGTGATCTTAAATCACTACTTTTTTTCAACAATTTCAATACTATTTTTGTAATTCTATATCACTGAAGCGACTGGGCCGATTTAAATGAATTTTTTTGTATGCGTTGGAGTGGGACCTGGAGAGATTAGCGTCATTAATTAAACCGGTAGGTGACGCTGCCGTCGGCATCTGGGTTATCTGCTTTTTTATAATTCTACTGTACGTGTGTATGTAATTGAATCCCTCCTAAATGGCTTAACCGATGTGAATGAATTTTGTTGTATACGTTTGGGTGGTGCTTTTGATCGTTTGAATATAAAATTCAGTCCGCCAGGTAGCGCTACTGTCAGAAAAAACAACGCCATTCGGGTTCTCTAGTACATTTATATAAATAAATTTCATTTTCTCTTATTTTGTTTTTTCGCTATACAAATTATTGTTTTCTAACGGATTTGTCTGAAATTTTACACATATAATCACTATACTATAAGGAAGATCGCCATGTACATAAATTTCGACCAGCCACCCTCATTTTCACGCCCACTTTTCAATGATTTTCACCCAAAACTGTTCAAAAAGCCTTGAAATATTTTATTTACCCTCTTTGGTTGGCGCCCCTTATAGTAATACTAGCAAAAACGTGAGCCATTTTATAAATTAGTGAATGGCTGTATAAATTCTGATGGGCTTTTAAAAATAAAAATTGTATTTGAAAATTAATTTCTATAAAAATTGAACGCATGTCTCCGAACTAGGCCGGAAGAGGCCAATCAAACACATTTCGTTATTGCATTTTATTCAGTGAAAAGTTTTCAAAAAAGAACAACTTCCTTCCAATGACACTGATGTTAAATTATAATAATTGGTTTTTCCGCAGAAGTAGAAGTACTTCTAAGCTGCACTCCTTTTTCCTCACTTTTTTTCCGGAGAGCTGTTTCTTATTTTTCAAATAACTGAAATTGAGAAACGTGCATGTTGTTCAGCCCAAAATGGACTGGTCGGAAAAAACTAAACTAATATTTGATAAAGAAAAATAATTTGGGTAATGTCATTCACTTAGAAAGGATTGGTTTTATGTAGTCTGGTCTGAAAATTTGCTACTTATAAAGTAAAGTTGTTGGTCTCCTTTTTTTAGCATTTAGTGCCAAGTCGTAGGTTTCCGTACGACAGCAATTGTTTATTCTTAGAGCCTGTCGTTCTTTTATGTACGACACTGAGTAAAATTTTTATGATTTTTAAATAAAGAATCTTTTACTGAACATTTTTGCAAAAACATGCATGGGTCTAGAATGATTTTTTCAGGTTTTATAAACTGAAAAATGTATGAAATGTATTTTGTTTTTAAACACGTTTTCCTTTCTATGAAGGTTCTCGTCAAAACCGCTTGGCACTCAATGTGTTAAATAGAAATTTATAAAACACTCTTGTAATATTTTAAATTTTATGATAACAAGTCATTCATAATTGTTATTTTAGACCTTTGGTTTTTTTATGGTAAAATATCGTGATATAACAAATTATATCAGCATTAATTAAACGAATTTAACCTTAAACAATTTTTAATCTCTTAATATTTCTTAATTTAATAGGTTTTAAAAAATTCAATGATAATTTTATAACATCTGGAAACATTTTAGTAAAAATCTCAAAATAAATTTAAAGAAACAGACAAGTGTTCTCTGCGTAACTTTTCTTTATATCATTTATCATTTTTCTAAAATGTTTTTTCTTCTCTACTCAAACAAGTGTGGGTAGTTTTTTTTGTGCTTGAAGGAAAGAGATTTTCCCTCATTATTTTCATTTGCTGTTTAGTTTTAAAGGGTTGCATTTGTAGTGAGTGTTTTTTTATTCTGAGTTATTTCAGTTGTTCTTTCAGTTATGTTTTGTACCAGCATTTTGATACTTGCTATAAAGGGTGTAGAAACAATTGAGATTGGTCTAATCGATTGCTGAAATGCGTTGCACTTTCATTTATTTAACTTGTCTAGAATTAAAATTAGAACTAGAAGAAGCAAAAAGTCATCTGATTACTGCGACCAGAATAGAGCTTCTGTAACACTACTCTCATGAAGAATTCAACGAATTCCTTGGGTGATTTGTCCGTCATATCCTTCAAAGAGAGGAAAGAGTACAGATAGGTTTTTTCTCTTCTTTACTCTCTGAATTCAGCAAATTATTTCACTGTTTAAAAAATTCAGTTGTCACATGGTGGCCATCAAAATAGGTACCTAGTTCTGTGTTTTTTTTTTTTAATTACAGATTTTGTAAATTTAACTTGGATTTTATTCTGTAAAATAGTCTAATTCTAATATTTTTAAAAAATTCCGTTTTATTGATATCCAGAATAAAATTTTTTAAATATAAAAATATTTGAGTGGCCTGTAAAGTAGCTGCATTATTTTCTAAACATTGAGGTCCAAATTATTGTGTTAAGCTATGGTATCTAATTATAGCGTAATAACAAGTTAAATAATTACCAGCATTAGCTGGATTTGGCAACGTAAAGAGTCGCATAAATTCATAACAAATGAAATTGGTCGACCATCAAATTTTTTTTGTTAATCCCTCTGAAGTCCCGAAACATAATAAAGAGTCGTGGTCATGCGAAAAAAAACGAACCCAATTACAATTTGGTATGTTTCAAGGCGTCATGAGAGACGATTAGTGCAGAAATGTATAATTAAATTAAAAAAAAAACTGAGCGGTGTCAATTAAAGTGAAATTAAAAAAAATAAAAAATTATGGAATTAAAAAAAAAATGGAAGCATTCAGGTACCTATTTTAGTGGCCACATTTGTGAGAACCAAAATTCTTGCTATTATTCTCTAGATCTGACATGCATATAAATAGAGAAATGGGTTTACGTGGGGGCCTAAACGGCCTTTAATTAGAGTCGTAAGACTCCGTTTTGATCCACCTACTCGCCAAGACCATGTAGCCGTAAGGTGACCTAGATCCACCCCGTGACATTCAGATATCCGAGAAGGTCTGCTAGCCTTACTCCCGATATCTCAGGTAATTCGGCCATCAGATGTGTACCGAGAAATCTGTGTCTCGAAGCCATAAGAGCCGGGCACTCACAGAGAAGGTGAAATAACTTGGTGAAGGCGTAATCTTCTTTTCCATTATTCTTAGACTTTCACAAAGAAAACTTTCCCTGTCATTAATTGGTTCTGTAGAACTTATAATACAAACATTTCCTTTAATCTAATGTACCGCTTCTAAACAGCATATGTATGTAGTGGTTTATTAAATTGTTTTATTTATTTAAATTTCATGTTTTTCTTGTGTTTGCGTTTATTTTTTTTTTTTTTTCTTTAACCAAAAATACCGCACCGCAGAATTGTGTATCACTTTCCGGACAATGTTTTTTTTCTGCTTTATACTCATACAAACAAATGTAGGAGCGATGTGCTTTTTTGTTTGTACTGTTTTCTTTAATTTTCTTTTAATTTTCCTATTTTCATTTTACTTTATATTTATTGTTGTTGATGTTGTTTTTTGCGCAAAAGTGTTACGCCGCCTGTCTATCCATTCATCTATTTTATACGTCCGTCCGTCCACATTATTGCTTGACGGGGTAACAACATTCTAGTATGAATTCAGTTCAGCATTGTTGAGTTCTTAAAACGAACGTGTTTCTATTTTCTTTCTTTCAAATAATTCGGTGTGAAAAATTATTCACGTCTCGCGTATGACGGTCTTTAAATGATTTCAATGAAATGTTTATTAAAAATTATTAAAAAAAACAAAATATTTCCGGTGTTGTAAAATTTTATATTAAAAAAGATTTGTTAACAAGTTTTAAAGTGATTTTAATATCTTAAAAAACGTTGACAAAAAGTATACCCGGGCGTATAAGTATTAAAGCCGTATTTGGGTTAAAAATGTAGTTTAAAAAATTTTTAAATACCTAAATATACAGTTGTTTGTGCTTTTGATAAAAAAAGCTAAGCCGCCACAGTGAAATAATTTAAGAGTTTACCAGAGTTGTGAAAAAAAATCTGTAATTCAAAACCATTTTGTTATTCTAATTGGATTGACATGTGTTTATACTACCCAGCCACCAGCTGTCCGCCCTGTTAACAATAGCACGTCAACAATAAATAACGCAAACGAAAACAATCAAACAAACAACCCAACAAGTTACATACTTTGTAATCTATGCCATTTTGTTCTATTGACTTCCTCAACCAGCTACTTAGACTTTTTATTTTTCTAATAAAGAAAAATTTATAAAACAAAAAAAAAAATATATATATATATATTTTCTCACATTAAACCAGAAAAACAAAATGTAAAAAAATCAATATACATTTTCCTTAATCCTTGACAAGTGCAAAAACGTGTTTCGAAGTGTGCGTGTTACTTTTCCCCATTTCAAAAGAAAAATTCAAAGCAAACAACACCCGTAACCCTCATATTGCAGTGCTGCGGCTTCTATGGTAACCAATTTGTCACAAGTCTAGTAAACAATAAAATTAAAAACGTGGAATAAAAGTGTTACGTTTGCTAAATTTTAGCAAAAATTTCAATACAATTTGTAAAAAAAATCATTATAAAACACCGGAAATTTCAACAGTTGTTCAATCAATAAACATTTCTTTTCTCTTTTTTTTTTTTGGCCAGAAAAGCCAATCCAATATTTAACAACATTAACAGCGTATTAGTTAACTTTGGTAAAATTGTTTCGCCATGAAATTTATTTAATGACCATCAGTACGCAATCATAGTGTAAGTACCTACAACGTATTTCAAACTAGTATTTAATTTCCTTTTTTTTTTTGTTAAACCTTTGATAATTACATGACATCCATGGACACTAAACTTTATGATATGTCACCTATACCAATAACTTTTGATTAGTTATCTAAGTAAAGCTTAAAATAATCAGGGACTCACAATTAACTGTAACGTTCGTTTTAACTTAAATTAAATGTAGCGCTTAAAGTAAATAAAATTAAAATTGCTACGAACTTAACTTGGTAACACAAAAGATATCCATTGGTTTAAAGGACAACAACAGAATTTTAAGAGGAAATGCTTGATTGAGGTCTTCGAAACATCAAAAAGTGATAATAGAAAACCGTTCTTCATTTACAAGCTATAGCCAAGCTTGTTGCTATCCGAAATACCCTAAAAAACTCATATTAACACGTTCCAAATTGTCACACGTTGTGAGACACCTGATTATGTAAAACGAAAATAATAAAGGGTGGTTAAATTTTAAGGGCCGATGTTGATTTTGAATAAAACAGAAATTATTTAGAAAATTATTGTCATTTCTTTTTATTATGATAGTATGGTATGGTTCAATTATGTATAGAACAAAATATCGGCCAAATGGCCTCCGCGACTTCAGCGCCACATCTCCATCCGATGGTCCAAATTTTCGTTGACGCTGAGGCATAATTGAGGTTCTATGTCGTTAATGTGCCGAATTATCTCATCCTTTAGCTCTTGAATTGTTGCTGGCTTATTGATGCATACCTT
The DNA here is from genome assembly GCA_947397855.1 of Thelaira solivaga. NCBI lineage: Eukaryota > Metazoa > Arthropoda > Insecta > Diptera > Tachinidae > Thelaira > Thelaira solivaga. The sequence goes on along the minus strand of OX377613.1, from coordinate 52,074,404 downwards.
TTCTTTCAAATAACCCCAAAGAAAGAAGTCCAACGTTGTCAAATCACATGATCTTGGCGGCCAATTGACATCGCCATCACGTGACATAACACGGCCATTGAATTTGTCGCGCAAAAGAGCCATTGTTTCGTTAGCTGTGTGGCAAGTGCCACCGTCCACATGCATATCTTCCAATTGGGGCCATAAAAAGTTCGTTATCATCTCAGGATAGCGGGTTTTTTCTTCGAAAATTGATTTTCATTTTCATAATAAGCCTGAATAACTTTAACGCGTTGCTCGATTGTGTATCTTTCCACATTAAATAAATAAATTTAAATAACTTTATTAAAATTCTTTTTTAAGAATTTTTTTTGATGGGGCAAAGCAAATTTATGAAGAGGATAGGACCGCACCATTTTAATGCACATTCTGTACTAACAAAATTTCATACACATAAATATGTATGTCATGTAGAAGTTCATTTATTTTATATAAATGCCCCTTTTTATTGACACTTCCTATTGTATTTGGCATTTGAAAATGGGAAATTCCAATAAAGACGTAACAGATTTCCTTTTTTCCACATTCAACTACAGAAATACATTTTACTTACAAATCAAGAAACGGTGGAATTTTTTCTTTCACACTTTTCGATATGACAAGTTCTTGCATATAATTACACAAACTAGCCACAAATTTTTCAGTTTTCAGTTGCTTTGGTCCCCCTATTTTTATGAAATAATTTAATGAATGCTCTTCTTGTGTCCTCATTACTTTAAAACACTTTCATCTAGTAAATATGCTTAGCAATAACTCAAGCGTGTTTTTGAGCATAATTGTAAAATCATAAAAGTTGTATTTTATTCATTTACACAAATTAGGGTTAATTGTGGTGACAAAAGAGCTACAACAGAAAAATAAAGCACCCTCAATTAAGTTTTAGCCAAGAAAAAAAAAAAACAAACACCAAATATTTTCTATGAAATGCGTGTTGGTTCATTCCATAATTTAGAAAAAAAAAAAAAAAATAGATAAAATAACTAAAAGAAAAAACGGCCAAGAACAACAGGTACTTTTTATGATTAAGAAGCACTTTATAATTAAAATGCAAATTTATGCATTGACCCTTGAAATATCAATATTTGACATTTGTATTCAATTTCCTTTTTCTAAACAAAAATTAAGGTAACATTGAAAGATGTTGGAAAAGCAAATACTTAAATGCAAAAAACATGAGAAAATAAAAGAAAATCGTTGTTGTGTTTTTTAATACTCGTAGTTTTCATTGCATTATGGATGTACTTGTTGGAAATTGATGAATCACAGTCCACATTTACAATTTTTTTTGCTGCAAATCTAACTCTACTATTTTAAAAGCCAAAAACTAATTAAATTATTTCTAATTTAGCAAACAGTTTTGTTTCCTCTGAGACACCAAATCGCTACTTTCTTTATTGAACAACTTTAATCGAACTTGTTTTATACAAAAAGACTCAAATTTCTATAATTTTCACTTGATATCGAATGCGATGGTTTGGACTCTGTTGTGTATTTCGAAGGGAATTAAGAAATATGGAATTCACAACTTTTTTCCACGTAAAATAATTAAAAAAAGGAGCTGTACTCTTCACTTGCGAATAAAATATTTGATTTGCGAATACATGATAGCTCTGAATAATAAATTTATTGATTTAATTTTGACTAAAAGTCGATTCAAGCAATTCTTTCATACTACTCAATTCGTTTTCCTATTACAGACAGGAGTGTGGATGATTAGAGTCGGCACCGCCGCGATGGCTCAATCCGACTGTGGTCAAACCACGAGTGGTATCCGTGCCTATCACTACAGCCCCTGTGACCAGGCAGCAAATTATGTATACTAAAGCTACGTAACACACACCTCCCTTGTTGAGCCGTTCTAAAACCCGTGTCAAATTAAATTGACTTTCTGTTTCAATGAATTGTCAGCGTACCTTTTGGTGTCAACCACAGCCACCACGTGTACCCCCGAAGGAGACCTCACCAATAACTGGTCACAGATTTCATTCGCTCTCGCATTTGTGTGTGCAAGAAGTCCACAAACCGAACAACGAACCAGGGACGATGTCCCCAGAACATCATCCATTAACCCCGTGGGGCTGGAACGAAGTTCGGTCCACATACTCCGAGCACTCATTGTTCAACCATTCCTGAGCATCAGCTCTTATCCTATTCTTTAAATGGAAGCCAAAAATATGAAGACCCTGATCAAGACCAGACACTCGTACCAAATGCTTGGTCTCCATCAAATGCTGTGTCGCCAGTCACTATTACATTATGTAATACCAGGAAAAAAACACCCTGCCTAACATTTTCTTGGTTATCAGTAAACGTTTCACCATTAAATTTCAAAAGAATGAGCAGTGAATACATGAGCCAAATTAAGGCATTAGATTTCAAGCAATTAGTATCGAAATTTTCAAATTATTTCATTAAAAAAAAGGAATTTTTCAATCAATACAAAAATTAGCACTCAAAGCTTTAATCATTGCTTTCAATATCGCATGAAATGAATCGATATTTTTGCGAAAATAGCAACGAAGCTAACCGCTGTGCGACTAGTTTATTTCATCTTATTTATTTCCTACTGGGGTGGCATAAATTTACAAAATGTTTGCTGCGTTTGTTGCAAAGAAAACTTCCAAGTGTTCTCACTTTGAATTATTGAAACTATAAAGAAATAAAGAAACAAATTTCAAATCATTTTTAAATTACGACTACATATGTTAGACAACTGTTTCTGTATAAATAAAAGCAACAATTCAACGGAAATGTACACATACGCGTACATATAATATGCACAATAAATCTTAATAAAATGTTTCATATTTGTAGTTTTGATCTTGTAACATGTAAATGTTTCTTCAATTCGGAATCAACATGTCTTCTCTTACATCCATTTGCTTAAGGCATGAACGTTATTTCTTTTTTATTTTGGTTGTTTGAGTTTTTATTTTAATAAAATTTGCCTGAAAGGTGGGATTGTAAGGTAATTTAAGAGTCTGAGCTAGTTCTACCCACAGACTCGATATTGCTTGCAGACAAAACGAAATAAATACTTGTTACATCCTCTAAACTAGTATAGTCTAGCATCCAGGGAGTTTACAAGATTAATTCTTTGTTAAGGCTTAACTTTGGAATAGTAAGTTAGACCAAGAGCCTAAGGCTACGTAGGCTTTGTAAATTCCTGTCTACAGCCTGAAGTTGTCTAGTGCTAAAGATAAATTATTTGCAGACCTCCTAAACTAGTAGTCTAGAAGCCTGGGGGCTTACAGATTTGATTGTCTAGTTGTCTAGCGATTAAACGAAATTATTTGTATACCCCCTAAACTACTAGTCTAGAAGCCTGGGGGTTTATAAGTTTGATTCATATTCAGATTCTCAATATTTTCTGTTTGGCAGATTTATTTTGTTAAAAAATACTTTAAATTAAAATATTTATTTGTACTAGTGGGCCTAATGATTTAGGCCGGATTACAAGTTGCCTATAATGAACAGTCTTTGAATAAAAGTAGAAGTAATTTATGATGCTAATGGAAACCTGACAACATGAGAAGGCAGCACCTTCTAATATGTGTGAGCTACATAAAGTCTAACTGCAGCTTTTTCACTTCTAAAAGGTGTATCTATGATTGGATGTGTGCAATAAGTAGTTCATTTTAAATGTGCAAGGCTAACTCACAGCAAACCGGTTGTGTGAACTAACTAAATACGAACGAAAGGTTCATTCGCGTATTGTTTTTGTTTTCAATACAATAATGCGAACAAACCTTTCGTTCGCATTTAGCTAAACAGACCCTAAATTTTTTGCCAGTCAAAAATTTAGTTGTGGTAATCTAATTTTTGGTTGTAGCTACCGAAATTGGTTGAAATAGTTCGAAATTCAGTTCTCTTAAAAATATTCTAAGCTGTACTATCGATTTACGATTGTCACAATAAAATAATTTAATTACCACAACTGAATTTTTGATTAGTAACAAAGTTAGTTCTTACAACCGAAGTCGTATTCTCAGTGTATGCCTGATGGAACTTAGATCCCCATCATCAGAATGCGATGGGGATAAAAGATAAAAGAAAACTCTAGATGTGATTACATTTATTGATTACAATCAGTCACAGAAAATAACTTCGGTTGTGGGAACTAAATTTGTTATCAGTCAAAAATTCAGTTGTAATAATCAATTTTTTTTTTTTTTTTGGTTATAACGATTCACAATCCATAATAGTTTTGAGCAGTAGCACTGTCAACTAAATATTCGATTAACAGAACTAAATTTTTGACACAACTGAATTTTCTCGGTGCATATTTAAGATTCTTCTAATATTCACTAAACTCTTTTTCCAATTATTCATATTTGATACTGTTGCTTTTAAATCTATATAAAAAAAATAAATTTTTTATTATTAGTTAATATTATTGAAGCTTAAGATCTTAATGAAAAATATTTTTTTATATAATAATTTTCCAATATTTTGACTTTCTTTTGAAAGTCTTCTTCAGGGAAATTTCTTTTTATAATTTAAAAAAAAAATTAGAAATATTGGAAAATTAAAATATAAAAAAATTTTTTTCATTAAGATCTTAAGCTTGAATAATATTAACTTATAATAAATTAATAAAATCGAATAATATAATAAAATTAAAAATAAATTTTCTGTTTGTTTTTTTGTTTTCCAATGGATTTGTGCGAAATTTGGTATATATAGTCTTTATATTCCAAGGAAGGTTGCCATATATTTTTGGACCGGCCACGCTAGTTTTTAAGCCCACTCTTAAACGATTTTCACTCCAAACTGTTCAAAAAGATGTGTACCCGTACTTAATTTAAGCTTGAAATTATGCTTTGAAATATTTTATTTAGGACTTTGGTTTACGCCTCTGCTAATAATGCTAGCAAAAAGCTGAGCTACTTTATTTATTTCGGTTTTTTTTAATAATTAAAATTCTATTTGCAAACTGATTTAACCTAAAATTGTTACATACGCTAAGGATAGCGACTTACGTAATAAAAGAGCGGACAGGGCAAAAACGTCTAGTTTAAAATACAATAAAAATTTGAATGAATTCCAAGGACTATTTTGTCATTAGTTCCATTTTGTGTTGTAAAAATGGGACAGGTATTTCCGCCAGCATTTTAGCAATAGAATTTATGGATAACAATTCTTTCTTGCAAGACATATTTTTTCATGTTACTCCAAGCGTATGATAGTTTTGTGCAATTTGCCATTGGGGATAGGTGATGTGACCGTGATAAAATATTTGCCACAATTGAAAATTTTGCAATTTAATATTGTTAATTTAATTTAATTTTTACTTTTTGCAAGACAACAACAATTTAATTTACTTAAAGTAAGGTTTCAGTTCATTTAAGTTTAAACTTGAATTTATTTTTCTTGCAATTGCTGTTGCATTTTTCTGTTTTTTTGTAACTGAATCGAGTGGTTTTAATTTGTAATCAAGAAGATGATGGCTTATGGGAGAAAGTCTGTTAAGTGCTTATCAAAACTACATTTTAAAGAGTCTCAAATTAAAAAAAATATGATTGATTCATTTACAAAACGAACAAGTTTCAAATTGCAATGATTTTTATTTTTTATTTTGAATAATTTATTATAATAAATTTTGCAAAGAAAATTGGTTTGCATATTTTGCTAATTATGTTATTGGAACTAAATCCCCAGTTGCCACAGTTTATTACCGCTCACATGTTTTATTGCAATTGCAGTAACATTTTTCATATGAAATTAAATTATTGAATTAAAGAAATAAAAAAAGAGTATTTTTATTGTACAATAAAACAATAAAAAAAAAAAAATAATAAAATCATTTCACTTTCACTTGTTATAAATTTTTTCTGTTTTGCATTATCAGCCTTAAACTCACACAGGTGCTGGTGAGCTGGTGCACCTGATGATCATGTGTGCTGAAGACAAATAAAAGCAGCAACAACAATAACAAAAGCCTTTTGTATGCTTAACAAGGTCTTTATCATTCTTTAGCGATGTTATTGTTGTAACTGTTTTCATTAAAATATGGTCAATGCTCCTGCTGCAATTGCAAAATAGTAAATGTGATTTCAACAAAACCAAGACCAGTCAGTCCTGACTGTCATTGGTAATCTTATATAATAATTTTATCTAAATGTTTGTTTAAGCTCTTTCTCTCTCTCTTTCTGTTTAATTTATTATTTGTTTATGTAGGTTTTTTTTTTTTAAATTTGAAGGTCATTGTGCAAAACATTTTGCTTTAAGAGAATCAATAATTTGCAGTTAATTCACGTAATCAGCATCTTTTAAATAGCCTTAAACGCAAATTATCCAGCGACATTAAATCAGATATTTTACAGATGTAACTCATATTACATTATTAATTCAATTGACCCACATTTTGTGTTTGGCCTTAAAGAATATTACCTGTGGTTTGTAAAATCTCAGTTTATAAAACAAATTTTTTTTTTTTAAATATTTAAGTTTCTAAGTCATAATTCATTGCAACTAACTAACACTGTACTTTTTGGCTACAAACAATGTTTCCTTACCACTTTAAATTATTTAAAAAAATTAAAATCATCATCAGTAATTTATTTTCACATTTCTTTTATGTCATCTACATATTTATTTCTATAGCTCTCGGCTTAATCATTTATTATTATTATTTTTTATTTATTTATTTATGCTGTCACTATTTTATAATTTGAATTTGAATTTACACAAGAATTTGCCATGAAATTTCTATACGATTTTTGTTTGTATTTGTAGTATTTTTATCTGTTTTGAAAAATATTTTTCTTTTCACATTCATAAATTTATCTAATGTTTTTTTTCCATATTTATTTTCTAAAAAATTTTTCTGCCTTAATATTTTAAAGTCTTAAAATATTAAAATTTTTGTTTTATATTTTTCTTTGTTTCGAAATCAATTTAATATAAATTAATTTTGTAGAATATTTTGCCAGAAGCAAACTTTTCAAGTTGATTTTTGTTTGATTGAACCCCTAATAAACCCATAGTTTTCTTTGTTTTCATTTAATTGCAACAGCGTCATTTTTATTTTTTGAAAAATTGCCATAAATATAAAAAAATTGTTGCCGTTCACTGTAAAATTAAAAAAAAAAAAAAAAAAAAATTGTATGCGATTAGTATTTCGGCTAATTGTTATTTTGTTAATGAGTGTGTTAATAAATTGGCTTTACGACTGCAGATTTTCCTGAGTACTCAACCATAATTATTTTTTTTTTTGTAATACTGTTCGCCTAGAAACAGAGGCCAAATCGTAAGTTCTATCGACATTTTCAAATTATTTCATACAGAAAAAAAACTGCAATTTCCATTGATACGATATCGAATCCAGATTGCAAATTACGACATTCCCTATCGGACAAAATTTCAATAGAATTTATAACGAATGCCGTAATTTGACCTTAGTTGTCTATCAGAAGATTTTACTGCAATAAAAACTCGCTTGGCATTTTCTTAACATTCTGAATTCAATAAATTTCTTTAGAACAAACTATTGTGAAGAGAAATTTTTTTATTCAGAGTTTTCTTCTTTATTCTTAGATATACAAAGTTTTACCCTCTTATCCAAAAAAAAGTTGACGTAGACTTTAAAGTAAAATTTATGAAAAAAATATGTGAAAAATTTTGTTAACGTTGACTTTAAGGCGGTTAATGTTAAGCCTTAAAATCATTTAGCCTAAATAGTTTCTTAAACTTCCTATTCAATGAAAATACAATTTTTAAAGTTCGACTTCACAGGCATTAATTAACTACTTTAGTTAAATATGATTTAAGCATTGGTAGCTAACTAAAGGTTGTGAATCTGGTACTTAGTTAAACTAACCAAACCGTAAACTCTTAACAAGATGGTTAACCAGGCATTGGGCTTTAAGATATCACTAGCGTAAAATAGGAAATATTTTTTAGGATCAGCCAATGCAGATTCTGTTCTGGCTTACATGACGAAACCTCTGAATATGTACTTTGTGGCTTTAAGGTCTCGTATAGGAAGATTTCAGGTAGACTTCTTGTTTCTTGTCTGTACTCCCAGATAAACAGGTGGGCTTTTACTGTACATCTAAATCCAGAACAGTGAAGTAGAAAAGATTCTCTTAGTCATTTATATAATATAAATAATAAATAAACTAAAAATGTGTTTAACTGAAGGTACTATCATTAACTATTAGTCTCTGATTAACTAAATTCAATGAATTTAAGACTAAATAAAACAAACTGTAATAAAAACTTTTTTACTTAATAAATAAAAAAATACGAATACTTTACAATTTTAATTTGTAATAAAATTTCCTATAACATTTTTAGTTTTAGTTTTATTTGACCTTTTTTATTTTAATTAATATGACTAATTTATTAAGCTTGCGGTCTTATTTTATAAATTTATTTTTATATGTATAGCTTCTTCAGGATATAATTATAATTTTTTTTTTATATTTTTATTTATTTTATTTATAATTATATCCTGAAAAAGCTACACAATTTGGAGCGAAATATCGATATAAAAATAAATTTAAAAATATGACCTCAAGCTTAATAAATTAGTCATATTAATTCCCTAGAACGTTATAAAGAAAATATAATTTAAAAATGCTTGGAATGTGGCCGCCAAATTGTGGAGTTGGTATCTGCTTAATCTGTTATTCACTATGCAATTAGCAATGCCAAGTCATCATGGCAAGTTACTTGACTTAGGTCCCAATTCGAACATTAGCGGAACATATAAATACTGGGATTGATAAAAAACTAATTAAGAAAATGTAGTCCACATTAAAATTTGTTATAGATGCCAAAATGGTAGCTTATTTTTAAAGCAACAGCACTGGGGTATATGGAAATTTAAAATTTTTTTTTAAAAATAGTCCAATGTAACTTCTGAGTATTTGGGCGGTAGAGTACAAATCTAGATAATGATATATGTCCCATCCCGAAATCTTCCTGAGAAGTCAACGTATTTATGCATATTTGTACCCATGTACTTATATTTCTCCTAAACATATTTAGAAATATTTAATGACGTAAGACATACATAAATATGCCATAAATACTGAAAAGATATTTACAAATACTAAAAAACGTAACGGGTTACATATTTAACTCGGCATATATATCTTCACTCACTTTAAAATTAGTTCATACAAAATAATTTAAAATTCAATAGCATTTATTTCATTTCGAATAGAAATATTTATATGGTTTCTGCGCTAGTACTAGTTCGATCGGTTTTAAAATTACTGGGGGCAAAAAAAAAAAAAAAAACCACCCTAAGCTTGCTTAAGTCTTCAAACAACTTATTATTAAATAGTTAAAATACCAATTGTTAGATACGCATAATCAGGTTTTGGTTAATCCTTAAAAATATAAATTCAAACTTATCGCGTATCTTTCAAAGTAAGGCTTAACCCAGAGCTGGATAAATTAACCCATTGATAACTTGTAATTTTTCTTCAACTTGTTACTATTTTTGTAAATTTTCCAGCAAAATTGTTTGTTTGATTTGATAAAAGTTGCGTGTAATTCAAGGCGTAGCATGTGAAAACTTCATTATATTTAATTTAATGTAATTGGGTTAAATACAATTACATATTGTATATGTGTGAGTTTGAGAGTATTTTCTATACTAACAAAACAATTGGAAAACCATGACTACGTTTTTAAATTAAATTCTTCTTATCGCCGAACCTACACCTGTTGGTAAGAAAGAAAAATGTAAGAGAAATGTGCGTGTATGGGATTTGTTGAAACATTTATTTTCCTATTAAAAATTGATAACAAATTAAGCTTTTTACTTTTCCAGCACAAATAATTTAAATTACATTTTCTGCTTAATTAAATTTAATATTTTCTTTTTAAATTTTTTTTATTTAGCACCAAATAAAAGTTTTCAATTACAAGTTCTATTTGATTTCTGTGGCTTTTGTTCGTTATATTTATAAAGAATACTTAATTGCTTTCTTTACAATACTAGTTTCATGTGAAACAATTTCGCTGATTCAAGTATTAATTTTTAAGAAATCGTTAAAAATGAATTTGAATTTAAACAATTTTATTTCACTTTTTGTATATACATACATACCAAAGCGATTGAAATAAGAGCCTGAACGAGTATAGAATTTGTAGAATTTATTATTTAAATTAAATTGAAATCAATTTGATCGCTTTATAAACAAACCAAAAGATGACAAATAGCTTTTGAATATTATATAACACTGACAGTATTTTGTTCATACTTATATCGTCTGAATTTTTTTATTAATCCAATATTTTTTAACCAATGACACATTTCATTATATTAATCAAATATTTCAGTAATTCATTGCAATGTTCATTCGTTTAATAAAACAAGTTCATTTACACCTTAAACATATTGCATTAATTCTCATCATTTGTGAAATATTTCATTGAACCAATGAAACAATTTGAATGAAATAGTTTCATTAATTGCGAACTATCTAAAAACGAAAATTAACTATGAAAAATTAATTAATTAAAACAATTTAATTTGAACAAAAATTTATTAATTTTTTAACTGTCACATTTTACAGCAACCAAAAGCCTATAAAATTCTCAACTCAATTAAAAAAATATACCTACAAAAGAAATATATATATATATAATTTTCTTTTTATAGCAACAACAACAACAACAAGATTAATTTTTAAAAAGTAAAAATCAGGTTAAATTTACATCACACAATTCAAAAGAATTTCAAGGAAAGTTAAAAATTTTAAATTAAAAAAAAAAAAAAAAAAAAAAAACAAATTAAAAAAATAGCGACGTAGACGAATTTATGTTGTCATAATAAATAAATAAAATTTTCTCTTTTAAATTTTGTAAAAGAAACGTGTTTATTAAGGCGATTATGGTTGTTGTTAAAGCATGGAAAAATTAAAAAAATATAAAATTTTTTATAAAAATAAAAAAAATTAATTAAATTTAAAAAAACTAAAATAAGATTGCCCCACAATCATAGTCATACTAAAGTCGGTCTTTTTTTTTAAAAAGTTTTAAATTCATGAAATTCTTATTATCAAAGTCAGCTCTTAATAAAAGTATACTTTTTTGTGACTCTGAGTATGGCCTATTAATTTAAAATATTTTATTTTATGAAACCGGCATTTTTTTATAGCGGCCTCTCTTCAGACTTACCTTATCTAGCAGTTTTTATAGCCCTGCTATCAAAACGTTTTGAGGCCTATGAAATTTAGTTCCATACGAGTATCAAATTGAATAATTGAAGCTTTACAGCAAAGCGTGTGTAGTTTTTAAAAAGAGCTTACTGTGATCTTTTGTATAAAAAAGCTTCGCGGATTAGTGTTGGAAAAAAAAAATAAAATTTTTTCTAATCTTTAATACGAGTATATAAAGTCCCAGTTTACACAAGTTAGAGTTTCACTCCAGCAATTTTTGTAACTTTTTTTTTTTTACAAAATTGCCTTATTGTTACAATTTTTCTATTCTTTTACACGAGTAATCCTCTTTTTTAACTATTCTAAAAGGAACGAATAGAAAAAAATTACATATTAGCAAATCCTTACCCCTTTCATTCTTCTTTCCTCTCCTTCTCTTATAAACTAAAACTTGCGGCAATAAACATTGCATAGTATAAACTGGCACATACACCAAATTCTTTTTTACACGATAGATACCTTCCAAAAAAAATCCTGTAAAAAGCAAATTATTAAAAAATTCTTGTTAGAGTTTCTTCTTTTATTTAGTGCCTACACATTTTAATTCATTAATTATATTATAAAAAATAAATTAAATTTGGAAAAAAGGAATATCAGTGCCATCACCAAAATAATTTTATGCATCAACTTGTGAAATTATCTCTGAATTATCATCTCTAAATTGCGTAAAAATCATGTTAAAACAAAACAATTCGTGTAAAAAGAGAATTTTTTTCTATTATTTAGTTTTATTTGACCTTTTTCTTTTAAATTATATGACTTTTTTTATTAAGCTTGAGGTCTTATTTTTAAAAAATTAATTTTTATATCGATATTTCGCTCCAATTGTGTTTGTAAATTATTATATAATTATATCCTGAAGAAGCTACACAAAGTGGAGTGAAATATCGATATAAAATTTTTTTTCTTTAACTCGTGTTAAAGCAATTTCGTGTAAGAAGAGAATTAGTTGTATTTCCATTCTGCGACAACATGTCTTGCAAATAAAATCTTTTTTTAAGTTGACTTAAAAATTCTAATTCATATCTTTAAATCAAAGTCAATATTTATGGGATCACTGTCTTCCATTAGAAAACAATGAAAAAGATGAACTAGATAACTCATTGTTTGAATTAGCACAAGCAACAAATAAAATTCAATCGTTACTTTAAAAAAAAACCCAGAATAATACACTGAAAAAAGTGTATTCATGCTCTGAATTTTGTCAGTAATTCAATGAAAAATAAATTATTTTTAGCAACACATTTCATTGGACAAATGAAATATTTCATTGAATTAATGAAATATATTATTAATTTCATTAAATTAAATTAATGAAATAATTCATTAATTTCACTAAATATTTCGTTGAATTAATTCATCAAATATTCATTATATTCATGAAATATTTTATTACTTTCATGAAAAATTGTATTCATTCTATGAAATATTCATTTATTTAATGAAATATTAATGTATTTTATGAAATATTCATTTATTTCATGAAATAATTTCATTAATTCAATGAAATAATCGTTAATTTGATGAAATATTCATTCATTTAATGAAATAATTTTAATAATATCATAAAAAAATTTATTAAGAAATATTCATTAATTTAATGAAATATTCATTCATTTACTGAAATAATTTCATTAGTTCATTGAACTATTCATTCATTTAATGAAATATTTACAAATACCTTAAAAATATTTAAATACTTTTATTTCATTGAATTTTTTTTAATAAAATTTTTCTATCAGTGTACAAAAGTTGTTTTCTATCTAGTATAATTTCATTTTCAAAAATCTAGCAACACTAACTTTTAGTTACTCGTAGTAGTTAAATTAGAAACTACTTACAAAACAACAATTTGAATCTAAAAGAAATATTAAAAATCTAAAGACGTAACTATAAAAATAAATATAAATACGAGTATTGAAATTCAAACTAAAAGTAAATACTTCAGCACAACGAAACAATTTCAAGCGTTTCAGTAAAACAAAAATACTTGAAGCTTTTTTTGATTTCTTTCTTTCTTTCTTCAAAAGTATTTATTTATTTATTTTTTTCTCAGTTTAATGTTATTTTTTATAAACAATTCCCCACATGGGCTACGTGTATAGATTTTTTAATTGTAAAAATATAATAGCAAAAGCATAGTCGCAGAAAAAGATCTTACTTGCAGCACGCACCTTCAATGACTCGAAAAAAAAACAACAAAAATGAAAGAAAGAAAAAAAAAAGACAAACAAATATTTATAGTCATATCTATACAACATAGGTTTGTCTTTAAATAGCTTAACTATAGATACTCGTATTTGATTTGATAATTATCTATTGAAAGATTTTTTCTTTTTCTTTTTGGTTTTTGTTAAATTGTGCAGCATTTAAATTGAAATTATGACAGTCATGTCATACAAAATGCATTTTGATTAGTTGACATTAAAAGGAAAACTAAAATAACTTAAATTTCTAGTTAATTTTAGTCATTAAAAAAACTTACAATAAAAAATAAAATTTATGTATAATAGGTAAGTTTGTTCAAGTTTGAACATATTTAATTCACTTAAGACTGTTTTATTTTGAAGCTTTTGTGTCACAATTTGTCAACGGTTGTTTGATTTAAAAAAAAAATACAAGTTTAACAATAGACTTGTGCTCCGTAGTTCATTTTAGTGAACGCTTTTCTTAGTTCAAAAATTAAAAAGGAATAGTTCGTTCATTTAGTTCATTTGATCTTTTGTATCTTTATCACTTATACTTTTGAGTGTCATTGAACGTTCTTTATTATGTAAAATGATATCGAATAGGGGTTGAAAGGAATTTTTTACGAAAATAGAAAGCAAAACAACAAAACAAAATTCGAAAAAATTTTTAAATATACTTTTCTATTTCTTTTTTATAATGTAATTCAAAACGTACTTTAGTCGCTATGGCTAAAAAAATTAAGGTTTAATTTTAAAATCTTGCTTTTTAGCATGCATAATACATTTTCTCTTCTTCAGCTTATTTGTTTTAAATACCATTTCTGTAAAAGAAAATAATTTGCAACTTTCGTTCCTTCGTCAATGTTTTCGTTTAAGTTTAGTTCGTTCGTTCATTTACGAGTATAGGTCGTTCATTTAAAATAAAGAACAAGGAAATGAACTATAGGAATTCAAAACACGGACTCATTTCAAATAAGTGAATAGTACAATGGGGATAGTTCGTTCGTGTACTACCCAAGACTAATGGACAAGGTAATTTTCTGCTTCTGGAGTTTCTAGTTGACGATTACTTACTTTTGTCCAAGGCCCAAATATTTTTTTAAGCTTTAGTGACAGAGTCTTGATAAGAGGAGATGGAAAATTCAGTACTATTATACTTTTTTAGTGATATAAGTAGTACATCTACGTCATTATAATTAGTGCACGTTCTTATATTGATGTGATACCTTTTTAACACCTGTAAAGGATGACACATATAGAAGACATTGATCACAATACAACAAAGCCAAGGGGAGTAGAGGCAAGAAAAGATATTCAAAAATGAATAGAGTGGAAGAAAACCAGTCCGTCACGACCTAAACTAATTGTTGCTTTTCACGAAGACATGTAGACAGTCGACTGTGCAAAGTTAGCAGTTATCATCCTGCAGATTTGCAAAAGGCAGAAAATTACTTTCGCTGTTTTGTTATTTTCATTGAATTTCCAAGTTCTTATAAATGAAATTTAATAAAGCAATCCGAAATTGAGTTCTCTAACTAAATATTTCTGCCTGCATCATTTAATTTATAGCGTCGTCACTACAAAATCGATTACCACAACAAAATTTTTAATTAGAAAAAATTTCTTTAATGGTTCGTTGGGAAGTTGCTAAAATTACTTAAAGCAACAGCACTGGGGTATATGGAAATTTCAAAATAATCCAAAGTAATTTCCGAATAAAGAAGTTACTTTTTACTATTTTTAAAATTTTTTTGAAATGTCCATATACCCAGTGCTGTTGCTCTGAGGGATTCTAGTGACTTCCGGACGAACCATAGAAGATCACAACCAAACAAAGTTGGTTTTTATGTGCAGGTTTAAAAAAATTTTTTTATCAACTCTATTATAAAAAAATTGCAAATTGGCAACCCTTATATCTATGCTAAAATTCGCACCATGAAAATCTAATCAATTCACCATAAAAAGAAAAACTCCAATAAATTTGAATATAAAGGAAAATTCCTGTGGTTTTTATTTGCAAACTCATTTAAGCCGGAATTTGATTAAACATTTCAGCTCACTAAAGCAGACTTTTCCCAATAGATAATTTTGTTTTTTTTTTTTTTTTATTTAATCAACCAACAAATCAGCCAACCAACCAACATTGCAACGTTTATTAAAATGTTCAAAATTGCACTATTGCCAGACAAATTATTTGAAAACATTTTTATATTATTTTAATATTTCTTGGCGTTCATTGCATTCTGTGCATTTGTTAATGTTATTCAAAAATATAAAAAGAAAAAAAAATTAAATTGAAAACAGAGTGCATAACAAAAATTTCTGTATGATTGGAGGTTTCAGGAACAAAATATTTTTAAATCACATTTTGTTAAAGCAGTTTGCAGCACCACGCCATGCCACACCACACTTTATAGCTGATCATTAGATGCTGGTGTCAAGATTAAATAAATTTTTTTTCACACACACAGCCATAAGTAAATTCAATTATATTCGTTAGAAAATTAAAAATACAATTTGCTGTACAGCCTGCAAGTCAAGTAGGTTTAAAAGAATTCATTTTTAAGTGAAAACAACATTTTTAAAGTTAAGCCTTCCCAACTGGGCTTTAGGTTCGATTCCTAGTCAAACCCTGGCTTTTAATCAATTGAATATTTTCATGTTGTAGGTCATTTTTGGTGAAGATACAAAATTCTTCAGAATAGTGATGTAGGTACCACATAATATTCGTAGTATAGGCAGCTTGAACCTTTTGTCTCAATTACAATTGCTAATTTTGTTAATAGAAAGTTTTTATCTGATAAAAATAGTAAAATATGGCTTACCCAGGGTTAAATGATTTCAAACAAATAGATTTAAACCTTTAATTCTCTTAAAAGTCTGACCAGCCGTAAATTATTTTTAAAACCAAAAGAAAAAAAGTGAAAATAAATTATTTAAGTGTGAAATAAATAAAAGAAAAGTAAATAAATTTTTGTGTTTCTTATTTATAATCTGTAGTTTTAAATAAGGAAAGAAAATATTGAATTCAATACTTTTTCCTATAGAAAAATAGTATGTACTCGTCATCGACGGTATCTATTTATGTATGTATTGTATGTGTATTTGTATTAGGGTGATCGAAACTTTTTTTAATCGAGTTTTTGAAGAATGCCTATGAGTTAATTTTCCAAAAATATATATGAAATTAATCTCTAAATAAATTAATTATGACGCCTAAACTTGTTGCCGGTTGTCGTAATTAATTAATTTTCAATTTAGCTAGTTAGTCCACTTTACAACATGCTTAAATATGTTATATGGCTTTTCTCCACTAAAGTTTTTTTGTAGCATTTTCGGTCTTTGCATAAAAGTTACACATCTCATAGATTTTCTTCTTCTCAAAATCATGAGGCCTATGAGCTATTATTTTTGAAAGCAATATTAGTCTGTTTTTTAAAAAAAATTTTATTGAAAGTGTGAACTTATTCCACTTCCAAAAATAACAGCTCAAATGCGAGTATATCTAGGGATGCCTTAATAAAACTTTAGTAAGCGCAGTTGCCATTAGATAGACATATCTTGGAGAAGAAAAATGAGACCGGCTCAAAGCAAGAAATACAAGAACAATTCAATAAAGAAAGCGCTTGTTAGACAGACCTCAAAGGTAAATTTGATTTACTGAGAGAATTGCATTCGTAAATCCTCTGAATTTTGTCATTAGTCTAATGAAAAATTTATTATTTTTCAACTTATACTACGTTTCATTATATTAATGAAACTATTTCACTAATTTAATGTTATATTCTTACATTTAATACAATAATTTAATTAATTTAATGAAATATTGATTTCATATATTTGATGTAATAATTTCATTAATTTAAGGAAATATACATACGAGTACATTCATTAGTAAACAATTTTTTAGTAAAAAATATTTATTTCTTTTCGGAAAACTAAGAAGATTTTTTAGTACAAAAATTTTTTTTATAATGAAAAATTTATTTTATCAAAAGCAAATTTGAAATATTCACATTACCATTTGGAAAACCGGTTCTTATCAAATAATCGTTTACCCTGCTGTCTTCTATATGTGTAACATAAACAAACCAATACAAAAACACTTAAACATATCCAACACTTTCTATGTAATGGACTTGAGTAATGTCGTTGCTTATAGTGTGGGAGCCCCCCTTTTAGCTGCCATTTGTTTTTTTCTTTTGTTTAAAGGGTTATACCAGTACAATGAACTTAACACAAATGGACACTTCATTCCACAAAGCACACAGACAGACTTTTATTTAACACTTGCATGTTTTAAATGACTGAACGGACTGTAAAGAAAATAAAATATTAACTGTTTGTTATGTTGGTGCAGAGGACAATATGAGGCATCATAAAATATTAAGAAGTTATTAAATAAAAAAAAATCACTTTAACAAATCCTTTATAAACAATGTAAGACAACTAAAGTTAGTTGAAAAAAGCTTTAACTGTGTATGGAC
The DNA here is from genome assembly GCA_947397855.1 of Thelaira solivaga. NCBI lineage: Eukaryota > Metazoa > Arthropoda > Insecta > Diptera > Tachinidae > Thelaira > Thelaira solivaga. The sequence goes on along the minus strand of OX377613.1, from coordinate 52,056,506 downwards.
AGTTTGATTTATTATTGATAATTTGCGTGATTCAAGCAACATCTTGTACTAGACATGCAATTTGCAAATTTTTGAGTTTCAAATAAGAAAATTACAAAATGTTAAAAATATTTATGGATTGAAAGTAAAAGCAATTAAAAAAAAAAACTTTATGTAATTGTTGATAAATTTTCTTTGGGAAATTAAGGAAATTTTTCCATTTATAGCACAAACTTCTGCTTTTAGCTGAAAAAATTTTTTTTTTGAACCAACAATAATTTGTAACCAATTTTGAAGTGAACCGTGCCATGTTAAAATTATTCACAATAGCAATATTTTAAGCCAGAGAAAACTCCTGCATGGAACTCGTTTTTACAATTGTTTTGAAGAACTTCTCACCGCGACAAAAAAATTTGATCACTTCTCGAGTTGTTAATAAAATGCAGGGACAGAAAATAACTGTTATTTTTAAAAATTTACATCAAAAAAGCACACAAAAAATAATCGTAGAAAATTTTGGTTCTTATCATTATGATACATAGGTGATGTGATGTACATGCAAATTTTTGTATGACTTTTAAATTTGTGCCTTTTTTGATAAAAGTCAAAAAATAACTTTTAATTTTAACTTTTATTTTCTAAGGCAAAAATTAAAAGTTATTTTTGACTTTTATTATTTTACTCAATAAAACTTATTTTTTAACTTTTAATATTTTAAGGCAAAAATAAAAGTCATGAATTAAATATTGCATAGTAGTACGCAAGTTTTATTGCTTTCAATGCTATAAATGATAAAACATGCGTTATCACAATTTCAAGAGCATTGCAAAACATAATTCTCTTATTTTGTTATTAATAATTATTGTTGTAATAACTGCATCACTGTTAATTCTTTCAGTATATTTCTTTCAATGTGAGTTTAATATAGAATTGTTTAACTGATAACAAAGATAACGTTCAATCGCGAATTAGAAATCATAGGAGATAGTGATATTTTTTTATTTTCAATGGGTAGAATATACATCAATTATTATTACCTATAAATTGGAGACAATAAAACTAGCGTATTACTATTCAATACTTAATTCAAGACTTTTATTTTTGCCTTAAAATATTAAAAGTTAAAAAATAACTTTTATTTTTTGAGTAAAATCATAAAAGTCAAAAAATTCTGCCTTAAAAAATAAAAGTTAAAAAATAACTTTTTTTTCTTGACTTTTTCGATAAAAGTCATAACAGTTACGGTCCCTGATAAAATGTCCTTACCAGGGCTTCATGCAAATGTTTGTTGTAGTTGAGATCCACCTAAAGTTAATAACTTTGAAAATCACAATATTTCCAGTAAAATGGCATTAATTTGTTAGTGCATATTTTACCTTAAATGCATGTTTTTGCATATTTTGTTATACGAGTAAATTCATATTTTTCCTGATATATTTTTTTTTGGCATATTTTGTTATAAATAAAGATTTTATCATTTTATTTTGTAATATTTGTAAAAAAAATTTGCTGTTTTCTTAATTTTCTTTATACAAATATCTTTCTGTTCAAGGCGAATTCTTTCTACACATTATAATAAGTTCATGGCTAATTCATTATAATGTGTAGTCATCAGTGGATCAGCTGGTTATAGTGGTTTGAGCACTGAAGCTATCAAACAGTCAAAACAATATGGGTTAATCTGCTGACTTTGACATTTTCAAGAAGCAAAATTAGCAACATTTTTGTGTTTTACTTAGAATTACTTACAATCTCTAATAAATTCGCCTTTTTTCTGTTTCTTTGCCCCGGTCATTACTTTTGTAGAATATTCCACTGATTCGAATGTCAACAAAGAGGCACATTCACATATTGTTTTTATTAATTAATATTTTGTTCTTTTATATTTTCTTTTCTTAAATAATATATTAATTTATTTCCTGTAAATCTCTTTTCTTTTCAGGTAAGTTTGCTCAATTTCTACCTTTTGTTTCAATTTCAACTAAATGAGTAAGTCCATTTTAAGTAATTAATTAAATAAAACTGAATAAGGTCATTATTTTTGAATTGAAATTAGATCCTTTTTTCCACTTAATATTTATAACACAATTTTAGCGTAACGTTAAATAAATATTTATTTTATTATCTCACAAAATTTACAACGGAAGTGAATACCATTAACACAATCATAAAAAAAAAATATCCTTATAGTGTTTGTTTTCTATGATTTCCCTCTAAAATAAATTAAAACTAAAAACCTTGAATTTTATAAATCATGACTCATTTAGAAAAAGGAAATTAGTTTGGTTAGACATTTTAATTATTTTAAGGAAACCAAACCACTCCTTTTACTAATTAAAAAAAAAGTTTTTTTTTCATAAAATAAAGACTCCAAAATGTCTAGCCGTTTTTTAGACTCTGCCCTGACTGGGTATCAATATAAAAAAATGTTTATTATTTTTAAACATTTTATTTACCTGTGCATTTTATCATCTCTGAATAACTGACTGCCTGTTTGTTTGTGTTGTGTCTGTGTGTTTGGTCTGCCTGCCTTTAAGGAGCCACCTCTGAAATTTATAATCAATTTTATGCAAAACATTACTTAAAAATAATAATAATAAAAAGAAATTTAGTCATTTTCATGCACAAATGCTTTAAAGGCTTAAATTTGTTTGCCACATTTTAGATAGACAGAAAAATAGATAGACACACATAAAAACAGCCAGCCAGTCAGCTTCCACAACAAGATCTCAACTATTTTGGGTTTTATTTTCTTTGCTTCATGTGGTCTTTCTGTTTGACAGACATTAAATGAAACCAGCAATTTACATATAGATTGCTTACATTGGTCATTATCATGTGATGTAATTGTTGTTTTACTTAAAGCACTTAAAAATATGACGCGCCTAATGATCTTTAACCTGTAATTTTTTTCTTGTTTTTGCTAATGGAATGCATGTTGCTTTCTTTACGTTACGCACGAAATTAAAATATTTTTTGTCTTTAAAGTGCTACACGCCCTATCGTGTCGACATCATGAATGTCTTTTTCTACAGTGAAATCTGTCATTATGGTTACAATTTCCACAAGATAAAAAAAAGATTAAAATTTTAAACCCCAAAAACATACCAGGAAGAGTTTTCTAAGGAGAACAGACAGCCTATTCAAATGAAATTTATAGTTTAAAACTGTGTAATGAATGAAAAATGAATCAAAGTTAAAATTCAATTATTGAACTCCTCATATTTCAGTAATTACTAGCAAATAATACTTAAAAAAGTGTTTTATTTCAAGATGTATGTAATTTTCCTTTTATAGCTTAGTGCTGCTAGTGCGCCATTTCATTTAGTCATCAGACTTGCCAGACCTTTTTGTATTTTGCTCATTTATTACACAGCCATCCAAAAGGGTTTCTTCATAAAGCACCGATATTATAAATTAAATGTACCATTTTCTAACTTTTAAGATTTCTTCCTTCGGTCAGAATCGTTTGAGTCCAGTTGGGATTTTTAATATTAAAAACTTAAAAGTTACCATTAAGACAAAGAAAAAGTGCTATTTGATTTCACTTTATGGTTTTATGGAAAACTAACGTTTTCAGCTTAAAAAAATAGAATATTTTTTCTATATTATTATTCTTCACTTTCTACACTTAAAAGCAGAATGTGAAACGTTTTATAAAAAAAAGAACTAATTTTTAGTTGAATTTTTGAGTGAAAAAATCTACGAACGAGTCGCCAGACAGCGTAAACCAAAAACATTAAACTGTGCATTTAAAACTGATACAATCATTGGCAGTTTTTATTTCTTTATGAAATAGAACCCTGGTAGTAAAAACATAATTAACCATTACCAGTGTCGTTCTCGTAGTCGAATATACGACATCATAATGTGAAACCTATGGCTGACGTTATTATTTATCACGTTTTAAAAACAACAAAGATAGTTATAATCTGTTCTGTGGCTAGTTTCTGTAACTATATGCGAGAACTTCTCATATCAAAAAGTGTGAAACAAAAAAATTCCACCGTTTCTCGATTTGTGAGTCAAAACTGTTTCTGTACTTGAATGTGAGAAAATGCAAAGCTGCTGTTACGGTTTTATTGTAATTTTCTAATGATTCAAATGTTAAATATAATACAAAGTGTAAAAAAAAAATTTCTTCATGATATTTTTGTATGTGTGTGAAGATAAATACGTTTTTAAAAATATCGCATGCGATAAAAATTTTAATGATAGAGAGATTAAGCCATTCTGGCCAAACCCTTATATCTCAAGGAATGGGACCTAATAGAAAATAACCACAATAGATGGGGCTATCGTCTGGAAATACAGTGTCTCCCAATTGTATTTATGAAATTTCTTAGAAAACGTTGAAAATCTTACTTAGTAGAAAAATAGCATATATGTAGTATCTGAGGGATGAAGATTACTGTGACCAAACCCTTCTATCTTAAGGAATGGAAGCTATTGGGACATATATCATTTTAAAGGAGAGGCTGTCTAGATTTGTAATTTGCTGCCCAAATACTCATCACCGATTATTGAACAAATTTAACATTACCTGAGGACGTCTGAGAAGAAGTTTCCAGGCATACAAATACAGTGTGTCAAAAGGAAAGGAAACATTTGCAAACAAGTAATTTTTCAAAAGAATCTAATCAGTCAATAAGATCAGTTTGAATTATATTTTAGGCATTTGACATAATAAGGCGAGGAAGAAAATTATTTATTTAATTAAAATGGCTATTTTGTTAAGCTTGAGGTCTTATTTTTCAAAAATTTATTTTTATATCGATATTTCGCTCCAATTTTTGTAGCTTCTTCAGGATATAATTATAAATTATTAATCACAAAAATTTTTTCAAATATTTAAAAAATTATTTTTAAAAGGTGATTTTATAAGAACTATCGGAAATTAAAAAAAAAAAAAACACATAAAATTCAGAAAAATGCATGAAATATTTATTTGGATCGATAGTTGGGTCGATGTAATTTAATGTTTGAAGATTATTTCATGCAAATGTTGGCCGCGGCTGCGCCTCAAATGGTCCATCCGCTTAGTCCAATTTTGGCATACTCTTTCCAACATTTCGGCCGGTATCTCACGAATAATGTTGGCAATGTTGGCTTCCAGTGCGTCAATCGAAGCGGGCTTGTCCCTATAGACATTAGCCTTAACATAGCCCCACAAAAAATAGTCTAGAGGCGTTAAATCGCACGATCTGGGCGGCCAATTGACTGGTCCCAAGCGTGAAATAAACTGTTCACCGAACTCGCCTCTCAATTGGTCCATTGTTTCGCGTGCTGTGTGGCATGTGGCACCGTCTTGTTGAAACCACATGTCATGCAAGTCAAGCTCTTCCATTTTGGGCAAAAAAAAGTTTGTTATCATCGCACGGTAGCGCTCACCATTCACAGTAACGTTGTGATTCGCATCATCTTTGAAGAAATACGGCCCAATGATGCCGCCAGCCCATAATCCGCACCAAACGGTTGTTTTTTGTGGATGCATTGGTAGCTCTTGCAATGCTTCTGGCTGCTCTTCACTCCAAATACGGCAGTTTTGCTTGTTCACGTATCCATTCAACCAGAAATGAGCCTCGTCGCTGAACACAATTCTTCGATAAAAAAGTGGATCTTCATTTAACTTTTCAAGAGCCCATTCACCAAAAATTTGGCGTTGTGGTAGGTCGTTTGGCTTCAATTCTTGCACCAGTTGTATCTTATAAGGCTTCACACCCAAATCCTTCCGCAAAATTTTCCACGTAGTGGAGTAACAGAGGCCCAATTGCTGCGAACGGCGCCGAATCGATAATTCACGGTCATCACCAACACTGGCCGATACGGCTGCGATATTTTCATCAGTTCGCACTCTACGTAAGCGTTTTGGTGGTTTAATGTCCAACAATGTAAATTTGGTGCGAAATTTTGTTACAATAGCCCGAATAGAAGCCTTAGTAGGTCGATTAAACTGACCATAAAATGGAAGAAGCGCGCGATGAACTTTCTTAACAGAGCACGCATTTTGGTAATAAAATTCAATAATTTGCAAGCGTTGTTCGTTTGTAAGACGATTCATGATTAAATTATAGACTAAACTGAAGATGTTTGACAGTGACACAAGATACAAAACGTGCGTGAGCTGTCAAAACTAGTGTTGCCAAAAAGATAATAGCAAAAAAATCACTCTTTAAAAGCAGATTTACTTGTCGTCTTAATTCCTGAATCCCCTTAGCGTTTTATTTTAAATAAAACTTTATTTCAATTAAAATTAATTCTTTTAAACCTTTAAATAAAACACTCTGCCTAACGAGTCTCGCAAAAATGAGCTTTCATCTTTTTTTTTCCAAAGACGTTCATTCATCTTTCGCTCTGTGCATTCTATTAAAGGTGAAAGTGATTTCTTGTTGTTGCTATTTTTTTCTTTTGTTTTGTAAATTTGATGCTGATGTTGTTGGCTGTTTAATAACATGTTTAACGTGCATTTAAGTTTACAGATTCGTCATCGTTTGTACGTGCATGATGTAAAATATGTCCGTCTATTTTGCGTTTGTGTCTCTAGCTATTTTGTTGCAATTTCCACTTGACAATACGAGTAATGTTGCCTCATAGATTCATCACACACGTTTTCTTTTATTTACTCTTCTAGTGTGTGCATTTTAATAAATAATGTTTTTTTTTTCTTGCTTTACATTTTTTATTTACTTTTGTAAAAAAAAAACTAAAGCGAGGTCTCTCAATTATTATTAACGGCTCATAAATATTGACTTGGACTTGTTAATACCCAACTAAATGTGACTTAAAAAAATCATACAGAAAAATGTCTTCTTATTTCGTTTTTCAAAAATCACGTTTCAAAGAAAAAAAAAAATTTTTTTCATGATTTGTTTATTGCTGAAATTGGTTTTATTGAAATGCGTTTATTTAGTGCGTTTCCTTAAAAACTGATTATAAAAAATAATCTCCTTAAAAAGATATTCAGACATAAATCAGTATTTTTCAGGAACAACAACGTAGTTAAGTGCATTTTATAAGCCACGTTCAACAAATAACAGATTTATTTTTATTTTATCAGTTCATTAACCACTTATACATATGAAGAGCAAAGCGAACGCTTTTTTTAATCTCTAACGTGCTAAACAATAGTGGTGGTAGTAGCTGTGATTAACGAATTTTTTAGTAGCAGCTACCTAAATTTGATCACAGAGGGCTCTATTAAATTTTATACATTTTTTGGTTGTGAGGCTCAGAAATTTTTATTCTTACAATGGTCTAAATTGAACCCATTTTCGTTGCTTAGACCATTACTATCTTCAACCGTCTGTTATAAAGGGTTTCACAACAAGAACGCAAGGTTTAAATTTGGCGCCATTCGAAGTGTCATTGTTTGACATTTGAACAATTGTTATTGTTTGCTAGTAGAAGGTACGGGGTTAGTAAAAAATGACCATGGACAGCGAAGGGAGTTCGTTAATTGGGTATTGGAGAGACAACATGAAAATGCTGATTTTGCCGATAAAATCGTCTTCAGTGACGAGGCCCATTTCCATCTTGATGGCTTCGTCAATAGGCAGAATTGTCGCATTTGGGGTGAGGAAAATTCTCGAGTGATTCACGAGAAGCAAATGCATCCTCATCGTGTCACTGTGTGGTGTGGTTTTTGGGCTGGAGGAATCATTGGACCTTTTTTTATGAAAATGAGGCAGGTCAAGCGCAAAGAGTCAATGGTGTTCGGTATCGTGAAATGATAACCAGTTTTTTCTTGCCTAGAATTGAAGAAATGAATCTGGAGGGCTTGTGGTTTCAATAAGACGGCGCCACATGTCATACAGCCAGAGAAACAATTCAATTGCTGCATCAGTCATTTATTTAAAATTTAAATCTTGCGTTCTTGTTGGGACACCCTACCAATGGAAGTCTCTGAATATGAAATTTAGAGAGTAGTGTCATAGTAGTACTATTCCAGCCGCAGTGACCATGTGACTTGTTACTGCTTCTGATTGTAATTGTAATTTTAACTGTCACAATGAAAGTTTTTTTTTTTTTTTTGTTTTGTTTTTTTTTTTTTTTTTTTTTTGTTTTTGTTTTTTTTTTTTTTTTTTTTTATTAGTAAGTTTTATTTGACCTTTTTCTTTTTAATTAAAATGGCTATTTTGTTAAGCTTGAGGTCTTATTTTTCAAAAATTTAGATATTTCGCTCCAATTTTTGTAGCTTCTTCAGGATATAATTATAAATTAATCAAATTATTAACTTTTTTTTTTTTTTTTTTTTTTTTTGTGGATACATTTGAAACTGAAAATATCAAATTATATTTTTTTAATAATAGCAAACCTAAAACTTAAATTTTTGTTAAAACATTTTAAAAATTTCACAAACAAATTGAATTCTTGTATTAAAAATTAGCTTTATTCGATTTGGCGTCGGCAACATTATCATGAACAACAAAACGACATCAAATCGCTGACATCAATTCAATTTTACAATTTTAATTTAGTGTTCCTTAACGATATCATGACGACAGCGACGACTTATATCTAATGTTGTAGTTAGATGTCTTATTTTGGTTTATGAAAAAATACAAGGTATATTGATGTCGGCAGTCATTAAGAACAGTTCGAGGGACACAGGAGGCTTAAGAGAAGTGATACCTTGCGCCTAGAATATTTCTTTTAGTCTTAAAATTTGAGTACAAGTAATACATTTATAATAATTATTTAAGTTTTTTTGTCCTTGGATACTTATTGTAATTTTCTTATAGAAAGATTCAAAAAAAAAAAAAAAAAAAAAAAAATTAAGAACAGTAATATTGATTTACCATAAACTATAAAAAGTGACGACGCCAATTGGAATAATGGGAATTTTGTTTATTATACCAAAAAACCCTTGATTAGTGATACACATGGCCTAATTAAATAGACAAAGAACTACTGATTATAGCTTAATTAGTAATGACATGGACTAAGCGAATTTTGGTCTATTCTGTAACAAAAATTTGTATTCATCAAAAATTTCATAATATTTGCTACACACTGACATAAATAAATAAATTTATTTTAAATTAATTGCAAAATTATAAGAAATTGGTGCATCCATCCATCCATCCTGCTCTTAATAAATTTGTATATCAGTGACATGAGGAGTCTTCTAGTGGATTTCTTTAAACTTTGTAAGACATTGTTTTGCCGTTGGTTTTGTTTTCGTTGCTCCGTTGTTAACTGTGGCACATTTATCATCTTCTTTTTTTTTACAAATAAATTTTTTTATTTTGCTATGCACATAGCTATGTACTCGTATGTTTGTTTGTATGTCAGTGTGGCATTTTGAATGCTATTTTTTCGCTTCTCTTTATCGGTGCGTCTGTAAATGATCAGTTGATTATGCATTTTTCGCAATACAAATCTGGCAAAAAAAAAAAAAATTTTTTTTAAAAAATGACTTATTTATACAAAATTTCGTTTTCATTTAATTGCCTTTGGCATTACAACACACTTAATTGCACAAACAGTGCAGACAAAAAGTATAAAAAAGAAAAACCGAAGGTTTCACTAAACGTGTCCAAGGAAAAAACAAAATCATTCCTGCCGTTTTACTCAGTTGTTAATTGCAGAAACACTAATTAATTAAATAAAATAATAGAAAAGAAGAGCTTAAAAAATGCTAATTAATTTCTTCTCTTTCTGCTTTGTAATTTATTGTATTAAATTTGTTGAATTGTCTTTAAAAGAATTTAAAAGAAATCGAAATGCGCTTGCTTACAAATTGTAAAGCAGGAGATAGAAAGCCGGTTTTGCAAAATTGATCGCCCTATTAAAGTTAACAACTCAATTCAATAGAGTTGATAAGTTGTTCATGTTTTTATTAATCGCACTAACACAGTGTTTTAACTGGAATTAGAATTAGAATGAGGAGCGGGAACAAGTCACCTGGTCACTGCGGCCAAAATAGCCCTATTGTGACACTATTCTCAAGTTACAAATCATCCTAGAGTCTAGCATTCATTAAGAATTCAGAAACTTCTTTGGGTGATTTGTCCGCCATGTCCGACGGTTGTAGGTAATGTTGTAGTGTTCTGCTGTCTTTTAATCTTCGTTACATAACCTGCAGAGGTCATTTTGACTTTCAACTAACGAAGAAAGGAGTCGCCTTTCCGTTAGTTTTTCTCTTAATTATTATCATCATTATTGCATCGCACCGTGATCTTTAATATCTATTATGCAGTCCAGTTCCCATCTACAATCCAAGATTGTTTGTTGTAAGATTTGTCATACCTAGGTTTTCGGAGACACGATTCATCTGTCGTATTTTTTTTTTTGAGTTTCTTAAAATTGTTTAAACTAATGACAAAAATTTTAACACAAATTCGAATACTTATGCCTCGTACTGTACTCCTTGAAATATGAGTATTTTTGTTATTACGCCTTGTACTTGATACCTATACAAACACACGCACTCATACACATCAGTTCATCTTCTCTGTGCTTTTGTTTCGCCTTAGTTTTTTCTCAAGGAAGGAGTGTTTATTTATATTTTTTGTTTGTTTGGTGTTAAAATTTGCTTTTACTCCAACCTCATAATATTGTGTGGTTGCCTGCGACGCTGCCAAGTTTGACAATTTTTTGTGATTTTGACGATTTTGGTTTGACGCTCCAAGGTACATGTGCAGAAGATTCTGCTGGTTTTGGAGGTTATGGCTTGATTTCTATTTAAAATTCTGGGTGTTTTCTCAAGTTTGTGCTGCCATAAAAATTCTTTTTTTAAACTTTTTTTTGTTAATTTTTTTTGTATAACAAAGAACTAGTTTTTCTTTTAAGTTTGAAATTAAAATATTTAATTTTAATAACATTTTTTACCTCGAGCTTGAAAAAATTTTATTTTGAAATTAACAATGCCTGAAATGAAAACTAGTCATTTCAATAATACACTACGGCTTGCAGTGTTTAAGAATGAAAATCTGGCTTTTAATTGTTATTTCTTTTAAATTGAAACGTCAATTCAAACAAGTCTAGGGCTTCTAGACAAGCAGGTACGCAATTGATTTATTTATTATAATGGTTGCCAGCCCTATTGTCAAAATCTCTGCATAAAAAATGTCCGTAATGTGTCAAAAGCTTTTTGTTTTCTTTAATCAAATTACCCGGCTCTTTATTAGCGTTGGAAGGAAAAAAAATGTTCATGAAGCCAGTCATCACATTAAAATTCACAAGTACCAATTCAAATTTCCTTGCTAAGTAAAATTAATTATTGAAAATATCAAGAAAATTTTAAATAAAAATTCCCCGATAAGGGGACTACTTCATTGCGATCTGAACGAATGCTAAAGTTAAATTTTTTGAGTTCGCTCTTTGGCTATCGCATGATAATGCGCTTACGCATTACAGAGTAAACGAACAAACACATTAAAGATTCGATTTCGTACCGCTATTTTTCGCATTGCAAAATAGAGAAAACCCTAATAAATTTCACGTTTTCGTTTGCTTTTAATATGAACAGTTTACAGTTTTTTCTTCTCTGATTTAGGGAAATTTTTTTTTGGAAAAAAATTACATTTTTCTGTGGAAAAAATTCCAATATGCAGAAGAAAAGCAAAATAATTAAAAAAAAAAAATCGTTTTCTTAAATATTAAAATTATGCATTGGAAATTGTGACGACTTTTTGGTGTAAAATTTAACGATTTTATTTGGTGTCTATCTATCTCGTGTTAATTTTTTTATTTTATTTCAATGAAGCTGTGTCACATTTGAATTTTTTAATTAAAAATTTTTAATTTATTTTGACAACAATCGTCCTCTTGTTTTCCATTTAGATTTTTTTAATTTTTTTAATATGTGGCCAAGACACATATTTGTGTTCTTAACTTTGATCTTCATAAAGTTTGGAGTTTTAATAAAACAATTTCTTTATTACGCTGCTAAGTGTTATTACTTGGAAGTTCTTCAATTGTCTTAAGATGGTAGGATGCCAAGCTAATTGGCCGCTGATACTGTGTGTTGTTGTTGTGAAGTAATTAGTGGAAATACAAAATTATGGTTAAAAATATGAGTAGTGCCACGCCCATGAACAACAATACTTTGTCTTGTTAGTTCTAATTATATTGGCTTCAAAATTGTATTGCATTTCTCAGGAAAATGAATTAAATACTTTAGCTAAAGTCTCATATATTGGTTGTTTATTTACATAAAAGGGGTTCCCTTAGACTAGTGGATTTTGTACTAATCTCACAATTGCTGGTTCGATTTCCGCCTAGACCCTGGATGTTTGGTTATACAAAAGATTCTTTGAGCCGCTGTGCATACGGCTTTAAAAAAAATTAACATAAAATATAATGGAAGGTAAAATTTTTGGCATGGATTAATCCTACAACTTATGCAGACTCAACAGGATGCATTTAAGTTTAACATATAAGTTAGATTAAAATGAAAAGACTGTTAAAAGAAGGTCTTGAGAGATTTCACTTGGGTCCTGCTGTGTGGTACGATACTGATACTTGTAAAGAGGCGCAAAATGAAAAGGCAAAAAGGTGTAAAAGTATAAAAAAAAACTTCAAACTCTAAAAAGATCCACTGTACTTACTTATATCGAATAACAGCTACACCATCTTCCATATAAACTGAAGAATATAACGTTCACTTACTTCCCAGGAAACCACAAATATGCAATTGCATGTTTTTTTAGTACAACATAGAGAGCTGCGGATGATTTTTACGAATTTTGGCATAGATTTGTTAGTGCATATTTTTGCATATTTTGTTTATAACAGCATTTTCCATTTAAAGAGCATGTTTTTGCATATTTTTGGTATGTAAAGAGCATATATAACAATTTTAGAGCATATTTGTTTAATTTTTTTTTACATATTTTAATTTTTCCATGTTTTAGCGGTAAAAAGAAAAGTATTTCTCACTCTTTAATTTAACAATCAAATTCCTCAACACAAATTTCAAATTATAATGTTAAAGAAACATCAGCAGATGTTGAAAGCTCATTTTCAATGTATAAAAATTGATTAAGATATAATAGACAAAATATGTATTTAGATATTTATATATTCAGAGCTCAATGAAAATTGATTTTCTGTTTTGTTTCTTGTTATGTTTAAGTTTTCTAAATGAAATGTAGATTTTTATTATCAAACAAGCTGTATTTGTTTTTTTAAAGCATATATCTTTGGACTTTTAGAGCATATTTTCAGGTTTTTACAGCATATGTTTACTTTTCTTGGTTATAACGCAAAAATAATTTATTTTTATTTAAAGTTAAGAAGTACATTTTTTCTTAATATTTTATTTGAAATGCTTTACTTTTGAAAATAAAATATTCAAAACTTTTCACATAAATCATGTAAATCATGACTTCGTTGGAGTAAGTGCGCTAGTCTGACTTGCCTACTTTTTTCTTCTACGATACTAGTTTAAAATTTAATTCTTGCTCTAACAGACCACTTATTCACTTTCCCCTCGTTTTGCAAGACTTTCAGCTTAAAGCGTTTAAAAATAAAAAAAATTGAAAAGAAAAATATAATAAACTCTTTAATAACTAGAAAACTGTGCAGAAAATCTGGAAAACGTATATAATAATAAAAAAGAAGTCAAAGATATAAAAAAGACTTGTAAATAAAGCGAACAAAATTATTTTTTTTTTAAACTTAAGCAGAGGTTGGTGGTGGAACTACATGTGGTTGTAATGCTAATACACTGGACCAGACAGCAACTACTGAATTTAATCAGGCGAGTACGTACAATAGCATGATGTAGATGAAGATGATGATTATGCGACTGTGATACACGATGTGTGTAATAGGATCAAATGCTGTTGTAATAGCAAAACATGCATGCACATTAATGATTTGTTGGCGGTGGTCATGTTGAGATGCTGAAGAACTTGTTTATTAACTTTTCAACTATTGGCCACCACCCAACACACGCACACTTGTAGTTAAAAAATATATGTACTTGACTCATGCCAAGAAGTTGTTGAAAAGAAAATAAAAGCATCAAAATAAAACAGACATGCAGACAAACTTCTTTTATATTGGAAATAAATTAGGGTGATGTTTGATTAAAGTTTTATTCAAGGAAATTAAAAGCTCGCAGTGAGCAGACATGATTAACATTTTTATCAGAAATTTTTTTTTAATTAAATCATATTCACAAAAAAGTACTCTTTTTTTAAAAACATTGGCTCATAATCCTAGTCACACTAAAGTCGGTATTTTTTTTAAAGCGATTTTGAATTCATAAAATTCTTATTTATTACTTTTTTGTAACTATAATATGATTATGGCCCTTTGTTTATAAGATCTTTTATTTGCTGCTTATAGAAAACGAGTAATCCAGTCCTTCAAAAAATTCTTATGAAAAACTCTCAAAAATAATTAAAAAATTTATGCAGATTTCAAAGTAAAATTTATGAAAAAATTATATGAAAAATTTCGATAACGTTAACTTTAAAGTCTACGATAATTTTTTTTGGATAATTTTTCCATACAAGTTTTTTAGACGATTGCATTTGCTACTTGTAAACAAGTCGTTTTTAAAAAAGATATCCATTTTAAAATCTCTAGATGATTTTTCTTCAATTGCTTACTATTGGTTGTCGAATATTTAGGCCAATTTTAATGAGGACAATTAGAAAAATACTGATTATGAGCGAACCATTAATTATTGCGACTGAAGTAATGAGATGAAAAATATTATACTAACAACTATGTTTGTGAAGAGAGACACCATTCCCGATTTCAGGCATGAGTTGGACCAAAGCGACATGTCAGTTAATTAACCAGAACCTTAGCTTTTGGAATGTTTTCATTTTCATGCATGTTTTGTTCTGCAACCTTACACGTTGCGATAGTTGGTACAACATCAGCGGATAAATTATCAATCAAAATTTCAATGTAATTTAAATTGAAATTTTGTTTAATATCGAATGGCGCAATTTGACTCAAAGAGCTTGTATGGGAGATATAGTAAAGCTGCTGACCATATTGTATAAAATGATGTCATGGTTTAGCTTACCAGACAAAAAACTTTACTATTTTGACGAGTTTAATGGACATGGTTTTCTTTGCGTTCATTTTCATTGAGATATAAGTATATTCGAAATTACTTTGTGTCAAATAAAGTAGTGTAATGTAAGTGCAGTCAAAGTTGTACAGTTTGTACGCAAAATACAACTTCTGTGAATGTTGAAGATCAACATAAACAATTTAATTGTGCTAAACCTCAAATAAATTTTATTTATCTCTATCAATCACTTATTATTTTTCTTGGCTCATATCATCCTCTATTTATTTAAAAACATCAGTTTTTCCATAAAAAGAGTATTTTTTTATAGTAAATTATTTAGAAAGATGTACAAACTCACATTCGTAACCGTTGGACTTGATAATTTTGTTGAAAGGTTCGGCCTGTCTGAGCAATATTTTCGCCAGCCTTGACAGTCAACTTCTTCATTAGGCTGTTGTATTTCAAAGTGACTTGCGTTCCAAACTCTTCAACACTTCACCGTGGTGACAGTCAACTTCGTTAGGCAGACGATCTAATTGACAGTATTGGCGATCAGAATGCAAGGTCAAAATGCTCATAGCTATTGGCGCTTTTTGTACGGCGATGGAATATCATCTAAGACATGGGGACGAGCCAAAACAAAATGTAATAAGCAAAAAATCGATTCTAAAATAATAACAAAACTTTTCCTACAATCCATATGCAAACAAGTACTATTCTGTCTGTATGTGGAAATTCAATTTGATGTCTTTGCAAGCTCCTTTTCAAGTCCAGCCTAATGAAAAATCATCATGGCTTTTTATTTCAAACCAAAGTAAAACAAAAAAAGTTTTTTTTTTTTTTTAAATAAAAACACACACGCTCAAAATATGTAATTGTTGGCAATTTGTAAGTAAAATGTTAAAAAAAGACAAAAGAAAAAACAGGCAAAAACGTATAAAAAATTAAAATGGAAAATGAAATTATTATGAAAACATTTTTCCTCTTATAAACAACAATATAAGTGAATACGAGTAAAAACTTATTTCAATTTCATATTTTTTTCTCTCTACAATATGTGTCAGCTTGTTATGAAATCTTTTTTGTTTTGAAACAAATTTATGGCAAAACAGGATACTGAAATGCATTATTATTTCAATCTTAAATCAATCGAACATTAAAGCATTTAAAATTAAACATTAAATTGTAATTAAAGTGTTCGATAACTTAAAAAAAAACTTCACACTAAAAGCTAGAAAGATACATTTTCACTTGGCTCACGTAAGTTTTGTGGTAATTTCCGTTAAATCTGCAAAAACAAAAAGAAAAATTTATTGAAATGAAAAGTTGCCTGCTGTCAAAAGCTGCTGCCTGCATTAGTTTTAATAACATTTTCATCAGATAATATTTGGTGTGTTTGTTTTATTTTGTTTATAAAAAAACCATAAAATTCACTTTTATTTAATTTAATTTAAAACTTGCTTGAAAAATGTGCGTAAAACAGGAATTTAATATTGTTGTGTTGCATTAAAAAATAAAGTCACTTGCTGCAGCAACATGCTGCCAAGATTTATTAGGTTGGGTCTGGAACATCAAACTTATTTGTTTGTTGGATGGTTATTTTATTTTTGTATAGATTTCATTGTCATCAAGCACGGTGGATAAAAATAAAAATAAAACTTGATTAGTGATGAGTGAGAAAAAATATACTGCAAATTAGTAAGGACATTTCATATATAGCATTAAAATAGATAAACACATTTGCATAGACATAATTTGGATAATAATTTTAGTTTTATAAGTTTAACATGCAAAACTTTTAAACATGGTAAGAGTTGAATTACACCGTGTTACAAAAAAATCTCTGCTGTCGAGTACAACAAGAATCTGTGATGCAAAAAATTAGCCCCACACAAAAAAAAAAGTGGTGTGGAAAATAAGCACCACCAAAAAAAGTGGTACAAAAAGTTAGCACCAGAAAAAAATTTATATTTGTACTAAAAGAAATCACCCTATTGGAAGATGCTCTTATATTGTGCAAATGGCGGCCAATGTCAAATCTGTTTTGACATTTGTGAACTAAACAGATGTAGAATACAAGTGAACAAGTCATGGAGCGTTACACTCCCCAAGAACGCGGAATAATCAAAATAGACGATTTTTCGACCAAAATCATAATGAGCGACGAGGCTCATCTCTACTTCAGCGGGTACGTGAACAAGCAAAGCTATCGCTTCTGGGGCACCAAAAATCCACGAGTGATGCACGAGGAACCATTACACCCGCTCAAAGTGACTGCATGGTGCGCTGTTCACTCTGGAGGAGTTATCGGGCTGGTCAAACGACAACAGTGGACGGTGCGCTCTATAGGGCCATGTTAACCGAGTTTTTTCTGCCGCAATTGAACGATTAGGACTGGAGAACATGTGGTTCCAACAGGACACAGCAATGGCACACATTTCATTTTCATTTAGAAAAAAAATGAGAGCCAAACAACATCGGATGACTTCTTTTAACCCACCTTGTATATGGGAGTAATCTACTTAAGGTTGAATTAGCTTCCGTAAAATGATCCTTATGGATATGCCATCCCTCTTAGTAATTTTCGATTTTCCATAAGAATATCACGCATTTAGCACAGAAACATAATTGGAATTAAGCGCAAAAAAATTAATTTTTTATTAAACTTGATTACAAATATTTTATTATTCCTAATAAACTTTCTTTTTCAAAATTGACCACTGTACTGCTTGTAATCAAACACTTTGAATGTGCAAACATTCCAACCGCTGTTATTTATTAAGTACGCAAGTAAACACAACATGCTGCAAGTTACTTTATACTTGCTAGCAAGCAACATGTTGCATGGCGTCAAAAAATTTAACTGAGCCAAATTAAAAAAATACCTTGTTTAGGTATGCAAACAATCTCATTGATTTTAATACCGTAACAAACTTTGGAACGTAAAGTACATGTTTATATTAACGGATAAACAACAAGGGTGACAGACATTTAAATAACGAAAACGTGTTTACAAAATAATATTTGTTAAAAAATGAAAAAAAAAGAAAGACGCACATGTAAAAGAAAGTCCAATAAAATGACAAATTATTAAAACAATAACATAAGAAACATGTTAAAAAAATGTGAATAAATAAATAAATAATAAGTTCAGCAGCTAGAAAATAAGAAATAAATTTTTGTGTGTACAGACTGATGTAAATATGTAACAATTACATAAAAAAACAAATTATGTACAAAACGAAAATCGATCAAACTTGGCAGAAGAAAAAAAAAACAAAAATAGAGCCAATAGAAAAGAAACATTAAACTAAAAAAAAAACCAAGACCTGTTTGTGGAAATATTTTCTTTTTGATTAAAGTACCTACATTTAACATGGTGTGACCTTAACATTACAGCGCTAAACTTCAAAGAAAACCGTCAAAATTTTTTTATTTTTATTTTTTTTAATATATATAAAAAAAAAATTATGTGCCCAAAAATAACTTGATTTTAGCTTAATAAATTTTTAAAAAATTTCTTTAAATTTTTTGCATTTTGCTGTTGATTTAATAAAAATTATATGCTTGTGAATAATTTTTCTCTTCAAATCATTTGAACAGCAAAAGTGTTGAATTTCTTTCACTTAAAATACTAAACTTCAAATACCTACGAACCTGCTTAAAACCACAACCAGCCAAACTGAACTCACTTTTTGTTGAAATAAAAAAAAGTGCAAAAACCTCAGTTGAAATTTTTAAAATCGAAATTAAAGTGAAAAAATTCCTTTCGTTTTTCCAAAAAAAAAAAAAAATTTAATTTTTTTTAAAGAATATATTTTATTTAAAACTTTGAAATAAAAACAAGTTACTCGGTTAAAAAAAAAAGCAAATTAAACAGACAGTAGAAACGGAAAATAATTTTAAATAAATGTTAAATTGATATTAAAAAAGTTTTCCACAATTAATAACAATACATGTGAATTAAAGCAACGAAAACATTAAAAAAAATATATAAAAAACTTAAGAAACAATAGAATTTTTTCTGTATGTGAAATTCTGTAAAACAAATAATTTGTAACAGCTACATAAGCAAATATTAATTTAATGAAAAATATTAATTTTATGTCAATTTGTTTGATATTTAAAACAAACTCAAATAAAGTTTGTTTCTAATAATCAAAATGAATAATCAGAATAATTAAACTAAAGAAATCATGAATTTGCTGGCAAACGTTTTAAAACTTTACCCAATGTCGCCACCCTGGACAAAAAATTAATTTCTAAATCAAATACTTCCAATAGAATTTATGTAAAAAAAATTCAGTTTTGTTTAATAACAAATAATAAATAATTTTATAAATACATAAAAAGCTTAATAATCCACTGAATTAAGCTTTTATGATCATTTTTATTAGTGCAAAAAATAATTAAAAATTTTGCAATACAAAGTCTGTTTTAACATTTCAACTGAATGTAAGCGAGGTAGAATTTATGAAGCAGTAAAAATTAAAAAAAAAAATGATCAAAATTTTTCTAGAAATGCTTAAGCTTAAAAAATAAGTTTTTTAAATGATGGAAAGCAAAATCTGTAATTGGACTTAAACTTTGAATATTAAAGCTGCCTTTAAAAAATTAAAAAAAGAAAACTTGACATTTTAATTAAAGCTGGTCACCTTAATTAAAATATATTAACATAAAAACTAAATTAAACAAATTTATTAGCAAAAAAAAAAATAATAACTTGACAATAGAAAGCTGGTCCCCTTAATTAAAATATTTCAACAGCAAAGTAAATTAATAAAATTAAAAAAATTCATTGGCGAAAAAAAACTGGAAACAAGTTTGACCTCTTGCTTGAGTGAACTAAAAATAAAAAAATGATAAACACCAAACGATCTACTGACATACCTGCATCTCAAAATGAATAAATATAAAAAAATAAATACAAAAAATTATATATAAAAATTAAATATACAAAATTAAATATAAAAAATAAATATAAAAAAATAAATATAAAAAAATTAAATATAAACAATTAAATATAAAAATTAAATATAAAAAATTAAATATAAAAATTAAATATAAAAAATAAATATCAAAAAATTAAATATAAAAATTAAATATCAAAAAATTAAATATAAAAAATTAAATATAAAAAATTAAATATAAAAAACGAAATATCATAAGGAAATTTAAAAAATTAAATAAAAAAAATTCGCCTTAAAAATATGTGATTACATATTTAAAGAAAAGAATTATAATTACAAATAAAATTAAAACAAATAACAGTATTTTATCTATTAAATTAATTAATTATTTAATTAAAAAAAAAAAAAAAATTAAATTCTAATAAACTGTAAGAAACTCTTTAAAAGAAATTAAATAACTAGAGCAAAAAAAAAAAAGGCCTTCTTTTACATTTACATAATTAAAAATTAAAAAAAAAAAATTATGTTTAATAAACACAAAAAACAAAACAAAAACAAAAAATTAAATAAAAACAGTAGCCAACACTAACAGCAGCAGTCTTCAGCTAAACAAAACATATTTGTGGTCTATTTAATTTTGAAAACAATACAAACACAATTACCCAACAAACAAACAAACATCTTTAGTCTCTGTTAAAGTAAATTACATTTTAAATGCCTGGCAACCACCTACCAATCATCATCAAATTATAATAATTATTGTGTTTCAATTTTGCTTAATTTTGTTTGTGCACTTTTTTTTTATTATAATTTTGTTTTTGTTAAATTTTAACAAAATGTATTTAATACAGGTGAGAAAGAATCTTTTGTTTTAAGTTTTTATTTTTTTTTTAATTATTTAAACTAAATAGCTAGTAGATGTTTTTAAAAAAAATTCTCGTACAGCTAAAAAATCTCTAGCAAGTTGATGTATATTTTAATTGTCTTGAAACATATTCTTTTACGGGAATTTCTATACAAAGTGTGTACAAATTTAAGTACTTAGATGGCGTCTGAATCAATTATAATGGCACTATTTCGTTTTTAATCACCTAATCGCTGAGAAATGGGTCAGGAATAGTAAAAAAATCTAGAACTAACCCTTAGCATTGAGATGTCTGTGCAGTTTCCTCAACCTAATCCTGCATAGCTGACATAGATTTTTTATAAAATGTGCCTTAAAAAATCGATATCGAACAGCTTCTATAGAAATTATTTAATTTTTTCCTATAAAAAAATTTAATTTCTTTAAAATTCATTCAATGTCCAATGTGACGATTTGGGCTTTGATTCGGGCACTCGCAGTAAAGGTGAGCCAAAATTGCGTTGCAATATTAACAACGTATGTGGTCATTTTGACACCATCACGTTGTGTATTTCATTAACAAAAAGAGTTTTCAATTTTTTAACAAGCGTCTACAAATCGACAACAGTTGGCTGTCAACTTAGAAAAAAAGTTACTATTTTACATTTTTGAAAACGCACTTTGTCCAATTGTTAACGAACTTAGTGAAATTGACAACAATATATTGTAAAATTTTCAACTTATTAATAAACGTTGTCAAATTGACAACGCATGTTGGCATTTCAACCACTTTATGGTATCATTTCGACACCAAATGGTGTCATTTTGACACCAGATAGTGACAATTTATCACCGGTATGGTGTCTGCAATGCTATGTTGTTAATAATGCGTTGTTAAAATAACACCACCTTTGTCAAAGTAAGCACAAACGTGGTTGTTACACTATTGACACCGTTTGTGGTCATTTTGACAACGGATGGTATCATTTTGTATATCTCTTCACTCATAGGCTTAGTGAAAGACAGCCCAAGTCTATAGGCATGTGTACTGATGCCACAGCTCCAAGCCTAAATATATATTTCCTATTTCTGCTTACCAACATATTAAAACCAAAAGAGGCTCGCAATCTTGTACATTGTCATGTAATATCAGTCTTCCCTTGGTAATATTCGTGTCCAAAGTTGCTGTGGACAATAATAGATAATAGTTCTTATATAAAAATGAAATAAAATAATAATAAATTAATTAAATATTTTAGCAAAGAAAGAACATGAATATAAATTATTTTCAAGAAGGGCTAGATAGCCTGAACAAAAAATTTTAATTGAAAATTCTGTCATCACTTTTGGGGCCGCATAAATTACATTGAAAAGGAATTTTGGTTATAAGAGAGATTGCTTAAGCCTTAAGGGAACGCAATTACTTCTTCAGTACAGATGGTTATCAGTAGCTAATATTAAAATTTGTACAAAATGCTATGTTATATCAGGAATCGTTTTATGGTGATTCCAGCTTAATTATAAAATTAGATTCCATTCTTGATATTGATTCAAATTAAGTTCTTATTTATTTTTACCATTAAATTGTTTAATCTCTATTTACAAATTAATTCTTTTATATCGATAAATTTAAAATTATAATTCACAATTTACTGCAGTAAAAATTGTAGCTCGTTAATTAAAGTAGATTTAGAATAAAAGCTCAAAAAACCGGAAATACCACATCTGATATTACTAAGCGGCACTAGAGACTATTACTTACTCATCACCTGTGTTTATTTGCCTGCTAATTGCTAATGAAGCCGTTATGTGCAGAGATATATCGCTGTGATTCCCTAGATTTCATAACAGAGCCCTACATTGCCTAACCAGAATAGAAGATGTAACTCTTATTTAAATTACTAGCAGAACGGCTTGGCAATCGACGCAGAAGTCTCTAATTCATGTGCAATTTTTCATGTGACAAAACATCTGACATTGAAGTAAGACTTAACGGTTCAATGAAATTTGTTGGTGAATTCATTTCACATATGTTTTTCTTTACGAATAAAATTAATTTATAAAACAATCGAAGTCAGGATATTGATCAAAACTTTAATAGAAATTAAATGAAAATTTCGAGCCATATCGACTGCGCAGCTTGAACCTTTATTACAATCAAACGTACCAACCGTTTTGCATAATTTAGTTTTTATAGACCGTAAATCATTTTCATTGTTTTTATGTAGTTCTCAGAAAAAATCCTTTACAAAATGTTTGTTTTTTTTTTGTTTAGAAAAATTTAACCACCCTAATGTGTGGACAAACATCTTTCATTCACATGGAAGTTTCGGTTGATATGGCCTTTGCAATTTGAATGTTTATAATGACCAAAAACGTAACAGTTTTTTTTTTTTTTTTTTTTTTTTTTTTTTTTTTTTTTTTTTTTTTTTTTTTTTTTTTTTTTTTTTTTTTTTTAAACCATCCTAATTCCATATGAAAAACGTCTTGCATTCAAAAATTTTTTTATCCACTTTACTTATTTATTTGAAAATATTTCAACATGAAAGAACATTCCCATAAGTTTTTAAAGAAATTTCCAAGCTTTAGTAATTTATTTGCTTTTGCTTTTGCTTTTTTTGTCTAAGTAAATTGAAACTTCCTAAAAAGCATATAACAATTACAATAGATTCTTACGGTTCTTTAAACAAATACCAAGTCATGCAAAACTAAGTAGAATTAATTTGATAACATCAATCGGTTTTTTATTTAACCTACTGCTCTACTCTTTGCCAAGCCACTTAAAGCTATTGCAGTCAGTTGGGCAGTTAGTCAGTCAGAGTTTAACATTAAATTGCTGACAAATTGATGGAGTTTTTTTTTCAATTAAACATTTTTTTAAATCTTAAATATGATTCTTGAATGGCCACACACATTTACAGTAGTAGCAGACTCTGTAGAATAAGAACAAAATTAAGTTCAATGAATTCGCTAGATTTTAAAAATAACTTCGTATTTGATAATAAAGCAGCCAATTTTTAAGATTAGGGTGTGCTTTAAAATGATAAGACCACTGAATTTTTAATTTTTTTTAAATAAAATTTTAAGCAGTTCGGACTATAAAAACTATATTTAAAATCCTGAAATAAGATAAAGTCTGCTCCAGTAATAGAAGCCAACCGTAGCTAACAGCTGATAGTAAAAGGTTATCAAAATCAGAAAAATTTTACCAACAAATAGGAAAATAAAGCAAAATTTTTTCATTAACTGGAACCAGAAAAATGTATATTTTTGTCATATAATTTTTTTTTAGGTTTTCGGTCTTTCTAACAATGATTTCGACATGCTACGTTCTTCCATGGTTGGGCCTATAATTTACATTTGAATTATTCCCTACAATTTATTTTAATTCAAACCTCTTTGTAGATCTAATTAGTAACCATATCATTTTGGTGCGCACCTTATTCTTTTAAATTGTTTACACTAGCATCGTATTTCGTATTTAGTGCTCGTATTGCAATAAGATTTTCGTATTGTCTTATTGTTATGCTTAACTCCGTTATAAACTAAATACGTGTCTTAGACATTGACTAAAACTAAAATTATTCCTTGAATGCCGGCTTGTAAGTTATTGGCTTTTACAGTCAGACACACATCATTGAATCAGTCGTTATTTGTTCTTTCATGTGCAACAAATTTGAATTTGTTTTTTTTTCCTTATTAACGGTTTGAAACAAGCATTTCCATTTTAAGGCAAAGTTTTTCTTTATAGAAAAGCAATACAAACAAACAACTAGAATTATTTTTCATTCATTACAAAAAAAAAGTGTTTTTAAATTAACTTTAACTAAAAAGTGTTCCATGAATTGTTGTGAAGAGCGGACATTTTTTTAAATACGTCAAATGAATGCATTCACCAAGAGTAACAAGGAATTTGGTGTAATTTTTAAATCAACTTTCCATTTGCTTTTTTTAAATATTTATGTTGCAAGTGTTATTTCACTTCAGTGGAAACACAGACTTTGGAGGTCTTAAATGACAAATCTTACATTTGATAATCCTTGGTTTAAGCACAATAGCGTATGCCCTCACTTGGCTCGTCAAACAGTTGATAGTTTTTACTCTAATTTCGATTATTCTGTTATCAACGATCTGAAAGCTGTCAATTGATTGCTTAAAAGCTTAGATTTGCTCTTATATTTTATATTTAAGGCTTATGCTACAATGAAAAAAATTAATCCATTGAATAAATGAAATATTTCATAAATTATGTGAATTAATGAATTAATAAAATTATTTCATTAAGTAAATGAATATTTTATTAACGTAATGAAATGATTTCATTAAATGAATTAATATTTCATTGAATTGTTGAAATTATTTCATATCATTGGGTTTTATAAAATTATTTCATTACATGAATTAATGGAACTATTTCATTAAATGAATGAATATTTTAATAAATCATTGAAATTATTTAAATTCATCGCGTTAATGAAATTATTTTATTATGTCAATGAATATTTGATTGAATTAATTAAATTATTTAATTAAAATAATGAATATTTCATTGATTAAAAAATAATTATTTCATTACATGAATTAATGAAATTATTTCATTAAATTTATGAATATTTCATGGCTTAACATATCGTTCATTAAATGAATGAATGTTTCATTGATTAAAAAATTATTTCATTAAATAAATTATTTAATTTAAAAAATAGTTCATTAAATTAATGAATATTTCGTTGATTAAACAAAATTATTTCTATAATCAATTAATATTTCATTAAATGAATGAATATTTCATTGAATTATTTAAATTCATCGCTTTAATGAAATTATTTCGTTATATAAATGTATATTTGATTGAATTAATAAAATAATTTCATTAAAATGATGATAATATCATTGATTGAAAAATAATTATTTCATTACATAAATTAATGAAATTATTTCATTAAATTTATGAATATTTCATGGTTTAACAAATAGTTCATTAAATTAATGAATGTTTCATTGATTAAAAAATTATTTCATTAAATTTAATAAATTATTTAAATAAATAATTCATTGAATGAGTTAATATTTCATTAAATGAATGAATATAATTATTAATTATTTAATTATTGAATTATTATTATTTAATAAAATTATTTCATTATATCAATGAATATTTGATTAAAATAATTTCATTAAAATAATGAATATTTCATTGATTGAAAAATAATTATTTCGTTAACTTTATGATAATTTCATTGATTGAAAAATGATTTCATTAAATGAATAAATAAATATTTAATTAAATTAATTAATAATCAGTGAATTAATGAAATATTTCATTAGTGTTATAAAAAATGCCATTCTCTGAAAAATACAAAATTTTTCATCTGATCAATATGCAAAAACTCAGAAAATATACATACTATGAACAAAATACTCTCAATCCATATTCTTTTGCAGCTAGCCACGGTTCTATTTAAATTTTTATATTCTCATCAACAGACTTGAATTTTTATTAATTATTGACAAGAGAGTCGGCACTTTATGTAGTCTGCTCTATGTTTTATGTATTCAAAATGTGTCATTTCTAATTTTTTGAAGGGTTTTCTCTTTGACATTACGCTGCCATTATACTAAAAAGTGTTTGGCGTTTTGTTATCAAGTGCTTGATTTGTTAAATACCGCTTACATTATCAAAGAGTTTAATCAAAATGTCGAAAAGACACAATTTTTCTATTATATATAAGTGAAATCTTACGTAAATATTGCAACACTTTATGTGCGAGTTTATGCCGCATGGAGCAGATTAGTTAGTTAGTCTTCTGGTTAAAATTTATGTTTATTTATGTACGAGTATTTAGTTTTATATTTTGTATTCATAATAGAAAATATTAAAACGTTTTTTGTTTAGAGGGTGTTCGCTTTGCTTTGCTGCGTTGAACGTAAATATACTTGGCATTCTTTTGAAACACACACATAAACACACATACTGAAAATAAACTTGGCTTAAAAAAGAAAAACAAAAAACATTCATTCACGTTTATAAAACCGCCACCGTATAAATAAATGAATAATAAATAAATGATACTTAGTACAGTTTTGTTGCTGTGTTGACTTAATTTTTTTTTTGTCTTTTTGTCAGTTTTGTTGTACGTATTTTGTTTTTTATTTACCATGAAATGCATTCTATTGCCAGTTAGTAAATATTCTTTCTTGATTTAAGCCAAAGGAAAACAAACGTGGAAAAGAAAAAAAAAAGTGGTTTACCTTCAAGATTTGTTGGTTTTTTGTTTTTATTCACATTTTTTTGTTCTGTTTGTACTACAAAATTGTACGAGTCTTACAAATTTAGTTTGTGTTTCAGACATTAATTGAAATTGTGACATTAAACTGAATATAAAAACAAAAAGAAGAAAACAAAGTTAAAACAATAAATAAAAAAAAATAAAAAAAAAAGAACTTGACTAAACAAATCATAAATATATATCGAATCCAAATGTAACCTAGAAAAACTTAAGCAACATTCTAATGCAACATTCACTCTTATTTATTTTCAAATGTAAACATTTTTCTACTTTTTGTTAAATAATTTAAAAGAAAAACATTCATGGGGTTGGCACTAATACAGCTTGAGGGTGTAATAACACAATATGCAAAGTGTAAATGAAGAAGCATAGAATAAAGGGTCATAAAAACCCTAAAAAAGTCATTCGAGCATTTCGAACTGTTTTTGGAATGGCTTTTAGAACTGGTAGTGGCGTTAATAACTGCAGGAAACAAATGCTTAGCAGAAATATGCATTTTTTAGACAATTAGTTCAGGTGAGGCTAACTTTAACAGGCTGTCCAAAGTACAGGCTGTCCAAAGTACAAGTTGCAGGGGGCTCAAGTGGGTTTTCCCGAAAAAAAGATAGGAAAAGTAAAAAGGGAAGGAACCTGAGCAGAAAAGAGAAATATAGGAATAAGAGGAAAGAAGGGGAAAAAAGAATTAGTGGAAGAGAGAAAAGAGAAGAAAAGACGATAAGAAGAAGAAAAGACAATAAGAAGAAGAAAAGAATAGAAGAAGAAGAAAATAAAAGAAAAAAAGAGTAGAAGAAAAAGAATTGACAAAAAAGAACAGAAAAGAGAAGAACAAAAGAAGAATAGACAAAAAAGAAAACAAGAAGAGAAAAAGATAAGAAAAAGAAGAAAAGAATGGAAGAACAAAATGATAAAAAAAGAAAGAAAAGAAGAAGAGAAGAGAATAGAAGAAGAAGTAAAGAGAATAGAGGAAGATTAGAATTTAAGAAGAATGGAAAAACAGATAAAATAATAGAAGAAAACTGAATGAAAGTAAAAGAGAAGAGAGTAGAAGAAGAAAAAAAAAGATTAAAAGAAAAGATAATATAAGACGAACAGAAAAGAATAAAAATAGAACAAGAAGAGGCAAAGAAGAATGGAAGAAGACGAGAAGAATAAAAAAAGAGTAGAAGTGAAGAGAAGAATAAAAAAAGAGTAGAAGTGAAGAGAAGAGATAAGTAGAAAATAGAAGCAGACAAGGGAATAAAAAAAGAATAGGAAAGGGGAAAAATAGAAGAAGAGAATATAAGAAAAAGAGCAAAAAAAAAGAGACGTAAATAGAGGAAGAAGAGAATAGAAGAAGAGAAAATAATAAAAAAGAGGTAGAAAAAATAGCATAAAGGCATAAAATAAGAGAGTAAAAGAAGAAGAGAAAACATAAAAAAGAGATTAAAAGAAAATATAATAGAAGACGAAGAGAAGAAGGCGAGAAAAAGAAAAGACAAGGAAAACAGAAGAAAAATAGACAAATAAAAACAGAAGAAAAAGAGCCAAACAAAAGCGGAAGAAGAAGAAAAGACAAAGAAAAACGGAAGAAGAAGAAGAGACAAGGAAGCTCGAAAAAAGAACGGAAGAAGAGACAAAGAAGAACGGAAGAAGAACAAAAAAAGAACGAAAGAACAAAAAAAAGAACAGAAGAAGAACGAAAAAAAGAACGGTAGAAGGGAAGAGAAAAAGAATAGGGGCTGATGAAGAAGAAGAAGAATATAGGAAGAAGAGAAGAAGAAGAATAGAGGAAGAAGAAGAAGATAAAAAGATGAGAGAAAGAAGAGAAGAATAAAAGAGCAATAGAAGAGAAAAATAAAATAAAAGCAGAAGAAGGGAATAAAAAAAGAATAGCGGAGAGAAAGAATAGAAGCATAAAAAAAAGAAAAAAGAAGAGAAGCAAATAAAGGATGAAGAGAATAAAGGAAAAAAATAAAAGAATAAAGAAGGTAATAGAAGAAGAATAGAATTAAGAAGATAATCGAGCAAGGCAGAAAAGATAAAAGAGAAAACAGGAAAAAGAGAATTCAGGAAAAAATAAAACAGTAGAAGAAAAAGAAAAAGAAAGGAAACATGAATAGAAAAAAAAATAAAATAATAGAAGAAGAAGAGCAAAGAATGCAGAAGAATTTAGAAGAAAAATAATAAAAGAAATAGAGCACAATACAAGAAAAAGAAGAGAAAAGAATACAGATGAGATTAGAAAAAAAAATAGAACAATAAAAGAAGAGGATGAAGAAAAATAGACGAGTCCTTCACTACCTAAACCAATTGCTACTTCTCAGGAAGCCATACGGTCCGTAGACAGCAGGTTTTGAGTTCGGCAAATATTCATCCCAAATAACTCACAGTGCCCCATAGCCGGCAAACATAACTGTCTATTGTATTATTAACAAACCTAATCGCCACCTGTGCATCTCTAAAAGAGAAAAGAAAACTACTCATTATAACCCATTTATATTTTTATTAACACTAAATTAAATTTTAATCACAGATAATAAATAAAATAAAATAGAATGGAATGAAGTTAATAAAATAATTTGAGTTGAAATCTTTTACCAACCACCTGTACAAACGTTTTTGTTAACCATTTGTTATTGTGGTGTTTGTTCTAAAGCAACAGAACACATTTTCTTAATTTTCTATAGTAGTTCGTTTTGCCGTTAGGTTTTGACTAAAAATTTAAAATGCTGGAAATCTTTTTGTTTATTTTTTAAAGGTTGTCTTCTAAAATAAAAGAAAAAGAATTATTTACTGATACGGATAATTAAGTTTTGTTTAGAAAGAAAACTTTAAAGAGATTGACATTTTTTTTTTTAGGCTTTTGTATTAAATTGGATTTAAAGTTTAAAGAACTTTTAAACAATGCAATGCAGCTAAGACGTTTTAAAAAGATTTTAAAAAGTATTTTAGTTTTAATAAAAACTTTTGAACCGTTTGTGAAACAGTTTGTTACAAAATTTATGCTTTTCCATTAAGAGATTAAAAATTTTCATATAATTTTGTTTTGAAATATATCTTATTGGGGAGTCTGAATTAACCATTAATTGTTTGTATTAAATTAAGGTAATTAAGTAAAACGGGTTTTTGTTAAAATCATACTTAATGTGTTAAGGAGTAAGTTAATTTCACGAGGCACTTGACGCTAAACATCAACATATTTTTATTTAATTTCTCTGCTGTTTATAGGAAACGAACAATGAATTACCTAAAAAATTTTTATGAAAAACACTTAAAAATATTTTAAAAATTGAGGGTTTTCTTAGACGATTAAAAACGAACAATCGTTTTCTGTTAACAGCACATAAGCCTTACATGGGATAAAGACTACAGCCTGATTGCCCACTATCTCAGCAAATGTATCACAATTTTTTAGTTAAAAAGTTACGGCGCTCCTATTTTCAATATTTTCTTAAACTTTTTTTTTTATCTCACGTCAAGCGGTACCATCAGCAATCTCTAAACCAGTCATCAAATAAATCTTAGCTGAGGGTGTTTGCTTAATTTTTTTTTTTAATAAAAATTAGTTTTTCTTTAGAAGAAACATTTTTTTAATTTAAAAAATTTAATGCATCATCTTATCAAATGCATTGAAGTTTTTTAAGAAAAGGTTCTTTACATTTTTCAATCAGTAACTAAACAACACAAATTTTTAATTTATTCTTACAACAGAAAAATAATTTTTTTTTGTTGTTCTACAATTAAATATTTTGTTTTGATTTGCTTGGGTAATTAAAAACAAAGAAAAACTTTATACCGCCATAGTACTGAAATGTCATGGGTAATCTATTGGAATTTTATGCTGTCAGTCACGTGTTAAATAATAACAACAAATATGAAAACAACAAAAATAAATGTTTATGAATTTTTTTTTAAAAGATGAAAAATATTTTAAGGTGTGATCCAGCTATTTATTTGTCTGGACAAACCAAGCCCTAGAGGGTAACATGTTTGTACATACACACCAGGGATGGTAAACTGTAGGCATTCTGTTATTGAACCGCTATATAATAAATAAATTATTTTTAAAATGATTTTCATTGCATTTTAAAAATATTGGGCCACAATCATAGTCACAAAAAAGTACACTTTTATTAAGAGCTGACTTTTATTAATAAGAAATTTCATGAATTTAAAATGGTTTTTAAAAAAAATACCGACTTTAGTGTGACTATGATTATGGCCTAATGTTTTTAATTAAAGTTAAAAAAGAAACCTTTTTTGTTAGAAAATTATTTAAAAAAAAAGTGTTTATCCAACTAATAGAGAAAGTGGTATAAGTTTCCTTTTTTTTAATGAGTCAGAGTCATTCCTTTACGCGATTGCGGAAAGTATTTTTTGTGCGGAAGCAAAATTTTTAGTTATTGATTCCGCTAAAATTTTCTCAAAGATAAAAAATGCAAGAAAAATACAAAATTTTGTATTTTTCTTGTATTTTTTTATCTTTGAGAAAATTAATTTGTTTGTCTTTTCGAAAATAATTTCGTTTTATTTTTTGAAAATTAATTTTCTTTTTGTTTATTTAAAATTTATTTTGATGTTAAAAAGTGCAAGTTTTTTCTTATCATCAACAGCTGAAAAATTAACAATTCATTCACAATAGACAACTTTTTAATTCACAATTAAATGAAGCAATTCAAAATAATAAAATCACTCCACAGGAATGGTAAATAGAAATTTGCATATCGGTCGATATTTCTTTCCGCGAAATTTTCCTTTCCGTGCGGAATCAATAACACTACCCAGTATCTTTTCTAAATTTATATTTTACTGAAATTATCTTTAACTGATTTTTTAAAAGTAGATTTATAGCACTTTCAAAACTAACAGCTCATATTTAGAATTATCTTGAGAAAATTATTTACATTAAAGTTTGGATTCCAAGTAGTTTTTGGTTACCATCATTAGTTTCTGTCGTACCTGTGTTAATTTTTTAGAATTTTGTTCCATTACTTTGTTAAAATATTTAATCTTCTAGTAGCTTTTCACTTATAGAGTAAATGTGCCAGAAGTCGGCGTTTCTCCTTTTTCTAAATACATAATCATGTCAGAGTAACACGCTGTAGTCGTTCTGTATTGGTTTTGTTTAAATGTATTAATCCATTTTTAAAAATTGTTTTATTAAATTTGAGTAATTTATAGCTTTTTAAAAATACGCCAGTAGTCGGCTTAAAACGTCCCAATGCTCGCCAAACTGGAAGCCTTTTGCCTTAAAAGTTTTTCAAGGCAATCAGCTGTTGACTCCAGAAACATGATTCTGTATTCGGCAGGCTTGAAATTACTCAATAAAATGTTCTGCTGACCACTAACAAAACACAATTTACGAATAGTCGGCAGCCAATGACGACTACGGGAAATGATACAAATTTTTTATGCCTAAGAGCGTCATTATTAAAAAGTAAAAAGATAATTATTTTTGCTAATTTAAACTACAGTATTTCAACTCTTTTCTTTCCATAGAAACCATTATAATATGGAAATTGTTTCTTATAATAGGTTACTAACCCGTGCCAAATTGGCCTTGCCACTAAATTTTTACCCAAGAAAACAAGCCCTTCTGCAGATTTTGCAGAGGACACATTGAATAAAGTCAAATTATGAATAAATGAAAAAACTCTATGCTATTCTTATTTATTTGAGTTATAAAATCAAAAATAACGACTACTGGTAAATGCCGAAATTAACAGCGTTCACTCTATTATCACTGTGGGCCATTTTCTATTTAATTTTTATTTTAATTTAAAAACCATTTGCATTTTCCAACTCTGCCATATTCACACAAATATGCATGTACAGCGTAAAAAGTAAAGAACTTAAACACGAAAAAAGGGTTTTTTTATTTATGGATTTTTTTTATTCTCTAAAATCTTATGAAATTTTTTGATAAAAAATTTTTTTTTGAATATTTTTGAAACAATAGTTTTGAATCAGTAAGAATGATTTTACACACTGAAATTAAAAAAAAAAAAAATTAAATTGCTTTTGAATTCAAAACAAAAAAAAGGAAAAACCTTGAAAATTAAAAAAATTATGACATGATTTTTGAAATGTATTTTGAGAAAATTTTTGTTTTTTTCTATTAACAAAGCAGAAGATTAGCAACTGCTCATCCCACAATTTTTGTAACTAAATTTCCATGCAACAAATTGTTTTCTCGCAGCTCAAATAACAACTCACACGTCATTCGTATTTTTAGCTTATAAAATGAGGATTAATTTTTTGTTTGTCATTTAATATTACGGTGTCTAAATCATTTTTATTTATTTAAAAATTAAAATTACAGGCTTTAGGTTTTATTTTTTTATATTGTTCGGTGATAATTTTTTGTCCCTGTTATATGAGCAGCAAAGCAAGCCAAGCATATTAAGCAAGACATTCAATTAAATCTAATTAAATTCATGCATACCTGTTGTTGTTATAACGAAATATTGAGTAACAGTTAACCAACATAAATTGCTTGTATTTCATTTGGGTAGCAAATACTCAAAACTACGTAATTATCAAAACTTTTTAAAGGGAGTGCTATAAAAGCAAAGGAGTCACTTAATTTCAGCTGAAAAACTACTCACTTTCTTTTGTCTTATTGTTCTTATTCGATTACTTTTAGGCTAAATCAAAATCTCAACCTTCAGTTTGAAGTATGCCCCGTCCGCGCACCTCTACTAGTATGGACTCTGTACAAAATGTCCCTTCTAAGAACTGTATATGGGAGACTAATGATATTTTTGTTAAAGAAAATTTATTTCACTCAAAAATTAGTTACAGATGCCGAAAGGGCAAGTCATTACCTTCTGTTTGAGATATGCTCCGTCCTCGCACCTTTCTGGTGTGGACATTGTACAGAATTTCTTTCCAAAAAGCACTGCTGCATATTGCATTTAAATTAGAAAAAACATAGGGAGTTATACGTTTCTACAAATTTAATTCAACGAATTTAACTTCTCTGACTTTATAATTTATATTTCGAAAATGAAAAGATTTTAAAGAATTTCACTCAGAATATTTTACATTGAAACTTCTTGGTTTCAATAAATGATTTACATATTTAAAGTAAGTGAAGATAAATATTCCGAGTTAAATATGTTTTAACGTAACCTATTACGTTTTTTAGTATTTGTAAATATTAATGGCATATTTAACAAATACGTCTTACGTCATTAAATATTTTTAAATATGTTTTTAGTATTTCTGACATATTTTTAATAATGTTTAGGAGAAATATAAGGCATGGGTACAATTATGAATAAATAATACGTTGACTTCTAAAGAAGACTACGGGATGCGACACATATCATTTTAAAGGGAAGGTCGTCTAGATTTGTAATCTACTGCCCAAATACTCAGAAGTTGCTTTGGACTATTTTAAAATATTTTTTTAAATTTCCATATATCTCAGAGCAACAGCAAAGAAAATTTCCGAAAATTTTAACACTTCCTGAAAGCTTAGAATCTACAGATTAAATGTCTTTTTGGTTTCATTAATTTGCATGGGCAAAATCGTAAATGGTATCTCTGCAAAATTGGGAATTTTAAAAATCCCTCAGAGCAACACCACTGGTGTATATGGAAATTTCAAAAAAATTTTAAAAATAGTTCAAAGTAACTTCTGAGTATTTGGGCGGTAGATTACAAATCTGCCTTATAAAATGATATGTATCCCAACCCGTAATCTTCTTCAGAAGTCAACATATTTATGCATATTTGTACCCATATACTTATATTTCTACTAAACATATTTTTTAAAATAAATATTTAGTAAATACTAAAATCATATTTAGAAATATTTAATGACGTAAGACATATTTGATAAATATGCCCTAAATACTGAAAAGATATTTACAAATACTAAAACACGTAAGGGGTTACGTTTAAACATATTTAACTCAGCATATTTATCTTCACTCACTTATATATTTATTTACTTAAAAATTATTTTAAAGTTGGAAGTGTTAGAAAGAAATTTTGTGTCATTCTAAAAAAAATTCCATTAAAATTAAACAGTATCCCGTATCCAAATACCAATTATGCACTCTAGCGACTACATGTAAATGATTAAAAGTAATCAAAGTTGTGCCTTCACTACTCTCATGTGTTGTACATAATTTTTTTAATTTTTGTTTATTTAATCAGATAATTATTTTCAATTTGGATAAACAAACGTGAAAAAAAAATTGAAAAAAAAAAGGTTTTAAATAAACAACAACATGAATATTCATAAAGTTCTTTAATGTTTTGATATTGCTTTAAGAAAATAGCTTTTAGAAGGAGAAAAAAACAACGACTTTTAAATAACTCAAACTTGACCTTCAATCAGCAGCCAGACCAGACAGGTGTTGTATACCGACGCTTTATTGTCACTTTTAACACTGAAGGAATTTATTTCTATTGAGATTTTTTCTACATAGGGCTAACAATTTGGTTGTAAAAATCTATTTTTTTTGTTAGATAAACTCATAAGCAAAAAATACAAATTTAAAAATTCAACTTAAAAGAATAACTGTAAACCGTCCCCAAAGTAATTTCGTTCGAATTTCGGTACCTACTACTAAAATGTATTTATCACAACTGAAGTCTTTACTAATAACAAATTCAATTCAATTGAAATAAAATTTTTCCAGTAAGACAGATTTAGAAATTGAAATCAATTTTTTGACCAGAGCAACTGAAAACTGTTACCAAAAATATTTTTGTTAACTAATTTCAAATTTGAGGGCAAATTATTTTAGTCGATATCGAATGAAATTTTTTGTCCAAATTGGCTCTAGTTTTTTCAGAATGAATGAAAGCAATGATTCGGCATACAAGAGCATTTCATAAAAACGATTTGTTTTATTTTATTAAAAGAAAAATCCAAAATTTCATCTTGAAATTTTCTATAAGCGGCACTATCTTGTTTTCGAATTTTTCAAAGTATTTAGTTTCAAAAATATCGCAGAAAAAAATTATAATTTTTTTGTTGCAAATTTTTGAAATGTAAAAATATAGAAAAATTATTTAAAATGGAAAGAAATACAAATTTACCAATTTTTTCTCTAGAAGCTTATATCGTAGCCTCATGAGTTTCAAATAAATAACTTTCGATGTTAATAAAAAAATTTCCAGTTGCTGTAAAATTAACAAAAATAATAAATAAAAAATGTAATCCTTAATTATGCTTAAATTTCCATGATACTCGCATAAAAATTTTTTATAAAAATTGCTTACTTAGTACAATAAGTACTAATTAATTAATTAATATAATAATTAATTTTTTTAAAAATTTTCATGAGAATATCATGGAAAATAAAGCATTTTGCACAACCACCATAAATTTTAATTAAGCATGAATAAAGATTAAATTTTATAATTCCAAATAATTTCATATGTTGTAATAAATATAATATTAAAATTTTATTTGTAACTGCAAGCGTTTTAAAATGCACAATACACAATACACAAGTTTGGTTGTGAGAAGAACTATATTTTTCTGGAAATAAGAAAAACCCGCTTATGTTTTAATAAAAAAGTTATTTTACAAGACTACCACTTTCAAAGCCCAGAAAATTTTTCTTATAAAATTATTTGAATTGTTTTCACTGCCATCTCGGTAATTGTAAAATATGCTATCCCACTATTACTGAATCACAATAATAAAATTATTACATTAATTACGACAACTAGTGCTTTTTTACTTAAATCGACTTAAGTGGTTTTTCCTTATTTTCACATATTTACTGCCACCCTAAAGTTCAGTGATTATAATTCGTTAATTTATAGTCACTATTGAAATATCCTCATGTACTGAGAGGTTTTTGTTCATACATCCTTTGAATTTTGTCATTATTTTTATGAAAAATTAATTGCTTTTTAAGCAATGACATGTTTTATTATGCTAATAATTTTAATGATATATTTCATTAATTTAATGAAATAATTCATTAATTCAATGAAATAATTTTATTAATTTATTAATCTATTTCATTATTTTAATGAAGTATTTCATTAATTTAATGAAATAATTTCATTAATTCTCATAAGTTATGAAATATTTCATTGAATAAATGAAAAATTTACATTTTTGCTACATATTTCTTTCAGTGTGACAATTAAAACCGATTATTTTAACTGCCTGTAAAATTGATTATTAAAACAAAATTGTTGTCTTTCTGTTTTAGCAAAATTTTAACAATAAAATTCTAGTTTAAAAAATAGAGGAAAGAAAGTGAATTTTAGGTTTGTGCCAAAACACAAGAAAAAAAAAATTTTGTTCTGGTCACGTCTTCATTCAAATATTTTTGTTAATTTTTAAAGTTATCGTTTGCACTAACATATTTAAATTAGCAAAATGCACAGTGAAATCTCTTCTAAGCGAACGGCGAAAGTAAAGAGAAGAGAATGTCCTCTCTCTCAAAAAAAAAAAAAAAAAAAAAAAAAAAAAAAAAAAATAAAAAAAAAATTAAAAAAAAAAAAAAATTATTGAATCAGAATAACAGCAAATTCCATTCACAAGGCGGTGGTTGCCCTCTAAAAAATATGTTCTTAATTGGAGATTCCACTGTCTATAATTTTTCTTTTGATTCATTACTTTGTTACTATTCCTTTTAATAATTTTTTTTATATAAACAATAATATTTATAATAAAAATATTTTCTTGTTTCTTTTGTTTCAGGTATGTATCTCCTCCTCCCATATGATCATATGAAGCAAATATTTTATTGTAAATAATACTGTACAGTAATTGACTCCGGTAGTTAAGTATGAACTTCCTAATTTAACTATTAAACACATTTTTTTAATATTTTGTAAAATCAGCTACAATCAGTTAATTCATTCTGTTCCACTCACAAGCAAAAAAAAATTTTTTTTTTAATTAAATCCAATTAATTTCAATATCAATTCTCAGCACAGACTAGACTAGACTTTTTTTGTTTAAGTAGTGCACGATTGTTGTGTGACTTTTGATTAAATGACATTCACATTAATTGAGTTCAATTGTGAGTTAATCATTTTTGAATGTCTTCTATTACAATGCAATAGTTTTTATGAGTTTCGAAAATACGTTATTAGGAAATCAATATAAAGTTGCTTTTTGTTAATTTTATTTATTTAAAAAAAACGCTTCAAATGATGTCAGCTTGAAAGTAATAAATAAAAAGAAATCTAGTCTCTTGAAAATATAACCAGTTCAATCCCGGGAATTTTTTTCTAGCAAAGTTTTGTTTTTGGGCAAGAAATTTCTAAACCTCAAAAAAATTCTTTATGATAGAAGAAAAAAAATTTTATTCACAATAAATTTATAGATGATTTTACTAGACTCATGACAATATTTAATTGATTCTACAAAATATTTTATTATGTGAATGAAGTATGACGTTAAATTATTGAAATATTAAATGAATGAATCTTTCACTGAATTAATGAAATATTTCATTGAAGTAATGAAATATTTAATTGAAGTAATAAAATATTTAATTGAATGAATGAAATATTTTTTAAAGGAATGAAATTTCACTAAATGAATGAATATTTCATTGCATTAATAAAATATCTAATTAAATAAATGACTGTTTCATTGAAATAATACAGTATTTCATTAAATGAATTAAATTTCATCTAATTAATGAAATATTTCTAATGAAAATTTGCCCTTGTTTGAAATATAATAATTTTTTAACTTTATTAATGAACAAAATTCTTTCTGTGCATGAATTAAAAAAAAAAGATTTAGTTTTTTGTAAAAAAAAATTTTTTTTATAAAATGCAATTACTCAGGTAATTAGGAGTGTGGTCAACTTGGTGCATTTAGCACAGCTTTTAATGATTTAAAAAGTTTTTGATGACTAAATGAGGAGTAAGTAACTTGACAAGGCAGGTGATTACTTTAATTAAATTCAATAACAGTTATACCTAAATTGGTGCATCAAGCGTTATTTATGTCTTCAAAAATGTTCATGTGGCTACAAAATGTATCTAGCATACCGAAATA
Source organism: Thelaira solivaga (assembly GCA_947397855.1). Taxonomy (NCBI): domain Eukaryota; kingdom Metazoa; phylum Arthropoda; class Insecta; order Diptera; family Tachinidae; genus Thelaira; species Thelaira solivaga. The sequence continues at coordinate 52,017,514 of OX377613.1, read as the reverse complement.
GCGCGCGCGGCAAAGCTAAACAATTGGAAAATTAAATTTTGACAGCGCGTTTTGTAGGTTGTAAGCAATTGCTTATATTGCAAAGCTTATTTTCATTTTTGACCAGTAATGACATGTTAGCTAGTTTTTTTTTTGAATGTCGCGTTTGTTTTCAGTGGGTTTTAATAAACAAGATTAGCTCTTATTTAGAGATAATGCTTTAATATAAATAGAGGGTGCTAAAAACACTCCGTTTGTCGCTCAAATTTAGGTTGGTTTAAGTTTATTCGTTATTCGTTACAATTTTGTTACTCACTGTAACAGTTAAATTTTTTAAAAACTTTTTTAGTTCAGACACTTGCGTAGAATTTTAAATTTATATTTCAATTGTTCTAAACAATAAAATAATTTTTTTTTTTTGTTTTTTTCATAAATTTTTTCCCCCTCCATACTTTTTATCATCATTTGTATCGGCCTTACATATCCGGGTTATGAAACCACGTGTTGTGCATTTGTAATTAAAACATGTTGTTAATTTGTAGTTGTTATTGTCTAACAGCTATAAAACACAATAAACGCAAAAAGAACAAAAAAAAAATTAATCAAAATAGTTGTAGAAACACAAGACAACAAATAATTTACATAAAGCGACCATAGGTCAGTGACATTAAATTTAAAATCATGATTTTTCTCTGTGTAACAAAGAGTAAACTATTTATTTTTTTTAAATAAATAATTTTGATTTATGTTATGCTTAGGGGAGACTTAACATCAGCGTAAAGTTTATTTTATAATATTCGAAATTAAAAAAAAAAATTTAAAAGAATTGAATTGAATCTAAAACCTTTATTATGTGCTATGTGATTTTATTATTTATTCTTAAATTCGCAACTAATGAAAATAAAATTAGCCCTAATTAATTATAACCGATTTGTTTTTTATCCCGCTAAATATTTTTTTTAGAAATTTATTACGTATTAAATAAATGAAGTAGAAAAGTAGAAAAGTTAGTATTTTTACTGCTTAATTCCAATTATGTTGGTCTGCTAAACGCATTATTTTCCATGATTATTTTAAATCAATTTTATTTTTTTTTTTCTATTGTTCCTAATCAACCAAAATTTTGTGGTATTTTTTTCTAGTTTTTCTCTTAAAACCACACTGCCTATAGCCAACTGTACTCCAATTTTAATACCTGCCTTTTAACTAAATTTTTTTTACTTTTTTTTCTATAACCTTAGAAAGTATTTATTTAAAAAAAACCAAGCAAAGCACAAAATTTATTTCCATTTAAATTATTTCATGCTGTTTTGATTGAAACCATATAAACAAAATGTTTTTGCATTGTTCACACCATATTTGTAATTGCTTAAATTCTTTTAGCCTTAAAACAAAATAATGGAAAATGGCAAAACAAGAAATGTTGCTAAAAAAAAACAATCCAAATTAGAAACGTTAAATAATGAAACGCACTTATTTTTTAATTGTGCGAAAAGTATTCTTAGCAAATCTCCAAGATTGGCAATCAAAATAAGTAAGTAATCGGTAGCGGTGTAGGTGTCAGCTTTATACTTGAATTACAACCTGCCCTGGAGTATTAAACGTTTATATTTTCTTGCATTTTATAGTACCTTCAACGATGATTATCAAACAATTGCTTCTTAATATCCCAAGAGTACCGCGGCTTAGAGGATCTTTTGTACTGTGAATGTGTTCTGTGTTCCAGTTGTAAGCTTCATATAAAACCGATTACTTTGTTCAGGAAGAACAATAAATGATAGTTTTGTTATTTTGAAATTTTTAGATAATTTTTAAACCTAACCTCGTAGTGTTGTAAAACCAAAAAAAAAATGTTTTAACATTAATTTTTTTTTGTTTTGTTTTACTTGTTTGTAAACACGATACGTATTCAGTACAAGGAATTTGTTTCTTTTTGTTTTTAATTAGGTTCACTTAAAAATTATTTTTACAAAAAAAAAAAAAAAAATTTTTTTTACAATTTTGCAGAACAGGTTGTTAACAACCAGCTGTCCTCCTCTTCTGTGTTAAAATTACGAGTTTAATTTAATTTCAATTTAAAAAGTTTTTAACTTATTACAAGTTGCAATCATACAAATCAAAACCAGACTGCGGGATTTTCGCTTTAATTATATAAAGACCAAATGCAATTAAAAATTATCTCTTTCATTATTAATTAAAAGAAAACGTTTAATTGAAATTAAACTTTAAATTAAATTAAACTAAAAAATTTTATTATTAAAATTAAAATTTAAAATTGAATGTGGCTAAGCAAAATATTCTCAAGGATTTTGGCAGTTTCCATTTTGCATCATAAAATAAAAACTACGAAATTTTCGGAAAATGTTAACACACTTCCAGAAAGTTTAGAGCCCACATTCCTTTTTGATTTTGGTAATTTTCATTTGCAGAATCTTGAATGGGACCTCGGCAAAGTGGGGAATGGTAAAAATCTCTCAAAGCAACAGCCCTGGGGTATATGGAAACTAAAAACATTTTTAAAAATAATTCAAAGTATTAAGGCGGTAGATTACAAATCTAGACAGTCTCTTCTTAAAAATGATATGTGTCACATTCCGTAATCTTCGTCCGTAAGTTGTGAAAATCCCTCAGAGCAATATCATATATTTAAATAAAAAAAAAATTAAAAATAATCCAAAGTAACTTCTGAGTATTTGGGCAGTAGGTTACCAATCTAGACGACCTCCGCTAAACTACTGCTAAAAATATATATAGAAGTATTTAGGTATTTGATAAATATACCATTAATACTGAAAACATATTTACAAATACTAAAAAACTTTAGGTTTTACATCAAAACATATGTATATGTAAAGGGTGTTTTTTTATAGACGTATAGAACTTTAAGTTAGCTTTACTGTACAAGATGGCGACCGATTTAACAACTGTCAAGTGATTTATTCTCAGTTTGGCTTGGCAATTCATCATGAATAGACTCACGCCTGAACAACGCTTGCAAATAGTGCAATTTTATTTCGAAAACGAGATTGCCGTTGTTCCCGATTTTTATTCGCGAATTTTGTTTAGCGATGAAGCGCACTTCTGGTTAAATGGCTACGTCAACAAACAAAACTGCCGCATTTGGAGTGAAGCTAATCCGCAAGTGTATGTCGAAACACCGTTAAATCCGGAAAAACTGCGCTTTATGGGCTGGTGGTATCATTGGTCCGTACTTCTTTAAAAACGATGATGGCCAGAACGTTACAGTCAATGGTGATCGGTATAGAGCCATGATTACTAACTTTTTCATTCCTGAATTGAACAACCATGATGTCCAGGAGTTGTGGTTCCAACAAGACGGCGCAACATGTCACACAGCTCGTGCCACAATCGATTTATTGAACGACACGTTTGGTGACCGCCTAATTTCACGTTTTGGACCTCTGAATTGGCCTCCAAGATCTTGTGATTTAACACCGCTAGACTACTTTCTGTGGGGCCATGTAAAGTCATTGGTCTATGCGGATAAGCCACAAACGCTTGACCATTTGGAAGACAAGATTCGCCGTGTTATTGCCGATATACGGTAACAAATGTTGGAAAAAGTCATCGAAAATTGGACGTCCAGATTGGACTACATCCGAGCCAGCCGTGGCGGTCATATGCCAGAAATCATATTTAAAATGTAATGCCACAAGATTATCTTTCGGATAAATAAAATTCATGTCAATCGAATAATCCATCGCTGTTTTATTGCAATTTAAAGTTCTATACGTCTATAAAAACACCCTGTATAACTCGGCATATTTATCTTCATTCCCTTAATTTTTTTGTATGTTTTTGATATTTTAGAAGGCTGTGGAAAGTAAAAAATATTAATGTTTTGCTGACACAGTGAATTTAACTTCTTTTTTTGCTGTGTGTAGCATTCAAAAAATGGTTTTTATACATTTTAATTTTACAAAATGATTTTCAGTACTTGTAGTTTAAGAAAATGAATGTTTGTACAGAAGATGCACAAAAGTAATTGCTTTTAAAAAAATTTGTTATAAATTAATTACACAAATTGTATTTACAACATAATATTCCCTCATTTTAAAATTTAAATTAAACATTAGACACTTTTTTTTTAATTTTTTATATCATTGTTTGTTTGTTTATGGTTAAGTCTTCGCTTACGACAACTGACAACAAGTTACCTTGTGTTTAAATAAACTATTTAACATTAACATTATGCATTCGTCTGTGTACTGTAAAAAAAGTTGATGACAACGCATTACTTACGTTTCAAATAAAGACAGTAGGTAATTATTTAAATATTACATTTGTCAGTTCATGCTTTGTTCTCTTAGTTTTTGTTCCTTTTTTTTAATAAATCTTAAATTATACTATTTAAATCCCCAAAGATTGCTTAGCTTGTGTCAACATTGCATAATTACAGTGAGAGAATTTTGTTTTTTATGCTCTGAATTCTGTTAATTAATACAATGAAAAATTCATTATTTTTCAAGCAATAACACGGTCCATTAGATTGTTGGAATATTACATAAATTTAATTAAATTGTTCAATAAATCAATAAAATAATTTTCTTAATTCAATGAAATGTTCCTTAAGTCAATAAAAATATTTCGTTAATTCAATGAAAAAAAAAAATTAAATATTCATTAAATAATTAAATATTAATTAAAGAATTTCATTTATTCGATGAAATATTCAAAAATTAATTGAAATATTTCATTAATTCAATGAAAAAAATTTAATTTTTATTGAAGATTGTTAAATATTTTAATAATTCAATGAAATATTTATTCATCTAATGAATTAATTTTATTAATACACTGAATTAACGGTATTAATTGATATAATTTACTAAATATTTCATAGAATCAATGAAACAATATGAATGAAATCGTTTCATTGAATTTATGAAACTTTATCACGAGCTTCAATCATGGCACGATAACGGTCGCCATTGACAGTTACGGTCTTCGTGTACACTCTCAGCTACGGCCGCTATATTTTCTGCTGGACGTGGTCTATTCGGTCGAATATTATCCAATAATGAATGCTGGATCGCAAAATGGGTGATGATATTGGGAATAGTACGCTCAGTAGGCCGATTATGTTGACCATAAGTTGAGCGTAGTGCACGAAACACATTCCTCACAGAACGTGAATTTTCGTAATGAACTTGATTTGTAAACGTTGTTCAGGTGTCAGTCTTTCCATTATGAAATGCCAAACAATATTAACTAAAAATAACATGACAGCATGACATGACTCACACGTGATCTGTCAAAAAAAGGCTATTGAAAAAAAGTATCTTTAATTGAATCACCCATTATAATACAATTAATGAATTAAAATGTGTAGGCACTAAATAAATGAAGTGAACTCTAACAAGAACTTTTTAATAATTCTCTTTTTACACGAATTTTCTTGGAACGTATCTATCGTGTAAAAAGAGAATTAGGTGTACTTTCATAGTGAAAATTAGGGCTAACATTTTTAATAAAAAATTATAAATGTAATCGAATTATAAATGTATCGTATAACAGAGGCTATTTATTTCAATGATTCATCATTCAAGTGTTTTTTTTTTTTTTTTTATTAGGAAATGCTAAGGTCATTCGGTACTAGTAATAAATAATATGAAACTAAATTAGCGCCGTAAGCGTTTTTTATAAGGTGCCCCTATAGATTAGTAGGCAACGTACTAACCTATCAATTTCGGAGTAGCAGGTTCGATTCCTGTCTACACCTTGGGTGTTTTCTGCAGACAACCAAGAAGCTTTGCGAATTTGTGTTGTTTAAAAAAGATAACAAAAAAATCTCATGCTCTGAACTGAAATAACGCAGCAGTAACACTGAGCAACAGCAACACTGAGCCGATTTTGACGACATATTAGATGGTGAAGTTAGCTGCAAAACAATTGTTTTTGAGTTTTGGTTTGAATTTTAGTTGTTTTTGATGAATGTAGCATTTTTCACCCAATTTTTTTTAGTGGGTTTTATTAAACAAAATAATTTCATATTTTTGTTAAATACACAACGTCAACTCTGTTATTTAGGTTTATTATTTCAATATAAGCTAGAAAACGCTATGCTGAGATTTCACTGTAAAAAGATGTAATAAAACGATCAAATAAATTGTAATAATTTTCATATTCTCTTCATGTGTACTCTCTCAGAAACATATTTTCATTTCTCTTCTAATGTTTTCCTGAAAAATTCTAACCAAAAGTGCTTATCTTGACGTAATCGTAATTTTTTTTTTTTCTATTTTTATTTTTAAATAAAAACAAAAACACACTTTTCTTTTAGCAGCAAACAACGACAACAAACAATTTTGTGGTAAAATGGAAAAACTGCTCATGTCTTAAAAGTTGTTGTTATAAAATTATTTTGATGCTAACAAATATTAATGTTTTCGTTGATGATTATATATCACAATAACAAAATTATTGAGATAATTGCCACAGCAACACTGAAAGACTTGTTCATTCATCCCATGAAAAATGCATTATTCTTTCAACCAATGACACTTTTTATTAGACTAATGAAATATTTTATTAATTCAATAATATTTTATTAGTTCAATAAAATATTCATTCAGTTAATGAAATATTTCATTGAATTAATAAAATGTGGTTATTAGCCTAAGGAAACATGGTCATTGATTGAAAAATAATTAATTATTCGTTCAGAGAAATTTAGTTTTGAATTAGTCGACTTAAGCGATTTTTCCATTTTAGCATAGAATTAAATAAAATATGAATAGTTTTATCTGTGTGTATTTTTTGCAAAACAAACTTTTTTTTTAAAGAAGGAAATACAATTGAGCCATAAATTAAATTAATTTATTTTAATTTAAATTTACTATAAACGAAATTATATTTCGTGATTCATAAAAACTTTAAAATAATTTATTGTTTAGCAAAATTTTAAAATCGATGATAAATATTGAATGTGCGAGGTGTGCTAAGAAAGTGCAGTAAATATAGAAAGTAAATTTCTGATGTTTTTTATATGCAAATTTGAAGAAATTTTAAAAGAAACACTAAATATATATTTGAAGCATAAATGCTAAATATGACATTTTTATGGTCTTGAATAAACTGTTTGACAGCTCGCAGTACAATCAAAAAAATTGTTAAAAGCATGTCCGCTCAAGAAATATTCCTCTGTATACTGAATTTAACCACAAATGAGTCTCACACTTTTAGTCACTAGATACTTTCTTCTAAATGTTCTTGGCAATTTGTGAATCATCAATTTTTTTTTTCTTTTTTTTTTTTGCTTTGAGAGATTTTTACAATTAAAAAGTTATTTTTACTTCAACAAGAAATTAACAATTGATTTGGTTTTCTTGCTACTTTTTCTTTTTTTAATTGTCTTGTCAAGAAGTGAGTTTAATTGTTTGAGTAAAATATGTGTGGTGGGATCGAAATATTTTGTTGTCAAATTGTTGTATGGGAAAAGGTGTTGTTATTGAAGAAATGTCGCGAATGCGGAAGAAATTTATCTAAATTTTTTTTAGGTTAAGTGTTTTTTTTTCTAAACTCTAATTGAAGTGGGTGCATTTAGGCAGCCTGAAAAGTAACAAGAAAACCAAAAAAATATTTAAAATGTTTACAAAAAAATAGTTTAAGACAAAATATGCTGGCGTAGTATATTTTTGGCACAAAGTTTGTAATTACTTGAAAGGCAGGCGTCTGGCATTAACGCATTTAAAACTAAATATGGGTTAATAGGTATTTTGGCATGAATTTTATAAATTAAAAAAAAAACCAACAAACAAGTTTCCATTAAAACTATAAAACAAAGTAAATGATAGAAATTCGAAGGTTTTCTTGTTTGATTTTCAATAGCTTAAATACTTAATGAGTGTGTCCTACATATTACCCATTTGCTGCAATAAAGTCATAACTAAAACAATTATTGTAGTTTCAGAATTAATATAATAAATCAGTAACTCAACCAATAAAATTGGTTGAAAAAAACTGAAAAAAAATGTTGTGTTTATTTATTTTTTTCAATGACCTGATGGCTTGTGTTAAAACTTTATTGAAGAAATAAATATGAAAATAAAGAATCAGTGATGGAAACAAAGAGTAATTCAAGCTCTGAGTAGATCCTTTTTCAAATGTGATTTCCGCAATATTTTACAAGGGAAGCCTTTTTGTTAAGGAAGATGAATCTATAAGGAGACATTTCGGAATGTCTAAAATAACAAGAAGACATTTTGAGGCTTACTTTATTAGAATGAGCAGGAAAAAAATTATAAGCCAATTAAACTTAATAAAAAACAATTACATTAAAAAAAACTACATAAAAAAATTAATTGAATTAAAAAAATATATTAAATTAAAAAAATAAATGTAAAAAAAATTTAATTAAAAAACTGAACTTAACAATTTTAAATTTAAAATTTAAATTAAAACAAATACAATTAAAATAAATCGCAGCTTCGATTCCTGCCGAGACCCTTAGTGTGTTCTGCAGAAAAGCAAAAAATGTTGTTAAAAAACATTAATTGAATTAAATAATATAAAATTCAAGAATAAAACTAAAAAATAAAATAAAAATAAAAATTAGAAAACTAAAAAAAAAAAAAAAATTGAATTTAAAAAATTAAACAAAAAAAATTTTTATATGTAATAATTTCTATTTGGAATTTAAAAGTTTAACAAAATATTAATCTTTATTTGTGCTTAATTCCAGAAATTGTGTTGGTTTTAAAATTTATTCTTTTACTCATGATATTCTCATGAGTTATTTATTCAGTACAATAAGTATTGAAGGGGAGAGCATACCTATATGAACCATATACTGAGGATTCGGAGTAGCGTCTGATGAAATGGTCCATATAGGTAAAATTTCCGTAGAAAAAAAAGAATACGGGATGGGAAATAAAACATTTTAAAGGGAATTTTCAATATCCGATTTTGCCGAGTTACCATTCCCATTTTTATTTTATGAGGCAAAATGGAAATTGCTGAAATACCTCAGAGCAACAGCACTCAAATATACATATGAAAATTTAAAATCCAAAGTAATTTCTGAGTATTTGAGCAAACTACAAATCTAGACAGCCTCCCCTTTAAAATGAGATGAGTCCCATTGCGTAATTTTCTATGGCTCGCCCGGAAATTGCTAAAATACCTCAGATCAGCAACAATGCAGTATATGAGCATATTAATTAACGGCATTATTAAACTCATTCAATTTAGAAATTAATTATTAAGAAATTTTTTTAATGAAATCTTTAATTGTACCTCAAGTTTTTTTAGATTGCTCGAATTGTCACTTTAATACTTAAAAATGCAATTTTCTTTAATGGTTTCCATTTATATTTTTGTAATTTTATAAAGTTTCGCTTTACAAATTGTTGTGTTTATTTTGGTTGTTTTAAAGAAAACACAAATCTTTCTAAAAATATTTATTTAAATTTATTTGAGTGGATGAGTTTTAGTGTTTTAAGAGTGTGTTTGTTTGCACAGGCACATACATTTTGTATGAATGTTTGTAAGTTTTTACACAAGATGGGTAATTTTGTTATTTTTAGTTTACTTTAAATAATTTTTAATGTTTTAGTGTTTTTTTTTTGTTTTGTTTTCATCTCTTATTGCTAATTTGGTGTGGAATGTTTCTTATTATAAATTTTATTTGCTTTACCAATTTAAAGTAAAAACGTTGGTTCTTTGTAAAAAAAAAAACCAAGGGACTAATATTTAGTGCCACAAAATATTAAGTAATTTTCTGGCATGAATCGCTAAATTGTTCCCTTGGCAAACGCTTCCCACAAAAGTATTTAATTTTATTTTAAAAATATTGCTTTCTCTTTTTTATTAACTTTTCAATTAAGGTTTTTACATTTACTTTTTTTTTTTTTAAATTAATTTAAAAACAATTTAATTTAAAAAAAGCGTTTAATTTAAAAGTGATTTTATAAGTAAATTTTTATTATCTTTTAAAGTTCATTCAACTTGTTAAAAGAATTGCAAATTGGCATGTACGAGTATTTTCTTTCTTTTAATCTGAAAAAGATGCCGTATAGGAAATGTGTGTACATGGTTCGCTAAAAAGCATTTAAGATTTCTTGAGAGTAATTTGATAACAACAAAAGTGTTAGTTGAACAAAATTATTATTTTAAAGCAAAAAAATTAATTCCAAAATCGCTCATTCATTGCAAGTGTATGACACTCAAAAAAAAATTTTTTTATGTCACAAATATTGTTTTTTACCCCAATCGTTCGTTTATAGCAAGAGTGTCATAACTAAAAAAAATATTTTTACGTCATAATTTTTTTTACATAATATATAGTTTTTTTACCCCATTCCCTCATATATGGCAAGAGTATCATAACTCCAAAAAAATTTTTTTTCGTCACACATTTTTTTACCCCAATCTTTCATTTATAGCGAGTGTCATTACTCCAAAAAAAATTTACGTCATAAATATTTTTTTTACCCCAATCGCTCATATATGGCAAGAGTGTCATAACTCCAAAAAATTTGTTTCCTCAAATTTTAATTTTTTATTTTGTTTAAAATATCGAAAAAAAAGTAATTTAAATACTCTTCAGAATAAAATATTAAAACAATTTTTATATAAGAAGTCAACAAAATTGAAAACTATAAATAAAAATGTACAGATTTTGAGGAATTTCACCCAGAATATTTTACAGTGAAAAACTTTAGGTTGAAAAATAGGCCACAATCGAGATGGTGTGTTTCCAGGGACTACTGGAGTCAAAAGCTACTCCATTACAATATTACCAAACAGTTTTGCTACAAAGTACGAGTAAAACAAACAAAACCAAAATCAATTTTAATTAGAAAATTGTTCGAAATTAATTTCAATAAAAATTTGTTTGATATTTGTAAGAGTGGAAAACCATTCACATTTTAAACTTTTATTACAGCAATTCTGAGCAGATTAACAGTTCTTGTATTTTGTATAAAAAGCATAGGGCCATAAATCATAGTTGCTGTAACCAATTGGTTTAATGCCTTCAAGTATACATGAAGTTTTCATAGTAGATTTAGTCATTGGAATTCTTAAAGTTATACCACCCAACATCGGATGACAGTAGCTTGGAATGGATGATAAGATAGCTTGGAATTATTAACTTATCAATCTGGGGACTGTAAGTTTGATTCCTTCATTGATTTCGGGTGTTTTCTGCTAAAAAACTAAGCAGGTGATTTGGTACAATAAAAAAAGGAGTTGCTAGTCATCACTACTCCATTAGCACCTTGCTGTCCTTCCCGCTAATAAGGTTTGTTTTCATCTCCAATGTCAAGCTTTTTGTAGATTGCTTAGCAACATGTGTCTGTAGTTCAATTGATTTTTTTAATTATTTCATCAAAATTACTGAGGCCACATCAGTATTTCGAAGGAAGAATTTAATACAAAATTTCACATTTTAGGATTCCCTGAATTAAAGTTATTTTTGATATTTTTTTTACTTTTCAAAAATAAGAATTCCAATAACGGTAAATTAAGTTTTATCAATTTTCATATGAAATTAGGAAACAAAAATTTTTTTTAACAATTTAAAGTTAAAATAATTTTTTTTGAAATTCAAAAGAGCGTATAGCGAAAAAGCGTTAATTGAGGCAAGCTTTTATTATGATTAGTGAAAAAAGAACTTATCACGTAACTAGTTCCAATGTGCTTACTATTATGTACATGTACATATGTATGTGTGTATTATTCAGACTCTAGTTTGTTGGGATCAGTTTTCCGACTATTAGATGGGATAATGAATAGCAACTCTAGTTCAAATGTTATCCAATATTATAACACATTTGTTTAGATTGACTCAATAACATGTCGCACCAAGCATTTTGATCTATGCTAGGACATCTTAATATTAAAGTGTCAAATTTACTACATCAAAAAATGAAAACGAGAGTAGGTCCTTTGTCAAAAGGTTATTTTTTTTTTTTTTTTTTTTTAATTTAAATTCAATTCAATTCAATTAGATTTTTTAACAACACAAATCCGCGAAGCTTCTTGGCTTGTCTGCAGAAAACACCCAAGGTCTAGGCAGGGATCGAACCTGCGACCCCCAGATTAATAGGCTAAGTACGCTACCTACTAGTCTACGGGGTCACCGTAGAAATTTATTCGTCAGTTAAAAGTATAGCGCCTTAAATTGACTTGCGCAATTTTTTTACTGTCTTTGAATTCTAAAGAAATATTTATCAAGTCTCTTGATTTCTTCTTAGTTTAATATTTTATACACGTTCCGGCACAATCAGGAGATTGCTTGTCTATCAATATCATTGATTTGTCATATAAATACATAAATGTAATAGAAAAGTGTCTTCTGAGGTGTTGCAAACGGCTTAAACAAGCTTATATACCTACATGAAATTCTTCTAATGAGGGTGTGAAGAGTGCTTTATTATCTCTCTACATGGTCCTCTGCTTTCCTATTAGCTCTCACACACAATAGGTCTGTTCACAGTTATTTTTTAGTTTTACTCTCGAAATTTTGTTTTTGGAGAGTAATTTTTGTTTGTTTACAGAATGATCTTGTATGTTGTGAACAATTTTCAACGCATTATTTTAGTTTTATATTTTTATTTTCTTATTTAATCTTGTTGTTAAACTTTTTATATATTGTTAACACGTTGATAGTTGTTGTTGTTGTTAGTTTTTCTATATGTACGCGCTGATATTTGTAGCTGTAGTGAGTGAATGAGTGAGTAGGCTCTTAGGTGCCACAACACTGTTCAACGCCATTAGTCTCTAACCTCGCTACAACAGCTAAAGACAGCCTAGCTAATACTCTAGATTTTTAGTTTTGTTTGTTGGATTTCTTACGCGTGTTTTTTTTTTGCCATTATTTTCTTATATTTTTTATTTTTAAGTTTGTATTGAGTTTTTTGCTATTTTTTTATAAATAATCGTGCGTAATTTAAAATCAAATCAAATTAAATTCATTTAAAATAATAAATACTACCGCACATTGTTGTTCTGAGGCGTAAATTTTTTTTAAGAGGAATTGAAGTGTCTTTGGGAACTTTATTAAAGTGCTGCTGAAATTTGTGTTTGTTTATTTTATTTTTAGAGTGTCTAAAATTGTGCTGTGTGTAAAGTTAACAGAAACAAAAATTTAGAACAAGTAAAATATTTATAAAAAGCAAACTATAAATTAAAAAAAGAAAACAAATTTTTCTTCAAAAATAAAAATTGATTTTGCAATAACCAAATAAATTTAATTCAATCACAATTTTTAAATTTTTTTTTCTGTTTTTATACCAATTTTTTTTTTTTTATTTAATTTAAAATAAAATTATTGGCCTTTTGCCAAATATGTTTTTAGTTTGTGTTTTAATTTTTTGTTAATAGTACAATCATTTGCAGTCTGTGTGTGTGCGTGTATATATTCTGTGTTTCTATTTATTTATTAAATTTTCCGGCAAGCAAAAAAAAAAAAAAAAAAATTAATGAACACTTTGAAGTACACACATACTACATGCATAAAGTATTAACCTTTTAAGTGTATAATTCTGTTTCAATATAAAACAAGGCAAATTGATAGCAGGTAAACGCATTAGAGTATTCGCTTATCAGCTGCTTGAATTCGCTTATAGCCTGACTGTCTAATTTTGTAATTTTATATGTATGAATTTCAATCAGAAACAAAAAAAAAATTAAAATATATAAAAATAAGTGAGATAAAAAATATTATAAAACAAAAAGTGAGAAAAAAAAGTGAAAATAAATAGAAATTTACTAGTGTAAAATGATGTGTACGTGTCAATGTTTTATATGTTGTACAGCTTTTTTACCATTTGTTTTCAAGGCGAATATTTTTTTCGCCTTGCGTCTACCTGGTATGACTTTGCCTTGATATGGAATAAAAACTCTTTTCAGATACTGAAAGGAAAGAAAAACTTAAAAATAATTTTTATAAAATGTCAAATGCCAAAAATAATTTTTATAAATAAAATGGTTCGAAAAAAAGAAATATGATTTTAAACATTACAAATTTTTTTAAACAAGCTACGAGGCTTGTTTAATAAGTAAAGCCAATTTTGATACATCAACAACAATAATCACTTCAATATTTGTGAAAATTTGCATTTTTAAAATATGCTGAGCATATTGAATAGCTCGTAAGTGTCATTTTTAAATGTCCCAAAGTTTTGTATTCTGGCAGCTCTAATTTTATCTGTCAATTGTATATGTGTTTTTTTGAGCAAATAGGCACAGCAATGTTTGCTCAAGCTATTGTCACTGCAAACGGAGGAAAATTAAACAAAATGCAAACGTGTTCATTTTGTTGTTGTGTTGAGCAAACCAAAGCATTTTTGCACTGTTTGCAAATACTGACGTGATTACCCCTATTATTTTGTTCCATTGATTTTTATGGTGTTATCCATGTCAGATATAAACTTATGCCATAGATTTTTGAAGGAAGTTATGTATTTCTTCTTCAAAATTAAAAAAAAAATTAACAAAAAACATCATTGAACTCATTCAACAACAATAACTAAGATATCGATTTTCAATCTCTGAGATGCTCTCTGATATAAGCTTTCAATTTCTTCAGTGATTTGGCTGTCATCTGATTGCTCATAAAATCTGTGGCAATATAGAAAAACAGCTTATGTGTTATTAAGCTATTTTGAAGCAAGAATGACAGACACATTCCGTTGGATGACATAGTTTGTTTTCTATTTGAAAAAAAAAAATAATAAATTTCTCTGTTATGTTTATATTATTTATTTTAGGGTGCCACGTATATTGATGGGTAGCGTGGTAACCTATGAATCTGAGGGTCGCAGGTTCGATTCCTGCCCAGACCCTAGGAGTCTTAGAATTAATTTCTAATAATAAATAATAATAAAGAATTATTTATTTGTTAGCCAGTAGGAACACATTGCGTGACGTAATTTGTGCTACATGCGTAATCTTGTGGCTATCAGCTTTAGAAGCCCTTAAACTTTTTCTTATACAATTATTTCGATTGTACTGTGTTCATTGGCATCTCATTAATAATGTTATTGAGTTAACTGCGACAGCAAGTTAATTTGCATTAAAACTTCAGCAATGCAAATTAAAATTTGATGCTGACAGAAAACAGTTTCTGCATTTAGTAAACAGCTGTTTTTTTTTGTAAACAACCATTTTGTAAAATAATATTTTCGGTAACACGTTCCACTCACAATTCTAAGAGCATCTGTGTATTCTGACCACGCGTTGTGATTGTAATATTTCTTTTACTTTTTTCTAAAAGCAATTAAAATAACCCATCTTTTTTGACTTTGAATATAAATATAAAACAATTTGACAACACCAGGTGCGAAAAAAAATAGTACGAAATCGAATTTTTCATGTGTTTGATCATTTACTTTTTGCATTTGTGTGGTAGTAGCCCGCACTGTAATGCGTAAGTGCATATCAACTGCGATTTATACACACAAATATCTTGCAATACCAAAGAGCGAAACTGCTTTCGAATCGCAATACAGAGTAGCCCAGCTGATTGATTGTCGACTTTGTTACCATATTGAAAAAGCTAAATCTTAATATATAAAATTCGACTGTACGTGTGTTTGACATTGTACACCTTTTAAACAGCTGGACTGATTTAATTGAATTTCTATGCATGCCTTTGGGTTACACCTTGGAAGGTTTAGCGTCAAAAATCGGCCCGACAGGTGGCGCTGCAGTCGGTATATGACTTATTTGTCTACTACCTGTTTTAACCCGGTCTTGCACGGTCCTTTACTCTATGAGTACGATTTCTTAGAGTAAGAAGGTCGAATATACAAAAATTTTAGGGCAAAACAACGTTTGCCGGGTCAGCTAGTTCAGTATAAATTTATTTTGATATCAAGCATTTACGTTAAAGTTAATTCACATTGAAATGGCGATAATTCGCAAGTTAATTTGAATTAAGACTGCTAATGCAAATTTACACCATCGTGTGTCTACGCTATTAAGCGACTTTTACTTATTAGCAGAGGTCCTCTGGTGTGCTTCCTTTGTGATTGAATAATATGACAGACTGAATTCAGTATCGTATACAAACGTCAAAATTAAAATGTTAGAAAAGAAAGCAAGAATTGATGATGTTGGTGCGCTTACTATCTAAATTGGATTTTTCTTATTGAACACTTCTCAAAACCTAATTTATGAAATTTTTAATATAATATTTAAATTTTTTCTTCTTTTGAGCCCTTATTTTTGAAAGTGGTATAAGTCCGCTTTTTAAAAAAAATTAATAAACCATAATTTTAGTGTCTATATCTTACTAAAGTTACCACTAACACATTTTTTTAAAGTAAACTTATACCACTTTCAAAAATAATGGCTCAAAAAAAAAAACAATTTAAATATTATATTAAAAATTTCATAAATTATATTCATTTATAAAAATTAACAAAATTGGCATGAGATATAAAGTCTTACATCAAGTTTTTATATAATTTGCAATTTATGGGTTAATTACCACTACCATATTAACTTGTACAAATTTTTAATTTTTAGTTCTTCTTTTTCATTTAGATTTTTCTTTTTGCAACAATATGTGTTTGTGTTAGTAGTTCCTTTATATTTTTCTAAAAAATTTAAATTTGTGTTTGGGTGTGCAATATTTGTGATTAATTAAAAAAAAAATAAAATAAAATATAATACTAAAGAAACTTTAGTCATAAAATGTTTAAATTTCCTTTAAAACGTCATCACAACAACAATCAGAATCATCACAAGAAATCATCTTCGTCACGTATTAATGAGGGTTTTATTTATATACGATGTGCTCATAATAATTGCAATAACAACAACAATAGCAACAGTTCTATTAACAAAGTTAACAATTTAAGTAGTTTAAGCCCAAATAATAACAATGAGATCAGCGTTAACAACAGTGACAACAACAATAAAAATAATATTGTTCCAGAATATGTTGCAAGAAGTGTATGTGTGTGTTAAAAATTATTTATTTAGTAGTGCATGCGTAATAATAAATTCAAAAAAATTTTTAAGTATATCAAGCTGATCTCATTTGAAATTGCATAACATCAATAGAAATGTTATCCTTTTTCCACAAAATAAGTTGAAAATTTGCATAAAACTTGCTTGATATCGAATGTGGGCGATTTGGCCTCTGTTCTGTAGTCCAAATCCAAACATTTTATTAAGAAGAAAATAATTACAAAAATTTTTTTTCTTATTTTATTCATCGAATTTAATTTTAAATTAATTGATAATTTTTTTCGGAAGGAAAACTTCTAAAAATTTTTTTCATATTCATATTTTATTCTTAGAATTCAATTTTCAATCATTTGTGACAATTTTTGTATTTTAATTTGTGGTCTCTGTTCTTTAGTTCGAACAGAATTAAAAACAAACCGTGAAGTGGAAATACAATTTTTTTTTCTCATTAAATAAATTTTTTTTTTAATTTCATAAATGTTTTCACAACTAAAATAAAGCAAAACCAATTAAAAATAAATAAAGAGTGTTTTTTATAGACGTATAGAACTTTAAGTTGGCATTACTGTTCAAGATGGCGACCGATTTAGCAGCTGTTAGGTGATTTATTCTCAGTCTGGCTTGGCAATTCATCATGAATAGACTCACGCCTGAACAACGCTTGCGTAGATTCGTCGAATGGGCCCAAAACGAGATTGCCATTGTTCCCGATTTTCATAAGCGAATTTTGTTTAGCGATGAAGCGCACTTCTGGTTAAATGGCTACGTCAACAAACAAAACTGCCGCATTTGGAGTGAAGCTAATCCTCAAGTGTATGTCGAAACAGCGTTACATCCAGAAAAACTGACTGTTTGGCTTTATGGGCTGGTGGAATCATTGGTCCGTACTTCTTCAAAAACGATGATGGCCAGAACGTTACAGTCAATGGTGATCGGTATAGAGCCATGATTACTAACTTTTTCATTCCTGAATTGAACAACCATGATGTCCAGGAGCTGTGGTTCCAACAAGACGGCGCAACATGTCACACAGCTCGTGCCACAATCGATTTATTGAAAGACACGTTTGGTGACCGCCTAGTTTCACGTTTTGGACCTGTGAATTGGCCTCCAAGATCTTGTGATTTAACACCGCTAGACTACTTTCTGTGGGGCTATGTAAAGTCATTGTTCTATGCGGATAAGCCACAAACGCTTGACCATTTGGAAGACAACATTCGCCGATATACGGCCACAAATGTTGGAAAAAGTCATCGAAAATTGGACGTCCAGATTGGACTACATCCGAGCCAGCCGTGGCGGTCATATGCCAGAAATCATATTTAAAATGTAATGCCACAAGATTACCTTTCCGATAAATAAAATTCATGTCAATCGAATAATCCATCGTAGTTTTATTGCAATTTAAAGGTCTATACGTCTATAAAAACACCCTTTACAAATAGACCACAAAATATGAGGTGGTGAATTGTTTACTTCCGAATAAAATTTTGTGATTCTTACTACAGAACAGCACTGAGTATTTGTTTTACATTTAAAATTATAAAAATTGGTCCTTCCATTACCGATAAAATAAAATTTATTTATATTTTTTTTAAATTAAACAAAAAAATTTTTTTTAATAAAAAAAAATTAATTAAAAAAAAAAACATAAAAAATTGAAACTTGTACCACAATTAGAAAATTGATCTTGAAAAATAGATTTTTAATGTTCATAAACATTTTTTTTTTATGTTTATGTTTTAGGAAGCAACAAATTTGTTTTTTGTTTAAACGTTTGTAATGAACAGCTGTTTAATGTTTTTCTTAATCTTTTTTAAAATAAATTAAAAAGAAAATTTTGTAAACAATAAAGGGTATGACTTTTAGAACAATTTTTGTTATTCTTTTTAAATTTTAAAACTCGTCATAAAGTCTATCAAAATTACGAGTATTTGTACAGACATAAATATTTTTCTAAAAATATCAGCGTGTATGTATTTCAATTATGTTTTTGGCTGACACCACACATTTGTAATTTGAACAAAAAATTTTTTAAGAAAAATAATAATAAAATTTTTTATGTTTTACTTCGCTTAGTCAATAGATGAGAAGCGAGTGGAGGTTGAAATAAAATTGAACGTTTTATTTACATAAATTTTAAGTGGTTAGGAACTGTGCGGTTGTATACGGAATAGTTATTGCTTTTTAATTAGCCATAAATAATTGAAATTAATAAGAGTATTGCAATGACTCAATGGTATTGCAATATTGCAAACTTATAATTGTCAAGCCTTTCAATAGCAGAGTACAGAGCAAAAACTATAATAATGGAGTTCACTCTTTGTTGTAAAAGTTTACACACAGAAAACAACTTTGATTGTGAGAACTGAATTTGTCAGCAGTCAAAAATTTAGTTGTGATAATCGAATTTGCAAAAGAATGTGAACCCGGTTATTAGTTTACAGACCTGCTTACGTAAGGCATGATATTTTTTGTATTCGATTATACACTACAGCAAGCGACTGTATTTAAAACATTTTTGTTTTAAGGCTGAAAAAAAAAAACAAACAAAAAAAAACCGTAACGTCGTTTTACATTTTATTTACTTTCTTGCATTTTTTGTTTTTTACCACTTCTCTACTTCTAAAATTATCATCAATTCTAATTTAATTTTTTTTCCCCTTCTTTTTAGACTGTCCAATCGTCGTGGCGACCACAATTGCCTCTACCAAACGAAATTAGTCTTTCAAATGACAACGTTCAACGTAATCAATTTCATAATTTACAATCAGATAACGACGACGTCAATATTGACATAATAGAAATTAACGATAGCGATATGGAACGTTTTCATTTAGGTGGCAGCACTAAAAAAGATACTTCTATAAATGGTTCACAAGTGTCGAATAGCAGTCACAATGCCAGTAGCTCGAATAAGAAATGGTTTTTTGGACGTTTGTTTCGGCGTAAAAAAGAAATTGAAACCGAATCCTCCTCAGAGGAGGATGTTAAAGCTGGATTTTTGCCTATAGCAAAAAATAATAGTCAAAATCTTTTTAGCTCAACACCGAATAAGAAAACGAAACCATCAAAGTCAACTAGTCGTGGCAACAAATTAAATACTACTAATACATGTAATAATAAATCGCATAATTTGCATACATCCTCAGTACAGCAACAGGATAATGAATTTTTCTTACCAGTGGAAATTTTACCCAGCCAGGAGCCTTTTTATCAAAATAATCCGCATGTGCAGGTGCCTAACATACAGCCTCAAGCACGTTTGCATCACTCTCAACAGTACCTGCCTCATGCACCTCAAACGCAACAACAATTGATGCACAGATCTGCTCTTTCCCTAGATCGTAGATCGTCACGCGCTAAATTGCGCTGCGTGCAAAAAGTAGCTCAGAATGGTATAACAACTCCGGCAGTGATAGGTTCTTCTTCAGAAGAAGAAATTATTTCTTTAAATTCAACTACGTTCTCTAAATATCGCAGTGATGAAAGCATACACAGTGGTGGTCAAGGTCCTGTTAACGGACAGAGTCGTAGATCAAGGGCTGCACGTAATGAACGCTATTATAAGCGTTTATCACGTGACGGGGAGGTAAGTCATGGGCAAGTACCCGTTTTATGTGCTCAACAACCTGTACAGAGATGGAAAACCCAACCAGTACCGTTATCCATATACCAGGCTCCGAAACAGCAAACACCCCAGCAGCCACAGCCTCAGGTACGTTCTCCCACCTTACAAAATGGTCAATATACCCGACTGCGCAACACTAATAGCTTGCAACATATGGCTCCGTATGTGCAATGGGGTCAAATCCAGCAGCCCCATGAACCAAAGAACTTACAAAACTCCGTCAACAATACCAAACGTAGTATTAGCTATGACAGTCATATACATTTACAAAATACCAGTGGTAAATTACAAAATAAACCCATGCCTCCACCACCGCCTCCTAGAGATCCTCTCAGAAAGGTTCATATAAACAGTCATTTACAAGATGGCAGTTCTGGTGACTTGAGACCCATGTCATATGCTTTTGATCACACCGGAGTACCCATTTTACCCACAGCAGGCCTTAATGGACGCTGTGTATCAGATGATAAGATTTGGGCTCAACAACCCCACTATCAATCTATACACTCGTTGAATATAATACCCAATCAGGTTAGCCAACAAATGAAATCTGCCTCTAATCGTAGATTTATAACAAGAGCCGAAAGAGATGCTCAACCTGGGAAAAAATCGCTGCCCAATGGCCTAGATTTTCATTATGTAGCCGATGCCACACCTCGTTCTCGCAAACCAATACATATGCTAGAACCGGACACCTTTGAGAATGATATAAATGAACCGAAATCAAGTGGCATATTGCGTACCACCAAGAGTGGCCTGCCTTCATCACCCACTAAGCCCAAAGCTACAGAATTTTGGAAACGTTTGGAAGGTTCTGTACAAAAGATAAATACGCCCATACCAGCACCACGTGGACGTGATATACAACGTTCTATTGGTATGAATGGCAGCACAAAACCTCGCTCAGTTTCCAGTTCACGTGCCGGAGAGCTAACAAACTATTCAGTGCCCATGTACGCAGAGGTTTATAAGCCCAAAAGTAAGCCTACACCCTTAAATAATGGAAATTTAGCTACAACCACTGAAAGCGATGCAGTTGATGGTGTGATATTTGGTAGTTTACGTATAAAACCCACTCAGGAAAGCTGCAATAGTTTTATTGTAGCTGGTAATCAGGTTGAGGATAAAATACAATCTATGCCCAATGCTTATCACAGACGTTCAGGTGAAATTCCTGCTACATGCAATAAATATGAAGAATATGTAAATGAGCGTCGCGAACAACATCATAATCCATTGTTTGATGGTGCCCCCCAGCCACCGCTAAGGAAACCAACTTGTGTGCCTCAAATACCGCAACTTAGCTTTCCACGCAAGAAACCGGCCAACTTGGAAGAAGCTATATTTGAATTGGAAGCAATATATCGTTCTTTAGGATTAAGCGAAGAGCCAGAAGTTAAGCAAGAACGTGTACCAACTCCTAATGATTTTGAAAAGTATGCTTTAGCTCATGCAGATGAGTACGATGAAGAAGATTCTCCTGCTGGAGAACCTGATCCTGTTAGAGATGATGTTGCTTATCGAAATATTAAATTGGCAAATTTACAACATAAAACAACTGAAAAGCAACCACCATTTGGGATACCTTTAGGGCCTATAGTGCCTGCAGCGCAAACGGATTATTTGCATGTGTCACCTAAGTGCCGAGAAATAATAGCTTACGAAATAAAAGCTCCAGATGTAATAAAAGATGATTTGGCAGTTAGAGCTTTACGTAAAGATCCTGCAGAAAACAAAACCAGAATCCAATATTCCACCGACAACTTAATAAAGAAAAATCGTGCTACACGTACTCAATCAGCAAATATATATGCTTTGATACAAAGGGATGCAGCGAAGCCTTCCGGTGGAGACTTGCACTCATATTTGGAGCTTTCCAAAAGCATTGATCGTTCAGGCAGCATGTCGGATATACACAAAAATGACTCGGCCAATGATATACCCACAACACTAAAACTTTTACAAAGTTTAAGGGAACAAGATCTGGAACAAAACCAGAATCAAGTGAAAAAGGCTCAAATACCCTTTCGCCATCCCAGTAGAGGAGGCGCCATTTGTCAGTTACCTGAAAAACTAAATGCCTCAAGCTACGAAGATGAAAAGCCCACTAAACCCATACCTATGCCACGTAAATCTCTAACACCAGAACCCCAAAATATAGACACTCATAAAATGGAAGAGGCTTTAAATAAAATAGCTCAAGATGCCCAGGAGAGTAGCATAAAATTGACTCAAGAGTTAAAGGAACTGAGAAAAGAGGCCTTAATTACAGCCTCCAAGCCTAAGAAAACCAATTGCGAAGAAGATAGATTAGAGAAAGAATTACATGAAATTGAAAAGGTATCACAGGCGGCCAAAAAATGTGGCGAAATGTTACTGGACGCCCTACCCGATGCTGTTTCCCCTGAAGAAGTTGATGCTATTAAACCCCGCAAACTGCACAAAGAAGACACATTAATAAAAGCAATTGATCAGGTATCAGAGGCAGCAAACAAAGTATGCGAAAAGATACTCAAAGACATGGTATCAACGAATCCACCTGCAGTCGTACAAGAAATGGTAAAAGTTTCACAAAAACCAACTGATGGCAAATTATTGTCCAAGGAAGAAAATCTGGTTATGCCTTCATTAATTAAAAAACTAGATCCAGAAAACTCTACAAATATTGAAGCCATAGCTAGAAGATGTATGCGCCAATTGAGCGATTTGGCAGACAATCATGATTATGATAATGTGAATCAACAGGATATGGCAGTGGCTGCCACATCGTGTAATATGCAACAGGTTACAAAAGACGAAACTGCAAATGATTTGACAACTTCTAATCTTACAGAAATACGAAAGCCACCAACCAGCAACAAAGCAAAGCAACAGAAAATAGAGGAGATTGATCAGATAATGAAGGAATGTGAAGATCAAGCCAAACAAAAACAAAATGTGCCACAGCAAGGAGTAGCAAATGTGATTACCCAGCAACAGCAAACACATAATGCAAAGGCTGCCGGTTCGAGTACCACAGCCTCATCTTTCTCTTCGTCTAGCGATTGTTTGGCTAAATCTTCTAGCCCATCGAGTAGTAGACGCTTCTCTTCAAGCGTTACCTCGTTTAATCCATATTCGTCCAGTGATTATATTAAATCACCAAGTAGTGAATTTCATGCACCCAGCACTGATCCCATTAAAACATTTAGCACTACGTCCTACGATGTACAATCGACAACCAGTGCAACACCAAATCTAACCACCGTAAGCACCTACAGTTATTCACCTTCACCGCCACCACTCAATCTTACACCGATCAGTAACTGCAGTGCAACTATAGCATCTAATACCCAACGTGGCCAGTCTTCATCGCCCCTCCAGTATAATTCCTCTGAAGAATTGGCCATGATTTTTGGCATCGAAGAAAAATCTAAAACACAAAAGCTACAAAATAATTCAGGTAAAAATGATGTGCCAGAGTTATTAAACGAGCAAGAACAACTAAACACTAATGCTGAATCCCTACCAGAATGTACTGCTAATCCTGCAAAATATCAATGTTGTGCTAAAACTAATGATTGTTTATTGTTATTAAATCCCTGTCCATATGCTACTCATGCTACTAATAATGCTAGTTGTATTACTCCCATGTCCATAACAGCTGCATCATTATCATCGCCATCATCCAAATTAAAATTTTCAACACAACAGCTACCGAATGAATTATTTAATAGTAAATTAAGTATAAATATGAGCCAGGTTAGGGAAAAAAACAGTCTTAATCAGACTGTAGGCCAACTTGAGCCTTTAAGTTGTTTGGAAGAGAACGAGACCTCTTCAAATCCCGATTCGGGTAATGTTAGTTTAGCTGATTTTCCTTTAGGTCAGCAAAATATTAGTGTCAGTAGTGTGCAATTAAATTCCAATTACAATACACGTTTTGAATTTAGAAATAGTTTTAAATCAGAGATAACCATAGCCACTCCAGAAGAATTCCCTAGATTACCGACAGCAGAAGAGCTAGAAAATAGTTTAAGAGAAAATCATAAGAAAACCGAAAATGTTTTAATCGAACAAAATATTTTAAAAGAGAAATTTGCTTTGGCCAAAGAAGATTACGAACTTATGGGAGAGAGAATTATTTGGGCTAGAGATGAAATAATGGCTGAAGTAAAAGCTTTAGAGGAGAAATCCCTAATAGAAAAGAATAAAAAGAGTAAAGAAAAGTGTTTAATAGAGCAGAGTTGTAAGGATGAGGAGGCTTTGAAATTATTAAATAATAATGAAGCATTAGGCTTTGAAGAGACAGACGGCATGGTTAAGAATTCTAAGCGCAAACGCAGTATTATAAGAGAAACACCACAACTGGAAATGCATATCATGGAAGAGAGAATCAATTATGAGTTTAATATCAACACCAAGAAAAAGCAACAGGAAGAGAAAGATAAAGAAAAGGATAATGACAATATTAAAGCCATAAATTTAAACAAACAACTACATAAAGAAAATGCCCTAAAAGAAGACGAATTAGTATCTACCAGTTGCCAAGCATGCCTGCCCCATGCGGTGGTTAATGCTTTTGGTGAACAACGGACCGCTGCGCATGGTTTTACACTTTTAGAGCAACTAGTTGTCGCTTGTACACTGGGCGTTATCAACACAAATGATCTAGTAACACTGTGTCTTATTATTACCGGCATTTTAATTGTTATAGCGATTGCCTTATTTTAAACAAAGAGTTTCATTATATATTTTCTTTAAAATAAATTATTGTTAAATGTTGTTTGTTGTTATACTTACTTTTTTAGAAATAAAAAAAAGAAAAACAAAAAAATTACAAAAATTCACTTTCACAATTGCACTTGTTTTCTCTTTTGAAAAAAATTTTTTAACAAAAAATTATTAAAAATCTTTTTTTTATATATTTTTTGCTCTCCAAATTATTTAATAAAATTTAATTAAAAATGTAGTTTCTGTAACACAAGCAAGACGAATTCATACAAGGTGATATCAAGAAAGCAGCTCTGCGCTTCAAGTTCTTTTTTAACTTGTCAAAATTTTACATTTCTATAATCAGTCTTTTTTGACAAATCAAGAAAATGTTTAAAACAGAGATGCTTCAAGATTTCACCTAATATGAAAAAGCAATCAAATCGTCTAGCTATTTTGTTTAAAAATTCCAAAAAAAACTTTTGTGTGTTTCTTCTTTCCAATTTTATAGCCGACTTGATTCGTTTGTGTTACAGAAGCAGCCCATTAATACATAAATTTTCTCTGAAGTGCATTTACATTTTTAAAAATTTTTTTTTACTAAACAAAAAAAAAAATACTTCCCTAACGAATTGAAATTAATCGTAGTCACAAGAATTTAATATCCTTTTTACAAAAATAGCGACTTTATGTTATTATTGTGGTTCGCAACTTTCATAAAAGTTTCATCGTGTTTGAAAAATTGGCTCAAATCAAATTAAGGGTCAATTTGCGGTATTCAATATCGAACGAAATTTCCATTTAAATTTTATGGAAATTTTCGGTCTAATTAGTCATTCCGTTCCCCGATTGCGGAAAGCAATTTTTGTGCGGAAGCAAAAATTTTTTAATTATTCATTCTGTTGCTGTGGTATTATTCCGCAGTTACGCTATCATCTCTACTGTGGCGGTATTGGCATATTATTGATTCCGAAATATAGATAAATTTCTACATTTTACTTACGCTAAACATTGTAAGAAAAAATAAAAAATTTCGCAAAAATTTAATCTGGGCTCGAATCGTTACATCCGTACACGTACAACTCGTCACGTAAAAATGTGATTATGAAATTATAGCATATGAAAACGTACAACAATTCACAATAATTGAGATTATAACACACGTGATCGTAAGATTGAACGTATTATTTTTACGAACTATCATCCGTTAACAAAATTGCTTTCGAATGCATATAAAAATTTTTTTAATATAAAATAAAATTTAAATTTCTTGTAATTTTCTTGAAAAAAATTATTTTCTAATGCTGTTATATATTTAGGACTATCTACAATCCTAAACAAAAGGAGGTAATGGCAGAGTTCATTAATGAACTTGGCAAAAAACTTGATGCCAAATTGGGCTCAAGGGAAAGCCGCTTCCAACTGTCTGTAGCATGACCTTGCAAAGCGTCTTAATTCATTTATTTTTTTTAAAAATACACTTATCGATGCTTCTGTGGTGCAGGCTTATGCTGACCAAAAATAGTAGACAAAAAAAACTCTCATTTAATGAATTTGTTTTTATGAGGAAAAGTTGTTGACGCTTAATGAGGAGCTCTAAATTGAGGCAGTCGGACTCGAAGCAACTGTTGAAGCCAAAAAATAAATTCCGGCATTTGTAAAAAATAAATTATTGAAATGCTCACCTGTAGTAAAACTGCAATAAATTTTTTTTTTTTTTAAAAAACCAAAGATATGTATGCAACTGAAGTACCTACTTACATAAATTCGCCTTGCTGTGAATAAAGAAAATAATTACGTTAAGTTTATAATCGTATGTGGTAATACCATTCAGTTCATACGATTATCGTAGCACGTAATTTATTTTCGTACGATCCGTTCACGGATGTAACGATTCGAGCCCTGGTTTTAGCTTACTATGTCGTATTTGTAGAAAATTTATTTATATATTTTTATTTATTAACAGTAAATAAATTTACATATTAATAACATTATATTAACTGGCTGCTGTGGCCTTCTGGCCTTTTGTAGAAAATGATTTTGTTCTATTTATTGAAAATTTTATTTTCTTTTTTGCTTATTTAAAATTTATTTTGAAGTTAAAAAATGAAAGTTTTTTCCTGTCACCATTAACTCAAAAATTAACACAATTCATTCACAATAGACTATTTTTAATTCACAATTAAATTAAATAATTCAAAAATAATAAGATCATTCCACAGGAATAAATAATAGAAATTTGTATATCGATCGATATTTCTTTTTGCTAAATTTTCCTTTCCGTGCGGAATCAATAATACGACCCATTGATTACTATGGAATGCTCAAAAAAATTTTTGGTTTTTTCCACTTGTTTATCAGCCCAATAATGAATTAGCATTTCGCAGGAGTTTTTTTTCACATTTCTCTTTCCCCTTATCATCAAAAAAATGTCTCCCTTTTTTTAACATAGAAATTGGAAAAAACCAAAATTTTTTTTTGGGAAAAAAATTTCTTGGCAATTTTTATGATTTTGTTGAATACTCGTATGAAATCACTACAATCAATAAATTAATTTATTGGAGACTGGGAAAGTCAAGTTTTCAAACACGACTAATATGAACCACAATAGTGGCATTCGTGTGCCTACAATTATAAGCTAATTTAGGGCCTGTTCACCGATGTCACAAGAAAACCTAAGCGAACGAAAACAAAGCGGATTTGTATTAAAAACAAAAACAACATACGAAAATTTGTTATTGTTTTCAGTACAAATGTGTTTTGCTTTCGTTCGCTTTGGCTTTCCTGTGACATCGCTGAACAGCCAATTAATAATTTATTAGTATTTGATTCGAAATTTATGTAAATAATTTTTAAAAATCCCTCAAAATTTTCTTTTATATGCGGTTTCTGTAACACAGACTAAACAAGTTGTCTAGAAATTTTGTATTTGAAATTAATTTATGCGCTGTTTCCATAATACAAACGATCTAGGCAATTGTTAAAAAAAAAACCCTATTTTTTGAATAATTTTCATATAAAATTTCTATACGAATTTTTCGCCTGTATTATGGAAACTGCTTATTAATTTTGTGAGTAGATACTACTTTTCATAAAAAAATTTTCTTCACGACTTAAAAGTTTGCCTTACAGCAGCAGTTTATTATTTTTTTTAAGTAATAATTTTTTTATTATTAGACTGCAACTTGTGCCAATGATTTAATTAACTCTTCTGATTATGTCTTTAATAATTTTTTTTATTAATTAATTTAATATTTTTAATTAATTTAATGTTTAAGTTTTTTTTCTTCAATTTTAACAATTTTTTTTTTAATATTTTTTCCATATATTTTCAGCGAATATTGTAGTTTAAGAAAAACGTTTAAAAAATTTCTTTTTTAATTATGAAATTTTAATTATTACTTTACCATCACTTACCAACCACCACACTTTTCTGCTAAAAGAGCAGCATTTGTTTTTTGATAAAAAAAAAATCATTTGATTTGTAAAAACCAACAAAAAAGAAAACATTTAAAAAAATTTTTTTTTTTAATTTGTGTGTGCGTGTGTGTATGTTTTTTCTTTTAATTTTAAGTTTATTATTATTAATTCTTACATTATAAATAATTTTTATTTTACAAAAGAAAAAAAGAAAAATGAAACCAATAAAATAATTTTAAAATAAAATTAATTTTTGTTTTAAATATTTCAGCAGCAAATTCATAAAATTTATATTTTCTGCTTACTAACCCCTTATGAAGCGAAACTGCTAAAATTAGAATCTGTGTTATTCACATCTTTAGGGGCTTAGCTAGGGAACATACATAAGTTTTTCAAAATTAAGTAAAATTTAAGACCAGGGGGATTACTCTCTATTGCGATGCGATAGAAAAACCATTCGCATCTGTATGATTTTTACATTGAGTTGCGATGCGTTTTCTTTCGCATCGCAATAGAGAGTAACCCCCCAGAGCAACTGAAAACTGTTTCCAAAATATTTTCGAGTGCTGCTTTTAAATATTTTTTAATATATTTTTATTGACTATATACCGCTATTTCCTAATTTCGAGAGGTGACATATGAGATTTACTTGAAAACTGTTGGTTCTATTTGAGAGAAAAGAAAATTCTAAATTCCACAACAAAATTTACTTTAACGTACCTTGTTTTTAAATCTGCTTTAGTGACCAGAAAAGACGTAACAAAAATACGTTTTTAAGTCCCCATTCTCTTTTGTTCTTTCCTAAACCGTTTACATTTCGGACATTAATGTCTAGATAGAAATTTTTTCAATTCTTCTTTCCATTTATTTTCGTGAAGTGCTTAATTGATTTGTATGGAAATTAATTGAAATTAACTTTTGAAACAAACCAAATGAAATTAATAATAAATAAAAAATCAAAAATTGATTTCTGTGAATGAAATGAGCAACAAGACGATTATTACGAAAAGTTGAAAAGAGAGACAAAAAACGTCTAGTAAAGACGGTCATGTACTACACACCTTGCCTATTTGCCCCCTCGCCTACAAACTTCTTCTGTCCGAACAGAAATATCCATAATGTAAATATGGACTTATGCAGAATTAGGAAATTTTAAAAGTACCATACTGTCGCTACAATAATTTATTATTTCGTTGTAGACCATTTAAACTCAGTAGTTGGTTTTTTAATACAAATAAAATCAAAAGGTTACATTAAAAAAATAGAAAAAGTATTATGTTGTTCTTTTAATGATTTTTTCACTTTGCTTAGGATCGTTGTATAGAGGCTTTTTCGCTATATAGAGGCTTTATAGCTCTGAATGTCTTCGTTATAGCTATAGAGCATTTTTGTTAGGAAAACTTTGCAATAAAGACGTTTTTTCAAAGGGACTCAGCAACAGATACGTTTTATCTTTAAAACGAGTTTTTCGTTATAACGAAGTTCTTTATATCGAAGTTTTACTGTATTAGATAGCCGCAAATGTACAGCCGAAATGCCAGCTGTCAAAATTTATTTGATCTTTTCCTCTCTTTTTTCTTTTGTATTAAAATTTTACAGTTAATATAAAAAAATCAGCTTTTTTGAAGTAGGGAAGCATGAGACAGATATAAATAGTTAGCTGTGGCTGTTTTCACTAAAACACGAATACAAGGGAATGAAGAAATGAAATAAAATTTTTTTTTAGAAAATTATTAATTTTTATGTTTTAAACAAATTAAAATGGAAAGATATGACTACAAATAAAATTATTAGAAACAAGTAAAAGCTTTTTGTTTAATTTAAACAAAATTTATTAATTAATTTTTTTTTACATGTGACTTTTATTAGTACTTTTTTCATTGAAAATGTTTTAAATTTTTGCAGCGCTAGAAAATGAGAAAAACAGTAAAATTGTAATTTGGTCTTTTATGGAAGAATGCAACAAATATATTCCCTGTCTCGTTTTGTCTTTGGCACCTCTGTGTGATCTTGATATTATAAAAACTATTTTGTGTTTTTAGAGATGAGCAATATCCCCTTCAAGAAATTGCAGGAAAATTATACCAAAACTTATACATTTTATATATTGTATTTGCTCTAAATTTTAAATAAAATAAAATTAACTTTGATAAACATGATAAATATTTTCGCCTTTTCCTGCCTCTCTCTCTCTCTCTCTCTCTCTTTCTCTCTCAATAGATTTTCGTTTTTACATGCAAAGAATTGTAATTGCTAGTACGTCATTTATGTATTTGCATTAAAACCCCATATTACTCCTGTAGACTTCGATCAAAATATCCACACACATCACTTCATGCTCAGATATGCCCTTAATATTTAACTTGTATTCACCAGCTAAGTAGGGATCCGAAAAGTGTAATGACATGTCTGCTATGAAATTCAAATTAAATTTTTGCTGCAATTAAAAAAAAAAAAAAATAAAATGAAACAAAAATGTAGGAGGGAGGAAACAATTTTGGTATGAATTTAAAAGCTTTAGTTAACTAATGTGTGTTAGTTAGCTAATGCTGTTATCATTGCTTAAGCCAGATTGTGAAATTTTTTACTCAATTACTTACTCCTCTATAAAATGGACACGTACGATCTCCTATACTCTTTGTAAAGTTGTACCATAATTCGAGAGGATCAAAAAGAGCTTTACAAAAATTACTACGACGTATAGTGAAAATAGTATCTACCCATGCGCCACGACTTTTCTTATATACTTCAATATCCAGCTATGTATGTGTATTTATCCAGTATAAAAAAAAAATTTAAATAAAGGACCTACATATGTGCGTAACCTTACTTGAGCTTGTTCCACATCTCTAATTAATGTTACGTCTCCGTAAACAGAAATCGACTCATTTGTCAAGTATTCTCGAGTCAAATTTGACAAGTCCATTATATCATCCGCAAAAAGAACATTAGGCGCATCACAGGCTGAAATTATATCCACATCTCTTGCAAAAATATCATATTTGTAGGCGGTCTGGAAAAAGCAACAGCAGCAGCAGTTATTATTCAAAAGCTTCTTCTTTTAAACACTTTTTTAATTATTATTTACTCACCGTAAATGTAAAAAATATTCCAACAGCCAATACAAAAATTAAAATTTCAATAAGTTGTACCATTTTGATTTTTTTTTTATTTTTGTTACCGAAATGCTAAATTTCAACTTTGAGGATTAATTCGTAGCTGTCACAAAATTGTCTAAATAAACAAATCCATTCAACTAAATTCTGTAAATGATATTTACATTTAATAAGCAGTTGATGCAAATGAAAATTAAAAAAAAAAAAATAGAAAAGGTGGTTAAATTTTAAGGGCCGATGTTGAATGTGAACCACATCTAAGCGTCAAGTTTTTTTCTGTATTTCGTATGACATTTCTCAATATCAGACCAATTCAATTTGAACCATGAAAAGTTACATAATCGAGCAACACGTTAAAGTTATTTCAGCGTATTATGAAAATGGGCGTTCAAATCAAAATGCATATCGTGCACTTCGGGATTTTTTCGGTCAATTTAATGGTCTAAATGTGCGTAAAATCGAAAAAATCGTGCAAAACTTTGAGCAAACCGGGTCTGTAGGAGATGTGAAAACACCAGTGCATGCTCGTACAGCTCGTACTGCAGAAAATATTGCTGCTGTTCGCGATAGTGTGGCCGAAGAGCCGTCCACCTCAACTCGTCGTCGTGAGGTGATAACGAACTTTTTATGGCCCGAATTGGAGTTATTTGAAAGACAAGGTATACGTCGATAAGCCAGCAACAATTCAAGAGCTAAGCGATGAGATAATTCGGCACATTAACTAACGGCATAGAATATTAATTATGCCTCAGTGTCATCGAAAATTTTAGACGATCGGCCGCAACCTCGGCGGCCATTTGGCCATACCATGCTATCATAACAAAAAGAAATGACAAAAATTCCCTAAATAATTTGTGTTTTATTCAAAATCAACAACGGCCCTTAAAATTTAACCACCCTTTATATAAAAAATACTAACAATTGTTGTCAAGTTTTTAAAATGTTGCTGATAAAATCAGTGACAAAACTTGCAAACAGAACTTTTAAAAAGTTCACTTTAATTACAAGTTAATTACAAAATTGAGATGAAAACATGTTAATCTCTGTTCCAAATGTAAAATCAGTATTATGAGAGTATAAAAACACAAAAGAGTTCTTTTACACCACTCCCAGAGCAGAGAGCTGTTAGACAGAAACTTTAGTCCACATTTACATTATGAACATTTCTGTCTGGACAGACGAAGTTTGTAGGCGAAGGGGGAAATACGCAAGGTGTGTAGTACTAGGAAGCAGTTAACTTTAATTGTTCTAACAAGTTAAAAATAATTAATTTTATTTGATTGACTTAACCGCTTACAAAAGGAAGGTGGTTAATTCAGACGTGCTCACAAACTTTATAATTTTTTTTAAATATTAATATGACTATTTTATTAAGCTTGAGGTCTTATTTTGAAAAAAAAATTATTTTTATATCGATATTCAGGATATAATTATAATATTTTTTTTATGTGTCAAAGTGGCTGGAAAGAAAATCGCAAGCATATCATGTTAACGACCACATTCATGTCATTCCGTTATCGAAAGAGAAAAAATAGCTTAGCAGACCTGATTCGGCCAGAAATTCGCTTTGTCATGGGATTCATGACTGGACATTCACTTAAAAAATATGAAGATCACATTTAAACGACTGCTGTAGATTATCACGATCACTGTAATAGTTTAGTTTGGACCCGTTTTCATTACTATTTACAACTGTCTGACAGGGCAAACAAATCACCCAAAGAAGTTTTTGAATTGCTAATGAAGAAACTAGGACTTAGAGAGTATCTGTAATATGAGAGTAGTGCCACAATAGGTCATTCTGGAATTTGCTTCCACTCCTGATTCTAATTCTAATGTATCAACTTCGACTCTTAGCCGAGTAACTTTTGTTTTTATAACCTTCAGCTTTTGCCTCTACTTTAAATAAAAAACTTTCTTTCTTTTAAGACTTGATGATGTTTTATTGGTTCAGTTTTTTCGCCAGCTGCTCCATGCAAGTATACGAAATACACAAATATTGGAGAAATCTGTCAAAATTTTCATTTTAATTTTAGGGTCGAAGGTTCAGTCAACAAATGTATTACATGGAGACCAGTGATACAAGCCAACCCAGTTCTAGGCATGCTTGTACTACACTTTTCATCATATATTTTCAAAAAAACAAAAAATTATTATAACCTGCTTAAATTGAAGCTTAAGCTGTTAAAATATTTTTTTTTAAATATTGGATAATTTTCTGGATTCTCCTTTGAAATTTTCGGAATGTAACTTAGGGCGTTCTAGCTTCCAGCAAACTCTACATTTTTATATTATAATCGATTAATATATCTTTTAAGTTAGCGCGTTTATAGAAATATAAAAAAAACTACAATTTAACAAAGCAGTTGTTTCTATTTCAACTCAACTGACAACTAAGCTTAGCATACCTGTTGTAATTTCTATATTTTTATGTCACATATTCTGGATCCTTGTGGGTGGCGAATTTCATCTGTCCGTGCAGGTATTAAAATCAGCTGTCCTCAGGTTGCCATTAAATCCGATTAGTTTATAAATGGCGAAGTACCGCTCTTAGCGGTTTTTTCAGTGGTTTTTAGCGATTTTTTCTCTCTATAAATAAAATTAATTTTCTGTTTGTTCGTTTGTTTATTTGTTCTCTATAAAAATTTTTGTTTTCCAACGGATTTGTCTGAAATTTGGTATATATAGTCTGTATACTCCAAGGAAAATTTCCATATGTGACGCGCAAAATAGACAGGGACCTTAGGGTAAAAACCGGTTTTGTTCAGGAGAGCCATTTTAAAGATTTAAATACGTGTATCTTTCGTGTACTTCACTTTCATAAAACGCGCATATCTCTGGGAGGGAACACTTTTGGGGAATGGGATCGGTCTCATTCGATGCTCAAATGTTGTCCACATCAAAAAAAAAGTGCAAAATGGTTTTTTTACCCTTAGGTCCCTTTCTCTATGCGCCGTCACATATAATGTTAATGGCCACGCTCAGTTTTGAAAGATTTTCACTCGATACTGCTCAAAAAAATGTGTGCTAACAATGCTAGCAAAAACGTGAGTCACTGTATAAAGTATTTATTTGGATGAGTAAAGATTTGTCTAAAGCATATCGACTCACGTAATGAAGTACCGAGTTAGGCGAGACCAGGTAAAAACATCTAGTCAATATATAAAACACCGAAAAAACTGCATGTTTTTTTTTTTATTGATAAAGCTATATTTGTGCGAATTGATATCACATGTATTAAAGAAAGTAAGCAAAGCAATCTAAGTCCAATAGGAGTAAAAAAATAAGCCATAATAAATAAAATCCTAAATAAATATGCTTTTTAATTGTTTGCCCACTGCTGTCTCATATAAGTATTTTATTTTTCTTTTTTTTTTATTAAATGTTATTTATATTAATAAAAATTTTAAATTAATTTATTTGAGCTTGAGATTATTTTTATTTTGATATTTCGCTACTTCTTTGTGTAGCATCTCCAGGAAATATGTATTTAAAAACTTTTTCTATATATTTTTTATAATATAATTTATAATGAAAGAAATAATTAAATTATATTTTATAAAAAATTAAATTACAAATTGAGAATAAAAAGATCGAATAATAAGATGAATGAAAATTTAAATAATAAAAACATAATGTTTTTCAATATGTTACGAACAGTTATTTATTTATTTTTTTTATAAAATTTTTATATATTTTTTATTTTAACAAAGATTTTCAGATTTTTTTTAAATTAATTTACGAGTGCATCATGTGCCATCTAGTGTTTTATAGCTGTACCTAAAAATACTTTTTAATACTTTTTTGTTAGCAGTGTTGTACAGTGCAGCTAATGCTAGTGTTTAAAAAACAAAATTTCCATTGAATAAAAATACTTAGCGGTTTGTGTCATTGCTGAAAAAATTAAAATTTGACACTCTCATAATGTATACATCAATTGCCGGCAGTTGTGAAATATTTTTGTACAAGTTCATGTTGCCAATAGTTTTTTTTTTTAATTCCTTTTGTAAGTGGGAATTTTCACCATATTTTAAAAAGTATTACGTTTTTGTACTTTTTTTAAAATCAAATTAAAATATTAAAAAAAATTAACATTTTGGAATAAAACTTTTTGTCAAACATTTTTTTGAGTTAAAACGCTGAAGAAAAAAAATTAACGTAGACTTTAAAGTAAAATTTGTGAAAAAATTATATGAAATATTTCAATAACGTGAACTTAAAATTCTAAGCTAATTTTTATTTATTTTTTTTTTTATAGTAGGGTGAAAATTTTAAATTAAAAAAAAAAATGTTCGGATTCTTAAAATTTTAAAATGATTGGAAGTTTTTACAAAATGTGTAAAATCTTATAACTCAAAAAGCAAATAGGTTGAGATAAATAGGTTGCAAAAAAAAAAGTATAAAGGAAGTTCACAAGAAGAACATATTACATAGAGAAAAACCAACAGAGTAAGAAATTGAGAGTTGAAAGAGAACAGGAAGAGAAAAAGGGAGAAGAAGAATATATAAATAAATACCGAAACTATAAAATTTCATGAAATCATTTCATTGTGTTGCGCTACATTAACAAAATTTTTTATAAATCTAACTAGCGGACCCGGCAAACAGTGTTTTTTGCCTTCAAATTTTATTTATATTGAAAAAATAATTAAACGAGAGGAAAATAACTTATTTTTGATCTTGGCATAAAAACTTAATTGGGTTGTTCTGAACATATAAGACAAAAATTTGCCTAATCGGTCTAGACGCTCTTCAATATGAGATAAATTTTAAAAGTGGGCGTAAAGAGGAGCGTGGTAAATTTTTATTTTATAAAAACCTAAGTTCAACTGTTCTAAAAATAATAAAAAAAAATCTCCAATTTGAGAAAAATTTAAAAAGTAGGGGTAGTAATGGACGTGGAAAATTTTTCTTTTCATGAAAATATGAAATATTTTGTATATTCGATCTTCTTACTCTAAGATATCGTAATCATAGGCAAGACCGGTTGAAATCAGGTAGTAGATAAATAAGCCAGATACTGACTGCGTCGCCACCTGCCGGGATAAACCTTCCAAGGGGTAACTTAAAGTCATACACAAAAATTCAATTAAATCGGTCCAGTCGTTTAGGAGGAGTACAATGTTAAACACGTACAGTCGAATTTAATATATTAAGAATAAAGCGGTTTTATTAAAACTTTACAAACGTTTTAGGGTCCTCAAATTGTTTTGTGTGTTTATACCCTTCTCTGGGTAATTTCTACACCGTACATAGCGGAGTTGAATAAGTGATGCCCGTCTATCTATCTGTCAGTCTCTCTGACCGTGTAATCATTGAAATTAACTTTCTGAAGTCCCTAGAAAACCTACAGCAGAGTTTAGCATTTCAATCTCTCTGCTGTTTCTGTCTTTCAGTTGATATTGAAATTCAGCTGAATCGGTCAATAAATGGCGGAGCCGACTGCCGTTATTTTTGACCATTTTTTAAGTGGGTTTCTGTCTAAACTACAAAACGGAATAAAAACGTGGTATGTAGTTTTTTCAGAAGCAGTAGGGCTACAATTAGCCGATAAATATTGAAAATACAACTGAAATTTTAGAATTACATTAATTTCTGCTTTCTTTTTTTATGGAAATTTTTAAGCTGTACATGAGCATAATATTTGTGCACACAAACATGAAACCTACAAACATGTATGTGTGCCTATAATGACTAAATTTTTCTAATACGATCGTAAGCTTAATAATTTAACCGTTTCAATTATATATTTTTTTTTTTTTTTGATATTTCAGAAGAAATTGAAAAGTGAAAAATAAGCAAAACAGTGAACAGTCGATACAGCCGAAGTTAACTTGATTTATTTGCGTTTTTCTGATAAACAGAAACCAGCGCCACACTGAGAACATTTTATTCTTATATCTTGGGAATTTTATCATTAATCCAATGAAAAATTCATTATTTTTCAGTTTTATTAAACTAATTAAATGTTATTTTTCATTAATTTAATGAATTATTTCATTAATTCAATGAAAGAATATATCGTTGAATTGATTAAATGTTTCACAAATTATGTGAATTAACTAAATATTTTTATTAAATTAATGAAATTTGTTCATTAAATGAATGAATAATGAATTAATGAAGTATTTCAGAAGTCTTAAGAAAAAACTGTCATGGTTTGAAAAATAATAAATTTTTCTTTGGATTAACAACTCTTTCAGTTCAAAAGAACCACAAAACAACTTGAGGCCATCAAAACGTTTGTAAAATAATAGCGTTGCCAACTAAAAAGGATGTAAACATTGAAAGAAACACCCTTTTTTTATAAAAATTTACTGTGGCAACAAAATTCAACTTTTTTTTGGAGGGGGTAAAAAGACAACAATAAAAACTTATTAATATTTATTCGTCAGCAAAAAAGAAAATTTCCACAAAGTTCAATGACCACCTTCATTACATTTGGAAAAGCAAATAGAAAGAAAGTAAAAAGAGTGTGTAAACGAGCCATGTTTATACATTTCCCAGTCTAATGACAGCAATAGCAACAAGCACAAGGATACAAAAACCCCTCTAAACACATTTTAGTTAAATGTAGGAAGGATGTGGTTGTCAGCTAACGTGTGTATGTGCAACACATAATAGAAAAAATTGTATTTTACATGAAATTCATAAAATATTTTTAATAGAACAAGAGGATTGAAGTGATCTGTCACATTAATTGAACTGCTTTTTTGCAAAGCGCTCAAGATGCCGTGAACTCTTTTGTTCCTGAAATTTTTCCTGTTTTACTTTTTTTTTTAAATACATCTCCAATGAATAAAAGACAGTTTGTTACTCTTAAATATAAGGGTTTCTTTTATATACTTTCTGATATGAAAATACTTAACCTAATATACGAATTCAAGACAAGCACTTGCACAGATTTTTCCCTTTCTTTTGTTTTGGTTGGTTTTTTTTTTTATAATCCTCATAGGAAATATTTTACTTCACAAAATAGTTTCGTTGAAGGAATGATGAAGTTTTTTGGTTCAGTTCAGTTGTCGTCTAGTCGGTTTTCTTTTTTTAAACAAAAATCTGTCTAGTCTTAGGGAGCCTTAAAAGTTTTCCTTATAAAATGATTTCGATTCTAGCAAATGGTACTATTTTCAATGCCATCTCGTTAAATGTAGAATATGTGGCTGTTCTAACTATGATAATTTAGTCAATTGCGACAACCAGTCAGTTTTTACTTAAGTCGACTTAAGCGATTTTTCCTTATTAGCATAGAAAAATATGCTGTCTTATTACAGCTATCGCAATCATATGGAAACAATTAAAAGTGCCAATACTTCCCATATGTTTCCTGCGATAGTTGGAACTAATCCCATGGATCTCTGCTTAAGAGAGGAACTAGAAAGAGACACAAATAACAGTGACATCTATATTTTCTCGGACAGAAGAGCGGCATTACTTGCTCTCAGTGCCTTTGAGGTAAGATGAAAACAGGTCTGGGAATGGCTAAAACTTCTAAAAGGACTAGCATCTTATAACAGGGCTTAATTGGTAGGGGTGCCAGCTCATAGTGGATATGTAGGCAATGAGAAGGCAGACGAACTCGCCAAAAATGGAGCAGCCAATAAGTTCATGAGCCCCAGAACCATGTTGCGGACTGTTGAAATTTGTAAATGTTTTCACATAAAAAACTAAAATTTCGAGCGTTTTTATTAAATGTCGAATGTGACGATTTGGGCCCAGTTTTCAAGAACTTAAAATTGCCGCGTTTGCTCAACTGTTCAAGTTGCCGTCTTTCATCGGCCTGCATAAGCAGTAAAAGAGCCTCCGCAAACTTTTTACTTTCTCAAGAAACAATAACAAGTAGATACGGCCACAAAACACCGAGCAAAAAATCACAACGTATGTGGTCATTTTGACACCATCCCGTTATCTATTTTATTGACACTAGCATGTACAAGTCAACAAAGGTTGGTTGCCAACTTGGAAAAAAACCACGATTTTACTATTTTGACAATGCACGTTGTAAACTTGTTGGAATGGACAACAATATACTACAAATTTCCAACTTATTAACAAAGGTTGTCAAAATTGACGACGCATGTTGTCATTTCAACAACCTTGAGGTATCATTTCGATACCAAATGGCGTGATTTTCACACCAAAATGCTGTCGATTTATCACTGATATGGTGTCAATAATGCGTTGTTGAAATGACACCATGCGTTGTCAAAGAAAGTACAAACGTGATTGATACACTATTAACACCGTTTGTGGTCTATTTAATTTTTTTTTTGTGATAAACAAACCGGTAATCTTGAATTTTCCTGCTAGACTTCCTGTCAATGTAAACTATAATTGAGTTTTCCTTGTAAAGCACCGACTGGTAGGGAGGGGTATAATTAAAGTACAAAAACAAACAAAAAATCTTTTTTTTTTTGGTTTTGCAATTTCTTATTGATGTTCTTTGTTTAACATGAATAATTTTATTGTTACTTAGACATCAGTGGTTTGAAAACATTTCCGTAACGAGTAGGAAGGTAAACGAACAAAATTTTCCATTTTCACATTCACCAAAAAAAAAAACTAGAATACTACGACAACAACAAAACAGAGGAAAAGTCCTTAAAAACTCAACTAGGCAGAATAGTCATGCGCTAACCCAGCAAACAAAAAAGCTTAAGGCTTACAATGAAGCTTTTTTTATTAACAAATTAATTTCTGAAGATTTTCAGAGTAAAAATTAAAAAAAAGAAAGTGTTTCGTCTGCTGTAAAAAGTTTTCTGTGTGGTTGGTGAATGTAAAAAATTTCTTTGATTAAAATTCAAATGTTAGACTTTGTGTTTGTTGGGCAACTAAAACGTGGGTATAGAACTCTCTTTTCTCTCTCTCTCTTCCTATGTGTATGACTACTATAGGAATTAAGTATTCATAAGGAAGACGGTGTATCCGTTAGATAACTAATTAAAAAGCAAACAAATTGTAAAACATTGCAAATTTGGAGCATGCGCATTGTAAATATTACACTGACTCTTTTTTTTACTTGTAACTTTCTTCTATTTATTTGGATGTTAATTTTGTAGTTGTCAATACATAACAGCTCGTGCAAAGACATGCACGTGAAAAAAATGTGGTTTTAGTTAGTGAGTGGACAAAAGATTTTTATTTTATTAGAGCGGTAATCCAAAAAATAATAACTTTTAGCTAGAAGTGAGTTGGCGGTTCTTTTCTGCCCAATAATTAAAAAAACCATACAATGGCTTAAATTTTGTGATAAAAGAAACTCTAAGAACATGAAAAAGATATGGCTTTAAGTCACTTGTGAAGTTGTTAATTCCCTACCACAAATGCTAACTCATACTTGATCAACTTTTTTTTCCAAATATTTGATTGTGTTTTTTGCTGGGATATTCTAGAAATTTTGAAAGTAAGTATTGACTTTAAAACACTTTTAAATAACCAAAAAAAAAAAAAAAACTACAAATCTGGCAGCACTGTGAGCAGCTGTTTTTTCTACTTGTGGTTCCATCTTCATTTTTGTATATGCTTTGTATATGTTGTACATTATCTAGAAGATAATTGCAATAAGAACATCACATTGTCACATCATCTCT
The DNA here is from genome assembly GCA_947397855.1 of Thelaira solivaga. Lineage (NCBI taxonomy): Eukaryota > Metazoa > Arthropoda > Insecta > Diptera > Tachinidae > Thelaira > Thelaira solivaga. The sequence goes on along the minus strand of OX377613.1, from coordinate 51,976,142 downwards.
CTTAGCACATGTAGACCCAGGCAGAGTAACAACAAAAAACAACAAAAATACTCGTAAATACATTTTATTTTTGTTTGTTTTGTTTACGCCTTATCCGAATTGGGTGTAGAGCAAAAACAATAACAAAAGATACGTTTAAACAAAACCTGTCTGCGTTATTGTTGTTTCTGTTTCTGTTTAGTTGGCTCGCAACAATCTGTGGCAAACTAGAACCTTAATGTGCCATTATTGCATATTGGCCAAGTTAGTTGTAAAAGTTTTGTTGCCGCAAAAACAACATTTCTTGTTTTAAATAAAGACATTCTCGAAACAATGAACATCATACATACATACATACGAGTACCTACTGTGTAAAACAAAAAGCAAAGAAAGTTGTAATTGAAGTTTTTTAAAAAAAAAGAGTCACTAATTAAAACCAAAACAAGTACTCGTTTGTAACTAAAAAATAGCAAAATTGCAATATAACAAAATCCTAATTAAAAAAAACTTTACACACACACATGCATAAATATGTTGTCTACATGCAAGTGTGTTTTAATAAATACATGCATGTAAGTGTGTTTGCCAGAAAATTTCTATAAAAAAAGTAAGTGATTCATCTTGAAAACCCCACTCACTAGCTAAACTTACTCATTATCAGTGTCCTTTTCATACAAACAGAATTAGAACAAAAAACAAAACAAAATAATTATCAACGATTTGATAAAATTCTCAACTAAATTAAATAAAAAAAAAAAAAACAGAAAATTTTAAAAGGTTTTTAAGCTTTTATTGCTGGTGCAGCAAAGTTAAGAAAAAAAGAAAACACGGCTAAAAAAACAATAATTCATTTCAAGAAATGTTTCACCTTTTATCATGTTTTTTGAGTTTGCTTTATCCTTCTTCAATGTTGTTGTTTGTTGCAACAAAATTTTGCAGCAAGTGTTTTTGTAAACTTGGGTTTCATGTGTTGGTTCATTTTAAATTTTTTTTTGTTTTTTGTTTTTCCTTCATAGGTCGGCTTTTATTTCATTTACCCAACAATCACAATATAACGAATTTAAAAACATGGAAAAATATTTTATTGCTAAATGTCTTACTTTTACTTGAGTTTTCGAAAATAAAGCTTAAGTTTGCTGAAAGCTTTGGGAAAGCAACATTTTCTGCAGCATTTTAAGAACAAAGTTTTTGTCCGAACAAAATTTTTGTTCGAACAAAATTTTTTCCGAACTAAATTTTTTTTATACTTAGCTTGTAGCAAAAATAATGGAAAACAATATTACGCCTTTAGCAAGTTATTTGTCGGTTTACAAAATTCAGCTGTCTAGTTATACGTCACATCTACACGCAAAAAAAAATATGGTTGAGAGCAAACATATTCTATTGGATACATAGCTTGGTCAAATTGCAGCTAAACCTATACAAAATGCCTCTCATTCAACCTACGGTCAGCGCCAAAAAAAATTTTTTTTTATACTCGTACACAATTTTTATTAAAAATGTTTAAATTAAACTATGTAAAGGTAAAAATAATGGGCCATAATCATAGTCACACTAAGTCGGTATCTTTTTAAAAAGAACTTTAAATTCATGTAATCCGTACGAACAAAAGTCAGCTCTTAACAAAAGCCTACCTTTTTGTGATTATGATTATGGCCCAACGTTTTTATATATTATAAATAAAAAATTGATTTGATCCTTTCTTTTAATTAATATTTATTTATTTATAAAATTCTACGACTGGTGTGATTTTCTTTCCAAATTTATTTGACTGCCAAGATACGAACTCGTCACTCAATCACCTCAGCCACAAAGTTCAGTTGAGTTTGAACGATTAAGTTTTTGTTTTATATTTACTTTATTAACATTGTTGTAATAGAGAAAAAATAGAACACAATTTGTTTTTAACCATATTTTTCTTATATAATTAAACATATTTGCTCTTATCCAAAAATAATTAACGTAGACTTTAAAGTAAAATCTTTTAAAAAATTATATGAAAAATTTCCTTAACGTTGACATTAAAGTCTACGTTAATTTTTTTGAATAAGGGGGATTATGTTTATGGTAATTATAATATGTTTACTATAAACACATTACTAGTGTCAGTTAAAATTTTATCAAAAATAAATTCAACCATATCTCGGACGGTAAACATCTATGAATGGCTAAAAATACCTAGAAAATTGTTTATTGTGATCATAATAATGTTGAGATGCTTCAAGTTAACAATAATATTTTTGAGGAGTACAAGCTATGTTGCGGTGACCATATTCATTCAGAATTTTTTTTTGCATATAGTTGGTCTACACGCCAAAAGTTTAAAGATAAATTTTAATCTCAATTTAATAGGATGTACATACGCTTGTAAATAAGTCTAGTTCTGACTTGTTGAATTTTGTAAACCGAGAAATAACTTTATTGAAGGCGTAATCTTATTTGCTATTATTCTTTATTTGTAATATAAGTTACAAATATTGTACAGAAAAAAATTCAGATATAATTTTTTTTTAACGTAGTTTCAGCTTTGGTTTTGTGAGACACACTGCAAAAAATTTTGTACATTAGGAAATTTTGTTCGGAAAAAGTGAATGAGATTAGCTCAACTTGTAGTATAACAATTTTATAATTTTTTGTTTTCCTCTTCTAGAAGTGCTTGACTACAGATTTAATAAATGTAATTTCAAATTTTATTATTTGCTGATTTTGATAATTTTTCTAAGTGCACTTTTCGTCCTTTCCTTAAAAGGTAATTTTATATTTTATTCTGGGCCTCCTGTCTCTTGCCACTTGTACTTGTAAAAATGTAAGTATTAAATTTTTTTCTCACTTTGATTCAATTAGTCAAGGGCCAAGTACAAATCCAGAGATTATTTGAAGTTTTTTTTTTCTTTTTTTTTTTTTTGGAAGAGCCAAATATGCAAAAAAAAAAATTCTGTAGAGTTTTTTCAGTCACTTTTAATGTACTAAATTTCTATTTGCTCTTATCCTTCTGCTAGAGTTCATTGTTTGTCTAGAAGTCAGCCTTTGTGTAAGTGCTGGTCTTAGCATTACTTCTCTTAACAAACAAAACAAGTTATCATTTAATTTTTAAGCTAAGATTATAAGAATTCAGGCTTATTACAAGTGTCGTTGTCGTAGTCGTATCTAAGACAAGCTAATGTAAATTATATAACCAACTTTGCCACATATCACTGCTTTCATCACGACAACGACACTCATAATTATTATAAAATTTGTATTATTAGTCGCCTTGATATTTGAATTCCTTGTTGTATTTATCTTGATTTTTTTATTTTATTTTGTTTAGTAACAATTTCTAATAATTTTCTTTAAATTATTTTTAATTGCAAGTATGAAACGTAAATTATTTCTCATTGTAGTCATATCATGGTAAAATGGTAAGATATAATTCGTAAATAAAAATGTTTTTAAATTCATTTCATTAACTGAATGGAAACAGTTATTTCATTAATTTAATGAAATTCTGTATTTCATTAATTGAATGAAATTATTTCATTAATTAAATGAAATTGTTTCATTAGTTGAATGAAATTATTTCATTAATTAAATGAAATTTCATTAGTTGAATGAAATTATTTCATTAATTGAATGAAATTATTTCATTAATTGAATGAAATTATTTCATTAGTTGAATAAAATTGAAATTATTTCATTAATTGAATAAAATTGAAATTATTTCATTAATTTAATGAAATTTTTAAATTAATTGAATGAAATTATTTCATTAATTGAATGAAATTGTTTCATTAGTTGAATGAAATTATTTCATTAATTGAATGAAATTATTTCATTAATTGAATGCAATTATATCATTAGTTGAATAAAATTGAAATTATTTCATTATTTCATTATTTCATTAATTGAATGTAATTATTTCATTAATTGAATGAAATTATTTCATTTGTTGAATGAAATTATTTTATTAGTTGAATTCAATTACATATTTCAATAATTGAATGAATTTATTTCAGAAATTGAATTTCAATTAATGAGTGCAATTATTTTATTAATTGAATGAATTTATTTCATTAATTTACTAAAATTATTTCATTAACTGAACTATTATATCCATTAAGTTTTAATGAAAATCTAATCCTGCAGACAGTTTTGATTAAATTTTAATGAAAATGTTCATTATTATAAATGAATAAAAATATTGAAAAAAACTCGTATTTCTAATGAAACCCATTTCAAATTCAGGTTGTTTATGAGAATTATCATTATTATAATTTTTCTGAAAATTGTTTCATTAAGCTAATGAAAAGTGTAATGGATTGAAAGATAATGAATTTTTCAATATACGAAAATATACGAAAAACATTTTTTCACTGTCTTCACAAAATCATATTTACGTTTTCACTCACAGTTAAAAATTATTTAAAAATTGATAAAAAATCTGTTTATAAATAAATATTTGAAAATAAATCAGTTTTGAAATAATTAATTTGAAGTTTAGTTAGCGGTTTTGCATTTAAGCCAGCGATATGCATACACATTCACTTGTGCATGCGGCCAGCAAGAACAGCAATACACAGCTTTGAAGAAAACAAAACAAAAAATGAAAAGAAACAAAACGTGTTTAGTCTTGTTTAAAATGCCATACAAAACGGTTCTTCCAGCTAAACAAAGAAGAAAGAATTAAAAGTTTAATTATTGAAAAAGTAAATGAAAATTTAAAATTTAAATAATTAAAAGAGAGTAAACTAAGAAACAAATCTTTCTAAAATCAGCAGTACATACATACATACAAACAAATCAAACAAAAAGTGTTTTCTGTTATTGTGAATAATTTAAAAATTGCTAAAATCTTTTTTTTGTTTGTTTTCTGTTGTTGCATTTTTTTTTTTTTATTAAAAAAAAAGAAGAATTAAATGTCATAATTAAAATAACAAATAAAATTTAATTCGCTGATAACAAACACATACGTTTTTCGTGTTTCTAAAAAAAAAAAGAGCAAATAAACACCAAAAAAAAAAAATTTGTATAAAAATCAAAAAGAAGCAAACAATATTGAGATGATAAAGCAGTAGTGAAAAGGAAATTATGGTTAGTAATGCACAACATATTTTGTTTTACATTCTTTAGTTTTTACTCACTTTAAATTAATTATTTTCTATCAATAAAATATTAACGTTATAGAATTAACGGTAGATGATTTTTGTTGTCAGCTACATAGCGTCATATGCTATGAAAAAAGCCACAAGTAGAAAAATATTTAAATTTTTCTTTTTGATTAATTACAATATATACCGTATCAATTTAGCCGTAACTATATATTTTTAATTTCTCTAAAACTGACGTTTTTAAATTGAGAGATTTTTTGCTTCTTATCTAAAAAAAATTTTAAATATAATTTAGAGCTTTTATAAATTTATATGGTGATGTGAATGATGAATGATACATGCATACGAGGTATGATCAAAAAATAACTGTTATTATCAATTTTTTCAAAAAGTATTTATTTATTAGTTTTATTTCAACTTTTTACTTTTAAATAATATGGCTATTTTATTAAGCTTGAGGTCTTATTTAAAAAAAAAATTGTTTTTATATCGATACTAGTTGACCCGGCAAACGTTGTCTTGCCTTAAAATTTTTATATATTCTATCTTCTTACGCTAAGAAATCGTACTCATAGAGAAAAGAACCGTGCGAGACCGGGTAAAAACAGGTAGTAGGCAAATAAGCCAGATACCAACTATAGCGCTACCTGCCGGGCGGATTTGTGACGTTAAACCTTCCAAGATTATGCATATAAACCTTCCTCTTGAATCATTCTATCTTTTATAAAAAAAACTGCATCAAAATCCGTTGTGTACTTTTAAAGATCTAAGCATACATACAGACATAGGGACAGACGCGGGAAGCGACTTTGCTTTATAAAGGGTGTCCCAACAAGAACGCAAGATTTAAATTTGGCGCCATTCGAAGTGTCATTGTTTGACATTTGAACCAGTTTTTTCTTGCCTAGAATTGAAGAAATGAATGTCGAGGGCTTGTGGTTTCAACAAGACGGCGCCACATGTCATACAGCCAGAGAAACAATTCAATTGCTGCATCAGTCATTTCCCGGTCGTGTTATTTCGCGTTTTGGAGACCAGAAGTGGCAGCCTAGATCGTGCGATTTAACACCATTAGACTTTTTTCTTTGGGGTTTTTTGAAGTCGATGGTTTACGCGAATAAGCCGACGACGACTCAAGCCTTAAAAAAGGAAATTGAACGCTGCATTACTGAAATACCGCAGCATTTATGCAAAACGTTCATTGAAAATTTCATTAAAAGATCGCGTGTGTGCCAGCAATGTTGTTCCATACATAACCTCATTCTGTCTACTTTACGATATAATAAAGTTTCAAGATTTTTTTTTTAAATATCTGTGTTTTATTTAAAATTTAAATCTTGCGTTCTTGTTGTGACCCCCTTAACTATGTAGTGATTTCGCTCCAATTTGTGTAGCTTCTTCAGGATATAATTATAATTATTTTTTTATATAATTTTTGTATTATTTATAATTATATCCTGAAGAAGCTATACTAATTGGAGCGGAATATCGATTTAAAAATAATTTTTTTAAAAATAATAAAATAGTCATATTATTTTTTAAATAAAAAAAAAATGGGAATAGTCAAAAAGAAAAGAAGCATGATATTTACAATTAGTAAGGATCGACTTAAAAGCTGTGTTATTGTTAATGATTAAGCTGATTTTTTTATATATGAAAAACATTGAAATTTGCTTGATGCCTTTTTTTTTTTGCAGAACAGACTTTTCAAATAATTTTTTTTTTATTTTCACGATAATTGCTACATTGAAACATAAAAATCTTTATCACACGTTCTATGCGTAAAAGATTTCAGTTAAAAGGCAAGAGGGCTGAACCTGTAAGTTAATGGGCATCAATTTAGGGCTTCAATTCCGATCAAATCCGCGAACTTGTATTTAAGAAAAGGGATGACTCTAAACATGTACTTTCTTTCTAGCACTTGATGTTGTGAGCTTTTAAAGAAAAACTCTTTATGGTTATTGACTGCAAGTAAAACCTTTTCTTTTTTTTTTTTATTGAATTAAAAAAAAACTACTATTTTAAAAAAGTTATATTTTTTCTTAAACTAAAATGTTTAATTTAATTTTTCTGTTAATTCGTTACTCATTTCCGTATGCAACACATTCACACTCTGAATATGGAGGTCAACTCATCAACCATATGGTGGTGGTTGTGAATAATGATGGTCTCTCTAAGATAATTGAAATAAATGTTTTTGCCTTTTGTATGTTTAAAAGTTTTGCCATTTTTTTCTTCTTTTGGCAAATCGAGGTCATTTAAACCAAAATCATATTATACGTACGTAAGAGTGGTACAGTAGCAGACGTATACAGCTGACTAAGGCTTTCAATGTTTTGACCTTCCCAGAGAAAGTTACACAATTTCTGTTGAATGCTTTTTTTTTTGTCATCTTCTTCTTTTGTTTAAAATAAAAAATTTTTTTTATATCATTTAAAGACACATTCAACCATAATTTTCTTTTTTTTAACTTCACTTACATGGATTGTTAGTGAATACGGAAAATACAATTTAAGGCTTCATTAGTGTTGAATTTCTATGGCATGACGTTTTGCTCTTAACTTTTTAAAGTGCTGTTGAATGTTCTGTAACAACTTAGCAACGCCAAAATATACAAAATTGTTATATTGCAAGCTAAGCCAACACGTTCGATAGAAAATGTTTGTCCGTACAATATATTTTTTAAACATACTATGTGTATTTTGGGCTCCCTCTTTGTGAAAAAAAACATAGCCTTCTACGGCACATTTTTTCCGAACAAAGTTTTTGTCGGGACAAAATTTTTCTTTAATGCAATTTGAAGTCTCTTACAAAGAGAGAGCTCACACTACGTAAAAAACGAAATCTTGTAATTCTAATTTATATAAAAATATTGCAAGGACAAAACTTTTCCCTAAAACGTGTGGATAAATTCTGTCTAACAGTTAGAATTTTGTGCTTCAAATAATGTTTTTTTTTTTTTTTTTTTGATGTTAAACTAAAAAAACTTGAGTATTCAGTTAAGGACTGATCATCTGATATTTAAGTTATCCCTCTAGAGCTCTAAAAATATTATTTTTGGGCCAAGAGTAATAATGCGTATTATTTTCCATTTTTCGATTTTTATTGTGTAAAAAATATCATGACTGCTTTTCTTGCCAGAAACAGATTTTCCATATATAACAAGGTGGTGCAAAAGTCCCTCTACTATTTTTATTGAACGCCATATTGATTATTTGACGTTTAGCTCAGTTTCGCTTTAACCATTGTGTTGTTTAGCCATTCAAATTTTATTATGGATAAATACGAGTATACGCCACAAGAACGAGCAAAAATAGTGACAATATTTATTAATAATAATCGTTCCATTAATGCCACTCAGCGAAAATTGCGTCAAAAATATTTTAATCATCCAAAGCCCCATAAACCACAATTTATCTTTTATATGGAAATTTTCGATAGTACGGTACGACAACGGACGTCTCGTAATGCTAAAAATGTGGCTCTGGTGCTCGATAGTGTTGCAGATTTTTTTATGGGATTTTTTAAAATCAAAAGCTTATATGAGTAAGCCCCAAACGATTCAACATCTTAAAGACAATTTACGTCACGAAATTGAAGAAATTCAGGCTGAGATGTTGCATGAAAGCCAAACTTACTTATCTCTTCTTTGAGCAAAGTTATAAGCAATCAAAATGGTAGCGGGACTTTTGCCCCACCCGTTATATATGTTTCTATGTAAACATGTATGAATTTACAATATAAATATAAAGGCTTTCATATACATTTGCTTAATAAATAGTTTTAATTGTACATGAGTTTAAGCTCATAAAGAAAGGATATTGATAAAATTATCCTTGATAGTTTATGATAGTTTTCTTCCCACTTAAATATTTTCTTTTATGTTTTTTGTTTTTTTTATATTATACACACATACACACATATTCGGCTTGTTTGACATGATTGACTGTCTTTCCATATAAAGACTACTGGCTTGAAGTGCAGTGATTGACAATGACTGACACTAAAATATTGTCAGTCAAGGCTTACAATTTTTTTTAATAAATATACTTATGTATGTATATACATAGTACTATTCAGTAGTTTTACATACATAAATACGTCTGCATATAGTGCATATCGCTGCTTCGTACAGAAAAACCGAACATGTATATATTTTGGATTGAGTTTTTTTTTTGTCTACTTTGTTAAGTGGTCTGTTATTCTGAATTCACCCACTTGGTACAGAGAAAATTTTTGTCCGTAGAATATTTTTTTTAACTTAGCTTAAACTTAATCTTTCTCTGTGAACACTTCACGCTAGATAAGAAATTTTTGTGAAGACAAAAATTTTATTCGGTACAAAGGGGTAAATTCAGCCGCATTTGGAAGTGTTCTTTTTTACAAAGAGTTCATAAAAAATATTGTATGGACAAAAATTTTGTTCGGAATAAATGGGTAAATTCAGCCTTAGTTGGAAAGAGTTTTTTTAAGAGAGGCCTAAAAATAGGTATATATGTACATGGTATGTGTAAAAATATATTACGGACAAAAATTTTGTTCGGAATAAATGAGTAATCCAACCTTTGTTGGAAATGTTTTTTTTTTCTTTTTGAAAAGAGATCTAAAAATAGATACATACATGATATGTGTAAAAAATATTTTACGGACAAAAAATTTGTTCGAAACAAGTTGTAAATTCAGCTATAGGTGAAGTGTTTTTTTTACAAAGATATAGCTCAAACTGTGTTTTGAAAATATTGTACGGACAAAAATTTTGTTCGGAATAAATGGGTAAATTCAGTCTTAGTTGGAAAGAGTTTTTTTAAGAGAGGCCTAAAAATAGATATATATGTACATAGTATGTGTAAAAAATATTTTACGGACAAAAATTTTGTTCGGAATAAATGAGTAATCCAACTTTTGCTGGAAATGTTTTTTTTCTTTTTGAAAAGAGATCTAAAAATAGGTACATACATGATATGTGTAAAAAATATTTTACGGACGAAAATTTTGTTCGAAACAAGTTGTAAATTCAGCTGTAGGTGAAGTGTTTCTTTTTACAGAGAGATACCTCAAACTGTGTATTGAAAATATTGTACGGACAAAAATTGTTCGGAATAAATGGGTAATTCAGCCGTTGTTGGAAAATTTTTTTTTTCTCTTTGAAGAGAGCTAAAAATAGGTACATAGAATGTATTAAAAATATTGTAAGGACAAAAATTTTCTTCTCAGTTTTAGGGATTCAAAATGTAGTTGAAAAACTTATTTAATATTTTTCAAACTGCCAAAGTTACAACAAAAGGTGTGTTATTGTAATGTTGTGTTTTATGCAAGAAAAATATTAACGTTTAGTTTGTTTAGTGCCTCAACATTAATTGAAATTTATAATTAAGCAATTTACTCTTCACTTACCCAAATGTTTCAAGAAAAATTAAATTTTAATAAATTTTTTTCTATCACAGAATTAGAATTTGTATTACATATTTTTTCATTCCTGTAAAGTAATTAAAAAAAAAGATCTTATTTTGGACCTTTTTCTGTTACAATAGCGCTATGTGTGTATACATATATATTTTAATAGGCCTTTAAAATTAAATAATTTGTTACTACTTAGTGTACTTATTTATGTATTAAATGTAAAAGTCATAGTGTAAAATAGCACCAAAAAACTCGTTATTCATACGATGTTTTTTTTTGTTTGTTTCTTTTAACAACAAATTCCATATTCCACTTCTCTCTCTTTCTCTTAACAATAATAACTTTGAGATTAAATGCAAAATAATAATAATTTTCCGCATGCATGAATAAATGATAAATGAATAAATTTTGTTGTTTTTGTTTGAATTAAATATTTCTTTTTCTGCTTTTGTTATAAAAATAAATATTTATTTTATTTATTTATTCTTAACTCGTTTAAATTATTAATGTTTTTTTTTTTAGATAAAAATGAATCATAAGAAATATTTTGATAAAAAATTAAAATTTTTGTATTCAAACTGTTGGTAAGAATAGATAAAATCAACAAATTATGCTGTGCGGTAGGTGTTGGGCACATGCCACAATTTTGGATTGAGCGATTTTATAAAACAAAATTTAATTTATTGTTCCCGTTTTGTACTCCTAACAGGAAATTAACTTTGTAATTTCTAAACGAGTGAACTCTAGAAAATTAAAGTAGCTGACAAAGATGCCGCTTTTTATACTCAATTTTTGTCAAACTTTGTTTAATGCAATCCATATGATAATTTAATAAAAAGTCACGAATATATATTTAGTTCTAATATGACGGAGAAATGGCAGTAAAAAATAGATAAGCAAAAAAATATACCTTTTAATTTCTGTGCTTCTTATTTTTTGCTATATAAATATCTACGTCATTCGTTTGAAAAATGGCTTATAGCCGCCGAAAATATTTTTCATTACGTCACTCTGGTGATGGCGAGACAACTAGTGTTTTCCTTTTTTAAGCTACAAGATGATAAGCTTGTACAAAAAAATTATAACAAAATTTGTTTCCGTTTTTTAATATAAAAAATTTTGTGTATACTTAGTCCCAGTTGGGAAGCTTAGGCTTGTATTCAAAGAAAAATAAAGAAGACTTCAAGTAGATATTGTGACAAATTTGTCATAATTTCTATTTCAAATCTTTATTAACCATTTTGAATATCAGCCTTAAAATCCAACACCTCAGAATTAATTTTTTTTTTTTGTAAACAGTCAATTTGATTTTAAATTATTTTCCAGAAAAATGTTCTAAACAAATTGATTGTTTTTGATACCATGAGTATCAACTAGTCTTGGGTATTCCCATTGCACTATTCACTTATTTAAACTGAACGAACTAGTCCGCATTTTGAATTCCTATAGTTCATTTGCTTGCTCTTCATTTTAAATGAACGAACGAACTAAACTTTAACGAAGGAACGAAAGTTACCAATTGAAAAAGAGAATATGTATTATGTATGCTAAAAAACTCAATTTTAAGCTATTTTGATATTAAATCAAAATCAATTGGTATTCAAAGAGACTAATAACGACTTTAAGTATAAATTATGACAAATTTTTCATACAAATTTGTCGGAAGAAGCATAACTTCTTTAGCCATAGTTACTAAAGTACTTTTTGAATTAAATTATTAAAACAAAATTTAAAAATTTTTTCAAATTTTGTTTTGTTGTTTTGCTTTCTATTTTCGTAAAAACTTCCTTTCATCCCCTATTCGATATCATTTTACATAATAAAGAACGTTGAATGACAATCAAAAGTATAAGTGATAAAGATACAAGAACTATTCCTTTTTAATTTTTGAACTAAGAAGAGCGCTCTCTAAAATGAACTACGGAGCACAAGTCTAGTATCAAAGAGTATTAATACGAATATAGCAAATAAAATTTTAATTTTTACATTAGTGGAATTCACCCTTATTGCAATGTGGCAAAAAGTTTTCAATTTTGCATTTCACAACAACAAAATATATGAAACTGAGATTTGGACCGGTTTATAAAATTCGCAAAACTGAAAATCATTGCAAAAAGCAAACTCAAAAAGTTTGCACCATCAAAACAGCTGAACGAAACAAGCAACTAAAGTTCAGAGTTGCTAAAATTTACGGCGATAGTAGGCGACATGAAAATTACCAACGTAGGCTTTAATCCAATTTAAGTTTGGTTAAAAAATCACTGCTAAAAAAAAAGAAAAATTATAGGTTTATATAAAACTACAGCAAGTGAAGTTTATTTTGCATTGCAAATTTCAATTAAAAAGGTACAAAAATGTACAGCCGTTTAGCCAATGCCGTACTCTTTTCCCTAAAAACGAAAAATAAACAAATAAATTCAATTTCAGCAAAAGCATTTTGAACCAGATAATTTATGATTTTATTTTTTTTTTTCTTCTTTTTTTTGGCCGTTGGTTCAATTATCTAATTAATAAGCAAATTTACTTTAAGGAAACAAATATACATGAGTATATAGAGTGAATTCTGCTTTTAATAATCTACAACTTTTTGACAACTGAACTTTTGTCCCAAATATTTTATTTTTTTTTTTTAACATGAACTTTTCTTTATTTCTATTACGTGGAAAATTTGCTTATTTTTTTTTATGATTTTAATGTTATTTTCCATTAAATAGAGTGCTGGCTTGGGGTTGGCCAAAAGCCAGTTATGTTTTTCAGCCGTAGGCTAAAATATGTGTACAATAAAAAAAAAAAGTGCAACACAAAAAATAGTAACTAAAACTAATAGGCAGGTTATGTAGAAGTGAGCCAGCAGTTTACTTTAAATGCATGTGCATGTGGGCACATGGTCAGAAGTTGAACCAAAAACAGAGAAACTCTCAATTAAAGTGCTGCTTAATAAATCGCTTAGTAGTTTTGAAAATATTTTTAAGGAAATAAAAATTTCTAGGTTTTTTCAAATTTCGTGTGTGTGTGTGTGGTGTTTATGAATTATTTGCTTTTCCATTTAAATGAATGTAAAACTTCCTACTATTTCTTCTATTGTAGTTTTGTACTACTTTATTTTGCACACTTCTCAAGGTAAATTAATTCTAATTTCTTTTTTTAATCAAACTTACCGAATTTCACTTAAAGCTATTAGTTTTGTTTATTTAAGAGTGTTCTTTAAAAAGAAAATGTAAATGCCTAAAATTATTATATTTTAATGTAAAAACTTACAAGCAAATTGGGTTCATGTAAAACATACATAAACTGTCTGTATTCGTTTCACTTAACTTCATTTAAAATGAAACATATTCGTAGTGTGTATGCCGAGTGTGCTTGTATGTTGTTTATAGTTATTTCTTGGCATGGCGGCATAAAGACTTCCGTTTGTAAGTTTTTTTTTTTTGGCAAACGGAAATGGCTTACAAAATGAAAACGTATGCGTATTTGGTATTATTTAATTTTTTTTTCAGTGTGGAAATCCAATGTAATAAATATTATGAAATCCTTTTGGCTTAGACCTAGCTGAAAGCAAACTTAAATTTTTGAACTAAAAAATTTTTTTTCTCTGATGCTGTAATTTAATTAATGGCTTTTCTTGTTTTCTTTTATTTATTTGCAGGTACGAGTTGTAAAAAAATAAATTTTATACAAAATTAAGGTAAATTGAACTTTTATTTAATATTTTTTTTAAAATAATATTTAAATTAACTACAGTCTGGTTTTGGATTTATTCTTTGAAAGTCTCACGCTCACACTCAGGCACACTTAAAATTTTTGTTTTTGTGATAAATTCCTATGCAGGCTCGACCAAGAAAACTAAATAAAAGAAAATTCAATGACAGACGCTTATTTTTAAGCACCTACAACTCACTTTGTAGGTATAACCCCCCGTTTCCACATGCAAGTGCAAGTTCGAAAAACTCAATACACTCTCACTTTTTTACTAACACACTCATATTTTTCGAACTTGCAGCTGAACTGGCAACCAAATTCTTTTGCAAGTAAATTTTTGACACTTGCAGCAAGTAAATTGACAAATGAGAAACAGTGCTACCGCGTATGAGTTTTAAATTAATGTATTAGTCTGTGGAAAAATAGAAGTTACGTTAGTAATTGATACTTAGCATATTTAACAAAATTAATAAATAAAAAAAGAACATAATGACCCACCAACACATTTAAAAGTTAAATTTAATTATCAATTTCATATTTTTGACTTAAAAAATACTAACAACAAAATTTTTAGTTGGTATTCACGGTGTTTGCGACGCGGCAACACTTCATTCATATATTTTTATTCTCTATATCAATAGCGCAGCCATTTTTTCATTAGAAGTGAAGCCGTTGCCGATATTTTAAAAATGAACTTGCACTGTTCTGTATATACACTCATACAATTTGCAAGACTTTCGACTATTTTTTCGGCTTTTTCGTAGTTAATACGTATACTCAACTTTGCAAGCAATTACAATTTGCATGTGGAAACGGGGGGTAAAAATGATTTGTAGATTTAATAATTGGGGGTAGCTCATTTTGATTGTATAATTTTATACAGTTTATACAGTAAAATTTCGATATAACGAATTTTTTCTGAGTACATTGAAAAAACCTCTTTATTGCAAAGTTTTCCTTACAAAAATTCACTATAGCTATAACGAAGAAATTCAAAGCTACAAAGCCCCTATATAGCGAAGTATTCTTTCAAAAGCCTCTACACAAGGAAAGTCATCAAAGTCCCGTTATATAAAGCCTCTACATAACGAAGTGTTGATGCTAAAGCCTCTACAACGAGGTGTTTCATTTTTATTTAGTTCTTGAATGGTGAATTTTTATTAAATATCATTTCGAATAAAAAAAAACTGTAGGTATAATAAATTTCTTTATACCAAGTTACATATGTATGTATCAGAGAAAGGAATGAGTGCCTTATTTGTTGCCTTTGAATCAGATCATAAAAAACGAATATATTGTTGTCAATTAACATAATTTCATAAAGTCAATACATGACAACATTCGAAAAAAGTGAGTGTTATGAATATGTTTTTTATTAAATTGTTAAAAACACTCAAAACAGTCACAAAAAGCAACGAATATAAAACGAGCAGTATGAATAGTTACAATGTTATTTAAGTCAAATTCAATTTTTTTTTAACATACCCATGCAAACCTATATATTTTTTTATTGTTTTTTCATGAAAATAGAAAATGCCCTGAAGAATATTTTGAGTCTAGTGCCTACATGATACTAACTTATCGACTATTTTTTGTAACTTTAGTATTTTTTTAATCTTGACACTTTCTAAATTAAAATAGGTGCATCATGCTGCAGAATACTCTCATTAAAAAAAAATTCAACACAAAATTTTTGTCCGGAAGATGTGCAAACAGTTTGCCAAATTTGGTGTTTGTTATTTGTTGTCATTTTGAATTAAATAAAGACTTTCCAAATTTTACTTCTTGTCATTTTTTTAATTGTGTAAAAAATATCGGAATATTTTTTTTTTTTCTAAAACTTCTACAGGCTTAATTTTTAATAAAATAAAATTAAATTATAAAAATGAAAACGAATACTGAACGAATGGTTTCAATATTTTTGATTTTTTTACCTGAATTATGAATGTATAGCAAGCAACACATTTTTGCATGAATACATGACAAAAGCAATGAATATATGAATGGCAATAAAAGCGAATATTTTCATTCCTTTCCCTGATATGAATCAGTGATATGTATAACGAATCAATAGCTATAATGAAGATTTTCAAGCCCGTTTAGATAAATTATATCGAAGTTTCACGGTATTTGGTTTAATTATACCTCTAGTGGATATGAAAGCAAATACGTTACGATGTTTATTTTTCAAGTTATGGGTCTTCAAAAAATTATGCTAAATTTTTTGAGTAAATTTTTTAATAGAAAAATTTTTTTTAAAAATTATCATGTTTCGCAATTCGCATTGAACTTTATTTTCCCTTTTTGATAAAAAAATAAATTTAAAAAAATAAAAACAATTAAAACCTGAAGTAAAAATTTCAAATGAGCTTTTCAATTCTGATAATTTTTTTTATTTCAAAAAATAGATCAAAGTATATTTGAAATATAATAGAAGCTTAATAGTAGGATAGTTACTCGTTAGTTAATGTACTTACATGTCACACTGAGTGTGACGTTACATACTAGTTTATGCCAGCTGGCAAGCGATATATGGAATTAACAGACTACTGTATCGAACTGTATCATTTTGTGTAAGCGTTATCAAGCTCTAACAATAATTTTGATTAATTTATATGATAAATAAACATCATAAAAAATAATATTACGTATTTGCTTTCATACCCACTGGAGGTATAATTAAACCAAATATAAACAAATGCTGTGAGCTCACTTTTTTCGCTGTCCCCTTCACGTGAAATGCCAAAATTGAAAGAGTAAATTTTAAGGTGTTTAATATATTATAATATGTCACACGCTCTCACGAAAAAATTGTCACGCACACTCACAAAATTTTATTTTGGCCACCCATTCCTATGCAGGTAACAAATGCATACCTTAAAGCACCTTTCTATTCAAAAAATTTATTATCTCCTATACAGATTTAAAAATCAAAACTTATTCCGAATTTAAACAGCTAAAACGGCTTAAGTCTTTTCCTTATTACCACAAAATTCTTTAAATTAACTTCTAACATTAAAATGTACACTAAACTTTGAATTAGAAGTACATACGAGTACATACTTTGTATTTATAATTGTTGCAAGTACACGAGTGATGAATAGTTGGCTTGTACTAATATAATTAGTAACTACGTAATCATTATACATTTTGCTTATGAACGATATTTATAATCTTTAAATTATTTATATCGCATTGTGGTTTGACCTTGAATTTAATTTTAATTTAATGGTTTATGGTGCACCAAGGTTTATTTAAGAGTCTGACGACAGTTGCTTTAATAGCACTTACAAACTAACTCACAATAAGTGCAATACAATTTTTTGCAAGAATTACATTTCATGGAGAATATAGATTTAAAAAAATATTTTTTTTCCAAATGTTAAATAACAATATTTGGTGGTTGGCTTAAGTTCAAATTTCTACTTTGCATATTTGTTGTACTAGCTGTGGAAAGGGCACTTTTTTTTTAATTTAATCCTTATTTCGATGCGAAGGAAAAGCGAAAGAAAACTAATCACTCATGAAGAAAGTTAGCAGACTTACCACGTCGCAATTATACGTATGTTAGAGTGGACTGTAATCAGATGCTGTGCGGAAATCCTCTTTTGTTCTTTCCTTAAGTATTTGTATAATTTATAAATCAATTATACAAATTAGGGTAGAATTAAATATAATTCAAAGTATTTTGTATGTATGTATATAATGTTATTTATTGAACGGGTGAGAAGTTCACTGTTTGAAAGTTAGATAGCAAGTGAAGTAATATTTATTTTCTCATTTTACAATTCTTTCTGTTTCATTAATTAATGATTCTAATAATTCATAATAATATATTCAAATTCCCAGTATAATTAATTTCTATAAATTCACATCAATCGTTAACTTCAAATATTAATGTTTGTTTAAAATTTTGATTTTAAACAACTCATGGTGAAATTATTTCCAAAAATCATAACAAAGGCGAATTTATTTTTTACCGAACTGTCAAAATTGTTTAAGATTTTTTTTAAAACTTTTTTATGTTCTCTTTTATTTATATAAATAAGGAACTAAAAATAAATAATATGTACTTTATGATTGAAAAATCATATTTGGAGGTAAGTTAATTATAAATGGAAATCACCTAATGCACCTACGAATTACCTAATGCACACACCTGCATAACTTCACCATGGGGCTCACTAACTTTTGACTTTTCGTTTCTTTGGCTTTACGTTTTTTGACGTAAGCCTTCTCAATATATGTACCATGTTGTCACAACAGTTTCATAAACCCGCTGTAAGCTATAAATTAAACTTCAACCAAAGAGAGCAGAAAGAAAAATTAAATATAAAACATATACACACACATTCACAAAAAACCAATTGTAAACAGAAAACCATCAAATTTTTTTTTTAATTCAAAAGAAAATTTTATATTGATTGTTAAAAAATGTGAATTAGAAGAGAGAAAAAAAATTTTATTTCTAATTTTAGTGGTTTCTGTGCGTTTTGCCCTAATTTTATAAGAAAAAAATATCCAAGCGACCGCAAGAAAACAAGTGAGTGATTCGTACAAAGAGAAAAACTATTTTTAGTGGGCTGCAATTTCATATAGCAATGCTTACGTTATTGTTCATTTTACTCTTCATAAGAATTGTCATGTAAAAAAATTTTTATTGAGCAAATCAGCTGTTTGTCGTTTGAAGTAGAAGCGAACGATAGTTTTCTTCATAGGGAGCCTGACTGAATAATTATTTTTAAAAACTATTTCAATTTTAAATAAATATTTTAACAATGTCTCAATACTGCTGACTTACTTATCTCTGGATTAAAGTAGGCATTTAGCATATACTTAACTAAACAACTTTTACTAATAAAACAAACTGTCTGGCTGGCATTTAATTAGCACATACCCACAACTAGCTATTCAAATAAAAATCTCACTTTTGCCACAATTTATTGTGACACAGTGTGCGCTTTAAAAATGTACCAACAGTACTATTTCCTTAAAACACACTAGTACATCAGAGTAGGATAAATAAAACATGCAAAACATTGATAAAAACTCACTTTAATCTAACAAAACAAAACAACAAAAAATAAAAATAGAAATTATACACAAATTAAAACGACAGAAAAAAAGCTAAAATAAATTTATGACACTCTAGTTGTTTTCCTCTTGTTCACAATGCAGATGTGATAAAATTATCTTTAACCATATTTTTTTTTTTTTTTGCAAACAGAATTGCCATATATATAAAATTTTAAATTTTTATTTCAAATATGATTGCCAACAAATGCATTTCGTACAAAAAAATTATAAAAATTAACTTAAAAATATTAAAGCCTTTCGCGTGCCTTTTTACTTAAACATTGCAAAACCGAAAATAATAATGGGTTTTATGAAAATTCATGAAATACACCGAAACTGTGACTTGCCTACATCATCAGTTTATTAACACATATCAACAGCAATTTTTTTAAGGAAATTTATACCATGAGTGATTGTGGTTCATTACAAATGTTTATGGGATCAATGGAAGAAAAGTAAAATAAAAATATAACTTAAATACTTGTGCCGTTGAAAGACATTTTTGTAATACGTCATACAAATTGATTGTTTGAAACAAGTGTTTTGAAAATGTTTTTTTTATTTTATGAATATTTTGCTAGAAATATATGAAAACAGATAACAAGTCTAGTCTAGTCTGTTTTTAGTATTAAAAAGGCAAATTCCAACTCTGTTTCTCAATTGTAAATGTTTTGACTTATAAATCAAACAACCTACTTACGAAATATGTATGTAAGTTAATGACAGGCTTGCAAAATATTTAACTAACAGTGGAATATCACATAAAAAAATATAAGTAATTGAAAAAGTGAACACTGTGAATTGAGTGAATTTCAAAACACCTTTTTTTAAAGATCCCTTAACTACAGCCCTGTTTAATTTTATATTCCTTTAAGGAAAGGTTTCTAATAAGACCTTCCACTAATATGGACATGTAAGAGCCTGTTTGTGAGCGTCATTGAAGTGAGTAAATATAAATATGTCGAGTTAAATATGTTTTAACGTATATCTTTTTAAAGGGGAGGTAATCTACCGCTCAAATACTTAGAAGCTACTTCGGACTATTTAAAAAAATTTTTTTTTAAATTTCCATATACTTCAGTGCTGTTGCTTTGAGGGATTGTTACAATTGCCCACTTTTTGCATTTGCTCTTTGGTTATCCCAAGATATTTGTAGGAATTACAGAATGCGGTGGTATTTAACAAATGCAAAAGGTAAACAATCGAACGCATTAATTGATCCAATGGTTCGATTTTGTAGCATTGTTATTTCGCATCTCAATATAAGGTAACCCCCATACTTAGTACTCCTTCCTACCATGAAATTATTTAAAACTTAAGCTTTTTCTATAAATTTATATAAAAAATAAAAATATTTTTTTTTTTAACTTTTAAATCGACTGCATGAGCCACTGTCTGCTATAACTGGTTTACAGACACAATGTTATTATTGCAGCACTCATATTACCCCCACAAAAAAATTGTTACAAGTAGGAAAAAACATTATCAATGCAACATGAAATAAATATAAAGCAGACGTAATTGTCATACTGTTTATAAACACCACTCCCCCCTCTTCCTCACACTTTACTCGTCTTGTACAATCATGTGCAACATACTTCGTTTAAATAAACTTCAAACGACCGTGATCCAAGTACGGAGTTTTAACAACAAAAAATAATTTAAATGTTGCAAAAAAATGAATAAAACAAACACAACAATAACAATACGAGTGAGTAATAATAAAGATGCTGTTTTGATCTGTTTGCAATTTACCAGGGAATTCTGTTTAATATGATAAATATTTAATGTGCAATTTTAATGCTTTTGCAGCATCATTATTTGTTTCTTTTATAAATTTAATGTTTGTTAATTGTACAACAAATATGCATGTAATACTTGGTTGGTAGTCGATTGTTAACTATTGTTTGCTGTAACAACTACTAATGGGAAATAGCGGTGAATTTATTATCATTACGGATAAATCGAATCAAACAAAATAAGTAAAAAAAAAAAAACAAAATAACTGTATCAGTTCAGCTCATAAAAATGCAATTAATTTCTGCAAATAGACAATTCAAATACAACAAGAAAATAAAAGATGTAAAAAATATTGAAAATATCAGGATGTAATTTATTATGAGAAAATATTTTGTAAGTGGCGTGGAATTAAACAAAAATAATTTAACAACAATGGGCCATAATCATAGTCACACAAATTAGGCTTTTTTAAAAAGCTGACTTTTGTTCATAAGAATTCTATGCATTTAAAGTCGTTTTTTAGAAAGATACCGTCTTTGAGTTTTTTTTCTTATTATGGAGAAAAAATGTGTGTTCGTACAATACTTTTATAATTGTTTTTTGAGTTATTTTTTTATGAGACACACTTTAAATGAATTCACCCACTAATTTGTTCTTAAAAAGTTTTTGTCCGTACAAAATTTTTGTCCGTTCAACATTTTTTTTCGTACAAAAATTTTTTTTTTTATATATAATTTGAAGTGTTTCCCACAAAGAGAGAGCTCAAACTAATGTACTTATAAAAATATATTTTATGGACAAAAATTGTATTTGGAAGAAATAGCTGAATTGAGTCTTGTTGCTATTATTTATAATTTATATTACATTCTGATGAGTTGGTGGTAAGTGCCAAACTAAAGCAAAATACTTGCATCAATATTGCTTCACCAAATAGATAAGCATTTTTATTTTATGTAAAACACTTTTTGCTGTGATACCCTTTTATTGCCATGACATATTTCATCATTTGCTTGGCTGATGAATATTTAATGTTGCGGTTTTTTTTATGGTTTCTATCAAGTAATTTTATTCATAAACCTAATTTTAAATGTTTGCTTTTATTAAGAGTAGCCACACATTATGTAATACTTTGAATTTTTGCCATAATTAAAGGGGGCAGCAAAGCAAAGCAAAATACTAAATTTGCATCTCCTTTTTGCGCCTTATAAATCACGTAATTCGCTCTTAACTGTCTTACACCATTATTGATCATCCTTTTTACAAAACCTTTTGTAATTATTTTTGTTTGAGTCTTAAACTCTAGACGGCTACAAAATCATATTTTTTTACAGTAATCATATGTAGCTGATTATAATAGTCACATACGACGTGTAATCAACTAGCGGCTTATGTTTTCGTAACACATATTATACATGCATTTGTAAGTTAAATCGTTTCTTCTTTCATAAGACTTCTTTGATAGACCTATGCATTTGACATTGACTTATCCCCTCACATAAAATCTACTGCGATGCAGGTAAGAGATATTTTTCTGCAATCAGTTACTGGTTCTATTTATTCTAATTAAATTTTCTCACGGAAAGCAAACGGAATAATCAAAAATTTAAGAACAAATACAAAATTTCTCAAAAATAAAATGTGTTTTAGTTTGCTTTACTCTTCGAAAATAATTTGGTTTTATATATTGAAATTTAATATTCGTTTTGTTTATTTGAAATTTATTTGGAAGTTAAAAATTTTAACTTTTTTTACCACCAAAAAACAACTGAAACATTAACACAATTCATTCACAATGGATAACTTTTTAATTCACAATTAAATGAAACAATTCAAAATAATAAGATAATTCCATTCGATCGATATTTCTTTCCATTAAATTTTCCTTTCCTTGCGGAAACACTAATTAGACTCACTATTATTTGGGTAAGCGATTTTCATGAAATTATCTACTCCATAACAACCGTGGTTTCTGCAGAAAGAGACATCGCAACTTTTTGCAGAGCTTTCTTATTCGCTTCTATAAAGTATTATTGGCTTGTATAGAAATAATGTGTTTCCTATGAACAGCTAAGAATAGTTTTTTTACCAAAGTAAAGCTACCTCATGATCATGCCTCGCTTGAACTATTCTTCCAGTTTTCTAGCAAGTAACAGACGATTATAGGCCAGCATCCCTTTTGGGCATGCCTTGCTTATCTTTTTTTCAGATTTTTAGTAACTAGAAGACGGTTATATTAGGCACCACACCATCGCAGTAGTTAATATGGCAGCTGTCAACCATCTAATGTTTTCTCTTTACTATTTTTAAAGTTATGGCATTTGTGTGTTTGTTTTTGGGATGCATACCATGTGGTGCCTCCATAGATTTTTTGGGTAGTGTACTATCCTATTAATCTGGGGGTCACAGGTTTGACTCCTGTCCTTTACATGAGTGTTTTCTGCAGACAAGCAAAATCATTTGGAATATTAAAACGTTTACCCATTAAACAATTACCCCCTTATCCAAAAAAATTACCCCCTTATCCAAAAAAATTAACGTAGACTTTAAAGTCAACGTTATCGAAATTTTTCATTAATTTTACTACGTCAACTTTTTTTTGATAAGAGCATTAGTATCTGACAAAACTAATTATTTCTGCTACTAAGCTAATAAGAGTATTATTAGCTTCTCTTAATTAAATATCATTTTACCTCAATTTAATTTGTTTTTAACCGACGTTAAGACACAGAATTATTGTCCTTGCAGCTCGTTTATTGGCCATAAATGATATCAATGTCTTAAGTTGTAATAAAAACAAACACAAAGTCAGTTTAAATCTCTGTCAATAAAAAAAGAAAAATTATTTGAAATTATAGCTTGTTGGAGGGGTCATCCTATTTAACCTTTAATATAAAGGTCTTTTCTGGATTTGTTTACTTTCATTAAAAAAAACGCTTGAATAAGCTTTTAATTTTATTATTTTTCTCCTTTTTTTCAATGTTATTTTTGTTATATTAAAACCTATAGAAATTGAAAACAATAAATTTGTCGTACGGTGGACACAGCTGTTACAGCAGCACTAACCAGCAGCCAGCAGTAGCTTCAAATTTTAAGGCTGACTTTATGAATTAATAAATTCTTGTCATTGACTTTTTGTTAAATTATTTTCTTATGCTTTCAGATAAGTACAGTGAGTGATATTTAAAATCATACCGGTAAATTCTTTTCTTCCTTAAAAGAATAAAATTAGTTGTATTGTAGGACTGTAGAAGACTGAATAATCATTAACGTGCTTAAGTTCATATTGTGACTTCCATATTGAAAAGTCAACCTGACAACAGCAATAATGGACGTAAATGCTAAAGAAAAATTTTCTCAACGTTGTGTAGGGACTTCAAAGAAATGAAGTCAAGCTAACACGAACTATATGAAAGGATAGAGAATATACATAAATGTTAAATAAACGTTACTGAATATGCATATTGGCTTTTTATTTGCAATACCAGAAAATTTAAATTACGCCGAGTCACTGGATTCTTGAAGTTACGCAAAATGCTATACAATTTGGAAAGATTTTTGTACTCTTACACTTAATGTGTAAAGGGTTTTGAGAAATTTGACTTTCTGTCTAAAACTTATATTTACAATATTCAGTAACGGTTCTTCTTCTTCTGAAGTCCCCACTATTTGAAGTCCATACACAACGTGGAGAAAATTTTTGTTTAGCATTTTCCTCCGTTATTGCTGTTGTCAGGCTGCCATTGCCCTTCACTCCAATCGATTAATAAATGGCAAAGCTGTGTGTGGAAAGCCGCCACTATCTTTATTTTTTTCTTGCCATATTTTGTAAAGCAGCCAAGCCTAAGATATTGAATAAAAATTATCTTGATTTTAGTATTGTCGTATAAAAAATTTTTTTCATTACAATAGTTTTTATTCAATGTCGAATGCAGTGATTTGATAAAAAAAAATCGATTTACAAAAAGTCCAACCAAATCTTATTTGCTCTTCAATTTTTTGAAACTTTTCGATTTGAAACATAATCGGCATTTGCAAGAATTCTTGAAAAGGTAATATCGTAATAAGAAATTTGCATTAAATAGGTTTTTTTAAAGTATTTTTTTAAATTAATTATTATTTAATATTAATCAAGCTTAAGATCTTAAAAAATTGTTTTTATTTAAATTTTCCGATATTTCGACTTTCTTTTGAAGGTCTTCTTCAGGGAAATATATTAAATTTATAAGACCGAATAATTTAATAAAATTATTTTTTTAAATATGTATGTAAAACAGAAATTAAAAACTTTACGATCCTCTTGACATTATTACGCGAGCCTCCTATGGGTAGCGACCCACAGTTTGGAACAGACTGCTTTAAAGCAAATGCTAATTATTTTGAAAAAGTTTGGTTGCGATACTTACTTTTCATTTGGTAACTTCAAAATATCGGAATTTTTTCTTTCCAATACAAGATTATCTTTTTTTCATCACTTGAATCTTAATTTACATTACGATCAAAAAGTGTTGTCACAAAAATTCAGAACAAACTAAACCAGCTGTAGTAAGGCTGTTATAGAATATCAAGACAGTGTCGAAGTGATGACGACGACGATGAAAAGCGACTAAGCGTACGCCGACAACTGGAGTGTATACTAAAATTGTGTTTTCTTTTTACGACAATGAACTTCTGAAAAAAAAAAAATCTGCTCTTAAGTTCAGAACACCCACAATTTGCTAGTAGGTGGGTGCTCCTTATCATCATATTAATGGTTATTTTTGTATGGTAAACATTAGGGGCATAAGCTATGCAAACCCCGATAAATGGTTAGAGACCTGTTACACGCTCTGATCAGCCACAAGTGCCAGTACTGTCGAAATCATCAATCTGTTTTGAACCTAACAAAACCGCAACTTTAGTCAAATACTCAACTGTTCAGTAAAAGGCTTGAATATATCGAAAGATAAATCAAAAAAAAATTTTTTTTTTTTTGGGAATCATGTACCAGAACATAATTTTCAATTAATTAACGTTATGTTGTCTATTGTACAACATTTTAGCTGTAATATGAACATCAAACTACACTGTTTGCATTCTCAATTAGATAAATTTCCTGAAAACCTTGGAGATTACAGGAAAGAGTAAGGCGAAAGGTTTCCTCACGATATTCATGCAAAAGAAGAACTTTATGAAATTAGAGTTGGACAATGGACATAACTATGAAAGCTGGTAGCTGTTCTAATTTAAAATTGGTGTCTCATTAAAAAAAATCTTATAAAAACATTTTTTCCTCAATCACAGTAACTGCATGAAATAAAATGTATAAAATAGTGAAAAAAATTATAATTTTCGAAAACGAATACAAACACTCTCGAAAACTTCTCAGTGTCCTTTTTTCAAATAAAATTATGATTTTTTTTCCCAAAAACAAAGTTTTCTCTAAGAAAACTAAAACTAAGCTAATTATGAAAATTTCTTCATAAAAAGTTGTCACAATAGCTACTTCAAGTTTAATTTATGTTTTCCTGAATACAAAACTAATTAACTAATTATTTAATGTGGGAGATATAATTGTTATACTTGTCTTTGAGGTTTTTTTTTTTTTTGAGAAATTCCCACTTTCATTTTTTTTTCATGTCCAAGTTTATTTTTAAGTTCAAGTGCATTAAACTTATTCAATTCCCCGTTTACTGTCCGTATGTGTCAACAAATATTTTATACAACAATTGATTAAATAATGAGTTGTTCGTTCATAGATGACATTTAAGATTTTAAAAAAGATTTTGAAAAGAGCACACAACGAAGACATACATACATAATAACATGCTATATGTAGGCATGTCTACGCCTTCATTGCATTAAATAAACAAACAAACTTCCTACAACAAAAGCAAATACAAATACATACACGTACATGTTCATGTAATTGAAATGAAAAGTCAATAAACTGACTACAACATACCGCCCTCTACTTATTGGCTGGACAGTGAGGAACAACCATAAGCACTAAATGGTTACTGTTTATAAGCTAATTTTTAGTTTTATATTTTATTTCATTTAAAAATATTGAAAGTGAAATTAAATCTGAGTAGAGCTCACTAGCTTCTTTGCATTAATGAAACATTTTTTATTTTTCTATTAAATAGGTTTACGGTGCGTATCCAGAGGTGCATAAAAAGAGTAGTAGAAAATAAAAGAGTAGATCAAAATCGTGAATGGTACCTCGGCAAAATGTGGAATAGTAAAAATCTCTCAGAACAATAGTACTGGGCTAAGAGGGAATTTAAAAAAAATTTTTAAAATAATCCAAAAAAACTTCTGAGTATTCGGGGGGTAAATTACAAATTTAGACGACCTCCTCTTTAAAATGATATGACCCATTCCGTAATTTTCTATGGTTCGTGTGCAAATTGGTAAAATCTCTTTGAGAAATCAACGTATTTATGCATATTTGTATCCATGTATTTATATTTCTCCTAAACATATTTATAAATATCTTTAAAAATCCTTACGTCATATAAGACGTAAGGGGTTACGTTACAACATATTTAACGCGGCATATTTATCTTCACTCACTTCGAAATTTTAATTTTTTTTTTGTATGAAATAATTTTAAAAATTCGTTTGATATCTAGGCCAATATTTGGCATCTGCAGGTTTGTTAAAATGTTTTTGATAAATACATATGACATGATGATCGCTGGCACGAACGCAGATTTGTGCTTACATAAGCACGTCTTGTTAAAGAAGCAGCAATGCAAGAGTTAAATTTTTTACAAATTTGACAGAAGAGATGTGTCGCATGTGGTAGAAGGGCTTAAGTGACATTGCGTTATCGAATGTAATAGCATGTTACTGCACAAGCTGTTTGTATGAGATAAAGTAAATTTCATTACAACTAGACTAGGAAGCTTGGTGGATACAAGACTGCTTTCTAAATGTCTGTATGCAATGCCAAAGTAGTGTTTTTAATAAAGCAGTAATGACTTGACAGCATCGTCAATCATTGTATTACCATTTTAAAAGATGTTGTAGCTGCGTTTTTTTTTTTGTTGCAATTTTGTCAAAGTTTGCCCACTTGCGCTTAGGAATGTATGACCTTGTTGTACTGCAAAGCAACAGAAACTTAGAAAGTCAGCCCATCACTACTGGATGCTTTGCGAAGCCTGAAAGAAATAGTAAGTCTATAGATCTCTTGTTTGGGGTCTGATCGAATTACCTGCGCACAGAAAACAACTTCGGTGCTGAGAATTACATTTTCTACCAATCAAAAATTCAGTTGTAAGCAAAGTTTTTCAAATTTCAAAATTTATTCTAAAATTTAGTTCTCTTAAAAATATTTTGAGCAATTTATAAGATTGATTTTCTATAGTTACAATTAAAAAAGTATGATTATCACAACTGAATTTTTCATTGGTATCAAATTTAGTTCTCACAATCAAAGTCGTTTTCTCAGTGTGCTAATCTACCGCATAACTAAATGGTTTCCTAAATAAACTTGCTAACAAAGGCTTACTATAATAACCAGTCCTTTCAAATATCCCGAAATTCTTTGAACTAAACGATATGACATGAACTTAGTGCCACATATTTCCTGCACCATCTTGTTACCGTGTGATTTGTTACAAAATTTTTTATCTATTTTTATTTAATAAATATTTATGTTGTTGTTGTTATTATTGTTACTCGCTAAGCGATTTTATTAGTTGCTTGACTCAATTACTTGCATGTCTATTACTTTGATTTCAATGCTGGCTGATCTAATGCAAGTACATTGTTTGTACTTCTTTTTCTGCTTCTGTGTCTTAAAATGTACTTGTTGCTTGTTGAAAATGAAAACTAGTTTTAATTAAGCTGCTCATTAGACTGTTGTAGGTGTGTAATATTTTTTTTTTTTTAATTTTGCTTCTAAACAACCTGAGACAAATAATTTACTTTAACTTACAAATGGTTGGCTGGCGGTCTGTCTACTTGTTCATACGAACGACTGGCTTCTCTGTCTGTCAATCTTTCTATTTCTATTTGTTTAGTTGTTCATATTGAAATTTTATTTTAATTAAATTTGTTTTTAGTTTGTTTTTGTTCAATAATTTTGACATGCGATCTTGCCATATTTTGTTACCAAGAAATTACTAGCGAAGGTGGTTGTGGTTGTTATTCTTTTTTTATTCTCATTTTGATTTATAAATAAAATGATTGCGTCATAAAAACATGAATGAAGTAATTGCTGAAAAACTGATTGTTTTATTAATTATATTTGGTTTCTCTATTTTTATTCATTTAAACACAATAAATACTTCTTTTTTTTTTTTGGTATAAGTAATACAAGTAATTGTAGTGGGTGAAATTTATAAAAAAAATTTAAAATAAAATAAAAATTAAAATAAAAAAAAATTAAAAAAGATTTAAAAAAAATAAAAAAAAAATAATAAAAAAATAAAAAAAATAATAATAAAAAAATAAAAAAAAAAAATTAAATAAAAAAAATTTTAACAAAGTAAATTAAATTCTATTTTGTCTTCTATGAACATGAAATTGATTAACAAAAAAATGTAAAAACAAACTAATTTTTAACAGCTTCTATTCATGAAGTGAGTGTCATAGGTAAATATGGCAAGTGTTTCTGCGTTTCTTATAACGTTATTGTATGTTATTTACTTCAAACCAGTTGATGAGATTGCATGATTAAGCTCTGCCCTCTCTCATTCATACATATCCTATACAGTATGTAAACGAATCACAATTATCTGAAATTTTGTAATCAGCATGCAAACTGCTCTCTATTCAATGCCACTCTTAAGTAGTTCCCCGATCGATCGGAATACTCCTCATTACCTGATGTTTCGTAACCATGACATTTGTTTTCGGTCAATACCACGTCTGCTCTCGATTTTGCCTAGAGAATGTAGTTCATATTTTGCGTCCCTAATGATATACCCAAAATAATTAAAAAAGTTCTAGAGTCGCGCCAGAAGATCCGTAAGAAATAATCATAGCTTAACCTAGCCTGAGGATTTTTAGACTTTCACATGTAGCTTCTTTAAGATATAATTATAAATTTTCGTTATTATCCAGGAAAAAAAAAATCGTTGATCACAACTGAACTTATAAGCTACAAATAGTTTTCTCGCTTGGTAGTAAAAAAAAATAAAAACTCAAAAACAAACGACCTATTGCTACCAACGCTTTAAAACACTCCCAGGAAGTTAAGAATCCCATCATGTGTAGTAAATCTCTGTTAAATAAAAATTAATTAAGATCAACAACAATAAATACATAAATAATTTGTTTTTCTTTCTTTTTTTTATTCATTTCATTTTCTTTATACAATTTTTTCCTTATGAAATTTATCACACATCATGTACACTCGTATTTAATGTGGTATGTGGACTTTTTGTTGTAAACTAAAACAAACAAAACGTTCATTGTGAGACACAAAGGATGAATTTGTTAATAAACTCCCACATAAAGAGAAATAAAATATAAAAAACAGCATCCATTGCAGCCGCAAGCAGTATTAAAAACAAAAGAAATACAGAAGAAGAAAAAAAGGAAAAACAATTATTGTGACGACTGACTATTTTAACATTAGAAACACAACAAAATAATAGTTTGTATTTGCTTTTTTTTCCTTATTTTTCTTCTTCTTCTTTTCTAATTTAAATCATTCCCCAACATGCCACAATTTTAACCAATAATAACAACAAATAACCAGTTAAACATTTAACAAGTATAACAATAACCATTCAGTTTGTCTTAGGTAAGCACGTTGCTTAAAATCATGAAAAAAAAAATTAATAAAAATAAAATTGTACTCTACAGTTTAAAAAAATTTTGGTTAAACTAAAGCCCAACTTAAAGCTGTACATACTTAGACCGGCCCCACTTAGGACAATTTTAGTTGTTCAACTATTACGATTATAGTAAAGAGAGAGGGAGAGAGTATGGGAAGAAGAACAGAGTTTCTGGTACTCTGCAATAATCTCTTGTTTTCTGCTTGTCTTTAGAATAATTGTCATGAAAAAGACGTTGAAGACTGAATTTTTATACTTGTTTAAAACAAAATTTTTTGTCCGAACAATCTTTTTGTTCGAACAAAAATTTTTTTTTTCGAACAAAGTATTTGTTCGTACATATTTCATTTATGCATAGTTAGTGAGAGACATTTCATTTCATTAAAAAAATTGTTACAGACAAAAATTTTATTCGGTCAAACATTTTGTTCAGAATAAGTAGGTGAATTCGGCTTAAGTAAATGTGTAAATAAAAGCTAACTTACTTGAATAAATTTTATATTTATGGACCGCAATTTTTTTTAAGTAAAGAAATTGTTGAGCAACTAAAAGTGTCCGAAAAAAGTTTTTGTAAGAACTAAATATTATTCTGAACTAAATTTTTTTAATTACAAAATTTTTTATATGTAATTTGAGATCTCTATCAATCCCTCTCTCTCTCTCTCTTTAAAGATATTTGAAACCACATATAAAAAAATTTTTAGAGACAAAAATGTTTTTGGGAATTCAACGTAAATTAAATGTGTAAAAGAATGCGAACTTGCTGGAACAAATGTTATAAATATGAACCGCAATTTTTTTTAAGTAACGAAAAAGTTCCGAAAAACATTTTTTTAAGAACTACATATTGATCCGAACGAAATTTTTTTATGTGGTTCTCTCTCTAGAGACACTTCAAATAACATATAAAAAGAGAGAGAGTATGGGAAGAAGAACAGAGTTGCTTGTACTCTGCAATAATCTCTTGTTTTCTGCTTGTCTTTAGAGTAATTCTCATGAAAAAGACATTGAAGACTGAATTTTTATACTTGTTTAAAACAAAACTTTTTGTCCGAACATTTCAAACTGCTTATAAAAAAAATTGGTACAGAGAAAAATTTTATTCGGTCAAAAATTTTGTTCAGAACAAGTGGGTAAATTCAGCATACATTAAATGTGTAAAAGAATGCTAAACTTGTTGAAACAAATTTTTTATATGCGTACACAATTTTTAAATAAAGAAACAGTTAAGCAAAATAGCCATGTGTGTCCGTGATCTTAAAAAAGCAAATAACATTGCCATACTGCAAATAAAAATAAAAAGTGCTGCCAACCTAATAAATATCTTCAGTTGCATCTATTTGCGAGCTAGTTGCCAAACAAATGAATTTAAGAATGTCATCTATGTATGGCCAAGGCTTGCACAGTTTGGAAATAGACGACTTTAGTAACATCAGCCATCTGCATGGCCTTTGGAAACATTTAGTTGCATCACAAAGACATTTAAGAAGACAACCTATCATGTTATAGAAAATACTTATACAAAAATGAATTCCTCTAATTTTTAGAGTTCTTCCACTATTTGACAACATCAAAATTTATTTTGCAAGGGGAGTGACTTTTCCTCTTTGTCAATCCAGCTAAAAACTATAATGAAAGTTAGAGTAAAATTAGATATAATTGACAGCTTGCTACACTTTAGCTGAACTATGATTATGGTCCCCTAAGTTAC
The DNA here is from genome assembly GCA_947397855.1 of Thelaira solivaga. NCBI lineage: Eukaryota > Metazoa > Arthropoda > Insecta > Diptera > Tachinidae > Thelaira > Thelaira solivaga. The sequence continues at coordinate 51,943,677 of OX377613.1, read as the reverse complement.
AAAATTTTATTCCTAGTAGGGTGTACTCGCTACTCAACTACCTTTTTGTGTTTTTTTTTTTTTTTTTTTTTTTTTTTTATTAACAGCTCGTTTCATCAGCATTTGTTTTGATTCTTTCTTTCAAATTTACATAAACACATGTGGTTTCCGTCCTCGTCTTCTTTTTCTTAATTTAATTTTGAAATGAATAAAAATTTTCCTATTTATTTATACACACGTAAATACAATAACAACAACAACAAAAAGAATCGAAAGTACAAAAAAAAAAGAGTGAATAAGTAAGTATCTCTTAGATACATGACAATTATAAATTGTATGAGCTAAGATACTCGTATTTAGATACAACACTTTAGCTTGTTTACAAATATTTGTTTTTCTGATTTTCCTAACACTCTTACAAATGTTCGATTCAACATCTAAAAGATACAAATTGCGTGTGTTTGTTTGTTTTTCTTGCTCGTCGTGTGTTTTCTCAATATTTTTTTTTGTTTGTTTTGCTAAAATTAACAAAAAAATTTTAAAATTTGTTTTTATAATGTGGCACAGTGGTTTAGTTAGAGAAAGTTGTTAGTGGAAGATACATTTTGATAAATAATTAATTGATTGTTGTCCAGTTAATAAATAACTACAATCCGAGATTTTTTAATGCACCAGAAAAAGGTCTTCTGGGGCCAAGGTAGCTCATTTTGCACTTTGAATCTCTGGGAAATCGCACAGAGCATATTTCGATGTTTCCCGTGCTTCTCGACAGAAACGCCAGGAGTGATTCTGTACCACATCGAATGAGCTCAAAATTCGGCATATTTGAAAGCAAAAAAAAATTTTTTTTTAATAAATGATAAGTTGATGATAGCCAAGAAAACGTCGTGCAGTGTTGACAGTATTTAGACGCACCTCTTAGCTTAAATTCTAAAAACCTTAATACAGTATAATCTCACTTAAAGCACCACTTACTTAATCGAACACTCGCCTTAAACAGATTCTGATTTAATTTGTAGTTTTCACTTGTAAAACATCCCTCATATTTCAGTTTTTCCGTGTCCCCTCAGTCGGATATCGATTATCAAAGATACCAAAGTAATTTGTATGGTATTTGAGGATATGAAAGAGATTTTTAAAAACAAGATTTATTTATTTCTATTTTACTAAAATAAAAGATATGCGTGAAATAAGAAACTTTGATTTAAACGCATTTGAAAAAGGGCATATGGCCACTACAGCTGTTTCTGACGAAGCGTTTGCCAGACGCTTAATTGAAGAAATTTTAACAAAGCGTCAAATGTAGATTATGATACTCGATATCGATCGAAATTTCAGTTGAAATTAAATATAAAATTCCTTCCCTGTGATATCTATCGAATTTTACATTTAAATTGAACTTAAAATTTCAATCGATATGTAATTTAACCCCTGAATTCAAGCAACGGCAAATTCAATAAATCTAAATTGTGTTTGTTAGCATCCTAAAGGAAATAATAAGCTTAAAATTGTTGTTATATTATTATTGCATCCTACAACTGAGGATCTTTTGTACAGCCCATTAGTTCACTGTTCAGGATTTAGGCTTCGAATGAAGCCAATTATCTTGTTCAATGAGAGCCAATCTTGTAGCCGGCTATATATTTTATATGAGCTGGTAAAAAATTCAATTACGACAACAACTTTCGTAATACGGCTGACTGTGCTTTTATTGCCGAAGTCTACTAATAAATTAAAGACAAATATGTATCGCTTTTATGGAGGTTGAAAAAAAAGAAATTTCTCCTCTCAATTTTGAAGGTAAAAATTTGGATGTGCTTTAAAAAAACAAACAAGAAGCTTGTGGTCTGGTCGTTTTGTCAAAAAAAAAATTTGTTTTTCTTTTTTAGGAGAAAGTGGTTGACCTTACTGCTTTGACTCCTGGATACTTTTTAAGAGGTGCATCCCTCATGGCATTCCCTGAATCAGATTATCAGACCATATCTCTCGAGAAACTCAAAGCTTTACACCACCAATTTTCTAAACGATGGAAAAAAGATTATCTGAGGTCGCTCCATAAACGTTATATAGAGAGAAACCCCACTTCAAACCTCAAAGTTGGCGATCTCGTAGTCATTGTAGATGACCTGCAACCCCCTCATGAATGTTTTATGCAGCTTGTTGCTGGCTGATGTCTTACATTTTTGTGCATGAAATTCTCAAGCCCCAAAAAAGTTTACAAATCGCTTACATTTTCAAACTACATTTGTGTGGTTATTTTTGAAAGTGGTATAAGTTCAATTAACAAAAATAGTTAGGGGCAATTTTAGTAATATTTTTTTTATTTTAGTGGACTTATAACACTTTCAAAAATAACAACTCATTTAGTACTTCAGTTTTCTATTGTTTATGAAGTGATCAACTTAACTTACGGTCACATTAAGCAAATCTTTGCCGAAATAAGCATAACCACTATGGCATTTACACAGAAGTTTACATATTTTGAAGAAATATTTGCTAAGATTAATTAAATTTTTTAATAAATTAGAATCTGTTTGCAATATTTTAATATATAAATTAATTTCATGTATTACAAGTCATGATAGACTATGAAAATATTTGCCAAAAAGTAGTGGCTGCGCTTATTTTGACAAATATTTGTGTAATGTGACCGTAGCTTCAGTGTTACTTTGTGGTGTTAGTTGGTATTGCACGTAATTGCAATTGCACTTGGCTAATTTTCATATTCAAAATTTTGTCAATCTCTAGCCACTGTGCACAGTATTTTCGTCTTATCAGTCTATTTTTTTTTTGCTATTGTTGTTGGAGGTGAGAGTTCTAGATACTTTCGTTGCAAATACAAAATATTTTTGTGTTTTTTGTAAATAAAAACAAAAATAAAATACAAGCAGTGGCGGACACATACACACAGATATTTTGGCTGCAGATGCGAGCAAACGAATGAATGAATATATGGCTGGCTGAATCACTGACTAACTGACTGCTTAAATGACTGAGTGAGTAAGTGAGTGTTTGATGATGAGCCCTGAAATTTATACAAATTCTTCATTTATTTAGTTTTACTGCTACTGCTGCTGCAAGTCGTCGTCGTGTAGTTGTCGTTTTCAAGTATTTTTTGTTTTTTTTTTTTATTTCTTTCTTTTTATGTTTTCCTTATTTTTAAATATAAATTTTGTATTGTACTCGTATAGCTGTGTAACGCATTGCATTATTTATTGTAACTTGTCATTAGACCGCGACTAGACGTCTAAGGAATCTAATTGAAAAATTCTAAATTTACAAAAAAAAAAAAAAAAAATCTGTTTTAAAAAAAAATTAAACAAATTAAAAATAATTTCTTTTTATAAATAAAACAACAACAACAACTAGAAGTTAAAATTTTTAATTTAATTGAGTGTGTGTAAATTAAAAAAAAAAAATAAATAATAAAATAAAATGTTGCAAGAAGCTTAAGATATTTAATGAAAAATGTTTTTATTTTTATTTTCCAATATTTCGATTTTCCTTTAAATGTCTTCTTCAGGGAAATTAATCATTAATTGTAATGAAAGTCGAAAATAAAAAATAAAAAAATTTTTTAATGAACTTAAGCTTGCAAAATATTTATTACTATTAAATTTATAAAGATTAAAAAAAAAATTTATTATAAATCAAAAATAGAGTCTCTGTGTAAAAATATTTTCAACTATAAAAATAGTTCTCTTCACTTGAAATGAAAGTAAAATAGTTGTTGCAACAAAAAAATAAAAATTAAGAAATTTTAGTTTAAAAAAAAAAAAATTGAAAAAGAGAAAAAGTTTTCAAATAAATTTTATTTTGTAAGAAAAAACAAATTTATTTACAATGTTGGCCATTAAAGAGTGTTTAATACGAGAGGGTGTCTTAAATGTGAATCCCTCAAATCTATCCACAGACGCCACCACCTCCACCCAATATGATGTCAGCTCACCGTATAATTTGTATAAAAATCGTTACAGTTTTGGCTCAAATCTCAATATGCTGAATAATTCACCAACAAGTTTGTATTCTGTTTCCTTTTTTTTTTTTTTTTAAAATTCGAAACTTTCTAATTTGCATGCTTGAGATTTTCAAAAACTAAAAAAAAAAATTGAAAAACATTTTAATTGCGTGTTCCACTTTACGACATTTGATATAAAAAAAAAACAAAAACAAAAAAAAATTTATAAAAATAAAATGTTTGGTAATTTAAATTTATTTTTAAATCGCACAAACTGCACTAAAATTTTCACACTCACACACATGCACGCACATACAAATTCTTCAGCCCAGAAAAAAAAATTATTTTAAAAAATTCAACAACAATAAAAAAATTCATTGATAACAAGATCCCAAAATCATGAGAAAATTTAATTAAAACTCTAACAAAATACGTAACAATAGATATACATACTCGTACATAGTGCGTTGAGATTAATAAGGGATTTCACAGATTACATACGAGTATACAGGTTGCTTATATAATGGTATTTTTGGTAAATCGTTTTTTAAACTTTATTTTATTTTTAGAAGCTAGAAGAAGTGTGATTATCTCAATATTTATATTCAATCATAAAAACTAATAATTGTCAAGTGATTAAATGTTCGCTTTTTATGCGCCATATAATCGTTAAAAGGCTTGGTTTTAAATTCCAAAATCAGTATAACAAATTCATATATTCAGTTTAAAGTAGACTTAAGGCCGGTTCAGCTAAATACAACGACAGCTTTGTTCGCATAATTCTATTGAAAACAAAAACAATACACGTAAATTTGTTTTTGTTTCAATCAAATTATGCAAACAAAGCTGTCGTTTTCATTTAGCTAAATAGGTCCTTAATTTCTCACAGAAACCTTTTTTTTTTATTGGTTGTCATTTTCTAAAGACATTCCTTAATAATTCTGATTGATGAACTGCCTTTTTGCAAACAAAATAGGAAAATCGGTGTTTTACACTGTAATATTTAATAAGTCAATTCAAATGAGAAAGTATTATAGTGTGGAAACAAGACGCCACAAAATACCGACAAGGCAACTGAAAAATTCAGAATCCAATGAAAATCTTATCTCTTGTATTATAATATAAAACCTTAATATGTAGAACTATAATTAGGATCGGGAACAAGTCACCTGGTCACTACTGAAAGAATGGACTGAATGTGACACTAGCCTGTTGGTACAAAATTTTTCTAGGAGTCAATAATAATTCAAAGACTTTCTTGGGTGATTTGGCCGCCATGTCAGACGGTTGTAGGTAGTGATGTCCTAAGTAACGCAAACAATGACATAATACATGTTCTGCTGGCTCTTCGTCTTCGTTACATACCCTGCAGAGGCCAAGTGTTTCATGTGCTGTTTTTTATAACACAAGCGATCAGCTTGCTTAAAAAATTTTTATGAAAAACACTCAATATTTTGAGTACTTTTCATATAAAATTTTCAAACGAGTTGATCACCTGTGTTATGAAAACAACACATCAATACTCTGCAATGCTCAATCATAAATCGTGTAACATTGCGGATTCTTTGCTTGCGAGAACGGAACGGCATGAATGTTACCCTTTGTATCCCACCAATATTATTTCAATTCCCTTTCCAGCCACAACCTAAATCTGAGCTTAGTAGAGTATGTAAGACAGTTTACAGAATATCTGGCCGGCAGATCGTCTACCTTCTTATTGCCTACTAAAAGGCTGCACAAGCATATTTTAAAGCCACAGATCACTACAAACATGTATAATATTTTACAATAAAAAGTGCTTGTAAGCCATTTTAAGTATGTTTGTGCAGCCCTTTATTGCCTACATATCCGCATCCATATCAGGTGAACTCTGTTATTAAATGCTGGTCTCTTCAGAAGTGTTAGGCTATCCCAGACAAATTTCGATTTTATCTAAAAGGCGCTTAGTGGCTGTAATGCCGCCCTAGCCTTATAAACGACAAGTATTTTTATTAAAGGGATTTTGCCACAAGAGAAAAGGTTATTCCGTAGCAAAACTTCTTTTGATTTTGGTAGTTGTAGTGACCCTGACCGATTACTACATCAACAAAAAAAGTACAAATATTATGGGAATACGAATATTAAGTGAAAAGTGTATCCTGAGTTATAGACAAGAATTAAATTTTTTTGTCGAAAAACGCTGTATGTCAACTGACTCACAGTCATACTTGTCAGAAATTCTCATGCCCATACAAAATGTATGGATCATACGAAATAGCGGTGCGGCAACGCTGAGCAATTTTAAAATTCAATTTTGACAGCGCGTTTCAGTGAAGTTGGCTGCAAAGTAATAATTTTTGTTGTTGTTATTTTTGAATATTAATAACATGTCCGCTAATTTTTTAACTCTATTTTTCTTTTTCTTTGGTGGGCTTTATTATAATAAACAAGATGATTAACTCTACTGTATAGAATACGCACCACCAGCGCTCTTATTAAGGGATGATGCTTAAAATAAAAAAAAAATTAATTTGAAAAATTACTAGCCAATTTTTATTTGTGTTTCATCATATATCTCGACTTATGCAGTTATTGCGTGTGCATTGGAAAACTATAGCAACCAAATAAACTCCATCAGTATTATTGTTTAACTAATTATTTATTTAATGCTTTTTGTTACGTAAACGCAAAAAAAAATGTTTAACCACAAAAACATTAAAAAAAATTTTTTTTTGGTTTCATCGGCAAGTAAAAAGTGTATCTAATTAAATAATTACATTGTATGTATGTACATAACGCACCCTAAACATGAAAAGGTTACAATTTTTTTTTATTAGTTATTTGTTGTAAATCACTAAGTGAAGGTTTTTGTGTGCTATTACAACAAAAAATTAGAAAAGTCCCTGGCTTGTGGGCCAGTACATGGAAAAAAGAATTTTACTAAAATTATTTCATTGATTCCACTAAATATTTAATAACTTAAGTGAATTAATAAAATAAATGCAAGAAATTAAAAATAAACATTTTTTTAAAATAATAAAATTTCATTAAATGTATGAATATTTCATTGAACTAATGAAATTATTTTATTAAATCAATGAATACTCCATGGAAATGATGAAATATTTTCATTAAATGAATGAATTTTTCATTAAATGAATGAATATTTCATTAAATCACAGAATACTTCATTGAAATGATTAAATCATTTCGTTAAATGAATGAATATTTCATTAAATGAATGAACATTTCCTTAAAATAATTAAATACTTTCATTAAATGTATGAATATTTCATTGACCTAATGAAATTATTTTATTAAATCAATGAATACTTCATGGAAATTATGAAATTTTTTCATTAAATGAATGAATTTTTCATTAACTGAATGAATTTGTCATTGAATGAATGAATACTTCATTGAAATGATTAAATCATTTCGTTAAATGAATGAACATTTCCTTAAATGAATGAACATTTCCTTAAATGAATGAATATTTAATTAAATGAATAAGTATTTCCTTAAATAAAATCTACATTCAAGTAGCTTTCATCTACACTAGTCCATAGAACCTCACCCAGAAGAAAAATGACATCATCCGTTGTCAAAATGACAACAAAAAGTGTCAATAGTGTATCGACCACGTTTGTGCTCACTTTTGTCAGCGTATTGGTGTCATTTTAACAACGCATTATTGACAATGGTGTCAAAATGATACCATACTGGTGTTGAATAGACACCGTTTATTAACAAAATGACAACAAGCGTTGATGCTTTTTTACTAAGTTGCTAAAAAATTGTCAACTAAATTGACAACGGGATGGTGTCAAAATGACCACATACGTTGTTGATATTGCAAACCGATTTCAATTCTAAGTATTCTGAGTTCAAATTCAATGTTGTATTTCATTAACTCAATGAAATATAAATTCATGTAATTAATTTTTTTCATTAATTAAATGAATATGCATTATTTTAATGAAATATTCATTATTGAATATTTAAAAATCGAGATGTTGCAGTTTCATGGACTAGTTGGGATGAAAGCTACTTGAATAAAGATTTTATAATTATGTAGTTCATAAATATTCAAACAAACACTTTAATTTTGAGTAGTGCAGCACTCTTTTTTTTTATATTGAAATCACACTAAATGAATTTCAACAAAATATTAATCTTTATTTGTGCTTAATTCCAGAATTGTGTTGGGTTATTTAAAATTTATTGTTTCCTCATGACGTTCTCATGAATTTCTTTGGAAAATTTCAAATCTCCCAAACTGTGCTCCTTTTTCAATTGAGTGTACGTTATGTAAATCTACCGACACTCATACAGGCAGACATATTTTTTTTTGTGGAAACCTAGATTATTGTAAATAGTAGTAGTCGGTGATTTTTTAATGTCGACAGAGAGATAAATATTAAAAAGAATTTTTTTTTTCAAAAGTAGTAAATGCATTCACAAACACACATGTTACACACCAAATATTTTCTTAATATTTCAAGTCAGTTGTTGGTTTTCTTCTAACATTTTCCTGTATGATTTGTGTTTGTTATGTGCTTTGATATTTTTCTTTTTTTTTTAATTTTTTCCTCCTTATGAATGCCATGTTAAACATTTTTCTATTTATTTTAGTATTTCACTTACTACTATTGTTGTCTAATTTATGTGTTTATTTGTTTGTTTAGTTCGTATAATTTTTCATAATAAAATAAGAAAATGGTGGTATAACGTAAATAGACATTGCACTTGATGAGATTTTTCAAGGGTCATTTCATTCATTTAACAAATCAGGTTGTTTTTAATGTTTAACCTTTCATTTTACTTTTTCTTTAAGCCTTTAAAGTCCCACTATTTAAAACGAAAGTGGTATATGCAATTACCTGACACCTGTCTCCTCCATACAGTAAGCCTTCTTAGGTGCTTTATTTCGAGTTAGCGATAAGTCAAGTAAGGATTTTGTAGGCTACTTAAGCAAATTTTGCTTAGACTTTCGATTAAAATATACCGTCAAGTTAAATCCGGCATCATTTCTTTCTTACTTCTCTACCGGCGTCCTGCCCTGGAAGAGCAGCGGAAGATTCACATTAGAGGGCGCTACCTGCAGTTGACAAATTGTCGACATTCTATATGGCTTCGTTAGGAGTAGCAATTGTGTAACCTAACCTTCATAGAATTAATGAAATGAACTAATTTTTCACTAAGGTAATGAAATTATTGCATTAAATGAAAAATATTTAATCTACTGAGAATTCAGAGTAGCGTCCATATAGATATGCTATCCCCTTCAGTGCTTATTGTACTGAATGAATAACTCATGAGAATATCATGAGTTAAAGAATAAATTTAAAAACCAACACAATTTCTAGAATTAAGCACAAATAAAGATTAATATTTTGTTAAACTTTTAAATACCAAATAGAAATTATTACATGAAAAATATTTCATTGAATTAATGAATTATCGCATAAAATGAATGAATATTTTATGAAATTAATGAAATGAATAATTAATTCATTCAGCTAATGACGTTATTTCATTAACTTAATAAACACTGTATTTAATTGATGAAATATTTAACTAGTCTAATGAAAAGTGTCATTCGTACAAAAATAATGCAATTTTTATTTGATTAATAATATAATTTAGAATATAAACTATAAACAAAATTCTCTCAGTGCTGTTGCCTCCTAGAGAGATAGATAAGCTTTTAGTGCACAAGGTACGAGGTCGAGATCTAAAACAGTGAACAGGTTAGGTTGCACAGAGCACCGCTATAAAAAAAGTATAAAGTGGCTCGCTTTGGTTCGCTGATGTTTTCTCTTTGTAACACAACAGTGAAGAAGTAACCTGTGCAAAAGAGTCGCTGGGGCGCGGTACCCATGTTCTGGTGATAATAACAAGAATATTAAAGTTGAGCTAAAAAGCGTTTAATTACTCCACAAAATTCTAACTGAAGCTATTTATTACTTCTAGTAATGGGCGTTAGAGTTCAAAGACTTCGCATTGATACCATAAGATGGCCGTTTGTTTCAAGCCCATTTCCATATATTTAAATTAGTTCAACTAAAAGCAACATCCTTTGAGCGTATAGGGCAAGAAAATTCGGCTATTGTGGTTGCTTTACTGCCTGTAAGAGGCAACATTCGTTTAGTTATTTGAATTTATTTCCAAAAAGATTATATTCAGTAATTTTCCATTACTGAAATACTGCTGAAATTACTGCTCATTTTTTAAATTCAATTCATTTCTAGATAGGGTACATCTGCTTTCGACTTTCTTAGGTATTATAGCATGATATTTCCTGTAATTTATTTTTATTTAATTTCTTCTATTCCCCCTTTTTCAATATTACCTTAAACTACTTGTCTTAATCTTTCCTTAATAGTGCTTTATTAAGTCGTTGCGGGCCTGTTTAATAAAATTTTATTTACTTTGAGCAAAACACAACAACATAAACCTTTAAAGAGCTTAAAAAAAGGAAAAGCAAAAATCCCAAGACTAGGTAATGAAATAATTATAAACGCTTTTAACAACTAGTTAAAAAAAAAATTCAAATGTAATTGAAAAATCGCTAGAAAATTAAAGAAAAATTCCTATAATTTTTAAATAGTTGAAAAACAAATTAGACAGTCGGTTAGAACCACGAAATCGTATGTTGATGTGCACCTAAATTTTAGAAAGCGAAATATAAACAAAAACAACATTAAATTATAACAGACATTTTTTGAAAAAATCGCTTAAATTAGCTTAAGTAAAAATTTAATTATGGACGTAATTAACTCCATAACTTGATTATTGTGGTTTAAGGATGGTGAGGCGATATATTGCACAATTAACAAGTGAAAACAATACCGTTTGCTAAAGAAGAAATAATTTTATCAGAAAGACTTTTAGAGATTCTAAAGCTTTAGTTCTCTAAAATTAAGTAATGTAAAAAATATTTCATCAAATCAATGAAATTGTTTCATTTAAATTATTAAAGTTTTTGCAGTGAATAAACTGCAAAGTTTTAATTCATCTTATAAGCCAAGGGCTGTAAACCCCTTTTTATTGCAACTATTACAGTCCTTTATTTAAATAGTGTTGCTATTCATTCAACTGAAATGAAACTGCTAGTTTCCTCAGCAGCTTAGCGATTTGCTTACTGTCAATTTTTATAGTTGTTAATGAAAAAAAAAAATATTTCCTGCTATAAAAACGGATATTTGATGTCAAATATTTGCGTTTGTTTCATTTACAGTTGGCAATTAGGCAATATGTGTGTCAGTCAAGGAGAAGTCCTTTAATTTTAAAGCACAAATTTGTAAAAATAATGCAATTTTGTTGTGTTTATTTTACACTAGATGTTTTTGCACGACCCTGTCATTTATTATTGTTAAGAAAACTATACAACTAAATCCACTACTTTCTAAAGGGAATCATGTTTTTGCTAGTAGTATTATCAGATGCGCCAAGTAAAGTGGTAAATAAAATATTTCAAAGCATAATTTCAGGCTTATATTAAGTACAGACACACAAATTTTTAAACAGTAAAGAGTGAAAATCGTTGAAAAGTGGGCGTGGCCGTTTCAAAAGTATATGTACCAAATTTAAAACAAATTCGTTTTAAAACAAAAATTTATATAGAACAAACAAAGAAAGTAAATTATTATTTTTATAGATAGATAAAAGTGAAAGATAAATCTTGATTTAAAACAACAAATAATAATAAGTAAATAAAAAATAAAATATAAAAAATGTTTGGGTCCCTCTATAAGGATCAAAATTTTAGTACATTTAAAATGAAAATTTCGATTGATTCCGAATGCCCAAATCATTTTGTTGTTTAAAATTTTAACGAACGTTAAATTTCGACTTAGTGAGCCCAGCCGTAGCCTTCTAGCCTAGATTTCCTGCTAATTAATTAAGTTTGATACTTTTTTTTGGGGCAAAAGTATGCAAAAACCTCTAAAAGCAATAAGAAAATAGCTAAATTTGCAACAGTGATTGTAAAACTATTACAAACAACAACAAAAAATAGCACAAAAAAGTAAACGCACAGTAAAACAAAAAACAAACAAAAATGCCTAAAAAAATTACCCAGCGTTCTCCGTAGTCTACAGAAACATAACCATGCAAAAGATATTGAATTACAATTGAAGCATGTAAAAGATCCTACAAACAAATAAATTACAATTGAATAGAAAATTATTTAACAATGAAAACAAACACAAACATGAACACAAAAATATTAATAGAAAAAAGAAATAAATATTCTAGCACACACACACACACAAACATGCCAGTATTGTTAAAATTCCTCAGGGTATCATTGAAAAGATGGTAAAGTTTTTGTTTTTAAACTATTAAATTTCAAAGTCTTAAAATTTTAACTCATTAAAGACGCATTTAATTTAATTTACTCAATGAAATAATTAAAAACAAAAAATTTTTATAAAATAATAGAATTAATTTTTGAGGAAAAAATAAAAACAAAATTCCGAATACCAGGAATTTTCAAAGGAGAGACATGGGTATAAAACTGCCTAATTTTCTATGAGTCCCCCTGCTTTCTATAAATGCTGAATAAATATTAAAATAATTTAAAACAAAAAACCCCAGCAATGCAACACACGTTAATTTGGCAGTAATAAATATTTACAACAACTTGTCTTACATAAATTTTTATTTAACAAAAACGTAAATTTCTAGAAGAGAAAAAATTAAAAAAAAAATTTTTTTTTGTTTGGAAACAGCTACTCACAACTAAAAATATTTTTCAAATAAAGAAAAATCTCTATAAAAATTCTGTACCACCCACTTACACATTACAAATATTTATTCCATTTTATTACATTAATTATTGTACGCTGTCAGGCAGGGCATAATTTTCATTATTTTTGAATTCTGTAGAGTCTCAAAATATTTTGTTGAGTTGACGTTACAGTTCGTCTCATGTAAAACTGTGTAAACAATAATTTAGTTGTGGTTTTTGAAAAATTTAATTTTGAAATTTGCATTCCTGCTGATATTAATTTTATTTAGAAATAAAAATTTTTTTTTTTTGGCATTTTTCCCATAAAAATATAAATTGCAAAAAAAAAGAGAACCCATGTAAACCAATTATGATTTTGTTCAGGCTGTGACTAAATGAAAAGTTAAATGCTTTTAAAATGCTAATTAGTTTTCATAATTAACGTAAAAAAATAAAAAAAAAAAATGGTTACAGTGAGAAATCCCTTTTTAAAAATAAAATTTACCTACAGGTAAAACAAAAAATGTGTTTGGTTAATAACACAGTGCTACATTTTTTAAGAAATCTAAACTCCCTATTCTCGAATACTTTTAAGAGTAGAAATAATCCCATTATGCTAATTTAGCTACGGTCCGGAGTTTATCGTGTAATGAACGAAAGCTATAGACTAACAGAAAAAAGGTGTAAAACAAAAAATTAAATTTTTTCTATCGATATTCACGAAATGATGAAAGTGTTATAAGTCCTCTTTTTTAAAAAATTATGTTAGCGCTAATTTTAGTATGATATAGACACCATCTTATACTAAAATTACCGCTGACTCATTTTACTAAAAAATTGGACTCAGACCACTTTCTGTTATATTTGAAATATATAAAATAAATAAAGTTAAAAATATAATTTGGCTTAATATCACAAAGGGACCACGTCAGAGGACCCAAATGAGCCCAGAATCTTTTTTTCTTATTTGGGCGCCCTGTGTAGCCCAACCTAACCTAAGGTGGCTTAAAGTTAAATTTAATGCTAAAGCTTTCTTTCATAAAAACATCCCTGAAATATTTTTGGATCTACTCTAACCCTTTAACACACATTTAAGGTTCTTACTTATTTATTTCTGCTAATAAAGTTACGTTTTCATTATTAGTGTGTTCAGAGACTTATAAAGGGTGTCCCAGTAAAAGCGAAATTTTTTGTTTAATGTCAAAAAGCCATTCAGAGGGAAATGCGCGTTATCGCAGAAGATGGCTTTTTTCGCAAAATTGACACTGACTCTATCTTAATTATAACCCGTTGTATTTTCGTAAAGCGATTCATTTTTAATAATCAGAATACACATACATGTAGTATTCGGCCCTCACGGCCGCCATAAAATGCACTCTTGACTGATACCGAATTTCAGAGTTGCCTCTTGCACAAAAAAAATTACACTAAACTTTACAAATGCTAAATGAGATGTAGAATATTGTATCCCTCCAACTCTTTAACTTATGGGCCTTTTTTGTTCTCTTTCAAAAAGTAAGCAAAAAATCTCATTAATTCAAGAGTTAGAGGGTTGAAATGTTCATACTGTTTTACGTTAGAAAAATTTCACTAGAAATATTTTAATAGAAGATATTAACCCTCTAACCCTTTAACTTATGGGTCTTTTTTGTGCTTTTTTTTTAATAGCAGTCAATAAAGTCCCATTAATTCAAGAGTTCGAGGGTTAAAATGTTCTACAAAAATACTGTTCATACTGTTCTACGTTATAAGAATTTCACTAGAAATATTTTAGTAGAAGATATTAACCCTCTAACTCATTAACTTACGGGTCTTTTTTGAGCTTTTTTAAATAGCAGTCAGTAAAGTCCCATTAGTTCAAGAGTTCGAGGGTTAAAATATTCTACAAAAATACTGCTGGTAGTGTTTTCTATAGCAGAATTTCACTAGAAATATTTTAGAGGAATATATCAACACTCTAACCCTTTAACTTATGGGTCTTTTTTGTGCTTTTTAAATAGCAGTCAGTTTAGTATTAAACGAAGGTGGGCCTAAACGGGAAAAAATGCTACTATTTATTCAATTTAATGGTACTTTCAAAATTTTTTAATATTAACGAACCTAGAAGTACAAGATTGCGCTTAAACGGTCTGAAGCAAGGTGGAAAACCTTAAATGGGTCAAAATGGTAGTTTTTACTAATTTGAATGGCATTTTTGGCTTTTTTAATATTAACGTACCTAGAACTATTAGATCGAGCTCAAAGACAGAAAAATCAATAAAAGAAAAAATTGTACTTTTTATATACTTAAATGATTCCCTTAGTGTTACAAACCTAGAGCTCAGATTAAATGATCTGCAACGAAATAAAATCAAAATAGTGATGGTATGATGCTTCCCTGACAAGGTAGGGAGTTAAATGCTAGTATTTTATATAATAGTGTTTTCAGACTGAAAGTTAAATACTGAATTTAACATTAAATTCACCAACAGATGATTTTACGTTCACACTGCAAATTTTTTAAATTCAGTATTTAACATAGAGTGTATTAAATAAATTTCTACAAAACAATAAAAATTTCCTATAGAAATAAGTGTATTTGATGCGTTACTTTGTACAAAACTTATTTGAGCAGCCACAACATGTATGACCTTTGGTAAATACACTTACGAGACACATATTTTGTTAATGTATCTTCTGAATTTTGTCATTAAAAAATTCATTAAACTAAGGAAATGTTTCTTTAATTTAATGATTTGCTTATTCATTTAATGAACTAATTTCATTAATTCAATTAAAAAAATTCATTAATTCAAATAATTTACAAAATATTTAATTTATCATAGTTAATGAACAAAATTTTATCAAATTGTTTCATGCGAATTATGCCACATTTTTCTTTCAGTGTATTTTATTATTGAATTCATATATTAGTACATATTTACTGCTTATAATAAAATTGCTAATAAAATCTTTTTCTTTTTTGTGATTTCTGTAAATTTAATTTAATAACTTACTTATTATTATATAATTCAATTCGAATCGAAAAAGCTTTCGAAGAGATTTCTTTAAAAAAAAAAACTAATTATGTACAACATAAAAAAAAAATAAACATTTTTAAAATTACTCTCAAAATTGTGGTGGATTTTCGAAAGGCCTATGTAGCTTTTTCCTACGAATTGAAAATTCTTTTCGAAAGCCATTTCAATTCGAATCGAAATACATAATAACCTCCTTGTATTCAAATGTGTATGTCAATGCATTAAGGTTTCATAGAAAATATTACTCATAGAATTCCATTCAATCCATCTTCAATTAGAATAACTGAAATTAAACGCATTATTGCTTGTGTCAGATATAAAGCATCCAAGTTATAAAGAAACTTTAAGATCAAATTTCTTCTAGGAAATTTATAATTTTATAGGAAATGCTTAGTTATTACAACTGACTTTGCCGTGAATCAGAATTGCTAAAAAAATTATTCTTCCGTTTAAAAATACGATTCCAAGAAATTTTCTCAAAAACAAATTATTTTTGTTTTTATTTTATTTGTAAAAGCTTAGAAGATTAAATCGAAAAGGTTTCAAACAATTTGACATGATTAGAATAAACCAAAAATAAATAAAAGAAAATGTGTTTATGCAGTTTTAATTAAACTATTTTCTTATTTTCTATTTCATTAACTTAACCTTGACATGAATACAGGTGTGCAAGTATGGCTAAATAAAATTGTTTGAGTTGGTTGCCAACTTTTATTTTTTTATTTTGTTTTTTATTCAATACTTTCGTGGCTGTGGCAGATTTTTTGTTTGTTTTTATTACAAGAGAAAAATCCACAACAAGAAAAAAAATTAAAAACAAGTTTCAATGAGGGCTACCCACGGTTGTGGTGATTTTTATTTGAGCTTAATTTAACAGTTAAAGAAATTAAAACTATTTAAATCATAATTCTAAATCTAAATTTTAAAATTTTAATTACAAAAATGCGATTTCTTTGCTTTAATTTGTACATTTTCCATCCCTGCTGTAGGTAGTAGTATTGCAAGGCTTGTTCCTAAACTATGAAAGACGTATTTCACCTCTAGCCATTGTGAGTGTTTTAGAAAGGAAATAAGAAATAAGCAGCAGCAAAAAGAAACAAAAAGTTTTATATGTTTTTGATGAGTCCTCTCCCCTCCCTCAATTGAATTCAATTTTTGTGACACTTTTGTTAAACAAAAAATGTTTTTTTTTTTTTTTTTTTTTTTTGTAATTGAATTTGGGTATTTTATATTGATTGCTGTACTTGTTTTCTTGTGTAAAAATTTGTGTCATTTATTTTCTTAGTTGTTGTTGGTGTCACTTCTGTTAATTTTTTTTTTTTTGTCGTATTATTTATAATTATTCTTGTTTGTTTGATTGCAGTTAAAATACAGAATTTAGTTGAATTAAATTGTAGTTAATTTACAGTGGATAACAAAATTTCTTTAACAAACATTTAGTTGGTAAAGAAATGTTGATTACAAGTACCAGAATTTGCCAGTTCTGTTTCGAAATCGCTGCTTTCCATATCGATATCGATTTAAATGCTACCATAAGCACATAAATTTAACTAAATAATTTTTCTTTTAAATTTTCTGTTTTCACTTACAGGGGAAAAAAACACATTTCAAGCTAATTTATGATAAAGGAGAACATATTTTCTCTAAATATTCCTGAGAGAGATGAGTTTTTTACTGTACAGGAAAATTGTAGATGATCGGGTTGAGGGGAAAAGAATTTTTACTTTTTCAATACACACTTGCCCGTACCCAGCAATGCGTATGTGTTTAAAGGATTTCTTTGTGTTTCTGATTTGTATTGTGAAGAAATTAAAAAAATTTTAAGCAAAAGAAAATAAAAACAACAAAAACTAAATTTTTGTAATGTGAACGGTTATGCAAGTTCAAAAGGAAAAAATCGACTTGCGCAAGTCACTTGCCAAGTGTGAAAGGGCGTATATATTTATTCTCAGTTAAAATCAACTAAATTTTCCTGTACAGTAAAAAAGTCATCTCTCTCAGGAATATTTGGAGCAAATGTGTTCTCCTTTATCATAAATTCGCTCGATATGTGTTTTTTCCCTGCAAAGAAAAATTATTTTGTCAAATTTTATGTTTTTACAATTTTTATATTATTTTATTTGCAAAATTTATTTACTTTAATATGGCTACTAAAGCTTATCCATCTATCAGCAAGTGTTTTGTACTTTACACAAGAAATTTTGTAGGTGTTTTTTTTTTTTTTTTTTTTTTTTTTTTTCATTAAATTCTCTTATAAATTGGCTTAGTCTAAATGTACTAGTTTATTTAATTGTTATTATGGTTGATTTTTTTTAGCTGCTAAATCCACCATTATTTCTGTCACTAAAGCGTAGCCGTATTAAATTCATTAGTTACACCAGTTTTTTATGGCCTAGACCAAATGATATTTTAATTTGTTTGCCCTCTTGTTAGCCACACAGTTTTTTTATATCAACTTGAAATTTCCATTATTTTTTTTTTTTTTTTTTAATTTGAAATAGAATTTTAAAAATAATTCAAATTGTTTAATAATTTTTATTTTTTTTTATTATTATTAGATTTGATTTATTTCTCTCTTACACGGTTATTAAATTCAATGAAGCAACAAAATATCTGTGCTTTAATAAAAAAGTTAATTCATTTAAAAATTTCTTCCTTTTTTTTTTAATTAATTAATTTTCTTGAACGTTGAAACACTCATGTGTGTTTTACACAAAATTAAAAATTCTAGTCAACACTTGAATTAAAAGAACTGAAAAATGTTTCCAAAGTATTTTAGAGCGCTGATTTCAAATCTGCATTTCGTGTTTTTAATTCGCTCTTGATTCCGAGATATATCATTATCTTCAAAAAGAAAGAAGTGAATTAAAATGAAAAAAATTTTCTAATATCTAATACGCCGTTTCTGAATTGTCTCAGTAGTTTCAAAGATATCGTAGAAGTTGTGTCAGAAAAAAACATTTTTGAAGAAAAATGGAGAAAATTTTTAAAAATTAATTAAAATAAAGAGTTAAATTTAAATATTCATCATAAAAGCGAAGAGCCTCATAAATTTTGGACACAAAGAGTCATATTTCATTAAACTCGATTAACAACTTTTGATTTTAATTCCATTTAAGTAAAAGTTGTTCTTACAAATTGAAGCCTTAAAATGAAAATAAATCATTGAAAATTAGATAATTTTAAGCTGTGATTTTTAAAAGTTGTATAAGTCCATTTAAAAAAAAATAGTAACTTGGTACCTATATCTTGTTAAAATTACTACCGAGTTATTATTTTCAAGTGGACTTTTACCACTTTCATAATAACAGCTCAACTTACATTAAAAAAAAAAAATATTTAATTAAAAAAGCCTCACTACGATTATATAATTTTAAGAAATTTATGGTTTTTAATGAATTTTTTAGACCACACAAATCATGTAAGATTTGCCAATTTATAAAATTCACACAAACTCATAAAGAAACGCAGTGTAATGGAAATATAATTAGAAAGTAATAATTTTTTCTTGTTGCTTTCTGAGTACTTAATTCAAAGGAACCACACCGGAAAATCCTTCTTTTCTCTTCTGCTTTGAAATAGTCTAGTCCAAATTTTTATTACTTTTTATGACATGGCAGGGGTAGAAGGAAAAGCTCGAATCTTCTAATATTTATTATAGAGAGCATCGTAAAATAATTTTAAAGTGGAGGTCGTCTAGATTTGTAATCTACCGCCCAAATACTCAGAAGTTACTTTGGATTATTTGCAAAATTTTTTTAAAAATTCCATATACCCCAGTACTGTTGCTCCAAAGAATTTTAGCGACTTCCGTCTATTTATGGACGCATTCAACTGAATTTTGATTCAGATACTATGAGTATGATGTATAAAAAAACTTTGAACTAGTTTTTTTTAGTTTATATAAAATACTCAAAAAAAACAAAGCAAAAAATCTAAAATTTCAGTTGCATTTTTGATATTTCTCGCACATTTGTAGGCTGATTGCTCTCATTTTTTGCACAGATATTATGACTGCCATTTAATTAGCAAAAATATATTTTCTAAAATTATTATGTGCACATTAATAAAATTTTTAACCTGATCTTCAGGAAAAAAATTCGTTTTTACTCTACGAAAATCATTTGTCAGGAACCAAGTAACCAAATGTTGGAATTTTTTTTATTAAAATTTATTTGTATACAAAATATTCGTGAAAAAAATTAATTTAACCTTCAATGAAAGTAAAGTGAATTTTTAGAAGTACACTTAAGCCTCTTATTACAAGTTAGCAACTCTTACAGTTGAGATATTTTGTTGTTCCATTTAATTATGAAACGTGAAACATAAACCATTAGCCATCATTACCAGCCAGTCTATATATTAGTTACGTACTTCTACATATTTTTTTTTTCTGTGGAAAAGCTTATTTTTTCCCCCATTATGTGTTGGTGTATTTTGTTGTTACTTTTAGCATTGACTTGTTAATACTCGTATGTAAGCACTTTTGTGAACTGAAGGAGGTTTTTGTTTTATTTTTTTTTTTCTCAGTTGAAGGTAAAATAAAGTAATAACGTAAACCTTGTTAAAGCTGCAATTCATAACAGTGGGATGCACAAAATACAAGCTTACATGAATTATAAAATGTTTGTTAATTTTTGTACAACAACAGCAAAAACAAAATTTAAAAAAATATAATAAAATATAAATTTGTAAAGTAGCCTTTGCCAGAACTGCTTAATGTAGGATTGTTTTAAAAAAATATAATAGTTATAGTTAGCAAACCAACAAAATTGGAATTAAGCACCAAAAATTTAATATTTTTGTAATATAGGGTCCGCCATCGAACGTTTTTTTTTTTTCAACTAGTGCTTATTTCGTGAATGGTAACACTTAGCTCATGTCTGATTTGACAGATAATTAGTTTTATCCTTCCGCTTAAAGAATATGGTTGTGTTTTCGCTTCGCTAAGTGGGCCTGCGATTGACTTACAGAAGATGCCGATTTTGCCAAAAAAAAATCATCTTTTCAGATGAAGCTCATTTTGATGTTGGCGGGTATGTAAACAAGCAAAATTGTCGCATTTGGGGCACAGAAAACCCGCACGCATACATTGAAAAGCCGACGCACTCAAAACGAGTCACTGTTTGGTGCGGATTTTGGTCAAGAGACATAATTGGGCCATTTTTCTTCGAAAATGAGCAAGGAGTGGCCGTTAGTCAATGGCGATCGTTATCGGGCCATGTTGAACGAATTTTTGTTCACAAAAATTGAAGAGGAGGATATTGGCAACATTTGGTTTCAACAGGACGGCGCTACGTGCCACACAGCCGAAGCTAACTCGATGTTTTTATAGCATTTAAAAAAAAAGTTATTTGGCGGACCCTATATTTAACAATAAAAAATTGCATGCCGAATTTTCATCTTGGTATAGTATAATACATAAAAATACGTATACAAAACAAAATTTACCTAGAACTCAAATTTCCTTAAAATATTGCAGCGTTTTTCAGTGTTTTCCTTATCCATGTATTTATTTGCATAATAAAAAAAATTAAAAAAAAATATTTCTCCGAAAAAAAATCAATCAATCAACGTTAAATTATGCATTTGTGTTGGTAAAAAATTTCAATTGGTTGATACACACATCAAATTGATTGATATCAATCTCATTTTTATGTGATTTCTTAATGTCGGCAAAACACTTTTATTGTGATTTGCACATCAAAAAAAAAATTAATATAAAATCAAAAATAAGATGATGTAACAAAAAAAATTTATTGCTATTGTATTGGGATTAACAATAAAAAAAAGCAATTTGAATGAAGAACTGTAAAAATTAATGAAAAACCTTTTTTCCTCCATTTTTATTTTTAAAATTTTCTCGATGTGCACTGAACTTGACCCATAAAAATGATGATTACGGAAGTTGTGCCAGACCAGAAAATTTTGCAGTTGTATCAGACCAGAAAATTTTGCGTAGAAACCAACTAGTTTTGGTTTTCTTCAAATTCACACACCACGTATACGTGTGACGTAGATTTAATAAAAGAAGCACACACTCTCATGATTGATGTTGAATGATTGATTGTCTAGCACCTACCTAATTCTTCTCCAAGGCGAATTATACAATCGAATTTTTTCAACAGCTGTTAAACAAGCTGTCAAAATTCATTTCAAATTACAATTCAAATCGGAAAAATTTTATAAAAGTTTGTTTTACAAATTTTGACAATGTAAAATAAAATGTTGAGCGAAATGCTACTGTATAGATTCGTCTTGTATTTCCAGATAGAACATGTCAAAAAGCAGTGGTAAAACCACTAAATTGAAAATGTTGATAATTAACCAGTGACTTCGCCTTGAACTCGCCTTGACATTGAACAAAAACTATTTTTATTTTTTTCAAATTTATATGTCATTTTAAAAATATTTGTGTTTTTATTTACCTCGTGTTTTTTATTTAATAAATTTTTTTTTTAATTTTGTTAATTTTAGAATCCGCTACTGATGTTTCTGTGAATGATTTAAGTTCAGCCAATTCAATAACTGCCAAAACTAGCTGCCAGCAAAAAGAACAGCAACAACAACAGCAACCACAATCAACACAACAAGCAGAAACCTCTTGCAAGCCACAATTGAGAAAATTACCCAAACGTTATCAAGGACATCATCCGCACTTTCATCATCATACTGCACCAGCCTATTATACAGATCTCCATCTTAAAATTCATACACCCGAAGCTAAAGATTCAGTTAATGAAAATTATCAAAGTGTCTATCGTACACCATCGAAACTAATCAAAGACGAACATCAATTCCCGAAAACAAAAACAATAGCCACACTACCAGCATCTCTACCACTTAGTCCACCCCAAAAATTGGAACAAAAACCGGATATTTCAGAAATCCGAACATCATTTTTTCGTGGAGACAGCGATCAACAACAAACGAGTTGCAACGATCCCTATATGCCATCAAACAAAAACTTGCTGAAGTCTACCAAAGGTAATAATAGTAGTTCTCCCTTAGATTTTAGAGTAAACGAAGATAATTGTAATCCGCCATTAGCAGTCCTACCGGTTCAGTCCTCCGCTGATGGTGGTGTAGTATTTGCTTGCACAAATTTTAAACCTTGTGTTACAGCCGATGGTGATGAAGTAGTAAACCAAAGCGCAACAACAGCTCGTAGTCGTAACACACAGCGTTTTGTTAGTTGTAAACGGGCCGTACGGGTGCGCAGTGAATCGCGTCCCATAAGTGCCTTGTATGATATAATATGCAAAGAAAAAGGTCTCGATATAGCTACCACCAGTTCAAACGACGAAGATTCATCAGCCACGCAAAGTCACGACGACGAGAAAACACCATATACCAACAGATCTCGTAGATCACATTCTAGATCTGTAACACGTCATATGAAATCTAGTGTACTGAGCAACAATTCCAATATGTCTGCTGGTGCTCATGGAATGAATTCATCCCCAAAAAAACGCAACGATAAATATTTAGCAAACAACATTTTCATAAACGATCTCAGTGATGATGATGACGATGATGAAGGTGATTTTTCACGCAAAACCACCTCTCGCAAAAGCAATTCTCATAAAAAAACTAATCTCTGGAATGAATTGCAACAATCCAAGTCCTCATCATTGCCACCGGGTATAATAAATTTAAATCCGATGGCAGAAAATCATGATTCATTATCAAGCATATCGAATATTAACAAAGACTCCCTAGAATGTGTTAGAACCAATAGTAGTGGTAGTAAAATTTTATCAAATTCTAAACCAACACACCAACAACAGCAACAACAACATCATCAACAACAAACAACACTATCAAATCCATCATTATCATCAAATTTTACCAACACCAGCTTAAATGTAGAATCCATTCATACGCATTTGAGTAGTAGTTCGCTACATGAACCATTAAGTACAGGCGCTGGCACCGTTACAAATAACCCATCACAACCACAAGATCATGTAAGACAACAGCAAACCAAAACTGATCGCATTTTACGTAAACATCGACGTTTGCGTGATGATAAACCAAGACGTCATACTGATGGTGCCATAAAATTATTTCCATCTCATGATCTGGATGATGATAATCAACGTTATGATGGTGATGTTTGTAGTGATAATGATGATCATGATGATCAACACTATCATTCTTTACAAAATCATGATTTAAATGGTGCCGGTCACGACTCTCATACTTTATCTGGTACTGCTGACGCTGTAAATGCTAAAAGGTAAGAAGCACAAAATTATGTTTTATTATTATTTATTATAGATTTTTGCTTTTAAGCGTAGTTTCTGTAGCTGTACTGCTTATTTTCTGTGTTGTTGTCTGTCCACTTTACCACCAAACACCACCATCACCATAATAATTTTTGTAATTATCCTTGAACTTGAATGTTTTCAATATTTTGTTTTTTTTTTGGTTAACGAATTTAGTGAGTTTCAAAATTTATTTGCAGAGTTCCTTGAACTCCTATGAGTTCATAGGCAAAATTTCTTTATTTGGAAAATATAATTTGTAGTTTAGCCTGC
Organism: Thelaira solivaga; assembly: GCA_947397855.1. Taxonomy (NCBI): domain Eukaryota; kingdom Metazoa; phylum Arthropoda; class Insecta; order Diptera; family Tachinidae; genus Thelaira; species Thelaira solivaga. The sequence continues at coordinate 51,919,461 of OX377613.1, read as the reverse complement.
TTCGACAAGGCCAGACGATTTTCCATTTAGGTCCTTTTATTTATTTTTTTTTTATTATTGTGGAGGCCTGTAAAAGGGAAATGTGAAGAAGCAGCTGTAAAAATAAAGAGATGATTATTATACACAGCAAGCTAGAAAAGCCACACAGCAATTTTAGTTGGGCAATTCTTTCTCAATTCTCTTTTAAAATTCGCTGTGTCTACACACAACAATTTTGTTTCGGCAATTTTAGCATTCTTATTCAATCATTCATTCAACCTTCAAGCTACCTGTCTTCTTTTTTTACATCTTTATAAAAGATACGAAGAGGAATTGCCGACTACGAGCAAGTTTGTACCCCTTTCCATTCTTCTTTTCTCCCTCTCCTACAAAATCAGGAATTGTCCAACTAAAATTGCTGTGTGTGGTCCTGGTCTCACAGCTTGTAATTATCGTTTTTAAATGAAATTCATTAGAATTTGCAAATATTTCTGAAATGAGATTGTGGGTAAGCCAACGTGCTAGCCGCTGAGCTATAGCGCCCCTACAGAGGAATGTCTCTTTATCATGTTATTTACCAACTTAAAAGAAAAGGAAATTAAAAATGTTGTAGGTGTTATTCGTTCGAGAGAAGAGATTATCTCTACTAAATTATAATCAAACCACTGTTGCCCTTATTTTGAAGGCTTTAAGTTTTGCTATCTCCAATATAAACCTGACGAATTTAAGTTCGATATCTCGTTATAAAATTTCAAACCAAGTTGTAGCTTGTTTCAAAAGTTTTATAGAAGAAGAACCTGATTTGATGTTCTTTGCCGAAATGTAATCAAGACAACAGGAAACGAATAATCCCATCACCTAAAAAATGTTTATGAAAAACACCCAAATATATTTTAAAAATTGTTTAGACGATTGTATAATTCTACGAAATAAAAAAAATACTTAGACAATTGATTATTTGGGGCTCAAATTAGTCCCTCCTTAATGAAAAAACTTAAATAAAAATTTGAATACAAGAATTTTAGGCTGTCAAGTGAAATATCTCTTTAAAAAAACATCAGAAACGTGAATTCCCAATCAATCAAAACGACCTTTGCAGGTTATACAAGGTGGGCTAAGAGAAATTACTCTATTGGAAGATGCTCTAATTTTTGCAAATGGCGGCCAATGTCAAATCTGTTTTGCCATTTGTGAACTAGACAGATGTAGAATACAAGTGAACAAGCCATGGAGCGATACACTCCCCAAGAACGCGGAATAATTGAAGTGGACGATTTTTCTACCAAAATCATAATGAGCGACGAGGCTCATTTCCACCTCAGCGGGTACGTGGACAAGAAAAACTATCTCTTCTGGGGCAACGAAAATCTACGAGTGATGCACGAGGAGCCATTACACCTGCTCAAAGTGACTGCATGGTGCGCTGTTCACGCTGGAGGAGTCATCGTTCTTCATCGGGCTGGTCAAACGACAATAGTGGACGGTGCGCGCTATAGGGCCATGTTAACCGAGTTTTTTCTGCCGCAATTGAACGAATTAGGACTGGAGGACATGTGGCTCCAACAGGACGGAGCAACGGCATACATTTCATTTTCATTTAGAAAAAAAAATGAGAGCCAAACAACATTGGATGACTTCTTTTAGCCCACCTTGTATAACGTACTCGTAGACGAAGAGACAGCAGAACATATCGTTATATGATTTCATTAAAGCCCTAAGTTACAGTTAAAACATTTTAGAACAGAAGCCAAAAAAGTCGATAATAAGAAAAATGAACTAAACGTAAATTCTTAATTAATACTAGAGAATGGTGTAGGTCTAATCTTCCAGCAGTGATCACTTGACTTGTTACCGCTCATAGTTCTTATTCTAATTCTAAGACCCAAATTTAAGCTTCCACCTAATAAACTAATTGGCCTTATACGCGTCTAAGAAAGGAAACTGAAAAGTTATGGGCCTATAAAATAATTGGCAATAAGAAGAAACGTTTTAAACAATAATAATACCATTCGTCATGGCATAACTAAAGATGGTCAATAAGAATCTAGCTCAATGACTTAAGCGACTTCCCGATTCATTAACTAAATAAAAAAGGGGGAAATATTTTTCTATTAATTGAAGATTTGATTATTTTATTTTTATTCATTGATTGTCATAATTCCCACAGTTTGTATTTAAAAAAATTTTTTTTAAATTATATGTAAATTTTTTATTACTTTTTGCCTCTTAATTAAATGCGGATCTATTTCTTAGTATTAAGCAGCCACAATTTTCAAATTGAAATTTAATCGTATACCTACTCATCATAATCAAGTTAAATGAAAATATTACTTTCGTTCAATTAACTTTCTTAAAATCCGCTTCATTTTTCATTTACTACAACCTCTTTTGTAGTCAACAACAAAATCATACAAGAAACGCAGCCTGTTGGCTGGTAAGCAACCACCCATTGATTTCTATGAGTTAATAAATTGCTGACCAAACTTTGAATTTTTATTTATTTTTTTTTTTCTAAACTTGATGTTACCATATGTTGTCTAGTTGTTGTATTGCTTGTAAGTTAAGCAAGCTTTTGACAAATTAAGGTGTAACCAATATGTTAAACCATTCATTCATTCATGCATTCGTACTACAAAGACTACACTAAGCATCGATGGCGATTTTTACCAAAAACAACAAAAAAAAAAAAAAAAAACTAAACATCATTTACAGCTCGTTTGTTGTGGTAGTGTCCCATAATCATCTATTTTTTTAGATTGTGTGTGTCTTCATTCAAACATGATCATTTTTATGCAAAATTAATTGTTTCACGCACTTGTTTTCTCATACTTCTCATATGATATGTATGATAAAGCACAGTGGTTACCGTGGAAGACCAGAAAATTGAAAAATTTAATTAAAGAAAAAAAGTAACAAACCTCATATACTCGGCAACTAATTTAAGCAAAGAGAATCCGGGTTGAGTTTGTAAGTATTTTTTTTAACTATTTAAGGATTTTTAAATAGATTAAAGATAAGAGAAAAAGATTTGATTGTGACGCATCTTGCATCTTGTAGCTAATACAGATAGTTAATTTATTATTTGAGCCGTTTTCTTTGAAAAAGGCATAAGTCCATTTAAAAAAAATTAAACGATAAAAACAAATACAATTTATTATGATTTTTATCAACAAAAAAAAATTTTTTTTAATTTGCAGTGTGAACGCAAAATCATCTGTTGGTGAATTTAATGTTAAATTCAGTATTTAACTTTCAGTCTGAAAACACTATAAGATCTTAATGAAAAAATTGTTTTTATTTTAATTTTCCAATAAATTTCTCTGATTAAGACTTTTAACACAAAATCGAAATAATGGAAAATTAAAATAAAAACAATTTTTTCATTAAGATCTTAAGCTTGATTAATATTAACTAATAATAAAAAATTATAAATTTTTTGTTTCTATCATTATAAGTTTTTGTAGTTAATGAAATTACACTTGCCCCATTTTCAAAGAAAATGTCTTATACATATGAGCTGTTATTTTTGAGACAAAAAATTATTAATTTTAGTATATACAAGTCATTTTGTTTTAAGTTGGACTTATACCACTTTCAAAAATAATAGCTGATTTAATAATTGTTTAAAGAAAGTATTTTCCAATTAAACGAATGGGTTATTACTTTTTTCTTTATTTTGAGTGCCCTTTCAACACCACTGTGCAGCACATTGAATAGCAGCGCACCCATAAATAATAAAATATATCAAAAAAAAAAAAAATATATTCAAACTGTGTGTAACCTTAAGTATCGTAAACTGCCAGCAAAAACTGCGGACAATTTTTTTTAATAATGAAAAAAAAAACCAGATAAAATCTCACTGCAGCCCACCATACAAAACATCAAACCGGCAGTATTGGTTTCACATGTGGATAAAAAATAATTAATTAAACATCTAGTACTTCATCTTCATGTTAACATTTTAAATTTTAAATGCAAATTTAAACGCACTTTGGTCTTTGTTGTTTTTTGTTGTTGTTGTTATGGTTATCATTTGTTTGCAGTGTTACTAAACTGACAGTAAAAGTGTTGTTGGTTGCATTTATTGATGCCGCTGCAAGCAAATCACAGTTCATATTGAAATTTGCATATTTTGTCAACTGCCGAATGCAAAATGTTGCCAACAGCCACAAAAATTCAGTTAAAGAAAAGTTTTATTTCAAATATTAAATTTTAAGCTGATTTCATTACAAAAGAACAAGCACTGGAAATTTTTCAATAAAATATTTTGTGTTCGGTAAAAAAATATGCTTTAAGGGGAAGTGTGTAAAAAACATATCAGCAAGTTATTTCTGAAGATATAAAAACTTGTTTAAATCTTTTATAAGTTTAAAATTAATCACGATGGGGCTTATAAACGGGTCAATGAGACTGTGCTTTCTGAACCCTGTACAGCTGGTCCACTACGTATTCCTTCTCAGTAGCGGCCAACCATACCAAAGATCCATATGTAAGGATTGGGCGTACAATGGATTTAAACATATATAGTAATAACCTAAGGCTTAAGTCCCACTTTAAGCCAAAGATCCTGCGACAGGTATAGTAGGCAACAGTTCTCCTCCTCCTCCTAAACCTATGCTGTATATTAGCCATACAGGATAGTTTGGAATTTAGAGTTATTCTCAGATATTTTGCACTACCCGATAAGGAAAATTCTTGATCCTGCAGGTGCTTACTAATGAAAAAAATTTTCAAAAGAATCGTGTGTAATCAAAACCATTTACTCAAGATTTCATTACTATTGTTGTAGATAGAAGATAGAGATAGAGATAGAGATAGAGATAGAGATAGAGATAGAGATAGAGATAGAGATAGAGATAGAGATAGAGATAGAGATAGAGATAGAGATAGAGATAGAGATAGAGATAGAGATAGAGATAGAGATAGAGATAGAGATAGAGATAGAGATAGAGATAGAGATAGATGCAGTGGGAAAGATAAGGAAAGACAAAAAAAAGTAAAAGAGATAGAAATGGGAAAAAATAAAAAATTTAAATAGAGAAAGAGTACATACACTAAACAAGATAGAGATCAAAGTTGAGCTTTTAAAGAGCAAAATTTTCTCCAAAAATGGTTTTTTTTATTACTTAAAAAATTTTCTACTAAACAAAAGCAGAAATAACCCGTTTTCCTCCATTTTATCAGAAACCACGTTCTTAAGTGTGCAAAATTGGTGCGGCTTACTTCTTTTGAAAAGCAGGTTGTAATGATTTTTATACATATAAATAAAGCGCCGTGTAGCAAATATCATATTGCAAATAATTATAATTTAATGTAAAAATACTCGTTGTTGCATTATGCTAATTTTGACAGCTGTCACATTGTTGACGTATAAATGTGGTGAGTGTGTAAAAGCAAGCACAGCTTTGATGTGTTAATTCACAGATGAAGCGAGAATTTTAATTAAGTTTTTTATGTAGAAATTTAGTATATTAACTGGAAATTATATTTACTTTACTCTTAATGGCAACTCTTTAGCATGTAGAGGAGGCTTCCATTTTATTTATTAGTGCTTTAGTCACAAGTCCACCAACTAATTGGTTGAAATTCATAGTGTCTATTTATAAATCTAGTATACGAGTTTGTTTTCTATTTTGTTTTGAAAAATTGCTTGTTTGTATTCATGTCGTTTAAGTAACTATTGTCGTAATCATTTTTCCTATACTGATGACAAACGTTGCGGTTGGTGGTGTGGCTGTTTAGGATGATCTCTTAAGCATCAAACAGTGTGTAATATTTATTTGTTGGCGATCTTGTATTTAACAGTGCAATCTAGTCATAAAGTTTGAAAGCAGCAACAAATTAGAAAAAAAGTATGATTTAATAAAAAAATAGTTTTTAAGCATTTTGGTATAAGAAAACCAGGTAACTTCAAAAATAACAACATTACAAAAAGCCCACACATTTTCTTATTGCTTTTGAGGCCCCTCCTGTTTAAAGTTGTTTCCACTGGTTGGTGGCTAAACAAATAATTTGTTTCTGCAATTGATTTCTCTTTAATACATTGATTTCTCTTCATTCATGCAGGATTCAGCTGGCGTCTCAGTGGTTTTCTTACACCATGTCCTTAGCTCTCCAATTATTTTATATTAATTTTTTTTTTTTGCTATTTTGGGTCTTTTTGCCACTTGTTACAACACTACGCTTTACTTGCTTTTATTTAAATTGCCATCACTGTAATAGGAAATTAAAAGATTTATTTGGTATAAAATCAAAAAATTAATAGTTTGCTTACATGTTAATAAAATGATGCGAGTTTCGTTTCTTTAAAGGTTGTAATCTTGAAAAAGCGAAAGTTTTTTGTTTTTCATTTATTAATTTTAATTTTTTTATTTTAAATTATAAATTGACAGTTAAACATACAGTTTAATTTTAATGACAAACAAGAGTTTCAGTTGGCCATAAGGAAACAATATTTTTTACAAAATGCTATAAATTAGTTGAAATAATTTTGATGATTGATTATACGGATGTGATTCAGTTTTTTTTTCAAATATTTTTCTTTGTAATTTTTCTTCATTTCGTTGGCATGACAATTTGATGGAAAACAAATTAAATGACAAAACAAAAACCAATAATTTTACAAGCGCTTCCGTATGCATAGAGTTTTTATTTTTCTAAAAAAAAATTTCAAACTTCAAATCTTTTTTTTAAATAAAATTCGAGGCCCAAATTGTGACATACCGATAAAACGTTTGGAATTTAATTTTTTGTTTGAAATAATTCGCTCACGAGTGAGGCGATTTTACCTACGATTTTTTAATTTTCATTATTATTTTTTTCACTAAATGGTTTGTTGCTTTTAAGGGCAACTTAAAAATTTTTCAAAGCTTCCATTATTTCTGTTGGCTTAAAAGCATTTGGTTTCCTTAAGTCTTTACAGTGATTTTGCGTGTGATGATGGGTGACATTTATTTTGTAAAATGAAATAACACTACGCAACAAGCAAAAACATATTGAATAACCACTTTTCAAAACAAATTAAATTTTTTTTTTTTCAAAACTTTATGCTTACACTGTAGCAAGAATGGATTGTGATGATTTATTTTTATTATATTAAGTTATGAGATTTAGTTACAAAACCTAAAAGTGAATATTTTAAAATTTAAAATTTTACAATTTAAAAAAATATAAATTTTTTTATAACTTTTTTCTGAAAAACTCTGTACTGAAAAATAATATAAAAACAAATTAAAGCCAATATAACTTAGAATTTTTTTGTTACATTTGATAACAAAATTAGATACGTCCTTTTAAAGTTATAATAAGCAAAGTGTAGAAGCCTCTTCAAAAATTTTATATTTTTTTTTTTTTAGAGAAAAAAATTTTTTTATCCATGAAATATTGATCGGGGGGGTTACCCCAGATGCGAATGGTTTTTCTTTCGCATCGCAATAGAGAGTAACCCCCCTGGTCCCAAAATTGTTTTTATTTATTTAAACAAAAACCGACCTGAATACACACATACACTTACTCATATAATAAACATGGTAGTACATACATATGCACATACATATGAGAAAATTTAAATGTTAAATCTTGTAAATTAGCAATATGTTGTCGCTAGACAGTAGAAATAAGCTGCTAACTGAAGTTGTCAGAACTAACAAAAACCACAATTCACCAAGTAATAAAAAAAAAAATTAAAAAAAAAAATTGAATAAAAAATGCAACAAAAATAAATACTTAAACAAATAAATCCCAGAGTCAGTAGGCCTCTAATATACATCACATGCACACACATTCATACGTATATGAATAATAATTTTTTCTTCACGCAAGGTCAGACATACACATTTGAGATCATTTTGATTTTCTTTCGCAAAATAACTGTTTATTTGGGTAATCTGGTTCTTTAGACATTAATTTCTCTCTTTTTTTTTTTTTTTTTTTTTTGAGCTCTAGTTTTAAATTTCTCTTATCACTTGCTAATGTTTCTGCTCTTTTTTTTTTTTTTTTTTTAATAATTGCTATTTAGGTTTTATTTTACTCTTTTTTTTTAAACATGATTATTTTGAATGTTGTCTTTATTTGTTTTGCTCATTACAAAGTTGTTGTTGTTTATTATTTTTTATACGAAAATTAACTCGAACCATCAATGCAACCATTGCTGCCAGATGAAGTTTATTAAATCATTAGAACAATATTAGTACTCAGGGGATAAAAGTGAGTTGTAGTTAGACAACATTAAGAAGATGACTTAAATAATTTTATTTAAAAAAGTAGTCCAAGACTGTCAGTAGTGAGTAAGAAAATAATAAAGGAAATATTACAAAGGGTTAGCTCGTAGAGACTGCCCAATAAAAAAAAAATGGCAGAGTGCTGACATTAATTTTTTTCGGCTCACGTCTAATACAAACTGGAAACTTTTATTTTAGTGGAAAATTTAATATGTTCGGAAAAGTTTTACACAAAAAAAAAAAAGTCCATTATTGCCATTTTAATAACCCAAGACTATTACCAGTAAGTGAAAAAAAAAATTAATTAGCACAAAAAGAATTTGTTTATTGCACTATTAAAAAAGCTTTATTTATATATTCTTCAAGTAAAATAAAATGTTTCTAAAGGTTTTACTGAGAAAAATAATTAACTAAAAAGTTTAGATTATTTTGAATCCATTATTATTCCCTTTCGATGATGCACTTGAAGCTCTATACAATTTTCATAGCGAACAACCTTCATACATGCTTTTGTTGTTTTTATATTTTTAATTTGTAAATATACTTCCGAAATAAAAAAAATGTGAAATTACTACTAAGCAGTCCTTAATATTTTGTCATAAGTACTCTGACTCAAATTTTAAATAGCATACCAAACTATGACAAACAACATATGACTTTGTGTGAATCCCCTAATTATTATATCGTTAAAATCATCAAAATGCTAATAAAAAATTATTAAATCTGGTAGCCTTGAGTGCAAATTTAACATCAAGTACCCATAATGATGACAGCATACATACAAATAAATGTATGAACGCTAACAGACCCAGTTTGTTTTTTAAGCGATACTTTTTCCTTATTGTTGGCCTTTTTTCATGTGTTTTCGCTTGTTCGTTTATTTTCATTTAAAAAATTCTTTAACTGCCTACTCCATAGTGTAAACTCCAATTTTATGAGTTGCCATCAAAGTCATTGCAAAAAAATTACCCTAAATTAATATGAAATTCTCTTAATTTTAAACTGGTAGTAGAATATCAGTAAAAAACTAACAAACGAAAGCTCTTTTCCTACATTTATATTGAAAAGAAAAACAAATTTATTAGGAAACGGGAGAAATTAGAAAAAGAAAAGAAAATTTTGAAAAAAATCATAATTAAAGGTTGGAGCTCTAGCTAGCTCAAACTTCATTTTAATAAATAAAAATAATAAAGGAATTTATTAAATGTAAAAATAAAGCCTTTTATTATTACACGTTCGCATAAGTCTAAATCAAGTTCTATACCCGTAGATTGGTGGTCGCAGGTTCGATTCCTGCCTATAGCTTAGGTGTTTTTTGTTTCCAGCTTCCCAGATATGTGTTGCTTAAAAAAAATGGTCTGGGCTGTTATTATGTATTTCGATTCGATTCGAAAAGACTTTCGAAGAGAATTTTCAATTAAAAAAAAAAACTAATTGTGTAGAAGATTCGAAAAAAAAAATTTACATTTTTTAAATTACTCTCAAAATTGCTGCATTTTCGATTTTTCTTTCAAATTAAAAATTTTTTTCTAAAGCCATTTCGATTCGAATAGAAATACATAACAGTCCCCCTGATTATGAGAGGCGTTATCGTTATGTTTTGCATTAAATTGCCTCGAATTCGACTACTAGAACGACACTCATTATAAAATTGATATTAGATATTTCTTAAAAGCTTTATTTTATAGGGTATCAAAATTAAACAAAATCGTAAACTCTTCAAGTCACTATAGAAAATTTAAAAAAAAACCAATAAAAATGAAAAATCTGCCCGAACTATACGTACTGCGACCTGAAGAGGTTCCAGTAGGATAAGGAAAGCTTAGAGATTTCAAAACTGTATATCTCAAACCGGTTAAAATTTAATATTTCTTTTTTTTTAAACATTGTGATATGTCAAAAAGTGTTTAACAATAAATTATATCAAAATAATCTTTATGCGGCCCATACACACTCATGTCCGTACTGGACAATTAAAAAAATGATTATCATTTTGATATTTGCTTCAAGTTATCAACTTGCCAGACTTTAGTATTGAACCATACACGCATTTGTATTGATCTAGTAAAAATTTTGAAAAGGAATGATTAATTGGGTACCAACTTTTCTGGTTTTAGTTTTTAAAAATTTTTCTTATAAGCGGCAACTCTAGTGCGCAATTTATCTCTTTTGTTACCACAATTTAACCATTGATGTTGTTGTAACGATGGTTGGTTGAGTTGTTGTTTGGTTGACTAGTTTCAGTTGTTATTGCATTTGTTGTTAATTTTATTTCAGTTTTTGTTTTATTTCATTATTCGTTCATTGTATGCCTGGCTCGTATCTGCCTTGCTATCTGTGCCACTCCACTCTACAGATATTATTTAAAAAAATATTAGTTACGTTTAGTTTTTAACGAACCGTGCAAGAGTGCGTGTGTGCCGTCGTCGTCCAACCACTTCTACAACAATTCATTCATAATTCAATTTAACGCGCTAACTTTATTCAACTGAAATAAATAAATGAAACAAAATACAGGATTGCATTAAAAGTACCAGATACTCTTGTGTATCTACTTACTTAACAATAAAATAGTGAGCTAAACGTTTATTTAAAATAGATAATAAATAAAATAAAATTTTTTTTTAAGTTTTTCGAGTTAAAAATTAAATGAATGGCGTGAATACTCACTCACTCGTACTTGTTGGTGTGCTTGTAAATATTTTTAGTGTAAATTGTTTTGTTGCTTTAAATTCTGCTGCATGAAATGAAAATATTCCATCACTTTGTTGTAGAATTTTGCAGCAATATTCACGTATCACCACAAAAGCACGTTTTCCTGCAAATAATAAAAAAAGTAAGTGAATTTTATTAAAAAAAAAAAAGAAAGAAGAAACAAGAAAGAATGAAAGCAAATGGAAATTATTTTAATCATTTTTTTAAATAAATCTGTGCTAATAAGGAATAAGAGCTTCTTAAGTCAACTTAAGTAAAAATTGACTCAATAACTTTATTATTATTCCACAATTAACTAAGATGGCAATGAAGACAATATCGTTTGATAAAAAGAAACGAAATAATTTTATAAGAAAAATTTTAAGGTTTTTTAAAATTTTAGTTCTCTTAAATAACTTAATTAGACAAAAACGGTTTTCCCATAATTTTTTTTTAATAAAAAGAATTTTAAACTAAAGAACACTTAGGCTGTATAAAAATTTGTTTGCTGAACTAAGAAAGTCTGGTTTGGCTTAAAGACTCTGTAGGCAACCTGCTCTAATGAACATAAACTCTAGGTCAACAAATTTTTAATCAAGATAAAATAATATTAGCATTTAAGCGTTATAAAATGTTTTAATTTAAACTGAAAATTAAACTTGATTATAGTTAAATATCTGGACTTATTAAAGTAAATAACAACAAATGAGGCTTTAATTTACTAACTAAATAATAACAGCTGTTCCTATCATATTAAAGCAGTAAACAGACTCGTGTGTTATAGTCTAATTTTATTTAAAACCATAAACAAAAAAAATGTTAAACCAGCAGTAAAAAAAAACAATCTGTAAAATAGCCGTGAATAAATTCAGAAGTTCAGAATGGATTTTAAGGCAATGCCCCTTTGGCCACACATACTTTACGATAAAATTTTAACAAAACTTAACACCTACCTAATTATGGACAATGAAACCTATGTAATAATGGACTTGAAAGAGCTGTCAGGTCAAATCTTTTATGTTCCAGTGAAACTTGGAGATGCCGATTCAAAATCCAAGTACACAAAAACTTAAAAATTTATTAAAAGGATCATGAATTGGTAATCAATTTGCAGCTGTGGTCTAAAAGCACGCCGTTTATCGTCTCTTCAACAATGAAATCAAAAATTTATATCAAGGAATAGCTGTAGAAACGATTGCTGCCTGTAATTAAATCCTACTACTTTCCGGTAAAATTATCCAAAATGCGATAGATTGGTATCAAAGACGCCAGGTCAATATAGTGGCAAAGAACATGAATCCTCATAACTGTCCGCAGCTTCGGCCAATTGAACAATACTAGACTATTATCAATTTAAAATTTGTAATAATTATACAGCACAGGTAGCTCAGAACATTGTCCAAAAATTAATGGGATTCATTAAGGCAAACACCTGAAAATTCATAAGAGGAAATGAATTGTAATTTTTTTTATTATTTTCTGAAAAATTAATAAATAAAGGTAAACTTGGGCGTAATAGTTTTTTAATTGCCACTTTATTCTAAGTGAACATACGACTCTATTCTCTAAACCGAATCGTTTTGAAATAAAAAAAAACCTAAAAAAACGGTATTTTGTGTTCTGTCAATCACTCGTTTTGTTATCATTCGAAACTTCGTGAATATCTCGGAAACTTCAAGACCTACGAGTACTAAAAATTAAAAATAATATAATTAAATTTAATTTTTGTAAATTTAATTAGACAGTTAGTTCTTGAGTTATTGCAAATTATATAACGATAAATCTGAGAACTGCACTTAGGTGTACAAATTGAAATTAGTTTTAATTTTGGAGGCAGCAAAATCATTGTAGCCCTGTGTAATTTTTGTAAATTACAGCAGAATCTTAAATAAGTTAACCGAAATGTTCCAAAGGCTATTAACCTTATTGAACTTTTAACTTTTCTAAGAAACGTAGATTTAATTTGTACTGGGTGACTTAAAGCTCACAGTCAGAAATTTTGAAATCATAGTTATCTTCTGAAATTCGATAACTATGCCAATTATCGATTTCATCAATGCTGGTGTCAATATTATCTATACCCCAACTTTGACTTCCGCAGTTGAATCTCTCGAAGCGCATTATTTGATTTAATCATTTTATAGAGTGGAACTGTCTCCTATCATATTGATCGCCTTCCCAGTTGTTTATTCCATGATTTTATAAGAAGTTCTTTAGGCAGTTCACCTTACACGCTTTGAAAAGTTAACTGAAACACTGTAAACTTATCCAAAAGCTTAACTGTTACACAAGTAAAAAGCAGGGAACACATTTTCAATAAAAAAAAAAAACTTTTGTGGCATTATAAAATAAATTAGAGAAACTATCGGCAACAATAGTGACCAAAAAAAACAACAATTAAAGTTTTTGTTTTTACAAATTGTTTAAAAAAATAGAAATCGGTAATAAATACAGTTATAAAAATGTTAATGTTATAAAATAAAAAAAAAAAACAATAAAAAAATTATAAATTATTTACAAAAGCTTAAAAATTAAACAAGTTTTGTATTTTATATTATAAATAACCGTTTTATAAATTTCCTAAATAAATCTTAGGTAATAAAAATTGAATTGCCAACAATTAACACTCGTATAGACCGAAATAGAAAGACATTTTGTTCAAAAATTAAATTTATTTAATTTCTTAGAAGGAGAAAAATACATAAAAAAAGAGTTTATATAAAAGATGATTTTTAATGAAATCAAAAAAATTAAAATTAAAATAAAAACAAAAAAAAAAAAACAGTTTTAAAAAATAATGTTGTGCATTGTGTCGAAAAACCAGTAAATTTAGCTTTAAAAAAATTAATTAAAAATTCAAAAAAAATTTAATAATGCGACTGCTAAATACAAAAAAGACTGTGTTATTTTCATAATCAGCAAATTTTTGTTAAACGGAAACGTATAAAAACACTAGAAAATTTTTTAGTGTTGACCAGTGTATTTAATTAATGGTCTGATTTCTTTAGTTGAATCAAGAAATCAGACTTTTTAGTTAATCGGAAATGAATCCATGAAATTTTTCAGTGTTGACCAGTGTATTTAATTAATGGTCTGATTTCTTTAGTTAAATCAAGAAATTGTCATATTGATTAAATATTTAATTGATTAATCGAAATTTTATTAACAATTTTATAAGTTTTTCTCTGTGTAAAAACGGATTTATTTATTTAATTTATTATCTAATTGAAAACTGGTTAAATGGCCCTCAAAATTCTAACTTTAATTTTTGTTAATGAATTTTAATTGTATTTAAATGCGATGGCATAATTTTGAAAATTAAAAAATACTCTACTAAATCTTTTTTTTTTTGCAGATATATAACTCGTGCCCAACGTTTACAACCACAACATCAACTAACAAATGACTGCAGAACATCACCAACTGTTGTTAGCAATCCAGTACTAAATGCAGCACTGCAACGTGAATTGAACTCATGTATGAGCTTTGAAATAACGACAGCAATACCAATAACCACAACACCAGCAACAACAGTTGAAAGTAACGGTCATACGATTAAAACGACGCATGAAAAAGTTAAAGAAGCAAATGAAGAAATGACCAACAACTCGGGTAAAAATTCAAAGACGACTACTACGACTACGACTGTGACAACAGCAACAACAAACACTAAAGAATTGAAAATAAAAATTCCATTAACAAGCGAAGCAACAACAACAGTTGCTACAACAGCAACGACTGCTGCGGCTGCCAACCCCGAGACTTTGTGTTCAAGTACTGCAGGTAAATTTTTATTTTTTTGCTCAATAGAATTTATATTGTTTTCATTGTTGTTGTTGTTAAATGCACGTTATTTTTTATTTCTGTTTTTTTTTTTTCAAATGTTTGTTGTTCTGTTTTTAATATATTTTTTTTCTATTTATTTTTTAAAATATTTTTTCACAACTGATTACAACTCTTCTATTTGTTGTTGTTGTTTACATTCACTTATTTTTTATTTTTATTAAGTTTATTAATTATTTATTGTGGCATGTGTGCCTGTGTGTGTGTGTGCTAATTTTGTTCTTATAACTTTTTATAGTTATTGTTGTTGTTGTGTTGGTATTTAGATTTTATTGGACATTCTTATCGTTTGTTGAATTGTTTTCTTGTGATTTTTCATTTTTCATATGAAATCGTTGTTGTCGTTTCTTTTGATTTTATTGACTTTAATTCAATACTTGAACTTAAAATTTAAATTGAAATTAAAATAAAAAATTAAATAAAAATATAATCTTGTATTTTTTATCAGTGTCAATATTTATTCATTTCTCTTCTCACTATAAACATTTCCATGAAATATTTTTAATAGATTTTTTTTTGTTAATTTTTTTTGCTGAGTTTTTGTTTATCTATTCATTTCAAGTGTAATGAATTATTTTTTTTTTTTTTCATATTTAACTGATTTCCTTTGTTTGTTAGAACGAATAATTTTTGTTTATGAATATTTTGACTTGGAAAAATAAAATGAAAAAGGTTTTCAATCAAGCGCTGTTTTTAAAATTTAATTTCTATTTTTCAATTGTTCAATTACTGCAAATATTTACCAAATAATTTCAGTTGATTAGCTGGTTAATTTCATTTTGAATTTTTCCTTGTTAAAACGTCACTTTCTTCGAATAAATTTCGAAAATTAAATTAAGTTGTCTTGGTCCTCGTTAAACAGACGAACATTTAGAAAGAAAACCTTTAGCTTGGAAGCAAATTACAGGTGGGGAAGAGAGCTTCGTTTTTGAATTTGGTACTCGATAACACGCGTTTTCTTTTCTAATAAAAGTGTTGCATATACTTGCATTCTATTGTTAAAAAAATGTAATAGTTAAAATCAATATCACGTTTTGTTCTCAACATGTTGCATATAAAAGATGCTAAGATGGTACATGTTTTGCACTCAATTTATAAGTGAGGGTGAGATACTGCCCTTTTTTACAACTGTGTCACTACTTGTTTATACAATTAATTTGTATTTATATGAAAAATTAGATTCAACATTTTCTCCGTCAAGATATTCTTCATAAAAATTCACTTTCGAATCAAAAATTTATTTTTATTTTAGGTGCAAAGTTTTTTTTGTGTCAGTTGTGTTAACGTAATCGGATTTCGCAAATCGCTCTAAAAGCGGTAAACATATAAAAATGTTGCATGATAAGCTTATTTTTGTTCTATTGAAACCATAAAAAGGCAACCTGCTTAAAATATTACATAATTTAGAAGCAGAATGTTTTTGAGAATAAAAAACGCCATTACTTTTTTTTCTGACATTATTTTGAAAAAACAAAAGAAAATTTAAGATGTTTTTCTTGCAAATATTCGCCTGTCTAAATGAGGACTTTGTATTCTTGATAAAATTCAATTCAATTTGTTTTAATGAAGATTTCCAACTACACTGAGATAACAACTTCGGTTGTAAGAACCAAATTAGTTACCAATTAAAAAAATCAGTTTAGATAATCGAATATTCCTGTTGTGATTTAAAAAAATTCACAAAAGAACTAAATTTAAAACGAATTTCGGTCGTCACATCTACAAAAATTGATTATGATAACTGAATTTTTGACGGGTAGCAAATTCAGTTGCCACAACCGAAACTGTTTTCTGTGTTTGAATAATAAAGGGTACACTTTTTTATTTAAAGTTGAAATAAATGCTAACACCACACATGTCATTCACATCCATGGCATCCACAAGAACTACGTTATCACGTTTCGGCCTAAAAACCTCGAAAAATTAAACGATTTATCAGTAATAAACCACAATTATTTAAAGAGTTTAGATACCTAAAAACTAAACCCAGATCTCAGTCTAAGTAAGATATGCTTAACATAATTTTTTATTTTATTTAAAAGGTTTTGTTACTTAAGGAATTTGTGTTTTACAAAAAAAAAAGCTTGTCATCCTTATAACTTCTAACGTAGAGTCTTAAACCTGAGAGTAAAGCTTAATGTAGCTGTTTCATAAAAAATATACCTTTGAAAACTGTTCTATTGATTTAGAACAGGAATTTTCGTCCCTGCAGAGCCCTTTTCACAAAATTATATTGCCAGTGAGCAGCTATTAATTTTCTCGCTTCTATTTTGTATTTTTATAATCGCTTTTAATGCATTAATGTCATAAGACAAACACTAGGATTTCAAATTTTCAGAGTTTTTTTTTTCTATTAAATCCATAATAATTACATAAAAAAATTTTAATTATTTAACCATTTTAATTGTTTTATTTTTTGCTTACTTTTTCTTTTGTTGTTGTAATGACATAATGATTCGTCAAGATTCCCTTCCTGTTAATAATGAATGAAAATGAAAAATAAAATTTCTTACAAAATATGATTTTGTATGGCTTTCGTCGGCTAATATCAACTCATTTATTTATTTAGTGATTTATAATTGATACCACACAATACCTCCCCCTCTTTTAAAAACTCTTTGAAACTTTGATACGCTAAGTAACACAATAATCATGAAGCCACCACCACCAATATTTTTTCTTCTTCCCTGTTTAGAAAAAACTAAATTTTGTTTTCTACAAACTATTGTTTTGTGAGGCAAGTGTTTTGAATGTATTTTTAAACCTACATCATACATGAAGTCTGTTTACACATACTCATTCCTATAATTAAATGCTGCAAGTACGTTTATTTTCCAAGCCATCAACCCAGCCAAACAGCCAGCCAGACCAAGTAATGTGTCATTTATGCAAATTTAATAAAATCAAAATGAAAATGAGAAAATTAAAAAAAAAAAATTAAACACATAAATAAATCAATTGATACGTAACTGGCTGACTCTTATGTCTGGCTTATGCCTTCCATGTAAATGCAAATTAAATTTCAAACTTAAAAAAATATCAACGCGTATTGATCAAAAACCCACCTAATGCAATATGATGTTTAAATTACTTATACAAACATACTAACCTAACCCCCATATCCAAAAAAAAAAAAAAATAAAAATTAGCATTATGGATATTTTTCATTTAATTTTTTCATAAATTTTCATAAATACGATATCAAGTGTTTATTTAATTAATATTTGTTTGTAACTATTTCTTATACTTGTCTACGACATTTTGAAATGTGCTGCACGTCAATATTTTGTACTTCGACGTTATGACTTGTTAGAATACAGTCAGCCTCTATATCGATCAACTCGTATCGAAATTTTCTAATTTTTTCATACGAAAACAGTAAAATTACGAAAGTTTTCATTCGATATCGAAAGCAGTGATTTGAGCCTTGCTGTTAAGTTTTTGTAAATTTTTTCATAAATTGAAGGTCTACGAAGCTTAAAAAAAGCACCTGATAAATAAGCTTTTTTGTCATTGAAGTAACTGAGGGGGTGTTCAAAAATCTACAAATTTAACTCATGAGCAAAAAAATTAAAAAGAAACTTTTAATGATGACTACCCGTTGTTTTGTTTAAATTGAAATATTTTTCAAATTATTATATGCAAATGAAATTTTTATTAAAAAAAATATACTCGTATATATACTAAAACTTTTTGTGGACTTTCTCTCTGAATTTTTAGAAAGTATATTTTCTGTTTAGAATTTCTAATTAGCAAATATTATTTGCTAGTAAACTTTTACTAATAATAATTTTTTTTCTTAATTTTTTTTTTCTTTAATTAACCATTTCATCATGCTCATTAAAAAGCCATAAATTTATAATATTGTTTTACTTCTGAATGTTGAACAAAAGAATGTTATTTTTTACGTTTATCTCAAATCAGATCATTTATCAATTTTGCAGACATTTTATTGTCTTGTTTCGATTCTTTTTTTCTTTATTTATTTTTTATAATTTTTTTCTTAGTTTGCGAACATCATTCATTAAATAATTATAAAAAAAATAAATACAACATCATTTGATTGCCTAAACAAATTAATTAGAAAAAAATTATTTATTCGTAGAAAAATGTTTGGAATTTTAATATAAAAATTTCAATTTCTTTTCTGCAAAAAAAAAAAAAAAAAATGTTGCTCTGGTGTACAAGTACATAATAGGGGCACTCACAACGGTGCTTACAACCGATGAAAATAAGTGAAAAAATGCTTTGTTTTGCTCAAGACAACAATAAAATTTAAGCATTTGGTTTTTCGTTTTTTTTTTCTCTATTTGTACTAAAAATACCCTGATATTTGCTCAAACTGAAAACAAGAAACACATATATCTACAATTGATAGATAAAGTTTAAGGTGCCAGATTTTTTTGGGTGAGGGTTTTCTCATTTGGCAACATTGTTTATAATCACCCCTATTCCAGTTGTCGTAATCAATAGATAACGATGTCGTTTATAGTCGACAAGTTTTATTTGGTATTCCAGTTGTTGTAATCATTATTTATCAATAATTGTTTGTTTATAATTGGTATTCTATTAGAAAATACGACCATTTTAAGTAACGACTAAAAGAGAAAAATGTAAAAAATTAATGGTGCTGTTATAATTGAAAGTATTATAAGTCCACTTATTTTTTAAATTAGACAGCATTAATTCTAGTTAGATGGTGTCCTCATCTTACTAAAATTACCACTGACTAATTATTTTCTAAGTGGCCTTATACCACTTTCGAATATAATAGTTCATTTCACAAATATAAACCAATTTGAAAAGCTTGGGGAATCGTTGTTAAACTTATAGTAGGGGGTAATTTGAGAATAAATTGCTATTAAATATACGCACTTTTCTAGTGCAATTAGAGACTGAACCATAATTTTTCCAACAATTGGCTGCAACAATCGTAAATTAAAGTCGCTTTCCACACTGGTCTAAAAATCTTAATCACCCCTATTCTGGGTTTCGATTACATTCCCGCATTAACTTACGTTACGATCAAAAAATTGTATTCCAACAAAATGAACAAAAAAAAAAAAAAGCTGTCAAACGTAGAAATATCGATTCGGATCGAAACGTAGAATACCAAACGGAGAAAATTTCGATCCGAATAGAAACTCAGAATAGGAGTGCATGTACCTTCTAATTAAATTTTTTTTTTTTAGAAATCTAACTCCATTTCTTAAATCACATGATAATAATTTTAAAAAAGTTTGGTTTCAATAAATATTTTCCATTCGGTTACTTGAATATATCGGAATTCTTCCTAAATTCTTCATCACTTGCATCTAAATTTGAATTACAAGCGAAAAAATTTAGTTAAATAAAATTTAAGAATAAAAGAAATAAATGCTAAAAATGTGTTTTTGTTTTATTAAAAAAAAAAAACGATAAACTGTCGTCGTCGTAGTAAAACTGTTATAGAATAGCAAATCAGTGTGTCGAAGAGATGATAACTCTGACGAAATTTACGGCGACAACTTAAAAAAAGAACACTCACGAACTAGTTCAATATGCTCATTATTATATGCATTTGCAAAATGCAAATTTGCAATTATAGCATTGTGAATACCCCTAATATAATATTTATGACAATACCAAAAAAAAAAAAAAAAATAAACAAACATTGATGAGCAAATTCTGCTTTATCTGTAATCCAGTTGCTCAAATCATCTCAAAAAACACACCCAAAAACACTCAATTCTTTGAGTGTTTTTCATATAAAATTTCTAAGCGATTTAATCCTTGATAAATTTGTTTTTTTTTAGTTATTATGATTTACAGCTTTAGCCTTTTAAATTGAAGTATAAACGAAAAAAAATTAATTAGTTTATTTTAAAAAACTATAAATAAAATAAAAGAAAAATTATCTTTAGCTTTTTTCTCTGCCCGCCCAACAATGTCTGCCTTGCCTTGCAAATTCGTGGAACAAAATCACCAACATCTGCAACAACCTGCTGCTGCCTTGCAACCATTTAAAATTTCTCATAAACATAATTTCAATAATTTAAATAATTTTAATGTAAATAATAATCACATAAATTGTAATAATAATTATGCCACGCCCACTGCTTCATCAGTGCTCAAGCAACGCAAACAAACTCAAAATGTTACTACCACCACCACCACTACTACTGCAATTATATCACCGTCAAAATATCGCAAATGTCCTCTATCACCGCTTATAATCACAACAAATTCATCATTAATTTCAAACACATCACTGTCATCACCCTCACAGAAATCAGTGAATATGACGATGCCATCTCAAGCTCAGTCTCAATGTCAGCCGCAGCTGCAATCTCATCAACAGCACTTGTCTAAACTATCACCAGCTAGTCCCTTACTGGGCTTAAATCTATCGCCACTATCGCCAAATTCTTCTTCGATATGTTCCTCTTCAGTGCATTTAGTGCGTACCACGAAAACCACACGTTTACGTGTTGCTGCACTGGGTGAGTGTTTTTAATACACTGATAACCAATTTTTTATATTTTTTTTTTGTGGGTTGCAAATTTAAAAGCACAAAGTGAAAGAAAAAAAAAATTATTGATTCAAATAAAACTGACTTGCATAATTTAGTCTTCTTCCCCATTCCATACCATTATTTCTTTATTTTCACATTTATTTGTGAAAAATATTTTAAATATTTACTAATCAATTGTTTATTAGTTGTAGAGAATTTAATTCAATTATTTTTTGGTACGAAAAAATAAAATAAGTTCCCCACTAACTGTGTTTCAAAAACAGAAATACTAAACAACACTCTGAAAACAACTTTGGTTGTAAGAACTAAATTTATTACTAATTAAAAAGTCAATTGTCATAATCAAATTTTGTAGTTGTACCTACCGAAATTCATTAGTACAGCCTAAAATGTATATGGTGTTTACAGAATACAAACAATCCAATTGTCTAAAAAATTTTTTTAATGGAAAACGCAAATTGTTTAAAATATTTTTGAGTGTTTTTCACACAAATTGTATAGACGTTTGGATGGTTTGTTTTCTACACTGCACATCAATAGTATTTTTGTTTGTATAACCGAATTTCTTGCATCATAACTAAAAATTTTAATTACCCCAACTGAATATATTAATTGGAAATAAATACGCTACTCACAACCAAAGTTGTTTTCTCAGTGAGCAAATAGAAAAACGCTTTTAACTCCGTAACTAATACAAATTAAAAAAAAAATTAATATTTGTAATTAATTAACATTCAACTAATTCCAATAGAAGGCATAATGGGACATACAACGTTATTATTTAGTACTTTCATATCCTGAAAAGATACTTAAATAAATTCAAACGTTAAGGAGGAGACTCCTCTGGCTAAATGTGCTGTTTATAGGAAGCGATTAATCGAAACGTCTGAACAATTTATATAAACACTAACAAAAATTTTAAAAATTTATGTGCGATCAACTCGTCTGGAAATTTCATATGAAAAATACTCAAGTTATTGAGTGTTTTTTTTTTTCATAAAAATTTTTTACACACAAGGCTTTTAAACGATTTGATTTTTCGCTTCCTGTAAGCCGTACATATTGAAAATGGGTAAAAGTTTCAGGGGGTTTGCGTGAAAATAAAATTAAAATAAATTTACAAAACTTACATTTAATCGCTGGTTGGACTCAGCTATCGCAGTTTAGATCTCTTGTGGTGGTAACACGACATAAGAGTAACTTCAGACTCTTAACGGTATGACTTACCAAGCATTGTGTTGTTATATACCACCATTGTAAGATAGGGAATATTAGGATGAACCAATGCACGTTCTATGGTTTGCCAAACCTCAGAATATGTATGTACTTGTAACTGTATACCCAGCCACTTGGCCTGTTGGCTTTCTTGTTGCCTCCCAAGGATATTTAAAAATCGAGATGCACATGGCCCAGTAATAATAGCGAGAATAATATTAAAATTTGAATTTGCCATCTTCAATTTAATACTGAACATGACCCAGATTGTTATCACTGCCTAAATTACAGTTATGGTTAACTATAGATAGTAAAGTAATAATAATGTTGGCTAATAGATTGTGAATTTGTGCCTTAAGGTGATGAAAGTGTTGAACTTTAGATCGTTTCTTATTTTAATTTTTTTTTGCCCGTATGTGTCGCGATTCAAAGAATCGAACTTAAGACCCGCCTTGCTAAAAGGTACCTTTTTTTTAACTGGAAGTAGTTCTATTGGCGTTTAAATATCTTTTTTTTTTACTTTCATTTTTAAAAAATCCTAAATTAATTGATGAATTTTCTATTTCATGACTTGTAATAATGAGCCTAAAGTGGCTGATACACACGTCAATATTCAACATCAAACAATGCATTTGTGTGTGTTTGTTTTTTTAAATGGGAGTAACATGTACCCGTTGTACGCGTTTGATTTTTGTGACTACGCGCATCAATGAAAGTTTAAGATTGAATATTGATGTTTACATCCCTCGCACATAAAAGCCTTAATTATTACAAGTTATCAATAGCTAAAGTCGGATTGTTGCTTAGAGTTTGATTCTGAAGTGAAATGAGATATTAAATACAGATTATCAAACATTTCACTTGTCGATATGTTTTAAATTAAGAGCCATATTGAAGGCAAATAAGCAGCCCTTGGTTAACTTCAGCTATTGATAGCTTGTCATAATGCACCTAGGCCTAAGCTACCAATAGGCACATAACAAGCTCTTGATTAAACTTGAAATTAAAAAAGTTCAATAATCACTTTACCTGCCTTTTATTTGCCACTGAATTTTAGTTTTGAAGTCTAGATTGAAACAGATTATTTGCTTCATAAAATGCTGACTATAGCTTGTAGTAATGGGCCTAAGTTTTGTACAATAAAACGCTGGCGTAGGAATATATCCCTGCCAGTTGTTTATGCCCAAGTACAAGAATATTTTTTTAATGTTGCAGCATTTTGCATTTCCTTAACGTTTCTAAAAATTTTCTTGTGGCCTCCTCACTTGTAACAATTCAATAATATATAGAAGCCCATTCTAACTTGAAGGTTTAAGATTTTTTTAAGTACCTAATGCAAATATGTAGTTTTTCTTGTTTATTTTCATTGAAGAGTCTTTTACATATTCATTTTTTCTACAAGCCTTCAGTATACATCTTTTTCAAAATCGTCCAGCGGCTAATTTTAGCCAAGGCAAATTTGTCTACAGCTGTACCATAAAAAGTAAAATTTTTAGGCTACTGCTGTATTAACTTGAATTATTATAAGGAACATGTTTTGGGGGTAAGATGCTGCCTTCTTAAAATTCTGTAGAATACTAATGCAGAAATGTCATTCTTAAAGACTCTTCTTTGGCAACTGAATCACATATAAACTTAACTAAGACCACATTAATATTTTTTAAGTATTGTAAAGCCATCACTGATTTTTTAAGACCGAGAACACGAGGGAGGGGCAATTTTGTGTTTATACATAAAAAAATTTGTTTTAGCAATTTTAGCTTTTTTTATACATTTTATTTACACTAAATCACTCACTTGTTCGGAAAGAAAATTTTTGTCCGAACAAAATTTTTGTCTGGACAATTTTTTTTTTAAAGTGGTTTAAATTGTCTGTCACAAATAAAGGATGTCTATTTCGTTTGAAACTTGTGAAAAATATTGAGGTCTTTGTTTGTAACTTGGTTTAAGTGGCAGTCAACGGCCATCAATGACATGATAAAATCAAATATTTAGTCCAAGAGTTTTAATTTTTAGTTAAAAATTATTTCAATTTAGTTGTTTGACAGATACTTTCTGTCATGCTCATAAAAAAAAATTAAATAAATGTTTGTTATAAGTAAAAGAGTTTGTGTATTGAAAATATTTTCTTTCGAATTGAAATATACAATGTCTTCTCGCCCCCCTTTTATTAACAGATAACTTAACGAGAGTATGTAATAAAAATTATGGTTGGTTGACAGACATATGGTTTTCAGCATACACAATAATAACAATGTAGCCATTCGTACAAACAAGAAATGACCTCTAACCCTAAATAATATTTAATTACACGTGCAATTGTTACTGATGTTATAAAAGCTTAATTTTTTCTTCCTATCTCTCTCTCTCTCTCTCTCTCTCTCTGTGTCTCTATTTCGCCACCTATAACTTTCTTGCAGTACTTACTTAAACAGTAGTTGCATACTTGATTTGTTGCTGTAAATAAAATTTAGCAAAACCTACTCCTTAATTAACCATTAAATGTGTTTGTTATTTATATCCCTTCCTTTTGTTTTGTTTTGCTTTTCTTTCCCCACACAGACAAGAAAAAGGACGAAGAAAAATTACAGCAACAACGTTATACCTCTCCTACATCACCTAAATCTCTGCATTACTTACAACACAATCGACGTACTTCACCTTCCAGCAATTATTTGGACATAAATCCAAAGCTAACAGAAGTGGAAAATAATCAGAAAATGTCTCCTGCTAATACTTCACCAACACAACGGGGTCACAAGAAATTAGTGCCCTCGGTTTCGGTATCAGTGAAACAAAATCTAAGTGAAACTCAGTGTACCGCCTCACGTTCCAACAGTTTGCGTTCACCCAAATCGCCAAAACAAAAATTACAAAATACTAATGCCGAATGCAGTTTGAAAATTACGGCATCCCCTAAAGTAAAAACAAAATCTAATCAAATATCATTCCACCAGCAGGCTGAGAATATTGAAGATGGCATTGATGTGGACTTTTTGGAAATTAATGATTTGCCCCTAAATCATTTAGAAAACAATGAAATGGTTGCTGCTATAAGACCACGTTGCTCTACCATGTACACTGATTCGGATACCTCAAAAACCTCCTTTAGTAATGGCGCTGAAACTAATTTGGACTTGAGTCCTGTTCATAAAAGTAGAACCGTAAGTTTTCTTTTTAAAATTCTCTTTTGAATTTTTTTTAAATCATATTATTTTTCAGTGCAATAGATCCCCTAAACGCTATGAGGAACGTGATAAATCTTCGAAACGTAAATCAAATTTAAATCGTTCATTGAATGAAGAAGCCACACCAGATGGTGGTAAGTTAATTTGTGCTAGAAAAAAAAGATAGAAAAAAATAGTTTTATAAAAATTATTCAACAAAAAAATGAATTAAAAATTGCAGTTGTAGTAAAGACCGAGGCGGTTACTAATTCAAGTAAATTTTCTTACTTGGTCTCTGTTAGAAGCTAAGATTTTTACTTATTCACATAATACAACTAAAGGGTATCCAATCCAGTAAAATAGCTGAACTTTTGAAAGAAATTGTAACAATTCTCTTGCGTTGTCTAATTTTTAAACACAAGCTCAAAATAAACATGTAAAAAATTTTTTTTTTAAAACATTCCACAGTCGATATAACTTGTGTTGACCCCGCCGTATGTATAGGGTCCGATATCGAACTTTTTTTTTTCAACTAGTGCTTATTTCGTGAATGGTAACACTTAGCTCATGTCTCATTTGACAGATAATTAGTTTTATTCTTCCGCTTAAAGAATATGGTTGTGTTTTCGCTTCGCTAAGTGGGCCTGCGATCGACTTACAGAAGATGCCGATTTTGCCAAAAAAATCATCTTTTCAGATGAAGCTCATTTTGATCTTGGCGGGTATGTAAACAAGCAAAATTGTCGCATTTGGGGCACAGAAAACCCACACGCATACATTGAAAAGCCGACACACCCAAAACGAGTCACTGTTTGGTGCGGATTTTGGTCCAGAGGCATAATTGGGCCATTTTTCTTCGAAAATGAGCAAGGAGTGGCCGTTAGTCAATGGCGATCGTTATCGGGCCATGTTGAACGAATTTTTGTTCACAAAAATTGAAGAGGAGGATATTGGCAACATTTGGTTTCAACAGGACGGCGCTACGTGCCATACAGCCAAAGCTACACTTGATGTTTTTATAGCATTTAAAAAAAAAACAGTTATTTGGCAGACCCTATAAGCAGGCTGGCAGCCTTAGGTTATACGTAATAAATTATCATTATAAAGGTTTCTTGTCTCGTTAGACAATCATAAAACCCTAAAGAAGAAGATTAAAGCGGTCTCAAGTAAAACCTTTGCGTTTCTTTAGGTAGCCATTCAGCCTCTAAGAAAATGAAAAGGCCAAAAGTGGGTTTTCCACATACGTAATGAGCCATCGTTATTTGCAATTCTGGATAGGCAGTCATACAGCCTCAAAGAAGAAGGTGTAAGCAGGCCCACGTGGGGCTTTTACTTGCACATGTTTTTTTCGTTAGGCAATAATTAATCTCTCAAAAGAAGCTGGAAGTGGGCTCACGTATATCTTCTACGCAAGAATTGTCGTTATTTGTGATTTATAAATAGTTTTAGGTACTAGTTTCGTTAACCAGACATCAAGATGTTTTTTTTTTTTTTTGAACTAGACTATTGTTTTCATTGTGTATGGCGATATATATCAGACACACAACACATCGGTGCACCAGCTGCGAGGCCCTTAATAAAACTAATCTAACAGCATAGCTAGCTTTCAGTCCGGAAAAGTTAGATTTTCTTAAAAGTTTCTTGCAATTCATGTTTAGGTGGGGAAGTTTTAGTCGGACACATTTTATCTTTTCTAAATGTTCTTAATTTCTGAAGATCTTTCAGAGAAAAAAATGTTAAATGTCAAAATTTTACTAAATTTCTGGTGAAAATAGAATAAACTCGATCGAAATTAAAATTTTTTTATATGAAATGATTTTAAAATTTCGAAAGAACTTGCTTGATATCGAATGCACGGAAGGCTTTTCGAAATAATAGCTGATTTTGTACAAAAATCGGGGTGCGATTATAGCCCATAGTGATAAAATACTAGCTGACCCGGCAAACGTTATTTTGCCTTCAAATTTTATTTATATTGAAAAATTTATTTTTTATAAAAAAACAAACCAAACATATAATAAAAAAAATTAGCCAAATCGGTCCAGTCGTTCTCCTATTTGAAAAAAATTTAAAAAGTTGGCCTGGTCTACTTTTATTTTCATAAAAATTTAAGTTGGATTTTGATGAAAATATACAATTTTTGTATATTCGATCTTCTTACTCTAAGAAATCGTACTCATAGGGTAAAGGAACGTACAAGACTGGGTAAAGAAATAAGCCAGAAATCGACTTTAGCGCCACCTGCCGCGCGGATTTGTGACGCTAAACGAGGGCGTAACACAAAGGCATACATAGAAATTCAATTAAATCGGTGCAGCCGTTTAGGAGGAGTACAACATCAACCACACGTACATTCGAATTTTATACATACGAGTAAATTAAGATATGATACGATACGATGGATTCGTGGATTTTCGGATCAGCTGATAAAAGTTGTTAAATAGGTAAGACACGGAGAACTAAAGCAAATAGATTTTTACTTTACCAACGTAGAATTTACCATCTCTTATTAAGAAAAATCTGACACGCTTAGTGCAGTCAGACGTCAAAGTTTACTGACTGAAACCTAAAGCTGAAAAGCTTAAAAAAAACCATTCGATTTTCTTTTAGGCCGCGGTTATTAAAAAAAATCCACATGTAAGCTCAATGTACCTATTTGACTCATTATTACAAGCACAGAATACTCTTACAGAATACCCGACAATGACAGTTAAAAAAACGACTTATATTCTATGTAAACAAAAGGTCACAGATGTCTCTTTTTTTCTCTAGAATTAGAGAATGAAGTTGTTGTGTCTAGTTGTAGTCTATTACAACCAATAGTTAAGGCTAAGATTTTGATAAGGAAATGAACTTTTTTGGCAGGATTTTAATTCTAAATTTGTATTGTAATTGAAACAAAAATTATTTGGCATTTAACTTGCCGGTATTTTTTAATTTAAGGTGTAAACTAACTTTAACTACTAGTCGCTCGTCACTGGTAACAGTAGGCTGTATGATAGGTCTGATTATGAATGTCATTGTCGTGAAGAAAACAATGATATGTGACAATGTCGGCCATTTGTTTTACATTAGCTACTCGAGAACATGACATCGGTAATCAGGCTGAATATATACTTTTCTCCTTTACATTCCCCCCTCAACACTTAAAAGAAACAATCGCCCTTAGTTGCTTTAATTTAACCACTCATTATACATTTTTAAGCAACTGTAGCTTTGAATCCCATTCCTTTTTCTATGTATTTACAAGTATTTTCCCTAATTAACAATGACAACGAAGATGATTGATCAACTTATTTGGAATCAAATAGACAACAACTTCACTCATCAAGTGGTATTTAGTAGTGGGTGTTTCTTTTAAAAAATTTTCATAATTTAAATCAAATTAAAATTTTAATGAATATCGGTTTTGGTTGAGTGCTCATGATTACTTAAGCAGAAAAATCTAATGGAACAATTCAAGTATATAAAAAATTGAAAGAAGAAACTGAATGCAACTTTGTTTAGTCTTAAGACACCAGTCAAACAGAAATCCTCGTATTTGGAGAAGAATTTCTAAAATTAATGTATAATTTAATAAAAACTCAAGAAATTGGCGTCAAGTCCAAGTTAAAGCATTTACATTTGCAGTCATTTACTTTAAAAAATACCAAAAATCATTCATTTGTAATACTAACGCAAAAAATTTGTGTAAAATATGTTTGTTTTCAATGTGATTTTAAAACCGTTTTTAATGCATGTATGATGATGTTATGAGTTCTAAATTAAATTGAAATTAAAGCTGCTTTTTTCCATAACAAACTAAAAAATTGTGTATTTTATTAAATAAATTTATTTTGAATATTTTAGATGAAAATGCTTTGCGTAGAAGGCGTCGTCGTGAAATGGGCATGTCGCGACCTTTGCTGCCTAGTGATGATGCCTCGCTAAAGAGCTTGATTTTACCCTCGAAAGTGCGTTCAACATCTCCAAATAAGGCAGGCGTACGTAATGATTTGTCTTATCATATGGAGATGGCCAGAAGAGGTTTAGATTTGGCCACTACTCAAAATCGTCGTAGAGCTCAAGCGTCTAGCCCAAAAAATCTGAAAGACAGTCTGTCCCCCAAGTCATCTATACCAATATCCAGAACCAATAAACGTAGTGATACTGTGGCCATAGGTGAACAGCGCAAGGAACGTTCCTCAGAGGTAAATCGTAAATTGAATGAATGCACTCGCACTGGCTTGGAAGAAATTATGAAAATTGTGGAAAATGTTAGTGACAGCTCAGCAACACCATCAAATATCATTAATGATTTAACTCAAACCATGAGTCGTTTGAGAGCCAGTCAAGAGAGAGAAAGAAAAACCGAATCTCTTAATTTAACTGGTGCTGCCAGTGAAGAAGAACAACGCAAACCCTCGCCCGTAAAGCATGCCACTTTTGTGCAAGAAGAATGTATTTACTATGAACCAGATCCTTTAGAACATATCGAGTCTACCAATTGTGAAGCCGGAGAACTTGCGAAAGGTGGCATGTTGCGTTCTTTGTACATGCTTAAGGCGAAGAGCATAGAAAGAGAAACAGCCTTTTGTGAGCCAGCTGCTAAACTAACAAATATTTTAAGACGTAAAAGTACTGACTGTCCTCCCAGTTTGTTAACACAAAACTCTAACGGTCAAGCCACTCAAAATCATATCGTTTCAATTTTAAAGAAAAAAGATCATCTTTCGGCTGGCGAGTCAAGTTCAGCTTCTAGTAATGCCTCACCGGTCACTTTTTCTTCCAGTGTCATTGATACTCCCTCGAAACAAAAACGAGCTGGTATACTCAAAAAACGTTCATCTTTAGATGAATCGCGTTACTATTCACGCTCTCACTCTCCAGATGAACGCAGTATTTTGATCAAATCAGCTCGTCGCAATTCTCTCGAAGAAGTAGCTAATGGCAACTCATCCTCATCCTCTGCCCATCATGGCATACTAAAGCAAAGCAGTTATGACAGCTCTAAAAGTGATGGTTGTCCGTCTGCTACCAGAGAACCTCAACAACCTCATAGCATATTAAAGAAAAAAGATTCCACATCAACGCCTTCAGATGGAGGAGACCATGCTCCTAAGCATGTATCGATCTCTCAAGCTGTGATTTTAGCAGCAGCCGAACTTTCAGCTGCCATTGAAACTGGAGATAAATTTCCAAATGAGGAGGTAAATTATACTCCAAATAATGAGGAATGCGATATAAAATCCATACTCAAGTTGGACTCTTCCACAAACGATGACACGGTTAAGCCGCCTAAACCTATTTTAAAAAAGAAATCGTCTGGTGACTCGGATGAATATGAAATAAAACCGATTTTAAAAACTTCACGTAAATCGAGTAGAGAGGAATTTGAATATTGTGGTGCCTATTCGGACAGCGAAAATGGCCCACAAGAACCACAAGTTAGACCAATACTCAAAGCGGATTCTCCCTGCAAACGGCGATCCTTGGGTGAAGCAGATAATAGTAATTCCGTACAAGAAAACGAGGAACTTGAAGCACTATCACCCTTTCTGCTCAAATTTCGTACACGTTCACTTGAACGTCATGATCAAGCACCTGTGATTGATTTGGGTGCAGCTCTTAATGCAATTGCTACCTCACAAGCTTTGCCCAGAGAATTGGTATCTTCCTTAACAAATTCTACGGCAGGATCAAATATATCAGTGGCTGAACGTATTAAATCTGTTGAAAAGTTCCTCGCCAATCAAAGCAATGGCGCCATACGATCCTCACCTTGTGAAAATTTCTCTACCCCTCCATCGACTAACTTGGCTGTGAATGCATTACGGGAATTACCAATACAAAACGATATTCCCCTCGGCTCAAGTAATACACCTGAAGCTGTGAAGATATTAAAACCTAGTGTCATAAAACGTGATCTCTATAGGGATAGATTTAAAACGCAACCTGTAACAAGTGATGAAAAGAATTTGTAAGTACAATTAATATTTTATTTATTCAATAATTTGATTCAATTTTAAAATTGGCTTGTATAGAACAGAATTTTAATGTGCTTTAGTTTTGTTTAAAATTTTTTTAAATCAACTCTGTCGATCAAAATTGCCTAAAAAAAACTTTTTTCGTGAACTTTTTATAAGCAAAATTTTGAAATTAATTTTTTTTAGTGAGCCCAAAACGTCGCATGCGATATCTAACAACTACCATCGAAATTTTCACATTTTTTTCGATATCGCATCCGACGATTTGTTCTATGGATTTTACTCGAATATTATGCCAGATTGTAATGAAACGAACTAAATTTTTCGTGCTTTTCAAAATTTTACACACAGAAAGTGTTAGATTTAGTGATTTTTTTCCCATCGGTGATACTAAACTTGTGGATAGTTTGCTCTTCTAGTGCTTATTTTGAAAAAATAAGCGTTTTTTTTCTTCGTTTCGGTTTGCTTTTGAAATTCACAAACTGATCACGGTGATGGGGAACACTTTTTCCTTTGGCCGCCTTTGGGTTGTCAAAACTTGCCAGTTTTCTTTTTTGTATTAGATGTTAATAACCAGCAGGGGTGGAAAATTTTTGCAGGATTTGAAAATTACTTTTTACCAACAAAAAATATTTTTTTATGGCGTTGCAGCCACCCTAAAACTTTTGAAAAGTTTAGCATCTAATAACAGAGATCACCAGTAGAGCGATTCACTAACTTTTATTATGAACATTCGTATCGAAAAAATAAGTATTTATAAGGATATTTTATAGAATTCCGACAAAAATACTCGAAGTTCGCGGACGAAGTTAACAGTACATAAATAATCATCGAAAATAACGATTTCTATCGTACCGAATATTTTTGTCGGAAAATTACTGAATACCGAATTAAAAAAAATATCTTTAAACTTGTTTTTTCGATACGAATAAAAGTTACTGAATCGCACTACTGATATGGGTGCAGGTCATAGCGGATATGTAGGAAATGAGAAGTCAGATGAACTACAAAGAAAAGATGCGGCCAGTAGCTACATTGTCTCATTTGGTGCTCTATTAAGCTTGGATTTAGGGAGTGATTAAAAAGAGAATAGGGGTATCAGAGTAGCGAAAACATGCATGCCATTACGTTCTTGGAAGAGAATAAATAACTTACAGGGTCTGACTCGGACAAAAATTTTGCAAATGAGAAGATCCGTCGCAATGGCCTTTGCAGGTTATATAACTAGAACGAAGAAACAGCAGAACTATTGTATATTATGCCACTGTAATGGTGTAATTTGGACTCGTTTGCTTTACTTAAGGTATCGTTACCTATAACCTTCTGATATAGAGAGCAAATCACCCAAGGAAGTCTTTAAATTTTTAATGAATACTAGATTTAGGGAGTACCTGCAACATGAGAGTGGTGTCACAATAGCTCTATTCTTCCAGCAGTGACCAGGTGACTTAATACCGCTCCTTATGCTGACTCCAATAGTAAACAAATACAAATTTATTATATTTCAGTAGTCATTTTACTAGCCTGTCAGGATTCAAGTTTCATTAAAAGTGATTTCAGTTGCAAACTTTATTTCTAAAAAAACGAAAGACAATAGTTTTTAAAGCTTGAGGTGGGCTTTATTTTTATATTGATATTTCGCTTTAACGAAGTTAAAAACTTTCTTCTAAATAAATTTTTTTATATTAAACTAGCTGGCTTTACCTGGTCTTGCCTCATCTCCCATGTGTAGGAGATTGTACAAATAAAATCTGTTTTTTGATTACCTGTTTTTTACCCGGTCTCAAGATTCTAACTGACCCGAGTAAACGTGAGCTTGATCATTTTTGAAATACATATATTGATTTTATGCACTAAATTTAAAAAATTCGTTACAAGTAGAATTTTCATTGTTAAATCGTTGAATAATGGACGTAAAACTAAGACCAATAACGATTTAATTGAATAATGGACGTAAAACTCTTCTTAGCGTTATATTACATATTCTATGTTACTCGCAGATAATAGAGCTTTATGTTGGTGAAATAATTTTTAAAATCGCGCTGGCGCTGTTCATCATCTTGTTTAATAA
Organism: Thelaira solivaga; assembly: GCA_947397855.1. Classification (NCBI taxonomy): domain Eukaryota; kingdom Metazoa; phylum Arthropoda; class Insecta; order Diptera; family Tachinidae; genus Thelaira; species Thelaira solivaga. The sequence continues at coordinate 51,885,793 of OX377613.1, read as the reverse complement.
AACTTACTAAAGGCAAACAAAAATAGAGTTAAAAAGCTAAACTGTCATTACTGGTCAACAATAGCAAAACAATTATAAGAAAAGAAATTGCTATGCAGCCAACTTCACTACAAAACGGGCTGTGAAAATTAGATTTTAAAATTGCTCAGCAGTGCAGTCGAGTTATTTCAGTATGCTCGATACATTTTGTATGGGCATGAGAATTTTTGACAGAAATATAGGTACGACTTTAAATTGGAACTAGATCTGGAATTTTTTTAAATTATTTTTGGCCTTTGAAAAGCTCCAACTTTACGCACTTTAATGCGAATTTGTTTCCTATAAATAACTTTAAAATATCAACAATACAATATTTTTGTTTAAACTAAAAAAAAAATTATGCATACTAGTCTTTAACCAGATAATTTTTCACATTTTTGGCTTTGAGCCAAATTCAAATTTTCATGACTTGGCATCTACATAATGTGCTTCCACAAATCGTTATGTCTTTAATATGCGCCAAATAGAAACTAAAAAAAATATAGAAAAATGAAACAAGAAAGAATCTTTAAAATGCATTTCAAGTCTATTAAATATTTGAGTTTGATAAAACAAACAGAAAATCTGCGTCTAAGAAACTAGAAAATATAAAATTTATAAATAAATTCAGTCGATGTGCACGTTCCAAAATTGAAAACACACACACACACGTGAGCATATCTTGCAATATTTACTCATACATAGATGCGTGACTTCCTAGCGGGTTTTGCCATGTTTATTAAAGCCTCGTGAAAGGGCCTTCAATGAGATTTAGAAGACCCTTTTAGCAGTATCAATTTACTTTATTTTAAAATCCTGAAGCCAAATGAATTCATTCAATATAAAGCGTGATCCATTTCGAGGTTCCCTACTTTTTTAAAGAAAAAAACACAGAAAATTCAAATTTAATGGAGAATGTTTATTATCATTTGAAAGAACATTCTTTGGCATTTATTTTTTGAAGATTATGTCTATCAAATGTTGGCCGTTGGTACGTCGCAGATGGTCCATCCGTTGAATCCAATTTGCGATGACTCGTTCGAGCATTTCGACTGGTAACTAGCGAATGACACACATGATGTTTTCCTCCAAGGCCTTAATCGAAGCGGGTTTGTCCGCATAAACTTTAGACTTTACATATCCCCACAGGAAAAAGTCAACGTTGTGATATCACACGATCTTGGTGGCCAATCGACAGGCCAAAAATGTGAAATTATGTGCTCACCGAAATGTTCTCTCAATAAATCCATTGATTGATGTGATGTGTGGGAAGTGGCGCCCTCTTGCTGAAACCAATTGGTGCCGAGATCACGAGATTTAATTTCAGATATCAAATAGTGGGTTATCATGGCACGATAACGGTCGCCATTAACGGTTACGGTCTTCGTGTACACTATCAGCTATGGTCGCTATATTTTTTCACATATTTCCAATAATGAATGCTGGGTCTCAAAATGGGTGATGGTGTTGCGAATAGTACGCTCAGTAGGCCGATTATGTTGACCATAAGTTGAGCGAAGTGCACGAAACACATTCCTCACCGAACGTGAATTTTCGTAATAAAGTTGAACGATTTGTAAACGTTGTTCAGGCGTAAGTTTTTTTTTTTTTTTTTTTTTTTTAACAACATAAATCCGCGAAGCGTCTTGGCTTGTCTGCAAAAAACACCCAACGACCCCCAGATTGATAGGTTAGTACTACTAGTCAAAGTATTGAATCACCCATTACAATTTTTCATGTTCTTCTCAATTGAAAATGATTTAATTTCGCTTAAATTTGGAAGTTTCATGTTCTACATTCTGCTTTTTTTACCTTTCATTTTACTTTTTTATTTAAAAAAAAATTATTTTAAATGAAAAATATAACTACTTTTGTAGAACATTAAAAATAAAGGCTGGTATTCAAAATGGCTAATAACGACTTCAAGTAGAAATTATGACAAATTTTTCTTACAAATTTATCACAATATCGATCTGAAATCTACTTTAATTTTCTTTGAATACAAGCTAAAAAGTTTACTTTTCAAATCATATTTTCTTCTCATTCTAAAACTTTTTTGAAAGTAGCCTGATTATCTTGTCCCAATCCAGTTTCAGCCTCTTTAAAAATGGCAACTACATAATCATTTTTGCGTACTCGTATCCTACAATGACTTCAGAAAGGCCTGTTTTTTTTTAAAAGCCTACTGTTTTTCCCTTTGAAAGTCAACATAGTCAACTCAGATGTAAATGTAAATGAAGCCCTCCATCCACACACACAGTCGCACACAAATACATACATACAAGAGTTTAGTTCTTTATAAAAAAAAAGTTGTGATACTTTTTTTTTTATTAAAATAGAACATTTGAAATTAATTTAACTGCCTGATTTAGGAAATGCAAACGAAAATGTCCCAGCAAAAAATGATGCTTGCAATTGCGTTAGGCATACAACTATAGTCCCCTAAAAGCAATACCTTTTCTTGCCAAACCCTGCTTATTTTATTTATTCTATGATGTTCTATAACAAAAATAAAATATTTTTTCGATTTAATTCATCCCGTTAACTGGAGTCGAAGCAGGGAATTTGCAGTTAACCAGTATTAACTCGCCATTGAAGTGGTTGTTCAGCCACAAAGCTCTCTTAAGCATGAATGGTTGAGTTTTTTGGCCGGGCCCCCATAAAAACGAGAAAAGCTAGCATTCACTTTTAGGGATCCCGGCTGTATTTTTTATTTTTGCTTGAATTGAAGGTTTTTTCGACTCTTCTGCTCAATTAAAGTAGCAAAATATGCTCTCATTTTCTGACCATAAAATATACTTTTGCCGGGAGTAAATGATACCATATCCTAAGCTCTTTTTGATGAGTCATTTATGATTTCAGAGTCATTTTCTACCCTTTTCTGGAAGACAAATTTACGATTGTTGTCGAATTTGTTATTACATTTTAAATAAAACACTTTTAAATCAGAATTGTTAATCACTTTCGATTGTTTTTCTAAACGTGTAAGTGATTACTCCGTTTTTGATCAAGAAAAGTGCTCGAATAGGAATCATAAAAGTGATTAAAAAAACGATCTTCCAAATACTGGCTGGGAAATACTACGTGTACGCACACACAAAATCGGGCTCTTAGTCGATGTATGTACAAACGTATTTTGAGCTCTAACTTACATGAGTGCTTCCCGGAAGCAATAAATTCCAATTTGAAACTGTTTTGTTCTTGTGAGTTTTGTACATTTAAGAGCCAACGTCGTTCGAAATATGTCGTATTTATATGAAGATGCTGTCGCTTGTCATAAAAAGCTTTCACATACTTAATGCTTCAAAGCCTCAATACAATTATATTTATAGCTTCTGAGAATACATATTTCATCCCAAAAAATCAATATTTTTTTTTTTTGCTGGGGTTCCCCTTTCATACACTGCTCGTATATTAAAAATAACAATAAAATATGAGCATTTATTTTTGTTTCTTGTTTTATTTTTTCAAAATAAATTTAAAATAGAAATTTTCATATGCATTTTCTATTAGAAAATTTATAAAACTGGCAGTAAAAATTGCTGTATAAGAAAACCTTTAGAACAAAAGTCATTGCAAGCAAAAAAAGACAAATTTTGTAGAAGAAAGTTTTTCTAAAAAAAAAAATTATTTAACTTCGCTCTCTGTATCAAAATGCAAACAAACCAAGAAATAAGACTTATTTCTAAGCCAGGTACCAAGTTTCAGTTAAATCCTTTCAGCACAATTATGAAAATATAAAAATCTCCCTGAATTTTTTTACTATTTTCTTGTCTCCCATTAGGAATTAAATTTATGTATCATGAATTTCTCTACTTTCTGAAATTGTTAGCGAAAAATAAAAATTTATAAAAAATCTAAACTCAAACCACTGCATTCGTTTTCCACAGAAACGCTTGAAATGTATACGCAAGGCACTCAATATCAAGTGCGACAAAACTAGCAATAAAAAGCAACAAATTCAAAAAAATTTGATACGAATTTAAATTTGAACTGAAGTTATATCTTTAAAATTTTATAAGTCAACAGCAACTTTAAGTCAAATTGAAGCGAAATGTCGATATAAAAATAAATAATTATAATCTCACTTCAAGCTAAAAGGAGAAAAACGTCAAACAAAGTGATAAATAAATTATGTTTCTCTTTTTTTCTTTAATAAAATGTAACTCTCATACCTGAATTATCACGGCAAGAGTTTTTTATCTTATATCCATACAAAATGTAGGGAACATAGCGAAAAAGCGCGGCGGCAACGCTCAGCAATTGCAAAATCCAATGTTGAGAGCACGTTTTGTAGTGAAGTTGGCTGCAAAACAATCGTTTTTTTAATTTTAACCTGTAATAACATTTTAGCTAGTTTTTTTTTAATGTAGCGTTTTTAGCTCTTATTTTTTTTGCCCTTAGTGGGTTTTATTAAACAAGATGATTAACACTACTGTAGAGAATACGCTCCACCAGCCCTTTAATTTAGTGATGACGCTTTAACATAAATACTGGGCGCTAAGAAACGCTACGCTGCCGCTAACATTTAGTTTGGACTGTTGCTTATAATTTATTTGCTTTAAAGGGTCGTTATCTAAATTTATAAAATCAAATTTATTATATTTAATAGTTTTGTCTAGTTGGCGTGTGTTTTGTCTCCAATTAAAATGCACAAAAGTTTATTGCCGTAAAGCTGAATTTTGTGCATAAAAAATTGTTTGGGTTTTATTTGTGTTTTGTTTCATTACAAAAATTAATTTTTTCTTTTTGTCCCTTTACAAGCTGTTTGGGGTGCTAGAAATTATGCTTATTAGTTCTTTTTTTAATCTTAAAAGATAATCTCGCATAGAGAAAGAGAGAGATTTCTCTCATATGTAACATTTTCTATGATAAACGAAAGAGTTTTACATGTTATTTCGTACTAAGTATTGAACCATCAAAATCAAATGCAAAAGAAAATTTCCTTTGGCTTTTTTATTTTATATTTTATTAAGAGTCGTCGAGACGGTGCTCTCAAACAGTGCAAACGATACAAATGAGTGCAAAAATGCTTCGCTTTCAACATCGAGTCATTTTGAATGAATAATTTTAATTTGGCATTATCGTACAAAAGTAAACAGAATTTGAGATAGATGATGGGTTTAAAAAGCGATTCTTCAATTGAGTGTAATCTTCATTCGATAGAAAAGTAGCAATTTAAAAAAAAAATTACAATTCGACAGATATCATATGATGTGCTTTGCACAATTGCAAGGAAATTTGATACAATACGACAGTTTGCTCGATATCGATGGCGGCTATGAGTTTAGAATTTTGAAGAACTCAACGTTTTAATTGAGGCTTGTAAAGGGTGTTTTTTATAGACGTATAGAACTTTAAATTGCAATAAAACAACGATGGATTATTCGATTGACATGAATTTTATTTATCCGAAAGATAATCTTGTGGCATTACATTTTAAATATGATTTCTGGCATATGACCGCCACGGCTGGTTTGGACTTAGTCCAATCGCGATGTCCAATTTTCGATGACTTTTTCCAACATTTGTGGCCGTATATCGGCAATAACACGGCGAATGTTGTGTTCCAAATGGTCAAGCGTTTGTGGCTTATCCGCATAGACCAATGACTCTACATAGCCCCACAGAAAGTAGTCTAGCGGTGTTAAATCACAAGATCTTGGAGGCCAATTCACAGGTCCAAAACGTGATATTAGGCGGTCACCAAACGTGTCTTTCAATAAATTGATTGTGGCACGAGCTGTGTGACATGTTGCGCCGTCTTGTTGGAACCACAGCTCCTGGACAACATGGTTGTTCAATTCAGGAATGAAAAAGTTAGTAATCATGGCTCTATACCGATCACCATTGACTGTAACGTTCTGGCCATCATCGTTTTTGAAGAAGTACGAACCAATGATTCCACCAGCCCATAAAGCGCACCAAACAGTCAGTTTTTCTAGATGTGACGGTGTTTCGACATACACTTGAGAATTAGCTTCACTCCAAATGCTGCAGTTTTGTTTGTTGACGTAGCCATTCAACCAGAAGTGCGCTTCATCGCTAAACAAAATTCGCTTATGAATATCGGGAACAACGGCAATCTCGTTTTGGGCCCATTGCAAGCGTTGTTCAGGCGTGAGTCTATTCATGATGAATTGCCAAACCAAACTGAGAATAAATCACTTGACAGCTATTAAATCGGTCGCCATCTTGAACAGTAATGCCAACTTAAAATTCTATACGTCTATAAAAAATACCCTTTATAAAAGAGACAGATATAGAGTTTGATTATTACGAATAAAAGAAAATAAGCAAAATGAAAATTTCTTGTTTTAAAAAACATTAATGAAAAAGTTGTTTCTGTAATTAAAATTCACACGTCGGACGTACTTTTTTTGCTATGCAGTATGCATAAACCACCAATTTTCACGTTATAGAATTCATGTGGATGAAATTTAAATAATGAAAGTGTATTTTTTTTTTGAATCATGTAAGCAAAACAAAGTAAGAACTTCAGGCTTGTGCAAAAAAGACAGAAAGAAAGTGTATCTGCACTCTGACGCCTTTGGCTACTTGGTGTCTCTAATCTTTAATCACTATATTCGATACTGAGCAACTCGTATCGTAATTTAATTTTTTTCTATACAAAAACATTAACACCAAGATAGTTTTCATTCGATATCGACTGCTGTAATGTGATTGCGACGAGAACAGTGGTTTTCTGTTAGTTCGACTACACAAGAACTGCACTCGTTATAAGGCAGCAGAGCAGGTTAACTTGAATTTACGCCTGTAAAATTCTAACTTTAAAAGGTTTTAGTTCATATTTTTATTTTATTTTTTTTTTTCTGTTAAATAAATATTTCCTACAGACAAATTATTTTGTGCATAATTTTTGAAACACCAATTTTGCTTGTTTTTGTTTCTTTTTTGTTATAATTTTTTGTTTAACTTAAATTAAAATGCCAAATTTTTAACAAAATGTCAATTCATCAAGCTGAAATTAAGTTCATAATTAGCATACTTGTCACACACAGCAAAAATTAAAAAAAAAACAAAAAAAAAAAAACAAAATAGTTAAACTCCGACTCTTAGTAAATATGAAATTTTCCAAAACTGTTAAATTATAGCCTCCATATTAATAAAAAAAAGGAACAGTTTGCTTATTAAGCAAATTTTCCATGAGAAATTGAGTTAACAAGCCCTTATTAAAGTAAAAAGTTTTTTTATGAATTTGGCCATAAATAAGTAAAAATAGTTTTTAATAATAATCGTACGTATGTACGTAAGCCCAATTTTTTTATGATTCAATATTCTCGTACATAAATAAAAGAATTTAAATTAAAGCAACTACAGCCACAACAATAAAAATCTATTTTTGGCAACAAAAAATGAATTGTTTAAATTCACTAACTGGAACATAAACACATATTTTTTCATATTTTTTTTCTATAAAAAAAAATAAAAAAAAGGAAATATTTTTTACTCTGGATTTAATTGCACACAAATTTCACATGTCGTTGTATGTTAACTCCCCTTTGATGTGGCGTTTTTTTTTTAAATATTTTTTAAAAAAAACCTTTTTAATTATTTTGTTAAGTTGAATGTGTTTATTAAACAAATACAAGTTTCTATTGATGTTGATGTCTTTTGTTTCATGTTTTTTTTTTAATTTCTTTTTATGTTTATGAATGAGTGTAACATTAAAAAAATTTTTTTTATAGTTTCTTATGACCCTTAACGCTCAAGGCAAAATATTAGTTCAATAGAAATTGACTGCAATTTGTTGAAATGTGTAAAATAGTGGAAAAGAGGCTTTGTTTTTTTTATCTTTTAAACAATCATTTCATTGTTAGGTGTTGTTGTATTGCATGAAGGCGATAGTTTAGCAAAACAAAAAAAAACTGTTATTTTCTTTATAAACGAAGGTGATATAAAATGTTTTTTGTCAAAACTAAAAGCGATTTATTGTTCAGGGCCTATTCTTTTTTATTTTGCTGTGTCAAAGTATGAAAGTGAAGCAGGAGAGGAGAATAAGAATAGCGGTGCAGTACTCAGTGTTTGATGCAAATGGTCTTGCGTCATTGCAAGTGCAAAATATCGTAGCTTTTACTTTGCTACCCAACAACGAAATACACACAGTTGCACTTGCTACATTATTGCGTTTGTGCAATACTCAAAATGGTATAGCTCTTTATGTTGCGTGTATTGCAATATCATTGCCAATGATGTTGATTTGCACAATTTACAAAGTAGCTTGTTGACAGTCTCAAAAAGGGATTTTTTTATAATTAAATTTATTACTCGTAACTAAATTGTACTCAAGTTCCATTAAAATCGCTAAATTCATTTAAAGTTCGCATCGTGTTGTTATCACTAACTCCAGCTGGTGTCAGCTGTTTTATATGTTGTAATAAATGTTGCACTAAATATTACCACTCACAATTTTAGTCGAAAACAATGCAATTGCAATGAGTGCAATTTTTAAACGCACCAAACACTGAATACCGCTAATGTAAAACAAATACACAGGCCTACAATGATTTTGGAGCCGCCAAAACTAGAAATAATTTTTAGTATAATCGATACCCTGATTTAAACTGTAGACCTAGACCTACTCTTTTAATCCTACGATATAGCGGTATACAGCCATACCTTGTTTAGCGCTCATATTGCGTTAACACAAAAAAAAAAAAAAAAAAAAAAAAACAAGCTTAAAAGAGTTGCTATTTACACTAAAATATGGGGCTACGTTCCTAACTAAATAACACACTTCGGACTGTCATTCACCGTTCTCAATTCGCCTAATAACATTCATTTTCATCTCGAATGTCAAGCTTTTTCTAGATTGCTTAAGGTACTGACTCACTATCTTACACGATCGTACGATTATGTCAAAATAATGTGTGACAAAATTCTGTCCTACTTGAAGAAATCGCTTTAAAATGGCGAACTTTATGCCACACTATTATACAAAAAAAGATGCAAAAACATATGTTTACTCACCTTAATACTTTTAAAAGTATTCATTTTCTTCTTTGCCGCAAAATATTTTTTTTACAAATATGTACAATGAAAAATAACCTAAAAGTTTGTATAAACAAAACACAAGCTTGGTATTGTTGCTATTTTTCTGCCTTGAATATAGAAAATGCAACTCTGATCGCACAGATAAAATTTATTTTATGAAAATTTTCATAACATTAAAAAATCGGACAGACCTGTCAAAAAGTCTGCTTGTTCAATACACACTAACATACTTTTTTAGCACACATGGGTTTTTACACAGATCGTACGACTAAGTACGATAGTGAGTCAGTACCTTTAGCAGCATGCGTCTGAGGTTCAATTGATTTTTTTAATTATTTCATTAAAATTACTGAGATTTATATGAAACCGCATCAGAGGGGTTATTATTATATGTATTTCGATTCGAATCGAAAAGGCTTTCGAAGAGAATTTTTAATTTGAAAAAACAAAAACTAATTATGTAGAACATTCGAAAAAAAATTAAAATTTTAAAATTATCCTCAAAATTTTTAATACAACTCTGCTGGACTTTCTAAAGTTCTACATATTAGATTTTTCTTTCAAAGTGAAAACTCTTTTCGACTCGAACCGAAATACATAATAGCCCCCCAGTATTTCGAATGAACTAATTTAATACAAAATTTCACATTTTGGCTTTTCCCGAATTAAAATAATTTTTGAGAAATTTTTTTCTTTTCAAAAACAAGAATTTCAAGAATTGTACATGAAGTTTTATCAATTTTCATGTGAAATTAGAAAAAGAAAATATTTTAAAAACTGCGCTAAAAGAGGTAGCGTTAATCGAGGTATGCCTGTATAGAGAAAAGAGGAGACTACGCCATAGAATAACTCAAAAACTAGCTCTTTGATTATTCCTTATAGGAATAAAATAACCTTTAAATTATATTAATTTTATTAAATTATTCGATATTATAAATTTATTATTAGAAAATATTATTCAAGCTTAAGATCTCAATGAAAAAATTGTTTTTATTTTATTTTTCCAATATTTCGACTTTCTTTTGAAGGTCTTCCTTCTTCAGAAAAACTTATTATTATAAAATAATAAAAAACAATTTTCATTGCGATCTTAAGCTTGAATAATATTAAAATATAAAATACAATTTGACATTGTACTTCTGCTAAACGGCTGGACCGATTTAATTGAATTTCTTTGTATGCCTTTGGGTGACGCCTTGGAAGGTTTAGAGTTACAAATCCACCCGGCAGGTGGCTTATTTTATATATTTGGCTTATTTATCTACTACCTGGTTTTATCCGGTTTTGCAGGGTTCTTTACTCTATAAGTACGATTTTTTAGAGTAAGAACATATAAAAATTGTATATTTTCATCAAAACCGAAATTAAATTTTTATGAAAATTAAAAAAGACCACGCCCACTTTTAAATTTTTTTCAAATAGGAGAACGACTGGACCAACTTAACTATTTTCTTTTTAATTATATGTTCGGCATAACCCAACTTATATTGTAAAAAAAATGAAAATAAATATTTTTTCCGCCCATTGCTACGCCTAATTTTTACATTTTTCTCAAATCGGAGAACTACTGGACCCATTTGGCTATTTTTTTTATTATATGTTCGACATAACCCAACTTATATTTTTTCCTCTTTTTAATTATTTTTCAATATAAATGGCGAATCATTTATTATTATTATAAATTTTTACCAATCTTGCAATAGATTTATTAAAAAAAATTTTTCTTTTTAAGAAAAATTAAAATATTTTTTTTGAATTTATTAAAAATATAAAATAAACAAAATTTTCTTTATATGCAGAGCCACATATCTTTAAACTTATTTAAAATTTAGTGGTAGCACCTAAGATCCTGCGCTATAATTTTTTTTATATGTTAAAACAACGAAAAAACATGAATTTCTTCTATTTGCTCTGGCCACAAATCAAGCAGGGCTATATCACTACCCTCCATTCACTCAATACTCTTTTGCTTTGATTTTGCTGGATTAAAAGAAAATTATTTTCAATAAAAATTTTACAACTTCACTTGTCATTTCCTTTTTATGACATTTATTTGTAAAATAAAATTTGTGAAATACTGAAAACATCAACTTTTCTCACTTTTGAATTGATATTTAAGGGCACAACAAAGAGTTGCATTTTGATGTTGACTTCATCTACATGCAATCAATTTTAATTACGTAATAATTCAATGGATATTTATTTAAATGGTAAATAGAGCTCAATAAAGGCGATAATTGCTAAAAATGCCTAATTGTTCAATTAACGTGTATGTCTGAACAGGCTATAACATTAATGTGTCACCGTACAGGAACCTGTTCTTAGTATTAAACTAATTAATCACTTCATTATGAAGACAACTATTTATTAGAGAGCCGCCCACAGATTGATGGCTAGTGTACTAACCCGCCAATCTGGGAGTTGCAGGTTCGACTCCTGCCTAAATCTGGTGTGTTTTCTGCAGACAAGCAAAAAAAGCTTCTCGGTATTGAATATAAAGGACAAACTTTCTTGTATGCAAACTTTTGACTTTGAGCTGGGATATAAACCCAAACTATTTAGTGTGTGTGTGTTGCTTATTTTAAATGTCATTAAGTAACAGTTCTTGATAAAATTACCCTTTATGGTAATTTGTTAATAGATGAACGAATTAATCTACATTCTTTACTTTTCTTTCTAATTTTTTATTTTTATTTTTCAATACTTATTTGCAAGTTTTTCTTGTTTGTATCTCTCTTTGCTTCAATAATGCCTCCTAATTAGTGTTTATTGGGGTAGTGGCACAAAAAAAAAGGCAAACAAAAAAACACTAACCAGTATTGCACTTGTTTTGAAATAGTTAAGTTTTAAAAAAAAGCGATAAAATAAAAGAATAGAAAAGCAACAAAAGAAATAGAGAAAAAAAAACTAGACAAAATTACCTTGTTGTGTTAAACGAATTGTAGCAGTTTTATTTATTGATATCAGTTACCTTTTAGTCTTATTATTGTATACGAGCACATTTGGGGGCATTTGGTTGAAATTTTCATTTCAACATTTTTGCAATTGTATTTTTACAATAACGTTAACAGCTTGCAAAGTACACTCGTAGTATAGAATCATCATTTATTTAAGCATTCAGCCAGCCATTGGCTTTGTTGTTGCTTTTTTGGATGTTTAAATTTTAGTTGTTACACCAAGTTTGTTGTGGGAGGCCGCTTTAATAGCAGAAGGTTGTGCAAAAAAAAATAAAAAAAAAAAAATAAACAGAGCGAGCAGGCAATCAAATCGAAGGAATCAAATTGTTAAAAAATTGTAAACCTTTTTTTAATTAATAATTAAGCATGTATTCAGCGTATTTTAGAAAACGGTAATGCTATAGAATTAAAAGTGAATGTATTTTTAAATGAGTAAAATAATTACACAATTGAGTGTTAGATTAAAACAACTAAAAGGAAGTGGCACGATATATGTAAATAAGTGTACAGTAGACTCTAGATAGCTTGAAATTCAAGGGATCAGGGGAAAATTCATATAATTAAGAATTGAGACATTCCATTTAAAGAGTTTCAAATTGTCAATAATCTACTGTATCTTGAAAATAAATTACTAGGTTTGGCTAAGAAAAAAAATTAAAATTTTGTAACATAATGGGTTTCATTCTTTACTCCGTTCCGCGATTGCGGAAAGCATTTTATTATTGATTTGGCAATATAGATTTTTTCACGGGAAGTAAACGGAAAGATCAAAATTGTTAGCAAAAATTTAAAATTTCGTAAAAATAAAATGTTTTATTTTTCGAAAATATCATTTTATTTGTTTAAAATTAATTTTCTGTTTGTTTATTTAAAAATTCAATACCAGTATGGTGTCATTTTGACACCAAATGGTGTCGATTCAGCACCGGTATGATGTCAATTTGATACCATACGTTATCAATTTTACAACGCTATGTTGTGAATAATGCGTTGTTAAAATGACATCATGCGTTGTCAAAAGTGAGCACAAACGTGGTCAATACACTATTGACACCGTTTGTTGTCATTTCGACAACGGTTGGTGTTATTTTTTCTCTGGGTGTATACATACATACATTTCTTATTTGCAATATGGATTTGTTATGAATCTATTGAAGCCAAAATATGAACTAAAGCGTAGCTACGAGGTATGATTAAAAAATAACCGTTATTTTAAATTTTTTTCAAAAAGTATTTATTTATTCATCAATAACTATCTTGTCTCCTTTAAAGTATTCCCCCCAGATATAATACGCTTATGCCAGCGTTTTTTCCAATCCTCGAAACACTTCTGAAACGCGCTTTTTGGTATCGCCAACAGCTCCTGTTTCGATTTTTCTTTTATCTCCTCAATCGTAACAAAACGCTTTCTTTTTATCGGAGGAAAAAGTCAGCGGGGGCGAAGTCCGGTGAATACGGTGGCTAAAACATGATTACGGTGTTGTTTTTGGCCAAAAAATTACGAAAAAGCTATGATTTTTTTTGGTCAAAAAACTTCGTTGCCAGACGCTTCACGCCCAAAATTTCCGAAAAAATTGCATGGCATGAGCGAACCGATATGCCGACAACTTTTCTAATAGTGATTCGAAGATTCTCCATAAAAATTTTCTTCACTTCCTCAATATTTTCATCGGTTGTTGACGTGCTCGGGCGACCAGGACGAGCATCGTCATTGACATCTTCTCGGCCTTCCTTAAACCGTTTATACCACAATTGAACTTGTGTTCTGCTCATAGTAGACTCGCCAAACGCCACAGTCAACACTTCAGATGTCCTTGCACAATTAATTTCATTTTTTACGCAAAATTTAATACAGTTTCTTTGATCCATTTTTTGAAATAGTAAAAAATCGAAGAGCACACCAAAACACGACTGTCAAAAACAAACTGACAATCCAAAATGGCTGCTGATATTGTCAACATAAATAACAGACATGTGTACCAACATAAAAAAAATGCAAAAATCGAACATACGTACCTCACGAAAATTGAAAATAACGGTTATTTTTTTATCATACCTCGTATATTGTTTTTAAATTGAATCAGTGGAGAAAAAAAATATTTTTGGTGGAAAATTATTGTTAATTTTTAATGTAAGAAAAAAAAAATTATTAAATATATAAAAACACAAAAATCTAAAATTTTTTTAAAGCCTATAGCCTCATGAGTTTCAAAAAAAAACGAGCACTATTTTTTATTTTTTAAATTGAAGCACAACTTCTGACGTTTAGACACTTTGAAAGTGAATAGCCAGATTGGAATTTTTACAAGATTATTTCATTATGCACTTAAAAATATTAGAAAATTCGTCTCTCTACCTGCTACTTCTACTCCTGCCATGCCAAAAAAAAAAAAAGTAATCAAAGGGTTGTGTGGGAACTTTCAAAGTAGGAGATGGAGGACGGGTTTGACAGTTCTGTGGTGTGGTTCCTTTGAGTTAACTAATCAGAAAGCAACAAGCAAAAAATCTTTGCTTTCTTTAAGAGTTGCGATTGCACTATTATTAAGGTGCGATTGCACTATTATTTGATAAAACAAGCGTAACCAACCACCTGTTTAGTAAACCTTAAAAACCTTAAATTTTTTAAAAATATAAAAGCGTGGTAACGCTTTTGATCAAATATTTGTTTAATGTAAATGAAGCTTTACAATAAAGTTTTATATGAGCTGTTATTTTTAAAAGTGGTATAAGTCCAATTTAAGGAAAATGAGTTTAAAGTAATTTTTTCAAGATATAGACTGAAAATATTGCTTAATCCTACTTTTAAATAAAGCGGAATTATAACACTTTCAAAAATATCAGCTCATTAGTTAACTTAAATAAAAAGTATCTTTCAAAAATGTTAATTTCATGGCCGGATATTACAACCCATGCTTTCAATCATGGTTTAAGCCTTATTATGTAAGTCCCTGTCCAGTAGAAACGACGGGGATGACATAAAAATGGTATTGACGAAGTCGCCGTTGACTGTTATGTTAGAGGCTTTAAAGACGCCGTTGAGTTGAAAAAGCGGCATGTTTGTCGTCACATATTTTTAGAGCGAATCAAAGGCTAGAAAATGTTTTAAGCCTTGCAACAGGAAAATAAAAGTGAATCATATTTAAAATTGAGAAAAAATGTAAAGCAATTTGCTGTAATTGCTGAACAAGAAAGCAAACACAGTTTGCTAAGATGGTTTCTTAGAGACGCCAAGCCCAGCAATTTTAAAGCCGGCTGAAAGAAAACCACTACAAAATTAAATTTGAGTTGTGCACCAATAAGGGTGTCAATTTCAAAATTTTAATGGTATTCTGCACGCATTTGCTATGCTTCAAATAAAAAATGTCCGACCTTTTCCTTAAAATGTTTCTAATTTTTGTCACTTTACCACATAAAAACTTGTTTTATTTTATATTTAATACAAAATATATAGGGATGGTACATAGAGATGACACTTATATCTTCGCTTTAATACGACAGTCACAATAAAGTCAGCAGAAAGTGATGATTATTTATTATTAATTTCAGAAAAAACTAAAAATCACATTCAATTTCGAAATTCTTAAACACATTTAATTTTTTAACTGACATAAGACCCGTCACACAATTCGTAAAGTCGAACACACAATTAATCAAAATAATTTTCACAGCGAACATGAACAGAACCAAAATATCAAACAAAACAATTATAGAATTGAACAAAAAAAATAATAGAATAAAACATAAACTGGAACAAAAGTTTGTTAGGAAAATTTTTGCTCATAATTTTTTTCTGTGTAGCTAAAGTTAGTGAAATAGCTAACGCTTACAGTTAGTGAACTAAAGATTGCGAATTTCGAATTAAGCAAAAATACACTGTCTTTTTGTCTAAATGTTAAAGAAAATTTATTTTACAACTTTAGTTTAAAAAGAAAGAATAAATTTTCGTAATATTTAATATTTTAAAAAACAGAATAACTACTAATAAAATTCAAATTAGACTGTAAGCTTAACAAAAACATGCCTAATGTTTCATAAATTGTTGTTGTTTTAAAGTGAATTCGTTTTTTCAATCTGGGCATTTTCCTGTTACAATTTTAAACTTTTTTTATCTCTACTCGATCTCTTTCTTGTTTTTATTTGTTTTGTTTTTTCTCTTCTATTATTATAAAGAAAATGCTTTTTATAATTTTCCAACTTAAAACACTTACACACACGTTTAAAAATACATACTCGAAATAAATTGGTCAAAACAAAACAAAACAAAAAAAAAAAAAGGAAAAAATAAATAAAAATAAATAAGTATGCTTGTGTGTGTGTGTACAAGCATAAAAATTTTACGATAATTCTTACAAAGAAATGAAATTATTTTAACCAAAATGAGAGGAGAGTGTAAATAAAAATTAAAGAAAAAGTGCGCGCAGCTTTTTGTTCCCACTTTCATGCTTCTCTTCCCTACACAACTCATGTGTGAGTGAGAGTGTTTTCATTTTATTTTAAGTTTTAAATTAAAATAATTTCGAAAAAAAACACTAAATCTTTATATATGTGTGTGTGTGTTTTTAATTTCTTGAGCTGGTAAACATTTTAAAAAATTTTGCATTTGCAGTTGGTAACGGTCACCATTTGAATTTTCATGGTTTTATCGGTGTGCGTTTTGCCATACAAACAAACCAAAAAAATATATAAAAAGGTCGCCTCATTTTTCGTGCGCTAAAAATAAGATTAGTTTTTTTTTAATAAAAAAATACCAAAAATAATTGATATTTAAATAAAAAAACACGAGAAAAATTTATAATTTTACTACTGGTTCTTAAGTGAATTTTTTAATAAAAAAACAAAAGTTTACTTGTAATATTAAAAAAGTGTGATTTATATTTCTTTATAAATTTAATAAATTTAACCAAAACTTACTGGTCTATGAGCAAAATCCCATTATTAATTTTGAAGGCTAGTGATTTATGATCAAAGTCCCCATTAAATTTCAATATTTTTGCTGATTACATTATTTGATAATTGTTTATTTTAAAACATTATTTTTTTTTAAATTACCGGTCGCTTAAAGCCAAGTTTCTTAAGGGCTAAATGGTTTTTTGCTAATTGTTATTTCTTATTCCAAAAATAAATCTTTCAAAAAAGCCTTTTTTTCACCAGTTTCCTCATACTCGTAGCAAAGATGGAAAATTCAAAAACTTGTATATTTTGTTTTTAATTTTGAACTTCTTCAATTAAAGGAAAAAACGATACAAGAGTTTTACAAAATTTCGTTTGTTTTCAAATACTGCTTTCAGTTTTATTTCCAAAAGATCACCCAACAATTTCAAAATTTTTTTTAATTAAAATTTTAACTAACGAAATAAATTACGTTCTATTATATCCCGTAAATAATATGCTACTTCATGTAAAGGAGTTCTAAAATCACCAACTTTACTGTTGGCTTCATTTTTTTTCTTTTACAATTTTAAAAATTTATTTTTGTCCTTCAAACCAAGATAACATTTTTATTTAAGAAAATAAATTAAAAAACAAAAATTATAATTTTTAATCATAAATTCACATTGAAATGAAGTGAAATAAAATTAAATCTGTTAGAATTGATTTATACGTTTTCAAGAAACTACACATGCATACATGCCTGTACAAATATAAGAAAAAAAAAATATTTAAAAATAATTTGCAAAAATTGTACGTGTGCGTACATAAAACAATTACGTATTTAAAATAAAAAATAATTTCCAGTGAGTTAAAAATGTATGCTTGCGTGTCAATGTGTCTAAAAAATAAATTTTTTGGCAAGCGCTGAAAGAGTGAATAACTCGTGCAATTAAAACAAAAAAAAAAAAACAAAAAAAAAAAAAAAAAAAAAAAAAAAACATTTTCTGTTCTTGTTCTATATAAGCCAAAAATCCACAAAAACAATTAAATAAAAAATTGCTTCAACAAAGCAAATAAAAAAACTAAAAAGAAATAATATTTTTTTAAACTTTTATAGCTTTAAAAACGCTGTATCTTCAACTACTGACACTTTAAGCAGTAATTCTGCCTTTAAACCGGCTCAATCACTTGAAGGTCTTGGTTTTGCTCACTTATCCTCACACGGTAATCAATCGCCTAACGCTCCGCCATCAGCCTTTACTTTAACGCGTTCGTTTACCCAACCGCTTTCAACTACAATTAATTTAACACCTCAGTCTCCGTTAACGCCTAAAGCCGGTGTACCAGTTCCTTTGCCGCGTAAAACGCCAGTTCGTTCTAGTCTGATCTGTTCACCAGACACCACCCCTAATTTATTATCTTCGTTTGCGACCGATACAAGTTATTCGCATAATAGTGAACGCATATTTGATATGTCGGGTCTGGAACAAGACGTTGATATGGCCGATAATCAAGAGCCAAAAACTTGCTTAAATGAGTCAGCGTCAACAACATCAACAGCTGGTGTTGTACGTACAAATAGTGTGAAAGCAAGAGCAAATATGTTCCAGCAAATGCAAGAGAAGACGGGTAATAATGGCGCGGCCTTAAACAGGGATGAACGTTCTTCACCGAAAAGAGGTAAGTTTTAGTGTACTAAATCCAAATTATGACACTCGTTATAGAGAAAAATTTCAATAGAATTTAAATGGAAATTTCGCCCGATATCGAATTAATGTAATTTGCCCCCAACTTTTCGATCGTCTTTTAACTTTCTTAAAGCAAACTTACGAAAGTGATTAGATAACCAAGTCCGGCTTCTCTCTGTTTTTCTTATAGGGGCGCCTTGTGCAACCTAACTTACGAGTACAGCCAACCCAACTCGTCTAGGAAATTTATAGCACTCGATTATTTTTTATTAAAGTTTTCATTAAAAATACTTAGAAGATTTGATGTCTTGTATGCAATTTGTAAAACAAAATTTTTTATATAAAAATAGTAGGCCTGATTATGAGTGTCGTTGTCGTGACGAAAACATATGTTCTTATTGGCTTGTCTTGAACTCAACCACGAGACTGATTATTTATATTTTAGATTACACGTTTTTTATAACAGCCCCCCATTATAAAACCGCAACGTTTTTTTATTATTTAATTTACCTTAAACCACAGTAAGTTAAATTGTGTCAAATATTTTAAGGTTTTTCAAAAATTAGAGCAAGATTTCCTGATGATCAGAAGTAAAAAAGCTCCTATGATTTCTTTTAATTTTTTTTTTTTTTCTTAGGTTTGAAAATATTTAATGAAAACTTCATTTTAAAGAAATTTGGTTTGTAATAGTAAAACGCTAATATATTTTTGTTTTCAATCAGACGATTTGAAATATTGGAATTTTTTAAAACAGTATGGTCGCAAATCTTAATTATTTTAAAGAATTAAAATTTTTTTAAATTGTCTTAAATTTTTTGGATTTTCCAAAAATTAAATCAAGATTTCCTGATGATCAGAGTTAACAATCTGCTTACTTTTCAATTGTATAAAATATGACATCTCTTAGTATACGTTTTTTATAACAGCCCCCCATTATAAAACCGCAACGTTTTTTTATTATTTAATTTACCTTAAACCACAGTAAGTTAAATTGTGTCAAATATTTTAAGGTTTTTCAAAAATTAGAGCAAGATTTCCTGATGATCAGAAGTAAAAAAGCTCCTATGATTTCTTTTAATTTTTTTTTTTTTTCTTAGGTTTGAAAATATTTAATGAAAACTTCATTTTAAAGAAATTTGGTTTGTAATAGTAAAACGCTAATATATTTTTGTTTTCAATCAGACGATTTGAAATATTGGAATTTTTTAAAACAGTATGGTCGCAAATCTTAATTATTTTAAAGAATTAAAATTTTTTTAAATTGTCTTAAATTTTTTGGATTTTCCAAAAATTAAATCAAGATTTCCTGATGATCAGAGTTAACAATCTGCTTACTTTTCAATTGTATAAAATATGACATCTCTTAGTTACATACCATTATTTTTTTTCTCAATTAAAAAGTTTCCAACTCTGCAATTTTGCACATATCTTTTGTTGAAAACAATTAAACTCAACTAACAGTTACCAGCACGTATTTAAATGATTTATTTAGAAGTAAATTTCAAAATTTCATAAAAAATTTTCATGTTAACGGCTTGTGTTTGTTAAGTGTTTTGTTAATGAAATTAAAAGAAATTAAATTAATGGTAGAACATCTACTCATACACATGTGATAATTTATGTATGTAAGTATGTCACACCCTACACATAAGAAGCTTGTAATTATTTTGTGTTTAAAAGAAACACTAATGACAGACAATTAAATACTTTAAACAACGTTAACATGTAAGAGTATGTGTGAATGCCCAGCGAACATTAGCTTTATCGTTTCCTTAGATAGTCTGAATTAAATCACGACATCAATAAACTAAAGTTCGGTTAATACTCAATAAATATTTAAAAATTAAAAAAAAAAATAAGAAATCAATTGAAATTTCATTTTATTTTAATGGAAGTTGCGCTGGATATCGACTGCCATAATATGTTGCCAGGGCCCAAATCGTAGCATTAGTTGTTAAAGTGATTGGCATTTTTGTCTTTTTGTTTAAAATAATTTAAAAATTTTGCTTAAAATGTTTTTTTAATGGCGAGTCCAACAATTTAGCTTAACATTTTCTGTAAATAATTTCAAATTTCTTTCCACTAAAGCGTACAAAAATCTGCAGTGCGATTCAGTAACTTTTATTACGAACATTCGTATCGACAAAACAAGTATAACGATATTTTATTGAATTCGGTATTCAGTAACTTTCCGACCAAAATATTCGAAGTTAAAAGCACATAAATAATCATCGCAAATAACGATTTCTATCCTACCGAATATTTTGGTCGGAAATTTTCTGAATACCGAATTCGATAGAATATCGTTAGATTTCTTTTTTCGATACGAATGTTCGTAATAAGCTGAATCGCACTTCTGGTGTGAGAACCAGCTTGTTTGATATTTTTGGCAAACTTTGTTTAATGGGTGCATATTAAGTCAGTAAGTTTACTTGTAAGTATTCGTATGAGCGCAGTAAGCCATAACTTTTATGATAAACTCGACGTTACGTAAAAGACATGTAATACATTTTTTTCAACAACATGCCATACAAACAAAACGTTGACAAAGTTTTGTCAAATAAGAGGTATTAAAATTATGATTGACAATATAAACGACATTGTCGTCATTTATATCGTCAACGAGGTTAAAAAAAATGTTAAAGAAGCAAATAAAATTTATTATTATTAATATTTAATATTAATAAAAATTGATTCCAAGAATAAATTTTTTAACGAGCATTGCTAATTTTGACCATCGGCTCCCAGGGTCTGGTCAGGAATGGAAACTGCGACCCTCAGATTGATATGTTAGCGACCAAAATTAATTAACAAAATCTAATTATTTTCAACTTTAATTTCCCTTTTTTTTTAAATCAAACTAGATGTTTAAGGTCTGCTTAAAAATATTTTTTATGAATACGAATTTTCCCAATTTACTGAATTTTTTTTCTTTGAATATAATTTTCTATCCGTCTATCGTAAAGTAACTTTAAGCTAAAAATTAAACAATATGAGCAAACATGCGTAGATCTGTAAAGCTTATTCAGAATATAGTTAGAATAATTTTTTTTCAAAAGAAAAGGTCAAATAAATCTATCACATATGCTCTGAAAAATGCAAAACGCTTAGCTTGGTGATTACGACTTGAAATCGCAAAACGCAAAACGCTTAATTTTGATATTTTCAAACCGCAGGCTTTGGCGTTTTGAAAACGCGTGTTTTTCAGAACATGTTGGTATATAAATTTATAAAAAAAAAAATAATTTAAAAAAATTACGCAGGCCTCTCCCAGCCACAAAGTTGTTTCAATTTCACAAATAAAAAAAATTAAAATTTTTTTTTCTAAAAATAACAATTTTCTTAAACTAGAGCGAACCGTTAAAATAAATCAGTAGTTGTTTTCTATATGCAGTTATAAAGCAAAGTTTGCACAGGA
This sequence comes from Thelaira solivaga, assembly GCA_947397855.1. Taxonomy (NCBI): domain Eukaryota; kingdom Metazoa; phylum Arthropoda; class Insecta; order Diptera; family Tachinidae; genus Thelaira; species Thelaira solivaga. The sequence continues at coordinate 51,863,825 of OX377613.1, read as the reverse complement.
ACGTAACGAAACGAATGGAAACGCTTAGTTTTGTAGTTTTCCATAATATTAATCTGAAAAACTACAAAACGAAACGTTTGCACTTATTTCATTGCGTGCCTTTGCGAACTCTGCTTTCAAAGCTTCAACAGTGAGAAGTACACAAATCAGCTTTCAGGGAAGCTTTATTAAAAATAAAATTTTTATTAATTTAAAATACATAAATACTTCGATTGAAAGTTTATTTACAAATTTCTCGTTCTGGGATAAGGTAAAAAGAAAAAAGAAAATCATTTTACTTTTCACAATTACTGCTTTTACGATTCTCGTATATGTTCTCTTTTCACCGGCGAACATTTGGAAAGGAAACATTTCGTTTGGAATATATTTATAATGAAATGTTGCCCACAACATGTTCTTGTCTATGTGAATGCGAAAGAAAAAACAAAAGCCAATTCCAGTGAGTTCATTCACATAAGAAATGTACATCTCTGGTATACATTATTTTCGTTTTACCCGATGATTACTTGATCCGGCTCGAAGGACTATGAATAACACTAGAATAGGGTTTTCTAATTTTATATATAACTTTTAGGTATATAAAACATATTTTGTTTATGTTAATTTTCAACGATTTTATTAGAAATTTTAATATTATTAGTTAATTTATTTATTTATGAGGAATGTTAACGAAGAAGTGTTTGACTTCGCGGTTAATATAGAAGTATGTAAGCTAGAAGAGCGAAGAAATATTGTAACCACAGGATGATTTTGCAGTGGTGAACAAAATTGACATTTTATTCTCAGCTGAATAATTTTATATTATAAAATTAATTTTATGCTAATTTAAACATCGACTTTTCAAACTAGTGAAGTTTTGTTAACCCGTAATGTTTAACAATTTTTTTATTTGGTATTTGAGTTTTTTTGTTTATTTAAGATGCAGGTTTTATTTCTTAGGAAAATAAGGTATTTTGCACAATGAGTTCCTAGATTCATAAAAACTGGGAGTATCCATATGGCCACACGGGTACATGCCCCTTATACCTATAACTAAGATTAAGTTTATTATAAAATTAAAATTATTTTTAATGTTAATCATACTTTTACGTGTATTTATTACTAAATTAGACTTAGAGATTTTTAACTTTGTGATGAACAACCTTATAGAATAGCCAATACATTCTGAACACAAACATCAATTGGCTGTGTAAAGATTGTTATTACTTTTTCCTTTATTTAATATTCTAAAAGGGATACATTTTGATACACCATTAGTTTCTTATGGAAAAAGGGCGTAATACGCCCATTTTTTTCTTAGTCATTTAAAGTAATTATATTGTTTTTTTTTTACTTCTATATAATATCATTCTTCATCTTATTTCGATATTGTTCAGATAAACCAAATTGTTTTCAAAACTATTTTCATACATTTCGACGAAGGTTTGCTAAACTTAAGTAGATTAAAGGCAAAAGTGTTTTTCTAATATTATATTTCGCACCATCCTCTATTACAAATCTGTAAGAAAAATTCCTTGTTTAATAAAAGGAATTATTTTTAAATTCACTCGAATGTTTTTGTCTTGTTACCTTTTCAACTTTTACACAGAAAAGTTATGTAAATGTGAAAAACTTTTCATATGACATTATCACAACACACAAATCGAGACTTTTTCATCGTTCAGCCAGCTTTTGGTTTTACTGAAAAGGTCGTATTACTCCAATTAAGTTTGGATAAATGAAGCATTTTTGATAGATAATGATAATAAAAAATAAATTGTTTCTTTTATTTGGAAAAGCGTATGTCAACTCACTTGGGAAACAACAAATTGTTATTGACGACAAAAAAAAAAAAAAAAAAAAATTATGAGTTCTTACAAAAGTACACCCTTTATTGAATTCGTATAGTTGAAATAATTTTTTTCTAAAAAAGTTTGGACTTGCCCAGTTTTTATTTTTATTCTTGTAATCTAATCTATTCATATTTTTTTCCTGATTAATTTTTTTTTATTAGTTTTTGCATATTTGATAGAATTTATTATTCAATTTGTACAATTTTTAGATAAAGTAAAAAAAGCAATCGTGTTCTGTATTCCACACGGATTTGAAAAAATATGGAATAAAATTTTTTTCTTCTTATTAAACGAAAACTTTTATGTTTTTTTAATTCTACCAATAATATCGCACCCAAAGTAGAACAAAAACCAAATTTTAAAAATCTTAAAAAAAACCACGGAGTAGCTAAGAGGTGCTGAATTTTTCAATTCCGAATAAAATATTCGGATTCGGAATACAGAACGGCACTGAATTACTTTTATTTAAATACAAATTTAAGGAGGGGCTCAGAAGGTAGTTTTAAGCTTAACCAGCTTATCTAAATCATTGGACTCTTTCTGCTGTCCGTGTATTTGGCAAGAATACTAAATAGTTTAAAGGGCTTAAAGTAGTGGTGCAACTGGCAGCACTCGGTATAAATCGAAATTTTAATTTAATTAAAACATCTAGGTTTTTCAAGCTTGAGGTCGGATTATAGTTATTTATAGGATACCCTGTAGATTGTAAGGTAGGTTAGCACGCTACCTATCAATCTAAGGGTAGCAAATTCGATTCCTGCCCAGACCCTGGGAGCCGATGGCCAAAGTTACCAGTGCTCGTTAAAAAATTTAATCTTAGAATTAATTTCTAATATCAAATAATAATAATAATAATAATATAGTTATTTATTTTTATATTGGTGTTTCGTTTCAAGTAGCTTTTAATAAAAAAAAGACATTTAATTAAAAAAAAAAAAAATTCAATAGACCCCCGGTCTTTAACATTTAAGATTCCAATAGCAATTCAACTCTTATTTTTAATTAATATTAAAAGTGATTAAAGAAATATTAATCAAATTAAACCATTTCTCTTTTTACTTGTTATAGCCACGGGTTACTTAATAGAAAGTCTTTTTCGTAGATCAGTATGTAGCCTGATTAGTTTAAACCGCGGCATGTCATCATGCTTGTAATAGCTAAAAATTGCATGGCCAACATCATGTCGTGCTGGTATACCGCGCTTAATGGTTGTGAGTTCGATTTGTGTTATCTTACTGCCAAAAAATAAGCCATCATCTCGTCTGGAAAGTCTTTATGAAAAGTACACAAAATACTGAATGTTTTTCATACAGATTTTCTAAACGAATTGATCTCCTCTGTTAAGGAAACAGCTCACAAGTTCTTTGCGCAGTGGACATTAGAGCTTGCATGGCTAACGAGGACTTTGTATTACAAACACAACAGGCAAACTTTAAGCACGATATCAAATTTTGTATTTCTAAAACCCAAATTCGCTGTCATTACCTGGCTATTGGTTATGGTTTAGTTAATACAGAAATCCATGGTACCATTTTGACGAATTTTAGCTCGAGGGAAATTTTTTCTTTTGTTTAAAAATTTAAAAAAATATTTTGTAGAAAATTTTTTCTTTCTCTTTTTAAACACTCCCTAAATCTGAGCTTAATAGAGCACTGAAGAATAGTTCTGGGCCAATGCAGCTACTAGCCGCATCTTTTCTTTCCAGTTCATCTGACTTTTCATTCCCTACATATCCGTTATGACTTGCACCCGTATCAGTAGTGCGATTCAGTAACTTTCGTATAGAAAAAACTAGTATAAGGATATTTTACCGAATTCGGTATTCAGTAACTTTCCGATAAAAATATTCGGTACGATAGAAATCGTTATTTGCGATGGTTATTTTTGTACTGTTAGCTTCGTCGCGAGTATTTTTGTCATAAAGTTTGTTTTGAATCGCACTACTGGAAGCAAATTACGTCATTCAGTATCGATCAAAATTTCAGTGTTTTCGTTCATAATTTGGTTCCTGTTTTACAAGCTCGAGCGTGTTAATAACAAACAACTGTTGTTGAAAAAGCTCACATTGTAAACATTGGCAAGCAATTGCTATTTAAAATCCTAATAAGCAAATGTTTCATTTAATTTATTTTAAAATTTAAAATTAAATATTTTTATAAAGTGACAGCTGTTGTTTGTTTGTTAAGGCAAATGACCCAGGTTATTGCTTTATTTTTGTTTATTTTGTTTTACTCTCTTGGAATTTTTGTGACTCACAAACATGATCTCTCTCCCTTCTCTGAGCATTTTTTAAATACACATTTTTCCATTTCAGTTTAATAAAAATATAAACTTTACAAGCAAAAAAAAAAATAAACCAAAATTAATTCTTCTGGAAAAGATTTTTAATAAAAACTTGCTTAAAGTAATTTTTAAAAATTAATTTATAAATTTTAAGTATCGTTTCTGTAACATAAGCATTTTCATACATAATTTTTAGACAGTTTAAGCCTCTGGATTACAAAAAAAACACTATAATGTAATTTTAGTGGTAAGAGTTCTATTTTCCAACCTATTTCGCTATACTGATGAAGCAGCCACGCCTACTTATTTCATTTTTTAATGCTAGAAATTCTTTTTTCTAACAGTTTTGTCTGAAATTTGGTACGTACTATCTCTTTGTGCCCAAAGAAGGTTGACATATGCTTTTATATTTGCCACGCCTAGTTTTATTTGGTTCTTAAATGCAATAAATTTTGTTTTCTAAGAGATTTTTATATTTCCAAAGAACGTTGCTATATACTAGTAATCTTGGCCACACCCACTTTAAATTAATTTTTTTAATGACAAAAAATTTGTTTTCAATTTAAATTTGGTACATACGAAGTCTATATTCCCAAAGAAGGTTGCCATATACTAGTGGTCCCAGTTACGCCCACTTTAACTTGGTTTTTAAATGATAGAGATTCTGTTTTCAAATACATTTATCAGAATTTTAATACATGCAATCTCTGTATTTCAAAAGAAGCTTGCCATCCATAATAATAAAAATACAAGATTACGCCATGAACATGATTTTCTGTTAGATGACGGAGATTGTTTACTGTTTGCAGAAAAAAAATAATATCTCTCTCTCCTTCTTATTAAGCTGTAAATTATCAGCCAATAGGAACGCATCACGTGACGTCTTGGTTGCCATATTCTTTTATAACTGGCACGCCCACTTGTTAATATGACAATTTAAATTGACTAATTGCATTTAGCTGTACAAAAGCATTTTTTACGGCAGAGTTTTGGAACCTGGTTCTATAAAATTTTTTATAAATGGAGTCTTAACTTAATTTTAATTAACAATTTTGTGATTTTATTTCACCTAAATTTTCCACAACTTTAATTTAATATTTCATTAAAATTTTATTTAATTTTTTATGTTTTATTTATTTATTTTTTATTTTTTTAGTACCGCGTCGTTTAAGCCCTCCTCCCACAGATGAACCCAAAACTCCCATCCATCAAGATGATGAAATCGGTAAGTTAAATTTGATTTTTATAATCTAACGAACAATAACGCTTTTGTTAAGCATTTTATTAAATAATATTTTACTGTTTGTTTTTTTTTTTTCTACTAAAAATTTTAATTAATTTTTTAATCTCTTCTTGTGTTTCTATGGACGCAATGTGTTTTCATTTTAAGTTATTGTCTTTTTTTCCTTTTTTTCTTCTTCTTATTTGTTGTTGCTCATTGAATGAAATTTATGTTATTGTGATTGTCGTTGTTGTTTGTTTGTTTTGCAATTTTTTTTTATTTTTTTATTAATAAGAAATATTTTTTTTTATATAATTTTTCTTTTATCAAATAACAATAACCAAAATAAAATCAATCAAAAAAAAAAATAGTGAAAGAAAAATTCTTTAAAAATTATGGAACTTTGACGGCCTACAACAAAATCCGTGAATAATTGAATCAAGGACATTTGAGCCTTCAAAGTGCAAAATCATAAACAAATTAAATTGATTTGTGAGTGATTCCTTTGGAAATTGTGTGGTAACATTTAAAAATATTGCATATTTTTTAAATTAGTTTTTTTAACCCCTCCCCTTTTTCCATTTTTATATAATTTTCCTCTTCATTATATGAGGCTTTTAACACAAGAGTGAAAGTTCGAAGCATCGACTAGGAAAACGATGGATTACACAGACAAAAAAATAAAAACCAATTAAATTTTAATTAATTGCTGTTTAAGACAAACACTAAAATTTTAATGGAGAAATCAAATGCTTTATTTCTTCTGAAGTATTAATTTTTCTAAAATGAAACGCGTGTGGATCTGTAAAGTAGCGTTCGTTATTTTGTAGTAGCAGCACTTTACTTTGACTAAAATCAAAAATTCTGCATCGATTTAGTTCATGAGAGTCTTGTTTTGCTTGAAAAGTTATATGAATATAGAAAATACAGAGCGAGTTCTGTCTTTTTCTATTTTCTATGATTTTTTGAATTCAAAAAAAAATTTCAAGTTTTACATAAAAAGTTTTTTGTTGATCAATAATACTGAAACTACTGAAAAGGGCCCATTTCATCATCATCTGTATCAAATAATTTTAATTAAAGTTTTACGATATCAAAGAAAAAATATAATTAAAAGCAACGCTAACAGAAGGTATTTGAGTTGTTATTTTTTAAAGTGATACATCCCCATTTAAAAAAAAAAAAAAAAAAAAAAAAAAACACGATATGAATTGTAAATAAAACAAAGAGTTTTCAGAGAATTATCTAAATATTTTTTACTAGTTGACCCGGCAAACGTTGTCTTGCCTTAAAATTTCTATATATATATTCGATCTTTTTACACTAAGAAATCGTACTCATAGAGTAAACAACCGTGCGAGACCGGGTAAAAACAGGTAGTAGGCAAATAAGCCAGATACCGACTATAGCGCTACCTGCCGGGTGGATTTGTGACGTTAAACCTTCCAAGAATATACATATAAACCTTCCTCTTGAATCACTCTATCTTTTAGAAAAAAACTGCATTAAAATCCCTTGTGTTGTTTTAAAGATCTAAGCATACATACAGACATACAGACAGACGCGGGAAGCGACTTTCCTTTATACTATGTAGTGATTAAAATAGAAATATCTATGACAATTATGTGTGAAACAAAATATCACTGGCATACCATATTTTAAATGACTGATATACTCGTATAATAGAGATTCAATGTCCTGAATATGCCGAATTATCTCATACTTTAGCTCCTGAATTGTTCTTGGCTTATTGATGTACACTTTTCCTTTTGAATATCACCAAAAAAAGAAGTCCAACGGTGTCAAATCACATGATCGGGGCGGCCAATTAACATCGCCATGACAGGAGATAACAAGGTCATTGAATTTCTCACATCAAAAAGCCATTGTTTCGTTGGCTGTGTAGAAAGTGCCACCGTCCTATTTTAAGCACATATCGTCCAGGTCCATATTTTCTATTTCTGGCCACAAAAAGGTCGCAATAGCGTACACCATTCACGGTAACTGCTTGGCTGACCTCTGCCGCGAACAACAGCAATGTTTTTCGCATACACAGGTATTTCACATTTCCTTCAGACTCCGTTTTATATACTTACCGCAAACTTTTTTTAAGTAGACTTATAGTACTATCGTTTTTTTTTTTCTTTTTTTAATAAAGATTTATTGCTTTCTTACATTTAAAATAACAAAAATTTGTTGTTAGTGTTGCTTTTGCTTGTATTCTGTTGCTTAAAATGTAAGCGCACGATAACGTACGATAGTGTGGGCCCGCCTGTTAGTTTTTTTGTATATTTTGATTGGTTTGGTAATAAAAACAATAGAAATTTTTTATGAAAATTACAAACAGTTTAAAAATTTACAAATTTTCTAGACGATCCTACTGTTCGTTTTCTATAAATCGCATCTAGTCAATCAAATCGTCTGGAATTTTTTTTTATAAAAACTCCCCCAAAATATTGGGCCATAATCATAGTCATAAAAAAGTAGGCTTTTATTATGACTTGACTTTTGTTCTTAAGAATTTTTAAAAAGATAATGACTTTAGTGTGACTATGATTATGGCCCATTTAGTTTACTTTTTTTCATCACCTTCGTTATACTCTTGTCTGTTCAGATTTACCTCATTGCGAAAAAACCTACAAATGCGCTTCACATACGAGTATTTAATAAAAGGCTGCTCAAGCATACTTGAAAGCCACACATCACTAGAAAAATGTTTAAAAATTTACAATAAAAAGTGCTTGTGCAGCCCTTTAGTAATTAAGTAGTCGTATGTCTGAGTACATAAACACTCGTAAAAGATTTCCATACAACAATTAACATTTGGAATGAATTTTATACTTTTTTAACAATTTTTTTTTTTACTTTATACATTTTTTTTTTTTTTTTTTTATTAATTTATTTCATTATTAACAATAAATTTATGTTGCGCATGAGCATTTTGTTGTTTTAATTTTATGCATTCTTTTTTTTTATATTAAATTTAATTTAATTTCTTTGCTGGCTGGTCGGATTAAATAAGAAATAGAAAAAAATTATTATAAAACAATAAACATTTTTTACATAAATGTGTGAATGAATGAATGAATGAATGGTTGGTTGCATGGTTGGAATTAATGGAATGGATGGCTGGTGATTATGATTTTTTTTTCCATTTTGTTATCAGTGAAAATGAAAATTTTTTACATTTTATTACGTAAATGGGAAATGAATTTTTAATGTATTTCTAAACAAGTTATCAAATCATTTGTCTTATTTTTGTGGCTAATTTTTATTTTTGTACAGAAAATTAAATTATTTAAAAAGAAAAAAAAAACAGATTTTCTATTTCTATAAAAAAATAAAAAATATAATTTTTTTTTTTGTACGAAAAATCTATAAAAGCCTACGAACATCAATAAGGCTAAGAGAAACAGGTCACTACTTGTTCTTAATGTCATAAAGTTCGCCTCTTAGGGTCTGTATCAAGGACCTGTCCTACAAATACTATTGGTGCTACACACTATGAAAAGAGGCCTGCAAGAGTGCTGATGACGGTCTTCATCATAAGATTTCTTTTTGAACCACCCACTCGTCAACCAAGACAACGGATTTATGAGTCACTTAAGCCCTCAATGTAGCATTAAGATATCTAAAAAAATCTCCTAACCCCTTATCCCCGATATCTCAGGTAGTCCGTCCATAAAATATGCATTTAAAAAATTTATATCTCGAAACCAGAAGAGCCAGGCACTTGCAGAGAAGGTGAAAGACTTGTTCTCAAGTGCGCAACAGCTGTGGCAGTTTTTTTATTTTTTTTATAAACAACACAAATCCGCGAAGTTTCTTGGTTGTCTGCAGAAAACACCCAAGGTCTAGGCAGGGATCGAACCTGCGACTCCCATATTGATAGATTATTACGCTACCTACTAGTCGACGGGGGCACCCCCCTGCCTAGGCCACGCCATCTGGTATCCGCCTATTTTTTGGTAGTACTCCAGAATTTCTCTGCTGATGCTACTAAAATGACCTTCACTGACCATCCCTGGCCAATTCGTCCTTCTGCTCGTTGCCGATGAAGCCACTGTGTGCAGGAATGCATACCAAAAATATGTCAGCCCGACATCCCAGATTGGATAACACAGCAGAGGATGTAACATTCGATTGAAGTGCCAGGACAGCCGCTTGGTAATCTATAAAGATGCGTATACTTTCTCTGATTCCCCTGTCATACAGAGACTCTCATTTCTTCTTGATGGCCAGTATCTCCGCCTGGAGAAGACTAGATTTATCCGGAAGCCGGAATAAAAGAGTCGTATGTTAAGTTCTCTGCCTTCGAAGCGAATTTTCATTTTGAAACAAAACTAATTATGTAGAAAATTGGAAAAAAAATAACATTTTTAAAATCACCCTTAATTATACAAATTTGCAGAATTTTCATTTAGCTTTTGCTTTCGAATTTAAAATTCTTTTCTAAAGACATTCGATGCATATCGAAATACATAATAACCCCCCTGAGCGCATATCGCAGATCATCGTAGATCCGTCAAAGTACACTCTAGTGTCATACCTTCGGATATAAGTACCCCATTTCCACTCCCGTCTGGACGAAAAAGATCACCTTGAACTTGTAAGAGTGCACTACAACAACCGGACATTTATGAACTGGAAATCTGGTAGTAGATTTGAAAATACTTGACCTCTTTATAGACGATTCCTGTATTATTTTAACTATTTAGTTACAGGTGACCTACTTTGGTGATATGAAGGAACTTTAGAGTCCTAAAGTCACTATAAACTGAAAAGTTTAAACTTTTAACAATGAACATCGTAAAACTGCAGGACAATGATACAAGTGAGCCAGGAGGCAAAATACGCTATTCAATTTCAATCGAAATTTCCATATAATTAGAATTTAAGTTCTGATCGACATAATTTGGTGGCACTATCTCTGTCATATATTTAATTATAATTCCAATCAATGCTTCTTGGAATGTTTACTTTAAGCAGCTTTATTTCTCTCAAATATTTGTTTTTTATTTCCCTAACCAGATGTAGTGGGTTTCAATGTCCGATATTATTAATCGATTAAACTAAATATTACCCTTTCGTTATTGTTTTTTTTAATGAACACAACCCTGCGTCTAAAAAGGAATTTAACATGCAATCCTGAATTAATAGGGTAGTACACTACCTACTAATCTTGGGGGGGTACCCTGAAATTTCGTTATTATAACCATGACCTTTAAGATCTCATGTGTAACCCAGTTTCCAGCTAGAGTTAGGACTCCTTACGAATCTCGTGATTGATGTAGAATCCATTATATCTAAATCTTGTGGGGTGGTACTAGTCCACTATTTAGATAGCTCCGTAACCCGAAATTCTTGTAGGAAAAGTATGTATTTTTATTATTTCAGTACTTCCAAAATAATACAAACTTTACTTTACCCAGGGCCCAAATCACCGCCTTCAAAATCCAACAACTAGTATCGAAATTTAAAAAGTTTTTCACTAAACACTAAAATTTCGGTAGTTTTCATTCAATATCGAATACGATGATTTGGGCCCAGCTCTCTAGAGGAGCAACTTTTCTTTAATTTCACTTTCTCCTTGTAGAGCCTTTATTTTGTAAAACACAATTCAAAGTGTTTAGAAATTTTTGTAATTTTTATTCTTGTGATAGAGTATTTGTGCTATTTTTTTTTTTTTAATAATTTAAAGTTTTCGATTTAGTTTAGAAAAAGCATCTCACAGGCGCATGAATGGCGCCTACAAACAATAAGATTTTTATCATTTTCTTGCGCATAAAAAGAAATATTTAAAATTTATCAGAAACAGTTTAAAATAAAACAAAAACGATTTTAAAAAACCAAGCAAATTAATTCCAGAACGAAATTTCTCACTTCCTTGTGCAACGATAAAAAGTAACAACGCAACCAATTTTATTTCCTTTGCAATTCCAAGTGTATTTTGAGGCCATAAAAAAAGCTCAATAATGGGATTTTTTTTTTACTAAATTTCAGTTTTATCAAGAAACAAAGCAAACAAACAATAACAACGCATTTGAAAAAATATTAAAATTAAAAAAAAAATTCAATAATAAAATTGCAACTACAAAAAAAAAATAGAAAATGAAAACACGTAAGTCTGTGTATTTAATGAAAAAAAAAATTTTTTTTATTCAATTAATTGATCTACAATCGCTTTGGTATCTGTTTTTCTTCTTATTCTATTAACGTGCTGCTGATTTAGAACCATCATCGTTGCCATTATCGGAACGTTTACGATTTTTCAGCAGCTTAAGTGAATCTGGTAAACGAAACTCTTGTTCTTTTACCCGTAGCCCACCCATTCATTCTATTGAACGCAGTTCTAGTCTCAGTTCCTATCATTATTACATGGCCACAACGCCACGCAGTAGCACTAGTCTAAGCAGTGCCAGCGTTACACCCACACCCATGGATTGCACATTATCATCACCATTTACAGAATCACCCTCTCTAATAGTGAGAACAGGCAACTGCATTTCAACTTTGTCATATGAGGCCACTACGTCTGACCTAACAGATGGTCGTTTGTCCATTAAACCGGATATTGTTAAAACTTCACCATTCCTGCAGGCTGTTAAGCAAACTACAGTTGCGCTACCTAACCATGTTATAGAAAATGAAACCACGCCTACTAGCAGTTTCTCGCCCATTATGAAACGTATTAAACTAAAGACTGTGGGAAAACTCTTATTACCTTCTACGTTCCTTAATAACTCTAAAGACACATGTGAAAATAAAGAACCCTCTTTTGTTATGGAAAACAGCATTGGAGAAAATGAAAGTTCTGGGCCCCCCAAAAAAATAGGTAAAATTAAATCCCCGTTTATAGAAAATTGCAATCAAAAGCAGCCACAAAAACAAATCACAAACAGCAATACAAAATTCATGAAGTTTGATTACAATAGCATAACTCCAAATTCACCCTTGTTGGCCTTAAGTTCACTAGAAAATAGTGCTGAATTACATGCCATGGATGTATCAACAAGTTCACCGGTCATGAATGGCATGGCAAACTCAGTAAATCAAAGAAAATATCAAATTAGTGGTGGTGGTAGTGAAGATTTTAGCACAGATTCGGGTAAAGAGAATGTAGACACCACTTCCTTTAAAGAGCAAACTACACCTGTAGTGGAAATGCGTCGCAAATTTAATCGTAAAGCCAATACATCACAATCATTCAATACCAGCACTGGTAGCGGCATAACACGCCAATTAACACCCAGATCGGCATCATTAAATGGGCCTCACTCTTCACCCCAAGTGAATATAAAATATGCAAAATATTTTGGTGTAACCATAACGCCCACCAAATGTTTTAAAACGAATCAAGCGACACCTCTACAAGCCAAGCAAGATCATAATTTTGGCCTAGAACAAAAGGAAAAGTGCCAACCCCAAAAGCCTCACGCTATAGCCATCAATCGTAATTTACGTCTGTGGCCCTCGGCAAGTCCAAGTAGAGGCCTTAAGCGTTTGGCCTGTACAATTAATGAAATAAAGAAATTCGAGGACATACTTGTCACCGAGAGGGAACTTGAACTGGCCTCTAAGGAGTTTGACAATCTACTACTTAATGATAATTCAATTGCATATGAAACGATTTCGTCAAGATCATAGTTGTAACGATAAAACTAGACAATAATTTACTAGCATTCCTCAGGCATTATGACTTGCTTCAGCATTTAATCCTTAATTTAAATTCAATCATTTCTAAATTCGGTTTCTAAATAAAACTTAAGGTTTTTGTAATTTTTTTTGACAAAATTGTTTACAAACTTGAACACAGAAAATAAAATTGCAAAGTGCAAGTGACAATTTTCAAACTACATAAGAGCACAATTTTCCTTAAACATTTTTGTTTGCAAAAACATTTTATCAAACATTTTTAAAAACGAAAACAATGAAAAAAAGTTCTTAAAAGGCCCATTTTTGTTTCTCAAGTGTAGACTCTCCTGGGCTATTTGATAACACAAAGTGCATTTTATTATAAATTTTTTTAAGCTTGAGAGAGATCAAAATATCGCATTCGATATCGAATGAAATTAAAGGAAATTTAAATTATTTTTATGCGAGTTACTAGATATCGCAGCTATGATCGGGGTCATAATTACGGCTCGAAATCTCAATAAAATTTATAAAGAAATTTGGATTGATATCGAAGGCCTTCTGATCTCCGTTTAACAGTCTTCCAGTGAGTCATAATCACGGCTTTCGTTAGTGATTGAAATCTCAATAAAATTTAAAAAGAAATTTGGATTGATATCGAAAGCCTTCTGATCTTTCAGTGAGTTTTTTTTTAAGGAATAGGGAAAAATGGGGCAAGAAGTAAAACCATTAATTTAAAAAAGAATATATTTTTTGTTAATTAAAACGTTTTATCGTTATGATCAATACTTGGCTGTATGTACTGCCATCCAGAGCATTTATTTTGCAAGGTTCTAGATTCAGGTTTTTGTGAGTACTTATTTATCTTCCTAGTAGCCGCTCAGAAATTAAATAAAACATATTGTAAAGATTCATCATCCTATCTTATATGAGTACTTATACATGAGCTGTGGCCCAATTATGGCATTCCGAAATTTCCATTTAAATTTATATGGAAACTTCGATCGATGGAATTTAAATTAAATTTCGTTCGATATTGAATTTGGCCATAGCTTGCGATCGATGGGATTTTAATTTAATTTCGTTGGCTTTTCTTGAAGCCTTAAATTAGCAGCAACTCGTAAAAATATTAACCGGGGCCTGGCGGTGAACGATAGCTTGGATCGTACATTTGTATTGAAAATAAAAACAAATTTTCGTATATTTTTTTTTGTTATCGTTCGCTTTAATGAAGCCCAGCCGTAAATTAACTAAATATCCGCCAAAGAAGTTATTTTAAATTAAAAAGTTTTATTCAAAACCAACAAAAATCCGGGGGCTAAATTACTAAGCTCAATGGGCCATAGTCATAGGTCCATAATCATAGTCACAATAAAGTCGGTATCTTTTTAAAGACGATTTTATATTCATAAAATTCTTATGAACAAAAGTTAGACCTTAATAAAAGTCTACTTTCTTGTGACTATGATTATGGCCCATTGTCTTACAAAAGTAGGTTTTAATTAAGAGCTTACTTTTGTGCATAAGAATTCATGGATTATTAAGAAGATACCGATAATTCTGGGTCAATATAATTTGAATTAGATTTTAAAGGGGAAATTTTCGATTAAAGTCGAATGCCATAAATTTTAAACCTGGGGTACACAAAGTCTCATTCTTTATTTAGGGAAATTCGCAGACATTTCAGTAGTTGCTTTTCGTCCTCAAACAAAAAAAATAGTTATCACACCAAAACCCTGTTAATTATTAATTATAAATTGAAAGGGTTTTTTTATATTTTAGTTAAAGCTTAAAAGCTTAAAAATATTGAAGTGAAAACAAAACTTTCAAAATAATTTTAAGAATGAAAACATAATGCTGAACAGATTAAACGAAAAATAAATAAACGATAAAAAAATTAAAGACAAAAAAAAAACGATAAAAAACGATTTTAATTTAATTTGTGTTTAAAAATTTATTTCCAAATTCATAGAAAAAGTTTTGTTTAAAAAAAAAAAAAACTTTTTATAAAATTTGTTTAATAATTTTTTTTTATTATTAGTTAATATTAATCAAGCTTAAGATTTCACAATAAAGAAATTGTTTGTATTTTTATTTCCCTGAAGAAGACCTTCAAAAGAAAGTCGAAATATTGGAAAATTAAAATAATTTTTTCATTGTGATCTTAAGCTTGACTAATATTAACTAATAATAAATTTATAACATCGAATAATTTACTAAAAATTTTTTTATTTATAAAAAAAATATTTTCTATCGTGCATGTTCTGTAATCCACACGGGTTTGAAAAAATGTGGAATTAAATTTTTTTCCTCTTATTAAATGAAAACTTTTATGTTTTTTTTAATTCTACTAATAATTTCGCACCTAAAATAAAGCAAAAACAAAATTTTAAATAGCTTAAAATGGACCACTGAGTAGTTATGAGGTGGTGAATTTTTCAATTCCAAATAAATATTCGGATTCGGAATACAGAACAGCACTGTATAAGAAATTTTTGTAATAAGCCTGTATTAAATAAAAACATTTTTTATGAATTTGGCGGTTATATATGAAAGTGGTATAAGTCTTTTTTTTAGTATAATTACTTTTTTTAAAAAGTGGACTTATACCATTTTCAAAAAAAGAAACAGTTAATCAAAAAAGATTTAATTGAAAATAATTTAATTCAAAAGAAAAAAAATGTGTTTGAAAAAAATTAAAATTTTCAAGTCGAAACTATTTAACCAAAATTAATTATTTTTGGTTTTTTTTATAACTAAATAATTTTAAATAAGAAAAATTTGTATTCTCTTAATTATTGTATTTTTTTTTTTTTTTTTTTTTTTGTAATTATTAATAATTTATGTAACTCTATTACAAGTACGTATTTAACTTACAGATTTAGTCTATTAGAACTGTATCTTTAATTAATTAATTTATTATTTTTATAAAGTTAAAAAAAATGGAACCAATTTATTGTTTTGTTATTTAAAAAAAAGCGTTAAAAAAGTATTTGTAAACGTTTTAAATGTTGCCCACGTGCTTAATTTTATGAAATTAGTTATTGAAAAGAAAAAAAAAACAAATCTTATTATATTGTGTTATTAATTCATAAATAAAAATTATAAAAAAAATATTATAAATCTATTATAGATATTAAGAACTTGTAAAAAAATAAATTTTTGCGAAAAATTATTAAAATATTTTTTTAGCAAGTGTTTTATTGATGATAAATAAGCAAAGAAAAAAATGGGAAAAACACTAGAACACGAAAAAGAAAAACTAAAAAAAATTTAATTAATTACAACGGCTAGTTTTTTTAAGCTTAAGGTTGATTTATAACTATTTGAGTATTTAAATTGAAGTTTACTCAAAAATATTTATTGTTTAACAGGAAAGATACGACAGCTGTGGAATGTAATAATTCACCCATTCGATCTCTAACGAAATTTTATTTAACTCGATCACGAGTGCTTTAATTAAGCCCCAGTTTAAAAGAAAATAAAGCATTCATTTTTTAAGATTTTATTTTGAACAGAAATTCTAAAATGATTTTTAGTTTAATTTTTTTTTTTTTTTTTGCAAGCATGTTTTTTTTTTTTTTTTAATTTTCATATGATTATTTATTTATTACATTTACATATAACTCGCATTATTATTTCAATAAAAATTTGCTAACTTGAACTAAATAAATTTTTACCCATTTTAATAACAACTGAAGCTCAGCATGAGGAGTTATAAACTAATCTTAACAAAAAGGTATGACAAAAAATTAATTAAAAAAAAAATCTAATAAAATTAAAAAAAATATTATTAATAATTTTTCTTATTACTTTTCTCTTTGCCAACAGCGTCATCATCAACTTTCAAACAAACGCTTAACACTAGTGATACGCCGCGCGGTATATTAAAATCCAAATCGGGTTGTGTTGGCTTTATGCCCATGGACTTGAGTAATGAATTGAAAAATCGTCTTAAGA
Source organism: Thelaira solivaga (assembly GCA_947397855.1). Taxonomy (NCBI): domain Eukaryota; kingdom Metazoa; phylum Arthropoda; class Insecta; order Diptera; family Tachinidae; genus Thelaira; species Thelaira solivaga. The sequence goes on along the minus strand of OX377613.1, from coordinate 51,846,893 downwards.
GTTCGCAACACGCTACCGTTTCTAATCTTAGCAAATCGGCTACAACTGCAAATGCCACTGCTATATTAACGTCAACGGCTCAACATGATGATGCTGTTAGCTTAGTGCGCAATCTTTCAAATTTAGGTAAGCCAGCTGCCCAGCTAAGAGATCCTCTGAAACTAGAGCCAGATATTGCTTCAGCTTCGGAAGGTGAAAGTTCGGGTGGTCGTGAAATATCGGAAATTATTAAAAATAGTGCTGTGGCACGTCGGCGTAAATTTAATGAAGGGTAAGTTACTAGTAAAGAGCGAGTTAATTAAACTCATTCTACTGCAAACGACTCTTAAGACAACTAAAAAAAATTGTTTAAAAAACAATCAAGATTTTATATTTAGAAATTAAGTAATTTATTTTTGTATGTACGCATTTTGTGTGTTTGCTGTTCAACTACTTGAGCTATTAGTTTTGAAAGTGATATAAGTCTACTTTTAGAAAAAAATAATTAGTCAAGAGTAATTTTAGGAAACCAGTCTTCATGTCTTACCAAAATTGCCGCTAACATATGTTTTAAAAAAAGTGGACTTATGCCACTTTAACAAATAACAGCTAATTTTTCCCTTATTTTCGTTTTTATACTACTAAAATTAATATTGAGTGTGATTTGCTAATTTAATAATAAATACATGAAAAGTTAGTTAATTCCTACTAACAACAATAACAAAAATATTTTCAAACATTTTTTTTATTTGTATCTGCGAGCAGTACTACGAGTACTTGTCATCTTAAGCTTCCTTCAGATATAAAAAATTGCTGCAACAATGTCATAACTTTGAAAAATATAATTTTTGAATTAAAAAAATTATGTAGCTCCCAACTTTTTATATTACTAGTGATGATCAATATTCTATATGATCAACTTGATATTAAAAAAACCCCTTCTCGATATTGCTACTTTCTAGAAGGGTATAATGCTTTTAAGCCATAAAATATGTCTACATTTTTTTAATATAAAACAAAATGCATTAAAAAACTCACTCCGAATATTTTTTTCGAAATTGAAAAATTCATCACCTCGTAACTACTCTGTGGTCCATTTTAAGATTAAAAAAATTTTTTTTTGCTTTATTTTTGTGCGAACTTATTGGTAGAATTAAAAAAGCATAAAAGTTTTCATTTAATAAGAGGAAAAAATTTTAATTCCATATTTTTTAAATCCGAGTTAATCACAGAACTGCACGGTTGTAGATATTCGATATTGAGCAACTTCTATGGAAATTCTCACATGTTTTCATATAAGAAAAACTAATTTCGAATTCTACTTATTTTTTTCTTTCTTATTTCTCTACAACTTATAAAGTTATGACTTTGTTACAGCAAATGGGTGGGTGATACATCTCTGTAGATATATATTGATATGATTAAAAATCAAAAAAAAAAAATAATTATTTGGCCTAATCATGAGTGTCGTTGGCAAGGCTGACCTGACCATACGTTTTATATTAGCTTATCCCAAATTCGACAGCCATGTCCTTTTCTTAATAAGGATGATCGTTGAAAAAATTTTTAAAGAAAAAATATTTTCTTTTAATCTATTATAAATTAAAACAAATTGCTTGCAAACTTTTTAAACTTAAAAAAATTGCTTAAAAACTTTTTAAAGTAAAAAAATTCTTAAAAAAATTTCAAATTTAAAAAAATTGTTTAAAAATTTTTAAATTAAAAAATTGCTAAATTTAAATTTTATATATTTATTTGAGCATATCAACAAAATTTTGTTATTATTTAATATTTTTATAAAAAAAAAAAAAAAAAAAAAATTTGGTAATTGTTACTTGTTACATACATACATAATTCATTTAACACATACATTTTTATAACAATTGTTTTATATATACATTTTTAACATATATATTACTTTTAAATATTTTTCAAATTTTGTTTGAGATGACCTTATTATTGAACACCCAAATTTAATTTTGTCAAGAAAATTTTTGAAATATGTATTTTTAATATGTATTTTTAATTTGATTAATTTATAATTATATCCTGCAGAAGCTACAAAAATTGGAGCGAAATATCGATATAAAAATAAATTTTTGAAAAATAAGATCTCAAGCTTAACAAAATAGCCATTTTAGTTAAAAAAAATTTTTTTTAATTTTTTAAAGTAAAAAATTTTAAAAAAAATTTTTAAATATAAAAAATGGTTTAAAAATTTAAAAAAAAATAATTAAAAAAGTTTTTAAATTAAAAAAAAATCACTCTTTTCGTCACTATAATGACACTCATAATCAGGCCTATTATTCCACGAATTATTGAAAATCACTAAAATGAACTACAGCAGGAATAATAACAAAAAAATTTAATCTATAAATAAAAGTGCACAAAAACATATATAAAAAACTAAAAATAAGCTTAAGCAAAATTTTGTATAAAGCTTAAAAAATTTTTATTAATTAAAAAAATTAATTTTAAAACGACTCAAATTAAATGCTTAAGAATCCTTTTTATTTTAATTTTTTTGATAGTTAGTCCAACCATAGTCACATTAAATAGTTATGCAAATGATATGTCATATTAATATGTTAATTAAATAACAATTAAATGAAAACACACGTTTTTCTAAGACTGGTCTTGATATACACTTTAATAGTTTTACTAATTTTATAGTTATTAATAAAAAACCCAACAGAAAAAGCATTTTGTAATAATTGCACACATACATGCATATATAAAAAAAATTAATAACAAAAATTACTAAAATTAAAAATTAAAGCTGGATTTATATAACCTAATTTAACATATAAGTATAATTAATACAAACTAAAAGTTTAATTTAATAAATATTTAAAAATATTTATCTCTAAAAGGCACTATTTCTGGAAATAAATTTTACTAAAATTGAAGAAGCCTTTAAATGGGCTTAACTTCTTGCAGATTTAAAATATTTTATATAAACTTAACTTTAAAGAAACTAATTTCTATAATTTACAAAACAGGTATTAGTTCTTCCTGTGGTTTCACCAGATTTGTAAGCTTAAGAATAACTACAATTTGTAATTCAATTCTAATTAGGAGGCCAAATTACTGCATTCAATATTGAGCAACTGCTATCAAAATTTTTAAATTATTTCATAGAAAAAGATGGTTTCTATTCGATATTGAATGTGACGGCTTGACCCCATATTTATTTATAATTTTTTTATAACAGAATTCATACGAAAAATTAGTTTGTGTAAAGACAGCTTAACAAATGTTAAGCACATTTTTATGTTAAAATTAACAATAAATAAACAATTAAATTATTTAATAATGTGTATGTATGTTGAATGTTTTGCTATTTAAAAAAATGAATTAAAAAATTAATAATAAAAAAATGAAGAAAACTCTCCAGCTAATAAAATTATACAATAATTTATTTTATTATTTTTTAATGTTGACAAATAAAATCCACCAGCTTTTTTTATGCAAAACTGAAAAATCATCCTCCCCCCACAACTGCACAACATTTTTGGCCCTTAAAACAAAATCCTTATTATGTGCAACAGCAATTACAACAGCCACTACAAGTACAGCAATCACAACCAAAACATCTATATAAAGAAACTTTTTGAAATACTTATGTATGTAAATCTAATACTTAAAAAAGTATCTAATAATGAATAGTAAATAACAACTAATTTTGTATTAGAATTTTAAAACTAAAATTGAATTTACAAGCAACATTCATATAGATAAGCTTTTTTTGCTAATTTATTTTTAATTTTAATAAATGGAGAATTTAATCTATTACTAAAAACAAAAAAAAATTTTTTTTGTTTATTAAAATAAATATATTATATTATGTATGTGTGTGTATTTTTTGGTAAATTTTTCTAAAAAAAAGAAAATAAATAAATGTACATATTTAATACATACTTTTTTTTTGGTTTTACATTTATTTACGTTTTGATTTTTGATAAAATAAATAAAAGCCTCAAAATAAAATTAAACAAATAGAAGCTTGTGTTGTGTTTTTTTCTTTCTTAAATTTATACGAGTATTTAAATAAACGTTGCCTTTGGTGAGTCATAAACTCTCATGACATATTTCACTGGGTGTTTCTTAAATAAGCTTACCGTATTACTCTGCTTTAAATGCCAGGCATGCCATATCTTGAGAGAGTAGAGTGTTAAACTTTAGCTTATTTGAACGATTTATTTTTTAAATAAATAGTAACAAGCATTAACGATCTGGTAATACTATTCTAGCAAAGACACTTGCTTTAAACTCGTTTGAAAATTTTTTAGCTGTACGAAATAATACTTTGAAAATGGTTATTAGTACCATAAAAGTACCACTGCTTAATTATGCCATCCCTGAGTTGAAATTATGTGCTGTAGTAAACAAACTGTTTAGTTTGTATTTTAAAGTTGATCGGTAAAGGTTGTGTGCGCGATTTATAAATAAGTTTAGTGTGTGTGCGTGTGTGTGTGTGTCTTTCGAAAAAAAAACAAAACAAATTATTAGAGAAACAGAATATTTCTATATATTTACATAAAATGTAATATGTATGTATTTTAATTAATTAAAAAAAAAAGATTTTCTAAAAATAACGTGAGCGTGTAAATATTTATTAATAATAAAAATAATTTCGTTTAATAGAAAACGAAATTAAAAAGTCAATGTATATATATACACATATCCATATATATATATACTTAAACAGCCATCCGAAGTACTTGGTATTGTTGTTGTGTAGTGCGTGTTTTTCCAATGGTTTGTGCAATAATTTAAAGCAGCAACTAAATAATTTTGTTTTAAAAGTGCATTTTCATTTATTAAAACATCTGCCGTAATACTTTAAACATAAAATTGCAAAAAGAAAAGAATTTATTTAATTCATGTATGTATTCTTCACATTCTTACTTTGCCCAAAAACACAAAACAAAGAAACGGTAAAAAAGCAACAGTATTTTTTTTTTCAATTATTTACTTATGTGCAAATATAATACATACAAATAAACAGTTTACGGTAAGGGATTGACCAGGGCAACTAAACATCCGACTATTTGTCTGATATACATACATACAGTGCCTGTTTGTTTACTTGACTATCTGGATTATATGCATCAAGATTTTGTCATTGCAAGTTTTTATTGAAGAAAAAAAAAACATTTAAGGTGAGTGTATATGTATGTAGTATGTATTTAGATGTGCTTTTTAAGAATTAATAACAATACAGCTCAGCAATAAATAAAAAAATTATGTATATTATTGTAAATAAATGGCTTTTAATGCATTATTCATGAAAGTGCATTCACATGCAGGTGTATACATATATGTATATACGTACATATATACATTTGCAAACATGTTCTTACAAGCATATTGTTCTAGTGCATTTCTGTATTGGCGATAAAATTTAATTGCAAGTTCAATATTAAAAAAAAATAAGTACATTATTTATCACCAATTTATTTTATATTACAAACAAATAAATTATTTATAAACCTACATGCATACTGATGTACATACTAAAGGGTGCACAATTATACTTGAAATGGCTTACAAGCACTTTCAAGTATAAAATATTTCATATATTTGCAATGATATGCCTTTTTCAACTATGCTTGTGCATTGCTTCAGTCCATATGTACATACATACATACATGCAACAAACCAAAGGAAAAATCAACAAAAAAGAATAAGAAATGTATGTAGATGCTTAGGTAGCATGTTTTGTTTTGGATTTACTCTTTTAGCATCATAATATTTTAAAACTTTAACGAATATTTTAGCCGCGTCACTTTCATTAAACCAGCTACAGATATACATACCTACATCTACACGTATAAATATTGCTGTTTAGCACTTTAATTATCTTTATTTATTTTGTATGTATGTAAACGAGTGTGTTAAGATTGTACCAAAAACACTGTTTCCAAAAAATTTATGTAAAACAGCCTAGTCAGCTGATGGAATAATTTAATAGTTTTCTTAGCTGATATAGAACAAATAAACCAAGACGAATCTATACAAGGTCATCGCATTAGCGAATTTGCTTACCAATTATTATTAGACTTGTACTCGCAGTTCATTTCAGTGGGCGCTCTCCTTATTTTCAAAAATTAAAAAGGAATAGTTCATTCATTTAGTTCAATTGATCTTTTGTCTCTTTATCACTTTTATACAAATACATAATTCTCTTTTTCAGTTTGTTTGTCTTTAATTTAATTTATATAAAAGAAAAAAACTGGGAACTTTTGTTCCCTCGTCTTTATTATCGTTCAAGTTTAGTTCGTTCGTTTATTTATAGGTCGTTCATTTCAAATGAAAAGCAAACAAATGAACTTTGGGAATTTAAAAAACGGACTAGTTCGTTTAGTGTATAGTAAAATAAGAATAGTTCGTTCATGTACTATCCAAGACTAATTGTTATACAAATTCTGATCAGAAAAATTTTTCTATAATAGAATCACAAATTCTGCCTTAATAAATAAAAATGTTTAAATTTCATGCAGCAAAGAAATTAAAAAAAAAACCTACTTTACAAATTGGAATGCAGTCATGTTGTATAGAATTTCCAAAAATCCCTTCTTATTTGTCCTACACATTAGGACGGAAACCTGCTTATCGAATTTCAAGCCCGCAGCTTTAGCCGTTTAGGCTGAGCGATATATAATATATATAAAAAACTATTTTCAAATTAAGGTGCTTTATTTTATGTTACCAAGTAATTTTTGTATCGGTATGCCAGTAATAACCTATTCATTGCATAATATCCAAATAGGTACCTGCAGTCTCATAATTATTTTATGAATAAATAAGAATATAAACAGCAACAAAAAATTTAAAAAAAGGTTTTCCAGTTTTGAAATTGAAAGCAAATCAAATAGTAAATAAATTTTTTTTGTACTAACTGACAGGCTGGTAATGGCAAGTTTTTTTTTGCAGCTACTCATAATACATCCGCCTTTGTTTTGATTAGTTTCTTAAAACTTTTAGGTATAAAGTTTTTTTTTTAATTTTTCTTTCTGAAAGTTACAAAATATTTAATATCAATGCTTGTATGTATGCATGAGTGTTTGTTTACATACCAGTATTTTAAAACTTGAATTTATTTTGTATGATTCTAAAGAATTACATTGAATCAGCAAAAAAATAAGTATTAATGTGTGGTTTGGCTTTTTTTTTAATAAAATATATTTTTTTTTATTTCACGTTTAATCAATGTAATTTAATTACGGAACTGCAGATAATAAGAATTTTTAAAGTTTCATATGGGAATAGACGGGCAATGCTCATAAGATACAGACCAAAGAACGGAATGAATACTTTCTTTCTTAGTGTGCATTCATTTTATTTAAAAACAATAACGAATCAACATTCGTTGCTTGCCTTATATTCATAATTTCTATTGATTGCCTTTTACATGCATGTAAAAAAATCACAATCACTTAAACCATTCGTTTAGTATTCGTTGTCATTTATTATATTTTTTTTACATTAATTTATTATATTTTATTAAGAATGAAGTTACTAGAAATTTTAGGAAATAAATTCCAATATTTTTCATACAAGCAGTAAAATTTGAAAAGTTTTTTTTTAATTCAAAATGATACCCATTTCTCTTTTGGAAGTGTCAATATTAAAACAATGCTATATTTATGAAAAATAAACGATAAATTGGCAAATCATATAGACCAGAATCAAAATTTTCTATAGGGCATTTTTAGTTTCATGAAAAAATAAAAAATATATGGGTGTACATGCGTATATTTTAAGAAAAAAATTTCAATTTTATTCAAAAAGATAATAACTATTCGTTTCATATTCGGTGCCTTTTGTGAGTGTTTTGAACAATTAATAGGAAACAGGCAATACAATGCAACTTCATTACACTCACTTTTTTCGATTGTTATCATGAATTGCTTATAGGAAATTCTGTGAATTGACAATAATATATTATTTTTTTATGATTGGATTCAAAGGCAAGAAATAAGGCACTCATTCCGTTCTCTGATACAACACCATCTTGCTAAAAAAAAAAAAAATGCCGCTGACTCATTTTTTTTTAAGTGGACTTACACCACTTTCAAAAATAACAGCTCATTTTATTAAAAAATATCAAAAACAAACCGAAACCGACTAGTTTTATTACGTTATAAAACTGAAACTTTAATTTTCTCTCATGCTAATTCTTTAACAAACTCTTATTTCATCTTCACTCTGTATTAATTTAGCAATTAAATTTACGCTAATAAAAATAATCTGGTGTTTTTGATTGTTAAAAATTTCAAATTTTACAAAAACCACAATATAAAAAAGTTTCATTCAAACTTAATTTATAAAACAAATAAGTAATAATGTGGGCTAAAATAAAAATAAGTAGGAGTGCTATAGTTGGCTATAGTGAATTTTATATACCCTGCGCCACTATCGTGGTACAAATAAATGGTTATTCTTGGACTGGTGACTTTTTTAAAGATAAAATAAACAGACAATTTAATAAATTTAACTAATTTTAATGCGGAAATGCACTTAAATTCAATCTCTGTGATTTAGTATCAGAGTAGCACAATGCAATACCCTATTTAAATCTTTTTTAATGTAATAATAATAATACGAGTAATAAAAAATAATAGAAATATCGTATCATATACAACATACAACGTAGTCATCGTAGACATTGTTGTTGTTGTTACATGATTGCTGCATGTTTGTAACTCATAATTCATTTAAAAGCACTTTTATATAGAAAAAAAAATAGAAAACTGGAAAATATCTACTCACGCACGTTTGCTTAAGTTAGACTGTTGATGAATATCAGTCATCGTGTAATTGATAAATTGCAGCGCTTCAAGTTCACACACATTCAATGAATACTTTTTATGTACGGGTATTTCATTTGAAGTATAAACCAACTCAACAAAACAAAAAAAAAAGGGTTTAATAAGCTCATACTCGAACTTGTACTTTGAATATTCTAAAGTACGCGGCTGTTTACTTCCCATACATCTCGTTATTTTCATATTTCTGTAATAAATTTAAAACTTTACAATGGAGTCCCTTGCTATCATGCACCCCAAAACGTAAATAAGCTTCAACCATCCAATTTTAGGTCAATATACTTTGTATTTTAAATTAATATTCTGACTTATCGCTAAATATTTTTCCTTGAATCAAATAATTTAAATTTCAAAGATTTAAAATGAATAATCAATCAATTGATTCAAAGATTATAAAACAAAGAAGTTATTTAACTGAATGTTTTGAATTTTCACTCATAGGCCCAGGTATGCAAAGAAATTCTTTCTTTTTTGTTAGTCTGACAACACAATATTCGGTTTTATTACGAGTGTCGTTCTCGTTGTCAAATTTACGACAAACTAATACAAAACAAAAGCACAGCGTTGCTACCTATTACCTTTTTAATGGCATGAACTTTTAAATTTGTGTAGCATTCATATTAAGTACAAAATTAAAGTCATACACTGTGGCCGTCAAGATGTTTTGTTAAAAATTTTACGAGAAAAACACTTGTAAGTTACGTGAGACCAAATCGAGAGAAAATGTTTGAAAATGTAGTTTTTTTTTAATGCAAAAATTTTTAAATGCAATAAATATAAATTTTAGAAATTTCATGCATCAAAAAATCAAAAAAAAAAAATTTTTTTTCTTTAAAAATTTTGACAATTTCAAAGAAAATGAATTCGTCAAATCAAGGCAATCAAGTATTTACAAGATCTGACCGCATTAGCGAATTTGTCTATCAGCTGTTATATTCCAAACTAGTTGATCCGTCAAACGTTGTCTTGCTTTAATATTTTTATATATTCAATCTTCTTACACTAAGAAATCGTGCTTATAGAGTAGAGAACCGTGCAAGACCGGGTAAACACAGCTAGTAGGCAAATAAGCCAGATACCGACTATAGCGCTACCTGCCGGACGGATTTGTGACGTTAAACATTCCAAGATTATATTTACATATAAACCTTCCTCTTCAATCAGTCTATCTATTAAAAAAAAACGCATCAAAATCCGTTGCGTAGTTTTAAAGATTTAAGCATACATAGGGATATAGGGACAGAGAAAGCGACTTTGTTTTATACTATGTAGTGATTTATTTCAATTTACGATTTAAATCAGAACAATTGGTCTATTTTAAAAAATAACATTTTTAAAATCAGCATCTCCCATCAATAAATTAAATGTAAAAATTTCATGCACCAAAAAATTATTTTAAAAAATTTGCTTTAAAATTGAAAATTTCAAAGAAAATAAATTCACTTTTGTTATGATTTTCCGGATGCAATCAATTAATATAAGTTCGCTTTGATGTTAGAGATGCGATTCCTTAGGCATGTAGCAAAAAATTACAAACAAACACACTGCTTTTAAAGTTTAAACAATTAAGAAACACAAATTTCTTTTAAAGCTTTAACAACTAAGAAAATAATTTTCTGTTTTTGGTTTTTAATTTTGTATAGGAAATTTTGCAAAACAACCAACACCTATGTCTTTCTCCTCCTCTTCTTTGTAAGAGAATATCTAGTTATCTTCACCGATGGCTCTAAAAATAGTTCTGGACTTGGTGGCGGAGTGTATATTGAGGAGCTTGGGACTAGTATATCCTTCAGACTGCCTGATTAGTGCAGCGTACTACACGCTGAATTGGTGGCGATAAGTAAAGCTGCAGACGGGCTGTGGTACCATCGAATATTTGGAAGGATTATTCGCATTTACACTGACAGTTGAACTGCAATTAGGTCGTTAGTGTGTGTATAAATATTCGATCATTTCCGAAAATGCCGGACATCCTTAAATAACATGGGGGAAAATTCGGTGGTCACCCTTATCTGGGTGCATGGATATAAGAATACTGTATTGTGACTAACCTGTCAAAGGAAGGGTCGAGGCTATCAGAGCAGCCTCCGGTATCCCTCTCTCGGTCTGCCAACAGCAGATCAATTGATTTAGGTGACGGACTCGTTTCCTTCTTTATCATCCCACTACTTTCTTTCACTATACTTCTTTACTTTTCTCTTATACAGGTAGCACAAAGAACCACATCAGAGGAACCATGAGAGCCCCTCTGTTTTGTTTTTATTTGAGGCACCCTGTGCAACCTAATCTAACCTAACGTCCATGTTTTTTTAGTGAACTACATTCAGTTTACTAAACACTTCATGATTTCTTATTTTGTTTTTAGTGTTTCATGCAAATTATATTTTTAAGACTTCCTTTTTTTGTATCTCCTATGATACGAACTTGTTGAATAATGGAAGACTCTGAGAGCAACGTTAATCAAGTATAATGTATTCAGTACGTCATTAAATATACGCAACAATATGCGTCATCATATAAGAAGTTTTTAAAAAACACTACTGCAATGATTCACTAATGCGAGTATGAATAGTTAGATTCTTTAAAGAATTTTTTATTTCTTTTCCAAAGAATTTTGTATAAATTTTTTTTACAGCAAGGAAATATTTGAAGTATGTCACTGAAAAAATGACACAGTCATGGTGTAAATAAACCAGGTGACACGAGACGCCAGCTGAATGCTGCATGATTAAGGTCCCTCCTGTCAAAAGTGAAGAGAATTTATGTGTAAAAGAGAGAAAAAATTTTTTAGAAATAACTCAAGAGTAATAACAAAATGTATGGGCTTTTTTTAATGTTGTTATTTTTGTATTCTTGGAGTCATCTGATTTTCTTATACCATGGCCACAGGGAATTTAAGGGTATGGTAGAGCAATCACTGCCCTTGACAATTTTCTGAGTAGAGAATGTTAAAAAAGATCTAAAAACGGTACTAAAAACACTAAGTTGACAACTCTGTCTAAATTTTTCTATTCGTTGTTGGTCTTAAAAATTAGGCCTCCTTCCAAAAAGCAAGAACTACTCCGTTGATCATGTTTCCAAAAAAAAAAATTGTTGCTTTAAATTTAAAATTTTGTAATATTTTCTATATAAGAAAGGTTTAGAAAACATCCTTTAGTTAGCTTTGGTATTCAACATGACCACATTCGTTGTTGATTTTAAGCATCTTTAGTTCCCACAGTGCAGATAATTTAATTTCTTAGTCAATAACCCTTTCTAATTTTAACTCTAGGCTATTTCACAGTTATATTGTTGTACAGACATACACACGTTTTTGTATTAATAAATTATTAAACACGTAGACAGTTCATAGAACTGTTTCCTTTTTTTTATTTGTGTTAGTTTGCCCATGACACTGGGATGCTTTGTTTAGTTTTTTGTAGGAAATCCTTTGTAATGTGTAAGTGAAAAAAAACACATAATAACAACAACAATAAAAAATTAGAATGTCATCATATGTAAGAATGAAAGCGTAGTATATTTAAACAAAATAGTGAATGAAATAAATAAACTTGCTAAGAGTATAATGAGTTATATTTACTTGCAACATGTTATTTTCAACATTCAACTTGTTGTATGTAGCCTGACATGAACATGACAATTCATTAATTTTTCTGCAACAATTAAAAACAAGCACCAACAACCAATTCAATCTGCTGAGACAAGAATAAAAATAAAAAAAAAAGTTTATGGACAATGAACTTTAGTTTGTGTAACAATTATTTTATTATTTTTAATTTCAAACTTTAACGTTTTGTTGTGAGGATGCTTGTAAAAAAATAAACAGGTATTGAATTCAAAACTTTATTTAAATAAATGAAATTGTTGGAAAATTGCATGCTTAAAATTCCCTGAAATGAGATAAGCATCTTTCGATTTGTTTATGTTGTTGTTTTCATTGTATAGAAATCGAAAATCGAAAATCTATGTAAATGCAGGCAATAAACGACATGCAATACTGTAAGTCGGCTTTTCAATTTATTTTTTTTATTATTAAGGCTGTCATAGGCTGCCATGCGTGATTTGTATGCCTCCATGTGGGCAGAAAAAAAGAAACAAATACACTGGCGATTCAAAATAAGATCTAATGAAATCATCATATGAAAGTCGTTTTGATATCAGCTAGTTGTTTTACAACATGCTGGTATCAGCAAATATCATTGGTCAAATTACGGCACTCGACTACGATTGAAATTTCAATACAATGTGAATTGAAATTTCGATCTTTATCGAATGCCGAAGTTTAGTTCCAAGTTCTGCAGAAGTCCAAAATATTATTCTAAGTCAGAGAAAAGAGAGTGAGGGAGAGAGAGAGGGAAATTTTAAAAATAGTCCAAAGTAACTTTTGAGTGTTTGGGCGGTAGAATAATATGTGTCCTTCTTGAGAAGCCAACGTATTTATGAATATTTCTACTCATGCACTTATATTTACAAATACTAAAAAACGTAACGGTTTACGTTAAAACATATTTAATTCGTCATATTTATATTCGCTCACTTGATTTCTTGTGTAATTTTTTTTTTTCAATTTAGACAAACTGTGATGCGTCTTAATATCTGCTAGAAATACACAATGAATGCATCTTTTTGTTTATGGCACAATCAATATTTAAAATCTTTTTAACTTTTTTTTTTTACATAAACGTGATTTCGTTTTCATTTTTCGTAGTAGTTTCACTTGGGTCTTCTGTGTAGCAAAAAATTTTTTATTATGCATCCAAACACTGCCCACAGATTTTATTGTATCTTTATGCTGCGCTTATTTCCTACTGAAAAGAGCTAAAGACGAGTAAAAAACCAGCAACACAGAAAATGGGCATCAAAAATCCAATAGACAAATCTTAAAGTTTATTTTATAATGGCAGCTACTCGCACTTATGAATGTGTGTAAGAGTACATTAATGGCACTAAACATCATTCTTCTAAACAATAATAATATAGTGAATGCCCTCACTGAAATCTATGTATTCAATTCTGGTATAAAAACTAAAGTACATTAACCGCAATTGAACGTGTTGCGGCAGATGCACGTTTATAAGTATGAATGCATGAGCTTATACCATCATACAACATACATATCACAATAGCAAGAGCAGGAGGTGGAGGTGTGGGCTAATATTTATGTACTACAGGGTGGCAAAATTTATAATAATAAAGAAAATGGGCTATTGAAGGAGATAGGGAGAGTTTTTTTTTTGTTTGAAGAGGAAAACTCTGGTAAAAACATGGTTGCTGATATATATTTTGAAAAGATTTGGGATTCAGGAAAGGAAAAAATATATAAAACAACACTTGCTCCTAACTAAGTGCATTTAAGTTCAAAAATTATATAATATCTGAGATAAGTTCAATTACTTTCGTTACAATCGCAAGAGCAACTTTGAAGTACTTGTTTTTTTTCACTTTTTAATTGAAATTTTTATTTTTTTTTTTGCAAAATACTAAATGTTCTTTGCTAAAACTTTGAAAAATTACATTCGATATCGAACGAAATTTAAAAACTTTTTAAATAAATTTTTAGTCAATATTTTCATTAGCCAAAAATAAAATTTCCTATAGAATTTGCTTTCTTAAAAAGTCAGCCTCACTCTGTTCGTCTATTGTATTAACTTTGGGACTTAAACATTTTTGCAGAATAACGTATTTGCAAGCCAAATTAATAGTTTACAAATTCTGTGCAAATTTGTTCACCCTCATTGCGAGTTTGCTAAATCAACCTTATTCCACTTGTTATGTTAAATCGGTATTATAATTCTCTATATTATGCAAGAGCGTTTGCTATCAAGTAAACGTGGATTCAGTCACGAATGGAAAGTAAAAGGAGACCTTCGTCAGACTGTCGGGCGGGCAATACAATATAAGATTAATACCAAGAAAGTAAGACCGTGATTTGTTGGTTTTATGTAATTCGTTGTGTACTTTTGAGTTGTTTTTTCATGTTTTTACTGGAGCGCAGTGTGCAGTGTTAAGGACCTCCTGAGAAGTGAAACTGCACTGATCGCCCGATAGGTATCGATAACTTAACGGGTATTTTTTTATAAAATAATCTTAACAAAAATTATTAAAACCTTTAATTAAACTAAATAGTCGACTAACCATAATATTTATAAGATATCTGATTTACAATTATAAATAAATCATTGCCGACGTCATGATCGTGTTAGTTAGGGAATACCAGATTATAATTGAAATGATATCGACGACGATAAAAATTAATCTGCCTTATTACGGTTGTCGAAATCGTTATGAAAACGAATAAATGTGGTAACGCTACCCATATATTTTGTATTGATGCTCTCGAATTTCGAATTCAACTTCGACAACCGCAATAAGGCCTAATGTTGCTTTAAAATTAACGAAGATATAAGCGCTGCCAAATGTAATAAGGTTGAATATAAAGCAGTGAGAGAAGGCAAGCATGCCGAGTTAAATACGTTTTAACGTAAGTGAAGTTTTTTAGTATTTGTAAATATCTTTTCAGTATTTATGGAATATTTATAAATAAGTTTAGGAGAAATATAAGTGCGTAGGTACAAATATGCATAAATACGTTGATTTCCCTAAGAGATTTTATCAATTTGCAATCAAAGCATAGAAGATTACGGGATGAAACACATATCATTTTAAAGGGGAGCTCTTCTAGATTTGTAATCAGCCACAGAGATACTCAGAAATTTTTGAAATTTCCACGTACTGTTACTCTGAGAGGTTTTGGCAACTGTTTTGCATCATAAAATAAACAGTACGATATGCGCCAAAAATACTAAAATATTTTCAAAGAACGTACAGATTAAATTCTCCTTTTTTTTTAATAACATTGAAATTAAGTGATTGAAGATGGAATTTAAAGTTGCTCACCCTTTATGTTGTGTTCGCTTCCATTTATAAATATCTACTGAATGATATCTTATGTTATGCTGTTGTGTTGCTCTAGCCGATTGCTATTAATATTTTTATTTTGTAAACAAAGATGCAACATTGTTGTTTAGGCATAAATGGACCGGAGGCAAAATGAAAAATATTCAGCTGCTTAGCAAACTTTTAAATTTAGCATTCTATGTTTGGATACATAAAGTAAAGACGGTTGAATTTTGTTTAGAAAATAATCTCTTTTAATTAAATCCATTCTAAGGAGTTGTAATTGCTCTAAGAAGATTTTGCTAGCTTAAGTAAATTATAATTCTTTCTGATAAAATAGGTTTTGTATAAAAAAAAAGTAAAATGGCTTTTCTTATAAAGTGGTTAGGCTATACATCATAGGTAGCCTTTAGGCTGGGGTGGTAATTTAAGCTTTGTTGGTTAGTTTACGTGACGAATCTCATTCCGTTTGAATCACCTACGCGCTGCCGAGACAACTGATCTAGATTAATCCTGCAGCATTATATCTGATATCTAAATCTATCCTTGGTTTCTCAGGTAGGCCGTTCATAAAATGATCTCCGAGAATTTCGTGTCTCGAAACAGGCACTCGCGGAGGAGATGAAGGACTGTCTCCTTACTCTCAAGTGCCCGGCAGCTGCAACAGTTTACGTTGAAAGGCAGCGCCAGCCTGTTGTTGTACATACCGTTCGCCCAGTAATCACTTATCACAGCCGCCAGTCTGCAAATATCCTTCGGCTAGTGTGCAAATACTTTTGCAAAAGCTGTTGATCTACCTAATCCATTTTGGTTAAAATGAAGTAGATGCAATTATGGTTCCTAGAACTATGCAATCAAGCATTATTTGATTTATAGTCAATCATTTATTTTCTGTTGGTTCTAGTCTCTACGTAAATAAATTAAAGTAGATTTTCACCATTCGCGTCACACAATCTTTTTAAGTCTCAGGTCCCTTACATCATCCACACCCCAGTGTTGTGCCAGATCAGCATTTTACTTATTCTGTTTTGAGTAACTTTTTATTGTAAAATTTTTTTTTTTTTTTAATTAATTAATTGAAAGATGTAAATCTTAAATTATATGCTTTTGCAAAACATTGTATGTAATTAATTGAAGCTCACTTCTTCTTACTTTTGTTACTCGTATAATTACGACTTCTTTTTACTAGCGTCGTTAAATGCAAGACTTTGTTTTTCTGTAAATTTTTTTCTAAAAATAACAACTACAAACAATGTTGCTAAGTGTGTACAAGTACATACTCGTACTTACTGGCAAGTAATTATACGACTTTGCTAAACTGACATTCTTTATAAGGTTTTGTTATGTGCAAGCAAATTTACCGTTTTTCAACTGTTTTTCTTCATACGGAAGGCGATATTTTTTTCTTTTTTTTTTTAAATTGCCACATTTCATAAATGAAACTGTCATAAAATATGATGAGATGATGATGCTGCCCCATAGATCTTTGTGTTAATAAAAGTGTAAAAAAAAAGTACGTGCAATATTTATGAACGCCCATTCCTTTACAATAATATTAACTTGAATTAAAATAAGTATAAGAAAGTTTGAGATGACAGTAGAAAAAATACCCTATATGAAATTAAAGATCAGAAAAAAATTTATAATTAAGCTTCAGTACTGTATAATTATTTTTAAATCAAACATATGAAAAATGCTTTTCAACTACGGTTAAAATCCCGGTATGTAGTGCGATTCACTAAAATTTAACGTTTCAATATATTGTTATTTTTAACAACACATTTTGTTGTTTGCACTATCGAATGTGAGACTCAGTAAACTCAGCTAGCATACCATGACAACAACCAAAAAAGTCTACTAGCAGCCATAAAAATTTTTATTTTTGTTTAGGTATCGAGAAACGATAGCAAATATCGTTAAAAATGTCACTAAATTGTACTAAAGGCCAAAAAAAATTTTTGTTTTAAGTATTTTCTATACAATATTTATAAAACGCTTTTGAATTATTTTTTTATATAAAAAAATTTCATTTAATTTTTTTCATTTCTGTTAATTTATTATTTATTTATTGCATTGTACATCGACTTTAATTTTGTTACCAAATTTATGTGAGTTTACCTGGATTCGAACTGGGGCATATGTAGGTAAGCAGCATAAACCTAACACTCAACCACTTCAGCCACAAAGCTCAGTTGATTTTAAAAGATTAAGTTTTTGTTCTATACCTACTTTGTTTATTTATATGGTTGCGAAAGGGAAAAAAGAGAGAACATATTTTTCTCATTTAATGAAACATATTGTGTTAATCACAATCATAACATGTTTGCTATAAATATATTTATGGTTTCAGCCAACATTGTATCAAAATTTTTTTAATAAAGTCAACCATATCTATAACGGTAAACATAGTATGGCTAAAAATAACCAAAATCATATTTATCGCGAACATAATAACGTTCAGATGCTTTAAATCAACAATAATCATTTTGGGGAAAACAAACTATATTTGCGGTGACCATATTCAACCATATTTTTTCTTTGCGTGTACTGCTTTAATTTATTAAACAAATTAAAGCTAATTCACAAATATGAAGATGAATCTGCTTATCATAAGATATGCAACAAAATTAATAATAAAAACAACTACAGACTTTTGTTAGTTGCTTTTAAAAAATCCAGTTTCCTTTGATGCTCTTCTATGGTCTTGCAACTTTATTATTATTATTTCCACCGGAGGCATAAAAAGTTTGTTAATAAAAACCAACAAAGAACAAATCATCATCATCAAATGACAAGTTAATTATCTTTGTCTCTGTTTTCTCTGTGTAACAAATTTAAACTAAACATTCTGGGCATCTACGATATGAACTTGTAAATCGATTATTAATGTCTTTTGCATAATTATCATTTCGACAAGACACAAACAGCGTATGTGCGTTAAAATTCAAGAGTAAAGAAAAAACAGCTTTTGAAAGTGTCAAGTTGCAATTTTGAACGGCCTTTTTATCATTATTATTATTACGATCACTATCGGCAACATCAACCTAGAAATCGGTTTGATCAGCGAGGTAAAAGCCACAGCTTTTATTCTCATAATCATCTTGCATATTTAACTAAGGGTGTGAAGATAAATTCGTGAGTTAAATACGTCCCACATCACTGTTAACTTTGTTCTACACACTGTTAAAAAAAAATCAGTTTTCTAAACTCTTTTTTTTTTAATAAAAATTAAAAATATTAAATTTTTTTTAAAATAATATTAAAGAAAAAGCACCAGTTCAGTATTTTTTTAAAGAAATTGCGTAAATTTTGTACTCGTTAAAAAAATACATTGATTGAAAAATAGGGGTTTTTAGGGTATCATAGGCGGCCAAACGGACAGACCTGAATGGGGTTGTGATATGTCCAAGGAAAGCTCCAAGGGAGTAGATTCCAAAACTGGAAACGACATATAGCCCCGTTTCTCAGGTAAGGTGAAAATGGGGGGTGGACTATACCAACATGGGTTTACAGTTTTTAGTGTAGGGGCCAAACGGACAGACCTGAATGGGGTTGTGATATGTCCAAGGAAAGCTCCAAGGGAGTAGATTCCAAAACTGGACACGACATATAGCCCCGTTTCTCCGGTAAGGTGAAAATGGGGGGTGGACTATACCAACATGGGTTTACAGTTTTTAGTGTAGGGGCCAAACGGACAGACCTGAATGGGGTTGTGATATGTCCAAGGAAAGCTCCAAGGGAGTAGATTCCAAAACTGGACACGACATATAGCCCCGTTTCTCAGGTAAGGTGAAAATGGGGGGTGGACTATACCAACATGGGTTTACAGTTTTTAGTGTAGGGGCCAAACGGACAGACCTGAATGGGGTTGTGATATGTCCAAGGAAAGCTCCAAGGGAGTAGATTCCAAAACTGGACACGACATATAGCCCCGTTTCTCAGGTAAGGTGAAAATGGGGGGTGGACTATACCAACATGGGTTTACAGTTTTTAGTGTAGGGGCCAAACGGACAGACCTGAATGGGGTTGTGATATGTCCAAGGAAAGCTCCAAGGGAGTAGATTCCAAAACTGGACACGACATATAGCCCCGTTTCTCCGGTAAGGTGAAAATGGGGGGTGGACTATACCAACATGGGTTTACAGTTTTTAGTGTAGGGGCCAAACGGACAGACCTGAATGGGGTTGTGATATGTCCAAGGAAAGCTCCAAGGGAGTAGATTCCAAAACTGGACACGACATATAGCCCCGTTTCTCAGGTAAGGTGAAAATGGGGGGTGGACTATACCAACATGGGTTTACAGTTTTTAGTGTAGGGGCCAAACGGACAGACCTGAATGGGGTTGTGATATGTCCAAGGAAAGCTCCAAGGGAGTAGATTCCAAAACTGGACACGACATATAGCCCCGTTTCTCAGGTAAGGTGAAAATGGGGGGTGGACTATACCAACATGGGTTTACAGTTTTTAGTGTAGGGGCCAAACGGACAGACCTGAATGGGGTTGTGATATGTCCAAGGAAAGCTCCAAGGGAGTAGATTCCAAAACTGGACACGACATATAGCCCCGTTTCTCCGGTAAGGTGAAAATGGGGGGTGGACTATACCAACATGGGTTTACAGTTTTTAGTGTAGGGGCCAAACGGACAGACCTGAATGGGGTTGTGATATGTCCAAGGAAAGCTCCAAGGGAGTAGATTCCAAAACTGGACACGACATATAGCCCCGTTTCTCAGGTAAGGTGAAAATTGGGGGTGGACTATACCAACATGGGTTTACAGTTTTTAGTGTAGGGGCCAAACGGACAGACCTGAATGGGGTTGTGATATGTCCAAGGAAAGCTCCAAGGGAGTAGATTCCAAAACTGGACACGACATATAGCCCCGTTTCTCAGGTAAGGTGAAAATGGGGGGTGGACTATACCAACATGGGTTTACAGTTTTTAGTGTAGGGGCCAAACGGACAGACCTGAATGGGGTTGTGATATGTCCAAGGAAAGCTCCAAGGGAGTAGATTCCAAAACTGGACACGACATATAGCCCCGTTTCTCAGGTAAGGTGAAAATGGGGGGTGGACTATACCAACATGGGTTTACAGTTTTTAGTGTAGGGGCCAAACGGACAGACCTGAATGGGGTTGTGATATGTCCAAGGAAAGCTCCAAGGGAGTAGATTCCAAAACTGGACACGACATATAGCCCCGTTTCTCCGGTAAGGTGAAAATGGGGGGTGGACTATACCAACATGGGTTTACAGTTTTTAGTGTAGGGGCCAAACGGACAGACCTGAATGGGGTTGTGATATGTCCAAGGAAAGCTCCAAGGGAGTAGATTCCAAAACTGGACACGACATATAGCCCCGTTTCTCAGGTAAGGTGAAAATTGGGGGTGGACTATACCAACATGGGTTTACAGTTTTTAGTGTAGGGGCCAAACGGACAGACCTGAATGGGGTTGTGATATGTCCAAGGAAAGCTCCAAGGGAGTAGATTCCAAAACTGGACACGACATATAGCCCCGTTTCTCAGGTAAGGTGAAAATGGGGGGGTGGACTATACCAACATGGGTTTACAGTTTTTAGTGTAGGGGCCAAACGGACAGACCTGAATGGGGTTGTGATATGTCCAAGGAAAGCTCCAAGGGAGTAGATTCCAAAACTGGACACGACATATAGCCCCGTTTCTCAGGTAAGGTGAAAATGGGGGGTGGACTATACCAACATGGGTTTACAGTTTTTAGTGTAGGGGCCAAACGGACAGACCTGAATGGGGTTGTGATATGTCCAAGGAAAGCTCCAAGGGAGTAGATTCCAAAACTGGACACGACATATAGCCCCGTTTCTCAGGTAAGGTGAAAATGGGGGGTGGACTATACCAACATGGGTTTACAGTTTTTAGTGTAGGGGCCAAACGGACAGACCTGAATGGGGTTGTGATATGTCCAAGGAAAGCTCCAAGGGAGTAGATTCCAAAACTGGAAACGACATATAGCCCCGTTTCTCAGGTAAGGTGAAAATTGGGGGTGGACTATACCAACATGGGTTTACAGTTTTTAGTGTAGGGGCCAAACGGACAGAATGGGTGGTAATAAAAAATATAAATTCAGTTAATTCATTTGTTTTTTTTTAAATAAAAATTTTTTATTACAAAAAACTAAAATAAAATAAAAACAATAAAAAAGAAATAACGCCGACTAGTAATCCTTTTGTTGCTAGGCAGGCTGTTAATATCCAACAAATCCATTGTAATTGAAAATTTTCAAACTCATGCTGGTATGTTTCCAACATGCTCATCCAACAAATCAAAAAGCACATCGACAAATAATATTTGTATGGGCAAATTAAGCTTGTGTTAGTAAAAATTACGCACGACTCCCAATAAACAAAATGACTGGACAAAAATAGTAAAGTAAGACTTATTTTTTAAAGTTTTATATTAGTTTGATTGCTATATGGTTTGTTGGGTGTATATATAGACGAAGTATTTTTTATAGCAAGATGCCAGACCAGATTTTTTTGTTGCACATATTTTAAAATAAACAATTAAAAATAGTATTCTTCAACTGAAGATTCTACTAAATAAAACTTGGAAAACCGTTGTTAATTTTTAATAATACAAATTTTTTTGGCTTTTCTAAAAAAGGATTAATAACTTAGGGCTTTCATGAAATCATATAACGATATGTTTGAATGATTGTTAAATGTGTTGTATGTGCAGCTTTCCATCTTTATTTCTAACGGTCTCGACATTTGCGTACAGAACACACGTGCATACTCCTAAGCTTGATCTCTTTTTTTTTTATTTGTTATTTGTCGTGCAACTGGTGCTGTAGAAAGACGTTTTATAATTGTGACTATTACAATAAAAATGATTAAGTTTGTGTTTATTAACTTGGTTAAAGTTTTCTTTTTTAATAAAAAATACAAATCCATTCCCAAAGAAGTATTTAAAAGCTTTAATGTAAAGAATGGGTTTTTTGATGAGTTTTTCCATTTCATATCTGTTTTAAAAACAAGTAAAAGTAAGAGCCTTGTACAAAGGATTGGAAATAATATTAGAAATAAGAAAAGAATATGTGCCATAGTCACATCTTTGGTAAGTACCTATGTGTTTATTATCTAAGGCAGCTACAATAAAATACTACACATACACATCCGCATAACTTTCTAATTTCGTGAGTGTTATGTATTTATACCGTATATACCATATACAGTAGATTCTTGTAAATTAAAAGCCTTTGTTCATGGGGTAGTTCTAATTTTCAAAGCATTTTTTTAAACAAGAAGCAATATAAAAGTGCATCTTTGTCGATATTTTCCAGTATCTTTACTTTATTTACTAATGATTCGTTTTGGGCTTATTTGCTTTTTTATAAAAAAGAACAAAGCTTTATTTGTGACAGCGCATAGAGAAAGGGATCTAAGGGTAAAAAAAAAATCTATTTTCACTTTTTTTTTTGATGTGGACAACATCTGAGCATCGAATGAGACCGATCCCATGCCCCAAAAGTGTTCCCTCCCAGAGATATGCGTGTTTTATGAAAGTGAAGTACACCAAAGATACACGTATTTAAATCTTCAAAATGGCTCTCCTGAACAAAACCGGTTTTTACCGTTAGGTCCCTTTCTATTTTGCGCGTCACATATACATAGTTTTCAAGCTTCACTCACACATTGCCGCGTAGATGAGTGGATAGTGTTGTAAGCTATCAGTGTGGGGCGTATGTTTAATTCCTTCCTAAACCTTGAGTGTTTACGCAAGACAAGCAAAGAAAATTGGCAGATTTATATTGTTAAAAAAAAATTAACTTACTAATACAAAAATACTCTACCAATGAAAACTATATAGTCCCATGTTAGGAATTCCCATTTTTACTATGTATGTCGACGGCAAATAAAAACTATACAGACAATTAAAAGTGTTAAAAATAAAGAAAAAATAAAAACGCTCAAAAATGAAAAGTAACTCTCTACATTTAGGGCAAACAATGTATCAAAAATGTTGCTTCTAATTTTATTTTTTTGTACATTGCTTTAGAAACTTTATTAAAGAAATTTTTTTTCACATCATCAACATTATGTTTTTTTTTTAATCACATAAGTTGACTTAATTAAAATTTACTAAAACGTTTAGGGCTTTTTAAAATTGTAGTCCTGTAAAAAGAGAAGCGGGTTTTTCATACTGCCACATTTACACTTGTGCTCATATAATGAAGTCATTTGGTTTGTATTTTACAAAACAAGAATTTTCCCAAGGAAATAAAAACTTTCTTGTACAAAATGCAAGTTATCTTTAAATTATGGTAATTAATATCCGCAAATTAATTAAAACTTTTTTTCATACTAAAGTTTTACTCGCATTTTAACACAAAAATACGTTTTTTTATTCCATCTTGTGCTTATAAATATAACAAAGTCATAAAAAAGGAAATATTATTTTTAAAAGAAAATTTAATTTCTATTTATTTTCTTTAATATAAAGTTAATATTTCCTTTTTTTTTTTTTTGTTAGCATTTGTCTTTTTTCATCCACCAGCAAAGCACTGACCTACCACACGATAGACAGGTTGCGTAAAACAGCGTTCGCAACATCTAACTTGTGTTGACGCATGCTTGCCTGTCTGTGCTTTGCTGGTGTATGAAAAAAGACAAATGCTACCACACGATAAACAAGTTGCATAAAAAACGGCAAGCATGCGTCAACACAAGTTAGATGTTGCGAACGCTGTTTTACGCAACCTGTCTATCGTGTGGTAGGTCAGTGCTTTGCTGTTGGATGAAAAAAGACAAATGCTAACAAAAAAAAAAAGGAAATATTAACTTTATATTAAAGAAAATAAATAGAAATTAAATTTTATTTTAAAAATAATATTTCCTTTTTTATGACTTTGCAGACATTAATTACCTTAATTTAAATAAATTATTAACTTGCATTTTGTACAAAAAAAGTTTTTATTTCCTTGAGAAAATTCTTGTTTTGTACAACACAAACCAAATGACTTAATTTTATGAGCCAGTATACATATATACTTATGTACACAAATATACACATGAATACTTTTATATTTTATTTTATAAAAACATGCGAATTTATTTTATACATATGTATATATATTTTATAGAATGAAACTAAAAGAAACCAAATATTGGAAGAATTCGAAAAATGGTGTTTTTCAAACGGATGTACCTCATTTTTTGAGGATGTAAATAATGTTTTAAATAAAGAATTTTGTCCCGCCGTTTTGGAAACTCACAAAGAATTAAGTAATGTAGAAGAAACTAATTCTAATAACTCTATACCATTAGTATTTGAAGACCTCCTAAAAGCATATAAAACAGAAGAAACTGTAGATAAAAGTGATAACTTGTCTGACGTTTTAAAAACGAACATTTCAGAAAACGTTGACATAGCAGACTTATCAAATTTTATATTTAGCTCAACAAAACTATCAGATATTGATGTAACTGGTGATAGTGAAAAAATTCAAGAATACTGCGTATTAAGAAATAAAATATCTGTACCGAAAAACCCAACACAAAAAGTCCTTTTACAAAAGTATGTGAAAACTTTAGTTAAAAATAATAAAAAAAAAAATATTTTTGAATATAAAATAAATAGTTTTTATCTTGATATGAAAACAAAATTATTTTTAGAAGAACACTTTTTAAATAAAGGAGAGATCAGTAATAAAAAAGAGTTTATAAAATATATTGAAGACGTTGTTAGAGAAACTTATAAAAAATTTAACAATGTTTGCCCAATAAATTTTTCTAGCCATGGGCTCAATAAAACTAACACTATAATTCGTTTGTACGGAAAATGTATGCACGTCAAATTTTGCCGAAGATATATGTTTAAGGTTTTTTTAAATTTTAATGATAAAATATTAATAAAAGTTTTTTCAAATAAAAAACAAATAATTCACCCGCCACACAATAGGAAATTGCAGCAAGTACGAGGTATTCGCAGGAGAGTTGCAAAAGAAAATTTAAAGACACAATATGCATCTCAGTACAGAAATAGTCAATTGATTGCCATGTCCAAAAATCTAAGAGATGTGGGAAATATGGGAGATCTTATAAGCGATGACGTGTCACGAAAAATGAGATCAGAATCTCTTCGAAGATTTGACCGTCATAAGGACCACTTTATAGATTTATATGAAATGCAACAAGATAAAAAGTGGTCTTCGTTCATTCAAAAAATATCTTTTCCCCAAGAAATATACCTTTTTTCATACGAACAGATTAAAATTGCTCATTTAAATAAAAATTTGCTGTTAAGCAAAAGCAAATATAGTTTGTTTTTTGACTCTACAGGAGGTATAATTCAAAAATTTAATAAAAATTCTAAAAGAGTTTTTTTATACAGTTTAGTTCTACATATAAAAAAAACTAATGGCAAGGGGATACTACTCCCCTTGGCAGAGGCAATTATGTGTAGGCATTACGAACAAGATTGCCAGCGTTTTCTATTGGAATTAAAAGCATTTTGTTTAATAAATGATATAAAATGGCCAATATGCAAACGTATTGTGGTAGACTGGAGTTGGGTTTTAATAAACTCATCAATTAAAATTTTTAATGAAATGGACTCAATAAGCCTTTATTTAAAAAAATGCTTTTTAATTTTACAAAGAAAAATTAAACTAAATTTTGTGGTCGTACAAATTTGCTGTTGCCACCTAATTAGAATAGCTCTTAAAGATATTGAGCAGTTGGCAGACAACGAAGTGCAATTAAGAACATTTAAATACTTTTTAATAAAAGGAATCAATTTGTCAACTAGTGATGAACTATGGATGTGGTTCGAAAATATAGCGATAATTTTGCTTACTAGCCGCAAAGATGAAAGCGTTATTCACGCTTTGGAACAAGTAGCAAAATTATCTGAACCATCAGAGGAAATTTCAAAAGAAGAAAAGAACGAAACGCCAATTTTTGCAAAAAATATGTACTCAAAAAGCCCTTTTTATAAAAAAGGTATTCAAATAGTTTTACGTCTGCAAAAAAAATTAGATAATCAAAAACCACTTACAACAATAGAACCAAACATTTTAAAAAATACAAAATTTTTACGTGTCCTTTTAAAAAAATATTTAGCCTACGCACCATTATGGACGAATGTAATGGGTAATTTTATTGATCCAAGCCAAACAAGGATATCCAACAGTCCTGTGGAAGGGTATTTTTCAATAGTAAAAAATATTTTATTAGAAGGAAAACGTAACATAAGAGCCACAGAATATGTACTAAAAAAATTTTTATTTAAAAAAAAAACAAATTAATTAACTGAATTTATACTTTTTTATTTTTTATTGTTTTTATTTTATTTTAAATTTTTGTAATTAAAAAAAATTTGTATTTAAAAAAACAAATTAATTAACTGAATTTATAATTTTTTATTTTTTATTGTTTTTATTTTATTTTAATTTTTTGTAATTAAAAAAAATTTGTATTTAAAAAAACAAATTAATTAACTGAATTTATACTTTTTTATTTTTTATTGTTTTTATTTTATTTTAATTTTTTGTACTAAAAAAATTTTTATTTAAAAAAAAACAAATTAATTAACTGAATTTATAATTTTTTATTTTTTATTGTTTTTATTTTATTTTAAATTTTTGTAATTAAAAAAAATTTGTATTTAAAAAAACAAATTAATTAACTGAATTTATAATTTTTTATTTTTTATTGTTTTTATTTTATTTTAATTTTTTGTAATTAAAAAAAATTTGTATTTAAAAAAACAAATTAATTAACTGAATTTATATTTTTTATTACCACCCATTCTGTCCGTTTGGCCCCTACACTAAAAACTGTAAACCCATGTTGGTATAGTCCACCCCCAATTTTCACCTTACCTGAGAAACGGGGCTATATGTCGTGTCCAGTTTTGGAATCTACTCCCTTGGAGCTTTCCTTGGACATATCACAACCCCATTCAGGTCTGTCCGTTTGGCCCCTACACTAAAAACTGTAAACCCATGTTGGTATAGTCCACCCCCCATTTTCACCTTACCTGAGAAACGGGGCTATATGTCGTGTCCAGTTTTGGAATCTACTCCCTTGGAGCTTTCCTTGGACATATCACAACCCCATTCAGGTCTGTCCGTTTGGCCCCTACACTAAAAACTGTAAACCCATGTTGGTATAGTCCACCCCCCATTTTCACCTTACCTGAGAAACGGGGCTATATGTCGTGTCCAGTTTTGGAATCTACTCCCTTGGAGCTTTCCTTGGACATATCACAACCCCATTCAGGTCTGTCCGTTTGGCCCCTACACTAAAAACTGTAAACCCATGTTGGTATAGTCCACCCCCAATTTTCACCTTACCTGAGAAACGGGGCTATATGTCGTGTCCAGTTTTGGAATCTACTCCCTTGGAGCTTTCCTTGGACATATCACAACCCCATTCAGGTCTGTCCGTTTGGCCCCTACACTAAAAACTGTAAACCCATGTTGGTATAGTCCACCCCCCATTTTCACCTTACCGGAGAAACGGGGCTATATGTCGTGTCCAGTTTTGGAATCTACTCCCTTGGAGCTTTCCTTGGACATATCACAACCCCATTCAGGTCTGTCCGTTTGGCCCCTACACTAAAAACTGTAAACCCATGTTGGTATAGTCCACCCCCCATTTTCACCTTACCTGAGAAACGGGGCTATATGTCGTGTCCAGTTTTGGAATCTACTCCCTTGGAGCTTTCCTTGGACATATCACAACCCCATTCAGGTCTGTCCGTTTGGCCCCTACACTAAAAACTGTAAACCCATGTTGGTATAGTCCACCCCCCATTTTCACCTTACCTGAGAAACGGGGCTATATGTCGTGTCCAGTTTTGGAATCTACTCCCTTGGAGCTTTCCTTGGACATATCACAACCCCATTCAGGTCTGTCCGTTTGGCCCCTACACTAAAAACTGTAAACCCATGTTGGTATAGTCCACCCCCCATTTTCACCTTACCTGAGAAACGGGGCTATATGTCGTGTCCAGTTTTGGAATCTACTCCCTTGGAGCTTTCCTTGGACATATCACAACCCCATTCAGGTCTGTCCGTTTGGCCCCTACACTAAAAACTGTAAACCCATGTTGGTATAGTCCACCCCCCATTTTCACCTTACCTGAGAAACGGGGCTATATGTCGTGTCCAGTTTTGGAATCTACTCCCTTGGAGCTTTCCTTGGACATATCACAACCCCATTCAGGTCTGTCCGTTTGGCCCCTACACTAAAAACTGTAAACCCATGTTGGTATAGTCCACCCCCCCATTTTCACCTTACCTGAGAAACGGGGCTATATGTCGTGTCCAGTTTTGGAATCTACTCCCTTGGAGCTTTCCTTGGACATATCACAACCCCATTCAGGTCTGTCCGTTTGGCCCCTACACTAAAAACTGTAAACCCATGTTGGTATAGTCCACCCCCAATTTTCACCTTACCTGAGAAACGGGGCTATATGTCGTGTCCAGTTTTGGAATCTACTCCCTTGGAGCTTTCCTTGGACATATCACAACCCCATTCAGGTCTGTCCGTTTGGCCCCTACACTAAAAACTGTAAACCCATGTTGGTATAGTCCACCCCCCATTTTCACCTTACCGGAGAAACGGGGCTATATGTCGTGTCCAGTTTTGGAATCTACTCCCTTGGAGCTTTCCTTGGACATATCACAACCCCATTCAGGTCTGTCCGTTTGGCCCCTACACTAAAAACTGTAAACCCATGTTGGTATAGTCCACCCCCCATTTTCACCTTACCTGAGAAACGGGGCTATATGTCGTGTCCAGTTTTGGAATCTACTCCCTTGGAGCTTTCCTTGGACATATCACAACCCCATTCAGGTCTGTCCGTTTGGCCCCTACACTAAAAACTGTAAACCCATGTTGGTATAGTCCACCCCCCATTTTCACCTTACCTGAGAAACGGGGCTATATGTCGTGTCCAGTTTTGGAATCTACTCCCTTGGAGCTTTCCTTGGACATATCACAACCCCATTCAGGTCTGTCCGTTTGGCCCCTACACTAAAAACTGTAAACCCATGTTGGTATAGTCCACCCCCAATTTTCACCTTACCTGAGAAACGGGGCTATATGTCGTGTCCAGTTTTGGAATCTACTCCCTTGGAGCTTTCCTTGGACATATCACAACCCCATTCAGGTCTGTCCGTTTGGCCCCTACACTAAAAACTGTAAACCCATGTTGGTATAGTCCACCCCCCATTTTCACCTTACCTGAGAAACGGGGCTATATGTCGTGTCCAGTTTTGGAATCTACTCCCTTGGAGCTTTCCTTGGACATATCACAACCCCATTCAGGTCTGTCCGTTTGGCCCCTACACTAAAAACTGTAAACCCATGTTGGTATAGTCCACCCCCAATTTTCACCTTACCTGAGAAACGGGGCTATATGTCGTGTCCAGTTTTGGAATCTACTCCCTTGGAGCTTTCCTTGGACATATCACAACCCCATTCAGGTCTGTCCGTTTGGCCCCTACACTAAAAACTGTAAACCCATGTTGGTATAGTCCACCCCCCATTTTCACCTTACCGGAGAAACGGGGCTATATGTCGTGTCCAGTTTTGGAATCTACTCCCTTGGAGCTTTCCTTGGACATATCACAACCCCATTCAGGTCTGTCCGTTTGGCCCCTACACTAAAAACTGTAAACCCATGTTGGTATAGTCCACCCCCCATTTTCACCTTACCTGAGAAACGGGGCTATATGTCGTTTCCAGTTTTGGAATCTACTCCCTTGGAGCTTTCCTTGGACATATCACAACCCCATTCAGGTCTGTCCGTTTGGCCGCCTATGATACCCTAAAAACCCCTATTTTTCAATCAATGTATTTTTTTAAAGAGTACAAAATTTACGCAATTTCTTTAAAAAAATACTGAACTGGTGCTTTTTCTTTAATATTATTTTAAAAAAAATTTAATATTTTTAATTTTTATTAAAAAAAAAAGAGTTTAGAAAACTGATTTTTTTTTAACAGTGTGTAGAACAAAGTTAACAGTGATGTGGGACGTATTTAACTCACGAATTTATCTTCACACCCTTTATTTAACTGGCCATTAAGAAAAATCAAATGCTCAATACATGGCCACTAAAAGAAATCAGGTATCATCATCATTTGTCCACTAGATACGAATACGCACAGAAATACGGTGGAGTATGGTTGCTGCAAGTTGCGTGAATTGGTTGTTGTTTAATATTTATGTGTATGAGAACGAGTGGCAATGACTACAACAACATTACTTGTCGCTTTGGCCACACATAATAAAAACCATCTACAAACTAATTCATGTGTATACGTTACGATACGTATAAAAAGTATCTAGCAAAGAAAGCCACTGCAGCATGTGTTGCAAGTGTTGCCTGTGCTTATCGCCAGCAAAAGCCAAATGTATGTGAAAATTTCTTTAATGAAACGCATCTGACCTGAATACATCTATAAATGGCTAAGCAACTGCTGAGCATCGCCAGCAACCCACAGTAAAATTGGCTCAAACCAGTCAGGCTAACTAACAACAACAACAACGAATTTCAAATAAACAAAAAAAAAAAAAAAGAGTTTTAACAAAAACTTGCTAGTAAAAATTTCCTTTTTGTTTATGTGTTATAAAGGCAGCCTGAAGGCACTTGCACTTGCGCTGCTTCAAGCTGTCAACTCAATAACCAAACAAGTTTTTCTTTCAATATTACTGAAGGCACTACACAGGATTTTTAAGCATTTCAGTTATTTAAATGCTTTAGTTACTAAAACAAATTTTAAGTTACCAGTTTCAGCTCAACAGAGACTAAATTCGCTTTAAAAAAAGAATATCGTCACTCCTACCGAAAAAGCTAACAAAAATTTTCATGCTCATACAAAATGTATGAAGCTGTTTGGCTTGTCTGCAGAAAATACCCAGCTGTAGACAGGAATCGAATCTACGACCTGAGAGATTGATAGGTTAGTACCTTACCCACTAATCTACACCACGGCAGCGCTGACTGGTTGAAAATTTTAATTTTGGCAGCTCATTAGGTAGTGAAGTTGGCTGCAAAACAATTGTTAGTATTTTTAATTATTTTTTTTTAATCTAGCCTTTTTTAACTCAATTTTGGATTTTACATTACTGATGAATATGCTCTTATTTAGTATCTGTTACCGCGCTGATTTGGGCTGGTCTGTTATCGAGAATTACAGAATTAAAGTCCAACAAGATTTTTGAAAAGTAAAATATTAATTTGAAATTCTCACTCTAGAAAAACAAAGATTCTTAAAAGCTTAAAGGAGTTATGGCTCTTGTCCTGTGGCCACTGTTCCACTAATAATTTTGGTATTTTAAATATGTATGATTTTGTATAAATACGCTTTCATTTTTGGTTTAACTTTTCCTTAACCATATTCATGTGATAATAATTACTTGGAGTCATGTCTTTCATCACTCCCTATATCGTGTTTTATGTGTGTGTGTGTGTGTGTGTGTGTGTGTGTGTGTGTGTGTGTGTGTGTGTGTGTGTGTGTGTGTGTGTGTGTGTGTGTGTGTGTGTGTGTGTGTGTGTGTGTGTGTGTGTGTGTGTGTGTGTGTGTGTGTGTGTGTGTGTGTGTGTGTGTGTGTGTGTTGACTATAAACATATTTCCTACGTCCACTTTAATTTAATGGAAAAATCATTTGAATTTGTCTATATAAAATCAAAATATAGATCTTTTGTATAGAAAAGCTTGTTGTGTTGCTTAAAGTATCTCACGTTACATTAACACATATTCCTCAATAATTTCAAATAAATAATTTGTATGAAGCTGTTGGCAACAACTAGTTTTCAACAGAGGAGTTACATGATGGTACACTTTTGCGGCAAGATATTTAATTAAAATTTAAAATTTTATTTTTTTTTCTTTCTATGTGTGTTTTGTTTTTGGTTTTGAATAATCGAGTGTGTTGTGTTTTCTTTTTATTTTTGATTTTATAAGCAACACAATTTCAAGTTTTGTAAATATTTTCTTGTACGTTTTTCTTTTAAAGTTTTTGTGTAACTTTTCCTCCAAGTGATGTAATTTTTATAAAAACAAAAAGAGAAAAAAAACACAAAATGATTTTGCTTGTGACTAAAAGGAGTCAACAACGTGCTAATTGACTTTCACTTAAAAATAATCGTTAATTAAATGGAATTACAAAGTTGGTTTTTGCAAATACTTAAAGCTTCCTATTATTATTAACGAGCTTAATTAAGCTTTTTTTTAGTTAAGGCTGGGGAATTATTACTTTTTGTTTGTTTTTTTACTGTCTTCAAGTCCGGTCATGCCCATTTTTACACCCATTTTAAAACGATTAACGATTAAAGTTATACATATTTCACATGTCTTACTCTTAAATTTGGTTCATAGTAATTCTTATTAAAAAAATTTTTTTAAATAGTTAAAAGTAATTTCTGAGTAATTGGGTGGCAGACTATACATCTAAAAGACGTCCCATAATCTGCTACGGTTCGTCGGAAAATTGCCAAAATCCCTCAGAGGATGTTTCTAAACATTTTTTGTTTTTCCGTTAGAAATCGTTTTTACATTTCACTTACCTGTTATAAAGGATCTTAATTCTCATAAGTGGTGAATTAACTAAAAAATATAATAGGACTGTTGTTTTTAAAATTGATACAAGTCCAACTAAAAAAAAATATTTTGCGGTATTTGTTTTAAAATAGAGACACTATCTAAATAAAATTACTGCTTACTCATTTATTAAAAAATTTATATTTTAAAAATAACAGCTCAATCACTTATTAGACCCATTTTGAGCTACTGTGGGATACTCCCAGCAGACTTATTAGATAAAGTTAACACCAAATTAATTACCTGATTTATGAGTTTTAGATTGTTTTAGTTGGGAATTGGCAAATTAGCTACATCATAAACCTTACACGCAAAGAAAAAAGATGATTGAATATGGTCACTGCAAACATAGTTTGTTCTTCACAAAAATATTATTAATAATTTGAAGCATCTAAACATTATTATGATCACGATAAACATGTTTCTAGTTATTTTAAACTATATTATGCTTAGAGTCTTAGATGAACCATATAATTACCATATTATTTTTAATAAAATTTTAACTGAAACCATAAATATGTTTATAGTAAACATAATAATGAGAAAATATGCTTGAATGTAAATTGTTTTCTAAATATTTTTTATCTTCCGCAACCATATAAATAATGTGAGTACAAAACAAAAACTTAATTGGTTAAGCTCAACTGAACTTTGTGGCTGAAGTGGTTGAGTGGCGAGTTAATGTTTCTTAACTAAATATTCCAAAGTTCGAATCCTGATAGAGTCAAATAAAATTGAAAAAAAAAATTCAAACCCGCTGTATTATGTAGTAAATAAATATAAATTAATAGAAACGAAAAAGTCAATGGAATAAAAAAATTTTATTTAAATAAACAAAAAAAATTTTTTTTTTCTTTATATTAAATTTTTTTTTTTTTTAATATTTATATAAAAAATATATGTTTTTAAAAAAGTTAAAAACAAATAATAAAAAAAAATTTTTTTTAGCCTTGATCTGGGGTTGAACTGCAAAATCTGCAGTTGAAAGGAATTTTTAATATCTTTGATTTAAAAATATATATGGTTAGATGCAATCATAAATCTAAGCATATTATGTTTCCACCAGAATATGGTTGCCTCAACCATACTTTTTTCTTTGCGCGTAAAGGTCGTGTTGCCATTTTGGCTCATTTATATTATATTTTTTTTATTTATTGGCATTTTAAGTACTTTTAGGTGGTACTAGCTTATTGGCAAATGCCTACTCTTGTCGTGTATTGACCGCTTAATGCTCACATAAGCTGTGTTATCTCCTGAATTTAAGAAAAAACACGTTATATCTTGAAAACCAGAGCTAATTTAAAAAAAAAACAAAGTTCAAATTTGTAATCAGTGCCCAAAAACACTTTGGAGCCAGTTTTAACTTACTCTGGTGCAAATCCGTATTACTTCACTTTCACTTGCCAGCTCAACTTTTATTTATTTTTTTTAATTTTATATAATTACGCGCACATACTTTATCTAAGGTTTTCATCTATGATAAAATATTATTCCAATTTGATTTTGTTTTTTTTTATAAACAATTTTTTGTGATAAGCCATGTAACAAAAAAAATTAAACTAATATTATAATGAACTTAAAAAATAAATAAATAAAACAAAAATGTTCACGACCATTCAACGAAATTAGAAAAAAAAATTTTTTTTTGTACCAAAAACTTTCGAATTATTTCTTACATTTGAAAAATAAATCCACAAAAAACATAAAATTTAAGTTAAAGAGTACCTACTATACAACTACATTTGTTGTCAATAATTCCACATTAAAGATCACGATCATGAGCGACCTTTGCCTTAATAAGCTTTTCAAAAGCAAATGCATGATGCATAGAAACACAAGCATAAGCCGTATGTAGCACAGCTTACATTTAATAAGGTTTTTTTCTTCACCACAAATTGACAATAGTTTTATTTAATTAAACATTTATCTATGTGGTGCTTATCACAAAAGCCAGCCAGCTGGCTGGCTATAAATTTTATGTGTTTAAATTGCTTGTATGATTAAGATGCCATAAGAAATTTTCTATAAAATCCTAATTATAGTGAATTGGATTTTTATAATCGCTTTATTTTTTTTTAATTTTTAATGGTCGCAAGATTAGGAAATTTAGTAATTTTTTTTTTAATTTAAAGATGTTCTATTTAAGGAAAAAAAAAAAAAACTAAACACATATTTTGTAAGAGGAAGAATACAAAAAAATATTCTGTACAAAAACGTGCATCACCATGAGTCGAAAAAAATTTTTTTTTAACAAAAATTAAATGATTTTCTTTCATTAAAAATAACTAAAAAA
Source organism: Thelaira solivaga (assembly GCA_947397855.1). Taxonomy (NCBI): domain Eukaryota; kingdom Metazoa; phylum Arthropoda; class Insecta; order Diptera; family Tachinidae; genus Thelaira; species Thelaira solivaga. The sequence continues at coordinate 51,811,300 of OX377613.1, read as the reverse complement.
TAGCTAAAAAAATAAACTTAAAAATTTGTTTATGGCACAAATAATTTTGAATTTGTAATGCAACACAAATTAATACGCTGTAGTTTAATACTCATTTGGTTTAATAAAAAAAATATATTTTTGGGTTTTTACTTTTCGGTTAAATTAAAAAAATTTTCCATTTAAGAAATTTTTTATGTTTGCTACGCATTGAAACACAAATTGATGCGCTGTTGACAGAACACGAACCATCAAATCGGCTAGAAAATTTATATAAAAGTGACCCAGAATTATTAAAATAATTAATTTTCTATTTTATCCGTTTTCTATAAACAGCACATACATTTTTAATATTAGTTTTTACAAACTAGTTTTTTTTAGAAAATTTTTTTTGTTTTTCTAGCATTTTTTTTTTTTAAATTTTTTATAAAATTTTTTTTTAAATATTTTTAAAAAAATTATTATGCTCCGAACCCTGCTAGCAACGAAAGAGTTATTAAATACATAAACAAAAAAAGAATTGTGCATCGTAATGACATTTAAAGCTTTATAATTCTAAATGCATTTTATACCCCCAGTTGAGTTTTATGTAAAACCAGGTATCTTCTGCTAAAGTTTCTGTTTGAGAAAAAAAAATTAATTAAGATTGAAATGCGTTAAGCAACATTAAACAAAATAAAATATGAAGACAAAGACAAATCAGATTTTAATTTAAAAATCATAATTGCTAGTAACACCTGCGTTGTTGTTGTCTCATAAATGGAAAAATAAAATTAAAATCTATAAATATAGAAATCGGAATTCACGGCAGCTTGTTTTTCAAAAACAAAACAATTGTATTGTTTCCTCAACGATACTTATCATCGTCACCTTTTTTAGTATGATTTTTATATAATTTTTTTTATGCTTTGTTAATGCAGCATGTGATGATGCCTGAAGAGCACTTGTGAGTTTAAGCTGTTGCAAAAAAGTTTATTTAGCTTTTTGCCTTTTATAGTCATTCTAGGTGTGCAGTTGACTTAAGTCAAGTGCACTTTTCCTTATTGAAAATAGAAAAATTATTTACGCTTTTGTAAAAATTACAGATTTTTTTAAATAATTTTTTTCAATAAATTATAGTTGCCACAAGCGAAGTGAGTGTGCTGTCAGGGTTTCACTTGCAATTATTATTATTTGTATATTAAACGTTATAAAGAAAAAAAAATTATATGGGTGAAGCAGATAAACAAAAGTTAAATACGCTTTTTAAAAATATCGCATGCGATAAAAAAATTCCATACATATTCTTCACATAAATATATACTGAACTTAAAGGGTTTTTTTTTGAGAGATGAAGCCATTCTGGGCAAACTCTTCTATCTCAAGAAAAGGCACCTTATCTAAAACAACAACAGAGGATAGGGCTATCATCTGGGAATACAGTTCGTTCCAATTGTATTTGTGAAATTTTTTTTAGAAAACATTGAAAATTTCACTTAGTATAAAAATACTGAGGGATTTTAGCGACTTCCAGACAAACCATAGAATACAACAGGATGGGACACATAATATTTAAAAGGGGAGGTAATCTAGATTTGTAATCTACCGCTCAAATACTCAGAAGTTACTTTGGATTATTTACATTTTTTTTTTATTTCCATATACCTCAGTACTCTTGCTCTTACTAATTTTTACCATTCGCTATTTTGCCGAGGTACCATTTCCGATTTTGCCTTGCAAATTAATGAAACCAAAAAGGAATTTAATCTGTAGGTTCTAAACTTTCCGAAAATTTCTTTGTATTATTTTTAAAAATTTTTTGAAATTGCTTTGAGGAATTTTTACTATTCCCCACTTTGCCGAGGTACAATTCTCAATATTGCCCAAGAAAAGTACCAAAATCTAAAAAATATTTATTTTGTAGGTTCTAAACTTTCAAGAAGTTTATTAACATTTTCGGAAAATTTCTTTATTTTTATTTTATGATGCAAAACGGAAACTGCCAAAATCCTTGAGAACAACAGTGTTCAATTTAAAAAAATTTTTAAAAATAGTCCAAAGTAACTTCTGAATATTTCGGCTGTAAACTACAAATCTAGACAGTTTCTCCTTTAAAATGATATGTGTTCCATCCCAAAAACTTTAATGGTTCATTGGGAAGTTGCTAAAATCACTTGTAGCAACAGCACTGGGGTATATGGAAATTTCAAAATAATCCAAAGTAACTTCCGAACGAACCATAGAAAATTTCAAGATAGGACACATATCGTTTTAAAAGGGAGGTGGTCTATATTTGTAATCTACCGCCCAAATAATTTGGACTCTTTTTATAAATTTCTTAAAAAATTTCCATATACCCCAGTACTGTTGTTCTCAAGGATTTTGGCAGTTTCTGTTTTGCATCATAAAATAAAAACTAAAAAATTATCGGAAAATGTTAAATCACTTCCTGAAAATTTAGAACCTACAGAATAAATTCCTTTTTGATTTTGGTAATTTTCATGGGCAAAATCGGGAGTGGTACCTCGGCAAATTGGGGAATGGTAAAAATTCCTCAAAGCAACAGCACGGGGGAGCTAACTTTAAAATTAATTATTATTTATTTACCTTCTTTTACTTAATTTCTTAAATTAATTAACAATTTTCTCTTTCTCTCTTTGCAGGTAAGATTTTACTTGAATTTTATTTGATTTGGTGAGTTAAAAGCTTTACAAAAATTTGCTTTAAACTTTAGTTAAATAACTTGAATATTTTAATAATTCTGACAACAGACATAAATTAAGTGGCTCAAGAGGTTTTATTGTTCATATCAAAAGACTTAATCATTTTAGGAGAAATTGTTGATAAGGGCTTTGCTGTAGTTGACTTGGTTGTGGTAGCGGTAGTGGTTACAATAGCGGTTATTGTAGGGTTCAAGCGACCATCTAAGCATTCTTGCAGATTACGATAGTTGCTGGCCGTACTTGCGACATAGCTACGTTCGGCAGACTTGCAACATTGTTCATGGCGCACATCCAAAATGCGATATTTCTCTTGCAATACATTTGCATGCTCAGAGGCATTACCGGAAATGCCATAAACATCTTTAGTGTTATTTGGACCCTGTTAAATTTAAAGTTAAATAAAAAAAGAAAAGAGAATTAAAAATTTACAAAGAAATTTCTGTTTATGAAATTTAATCATCAAATCGCCTAGAAATTTTTAATGAAAATTGCTAAAAAAAATGTATTAAAAAATCTATTTGCAGTTTCCAGGAAACGAACAATCCATTGTCTACAAAATATTTAAAAAATAGAGCTGTTTTCATACAAATGTTTAAGACGATTGGATTGTTTAAAAAAATTTTTTTTGATTAATTTTCCCACAATTTTCTAGACGATGCCATTTTTAAATTCTTCAAAAGCCTCTTTACGTAAATAAAAACGAGATATGTATTGAAAACAAAATTTTTTTTTATTTTCAATACAATTCGTTCAAAAAATACTTACAATTTTCGCATGACAATGGAAAAATTCTAAAGTTGTATTCTGGCGATCACATGCTGACAAACGCTTCCAAATATCCTGAGAATTGTTTTCTAGGGCATTACGTTTCTCCAGCATCTCAGTTTCTGTAGCTTCACGGCCAGCTTTAACATTCAACAAACATTGATTATAATCCTGACCAAAAGACTCACTTAATTTATTTGAGGTGACAATATAATTCGAAAAACAAGCCACGCTAATGCTAGTATCTATTGGTGACATGTGACGCTTAAACAACAGATTAGCCATATCTTGGTGATTTGGATAAACTCCAAAAACCTTTTGCGTTAAAGTACAAGCAAAGAAAATTATATACGCGAAATGATTCATTTTCGTTTTTCACTTTAATTTTTTTTCTAATTAAAAATGCATGACCGTTATTTAATTGAATTTAACAATGATTTGTGTTCACTTAAAAAGACCGTTTAAGACTGTTTTGTTTTCGAAAAATTCTTTTAATTCTTATAGTTTTCATTTTCATCTTTAAACAAAGATTGACTTATATAATTTTTTTCCTTTTTGCTGATGTCTTGCTGTTATCTTTAATTAAAATACAGACAGACATGCTTATTAGCAAATATTTTTTAGAAATCTTTACATAAAATGCAGATAAGCAGATAAAAACAAATAGCGCTGATGAAACTCTTCTAGTTTCACTTTCGTCTTTGGGTCATTAGAGTTATCGGGCTGCTAAGCATTTGTTCTTCATTTATTTGTGTTTTTGGCATTGCACAGATATGACAGAGCAACTGAAGTAGAGGTATTTACTGCAGCAAAAAAAAAAACTTTGGCTTAAATTTTACTAGTGATCCGATATAGCGAACTCATACAGCAGAGTCTCAAGCAAGTAGGTAAGTGTTGTCACTGTAATACAAGTGTTAAGATTTTCATTGGATTTTGTTAGCTGCTTTCGTTGCGCGGAAAAATACAGCCCTGATATAATTGAAAGTGTAAACATTTAAAAAATTTTCTAAAATTAATGAGAACCGTATTTTTTGAAATATTGTTTTCGCACTATCACACTTTCGCATTTGATTTGATTTTTTGACAAGTCATTTCACTCAGTATTACAGTGTAAAACTCCCATTAGTAAGCCCGATGGGTTGGTTGCCAATGACTATCAATTAGAATCACAAAATTGCACTTAACACTACATAGTGAATAGCTAAGCCTAAGACAGTGAACTTATAGGCTGCACCAAAGATGCTATGGGTCGCTGAATATAAGGCCCTGCAGTAATAATAATTTAATTTAGGGCTGTTGATAACTTCATGAAATTTTTTAATACATTTTTTTTTCGGCAAATCCCGTTTTATTTTCCAACATAATCTTTTTTTAGATCAATACATTAAGTCCAGGGTTTTTCCAATTTTTGTATTCCTGCCAAATAATAGGTGTTTTCAATGTCCACAAAATAATCGTTTGTTTCGGCAATGATCTATTCATGCGCGGGGAGCTAACTCTGTAGAATGTGTAGATGGGATAGCAGTTCGTAGCTTAAATTTTGGATTTTTGCACTTGTGCACTCACTCCTTGTCTTGAAAAAAAAAAAAAAATAGCCCAAAAGCTCTGAATAATATTCACCGCTGATCGTTCTACCCTTCTCTATGTAATCTATGTGAATGATACCGTGTGCATCCCATTATCTTATTGGCTGACAGACCCATCGTGGTCTTCTACGGTACGTACATTTTCATCTGTTAAAGCCCACTGTTTTGAATGTTCCTTCTCTCTCTGGGGTATTGTAATGGATCCATGTTTATTCACTGTTTAATATCGCCAAACACTGCTTTGAAGACATGGTTGCGCTAATGGTCGACTGTGAGCAATTGAGGCACTCATCCTTCATAAAGCTTTTTTAAGACCAAATATTGTAGTAAAATATGATGGACTCGCTCAGTTGAACTGTCTTTAGTCTCAACTATTTTCCGATCGTCCAATATTATTGAATAAATTTTATCAACGATTTCTGGTGTGAAAACGTAAAGCGGTACTTGTGCTGATATGAACCCAACGGAACTCAGTAAATCACTTCTTAACCATTTAATCGATGTTGCAGGGTTCGCATAAAATTTATCAAGCCTTTTCTTGGCTGCAATAATGGTTATGCGTAACCAGTTTTGTTAAAATTTATAAGATTATCTGCTTTTAGTGGCTAGCAAGCACAAACTAAATGACCAAGCTTGCTTAAAATTTGACAGTAGTTTATTAAAAGATGGTGGTTGACACCATCAGTGCCATGGAAGTCGAATTCAGTAGAAATTGGCTTGTTGACTTTAATTTTGTATTTCAAGGATGATATTGGAGGAGGGAAATATATTCCAGAATGACCATGAATAGAATATGGTTTCCTAGAATCGAAATAATTTTATAAGAACAATTTTCTGGGCTTTTAAAGTTGTAGTTCTCTAAAATCACTTAAGAAAACATAAACAGTTTTTCCATAATATTTATCACAAATAATATTTATAAATCAAATATTTAATTTGATGAGAGTTAAAGTGCTTAGATGAAAATCGTATATTTCCGCGATATTTTATAAAATATTAAGTAATACAGTGGTTACGCTCTTTTAATCAAATATTTGACTGCAGCAATAATATTTAACTTTCGTCATGTTTTCACAACTTTGTTTATAAAATAGCGAGCTTTTTTTGCATTAAAAAAAAATTATTTTTAACCAAGTTTTTGCACAGAAAATTAAATTAAAAAAAAAACAATAAAAAGAAGCATGTAATTATTTGCATATTTTTATTATATTAATAAGTATCTCGATTGTAGATAAAATTATTAAACAAATAAAAAAAGAAAATAAATTTCAACACGGCAAACATGTCTTAAATTATAAAAATATTATATGAGAGTTGGTTTTTTTTTTTTCTTAATTAGTTATAAAACAAGCTGACTATTGTGATTTTTATACCCTTCACTGTAAGTAAAAACGGTGTATATAAGTTTGTGATTCCGTTTGTAATTTCTACACCGTACATGTGCTACCCTATAAAGTATATGTATTCTGGATCTTTGTAAATAAAGGAGTCAATTTATAGATGTCCGTCTATCTGTGTCTTCGTTGAAATTAATTTGTTGAAGTTCCTAGGCAACATAGACAAAAGTTTAGCATACCAACCTGTCAGCTGTTGTTTTCTTCAGGTTACTATTAACATTCAACCCGGTCGATCTATAAATGGAGGATCTATAAGCCAGAAACCACGACTACCTCTATTTTGACCACTTTTCTGGGTGAATTTTTGCGTATTTTGTTTAAAACACAAAATGGACAGAAAAATGTATCATGCAGTTTTATCAGAAATAACAATCAGAATATCTGTGCAAAAAGTCAAAACAATCGGTTCACAAATGATCCAGAAAAATTAAAAACACAACTGATATTTAAGTTTTTTTTAAATTAATTTTCTGTTTTTTTTTTTATGAAAATTTTTAAGTTGTAGTTGGGTATGATGTATTAACGAAAGCAAACATACATATGCGAACGCACGAAACCAGGCAATCGGTCTTATACAAGCATGTAATAGAACTACGAAACAAAAATATTATTGAAAGAAAAATGCTGGAGAGAAGTTTTTGATTTCTGCCTTAATTTGAAATTTATTATCTGAAATTAATTATTTATTGCAGCATTATGTTTGGCAAGCAAATTAAATTAAATTGAATTTAATTTATTTCACATTCTTACTGCAAAATTTATAAAAAATTTTTTTGTTTAATAAGGGCTTATTATAAGCAAATTTCCTGTAGAAAATTTTGCTTAATAAGCTTTTAATAAACCAACAATTTTTTTTATGAATTTGGCCTTTAAAATTTAAATATTTTTTTTTTATTTAAAAATGAGTAGCTACAGACGTTTTATTAGTTTCAAAAATAATTATTCTAGAATGTCTTTAACTGAAATTAATTATTCATTTTAGGATTAACAAAAATATTCCAGGAAAATTATTTTAATCAATATTTGCCATTTACAATTAAAAAAAAATGTTTATAATTTTTTTTTTTTTAATATTTAAGAAGAATGTGGAATGTGTATGAATATTTGGCTACTGCAGCGCAGGGTAGATAAGACTCGGTGCAGCCGAATTTAATTTGTCTTCATATAAAATCATGATGGAATTTATTTACAATATTTTTTATCTCATCTTGACAATTTGCTTTATGCAACAGCTAAAACAGTTAAAGTATGTCATTGCTTTTTGAATATAATTTTAATAGTTTTCTTTGATGTAAATTTTTTTGTTAATAAAATGATTTCAATTATGCGACGACTCATCTTCATTTTCATACTTTTTTTTAATTGGCCAATTTAATTATTATTGCATAATAAAGTTTATGTTTATAACTTCAGGCTTAATCACAAATATTGAATTATGACAGTGTAAAAAATATCTTCTTTATTCAAAGGCAACATGAAAAGTTGAAGCAAATATCATATTTAAAATTATGAATCACTAAGTACAGGTTTTGTTTGTAAATGATTTTGTTTTCTATTAAGTGAAGTTGGTTTTATTATAGTTTATAACTCTGTTTTGCTTACATGGTTTGTCTGTAAAGATTTTCTTGGAAAAGGGCTTTGAAATGACTGAGAACTAATAGTGAAGAATATTTAGTTCCAATTAATAGATTTTATCAATTAAACATCATTAGTTTATCCAAAGTTATTTAAAAAAGAAATCTTATTTTAAAATGAATTTAGCTTCGTTTAGATTTTTAATTAATTTTCTTTCTATTAAGCGGGGTTTGTTTCATTATTTTTTTTCATACTTCTGTTTTATTAAAATGGTTTCTCGCTAAAGTAGAATTTCTTTTAAAAAGAGCTTTGAAATGGGTGACAACTTATAGGGAATAAATAATATTTATTTGCAATTAATCCATTTTTTTATTGCAATTAAGTGGCATAAGTTTATTCAAAGCCGACTAAACTTAATAATTTATAAAATTTTATAAAAGAAATCTCATTTTAAAATTAATCATCAGATAAATTGGATTAAGTTTTTAATGAAATTTTTTCTATTAAGCGGGGTAATTTGTTTTATTACTTTGTGTCATTTAAACGGTTTTTTTTTGTTAAGCAGAGTTTCTTTTAAACAAATTCAATAGAGTTTTGTACTGATTGAAAACTAATAAAAGGTGATTTTATAAGAACTATCGGAAATTAAAAAAAAACACATAAAATTCAGAAAAATGCATGAAATATTTATTTGGATCCACCATTGGGTCGATATAATTTAATGTTTGAAGATTATTTCATGCAAATGTTGGCCGCGGCTGCGCCTCAACTGGTCCATCCGCTTAGTCCAATTTTGGCATACTCTTTCCAACATTTCGGCCGGTATCTCACGGATAATGTTGGCAATGTTGGCTTCCAGTGCGTCAATCGAAGCGGGCTTGTCCCTATAGACATTAGCCTTAACATAGGCCCACAAAAAATAGTCTAGAGGCGTTAAATCGCACGATCTGGGCGGCCAATTGACTGGTCCCAAGCGTGAAATAAACTGTTCACCGAACTCGCCTCTCAATTGGTCCATTGTTTCGCGTGCTGTGTGGCATGTGGCACCGTCTTGTTGAAACCACATGTCATGCAAGTCAAGCTCTTCCATTTTGGGCAAAAAAAAGTTTGTTATCATCGCACGGTAGCGCTCACCATTCACAGTAACGTTGTGATTCGCATCATCTTTGAAGAAATACGGCCCAATGATGCCGCCAGCCCATAATCCGCCAGTTCGCACTCTACGTAAGCGTGTTGGTGGTTTAATGTCCAACAATGTAAATTTGGTGCGAAATTTTGTTACAATAGCCCGAATAGAAGCCTCAGTAGGTCGATTAAACTGACCATAAAATGGAAGAAGCGCGCGATGAACTTTCTTAACAGAGCACGCATTTTGGTAATAAAATTCAATAATTTGCTAGCGTTGTTCGTTTGTAAGACGATTCATGATTAAATTATAGACCAAACTGAAGATGTTTGACAGTGACACAAGATACAAAACGTGCGTGAGCTGTCAAAACTAGTGTTGCCAAAAAGATAATAGCAAAAAAATCACTCTTTATAATAATTCATTTAGGAAATATAAGAAAATTTATTTAAAATGTTGCTTGAGGCTATTTTTTATCTTTTTTTAATCTCATTATTTTAATATTTTTTTTCTCAAGGGATTTGGTTTGTTGGATATTTTCAGTTTTCTTTTTTACAGACGCATAGTTCTACTACCTACAGCCATATAATTCTGATATCTCAATATCCAAATAAGTTGTTTTTGTATTCGCCCTTTCCTACACCTATAAATTAACATATACAAATTAAATTTTAATTTAATTGTATATTTTAATTAAAAATTAAAAAAAAAAATAAGGCTGACTTCCAAAACCTCAATTGCGTTGTATTCGAACACAGCATCGTACTTCATAACGTAGAAGTACTAAATATTGACGATGCATATCACATTTCAAAATGTCATAGACAAGTAATTATAAAAAATGGCGCAAAAAAGCAATCGGTGCATCAGTTTCAAAGTTTACTTAGATCAGGACTAGTCAAAACTAGTGTTGCCAAAAAGATAATAGCAAAAAAATCACTCTTTACTAAAGCATATGTAGTTGCAATTAAGCAATTTTATCAATTAAACAGCATGAGCTTATTCAACGCTCACTGTACATAATGATTTTCAAAAATTAATAAAAGAAATCGCATTTTAAATTGAGTTATCATTAAGTTTAGGCTTTTCTATTAAAAAAGGTTACTCTGTAACAGACCTACCAAAATTAAATCGGCAAGCGTCATACCTAAATAAGAGCGTAGACGGTGCGTATTGTCTACAATAGTATCAACACCTAAGCAGACACAAAAATAGAATTAAAAACGCTAGAATAAAAAAATTAGCTAAAATGTCATTACTGGTCAACAATAAAAAAACAAAAATTGATATAGCAATTGTTTTCCAGCCAACTTCACTACAAAATGCGTCATCGAAATTGGACTTTGCAAACGCTTAGCGCTGTCATCGAGTTATTGTGACATGTTTCATACATTTAGTTTGTGCATGAGAGATAAAAAAACGCTTGCTTTCGCCAATTTCGGTATGGTTGTTAAGCAGATTTTTTTCCTAAAAGAACAGCCCAACAAAAATACCAAGCTGAGCTTATTAAAATCAAATAAAAACAATTCAACTGTTAAAATTCGTAATTCCGTAATTAAATTTATTGCCAGAATTCTTAAGTTGAACAACAAAATACAATTCTGTATATATGCGAGTAGAAATAATTGACAAAAAAAATTATTGAAGGCCGTGCCATGTTCAATAGGTGATGATATTTTGCTCATGTGAATTGCATTCACACAGTGGGGTAAGAGCAGTCTATTTTTGGTTTCTTGTTAAAACGAGAATTAGACAAAAAAAGATATAACACGAAAAAGTAACTGTTAAACAAGTCTAAATCAATGCTAAATACTGATAATTAAACAAACTTAATTTAATTACACTGTGCTACTAAAATCAAAATTTAAAGAAAGCAAAATAAAATTATAAAAATATTTTAGGAAAATTTTTAATACAGTTTCATCGAACTTTTAATTATTATATTTGTACAATTTTAATTATTTTTATTTATACTATTATTAAAGGTGAATGCAAATCTTAAAAAAGTGATATCCGTCTATCCACTAAATATTAAAAAAATATATTTTATTTTTCACAAACATTGGAAATCAACTTTCTGTTATGCCGTGAACGCCTTAACGTCTTTTTTTTTGCGGTCAAGAGTGTAAGTTTTTTCAAGTTTTAGATTGGATTAAAACTCTGTGGCAATATGCAACAACCTTTTAAGTGTTTTTAAGTTATTTTAGAGAACTACAACTTCAAAAGCCTAAAAATTATTTCGATTTTAGCAAATGCTGTTTCGTAATTTAGTAATCTATAGCTCCACCATTGCTGAACCTCAACAATAAAGATATTGTGTTAATTGCGATAAGTCAATTAAGCAGTTTTTTGTTGTCTTCATTGTCATCTCATTAATTGTAAAATCTATCGCTTCAAGTGACAACAAGTCAATTTTTACTTAACTCGACTTAAACAATTTTTCGTTATTAGAACAGAATTGTTAATTTTTATGTTGATATTTGGTTCCTATTTTTACAAAATTCTAGCGAAATCGGTATAAAACTAAATATTTAAAAATCGAACTTAAGCTTGAAAAAAATTAGGAGAAGAAAAGCAAAAAAAATTTATTTTATTCAGAATTAAAAACAAAATTAAATCTTTATTTGTTCTTAATTCCAATTAATGTTTGTTTGCAAAATGCATTATTTTTCATGATATTCTGATGGAAAATTTTCAAAAAGTGTTAAGGCTATTTCATCAGTGGGCTACTCCCAAGTCTTTTGGCCAAACATTTGAATACTTATTTTGTTACACCAATTGACCAAAGGAGAATTTTAGTCAATAGGCAAACAAAAGTTTCAAAAAATACAAACAAGAACAAAAATAACAAAGCAGGCATTGAACTTAATAAACAGAATTTCCTAACCAAAATAATGCATTTTGCAAACCAACATAAATTGGAATTAAGAACAAATAAAGATTAAATTTTGTTAAGCTTTATGATTCCGAACAACATTAAAAATATTTTTTTTTAATGATGTTTGAAAATTTTAATTCACTGAAGTTAATTTTTCCTTGTTGCACAGTGTTATGATGGTGTTGTATTTTAATTTAATTTTTTTCTTCTATATTATTATTAACAAATATTTATTATATTTATTAATCATTGTTTAGCTAAATTAAAACTGAAAATGCTGGCTTTTGTACAGGCATACATTTCAAGTTCAACTTGTTGGGTTTGGTGAATTGTTGGCTTAAACACAGAAACTCAAATTCTAACTGTTCTTTTTTTTCAAGTTTGTTTGTACCATAAAAAATGTTGGTTGTTTTCCTAAACAGTTTAATTGTCAAAAGTAGCATTTTTTCTTAACAAAAGTTATTATGGGGCTGTTTACAAATTGCCTGCCTTAATAATTTTCATATTTTTTTTAATCTCTCCTAGTCATTATTTATATACAATTTTTTATAAATCTTAATTTTTTCTTTTCCCTTCTTTTGATCTGTTACCTTGTTTGTTAACAGCCCCTTTCCGTGTAATTTAAAATGATTCATTTAATTTTGTTTTAATAATGAAAGCACAGAAACCAAATAATTCCAGCATTCTAAAGAAAAATAAAAAAAATATTACAATTGTCAAAACCATGTTTGTTTTTCTTTGTTTTATGTGTAGAACAATAATTTGTATGTTTTTTTTTTTTATAATTGTGTGATAGTTTGTTGGTTTCATGTCATATGGGCAATTCCATAAAAAGTCAACTTCAAAAATAACTTTGGGAACTAAGTACATACTTTCACTTTAACGTTAATAAGAACTGTATTTATCCACAGATTTGGATATTTTATGGTTCACTTTATTTTTATTAAATGCGATTTTATGATCAAATAATAAAACCGGTTAGTTTTGGGCCCTTGCTATTTTTTTTCCGAATTTTAAAAAATCAAAAATATTTTAATACAAAAAAAAATATTTATTTTTTTTATACCATTTTTCTTAATAATTCGAAAAATATATGAAAACAAAGCTAAATCCAACACAATTTAAATTTTTTTGCGACATTTTGTAACAAAATCGGATAAGTTATATGAAAGTTATGATAAGCAAAGTGCCGCAGCTGAAAAATGCAAGCAGGTTGTATTTTAATTAAAAATTAAATTAATCTTACAGAATACTTCCTCAATATGTAAATGACATAGTGGTTATGCTTATTTCGACAAATATTTGTTTAATGTGACCGTAGCTTCAGACTTTTTCTACTGTATTTAACGTTTTGTCATAAGTACTCCATAGAGTCAAATTTGAAATAACACACTAAGTTATTAGGGGTAGCTGTCATAAGTTTTCGTGTTGTTTTTTAAAACATATAAATTTATGACTACAGTGTGAACCCCCTAAATGTGTTTAAAGTAAAATTTTATTGGAAATATATTTGTAAAACTCTAGAGTACGAAGGTTAAAATCCACTTGTGGGTGGTTTTTTTTTTTTTTTTTTTTTTTTTTTTTTTTTTTTTTTTTTTTTTTTTTTTTTTTTTTTTTTTTTTTTTTTTTTTTTTTTTAAGAATTGAAGAGTTAGAGAGTTAAATGGTTCTATAAAAATAAACCTCCTAGTGTTTTGAATTAGAAGTATTTCACCAATAATATTTTAGTAGAGCTCTTTAACCCGCTAGCTCTACAACCTGTACCCGAGTAAACAGAAGTCAAAAAAGCCCCATTAATTGAGGAGTTAAAAAGTCCTCATAGCGTTTTACATAAGTTTGCAGAACATTTCCTAAACCTAAAATGAAAGATTCACATGGTTGAGTACACCGACGATTCAATATTTTTTTTTTTTTTTTTTTTTTTTTTTTTTTTTTTTTTTTTTTTTTTTTTTGTTAAGCTTGAGGTCTTATTTTTCAAAAATTTTATTTTTATATCGATATTTCGCTCTAATTTTTGTAGCTTCTTCAGGATATAATTATAAATTGATTAAAATCAAAATTAAAAATTTAATGTAAGCAAATAGAAATAGTGTTATGGCGTACCGGGAAATGTTAATTTGTAAGGAACTGCCCATATGTTGCTACATTAACTGAATGAAAAAAAAAAATTGTCTTAATAATGACACTGTGTACCATAATTGTTCGCTCACTACTTGTAATAATACAGCCAGCCAGCTGTAGCTAAACGTGTGATTTTAATTGCAAGACTTTTCTGCTGAAATTTTGTTGTTTATTTGTCAGGTCGCTTGTTGATAAGGCCAACGTACAAAACTACTTAAGAAATTATTTATGTAGGTTTTTTTTGCCACAACTTCTTTGTTACTTGTTTAAACTGTTTATATTTAGAAGCAGTTAGTTTCTACATTGTAGCTTTTTATGACTTTTGTAACGCTATTGCCATTAAACAGTGAGAATTAGAGTTATTATTTGATATCACTAGTTGTCTCAGTCAATTTAATAAGAAGTACATTTTAGCCAAAATAAAAAACAAGGCTTCTTAACGGCATATTGCTTAATTAGACTAAATTACCGGTTAGGTTAGGTTGCATAGACTGTCTAAAGAAAACGATGCAAGAAAAGGATAGTTCTAGGAAAAAGTGAGAAGGAGAGAGGTTAAGAAAAGTCTACTATGGCCTACAGCAATCAGTTAATCAAATGGTACTTCTTGGGTAGCCCCTAACTAATGTGGCATTCACGTTACTTTTCTATTGCCGAGCAGGGCAAGTCTGCTCAGCCTCATCTTGTCAATTTGTAGTTGACAGTTTTGTTAATAAATTTTTTAAAATACCATTAAGCAGAAAATGCTTTTAGCTATTTTTGTACTGAAATGCATCCTATATTGTGTATAGGAATAAAAAAAAATGAAAATGAAAATTGAAATGACAAATAGAAACAATGGAAATTGAAACAACAATGGAAAAGCAGGAGCAATGATTACTCTCTAACAATTCCTACACTAACTTTATTATAGGCTCCTTATTTTTCTAAGATGGAAAACTATTGTTGATTTAGAAAGAGGATTTGAGCTGTTACCAGGCCCAAAGACAATACTTGGCTTTGTTACATGATTTTAACGAGCTCGGTCTCATTACCCTCCCTACCAT
This sequence comes from Thelaira solivaga, assembly GCA_947397855.1. NCBI lineage: Eukaryota > Metazoa > Arthropoda > Insecta > Diptera > Tachinidae > Thelaira > Thelaira solivaga. The sequence continues at coordinate 51,796,129 of OX377613.1, read as the reverse complement.
TGTTCTAACGACCGAAAATTATTAATTAGAACCCCTATAATGATTGGATTCATCAGCAAATATTTTAAAACACAAAATATATTTAAAATAAAAAAATCAGTAAATTCTTTAAGTATAAAATATTCAAATTTCATTTTCTTGCTAAATTTAAACATTCTTTGAAAGGCTTAAAAAAATAATAACAAAGGCGTGACAAATGAAATTCACCTCATCTACAACCTCTTTCACTCCCCCTTATATAAACAATCTAGTTATTCTTCAATAAATTGCATTTTTCACTGATTAATAGGCCTTGTAATTCATATTTATAAGGAAAGCAACATAAACTTACCCTTAAATTTTTAATAAAACAAAATAAATAAAAGTTGTATTTTCCATAACAACAACTGGTCTAGAATATTTGTTTAGTTTTCTTTGAATTTAAATTTGAGTTTGTTTATTATGCATTGATTATTTTGTGTGTGGTACCTTTGTATGTCTCTGATTATCCTTTATATCCTGTTTTCTATTAAGTGGGTGTGGAACCCCAAACACATGTTTTATTAGACAAAAGCTTTTTGTTTTCTTTTCTTTTTTTAAAGAGAGTATGGGGGGTAACACATGTTTTCTTTTGTTTTTTTACGCTTTTGCCGGCTTTTTTTTACACATTTGCTTTCTTGTACCACCGGAGGCAGACGTTTAATGTATCCCCCCCTCACTTGGCTATAGGTAGCTAGTGGTGAAATTTGTTTTAAGGGCTGTTTGCTTTTTTACTATTTTACTTGCTTAAATTTAAGAGAGTTCGACAGTATTTTGTGCTCTTAATTTTTCATTTGTAAAGTCCTTACCAGATTGATTTCTCCATTATGATTTTAGTGATTTTTAAAAAAAAATTTTTTTCTAGTTTTCCTACAAATTTGGTGCTTATTTTAAAATAATTCTTAATTATTAAGCTATTTTAAAAATAATATAAGTTCACTTAAAAAAAATAAGTTAGCGGTCATTTTAGTAAAATTAACACTGTCTCGTTTTTTTTTTTTAAAAAGTGGTGTTTTTCCACTTTCAAAAATAAATGGAAAATCCCTGAAATTATTTTGAAGAAACTAATTTTTTTAATTCAAGAAACTAAATTTTTTGAAATAAAAAAAATTTATTTATTCATTTTATTTGATCTTTTTCTTTTACTATTTTATTAAGCTTGAGGTCTTATTTTCAAAAAATTAATTTTTATATAATTATAAATTAATCAAATTATTAAAAATTCATATTTCAAAAATTTTTTCTTGACAAAATTAAATTACGGTGTACAATAATAAGGTGATACCAAACAAAGTTTTATATACAAAATTATTTCTGAATAAATATGTATTTTTGTTATATTAAGAGGTATAGAAAAATATATACTAAGACCTAATATGATATGTTGCCCAATAAAGGCTTAATATAGATCCGCTTAATTAACATAATTGAAGTTTGTATTTTAAAATGTTTTGTAAAAAATTATTGAAAAAAGGAAATAGTCTCATAAAAAGGAATAAAATCGAAAACTGCTGGAGTATAGATTTCTCAACGATACAGTTTATATTCACTGTACAGAAGTTTAATAATTTCACTCAGAATATTTTAGAGTGAAAATCTTAGTTAAAAAATATTCTAAAATCGAGATGTGCGAATTTATGGGGTCGAAAGCTACAATACAGTATTAAAAAACACTTATGTGTGTAACACCTTTAAAATAAACTAAAATCGAATTTATGTAAACTTTTTTTATTTAACACATTTCGTTAAAGCAAAAATCTCCAGCTTCTATAAAACTAGCAGAATTTTGCATATATTTGACGAGTTTTGTCATGCAGCTTATTTTAATATTATCTGGCAACTTTACGTGCATGCTTCGCTGCGTATGTCCAACAAAATGTCATACAAGGGCACAGGGTGCTGCCAAATAATTTATTTCTTTACTTAACGAAAAATTGTTTTCAAAATGTCCTTACGAAAAATATTTACACGACAGCAATATTCATGATTTTAAAAAAAAGCAATTTTTTATTCCTGCAATTAAAAGCACATGTTTGAAAATTTTGGTTTATTTTTCATAATAGACAAATTTTTTCCTTCTCTTGTAAATAAATTTTTTTTAATACAATTTATGGCTTTTATGAATTCATATGATAATAAATATTTACTTGTTTATATGCATAAAACGACTGCTTCAAATGTACTGTTGGAGTTTGTACTCCAAAAGCGTTTTCTATTCTCAAAAAACATAACACGTTACTTTTTCAGTATTACGTCATTATATATTTCTAAATATGTGTTTAGTACTTATGACATATTTTAAATATGCACAAAAATGCATAAATAAGTTAATTTCTCTAAGAGATTTTACCAATTTGCAATCGAAGCATAGAAGATTATGTGATGCAACACATATTATTTTAAAGTTACTTTGGATTATTTTTAAAATTTTTTTGGAAATTTCCATATACCCCAGTACTGTTGCTCTAAGTGATTTTAGCAACTTCCCCTCCGAACTATAATATTAAAGATTACAGGATTAAATTTAGTAATTTTTAAGTGCAAAATCGGGAATGATACCTCGGCGAAATGGGGAATAATAAAAATCCTTCAAAGCAACAGCACTGGGGTATATGGAAAATGCATTTTTTTTTATAATAATCCAAAGTAATCCAAAGTAATTTAGGCGGTAGATTACAAATCTAAACGACCTCCCCTTTATAGTTCGTCCAGAAGTCACTAAAATCCTTGAAAGCAACAGCACTGGGGTATATGGAAATATAATTTTTTTTTCTTTTAAATAGTGCAAAGTAACTTTTGAGTATTTGGGCCTAGACGACCTCCCCTTTAAAGTGATATGTGTCGTATCCCGTAATCTTCTTGAGAAGTCAACGTATTTATGCATATTTGTACCCATGCACTTATATTTCTCCTAAACATATATATGTCATAAATAGTGAAAAGATATTTACAAATAATAAAAAACGCAGCGGGTTACGTTAAAACATATTTAACTCGGCATATTTATCTTCACTTACTTCTCAAGCTTAATAAAATTGGTATTTTAATTTAAAAAAAAGGTCAAATAAACTAACAAATAAAAAAAAATACATTTTAAAAAACACGCAAGTGGATGCAATCCAGTTTCTTTAAGAAACAGGGCAAAATAACAAAAAAAAGAAAAATATACGTGTATTAGATATTGTGCACTTTTCATTATATAATTTACACGTTTGGTTTTGTTTGCATTACATTATTATATATTGACTGAAGCAATTTTGTTTGTTTTATATGATCCAATATTTTAAGTTTTTTTTACTTGAAGTCTGATTTGATATAAGTACAAATTTAGAGATGAAGTCCACTATAAAAAGACATGAGTTGGCGATAGTTTTAAGATATAGGAGTCCATTAAGTATGTTTTATATTTGATTTTGAATTGAAATTGGTTTGAGTTCACTTCAATTAGATTATTTAATGTTCTAGATATAAATTTTTATATTTCATATACTTTTTATTTTCACAAACAAAAACTAAAAAGTTTACTTCAAATGAAAAATAAAATAATACTTTACTTTCATTCTACAACGTTTTTCGAACATGCCTGCATCGTACTAAAATTACCGTGGACTTATTTAAAAAAATGGACTTATACCAGTCTCAAAAATAACCGCTCATATACACTTGTAAGCTAATGTTATTTAAACAATCGTAAACTTATTAATTATTATTATTATAATTTTATTTTTTTTTTGTAAAAAAACTTTATTATTAATTGTTATACAAGTTGAAATGGTCCTTCGCGCCAAATTGATTTTTTTTTAATTCATTTTGATTAAGCGTTTTAATTACTCCACGCTAATAATTTTACATTTTAAACTAAATTTTAACTTGTTTTTATTATGTTTTTTTAATCACCTTGTTTATAAAATTTAGGCCATTAATTAAAAAACAAAGAAACGGAAAAAATAAGTTACAACTTGTGAAAACCATTACGAAAAAGTGTTAAATCATTGAAGCTTGACGAATAAAAAAAAATTAAATTTTATTTTCAACACTCACTTGCAACAAACTGTTTTTTTTTCCTCTCATTATGCAACTATTGTTAAAAAAAAAAAACAAAAAAAAAATAACGAGTACCAACTAAACAATAATTTATGGCTAAAATGTGCATGCGAGTACATTTATTTGTTTATTTGTATTTTACCATTCATATGATGATCATTTAAAAGGAAAACACTTTTACTTCAACAAACATGTTTTCACAAAATAAAAAAAAATAAAAAATAGAAAAAAAAAGCAAAAGGTAGAAATATAAATATCGTTGTGTTCAAAAAACACCAACTCACCCAGTAAACAAGCAAATTTCATTTTAAAAAAAGTTTTAATTAAATTTCTTTTCTAAAAAAGACAATAGAAAATAAGAAAATTTAAATGAGAAAAACCAATATGAGCTTTACTATTCTGTTATACAAAATTTTTTCAGTGTTACACACACTGTGTTGCAAAAATGTACAATTTGGAAATAACTTCGACTGACTAATTTGCATATTGAAGTAATTGTGAGATTTTTTGGCAATAATTTTTGATTCAATTGACTTTTACACTGCACCACAGCGTTGTTGTAGAGATTCCTAATTGTGTAACAGAACTATGAGTACACTCAGATCAATCCTTGTGGACTCTTTCTTATACAGTCAATATTACTAGGAATTCCTGTGTTGTAAATAGTTAAATTTGCAACAAGCTAATCAACCCTATTATGTAAGTCGTAAAAATGATATTACCGAAGTCGACATTGACTTATATTCAGTATTATTATATATGCAACGTTTTTAAAGTGAGTGAAGCTAAGTGCGTCTAGTTAAACTAGCAAAAACTTAACTCCTAACGTTTTTTGATATTTGCATGCAGTATACAGTAGTGCTTCTTGGAATTGAAATTTTGTACAGTGTGCATACCAGAAAAAGTCCGGGGATGGGGCATACCGCAAACTAAAGGTTTTGAGCTTCCCCTGCGCATCTTAAAATAATTTTTACATGGAATAAATTTTCTTTAAGTAAAAATATCATTAAGTCATCTTGGAAGAAAATTTTTGTACAGTGTCCACACCACATCGTGTATGGGGGACTTAAAATAACAAATGTAAAACTAATTGCTGTGCAAGCAAGCAAACAATTTTTAGCAAGACAGTTCTATAGAAGCTCAACAATTTTAAAGACCACTAGAGGGAAATTATCGGTGAGGGATGTTAATGGCTGGCAAAAAGTAACTTTAATTAAAATTATATTATGACATACTGATATTCTTTAAGTATTTGCTATTCCATAAGTCAAAAATGTCTAACCCTTACATTAAGACTCTCTTTTGCAGCCTAAGAGTTTTTTTTTGATACTCTTCATTATTATAATTTACACTTTCTCATATAAAAATATGTTTTATATAAAATTTAATACAAAATTAGAAAATTTTCAAAAAATATATATTGATCTCTCTAAAACACTTATTGCTTTTAAATTGTTAATAATATGTTGTTGATAACACAACTCTCTTAAATAATACCATTTTAGGGTCGAGACGACAGTATTGTTTACAATACGAGAGTAACAATAAAGTCAACAGATAGCAATAGGGCGACTTATATAGTAGAGTGAATAGGGGTGAAATATATCAGGCCAATGGCACTCATAAATAATCGGTCTTAATGATTAGTGTGCAGTGAGAACTGATCGACTAACAGTTCTTTGAGGTTCATTCTCTATTGAACCCTGCTTCTCTAAACCGAATAATTAAGCTTTTTATCGTGTTTACACTAGAAGCTGTTGCTGTATTGAAAAGTTAACGATTATCAAAGTCATTATAAAAATTAAAGGAATGTTATGTTTTATATTGGTGTCAACAAATTGCGACTACTACTTCGACAATGTCACGCTATTTGTTTTATGTTGCAAAAATTGAACGTCAACCTAGAAAAGAATTGCACAATTTTTACACTTTCTTGTATGAGTATGATGAAATTATAAAATTTTATTAAATTGTTTGTTACCAGAAAACTGTGAAAATAAAAAACAAATTTTGTATAAGAATTTCAAATCAATCAGTCGCCGTTGGTTCCTCAGCCCTTACTTAAACTCTATTTACATGGCGTGTAAATTCAATTTTAATTATGTAAAATTAGTACACATCGTGTGATACCTTCGAAACATAACATATGTGTTTTCTTATGTGTGATAACAATGTAATTTTTTATTTAGAGCTAGTAAAAGCATATGTATTGAATGATGTCAGAAATCAAAATAAGTAAATTAAATAAATTAAAAAAATCAATTAATACTAAAAATTAATATTTGACATACACATCCATAAATTAATTCATGTAAACACAGAAACACGATTTCTTTGATATTAAAACAACAACTCAATTCTTTTAGTCTATTCATCATCTATCATGAAATTTTAAAAAGTCATAGAGACGAAAGAAGCTATCGTTTGCTTTTACCTAAGCAGACTGTAAATATATTTTAAATAAAAATAATTTTGGTATCAAAACAGCGTTTAACAAAAATAAAATTACAATAAAAAAGAAATATGAAAGGATCATTAATAACCAATTTGACATTGACCTGCCAGTCAAATATTATTACGGAATTGTTATAAAGTTAACGAAATCTAATGTGCTGTTACTGTAACCTAGCTGATCAAATCATGTAGCAATTTTGTATAAAATTTACTCAAAAATGTTGAGTGCTTTTTGTACCATTTTTTCTTATAACTTTCAAACAAATTTTAGTAGACGAGTTGATGAGCTGGGTTACAGACACAGTATAATAAATTTGAGTGACAAGTAATTATCAAGCATGTTCTAAAAATCACATTTTGTCAATTGAATGATTTAAAAACAGTTGAAAAAAGGTGTCCTGTGCATATAATTTTGCGATTTCAAAATGTTCACCTACATCACTGGGTTATTTTCGCGATTATTATATGACGAACGTTAAAATAAATTACTTAAATAAATTATTCAATGTTTTCTTTATTAATTTTGTTGAATAATTTAAAAAAAAAAATATAAAGACGCCTGTTTTCCTGTAAAATTTTTATTTTCTCTTGTGTTTTCTTTTGTGATGAAATCAGAAAAATCAACTGTTTTCTTGTGCTTTTGAAAAAATACAATCACACCTAAAAACTCATAAGTGGGGTGGCTTACAGAACAGCATAAAATCACACACGTGATTTCAAAACCACTTAATTTTCAGACAGAAATGTAGGTGATGCTTTTGTAGCACAAGCGGCTAATCGCTTGTACGAATTTTATATAAAAAGTCCTTAAATTTTTTATAAATTTTTTTTAGACGAGTTAGTTGCTGATGTACAGAAACAGCTTAATAAATTTGTGTGAAAAACACTTATCTACATACAGTTTCTGTAACACAAGCGATCAACTCTTCTAGAAATTTTGTATGAAAAGTCCTAAAAAAAATTTAGTGTTTTTAAAAAAAAATTTTACACCACTGGATACCTTTTTTTACAAGAATATTACATTAGACTTTATTAAATTATTTATTTTTCTAATTAAAAAAAAAATTAAAATGAATTATTTGTTTGACAAACTCGCACCTATTTACTATGCCTTAAAATTTAAGGAGACTTTACACTATAATACAAGTGTAAAGATTTTCATTGGATTTTGTCAGCTGTTTTTGTTATTTTTTTTGTTCGTACAGCCCTGAAACAAGTAAATTGAAGCTTAGAAAATTTTCTAAAAATGATGAGCCACATGACTGTCAATTTATATCCCTATTGTTTTCACACAATTATACTTTTTCATTCGCTTCGAATTTTTCAGTATTACAGTGTAAAATCCCCATTAGTAACATTTTTGTTTAGTTTTACCAAACAGTAGCAAAAACTAATCAATAATAAATTTAATTTAATAAAACTAACATTTGATATTAACAATTATATTAAACTACTCGTATCGGTTACTTACTGCAATAGTGTCATAACTCAATTTTTATATTTTTTAAATTGTTATATTCTGCAAAAATATCAACTAAATATTTTAAACGGTCTTCTTTTCGGAATGAAATATGCAGTCTTATTACGAATGTCGTTCTGGTAGTCGAATTTACAATAAACTAATGTAAAACATAAGACCGAAGCTGTTCTATTTATATCACGACAACAAGATTGTTCCTTATTACAAGCGATCAACTCGTCTGGAAATGTTATAGAAAAAGTACCCAAAGGCTTTAGGGTTTTTCATACAAACTTCTTTGGACGAATTGATCGCTTGTTCTATGGATACAGCACATAAATTGTTGCCATATTTGCTCATCAATCCAATTAAAAAAAATCCTTAATTAATCATTAATTCAGTGAAATATTTTGCCAACTCAATGAAATATTGCATCAGTTCAATGAAATATTTTATCAGTTCAATGATATATTTTATCAGTCCAATGAAATATTTTATCAGTTCAATGAAATATTTTATCATTTCAATGAAATATTCATCAATTCAATGAAATATTTCATCAGTTCAATGAAATATTTCGTCAACTCAATGAAATATTTCATCAGTTTAATGCAATATTTCATCAGTTCAATGAAATATTTCATCAGTTTAATGAAATATTTCATCAGTTCAATGAAATATTTCATCAGTTCAATGAAATATTTCATTAATTCAATGAAATATTTCATTAATTCAATGAAAGTTTTCATTCGTTTAATGAAATTTTTCATTTGTTTAATGAAATTTTTCATTCGTTCTATAAAATATTCATTATTTAATAAAAAATTTCATTGAACCAATGATATGTTGTCGTTAATTTGATGAAGCGTTGTTTTGGTTAAAAAAAAATAATGAATATTATTCTTTCAGAGTGGAGTGCCAACGAATTGTGAAAATCATGTTTTTTGTATTATGACACTATTGAAGTAAATGAGCAATACGTGTAAACGTACTATAACAATATTGTAATAATAATAATAATAATAATAATAATACTCGTGTTACCACATTAACATGGTTGTATAAAAATGTAATTACATTTTTATTTATTTATGCATGTGTATGCAAATACTGAATTATTGTACATTCATTACAATTTAATACCAGCGACCACAATTTAACAAAAAATTGACAATAATTATTGTGCTCGATATGTGTTTAGGAATATTATTTTTTTTTCTTCTCTACAGCTACTGGTGTTTAATGTAGCGAACTTTATTATTTTATTTTTAAATAACCTTAAGGTTAATATTAAATAATAAATTATGATTTAAATTAAACTTTAAAAAAACTTCCATGCAATTTGTATATAGGTATTCAGTGTTTTTTGTTTCGCATGCTCTCATCTCTGTTGTTGAATGCAGGCATGTAACACGAGTATTCATTTGCATTTATTAACTTTCAATAGCACCACACTGTAATTGCCAATTAAATTTAGTAAACGTACATGTCGGTAAATTTAGAGTGAGTCAGTGGTTTTTGTATTTAAAAGACGTTTTATTGTAACCTTCACCATGAGATTTAAATATGTACTTGCATGTACGAGTACATCAACATAATGAATGCTACCCTACCCTTCTTACTTATTGGCAATATTTAATGAGGTTTTTTTTTAAGATAGCGCTTTAGTCTTCTCATTATTCTTTTTTTTTTATCACAATGGGTGCGTTCATAAGACGTAAATGTAGTGCAACTGCTGAGTGTTCGTCTTAGAAATGCATAGTTGAATAATTCCGCTCAACTCTACAGTTGCGTATTTGCTGCCTCTTGTTTTTTTTTATCATACAATTTTTTAGCCACCTAAAGTCAACATGTTGTGTGTTGTGTCAACTAAACTTAAAACAAATCCTTCAACATCGGTCAGTCAAGAAAAATTCCATTAAAAATTCTCTATTACCTAAACTTTCGGTTAAAGAAATTTGTTTAGCTAATTCTAATTATTTTATTATTATTTATTTTGTAATTTTTTTTTCCTTTTTTTTCATCATACTCATTAAACCGTTTGTAAGACGTAATTGTTGTGCTCAACAGTTGTGTAGCAGTGGAGCTCAAAGGTAACGTCTCTAGTAGTTACCGACTCTTGTAGTAAAGTATCGGGTCGGGTGAGACCGGGCAAAAACATCTACTTAAGAATAAAATCAAAAGTTGTATTTACTTTGATTTTAATAAAATATTCCGCATTTTGCTTGAAATGTCGGAGTCTATGTGTTTGAATAGAAGAACCAATTTCTTTTTTAATTTTTTTAATTTTGCATAAAAATCGTAATTTTTCTTTAAATTTTTGCTATTTTCCTAAAACTACTGAGCGGATTAAAAAATAGTGTAAGTACGATTTTAAGCAAATTTTATTGCTCAATTTCGGATTTTCTTTTTTAACAAATAGAACCAACAGATTTCAATTTATGCTCTTATACATATTAGAAGAAATTAGAACGAACCAAGTGCAGATTTGAAATCAGCCTCCCAAAATACCTTTGAAAAAGTTTTCAGTTTTACTGGTTCAAAAGTTGAATTGAATTTGTAAGCTTGTGTTGTTGAAAATATAACAAAATCTTTGGGCGCTCTAACATCGCATTGCTGCCAAAATAATGAATTTTTCTTTGCATTAATGACAGAAATCATAGCATATATAATACAAAATAATTCATTCAGTGTTCTAGCTATATCGTATTTAAATGCTTCCGAGATCTTGCATTTTTTTATTATTTATTTTTAATAAACCTAAAACCTTATCTGTTAGTAAATTTAAAACTTTTTTCTATAGCAACTGAAAGAAACTAAAACAAAAGAGAAGAGCAAATTGTGTATTCAATCAAAAGTCTTTTGAACGTAGCAATAGAGTTTTATTATTTATTTTGTCAAAAAAAAATAATCGAAAAGAAATAAAGAAGCAAAAAATCGCAATTTGTTACTATTAAATGTCAGCAATTTTATTTGTATTGTTTTATTAAAGTGGGGAGTGCCCATCTCTTAACGTTTGCCAGCTGAACTTTGACCTAAAAAAACCATCATGATTGCCATTCAATAGTCCTCTTTTAACAAATCGTTTCAACTGCAATAAATTACTTGTGAATAAAGTAAAAAAAAAAAAAAATGCAAAACTAAAAGTTATTTAATTTGTAAATCATCAGATTGTCAGTTAAAGCTTAAATAACGTTGCTTTTCTTTTATTATTTTCTTTGCACACTCTTTGCGGCTTGTCATGACGTGACGTGCTAATAAAAAGAGGCGGATTTTCCGTGCCACACAGAAAATATTTATTTACTTGCAATTTTCACATGACCATGAATACGTTTTTTTGTAAAGTTCATCTGTTCGCTCATTCATTAACAATTATAATCATGTCATGGAGAGCTATATGGAATACTCTGCAAGGAGGGGTCTGAAATTAATTTAGTAAATTTTGCTATAAATCTTTTTTAAAAAATAAAAACAATTTTTTCGTTGTTATTTATGTGCTTCTCCTTAAAATAATAATTTTTAATGGATAATCTTATGGCAGTACTCTTTTCCAATTGTAAGAACGATTTTTATTACTTTTGTAAGAACGATTTTTATTACTTTTATCAAAAGAATGTTGGCCCTTTAAAGAAACTTGTAGAAACATAAAATCATTATTTACTTTGGCCTTTTCCATTAAGAAATTTTGAAAAGAACTTTGTTGACATACAAAATAACTCTTCAAGTTATTTAAAAATGAAAATTGATTCCACGGTTGACTCGACTCATAATTTTCAAAACATTCAGGTTCATCGAGGTGAGTCAAACGAAACGCTTTATCACGAAGGTACTACTGGTACTCAACAAGAGTGCTTTAGACTTGTCGAAGTGCTGAAATAAATATTCAGAACGAATATTGGCCTTTTTCAAATTGTTTGTCTGACATATAGAGTTGTGTGCTACCATTTTCACCACTATTTTGAAACTATGAAAACTCCGTACCTTCTTTAAACAAGACGAAAAATGTAAGCTAACTGTTATTGCCAACATGTGTCAGAGTTTTGTGTATCAACTTTCAAAAATAATCGCGTATGTATCCTGGGTAAATTTAAATTTGGCTTTACTTATTGAACACACCTCGTACACAGCGCAGATCAGAATTATCTATCATTCATTCATGCGAAAAAAAAAATAATTTAGTGAGAATTTTTCGACGTGATGCCTACAAAATGTTTTCGATGGCATTAAATGAAATGAAAATTTATAGCCAGAAATTTTTAACTAAAAAATTTTTGTTTGCGTTAATGCAATAATCATGGCTCATTTCTTTCTATTCGCTAGTATCTTATTTTTCCCATACTTCAAACACTATTATGTGATTCAGTTAAATGGCTCACAAGCGTGTGCTATCAGTGTAATCACGAGAACATAATATATTCCAAGCACTGACGTTATTCGTAATTAGGAAAAAAAAATATTTAAATTTTTAAAAGCCTTTTAAAGGCTTTTTAAACGTTTATAATTTTTTTTTTAATTCATTTATCTCTATAATAAAAATGCAATAAAAAATAATTCTTTAGCATTAAATGGTAATTAAATTTAAAATCACTTAAGTAAAAAAATTCATAAAAAATCCCACACATGTTCCAAGCTAGTCAAGGCATTTTTCAATTTTCTAAGCTCTTCAGAATAGGGCTTTAAAGAATTTTTTCAGTGACTTTAATTTTGCTTAGATTTTTGTTTGTGCTTCAATTGTGTGAGCCTTAAATATGAAAGTGCATGATGTATTTGCCCTGCCCTCTTCTAAACCTAAACTAACGGCAAATATTTAAAGCCACAATTGCCAGTTTTTTTTTTGTTTTCAGTTATTCTTTTTTCTACGTAAGAACTGCCTCTCCTTCTCTATTATATCAGTAATAAAGAAAAAGCAAATTGATTTTCATGAAGAATATTTTCATTAGAAAAAAAGAGGCAGCAGCAAAATAATTAATTTTTATTGTTCATTGTCTTGCACCGCTATATTTAATGAATGCATTTTTTATTAAGTGAACTTAACAAATTTTATATTATTAAACCAAAAGGGTTTTTAAAGTAGGCAGGCAATTTAAAATGCATTTTTTTTTCAAAATTACAAATTGCTTAAGTTTAAGGTTGGTATTAAAAATGAGTAATGAGTGCTTGAAATAGATAGAAATTATGGCAAATTGTTTGTATTCATAAATATGTATGTCATTGCATGTTTTGAACCGGTCTCGCCCAGTCTTTTATTTCCTGAGTTTTAATTCTTAAAATTTAGAGAATTTCACCAAAATCCGTGGCAAAATAGAATTTTAATCATGACAAAAACCCTTCTAACTTGTATTATCAAAATGGGGCATAAAAGCCCAAAAGTACAAAAGTATATGGCGATCTGCTGTAGAGTAAGTAATAAACAATCAAACAAACAAACAGATTTGAATTTTATTTATACACATAGAAAACAACTTTGACTCTGATAACTAAATTTATTTATATATAAAATTTTTTTTAGCTGTAGCAACCAGAATTTGATAAATCCAAAACTTAATTGTCTTAAAAATATTTCAAGCTGTAAAACGGATTTTCTATTGCCACGACTAAAAAATTGATTATAACAACCGAAATAAATTTAGTTCTCACAACCGAAGTTGTTTTTTTTTACGTGTCTTATGTGCTGTTTCCATAACACAGGCGTCTAGAAAGTACTCAACAAATTTAATGCTTTCATAAAAATTTTCTAGATGAGTTTTGATAGCTTGTGTTATCACCCCAAAAGAGGCGGTTTATGGACCTAAGTTTGTTAAAAATTGTTTCTGGTTCGACAGAGTCAAATGTGCTTAAAAGCAGATTTGAACGAAAGTGTTCTAAATTTTTTCTTAAGAAACTTAATTGAAACACTAGCAGACTACAGGGTAATTCTTAGCGCCTTATTCGTTGTTAATTTTTGAAATTAATACGCAACTCAGGGTGTAGATTTTGAAGTTAAAAAAATTAAAATATCAAAAAAAAAATTTTTTGAAAGTGGTACAAGTCTACTTTTAAAAAAAAGTGAGTTAATAGATACGATCTTTGGATTATTTTTTTTTAAAAAAGGTGCACTCGCAAAACTAACTGCTTAATTACACTGTGCTACACCAAAATTATTCAGGGTTTCTTATGCACCAATTCTCTTGTGTTGGAGTCCATGGTTTTTTTATGTCACTTCGTAAAGTGATTTTAAAACGGGTTTGTTAGATTGTCAAATCATAACTTCTTCGTTTACTTATAATTTTTTCTTCTGTTTGAAGGATCTGTGTGATTTTATTTTTCAAACAAGGCATGTCTTTTGAAAATCGGCTAATAAAAGTTATAAAATTAGTTTACGAAGTGATCTAAAGAAACTAGAAATATTTGCCTTCTCTATGGATTCTAATAAAACAGAATTGGTAGATGAGAATATCTTTTTTCTCAATTTTTGTATCATATTGTTATCTGTGAAAAAAAAGCAGGCGAAGTATTTGCGCCATAATCACACCACAGTGCAAGTTTGTACAACAAATAATAAAAATTTGTATTTTGTGCAAAAAAAAAAAAAAAAAAAAACAAACAAACTCTATCTATTGCCTGCTCCTAATTCGGACAAAATATTTCCTTCAAACGTTTACGGTTTAGCAATTTCCTTTCAGATGAATCAATTGATTCATCTTTGAAATCAAATATAATTTTTTTTCTTGGTACACATGGAAAACAACTTTGGTTATTGGAACCGAATTTATTTCCAATCAAAAATTCAGGTTTCCAATTACAGAATTTCATATCGAGCAACTTTTACCGAAATTTTAAACATTTTTCATACAAAAACACTAAAATTACGAATGCGCTGACTTAATGACTACAGTACAATTTTTTAATAGAACAAAATTTTGGACTCTATTATCGAATTCTGGTTGCTACAACTAAAATATTTGATTGTTACATTACTCAATTTTTGATTACAAACAAATTTAGTTCTCACAATTGAATTGTTTTCTGGGTGTGCAATTATTAGTTTACGCTAATTGAAATGTATTGCAATAAAATTTTCGTTTAAAAATCATGTAACCAAAATATTAAAACATAAAAAAAAACAACAAATTCATTGAAGAATTTCCATAGTGTGAATACTCTCGAATACAAGTCCATCACTCAACCATGCAGGCATTCATTAATGCATTCCCCTTAACACAAAAGCAAAATCTAAGTAAAGTAATAAAAGAAAATATCAACAACAACTACTCGTACATGAAGAGATTAATTAACATATCTGATATAATTACTTAATAGCGAAGAGAAATGAAAATGAAAATGTTACAAATTTCCATTAAATACCAACTTTTCTTTTCTTCCTAAATTGCTTTATAATGTCTATTTAATAACTTCTTCATTTGTACAGCTCACAGACACACACATACACACACATACACACACATACACACACATACACACAAAGCACACATACTCCTATAAAAGCTATCATATTCAATATTATTGATTTTTAACATTTGTTTAAATAAAGTTTTATTAAAAAAAATAAATAAACCAAAAAAAGCATTCACCATATTTTATTAAAAATTTGACCTAAATTTTCAATTTCTATATTCTAATACAGTAATTGCATACAAAAAATACTTTATAGAAATTGTTATGCTGTCCGTCCGCACATGCACACTCAATTGCACCATAAGTATACAGCGTTGCCACAGTTACTTAAGTTAGTTTAAGCGGCTTGCACGATATCAACGAAATCACCTGAACACCACCAGGACTGTTTTATTTAAAGTTCTATAAACATTTTCAATTCCTTTAGTTTCTATTGTTAAAAGGAATCTGAGGCCAAATCGTTGCACTCGATTTCGAACAACTCTCAACGAAAAAAAAAATCTATTTAATTTGATATCGAATGCAAATGGCATGCCAGAGCTCCCAGTTTTAGATTCCTTCGAACTACATATGGTAAGTTACCGTAAATCAATTGATGAGATTTATTCTTAAAGTTGATTAGTTGATTTACATGTCGGCCTAACGCCCTTCAATTAGAATCGCAAGATTCCGTTTTATTCGCCAAAACTGTGCAGTAGCAAAATGAGCTAGATCTACCCAGTGATATTAAGATATCTAAGAAGGTTCGCTAACCCTACTGCCGATATCTCAGGTAGTCCGTCCATCAGATTTGCATCAAGAAATGTATGTCGTGCAGTTATAAGAGCCTCAAACTCGCAGCAAAGGTGAAAGACTGTCTTCTTACTCTTGGGTGCTTGGCAGCTGCAGCAGTTTTTCAGTCTGCTGGCGTGCTTGCCGACCGTCGAGTGACCAGTTATCACAGCCACCAATCTAGCAATGTCCTTCCTATTCCTGATCCCCAGCTGAGTAGAGCATTTTCCACCATAAGGGGGCTTTACACGTTTCTACACCCCTTCATATGGGGGGCTATTTTGTATTTCCATACGAATCGAAAAGACTTTCGAAGAGAATTTTTAATTAAAAAAAAAAACTAATTATGTACTCGTAGAACTTTCGAAAAAAATTAAAATTTTTAAAATTATTCTCAAAATCGTTAATAAAACTCTACTAGATTTTCGAAATTTCTACATAAAAGCTTTTTCTTTCGCATTTAAAATTCTTTTCGAAAGCCATTTCGATTCGAATCGAAATATATAATCGCTCCTGATACTACTAAGCGATTGCCTCCATGTTAGAGCCAGCCTTAGCCAATTCATGCGCCTAATCATTACCAACAAAGCCGCTGTGTGCAGGAATCCATAACAAAAATACATCAGCCTGACGTCCTAGATTGGATAGCACAGCCTTATATTGGCCCACTAGAACAGAGAATGGCATATGCGATTGAAGTGTCAGATTCCTATAGCTCCCCTGATCTCACTATCGTACAAAGACTCGCATGCCTTGCGCTCGATGGCCAGTATCGGCGCCTGGAAAACACTAAATCTATCCGGAAGTCGGATGAGAATCGTATATATGCACATATGTACCAGTTTCTATTCCCGTCTTCAGGTACTTCCATCACTCAAAGTAATGCTCGCCAATGCTTCTGCGATGCAGGACAATCACAAAGAATATTCTGTACTTGAACTTAATGTGCTGTTTACAATCCGGAAACAATCCAATCGTCTAAAAAATTTGTAAAGAAACCACTCAATTTTTAAAATATTTCTTTGTGTTTTTCAAAAAATTTTGTTTTTACGATTGGATTGCTTCTTTCCTACAAACAGCGCCAAAGTATCTTCTGCATGGGCTTGTAACTCTGCTTGTTGCTTTCTTAAGTGTCCATTCCCATTAGCTTTATCAGGGGAATACCACCTCATTATTCGCCAGGGATGTTTAAGGTAAAACTCATTGTATAAACATTGAATATTTTAATATTTCCTACTGTTGAATATGAACTTGTGAGGAGATTTTTTCGGACTACTAGTCAGGCGAAAAACGTAATGCAGGTAAATGCACATATTCTAGTCAAGAACATGTAATTGTCGACAGTTTTGCCCCACTCCTACCACTTTTTGCCCAAAGACTTCTAATTGTCGACTCTTACTACCTTTTAGTCCCAAGATTCTAATTGTCGAACGTTGTGGTCACCTTCCTTCTTTTAGCATTTTCTAAGCTTAAAGTTTCATGCCTTCAGTAAACAATTTCTGGCAAAATTTTCTTAAAGTAATTTTATAATGAAAAAAGTTTGTCACGCAGTAGTAACGTGATCGCAATTGTAATGCAATAACATTTGTTTTAGAAAAATTTAGTCAAAAGTTTTTACATTTCTTTGCACTCGCATTATCACACCCACAACTACTAGGATGAGCAAGTCACTTTAATTAATATTTTGTGCTCGTCTTAACTTTAATTTGTTAAATATTTTAACACGAAAAATCCATTAAAAATTTAGTGGCATGGCAACGCTGCTGCTCATACGCAACAACAACAACAACAACAACAAAAACCAATGACAACAACTTTAACTTTAAAGTTGTTTGGTTTGTTTAAGATTTAAAGGAAAATAAATAAATAAATAAAAAAAGAAAATACATTTTTGTACCTACAGTTGGATTTTCTTTTTTGTTGTTGTTGTTGTTATTTATGTTGCTACTAGTTATTGCTGCATTATTATTTTTTTTTTCACTCCCATAACCGTGTCACGCAGTCGCAGTGTTCAATCATTTACATATGAATGCATGTTTGTTTGTCACAGTGTTAGTAGTGTGACACTCATATATTCAGTATACACTTGTCGTGTGTTGGCTTGTTGTGGAAAACTTACTCTGTGGGTTGTGTGTTGTTAATGCTTGTAGATAACAACTATTTGTATGATGGCGTTAGCGGTGGTGGTTATTGGCAACAAGTTTTCACTAGTTCAATGTAATTTATTATTTTTTATTTTTAGTTTATTTAATTTTTATTATTTCTTTGTTTTATTTTTATTTTATTTTTTATCACATTTTTTGGTGCCGTACTTGATTTCTAATCGTATATTGAATTGTTGTTAAGACTTGTTGGCCAAGAGAGCTTGTTGTTAGTTTTTAGCTTAAAGGTTTTCATAAAGAAATAAATGAAATTAAAATTAGATTGAGCAAAGTGATCAAGTTTTCTAGAATTCCGCAAACTTCACACATAAATACTCCGAAAATTGCTTTTTTTTTTACAAATTTTCTAAATCAGTTGGAAAATAGCCCATAATTATATTTTTTTTATTAATAATTGAGCTTTTGTTTTTGAAAGTGGTAAGCCATAGGCAACATCTTACTAAAATTACCGGCGACTAATTATTTCTAAGGCTTAATTTGTATCTATATAAATAAAAACGAATTGCCAAATGTGTTGCTAAGAGCAAAACTCGAAAACAACTTAACCCATTAGGCTAATTATTGTTTTCATATTTTCGTAAAAGCATTGCTAGGAAAACAGTTAGAAAAAAACTCCACTTTTTTATATGGGAGTGTATAAGTGTTAAGGAAATTAAGGCCTGTTCAGCTAAATGAGAACGAAAGCTTCTTTCGCATAATTGTATTGAAAGAAATGATTTTGTTTTCAATACAATTAGGCAAAAGAAGCTTCCCTTCCCATTTAGCTGACTAAACAATTAAATGAAATAATAACACAGATATAACTCCTTTTTGAACCAGCGCTTTTTTAAATTAGCTCTGCCAATGTTTCTTAAATTCAATAGGTTACGCAACGCGACATGCGATATTTATTTAAAACCGATTTGTTGTATGAGACATTATTTTTAAAGTCAAGATAAATTACCGCTGACTAATTTTTTTTAAAAGTAGACTTACACCACCTTAAAATTGTTATCACTATGGGCTATAATCGCACCGCGACCTTTAAAGATCTATTGTGCAGCCCAGTTCCTAACTACAATCCAAGACTCCTTACGAATCTCGTAATTGTTGTGGGACTAATCTTGCCTAGATATTCTGAGACCAATGCCCCTATACCCAAGCAGCTATTCCGCGTCTTGCCACCGCTGGGCACTCGCAGAGAATATGTTCCGACGTTTCCTGTCCTTCCCGACAGAAACGACAGGAGTCGTCTTGTACCTCACCGATTTTACTCATGTGATAGTTAAGTCTACAATGGCCTGTAAGTAGCTCAACGTGAAGTTTAATGTCAATTCTGTTGAGGTTAAAAACAACATCTGCCCTAATGCGCTCTGAGTTTATAAATCTCTTTGACTACCGCATGCTCACTTCGGCCTTCCAGCAGTCTTGTAGACGTCGTTTCTCCTCCTTGCGTAGAAGGGAACTAGTGAAGTTGTTGGTCATACCGCAGAATGGCTCTGAACCTATGAAGTAAATATCCACGCCCTTTTTAACTATATATTCCCCCATTTCATTGCTCAGTTTTTAAATTGGCTCACCAGTTTCAAAGATATCGTAGAAGCTGTGTTAGAGAAAACCTTTTTTTGTGCAAAATTTAGAAAAATTAATTAAATTAAAACAAATCAGAAATCAGCCATTTTTTTCATAATTCTATAGCACCGTGAGTTGTAAAGAAAATGATATCAATGCACAACTTCTGATTTTATACCCAATTAAGTGATGCTACTTCATTGTAAGCCAGCAAACGCGCCTAAGAACACTATGCCAACATTTGTTTGTAAAAAAAGAGTGTCTTTTACTAAAGGGCTGCACAAGCATACTTTAAATGGCTTACAAGCACTTTCAAGTATAACATATTGTATGTTTTTCAAGTAAGCTTGTGCATTGCTTTATCTTTTGACTTTATTTGGAATTAAATGAAAAATTGTTTATTAATTTTAACAAAACCTGGCTCGTCTTGCTTGAAACTAAATGCTTGAATAAAGAAAATTGTGAATTTTGTCTACTTCTATTTGAAATAATTTTTTTAACATTAAAAATGTCTGCATTTTTCATAAAAATTAGAAGTTTGCGATAAAATTTTTACTATATTTCTCAAACTACTAAGCAGATTTAAGAACAATGTAGGTACGACTTGCAGCATATATTGTTGCGTAATTTCGGATTTTTTTCTAAAACAAATAAAGCCAACTTTTTTAAAGTAACACGCATATATCTCACATCAGCTTTTAAATTTAGGAAATAAAAGTACATCTCAGAAATTAGAGCCATTTGAAATCATTGCTTTAAAATATTTTGTAAACAGTTTTCAGTTTTACTGATCCAAAAAATCACTTTAATTTGCAAACTTGTGTAATCATATGACAGACACCTGCCTGATTATTATGAATTTTTTAGTATATCCTTGCAGAACACGAACATCTTCCTTTTTTTGTGTAGTTTTTTTACTTTTATTTTTATTGCAAATAAATCTTGGTAGGGTAGTTTCCTTATCGTCAGCATCGTACTAAAATGTCGTTTAATCTCAGGTTTTCTTTCTATTTTTTCTTACTAAATTTATTTGCAACGAAAATAAATTTGTTGCACACAACCAGTACCAATAAAATGTTGTGTAGGCGTCAATAAGTATTATCACGTTTATTAGCCTAGTCAAGCCATTCAGATATTTATTATGCAATTGCTATTTATGCAGTGGAACAGGTGAATTTCCTTAATTAAAATAATTTAAATTTATTTAAAAAAATAAAGAAAATAAAACAAGAAATAGTTTTTTGCCGAATCTTAAAAAAACTAATCGAAATTAACAAAAAAAAAAAAAAAAAAAAAAATTGTAACTTAAGAAAAGTGTAAAAGAGCTTAGCGATGTTAAAGAACATTTATGCAATATTTTTCTTGCCGTGCAGTTTAAATTTAAATTTATAAACATGTAACTCTTACAGCCAAACTTAAATTGGAGCGGCAAGCGTAAAGTTTTTTAGCGTCCGGCATCCCTAAATTAAAGCTTTGGCAGTACTGTAGAAAATCTACAGTACTATTAGAATTAGAATGAGGAGCGGGAACAAGGCATTTGGTCATTGCGGCCAAAATAGACCTATTGTGACACTACTCTCAAGCTACAAATCCCTCTAGTATTCATTAAGAATTCAGAAACTTCTTTAGGTGGTTTGTCCGCCATATCTGACGGTTGTAGGTAATGTTGTTCTAAGTAGCGAAAACGGGTCCAAATTAAATCATTACAGTGACACAATATGTGTTCTGCTGTCTCTTCATTTTTGTTACATAACCTGCAGAGGTCATTTCGACTGCTCCTCATATGCGCCAAGTGTTTCAATACTCTGCAATGTCCAGTCAGTAATGCCGTGACAGTGCGAATTCCTGACCGGGTCAAGCTAAGTAATTCCTTTGAGATCGGTATGGCATGAATGTTTTCGATACCCTGATATCTGCTATTTCCAGCCAGTATTGTTGCGATTCTCTTTCCAGCCACTCCCTAAAAATAAGCTTAATAGAGCTTCAAGACAGCCCGCAGAATGGTTCTGGGCTAATAAATCTATTAGTCGCCCCTTTTCTTGCGAGTTCCTCTGCCTTCTCATTGCCTACATATCCACTATTACCTAGCATCCATGCTAGTCTTTTTAGAAGTTTTAGGCAAGGCCGCTCTACTGTCCGACTGAATATAGATGTGACTGTTCTTTGTGTCTCTTTCTATTTCCTCTCTTAGGCAGAGCTCTATGCCATGTATTTCGTCCAGAAAAACTGAGTTCTCTTGACACATACTGACAAATAAGCTTTTTCTGTGGTTTAGTTAAAATACCCCTGCTCCAACACCTTCAACCGTTTTCGAGTCACATGTGACCCGATATCGGGTTTGGGTCTGATCTTTTCCCAATCAACCCTATTTGGGAATGTGACCCTGAAATTAGTAGTGAAGTTGTATTCGGTCTCACAGTGATCGCTTAGGGACAAATTACACACCTGTTTCAGCACTTTTTCTAGAAAGAGAGCTGAGTGCGCGAGACACAGTAACCAATTAGTCTAATAGAACCCACTAAAGACAAACAAAAATAGAGTTAAAAACGC
Source organism: Thelaira solivaga (assembly GCA_947397855.1). NCBI lineage: Eukaryota > Metazoa > Arthropoda > Insecta > Diptera > Tachinidae > Thelaira > Thelaira solivaga. Next base: position 51,773,725 of record OX377613.1, on the reverse strand, counting down.
TAGATAAAAAAACTAGCTAAAATGTCATTACTGGTTAGCAATAGCAAAACAAAAATAAAAAAATTATTGTTTTGCAGCCAACTTCACTACAAAACGTGCTGTCAAAATTGGATTATTCAACCGCTCAGCGTTGCCGTCGAGTTATTTCGGTATGCTTTACACAATTTGTATGGGCATGAGAATTTTTGACAGATATAAAACGCTTGTCACACCAATATAGGTATGACTGTTAATAAACCGTTATCTATGTTTTATAAAGCATTAATAGCATAATTGCTCCAATTTTGCTAAATAATTGTAAACATTCGCTTTATTAAACAACCAAGCAACTACAAGTTCAATATTTTTTTCTTTTTCGTTGATAAAATTAAATCTTTGTTTTTTAATTGGCCGATAAATAAACTTGTAAAATGTTTATACTCGTATGTGCATGTGTGTATGTAAGTCACTGTATTGATTATAAATTATGAATAATTCGTAGATAAAGTAAAACAACAAATAATTACTTGTCATTGGCAACTTTATTAGTTGCAGCTTTAAGCTCAGCTTACTGCTCTATACGAGTATTTCATATTTTTTTTTTCCTTTACTGCATTGAATCTAATCAATTTTATAATTTTCTTTAGTAACTAACCTACTCACTCTGTTCATTCAGTTTTATTTGTGGCAACGTCTAAAGTAGCTGGATGGATGGGTGGTTTTCTGTGGCAACATGCAGTAGTTGCTGTTGCTAATGTTAACACATATCGAGCACATAATTTAGATAAACACTAAAATAAAAAAATAAAAACTTAGTAAAGATATAGAAAGAAAAATAAAGCGGCTTAATAAATATTTACTAGCAGGCGTTTGTTTCTCTGGCTGTGTGCGTAAGCCAGTCAGCCAGTGTGTTTTCAAGTAATTGTGATGATTTTTTTTTGTATTAAAACTAAAAATCGAAAGTAAACTGGTGGGTTTTTCTTTTTAATTTATAGTTTTGTACTTGGCATGTGTTATTAACAACAATAACAACAAAAAAGAACATACATACGGGTGACTTTGTACATATAATTGGTTTGTTAATCAATTATTTTTTTAAAACTTTGTTAAAGTGATGATTAAACGCATGTGCAGTTTCTTCATTTTATTTTTCAAATAATTAATTAAGAAATTGTGATGGAATGAATTTTTTTTATAATTTTTTCTTTTCAAAATATTAATCTTTATTTGTGCTTAATTCCAGAAATTGTGTTGGTTTTAAAATTTATTGTAAAGCTTAATAATAATAATAATAATAATAATGGTGTCTATATTTTATTAAAAAAAAAAAAAAAAAAAAAAAAAAAAAAAATATTCTCATGAGTTATTTATTCAGTACAATAAGTACTGAAGGGGATAGCATACCTATATGGACCATTTCATCAGACGCTACTCTGAATCCTCAGTAGGTTACTCCCAACGTTTCTTGCAAACATTAGAACCTTTATATTGTAAAAGCAATTGACTAAATAAGAATTATTTGGTCAATAGTTACAAAAAGATTCAAATATTCAAACAAAAAACTCAGTAAGCATTGAACTGAATAAATAAATAAATTTCCCAACCAACATTTTAATATTGAAAACTATATATTCTATTTTTATTCTTCTCTTCTCTTTTACATTTGAATGCCAGGTGGGTATTACTGAATGTAATTAAAGAGTATATTTTCTTAAAAAAAAAAAATAAAATTTAATTTTAATGTGAAAGGTGCAAGTAATACCTCAATAAAAATCGGTTTCTTTAAAATGATTTTTATAAAATCAAACAAATTTTGACAGAGTGATAAATTTGGAAAATTAGACTTCAACGAGTGTCTTCAGTGTTATCAGCAAAAAAATCAAACGTTGTTCATCGATTTTAAAAAACCACGGCTTGTTTTCTTTACAACCCTTGTGGTTGCATGCTTGTAGTAAAAACCGGTAGGTTTTTTTTTTATCATTTTTTAATAATTTTTTTAAATCAAACTTCTACGCTACATTTAAAATTACTAATCATCAAATCTGCTTTACAACTGAGTTACGACTTAAGAAAATTTTATTTTGTTCGGTTTTTTTTACAAATAAAACGAATCATTTTCAAATAATACTCATATACCTGGACACTTCCCTTATTAAGGTTATAATGGCACATTTTTGAAGCCAGATTTTATTTAAAAAAAATCAAGTGCAAAATTTCAGATCAGTTTTCCAAAATACTTAAGAAACAGCTTTCAGCTACTGTGGTCCAAAAGTTGTTTTCAATTTGTAAATGTGGGTTTCTTGTCTTTTTTTTAAAGTTTAGAATTCACCACCAGTAAATGCTTAAAACTGAAAGAGTTTGTTTAAAGCTGAAGTCGGTTTTTATTTTTGGCGAGCGTAATTTTAAGGCAGTAGGCTAGGGAAGTGGTTTTAAAGTGTGTCTCAGTAAAAGTGCAATAAATGGATTGTTTCATGCGCTGTGTCCTAGATGGCGGCGTCTTGCTGAAAACACATTTCATCCAGATCTAGTTATCATGGAGCTATTCAGATTGGAAATGCGCTTCATCGGAGATGATGCCTTTTTTCGAAAAATTTCGCATTAACTTCACTTGGCTCCATCACAATTACAACATGTTATTTGCTAAAGTGCTCCATTTTTAATAGTGGGAATTAATCTATATGACAGCTGCCAATTTTAAGAGTTGCCACTTGCACACAAAAAAATTACACTAAACTTGAAAAGCGCACTTTTACGTTGACAATGTGTGAAGCAGCTTTGTGACAAGAAAACTTTTATTAAATAATTGAAATAGTAGGTTGGGCGTTTGTCTAGCCTTTTTTTGTTTTTGAAAGGAACAAAATACATGTGCTAATAAGGAAAAATCGCTTAAGTCGCCTTAAGTAAAAAATTTAATTTTTGTCGTAATAGCTTTATTATTGTGGTTCGTTCAGTGATGTTGGGCGATATACAAGGTGGCGCAAAAGTAATCCTCCTATCAGAAAATGCTATAAATTTTGCGATTGGCCCCTAATGTCAGTTCTGTTTTGACATTTGTGTAGTAAACACATGCGAAATACACGTTAATAAACAATGTTATGCTACACTGGTCCAGAACGCGGAATATTGGTGACTATTTATTTGACCAATAATCGGTCGGTGACTTTGGCACAACGTGAATTTCGTCGCAGATTTCCTGGCCGTCCAACGCCTACTGGTGAAACACTGCGACGTTTAGCCGCTCTCCTCGAAGAGACTGGCACAACACGAGATGCTGCCAGGCGTGGCAGACCCCGGAGTAGCCGTTCTGCAGAGAATATTGCTGCTGTAGCCGAGGATGTCATGGAAGCGCCGTCGACATCGACCAGACGACGTGCCACGCAAATGGGTATCAGTCAACGGTCTTTACAGCGAATTTTGAAGATGTTTCCGTACAAAGTCCAGACGGTGCATCAGCTGTTAGCTGCGCTTCTAACATACGCTCAAGCCATCCTTAATCACCACCAAGAGGAAGATGATTTTTCATCAAAAATAATCATGAGTGATGAGGCCCATTTCCATCTTAGCGGGTACGTAAATAAGCAAAATTTATGCTTCTGGGGCACTGAAAATCCGCATGTAACCCACGAAGAGCCATTACACCCGCTCAAAGTCACTGTATGGTGTGCTGTTTTCGCTGGAGGAGTCATCGGACTTTTTTTCTTCGAAGACGTCGCGGGCCAAGCAGTTACTGTGAATGGTGAGCGCTACAGAGCAATGATCAACGAGTTCTTTTTGCCGCAACTTGATGAATTGGGATTGGAAAACATGTGGTTCCAACAGGACGGTGCAACGGCACACACTGCACGTGCCACAACCGATATGCTGAAGGATGCATTTTCCGGACGCCTAATCTCCCGTTTTGGCGATTTGCACTGGCCAGCAAGATCGCCTGATTTGACCGCTGCAGACTTCTTTTTGTGGGGCTTTTTGAAGTCGCGGGCTTATGACAACAAGCCTCAGACTCTTGCAGCTCTTAAAGACAATATCCGTCAAGAATGTGAGGACCTATCGCCGGAAGTTTTGGCCAAAGTGATGGAAAATGCCATAAAAAGGGCTCAAATGACAATCAACTGTGGCGGCGGCCATTTACATGACATCTTATTTTCGACTTGATGTAAAAAAATTAAAAGACCAAATAAAAATAATCCACAAGTAGAATCAAAGTTTTTAATTTTTTTTTTTTAATTACAGCCAAAAAAACATCGGAAGGTTATTTTTGCGCCACCTTGTACAAGCAGATTTTTTCTTATTTGATTTTTTAAAATCAAAAGTTTATGTGAATAAGCCGCAAGCGATTCAACATCTTAAAAACAATATTCTTTACAAAATTTAAGAAATTCAGCCTGAGATGTTGCAGGATGTTATGAAAAAAAGCTTTAAAAAGAGCCGAAAGTTACATATCGAATCGCGGTCACTAGTTAGCCAATATAATTTTCCAATCATAACGAAAAAATAAAAACTTATTAAAACCAAACTTACTTATCTTTTCTGTGAGCAAAGTTATAGCCAATCAAAATGGTAGGGGTACTTTTGCCCCACCCGTTATTTTACAGTTAACGAGATGGCAATGAAATCCCGTTTGCTAGAATCTAAATAATTTTATAGGAAAATTTTTGAGAGCTTTTAAAGCTGTAGAGTCTCTGAAATAACTTAATAAGACATAACCCAAAAAAATAATACTCGTATTTATGTATATGGAAAAAGTTGTTTACAGAATATATTTCGTCTGTTTGTTTAAAGACGAAAATCGTTGATAGTGTGTGTGTGTGTGTTATCTTCTATTATGTTACAAGATGACTCATGATGATTTCAAATTTTTAAAAACATTTTGCAAAAGAAATTGCCGTGTGCACCTTTAATAAAGACAAACAAGAAAATTCAGCTGGCCCTTTTAAGGTTTACAACTCAACTCATTTTAGTTGAAGTTGAAACACAACTGCCATTGATGAGTTTTAATTTCTTTTTGTTTTTGTAAAAATTTCTACTAAATTAGACTTGAGTTACAAACCATTATAAGGGCTGTACTTTTTAATTTTTTAAAGTTAATTTTTTTTTGCATGGATATTCAGTCCTGCCACACATTTCTTTTGCTTGCTTTTATCACTTTTAACGATTTTATCTTATTTTTTTCTATCTTTACAGAAATCTTATAACCAAAAGTAAAAGTCATTCGTCTATTGCTGTACCTCCTCCACCTGGTGGCATAGCAATTGGTATTGGACCACAATTACCTCCATTAACTGGTGGTTTTATTAAATTGCGTCATGTGGGTGCAGCATCGGATGCACAAAACGTTCAAACATTAGAAAGTAGTAAAGAGCACATAACTAAAACAGAACCAACACAACAACCCACAGCTTTGCCATTATTTTTACAAGGCGGCCTTAGACGTAGTCAAACTCAAGTAATTAAAAAAAAAAAAAAAACTTTTTTTTTTAATTTAATTTTATAATTATTTTTTTTTTAATAAAAATCAAGGTCATGGGCCCAGATCAACGTTCCATATCAAACACAGGCTCTATAGCCGATCGCTTGGCAGCTTTACAAAAAAGCGGTGAAGATGATTGGAAGCGTCGCCTTTCAAAACGTGATGATATTGATGATATAAAACGGGAAAATTTTGTTAATGTAAGTGCCTAAATAAACTTTTTATTTTTAAATTTAATTTTATTTAAAAAAATTTTAAATCCAAAAAAAGCTCTGGTGACTGACGTTTTCATATTATTTTTCGTGGTCTGTCTGTGTTTTGTATTTACTTTCATTTTCCTTAATTATCTCCGATTACATTTAATTACGCACTTGTTGCTTGAACGTTTGTATTTGATTTCATTTAATTGTCATTGTTGTTGCTGGTATTGTTACGTTTGTTGCACACACACTTTTTGTGTGCGGTTTTCATTGAGAGTTTAGCTTGATTTTCTTATTATTTACACCTTTATTTTCTATTAAAAGTTTCCTCAGTTTACTTTGTTACTCTTGCACACCCCTCTTTCACTTAAAATTACATAATTTGTGTTATTATTATTATTGTAATTACATTTTTTTTCTTTTTTTAAATAAACTAATAAAAATAATTGTGCAAAAACTAAAAAAAATTTTTTTTAAAGTTTTCCTCACGCGTGGCGTAATTTAAGACAATTTTAATTGTCTGTTGTATGTTGTGCTCGCAAGTATTTATGTATAATGTATAATGTGGCTTCAAATGTGTTGTAAAATTTAGAAAATTTCATTTGTAATTCTTATACAAATTGGAAAATTTTTGTGTTTGACAATAGTTAGTTCGGTTCAGACCTTGTAAATATTTAAAAATCAAGTTCTCGGTAACATTTTAAAATGTTTTCAAAAATTTTAAATGTATTGAGAACTTTGAAAACTAGCGTGTTTATATAAAAACTGTGCTTTGGTAGATGTAGGTCACAGTTGTACGTCTCTTATTTTCTTTAGTATTTTTACAATTAATGGGCTAATTATTGAATCCGCACTGAAAGTAAAATATATCAGAAAGAAATATCGATCGATATGAAAATTGCTATTATTCATTTTTGTGGAATTATCGTATTATTTTGAATTGTTTCATTTAATTGTGAATTAAAGAGTTGTCTATTTTAAATGAACTGTGTTAATGTTTCTGCTTCTGGTGATAAAAACAAAATTATTTTCGAAAAATAACGAAATTATTTTGGAAAAATATATTAAATTAAGGGAAATTTTATATTTTTTCTTACATTTTTAATCTTTCCCTTTTGCTTTCCGTAATAAAATTTACCTGAAAGAAAAATTAGAAATGCGGAATCAATAATTGCAAATTTTGCTTCCGTATAAAAAAGTCTTTCCGCAATTGCGGCACGGAATGAGTAATTAGACCCAAGTTATATGTACGGAAAATTTTAGCTGCAAGGCGCGATTGACTTTTTTCTGAAAATTGTAAACTGTAAACAGTGGTGCTAACATATCCATTTTTCAAGTAGATAAGCTTGTTTTCAGCACTTAAAACGTAACCAACACGTTTTATCTCAAAAGTTGGCACCATTTAGCGACAGCTGCTGTACACAATTAGAGAACGTAGTTCTAATGTGTTGTAGAATATAGTAGGATAGTGCATTTTGTTAAAGAATTTTTTACAATTTATTTTATTTTTACATTTGTACACTCGAGGGACTTTACACTGAAGCATGAATTAATTTTTTCTCTTTTTGAAGCATTTTTGCATTTTTATGTTTGTCGTAGAAATGTTGTTACCTTGTGTAGTTCTGCAATAAGTAGGTTGTTTTTTAATATAACAGAATTTTAGAGTTCTGGTAGAAATTTATTTAATTGTGGCATTCAAGGCTGCGTTGTGTTTCTAAATTTTTTGGAATTTTTTTTTTTTATTAACCCGAGCCGCTTTATTAAGATTTTGTATTCGACATAACCAGCTTTGGGTTATGTCTCAAATTTAAAAATTACAATAATGTAATCGTATGACAATCCGTCCTTAACTAACCATTCAAATTTCGTTTTAAAGTTTAGCCAAAAACTGGCCACATCATTGTTTTACATATCAGATATTTTAGAAAATGTTCAAAAAATATTTAAAATTTAAGGCCCTTTTAACGTTATAATAATTATTCCTGAATTACAAAATAAAGAAAATATATCTCATACATTAGTAAATAATAAAAAAGAAAAATAAAACTCCTGAGTCCTCACTCAAAGTCGTCTTTATGTTCAAAAAGCAATTTTCCATCTCGGTTCTTCCATCTCTGAATGCAATAGCATAAAATGTTAAATTGCATTTTAACGTTTCTTTACAGCTTTTATTAGTGGTTGCTGTTAAACATAATTTTTTTTAATTTTATAAGTCTTACAAAACCCAAAGCATACTTATAGGCATTAAAAAAATACAATGGCTGTGCAAAAAAGCCAAACAATTTAAATAAATTAATAAAAAAAATGTAATGCTTAAACAAATAATACCTATCATCCATTTGCTTTAATAGCAGCATAACTCAAAAATGTTTTTTTTTTTTTAAATTAAAAACATTAAAATAAAACAAATTTTTTTACTTTATTAGATTTTATAACCCATATTGTCTTGCAATTTTGTATAAAAATTAGTGTTTTCTATAACAATTTTCTATTTGTAAACACTTCACAAAAAGTGAAAAGGGTTTGTCATTCCGTATGAAATTTCTACATCGTACACTCTGGATCCTTATAAATAGCAGAGTCAATTTAACGGTGTGGGTCTGTCTCTCTGTCTGTCCCTAGGTAACGTACAGAAAAGTTTAGTATACCAATCTGTCAGTTATTGCTGTCTTAAGGTTGCTATTGAAATTCAGCCTGGTCGCTCTATAAATGGCGGAGCTATAAGTCAAAAACCTCGACTACCTCAATTTTTGTTTACTTTTATGTTTGGATTTTTGCATGTGTTGTTTAAAATACAAAACGGACAGAAAAACGTAGAGTTTTGAATGGCTAAGAAAACTCTAAAATACATATGAAATTTTGGTTTTTAATTAATTTCTGCTTTGTTTTTTTATGGAAGTTTTTAAGCTGTACATGTGCGTAATGTGGTATGTACACAAACACGAAAGCAGACAAACGTGTGTTTGTGTGTATATCTTTTCAATGCTTTGTGTAGTATAGTAAAACGAATCCAAAAATTGTATTATAAGACACTTTTTTGATGTTTGTCGTTAATTTGCAGTTATTTATTTCATATTAAATATTTAATTAAAAAATATTTGCAATGTTTGCAAAATGAAATTAAACTAAATTCTACATTTAAAAAGTTAAAATAATAATTTTTTTTTTCAAAAATTTAAAAGAGCGCTATAGCGAAACAGCGCTAAAAGGAGTAGCGTTAATCGAGGTATTCTTGTATGCTTGTGCAGCCCTTTAATATATAAGGACCTTCTTTGATTTATAGATATTATGAAATTCTTTGTTTTACAAAAGGCAATTGTGGGTGCGGGTTATAAAATTTATGCTCTTACAATTTTTAAAATTAAAATTTCACTTTTTATTACATTATTAATTTTTTATTACTATTTTTTAATATTTTTATTTGACTCATTAAAATTATAAAGAAAACGTATTACATATTCTACAAACATAAACAAGTCCATAAAAAAACGATTAATGTTCAATGATGTGTAGTGAATACTAAATGCTTTGCCAACATTTAGTGTTGGGTTTTTTTAGAAGGAACAGATAAATTTGTATGCATAAACAAAATAAAATTAACTTTCTTTGATATCTAATTTAATCACTTTTTTTTATTTTTTTTTTTGCATAGAATAGAAATGTATGCACTGAAATAATTTTTTTCATACTATATGTGCTGAATTTTGTCATTAATCCAATAAAAAAATTCATTAGATTTCAATCAAGAACTTTTTTCATTAGACTAAAGAAATATTTGCTTCTTTTAATGAATTTTTCATTAATTTAATGAAATATTTTCATTAATTCAATGAACTATTCATTAATTTAATGAAATTTGTTTCATTAATCTATTCAAAATATTTTATTAATTTACATAATTTAAAAAATATTTCATTGAATCAATTAAATAATTTTATAATAATGAAATGCCACTTTTTTCAGTGTAGACATTAAAACTGAAAACATAAATTAAAAAAAAAAAGGAATAAGTCAAATGGGCATAAATTATTTTCATAAATTAAAATTCATTATTTATATTTAGTTAAAAAATAAGAGTTTCATTAAAATGTATTCACTTCTTATACAAACGCCATTTATAATCTTTCATAATATACTAAATATTTCCACTCACTAGTACGAGTATATCATATTTTTATTCATTATTTGTGTTACAATTTTTTTTTTTTTTTTTTGCTATTTTAAGCCACACTCTACTTAATGTTGTTATAATTGGCCAACAACACACATTTTTCATACGCACTCATACACTGTATCAACTAAATTAAAATTAAATTGTCAAAGTGATGAAATATTTTTAATAATACAGCAAATTTTATTAGAGAAAAACATATTTTTAAAAGTTTAGCTGCAACTTTAAAATATGAAATTCAGCTCCCAAAATGTCGCATTCGATACGAATAAATTTGAACGAAATTGTAGACTTTTTATATGAAATAACTAGTTGACCCGGCAAACGTTGTCTTGCCTTAATATTTTTATATATTCAATCTTCTTACACTAAGAAATCGTACTCATAGAGTAAAGTGATGGAAAACCTTTTATAAATAAAAAGAGTTTTCTTTATATAAAAATATTATAACTATTTTATTGAAAAACTTAAAAGTGATTAATAAAAAATTATTACAATTTTAATTTCAATAAGAAAAATTTCTCAAAGCCTATTAATATATATGTTGAATTATTTAAAATACTTTCTTACAAAGTATATTTCCAACATAAAGAACCGTGCGAGACCGGGTAAAAACAGGTAGTAGGCAAAAAAGCCAGATACCGACTATAGCGCTACCTGCCGGGCGGATTTGTGACGTTAAACCTTCCTCTTCAATCACTCTATCTATTAAAAAAAACGCATCAAAATCCGTTGTGTAGTTTTAAAGATTTAAGCATACGTAGGGATATAGGGACAGAGAAAGCGACTTTGTTTTATACTATGTAGTGATACAGCCCAGTGTGCAAAATTACCCTACATTTTCGCTTTCATTTTTGGTTCTCAGAAACGTGAAACAACGGATCTTTTGTTCTCATAAAGTGAGAAAATTTCAAAACTCGCTTAAATGCTAGAATTTCTTACATCAATTTCTTTTTCAAAATTTATAACTTAAGTTTTACAGTCTCAAATGAGATTTCCTTAGAAAATATTCATTGAAAATTTGCTTAATAAGCCCTTATTAAACCACAATGTTTGTTTTATAAACTTGACCGTTTTCTAAAATTTATTTTCTAACAATAAATAGTTTTATTTTTTCAATCCGGTTGTATTACCCGCTTAAGTTTAGCACTTTTAGTGTTGCTTGTATTTTTTTCTGGTTTTTATTTGCACAACAGTTGAGTCTGCCAAAGAAATAGAAAAACCAGAAAAAAGCACCAAAAGCTTCTTGGCACTTGGCCCACAATTGTCTTTTAAATTATCGGTAAATAAAGATTGATGAACTATTTTTTTTTAATGTCATAGTAGCGATTGAAATGAATACTCAATTGCTTGTTTTTAATGGGATTTTCTTAAAAAAAAAACAATTTAAAAAGTGTGACACTTGTGGGTCTTCGTATAAAAAATAGGTGTGCTTTTAGAAAATGTAAAAATAGAAAAAAAAAAAAATAAAAAAGTATTTATTATTTATTAGTGGTAGGTTGTGGTATTTACTATCAATCCTAAGTGTTTCCTTCAGGTAAGACAAAAAGCTCTGAATGTTTGTGTTATCTTTAACAAAAATTGAAGATAACAGAATGGAACCATAGATCTTGAAGACATTCGAACATAATTGGTACTTGGATCGAGATCCCGAATCTCATTGACTACGTCATTCCAATAACTTAGGATTTACGATTGCGGACGAAACGGGAATCTCTATGGAATCTTCTCGTTATCGATGGCTCTAAGAATAGTTCTGGACTTGGTGGTGTAGTCTATATTGCGGAGTCTGGGACTAGTATATCCTTCAGACTCCCAGTTCAATTAATTGATGGCGATAAAGAAAGCTGCAGACTGCCTGTGGTATCATAGGATATTTGGCAAGAATATCTAGATTTATACTGCCAGTCCAACTGCAATTGGGTCCAAAGTGGGTGTCTATTTGACATGCGATCTGGTCCGAGAATGCCGCACATTCTTAAATAGGATGGCGGGACATTCAGATGTCACCTTCATCTGGGTGCGTGGACATGATACCAGAGTGTGGAACTGTAAGGTGAATAAAATGGCAAGGGAGGAGGGAAGTGTCGAGGCGGCCAGTCCAGAACATCAACACGACATGTGGCATACCCTTCTCGCTCTGCAAACAGCAGATTGAGAGTATGTTTTTGCGTAAGATACTTTCCAGATGGAGGAACGAACGGAACAGCAAGGATGATCTGGCCTAAGCTGGACAATAATTGCAGTAGCGGCTTAGTGGAACTCCAGAAAGTCCAATTTAGTAAAGTGGTGGCGGCAATAACAGGCCACTGCAATTTTTATAACTATTATAGAAGAATGGGTTTGCCATCAAACGACTACTCTAGGAGTTGTTAAGACAAAGAGGAGGAGGAAACTGTAGAACACATTCCCTGACAATATCCTACCCTGGAAAGCGGTACAAGCTTTACCTTGAAGAGCGCTATCTGCAAGGTTTCGCTGTCTACTACAGGGGTCGATATGCTATAAGGCTTCGTTAGGTTTTGGTTTAGGTGACGGACTCATCTTCTATCTGTCTTATTATTTATTTCCTTTCACTTTTCTATCTCTAGCGCCATCCTTCTTCACTTCCTCTTATGCATGTATCACAAAGGGACCACATCAGAAGACCAACGTGAGCCCAGCTTCTGTTCTTCTTAATAGCATTGCAATCTGCAAATAAAACAGTCTTAGTCATGAATTTCCCAGTCTAATATGCCACTCCGTAGGTAGCTCATTCTGCTTCTTACCAGCGCTAAGGAAAGGCTTCGAACGTGTTCCAACATTTCTTAATTTTATATTTTTTATTGTAGTTTTTCTTTATTTTTAACTTTGTTTTAAATATTTTTTTTTTTATTTATTAAATTTAGTCTTGTCCCACTTGACAGAGGTAACATTAAGCATTTTGTGCTACACCAATTTCATTAAAGTAGCAATTGAGTCTTCAATGTTCTGTTGGCATATTTTACTTCTCAAGAAGTTTCTAAATTCAAGGCATAGATACCCACATGTACTACAGCCTACATATAAAACACTGGCCTATTTAAACGTGCATTCCATTCATATGAAAATTTGACGAATTTGTATCCCATTTGAATGCAATGCCAGGCCACACAATCAAAAAGATGCAAAATCATTCTTTTTTTGCTAATTAAAAACAAAAACTTCACAAAATGTAACCTATGCCCTCTTTCATTTCTTATATATATTTTTTTTATAATAAAGAAATTAAAAAAATTACATTTTAAGTAATTTAACAAAACGGACAGAATTTTCAAAAATAATCTGTCAAACATACGACTCTTAAAAATACACTATCACCCATGTGAAACACTCGGGCAATAAAAGAAATTAAGAAAAATATTTTTTTCTGACCATTAAGTTCATTTTTATAATAATTTTTGTATGATCATTATTAAAATTATTTATGCAAAAAATAAATTTAAATATAAATTTCTTGATAAAGAAAAAAATAAAAATTTATTTTTAAAAAATAACTACTCCTTTGTGTGTATGGAGGACTCTGTGCAAAATAAAAATTAATGATTTGTTAATAAAGATGTTTAGCCAGATAGTGTGTCCAGTGTAAAAGAGACAGTAACTGAGAAATACTAGTATGAAATAGAAATAAAGAAAAACTACTGGTACCTACAAACACCAAGAATATCACTGTCTGTTAGTTTGAATTTTCAACAAAAAAAGAAAGCTTAAATGTTAATGATGATCACAATACCAACAGTATAAAAGAAATTTATGCTCGCTAGAAAAGAAGGCTGCCATGACAGTCTCTTCTACTTGTCTACTAAATGAACTTTTAAATAAGTAACTAAAACTCCAAGCAGCTTCAAGTCAATTTTGTATATTTTGCCGACTGCATAATGCTTTACTGTTCTTGCGCTTTAATGTGTTTTGCACTGAACTTGCAACGAATAATTTATAACCCTTTAACAAGGAAACTTGTTGAATCAGCATCACATCACGTTGTGTAATAATCAGCCTTATACTCAGCATCATCATCATCATCATCATTATGGCCATTATTATTATATTTTTTCTTTTTTTTTATCATCAAGAACCACGTCAAGCAGCCATATTAAAAAGCAGAGACGACTACGCTGTTGACTATTTAAACTAAAATCGAGTACAATTACAAAATGAAATAAAATAAAAAATAAAAATGATTCGGGACAAATAAAAATGGGAATAAATTAAAAAAGAATAAGAAAAATATTTCAATGTTGGGCCATTTATTTTGAAAGCCTTGTTTGCACTTAGTAAGTGTGTTTATAAGGAGGAACTACTACTAAAACTGCTGCATTCAACATCTACATCAACTAAATAATCATCAGCATCATTATTATTATAGCAGACTAATTGCAGTACCATCACTTACGACCTCTATATTCAGTTTGTTTTAGTGATGGCTTAAGGTTATCTTTAATTCTGCATGTTTTGCAGGAGTGAGTTTCCTCCTTTAAACAGTAAAATTTTCAATATAATTATAAAAACACTAAAATTACTTAAGTTTTCATTAGCTATCGAGTGCGGTTATTTGCGGTTATTCTTCTTTAAAAACGAAAAATATCACTTTGCCTAAATAGCGATTTTGCTCCATGAGAGGAAAAAGTAAAATTTCTGCTGCCAATATAGCAAAAATTGCTTAAATTTTTAAGCAACAAAATACTATTTCTTATATCGAGCCATGACCGCCAAAAAAGCTTAACCAACATCACATTCGATTTTCGGTTTTTTATAAAAATCGCAGAAATGTGAACATTGGCATCACTTGTTAAAATTTCTTAGGCATAGCAAATACCCTTAGAATTTTATAAAAAAAAAACAATTTTAGCTTAAGTACACATGGAATGGATTGTTTGTTTACAGCAAAGATATTTAAAGAAACACCTGCTGCAAAATTTTATGATTGTGGGTTAAGCTTTCTTGGCTGCCATGACTCGATATATCCCTTTCAGTTCCAAAAATTTCAAAGTTGTATATGATAATTCGTCTTAAAATAAGCTTATGTCCTTAGAAATGTGACATACACATATGTGTGCCTTGGGATTTCACTTGGACAAAATAAAGGGTGTCCCAACAAGAACGCAAGATTTAAATTTTAAATAAATGACTGATGCAGCAATTGAATTGTTTTTCTGGCTGTATGACATCTGGCGCCGTCTTGTTGACACCACATTCATTCCTTCAATTCTAGGCAAGAAAAAACTGGTTATCATTTCACGATACCGAACACCATTGACTGTTTGCGCTTGACCTGCCTCATTTTCATGAAAAAAGGTCCAATGATTCCTCCAGCCCAAAAACCACACCACAGTGACACGTTGAGGGTGCATTTGCTTCTCGTGAATCACTCGAGGATTTTCCTCACCCCAAATGCGACAATTCTGCCTATTGACGAAGCCATTAAGATGGAAATGGGCCTCGTCACTGAAGATAATTTTATCGGCAAAATCAGCACTTTCATGTTGTCTCTCCAATACCCAATTAACGAACTCCCTTCGCTGTCCATGGTCATTTTTTTACTAACCTCGTACCTTCTACTAGCAAACAATAACAATTGTTCAAATGTCAAACAATGACACTTCGAATGGCGCCAAATTTAAATCTTGCGTTCTTGTTCGGGCACCCTTTATAAATATATAAAAATTAGAAATTTATATATAAATTTCTCTCTTCAAAATACATAAAATTGACCTACAAGCTTGTGTAGCCGAGGACGGAAAGGGATAATTTCACTTTTAGCAGACTGGCATGAAGGACTTAATTCATATTAAACTACCTAACTAGCCACCTTTTGGTCAATAATTTGCCACTACATGAGGGAGTTTTGTTGTTATATCCACTGAATTTTTTCATTAATCCCATAAAAAATTCATTATTTTTTTAACATTGACAATGTTTCATTAGACTAAGGAAATGTTTCATTAATTCAATGAAACATTCATTAATTTAATGAACTAGTTTCGTGGATTCAATTAAAATATTTGATAAATTCACATAATTTATGAATTATTTCATTTAATCAATGAAACAATTTTAATAAAAATCGTTTGGATTGAATTTATGCCTTATTTTTCTTTCACTGTACTGACCTTATTTGTAATCAGCGACTCGTGCCTTTTGCCTGGCATTTGTTAAACAATTTATCATCATCGTTTAATGTGTAATTTAAAATGCCTGTAGCGCATGTTTAATAGTCGCTATAAACTGTTGCTTGTAGCAGAATATTGTTTCTTTGGTTTTTGTTTTTTTTTCCTTCTTGCATTTATTGCATTTTCTCTCAAACAAAAGATCATGAATTTCTAACTTAACCCTGAGTAAGTGAAGTGAAGTGAAGTAACTAGAAATAGAATAGACTGGCAATATTTTATCACGAACAAAATATCTTGTTGCCAGCAGTAAGAAAGCAAGAAAAATTTATAGTAATTTTTTAACTTGAACCGGCCTTTCTGCTGAAAAATATAATTATTAAGGGGATTCACAATGAGTTTAATTTTATAAACAAACAAACATCATCCACAAAGTGTATTAATTTATATAAACGACTATAATTATGATTATAATGCTGGCACCTGGTAGGAGTGTCTGTCTGTCTTTCGATAGTGATATTAAAAGGTTTAAAAAAAGAGTTTTAGTAATAACATTTTTTTTTAATAAGACTTTATTAATTTGCCCATTACTCGCATTCATATAAACTTTAGTAGCGAATTGTTTTTAAACTTTAATTTATTACCTCTTATGGCTCTTTCAATATTTTCTTTTTCGTGTTTTTTCTTAAGCACAAGTATATTAAAGAAATCGTTGCAAATTATTGCGTAAATTTGATATACAATCTCAAGCACAAGTACTTAAGAAAAGAAGAAAAAAAAAATTAAGTTTTAGAGCTTCTGCTTTTAACAACAAGAAGAATATTTATAAAAAAAAATGCATACGTGTGCCCATACAAACATAAAAATTAAATAAAGAAAAAAAATTAATAAGAAAATAAGTTCTGCCGCTCAAAATCACTATCTTTATTTAAATACGGATTACAGTTTAGAAAATAATAATAAATTTGATTAAATCAAAACAGTTAGTAAAGTATAGGCTGTGAATTTAAGCCTTCCAGGCATTATTATACTTAGACTAATCATAAAAAATGTTTTTTAAGTCATACAGAACTTTAGGAAGTTAAAAGAGTTAATACGTTTGGGACTAATATGTTTTTTGAAATGTGCTTTGTAACAAACAAGCAGACCTTGTTTTTCGGCCTCAAAGAAACTCTCCTAAATTAAGAAAGGATGTGCTAACCTATGATTCTCCAGATCCTGGCTTCGATTTCTACTTAAAGCCTGGGTATTTTCTTTGCCCAAAGCAGAACGCCCATTTTGTGTTGTCTTAAAAAAATATGAAGTTACCTATCAACTTCACAGAAAATGTGATCATCATTTTAAAGTGCCTAAGAAATTCTGCTACATGAAACAATGGGTGGTATTATTGATTCCGCAGGGAAAAGAAAATTTAGCGGAACGAAATATCGATCGATATGAAAATTGCTATTATTCATTCTTTGGAAATTATCTTATTATTTTGAATTGTGTCATTTAATTGTGAATTAAAAAGTTATCTATTGTGCATGAATTGTGTTATTGTGTCAGCTGTTGGTGTTAAGAAATAAAATTTCATTTGTTAACATAAAAATAAATTTTAAATAAACAAACAGAAATCCAAGACAATTCGCAGAATAGTTCTTAGCCAATGAAACTACTAGTTGCACATTTTCTTGCCAGTTTGTCTATTTTCTCATTGCCTATATATCCACTCTGACCTGGCATCCTAATAAAAACGTTTGAAAATTAAGTTTCTTTGATAAGAGTTGCTTGATATCGAATGCCACAATTTGCCCTCTGTTATTAAATGTTGGTGTCTTCAGAGGTGTCCCAGACTAGTTTTAATTTCATCTCAAGGGCACTGAGTGCTTGTAATGCCGCACTGCTGTCAGTTTGTGTAAAGATAAGACTTTTATTAGTGTCTTTTTCAAGTTGTTCTCTTAGACAAAGTTCGACAGAATGTATTTGGGTCTGAAAAACTGAGTTCTCTCGACTTAAAATCCCAATAACCTTTTCCTGGGGTTTTGACCGAAGAGTCCAGCTACAGCAACTTCCAACGTTTTCGAGCTAAATCGGATTTTTCGTCTGCTCTATTCTCAATTATCCCTACTAAAATCGTTTATTACTTTATTCTAGCAAATTTTGAAGAACTAATTGACATATCGACTCAATTCCCATTCTAGTATAGATTTAAATGTCTTTGAAAAAATTTTTAAATATGAAAATAGAAAAATATTTCCTTTTTTTAAAATTTATTTCCAGTGTTGTAGGCCAACATTAATAAAAAGTTATTACATTTTAATCTCTGTGACCTTAGATGGGCCATGAACTTTTGTTTGTTTAGTCAATAGTCTGCCTTTTCTTTTGTTTTGCTATACAAATTTAACAAATTTCCACTATTATTTGGCCACTTACATACAAGTTTCTTGAGTTTAGAAATTTTTTAGTGGGTTTTTGTATTAAGAAAAAATAAAAATAAAAATGAGTCAATGTCACTTTGTGCCGATGACTACTTTAAACAAGAAATGCGTAAATAAATTTCACCGCTACATTTAGACCCAAAGTAATCGTACGTATGCATGTGTGTGTAATAATAACATACGTAGTCATTGTGTGCTGCATCTGCATACAATAACAAGGTGTGACATGAAAGCCAATAATAAATTTTTTTTGTTTGATATGAATTGGCAGTCGCCCCACTTGTGGCATACCGGCAATAATATGAATTTTGTTGTACAATAAATGTTGTTACAAATTTGTGCTTTCTTCACACATTTACTAGAAAAACGTCATAACTCCAAAAAAAAAAAAAAAAAAAAATATTTTTTTGTGACAGAAAATGCTTTAAAGATTTTATTTATTAACGTGTATTTAAGACCTAAATTTACCATCTTTTGTTAACTGTGGTGTAATTAATGTTACTATCATGGCTTAAGCTATAATCAGCAGTCAACTAAAAATTTTGAATACACGCCAGTCCTTTTTTTATTTTTAATTAAGGATAGATCTAAATCAACAACAACTTTTAAAAATCTCCATGGGAAAACAAAAAAACCAAGATATTTTATTAATATATTCAATGAAATAATTCATTAAAATAATGAATATTTCATTGAATTTAATAGAATACATATTTCATTAGTCTAATGAAACATTGCCATTGAATGTAAAATAATGAATTATTTTTTCAGTATAGGGCAGCCTTGTAGCCGCCACGAATATGCACTGCTTTCATCATAATTCACTTAAACAAATGATCGAAATCTTAAGTTTATGTTTTGCTGCCTCTAACACCGGCATCTAGCTGAACGAATGCTTCTTTCGCATTTAGCTGAACGAATGCTTCTTTCGCATTTAGCTGAACGCATCTCTAATAAAATCCCAGTTATGGTAAAAAAATTGTCATTTTCTACTTGATAAAAAAATTGTCATTTTCTACTTGATAAAAAAATTTAATTTTAAATTTGCGACAGTCTGATAGTAAATATATTCCACATCTTTAAATAATAATACGAAGCATTACATGGTGGGATTAATTTTGAGCAGCTTCTTTAATCGTTAACTAGCAAGCAAATAAATTTAAAAAAATTATTTTTAGATTTTTTTTATTTGTAGTTGTTTCTTTTTTTTTAAATATGTAAATGACGCCACGTTTCTATCTAAAAAAAAACACAAGAAAAGTTGTATAAATTTTCTAATACACTCGATGCATTGGCTAGGGAACACATTTTAAAGTTTTTTTTCCCCTCCTTTCTTCAAGACTTCTTTCCTGTTCAACTTTTAAAGGCCATTCACTTACTCAGCATCCCATGATTCATCATCATCATCGTCATGGTATCGTTTATATTTAATTTTTTTAAATTTTTACTTCACATAAGCATTACATAGTCACACATACATGCACGCTGCTACATACATCAAAGGCTTTGGAATAAAATAAATGTTTCAAGTCTAAGTTATTGTCTTTGTTGTTGGCTCTATAAAATTGATAAGCTTAAAAACAACGAAAGATTGTGGGTGCCGTTTTGTCCCTCAATTTTTTTTTGTCAGTCAAGAATTCAAAGTTGACTTCTTAAGGATTTTTAGCTTTTGTTTTGTTGTTCTTACATGAAAAATAGCTTCTCTGCTTGCTACTGCAGTCAGTCAGTCAGATATCTTTCTGTTAGAAATTCATTTAAATCTTTTTCTTATTTTTTATTTACTTCTTTGTTCAGGCTTTTGTGATATTTTGTTTAAAGTTCTCATTTACAAATGCTTTCTGAAAATTTTCTTAAAAAAGCTACTCTTCTATGTTTCTTCTTAGTTAAATAATGTCTTTGTGTAAGCTAGACAAGCGCAGTTTCTTGTTTATTTTGCTACTCTAAATCTTTAAAAAAATAGGAGAATAGAAAAAAAAAACAGTGATTGTTCTTATCAAGTGAGTCATTTACATAAATAAAATCAGAGAATCTTAATTGATGTTTTATTTAATTTACATCTTTTTAAATAAACAAAATAAGTCAAAAGGGAACATTATAAAAAAATATCCGCTACAAATTTAATTTATACAAATATTTATTAGCTCCCAAATTTTTTTTCATTCAGCAAACTTCGACTGTTTTGGAGAATTAAAAAAAAAACCTAAACAAATAAAAAGCTGAGTTCTTTCGTTCCTTCCTAAAAAACTTTTGTCCAGACAAAAAATTTGTTCGGAAAAGTAGTTTGCTTTCTCTCTCTCTCTCTCTCTCTCTTTGTGAGAGAGACTTAAATCTTAAAAAAAAAAATTTTTTTTCCGGACAAATACACTTGCTTCCAAATAATCATTTCCCAAAAACAAATTTTTTTAGCTTAAGCTATCGCTTTGTGAGAGAGACTTCAAACTTCACATAAAATAAATTTTATCCGCCCAAACAACCGATTTCCATAGAACATTTTTGTCCGCACTTTTTTTTTTAATATTCATCTACTTCAAATTTTGCTTAAAAAAAATTTTGTCCGGACAAAAAATTTGTTTCATAACAAGTAGGTTTTTTCAGCTCAACTATCGTCTGCTATTTTATTTTTGTGTATTTGCTATAAAAATGTTTATTTTCCATAGGATCTCTTTAACATTTGTTAAATATCGTGTCTATACTAAAAAAAAGGTGAGATTATACTTTTATCGTGCCACATGTTCTGTAGAAAATTTTCAAACCACAAAATCTTTTTGTTCGGAACAGGTGGGTGAATTCGCCCTTATTTACCCCAATAATGAATGTCATTCCCCTCGAATATCAATCATAAATGAATTCTCTGCAAAGTCCCCATATCGTAAATAATTTTTTCCCTTGTTTTGCTTATTTTTTTTAACTTTTTGCTGGCGTACACAAAACTTAATTTAGGAAGCAGAAGTTAGCAATTTAAAAAAAAATTAAAAAGTGATGGTTGGCCTATAAAAAAATTCAATTATTTCCTGATAAAATCGTGTATCCACAACAGTTGAGACCATTACCATAAGAACCATTCATAAATTGCTCCATTAAAAACAAAAAAAAATTTTTGGTCTTTATTTTAGATGCACTGGATAACACAAACCTGTTCAATAAAAAAAAGTTTACACCTTTAAAAAAATTTATTGTTTTGTTCTTGAAAACTTTAGGAAAAATTTAGGATATTCTGCTTTCATTCACTCGGCATTAATAACGTGAACAAAATTTCACTGGAGATTCCCGTCAACAATTTTTCCTTCGAGGGGAATGAACAAGAATTTCACTTTTATTCGCGATAGGGGTGAATGAGTAGAATTCTTTTTTTAAATAGATTTTTCAAAATTCTGTATAAAAGATTTCTATAAAACAAGAAAGATCACTGAATTTTGTAAATTCTGTAACTTTCACGCTTAGCTTTTATACTTTTACTTATGAATGACAAATAATTTTAAATTGTTTGCTAAGCCGGATGCAATTTGTTAGTTCTCTATAACATTTCGTGTTAAAAAAAAATTTACATTGAACTCTAATACCTGTTCAATTATTTTCTGAAAATTCTATCACCTATAAAAAGTTACATAGACTCATACTACACCCACTTTTACGTGCATTCAATATCATTTAACAATTAAAATTCTATTTTCATATGGATTTTTTTTAATTTGGTCCATAAAATTATTATGTTCCAAGAATGGTCACCATATACTATTGTATCGGCCCTGATCACATTTATGTGGGTCAGTTGACAGGTCGCTAATTTGTTTAGCCACGCGAGACTGTCTAAAAACAGCTGTTTTAATAAAAATATTGTTTTCACAACATTCATTAGCCATTTAAAATTTTAATCACAGTTGAATTTTTAAATTCAAATTTTATAAAAATCCAAACAGAAGTTCAGTAAATAATGGAAAGAAAAACCTTCACCTCAGCCAGATTTAAAAATGATTTCTTTCAGTGCTAATACCGAAAAATAGGGGCGTAGTGTTTATAGATATATAAATAACAGAAATGCTCGCTTCTGGGCGTTTATTTTACAAAGGAATGGTAATTTAACATCCACAAGAGGCTACTAATGCAAGTTGCAGACAATGCAACATGTTTACGCAACGCGTTTTTCGTCAGGTTGCAATCAACAATTAAACTACAAATGCAAATATGAAAATATTAAAATATTTTGATATTTTTGAAACCTCGAATGCAACACGAAATTAAGCTATAAACCCTACGCAACCAAAAAAAAAAACAAGCCTGGTTGTATAAACATGTTGCAAAGTATGTATGTAGCATAGCATATGCGAGGTTGACTATTTAATTTCTTCACTTTCCAAATTCTCTTTCTTAATAAGTTCGAAAGCTTGATAACAAACTTATGCTGTTGTAAACAAAACTTGTTTGTTGTTTTAGTTCTCTTCCAAAAAAACAATTATTTTTATTTAACCCCTTTTAGCAAATCCTTCAACAAATATTTAGAAACTCTGTTGCAATTAAATTATAAAAATATAAAATAAAAAGTCAGTTTATTTAATCTGCCTCTGACTGACTACCTCTAAATATTTTTGAAATTGATGTACAAGTTTGGTTGTTTGTTATCATTATTTTTTGTTATTTTGTCTTGTTAATTGATGTATGAGTTTTGCATACTCTTGAAATTTTGTGTGTATGTGTGTGTCTATTGCACTTTAATTAAGTTGTTATTTGTTGTCATTTAAACCGATTTTATTTGTGGTTGTTTAGTGTGACGTGAGCTTTTAAACAATTAAGACGTAAATGCGCCGGCGCATTAACATGTTTTGTTTACCAGCAATAATTCCAGTGTTAAATTAAAGTGCAAGTAAAAAAAATATGTACAAATTTTATAAAAAAAAAAATAAATGAATAAAAAATATTATTAATTTACCATAACATCATCATCACCACATACATTTAATTAAAATAAAAAAAACTAAAGTTACAAAAGACAAACAAAATTAATAAAATAAAAAAAAATATCACAAACTAAGTCAGGAAGTCACTTCAATAAAGCTGACTTTAATACGAGTATTTTCTCTTACAACTTAATTTTTTGAATTTCTTTGAAGTGGCAATATTTTTTTTTCAATTGTTGTGTTGCAAATGTCGTTTTTGTAAGTAAAAGAGTCACATACAGAAGGATTTATAAAGAAGTGTTATTTTGTTTTCAAAATTTAAGATCCTTCTAGATCGGTTGTCTAAGTACCGACTTTTTACTGCACAATTGGTGATCATGCTAGGAGATTATTTATTATGTAAAGGGTGTTTTTTATAGACGTATATAACTTGAAATTGCAATAAAACAACGATGGATTATTCGATTGACACGAATTTTATTTATCCGAAAGATAATCTTGTGGCATTACATTTTAAATATGATTTCTGACATATGACCGCCACGGCTGGCTCGGATGTAGTCCAATCTGGACGTCCAATGAATTGCCATCTTGAACAGTAATGCCAACTTAAAGTTCTATACGTCTATAAAAAACACCCTTTATAATGACTTGACTACTTTAGGAATTGCCAAAATTAGGAGTAGGATAAAGCCAAGATGATTTTGCCTTCATCAAGTTATTTTCTCTGTTTACAAAAATCACTAAAATTTGCTGTTGATTTTTGTTGCAAACAAAAATTGTTTTCTCTTGTTGTTAGTCTAAAGTTGAGTTACACTCAATAGCCGGCTTTTGTAAACAGAAGAAACAACTTGCTAAAGGCCTAATCTTTTTTTCTTAGGGTAAGACTACTAAGTGCGTTCTTTGTCACTGACCTGCCCTCTGCTAGAAAAGGCATGTTTTATTAGGTCGCCAATGACTCTAAGTCTCCAAAAAGTATCGGGATTTTTGATTTATAAGCCTTTGATTCTTCTAAATGTACTAAATGATCTTATACACCTAGAGAAAAAATGTCAGTTGTGTCAATAATGTATCAACTACGTTTGTGCTCATTTTGAAAATACATTGTGTCATTTTAACAACGCATTATTGACAACATAGCATTGCAAAGTTGACAACGATTGATACCAAATTGACACCATCGTGCTGTTGAAATGACGCCAAATCGGTGATAAATCGACAAAATCTGGTGTAAAAATTACATCATTTGATGTCGAAATGACAACATGCGTTCTCAATTTGACGACGTTTGTTGAGAAGTTGGAAATTTACCAACATATTGTTGTCAATTCAACAATGTTCATTAAGAAGTTGAGAACGTGCGTTGTCAAAAAAGTAAAATCGTAGCTTTTTTCTAAGTTGACAACCAACCGCTGTCGATTTATATTCGCTTATTAAAAAATTTAAACGGGCTGGTGTAAAAATGACCACATTAGTTGTTAATATTGCAGCGCCATTTTTGGCTCAGTGTAGCACCCAAGTGACTTCGTCTGTGACTGACTGAATGCCTGTGCAACTTAAGCTAACTATCATTTAAGTATTCGTTCTTAAAAAGATTTTAATAAATTTTCCATATAAAAAAAAAACATATTTTCGAAATAAATCTAAAATTTCTATTTTTTTAGTATTTCAAAGTTAATTTTTATTTATTTTTTATTCTTCTTTCACCTTGACTTGATTAATTCTTGTCAATATTGTTCTGAAAGAGCATTTACTCATTTACGAGTACTGAAACGGTTTCTTCTTTTCAACTCGGCTTTAGCCGAGGTTAGAATGACTTTCCAAGCGCTTTGATCTTTCACGCTTAGATCCTGATCTTTCCATCGGAACTTCGGATGCCCCTTCCTACCGCTACTTTCGGGACCGTAGTCGAAAATTTTTGTAGCCGGAGCATTTTTGTTCATGCGCTTCACCAAATCAATGTCATCTCATACAGCTCATGGTTCATACAATGCCGATAGTCCCCGCTAACACAAACTGTTCCATATATTTTACGAAGAAGTTTCCTTTCGAGTACAGCTTCACCTGCTTGCATAATTACCCATGACTCTGAGCCATACAAAAGCGCAGCTAATAAGGGCTTTGAAACTAAATTGCCTACTTCCACCAAAGTAGCACCTATTTTCTAATATAATTCTTCTTCGTATTTCCCGGCTGATGTTGTTGTTTTTATTAATGGTGAACTGAAGGTATACAAACTCCTCCACAACCCCGAAGGTATAGTTGCCAACTCTCACGATTCCTTCTAATCTAGTGGATTTCCTGTTCTTTGAACGATTTTGTTGTTCATTATTTTCATGAACAATTTTCTTAACAAACGGTTAATATATAAGTCTTTGTAATCTTCAGT
Organism: Thelaira solivaga; assembly: GCA_947397855.1. Classification (NCBI taxonomy): domain Eukaryota; kingdom Metazoa; phylum Arthropoda; class Insecta; order Diptera; family Tachinidae; genus Thelaira; species Thelaira solivaga. Next base: position 51,748,082 of record OX377613.1, on the reverse strand, counting down.
TTACATCTCTTATTAGCACACCCTTTTCTCTAATCTTTAAATGAATCTTGTTATTTTTCCATTAAAACTGTGATGTCGTTTGCATGTTTGTAATACAAACTATGCGGAAGATTTATAAACAGAAAAGGCAAAATATTTATTTGTTGGAATACAGAGACAGACGATCGGGTATTTAAAACTGTCATATTGTCTTGTATAGAAACTAAAAACTCACTTTTCATTATCACACCATAATTTTAATTGTTTAATGAGAAAATTAAAAAAAAAAAGAAGTAAATAAACACAGCAAAACTGTATTATTTGTACACATTTGTAATAGACGAATTCTGCTTGCCTGCCACACAGTTTTATTGACTAGATCTCGACTGTAAATGAACCAAACGTATTTGGTTTGATATTGACATCAAACATCAAAATAAAGTTATCCATTTTAGGATTTGAATGACAGCAGACGGTGACCATTAAAAACTATAAAAATGATGCAGCAGACAAGTCGATGAACTGCTTAGGAAACTAACAGCTTCATTTCAATTGAATAAAATTTATGGGTTGTAGAATGAAAAGCAACACAACTTAAAGGACTCTGGCAGTAGAAAAAACAAAGGAGTTAGAGGGTGATTTAAAATCTTGCATTTAATACACTGTAAGAATTTTGTTTAATATTTTAAATGACAGGGTTTCCTTAAATTTTTTTTTAATCGATTTGATGCAACATTTCTGAAGTTATACATATATGTGGCAATGTGGAAAAACCGTTTATGTCTTAAGTCATTTAAAAGACCTAAGAAACCTTTAAAGTTTGTTTTATAAAATTATTTTGCAAACAGGTTTGTTTTAATTTAGCATCTCGTTAATTGTGAAATATATTGACTCGATTTCGCCAAACCACAATAGTAAAGTTATTGACTACAAGTCAATTTTATTGTTAAGTCTACTTAATAGATTTTCCCATATTAGCAGAGATATCAATTAATGCAATATTTGGAATACAATTATTTCATTAAATGAAGGAAATGTTTTCATTTTAAAAATTAAAATATTTTATTTTAAGAATGAAATTATTTAATTTTATAAATAAAATTATTTCATTATATAAAAATCATTAATTCAATAAATATTTATTTAATATAATAATTCGTATTATTAACTCCGCACGAAAAGCAAAATTTAGCGAAAAGAAATATTGATCAACATGCAAAATGCTTTTATTCATTCCTGCGAAATTATCTTATTATTTTGAATTGTGAATTAAAAAATGGTCTATTGTGCATGAATTGTTCATGTTTCAGCTGTTGGTAGATAAGAAAAAAATTTAATTTTTTAACATCAAAATAAATTAAAAATTAAAACAAAAATAAAAATTAATTTTCAATAAATAATACGAAATTATTTTTCGACAAATAAAACAAATTAAGCTAAACACATTTTATTTTTGTGACATTTTGTACTTTTTCTTAAATTTTTGATCTTTCCGTTTGGTTTCAGTGAGAATTAATAATTGCAACTTTTGCTTCCGCACAAAAAATGCTTTCCACAATCTAGACCCAATCAGCCTTATTACGAGTGTCGCTGTCATAGTTGAATTCACGACAAGCCCATATAAAACATATGGCGGCGTTACTACATATCACTGTTTTCGCCACGACAACGACACTCATAATTCTTTCACTATATTTATTTCAAACATTCATGTAGTTTTAATGAAAAAAATTGCATTAATCCAACTAAAAAAATTTATTGATCGAATTTTAATGAAATTGTTTATTAAATTAATTAAAAGGTTTTAAATCTGAATAAGACTTATTAAGCCATTACAAAAAAAAATCCCCATTTTTAATGAAACATGTTTCATATATTTTATAAAAGTTTTCGTTAATTTTAATGGAAGTTGCTACGTTACTCTGATAAGACGGGTTTACAAAAACCTCTAAAAGTGAATAGAATTGATTATGAGTATCGTTGCCGTGATGAAAACAATGTCGGCCATATGCTGTACTTTAGCTTGTAAAATTCGACTACGTCAACGACACTAGCGATAAGGTTGCTTGCAATTCACGCCGCCTCGTAAACTATACAATTGATTTTTTTTTTTTTATAAATTAAAGACATGAATTTTAAGACTACAACTTCTCGGTTCAGGTTTTCTAATCTAGAACACCTGCAGCAAAGCTTAAACATATTACAATTACTTTTCTTAAAATTGTTAATCTGATTTTGTAGCCATTTATTTTGAATTAAAAAAGTAATTTTATTCAAATTGATTTTTTTATCTATTTAAAAAATCGTTTTATTAGATAAATAATTTATAACTTCGTCTAGTTTTAATGTTATGAATTATCAGGTAATTTGCAATCAATTTAATGGCACCATTTAATGGTACAAGTAAATATGCAAGTATATGTTTTGTTGCAACATTATCAATTTGTTTTTTATTATTTTTTTCTTACACGCGATTTATGAACTTATTTTTCATATTCTGACTGAGTTTTTATTTTAATTTATCATTTATTATTTATGTACTTGTGCCGAATTTCAATTATTGACAAGCATAATGGCCAAAAAAGCAAATAAGTAGATCAGACAGGTGTGGATATTTTCAATGACTTTAGCTGAAAACAATGTCCTTAATAGCAAATGAGCAAGAAATTTTTTGTTAAAACAATAGTCATAAAATTATTTGAAATAATTTTGAAGACAGTATTCGCTTCTTTATGTAAAAAATTTAAGTTTTGAAAAGAATTTTAGAGAATCTAAATTAATGAAAAAGTTCTGAAAGCTTTTAAAAATATTTGTAGAATCATAAATCATAAAATAAAGCCAAGCCCGTTTTTTTTTGCCTAAAGCTCTTGCTTTCACAATTTTCCCTTTGAGCTCTGGCGTCAGGTAAATCTAGTGCTGTGCAGCCTATTAAAAATAAAATAATGATAAATGTAGTTATTGTTGCATTTAAACAACTGTTTCCTTGTGATATTGCGCCAAAAAAAAAAAAAAAAAAAAAATCACATTTTCAAGGTCTTTTTTATTCATGATAGAAAACAACAGCGTTTTTTTCCGAAATAATTAAGCAATTTACGATTTATGGCTGCAACTAATGCATTTAATGAAATTCAAAATAAAATTAAAAATCTAGAACACTTTATTTATTATTTCTACTCATTTTAATTATTGTTTATTAATAATTTAGATTCTTTTATTTTTGCATTATTGAATGTAATTTAAGAAAGATGACACAAATAAATGTAAAAATAAAATTTATTTACACACGAAAAACAAAAGCTCAAAAATTAAGAAAAAAAAAATTAATTATTTACTGTGGTGTGGTGTGGTGTATTTGCATGAAAATCAACACTTTATATGACAAAAAAAGCATAATTTGCGACAGCAAAACTAAAACAGACCACAAAAAAATGTATAGTGCAGAATGAATTTGATACTTTCAACGATGTTTCGTTCGTCTTTTTAAATAATTTTTTTTAATGTATTTTTTTGTATAAATAGAAAAGAAAAATAAATAGTGTCTATTATGACTAAATCACCTACAACTGGCGGGTTTTGAGAAAAAAAAATATTATGAAAGAGATAAATTTTATTAGATAAAATATAAACATTAAAATTCTACTGTACATTACAGTAGGATAAATGAGAGAAAGTTTTTGTTTTTTTAATTATGCATACAATTAAATTTTGTAATTATTTTCTTTAAATAATTAAAAAAAAAATCATAATAAAATGTTGCTTCTGTTTTGGTCTTTTTTTATTTAAAAATTCAAAAACTCATTAGGCCAATGAAATATTTCCTTAATTCAATAAAATATTGATACATTTAATAAATTAATTTTGTTAATAATATTTCATTGAATCAATATGAAAAAGTTTTAATGAAATATTCATTTATTTAATTAAATAGTTTCAATGAAAATATTTCATAAATTTACCTTCATTTCATTAATTTATTGAAAATATTTTATTCATTCAAACAATTTGTGAAATACTTCATTGAATGAATTATACAATTTGAATGCAACCATTAAATTTTCTTTCATATAATTAAAAAACAAAGACATTTTATTTAGCAAAATTCCCTATAAAATTTATCTCCTCAAATTTGCCGCGTTTATTCTTAAAGCCTGTCGTTCTTTTATTTACAACACTGAGTAAAATTTGTTATGATTTTTAAATAAAGAATCTTTTAATGAACATTTTTACAAAAGTATTCATGGGTCTAGAATGATTTTTTGATGTTTTATAAAGTAAAAAATGTATGTTTTGCCTGCTGAGAAGGTTTTCGTCAAAACCGCTTGGCAGTCAATGTGTTAAGGTAAATATTTTTTAGTTTTGAGTTAAATTTCCTGATGATAACAAATAATGATAATCTTAATCAATATATTTATGTAAATTCCCTTAGGCCCATTGCTACAACTTTCTATAGTTAAAGTTAGGTTTTTCGTTGGCCTTTGTCTAATACTTTGCACCTAAATGAAAGTGAATGGTTAAGGACATACTATCTCATATTTAATTTAATGTTTAACCAAAGCTTGATATTTGACTTATAAAATCTTAACTTTAACTCAATCATTTAAAAAAAATGTGCATAAAATAACTTTCATACAAACTTGAATAACAAAGAACAAAACACAAAATGTTTTTTTTCCAACTGGTCTTCTTTTTCTAAGGTTTCCCCTGCGGATTCCACTTCACTAATTAATTTACATGATTAAAAATTACTCTAGAATTTGATGTATTTTCTTCTTTTCTCTTATTTATAAAATTGCTCCTTTTTCTGATTTTTTCCCAAAGAAAATTTGTTCAGGAAAAACACTTCAAAGGAATATCACAATTTTTTATTAATTTTTCATTAATTTTCAATTATGTTTATTTTCTAACAGTAATGATAAAAAAGAAATGAGTTTATGCTCTCTTAAGCTTTTAATATTTAAGAGCGCATATGTGCCTGCTACGTATTATGTTAAAAAAAATTCAGAAGCCGGTTCGGCTTAAAAAAATAAATACAATATCTTGGCTTGGTTTAAAGTATACAATTGCCAAAACTAAACACGCTTGTGCCTGACAGAACACATGATTAAATAGCAGTAAAGCAACCCAATAATTACAAGGAAAAAAAGGCAACAAAAAAACCAGTTATTTTATAACGAATTAAATCAGTCACAAACTCAGTAATTCCTTAAGTACATCAAGAAAAAAAAACACTTGATCGTTACCCCAAAACAAATACAACAATAAATAAACACACAATAACAGACATTTTGCTCTTGCATTTACTCTCCTCTCTCTCAGACATTGATGTTTAAAAAAAAGGGGATCGTCTCTGCTAATAATATTCAATATAACAGTGGTATAAAACTGTACTTTTCTCTTTGTTAATGTAAAAAAAAAAAAAAGAAATATTTGTGCTCCCCTTAAAAATAGACTCTTTGGTTTTCTGTTATCTATTGAATTGACTGTTAATTTTTGTTTAGCATTTCAATAAAATTTTAGTCAACGCCGTATATTCGATTTAAAAACAACGACCGTTTCACGCGACGGTGAAAAAAAAGCGTTTTTTTTCAAAGTAGAGAAAACTAAAAAAGATATTTTTTAAATTAAAGTAAAACCAACGTGAATTTTATTGTAATCATTTTAAATACAAACGCGATTTGAAAAATACAAGCATTTGCAAAGAGTTTATAATATAATAATCAATATATTTTTATTATTTAAAGGCTAATTTATAAAAAAATATAATAAATAAAAAAAATAAAAAAGTTCTCATGGGCAAAACTATATTTAAAAGCCTTTAAAACAGATAATTTTTTTTGTTAAAAAAAGCGCGCATGGCAAGCAAACTATTTTTATCTTAAAGGTTGATAAAAAAAATTAATAAAATTTAAATTTAAAATATTAAAATTATTTAAAATAAAAAAAAAAAAATTAAAAGTTCAACAATATTCTTTTTTGTGTATGCTAAATAACAAAAACTCGTTAATAAATGTTTTTTTATGTACTTATTCACTTATTTCTAGCCTTGTATTTATCACATATTTTTATTATTCATTATTTAAACAAGTGCAACACAAAGAGCTGCTTTTGTCAAGCTTCTGTGTTTTATAAAAATTCTTGTTTGCGTTTTTTTTTGCCAGTTTGAAAAACACTTTTAACAAATTTTAATGAAAAAGCATAATATTTAATTTTTTATTGCTGATATAAATGAGTGATTTAAAGTCAAAGTCTGTCAGTTAGATTTTTTTTAAATTAGTATATTGATTAATAGTTGTAATTTTGTTATAAATCACTTGTTCTTTATAGAGAATCTGTTTAGCTTATATGTGAAGGTGGAAAATTCAGCAGATGAAAGCTACTCTGCTGCACATCCGCATAATTTATTTCATTTTATTTTGTTTTTAGTTTGGCTGAGATTAAAGAAAATAAATACATTTTTATTCCAAAATCAAAAAAAAATATTTTAATCCTTAAGCTCAGGCAAACATTGGCCATGAAAAAAATCGTTTGTAAGTGAAGCCGGTGTTCGAAATACTTTAGAGGGTATATGGTATGTCTAACATCGATCTTGCTAAACAACGATTACCGGTTTCGCTTACAAACGTTTTCTCGGTTAGTTTAGGTTGCATATTCCTTTTGGAAGAAAATATTACGGTTTAGTTCCTTTTTGTCTATTTTGGGAATCTTCTCGTAGTTAATATTTTAGGCAATTAATTTTTTTTTTTTGGAATTTATTATATATTTATTTTAGTTTATAATGATGAATTAATTTCCTTTTAGTTTATTTTCATTTTGAGGAGTTTTAAAAATTTAGAAAAAAAATAATATTCAAAAAAAATTTATTTCTATATCGATATTTCGCTCCAATTTGTGTAACTTCTTCAGAATATAATTATAAATATATCGATATAAAAATATTTTTTTTTTTAAATAAGACCTCAAGCTTAATAAAATAGTCATATTATTTAAAAGAAAAAACTAACAAATAAATTTTTTTAAAAAGATTTAGTTCGTAATAAATTGGGAAGTTAGTTTATAAAAAATTAAGTGCCTAATTTTTATTAGTTATTCCTAGTTAAAGTTAAACTAATTTTCCTTTTAGTTTTAGAGAATTTTTATTTTTGGGACTTAGTTCATTATAAATTGGAAAGTCAGTCAGTTCATAAAGAATGAAGAGCAAAATTTTTATTATAGGTTCAGCTTGGCTTTTTTTCTGATTTAGCTTATTTAAAAATTCAGTTTCTTTTTAAAATTTTTTTGGGACTTTAATTCGTTATAGGTAAATTGGGGAGTTAATTCGTAATGAATGAAGTCTCTAAATTTTTTTTTTTTTTTTTTGTGTAAAGCATTAGTTCCTTATAAATTGCGAAGTTCTCGGTTTTGACTAGCTAGTAATATTCGTGTTATGGTCTTAGTTTGTGTAACCAATTAAATAGCTGTAGTGTAAAATATTTTCTCTCGAACCTTGATTTTAAATTTGCTCATTTTAAAATAGTAAAAAAGAAAAAATGAAAACAGGATGCGAAAAAATTTATTTTTAAGTTTATGATAACTGTCTATGGTAGAGGGGACCAAAAAAACGTACATTTGAAAGTTTACATCTTCTTCTACGCGTATGTCAAAATAGGATTTAATTATTCAGCTGAGTTGTAATTGAAATAACTGCTATTGATGATGAGTTGTCATTTTTTGTATATTTTTTTCAATTGCACGACCACAAATAGGTTGTTATATCAAAATTACAACTAAAGTAGATTTGAGTTGTGGACTATAATAGGGCAGAAAGTTTTCCCTTTTTTAAAATTTTAATTGTGAATCATTTCTTCTTAGGTTGATGAAATTTTTAGTAAACTTGAACGAATATTTTTATACTCGCATAACCTTTTAACCCTCTAACTCTTCAGTTAATTCAACTTTTTGACTCCTAAAAAAATAAATAAAAGTTTTTCACAACAAAGGTATACCGCGCCTAAAATTAAAAAAAAAAGATATTGTTGAGCTTTTACTTAAAAAATACGACTGCGACACAACAAAAATTAAAAAAAAAATATAAAATTGATTCTTTCTTAAAAGGGAAAAAAGAACGTTAAAAATTAAAAACGAACAACAACGAAAACAAATAAAATAAATGAAAACAAAGTAAACATATTTTTTTTTTACCAAAAACGCGAAAAACCAACAAACAATCATGGATTACGTGGAGTATTTGGAAAGAGCCTGGTACTATGTGCCCTATATATTTTATGCGTTTGTGTTTTTAACTCTCATACCCAAATCTCTAAGTAAAATCAATAAATTTGCCAAAGCTGATTATGAAGCAAATCGCAACAAATGGCATCGTTGCTATGCACCTGACATTTGTTGTCATAATTTATCAGAAGCCGAAAAATCTTTACCCAAACAAAAGCCACGCAAAGCAGTAACAAGGGTTTATCCTAAAAAACAAACTGCAGCTAAGCATGAGATTGCTGCTTCACATTCTTCATTCACAGTGCCCGATGAACCGGCCAATATTTACAAACGACAAGTGCACACCCACACAAATGTGAATAAAATCGCTAAAATGTTTGAAAATGGTGGAGTGCAAAAGAAAATCAATCGTGTAACTCCCACAGTATTGCCTTCAGACTTTCGGCGCACTTCTATGGATTTTGAGGATGATGAAGAGTGTTTTCAACATAAACAAAAATCATACACCAGTCAAGCCCATGAAAGTCCACTTAAGAAAGAGCATGTTGTTTTAAGAAGACTCTCAAAATTGAGTCAAGAATTGGAGGAGAATAATGAAAATTCTGCAAATGTTTTAAATCAAATGAGCCATGAAGAGAAACACGATTTACACAACTCCAGTTGGCGCAGTGAACCCATAACCATACAAAGAAATAAACGTCAATTGCCTACTAGTTTGTTAATAAATCGCAGCTCTGCCACACCCTCAACAGTATCACCCGCCCATTCATCACCTTTGTCATCACCACGCTCTTGTAATTCACCGGTAGCTTGTTCATCACCTATTCTACGTAACACAGCTTTATTAAATATGAACACTAGTCTGGAGGACTTGTTTGTAGCTATAGCCAAGAGTGCCGAAAACTCAGATGGTATTTTATATACTGGTAGTTCTTTGTCACCTGTTACATCAATTGATGATATTTTATCTCAACGTCGCTTGTCACGGCCACTCTCCGCCTATTCTATAAGTGATTTGTTAAATGATGAACCCAATAAGGGCATGGATGAAACTTATGTAGAGAATTTTTTAAAAGTTGTAAATAAAACTTGAAATTATTTTAATTCAGTAACTTTTTTATAGTTTAGCGTTTAATGTAAAATATTTATAATAAAAAGGGAAATTAAAGACGTTTTTACTAGAAAAATTAAGTGTAAAAATTTGTATGTATTTTATGAATTTAGAAATTATTACACACATACACACACCCACACATATTTAAATTACGCTTATGTGCTTTAATCAGTTCTACATCGGTATTCCTAAGAGCTGGTCTATTTTTAAAACTTTAACTATTTAATTTTTAAGCCAGTAAATGTGATTAATAAAACTAGAATTGTTTTAATTATTTTACTTTTTTTTTTATTTAAAAGTGGATGAGACTTTTAATTGTAAAAAGTTTATTTCTCTTTTGTACATAAAACAAATAAATCATGTAAAGGATCTGTTAACTAATGATAATGACTTTAGCGGCCAATACACGACAGCAGTATACGAGTACATGCGCTAATTAGCTGCAAACTATAACCAAGGGGAATCTATACAAAGTGATTGTATTCAGAAAATCAAAGCGAATTTACAACAGGTAGACGCAAGGTGAAAAACAAACAACTTTTTTTCTGTCGAACTCTCAAAAACATTACACACACATACAAAATATTGTACACATAATTTTTTCACTAACAAATTTCCATTTATTTTCACTTTTTTCTCACTTTTTGTTCCGAATATAATATTTTTATCTTACTTGTTTTTACCTTTTTTAATTTGTTTTAAAATATTTTTGATTGAAGTTAAAATTTCTTGACAAAACCACACATACATATAAAATTAAAAATTTGACACGCTGCGAATTCAAACAGCTGATAAGCGAATATTCTAATGTGTTTGCCATCTATTCTGTTGTCAACATTTTTGAAACAAATTTTTTTTTTCTGGTGCATGAAATTTTTAAAATTTTATTTATTGAAACGGTATGATGATTCTAAAAACTGTTTTTTTTTTATCATTAACTGGTACATTATTCATTTGATTGAAAAAAAAAATTATTGGACAAATCGTTATGCCTAACGAAAAATCTTATTATAAAAATATTTAAAATACTAAGAAATAAGAAAAAGAAAACAAAAAAGTTTTAAGAAAAAATTTTTGTACAAAGAAATGGCTTAATTTTTAATAAATAAAATATTATTAGTGAAAAGTTTACCTAACTGAGCTAATTTCGCCATACTTAACAACACCAAACCAAAAATTCCAAAATCAATTTGATATCGCTACAGCACAGAGTACAATTACACAAAATGTCCATACACGATCAAACCACTATACATGACAAACACTTCATTGTGCATGTATGCTGCTATCGTGTATGTACCGCTTTACATTACTAAAACCATAATCCGTAGCAGAGTTCGCAAAAAAATGAAACGAAACCAATCCATATGTTTCGTTTTGTGGTTTTTCATAATAATACTCTGAAAAACTACAAAACGAAATGTTTGCATTTTTTACGTTGGGTTTCTTTGCGAACTCCGGTCAGTAGTTAGACTTGTGTCTTTCAGTCGATCTCAAACTCGGTTTTAAAATATAATTGCACTCAACATCCCTTATTTCTTTTATCACAATTTTATTTGAATTGTAAGTTTTTTAATTCTATGAAAACGATAGAATTTTTTTATACTTTAAACTATAAAATTGCATATCCTACATTTGTTTGAGACCACTGATTTTGATATTGTGTGAGATCGACTGAACGAGTTGGACACAAGTCAATCAGCAGTTAATTAAAGCCTCAATATTAGTTTTTCAATGATTTTGTTTTATAAAAATATTTTTTTTAATTAAATAAAAATAAATAAAAAATGTAAATAAACTATTTCAACAAGTGCATGTTTTTTTTATATTAAATTATAAACTTAAAAAATATTAGTTTTTAAATACTATTTTTATTAACTTAAAAATAATTATAAATAAAGAAAAACTTAACTGAATAAGAATAGACTAAAGCCGTTGGTGTTTTCTTGTTATTAACTCTGCTGGATTTGTGACAGCTCTACATATAAGCTTTTTCTTTCGAATAGAAGATTCGAATCGAAATACATAATAACCCCCAGGCATGTCTCATTTTTGGTTGCGTAGTGTATAGTCAATTGAATTCTAGGTGTCAAAAATATCAAAATGTTTTGATATTTACATATTTGCTTTTGTGGTTTAATTGTTGGTTGCAGTGTTTGTATCAAAATATGCAACCTGAACAAAAAACGCGTTGCATAGACATGTTGAATGTTATAATGCTAGTCACAAGCATAATTTGTCCCTTTCCTGATTAAACGTTGCAGAATACATAACATTCTTTATTCAATCAATTACTTACAATCAATCAATCTTTAGCTAATTTGCAGCTTTTATTTTTTTTTTTTTCTCTTTTTTTTTTTAAATTCCTTGAATTGTGTCTGTATGACGCATTATTATCACACAAGTTGTTGTAAATTTTTTTGTGTCACGTAACGATTTCATAAAGACAATATTGAATTGAATTTCATTCCATTTGTTTTGATTTTGATAAATTTATTTACAATTTAATTAAGTTTGTTTGTTCAGCCAACAACAACAACAACAACAAATGTATGGCCAATAAAATTGAGACATGAAATAAATTATTTTATTTTTTATTATCTTTTATTTTTATATATATATAAAAAAATATACATAACAAGGAAACAATTAATATTTGTTAAAGAATAATATTAAATGGAATGCACTTAAAAAGCTTTTGTTTTTAAGTTTTTGAATGATTAAGAATTTGCAGTTTCCATAACACAAGCGATCGTCTCGTCTAGAAAAGTATTAATTTTTTTGAGTACTTTTCATATAAAGCTTCCAGATAAGTTAATTGCTTGTGTTGTGAAAAAATCACCTAAGAAATGTTATTCACGGATTAATAACTGAATCACCCATGACATGGAAAATCTATGTCACACGTAAACGTACCTATCACATCTAGTCACTGCGCATGTGCGGTCATTTGAGTGTATACTATATTGAGCTGTTATTTTTGTGAAAGTGATATACGAGTAAGTCCATTTTTTGTTTAAAAATTAGTCAGCAGTAGTCTTGGTAAGATGGTGTCTATATCTGATTACAATTAGCGCTACCTAATTGTTTTTAAGTGGACTTCTACCACTTTCAAAAATAGCAGTTCAATTGTAAAATAACTATTTTGCATAAACTAACCACCCAGTCAACATTGGATTCAAAATTCCTTTAGATATTTTAGACAAGCTCTGACCTATTTTGTATTTACATTAAGATCCGTAACCCCCTAAACCAATTGCTGCTTCTTATGAAGCCATTTGTAGCCTGGCGACTCTTACAGACGACAGTACAGTGGGCAGCCTGCTTAGATTTGTCTGAAACAATTTTGTAAAATAATATCAATGAAGTCGTATTAAATTCTTATGAAATTCCTAGACAAACTCCTAAGAAATATTTTGAACACAGTTCAAAAAGCGACTTACCATATGAGCTGTTATTTGTGAAAGTGGTATAAGTCTAATTTTTTAATAAGGTGAGTGAGTCGGCCTTAATTTTAGTTAAGTGCTGGTGTCCATATCTTATTTAAATTACAGCTGACTCAGCTTATTAAAAAAGTAAACTTATACCACTTTCAAATATAAGAGCTCATATGTGGCTAAGCAAGCATTCAATCTAGGTAAAAGACGCAACGAGTTTAAAGATTACAGACGGGCGTAAACTTATAGATCTACTATCCCTTTCTTTTTTTTCTTCAGAATTAATGATTTTGATTTTGTGCAGACCTATCTGGCATATGACTAATTATTCTTGCTACTATTTGTTTGTTCCATTTCCAGTCATATTTTACATAATTTTTTGGGATTGTTTTTTATATGAGCTTTTTGGTTTCAATAGCCTAAAGTCACTGGGTTGTTTTATCACAAATACATACACACTTGCTATTTGAAATCACCTTAAATGAAAAGTACGAGTATCAATGACTTTTTCTTTCTTGGAATTTGCATTGCGGCTTAACACATTTTGAGGTATAATTGAAGCGGTTAAACATTTGGAACGAAAGAGTTGTTTTTTTTTTTAATTTCAATTCAAATTTAATGACTTCTATAGGTACTGGTAAATAAATTTTTTTCTTTATTTCTTTTATGGCATCATGCCGTTGTTTGGTAAATTGAGTTTTCTGTACTCAAATATGTACGAGTACTAGAATAAATGTTTTTATCTACTTGTGTTTTTGTTCAACAATTATTATTAAAAAAAAAATTATTTTTTTTTAAATTGTTTGACCCACAGAGAAATGAATATCATGATGATGATGAAACCATCATTTTATTTTATCTTAAGTAAGACTTTGTAATGCTATTGAACTTTGACTTTATAAACTTGTTGCTGCAACTACAAACTACCAGCATTTTCTTGTAATTTATTTTGAATTGTTTATTTGAGTGCGTGTTTGTGCACGCTCATTACATTTAAAAGACTCTTCTATAAAAGCATCCAAATAAACTCTAGGCACATGCTCGTTTAAAAAAATAAAAATAAACTCATTTAAAGACGTTGAAGACGACCCTTCTTGAATTCTTATAAAATTAATTAATTATTATTGTTATTGCAGCCATTATTTATTATTAACTATTCTTTTATTATTATTGTGATTATTTAAATGTGGATTTAAAAAAATTATTATTAAATTAAGGCTTTTCAGTAAAGAACAAGTTGAATTCGGTTGTGCCGAGTCTTATACACCCTTCTTATATTCACATAAAAAAATTATTTTTGTAAAGTGAACATTAATTAACTTATATTTTTACTAAATATTTAACTGCTGGTGAAAGTTTAATGAAAAAAAGCCGTTTTAGCTACTTACTTTATTTGAAATGAAACAAAACATAAGCTGTCAACTGCTTGGTTTCATCAAAACCAATAACATGGTTTCTATGACACCTAAAACCGACACTGATTCTAGTTCGAAAATGAAACCGATATCATATTATTTCATGACACTAAAGTAATTTTTTTTTGGCGGTTTCAAATCTAATACCGACAAAATTGGATTTTAAGACAGCCCTAACTAATTCATTTCATTAAAAAAAAAAATTCAAATTATAGCGATCTAAGAAAAAATCCGTTTTGGAATCATTATTTTTAAAAGCAATAAAATATTTGTAGGGAAATACTCCATTTTGAAATAAAAAAAAAAAGAAAAACTTCTAAGAAAGTTGTCCAATAAGAATGAAATAATAATTTAATTTTAAATAAATAAAATAAAATACCCAAAAAAATCTTCTCTAGCTGCTCTCTTGCTGTAAAATTTTTGTTTGTACACACTGTCACACATGCATACACACTTTTGTATAAGACCGATTGACTGGTTTCGTGTTTGTGTGCACAAACATTACACACATATACAGCTTGAAAACTTCTATAAAAAAACAAAACAGAAATTAATAAAAGTCTATATTTTTAATTCTTCTCGGCCTTTTGAAAAGCGATCGGTCTGATTTTTTTCACAGATATTATGACTGTCATTTTGAATAAAAGTGCGTACTACATTGGTGTCCGTTTTGTAATTTAGACAATGTACGCAAAAACTCACTCAAAAAATAGTCAAAAATAGAGGTAGTCCCGGTTCTTTACTTATAGCTCCGCAATTTATTAAATAATCGTTCTAAATTGCAATAGTAATCTGAAGATTGCAAACTATTTTGCGTAGGGACTTCAGAAAGCTGATTTCAACGACAAAATGACTCCACTATTTTTCCCTAGAACACTAAACCCCGCCTGTGAGGCACAACGAATGCTGTTTTTACGTATTAAAAAACGTAACGGGTTACATTAAAACATATTTAACTCGGCATATTTATCCTCACTCACTTAATATTTTGTAGAAAAAATTATACTTGAAAACTTTTTTGAAGCATCTATCAGCCAAATTATGAATGCGAATTTGCATTCATCCACATTTTTTTAAGTTTTATGTGCAGCTCACACAAAACGAACAATCCTATCAATCGTCTTAAAAAATTTTAGTGAAAACACTTACCCCCTTATCCAAAAAAATTAACGTAGACTTTAAAGTCAACGTTATCGAAATTTTTCATAAATTTTACTTTAAAGTCCACATCAAATTTTTTTTGGATAAAAGCATTAATTTTTAAAATATTTTTGAGTGTTTTTCATAAAAATTTGTTTCCTGTAAACAGCACATTAATCTGTTTTGATTCATTTAAAATTTAAAAAATTTTCTCCTTCATAATTGTTATAATTTGTTAATTAATGGCGCTTTAGTTGATTTTTGTGAACTTTACTACTATTTTTTACTATTTGCTATTTTCGGATACATTTCTATTTTAGACTTCTGAATTCTTAGAAAATTTTCTAAAGTTTTTTTTTTTTAAATTTACTTCTCAAAACTACGTATAAAAAATGTATAAGGCTTTTCAACCAAAAAGTAAATTTTTGTGTATGGATACACAAAAGAGCTCTTTTTGAAAACGCAGCAGACAACTACATATTTTGTATAAAATTTTTATATTTTTTTGTTTTTTTTTTTATCTTAATTTTTAAAAGATAAATTATTTCAAATGACGCTGCTTCTTTATTATTAATTTAAATACGTGTTAATACTTTTCTAAGATACATTTTATTAAATTTGTTAAAATTAAATTATGGTGTCATCGTTTTGATAAAAACAAATAATAATAATTTTTGTGTGGGTCTTTATTTTCTACCTTTTTTGAGATTGAAGAGCTTCAAATAAAAATTCTCCAAAGTAAAAAACAGAAGCAATTTTTTTTTGGAAACTGTTCAAATTGTTTATCTGTTGCTTTAGTGTCACAACTTTGAAAATATTTTTTTTTTTATTAAAAAAGAAATTATTACACATAAAACAAAATTATTTATTTATATTAATTGTGGGCCATATAGCTCAACTCAAATAATTTTAAAAATACGTTTTCGGTTCGTGTGTTACCAATTAGACAGCGCAGTTGGTGCCTCCTTTAGGAGAAAAATAAAAAATGATCATCCTGTAACTTGTCAATTTCACTCAATTTTTTGCTAACAGTTAAGTATAGAATTTTATTTATTTTCTGCTGAGGTTCAGAATAGCCTCTACATTCAACGCTAATGAGTCTTTTTGACTGGCGTCTTTCCACTAATTCTGTAGACCTCATTTATATTTCCTTTCGCATATGAACTTAGTTTTTATTCCGCAAAAGGTTACTGAACTTATAAAAAAGGTTTTCGATTACCACTTGCGCCATTTCATTTCTCACGTACTGATTACCATATGTTCTGCCAATAACTAAATTCCTCGCTGCAACGAGGAGCTTATAGACAAAACATCCCAATTCAATCTCGCTTAGAAGGAGTAGTTTGCTAATTTATTTAGAGCTGCTTGGCTGTTCGAAAAAAATTTTATTTCGGTACCACAAGTGCCTGTAAAATTTTGTAGAAAAACCAGTTTAAAGCTGGTATTAAAACGACTTCAAGTATAAATTATGACAAATTTTTCACAATTTCTTTGAATACAAGCATAAATTTTTAATTTAAAAATTAATTTGTATTGCTTTTCAGTATGCTTTCTTATTAAATAATTTTTTATTGTATATTCATAAAAAAAAAATTAAAATCATTCCCAGGCTCTGGTTTGGAACAACGTTTCGAAAATTTTTTTATTTTTATTTTATTTAAGACCATTATTACAAGTTACCGATAGTTAAAGTTAAGATTTTATAAGTCAAATATCAAGCTTTTTGTTGGACATTAAATTAAAAATATCGATAAATTAAAGAGTGTGTCCTTAACTATCCACCCAAATTTTGATTGCAAAGTTATTTGCCTCATAAAATCCTGACGGGCAGTTTTCTGCAAAAGCCAACTTCAAAATAACAAGAAGTTTTGGCCATTAAAATAAAAAAGAAAAAAATTAAAAATCCTTCAAAACCTTAGTGTGATTTTATCCGTTCAACCGGAATTAGTTTACAAATTGTATGCGCGTTTGATACAAAAAAGCAGTACAACACTTGCATGTGTCTAAATAGGTATTTCTAATTAAAACAAATAACAAAATTTAATTAGATGTTGTCATTGATAACCACAATGTGTGTGTTTTCTTTTATTTATTTATTTTTAACAACAAAAATTAATATTTTTTTTGTAAAGGTTTTATTTATTTAAATTTTGTTTGTTGTGTTTTTTATCAATAAATTTTATGAGTCATTGATTTTCTTTTTATTATTATTATTTTCGGTAAATATTCTTCTGTTGATGACTTTTAGTCATATTCCACTTTGTACTCTCTGTTAAACAGTTGCTTGCTATCGCATGTAAGAGAATTTAAATTCAGAAAATATTGTTTAAGAGTCAACTAAAAGAGAAAGTTACTGATTGATTGTTTTGTTTTTCTTTTTTATTAAGTAAATAAAAATCATGTTTTTTTTTTAATTTTTTTTTTTTTTGTACTTACGAACTACATATACACATAAACACATACTTATGGGTATACAAACTTATCCATCATTAAATGCAATTCATGACTGGGCCTTCCTTAGTGATAAATTTAGGTCAATGTGCTAAAAACAGCAACGAAAATTTTCAACATCCTAATTAAAAATGAGCAACCGCAACACTTGTTTTTGTTGTTCGTAATTGAAGAAAAAAAAAAATTAAATAACGCTGTAGCCAGTAAGTAGTTTAAAGTGTAATAGTGGAAATTAAAATTTTTATGTATGTATGTATTAAAGGGCTGCCCAAGCATACTTGAAATGTCTTACAAGCACTTTCTAAATATTATAAAATATTACACATGTTTGTAGTGATGTGTGGCTTTCAAGTACGCTTGTGCAGCCCTTTAGTATGTATGTACTTACATAAGTGTATGTTTAGTTTATGTGTATGCATATCAAGGGATCAAATTATATGTATATAATTCTGGGGCTCGTTATTACAAGTTGCAAATAAATAAAGTTAAGATTTGTAATCCACTTACGTCTTTTTTTTTTAGACTAAGCAAGTTATGACCAAAAACGTAACCAGTTCTACTACTGCCTCTTTCTGGCAGTTGCCAGTTGCTGAGTTTTCTAGATATCAACTTGATTTCTTTTGCGTTGGATAGCTAAACGTATTGGCTTTAACTAGAAATTTTTTTCTTGTGGATAGTGCAAGAAAATTTTTTATCATTTTTTTCAAAAAAAAAGCAAAGGGGGTAGTCCATGGTTTTTTTTGGGGAAAAAAATATTTTTCGCACTATCTGTAAAAAACAAAGGTCGAATTAAAGCCAATATGGTTCTCTATCCAATGCATCAGAAATCAAGTAGATATCTAGAAAAGTAAGCAAGTTATGACCCGAGAGGTAAGCAGTTCTACTACTGCCTCTTTCCCGCCACTTTTTAGTAGAACTGGTTACCTTTTTGGTCATAACTTGCTGAGTTTTCTAGATATCAACTTGATTTCTTTTGCGTTGGATAGCTAAACGTATTGGCTTTAACTAGAAATTTTTTTCTTGTGGATAGTGCAAGAAAATTTTTTATCATTTTTTTCAAAAAAAAAGCAAAGGGGGTAGTCCATGGTTTTTTTTGGGGAAAAAAATATTTTTCGCACTATCTGTAAAAAACAAAGGTCGAATTAAAGCCAATATGGTTCTCTATCCAATGCATCAGAAATCAAGTAGATATCTAGAAAAGTAAGCAAGTTATGACCCGAGAGGTAAGCAGTTCTACTACTGCCTCTTTCCCGCCACTTTTTAGTAGAACTGGTTACCTTTTTGGTCATAACTTGCTGAGTTTTCTAGATATCAACTTGATTTCTTTTGCGTTGGATAGCTAAACGTATTGGCTTTAACTAGAAATTTTTTTCTTGTGGATAGTGCAAGAAAATTTTTTATCATTTTTTTCAAAAAAAAAGCAAAGGGGGTAGTCCATGGTTTTTTTTGGGGAAAAAAATATTTTTCGCACTATCTGTAAAAAACAAAGGTCGAATTAAAGCCAATATGGTTCTCTATCCAATGCATCAGAAATCAAGTAGATATCTAGAAAAGTAAGCAAGTTATGACCCGAGAGGTAAGCAGTTCTACTACTGCCTCTTTCCCGCCACTTTTTAGTAGAACTGGTTACCTTTTTGGTCATAACTTGCTGAGTTTTCTAGATATCAACTTGATTTCTTTTGCGTTGGATAGCTAAACGTATTGGCTTTAACTAGAAATTTTTTTCTTGTGGATAGTGCAAGAAAATTTTTTATAATTTTTTTAAAAAAAAAGCAAAGGGGGTAGTCCATGGTTTTTTTTGGGGAAAAAAATATTTTTCGCACTATCTGTAAAAAACAAAGGTCGAATTAAAGCCAATATGGTTCTCTATCCAATGCATCAGAAATCAAGTAGATATCTAGAAAAGTAAGCAAGTTATGACCCGAGAGGTAAGCAGTTCTACTACTGCCTCTTTCCCGCCACTTTTTAGTAGAACTGGTTACCTTTTTGGTCATAACTTGCTGAGTTTTCTAGATATCAACTTGATTTCTTTTGCGTTGGATAGCTAAACGTATTGGCTTTAACTAGAAATTTTTTTCTTGTGGATAGTGCAAGAAAATTTTTTATCATTTTTTTCAAAAAAAAAGCAAAGGGGGTAGTCCATGGTTTTTTTTGGGGAAAAAAATATTTTTCGCACTATCTGTAAAAAACAAAGGTCGAATTAAAGCCAATATGGTTCTCTATCCAATGCATCAGAAATCAAGTAGATATCTAGAAAAGTAAGCAAGTTATGACCCGAGAGGTAAGCAGTTCTACTACTGCCTCTTTCCCGCCACTTTTTAGTAGAACTGGTTACCTTTTTGGTCATAACTTGCTGAGTTTTCTAGATATCAACTTGATTTCTTTTGCGTTGGATAGCTAAACGTATTGGCTTTAACTAGAAATTTTTTTCTTGTGGATAGTGCAAGAAAATTTTTTATAATTTTTTTAAAAAAAAAGCAAAGGGGGTAGTCCATGGTTTTTTTTGGGGAAAAAAATATTTTTCGCACTATCTGTAAAAAACAAAGGTCGAATTAAAGCCAATATGGTTCTCTATCCAATGCATCAGAAATCAAGTAGATATCTAGAAAAGTAAGCAAGTTATGACCCGAGAGGTAAGCAGTTCTACTACTGCCTCTTTCCCGCCACTTTTTAGTAGAACTGGTTACCTTTTTGGTCATAACTTGCTGAGTTTTCTAGATATCAACTTGATTTCTTTTGCGTTGGATAGCTAAACGTATTGGCTTTAACTAGAAATTTTTTTCTTGTGGATAGTGCAAGAAAATTTTTTATCATTTTTTTCAAAAAAAAAGCAAAGGGGGTAGTCCATGGTTTTTTTTGGGGAAAAAAATATTTTTCGCACTATCTGTAAAAAACAAAGGTCGAATTAAAGCCAATATGGTTCTCTATCCAATGCATCAGAAATCAAGTAGATATCTAGAAAAGTAAGCAAGTTATGACCCGAGAGGTAAGCAGTTCTACTACTGCCTCTTTCCCGCCACTTTTTAGTAGAACTGGTTACCTTTTTGGTCATAACTTGCTGAGTTTTCTAGATATCAACTTGATTTCTTTTGCGTTGGATAGCTAAACGTATTGGCTTTAACTAGAAATTTTTTTCTTGTGGATAGTGCAAGAAAATTTTTTATAATTTTTTTAAAAAAAAAGCAAAGGGGGTAGTCCATGGTTTTTTTTGGGGAAAAAAATATTTTTCGCACTATCTGTAAAAAACAAAGGTCGAATTAAAGCCAATATGGTTCTCTATCCAATGCATCAGAAATCAAGTAGATATCTAGAAAAGTAAGCAAGTTATGACCCGAGAGGTAAGCAGTTCTACTACTGCCTCTTTCCCGCCACTTTTTAGTAGAACTGGTTACCTTTTTGATCATAACTTGCTGAGTTTTCTAGATATCAACTTGATTGCTTTTGCGTTGGATAGCTAAACGTATTGGCTTTAACTAGAAATTTTTTTCTTGTGGATAGTGCAAGAAAATTTTTTATCATTTTTTTCAAAAAAAAGCAAAGGGGGTAGTCCATGGTTTTTTTTGGGGAAAAAAATATTTTTCGCACTATCTGTAAAAAACAAAGGTCGAATTAAAGCCAATATGGTTCTCTATCCAATGCATCAGAAATCAAGTAGATATCTAGAAAAGTAAGCAAGTTATGACCCGAGAGGTAAGCAGTTCTACTACTGCCTCTTTCCCGCCACTTTTTAGTAGAACTGGTTACCTTTTTGGTCATAACTTGCTGAGTTTTCTAGATATCAACTTGATTTCTTTTGCGTTGGATAGCTAAACGTATTGGCTTTAACTAGAAATTTTTTTCTTGTGGATAGTGCAAGAAAATTTTTTATAATTTTTTTCAAAAAAAAGCAAAGGGGGTAGTCCATGGTTTTTTTTGGGGAAAAAAATATTTTTCGCACTATCTGTAAAAAACAAAGGTCGAATTAAAGCCAATATGGTTCTCTATCCAATGCATCAGAAATCAAGTAGATATCTAGAAAAGTAAGCAAGTTATGACCCGAGAGGTAAGCAGTTCTACTACTGCCTCTTTCCCGCCACTTTTTAGTAGAACTGGTTACCTTTTTGATCATAACTTGCTGAGTTTTCTAGATATCAACTTGATTGCTTTTGCGTTGGATAGCTAAACGTATTGGCTTTAACTAGAAATTTTTTTCTTGTGGATAGTGCAAGAAAATTTTTTATCATTTTTTTCAAAAAAAAGCAAAGGGGGTAGTCCATGGTTTTTTTTGGGGAAAAAAATATTTTTCGCACTATCTGTAAAAAACAAAGGTCGAATTAAAGCCAATATGGTTCTCTATCCAATGCATCAGAAATCAAGTAGATATCTAGAAAAGTAAGCAAGTTATGACCCGAGAGGTAAGCAGTTCTACTACTGCCTCTTTCCCGCCACTTTTTAGTAGAACTGGTTACCTTTTTGGTCATAACTTGCTGAGTTTTCTAGATATCAACTTGATTTCTTTTGCGTTGGATAGCTAAACGTATTGGCTTTAACTAGAAATTTTTTTCTTGTGGATAGTGCAAGAAAATTTTTTATAATTTTTTTCAAAAAAAAGCAAAGGGGGTAGTCCATGGTTTTTTTTGGGGAAAAAAATATTTTTCGCACTATCTGTAAAAAACAAAGGTCGAATTAAAGCCAATATGGTTCTCTATCCAATGCATCAGAAATCAAGTAGATATCTAGAAAAGTAAGCAAGTTATGACCCGAGAGGTAAGCAGTTCTACTACTGCCTCTTTCCCGCCACTTTTTAGTAGAACTGGTTACCTTTTTGATCATAACTTGCTGAGTTTTCTAGATATCAACTTGATTGCTTTTGCGTTGGATAGCTAAACGTATTGGCTTTAACTAGAAATTTTTTTCTTGTGGATAGTGCAAGAAAATTTTTTATCATTTTTTTCAAAAAAAAGCAAAGGGGGTAGTCCATGGTTTTTTTTGGGGAAAAAAATATTTTTCGCACTATCTGTAAAAAACAAAGGTCGAATTTAAGCCAATATGGTTCTCTATCCAATGCATCAGAAATCAAGTAGATATCTAGAAAAGTAAGCAAGTTATGACCCGAGAGGTAAGCAGTTCTACTACTGCCTCTTTCCCGCCACTTTTTAGTAGAACTGGTTACCTTTTTGGTCATAACTTGCTGAGTTTTCTAGATATCAACTTGATTTCTTTTGCGTTGGATAGCTAAACGTATTGGCTTTAACTAGAAATTTTTTTCTTGTGGATAGTGCAAGAAAATTTTTTATAATTTTTTTCAAAAAAAAGCAAAGGGGGTAGTCCATGGTTTTTTTTGGGGAAAAAAATATTTTTCGCACTATCTGTAAAAAACAAAGGTCGAATTAAAGCCAATATGGTTCTCTATCCAATGCATCAGAAATCAAGTAGATATCTAGAAAAGTAAGCAAGTTATGACCCGAGAGGTAAGCAGTTCTACTACTGCCTCTTTCCCGCCACTTTTTAGTAGAACTGGTTACCTTTGTGGTCATAACTTGCTGAGTTTTCTAGATATCAACTTGATTTCTTTTGCGTTGGATAGCTAAACGTATTGGCTTTCCCTAGAAATTTTTTTCTTGTGGATAGTGCAAGAAAATTTTTTATAATTTTTTTCAAAAAAAAGCAAAGGGGGTAGTCCATGGTTTTTTTTTGGGGAAAAAAATATTTTTCGCACTATCTGTAAAAAACAAAGGTCGAATTAAAGCCAATATGGTTCTCTATCCAATGCATCAGAAATCAAGTAGATATCTAGAAAAGTAAGCAAGTTATGACCCGAGAGGTAAGCAGTTCTACTACTGCCTCTTTCCCGCCACTTTTTAGTAGAACTGGTTACCTTTGTGGTCATAACTTGCTGAGTTTTCTAGATATCAACTTGATTTCTTTTGCGTTGGATAGCTAAACGTATTGGCTTTAACTAGAAATTTTTTTCTTGTGGATAGTGCAAGAAAATTTTTTATCATTTTTTTCAAAAAAAAAGCAAAGGGGGTAGTCCATGGTTTTTTTTGGGGAAAAAAATATTTTTCGCACTATCTGTAAAAAACAAAGGTCGAATTAAAGCCAATATGGTTCTCTATCCAATGCATCAGAAATCAAGTAGATATCTAGAAAAGTAAGCAAGTTATGACCCGAGAGGTAAGCAGTTCTACTACTGCCTCTTTCCCGCCACTTTTTAGTAGAACTGGTTACCTTTTTGGTCATAACTTGCTGAGTTTTCTAGATATCAACTTGATTTCTTTTGCGTTGGATAGCTAAACGTATTGGCTTTAACTAGAAATTTTTTTCTTGTGGATAGTGCAAGAAAATTTTTTATCATTTTTTTCAAAAAAAAAGCAAAGGGGGTAGTCCATGGTTTTTTTTGGGGAAAAAAATATTTTTCGCACTATCTGTAAAAAACAAAGGTCGAATTAAAGCCAATATGGTTCTCTATCCAATGCATCAGAAATCAAGTAGATATCTAGAAAAGTAAGCAAGTTATGACCCGAGAGGTAAGCAGTTCTACTACTGCCTCTTTCCCGCCACTTTTTAGTAGAACTGGTTACCTTTTTGGTCATAACTTGCTGAGTTTTCTAGATATCAACTTGATTTCTTTTGCGTTGGATAGCTAAACGTATTGGCTTTAACTAGAAATTTTTTTCTTGTGGATAGTGCAAGAAAATTTTTTATAATTTTTTTCAAAAAAAAGCAAAGGGGGTAGTCCATGGTTTTTTTTGGGGAAAAAAATATTTTTCGCACTATCTGTAAAAAACAAAGGTCGAATTAAAGCCAATATGGTTCTCTATCCAATGCATCAGAAATCAAGTAGATATCTAGAAAAGTAAGCAAGTTATGACCCGAGAGGTAAGCAGTTCTACTACTGCCTCTTTCCCGCCACTTTTTAGTAGAACTGGTTACCTTTTTGATCATAACTTGCTGAGTTTTCTAGATATCAACTTGATTGCTTTTGCGTTGGATAGCTAAACGTATTGGCTTTAACTAGAAATTTTTTTCTTGTGGATAGTGCAAGAAAATTTTTTATCATTTTTTTCAAAAAAAAGCAAAGGGGGTAGTCCATGGTTTTTTTTGGGGAAAAAAATATTTTTCGCACTATCTGTAAAAAACAAAGGTCGAATTAAAGCCAATATGGTTCTCTATCCAATGCATCAGAAATCAAGTAGATATCTAGAAAAGTAAGCAAGTTATGACCCGAGAGGTAAGCAGTTCTACTACTGCCTCTTTCCCGCCACTTTTTAGTAGAACTGGTTACCTTTTTGGTCATAACTTGCTGAGTTTTCTAGATATCAACTTGATTTCTTTTGCGTTGGATAGCTAAACGTATTGGCTTTAACTAGAAATTTTTTTCTTGTGGATAGTGCAAGAAAATTTTTTATAATTTTTTTCAAAAAAAGCAAAGGGGGTAGTCCATGGTTTTTTTTGGGGAAAAAAATATTTTTCGCACTATCTGTAAAAAACAAAGGTCGAATTAAAGCCAATATGGTTCTCTATCCAATGCATCAGAAATCAAGTAGATATCTAGAAAAGTAAGCAAGTTATGACCCGAGAGGTAAGCAGTTCTACTACTGCCTCTTTCCCGCCACTTTTTAGTAGAACTGGTTACCTTTTTGGTCATAACTTGCTGAGTTTTCTAGATATCAACTTGATTTCTTTTGCGTTGGATAGCTAAACGTATTGGCTTTAACTAGAAATTTTTTTCTTGTGGATAGTGCAAGAAAATTTTTTATCATTTTTTTCAAAAAAAAGCAAAGGGGGTAGTCCATGGTTTTTTTTGGGGAAAAAAATATTTTTCGCACTATCTGTAAAAAACAAAGGTCGAATTAAAGCCAATATGGTTCTCTATCCAATGCATCAGAAATCAAGTAGATATCTAGAAAAGTAAGCAAGTTATGACCCGAGAGGTAAGCAGTTCTACTACTGCCTCTTTCCCGCCACTTTTTAGTAGAACTGGTTACCTTTTTGGTCATAACTTGCTGAGTTTTCTAGATATCAACTTGATTTCTTTTGCGTTGGATAGCTAAACGTATTGGCTTTAACTAGAAATTTTTTTCTTGTGGATAGTGCAAGAAAATTTTTTATCATTTTTTTCAAAAAAAAAGCAAAGGGGGTAGTCCATGGTTTTTTTTGGGGAAAAAAATATTTTTCGCACTATCTGTAAAAAACAAAGGTCGAATTAAAGCCAATATGGTTCTCTATCCAATGCATCAGAAATCAAGTAGATATCTAGAAAAGTAAGCAAGTTATGACCCGAGAGGTAAGCAGTTCTACTACTGCCTCTTTCCCGCCACTTTTTAGTAGAACTGGTTACCTTTGTGGTCATAACTTGCTGAGTTTTCTAGATATCAACTTGATTTCTTTTGCGTTGGATAGCTAAACGTATTGGCTTTAACTAGAAATTTTTTTCTTGTGGATAGTGCAAGAAAATTTTTTATCATTTTTTTCAAAAAAAAGCAAAGGGGGTAGTCCATGGTTTTTTTTGGGGAAAAAAATATTTTTCGCACTATCTGTAAAAAACAAAGGTCGAATTAAAGCCAATATGGTTCTCTATCCAATGCATCAGAAATCAAGTAGATATCTAGAAAAGTAAGCAAGTTATGACCCGAGAGGTAAGCAGTTCTACTACTGCCTCTTTCCCGCCACTTTTTAGTAGAACTGGTTACCTTTGTGGTCATAACTTGCTGAGTTTTCTAGATATCAACTTGATTTCTTTTGCGTTGGATAGCTAAACGTATTGGCTTTAACTAGAAATTTTTTTCTTGTGGATAGTGCAAGAAAATTTTTTATCATTTTTTTAAAAAAAAAGCAAAGGGGGTAGTCCATGGTTTTTTTTGGGGAAAAAAATATTTTTCGCACTATCTGTAAAAAACAAAGGTCGAATTAAAGCCAATATGGTTCTCTATCCAATGCATCAGAAATCAAGTAGATATCTAGAAAAGTAAGCAAGTTATGACCCGAGAGGTAAGCAGTTCTACTACTACCTCTTTCCCGCCACTTTTTAGTAGAACTGGTTACCTTTTTGGTCATAACTTGCTGAGTTTTCTAGATATCAACTTGATTTCTTTTGCGTTGGATAGCTAAACGTATTGGCTTTAACTAGAAATTTTTTTCTTGTGGATAGTGCAAGAAAATTTTTTATCATTTTTTTCAAAAAAAAGCAAAGGGGGTAGTCCATGGTTTTTTTTGGGGAAAAAAATATTTTTCGCACTATCTGTAAAAAACAAAGGTCGAATTAAAGCCAATATGGTTCTCTATCCAATGCATCAGAAATCAAGTAGATATCTAGAAAAGTAAGCAAGTTATGACCCGAGAGGTAAGCAGTTCTACTACTGCCTCTTTCCCGCCACTTTTTAGTAGAACTGGTTACCTTTTTGGTCATAACTTGCTGAGTTTTCTAGATATCAACTTGATTTCTTTTGCGTTGGATAGCTAAACGTATTGGCTTTAACTAGAAATTTTTTTCTTGTGGATAGTGCAAGAAAATTTTTTATAATTTTTTTCAAAAAAAAGCAAAGGGGGTAGTCCATGGTTTTTTTTGGGGAAAAAAATATTTTTCGCACTATCTGTAAAAAACAAAGGTCGAATTAAAGCCAATATGGTTCTCTATCCAATGCATCAGAAATCAAGTAGATATCTAGAAAAGTAAGCAAGTTATGACCCGAGAGGTAAGCAGTTCTACTACTGCCTCTTTCCCGCCACTTTTTAGTAGAACTGGTTACCTTTTTGGTCATAACTTGCTGAGTTTTCTAGATATCAACTTGATTGCTTTTGCGTTGGATAGCTAAACGTATTGGCTTTAACTAGAAATTTTTTTCTTGTGGATAGTGCAAGAAAATTTTTTATCATTTTTTTCAAAAAAAAGCAAAGGGGGTAGTCCATGGTTTTTTTTGGGGAAAAAAATATTTTTCGCACTATCTGTAAAAAACAAAGGTCGAATTAAAGCCAATATGGTTCTCTATCCAATGCATCAGAAATCAAGTAGATATCTAGAAAAGTAAGCAAGTTATGACCCGAGAGGTAAGCAGTTCTACTACTGCCTCTTTCCCGCCACTTTTTAGTAGAACTGGTTACCTTTGTGGTCATAACTTGCTGAGTTTTCTAGATATCAACTTGATTTCTTTTGCGTTGGATAGCTAAACGTATTGGCTTTAACTAGAAATTTTTTTCTTGTGGATAGTGCAAGAAAATTTTTTATCATTTTTTTCAAAAAAAAGCAAAGGGGGTAGTCCATGGTTTTTTTTGAGGAAAAAAATATTTTTCGCACTATCTGTAAAAAACAAAGGTCGAATTAAAGCCAATATGGTTCTCTATCCAATGCATCAGAAATCAAGTAGATATCTAGAAAAGTAAGCAAGTTATGACCCGAGAGGTAAGCAGTTCTACTACTGCCTCTTTCCCGCCACTTTTTAGTAAAACTGGTTACCTTTTTGGTCATAACTTGCTGAGTTTTCTAGATATCAACTTGATTTCTTTTGCGTTGGATAGCTAAACGTATTGGCTTTAACTAGAAATTTTTTTCTTGTGGATAGTGCAAGAAAATTTTTTATCATTTTTTTCAAAAAAAAAGCAAAGGGGGTAGTCCATGGTTTTTTTTGGGGAAAAAAATATTTTTCGCACTATCTGTAAAAAACAAAGGTCGAATTAAAGCCAATATGGTTCTCTATCCAATGCATCAGAAATCAAGTAGATATCTAGAAAAGTAAGCAAGTTATGACCCGAGAGGTAAGCAGTTCTACTACTGCCTCTTTCCCGCCACTTTTTAGTAGAACTGGTTACCTTTTTGGTCATAACTTGCTGAGTTTTCTAGATATCAACTTGATTTCTTTTGCGTTGGATAGCTAAACGTATTGGCTTTAACTAGAAATTTTTTTCTTGTGGATAGTGCAAGAAAATTTTTTATCATTTTTTTCAAAAAAAAAGCAAAGGGGGTAGTCCATGGTTTTTTTTGGGGAAAAAAATATTTTTCGCACTATCTGTAAAAAACAAAGGTCGAATTAAAGCCAATATGGTTCTCTATCCAATGCATCAGAAATCAAGTAGATATCTAGAAAAGTAAGCAAGTTATGACCCGAGAGGTAAGCAGTTCTACTACTGCCTCTTTCCCGCCACTTTTTAGTAGAACTGGTTACCTTTTTGATCATAACTTGCTGAGTTTTCTAGATATCAACTTGATTGCTTTTGCGTTGGATAGCTAAACGTATTGGCTTTAACTAGAAATTTTTTTCTTGTGGATAGTGCAAGAAAATTTTTTATCATTTTTTTCAAAAAAAAGCAAAGGGGGTAGTCCATGGTTTTTTTTGGGGAAAAAAATATTTTTCGCACTATCTGTAAAAAACAAAGGTCGAATTAAAGCCAATATGGTTCTCTATCCAATGCATCAGAAATCAAGTAGATATCTAGAAAAGTAAGCAAGTTATGACCCGAGAGGTAAGCAGTTCTACTACTGCCTCTTTCCCGCCACTTTTTAGTAGAACTGGTTACCTTTGTGGTCATAACTTGCTGAGTTTTCTAGATATCAACTTGATTTCTTTTGCGTTGGATAGCTAAACGTATTGGCTTTAACTAGAAATTTTTTTCTTGTGGATAGTGCAAGAAAATTTTTTATAATTTTTTTCAAAAAAAAGCAAAGGGGGTAGTCCATGGTTTTTTTTGGGGAAAAAAATATTTTTCGCACTATCTGTAAAAAACAAAGGTCGAATTAAAGCCAATATGGTTCTCTATCCAATGCATCAGAAATCAAGTAGATATCTAGAAAAGTAAGCAAGTTATGACCCGAGAGGTAAGCAGTTCTACTACTGCCTCTTTCCCGCCACTTTTTAGTAGAACTGGTTACCTTTTTGGTCATAACTTGCTGAGTTTTCTAGATATCAACTTGATTTCTTTTGCGTTGGATAGCTAAACGTATTGGCTTTAACTAGAAATTTTTTTCTTGTGGATAGTGCAAGAAAATTTTTTATCATTTTTTTCAAAAAAAAGCAAAGGGGGTAGTCCATGGTTTTTTTTGGGGAAAAAAATATTTTTCGCACTATCTGTAAAAAACAAAGGTCGAATTAAAGCCAATATGGTTCTCTATCCAATGCATCAGAAATCAAGTAGATATCTAGAAAAGTAAGCAAGTTATGACCCGAGAGGTAAGCAGTTCTACTACTGCCTCTTTCCCGCCACTTTTTAGTAGAACTGGTTACCTTTGTGGTCATAACTTGCTGAGTTTTCTAGATATCAACTTGATTTCTTTTGCGTTGGATAGCTAAACGTATTGGCTTTAACTAGAAATTTTTTTCTTGGGGATAGTGCAAGAAAATTTTTTATCATTTTTTTCAAAAAAAAGCAAAGGGGGTAGTCCATGGTTTTTTTTGGGGAAAAAAATATTTTTCGCACTATCTGTAAAAAACAAAGGTCGAATTAAAGCCAATATGGTTCTCTATCCAATGCATCAGAAATCAAGTAGATATCTAGAAAAGTAAGCAAGTTATGACCCGAGAGGTAAGCAGTTCTACTACTGCCTCTTTCCCGCCACTTTTTAGTAGAACTGGTTACCTTTGTGGTCATAACTTGCTGAGTTTTCTAGATATCAACTTGATTTCTTTTGCGTTGGATAGCTAAACGTATTGGCTTTAACTAGAAATTTTTTTCTTGTGGATAGTGCAAGAAAATTTTTTATCATTTTTTTCAAAAAAAAGCAAAGGGGGTAGTCCATGGTTTTTTTTGGGGAAAAAAATATTTTTCGCACTATCTGTAAAAAACAAAGGTCGAATTAAAGCCAATATGGTTCTCTATCCAATGCATCAGAAATCAAGTAGATATCTAGAAAAGTAAGCAAGTTATGACCCGAGAGGTAAGCAGTTCTACTACTGCCTCTTTCCCGCCACTTTTTAGTAGAACTGGTTACCTTTTTGGTCATAACTTGCTGAGTTTTCTAGATATCAACTTGATTTCTTTTGCGTTGGATAGCTAAACGTATTGGCTTTAACTAGAAATTTTTTTCTTGTGGATAGTGCAAGAAAATTTTTTATAATTTTTTTCAAAAAAAAGCAAAGGGGGTAGTCCATGGTTTTTTTTTGGGGAAAAAAATATTTTTCGCACTATCTGTAAAAAACAAAGGTCGAATTAAAGCCAATATGGTTCTCTATCCAATGCATCAGAAATCAAGTAGATATCTAGAAAAGTAAGCAAGTTATGACCCGAGAGGTAAGCAGTTCTACTACTGCCTCTTTCCCGCCACTTTTTAGTAGAACTGGTTACCTTTGTGGTCATAACTTGCTGAGTTTTCTAGATATCAACTTGATTTCTTTTGCGTTGGATAGCTAAACGTATTGGCTTTAACTAGAAATTTTTTTCTTGTGGATAGTGCAAGAAAATTTTTTATCATTTTTTTCAAAAAAAAGCAAAGGGGGTAGTCCATGGTTTTTTTTGGGGAAAAAAATATTTTTCGCACTATCTGTAAAAAACAAAGGTCGAATTAAAGCCAATATGGTTCTCTATCCAATGCATCAGAAATCAAGTAGATATCTAGAAAAGTAAGCAAGTTATGACCCGAGAGGTAAGCAGTTCTACTACTGCCTCTTTCCCGCCACTTTTTAGTAGAACTGGTTACCTTTGTGGTCATAACTTGCTGAGTTTTCTAGATATCAACTTGATTTCTTTTGCGTTGGATAGCTAAACGTATTGGCTTTAACTAGAAATTTTTTTCTTGTGGATAGTGCAAGAAAATTTTTTATCATTTTTTTCAAAAAAAAGCAAAGGGGGTAGTCCATGGTTTTTTTTGGGGAAAAAAATATTTTTCGCACTATCTGTAAAAAACAAAGGTCGAATTAAAGCCAATATGGTTCTCTATCCAATGCATCAGAAATCAAGTAGATATCTAGAAAAGTAAGCAAGTTATGACCCGAGAGGTAAGCAGTTCTACTACTGCCTCTTTCCCGCCACTTTTTAGTAGAACTGGTTACCTTTTTGGTCATAACTTGCTGAGTTTTCTAGATATCAACTTGATTTCTTTTGCGTTGGATAGCTAAACGTATTGGCTTTAACTAGAAATTTTTTTCTTGTGGATAGTGCAAGAAAATTTTTTATAATTTTTTTCAAAAAAAAGCAAAGGGGGTAGTCCATGGTTTTTTTTGGGGAAAAAAATATTTTTCGCACTATCTGTAAAAAACAAAGGTCGAATTAAAGCCAATATGGTTCTCTATCCAATGCATCAGAAATCAAGTAGATATCTAGAAAAGTAAGCAAGTTATGACCCGAGAGGTAAGCAGTTCTACTACTGCCTCTTTCCCGCCACTTTTTAGTAGAACTGGTTACCTTTTTGGTCATAACTTGCTGAGTTTTCTAGATATCAACTTGATTGCTTTTGCGTTGGATAGCTAAACGTATTGGCTTTAACTAGAAATTTTTTTCTTGTGGATAGTGCAAGAAAATTTTTTATCATTTTTTTCAAAAAAAAGCAAAGGGGGTAGTCCATGGTTTTTTTTGGGGAAAAAAATATTTTTCGCACTATCTGTAAAAAACAAAGGTCGAATTAAAGCCAATATGGTTCTCTATCCAATGCATCAGAAATCAAGTAGATATCTAGAAAAGTAAGCAAGTTATGACCCGAGAGGTAAGCAGTTCTACTACTGCCTCTTTCCCGCCACTTTTTAGTAGAACTGGTTACCTTTTTGGTCATAACTTGCTGGGTTTTCTAGATATCAACTTGATTTCTTTTGCGTTGGATAGCTAAACGTATTGGTTTCCCTAGAAATTTTTTTCTTGTGGATAGTGCAAGAAAATTTTTTATCATTTTTTTCCAAAAAAGCAAAGGGGGTAGTCCATGGTTTTTTTGGGGAAAAAAATATTTTTCGCACTATCTGTAAAAAACAAAGGTCGAATTAAAGCCAATATGGTTCTCTATCCAATGCATCAGAAATCAAGTAGATATCTAGAAAAGTAAGCAAGTTATGACCCGAGAGGTAAGCAGTTCTACTACTGCCTCTTTCCCGCCACTTTTTAGTAGAACTGGTTACCTTTTTGGTCATAACTTGCTGAGTTTTCTAGATATCAACTTGATTTCTTTTGCGTTGGATAGCTAAACGTATTGGCTTTAACTAGAAATTTTTTTCTTGTGGATAGTGCAAGAAAATTTTTTATCATTTTTTTCAAAAAAAAAGCAAAGGGGGTAGTCCATGGTTTTTTTTGGGGAAAAAAATATTTTTCGCACTATCTGTAAAAAACAAAGGTCGAATTAAAGCCAATATGGTTCTCTATCCAATGCATCAGAAATCAAGTAGATATCTAGAAAAGTAAGCAAGTTATGACCCGAGAGGTAAGCAGTTCTACTACTGCCTCTTTCCCGCCACTTTTTAGTAGAACTGGTTACCTTTGTGGTCATAACTTGCTGAGTTTTCTAGATATCAACTTGATTTCTTTTGCGTTGGATAGCTAAACGTATTGGCTTTAACTAGAAATTTTTTTCTTGTGGATAGTGCAAGAAAATTTTTTATAATTTTTTTCAAAAAAAAGCAAAGGGGCTAGTCCATGGTTTTTTTTGGGGAAAAAAATATTTTTCGCACTATCTGTAAAAAACAAAGGTCGAATTAAAGCCAATATGGTTCTCTATCCAATGCATCAGAAATCAAGTAGATATCTAGAAAAGTAAGCAAGTTATGACCCGAGAGGTAAGCAGTTCTACTACTGCCTCTTTCCCGCCACTTTTTAGTAGAACTGGTTACCTTTTTGGTCATAACTTGCTGAGTTTTCTAGATATCAACTTGATTTCTTTTGCGTTGGATAGCTAAACGTATTGGCTTTAACTAGAAATTTTTTTCTTGTGGATAGTGCAAGAAAATTTTTTATAATTTTTTTCAAAAAAAAGCAAAGGGGGTAGTCCATGGTTTTTTTTGGGGAAAAAAATATTTTTCGCACTATCTGTAAAAAACAAAGGTCGAATTAAAGCCAATATGGTTCTCTATCCAATGCATCAGAAATCAAGTAGATATCTAGAAAAGTAAGCAAGTTATGACCCGAGAGGTAAGCAGTTCTACTACTGCCTCTTTCCCGCCACTTTTTAGTAGAACTGGTTACCTTTTTGGTCATAACTTGCTGAGTTTTCTAGATATCAACTTGATTTCTTTTGCGTTGGATAGCTAAACGTATTGGCTTTAACTAGAAATTTTTTTCTTGTGGATAGTGCAAGAAAATTTTTTATCATTTTTTTCAAAAAAAAAGCAAAGGGGGTAGTCCATGGTTTTTTTTGGGGAAAAAAATATTTTTCGCACTATCTGTAAAAAACAAAGGTCGACTTAAAGCCAATATGGTTCTCTATCCAATGCATCAGAAATCAAGTAGATATCTAGAAAAGTAAGCAAGTTATGACCCGAGAGGTAAGCAGTTCTACTACTGCCTCTTTCCCGCCACTTTTTAATAGAACTGGTTACCTTTTTGGTCATAACTTGCTGAGTTTTCTAGATATCAACTTGATTTCTTTTGCGTTGGATAGTTAAACGTATTGGCTTTAACTAGAAATTTTTTTCTTGTGGATAGTGCAAGAAAATTTTTTATCATTTTTTTCAAAAAAAAGCAAAGGGGGTAGTCCATGGTTTTTTTTGGGGAAAAAAATATTTTTCGCACTATCTGTAAAAAACAAAGGTCGAATTAAAGCCAATATGGTTCTCTATCCAATGCATCAGAAATCAAGTAGATATCTAGAAAAGTAAGCAAGTTATGACCCGAGAGGTAAGCAGTTCTACTACTGCCTCTTTCCCGCCACTTTTTAATAGAACTGGTTACCTTTTTGGTCATAACTTGCTGAGTTTTCTAGATATCAACTTGATTTCTTTTGCGTTGGATAGCTAAACGTATTGGCTTTAACTAGAAATTTTTTTCTTGTGGATAGTGCAAGAAAATTTTTTATCATTTTTTTCAAAAAAAAAGCAAAGGGGGTAGTCCATGGTTTTTTTTGGGGAAAAAAATATTTTTCGCACTATCTGTAAAAAACAAAGGTCGAATTAAAGCCAATATGGTTCTCTATCCAATGCATCAGAAATCAAGTAGATATCTAGAAAAGTAAGCAAGTTATGACCCGAGAGGTAAGCAGTTCTACTACTGCCTCTTTCCCGCCACTTTTTAGTAGAACTGGTTACCTTTTTGGTCATAACTTGCTGAGTTTTCTAGATATCAACTTGATTTCTTTTGCGTTGGATAGCTAAACGTATTGGCTTTCCCTAGAAATTTTTTTCTTGTGGATAGTGCAAGAAAATTTTTTATAATTTTTTTCAAAAAAAAGCAAAGGGGGTAGTCCATGGTTTTTTTTGGGGAAAAAAATATTTTTCGCACTATCTGTAAAAAACAAAGGTCGAATTAAAGCC
Organism: Thelaira solivaga; assembly: GCA_947397855.1. Lineage (NCBI taxonomy): Eukaryota > Metazoa > Arthropoda > Insecta > Diptera > Tachinidae > Thelaira > Thelaira solivaga. Next base: position 51,712,987 of record OX377613.1, on the reverse strand, counting down.
AATATGGTTCTCTATCCAATGCATCAGAAATCAAGTAGATATCTAGAAAAGTAAGCAAGTTATGACCCGAGAGGTAAGCAGTGCTACTACTGCCTCTTTCCCGCCACTTTTTAGTAGAACTGGTTACCTTTTTGGTCATAACTTGCTGAGTTTTCTAGATATCAACTTGATTTCTTTTGCGTTGGATAGCTAAACGTATTGGCTTTAACTAGAAATTTTTTTCTTGTGGATAGTGCAAGAAAATTTTTTATCATTTTTTTCAAAAAAAAGCAAAGGGGGTAGTCCATGGTTTTTTTTGGGGAAAAAAATATTTTTCGCACTATCTGTAAAAAACAAAGGTCGAATTAAAGCCAATATGGTTCTCTATCCAATGCATCAGAAATCAAGTAGATATCTAGAAAAGTAAGCAAGTTATGACCCGAGAGGTAAGCAGTTCTAATACTGCCTCTTTCCCGCCACTTTTTAGTAGAACTGGTTACCTTTTTGGTCATAACTTGCTGAGTTTTCTAGATATCAACTTGATTTCTTTTGCGTTGGATAGCTAAACGTATTGGCTTTCCCTAGAAATTTTTTTCTTGTGGATAGTGCAAGAAAATTTTTTATAATTTTTTTCAAAAAAAAGCAAAGGGGGTAGTCCATGGTTTTTTTTGGGGAAAAAAATATTTTTCGCACTATCTGTAAAAAACAAAGGTCGAATTAAAGCCAATATGGTTCTCTATCCAATGCATCAGAAATCAAGTAGATATCTAGAAAAGTAAGCAAGTTATGACCCGAGAGGTAAGCAGTTCTACTACTGCCTCTTTCCCGCCACTTTTTAGTAGAACTGGTTACCTTTTTGGTCATAACTTGCTGAGTTTTCTAGATATCAACTTGATTTCTTTTGCGTTGGATAGTTAAACGTATTGGCTTTAACTAGAAATTTTTTTCTTGTGTATAGTGCAAGAAAATTTTTTATAATTTTTTTCAAAAAAAAGCAAAGGGGGTAGTCCATGGTTTTTTTTTGGGGAAAAAAATATTTTTCGCACAATCTGTAAAAAACAAAGGTCGAATTAAAGCCAATATGGTTCTCTATCCAATGCATCAGAAATCAAGTAGATATCTAGAAAAGTAAGCAAGTTATGACCCGAGAGGTAAGCAGTTCTACTACTGCCTCTTTCCCGCCACTTTTTAGTAGAACTGGTTACCTTTTTGGTCATAACTTGCTGAGTTTTCTAGATATCAACTTGATTTCTTTTGCGTTGGATAGCTAAACGTATTGGCTTTCCCTAGAAATTTTTTTCTTGTGGATAGTGCAAGAAAATTTTTTATAATTTTTTTCAAAAAAAAGCAAAGGGGGTAGTCCATGGTTTTTTTTGGGGAAAAAAATATTTTTCGCACTATCTGTAAAAAACAAAGGTCGAATTAAAGCCAATATGGTTCTCTATCCAATGCATCAGAAATCAAGTAGATATCTAGAAAAGTAAGCAAGTTATGACCCGAGAGGTAAGCAGTTCTACTACTGCCTCTTTCCCGCCACTTTTTAGTAGAACTGGTTACCTTTTTGGTCATAACTTGCTGAGTTTTCTAGATATCAACTTGATTTCTTTTGCGTTGGATAGCTAAACGTATTGGCTTTAACTAGAAATTTTTTTCTTGTGGATAGTGCAAGAAAATTTTTTATCATTTTTTTAAAAAAAAAGCAAAGGGGGTAGTCCATGGTTTTTTTTGGGGAAAAAAATATTTTTCGCACTATCTGTAAAAAACAAAGGTCGAATTAAAGCCAATATGGTTCTCTATCCAATGCATCAGAAATCAAGTAGATATCTAGAAAAGTAAGCAAGTTATGACCCGAGAGGTAAGCAGTTCTACTACTGCCTCTTTCCCGCCACTTTTTAGTAGAACTGGTTACCTTTTTGGTCATAACTTGCTGAGTTTTCTAGATATCAACTTGATTTCTTTTGCGTTGGATAGCTAAACGTATTGGCTTTAACTAGAAATTTTTTTCTTGTGTATAGTGCAAGAAAATTTTTTATAATTTTTTTCAAAAAAAAGCAAAGGGGGTAGTCCATGGTTTTTTTTGGGGAAAAAAATATTTTTCGCACTATCTGTAAAAAACAAAGGTCGAATTAAAGCCAATATGGTTCTCTATCCAATGCATCAGAAATCAAGTAGATATCTAGAAAAGTAAGCAAGTTATGACCCGAGAGGTAAGCAGTTCTACTACTGCCTCTTTCCCGCCACTTTTTAGTAGAACTGGTTACCTTTTTGGTCATAACTTGCTGAGTTTTCTAGATATCAACTTGATTTCTTTTGCGTTGGATAGCTAAACGTATTGGCTTTAACTAGAAATTTTTTTCTTGTGGATAGTGCAAGAAAATTTTTTATCATTTTTTTCAAAAAAAAGCAAAGGGGGTAGTCCATGGTTTTTTTTGGGGAAAAAAATATTTTTCGCACTATCTGTAAAAAACAAAGGTCGAATTAAAGCCAATATGGTTCTCTATCCAATGCATCAGAAATCAAGTAGATATCTAGAAAAGTAAGCAAGTTATGACCCGAGAGGTAAGCAGTTCTAATACTGCCTCTTTCCCGCCACTTTTTAGTAGAACTGGTTACCTTTTTGGTCATAACTTGCTGAGTTTTCTAGATATCAACTTGATTTCTTTTGCGTTGGATAGCTAAACGTATTGGCTTTCCCTAGAAATTTTTTTCTTGTGGATAGTGCAAGAAAATTTTTTATAATTTTTTTCAAAAAAAAGCAAAGGGGGTAGTCCATGGTTTTTTTTGGGGAAAAAAATATTTTTCGCACTATCTGTAAAAAACAAAGGTCGAATTAAAGCCAATATGGTTCTCTATCCAATGCATCAGAAATCAAGTAGATATCTAGAAAAGTAAGCAAGTTATGACCCGAGAGGTAAGCAGTTCTACTACTGCCTCTTTCCCGCCACTTTTTAGTAGAACTGGTTACCTTTTTGGTCATAACTTGCTGAGTTTTCTAGATATCAACTTGATTTCTTTTGCGTTGGATAGTTAAACGTATTGGCTTTAACTAGAAATTTTTTTCTTGTGTATAGTGCAAGAAAATTTTTTATAATTTTTTTCAAAAAAAAGCAAAGGGGGTAGTCCATGGTTTTTTTTTGGGGAAAAAAATATTTTTCGCACAATCTGTAAAAAACAAAGGTCGAATTAAAGCCAATATGGTTCTCTATCCAATGCATCAGAAATCAAGTAGATATCTAGAAAAGTAAGCAAGTTATGACCCGAGAGGTAAGCAGTTCTACTACTGCCTCTTTCCCGCCACTTTTTAGTAGAACTGGTTACCTTTTTGGTCATAACTTGCTGAGTTTTCTAGATATCAACTTGATTTCTTTTGCGTTGGATAGCTAAACGTATTGGCTTTAACTAGAAATTTTTTTCTTGTGGATAGTGCAAGAAAATTTTTTATCATTTTTTTCAAAAAAAAGCAAAGGGGGTAGTCCATGGTTTTTTTTGGGGAAAAAAATATTTTTCGCACTATCTGTAAAAAACAAAGGTCGAATTAAAGCCAATATGGTTCTCTATCCAATGCATCAGAAATCAAGTAGATATCTAGAAAAGTAAGCAAGTTATGACCCGAGAGGTAAGCAGTTCTAATACTGCCTCTTTCCCGCCACTTTTTAGTAGAACTGGTTACCTTTTTGGTCATAACTTGCTGAGTTTTCTAGATATCAACTTGATTTCTTTTGCGTTGGATAGCTAAACGTATTGGCTTTCCCTAGAAATTTTTTTCTTGTGGATAGTGCAAGAAAATTTTTTATAATTTTTTTCAAAAAAAAGCAAAGGGGGTAGTCCATGGTTTTTTTTGGGGAAAAAAATATTTTTCGCACTATCTGTAAAAAACAAAGGTCGAATTAAAGCCAATATGGTTCTCTATCCAATGCATCAGAAATCAAGTAGATATCTAGAAAAGTAAGCAAGTTATGACCCGAGAGGTAAGCAGTTCTACTACTGCCTCTTTCCCGCCACTTTTTAGTAGAACTGGTTACCTTTTTGGTCATAACTTGCTGAGTTTTCTAGATATCAACTTGATTTCTTTTGCGTTGGATAGCTAAACGTATTGGCTTTAACTAGAAATTTTTTTCTTGTGGATAGTGCAAGAAAATTTTTTATCATTTTTTTAAAAAAAAAGCAAAGGGGGTAGTCCATGGTTTTTTTTGGGGAAAAAAATATTTTTCGCACTATCTGTAAAAAACAAAGGTCGAATTAAAGCCAATATGGTTCTCTATCCAATGCATCAGAAATCAAGTAGATATCTAGAAAAGTAAGCAAGTTATGACCCGAGAGGTAAGCAGTTCTACTACTGCCTCTTTCCCGCCACTTTTTAGTAGAACTGGTTACCTTTTTGGTCATAACTTGCTGAGTTTTCTAGATATCAACTTGATTTCTTTTGCGTTGGATAGTTAAACGTATTGGCTTTAACTAGAAATTTTTTTCTTGTGTATAGTGCAAGAAAATTTTTTATAATTTTTTTCAAAAAAAAGCAAAGGGGGTAGTCCATGGTTTTTTTTGGGGAAAAAAATATTTTTCGCACTATCTGTAAAAAACAAAGGTCGAATTAAAGCCAATATGGTTCTCTATCCAATGCATCAGAAATCAAGTAGATATCTAGAAAAGTAAGCAAGTTATGACCCGAGAGGTAAGCAGTTCTACTACTGCCTCTTTCCCGCCACTTTTTAGTAGAACTGGTTACCTTTTTGGTCATAACTTGCTGAGTTTTCTAGATATCAACTTGATTTCTTTTGCGTTGGATAGCTAAACGTATTGGCTTTAACTAGAAATTTTTTTCTTGTGGATAGTGCAAGAAAATTTTTTATCATTTTTTTCAAAAAAAAGCAAAGGGGGTAGTCCATGGTTTTTTTTGGGGAAAAAAATATTTTTCGCACTATCTGTAAAAAACAAAGGTCGAATTAAAGCCAATATGGTTCTCTATCCAATGCATCAGAAATCAAGTAGATATCTAGAAAAGTAAGCAAGTTATGACCCGAGAGGTAAGCAGTTCTAATACTGCCTCTTTCCCGCCACTTTTTAGTAGAACTGGTTACCTTTTTGGTCATAACTTGCTGAGTTTTCTAGATATCAACTTGATTTCTTTTGCGTTGGATAGCTAAACGTATTGGCTTTCCCTAGAAATTTTTTTCTTGTGGATAGTGCAAGAAAATTTTTTATAATTTTTTTCAAAAAAAAGCAAAGGGGGTAGTCCATGGTTTTTTTTGGGGAAAAAAATATTTTTCGCACTATCTGTAAAAAACAAAGGTCGAATTAAAGCCAATATGGTTCTCTATCCAATGCATCAGAAATCAAGTAGATATCTAGAAAAGTAAGCAAGTTATGACCCGAGAGGTAAGCAGTTCTACTACTGCCTCTTTCCCGCCACTTTTTAGTAGAACTGGTTACCTTTTTGGTCATAACTTGCTGAGTTTTCTAGATATCAACTTGATTTCTTTTGCGTTGGATAGCTAAACGTATTGGCTTTAACTAGAAATTTTTTTCTTGTGGATAGTGCAAGAAAATTTTTTATCATTTTTTTCAAAAAAAAAGCAAAGGGGGTAGTCCATGGTTTTTTTTGGGGAAAAAAATATTTTTCGCACTATCTGTAAAAAACAAAGGTCGAATTAAAGCCAATATGGTTCTCTATCCAATGCATCAGAAATCAAGTAGATATCTAGAAAAGTAAGCAAGTTATGACCCGAGAGGTAAGCAGTGCTACTACTGCCTCTTTCCCGCCACTTTTTAGTAGAACTGGTTACCTTTTTGGTCATAACTTGCTGAGTTTTCTAGATATCAACTTGATTTCTTTTGCGTTGGATAGCTAAACGTATTGGCTTTAACTAGAAATTTTTTTCTTGTGGATAGTGCAAGAAAATTTTTTATCATTTTTTTCAAAAAAAAGCAAAGGGGGTAGTCCATGGTTTTTTTTGGGGAAAAAAATATTTTTCGCACTATCTGTAAAAAACAAAGGTCGAATTAAAGCCAATATGGTTCTCTATCCAATGCATCAGAAATCAAGTAGATATCTAGAAAAGTAAGCAAGTTATGACCCGAGAGGTAAGCAGTTCTAATACTGCCTCTTTCCCGCCACTTTTTAGTAGAACTGGTTACCTTTTTGGTCATAACTTGCTGAGTTTTCTAGATATCAACTTGATTTCTTTTGCGTTGGATAGCTAAACGTATTGGCTTTCCCTAGAAATTTTTTTCTTGTGGATAGTGCAAGAAAATTTTTTATAATTTTTTTCAAAAAAAAGCAAAGGGGGTAGTCCATGGTTTTTTTTGGGGAAAAAAATATTTTTCGCACTATCTGTAAAAAACAAAGGTCGAATTAAAGCCAATATGGTTCTCTATCCAATGCATCAGAAATCAAGTAGATATCTAGAAAAGTAAGCAAGTTATGACCCGAGAGGTAAGCAGTTCTACTACTGCCTCTTTCCCGCCACTTTTTAGTAGAACTGGTTACCTTTTTGGTCATAACTTGCTGAGTTTTCTAGATATCAACTTGATTTCTTTTGCGTTGGATAGTTAAACGTATTGGCTTTAACTAGAAATTTTTTTCTTGTGTATAGTGCAAGAAAATTTTTTATAATTTTTTTCAAAAAAAAGCAAAGGGGGTAGTCCATGGTTTTTTTTTGGGGAAAAAAATATTTTTCGCACAATCTGTAAAAAACAAAGGTCGAATTAAAGCCAATATGGTTCTCTATCCAATGCATCAGAAATCAAGTAGATATCTAGAAAAGTAAGCAAGTTATGACCCGAGAGGTAAGCAGTTCTACTACTGCCTCTTTCCCGCCACTTTTTAGTAGAACTGGTTACCTTTTTGGTCATAACTTGCTGAGTTTTCTAGATATCAACTTGATTTCTTTTGCGTTGGATAGCTAAACGTATTGGCTTTCCCTAGAAATTTTTTTCTTGTGGATAGTGCAAGAAAATTTTTTATCATTTTTTTCAAAAAAAAGCAAAGGGGGTAGTCCATGGTTTTTTTTGGGGAAAAAAATATTTTTCGCACTATCTGTAAAAAACAAAGGTCGAATTAAAGCCAATATGGTTCTCTATCCAATGCATCAGAAATCAAGTAGATATCTAGAAAAGTAAGCAAGTTATGACCCGAGAGGTAAGCAGTTCTACTACTGCCTCTTTCCCGCCACTTTTTAGTAGAACTGGTTACCTTTTTGGTCATAACTTGCTGAGTTTTCTAGATATCAACTTGATTTCTTTTGCGTTGGATAGCTAAACGTATTGGCTTTAACTAGAAATTTTTTTCTTGTGGATAGTGCAAGAAAATTTTTTATCATTTTTTTAAAAAAAAAGCAAAGGGGGTAGTCCATGGTTTTTTTTGGGGAAAAAAATATTTTTCGCACTATCTGTAAAAAACAAAGGTCGAATTAAAGCCAATATGGTTCTCTATCCAATGCATCAGAAATCAAGTAGATATCTAGAAAAGTAAGCAAGTTATGACCCGAGAGGTAAGCAGTTCTACTACTGCCTCTTTCCCGCCACTTTTTAGTAGAACTGGTTACCTTTTTGGTCATAACTTGCTGAGTTTTCTAGATATCAACTTGATTTCTTTTGCGTTGGATAGTTAAACGTATTGGCTTTAACTAGAAATTTTTTTCTTGTGTATAGTGCAAGAAAATTTTTTATAATTTTTTTCAAAAAAAAGCAAAGGGGGTAGTCCATGGTTTTTTTTGGGGAAAAAAATATTTTTCGCACTATCTGTAAAAAACAAAGGTCGAATTAAAGCCAATATGGTTCTCTATCCAATGCATCAGAAATCAAGTAGATATCTAGAAAAGTAAGCAAGTTATGACCCGAGAGGTAAGCAGTTCTACTACTGCCTCTTTCCCGCCACTTTTTAGTAGAACTGGTTACCTTTTTGGTCATAACTTGCTGAGTTTTCTAGATATCAACTTGATTTCTTTTGCGTTGGATAGCTAAACGTATTGGCTTTAACTAGAAATTTTTTTCTTGTGGATAGTGCAAGAAAATTTTTTATCATTTTTTTCAAAAAAAAGCAAAGGGGGTAGTCCATGGTTTTTTTTGGGGAAAAAAATATTTTTCGCACTATCTGTAAAAAACAAAGGTCGAATTAAAGCCAATATGGTTCTCTATCCAATGCATCAGAAATCAAGTAGATATCTAGAAAAGTAAGCAAGTTATGACCCGAGAGGTAAGCAGTTCTAATACTGCCTCTTTCCCGCCACTTTTTAGTAGAACTGGTTACCTTTTTGGTCATAACTTGCTGAGTTTTCTAGATATCAACTTGATTTCTTTTGCGTTGGATAGCTAAACGTATTGGCTTTCCCTAGAAATTTTTTTCTTGTGGATAGTGCAAGAAAATTTTTTATAATTTTTTTCAAAAAAAAGCAAAGGGGGTAGTCCATGGTTTTTTTTGGGGAAAAAAATATTTTTCGCACTATCTGTAAAAAACAAAGGTCGAATTAAAGCCAATATGGTTCTCTATCCAATGCATCAGAAATCAAGTAGATATCTAGAAAAGTAAGCAAGTTATGACCCGAGAGGTAAGCAGTTCTACTACTGCCTCTTTCCCGCCACTTTTTAGTAGAACTGGTTACCTTTTTGGTCATAACTTGCTGAGTTTTCTAGATATCAACTTGATTTCTTTTGCGTTGGATAGTTAAACGTATTGGCTTTAACTAGAAATTTTTTTCTTGTGTATAGTGCAAGAAAATTTTTTATAATTTTTTTCAAAAAAAAGCAAAGGGGGTAGTCCATGGTTTTTTTTTGGGGAAAAAAATATTTTTCGCACAATCTGTAAAAAACAAAGGTCGAATTAAAGCCAATATGGTTCTCTATCCAATGCATCAGAAATCAAGTAGATATCTAGAAAAGTAAGCAAGTTATGACCCGAGAGGTAAGCAGTTCTACTACTGCCTCTTTCCCGCCACTTTTTAGTAGAACTGGTTACCTTTTTGGTCATAACTTGCTGAGTTTTCTAGATATCAACTTGATTTCTTTTGCGTTGGATAGCTAAACGTATTGGCTTTAACTAGAAATTTTTTTCTTGTGGATAGTGCAAGAAAATTTTTTATCATTTTTTTCAAAAAAAAGCAAAGGGGGTAGTCCATGGTTTTTTTTGGGGAAAAAAATATTTTTCGCACTATCTGTAAAAAACAAAGGTCGAATTAAAGCCAATATGGTTCTCTATCCAATGCATCAGAAATCAAGTAGATATCTAGAAAAGTAAGCAAGTTATGACCCGAGAGGTAAGCAGTTCTAATACTGCCTCTTTCCCGCCACTTTTTAGTAGAACTGGTTACCTTTTTGGTCATAACTTGCTGAGTTTTCTAGATATCAACTTGATTTCTTTTGCGTTGGATAGCTAAACGTATTGGCTTTCCCTAGAAATTTTTTTCTTGTGGATAGTGCAAGAACATTTTTTATAATTTTTTTCAAAAAAAAGCAAAGGGGGTAGTCCATGGTTTTTTTTGGGGAAAAAAATATTTTTCGCACTATCTGTAAAAAACAAAGGTCGAATTAAAGCCAATATGGTTCTCTATCCAATGCATCAGAAATCAAGTAGATATCTAGAAAAGTAAGCAAGTTATGACCCGAGAGGTAAGCAGTTCTACTACTGCCTCTTTCCCGCCACTTTTTAGTAGAACTGGTTACCTTTTTGGTCATAACTTGCTGAGTTTTCTAGATATCAACTTGATTTCTTTTGCGTTGGATAGCTAAACGTATTGGCTTTAACTAGAAATTTTTTTCTTGTGGATAGTGCAAGAAAATTTTTTATCATTTTTTTCAAAAAAAAGCAAAGGGGGTAGTCCATGGTTTTTTTTGGGGAAAAAAATATTTTTCGCACTATCTGTAAAAAACAAAGGTCGAATTAAAGCCAATATGGTTCTCTATCCAATGCATCAGAAATCAAGTAGATATCTAGAAAAGTAAGCAAGTTATGACCCGAGAGGTAAGCAGTTCTACTACTGCCTCTTTCCCGCCACTTTTTAGTAGAACTGGTTACCTTTTTGGTCATAACTTGCTGAGTTTTCTAGATATCAACTTGATTTCTTTTGCGTTGGATAGTTAAACGTATTGGCTTTAACTAGAAATTTTTTTCTTGTGTATAGTGCAAGAAAATTTTTTATAATTTTTTTCAAAAAAAAGCAAAGGGGGTAGTCCATGGTTTTTTTTGGGGAAAAAAATATTTTTCGCACTATCTGTAAAAAACAAAGGTCGAATTAAAGCCAATATGGTTCTCTATCCAATGCATCAGAAATCAAGTAGATATCTAGAAAAGTAAGCAAGTTATGACCCGAGAGGTAAGCAGTTCTACTACTGCCTCTTTCCCGCCACTTTTTAGTAGAACTGGTTACCTTTTTGGTCATAACTTGCTGAGTTTTCTAGATATCAACTTGATTTCTTTTGCGTTGGATAGCTAAACGTATTGGCTTTAACTAGAAATTTTTTTCTTGTGGATAGTGCAAGAAAATTTTTTATCATTTTTTTCAAAAAAAAGCAAAGGGGGTAGTCCATGGTTTTTTTTGGGGAAAAAAATATTTTTCGCACTATCTGTAAAAAACAAAGGTCGAATTAAAGCCAATATGGTTCTCTATCCAATGCATCAGAAATCAAGTAGATATCTAGAAAAGTAAGCAAGTTATGACCCGAGAGGTAAGCAGTTCTAATACTGCCTCTTTCCCGCCACTTTTTAGTAGAACTGGTTACCTTTTTGGTCATAACTTGCTGAGTTTTCTAGATATCAACTTGATTTCTTTTGCGTTGGATAGCTAAACGTATTGGCTTTCCCTAGAAATTTTTTTCTTGTGGATAGTGCAAGAAAATTTTTTATAATTTTTTTCAAAAAAAAGCAAAGGGGGTAGTCCATGGTTTTTTTTGGGGAAAAAAATATTTTTCGCACTATCTGTAAAAAACAAAGGTCGAATTAAAGCCAATATGGTTCTCTATCCAATGCATCAGAAATCAAGTAGATATCTAGAAAAGTAAGCAAGTTATGACCCGAGAGGTAAGCAGTTCTACTACTGCCTCTTTCCCGCCACTTTTTAGTAGAACTGGTTACCTTTTTGGTCATAACTTGCTGAGTTTTCTAGATATCAACTTGATTTCTTTTGCGTTGGATAGTTAAACGTATTGGCTTTAACTAGAAATTTTTTTCTTGTGTATAGTGCAAGAAAATTTTTTATAATTTTTTTCAAAAAAAAGCAAAGGGGGTAGTCCATGGTTTTTTTTTGGGGAAAAAAATATTTTTCGCACAATCTGTAAAAAACAAAGGTCGAATTAAAGCCAATATGGTTCTCTATCCAATGCATCAGAAATCAAGTAGATATCTAGAAAAGTAAGCAAGTTATGACCCGAGAGGTAAGCAGTTCTACTACTGCCTCTTTCCCGCCACTTTTTAGTAGAACTGGTTACCTTTTTGGTCATAACTTGCTGAGTTTTCTAGATATCAACTTGATTTCTTTTGCGTTGGATAGCTAAACGTATTGGCTTTAACTAGAAATTTTTTTCTTGTGGATAGTGCAAGAAAATTTTTTATCATTTTTTTCAAAAAAAAGCAAAGGGGGTAGTCCATGGTTTTTTTTGGGGAAAAAAATATTTTTCGCACTATCTGTAAAAAACAAAGGTCGAATTAAAGCCAATATGGTTCTCTATCCAATGCATCAGAAATCAAGTAGATATCTAGAAAAGTAAGCAAGTTATGACCCGAGAGGTAAGCAGTTCTAATACTGCCTCTTTCCCGCCACTTTTTAGTAGAACTGGTTACCTTTTTGGTCATAACTTGCTGAGTTTTCTAGATATCAACTTGATTTCTTTTGCGTTGGATAGCTAAACGTATTGGCTTTCCCTAGAAATTTTTTTCTTGTGGATAGTGCAAGAAAATTTTTTATAATTTTTTTCAAAAAAAAGCAAAGGGGGTAGTCCATGGTTTTTTTTGGGGAAAAAAATATTTTTCGCACTATCTGTAAAAAACAAAGGTCGAATTAAAGCCAATATGGTTCTCTATCCAATGCATCAGAAATCAAGTAGATATCTAGAAAAGTAAGCAAGTTATGACCCGAGAGGTAAGCAGTTCTACTACTGCCTCTTTCCCGCCACTTTTTAGTAGAACTGGTTACCTTTTTGGTCATAACTTGCTGAGTTTTCTAGATATCAACTTGATTTCTTTTGCGTTGGATAGTTAAACGTATTGGCTTTAACTAGAAATTTTTTTCTTGTGTATAGTGCAAGAAAATTTTTTATAATTTTTTTCAAAAAAAAGCAAAGGGGGTAGTCCATGGTTTTTTTTTGGGGAAAAAAATATTTTTCGCACAATCTGTAAAAAACAAAGGTCGAATTAAAGCCAATATGGTTCTCTATCCAATGCATCAGAAATCAAGTAGATATCTAGAAAAGTAAGCAAGTTATGACCCGAGAGGTAAGCAGTTCTACTACTGCCTCTTTCCCGCCACTTTTTAGTAGAACTGGTTACCTTTTTGGTCATAACTTGCTGAGTTTTCTAGATATCAACTTGATTTCTTTTGCGTTGGATAGCTAAACGTATTGGCTTTAACTAGAAATTTTTTTCTTGTGGATAGTGCAAGAAAATTTTTTATCATTTTTTTCAAAAAAAAGCAAAGGGGGTAGTCCATGGTTTTTTTTGGGGAAAAAAATATTTTTCGCACTATCTGTAAAAAACAAAGGTCGAATTAAAGCCAATATGGTTCTCTATCCAATGCATCAGAAATCAAGTAGATATCTAGAAAAGTAAGCAAGTTATGACCCGAGAGGTAAGCAGTTCTAATACTGCCTCTTTCCCGCCACTTTTTAGTAGAACTGGTTACCTTTTTGGTCATAACTTGCTGAGTTTTCTAGATATCAACTTGATTTCTTTTGCGTTGGATAGCTAAACGTATTGGCTTTCCCTAGAAATTTATTTCTTGTGGATAGTGCAAGAAAATTTTTTATAATTTTTTTCAAAAAAAAGCAAAGGGGGTAGTCCATGGTTTTTTTTGGGGAAAAAAATATTTTTCGCACTATCTGTAAAAAACAAAGGTCGAATTAAAGCCAATATGGTTCTCTATCCAATGCATCAGAAATCAAGTAGATATCTAGAAAAGTAAGCAAGTTATGACCCGAGAGGTAAGCAGTTCTACTACTGCCTCTTTCCCGCCACTTTTTAGTAGAACTGGTTACCTTTTTGGTCATAACTTGCTGAGTTTTCTAGATATCAACTTGATTTCTTTTGCGTTGGATAGCTAAACGTATTGGCTTTAACTAGAAATTTTTTTCTTGTGGATAGTGCAAGAAAATTTTTTATCATTTTTTTCAAAAAAAAAGCAAAGGGGGTAGTCCATGGTTTTTTTTGGGGAAAAAAATATTTTTCGCACTATCTGTAAAAAACAAAGGTCGAATTAAAGCCAATATGGTTCTCTATCCAATGCATCAGAAATCAAGTAGATATCTAGAAAAGTAAGCAAGTTATGACCCGAGAGGTAAGCAGTTCTACTACTGCCTCTTTCCCGCCACTTTTTAGTAGAACTGGTTACCTTTTTGGTCATAACTTGCTGAGTTTTCTAGATATCAACTTGATTTCTTTTGCGTTGGATAGCTAAACGTATTGGCTTTAACTAGAAATTTTTTTCTTGTGGATAGTGCAAGAAAATTTTTTATCATTTTTTTCAAAAAAAAGCAAAGGGGGTAGTCCATGGTTTTTTTTTGGGAAAAAAATATTTTTCGCACTATCTGTAAAAAACAAAGGTCGAATTAAAGCCAATATGGTTCTCTATCCAATGCATCAGAAATCAAGTAGATATCTAGAAAAGTAAGCAAGTTATGACCCGAGAGGTAAGCAGTTCTACTACTGCCTCTTTCCCGCCACTTTTTAGTAGAACTGGTTACCTTTTTGGTCATAACTTGCTGAGTTTTCTAGATATCAACTTGATTTCTTTTGCGTTGGATAGCTAAACGTATTGGCTTTCCCTAGAAATTTTTTTCTTGTGGATAGTGCAAGAAAATTTTTTATAATTTTTTTCAAAAAAAAGCAAAGGGGGTAGTCCATGGTTTTTTTTGGGGAAAAAAATATTTTTCGCACTATCTGTAAAAAACAAAGGTCGAATTAAAGCCAATATGGTTCTCTATCCAATGCATCAGAAATCAAGTAGATATCTAGAAAAGTAAGCAAGTTATGACCCGAGAGGTAAGCAGTTCTACTACTGCCTCTTTCCCGCCACTTTTTAGTAGAACTGGTTACCTTTTTGGTCATAACTTGCTGAGTTTTCTAGATATCAACTTGATTTCTTTTGCGTTGGATAGCTAAACGTATTGGCTTTAACTAGAAATTTTTTTCTTGTGGATAGTGCAAGAAAATTTTTTATCATTTTTTTCAAAAAAAAGCAAAGGGGGTAGTCCATGGTTTTTTTTGGGGAAAAAAATATTTTTCGCACTATCTGTAAAAAACAAAAGTCGAATTAAAGCCAATATGGTTCTCTATCCAATGCATCAGAAATCAAGTAGATATCTAGAAAAGTAAGCAAGTTATGACCCGAGAGGTAAGCAGTTCTACTACTGCCTCTTTCCCGCCACTTTTTAGTAGAACTGGTTACCTTTTTGGTCATAACTTGCTGAGTTTTCTAGATATCAACTTGATTTCTTTTGCGTTGGATAGCTAAACGTATTGGCTTTAACTAGAAATTTTTTTCTTGTGGATAGTGCAAGAAAATTTTTTATCATTTTTTTCAAAAAAAAGCAAAGGGGGTAGTCCATGGTTTTTTTTGGGGAAAAAAATATTTTTCGCACTATCTGTAAAAAACAAAAGTCGAATTAAAGCCAATATGGTTCTCTATCCAATGCATCAGAAATCAAGTAGATATCTAGAAAAGTAAGCAAGTTATGACCCGAGAGGTAAGCAGTTCTACTACTGCCTCTTTCCCGCCACTTTTTAGTAGAACTGGTTACCTTTTTGGTCATAACTTGCTGAGTTTTCTAGATATCAACTTGATTTCTTTTGCGTTGGATAGCTAAACGTATTGGCTTTAACTAGAAATTTTTTTCTTGTGGATAGTGCAAGAAAATTTTTTATCATTTTTTTCAAAAAAAAGCAAAGGGGGTAGTCCATGGTTTTTTTTGGGGAAAAAAATATTTTTCGCACTATCTGTAAAAAACAAAGGTCGAATTAAAGCCAATATGGTTCTCTATCCAATGCATCAGAAATCAAGTAGATATCTAGAAAAGTAAGCAAGTTATGACCCGAGAGGTAAGCAGTTCTACTACTGCCTCTTTCCCGCCACTTTTTAGTAGAACTGGTTACCTTTTTGGTCATAACTTGCTGAGTTTTCTAGATATCAACTTGATTTCTTTTGCGTTGGATAGCTAAACGTATTGGCTTTAACTAGAAATTTTTTTCTTGTGGATAGTGCAAGAAAATTTTTTATAATTTTTTTCAAAAAAAGGAAAAGGGGTTGTCCATGGTTTTTTTTTGGGGAAAAAAATATTTTTCGCACTATCTGTAAAAAACAAAGGTCGAATTAAAGCCAATATGGTTCTCTATCCAATGCATCAGAAATCAAGTAGATATCTAAAAAAGTAAGCAAGTTATGACCCGAGAGGTAAGCAGTTCTACTACTGCCTCTTTCCCGCCACTTTTTAGTAGAACTGGTTACCTTTTTGGTCATAACTTGCTGAGTTTTCTAGATATCAACTTGATTTCTTTTGCGTTGGATAGCTAAACGTATTGGCTTTCCCTAGAAATTTTTTTCTTGTGGATAGTGCAAGAAAATTTTTTATAATTTTTTTCAAAAAAAAGCAAAGGGGGTAGTCCATGGTTTTTTTTGGGGAAAAAAATATTTTTCGCACTATCTGTAAAAAACAAAGGTCGAATTAAAGCCAATATGGTTCTCTATCCAATGCATCAGAAATCAAGTAGATATCTAGAAAAGTAAGCAAGTTATGACCCGAGAGGTAAGCAGTTCTACTACTGCCTCTTTCCCGCCACTTTTTAGTAGAACTGGTTACCTTTTTGGTCATAACTTGCTGAGTTTTCTAGATATCAACTTGATTTCTTTTGCGTTGGATAGCTAAACGTATTGGCTTTAACTAGAAATTTTTTTCTTGTGGATAGTGCAAGAAAATTTTTTATCATTTTTTTCAAAAAAAAGCAAAGGGGGTAGTCCATGGTTTTTTTTGGGGAAAAAAATATTTTTCGCACTATCTGTAAAAAACAAAGGTCGAATTAAAGCCAATATGGTTCTCTATCCAATGCATCAGAAATCAAGTAGATATCTAGAAAAGTAAGCAAGTTATGACCCGAGAGGTAAGCAGTTCTACTACTGCCTCTTTCCCGCCACTTTTTAGTAGAACTGGTTACCTTTTTGGTCATAACTTGCTGAGTTTTCTAGATATCAACTTGATTTCTTTTGCGTTGGATAGCTAAACGTATTGGCTTTAACTAGAAATTTTTTTCTTGTGGATAGTGCAAGAAAATTTTTTATAATTTTTTTCAAAAAAAGGAAAAGGGGTTGTCCATGGTTTTTTTTGGGGAAAAAAATATTTTTCGCACTATCTGTAAAAAACAAAGGTCGAATTAAAGCCAATATGGTTCTCTATCCAATGCATCAGAAATCAAGTAGATATCTAAAAAAGTAAGCAAGTTATGACCCGAGAGGTAAGCAGTTCTACTACTGCCTCTTTCCCGCCACTTTTTAGTAGAACTGGTTACCTTTTTGGTCATAACTTGCTGAGTTTTCTAGATATCAACTTGATTTCTTTTGCGTTGGATAGCTAAACGTATTGGCTTTCCCTAGAAATTTTTTTCTTGTGGATAGTGCAAGAAAATTTTTTATAATTTTTTTCAAAAAAAAGCAAAGGGGGTAGTCCATGGTTTTTTTTGGGGAAAAAAATATTTTTCGCACTATCTGTAAAAAACAAAGGTCGAATTAAAGCCAATATGGTTCTCTATCCAATGCATCAGAAATCAAGTAGATATCTAGAAAAGTAAGCAAGTTATGACCCGAGAGGTAAGCAGTTCTACTACTGCCTCTTTCCCGCCACTTTTTAGTAGAACTGGTTACCTTTTTGGTCATAACTTGCTGAGTTTTCTAGATATCAACTTGATTTCTTTTGCGTTGGATAGCTAAACGTATTGGCTTTAACTAGAAATTTTTTTCTTGTGGATAGTGCAAGAAAATTTTTTATCATTTTTTTAAAAAAAGAGCAGAGGGGGTAGTCCATGGTTTTTTTTGGGGAAAAAAATATTTTTCGCACTATCTGTAAAAAACAAAGGTCGAGTTAAAGCCAATATGGTTCTCTATCCAATGCATCAGAAATCAAGTAGATATCTAGAAAAGTAAGCAAGTTATGACCCGAGAGGTAAGCAGTTCTACTACTGCCTCTTTCCCGCCACTTTTTAGTAGAACTGGTTACCTTTTTGGTCATAACTTGCTGAGTTTTCTAGATATCAACTTGATTTCTTTTGCGTTGGATAGCTAAACGTATTGGCTTTAACTAGAAATTTTTTTCTTGTGGATAGTGCAAGAAAATTTTTTATCATTTTTTTCAAAAAAAAGCAAAGGGGGTAGTCCATGGTTTTTTTTGGGGAAAAAAATATTTTTCGCACTATCTGTAAAAAACAAAAGTCGAATTAAAGCCAATATGGTTCTCTATCCAATGCATCAGAAATCAAGTAGATATCTAGAAAAGTAAGCAAGTTATGACCCGAGAGGTAAGCAGTTCTACTACTGCCTCTTTCCCGCCACTTTTTAGTAGAACTGGTTACCTTTTTGGTCATAACTTGCTGAGTTTTCTAGATATCAACTTGATTTCTTTTGCGTTGGATAGCTAAACGTATTGGCTTTAACTAGAAATTTTTTTCTTGTGGATAGTGCAAGAAAATTTTTTATCATTTTTTTCAAAAAAAAGCAAAGGGGGTAGTCCATGGTTTTTTTTGGGGAAAAAAATATTTTTCGCACTATCTGTAAAAAACAAAAGTCGAATTAAAGCCAATATGGTTCTCTATCCAATGCATCAGAAATCAAGTAGATATCTAGAAAAGTAAGCAAGTTATGACCCGAGAGGTAAGCAGTTCTACTACTGCCTCTTTCCCGCCACTTTTTAGTAGAACTGGTTACCTTTTTGGTCATAACTTGCTGAGTTTTCTAGATATCAACTTGATTTCTTTTGCGTTGGATAGCTAAACGTATTGGCTTTAACTAGAAATTTTTTTCTTGTGGATAGTGCAAGAAAATTTTTTATCATTTTTTTCAAAAAAAAGCAAAGGGGGTAGTCCATGGTTTTTTTTGGGGAAAAAAATATTTTTCGCACTATCTGTAAAAAACAAAAGTCGAATTAAAGCCAATATGGTTCTCTATCCAATGCATCAGAAATCAAGTAGATATCTAGAAAAGTAAGCAAGTTATGACCCGAGAGGTAAGCAGTTCTACTACTGCCTCTTTCCCGCCACTTTTTAGTAGAACTGGTTACCTTTTTGGTCATAACTTGCTGAGTTTTCTAGATATCAACTTGATTTCTTTTGCGTTGGATAGCTAAACGTATTGGCTTTAACTAGAAATTTTTTTCTTGTGGATAGTGCAAGAAAATTTTTTATCATTTTTTTCAAAAAAAAGCAAAGGGGGTAGTCCATGGTTTTTTTTGGGGAAAAAAATATTTTTCGCACTATCTGTAAAAAACAAAGGTCGAATTAAAGCCAATATGGTTCTCTATCCAATGCATCAGAAATCAAGTAGATATCTAGAAAAGTAAGCAAGTTATGACCCGAGAGGTAAGCAGTTCTACTACTGCCTCTTTCCCGCCACTTTTTAGTAGAACTGGTTACCTTTTTGGTCATAACTTGCTGAGTTTTCTAGATATCAACTTGATTTCTTTTGCGTTGGATAGCTAAACGTATTGGCTTTAACTAGAAATTTTTTTCTTGTGGATAGTGCAAGAAAATTTTTTATCATTTTTTTCAAAAAAAAGCAAAGGGGGTAGTCCATGGTTTTTTTTGGGGAAAAAAATATTTTTCGCACTATCTGTAAAAAACAAAAGTCGAATTAAAGCCAATATGGTTCTCTATCCAATGCATCAGAAATCAAGTAGATATCTAGAAAAGTAAGCAAGTTATGACCCGAGAGGTAAGCAGTTCTACTACTGCCTCTTTCCCGCCACTTTTTAGTAGAACTGGTTACCTTTTTGGTCATAACTTGCTGAGTTTTCTAGATATCAACTTGATTTCTTTTGCGTTGGATAGCTAAACGTATTGGCTTTAACTAGAAATTTTTTTCTTGTGGATAGTGCAAGAAAATTTTTTATCATTTTTTTCAAAAAAAAGCAAAGGGGGTAGTCCATGGTTTTTTTTGGGGAAAAAAATATTTTTCGCACTATCTGTAAAAAACAAAAGTCGAATTAAAGCCAATATGGTTCTCTATCCAATGCATCAGAAATCAAGTAGATATCTAGAAAAGTAAGCAAGTTATGACCCGAGAGGTAAGCAGTTCTACTACTGCCTCTTTCCCGCCACTTTTTAGTAGAACTGGTTACCTTTTTGGTCATAACTTGCTGAGTTTTCTAGATATCAACTTGATTTCTTTTGCGTTGGATAGCTAAACGTATTGGCTTTAACTAGAAATTTTTTTCTTGTGGATAGTGCAAGAAAATTTTTTATCATTTTTTTCAAAAAAAAGCAAAGGGGGTAGTCCATGGTTTTTTTTGGGGAAAAAAATATTTTTCGCACTATCTGTAAAAAACAAAAGTCGAATTAAAGCCAATATGGTTCTCTATCCAATGCATCAGAAATCAAGTAGATATCTAGAAAAGTAAGCAAGTTATGACCCGAGAGGTAAGCAGTTCTACTACTGCCTCTTTCCCGCCACTTTTTAGTAGAACTGGTTACCTTTTTGGTCATACCTTGCTGAGTTTTCTAGATATCAACTTGATTTCTTTTGCGTTGGATAGCTAAACGTATTGGCTTTAACTAGAAATTTTTTTCTTGTGGATAGTGCAAGAAAATTTTTTATCATTTTTTTCAAAAAAAAGCAAAGGGGGTAGTCCATGGTTTTTTTTTGGGGAAAAAAATATTTTTCGCACTATCTGTAAAAAACAAAAGTCGAATTAAAGCCAATATGGTTCTCTATCCAATGCATCAGAAATCAAGTAGATATCTAGAAAAGTAAGCAAGTTATGACCCGAGAGGTAAGCAGTTCTACTACAGCCTCTTTCCCGCCACTTTTTAGTAGAACTGGTTACCTTTTTGGTCATAACTTGCTGAGTTTTCTAGATATCAACTTGATTTCTTTTGCGTTGGATAGCTAAACGTATTGGCTTTAACTAGAAATTTTTTTCTTGTGGATAGTGCAAGAAAATTTTTTATCATTTTTTTCAAAAAAAAGCAAAGGGGGTAGTCCATGGTTTTTTTTGGGGAAAAAAATATTTTTCGCACTATCTGTAAAAAACAAAAGTCGAATTAAAGCCAATATGGTTCTCTATCCAATGCATCAGAAATCAAGTAGATATCTAGAAAAGTAAGCAAGTTATGACCCGAGAGGTAAGCAGTTCTACTACTGCCTCTTTCCCGCCACTTTTTAGTAGAACTGGTTACCTTTTTGGTCATACCTTTCTGAGTTTTCTAGATATCAACTTGATTTCTTTTGCGTTGGATAGCTAAACGTATTGGCTTTAACTAGAAATTTTTTTCTTGTGGATAGTGCAAGAAAATTTTTTATCATTTTTTTAAAAAAAAAGCAAAGGGGGTAGTCCATGGTTTTTTTTGGGGAAAAAAATATTTTTCGCACTATCTGTAAAAAACAAAGGTCGAATTAAAGCCAATATGGTTCTCTATCCAATGCATCAGAAATCAAGTAGATATCTAGAAAAGTAAGCAAGTTATGACCCTAGAGGTAAGCAGTTCTACTACTGCCTCTTTCCCGCCACTTTTTAGTAGAACTGGTTACCTTTTTGGTCATACCTTGCTGAGTTTTCTAGATATCAACTTGATTTCTTTTGCGTTGGATAGCTAAACGTATTGGCTTTAACTAGAAATTTTTTTCTTGTGGATAGTGCAAGAAAATTTTTTATAATTTTTTTCAAAAAAAAGCAAAGGGGGTAGTCCATGGTTTTTTTTGGGGAAAAAAATATTTTTCGCACTATCTGTAAAAAACAAAGGTCGAATTAAAGCCAATATGGTTCTCTATCCAATGCATCAGAAATCAAGTAGATATCTAGAAAAGTAAGCAAGTTATGACCCGAGAGGTAAGCAGTTCTACTACTGCCTCTTTCCCGCCACTTTTTAGTAGAACTGCTTACCTTTTTGGTCATAACTTGCTGAGTTTTCTAGATATCAACTTGATTTCTTTTGCGTTGGATAGCTAAACGTATTGGCTTTAACTAGAAATTTTTTTCTTGTGGATAGTGCAAGAAAATTTTTTATAATTTTTTTCAAAAAAAAGCAAAGGGGGTAGTCCATGGTTTTTTTTGGGGAAAAAAATATTTTTCGCACTATCTGTAAAAAACAAAGGTCGAATTAAAGCCAATATGGTTCTCTATCCAATGCATCAGAAATCAAGTAGATATCTAGAAAAGTAAGCAAGTTATGACCCTAGAGGTAAGCAGTTCTACTACTGCCTCTTTCCCGCCACTTTTTAGTAGAACTGGTTACCTTTTTGGTCATACCTTGCTGAGTTTTCTAGATATCAACTTGATTTCTTTTGCGTTGGATAGCTAAACGTATTGGCTTTAACTAGAAATTTTTTTCTTGTGGATAGTGCAAGAAAATTTTTTATAATTTTTTTCAAAAAAAAGCAAAGGGGGTAGTCCATGGTTTTTTTTGGGGAAAAAAATATTTTTCGCACTATCTGTAAAAAACAAAGGTCGAATTAAAGCCAATATGGTTCTCTATCCAATGCATCAGAAATCAAGTAGATATCTAGAAAAGTAAGCAAGTTATGACCCGAGAGGTAAGCAGTTCTACTACTGCCTCTTTCCCGCCACTTTTTAGTAGAACTGCTTACCTTTTTGGTCATAACTTGCTGAGTTTTCTAGATATCAACTTGATTTCTTTTGCGTTGGATAGCTAAACGTATTGGCTTTAACTAGAAATTTTTTTCTTGTGGATAGTGCAAGAAAATTTTTTATAATTTTTTTCAAAAAAAAGCAAAGGGGGTAGTCCATGGTTTTTTTTGGGGAAAAAAATATTTTTCGCACTATCTGTAAAAAACAAAGGTCGAATTAAAGCCAATATGGTTCTCTATCCAATGCATCAGAAATCAAGTAGATATCTAGAAAAGTAAGCAAGTTATGACCCGAGAGGTAAGCAGTTCTACTACTGCCTCTTTCCCGCCACTTTTTAGTAGAACTGGTTACCTTTTTGGTCATACCTTGCTGAGTTTTCTAGATATCAACTTGATTTCTTTTGCGTTGGATAGCTAAACGTATTGGCTTTAACTAGAAATTTTTTTCTTGTGGATAGTGCAAGAAAATTTTTTATAATTTTTTTCAAAAAAAAGCAAAGGGGGTAGTCCATGGTTTTTTTTGGGGAAAAAATATTTTTCGCACTATCTGTAAAAAACAAAGGTCGAATTAAAGCCAATATGGTTCTCTATCCAATGCATCAGAAATCAAGTAGATATCTAGAAAAGTAAGCAAGTTATGACCCGAGAGGTAAGCAGTTCTACTACTGCCTCTTTCCCGCCACTTTTTAGTAGAACTGGTTACCTTTTTGGTCATAACTTGCTGAGTTTTCTAGATATCAACTTGATTTCTTTTGCGTTGGATAGCTAAACGTATTGGCTTTAACTAGAAATTTTTTTCTTGTGGATAGTGCAAGAAAATTTTTTATCATTTTTTTCAAAAAAAAGCAAAGGGGGTAGTCCATGGTTTTTTTTGGGGAAAAAAATATTTTTCGCACTATCTGTAAAAAACAAAGGTCGAATTAAAGCCAATATGGTTCTCTATCCAATGCATCAGAAATCAAGTAGATATCTAGAAAAGTAAGCAAGTTATGACCCGAGAGGTAAGCAGTTCTACTACTGCCTCTTTCCCGCCACTTTTTAATAGAACTGGTTACCTTTTTGGTCATAACTTGCTGAGTTTTCTAGATATCAACTTGATTTCTTTTGCGTTGGATAGCTAAACGTATTGGCTTTAACTAGAAATTTTTTTCTTGTGGATAGTGCAAGAAAATTTTTTATCATTTTTTTCAAAAAAAAAGCAAAGGGGGTAGTCCATGGTTTTTTTTGGGGAAAAAAATATTTTTCGCACTATCTGTAAAAAACAAAGGTCGAATTAAAGCCAATATGGTTCTCTATCCAATGCATCAGAAATCAAGTAGATATCTAGAAAAGTAAGCAAGTTATGACCCGAGAGGTAAGCAGTTCTACTACTGCCTCTTTCCCGCCACTTTTTAGTAGAACTGGTTACCTTTTTGGTCATAACTTGCTGAGTTTTCTAGATATCAACTTGATTTCTTTTGCGTTGGATAGCTAAACGTATTGGCTTTAACTAGAAATTTTTTTCTTGTGGATAGTGCAAGAAAATTTTTTATAATTTTTTTCAAAAAAAAGCAAAGGGGGTAGTCCATGGTTTTTTTTGGGGAAAAAAATATTTTTCGCACTATCTGTAAAAAACAAAGGTCGAATTAAAGCCAATATGGTTCTCTATCCAATGCATCAGAAATCAAGTAGATATCTAGAAAAGTAAGCAAGTTATGACCCGAGAGGTAAGCAGTTCTACTACTGCCTCTTTCCCGCCACTTTTTAGAGGAACTGGTTACCTTTTTGGTCATAACTTGCTGAGTTTTCTAGATATCAACTTGATTTCTTTTGCGTTGGATAGCTAAACTTATTGGCTTTAACTAGAAATTTTTTTCTTGTGGATAGTGCAAGAAAATTTTTTATCATTTTTTTCAAAAAAAAGCAAAGGGGGTAGTCCATGGTTTTTTTTGGGGAAAAAAATATTTTTCGCACTATCTGTAAAAAACAAAAGTCGAATTAAAGCCAATATGGTTCTCTATCCAATGCATCAGAAATCAAGTAGATATCTAGAAAAGTAAGCAAGTTATGACCCGAGAGGTAAGCAGTTCTACTACTGCCTCTTTCCCGCCACTTTTTAGTAGAACTGGTTACCTTTTTGGTCATACCTTGCTGAGTTTTCTAGATATCAACTTGATTTCTTTTGCGTTGGATAGCTAAACGTATTGGCTTTAACAAGAAATTTTTTTCTTGTGAATAGTGCAAGAAAATTTTTTATAATTTTTTTCAAAAAAAAGCAAAGGGGGTAGTCCATGGTTTTTTTTGGGGAAAAAAATATTTTTCGCACTATCTGTAAAAAACAAAGGTCGAATTAAAGCCAATATGGTTCTCTATCCAATGCATCAGAAATCAAGTAGATATCTAGAAAAGTAAGCAAGTTATGACCCGAGAGGTAAGCAGTTCTACTACTGCCTCTTTCCCGC
Organism: Thelaira solivaga; assembly: GCA_947397855.1. Classification (NCBI taxonomy): domain Eukaryota; kingdom Metazoa; phylum Arthropoda; class Insecta; order Diptera; family Tachinidae; genus Thelaira; species Thelaira solivaga. The sequence continues at coordinate 51,688,587 of OX377613.1, read as the reverse complement.
CACTTTTTAGTAGAACTGGTTACCTTTTTGGTCATACCTTGCTGAGTTTTCTAGATATCAACTTGATTTCTTTTGCGTTGGATAGCTAAACGTATTGGCTTTAACTAGAAATTTTTTTCTTGTGGATAGTGCAAGAAAATTTTTTATAATTTTTTTCAAAAAAAAGCAAAGGGGGTAGTCCATGGTTTTTTTTGGGGAAAAAAATATTTTTCGCACTATCTGTAAAAAACAAAGGTCGAATTAAAGCCAATATGGTTCTCTATCCAATGCATCAGAAATCAAGTAGATATCTAGAAAAGTAAGCAAGTTATGACCCGAGAGGTAAGCAGTTCTACTACTGCCTCTTTCCCGCCACTTTTTAGTAGAACTGGTTACCTTTTTGGTCATACCTTTCTGAGTTTTCTAGATATCAACTTGATTTCTTTTGCGTTGGATAGCTAAACGTATTGGCTTTAACTAGAAATTTTTTTCTTGTGGATAGTGCAAGAAAATTTTTTATAATTTTTTTCAAAAAAAAGCAAAGGGGGTAGTCCATGGTTTTTTTTGGGGAAAAAAATATTTTTCGCACTATCTGTAAAAAACAAAGGTCGAATTAAAACCAATATGGTTCTCTATCCAATGCATCAGAAATCAAGTAGATATCTAGAAAAGTAAGCAAGTTATGACCCGAGAGGTAAGCAGTTCTACTACAGCCTCTTTCCCGCCACTTTTTAGAGGAACTGGTTACCTTTTTGGTCATAACTTGCTGAGTTTTCTAGATATCAACTTGATTTCTTTTGCGTTGGATAGCTAAACTTATTGGCTTTAACTAGAAATTTTTTTCTTGTGGATAGTGCAAGAAAATTTTTTATCATTTTTTTCAAAAAAAAGCAAAGGGGGTAGTCCATGGTTTTTTTTGGGGAAAAAAATATTTTTCGCACTATCTGTAAAAAACAAAAGTCGAATTAAAGCCAATATGGTTCTCTATCCAATGCATCAGAAATCAAGTAGATATCTAGAAAAGTAAGCAAGTTATGACCCGAGAGGTAAGCAGTTCTACTACTGCCTCTTTCCCGCCACTTTTTAGTAGAACTGGTTACCTTTTTGGTCATACCTTGCTGAGTTTTCTAGATATCAACTTGATTTCTTTTGCGTTGGATAGCTAAACGTATTGGCTTTAACTAGAAATTTTTTTCTTGTGGATAGTGCAAGAAAATTTTTTACAATTTTTTTCAAAATAAAGCAAAGGGGGTAGTCCATGGTTTTTTTTGGGGAAAAAAATATTTTTCGCACTATCTGTAAAAAACAAAGGTCGAATTAAAGCCAATATGGTTCTCTATCCAATGCATCAGAAATCAAGTAGATATCTAGAAAAGTAAGCAAGTTATGACCCGAGAGGTAAGCAGTTCTACTACTGCCTCTTTCCCGCCACTTTTTAGTAGAACTGGTTACCTTTTTGGTCATACCTTGCTGAGTTTTCTAGATATCAACTTGATTTCTTTTGCGTTGGATAGCTAAACGTATTGGCTTTAACTAGAAATTTTTTTCTTGTGGATAGTGCAAGAAAATTTTTTATCATTTTTTTCAAAAAAAAGCAAAGGGGGTAGTCCATGGTTTTTTTTGGGGAAAAAAATATTTTTCGCACTATCTGTAAAAAACAAAGGTCGAATTAAAGCCAATATGGTTCTCTATCCAATGCATCAGAAATCAAGTAGATATCTAGAAAAGTAAGCAAGTTATGACCCGAGAGGTAAGCAGTTCTACTACTGCCTCTTTCCCGCCACTTTTTGGTAGAACTGGTTACCTTTTTGGTCATACCTTGCTGAGTTTTCTAGATATCAACTTGATTTCTTTTGCGTTGGATAGCTAAACGTATTGGCTTTAACTAGAAATTTTTTTCTTGTGGATAGTGCAAGAAAATTTTTTATCATTTTTTTCAAAAAAAAGCAAAGGGGGTAGTCCATGGTTTTTTTTGGGGAAAAAAATATTTTTCGCACTATCTGTAAAAAACAAAGGTCGAATTAAAGCCAATATGGTTCTCTATCCAATGCATCAGAAATCAAGTAGATATCTAGAAAAGTAAGCAAGTTATGACCCTAGAGGTAAGCAGTTCTACTACTGCCTCTTTCCCGCCACTTTTTAGTAGAACTGGTTACCTTTTTGGTCATACCTTGCTGAGTTTTCTAGATATCAACTTGATTTCTTTTGCGTTGGATAGCTAAACGTATTGGCTTTAACTAGAAATTTTTTTCTTGTGGATAGTGCAAGAAAATTTTTTATAATTTTTTTCAAAAAAAAGCAAAGTGGGTAGTCCATGGTTTTTTTTGGGGAAAAAAATATTTTTCGCACTATCTGTAAAAAACAAAGGTCGAATTAAAGCCAATATGGTTCTCTATCCAATGCATCAGAAATCAAGTAGATATCTAGAAAAGTAAGCAAGTTATGACCCGAGAGGTAAGCAGTTCTACTACTGCCTCTTTCCCGCCACTTTTTAGTAGAACTGGTTACCTTTTTGGTCATACCTTTCTGAGTTTTCTAGATATCAACTTGATTTCTTTTGCGTTGGATAGCTAAACGTATTGGCTTTAACTAGAAATTTTTTTCTTGTGGATAGTGCAAGAAAATTTTTTATCATTTTTTTCAAAAAAAAGCAAAGGGGGTAGTCCATGGTTTTTTTTGGGGAAAAAAATATTTTTCGCACTATCTGTAAAAAACAAAGGTCGAATTAAAACCAATATGGTTCTCTATCCAATGCATCAGAAATCAAGTAGATATCTAGAAAAGTAAGCAAGTTATGACCCGAGAGGTAAGCAGTTCTACTACTGCCTCTTTCCCGCCACTTTTTAGTAGAACTGGTTACCTTTTTGGTCATAACTTGCTGAGTTTTCTAGATATCAACTTGATTTCTTTTGCGTTGGATAGCTAAACGTATTGGCTTTAACTAGAAATTTTTTTCTTGTGGATAGTGCAAGAAAATTTTTTATAATTTTTTTCAAAAAAAAGCAAAGGGGGTAGTCCATGGTTTTTTTTGGGGAAAAAAATATTTTTCGCACTATCTGTAAAAAACAAAGGTCGAATTAAAACCAATATGGTTCTCTATCCAATGCATCAGAAATCAAGTAGATATCTAGAAAAGTAAGCAAGTTATGACCCGAGAGGTAAGCAGTTCTACTACAGCCTCTTTCCCGCCACTTTTTAGAGGAACTGGTTACCTTTTTGGTCATAACTTGCTGAGTTTTCTAGATATCAACTTGATTTCTTTTGCGTTGGATAGCTAAACTTATTGGCTTTAACTAGAAATTTTTTTCTTGTGGATAGTGCAAGAAAATTTTTTATCATTTTTTTCAAAAAAAAGCAAAGGGGTAGTCCATGGTTTTTTTTGGGGAAAAAAATATTTTTCGCACTATCTGTAAAAAACAAAAGTCGAATTAAAGCCAATATGGTTCTCTATCCAATGCATCAGAAATCAAGTAGATATCTAGAAAAGTAAGCAAGTTATGACCCGAGAGGTAAGCAGTTCTACTACTGCCTCTTTCCCGCCACTTTTTAGTAGAACTGGTTACCTTTTTGGTCATACCTTGCTGAGTTTTCTAGATATCAACTTGATTTCTTTTGCGTTGGATAGCTAAACGTATTGGCTTTAACTAGAAATTTTTTTCTTGTGGATAGTGCAAGAAAATTTTTTATAATTTTTTTCAAAAAAAAGCAAAGGGGGTAGTCCATGGTTTTTTTTGGGGAAAAAAATATTTTTCGCACTATCTGTAAAAAACCAAGGTCGAATTAAAGCCAATATGGTTCTCTATCCAATGCATCAGAAATCAAGTAGATATCTAGAAAAGTAAGCAAGTTATGACCCGAGAGGTAAGCAGTTCTACTACTGCCTCTTTCCCGCCACTTTTTAGTAGAACTGGTTACCTTTTTGGTCATACCTTGCTGAGTTTTCTAGATATCAACTTGATTTCTTTTGCGTTGGATAGCTAAACGTATTGGCTTTAACTAGAAATTTTTTTCTTGTGGATAGTGCAAGAAAATTTTTTATCATTTTTTTCAAAAAAAAGCAAAGGGGGTAGTCCATGGTTTTTTTTGGGGAAAAAAATATTTTTCGCACTATCTGTAAAAAACAAAGGTCGAATTAAAACCAATATGGTTCTCTATCCAATGCATCAGAAATCAAGTAGATATCTAGAAAAGTAAGCAAGTTATGACCCGAGAGGTAAGCAGTTCTACTACTGCCTCTTTCCCGCCACTTTTTAGTAGAACTGGTTACCTTTTTGGTCATAACTTGCTGAGTTTTCTAGATATCAACTTGATTTCTTTTGCGTTGGATAGCTAAACGTATTGGCTTTAACTAGAAATTTTTTTCTTGTGGATAGTGCAAGAAAATTTTTTATAATTTTTTTCAAAAAAAAGCAAAGGGGGTAGTCCATGGTTTTTTTTGGGGAAAAAAATATTTTTCGCACTATCTGTAAAAAACAAAAGTCGAATAAAAGCCAATATGGTTCTCTATCCAATGCATCAGAAATCAAGTAGATATCTAGAAAAGTAAGCAAGTTATGACCCGAGAGGTAAGCAGTTCTACTACTGCCTCTTTCCCGCCACTTTTTAGTAGAACTGCTTACCTTTTTGGTCATAACTTGCTGAGTTTTCTAGATATCAACTTGATTTCTTTTGCGTTGGATAGCTAAACGTATTGGCTTTAACTAGAAATTTTTTTCTTGTGGATAGTGCAAGAAAATTTTTTATAATTTTTTTCAAAAAAAAGCAAAGGGGGTAGTCCATGGTTTTTTTTGGGGAAAAAAATATTTTTCGCACTATCTGTAAAAAACAAAGGTCGAATTAAAGCCAATATGGTTCTCTATCCAATGCATCAGAAATCAAGTAGATATCTAGAAAAGTAAGCAAGTTATGACCCGAGAGGTAAGCAGTTCTACTACTGCCTCTTTCCCGCCACTTTTTAGTAGAACTGGTTACCTTTTTGGTCATACCTTTCTGAGTTTTCTAGATATCAACTTGATTTCTTTTGCGTTGGATAGCTAAACGTATTGGCTTTAACTAGAAATTTTTTTCTTGTGGATAGTGCAAGAAAATTTTTTATCATTTTTTTCAAAAAAAAGCAAAGGGGGTAGTCCATGGTTTTTTTTGGGGAAAAAAATATTTTTCGCACTATCTGTAAAAAACAAAGGTCGAATTAAAACCAATATGGTTCTCTATCCAATGCATCAGAAATCAAGTAGATATCTAGAAAAGTAAGCAAGTTATGACCCGAGAGGTAAGCAGTTCTACTACTGCCTCTTTCCCGCCACTTTTTAGTAGAACTGGTTACCTTTTTGGTCATAACTTGCTGAGTTTTCTAGATATCAACTTGATTTCTTTTGCGTTGGATAGCTAAACGTATTGGCTTTAACTAGAAATTTTTTTCTTGTGGATAGTGCAAGAAAATTTTTTATAATTTTTTTCAAAAAAAAGCAAAGGGGGTAGTCCATGGTTTTTTTTGGGGAAAAAAATATTTTTCGCACTATCTGTAAAAAACAAAGGTCGAATTAAAACCAATATGGTTCTCTATCCAATGCATCAGAAATCAAGTAGATATCTAGAAAAGTAAGCAAGTTATGACCCGAGAGGTAAGCAGTTCTACTACAGCCTCTTTCCCGCCACTTTTTAGAGGAACTGGTTACCTTTTTGGTCATAACTTGCTGAGTTTTCTAGATATCAACTTGATTTCTTTTGCGTTGGATAGCTAAACTTATTGGCTTTAACTAGAAATTTTTTTCTTGTGGATAGTGCAAGAAAATTTTTTATCATTTTTTTCAAAAAAAAGCAAAGGGGTAGTCCATGGTTTTTTTTGGGGAAAAAAATATTTTTCGCACTATCTGTAAAAAACAAAAGTCGAATTAAAGCCAATATGGTTCTCTATCCAATGCATCAGAAATCAAGTAGATATCTAGAAAAGTAAGCAAGTTATGACCCGAGAGGTAAGCAGTTCTACTACTGCCTCTTTCCCGCCACTTTTTAGTAGAACTGGTTACCTTTTTGGTCATACCTTGCTGAGTTTTCTAGATATCAACTTGATTTCTTTTGCGTTGGATAGCTAAACGTATTGGCTTTAACTAGAAATTTTTTTCTTGTGGATAGTGCAAGAAAATTTTTTATAATTTTTTTCAAAAAAAAGCAAAGGGGGTAGTCCATGGTTTTTTTTGGGGAAAAAAATATTTTTCGCACTATCTGTAAAAAACAAAGGTCGAATTAAAGCCAATATGGTTCTCTATCCAATGCATCAGAAATCAAGTAGATATCTAGAAAAGTAAGCAAGTTATGACCCGAGAGGTAAGCAGTTCTACTACTGCCTCTTTCCCGCCACTTTTTAGTAGAACTGGTTACCTTTTTGGTCATACCTTGCTGAGTTTTCTAGATATCAACTTGATTTCTTTTGCGTTGGATAGCTAAACGTATTGGCTTTAACTAGAAATTTTTTTCTTGTGGATAGTGCAAGAAAATTTTTTATCATTTTTTTCAAAAAAAAGCAAAGGGGGTAGTCCATGGTTTTTTTTGGGGAAAAAAATATTTTTCGCACTATCTGTAAAAAACAAAGGTCGAATTAAAACCAATATGGTTCTCTATCCAATGCATCAGAAATCAAGTAGATATCTAGAAAAGTAAGCAAGTTATGACCCGAGAGGTAAGCAGTTCTACTACTGCCTCTTTCCCGCCACTTTTTAGTAGAACTGGTTACCTTTTTGGTCATACCTTTCTGAGTTTTCTAGATATCAACTTGATTTCTTTTGCGTTGGATAGCTAAACGTATTGGCTTTAACTAGAAATTTTTTTCTTGTGGATAGTGCAAGAAAATTTTTTATAATTTTTTTCAAAAAAAAGCAAAGGGGGTAGTCCATGGTTTTTTTTGGGGAAAAAAATATTTTTCGCACTATCTGTAAAAAACAAAGGTCGAATTAAAACCAATATGGTTCTCTATCCAATGCATCAGAAATCAAGTAGATATCTAGAAAAGTAAGCAAGTTATGACCCGAGAGGTAAGCAGTTCTACTACAGCCTCTTTCCCGCCACTTTTTAGAGGAACTGGTTACCTTTTTGGTCATAACTTGCTGAGTTTTCTAGATATCAACTTGATTTCTTTTGCGTTGGATAGCTAAACTTATTGGCTTTAACTAGAAATTTTTTTCTTGTGGATAGTGCAAGAAAATTTTTTATCATTTTTTTCAAAAAAAAGCAAAGGGGGTAGTCCATGGTTTTTTTTGGGGAAAAAAATATTTTTCGCACTATCTGTAAAAAACAAAGGTCGAATTAAAACCAATATGGTTCTCTATCCAATGCATCAGAAATCAAGTAGATATCTAGAAAAGTAAGCAAGTTATGACCCGAGAGGTAAGCAGTTCTACTACAGCCTCTTTCCCGCCACTTTTTAGAGGAACTGGTTACCTTTTTGGTCATAACTTGCTGAGTTTTCTAGATATCAACTTGATTTCTTTTGCGTTGGATAGCTAAACTTATTGGCTTTAACTAGAAATTTTTTTCTTGTGGATAGTGCAAGAAAATTTTTTATAATTTTTTTCAAAAAAAAGCAAAGTGGGTAGTCCATGGTTTTTTTTGGGGAAAAAAATATTTTTCGCACTATCTGTAAAAAACAAAGGTCGAATTAAAGCCAATATGGTTCTCTATCCAATGCATCAGAAATCAAGTAGATATCTAGAAAAGTAAGCAAGTTATGACCCGAGAGGTAAGCAGTTCTACTACTGCCTCTTTCCCGCCACTTTTTAGTAGAACTGGTTACCTTTTTGGTCATACCTTTCTGAGTTTTCTAGATATCAACTTGATTTCTTTTGCGTTGGATAGCTAAACGTATTGGCTTTAACTAGAAATTTTTTTCTTGTGGATAGTGCAAGAAAATTTTTTATAATTTTTTTCAAAAAAAAGCAAAGGGGGTAGTCCATGGTTTTTTTTGGGGAAAAAAATATTTTTCGCACTATCTGTAAAAAACAAAAGTCGAATAAAAGCCAATATGGTTCTCTATCCAATGCATCAGAAATCAAGTAGATATCTAGAAAAGTAAGCAAGTTATGACCCGAGAGGTAAGCAGTTCTACTACTGCCTCTTTCCCGCCACTTTTTAGTAGAACTGCTTACCTTTTTGGTCATAACTTGCTGAGTTTTCTAGATATCAACTTGATTTCTTTTGCGTTGGATAGCTAAACGTATTGGCTTTAACTAGAAATTTTTTTCTTGTGGATAGTGCAAGAAAATTTTTTATAATTTTTTTCAAAAAAAAGCAAAGGGGGTAGTCCATGGTTTTTTTTGGGGAAAAAAATATTTTTCGCACTATCTGTAAAAAACAAAGGTCGAATTAAAGCCAATATGGTTCTCTATCCAATGCATCAGAAATCAAGTAGATATCTAGAAAAGTAAGCAAGTTATGACCCGAGAGGTAAGCAGTTCTACTACTGCCTCTTTCCCGCCACTTTTTAGTAGAACTGGTTACCTTTTTGGTCATACCTTTCTGAGTTTTCTAGATATCAACTTGATTTCTTTTGCGTTGGATAGCTAAACGTATTTACTTTAACTAGAAATTTTTTTCTTGTGGATAGTGCAAGAAAATTTTTTATAATTTTTTTCAAAAAAAAGCAAAGGGGGTAGTCCATGGTTTTTTTTGGGGAAAAAAATATTTTTCGCACTATCTGTAAAAAACAAAGGTCGAATTAAAACCAATATGGTTCTCTATCCAATGCATCAGAAATCAAGTAGATATCTAGAAAAGTAAGCAAGTTATGACCCGAGAGGTAAGCAGTTCTACTACAGCCTCTTTCCCGCCACTTTTTAGAGGAACTGGTTACCTTTTTGGTCATAACTTGCTGAGTTTTCTAGATATCAACTTGATTTCTTTTGCGTTGGATAGCTAAACTTATTGGCTTTAACTAGAAATTTTTTTCTTGTGGATAGTGCAAGAAAATTTTTTATCATTTTTTTCAAAAAAAAGCAAAGGGGGTAGTCCATGGTTTTTTTTGGGGAAAAAAATATTTTTCGCACTATCTGTAAAAAACAAAGGTCGAATTAAAACCAATATGGTTCTCTATCCAATGCATCAGAAATCAAGTAGATATCTAGAAAAGTAAGCAAGTTATGACCCGAGAGGTAAGCAGTTCTACTACAGCCTCTTTCCCGCCACTTTTTAGAGGAACTGGTTACCTTTTTGGTCATAACTTGCTGAGTTTTCTAGATATCAACTTGATTTCTTTTGCGTTGGATAGCTAAACTTATTGGCTTTAACTAGAAATTTTTTTCTTGTGGATAGTGCAAGAAAATTTTTTATAATTTTTTTCAAAAAAAAGCAAAGTGGGTAGTCCATGGTTTTTTTTGGGGAAAAAAATATTTTTCGCACTATCTGTAAAAAACAAAGGTCGAATTAAAGCCAATATGGTTCTCTATCCAATGCATCAGAAATCAAGTAGATATCTAGAAAAGTAAGCAAGTTATGACCCGAGAGGTAAGCAGTTCTACTACTGCCTCTTTCCCGCCACTTTTTAGTAGAACTGGTTACCTTTTTGGTCATACCTTTCTGAGTTTTCTAGATATCAACTTGATTTCTTTTGCGTTGGATAGCTAAACGTATTGGCTTTAACTAGAAATTTTTTTCTTGTGGATAGTGCAAGAAAATTTTTTATCATTTTTTTCAAAAAAAAGCAAAGGGGGTAGTCCATGGTTTTTTTTGGGGAAAAAAATATTTTTCGCACTATCTGTAAAAAACAAAGGTCGAATTAAAACCAATATGGTTCTCTATCCAATGCATCAGAAATCAAGTAGATATCTAGAAAAGTAAGCAAGTTATGACCCGAGAGGTAAGCAGTTCTACTACTGCCTCTTTCCCGCCACTTTTTAGTAGAACTGGTTACCTTTTTGGTCATAACTTGCTGAGTTTTCTAGATATCAACTTGATTTCTTTTGCGTTGGATAGCTAAACGTATTGGCTTTAACTAGAAATTTTTTTCTTGTGGATAGTGCAAGAAAATTTTTTATAATTTTTTTCAAAAAAAAGCAAAGGGGGTAGTCCATGGTTTTTTTTGGGGAAAAAAATATTTTTCGCACTATCTGTAAAAAACAAAGGTCGAATTAAAACCAATATGGTTCTCTATCCAATGCATCAGAAATCAAGTAGATATCTAGAAAAGTAAGCAAGTTATGACCCGAGAGGTAAGCAGTTCTACTACAGCCTCTTTCCCGCCACTTTTTAGAGGAACTGGTTACCTTTTTGGTCATAACTTGCTGAGTTTTCTAGATATCAACTTGATTTCTTTTGCGTTGGATAGCTAAACTTATTGGCTTTAACTAGAAATTTTTTTCTTGTGGATAGTGCAAGAAAATTTTTTATCATTTTTTTCAAAAAAAAGCAAAGGGGTAGTCCATGGTTTTTTTTGGGGAAAAAAATATTTTTCGCACTATCTGTAAAAAACAAAAGTCGAATTAAAGCCAATATGGTTCTCTATCCAATGCATCAGAAATCAAGTAGATATCTAGAAAAGTAAGCAAGTTATGACCCGAGAGGTAAGCAGTTCTACTACTGCCTCTTTCCCGCCACTTTTTAGTAGAACTGGTTACCTTTTTGGTCATACCTTGCTGAGTTTTCTAGATATCAACTTGATTTCTTTTGCGTTGGATAGCTAAACGTATTGGCTTTAACTAGAAATTTTTTTCTTGTGGATAGTGCAAGAAAATTTTTTATAATTTTTTTCAAAAAAAAGCAAAGGGGGTAGTCCATGGTTTTTTTTGGGGAAAAAAATATTTTTCGCACTATCTGTAAAAAACAAAGGTCGAATTAAAGCCAATATGGTTCTCTATCCAATGCATCAGAAATCAAGTAGATATCTAGAAAAGTAAGCAAGTTATGACCCGAGAGGTAAGCAGTTCTACTACTGCCTCTTTCCCGCCACTTTTTAGTAGAACTGGTTACCTTTTTGGTCATACCTTGCTGAGTTTTCTAGATATCAACTTGATTTCTTTTGCGTTGGATAGCTAAACGTATTGGCTTTAACTAGAAATTTTTTTCTTGTGGATAGTGCAAGAAAATTTTTTATCATTTTTTTCAAAAAAAAGCAAAGGGGGTAGTCCATGGTTTTTTTTGGGGAAAAAAATATTTTTCGCACTATCTGTAAAAAACAAAGGTCGAATTAAAACCAATATGGTTCTCTATCCAATGCATCAGAAATCAAGTAGATATCTAGAAAAGTAAGCAAGTTATGACCCGAGAGGTAAGCAGTTCTACTACTGCCTCTTTCCCGCCACTTTTTAGTAGAACTGGTTACCTTTTTGGTCATAACTTGCTGAGTTTTCTAGATATCAACTTGATTTCTTTTGCGTTGGATAGCTAAACGTATTGGCTTTAACTAGAAATTTTTTTCTTGTGGATAGTGCAAGAAAATTTTTTATAATTTTTTTCAAAAAAAAGCAAAGGGGGTAGTCCATGGTTTTTTTTGGGGAAAAAAATATTTTTCGCACTATCTGTAAAAAACAAAAGTCGAATAAAAGCCAATATGGTTCTCTATCCAATGCATCAGAAATCAAGTAGATATCTAGAAAAGTAAGCAAGTTATGACCCGAGAGGTAAGCAGTTCTACTACTGCCTCTTTCCCGCCACTTTTTAGTAGAACTGCTTACCTTTTTGGTCATAACTTGCTGAGTTTTCTAGATATCAACTTGATTTCTTTTGCGTTGGATAGCTAAACGTATTGGCTTTAACTAGAAATTTTTTTCTTGTGGATAGTGCAAGAAAATTTTTTATAATTTTTTTCAAAAAAAAGCAAAGGGGGTAGTCCATGGTTTTTTTTGGGAAAAAAAATATTTTTCGCACTATCTGTAAAAAACAAAGGTCGAATTAAAGCCAATATGGTTCTCTATCCAATGCATCAGAAATCAAGTAGATATCTAGAAAAGTAAGCAAGTTATGACCCGAGAGGTAAGCAGTTCTACTACTGCCTCTTTCCCGCCACTTTTTAGTAGAACTGGTTACCTTTTTGGTCATACCTTGCTGAGTTTTCTAGATATCAACTTGATTTCTTTTGCGTTGGATAGCTAAACGTATTGGCTTTAACTAGAAATTTTTTTCTTGTGGATAGTGCAAGAAAATTTTTTATCATTTTTTTAAAAAAAAAGCAAAGGGGGTAGTCCATGGTTTTTTTTGGGGAAAAAAATATTTTTCGCACTATCTGTAAAAAACAAAGGTCGAATTAAAGCCAATATGGTTCTCTATCCAATGCATCAGAAATCAAGTAGATATCTAGAAAAGTAAGCAAGTTATGACCCTAGAGGTAAGCAGTTCTACTACTGCCTCTTTCCCGCCACTTTTTAGTAGAACTGGTTACCTTTTTGGTCATACCTTGCTGAGTTTTCTAGATATCAACTTGATTTCTTTTGCGTTGGATAGCTAAACGTATTGGCTTTAACTAGAAATTTTTTTCTTGTGGATAGTGCAAGAAAATTTTTTATAATTTTTTTCAAAAAAAAGCAAAGGGGGTAGTCCATGGTTTTTTTTGGGGAAAAAAATATTTTTCGCACTATCTGTAAAAAACAAAGGTCGAATTAAAACCAATATGGTTCTCTATCCAATGCATCAGAAATCAAGTAGATATCTAGAAAAGTAAGCAAGTTATGACCCGAGAGGTAAGCAGTTCTACTACAGCCTCTTTCCCGCCACTTTTTAGAGGAACTGGTTACCTTTTTGGTCATAACTTGCTGAGTTTTCTAGATATCAACTTGATTTCTTTTGCGTTGGATAGCTAAACTTATTGGCTTTAACTAGAAATTTTTTTCTTGTGGATAGTGCAAGAAAATTTTTTATCATTTTTTTCAAAAAAAAGCAAAGGGGGTAGTCCATGGTTTTTTTTGGGGAAAAAAATATTTTTCGCACTATCTGTAAAAAACAAAAGTCGAATTAAAGCCAATATGGTTCTCTATCCAATGCATCAGAAATCAAGTAGATATCTAGAAAAGTAAGCAAGTTATGACCCGAGAGGTAAGCAGTTCTACTACTGCCTCTTTCCCGCCACTTTTTAGTAGAACTGGTTACCTTTTTGGTCATACCTTGCTGAGTTTTCTAGATATCAACTTGATTTCTTTTGCGTTGGATAGCTAAACGTATTGGCTTTAACTAGAAATTTTTTTCTTGTGGATAGTGCAAGAAAATTTTTTATCATTTTTTTCAAAAAAAAGCAAAGGGGGTAGTCCATGGTTTTTTTTGGGGAAAAAAATATTTTTCGCACTATCTGTAAAAAACAAAGGTCGAATTAAAGCCAATATGGTTCTCTATCCAATGCATCAGAAATCAAGTAGATATCTAGAAAAGTAAGCAAGTTATGACCCGAGAGGTAAGCAGTTCTACTACTGCCTCTTTCCCGCCACTTTTTAGTAGAACTGGTTACCTTTTTGGTCATACCTTGCTGAGTTTTCTAGATATCAACTTGATTTCTTTTGCGTTGGATAGCTAAACGTATTGGCTTTAACTAGAAATTTTTTTCTTGTGGATAGTGCAAGAAAATTTTTTATAATTTTTTTCAAAAAAAAGCAAAGGGGGTAGTCCATGGTTTTTTTTGGGGAAAAAAATATTTTTCGCACTATCTGTAAAAAACAAAGGTCGAATTAAAGCCAATATGGTTCTCTATCCAATGCATCAGAAATCAAGTAGATATCTAGAAAAGTAAGCAAGTTATGACCCGAGAGGTAAGCAGTTCTACTACTGCCTCTTTCCCGCCACTTTTTAGTAGAACTGGTTACCTTTTTGGTCATACCTTGCTGAGTTTTCTAGATATCAACTTGATTTCTTTTGCGTTGGATAGCTAAACGTATTGGCTTTAACTAGAAATTTTTTTCTTGTGGATAGTGCAAGAAAATTTTTTATAATTTTTTTCAAAAAAAAGCAAAGGGGGTAGTCCATGGTTTTTTTTGGGGAAAAAAATATTTTTCGCACTATCTGTAAAAAACAAAGGTCGAATTAAAGCCAATATGGTTCTCTATCCAATGCATCAGAAATCAAGTAGATATCTAGAAAAGTAAGCAAGTTATGACCCGAGAGGTAAGCAGTTCTACTACTGCCTCTTTCCCGCCACTTTTTAGTAGAACTGGTTACCTTTTTGGTCATACCTTGCTGAGTTTTCTAGATATCAACTTGATTTCTTTTGCGTTGGATAGCTAAACGTATTGGCTTTAACTAGAAATTTTTTTCTTGTGGATAGTGCAAGAAAATTTTTTATAATTTTTTTCAAAAAAAAGCAAAGGGGGTAGTCCATGGTTTTTTTTGGGGAAAAAAATATTTTTCGCACTATCTGTAAAAAACAAAGGTCGAATTAAAGCCAATATGGTTCTCTATCCAATGCATCAGAAATCAAGTAGATATCTAGAAAAGTAAGCAAGTTATGACCCGAGAGGTAAGCAGTTCTACTACTGCCTCTTTCCCGCCACTTTTTAGTAGAACTGGTTACCTTTTTGGTCATACCTTGCTGAGTTTTCTAGATATCAACTTGATTTCTTTTGCGTTGGATAGCTAAACGTATTGGCTTTAACTAGAAATTTTTTTCTTGTGGATAGTGCAAGAAAATTTTTTATAATTTTTTTCAAAAAAAAGCAAAGGGGGTAGTCCATGGTTTTTTTTGGGGAAAAAAATATTTTTCGCACTATCTGTAAAAAACAAAGGTCGAATTAAAGCCAATATGGTTCTCTATCCAATGCATCAGAAATCAAGTAGATATCTAGAAAAGTAAGCAAGTTATGACCCGAGAGGTAAGCAGTTCTACTACTGCCTCTTTCCCGCCACTTTTTGGTAGAACTGGTTACCTTTTTGGTCATACCTTGCTGAGTTTTCTAGATATCAACTTGATTTCTTTTGCGTTGGATAGCTAAACGTATTGGCTTTAACTAGAAATTTTTTTCTTGTGGATAGTGCAAGAAAATTTTTTATAATTTTTTTCAAAAAAAAGCAAAGGGGGTAGTCCATGGTTTTTTTTGGGGAAAAAAATATTTTTCGCACTATCTGTAAAAAACAAAGGTCGAATTAAAGCCAATATGGTTCTCTATCCAATGCATCAGAAATCAAGTAGATATCTAGAAAAGTAAGCAAGTTATGACCCGAGAGGTAAGCAGTTCTACTACTGCCTCTTTCCCGCCACTTTTTAGTAGAACTGGTTACCTTTTTGGTCATACCTTTCTGAGTTTTCTAGATATCAACTTGATTTCTTTTGCGTTGGATAGCTAAACGTATTGGCTTTAACTAGAAATTTTTTTCTTGTGGATAGTGCAAGAAAATTTTTTATAATTTTTTTCAAAAAAAAGCAAAGGGGGTAGTCCATGGTTTTTTTTGGGGAAAAAAATATTTTTCGCACTATCTGTAAAAAACAAAGGTCGAATTAAAGCCAATATGGTTCTCTATCCAATGCATCAGAAATCAAGTAGATATCTAGAAAAGTAAGCAAGTTATGACCCGAGAGGTAAGCAGTTCTACTACTGCCTCTTTCCCGCCACTTTTTAGTAGAACTGGTTACCTTTTTGGTCATACCTTTCTGAGTTTTCTAGATATCAACTTGATTTCTTTTGCGTTGGATAGCTAAACGTATTGGCTTTAACTAGAAATTTTTTTCTTGTGGATAGTGCAAGAAAATTTTTTATCATTTTTTTCAAAAAAAAGCAAAGGGGGTAGTCCATGGTTTTTTTTGGGGAAAAAAATATTTTTCGCACTATCTGTAAAAAACAAAGGTCGAATTAAAACCAATATGGTTCTCTATCCAATGCATCAGAAATCAAGTAGATATCTAGAAAAGTAAGCAAGTTATGACCCGAGAGGTAAGCAGTTCTACTACTGCCTCTTTCCCGCCACTTTTTAGTAGAACTGGTTACCTTTTTGGTCATAACTTGCTGAGTTTTCTAGATATCAACTTGATTTCTTTTGCGTTGGATAGCTAAACGAATTGGCTTTAACTAGAAATTTTTTTCTTGTGGATAGTGCAAGAAAATTTTTTATCATTTTTTTCAAAAAAAAGCAAAGGGGGTAGTCCATGGTTTTTTTTGGGGAAAAAAATATTTTTCGCACTATCTGTAAAAAACAAAAGTCGAATTAAAGCCAATATGGTTCTCTATCCAATGCATCAGAAATCAAGTAGATATCTAGAAAAGTAAGCAAGTTATGACCCGAGAGGTAAGCAGTTCTACTACTGCCTCTTTCCCGCCACTTTTTAGTAGAACTGCTTACCTTTTTGGTCATAACTTGCTGAGTTTTCTAGATATCAACTTGATTTCTTTTGCGTTGGATAGCTAAACGTATTGGCTTTAACTAGAAATTTTTTTCTTGTGGATAGTGCAAGAAAATTTTTTATAATTTTTTTCAAAAAAAAGCAAAGGGGGTAGTCCATGGTTTTTTTTGGGGAAAAAAATATTTTTCGCACTATCTGTAAAAAACAAAGGTCGAATTAAAGCCAATATGGTTCTCTATCCAATGCATCAGAAATCAAGTAGATATCTAGAAAAGTAAGCAAGTTATGACCCGAGAGGTAAGCAGTTCTACTACTGCCTCTTTCCCGCCACTTTTTAGTAGAACTGGTTACCTTTTTGGTCATACCTTTCTGAGTTTTCTAGATATCAACTTGATTTCTTTTGCGTTGGATAGCTAAACGTATTGGCTTTAACTAGAAATTTTTTTCTTGTGGATAGTGCAAGAAAATTTTTTATCATTTTTTTCAAAAAAAAGCAAAGGGGGTAGTCCATGGTTTTTTTTGGGGAAAAAAATATTTTTCGCACTATCTGTAAAAAACAAAGGTCGAATTAAAACCAATATGGTTCTCTATCCAATGCATCAGAAATCAAGTAGATATCTAGAAAAGTAAGCAAGTTATGACCCGAGAGGTAAGCAGTTCTACTACTGCCTCTTTCCCGCCACTTTTTAGTAGAACTGGTTACCTTTTTGGTCATAACTTGCTGAGTTTTCTAGATATCAACTTGATTTCTTTTGCGTTGGATAGCTAAACGTATTGGCTTTAACTAGAAATTTTTTTCTTGTGGATAGTGCAAGAAAATTTTTTATCATTTTTTTCAAAAAAAAGCAAAGGGGGTAGTCCATGGTTTTTTTTGGGGAAAAAAATATTTTTCGCACTATCTGTAAAAAACAAAAGTCGAATTAAAGCCAATATGGTTCTCTATCCAATGCATCAGAAATCAAGTAGATATCTAGAAAAGTAAGCAAGTTATGACCCGAGAGGTAAGCAGTTCTACTACTGCCTCTTTCCCGCCACTTTTTAGTAGAACTGCTTACCTTTTTGGTCATAACTTGCTGAGTTTTCTAGATATCAACTTGATTTCTTTTGCGTTGGATAGCTAAACGTATTGGCTTTAACTAGAAATTTTTTTCTTGTGGATAGTGCAAGAAAATTTTTTATAATTTTTTTCAAAAAAAAGCAAAGGGGGTAGTCCATGGTTTTTTTTGGGGAAAAAAATATTTTTCGCACTATCTGTAAAAAACAAAGGTCGAATTAAAGCCAATATGGTTCTCTATCCAATGCATCAGAAATCAAGTAGATATCTAGAAAAGTAAGCAAGTTATGACCCGAGAGGTAAGCAGTTCTACTACTGCCTCTTTCCCGCCACTTTTTAGTAGAACTGGTTACCTTTTTGGTCATACCTTTCTGAGTTTTCTAGATATCAACTTGATTTCTTTTGCGTTGGATAG
Source organism: Thelaira solivaga (assembly GCA_947397855.1). Classification (NCBI taxonomy): domain Eukaryota; kingdom Metazoa; phylum Arthropoda; class Insecta; order Diptera; family Tachinidae; genus Thelaira; species Thelaira solivaga. Next base: position 51,670,905 of record OX377613.1, on the reverse strand, counting down.
CTAAACGTATTGGCTTTAACTAGAAATTTTTTTCTTGTGGATAGTGCAAGAAAATTTTTTATCATTTTTTTCAAAAAAAAGCAAAGGGGGTAGTCCATGGTTTTTTTTGGGGAAAAAAATATTTTTCGCACTATCTGTAAAAAACAAAGGTCGAATTAAAACCAATATGGTTCTCTATCCAATGCATCAGAAATCAAGTAGATATCTAGAAAAGTAAGCAAGTTATGACCCGAGAGGTAAGCAGTTCTACTACTGCCTCTTTCCCGCCACTTTTTAGTAGAACTGGTTACCTTTTTGGTCATAACTTGCTGAGTTTTCTAGATATCAACTTGATTTCTTTTGCGTTGGATAGCTAAACGTATTGGCTTTAACTAGAAATTTTTTTCTTGTGGATAGTGCAAGAAAATTTTTTATCATTTTTTTCAAAAAAAAGCAAAGGGGGTAGTCCATGGTTTTTTTTGGGGAAAAAAATATTTTTCGCACTATCTGTAAAAAACAAAGGTCGAATTAAAGCCAATATGGTTCTCTATCCAATGCATCAGAAATCAAGTAGATATCTAGAAAAGTAAGCAAGTTATGACCCGAGAGGTAAGCAGTTCTACTACTGCCTCTTTCCCGCCACTTTTTAGTAGAACTGGTTACCTTTTTGGTCATAACTTGCTGAGTTTTCTAGATATCAACTTGATTTCTTTTGCGTTGGATAGCTAAACGTATTGGCTTTAACTAGAAATTTTTTTCTTGTGGATAGTGCAAGAAAATTTTTTATCATTTTTTTCAAAAAAAAGCAAAGGGGGTAGTCCATGGTTTTTTTTGGGGAAAAAAATATTTTTCGCACTATCTGTAAAAAACAAAGGTCGAATTAAAGCCAATATGGTTCTCTATCCAATGCATCAGAAATCAAGTAGATATCTAGAAAAGTAAGCAAGTTATGACCCGAGAGGTAAGCAGTTCTACTACTGCCTCTTTCCCGCCACTTTTTAGTAGAACTGGTTACCTTTTTGGTCATACCTTTCTGAGTTTTCTAGATATCAACTTGATTTCTTTTGCGTTGGATAGCTAAACGTATTGGCTTTAACTAGAAATTTTTTTCTTGTGGATAGTGCAAGAAAATTTTTTATCATTTTTTTCAAAAAAAAGCAAAGGGGGTAGTCCATGGTTTTTTTTGGGGAAAAAAATATTTTTCGCACTATCTGTAAAAAACAAAGGTCGAATTAAAACCAATATGGTTCTCTATCCAATGCATCAGAAATCAAGTAGATATCTAGAAAAGTAAGCAAGTTATGACCCGAGAGGTAAGCAGTTCTACTACTGCCTCTTTCCCGCCACTTTTTAGTAGAACTGGTTACCTTTTTGGTCATAACTTGCTGAGTTTTCTAGATATCAACTTGATTTCTTTTGCGTTGGATAGCTAAACGTATTGGCTTTAACTAGAAATTTTTTTCTTGTGGATAGTGCAAGAAAATTTTTTATCATTTTTTTCAAAAAAAAGCAAAGGGGGTAGTCCATGGTTTTTTTTGGGGAAAAAAATATTTTTCGCACTATCTGTAAAAAACAAAAGTCGAATTAAAGCCAATATGGTTCTCTATCCAATGCATCAGAAATCAAGTAGATATCTAGAAAAGTAAGCAAGTTATGACCCGAGAGGTAAGCAGTTCTACTACTGCCTCTTTCCCGCCACTTTTTAGTAGAACTGCTTACCTTTTTGGTCATAACTTGCTGAGTTTTCTAGATATCAACTTGATTTCTTTTGCGTTGGATAGCTAAACGTATTGGCTTTAACTAGAAATTTTTTTCTTGTGGATAGTGCAAGAAAATTTTTTATAATTTTTTTCAAAAAAAAGCAAAGGGGGTAGTCCATGGTTTTTTTTGGGGAAAAAAATATTTTTCGCACTATCTGTAAAAAACAAAGGTCGAATTAAAGCCAATATGGTTCTCTATCCAATGCATCAGAAATCAAGTAGATATCTAGAAAAGTAAGCAAGTTATGACCCGAGAGGTAAGCAGTTCTACTACTGCCTCTTTCCCGCCACTTTTTAGTAGAACTGGTTACCTTTTTGGTCATACCTTTCTGAGTTTTCTAGATATCAACTTGATTTCTTTTGCGTTGGATAGCTAAACGTATTGGCTTTAACTAGAAATTTTTTTCTTGTGGATAGTGCAAGAAAATTTTTTATAATTTTTTTTCAAAAAAAAGCAAAGGGGGTAGTCCATGGTTTTTTTTGGGGAAAAAAATATTTTTCGCACTATCTGTAAAAAACAAAGGTCGAATTAAAACCAATATGGTTCTCTATCCAATGCATCAGAAATCAAGTAGATATCTAGAAAAGTAAGCAAGTTATGACCCGAGAGGTAAGCAGTTCTACTACTGCCTCTTTCCCGCCACTTTTTAGTAGAACTGGTTACCTTTTTGGTCATAACTTGCTGAGTTTTCTAGATATCAACTTGATTTCTTTTGCGTTGGATAGCTAAACGTATTGGCTTTAACTAGAAATTTTTTTCTTGTGGATAGTGCAAGAAAATTTTTTATCATTTTTTTCAAAAAAAAGCAAAGGGGGTAGTCCATGGTTTTTTTTGGGGAAAAAAATATTTTTCGCACTATCTGTAAAAAACAAAAGTCGAATTAAAGCCAATATGGTTCTCTATCCAATGCATCAGAAATCAAGTAGATATCTAGAAAAGTAAGCAAGTTATGACCCGAGAGGTAAGCAGTTCTACTACTGCCTCTTTCCCGCCACTTTTTAGTAGAACTGCTTACCTTTTTGGTCATAACTTGCTGAGTTTTCTAGATATCAACTTGATTTCTTTTGCGTTGGATAGCTAAACGTATTGGCTTTAACTAGAAATTTTTTTCTTGTGGATAGTGCAAGAAAATTTTTTATAATTTTTTTCAAAAAAAAGCAAAGGGGGTAGTCCATGGTTTTTTTTGGGGAAAAAAATATTTTTCGCACTATCTGTAAAAAACAAAGGTCGAATTAAAGCCAATATGGTTCTCTATCCAATGCATCAGAAATCAAGTAGATATCTAGAAAAGTAAGCAAGTTATGACCCGAGAGGTAAGCAGTTCTACTACTGCCTCTTTCCCGCCACTTTTTAGTAGAACTGGTTACCTTTTTGGTCATACCTTTCTGAGTTTTCTAGATATCAACTTGATTTCTTTTGCGTTGGATAGCTAAACGTATTGGCTTTAACTAGAAATTTTTTTCTTGTGGATAGTGCAAGAAAATTTTTTATCATTTTTTTCAAAAAAAAGCAAAGGGGGTAGTCCATGGTTTTTTTTGGGGAAAAAAATATTTTTCGCACTATCTGTAAAAAACAAAGGTCGAATTAAAACCAATATGGTTCTCTATCCAATGCATCAGAAATCAAGTAGATATCTAGAAAAGTAAGCAAGTTATGACCCGAGAGGTAAGCAGTTCTACTACTGCCTCTTTCCCGCCACTTTTTAGTAGAACTGGTTACCTTTTTGGTCATAACTTGCTGAGTTTTCTAGATATCAACTTGATTTCTTTTGCGTTGGATAGCTAAACGTATTGGCTTTAACTAGAAATTTTTTTCTTGTGGATAGTGCAAGAAAATTTTTTATAATTTTTTTCAAAAAAAAGCAAAGGGGGTAGTCCATGGTTTTTTTTGGGGAAAAAAATATTTTTCGCACTATCTGTAAAAAACAAAGGTCGAATTAAAGCCAATATGGTTCTCTATCCAATGCATCAGAAATCAAGTAGATATCTAGAAAAGTAAGCAAGTTATGACCCGAGAGGTAAGCAGTTCTACTACTGCCTCTTTCCCGCCACTTTTTAGTAGAACTGGTTACCTTTTTGGTCATACCTTTCTGAGTTTTCTAGATATCAACTTGATTTCTTTTGCGTTGGATAGCTAAACGTATTGGCTTTAACTAGAAATTTTTTTCTTGTGGATAGTGCAAGAAAATTTTTTATCATTTTTTTCAAAAAAAAGCAAAGGGGGTAGTCCATGGTTTTTTTTGGGGAAAAAAATATTTTTCGCACTATCTGTAAAAAACAAAGGTCGAATTAAAACCAATATGGTTCTCTATCCAATGCATCAGAAATCAAGTAGATATCTAGAAAAGTAAGCAAGTTATGACCCGAGAGGTAAGCAGTTCTACTACTGCCTCTTTCCCGCCACTTTTTAGTAGAACTGGTTACCTTTTTGGTCATAACTTGCTGAGTTTTCTAGATATCAACTTGATTTCTTTTGCGTTGGATAGCTAAACGTATTGGCTTTAACTAGAAATTTTTTTCTTGTGGATAGTGCAAGAAAATTTTTTATCATTTTTTTCAAAAAAAAGCAAAGGGGGTAGTCCATGGTTTTTTTTGGGGAAAAAAATATTTTTCGCACTATCTGTAAAAAACAAAGGTCGAATTAAAGCCAATATGGTTCTCTATCCAATGCATCAGAAATCAAGTAGATATCTAGAAAAGTAAGCAAGTTATGACCCGAGAGGTAAGCAGTTCTACTACTGCCTCTTTCCCGCCACTTTTTAGTAGAACTGGTTACCTTTTTGGTCATAACTTGCTGAGTTTTCTAGATATCAACTTGATTTCTTTTGCGTTGGATAGCTAAACGTATTGGCTTTAACTAGAAATTTTTTTCTTGTGGATAGTGCAAGAAAATTTTTTATCATTTTTTTCAAAAAAAAGCAAAGGGGGTAGTCCATGGTTTTTTTTGGGGAAAAAAATATTTTTCGCACTATCTGTAAAAAACAAAGGTCGAATTAAAGCCAATATGGTTCTCTATCCAATGCATCAGAAATCAAGTAGATATCTAGAAAAGTAAGCAAGTTATGACCCGAGAGGTAAGCAGTTCTACTACTGCCTCTTTCCCGCCACTTTTTAGTAGAACTGGTTACCTTTTTGGTCATAACTTGCTGAGTTTTCTAGATATCAACTTGATTTCTTTTGCGTTGGATAGCTAAACGTATTGGCTTTAACTAGAAATTTTTTTCTTGTGGATAGTGCAAGAAAATTTTTTATCATTTTTTTCAAAAAAAAGCAAAGGGGGTAGTCCATGGTTTTTTTTGGGGAAAAAAATATTTTTCGCACTATCTGTAAAAAACAAAGGTCGAATTAAAGCCAATATGGTTCTCTATCCAATGCATCAGAAATCAAGTAGATATCTAGAAAAGTAAGCAAGTTATGACCCGAGAGGTAAGCAGTTCTACTACTGCCTCTTTCCCGCCACTTTTTAGTAGAACTGGTTACCTTTTTGGTCATAACTTGCTGAGTTTTCTAGATATCAACTTGATTTCTTTTGCGTTGGATAGCTAAACGTATTGGCTTTAACTAGAAATTTTTTTCTTGTGGATAGTGCAAGAAAATTTTTTATCATTTTTTTCAAAAAAAAGCAAAGGGGGTAGTCCATGGTTTTTTTTGGGGAAAAAAATATTTTTCGCACTATCTGTAAAAAACAAAGGTCGAATTAAAGCCAATATGGTTCTCTATCCAATGCATCAGAAATCAAGTAGATATCTAGAAAAGTAAGCAAGTTATGACCCGAGAGGTAAGCAGTTCTACTACTGCCTCTTTCCCGCCACTTTTTAGTAGAACTGGTTACCTTTTTGGTCATACCTTTCTGAGTTTTCTAGATATCAACTTGATTTCTTTTGCGTTGGATAGCTAAACGTATTGGCTTTAACTAGAAATTTTTTTCTTGTGGATAGTGCAAGAAAATTTTTTATCATTTTTTTCAAAAAAAAGCAAAGGGGGTAGTCCATGGTTTTTTTTGGGGAAAAAAATATTTTTCGCACTATCTGTAAAAAACAAAGGTCGAATTAAAACCAATATGGTTCTCTATCCAATGCATCAGAAATCAAGTAGATATCTAGAAAAGTAAGCAAGTTATGACCCGAGAGGTAAGCAGTTCTACTACTGCCTCTTTCCCGCCACTTTTTAGTAGAACTGGTTACCTTTTTGGTCATAACTTGCTGAGTTTTCTAGATATCAACTTGATTTCTTTTGCGTTGGATAGCTAAACGTATTGGCTTTAACTAGAAATTTTTTTCTTGTGGATAGTGCAAGAAAATTTTTTATAATTTTTTTCAAAAAAAAGCAAAGGGGGTAGTCCATGGTTTTTTTTGGGGAAAAAAATATTTTTCGCACTATCTGTAAAAAACAAAGGTCGAATTAAAGCCAATATGGTTCTCTATCCAATGCATCAGAAATCAAGTAGATATCTAGAAAAGTAAGCAAGTTATGACCCGAGAGGTAAGCAGTTCTACTACTGCCTCTTTCCCGCCACTTTTTAGTAGAACTGGTTACCTTTTTGGTCATACCTTTCTGAGTTTTCTAGATATCAACTTGATTTCTTTTGCGTTGGATAGCTAAACGTATTGGCTTTAACTAGAAATTTTTTTCTTGTGGATAGTGCAAGAAAATTTTTTATCATTTTTTTCAAAAAAAAGCAAAGGGGGTAGTCCATGGTTTTTTTTGGGGAAAAAAATATTTTTCGCACTATCTGTAAAAAACAAAGGTCGAATTAAAACCAATATGGTTCTCTATCCAATGCATCAGAAATCAAGTAGATATCTAGAAAAGTAAGCAAGTTATGACCCGAGAGGTAAGCAGTTCTACTACTGCCTCTTTCCCGCCACTTTTTAGTAGAACTGGTTACCTTTTTGGTCATAACTTGCTGAGTTTTCTAGATATCAACTTGATTTCTTTTGCGTTGGATAGCTAAACGTATTGGCTTTAACTAAAAATTTTTTTCTTGTGGATAGTGCAAGAAAATTTTTTATCATTTTTTTCAAAAAAAAGCAAAGGGGGTAGTCCATGGTTTTTTTTGGGGAAAAAAATATTTTTCGCACTATCTGTAAAAAACAAAGGTCGAATTAAAGCCAATATGGTTCTCTATCCAATGCATCAGAAATCAAGTAGATATCTAGAAAAGTAAGCAAGTTATGACCCGAGAGGTAAGCAGTTCTACTACTGCCTCTTTCCCGCCACTTTTTAGTAGAACTGGTTACCTTTTTGGTCATAACTTGCTGAGTTTTCTAGATATCAACTTGATTTCTTTTGCGTTGGATAGCTAAACGTATTGGCTTTAACTAGAAATTTTTTTCTTGTGGATAGTGCAAGAAAATTTTTTATAATTTTTTTCAAAAAAAAGCAAAGGGGGTAGTCCATGGTTTTTTTTGGGGAAAAAAATATTTTTCGCACTATCTGTAAAAAACAAAGGTCGAATTAAAGCCAATATGGTTCTCTATCCAATGCATCAGAAATCAAGTAGATATCTAGAAAAGTAAGCAAGTTATGACCCGAGAGGTAAGCAGTTCTACTACTGCCTCTTTCCCGCCACTTTTTAGTAGAACTGGTTACCTTTTTGGTCATACCTTTCTGAGTTTTCTAGATATCAACTTGATTTCTTTTGCGTTGGATAGCTAAACGTATTGGCTTTAACTAGAAATTTTTTTCTTGTGGATAGTGCAAGAAAATTTTTTATCATTTTTTTCAAAAAAAAGCAAAGGGGGTAGTCCATGGTTTTTTTTGGGGAAAAAAATATTTTTCGCACTATCTGTAAAAAACAAAGGTCGAATTAAAACCAATATGGTTCTCTATCCAATGCATCAGAAATCAAGTAGATATCTAGAAAAGTAAGCAAGTTATGACCCGAGAGGTAAGCAGTTCTACTACTGCCTCTTTCCCGCCACTTTTTAGTAGAACTGGTTACCTTTTTGGTCATAACTTGCTGAGTTTTCTAGATATCAACTTGATTTCTTTTGCGTTGGATAGCTAAACGTATTGGCTTTAACTAGAAATTTTTTTCTTGTGGATAGTGCAAGAAAATTTTTTATCATTTTTTTCAAAAAAAAGCAAAGGGGGTAGTCCATGGTTTTTTTTGGGGAAAAAAATATTTTTCGCACTATCTGTAAAAAACAAAGGTCGAATTAAAGCCAATATGGTTCTCTATCCAATGCATCAGAAATCAAGTAGATATCTAGAAAAGTAAGCAAGTTATGACCCGAGAGGTAAGCAGTTCTACTACTGCCTCTTTCCCGCCACTTTTTAGTAGAACTGGTTACCTTTTTGGTCATACCTTTCTGAGTTTTCTAGATATCAACTTGATTTCTTTTGCGTTGGATAGCTAAACGTATTGGCTTTAACTAGAAATTTTTTTCTTGTGGATAGTGCAAGAAAATTTTTTATCATTTTTTTCAAAAAAAAGCAAAGGGGGTAGTCCATGGTTTTTTTTGGGGAAAAAAATATTTTTCGCACTATCTGTAAAAAACAAAGGTCGAATTAAAACCAATATGGTTCTCTATCCAATGCATCAGAAATCAAGTAGATATCTAGAAAAGTAAGCAAGTTATGACCCGAGAGGTAAGCAGTTCTACTACTGCCTCTTTCCCGCCACTTTTTAGTAGAACTGGTTACCTTTTTGGTCATAACTTGCTGAGTTTTCTAGATATCAACTTGATTTCTTTTGCGTTGGATAGCTAAACGTATTGGCTTTAACTAGAAATTTTTTTCTTGTGGATAGTGCAAGAAAATTTTTTATCATTTTTTTCAAAAAAAAGCAAAGGGGGTAGTCCATGGTTTTTTTTGGGGAAAAAAATATTTTTCGCACTATCTGTAAAAAACAAAGGTCGAATTAAAGCCAATATGGTTCTCTATCCAATGCATCAGAAATCAAGTAGATATCTAGAAAAGTAAGCAAGTTATGACCCGAGAGGTAAGCAGTTCTACTACTGCCTCTTTCCCGCCACTTTTTAGTAGAACTGGTTACCTTTTTGGTCATAACTTGCTGAGTTTTCTAGATATCAACTTGATTTCTTTTGCGTTGGATAGCTAAACGTATTGGCTTTAACTAGAAATTTTTTTCTTGTGGATAGTGCAAGAAAATTTTTTATAATTTTTTTCAAAAAAAAGCAAAGGGGGTAGTCCATGGTTTTTTTTGGGGAAAAAAATATTTTTCGCACTATCTGTAAAAAACAAAGGTCGAATTAAAGCCAATATGGTTCTCTATCCAATGCATCAGAAATCAAGTAGATATCTAGAAAAGTAAGCAAGTTATGACCCGAGAGGTAAGCAGTTCTACTACTGCCTCTTTCCCGCCACTTTTTAGTAGAACTGGTTACCTTTTTGGTCATACCTTTCTGAGTTTTCTAGATATCAACTTGATTTCTTTTGCGTTGGATAGCTAAACGTATTGGCTTTAACTAGAAATTTTTTTCTTGTGGATAGTGCAAGAAAATTTTTTATCATTTTTTTCAAAAAAAAGCAAAGGGGGTAGTCCATGGTTTTTTTTGGGGAAAAAAATATTTTTCGCACTATCTGTAAAAAACAAAGGTCGAATTAAAACCAATATGGTTCTCTATCCAATGCATCAGAAATCAAGTAGATATCTAGAAAAGTAAGCAAGTTATGACCCGAGAGGTAAGCAGTTCTACTACTGCCTCTTTCCCGCCACTTTTTAGTAGAACTGGTTACCTTTTTGGTCATAACTTGCTGAGTTTTCTAGATATCAACTTGATTTCTTTTGCGTTGGATAGCTAAACGTATTGGCTTTAACTAGAAATTTTTTTCTTGTGGATAGTGCAAGAAAATTTTTTATCATTTTTTTCAAAAAAAAGCAAAGGGGGTAGTCCATGGTTTTTTTTGGGGAAAAAAATATTTTTCGCACTATCTGTAAAAAACAAAAGTCGAATTAAAGCCAATATGGTTCTCTATCCAATGCATCAGAAATCAAGTAGATATCTAGAAAAGTAAGCAAGTTATGACCCGAGAGGTAAGCAGTTCTACTACTGCCTCTTTCCCGCCACTTTTTAGTAGAACTGGTTACCTTTTTGGTCATAACTTGCTGAGTTTTCTAGATATCAACTTGATTTCTTTTGCGTTGGATAGCTAAACGTATTGGCTTTAACTAGAAATTTTTTTCTTGTGGATAGTGCAAGAAAATTTTTTATAATTTTTTTCAAAAAAAAGCAAAGGGGGTAGTCCATGGTTTTTTTTGGGGAAAAAAATATTTTTCGCACTATCTGTAAAAAACAAAGGTCGAATTAAAGCCAATATGGTTCTCTATCCAATGCATCAGAAATCAAGTAGATATCTAGAAAAGTAAGCAAGTTATGACCCGAGAGGTAAGCAGTTCTACTACTGCCTCTTTCCCGCCACTTTTTAGTAGAACTGGTTACCTTTTTGGTCATACCTTTCTGAGTTTTCTAGATATCAACTTGATTTCTTTTGCGTTGGATAGCTAAACGTATTGGCTTTAACTAGAAATTTTTTTCTTGTGGATAGTGCAAGAAAATTTTTTATCATTTTTTTCAAAAAAAAGCAAAGGGGGTAGTCCATGGTTTTTTTTGGGGAAAAAAATATTTTTCGCACTATCTGTAAAAAACAAAGGTCGAATTAAAACCAATATGGTTCTCTATCCAATGCATCAGAAATCAAGTAGATATCTAGAAAAGTAAGCAAGTTATGACCCGAGAGGTAAGCAGTTCTACTACTGCCTCTTTCCCGCCACTTTTTAGTAGAACTGCTTACCTTTTTGGTCATAACTTGCTGAGTTTTCTAGATATCAACTTGATTTCTTTTGCGTTGGATAGCTAAACGTATTGGCTTTAACTAGAAATTTTTTTCTTGTGGATAGTGCAAGAAAATTTTTTATAATTTTTTTCAAAAAAAAGCAAAGGGGGTAGTCCATGGTTTTTTTTGGGGAAAAAAATATTTTTCGCACTATCTGTAAAAAACAAAGGTCGAATTAAAGCCAATATGGTTCTCTATCCAATGCATCAGAAATCAAGTAGATATCTAGAAAAGTAAGCAAGTTATGACCCGAGAGGTAAGCAGTTCTACTACTGCCTCTTTCCCGCCACTTTTTAGTAGAACTGGTTACCTTTTTGGTCATACCTTTCTGAGTTTTCTAGATATCAACTTGATTTCTTTTGCGTTGGATAGCTAAACGTATTGGCTTTAACTAGAAATTTTTTTCTTGTGGATAGTGCAAGAAAATTTTTTATCATTTTTTTCAAAAAAAAGCAAAGGGGGTAGTCCATGGTTTTTTTTGGGGAAAAAAATATTTTTCGCACTATCTGTAAAAAACAAAAGTCGAATTAAAGCCAATATGGTTCTCTATCCAATGCATCAGAAATCAAGTAGATATCTAGAAAAGTAAGCAAGTTATGACCCGAGAGGTAAGCAGTTCTACTACTGCCTCTTTCCCGCCACTTTTTAGTAGAACTGCTTACCTTTTTGGTCATAACTTGCTGAGTTTTCTAGATATCAACTTGATTTCTTTTGCGTTGGATAGCTAAACGTATTGGCTTTAACTAGAAATTTTTTTCTTGTGGATAGTGCAAGAAAATTTTTTATAATTTTTTTCAAAAAAAAGCAAAGGGGGTAGTCCATGGTTTTTTTTGGGGAAAAAAATATTTTTCGCACTATCTGTAAAAAACAAAGGTCGAATTAAAGCCAATATGGTTCTCTATCCAATGCATCAGAAATCAAGTAGATATCTAGAAAAGTAAGCAAGTTATGACCCGAGAGGTAAGCAGTTCTACTACTGCCTCTTTCCCGCCACTTTTTAGTAGAACTGGTTACCTTTTTGGTCATACCTTTCTGAGTTTTCTAGATATCAACTTGATTTCTTTTGCGTTGGATAGCTAAACGTATTGGCTTTAACTAGAAATTTTTTTCTTGTGGATAGTGCAAGAAAATTTTTTATCATTTTTTTCAAAAAAAAGCAAAGGGGGTAGTCCATGGTTTTTTTTGGGGAAAAAAATATTTTTCGCACTATCTGTAAAAAACAAAAGTCGAATTAAAGCCAATATGGTTCTCTATCCAATGCATCAGAAATCAAGTAGATATCTAGAAAAGTAAGCAAGTTATGACCCGAGAGGTAAGCAGTTCTACTACTGCCTCTTTCCCGCCACTTTTTAGTAGAACTGCTTACCTTTTTGGTCATAACTTGCTGAGTTTTCTAGATATCAACTTGATTTCTTTTGCGTTGGATAGCTAAACGTATTGGCTTTAACTAGAAATTTTTTTCTTGTGGATAGTGCAAGAAAATTTTTTATAATTTTTTTCAAAAAAAAGCAAAGGGGGTAGTCCATGGTTTTTTTTGGGGAAAAAAATATTTTTCGCACTATCTGTAAAAAACAAAGGTCGAATTAAAGCCAATATGGTTCTCTATCCAATGCATCAGAAATCAAGTAGATATCTAGAAAAGTAAGCAAGTTATGACCCGAGAGGTAAGCAGTTCTACTACTGCCTCTTTCCCGCCACTTTTTAGAGGAACTGGTTACCTTTTTGGTCATAACTTGCTGAGTTTTCTAGATATCAACTTGATTTCTTTTGCGTTGGATAGCTAAACGTATTGGCTTTAACTAGAAATTTTTTTCTTGTGGATAGTGCAAGAAAATTTTTTATCATTTTTTTCAAAAAAAAAAGCAAAGGGGGTAGTCCATGGTTTTTTTGGGGGAAAAAAATATTTTTCGCACTATCTGTAAAAACCCAAGGTCGAATTAAAGCCAATATGGTTCTCTATCCAATGTATCAGAAATCAAGTAGATATCTAGAAAAGTAAGCAAGTTATGACCCGAGAGGTAAGCAGTTCTACTACTGCCTCTTTCCCGCCACTTTTTAGTAGAACTGGTTACCTTTTTGGTCATAACTTGCTGAGTTTTCTAGATATCAACTTGATTTCTTTTGCGTTGGATAGCTAAACGTATTGGCTTTAACTAGAAATTTTTTTCTTGTGGATAGTGCAAGAAAATTTTTTATAATTTTTTTCAAAAAAAAGCAAAGGGGGTAGGTAGTCCATGGTTTTTTTTGGGGAAAAAATATTTTTCGCACTATCTGTAAAAAACAAAGGTCGAGTTAAAGCCAATATGGTTCTCTATCCAATGCATCAGAAATCAAGTAGATATCTAGAAAAGTAAGCAAGTTATGACCCGAGAGGTAAGCAGTTCTACTACTGCTTCTTTCCCGCCACTTTTTAGTAGAACTGGTTACCTTTTTGGTCATAACTTGCTGAGTTTTCTAGATATCAACTTGATTTCTTTTGCGTTAGATAGCTAAACGTATTGGCTTTAACGAGAAATTTTTTTCTTGTGGATAGTGCAAGAAAATTTTTTATCATTTTTTTAAAAAAAGAGCAGAGGGGGTAGTCCATGGTTTTTTTTGGGGAAAAAAATATTTTTCGCACTATCTGTAAAAAACAAAGGTCGAGTTAAAGCCAATATGGTTCTCTATCCAATGCATCAGAAATCAAGTAGATATCTAGAAAAGTAAGCAAGTTATGACCCGAGAGGTAAGTAGTTCTACTACTGCTTCTTTCCCGCCACTTTTTAGTAGAACTGGTTACCTTTTTGGTCATAACTTGCTGAGTTTTCTAGATATCAACTTGATTTCTTTTGCGTTAGATAGCTAAACGTATTGGCTTTAACTAGAAATTTTTTTCTTGTGGATAGTGCAAGAAAATTTTTTATCATTTTTTTAAAAAAAGAGCAAAGGGGGTAGTCCATGGTTTTTTTGGGGGAAAAAAATATTTTTCGCACTATCTGTAAAAAACAACGGTCGAATTAAAGCCAATATGGTTCTCTATCCAATGCATCAGAAATCAAGTAGATATCTAGAAAAGTAAGCAAGTTATGACCCGAGAGGTAAGCAGTTCTACTACTGCCTCTTTCCCGCCACTTTTTAGTAGAACTGGTTACCTTTTTGGTCATAACTTGCTGAGTTTTCTAGATATCAACTTGATTTCTTTTGCGTTAGATAGCTAAACGTATTGGCTTTAACTAGAAATTTTTTTCTTGTGGATAGTGCAAGAAAATTTTTTATCATTTTTTTCAAAAAAAAGCAAAGGGGGTAGTCCATGGTTTTTTTTGGGGAAAAAATATTTTTCGCACTATCTGTAAAAAACAAAGGTCGAATTAAAGCCAATATGGTTCTCTATCCAATGCATCAGAAATCAAGTAGATATCTAGAAAAGTAAGCAAGTTATGACCCGAGAGGTAAGCAGTTCTACTACTGCCTCTTTCCCGCCACTTTTTAGTAGAACTGGTTACCTTTTTGGTCATAACTTGCTGAGTTTTCTAGATATCAACTTGATTTCTTTTGCGTTGGATAGCTAAACGTATTGGCTTTAACTAGAAATTTTTTTTTTGTGGATAATGCAAGAAAATTTTTTATCATTTTTTTCAAAAAAAAGCAAAGGGGGTAGTCCATGGTTTTTTTTGGGGAAAAAAATATTTTTCGCACTATCTGTAAAAAACAAAGGTCGAATTAAAGCCAATATGGTTCTCTATCCAATGCATCAGAAATCAAGTAGATATCTAGAAAAGTAAGCAAGTTATGACCCGAGAGGTAAGCAGTTCTACTACTGCCTCTTTCCCGCCACTTTTTAGTAGAACTGGTTACCTTTTTGGTCATAACTTGCTGAGTTTTCTAGATATCAACTTGATTTCTTTTGCGTTAGATAGCTAAACGTATTGGCTTTAACTAGAAATTTTTTTCTTGTGGATAGTGCAAGAAAATTTTTTATCATTTTTTTAAAAAAAGAGCAAAGGGGGTAGTCCATGGTTTTTTTGGGGGAAAAAAATATTTTTCGCACTATCTGTAAAAAACAAAGGTCGAATTAAAGCCAATATGGTTCTCTATCCAATGCATCAGAAATCAAGTAGATATCTAGAAAAGTAAGCAAGTTATGACCCGAGAGGTAAGCAGTTCTACTACTGCCTCTTTCCCGCCACTTTTTAGTAGAACTGGTTACCTTTTTGGTCATAACTTGCTGAGTTTTCTAGATATCAACTTGATTTCTTTTGCGTTGGATAGCTAAACGTATTGGCTTTAACTAGAAATTTTTTTCTTGTGGATAGTGCAAGAAAATTTTTTATCATTTTTTTCAAAAAAAAGCAAAGGGGGTAGTCCATGGTTTTTTTTGGGGAAAAAAATATTTTTCGCACTATCTGTAAAAAACAAAGGTCGAATTAAAGCCAATATGGTTCTCTATCCAATGCATCAGAAATCAAGTAGATATCTAGAAAAGTAAGCAAGTTATGACCCGAGAGGTAAGCAGTTCTACTACTGCCTCTTTCCCGCCACTTTTTAGTAGAACTGGTTACCTTTTTGGTCATAACTTGCTGAGTTTTCTAGATATCAACTTGATTTCTTTTGCGTTGGATAGCTAAACGTATTGGCTTTAACTAGAAATTTTTTTTTTGTGGATAATGCAAGAAAATTTTTTATCATTTTTTTCAAAAAAAAGCAAAGGGGGTAGTCCATGGTTTTTTTTGGGGAAAAAAATATTTTTCGCACTATCTGTAAAAAACAAAGGTCGAATTAAAGCCAATATGGTTCTCTATCCAATGCATCAGAAATCAAGTAGATATCTAGAAAAGTAAGCAAGTTATGACCCGAGAGGTAAGCAGTTCTACTACTGCCTCTTTCCCGCCACTTTTTAGTAGAACTGGTTACCTTTTTGGTCATAACTTGCTGAGTTTTCTAGATATCAACTTGATTTCTTTTGCGTTGGATAGCTAAACGTATTGGCTTTAACTAGAAATTTTTTTTTGTAAGAAAATTTTTGTATTGCAAGAAAATTTTTTATCATTTTTTTCAAAAAAAAGCAAAGGGGGTAGTCCATGGTTTTTTTTGGGGAAAAAAATATTTTTCGCACTATCTGTAAAAACCCAAGGTCGAATTAAAGCCAATATGGTTCTCTATCCAATGCATCAGAAATCAAGTAGATATCTAGAAAAGTAAGCAAGTTATGACCCGAGAGGTAAGCAGTTCTACTACTGCCTCTTTCCCGCCACTTTTTAGTAGAACTGGCTACCTTTTTGGTCATAACTTGCTGAGTTTTCTAGATATCAACTTGATTTCTTTTGCGTTGGATAGCTAAACGTATTGGCTTTAACTAGAAATTTTTTTCTTGTGGATAGTGCAAGAAAATTTTTTATCATTTTTTTCAAAAAAAAGCAAAGGGGGTAGTCCATGGTTTTTTTTGGGGAAAAAAATATTTTTCGCACTATCTGTAAAAAACAAAGGTCGAATTAAAGCCAATATGGTTCTCTATCCAATGCATCAGAAATCAAGTAGATATCTAGAAAAGTAAGCAAGTTATGACCCGAGAGGTAAGCAGTTCTACTACTGCCTCTTTCCCGCCACTTTTTAGTAGAACTGGTTACCTTTTTGGTCATAACTTGCTAAGTTTTCTAGATATCAACTTGATTTCTTTTGCGTTGGATAGCTAAACGTATTGGCTTTAACTAGAAATTTTTTTCTTGTGGATAGTGCAAGAAAATTTTTTATCATTTTTTTTCAAAAAAAAGCAAAGGGGGTAGTCCATGGTTTTTTTTGGGGAAAAAAATATTTTTCTCACTATCTGTAAAAAACAAAGGTCGAATTAAAGCCAATATGGTTCTCTATCCAATGCATCAGAAATCAAGTAGATATCTAGAAAAGTAAGCAAGTTATGACCCGAGAGGTAAGCAGTTCTACTACTGTCTCTTTCCCGCCACTTTTTAGTAGAACTGGTTACCTTTTCGGTCATAACTTGCTGAGTTTTCTAGATATCAACTTGATTTCTTTTGCGTTGGATAGCTAAACGTATTGGCTTTAACTAGAAATTTTTTTCTTGTGGATAGTGCAAGAAAATTTTTTATCATTTTTTTAAAAAAAGAGCAAAGGGGGTAGTCCATGGTTTTTTTTGGGGAAAAAAATATTTTTCGCACTATCTGTAAAAAACAAAGGTCGAATTAAAGCCAATATGGTTCTCTATCCAATGCATCAGAAATCAAGTAGATATCTAGAAAAGTAAGCAAGTTATGACCCGAGAGGTAAGCAGTTCTACTACTGCCTCTTTCCCGCCACTTTTTAGTAGAACTGGTTACCTTTTTGGTCATAACTTGCTGAGTTTTCTAGATATCAACTTGATTTCTTTTGCGTTGGATAGTTAAACGTATTGGCTTTAACTAGAAATTTTTTTCTTGTGGATAGTGCAAGAAAATTTTTTATCATTTTTTTCAAAAAAAAGCAAAGGGGGTAGTCCATGGTTTTTTTTGGGGAAAAAAATATTTTTCGCACTATCTGTAAAAACCCAAGGTCGAATTAAAGCCAATATGGTTCTCTATCCAATGCATCAGAAATCAAGTAGATATCTAGAAAAGTAAGCAAGTTATGACCCGAGAGGTAAGCAGTTCTACTACTGCCTCTTTCCCGCCACTTTTTAGAGGAACTGGTTACCTTTTTGGTCATAACTTGCTGAGTTTTCTAGATATCAACTTGATTTCTTTTGCGTTGGATAGCTAAACGTATTGGCTTTAACTAGAAATTTTTTTTTGTAAGAAAATTTTTGTATTGCAACAAAATTTTTTATCATTTTTTTCAAAAAAAAGCAAAGGGGGTAGTCCATGGTTTTTTTTGGGGAAAAAAATATTTTTCGCACTATCTGTAAAAAACAAAGGTCGAATTAAAGCCAATATGGTTCTCTATCCAATGCATCAGAAATCAAGTAGATATCTAGAAAAGTAAGCAAGTTATGACCCTAGAGGTAAGCAGTTCTACTACTGCCTCTTTCCCGCCACTTTTTAGTAGAACTGGTTACCTTTTTGGTCATAACTTGCTGAGTTTTCTAGATATCAACTTGATTTCTTTTGCGTTGGATAGCTAAACGTATTGGCTTTAACTAGAAATTTTTTTCTTGTGGATAGTGCAAGAAAATTTTTTATCATTTTTTTCAAAAAAAAGCAAAGGGGGTAGTCCATGGTTTTTTTTGGGGAAAAAAATATTTTTCGCACTATCTGTAAAAAACAAAGGTCGAATTAAAGCCAATATGGTTCTCTATCCAATGCATCAGAAATCAAGTAGATATCTAGAAAAGTAAGCAAGTTATGACCCTAGAGGTAAGCAGTTCTACTACTGCCTCTTTCCCGCCACTTTTTAGTAGAACTGGTTACCTTTTTGGTCATAACTTGCTGAGTTTTCTAGATATCAACTTGATTTCTTTGCTTTTTTTAGCTAAATGTATTGGCTTTAACTAGAAATTTTTTTCTTGTGGATAGTGCAACAAAATTTTTTATCATTTTTTTCAAAAAAAAGCAAAGGGGGTAGTCCATGGTTTTTTTTTGGGAAAAAAATATTTTTTGCACTATCTGTAAAAAACAAAGGTCGAATTAAAGCCAATATGGTTCTCTATCCAATGCATCAGAAATCAAGTAGATATCTAAAAAAGTAAGCAAGTTATGACCCGAGAGGTAAGCAGTTCTACTACTGCCTCTTTCCCGCCACTTTTTAGTAGAACTGGTTACCTTTTTGGTCATAACTTGCTGAGTTTTCTAGATATCAACTTGATTTCTTTTGCGTTGGATAGCTAAACGTATTGGCTTTAACTAGAAATTTTTTTCTTGTGGATAGTGCAAGAAAATTTTTTATCATTTTTTTCAAAAAAAAGCAAAGGGGGTAGTCCATGGTTTTTTTTGGGGAAAAAAATATTTTTTGCACTATCTGTAAAAAACAAAGGTCGAATTAAAGCCAATATGGTTCTCTATCCAATGCATCAGAAATCAAGTAGATATCTAGAAAAGTAAGCAAGTTATGACCCTAGAGGTAAGCAGTTCTACTACTGCCTCTTTCCCGCCACTTTTTAGTAGAACTGGTTACCTTTTTGGTCATAACTTGCTGAGTTTTCTAGATATCAACTTGATTTCTTTTGCGTTGGATAGCTAAACGTATTGGCTTTAACTAGAAATTTTTTTCTTGTGAATAGTGCAAGAAAATTTTTTATCATTTTTTTCAAAAAAAAGCAAAGGGGGTAGTCCATGGTTTTTTTTGGGGAAAAAAATATTTTTCGCACTATCTGTAAAAAACAAAGGTCGAATTAAAGCCAATATGGTTCTCTATCCAATGCATCAGAAATCAAGTAGATATCTAGAAAAGTAAGCAAGTTATGACCCGAGAGGTAAGCAGTTCTACTACTGCCTCTTTCCCGCCACTTTTTAGTAGAACTGGTTACCTTTTTGGTCATAACTTACTGAGTTTTCTAGATATCAACTTGATTTCTTTTGCGTTAGATAGCTAAACGTATTGGCTTTAACTAGAAATTTTTTTCTTGTGGATAGTGCAAGAAAATTTTTTATCATTTTTTTAAAAAAAGAGCAAAGGGGGTAGTCCATGGTTTTTTTTGGGGAAAAAAATATTTTTCGCACTATCTGTAAAAAACAAAGGTCGAATTAAAGCCAATATGGTTCTCTATCCAATGCATCAGAAATCAAGTAGATATCTAGAAAAGTAAGCAAGTTATGACCCGAGAGGTAAGCAGTTCTACTACTGCCTCTTTCCCGCCACTTTTTAGTAGAACTGGTTACCTTTTTGGTCATAACTTGCTGAGTTTTCTAGATATCAACTTGATTTCTTTTGCGTTGGATAGCTAAACGCATTGGCTTTAACTAGAAATTTTTTTCTTGTGGATAGTGCAAGAAAATTTTTTATCATTTTTTTAAAAAAAAAGCAAAGGGGGTAGTCCATGGTTTTTTTTGGGGAAAAAAATATTTTTCGCACTATCTGTAAAAAACAAAGGTCGAATTAAAGCCAATATGGTTCTCTATCCAATGCATCAGAAATCAAGTAGATATCTAGAAAAGTAAGCAAGTTATGACCCGAGAGGTAAGCAGTTCTACTACTACCTCTTTCCCGCCACTTTTTAGTAGAACTGGTTACCTTTTTGGTCATAACTTGCTGAGTTTTCTAGATATCAACTTGATTTCTTTTGCGTTGGATAGCTAAACGTATTGGCTTTAACTAGAAATTTTTTTCTTGTGGATAGTGCAAGAAAGTTTTCTATAATTTTTTTCAAAAAAAAGCAAAGGGGGTAGTCCATGGTTTTTTTTGGGGAAAAAAATATTTTTCGCACTATCTGTAAAAAACAAAGGTCGAATTAAAGCCAATATGGTTCTCTATCCAATGCATCAGAAATCAAGTAGATATCTAGAAAAGTAAGCAAGTTATGACCCGAGAGGTAAGCAGTTCTACTACTACCTCTTTCCCGCCACTTTTTAGTAGAACTGGTTACCTTTTTGGTCATAACTTGCTGAGTTTTCTAGATATCAACTTGATTTCTTTTGCGTTAGATAGCTAAACGTATTGGCTTTAACTAGAAATTTTTTTCTTGTGGATAGTGCAAGAAAATTTTTTATCATTTTTTTAAAAAAAGAGCAAAGGGGGTAGTCCATGGTTTTTTTTGGGGAAAAAAATATTTTTCGCACTATCTGTAAAAAACAAAGGTCGAATTAAAGCCAATATGGTTCTCTATCCAATGCATCAGAAATCAAGTAGATATCTAGAAAAGTAAGCAAGTTATGACCCGAGAGGTAAGCAGTTCTACTACTGCCTCTTTCCCGCCACTTTTTAGTAGAACTGGTTACCTTTTTTGGTCATAACTTGCTGAGTTTTCTAGATATCAACTTGATTTCTTTTGCGTTGGATAGCTAAACGCATTGGCTTTAACTAGAAATTTTTTTCTTGTGGATAGTGCAAGAAAATTTTTTATCATTTTTTTAAAAAAAGAGCAAAGGGGGTAGTCCATGGTTTTTTTTGGGGAAAAAAATATTTTTCGCACTATCTGTAAAAAACAAAGGTCGAATTAAAGCCAATATGGTTCTCTATCCAATGCATCAGAAATCAAGTAGATATCTAGAAAAGTAAGCAAGTTATGACCCGAGAGGTAAGCAGTTCTACTACTGCCTCTTTCCCG
Organism: Thelaira solivaga; assembly: GCA_947397855.1. Classification (NCBI taxonomy): domain Eukaryota; kingdom Metazoa; phylum Arthropoda; class Insecta; order Diptera; family Tachinidae; genus Thelaira; species Thelaira solivaga. The sequence goes on along the minus strand of OX377613.1, from coordinate 51,650,199 downwards.
CCACTTTTTAGTAGAACTGGTTACCTTTTTGGTCATAACTTGCTGAGTTTTCTAGATATCAACTTGATTTCTTTTGCGTTGGATAGCTAAACGTATTGGCTTTAACTAGAAATTTTTTTCTTGTGGATAGTGCAAGAAAATTTTCTATAATTTTTTTCAAAAAAAAGCAAAGGGGGTAGTCCATGGTTTTTTTTGGGGAAAAAAATATTTTTCGCACTATCTGTAAAAAACAAAGGTCGAATTAAAGCCAATATGGTTCTCTATCCAATGCATCAGAAATCAAGTAGATATCTAGAAAAGTAAGCAAGTTATGACCCGAGAGGTAAGCAGTTCTACTACTACCTCTTTCCCGCCACTTTTTAGTAGAACTGGTTACCTTTTTGGTCATAACTTGCTGAGTTTTCTAGATATCAACTTGATTTCTTTTGCGTTAGATAGCTAAACGTATTGGCTTTAACTAGAAATTTTTTTCTTGTGGATAGTGCAAGAAAATTTTTTATCATTTTTTTAAAAAAAGAGCAAAGGGGGTAGTCCATGGTTTTTTTTGGGGAAAAAAATATTTTTCGCACTATCTGTAAAAAACAAAGGTCGAATTAAAGCCAATATGGTTCTCTATCCAATGCATCAGAAATCAAGTAGATATCTAGAAAAGTAAGCAAGTTATGACCCGAGAGGTAAGCAGTTCTACTACTGCCTCTTTCCCGCCACTTTTTAGTAGAACTGGTTACCTTTTTGGTCATAACTTGCTGAGTTTTCTAGATATCAACTTGATTTCTTTTGCGTTAGATAGCTAAACGTATTGGCTTTAACTAGAAATTTTTTTCTTGTGGATAGTGCAAGAAAATTTTTTATAATTTTTTTCAAAAAAAAGCAAAGGGGGTAGTCCATGGTTTTTTTTGGGGAAAAAAATATTTTTCGCACTATCTGTAAAAAACAAAGGTCGAATTAAAGCCAATATGGTTCTCTATCCAATGCATCAGAAATCAAGTAGATATCTAGAAAAGTAAGCAAGTTATGACCCGAGAGGTAAGCAGTTCTACTACTGCCTCTTTCCCGCCACTTTTTAGTAGAACTGGTTACCTTTTTGGTCATAACTTGCTGAGTTTTCTAGATATCAACTTGATTTCTTTTGCGTTGGATAGCTAAACGCATTGGCTTTAACTAGAAATTTTTTTCTTGTGGATAGTGCAAGAAAATTTTTTATAATTTTTTTAAAAAAAAAGCAAAGGGGGTAGTCCATGGTTTTTTTGGGGAAAAAAATATTTTTCGCACTATCTGTAAAAAACAAAGGTCGAATTAAAGCCAATATGGTTCTCTATCCAATGCATCAGAAATCAAGTAGATATCTAGAAAAGTAAGCAAGTTATGACCCGAGAGGTAAGCAGTTCTACTACTGCCTCTTTCCCGCCACTTTTTAGTAGAACTGGTTACCTTTTTGGTCATAACTTGCTGAGTTTTCCAGATATCAACTTGATTTCTTTTGCGTTAGATAGCTAAACGTATTGGCTTTAACTAGAAATTTTTTTCTTGTGGATAGTGCAAGAAAATTTTTTATCATTTTTTTAAAAAAAGAGCAAAGGGGGTAGTCCATGGTTTTTTTTGGGGAAAAAAATATTTTTCGCACTATCTGTAAAAAACAAAGGTCGAATTAAAGCCAATATGGTTCTCTATCCAATGCATCAGAAATCAAGTAGATATCTAGAAAAGTAAGCAAGTTATGACCCGAGAGGTAAGCAGTTCTACTACTGCCTCTTTCCCGCCACTTTTTAGTAGAACTGGTTACCTTTTTGGTCATAACTTGCTGAGTTTTCTAGATATCAACTTGATTTTTTTTGCGTTGGATAGCTAAACGTATTGGCTTTAACTAGAAATTTTTTTCTTGTGGATAGTGCAAGAAAATTTTTTATCATTTTTTTCAAAAAAAAGCAAAGGGGGTAGTCCATGGTTTTTTTTTGGGGAAAAAAATATTTTTCGCACTATCTGTAAAAAACAAAGGTCGAATTAAAGCCAATATGGTTCTCTATCCAATGCATCAGAAATCAAGTAGATATCTAGAAAAGTAAGCAAGTTATGACCCGAGAGGTAAGCAGTTCTACTACTGCCTCTTTCCCGCCACTTTTTAGTAGAACTGGTTACCTTTTTGGTCATAACTTGCTGAGTTTTCTAGATATCAACTTGATTTCTTTTGCGTTGGATAGCTAAACGTATTGGCTTTAACTAGAAATTTTTTTCTTGTGGATAGTGCAAGAAAATTTTTTATCATTTTTTTCAAAAAAAAGCAAAGGGGGTAGTCCATGGTTTTTTTTGGGGAAAAAAATATTTTTCGCACTATCTGTAAAAAACAAAAGTCGAATTAAAGCCAATATGGTTCTCTATCCAATGCATCAGAAATCAAGTAGATATCTAGAAAAGTAAGCAAGTTATGACCCGAGAGGTAAGCAGTTCTACTACTGCCTCTTTCCCGCCACTTTTTAGTAGAACTGCTTACCTTTTTGGTCATAACTTGCTGAGTTTTCTAGATATCAACTTGATTTCTTTTGCGTTGGATAGCTAAACGTATTGGCTTTAACTAGAAATTTTTTTCTTGTGGATAGTGCAAGAAAATTTTTTATCATTTTTTAAAAAAAAAAGCAAAGGGGGTAGTCCATGGTTTTTTTTTGGGGATAAAAATATTTTTCGCACTATCTGTAAAAAACAAAGGTCGAATTAAAGCCAATATGGTTCTCTATCCAATGCATCAGAAATCAAGTAGATATCTAGAAAAGTAAGCAAGTTATGACCCGAGAGGTAAGCAGTTCTACTACTGCCTCTTTCCCGCCACTTTTTAGTAGAACTGGTTACCTTTTTGGTCATAACTTGCTGAGTTTTCTAGATATCAACTTGATTTCTTTTGCGTTGGATAGCTAAACGCATTGGCTTTAACTAGAAATTTTTTTCTTGTGGATAGTGCAAGAAAATTTTTTATCATTTTTTTCAAAAAAAAGCAAAGGGGGTAGTCCATGGTTTTTTTTGGGGAAAAAAATATTTTTCGCACTATCTGTAAAAAACAAAAGTCGAATTAAAGCCAATATGGTTCTCTATCCAATGCATCAGAAATCAAGTAGATATCTAGAAAAGTAAGCAAGTTATGACCCGAGAGGTAAGCAGTTCTACTACTGCCTCTTTCCCGCCACTTTTTAGTAGAACTGGTTACCTTTTTGGTCATAACTTGCTGAGTTTTCTAGATATCAACTTGATTTCTTTTGCGTTGGATAGCTAAACGCATTGGCTTTAACTAGAAATTTTTTTCTTGTGGATAGTGCAAGAAAATTTTTTATCATTTTTTTAAAAAAAAAGCAAAGGGGGTAGTCCATGGTTTTTTTGGGGAAAAAAATATTTTTCGCACTATCTGTAAAAAACAAAGGTCGAATTAAAGCCAATATGGTTCTCTATCCAATGCATCAGAAATCAAGTAGATATCTAGAAAAGTAAGCAAGTTATGACCCGAGAGGTAAGCAGTTCTACTACTGCCTCTTTCCCGCCACTTTTTAGTAGAACTGCTTACCTTTTTGGTCATAACTTGCTGAGTTTTCTAGATATCAACTTGATTTCTTTTGCGTTGGATAGCTAAACGTATTGGCTTTAACTAGAAATTTTTTTCTTGTGGATAGTGCAAGAAAATTTTTTATCATTTTTTTAAAAAAAAAGCAAAGGGGGTAGTCCATGGTTTTTTTTGGGGAAAAAAATATTTTTCGCACTATCTGTAAAAAACAAAGGTCGAATTAAAGCCAATATGGTTCTCTATCCAATGCATCAGAAATCAAGTAGATATCTAGAAAAGTAAGCAAGTTATGACCCGAGAGGTAAGCAGTTCTACTACTGCCTCTTTCCCGCCACTTTTTAGTAGAACTGGTTACCTTTTTGGTCATAACTTGCTGAGTTTTCTAGATATCAACTTGATTTCTTTTGCGTTGGATAGCTAAACGCATTGGCTTTAACTAGAAATTTTTTTCTTGTGGATAGTGCAAGAAAATTTTTTATAATTTTTTTAAAAAAAAAGCAAAGGGGGTAGTCCATGGTTTTTTTGGGGAAAAAAATATTTTTCGCACTATCTGTAAAAAACAAAGGTCGAATTAAAGCCAATATGGTTCTCTATCCAATGCATCAGAAATCAAGTAGATATCTAGAAAAGTAAGCAAGTTATGACCCGAGAGGTAAGCAGTTCTACTACTGCCTCTTTCCCACCACTTTTTAGTAGAACTGGTTACCTTTTTGGTCATAACTTGCTGAGTTTTCTAGATATCAACTTGATTTCTTTTGCGTTGGCTAGCTAAACGCATTGGCTTTAACTAGAAATTTTTTTCTTGTGGATAGTGCAAGAAAATTTTTTATCATTTTTTTCCAAAAAAAGCAAAGGGGGTAGTCCATGGTTTTTTTTGGGGAAAAAAATATTTTTCGCACTATCTGTAAAAAACCAAGGTCGAATTAAAGCCAATATGGTTCTCTATCCAATGCATCAGAAATCAAGTAGATATCTAGAAAAGTAAGCAAGTTATGACCCGAGAGGTAAGCAGTTCTACTACTGCCTCTTTCCCACCACTTTTTAGTAGAACTGGTTACCTTTTTGGTCATAACTTGCTGAGTTTTCTAGATATCAACTTGATTTCTTTTGCGTTGGCTAGCTAAACGCATTGGCTTTAACTAGAAATTTTTTTCTTGTGGATAGTGCAAGAAAATTTTTTATCATTTTTTTCCAAAAAAAGCAAAGGGGGTAGTCCATGGTTTTTTTTGGGGAAAAAAATATTTTTCGCACTATCTGTAAAAAACAAAGGTCGAACTAAAGCCAATATGGTTCTCTATCCAATGCATCAGAAATCAAGTAGATATCTAGAAAAGTAAGCAAGTTATGACCCGAGAGGTAAGCAGTTCTACTACTGCCTCTTTCCCGCCACTTTTTAGTAGAACTGGTTACCTTTGTGGTCATAACTTGCTGAGTTTTCTAGATATCAACTTGATTTCTTTTGCGTTGGCTAGCTAAACGCATTGGCTTTAACTAGAAATTTTTTTCTTGTGGATAGTGCAAGAACATTTTTTATCATTTTTTTCAAAAAAAAGCAAAGGGGGTAGTCCATGGTTTTTTGTGGGGAAAAAAATATTTTTCGCACTATCTGTAAAAAACAAAGGTCGAAATAAAGCCAACATGGTTCTCTATCCAATGCATCAGAAATCAAGTAGATATCTAGAAAAGTAAGCAAGTTATGACCCGAGAGGTAAGCAGTTCTACTACTGCCTCTTTCCCGCCACTTTTTAGTAGAACTGGTTACCTTTTTGGTCATAACTTGCTGAGTTTTCTAGATATCAACTTGATTTCTTTTGCGTTGGATAGCTAAACGTACTGGCTTTAACTAGAAATTTTTTTCTTGTGGATAGTGCAAGAACATTTTTTATCATTTTTTTCAAAAAAAAGCAAAGGGGGTAGTCCATGGTTTTTTTTGGGGAAAAAAATATTTTTCGCACTATCTGTAAAAAACAAAGGTCGAATTAAAGCCAATATGGTTCTCTATCCAATGCATCAGAAATCAAGTAGATATCTAGAAAAGTAAGCAAGTTATGACCCGAGAGGTAAGCAGTTCTACTACTGCCTCTTTCCCGCCACTTTTTAGTAGAACTGGTTACCTTTTTGGTCATAACTTGCTGAGTTTTCTAGATATCAACTTGATTTCTTTTGCGTTGGATAGCTAAACGTACTGGCTTTAACTAGAAATTTTTTTCTTGTGGATAGTGCAAGAACATTTTTTATCATTTTTTTCAAAAAAAAGCAAAGGGGGTAGTCCATGGTTTTTTTTGGGGAAAAAAATATTTTTCGCACTATCTGTAAAAAACCAAGGTCGAATTAAAGCCAATATGGTTCTCTATCCAATGCATCAGAAATCAAGTAGATATCTAGAAAAGTAAGCAAGTTATGACCCGAGAGGTAAGCAGTTCTACTACTGCCTCTTTCCCACCACTTTTTAGTAGAACTGGTTACTTTGTTGGTCATAACTTGTTAGTTTTCAAGATATCGATCTGGTTTCTACAACTATAACCCTCCCAATTCACCAAGTAGTCATTTAATTTAACGAAGTAAAAAAAATACCTCGCATACACTAAGTAGGCTAAAGCTTCTTATCTTATCGAGTTATCAATTTTATCTTACAAATAAAAAAAAATAAGTTACAAGTAGCTTGCTTATTATTGTTGATTTTTAGTTAAACCATTAAAGTGCTTCTCTTAAATTCTTTTGATTGGGGATTTTTATGATTTTGTTTTTTGCTTCCAATTAATCAATAAAGCAACAGCTAAGTAAAAGGTTTATTTTATATTTTGTTTGGGTTCCTGAAGCGTTTCTTGCCTAAAATTGTTTAGTGTTTTCAAATTATTTAAAGCAAACGGCAATTGTTGGAAAAAAATTGAAAAAAATTTTTTTTTTGCTAAATTAGAATGTAACAAATTATGCACTTACACACTCACACTCTAATTTAATATTGTGATTAGTTTATTTTAACAAAATAAACAAGTGAATTGTAGGGGTGCGCCGAAAACAAAAGTACATTTTAAAATAAAAAAAACTAATGAATATTGAAATTGAAAATGCAAATATGGGAAATATTGAAAATGAAACTAAAATCGAGAAGGTAATGAACAAAAAAAATTAAAAATAAGTTAATTAAGGCAAAAGCAATTAAAAGTAATTATTTGATTACACACAGGAAATAATTTCAAATGCATAAAGCACAAAGTAAATCAATATGTGCTATAAATATTAATTATTTATTCTAAAAAAAAAAGTCTAGCATAATAATTTAAATACCATTTACAGTAAATTATTAAAATTAATTAAATAGCGGCGAAAACGATTGCAATATTTATAAAAATCAAGCAAAAAAAAAATAGTTTTCACTATAAATTTTATTTAATTGAATATTCCATAAATTCCTGAGACATTATAATTCTCAAATCGCTGACTAGGCTCAGACAGTGGAAACCCTTATTCACGTTATGGGGTAGCACATGCCAGAAACCTTTCACACTTAAAAATAATTATTTCAGATTTCTAAAGAAATGGAACGAGCATGTTTTGTTGCGAGTGCCCAGCGGTATCACGATGTTTAATGAGCTGCTTAGGCAGTGGGACTGGTCTCAGGAGACCTGAGTATAATTACTTTTACGGCAATTATAAGATTCGTAAGGAATCTTGGATTGTAGCTAGGAAGTGGGCTGCACAATAGATCTTAAAGGTCGCGGTGCGATTATAGCCCTTATTCTTATTATTATAATAATAATAATAAGAATTTTAATTTTTGCATTAAAGTCAATAAAGTAAAACCGGCTCCGGATTAAGGGTTCAGGGTATCGAAAAACAAACTTATAAAAAATAATAAGTTTCGTCAAAACTACTTGCAATTTAATTAATTATTTTGGTCTCTTTAACCTAGTTTTGCGATTGCATCTTAAACTTGCTGGAAAAATTTTTTATAACTCACGATCACCACAAGTTGGGCTAGTGTCAAACCATGAGTGAAATGCTTAATTTATATGTTAAACAAACATAACGCAGTCTTGTTTCTTCTAATTATTAAACAGATCTGTTTTTTTTTTTTTTTTTTTTTTTTTTTTTTTTTTTTTTTTTTTTTTTGCATAAACCAAAACTCATTTTATTTGCTTAATTTTTTATGCACAAAGTCATAACAAACACGTTTCATATATTTTTTTTAACCATAATTACCAAAGCACTTGTAATCGTTGTTAGATATTTTATTTCATTTTCATAAATCTAAAACAAAATTTCCATATTTAGCCAGCAAACCTTATAAGGATTTAAATAAATGCTTGTGAAATAAATTGAAATGATGTCGCAATCTAAATATTGAAACTTGATTTATAAAAAAAATAAAAAAAAAAACAAACTGGAAAATAAAAAAACATAAAAAATAATGTGAAGATTTATAAATTAAGGGCAATAGAATATTCATAGTCTGGCCCACGTTTATAAATATTTTTAGCAAAAAAATATAATTAAAAGCTTGACTTGACTAACGAAAGATGATTTTTCACAGGCTTTTAATTTTAGTGTATTTTTTATGAAAAAAAAAACATCAAAGATCTTAAATTTCAAGAAAAAAAATTCGCACAAAAATGCTTTAAAATATTAGTGAACGTTAACGTTCGTTATAGCGGGACAGGCTGTAAAAATTTATAGAAATATTTACTTAAGCCTTAACATTTGAAATTAACAAAAAAATTAGTTTTTTTTTAATTAATTTTCTTCATTTAAATTTAGGATCCAGGTCAGTGGCAAATAAAGTACTTCATTTTTGAATGTTAAAAATCCTACACACTTTTTTATTAATTTTTTTTATTGATAACAATTTTGCCTTTCTTTTTTTTTGGTTCACACACAAACATAGTATTTGCTTTGTTGAAAAATACTAAATTAATTGAGTGAGACGCAGAAACTTTTTTATTTTCAAAGATAATTTTTATTTTGAATATTTTTCATTGATAAAAAAAAAATAATTTATTTTTATTTGGAAATTTTTTTTAAGTACTTTTATCAAAGGGTATCAGGCCAGATTACTAAATGGCATTGATGATGCATCAATCATTTGCTCATACAGAGTAGTACAGGTAGTCTCAAGTAAAGTTATGAATAGTTTTTTTTTCTTTATTAAATACAAAACAAAAAGAATTCAATTTTTTTCTTCAATTTTTTTTTTACAAGAAAATTTTTCAGAAACGGCAAAAAAGTTAGTTATTTTTACCAAGATAATGACCTCAAGCATAGGGCTTTTGTAACACAAGCAATCAAATGAAAGCAGAGTTCCTAAAGAAACGAATGTAAACGTTTCGTTTTGCAGTTTTTCAGAGTATTATTATGGAAAACTACAAAACGAAACGTTTACATTTGGTTCTTTAGGAACTCTGCTTTCATTTGATTGCTTGTGTTACAGAAGCCCTATGCTTAAGGTCATTTCGTTTCTTTTGCGAACTCTGAATGAACGTGGTATAAGTCCACTTTAAAAACACGACTTAAAGATAATTTTAGTACACACTATCTACTAAAAATATCGCTGATTCAGCTTAAAAAAAAAAAGTAGACTTAACCCACTCACTAGAGTGAGACTTCACAGATCAAATCACCTAAAAAAATTTTTAAATATAAAACACTCACTTTTTCAGTACTTTGATTGATTGTGTTACCCAAATATCAGCTTCAACTAAGTACAGATAAAACTCCTTGTACATTCAAACGAATCCTTTTTTTTTAGCAACATTTTATTGAGTTACATTTAAAAAGTTTCATAGGAGAAGCCAAGAAATTGTCATAGAAAATATAAAGTACATTTTCGTATTTTACGAGTTATGGGCTTTCAAAGTTTTCATAGATCCAATAGAAAATTTTTGATTTTTCACAATAAAACTTTTGTAATACAAGCCAGTGTTTGTTTGCTATCTCATAGCAAATGGAATTCTTAAGTCCGGCGGAAGGCAACTACCCAAAAAACAATTTTCAAGCGAAGCCGCTGTTCACCATTCAAAATTCGCAGAAGACTTAAAAATTTCACAAAAAAATTCTACTTAATTTTTTTTCCTTCGAATTTTTTTCACCTCAATTTTTTTTTTTTTTGAACTTTTTGTATTGAACCTATGAACACTTTAAGGGCCCATAACTCGAAAAATACGAATATCATCAAGAAAATGTACTTAAAATTTTCTTTTCAGAATCCGACTTTCTATCACCAGTGATATTTGTTTTTTTTAATTTGGTGTGCATGGCTAGAGTAAAATTGCTCTGGGGGGTTACTCTCTATTGCGATGCGAAAGAAAAACCATTCGCATCTGTATGATTTTTACATTGAGTTGCGATGCATTTTCTTTCGCATCGCAATAGAGAGTAACCCCCTGAAACATCTGCAGTGCATCATAATACATGAAAAAGGTGAATCTGAATTTTTTGTAACTTAGCTCCTTTTTTCAATCTTATGACGATATGTAATCATATACACATAAATTTATATAAAAAATTATTTTAAACAAGCAAACACAGACATACTACAGGGAATAAAAAAAAATTTTTAGTGATACTAGTTTAATTGAAATCTGGCAACGTTTTCTAAAAAAAACATGTGCTTTTAATATCTTTTATAATTTTCTAAAGTAAACACGTGTTTTAAAAATTTTAAATCGACAATTTTTAATAATCCTTTTCTTAATTTTGTGAAACTTATTTTGCAGGAATCACTTTCCTTATCGCACAATCTCTCCGATAAACCCTTACCAACCAGTCCTCTAATACCAACATCTTTAGAGGGTGGCAAAGTCTCAGATCGTTTGGGTAAATTAAAATCATCTTCAGAAAGCTGGAAAACCCGTGTGGGTAAGTAAACTATATTCGAAACTTTACTCCCTTTCTCAATTTGCAATTTTCAAAACCTTTTCTTTTTTGTTATGCGACAGAACAATCAGATGCTGCTAAATTCACAGTCGCTGGTCGACTTCAAAAGAAGGCCCAATCCCCGGTGGAATTGCAATTTGAGAGACCATCAAATGCTGCTCCCAAAAAATCTCCTCTGCAAGTTATACGCAGTGCCTGCCAACCGCAATTGGGTTTGGCTAAAAGTGCCTCAATGATGGTTACATCCAACACAAATGGCACTTGCAGTGGGCAATTGAACAAAAGTGGTGCTGTTACTGTACAACGTAGCCACAGTGTGAACGATGAAAATCCCCATAGTGCTTCTGAAACGAATTCAACTGCTAGTAATTCGGATAGCGATAATGAAAAGGAACAAAAACATAAACGTATGAAAGAAACATCAAATAAAATACTTCCTGCTAGTCATGGCGCTCGTGTTGTCATACCTAAATTTGATGATGAAGAAACATTCGAGAAATTCTTTGTATCAAAGAAAATTCAAGAGAAAACTACACTAAATGAGAATGACATTAATATAGCTGATTTCGACAAGATAAAATCTACAGAAAGGTAAGTTTCCTGATGTGACTGGTGATTTCCTTTGGCTAATTTTACTTTGATTATCATTTACAGATTGGCTGTTAAGCGCAACATACAGCTACCGAAAGGTAGACGTGCATCCCGCAATCCCTTGAAAAATTTAGCTTCACGTAGTGACATTTCTGCAGAATACACCGAAGTGAGAACGGGTATTGCTGAAAGAGAAGTACGCCGTATTAAGGCTGAGTCATGTAAGTAAGAGTACAGAAAAACTGGTCCCGTACATTTTTAAACACAAAAAAATTTTAATTTTAGTTGGTTGTCGACCTAATTTAGCTGCCGAAGCTATTGCCGGCTTAGCCTCTGTTGAAGATTTTAAAGCTGTAGCTTTGAAATCCTCCTCTCTACCACTTAATCAAATGTGGCTGCCGTATAAACAGCTTATGTTGTTGCATGTAAAAGGACGCACTCATGTACAAACCAGATTGGTGGAGCCTACCTATTTATCCCTTAATCGGGGAGATTGCTTTATTCTAATTAATGGCGATAAACTATATCGTTATGTTGGGTCCTATGCCAACATAATAGAGATTTCGCGTAGTAAAAAAATCTGTGCCTACATTCTAGAAAATAAAGATTTGGGTTGCTCTGCCACCTCCGAGGTTATTTTAACCGATGGCAAGTTCATGCAGGAAAATCATTGGCAGATATTTTGTGAATTACTAGGCAAACCAGAGGACTATCAAATTCCAGACAGTGGTCATGCTGACGAGGATGATTTGTTTGAGGTCAGTCTAATTGAGACAAATAAAGTGTATGAATTTGAGGATGATTCATTAGTGCCATACGAAAAGTACTGGGGTTGCATACCCAAGGTGGAGATGTTGGATAACAAAAAAGTGTTAGTTTTTGATTTCGGCTCCGAAATGTATATATGGAATGGTAAAAATGCATATTCGAATGCTAAAAGAGCTGCCCTAAAATTGGCTCAAGAACATTATGATGGAGGCCAGTTAGACTATTCAATGTGTTATGTTAATCCCATGCATTTCTCTAGTATTGTTGGCTACCGGGACAATTACACGTTTCCCAAATGTTGTGATAAACGTGCTGAATGGTGCATTTTAGGTAAAATTACCCAAAATATGGAAACTTCATTGTTTAAGGAGAAATTTGCCGATTGGCCCGAAGTTGAACGAGAAGATTTGGAAAAGGACTACCTGACCAATAGCGTGCACGCTGTAAAACCTTTAGATGGTGGCGTGCTCTTTAAGGGTTCTCCCTATGAAGAACCCAATTTAGTACTAGAACAATCAAATTTGGGGCGTGGTAACTTCTATTATGACTCTGAAAGCATGCGTCACTTTGAAATAATATCCAAATCTTGTGATAAGTGGCAAATAAATGAATTCAACTTTAACAAGGCCGAAGAATCATCTTATGGACATTTCTATTCAGCCGAAAGTTACATAGTTAAATGGATTTATCAAATCAATGTTACAGTACGTGAATTGAGTGGTCGTATATCCAATCGCAGTACTGTAGGACGAGATCGCTGTGTGTATTTTACTTGGCAAGGCAGTGAAGCTACAGCCAATGAAAAGGGTGCGGCCGCTCTTCTAACGGTAGAGCTGGATAAAGAAAAAGGCGCTCAAGTGCGTGTGGCCGAAGGAGAAGAAACTACTTTATTCTTGAGACTTTTTAATGTAATGTGTCTTCACAAAGGCCGTAAAGAAGAGTGTCTGGAACGTCGCCAACAATGGCGTCTATATCAAGTATGTGGCAATGTTTCCGAAGAAACGCTACTCAAGGAAGTTGACTGTAAAGACATTCAACTACGTTCCAGGGCATCTATGTTACTAATACATGGTGAAAAGGGTGTAATTTATTTATGGCATGGCTGTAAGGCAGCCCAGCATACCAAGGATGTTGCAGCCAACGCTGCTCAGAAACTAAAAGACTTGAAACCAAAGGATCTCTTTAAAACTACTTCAGTAGCTATTGAAGTTTTGGAAGAGCAAAAGGAGTCTAGTGGTTTTAAACAAGCCCTGTCAACAGATTTAACTCAACCTGTTGAACTTTATGGCAGCTTGTGTAAAGAAACTACAAAAGATTACTCTTACACTCCTAGAATATTTAATTTCTCCAGTACTCAGGGTATTTTTAAAGCTGCCGAATTGTATGCCAGTCTAAGGTGCCGGGATTTAATAACACCATATCCCTTTACACAATCCCAATTGTATAATGCACGCCAGCCTACAATATTTTTAATAGACGATGGGGATGTATTGTGGTTGTGGATGGGTTGGTGGCCCTTGGAAGATATTAAAAGTGAGTTAAGAAACTGGGGGCTTATTAGTATATTTTATGTGATTTTTTTTTAATGCAGTTAACACGGAGGAACGCAGTAGTCCTACAAATGAAAATCGAGCTGGCGTTAATCGCTGGATTTCAGAGCGCCGAGCTGCTTTAGAAACTGCTGTGTCTTACTGGAAAGCTAAATTTGGTAAGTGTTGTAGTGATACTTTTAAGTATTTTAATTCCATTTTAATGTTCATCAATATCGCATGCTGTGCAAGCCTTGTACTTTGAAATTTGTATTTTAAACAATTTCAGGTGAATGCGAAGAAAAACAATTTCATGGCATTAAAGGTCATGTTGTATGGGCTGGCTTAGAAACAATCGCTTTTAAGGCTCTCTTTCCCGAATGGTCTGTAAGAGAAGATGTGAAAGAAATTAATTTGCAAGTGAGTTAAAACGATTTTATTTATTAACCAAAAAAAAAATGCAACTTTATAACGGAATTAATTTTTTTTAAACAGGATGGGCGCACTGATGAACCTTTACCTATTGCTGATGTATTGAAACAATTAACTCAAACTGAGTATCCCTTAGAAGTACTAAAAAATAGACCCTTACCCGAAGGCGTAGATCAAACTCATTTAGAATTATATCTAAATAATGAAGATTTTGAAAGAGCCTTGGGTACAACACGCACAGATTTTAATCAAATGCCATTGTGGAAACAAACTAATTTGAAAAAAGAAAAAGGTTTATTCTAAACTTAAATATCGCATTAAGGACTTCAAATTTAAACGCACAGTTTTTTTACGAATACTTTTTTACAATCAAATCAAGGAAAACCCAAACTTATACCCACATCTTTTTATACATTTCAAAAAGCAATTTAAATCTTGATGTTTTATACTGATAAAAATAACAAGGCCTTAACACATACATATTTTCTTTACAAAATGAAAAAAAAAACTTATACATATATATCTAGTTATGTATACATATATAAAAAAATACTCTCAATTTTTACTATGAAAAAAAAAATGTTTACTAAGAAAATAACAACTAAAGATTAACACGTTATATAAATAAATATGACAAATATTTTTTTATTAATTATACCACCATGATACATACATACACATAATTTATTTATATAATTTAATTTAACATTTATTGCAAATTTCACCTAATTTACAGCCAGCTTATTTTCATTATGAATTTAACATTTCTTATTAATTCATTTTGTAATGTTTTAATCTGTTATTGATTACAATTTGTAAATATTTTTTTTAACCATCATCATACCCTTAGATTTTTAAGTTTCCAAAATTTTATGCCTTCTTTTTGTTAAAGAATTGCTTGTATCTGGCTGATTTTTAGTAAATTTTTAGTTAATTGATTCATTTAATTTGTAGCTTTAGGTTATTGTGTAAACAATTTTTAATTATTTTATTTTATTATATTTTGCAATTTGTTATTTTATGCATCCCAAAAAAAAATTTTTTTTAAATAAAATAAATTAAAAAAAGGCAAACAGTTTATTATTTCACGTCTAGGTAAAATGTAAAAATTGTATTACATACTTTAGGGCTTAAAATAAGTAACTGTCCATAACAGTGTTTACATTATCCACATTACATAATAATACGGGGTTCAACCGGTAAAACGGTTTCAAGCCTCGAAACACTGTTAACTAACAGAGTTTTTGAAATTTACAACAAGCAAAAAATTTAAAGCCGAATAATAAAAAAAAAACATTTCCCGCTCTATCATCCAGTGAAAGTTTCATTTAGAAATATAAATTCATTCAAGTTCCGATTGATATACTTTTTGGTTTTTTGCCTATAATTTTTGAATAGGTTAACATTTTGTAATGAAACTTTCAACATGTGGCAGATTGGGAAATGGGCTAAGTTTTTGTGGACCATTTTTTCAAAATCGCTTCAATACTAAAAAAGTTACAAGCGTTTTTCTAATTAAAATGCTATTTAAATAAAGTGGATGTGGCATGTGGCAACATAATTGGCATGGGGCATGCAGCCAATTTTCCAATCTGCAAAATGGTGCAAGTTTCATTCAAAAAAATTGCTCCATTCAAAAGTTATTGCGAAAACACAAAATTGTATTCAAAATGTAACCGTCGCTCTGTCCAAAAATTGAATTCGAAAAACTTGAACGAAAAAAGTAAAACACCAGGGCAACAGAACTACCAGTAGGTGGATTTTTGGGATTTAATTTTTGTTTTTTAGTTACAACTTTTGAATGAGTAAATATTTTTACATCAGATTTGCACCATGGTGTGAGCAAGAAACGGGCTACTTACCACATGCCACTTTTGCTGCCACATGCCGCACGCAAGTTGAATAAACAGCGTTTATGTTGGAAAAACGCTTATAACACTTTAAGTGTTAGAGTAATTTTAAAAAAATTTTCTAGGGAAGGATAGCAAATTTCTCGCTATGTGCCACATGCCACTTTTGCTGCCATATGTCACATCCATCTTAATTAAATAGAGTTTAATGTCGCCTGCTTCGCCAAGCATTAATAAAAAAAGTTGTTACTGCAAATTTTTGCTGTTTGTCATGAAAGTTTTGCGTTAGAGGGTTCTATTGTGTGAAATATGAATTCAGGAAGGGAAAAATACGTTTTGCTAATAATAAAAATAAAATCGCAATTTTTGTTTTCGATACGTACTATTTATTATAGCACATTTTTGCATATTTAAAAAATGTGTTTTTTTATAAAACTACTCATTGATTAAAATTTTTTTAACAAAATTAAATAATTAACATAAAAATAAATGCTTAACTTCTCTCAGACATGAAGAGATAAAACTAAATATTAAAAATCGCACACAAATGCATTTTATTTCTTTGTCGTCAAGTTGCATTGTACGGCAATTTCTCTTAACACACGGCACATCAGTTCACTGCAAGTGGCTTGCCGGGAATTACCAACTAGAACGACCTCCTCGTGATTAGCCTCCTCTACGTCGCTGTCATAATCAGTAACACATTTGTTTGTTATTAAACTGAAGGCAAATACTGTTAAATCACAATGTCGGGCTGTAATAACCTCGTGTACGGTACTCATGCCAACAGCATCCACACCCATTATACGTAACATTTTCAATTCGGCTACGGTCTCATAGTTGGGACCTCCCAAACAGGTATAGACACCTTCATGTACATCATTCTCAATGCCCATATCTTTGGCGACTTTGCGGGCAGTACGTATAAGATGAGCATCGTAGGCGTTAGTCATGGGTGGGAATCTGGGACCAAACCGTGGGTCATTCGGTCCTTGCAATGGTGAATTGCCAGCAAAGCCCATAATATTGATATGATCACGTACAATCATAATGTCACCAACTTTAAATTTAGGATTGAGTCCACCGGCAGCATTTGTAGCCATTAGAAATCTGACACCAACTAATTTCATTACACGCACAGGCATAGAGCACTTGGCCAAAGGATAACCTTCATAATAGTGGAAACGTCCTTGCATAGCCATGACGGGCAGACCTTCTAAGTAACCAAAAATCAAGCGACCCACATGACCTTCTACTGTAGAAACAGGAAAATTTGGTATTTCTTCATAATCAAATGATCGTGTATCGGTTATATTATCAGCCAAAGAACTTAAGCCGGAACCACAAATAATGCCAATAACGGGTCTAATTGAAGTACGTTCCAACAGATAATCAGCAATATCCTTAATTACTTCATAGGAGTAACTTAAATGAAATAATAATAAAAGTAAAAAAAAACAATTAAATTAGAATCAAAAGTATAAAAATTATTTAAAATTAAAATCATTAATTAAATAAATTTTTTTAAATAAAGTGAAGTGCTCAGATTTTAAAATAAAAAAATTTTTTTCCAAAAGAACGTTTTTCTGCAAATTTTGAGGAGTTGAAAAGTTTTCTTATTTATTGCGGACAAAATGCTCGATTTTGGCCAATTTTGCTTTAGAGTCGCTCAACAAGATTTTCTGAAGCAAATGCCTACCTGATTTGTTCTTCTTTTTTGGACATTTTAAAACTTCTTATGCTTTTAACTTTTTATAAAGAAAAGTTTGTTTACTGACAAACCGTGCAATACAATTAAAGCCGCCTTTCAGCAATTTTAAGCAACCGACTATTATTTTTTTAGTTTATTTTTTATCTTTTTTAATGATAAAAATTTCATTAAATTATTTGTTAACAATATGAACCAACTATTTTGATAAAAAAAATTTAAATTGTTTAAAAAAACAAATTTTAATATGAAAATATTTTCAAGGCCTATAAATACGAAGTGTTGTTTGCGGCAAGTATTCTTCTGCAAAGTGTTATTTTGACTTTTCAATAGCTCCATAACAATAACAATCTGGCGGTCGCAGATTCTATTCCTGGCTGAACCCTGGGTAGCAGACAAGCCTAGAAGCTTCGCGGATTTGTGTTGTTAAAAACAATTTTAAGCCAGCTGTTTTTACCTAAATTCTCCCGGTTTTGCTCCGTCCCCTCGTGCGTATAAATTTGAAAACTAAGCGATTGTATAGATAAAATCAGTTTTTTGATGAGCTGTTTTCACCCGGTATCCAGCGGCCTTTTAGCTGAGCTGTATAAAAGTGAGCGTGGCCGATCTTACAATATAGAGTGACCATTCTTGGAATATATTGATTTTATGTATCAAATTAAAAAAAAAATTTGTTGGATATTATAATTTGAATTGCTAAATCATTGAATAATGGGCGTAAACGTGGGCGTAACGTTATGTTAAACCAAAAAAACAAAAGCAAAAGGAGCCATATTCGATGCAAAAATTTGTATTTTTATTATTTCATTTAAAATGCACCAAACAGAGAAACTGAGAAAAAAAAACACCGGATTGATGGTTTTAAAAAATTATGTGCTGTTTTTATAAAACAAGCGATTAAATCGTCTAGAAATTATATATGAAAAGTATATTGAGTGTTTTTCATACAAATTTTTTACACAAGATGATTGCTTGTGTTATAAAAACAGCACATTAGTCTTTTTCACCAGCAAAACCCTACTTGTTTATGTGGAACAATTTAAAAAATTGTACTATTTAATTCCAGAAAATGTTTAATAACATTGTACACACAGAAAACAACTTCGGTTGTGAGAACTAAATTTGTTTCCAATCAAAAATTCATTTGTGTTAATCAAATTTTTCAGTTGTAGCAACCAGAATTCGATAATACAGGCCAAAAATTAGTTCTGTTAACCGAATTTCTATTGTTAACATTAAAAAATTCCATTATCACAGCTGAATTTTTAGTTGGAAACAAATTTAGTTCTCACAACCGAAGTCATTATCTGTGTGTATATGGCAGTTCTCATGGGTTGGACTGGTGCCATGTCTGTTTTCAGTGTAAACATTATCGAAAAAAATAGAAGCACGTTAATCGCCATGTTTTTTTTTTATTTTATTTATCTAGAACAAAATAGATTTATTTTAGTGTACCTTGTTTTTCTTTTTTTAAATGTTGATTTCTTTCAACTTCACAGTTTTCTGCATGCACGCTTATATTTTTAAGAAAAAATCTACCAACATTAATACCCAACTGTGTGACGTACACAACAACCAGATGCTGTGAACCATAATTAATGTTGTGTTGTAAGCGAGACAACACAACATTTATGTGTTGTGAAATTACTCAGAACTAAATTCACTATCTTTTGATGATTTCTTTCTCAAGACTAACTAAAGTTGAATCTGGCCAAAAATAAATCAACCAATAAATTCACTATCTTTAGTTAATCACTGATGTTGTGTAAACCAAATTTAAAAAATAGTTAACTAAAGTTTTTTGTCAAAAGTTTAATGCTGAAACCGTTTAACACGTAAAACGAGGGAGGTTCACTATTTTCTATATGAAACGAAAATGTTATTTTAAATTAGATAAAGTTAAGATCGATAACGAATGCGGTAATTTGCCCCCAGCATTTAATAGAACAAACAACAAAATAAAAAGAAATTAATAACAATAAAAATAAAATTCAAAGAAAAAAAAAATGAACTCTTATCAATTGCATTTTAATTAATACATATTGATTCCAATCAATAAAAAAAAAATAAAATGCTTGTGATGATGAATTAATTTAAAAAAAAAAAATTAAACAAACAACATACATACTCGTACAACAACACAAGCACGCTTATTAAATTATTATTTTTTTACTAACTTTTCTTCGTTTATCACCATTTCAACTTGTTGTGATGGTGAGAATTCATTTGTCAATGTTGAATTCGCTGCTGGCGTTTGATGTTCGCTGGAATAAGAAAAGAATGCGTTAAGAAAATTTGTTTTTTTTATATTAATTTTATATTTGCTTAGGAAATGATTGCATTCAATAATAAATAAAATAGAAAAAGTTTAAAAGACTTTTTTATGTGTGTGTTTGTATGTGATATGACGTATATATATTTTTTTTAATTTTTAACAGTCAAATTCATAAATAAAAATATTTCTGTTCATAAATAAAAATATATTTATTTATTTAGTTATTTTAGTGGTTACAGTCTTCTTTTTAAATAATTTTTTATTTTTTCAAAATGATTTTTCATTTGAATTTACCTATATAATATTTTGAGTGTAATTAAGCAATTTTAACACAATAGGGCGTTATTAAACAAATAAGTTTTTGTTATGAATTTGACAGTTAATAAATATTTATAATAGTTGGTGAAAAAAAAACATCAATGTGTGCTTGTGTGTACAATGTGTTGGGGTGAATACTCGTTTTTATTAATTTTAAAGCAATAAAACAATAAGTTTATCAACAACTGCCCTACTCATGCAAAAAAAAAAAGAAAAATTTAAATGAAATTTGTTTTAAAATGCAATTTTTTGCTTAAATTTTTTGTTAATTCCATTCCCAATCAATCGTCTTTATTCTGTATTTCTAATGGATTTAAGGAAATTCTCTATACACCTTATATAGGGTAAGCTATCAAACGTTTTTTTTTTTTTTTTCAACTAGTGCTTATTTCGTGAGTGGTAACACTTAGCTCATGTCTGATTTGACAGATAATTAGTTTTATCCTTCCGCTGAAAGAATATAGTTGTGTTTTCGCTTCGCTAAGTGAGCCTGCGATCGACTTACAGAAGATGCCGATTTTGCCAAAAAAAATCATCTTTTCAGATGAAGCTCATTTTGATCTTGGCGGGTATGTAAACAAGCAAAATTGTCGCATTTGGGGCACATAAAACCCGTACGCATACATTGAAAAGCCGACGCACCCAAAACGAGTCACTGTTTGGTGCGGATTTTGGTCTAGAGGCGTAATTGGGCCATTTTTCTTCGAAAATGAGCAAGGAGTGGCCGTTAGTCAATGGCGATCGTTATCGGGCCAAGTTGAACGAATTTTTGTTCACAAAAATGGAAGAGGAGGATATTGGCAACATTTGGTTTCAACAGGACGGCGCTACGTGCCACACAGTCGAAGCTACACTCGATGTTTTTATAGCATTTTGAAAAAAAAAGTTATTTGGCGGACCCTATAAATGTATTTTATAAAAGTTTTCAAATTTTTATATTAAATATTTGTTAGTTTATTTAACCTTTTTTTTAACTAAAATGGCTATTTTATTAAGCTTGAGGTCTTATTTTATAAATTTATTTTTATATCGATATTTTGCTTCAATTTATAATTATATCTCGAAGAAGCTACAAAAATTGAACAATATATCGATATAAAAATAAAACCTCAAGCTTAATAAAATAGCCATTTTAATTTTTATATTAAATTTAAAATAAAACATGTTTTTTTTTGTGAGAAATTCAACATTCAGATGATGAAGAATATTAAAATGCCATTACCTTAGTTTTGAAACGAAAAATTAGCTGTTAAATACTTTTGTTGGTGGTATATGTAAATTAGAGTTAATTTTAGTAACATATAGACACCATCCTACTAAAATTACCGCTAACAAAATTATTTAAAAAAGTAGACTTTTACCATTTTGAAAAATAACAGCTCAAATACTACATATGTAATTTGTTGTATAATTTTTGGTTTTATTGTGTTACAGTATTCATTATCATCATCATTAGCAACAAGAATGTATCTAAGACCTTAACCTATTGCAATGAAACAACAGATAATGAAACGAATAAATAACAAGACAAGGCTTAATTGCGAGAGCCTATCGTGGCGCATCGTTGTATTGTGAAATATCGTTATTTTTTTTTTTTAGGAGTATAGTGTGCAATGAAGCGAAAACATAAAAATGTTAATTTTAAAAATTATAAAATTTTTAAGAAAAATTTTAGAAAAATTGCAACGGAAAATTTTAAGTCATTTAAAAATTTTGTTAAAAAAAATTTATTATATTGATTAAAATTTGAATTAAGTCAATTAAGTTTTCAATTGAATCAATATAACAACTGATTAACTCAATTAAAGATATGAGCTATAAGTCCACTTTTTAAAACAATGAGTGAGCGGTTAGTTTAGTTAGATTGTGTCTATAAGTCGAATTATTGATTCCGCACGGAAAGAAATATCGATCGCTATGCAAATTGCTTTTATTACTTTAATTCTTTCATTTAATTGCGAATTAAAAAGTTATCTATTGTGAATGAATTATGTTATTTTGTCAGCTGTTGGTGATAGGAAAAATATTTAATTTTTTAACACCGAAATAAATTTTTAATAAACAAAAAGAAAATTTAATTTTCATCTAATAAAACGAAATTATTCTCTAAAAATAAAATAAATTTTATTTTTGAAAAATTTTACATTTTTTGTTAGAGTTTTTATCATTCCATAAGAAAATTTTAGAGTAAGCAAAATGTACTCGTAGTATTGTACCTACTATATTTGCGGAATCAATAATATGGTAATACCGCCATGGTAGAGATGACAATCTCTGAACGGAATGAATAATTAGATCCTCTATCCTGAATATTTTTTAAAAAAAAGTAGAGTTAAACCGCTTTCAAAAATAACAGCTCAAGTAGTACTATTGATTACATTTTTAATTGATAAACAAATATTTTTCAAGCTTATAAAGATCTTATGCTTGAAAAATGTTTGTTAATATTAAATATATATAGTCGAATATTATAATAAAATAATTATGAAAAATTTACTTTATTTGAAACTTTTAATTAAAATTTTTAATTCGATTGTAATTTTTTTACGTGAACCGAAAACTAATAAAAAAAAATTAAATGAAAATAAATAATAAATCCGAATTTCATCTGCTTTAATTAAGCGCACTAGAAATTTAACTAAAATGTAAGTCAAGGGTAAGAGCACCAGGTAAAACTATCTGCACGGCTGTATATTTTAGCCCTCTACTATTTTCTGCTTTTTATTTATTATTTTATAAACCCCACCCCCCCGGAATAAGTAGAGCGTATTTATAAAAATTCACAATAATCTGCTCAAAATCTTAATAAGTAAAAAAAAAAACCTAAATACTTAATTGATAAGTAGGCATAGTCGGTCCAAAATAAGTCCCTTGAAAAAGAGGAATTTAATCGTTTAAAGACCATTTTTTGTTAAAGTAGTAGACGCAAAAGTAAGCATGGTCTGTCCAAAAGTAAAGAGTGATTTTTTTGCTATTATCTTTTTGGCAACACTAGTTTTGACAGCTCACGCACGTTTTGTATCTTGTGTCACTGTCAAACATCTTCAGTTTGGTCTATAATTTAATCATGAATCGTCTTACAAACGAACAACGCTTGCAAATTATTGAATTTTATTACCAAAATGCGTGCTCTGTTAAGAAAGTTCATCGCGCGCTTCTTCCATTTTATGGTCAGTTTAATCGACCTACTGAGGCTTCTATTCGGGCTATTGTAACAAAATTTCGCACCAAATTTACATTGTTGGACATTAAACCACCAACACGCTTACGTAGAGTGCGAACTGAAGAAAATATCGCAGCCGTATCGGCCAGTGTTGGTGATGACCGTGAATTATCGATTCGGCGCCGTTCGCAGCAATTGGGCCTCTGTTACTCCACTACGTGGAAAATTTTGCGGAAGGATTTGGGTGTGAAGCCTTATAAGATACAACTGGTGCAAGAATTGAAGCCAAACGACCTACCACAACGCCAAATTTTTGGTGAATGGGCTCTTGAAAAGTTAGATGAAGATCCACTTTTTTATCGAAGAATTGTGTTCAGCGACGAGGCTCATTTCTGGTTGAATGGATACGTGAACAAGCAAAACTGCCGTATTTGGAGTGAAGAGCAGCCAGAAGCATTGCAAGAGCTACCAATGCATCCACAAAAAACAACCGTTTGGTGCGGATTATGGGCTGGCGGCATCATTGGGCCGTATTTCTTCAAAGATGATGCGAATCACAACGTTACTGTGAATGGTGAGCGCTACCGTGCGATGATAACAAACTTTTTTTTGCCCAAAATGAAAGAGCTTGACTTGCATGACATGTGGTTTCAACAAGACGGTGCCACATGCCACACAGCACGCGAAACAATGGACCAATTGAGAGGCGAGTTCGGTGAACAGTTTATTTCACGCTTGGGACCAGTCAATTGGCCGCCCAGATCGTGCGATTTAACGCCTCTAGACAATTTTTTGTGGGGCTATGTTAAGGCTAATGTCTATAGGGACAAGCCCGCTTCGATTGACGCACTGGAAGCCAACATTGCCAACATTATTCGTGAGATACCGGCCGAAATGTTGGAAAGAGTATGCCAAAATTGGACTAAGCGGATGGACCATTTGAGGCGCAGCCGCGGCCAACATTTGCATGAAATAATCTTCAAACATTAAATTATATCGACCCAACTATCGATCCAAATAAATATTTCATGCATTTTTCTGAATTTTATGTGTTTTTTTTTTTTAAATTTCCGATAGTTCTTATAAAATCACCTTTTATATGGAACCTTCATGGAAGTATAGACGGTTCAGTAATCCGTTGAAAATTTTTTTTTATGAAAATATGGTGACCTTCTTTAGAGTACAAAGATCATTGGTACCAAATTTCAGAAAAATCCGTTGAAAAACAATAATTTGCATAGCGAAAAAGCAAACAAATAGACAGAAAACGAATTTTATTTCTATAGATTATTATTCTGGGCCATAAACGCACCGCGACCTGTAAGATCTATTGTGCAGTTAAAACAATTAAAGATTTATTTTGCAAAGGTCTGCTGGACACTTCGTCTTTCTGCCGCTCGGCAAACGCAGAAACGACCACACCAATTTTTTTCTTTACTAACTATCATTATTTGTTTACACTCTATGGCCGTCACTGTTTTTTATATTCAAAATAAATAGAAAGTGTGAGTGTATAAGAGCAAATACATTGAATGTTTCTTCTTCTATAGTAGATGTATTTGACACATACGGAAAATGTGACCCCCAATCGATCATCGCATTGGATATGGAATAAAAATTATTGAAATGTTATTTTTTTTTTTAAAGAAATTTCGCTTAAAGTTATTCGATAACAAGTTCGGTGATTTGGTCTCTGTTTTTGTAATTCAGTGTTTGTTGTAGGGAAGACTGTACCTGGTTCAAGACTTTATTTTTTTTATTAAATTTATGAAAAAACTTTTTTATATGTTAGGAACGAATTCACGATCTATGTTTTAAGTAAAAGTACATAACATTGGTTAACTCTCAGAACTATACACAAGATACTCTGGGGTACGCTTTACATGACCTATTACTAAGTCTCCCATCTAAAATCAACAACTTTTACTTAACTGCTGTTAACTGTTGCCTTCTATGAAACGCTTCATCGGAAGTTCTCGTTATACAATATTTTTTGTCATTAATATTTCTGTAACGTCAGTTGAAAAAAAAAAATAAATAAATAAAAAAAAAAACATTTCATTCATTGTTATACAATTTTATCTATTTGTATCGGCTTTCTGTATTAAAATGGATTTGTTTTTCCATCACTCAATCTTGGAATAAATTTGTGTTCTGCTTAATAATTTTAGAAATGTTTTATTTTACATTTGTTCAATTGAAAATTACACAACACATTCATTATGTTTAATGAATATTAAAAAATGAAAAAAAGTTAATTAAACTAAAAAAAATGCACACGCGCTTAATTCAATGTTAAGACTAACTAGACTTGAGTCTATAAATTGTTAGCAAGACAAACAGATTGATGTCAGTCATAAAATATGATTTGAATGAAAAAAAATGCTTATTAAATAAATTAAATTAATTTCTTGCTTTAAACAGACAATTGTAATTTTTTTTTTAATAATTCAGTAAGCGGAGGAACGAAGATGCTTTTTCAGAACTGTTTATCTCTTTTGTTTGTTGAAAGCTCCATTTGAGTTATTATAAAGGGTGTTTTTATAGACGTATAGAACTTTAAATTGCAATAAAACAACGATGGATTATTCGATTGACATGAATTTTATTTATCCGAAAGATAATCTTGTGGCATTACATTTTAAATATGATTTCTGGCATATGACCGCCACGGCTGGCTCGGATTTCAATTTTCGATGACTTTTTCCAACATTTGTGGCCGTATATCGGCAATAACACGGCAAATGTTGTCTTTCATATGGTCAAGCATTTGTGGCTTATCCGCATAGACCAATGACTTTACATAGCCCCACAGAAAATAGTCTAGCGGTGTTAAATCACAAGATCTTGGAGGCCAATTCACAGGTCCAAAACGTGAAATTAGGCGGTCACCAAATATGTCTTACAATAAATCGTTTGTAGCACGAGCTGTGTGACATGTTGCGCCGTCTTGTTGGAACCACAGCTACTGGACATCATGGTTGTTCAATTCAGGAATGAAAAAGTTAGTAATCATGGCTCTATACCGATCACCATTGACTGTAACGTTCTGGCCATCATCGTTTTTGAAGAAGTACGAACCAATGATTCCACCAGCCCATAAAGCGCACCAGTCAGTTTTTCTGGATGTAACGGTGTTTCGACATACACTTGAGGATTAGCTTCACTCCAAATGCGGCAGTTTTGTTTGTTGATGTAGCCATTCAACCAGAAGTGCGCTTCATCTCTAAACAAAATTCGCTTATGAAAATCGGGAACAATGGCAATCTCGTTTTGGGCCCATTCGACGAATCTACGCAAGCGTTGTTCAGGCGTAAGTCTATTCATGATGAATTGCCAAACCAAACTGAGAATAAATCACTTGATAGCTGTTAAATCGGTCGCCATCTTCAACAGTAATGCCAACTTAAAGTTTTATACGTCTATAAAAAACACCCTTTACAAACAAACTTTTTACTTCTACTCCATTTTTCAAAAAACCTATAGCCTCATAAGTTTCTTGCAAAACGAGCTATATTTTATTGGAATCGTTACACAACTTTTGATTTTTTTTCAATTTCATATAAGAAATGGAATACATTTCATTAACATATTCTATTTCATTCCAATTTTTTCTTTTGATAGAAATAAAATGGAATTGTAAAATTTCTAAGTTACGGAACGGTGTGGAATTTGGAATGTGCTCAGCATAATCCTGATAAAACGATTCAAAATATTAACAGAATAATAATTTGATCTATAATCTGGTTTTCTCTTTATATAGCCGATAGAGACGATAAAAAGGGCTATGGTAATATGAACGTGCCCAGCAACCTGACCGCTCCCTGCGGGCCTTCAGTCAGAATCACAAATCTAAATACCCAACATAACGTTAGATTGTTATGAATTACAAGTTACTTTGCAAATACATGATGGATAACTATTGCTGATATTATTTCTGAAGAGCGTAAGGGCAACAGCATAGCCTACGTGTATTCTTTGATTTTCTGCTCAAACATTTTCTAAGATTCAAATTTGATTACGATATGGAAGGAAACCCTTTGGGATGGGGGACGGCTACGGATTGGGCTGAAGTAAAAATTGACTTAAAATTTTAATAAGCCGTGAAACGAAATGGAATTTAAACGTTCCAATAAAACCATTAGTTTAAAATAAAAATTTATAAATCAAGGAACGGTGATGAATTAGACCTCATCAAAATGGAACTGAAATGTTAATGATTTCGCGAACGCCGCAAAATTGAGCCGAAACAAAAATAGATTTGAAACGTTAAGGGTTTAGGGAACGCTACCTAATTGAAACGGAGCAAAATTTACTCAAAACATGAATGGTTTGGGAAATTTAATTCTATTAGCTTAAATAGAAAAGTTTGTAAGTCCAGAAATTACGCAAAATTGAGCCGAAAAAATTCAATTGAAATGTTAATATTTTAGCTAACACTGAGGTATTGGAACACAGCAAAATTTACACAAAACATTAATGGTTTGGAGAATAAAAATGTTTCAATCAAACTATTAGCTTAGAATAGGGAACGACGATTTTGTTTCCATTCTATATTCCAAGCAGGAGCTAAAAATGTTTAGCACAAATATTTTCGCTCGTATCAAAAAAAAAAAAAAAAAATAAAAAAATTTACGTAGACTTTAAAGTAAAATTTATAAAAAAATTATATGACAAATTTTTGAAAACGTGATCCCTCTTATTCAAAAAATTTAGAGTAGACTTTAAAGTCAACGTTATCAAAATATATAAATTTTACTTTAAATTTTGGGATAAGGGGGCTTATACTCGTATTATAGTCACAAAAAAGTAGGCTTTTATTAAAAGCTGACTTTTGTACATAAGAATTATATGAAGTTAAAGTTGATTAGTGTGACCAATAATTTTAAATTTAAATGTTTTAAGTTAGGAAACAATGTATACACGTATAATTCAACCTATTGCTTTTTTTATAAAAAGTCCGTATGCACCGCAATCCACAGGATTCTTTGTACGGCCGAAAAATCTATGACCCCATATGCGATTAATAGGTTAACACACTGCTTTTCCAATCTAAGGGGGTACCAAACTTTTTCCTTAACTAAGATTCCACTCAGTTAATATTTTTTAATTAATTTTTTTTTGGAATTAAGAGCATGGCTGATTTCAAGCAATCAAGCGATTATCGCGCCTCGAGTGATTTAAATTTTTAACGATGGTTGATTTAATTTAATTTAATTGCATTATATTTAAATGTTTCATTCATTTGTTTAGATATTTGCGTGCAATTTTATTAATTAAATACAATTTGAAATTGATATGTATTGAATATGGATCAAATTAATGCAATTGAATTAAAATTAAACTGGTGTTAATGAGTGCCTTTAAAGTAGTTATGAATATTTAATTATAATTTTTCAAGTTTCAATTACAGTCAGGGTTGCTTACAGCCAGATGCGTGGAGTTGGAAAAGGATATTTTTAAATAAAATTAAAAAACAAGGGGCAATATATGTTAAAGGGAATAAAATCATTTTTTTAATGATGGTCAGTGCTAAGCAATAATAATAATAAACATTTAATTAATGCTTTTTCAATGCCAGCACTAAGAAAACATTATCGGTTGTTACCACTTAAAAGTGCAGATGTTTTAAACAATTTTTTTTTTAGAATTCACAATCTTTTATTAACTAACGACTGTGGTTTAGTCACTGTTATTTAACACTGTTTAAGCCTTAGTTCCTAGTTAACTGAAGATCGTGAATTCACTAACAAAAAATTAAATTTTTTTCCTAATTTAATAGAAGAAACAAAGTTTTGAAACAGTTCTTTGGTTGATTCCTAAGACTTGACTTTTTGTTTAGTTAAAAATTTTCAAATTTTATTCTTTGCTCATTAAATTCTCAGTTATAAAAATTAAAGCAGTTAAAAATAAACTAAGAGATAAATAAATACATATATTATCAACAAGATTATAACATGATCGAGCACATACGTAAGAACATACATACCTACGTAAGTACATGTAAACACACATACATACTCGTAAATACATACATTAAAAATAACACACCCCCTTTCCATTGAAACTTATCTTTCTAGTAAACAAAATTTGTTTATTCGGTGTTTCTTATACAGTAGGTCGACTGTAATAAATTAAAGCGTCACAAAACAAGTTCTACAATTTAATTTAATTCTTTTTCTCTCTATAATCAGCAGCAGAATATTAAATTATTTCATTACATTTTTTATATTTTAAACAGTCTTTAATGATGCCCTAAATTAGTATTCATCTGTTGGAATCTATTCAAAATTATAAACACATAAAGTTGAGATTTTATGGGATAAATAACACGGGCCTACAGAATGAATTTTTCTTTTTTTTTTGTATTGGCTGAGGTTTCATAATGACATTGAATGTCTGTAATCAATCGCTATAAATTACTTTTTCTTAATGCTACTCGAGTACGTGTAGTTATACATCAAAACTAGGAGGTTGCGCCATATGATTTGCAATAACTCGACAGCTACCTCTCTGATTAAATTTTTTAAAAATTCCAAAAAATCGGCAATATAATAACCTTTAAATTATATTATTATACATTTTTACCAGTCTTATAGTTTATAAGATATTCAAAAAGTTTTGTTATAAAAAAAAGCAATTTTTTCAAGAAAAATTTCCAAAAATTTCTTTTAAAAAAAATCATTAAAAATTTAAAATAAAGAAAATAATAAATTTTGCTTTTAACGTTGATAGCTGCATATGTTACAAATAAAATGAGCCATATTTCATCAAAATCTCTGTATAAGTTTTGAACTTATTCACAATTTAGTAGTAGCAATGAAAAGCCTATTTTCTTAACAAAATTTTTATTTTTTTTTTAAATCTAAAAAATTTATTTTTCAGGGGAAGGTTCATGCCTTAGAGCTATGTGCTAGCAAATGTCTACGAAGGCGCACTTGTGGTACTAGAATATAGATTTTCTGAGACAGTCAGGCAGCTCTATATGCATCAGTAAGCTTTTCCTTTCGTTCAAGATTGTTTTGGGATTGCTATAAATTTCTCAACGCCTTGGCAGAAAGGAACACGGTTACCTTATTGTGGGTACAGAAGCACGAAGGGGGGAATACTTCTTTAATAGCTCCAGAGTATTTCTGTGGGATAAACAACAACTTCACTCGAGCCCTACTATGCAAGAAGGAGAAACTAAGTCTACAAGACTGTTGGAGGGCCGAAGTGGACATTAGGGCAGTTGTTTTAAACTTCAGCAGGAATGATATTAAACTCTACGTTGAGCTAATTACAGGCCATTGTAGACTTAACTACCACATGAGTAAAATCGGTGTGGCAAAAGACGACTTCTATCGTTTCTGTCGGGAGGGACGGTCCCAGAAGCAGTTAAAGCAGTTACTAGATTAGTCTGGGCTGCACAAAAGATCTTTAAGGTAACGGTGCGATCATAGGCCATTACGTTAACAATAATAATAAATTGTATGGCCCAGTATCACTAAAATTTAAATTAATTTAAAACTTACGACTAGATTTTGATGAACTATATCTCATTTTATTTGTAACATATGCAGGTATCAACGTTAAGAACAAAATTTAGTATTTCTTTTATATTTTATTTTTAACGATTTTTTTTTCAGAAGAAATTTTTGGAAATTTTCTTGAAAATTATGATTTTTTGAGAAAATTTTTTTAAATATCTCAGCAACTTCAAGACTGGTAAAAATTAAAACAAACATAATTTAAAGGTCATTGTATTCCCGATTTTATGGTGTTTTTGTAAGTTTAATCATATAATAGCTCTAGAGGATTATGGTGCAACCCATCCGTTTTTATGCCCTGAAAACATTTCATTTGACTAATGACAATTTATCATTGATTCAATGAAATTATTTCATTAAATTAATGAATATTTCACTGAATTAATGAAATATTTCATAAGCCTAATGAAACGTTGTCATTGTGTTTGTCGTAGGCGTATTTGTAGTCGAATTTAAAATTCAATGGTATTTTGTAAAATTTTTGCCTACGACAATTTTGTAATTGAATTAAAATGAAAAGGATTATACTTTAATAAATAATTATTTTGTTATAAAAATTGTCAAAATAAATAAATAAA
Source organism: Thelaira solivaga (assembly GCA_947397855.1). Classification (NCBI taxonomy): domain Eukaryota; kingdom Metazoa; phylum Arthropoda; class Insecta; order Diptera; family Tachinidae; genus Thelaira; species Thelaira solivaga. The sequence goes on along the minus strand of OX377613.1, from coordinate 51,619,044 downwards.
AAGTGTTTGTAAAGGGTTGTTAAATTTTAAGGGCCGATGTTGAATGTGAACCACACCTAAACGTCAGGTTTTTTTCTGCATTTCATTTGACATTTCTCAATTTCAAACTAACTCAATTTGAACCATGGAACAATCAAAGTTATTCAGGCTTATTATGGGCCTTCAAATCAAAATGCATATCGTGCATTTTTTTCTTCTTCAGTGAAGAGACACATTTTCACCTCAGTGGATTCGTCAATTTCCTAAATAATTTGTGTTTTATTCAAAATCAACATCGGCCCTTAAAATTTAATCACCCTTTATATTCAATTTGTCAAATTTTTTTCATTTAAATGTAATAAAAGATAAGAGTGTGCGTGTTTTCCTCCTTGTCGTATTTGCTGGCGTTTGGCAACACGTATCGAAATACGATAGTTTTCACCATTTCATTGTAGGCCTGTGTAAACGCCATCTTGCTGAAGCCACATGTCCAGACACTTGCTCTTTGTGGTTGTAAAGGGTGTTTTTTATAGACGTGTAGAACTTTAAATTGCAATAAAACAACGATGGATTATTCGATTGACATGAATTTTATTTATCCGAAAGATAATCTTGTGGCAGTACATTTTAAATATGATTTCTGGCATATGACCGCCACGGCTGGCTCGGATTCCAATTTTCGATGACTTTCCAACATTTGTGGCCGTATATCGGCAATAACACGGCGAATGTTGTCTTCCAAATGGTCAAGCGTTTGTGGCTTATCCGCATAGACCAATGACTTTACATAGCCCCACAGAAAGTAGTCTAGCGGTGTTAAATCACAAAATCTTGGAGGCCAATTCACAGGTCCAAAACGTGAAATTAGGCGGTCACCAAACGTGTCTTTCAATGAATCGATTGTGGCACGAGTTGTGTGACATGTTGCGCCGTCTTGTTGGAACCACAGCTCCTGGGCCCATTCGACGAATCTACGATTTACTTGATGGTCGTTTGGCTATTCATGATGAATTGCCAAACCAAACTGAGAATAAATCACTTGACAGCTGTTAAATCGGTCGCCATCTTGAACAGTAATGCCAACTTAAAGTTCTATAAAAAGCACCCTTTATTTATTTCTTATGGATTGCATGAGAATTTTCTGAGCCACAAATTTCGCAATTGTATGTATTCACGAGAGCCATTCAGATGAAAATGTGCTTCATGGGAGAAGACGACTTTTTTCGAAATATTGCCACTGACTTCACCTTGCTCCCATTATCCATTGAGCGAATTGCCGGTGCAGATATTTTATTCCATACTTAATCGGAATATGTCTTATTAACAAATCCAATAAAAAAAATCACATCTCTCTCAAAAACAACGTGTTTTAATTTTAAAATGAAAAAGAGCACCCTTACTAAGACACCCTTTTTATGTATACTCACATGTATGTATGTATGGGTGTGCGTATCTATTTATTTAAAAATTTTAATGCTCCAAAAACAAATTACTGCTAATTACTTAATTATCAACTTGTTTATTTGAAAAAATTTTAGTTTAAGTTTATTTAGGAGGCATGAATTTCATTAATACAACCACGTGTTATTTATTTTTCATTTTCTACAGTAAAACTCTTCGTTTAATTTTTTTATTTTTATTAATTTTTTTTTTTTAAGTTAGCATGATTTTAACTTTAATAAGAAATAAAATTATTTGCTTCTTTTACAAAAAAAAAAATTCATAAAAACAGTTTATTTTGTCGAAAAAATCTTTTGATTTTTTTCTTCAAAAAGTTTAAAATTTTATATGAAAAGTACTCAAAATATTGAGGGTTTTTCATACAACATTTTTAAAACCAGTTTATCGCTAGTGTTATAAAAACAGCACATTAATTTAATAAAATGTTTTCTTTTATTTTCTCTAAAAAAAAAAGTTGGTTTTCGGTAAAGTTAAAAAACAACAAGGTAGGTATAGAAATAGTCCTTGTTTGGATCCTTACTTGATTTGATGCCTGATTTTTAATGAGTTTTTTTGATTTTGCTTCTTACTATTTATTAGTGTTTTGTTATGTGCTGTTCATAGGAAACAAACATTAAAATTTTCTAAAACAAATTAGTATAAAAAAGACTAAAAAATAATTTAAGATTTGAGTGTTTTCTATACAAATATTTTACAAAATTGAATTATTCGTTTTCTGTAAACAGCAGATTCATTTTTTTAAAAATATATTTGAGTGATTTTTATACAAAATTTCTGAAAAATCGGGTACTAGTTCTTTTTCTATAAACAACACATTATAAATGTGCTGTTTTTATTTATAACGCAAGCGATCAACTCGTTTGGAAATTTTATATGAAAAGTATTCAATATATTGAGGGTTTCTCATGCAAACTTTTTAGACCAGCTGATCGCTTGTGTCATAAAAAAAGCACATAAAAAAATATTATATTTTTGAGTTCTCTCATGAGTTGTTTGTCAACAACAAAATGACTCTAACAAGAAAATACAAATTTTATAAAAACAGCTTTTTATTGATTAAAATATTTTTGTATTTAAAAGCCATAAAGCGGAAATTGATAATGAAATTCGATGCCTAGAAAAGTATGTCGTTTACGCAAGGAGTCTATACTGATAATAAACTGGTTCGTGTTAAGATGAAATATGAGGATTTCACAGAGTTTGTCACTAAATGAAAGCCAAACAACAAAAATGCTTGATTAATTTTATTCAAGTCATTAAACTGAAAATAAATAAAAATCTATGGAAATATCACTTATGTCTGATTAATTTGTTTTAGAAAATCCCTAAAAATTTTTTCTTATAAAATTATTTCGATTCTTACCATCCGTTATTGATGGAAGATATCGCCCCACTATTCCTGAACTACAATAATAAAGCTATTGAGTTGATTGCGACATCAAGTCCATTTTTACTTAAGTCGACTTAAGCGATTTTTCCTTATTAAAACAGATTTATGTGATGTTTTTATAATAATATAATATTGAGTGTTTTTCATACCAATTTTTTAGACGAGTTGATCGCTTTTGTGTTATAAAAACCAGCACTTAGTTTTCAATACAAATTTTTTAAACTTGGTGGCTTGTGTTACAAAAACAACATATAAATGTGTTTAGAAAATTAGAAAGTATTAGATAAGAAAGATTTATTTAAATACTACGAGCAGTTGACATTTTTCTGATTAAATAACATACGCAAATCATGAAATAAACATTAAAGTTTTGATTTGCAAACAGAATTCATGTGATTAGAACAATCATGCGTTAATAGTACAGGGTGTCCGCCGGGAAGGTATACTACTTTGTTTGTTAATAATTTTTGATTAAATGAAAGAGAATGGATCTTATATTGATAAATGTTTTATTTAATGTCGGCAATTATGTATGGAATACAATATCAGATAAATGTCCGCTTTTTGAGCACATTTTTCATTATATTCTCACACATTTCACTCGATATTTCATTAATTTCATCACGAATATTTTGTTTGAGTTGCTTAAGATTTTCTGGTTTGTTTGCATAAACTTTGCTTTTCAGATATCCCCACAGAAAGAAGTACGGAGCAGTCAAATCAAGCGACCGTGGAGGCCAATCAACATCACCATTTCTTGAAATAACGTAACTTTCTCATCGTCTCAGTAATCGATGATTGATTTTGGTAAAATGTTTTAAGGATTAAAACACGTTGGTTTATCGAATATTTTTCTATAATAAATTTGCCACGTGCCAAATATGAACTATCAAAACTAATGCTTACCAAAATAGCGGCAAAACAAAGTAGTATACCTTCCCGGCAGACACCCTGTATAACAGGTTGACAAATTATTGGTTCTGTCATACCACACTTACTCATTTATTCGATTTATTTCAGCTTGTGCAGCATGAGTAAAACTGTCAAATTGAAATTAAATTTTGTAAAATCATTTCGAACAACTTTGTTTTAGTTATACGAGTATAAGCTGCAATAAACCTAAAAATATTTTTTTTAATTTACAATTTTCATGAAAACCCGAGTCCTTTAAAAAATTTTCAGCTTCAGACTTAAAATCGAATAAGCAGATTTCGCGAACATAAGAAAGGCTTACGTGAAATGGATATGGTACTCGTATCCGTCGTAGTATTTATTGTACTAAGTAAGCAATTATGCTATTGTCTTTGAAAATATCATGCCAAATAATGCAGGTATTTGAAATTAAGCTCCAAAAAAGAGCATTTTTTGTAAATCGAATGACTAAATATTTTAATAAACGACTTAAAAGTAGTTAACACATAAAATTTTAAGCTTATTTTTATTCATTTTAGTAAAATTACTTGCACTTTGATACATTTAAGTTAACAAAAAAAAATTAAATCTTGATTATTTAAAAATAAGAAATTAAATTATTTTTCTTGAGAAAAACATCCGCAGTCGTGTCGAAATATTGGAATTTAATTTAATAATAAATAAAATATATGTATAAAAAAGAGACCTAAAAGCTTAAACAATATTTATTTATTAATTTTTTTTGTTAACAAAAAAATTAATAAAAAAAAAAAAAACACTGATTTTTTTTTTAAATTTTTAGCTGCAGGTTTGAAGATCATTTCAATGAATAAAAAGGACTTTTTGGCCACATTTTTGTTGACATAACAACAAGAAATATTTTCCGACAGTAGCAAACAATGTTTGGTAATTTTATAACACAAAAACTTGACTTTGATATTTAAATAAATATTCGAGCTGAATAATATCAAAACGAATTATTTGCCGTTTTTCAAAAGGATATAACTTACAGAATAGAGCGGAATAATTTAAAGAACGTGTACTTAAGTCTCTAAGTTCTTGGGTAACCTACTACTTTTTCTGATGCACTATTGTCCCCTAACTGAAAAAATCATTAGAATTTTTTTTAAGCGCCCAAATTGTGGAAGAGGCTGTTAATTTATTTTTCACGTGAATATAAATTTCCATTTCTACTACAAACAATGATTATTTACACACTTACATTATTTAAAATAGTCTTAGTGTAATGAAATTCATTTTTTTTGTGTTATTTTCTAAAGAAAATTATCACAACCGCCTTTAAAAATTATTGACTAAAAGCAAAAACAAAAACATTTCTAAATTGTCTTGTAAATTCAAGTAACAAATAGTAATTTATGGTTAACTAGACAAGCCATAATTTGTATGAGCAGAATACCTAATTACCTATAGTTAAGCAAGTATGTAAGTATGTATGTATGTGTGTGTGTGTGTGTGTACATACTCTTTGGCCCACAATTTATTTAATACAGTAGGTGTTTAATTATATTAATTAAATGTTACTTACGAGGAACACTCTCTGGCTGTATAGGAGTTGCGTGTGCCATTTGTAGTTTCAGTGCCATTGGCTGAGGACTTTTTGGCTTTGGTAATGAGACAAGTGCTACCTTTAATATCGGAACCGGTCATGTTGTTTATTTTATATCAAATATTCTTGTCAGCTTTTATAAATCACTCGAATGTTGGTATGTAATTTATTTACATAAAATTTTATATTTTGCAGAAAGAATTAATGGTCCACAATTCAGGTTATTTTAATTATGTTGTAGATCTATTGAATTTAAATTTAGTTTTTTCTTAGAATATTTCTTTATTTTATTTTGTTTTTCCTTTATTTATTTATTTTCCACAATAAACACTTTCTTTATGTGCTATGAGCTTCAATTATATTTGTTGACTGATCTATTTGTCTGTATGATGGGCTCTATTTATAAGAAGAATGCTGTTGTGTTATTGTTTTCCATTAGCAGTTATTACTGCTCTCTAAAATGTCTATTTTCTTACACACTCGCACATGGTTCAACATGTTCTCATTCTCATTCTTATTTGTTTTATTTTTTCATTTAGGTACTTTTCTAGTATTTCTGTTTTTGTTTGCTTTGCGTTTTTTTCACTCTTGTATGATGAGCGTACTCTTTTCCAGAAAAAAAATTATTTATATGTAAAAGCAGACATACTCGTACACACATGTATATAATCACTTAATATTATCATTGTTGTGCACGTACATACATACAGATTTTAGAATAAATTTTTAAAATGAATTAAAAATCCAAGAAGTTATAAAACGTACTACTAGATGTTTTTGTTCGGTCTGGGTCGGTCCGATCCTTTATTACATGAGTCGGTATTCTTAGTATCGATATCCTTACGTACACACTAGTATTTAGAGAAACTTTATTTGTTAAAAAATCCAGACAAATAAATGCGGCTATTCACTATCTTATAAAGTGCATTATGTTTTTGCTAGCATTATTATCAGAGGCACCAATCAAATTACTAAATAAAATATTTTAAAGCATAATTTCAGGCTTCAATTAAGTACGGGCCCACATCTTTTTGAACAGTGGCGAGTGAAAAGTGCGCGTAAATTTGGGTATGGTCGATAAAAAAAAAGTATATGGCAGCCTTTATTGGAGTATAGAGGTTGCATAGGTCAAATGTCAGACAAATTAATTGGAAAACAAAAATGTGTATAGTGAACAAACAAACAAAGATTCTAAACGAATTGATTACAAGTAAATAATGCACACATGGGTGACTGAGAGTGAGTATCCTAATACAGCTGACGTTTTTTTTTTTTTTTGTAAAAAAATTTTTTTTAACAATTTCTTTTTTAATTTCTATTTCTTTTTTACTGAAATATTTATAACTTTCTCTAGTTTTAATTTTTTTACACAATTCTTTTTTAAGCACTTGTGATATTTTGTGTGTGTGTAATATTTATTTTAACAGATTACTTGTAAAACATGGCTTTGTAAAGAAAATTTAAAGCAAGACCAATTGGCTGACGCAATCGATAAAGTCTATTGCAAGAATTGCTATTATACTAAATACAGATGTATGTAGTGATATGGATATACTCGTAAAGGTAGCATCTTAAGTACTATAGCAAAATATTGGCACATGGCTGACCTTGAGGTGACCATAAGTGATATTAATCTTTTGTTATTAACTACAGAGTTTATGATTTTTTCTACAATGTAGACATCATTTGATAATAATTCAGGAGAAATAATTTTAAGATCCCCTAACACACGGTTTTGGAACCGTGAAAACAGAAAACTGAAAAATGTTTTCAAAACTGTATTTAATGGGTTGTATTATTGATTCCGCACGGAAAGGAAAATTTTACGGAAAGAAATATCGATCGATATACAAATTGTTATTATTCATTCCTGCGGAATTATCTTATTATTTTGAATTGCTTAATTTAATTGTGAATTAGAAATAGTCTATTGTGAATGAATTGTGTTTTTGTTGATAGGAAAATTATTTTCTACAAATACAACAAATTAAGCTAAAACACATTTAACTTTTGCGAAATTTTTTATTTTTTCTTAAATTATTGATCTTTCCGTTTGCCTTCCGTAAGAAAAGTAGAAGTTTGTCTATATCGCGGAATCAATAATTGCAAATTTTGCTTCCGCACAAAAAATGCTTTCCGCAATCGCGGAAGGGAATGTATAATTAGACCCAATATTTTCTAATTTTCTCTAATTTACTAGCTAATTCATGGTTTAACATATTCAAGAGGTGACACAACATATGAACTGTTATATTTGAAAGTGGTATAAGTCCACTTAAAAAAAAAATAATGACTTAGCGGTGATCTTAGAAGATAAAGACTCTATTAAATTTGTTTCCAAATGAGAAAAAACCTTTATGCCAAATACAAGTTGAGGTCAAATTATAACATTCGATGTCGATCGAAATTTTTATTTTAATTGTATTGAAATTTGGATCTCTATCGAGTGCCGTAAATGAACCCCGAAGCTTTGGACAAACATTCTTAATTATTTTGAAAAGAAAAAATAAGTTTGATTTAATTTATTACAAAATATCCAATATTAAAGGCTGTAATATCAGCCAAGTTGTTTTGAAGCCATTTTTAAATACAAGATAAGCAGCAATTTGCATATAGCCTTCTATTTCACTTTGCACAATTTGTATTCTGCTGTTGTTGCTCCTTCATTCATACTTAAACACAAATTGCGCATGCACATTTTGCGATATAAATAATAACATTTATTTCTCTTATTAAAATTAATTTAAATATTCTTTTCTTAGACTTTGTGGCTTAATTTGAAAAAAAAAAAAAGATTTAATTTTTTTCAATTGAATTTGATTTTTATTAAAAAGTTTAACAACACTTTCATTTGCATAAAAGATTGTAAAAAAGATATTAAAAATAAGGCAGGAAAAAACAACTTCCGCAGGTTATCAATCTTAATGAGTGTCCAAACTACGTTTAAGCAATTAGAAAAATTAAATAAAAAAAAAAAAACTGTTTGACAAGTAAAGTTTAAATAAATTTAAGTTGGAGGAGACAAAGTAAAGGGTGGTCCAACCATAATGCACGACGTTAATTGTGAGCTACAACTTCAAGTCAACGTCAAGTTTTTTGTCCAACTTTATTTAACATTTCTGTGTTTAAGTGTGAGATAAATTCAACCATGGAGAGGTACACAATTGGGCAGCTCGCTTAGATTGTTGAAGCCTTTTACGAAAATGGGCGTTCAAGTCACAATGCATTTCGTGCATCTCATGCACACTTTCAACACAATGGACTCGTTAAAAGCACAATTGACGCATTTGGGCAAATGAGAATTCACGAATGATTGTTCAAAGCTCGATGCACAGTCACAAAGAGTGACTGTTTGGTGCGGTTTGTAGGCTGGCGGCGTCACCGGGCAGTACTTTTTCGAAAAAGAAGTGAGTGAAGCAGTTATCATGAATGGTGTTCGCTATCGCGAGATGATAACGGATTTGAGGATATGGACCTGAACGATATGTGGCTCCAACACTTGATACACAGCCAACGAAACAATGGCTCTTTTGTGCGAGAAATTCAATGGCCGTTTTATCTAATGTCTTGGTGATGTTAATCATCATGTGATTTGACGCCGATGAACTTCTTTCTTTGCGGATATTTAGAAGAAAAAGTGTACGTCAATAAACCAAAAACAATTCAAGATATATTAACGACATTGAACCTCAGTGATGTCTTAGAGTCATTGAAAATATGGACCACCGGATAGAGGTATGTTACCGAAGCCCTTTCGAGCATTTGGCCGATATTTTTCTATCATAATAAAACATATTAAGATAACTATCTGAAAACTTTTTCTTTTTTTTACAATTCACATCGTGCGACCACCTCTTAGAATGACAAGTATATCACAAAATAAAATTAATGCTTACGATCAGTCAAAACGTGAATGGGCGTAATACAATTAATATGTCATCACTGCTTAAATTATTGACCCTATTTTCGTTCACAATTCAACTCTACTTTAGTTGTAATTTTGATTTTACAACCTGTTTGTGTTATTACTGATTAAAACTCAGTGTTCGTGCAGTTGAGAAAAACATACAAAAATGACAACTCATCAATAGCAGTTGTCTCAATTACAACTCAACTGATTTGAGTTGTGAACCATAAAAGGGGCATATAAAAAATATTCAACATAGTGAAATGAGTTAATGAAAAGTAACACAATTTTAACTGATAAGTTTTATTTAAAAAATATTCACTCATATCATGAATATCATTTCACTTGAACTATTTTCACTTTCACCGTGATATCAATCATGAATGAATTCCCTGCAAATTCCATTTTTTCCCTTGTTTTGTTCACTTATTTTTTGTTTGTTTGTTTTTTTTTTTTAATTTAATTTAATTTAGCAAGCAGATTTTAGGAATTTTTTACTAAAAGAATTACCTATACAAATTGTAATTATTTACTAAAAAAAATCGTTTAATCAGAACAGTTGACACCTCTACCACAAGAACCATTTATAAATTGCTTCATTAAAAAAAATATATTTTTTGCTTTTCAAATCTTATAAAAATTCAGAAATTCATTATTTTACACTGGCCACTGAAAACTTTTTCACAATAAAAGTTGGCACCTTTACTACAAGAACCATTCCTATATTTAAAAAAAAAAATATTGATTTGCTCTTATACATTCACTCTGCACTGACAACGTGAATAAAATTTCACGGGAGATTCTCGATAGCAATTTTTCTTTTGAGGGGAATGAAAATTTCAAGAGAATAAGATATTCACTTTTATTCGCGATAGGGGTGATTAATCTTTTGAATTACAAATAAATTCAATTTGGATCACTGTGATCAGCAACCAGAAATATTTTTTTATTATTTTAATATAAGAGGCGATTGGGTCTGGAAATATTGAATATTTGAAATCTAATTTTTATTTCCATTAAAGTATATTTGAATCAAAAAAACTTGTAAACGTTGTGTACAAGATAATACAAAAACATTTGGCATAAAAAGTATCTCTTGTAAATTAAAATGATACGAGTTGCTAGAAAAATTTGGAATTTTCCACTTCCGTATGCAATTTAATGACTTGGAATTATGGCACAGTATATGTAAATAGTATTGATATTTTTATTTATAAGAATGCTTGTATGTAAATGTAACCTATCGATTTGTTCAGATTACATTTGCATTCATGTTTTGTTTTCTTAAATGATTTTTATATTTATTTATTTAAGTACGTTAATTATAACATGCATACACATGATTTTATTATATTTAATATTTATTAATTAAGAAAACAAAAATTATTTTTTGCAATGCAAAACAATAATAAAGTTGTTTACCAGCAGAGATGGCAACATTTGATTAAATCATTGACGAAGACTTAAAAGTGTGTTGTTTACAGTGGGAATAAAATTAATACAAATATTTCGTACGAATAGCGGCCTAAAAGATCAGTAAATAAAAATAAAACTTGAGCTCTAAAAGTTCTCTGTTAGGCTTACTTTTTGTTTAAAAAAACTCGGTCGAAAAATGAAGAATTTATTATGACGAGCCGATATTATGTGTTAGCTAAGCTCAGTTTTTTTTGTGATAAAGTGAAATGAAAAAAAAATTTTTCATTTTATTTTTCACAAGCACTTTTCACTCTGACTTTTCACAAATGCATAATTCCGATTCCCCTTCATGTAGTGAAAAAACGCTTCATTCCACATGTACGTGCGAAAATTTTACATCTATGTTATTATTTTTTTTATTTACAAATGTCAAAGTGAAAGAAAATTATTTAAATTAATGGGGATCAGTCTTTCATTTCACCCTTCTAGAGGTGACTACGTGACAGTTATGGGTGACAGTTTTGTAAATAGTCATACAAATTGCGTAACGAATTCTGTTTAAAAATAGAAAGCAAGTGTTTTTAAGTCATTTTAATTCAAATATATAAATAAATACTCTTTTTGGGATTCGCTGGCGCGTTTTCTTCCTGAAATCTTTTCCATTTTTTTCACGAATAAATTTCAAATGAAAACTACTTTTTGAAATAAAAAGATTTTATCAGTTAAATACTGTACAAAATAAGAATTAGCAGTATTTTGAAACTATGAAAAGTTTTTGTTTCGTTTCACTTGTTTTTGACACATGTGTTCATATGGAAAAATGTTGACAGCTCTTTTCACCTTTTACTGAACAAGAATCAAAAGTTTTATGAAAACGTGAAAATAAAATTTTCATTTCACTTTATCACAGAACAAGAATTGACCAACTATCATTATACAAGTCCAGAATACACCATAAGAAAGCAAAAAAAAAAAAGGAAAACAGCAGTAACAAATTAACGTCGAAAAACTCAGTCGTTAAGGCATAATTAATTATGCTTGTTAACTTATAATAAATAAATAATTAATGGGTCATATTATTGAGTCCGTACGGAGAGGAAAATTTAGCGGAAAGAAATATGGAGCGATATGCATATTGCCAAATTGCTATTATTCATTCCTGCAGAATTATCTTATTATTTTGAATTATTTCATTCAATTGTGAATTAAAAAGTGTTATATTGTAAATGACTTGTGTTAAAGTTTCAGCTGCTGGTGGATAAGGAAAAAATATAATTTTTTAACATCAAAATAAATTTTAAATAAACGAAAAGAAAATTAATTTTCAATAAATAAAAATAAATTATTTTTTAAAAATTAAACAAATTAATCTAAAACACATTTTAATTTTGCGAAATTTTTTATTTTTTCTTACATTCCTGATCTCTTCATTTGCTTACCGTAAGAAAATTTAAGCGTAAGCAGAATGTAGAAATTTGTCTACATTGCGGAATCAATTAAATTTTGCTTACACACAAACAAAAAATGTTTTCCGCAATCGCGCAACGGAATGAATAATTAGACACAATACAATTTAATTTTGATCCACGGTGCTACAGAGTTGTTTTGTATTTATTAACTATCATCAAAAACACACCGATTAAATTATAAATTAGATTTGTGTGGAAAAAAGAGAGGAAGAGAGCGAGAGAGGGAGAAAAATACCCCCAGTGGCTTGAGATGTTATTTAAAGAAAAAGAAATTAATTGCATAGACAATCGTTACTGCCTGCGATCGACTGATGTTTTAATGTGGGATTGAAAAAATTTTAGATTTCTTATCACTATAAATTAATTTTATTAGAAAACTTAAATAGAATATTTATTTTAAATGTCATTTTTTATTTTTAGTTAATTAATAAAAAATTTCAATTAATTTTGTGCAAATTATGTGGCATTGGCCTGACGACAATCATTTAGAATCGCAAGACAACGGAAGAATGAAGTGTTCTGACCCACTCTGTAGCACTGAGATATCTGAGAAGGTTATTAGTTTATTATTGTAAATAGGCCCAGATTATCTTTTGTACAGCCCATAAATTCACTATTGAACATTTAAGCTTCGAATACAATTACTTTTCTGAGTCAACAAAAGTCTGCCCACAAGATCACAAAGTACATGTTTTGAAGTTTCGTCATGCAGAATCTGCTGGGACTGATCCTAATATTTCCTATCTTACACTGGTGATATCTAAGATCACAATGTCTGGATTTTGAAGTTACTCTTGTTAAACCTGAGAAGGTTAGAACGTTCTAGCACATTTTTTTTTTTTTTTTTGATTGGCGTTCTCTAAAGCATAGGACTTACTTATGATAACTAGTATCCTGCTCAAAATACTCAAACATAAAATTAAATAAGTCTTGTAACATCGGACTACAAATAACGAGAAAAGAAGTCATCTTAAATGACAATTAAAGGGACCAACTTTAATTAAAGAAATGGCATAACAACAAATCTGTGGCGATATGTAAAAACCCTTTATGTCTTAATGTTATTTTAAAGGACTAAAACTAAAGGCCTCAAAACTTTTCTTAAAAAATTATTTTGATTCTATTTATTGTGGAATAAATAAATAATAAAGTTATTGAGTTAATTGTGACAAGTTAGTTTTTACTCAAGTCGACTTAAGCGATAGAAATAAGAGCTTTAAAGCTGTATCAAAAAGTAAAGTTTACTTTTCTTGTTTAATAGAGTTCACTCAGTATGTTCATATTTTTTTTTCATATTTTCATTGATAAAGTGAAAATTTCATTAAATTAATGAAACAAGTTTTATTAACATTTTATTGGTGGAAACTTTCATATTAATATTTTTCATTAATCAAATGAATTTTGTTCATAGATTTTTTTTTAACTTTTCATCAATGTAATGAACAATTTTATTGAAATTCAATGAAATGGTTTAAGGGATTAACGAAACGAAATTAATTAAAATATGTGAATATTTTCCTGCTAACTCTAATGAAATTATTTCATTAGTGCAATGAAATTTTCAGGGGGGGTTACTTTGTATTGCGATGCGAAAAAAACGGTACGAAATCGAATATGTTTGATCGTTTACTTTTTGTTTTTGTTTGGTAGTACCCCGCTCTGTAAAGCGTGGGCGCCTGTCAACGTCTATTTATACACAAAAATATTGTGATAATCAAAAAGCAAACGTAAAATATTTAGCTTTCGCATCGCAATACAGAGTAGCCCCCCAGGGCTTCAATGCTTTGCTATTAGAAAGTCTAATTTCTGTAAACCAAGTTTTTTTTCATAAATTTTTTCATTGAATTAAATAATTAATGAATATTTTTATTGAATTAATGAAATAATTTCATTATTATAACGAATTAATTTTATTCAATTCAATAAAAAAAAAATTATTGTTTTGCAGTTTTAAAATTTGACTTTCTAATAGTAAAGTATAGATGCCCTGATATTAAAGTTTGTTTTATACATTTCGTAGAAGCCTGATGATTTTTAAGAGTTGGAAAACACTAATTTAGGTTTAGATAAACTTAAGTTTTAATTAAAAATAGAAAAAAATTTTTTTTTTTTTTAATTTAATGTTGAGAGTAAGCGGTTATCTAATTCCTGGGAAATCACGCTAGTTACATTCAAAATGTAATAGGTACATAATTTAAACTAAATAACAACTTATTTAAATACAATTGCAAATTAAGTAGAAAGCTTTTCAAAACAAAACTGATACTCGTATAAACCAAAAAGAAAAAAAACACGTCTAATACACAAGAACCTTTCATTCATTTGTGCTTTTAATTTAATTTTTTTATTTATTTAAAATGAAATTTATTCTAGCATCGTTTCATGTTTCTATTGCATCAGCAACATTGATAAGAGAAATCTTATAAAAGTGCACTTTAAAATCAAATATGGAATTTTGTTATGCAAGACTTTTAATAGAAAATTTCTAATTTACAAATTCATTTCTCAGACCCCCTGCCAGTTTGCTTGTGTAAATTTTTTTTTTTTCAAATAATATTTAAGGTACTGACTGACTATCCTACACGATCGTACGATTATGTCAAAATAATGTGTGACAGAATTCTGTCCTACTTGAAGAAATCGCTTTAAAATGGCGAACTTTATGCCACACTATTATACAAAAAAAGATGCAAAAACATGTTTACTCACCTTAATACTTTTAAAAGTATTCATTTTCTTCTTTGCCGCAAAATATCTTTTTTACAAAAATGTACAATGAAAAATAACTTAAATGTTTGTATAAACAAAACACAAGTTTGGTATTGTTGCTATTTTTCTGCCTTGAACATAGAAAATGCAACCCTGATCGCACAGATAAAATTTATTTAATGAAAATTTTCATAACATTAAAAAATCGGACAGACCTGTCAAAAAGTCTACTGGTTCAATACACACTATCATACTTTTTTAGCACACATGGGTTTTTAGACAGATCGTACGAGTAAGTAGGATAGTGAGTCAGTACCTTTAGCAATTAATTTAAAATATTGATTTTATTTGTACTAAGTGACTTACAACTATAACAGCGAGTAGAGAGTTTTATTAACAAAACCGCAGGATTTTAAAGCACTTATCTAGTTAATTTCTCTTAATCGAATATGGGCCAGCAAAAATTCATTCTAGTTTCATTTACTAACGCTTTAGTTAACTATTAGTTATGGGTTAGGCAATGATACCAGAGTCCAACAAAATAATTTTTTTAAAGACTAAGGCTGGTATTCAAAGAGACTAATAACGACTTCAAGTATAATTTATGACAAAATTTTCATACATATATGTCATAATATCGATTTCAAGTCTACTTTAATTTTCTTTGAATACAAACATAAGGTTTTATAGAGAATTTGAATATAAATTATTTTTTTAATTCTACAAATACATTTTTGATTATCCCAGTAGGAAAGCACTTTTTCATTTTATGTTGTAATAAATCGATTGTTTCATGCGATCTGTGGCAGGTGGTCTTGCTGAAACCACATGTCATCGAAATCCATGCCGTCCAATTGAGGCCACAAGAACATTGTTATAATTTTCCTGTAACGAATGCCGTTCACTGTCACCACAATTTCGGTGCCCCCATAGACTAGTAGGTAGCGTACTAACATATCATTCTGGGGGTCGCAGGTTCGATCCCTGCCTAGACTTGGGTGTATTCTGCAGATAAAACAAGAAGCATCGCGAATTTGTGTTGTAAAAAAAAAAGGCCTGATCTAAATCCGTACCAGACAGTTGCTCGTTGTGGGTGTATTTATTTGTTATCGAATTTATGAGGACAATTTTGTGTATTCGCGAAGACATTCAGATAGAAATGCGCTTCATCGCAGAATATGATTTTTTTAATAAAATTGCCACTGACTTCACTTTGCTCCATTACCCATTGAACGAATTGGCAGCACAGATATATTATTCCACACTTAATCTTCTTTACAATTCAATAAAATTCCTAAAAAAATATGGCCCGTAATCATAGTCACACTAAAGGCAGTATTTTTTTTAATCGATTTTAGATTCATGAATTTCTCAAGAAAAAAGTCAGCTCTTAAAAAAAGCATACTTTTTTGTGACTATGTTTTTTAATTATAAAATGAAAAAGTGCACTGGTACTGAGACACATTTTATACATATTTAAATTTTCTTTTTTATTTGTTTATTTATTTATTTTTAATTACACAAACAAAAATCGCAGACAGTTGTTCTGCAAATCGCAATTTTTGCTTTTTCAAACCGCAAGCACACCCAGAAGCGAAGTGATAAATTTTGCACAAACTAAGAGTTAAAAGAAACTAAAATATTGCACAATTCAAATTAAAATTTTTTTTTTTTTATTTCAACCAAAATTGAAAAAAATATTGGCCTTTTTCTATAAAAAAAAAATATGATTTAAAAAAATTTACTTTGATTTTGTAAATTGTGGGTATCAATTGTTTACTTATAAACTGCCGTTTTCTATTCACATTCTATGAGAAAAACGGAACCAAATTTTTGAGGTTTCGTTTTGAAAACACGCGTTTCTCAGAACCTGGGCGATAGCTACGATCGAAACGCAATACATACAATCGATATAAAATTGGATTGAAATAAGTAGAACGTAAAATGTGAATGCGAAACAATTTAAAAACTTCGATTCTGATATGGAAACATAAAATACCAAAATAGCCAAACGGAGAAAATTTCGATTCGAATCGTAATAATCGCAGAATAATTATAATTATAAAAAATTGTTTTGCTTTATTCTAAATTTAGCAATTTAAGATAAAATGTGTTTTTTAGCCTCTTGAAAAATCTCCTAAATATTTTATAAAAACAAAATACTCAGGAAAAAACTTATCCATAGCATAGGAAATACTGAGGATATTTTTTAATTAGACTACCACAGTGCTTCAGAAAAAATATTCTTACATCATACTTTTTTAATTTGTTGTTTGGTGTTATTATTGTTATTGAGAATAAAACTTGAAATTTTTGCTCGATTTGGCCTGTTTTTCAGGTTCTAGTTTTTTTTTTTTTGTAATTTTAATGTGAAATATTTTTTTTTTTTTTTTGTTTTATTAATTTTTATTTAATTTAATAATGAATAATAATTTAAATAAATTATTATTTATTAATTGTGTAATTTATGCATAAGAAATATTAATGACGAATTACAATCTTTTTTTTTTCTCTTTTAATTTATTTTCTTGTAGTTCTCAAATCTTGTTTTTTTTTAATATAAACTTCGTTTAATTGTAATTTTTTTGTGTTAAATTTTGTTAATTTTCTTTTAGTAAATCTTGAATTCAATTTATAGATTAGAATTTTTTTAGTACAAGTGCATTTTTATTATTGTTTATGGTGTTTGGTAATGGAAATTAAAAACAATTGAAATTAAAATAAAAAGAAAAAAGAAAATTTGTTGACGTTTCAATTTTTTGCTGTGTTTTTGTGTTTGTTTACGTACTAATTAATATAAATTAATATTGACTAGTGCAGTCTCTGTTTGTTTTAAATTAATTTCTTTTTTATTTTGTTCGTTATTTCTCTATTTTTACTGATTAAGTTTTAATTCTACTTTATATTTATGTATGTGTGTTGTTATTAAGATTTAAATTAGATTCATTTGCTTTCATTGATTCTGTAATTCACAGTTGTAGCAGATGCTTAATAAATGTTTTCTACAAAAGGTTTTCTTTCATGTTGTGATTAAAGAAACTTTTTTGTTTTGTATATTTGGCAAATTTTTTTTTTATATTTTAAATGAATAATATAATACAAAATATTTATTTTTATAATACAAAACACGTATGTATTTTATATGAATATGTATGAAGAAATGTGCATGAGTTTATAATTATTTAAAAAAAAAAAAAAAAAACTGAATAAAATCAGTCTTAAGTAAATATTTTATTTATGCGGCAAAGAAAATTAATTTTTCGAATTTTTAGTGTCTATTTTCAACTGTCATTGATAAAAACAAATGTTTAATTAGTTTATTAAAATATTCGCGAGAATTTTTCGTTTTATTTTAAATTAAAAATCAATTCGCCGCATTCTCTATCAACCAATTTCTATTCAAATCCTTCTAGCATCTCTATTAATTTTCATGCGATAATGAATGTGACAATTATGTCCCTGATTTTCATTAAAAACTCATATAATCCTCCCAATCATGAATATTCATCAGGCAATCCATATCGAACGAAATTTTCCTTTAAATTATATATTATCGATTGCTGTAATTTGCTTTAAGTAATTTTTTTCTAAACTGACAAAACAACTTCGGTTGTCAAAATCTAATTTGTTGTTAATTAAAATTCAGTTACTTCAATTGAATATTTTAATTTTGACGATAGAAGTTCGGTGTTACCGCCCTAAACTTTGAACTGTTTTATCAAATTCTGGTTTTTATAACTAAAAAATTTCACTATCACAATTGGATTTTTAACTAGAAACAAATTCAGTTCTCACAATTGAAATTGTTTTTCAGTGATGTCACAAGAAAACCTAAACGAACGAAAGCAAAGCCCATTTGTATTGAAAACAAAAGTTTTTGCTTTTAATACAAATATGCTTTGATTTCGTTCGCTCAGGTTTCTTGTGATATCGCTGAACACGCTATAAATTTCCTTTATGCAATAATATACCCTAAATTAGAGAATTTTTTGATGGAGAACAAACAATTTAGATTGTGAGAACTAAATTTATTAACAATCAAAAATTCAATTTAAAATAAATTAATTTTTTATTTGTAACATTAGAAAATCGGTGTTACAGCTGGAAATGCTCTTAAGAGAGCTAAGTTTTGATCGGTATTACCGAATTCTAGTTACAACAACTAAAATCTTTGATCATCAGTATTAAGTTTTTGATTCGTAACAAATTTAATTCTCACAACCAAAGTTGTTTTTTGTATGCATACATTAGCAAAGCTTCTCGGCTTGATTGCAGAAAACTCTCAGGGCCCAAGCACGAATGGTTAGTATATTTTGCACTAACTTTTAAGGCTTTCCAAACTATTCTTTTATAATGTAACATTGAGAAAAAAACTTTGGTTGCAAGAACTGAATTTGTTAAAAATCAAATATTCAGTTGTGATAGTTGAATTTTTTAATCATGACAATAGCTCAAAATATTTTTAAGAGAACTAAATGTTGGTCTATGTTATTGAATTCTGATTGCTACAGCTAAAAAGTTTAATTAACACAACTGAATTTTTGATTGGTAAGAAATTAAATTCTCACAACCGAGGTTGTTTGCTCAGTGTACACACAGGATATAACTTTGTTGCTCATAATTGAATTTGTTATAATTCAGACGCTGTGATTATTATTGAAATCGTTCAATAATGTTGAATAAAAACCTAAATTTGATTCTCTCAACAACATTCTAACTACCTAGTAGTAGCCAAAAAGCTCTATTAAATCTACTGAATTTTTGAATGATACAAAATTTGTTTATTGCAAACGACATTTTTCCCAGTTTAAAAATGAAAAGCTTTCTTAGAAGCCCATAAGATTTTGATTTTAAATACAATGTCTTTTTTATTATGTCACCAATGCGGCCCATGCATAATCAAGTTCAAGGCAATTTCAGTGGAAAAGTATGGCAGTGTCTGGTGCGCTTGTCAATTAATTGGAGAAAATCAAAAGCATTTTGATATTTTCTTCAATTCTGCACGTTAACGGATTTGTACTAAAATTGATTGTGTACTGGGCCGCAGAAGGATATGTCATTCGTTTTCTTTCGTAAGAAATTGATTTGAAAAAATTTGGCAGCAACTTTTCACACTCAAAATTTTTTAAATTAAAAATTCAATAACAATTTTTTTTAAATAGCCAACAAATTTTTATGAATAAAAAAAATAAAAATAAAAGAAAGAACAAATCGTCGCATTCGAGATATCTAGCAACTTTTTCATACAAAAATACTAAAATTTCGATCACTTTTATTTAATATCGAGTACAACGATTTTGATTCTGAAAATTAAATATTGATAAAAAGAAAAAAATAATTCATATTTAGTAAAGTATATGGCTGGTATTTAATGAAATATAAAGTAGACTTGCAGATATCTTTTGAAAAATTTTCCACAATTTCTATTTCCAGTCTGCAACTCATTTTAAATACCAGCCTGAGTGTTTATAATTTTCTAAGGCCCAGTTTGGATTAAATTATTAATTTTCTTTTTTTATGTTAATTGATGAAAATAAATTACTTGGATTTTAGCGATTTATTTCTAAGAGATAACGGTAAATATATATAAAAAATTTTAATTTTGCGGGACGGGTATTTAATGCAACAATTTGAAAGAAGGCACGATTGTGAAAAGTTTATCTATTTATTTTTATTCATTTAATTAATTTTTTCAGTTTAATCGCATTCAATTGTTGTTGTTAAAGAAGTAAATTATTTTTATATGTTGACTCCATTAAAATTTTAAGTTTTTTTTTTAATTTTTTGATTAGTTTTGGTGAAGGCAATAATTGTGAGTTAAAAAAAATTTTTGAATTTAAAAAGAAAAAAAAATCAATTTTCAAACCGAAAAAATACCTGATATTTAAATATTTTATATGCAGTGCTGTTCTCTATTCCGAACGAGAATAATTTATTCAGAAGTGGAAACTTTATTATATTTACTCAATTTTGGGTGTGAAACTGTTGACAAAATTAAAAAACAAGTTCATTTAATAAGAAAAAAATTTAACTCCACGTTTTTCATACGGTTCAGAGAGCTAAAACTGATGAGTGTGGGTGATTTATTCAACGCACAAAATATAGTGCACAACATTTGATGAAATCATGTTCGAGGCACGATTAAAAACTGATTCAAAAACACATATATGCAAGAAGGCATGAAATCAACGATCACACATGTTTGAGAAGACTACTGCGTAGTAAAATAAGGGTAGATTTTTTTGTCTATGTGTATTTGTATTGAAATATGGTTTTGTATTGTTGAATGTATTAATCAAGTCATATGCATGCTAATGCTTGTGTTTGAATTTTGATTTTTAGATTCAAAAATGTCGAACAGTACAATGGTGCCTCAAACATTTTTAATCATGCACAATCAACTAAAAACGCGATATGAGGAATATAGAACAACACTGATTAATAAATATTTTTTTAAAGCTTAAAACCTCTCCTCACATAAATAAAATTAATTATATGTTCCTTCATTTTTATAATACAATTTTATATAAGTAATTTATTTCTTGGAAGAAGGCATCCAAAGGATTATCGAAATATCGCAACATAAAAATAATGTGCTGTTTCCATAAAACAAGCGAATAACTAGAAATATTAAATGAAAAGTACTCACAAAACTGAGTATTTTTCATGCAAAATAGGAGATTTTTTCCATCAAAAAAGACCTTAAGCTTGAAAAAAAATATTTTTTATATATATAAAAAATTTAAAAAATGAAATTATGAAACATATTAAAACGCTGTTTCCATAACACATGCCACAAGCCTGTCTACAAAATTTTTATTAATATATAAAATTTTTAGACGAGTTGATTGTTTGTATTATGAAAACAGCACATAAATCTTTATTTATTTTAGTTTTAAGTTTTTTTATTTTTTGATTTGATTTCTTAAAAATTAATGGCACTGTATTTTAGGCGAGCTTTCGAAAAGCTTAGATTTTTAATCATTCCATACGCATTTAGCACGATTTGCCAAATTGTATTCTATTTGGCATGATTAAAGAAAATTAATATAATGCACATACGGTGAAACTGCTCTAAAAACTAAAATCTTTTCAGTTTTTTTCAAGATTTTGTTAGAAAAATAACTTAGTTTTTATTTTTTTGAGAATGCATATTTAACTACAGAATTAATGTAATAAAAAACAATAAATAATGTTAAATAATAATAAAAATATTTCAGAATTAAAAGAAAAAAAATAAATTAATTAACTCAACTTTTTTAATTCATAAAAATTTTTTTGTTGGCAATAATGTTAATGTTTTTCCAGTTTAAACTCTGATTAAAAATATTTTTTTAAATGGAATCGTTTTAGAAAACAAAAAATAATTTTTTAAATTAGCCTTAATTAAATACATTGGCCCATAATCATAGCCACTCTAAATCCAAAATCTTTTTAAAAACGACTTTAAATTCATATAATTATTATGAACAAAAGTCAGCTCTTAATAAAAGCCTAATTTTCTGTGACTATGATTATGGCCCATTTTTTTAATAATTTATTAAGCAAATTTTCTATGGAAAATTTTTTATTTAAAATTTTTTTTAATGAATTTGGCCGTTAAAGGGGAAATAAGTTTTATAAAAAAAAATATGTATGAATAGCACATTTACTTAAATTCTAATTTCTTTTTTGTGCTAAATTTAATTTAAGATAATATTTCATGGTAATAGATTTCTATTAGATAATAAAGAATAAATGTTTCTACATACCAATTTTTTAGTTCATGGTCAGCCAATTATGTATTTCGCAAAATTGATACTGGATTTATTTATAAATTTCAATGTCGCTAGATTATAATGCAGTTTCAAAAATTCTTTATACATTTATCAAGAGCAAGGGCATTGCACTGGACTTGGACTTTATTTCAATTTTGAATAAATTAATTGCAGCAAACATATTGTTGACCTGTTAAATTAATGATTAAAAAATTGTCTTATTAAGTCAAATTAATAAAAATTCAGTTTTTAAAATAATGATGTGACGTCAGCTAAAGATTCATTTATAAATTTTTAAATAGTTTGATTGAGTAACAAATTTTGTTTTTAATTTGAATCCTTTATTTAATTTTAAAAAATTTTAAACTTCAGTTAGGCGCATTTCAAAAGAAATTTAAATTTGATTTGTATTAAAAAGAATAATTCAATTCGAATCCGAATATTTTCATTGTATGTATTTGGAGACTTTAGAACCTCATGTGCTCCATTTTCGAATTTTTAAAAATGATTTTATTTTTCGTGTGAACAACTTGGTGTAATTAAATAAAGAAAAGAAAGTTCATTTAGTAAGAAAATAAAATTTTTCTCAAATTTTTTAATTACTTTGGGAACACAGAATAACACTGTATATTTGCAATGTTAAAAATTTTAAAAATTTTAAAAATAGTATTGCAAAAGAAAAATTAAAACAAAAAAGAAATTAATTGCAATAGCCCCTAATCATAGTCACACTAAAAGTGTTTGAAATTCATAAATTCTAAAGAACCAGCCTACTTTTTTGTAACTATGATTATGACACAAGATTTTCTAATGTAACAGTTGCGCCTAATGAAATTTTAAAATTATTTGGCGAGGCAATTTACCATTTTAAATGTATCAAAATCAAAATGCATTTTCTCAAATGCTATTAATTGTATTAATCTGGTATTGTATTAACTTGGTAACTGCATAATTAATTGAGGCCACAATTTGTTTGAATTTTTAAACTGAAAACATAAAAAAAAATTATTTAGTATTGAATAGGTCGGAAGGCACCCATATTACGGCATTGGATATTCATCGAAATGATCTATTTAAATTTTCCAATAAATTTATATGCTGTTTATAGAAAATAAACAATCAGTTGAACTAAGTTGTGTGTGATTTATTTAAATTTAATTTCGATGAATTTCAAATGCCATTAGATATTTCCTTGGTTTGGAAACCACATGACTAACTATGTTGTGCTCGACAGATATGCAAAATTATGTTATAATTTAGTTTTAAATTAGCCATCTATTTTTGATCCATTTTTTTTTTATTTGTATAGATCTTTTAAAGTGTTAAAGGTAAATAGTTTTGAATACAAAACAATATTTCTTGTTAATGCAGTAGAAGAAAGGTTTTTGAGCCCAAGAAGCAAATTACAGCACTCGGTTGTAATCGAAATTTCGATCGAAATTGAATGCCCCAAGAGGCAAAATAAGGCATCCGATATTCATGATTTAGATTGAAATTTCAATAGATATCGGAAAATTTCATAGTTTGGCCCCAGTAGATGCTGTTTAAAACTGTACTCTTGCACACGTTCTTTTAATTTATTGCTATTGAAACAAATATTCAATTTACTCTATGTACAATTTTGAACTGTTGAAAAATTTATAAGGACATATTTGGTTTTCCAACTTTTGTTCATGTACTACAAAAAAAAAATGAATTTCTATCCTTCTAGGGAGACTTACTTTGTATCACATAAAAAAAACTAATTTTTATCTTATGATTTTCTTTTTGATTTAAAATACAGAATAACTTTCTTTTTAACATTTATGTAATACGCATTGCACTTTAAATACAAAAGGTTTACAATTAAAACAATATTTTTTTTTTCTTTTTGTTATAAATCACTTACTTTCACACTGAATAATTTTAACTATTAAATAATATGTAAACAACTGTGATGCTAACTTCTTATTTTTCATTTAGTTAAACGGGTTTTAAGTTACATCCAAGACATGTTTATCTCAAAGCTAAAAGTTGGCAACACTCAGCGACAGCTGTTTTAATACATATTTTCACTGTTGTACAAAAACAAATATTTTTACGGCAGGGTAGAATATAGAATTTTTTTACATATTGCTGTTGTGTGTAAAAATTTTGTTGTTTTTATAATTTTACACAGAATATAAGGAACCTTAAACTAAACCGTGAATTCTGCTTTAATTAGCAAGAATATTAATTGAAATATTTTTAAATACAAAATTTTACTTATATTGTTTTTTCATTTTAATTTGTGTTTAGTGTGCAATATTTTAGTAAAAATAGTTTTATCATCAATGACAGTTTCATACAAAGTGACCCATAATTTAATATTATTTTTAGACGCTTGTATGCAAGACGAATTGAATAAGGTGGATCGACCACCTTGGCAATTATCAAAATTTATATTTCATGTATCAAGAAATTACAATATTTTAGCACCTAAGATGAAATTTTTTCATATTATTTGATTTTATTTTTGTAATTCTATGAAGTCCTGTGATCACCTATATAATGGATTCACCTTGCTTGTAGAAAATATTAAAACTTAATTGAAAAACAAATTTAAAATAATTTTTAAATTCTTATAATTATAAGATTTTTATAAAAAAATTTTTTTATTTTAATTATGAATTTCGAATTTTGTTTTTTTTTTCTTCTTTTACTATACAGCAACTAATTTAAAATCAGTCAAGTTTCATAAAAAAACTTTAAAAAAAATCTATATAAAACAAATTAATATTATTATTAAAAAAATTTAAGAAAAAATAAACAGTAATCGCCATAAATCGAAAATGTATGTTATTTTATAAAAAAAAATTAACACTTATAATTAACAAAAAAAAAAAAAAAAAAAAAAAGAAATTAACTATTTGTTTTAAAACAGAAATAAATTAAAAGGAAACTTTAGAAATAGCTAAATAATACAAAAAATAAAAACTTAATTCACAACAAAATTAATATTTAAAACAAAAACTATTTAATCTTTTGAAACTCTTTAAAAACGTTAAGTAACTTAAATACAATTGTTAAATTAATTTTTGTGTTTTAAGTTAAAGTGCTACTAATGCTATATTTTTATATTTTGTTATAAATTAATACATTCAAAATTAATTTTATTTAATTAATTTGCCACTGTTATTTTTCTTTCTTTTTTTGACAGGGAAATTATTATTTTTTTTTTTTTTTTTAATTAAATTTATATTTGGTAGAGCTTAAATATTAAGAAATTCTAAAATCTAATTTCATTTAAATTTACTTTAAAATAATTAAAATGTATTTTATTGTTTAAATATTACTAGAATTTAATTTTATTTCTTTTTGGCCGCTTTTTTCTCCGCCTTACGTATGGCCTTTTCACGCTCTCTACGTTCACGCTCTTGATCTTTACG
Source organism: Thelaira solivaga (assembly GCA_947397855.1). NCBI lineage: Eukaryota > Metazoa > Arthropoda > Insecta > Diptera > Tachinidae > Thelaira > Thelaira solivaga. Next base: position 51,593,070 of record OX377613.1, on the reverse strand, counting down.
TTCCTTTTCAATGCTAGCCTTGAGATCTTTAAGTCGTCGTTTTAAACGATGCTTATCGTCACCGGTGACGCCCAGTGTTTTTAAATCTTTTGAGTCTAAAGACAGTAAAGCCCCACCTTCAACATTGTGTTCTTTGAAAACGGGTATATAACGTTCCATTTCAATGCCCAAAAGCCAATGACCCACCTAAAACGTGGTTATAAGAAGAAAAGTTACAAAAGGGTGTTTTTAAGTTAGAAATAGCTTTTTATTTATTCCGAAAACAAATTTGCTAATTGCTTAAGTTACTTTGTCCCACTTACTTGCTCTTTGGTCCATTCATGAACTGGTCCTCCTTTATAATTGTAAGCAGCTGCTTTACGTTCCGAAAAACTTGAACTTGAGCCAGACAAATCTAAGCCTCTGCTAGGCGAATATCCTGGTGAAGAACAGCCTGAGGACATGCTCGTTGGTGAGGGGGGACCATTGCTATGAGTTGAAGTTTGCTGTTGCCATGGTACTGTACCAGGTGGAGATAGAGATTGGGGAATAACTTGTTTAACTTCACAGGCAAATAGTTTTTTGTTTGTTTTTATTTTGAAGCGATTTATAAGCGTTATAGAAAAAATTATTTTAAATGATTTTGTTAGTTAATGAGTTACCCAGTATCATTGCAAATTTTGTTAAATTTTTAATTTAAAGCAAGCATGTGTTAAAAAGAAAAGAAATTATTGAAAACGAAAAAGAAAAAAAAAGTAGAAGAAAAAAATAGAAAAAGAGATAGAAGAAAGAGAGACATTTATATAAATACTTTTATATCACTCACACCTTTTTTTCTTAATTAAATTGTATAAATATTGGGCTAAATAAATATTTAATATTAACAAAATATGTATCTCATTATTAAATTAAATATTAAGTAAAAGAAATTGTTAGGTAAGGTATAGTTGACTAACTATTTAATTATTTATTTATAAATAATTTTTATTTAATTAACAACAATAAACAAAATAAAATATTTAGCAAAAAACTAAACAAACAATATAAAAACATAACTTTTGCTTGTTTTAGTTTGTTTTTTTTTTTTTTCTTTTGCAGGCAAAATTACAAATTACAACAACACCAATAAAATGCTATTTTTTATATCTGTTTTTTCTTTCTTTTTTGTTTTAGTTTAATTTAGTAAAAAACAAAAATTAAAATAAATCAATCATTTTAATTAGTGTCGGTTTTTTATGTTTTCTCTTTTGTTTGTTTATTTAACTACTTTTGGAAATTTTAATTTTGATTTTTGTTTGTTTGGAAGTTAATGTGATTTATTAAAGTTGTATTTTAGTGTTGTTATATTTCTGTTTAATTATTGTATTAATTAGGTTGTGTCACCTTTTGGTTGAGCCTCATTTACAGCTTGTCGTATTTCATTTATTAAAGTTTTACAATTAATAGCTGCCACCGATTGTGATTTATTTATTTCGGTGTAATCATCGCTGGAATGTCGTGATGAGCCATCACCTAGACGTCTGTAATTAAATAATTATATTAATATAATTAAATACAAATAAATTTTTGAAGTATTGGTTCTTTTTTTTAATAAAATTATATTACACAACATAAAGAAGTATAAAAGTGTATATGAATTTATGGCTAACTAAATTCTCTTGTTCTGTATACCATACGGCTACACTGAAAGAAAAATCTTTCACAAATCCAATGAAACAATTTTAGTAAAATGGTTTGGTTTTGAAATAAAAAAATTACAATTAAGTAGATCTACAATACTAAACAGTAAGACTAGAACCACACACAGCAAGTTTAGTTGGGCAATTCTTTCTCAATTCTCTTTTAAAATTGCCACTGTGTCTACACACAGCAATTTTGTTTCAGCAATTTTAGCATTCCTATTCAGTCATTCATTCAGCCTGAAGCTACCTGTCTTCTTTTTTTACATCTTTATAAAAGATGTGAAGAGAGAACAAAAAGGAATTGCTGAGAACGAGCAAGTTTGTACCCCTTTCCATTTCTCTTTCCTCTCTCTCCTACAAAATCAAGAATTGCCCAACTAAACTTGCTGTGTGTGGTCTTGGTCTTAGAGGTACTAGTTTGTTAGAACAAATGTTGCCATATGAGTTCGCTGGTGTTTCTACGATCTGTTTGCTAGCAGCTGTGATACTGCTGTAGGAATATGACAATTTTTTCACAATGAAAAAACATCACTTATTTGGGAATAAAATGAAAAGTTGTGCATCAATTTCAATAAAGTATGACTCGTTTTATTTGGAACTCGTGAAGCTATATGACTATAGAGAAAATCGGACAGTTTTTTTTTTACTTTATTTTAAATATTTTTTGGAAAATTAAATACTTTAAAATTTTGCAAAAAAAATAAATATTTTTTCGTCACAGCTTTTAAAGTATATATGTAACTATTTAGTAAGCCTATTTAAAAACGATGTAGGACTTAAAGCAAATTTTATAAGGAAATTTCATATTTTTTTTTTGTAATCTAATATTAAAAAAGTTTTGAAGTAAATCTCAGAAATTAGAGCCAATTAAAAAAAAACAAGTGCAGATTTTAAATCAAAAATACTTTGGGAACAGTTTCACTGGTCCAAAAGCTTGTATAGTTGTGATATTATTTTATTCAATGAATGAAATTTTTCATTGGTCTAATAAAACATTGAAAAATAATGAAATTTTTTTATTGGTTTTATCAGAGAATATATGAATATGAAATTCTCTTAGTGTATTAACGTGATATATTTATTTAGCAGCGGACTGGACCAAAGCATCTAAAAATTGGTTTTATAGTATGTATTTTGAAGCGCAGATTTCATATTTTCTCTTCTTTTTTTGAAGTTAGTTTTGGCTGTTATGTGGTATAAAAAGCAAGTAACACGGCGTATTACACCATTACTTGAACACTGTTTATGTTATTGGATTAAAAAGAAAATACTAAATTCCTTCACAAAATTTCCTTTAAGTTGTACCTATATTGTTTTTACATCTGTTTAATAGGTTCCAAGATTTCGAAGAAGTTATGGAAAAATAAAATTTTTTAAACAAAATTTTGAATAGTGGAATATAAAAATTAGCTTTCTGAAAACTATTTTCTTACAGTTTATCTGATTTTGTTTTTAAATCCTTAAATAGAATTTCCATCACTTACCTTTCTCTCTCTGTTAATGCTTGATTTAATTGCTCCGTAAATGATGTTGGTGGCAATTTTCCAGTTATAATTGCACCAGTTGGACCAACACGTCGTCGACTTGGATACATCCAATTTTCTGATGATTGTTCGTTTTCCGATAGTTTATCGTTTGATCCTAAAATGGAATCATATGAACTATTGAGATCACGGCTGCTAGTACCAAATGTGGTCATGCCACCACGATGAAAATCATTAGGACTAGACGTTTCAATACCGGGTGAGCCCAGTGAAGTTTTAAATAATGCCGGCAAACCGGTATGTGAAGCAGATGAGGACGAACTCTTATGATCCTTATGAACTTGAGCATACAATTGATTAATTTGCTGTTCTCTAGAATTAGCTGATGATGATGCTGTTGATGATGATGATGTGGAATTAAGTAAAATAGCTGTTGTTGTACCAGCAATAATGCCACTATTATTTGCATTATTACTAATACCACCAATTAATCCTACTCCTACACCTACTCCTAATCCTACTCCAATGCTACCGCCACCGTTACTACTACAATTATTATTACTGTTATTATTACTGTTACTAATTATGTTACTATTGTTATTGTGATGGCCGTTACTAATGATATTGTTGTGTTGTTGTTGTTGTTGTTGCTGTTGTTGATGAAGATGTTGGTGTTGCTGTTGATGTTGATGTTGTTGAAGATGATGCAAACCATTTATAAGATTAAGTTCATGTGTTGACGCTGAATTATGATGATTATGATGATTGTTAATCATTAAGCCAGCAGCAACAGCAGCAGCTGTTGTCTCATCCTCACTATCATCTAGAGCACAATCGGAGCTACTGTTGCTTAAAGTGCGCTTAGATAAATTGTTAGTACTGTTGGCCGCAGCAATGGTGACCGCTGTAGTGACATTTGAGGCACTCGAACTTGTATTAGAATTATTAACAGATGGCAATTGACGATTTGCTAAACCACCACGGGAAGCTAGTTTTAGTTTTTAGTTTATTTTTGTTTTGTTATTTAATTTTTTTTTTTGGTTTTGTTTTTGTTTAATTTAAAGTAATTGTTAGCGTTATGAACGTGTTTGTGGTATTTTTTTTTTTTAAATTTTCAAGCAGCAACAGCAAATTCGAATTTTTTGTTTGTTTTTGGTATTAATGTTAAAAAAAGTAGGCGTGGCAATAGTATATATTTCAAAGATGATTTTGATTTAGATGATGATAGTTAAGTTAAGAGTTTTTTTTTTAATTTTGATTATGATTAACAAAAACATGTAACGCACAGCACAGTATACACGACAAAAGTTTTTTTGTTTAAGGTTTTCGAACAACATTTACAGTACAACAGCAGCGCACATACATACAATTTGTATAGAGTTATTTTATATAGAAATAGTAGTTGTTTCGGAAAAATAAATGAGTTTTTTTTTTTTGTTTTTACATAAAAAAAGAAAAATAAAATAAAAAATATATTTTTTTTTAAATTTTGTTGTTTGTTTCAAGTTTATTTTACAGGGGAAATAAAAATAAATCAAACACAGTATGAAAAAATAAAGAAAATATGATATAAAAATTTGGATTGAAGCATATTAATTTTAATTAAAGGAATTTTCGTGTAAGTGTTTTTTTTTTTTTTTTTTTGGTAAAGAAAAGGGATTTAGTAAAATAACAAAGCAGTGCTTATACATGAAAAGGTGCTTAGGAAATTGACACAGAATAAACGGGTGGTGCAAAATTTGTAAGTACATGGAAAGTAACGTTACAAAAAAAAAAAAAAAAACAAATGGTGATTTAAGTCATAGTTTTTGCTAATTTTACATTTTGGTGAATACAAATGTGCCTCTATATGTTTTCTCAAGTCATAATAGTAAATACATAAAAAAATAACGGACTTGTCTTTTTTCCATTTCACTACTTCTTTTTATCTTTCTCTTTTCTATTTCTTCGACATCTTTCTATCCTTCTTTACACTTATTTTTATACAGGTATCACTATATTAGAGGACCAAAGTGAGTTGCTATTCCTATTACAGAACCCTGTGCAACGTAACTACAAACTTCAAAGTATTTTTACATCTGAGAGAAAACTAATGAATTTTACATTAAATTATCATTAGAAGGAAAATGTTTTTTTTTTTAACATTTTCACTGTTCTATCTATACCTAAACATTATGGGCCAAAATCATAGTCACAAAAAAGTAGGCTATTATTAAGAGCTGACTTTTATTCGTAAGAATTATATGAATTTAAAGTCATTTTTAAAAAAATACCGACTTAGTGTACCTATGATTATGGCCTTATGATTTTATTATTTGATTTCTAGTCGTATAAGTAAGTTTATTTCACTTTTTTTCTACTTTTAATAAAACGGCTAATTTTTTGAAGCTTTGTTAGGAATGGAATGCTAATTGTATATAATATCCTCTATTTACTTATACTTGCACTTTTAATATGCTATATGTATTTTCAATATAATTTATATTGTAATATTTTAATTATGTTTTAGTTTTTATAATAAAATTATTCCAATAAGCTTGAGGTCGAATTATATTTTTTTATTTTTATATCGATATTTCGCTTCAATTTTGTGTAAGCTTTATGATAGAACTATTCGATTATTTTTATTTTAAACTAAGCTTTATGTAGCGCGATCTCCGATCTTTACTGTTTAAGGTTTTAGGCCTTATCTTGTTCAGTGAGATCTTCTTCTAGTTGTATAATATACCAGTAATTTTCTAAAATTAAATTTCTCCCTCTTAACTTAAGTTATCACCATTTGTTTTTCTTCTTCTCTCTTCTTTTCTTTTTTAATTAAATAACAATAAAAAGGTTTAAGAAAATGCAAAAGCAAAAGCAGATAAAAAAATTAAACAAGTTTAGGTTCGATATTTGAAAAAAACTTCCTTCCACATAAAAATATTTTATAGGAAAATCTTGTTTTGGTAGCTTACCCAAATCAATTTTTGTTTTATTGGCTGAGTTATCCAGTAATTCATGTTGTGGTACGGCAGCATCCAATTCATCTTTAGCCGGATTTTTGCGTTCCACTGTTGCAGTCTTAACAGCTTCACCGTCTGGTGATAAATCTGATATTTCGGTATCTGATAATTCTGTTTCTAATTTCTGGAATAAGGGTTTCGGTGGTGCTTTACGCATCATTTGTGGTGTCAGTTTAAGTGTGGCACTGTCATAGGGTAAGCCAACTGGAAAGCCACCCTTACGTTGTGTCTCTTGTAATTCATGCTCTAGATTAATTACACGATCTTTCAGTTTTTTCACTAAAGCATTATATTCCGTGTCCTTTTCCTGCAACAATTGTTGATAAAATTCTTCACGATGGCACATATCAACTTCACGTTGCTGATACTCGCGCACCAGCCGTTTAGCTTTATTATATTTCTTATCCAGGGCCATATACTGGGCCTGAGATTGTTGTAACATATTTTGTAAATTAGCAGCCTCTTTTTTAATATTCACCAGCTCACGTTCACTTTGACGTAACCGTTCACTAAGCAGTTCATTTTCATTGCCGGTTGTTTCCAGCTTGACGAGCTATTTGAGGAGAGAAAAATATAGGTGATTAAAAATTATGTAAAAAAAAATTTAACACAGAATAAGAAAAATAACTAAAATGTAATCAAAAATAAAACAATAAAAAAGCGATAACCCACCTTTCGTTTAAGGGTTTCTATTAAGTCGTCTTTTAAAAGGCAACTCATTTCGCTCTAAAATAACAATAAAAAATAAATGAAATTAAAAAAAAAACATGCAAACAAATAAAATTAAAGTACAAAAAATCGTAACAGACAATCTCGAAACCAAAATTAAAAACGAGTTCTCTACGAAAAAGTATGTTTAACAAATAAATTTTTTGAAGGACGTTTTAAGAGACGAAATATCCCTGAAAATCTAAAACTCATGCAGAAACCAAGAATTTAAATATCAATAAAAACTGAAAAATTAAAATTCTTGAAAAAATTAAGCAAAACATCCAAAATCACACCGATCCCTTCCATATTCATATTAAAAAGCGGCTTATGTTCCCACAAGCATAAAGACACATTTTTTAAATCATTTTGTAAGTCAAGTTCTTCCATTGAATTGAAAAAAAAGTTATAAAAACTTTCGCTAGGATTTACAGAATATTTAAACTATTATTTTGTGAAAATTTAGGCATTAAATTTTATTATGAACACGGAGTGGACTGGACTATTTGTTTAAAATTAAAAACTTAATTAAAAATATTCATTTACCGCTTTATGCTGTAATTGTTATTCCAGTTAGCAGGAAAAATTATTTTAAAGAAAACAAAAATTGAGTTCTTGTTTAACACAAAATGAGACACTCAGGCTTACCTCTTGTAGCAGCCTCTTCAGAGACTCTACCTCTTGCGAATGAGTAGCTTCGACTTCCATGGGATGTTCCACTTGTACGGGACTGGTGGGTCCCTCACACACACTAGAATTGGCCGAAACAGGTTGGGTAGAATCTTCAGAATAATCTAAAGTACGTCTGAGATATTCCTCTTGTTGTCTGTTAAACGCAAAACATGATGAATTCAAAATGTCTCTATCGAATTTCAAAATTTTCATTTACCTTTTTAATCTTTCTTCTTTTTCTTTATCCGCTTGTAAACTTAAACGTATCAGCTGAGCCACTTCACTATTTTCCGGATCTCTTTCACGTCCTATTTGAAATTTGACTAGACCAGATGTATTGCGCAGCACTGAAGCTGCATATGCTTGTGTAACACCAACTAAGCTTTTGCCATCAACTTCAATGATTTGATCGTTGACCTGAGCAAATTTTTAAGTTTTAATTGAAGTTTAATTTTGTGTAAACATTGAACTTCAGAAATCTTAAAACTTGAAAATTTCAACTCACCTGTATTCGGCCGTCGCGTGCCGCTGCACCGTTATCGGTTATTGTTTTAACGAATATGCCCAATTTTTCTAAGCCAGCATCGGCTCCAACGCCCATGCCAATAATGCTGAGACCTAAACCTTCTGGACCCTTCATAAGTTCAACAGGGAAAACGTGCATTTTCTCCACACGTTTCTCCAGCTCATATTCCGCAGAGGCAGCAACCGGATCCACATCTTCATTGCGACGATCATAATCATTGACTGAGAATGTTGAGAAAACTTGTATGGGTCCCGAGCTAAAATGGACTTTTGTATTTTTTTTAACCGGTATCGGTGGATAAGATAGTTCATCGTCATCAAAGTCTAAGAGACCTAAAATGAATTAATGAACGAATTAACAATTTCCGCAACGGACAGTTTCTCTTTTAACTTACCGGGTACTTCCATCCAAAAGTTGCCATCTTCAAAATAATGAACACCCGATTCGACGTAAACTTCTTTACTTCTTACCGGTGGATATTCTGGTATATAAAATTGTGAATCATCTAATTCGGTTGTAGTATTCAGCGAATGATGTTGTAGTTCATTATCAGCTAATGAATAAGTCGAATTATGTTTGCTCGATATAATGCTATCATCAATAGTGGTAGTTTGATTAAATGTAGCATCCGATTGTGTAGACTCAACTGAAATTATTGATTCATGCAACGATTCAGTTGTATTGGTGGCTGATGTTATAACGGTTGTGTTATTGTTTTGAACAGTTTGATTAACAGTGGAATCTTGTATAAACGAACGATTTAATAAACCTGTAGGAGATGAAGTATCAAACTGTTGATCATATTTATCAGGAGAATAATGATATTGTTCTTGTTGTTGTGATTGTTGTTGATCACTTTGAGCTGTTATGTAGATGGTGGTGCTATCGTTGGCTTCATCATAAGTTGTTTCAACTTTTGAGGCAGTGGTCACCACAACCACATCATTGGCAAGTATAGAAGAAGAGGATGAGGATAAAGTAGAGGATGTTGATCCAACGGAATGTTTATCCCTATAATCTGTAGAATACCGTTGCTCGTGCTGATGCTGTGATGCTGAAATTAATAAATTTTCTAAACTGCGTTTTGGTGCCTCTAAAACATCACGCAACCATTCTGGTTCATCTTCATCACTTTTTATTGTTGTTACTGTTACGGGATTTGTTGTTGCTGTTGCTATTGCTGTTACACTTGTATTGCTGACATTTGTTGTTTCCTGTTTCTCATCCACAAAGCCCCTTGCGGATGCAGTTGTAAAAATTGAATTAACACACACAGAAGTGGCGCCATAACCCACAATATCTACATCTTCAATATCGTCATCATCCTCGTTATTGTCAATAGCACTATCATCAGCTTCAGCTGGAATTGAAGTTGTATGGACATTTATTATCGTATTGTTGATGATATAATGATGTTGTTGGTCTTGTTTATGTTTATGTTTATGTTGGTTTTCATTTACTGAAATATTTTCTTGTTTACCATTGTATACGAGTTCCTCTAAATTATTTGTGTCTTTTTCCGATTCCGCTGGTATTTCCCTTTTTTGTATAAATTCTTCTTCTAGTTGTTGTTGTTGTTGCAATTGTTTGTGACTTTCAGCTGGTGGTGATGGTGTTTGTGGCGTTACTTCCTCAATAAGATTCTTAATGCTCGTGGGCGATTTTGCAGTGGCTACAACCGCAGCTACAGCAACACCAACTGTGGGTGCAGCTGCTGATAATATTTGTTCAACTTCTTTGGCTTGTTCGTCAGATAAAAGAGATTGTTGTCTATAAAAAATAAATTTAAAAAAAAATCAAAAGAGGAGAAGTAGAAGGAGCGGTAGAAAAAAACACAAAAAGAAATGCAGACCAAACGTTAGAAAGAAAATATGTTATTGCACCGAGCTAATCTTTACAAATAAAAATGAAAAATAAATAAATTAAAAAGTTTGTTTATTATATTTATGTATGTGTGTGTATGTAGATTTTCAAAGGAAAATCTATAAAACATTGATTGCGTAGGTATAATAAAAAATAGAAAAATTACAGAAATTGCGTTTGAAAAAAAGCAAAAAAGAAAATTGCACAAAAGTTTCTTTTAGTTTTTCAAATTACTTTCAAGTCTAGTGATCCAAAAAACCATTTAAAAGTTTTCAAGCAAGTTTAGCCATAAACACTTCTAATACCCATCCCTGCAGGTTATATGTTTATATGCTATTTGTTGTAATTACACTTAAAGTCAATTGGTTCTTAAAAAATATTTTTGATTACAAGACAATTTCATTGAAAATTTTAATTTAACTTAGAAATTACACTTAATGAATTAAAAAATTGTTTTCGAGTGCAACGTCTACAAAATAAAATAATGATAAATATAACAATAAAACAAAAAAAAACAAAACCAAATAAGTGCAACTTTGTTGGGGATTTGAAAAACTAAATGTATCCTAACTATTCCTGGTTTGCTTACATTTTTCCTATTACTTTTTAATTATTTTATATTAGAGCACGTAAAATCAATCGAAATTTACATTTAAATTGTATTGAAATGTCGATCGCTATTGACGACTGTCATTTAAAGGTGATTTTTGAAAAACGTGAAATGTGTTAAATGTAATAAGGCGTTACACACACTGCGAGAATTTTGTTCTTAAATTTTATCATTAGTCCCACTCTCACATACACATGTATTTATACTAATGAAATATTTTATTAATTCAATTTGATATTCATTCATTTAATAAAATAATTTCATTAATATTTTATTAGTTCACAGAATTTATGAAATATTTTATTGATTAAATGAAACATTTGTAATGAAATCGTTTCATTGGATTCATACCACATTTTTCTTTCAGTGTATACCTTTGACTACGCGTCTTCAAAAGCTAACAACACGTTTTGACTAATTAATATTGTTACACATGTAAGTATGTATGTATACTGAAAACTAAAACTAAAACCACCACCATTTTGTAAAAACAAAACAAAGCAATAATTAAAGAGATAATAAAATTGACACAAACCTTATTTTGCTTTCCAAAATTCTACATGAAATCATAAATAATTTAATTAAAGATGATCAACAATTAATAAACAGCAGCGACGACAACAATATTACGATATACGACAGCGACAAAGATCACGTTCAAAGGCAGGAAATAAAAAAAAGAGACACTCACACACAATCAAAAAATATTTAAAAAAATCATAATAAGTAAAACAAAACAAATAAACAGCATACAAAATTTATTCCAACACATCATCATTTATTTACACCATTGCAAAACAAAAGCACAATACTCATAACGGTGTTGGAAAATGTATATGATGAGCGTAATAATGTATTTTGTATTTGTTTGCGTTTTTTTTTTGAGAGCACAGAAACACACCAATTAAATAAAAGAAATTTGCATTTGAAAATAATAACACGTGTACAAAACGTTAAACATTATGTGTGTGTGTGTGAGCATAATAATAAAGATAGCGAGAGAGAGAGAGGGAAATGCAGAGACAAGTAGACAACAAGCAATTGTAGCATGAAAATGATAAATAAAAAAAGAAAACAAAATATTATTAACTAAAAACAATAAAGAAAAAAAAAAAAACTAAAAAATTAAATTATTAATAAAAATAAATAAAAAAATATTAAAAATAAATTTATGAAATACCTAAAAATTTAAACAAATTAAAGCAACTAAATGTTAATACGAGTAGTTGTCAAAGAGTGTAAACAAATATGCTAAATATAATAATTTTTTAATTTATAATAAAAGACATTGGGCCATAATCAGTCATAATCATATAAAAATTTGATTTTAAGTTTTTAATGAAAGCATACTTTTTTTTGACTATGATTATGGCCCTTTTTTCTATTATTATTTTTAGTTTCATTAAAGATTTATTGAATTTTTTTCTTAGATATTTTATAAATAGGACAATAAAACTGTATTTAAAAAGAATAAAATGTACAAGACACTGTTTAACACAAATTTCTTTTTAATTTCTCCAGAAATTAATTTTATAAATAGGAGAATAAAAAAGTATTCAAGAAGAATAGAAAATACAAGGACAAAACCAGTTCAACACAAATTATATAAACAATTTTTGGATACTAATAATTAGTAGCGTTAAAGCGTTCCAAACCGATTAACCCCAATCGATTAACTAAAACAAGAAGTTGAGAATAATGATAAGTCTGTATAAATAAAATTCATTTTCTGTTTGTTTGTTTGTTTGTTTTCCGATTTGTCTTTAGAGTATAGTCTGCCCAATTTTACGCCCACTTTTCAACGATTTTCATTTCGTCTGTAAAAACTAAATTTAGTTCAAATCAAAAATTCAGCTGTGATAATTGCTAGAAAATCGTTGTTATAGCTCGAAGCATTTTTAGAGAACACAATTTTTAACTGTATTATCGAATTATGGTTGCTACAACTAAAAAAGTTTGTTATCCCATTTGAATTTTTGATTGATAACAAATTTGGTTCTCACAACCGAAAATGTTTTTTGGCTGTGAGAAATAAGCTCGTATTTGCTTAATTACCACATGCATTTTTGGACTCTGCAGCAATCCTGTAGATTTCTTTTTTCCTTTGAGCCATAGTAATATAACATGAATGAAGTTAATGCCTACTCAGTAGAAGAGTTTTGGGCTTATGAAAGAAGTGTCTGTGATTTTCCGTCATTACATTGCTTATACCCCTTCAAGATTCGGTACTCCTAGACTAGACCAAAAAATTATTTGCTAAAAGCTTAGAGAAGTTTATAGCTGTACCAACGTAACCTTGCTTGGATAAAAAGCTATCCTTCTTGTTTTCTTCAAATTTTAAAATTATTTAAAATTTCAATTAATTTCATTAGAATATGAATGACGAAAATGAAGATTTGGGCTCTGCTGAGCAACTTCAATTAAATTCATACGTTATATTCAGCCCAATTATGAGTAAAAGTCCCCCGCTAGTTTTTCTCTTTTCTATGTAAATAAAATTCATTTTCTGTTTGTTTGTTTGTTCGTTATACCAACTTTTTTACAGATTTGTCTGAAATTTAACAACTATAATCTTTATACTCCAAGGAAGATCGCCATATACTTTTTGCATAGGCACGCCCATTTTGCGCCTACTTTTCACCTATTTACATTTACAACTGTTCATAAAGATGAGTGACTGTACTTAATTTAAGCCTGCAATTATGTTTTGAAATATTTCATTTTCCACTTTAGTTACCGTCTCTGCTAATACTACTAGCAAAGGCATGAGTAACTTTATATAGTAGTGAATGGCAGTATTTCTTTGGGTAAGTTTTTTAACGATTAAAATTCTATTTGTAAACGGTACGTACGCTTTCTATACTCTATGGTTACCAACTCATGTAATAAAGGCGAGAGCAGACAAAAACAACTAGTTATGAATGTAATTTTTTTTTGTCATAAAAAATTCTGTAATTTTGTAAATGAAAAAAAAAAGTCTTAAGGAATATTAATAATTGTGCTGATTCTGTAGAAACATCAAGAAAAGATTTTAAATGCCCCGCTTTTCCCAATTAAAAAATCTCCTGTGTAAAATCATGTTTTTTGAGTTGTAACATTAATGCAAATAACAAATAAGCGATATTTAAAATTGCGATTAAATTCATACGATATCGAATGTGACGATTTGGGATCTGATCTCATGTTGTTAAAAAATAAATAAATTTGATTTTTATTATAAAATATGAAATTTTGTCAACAATGTTGCTACGCAAATTACAAGCAATTACAGATGGATAATTTATATTTCAAAGATAAAAGCACCACACACGTATGTATGTATGTGTGTGTGTTATTAATTTATGTACATTTGTTTAATTACTTTATCTTTTAAATACATAAAACAGTTATTACTGACTTTATATACAGTCCATATTTCAAGTATTTTATTTCAAATTAAATACATACAAATAAATTAAATTAATGTTTGAATTGTGCTACATATGGGTTTGTGTATTTATTATGGAGGCCAAAGTATTTAAAAATTTAAATTACATCCTTAAAATATGCTTTATAAATACAAATAAGAGCAAAGAGGGAGAAAAAACACTTTAAATTTCTGAATGTAGAGAAAATAATACATACACAGCATTCGTATGTAGTAATTATAACAGCAAAACCACTATTTACACACACACATACAGAGCAAACACCCATATGCTCGTAGTATAATAAGACAACAACAATATGATTTTAAATGAAAATTGTTACCGGAGGTTATGAAAATTTCATACGTTTTTTTTTCATTTCGTTTTTTAAGTTGCTAATTAATAGACATTCCAACAAATGGACGCCAATTAAAGTTTTACGAACAATTCACAAGTGTAATCTACACTGTATGTAGTGCAATGTAGTGTTAGTTATCATGATTTGCACACACACACACACAAAAGTATAAATGTAAATTAGTGTGTGTATCATTCTGTGCCCTACAGGAATTGTTAAACTAAGTGGTTCTATGTTGAACAGTCATGAACAATTTAATTTGTTCTCAGTAATTTATTGTTATAAAGCTTATTTACTTTAATAGTGTCATAATTCAAAAAACAAGATTTTACGGGAGTCGTTTTTTTGCAATTTGTTAGTGATTTCATACATCAGAGAACCCAAGTGAGCCCAGGGGGGCTACTCTCTATTGCGATGCGAAAGAAAACGCATCGCAACTCAATGTAAAAATCATACAGATGCGAATGGTTTTTCTTTCGCATCGCAATAGAGAGTAACCCCCCAGCTATTTTTTTCTTTTTCTTATTTGGGCGCCCTGTGTAACTTAACCTAGCGCTTCCATGGGAAACATTTGAAGTATTTTATTCTGTAAAAAATTTAATATTAATCAAGCTTAACATCTTAAAAAATTGTTTTTATTTAAATTTTCCGATATTTCGACTTTCTTTTGAAGGTCTTCTTCAGCGAAATTTATAAATTTCGAAATATTGGAAAATTTAAATAAAAACAATTTTTTAAGATCTTAAGCTTGATTAATATTAAACAATAATAAATTTATAAGATCGAATAATTTAATAAAATTATTACAAAATATTTTATATAATAACAAGTTGTTTTGTATAGTCAAATACCCAGAAGTCTAGGCAAGAATCGAACCTTTTACTTCCAGATGATGATGGGAGTATACTGCCCTACTAACCCCCAATTTTGTTATAGCTTCTGTGTAATGCAATTATGGATTATATGCTCCTCTTATAGAATACGCGCTTTGTTAAATGAACAGCCTTTTTTATACATACAGTTGGATTATTTTTATGAAGTATGTATATTTTATATACGTAGAAACAATGCAGATGGATTTGATTTCTGTAGGGTATACAATATTTATATCCCCTTTATTAATATAAGTAATGTTAAGGAAAATAAATACGAAAAAATATATTTTTTTTATTAAAGCAGATTTCACACAATAACACTGAGTACGAGCACGCAAAAACTCAAATTTATAGGTTGATGATGGACCATAAACAACATTAAATTTTGCTAAGGCAGTTACCGAAAAAATTTATTAAATATCGCTCATTTAATTCAATAGTTATAAATTAAAAATAATTTTTTTCCCAATATCCTACACAGTACAAATATTAAAAAAAAAATTTTAACTTTTTTTTTTCTTTAATAAAATATTTAAAATGTTTCCCATAAGACTGAAAGCAGATGACAAATTGTAAATTGCTTTTCCTGCAGAAAAATGTTTTTTTTTTATTATGACACTATTGCAGTAAATGAGCGTTATGTTTAATATGAGCTGGTACAGAAATTTAGTGTCATTACTCAACGATAACTAAAAGTAGATTGTTATCGAACAGATAAATGATTTTTACTCATTACAAATATACTTTAACTAAATAAATATTTTTTTGTTGTTCCTAACTTTTAACATGAACATCAAGCATTTAAAGTTCGATTTTCGATTTTGAATATGGTAACCTCAGCAGCCATAGACATTAAATAATTTTTTATTAATACACAAAAATAAAACAAAAGGAATTACACAATAAAATAACAAATATTAAAATAAAATTTTAAAGGCAAAGAATTTCTTAGCCATTATGTATTTATAACAACGAAAAGTAATCGGTATTTAGTAGCAGTGGTGTCACATAACAAATATTATAATATTTATTTTATTGAGATTTTGTAATAATGGAAAAAAGCTTTGATCACTTTATCAGTTACTTTAACTAAAGTTAATTGTTGCTATCTGACATCTTATGAGTAAGTTGTAATAATGGCCTTTTGTGTTTTGTAAAAAATGTCCGCCATCTAACGTTTTTTTTTTAACTAGTGCTTATTTCGTGAATGGTAACACTTAGCTCATGCCTGATTTGACAGATAATTAGTTTTATCCTTCCGCTGAAAGAATATGGTTGTGTTTTCTCTTCGCTAAGTGGACCTGCGATCGACTTATAGGAGATGCCGATTTTGCCAAAAAAAATCATCTTTTCAGATGAAGCTCATTTTGATCTTGGCGGGTATGTAAACAAGCAAAATTGTCGCATTTGGGGCACAGAAAACCCGCACGCATACATTGAAAAGCCGACGCATCCAAAACGAGTCACTGAATTTGATCCAGAGGCATAATTGCGCCATTTTGCTTCGAAAATGAGCAAGCAGTGGCCGTTACAGTCAATGGCGATCGTTATCGGGTCATGGTGAACGAATTTTTGTTCACAAAAATTGAAGAGAGGATATTGGCAACATTTGGTTTCAACAAGACGGCGCTACGTGCCACACAGCCGATGCTACACTCGATGTTTTTATAGCATTTAAAAAAAAAAAGTTATTTGGCGGACCCTGTGTATCTTTCTGAAATAAAGGCTAATTAATTTTTTTTAAAGTGCTCTTATATGTATGTACTTCATATATTTTATTTATGAGCATAGACTTACACTTCTCCAATTTGTTTATTTAGATTTTTTGAAAAAAAAAAAAATTAATTTCAATTAATTAATTTAAATTTTAAAGAATCTATTCGAACTGGCCTCCACAGTTTAGCATTTCCAGGCTAGAATTTTGTAAGGTTAATAAGCTACTGCTTATTTGTCTAGGCTTTCAAGCTGAAACTGAGCGTTAAGTTAAAGACAGATCATCCAATATTTAACATATCGGCATCGGTTGAACAAAATGCTAGTTTTGTCACCTATAAAATCCCAACTTTAACTTGTTAATGAGTCTCAGAACTTTAATAGCCTGTTGTCGTTAGTTAGTGGTAATAAGATTTTTATAGTAATTGCCAGGGCAAGAACTTTCATGCACTTATAAAACGAAAATATGCACCTAAAAATACAAAATATGCACTAATGCCTTTATGATAAATAAAAAAAACTTCATTATTTTTCTTATCGTAGATATATTCTTACGAAGTATTTATTAATCATTATCCAAAAAAATTGACTTTGATTTTAAAGTAAAATTTATGAAAAAATCATATGAAAATTTTTGATAACGTTGACTTTAAAGTCTACGTTAATTTTTTTTTTTGTCGGATAAGATGGTAAAAGTTTTAATTCAGGTACATAAATAATGTAAATTACTTTAAAAAAATTTCTTTTAGATCGAGTAAACGATTCAAACGGTAAACTATGAAAATTAAATGTCTCAAAAATGTTTCCACATATTACAAGACTATGTTGGCCTGACAATGCTTACGTTTACAATATCATCAAATAATTATTCCGTACAATGACTAAATTGCCTGTTTTCTGTTTAAAAACGACCAAATCATGTAGAAAATGTATATAAGAAAATCAGTACTTTTCACATAAATTTTCTAGACGGTTGGATCTTTTTCAACTTTAAAACAGATGCAAAATTAATATAAAATGGTAAATTTTGGGTGTTGGCTGCTTTGATGAATTTAAGAATCAAAAATTGTTCAATAGTATTCATCTGACAATATTATTGTGAAGTAGTTAACTGGAATGACAAAATACATTTATACA
The DNA here is from genome assembly GCA_947397855.1 of Thelaira solivaga. Lineage (NCBI taxonomy): Eukaryota > Metazoa > Arthropoda > Insecta > Diptera > Tachinidae > Thelaira > Thelaira solivaga. The sequence goes on along the minus strand of OX377613.1, from coordinate 51,575,054 downwards.
CTAAAGTGCCTAAAAATGCGTGATTTATGAAATACGTTACAGGTTATCAGTTGGTGAATTCTTTTGAATATTAAAAGTATGAAAATGAATACAAATTATGCACAAAACATATTTATTTATAACAAAATATGCAAAAATATGCATTTATAACAAAATATGCTAACAAATGAATGTCATTTTTAAAAGCTTTTATTTAACTTGCTTTGTATGTATGTGAAGGTGGAATTTTGCAAGTTAAATATGATCCACTTCCCGGTGTCAGATTGAGCTGAAATTTTACATACTGGTTTAGTCTCGATGACAATTCATATTTATGATAAGTATAAACTAATGCTGCTGCCAGGACTGGCTCCAGCAGGGACTACAAATTTTGCACAACCATTGGGGTATGGCTCCACCATGAAATTGCTGCCAACGGTCAGCAGCAGAGACTTGAAACTTTGTATACCCGTTCGGATATGATAGACGGCTGGTGGGGCCATTAAAAAAATAGCAACCATGTCAGAGTCGTTCCAGAACATTAGTGCAGTTAGTAAATGATGAACAGGCTTAAGAGGCATATCATGACTTGTGTAATTTTTTACAAGTATTCTAATCTTTAAAAGATTTTATGTATAAAATTATAATCACCTTTATAGCGAATCTCAAGGGAATAAATTCGAGGGAATAATTTGTTTATTCCCATGAACAATAATTTGGTATCGCCAATTGTTAGGGAATAAAATATATTTTCGAAACATATGTGGCAATTCGAACATACTATTGTGAATTAATGTTGTTTAATTGTTTGTGTTTTTTTTTTGTTGTTGTAATTTTCTTAATAAATTGTTATTATTCAATAAAATGCATAATATTTCGCTCCGATTTATGTTATTAGAAGAAGAGAAGAAATTATTGGAGAAAATAAAAAGACGGAATTTAAGAGATGCATCAAATCCATTGTGTTTACCAGAAACAATGTAAGTGAAAACATGAAAAATTGTTAACATTATGTACATATAAATAAATTCTTTGCAGGTTCCAACAACATTTTCTAGCTAACAAAGCAGCTTTTAAATACCTTTTAGATATATTGAACCAGAACTGCCTACTAGAAAGTCGTCGTGTTGTGTAGCTTACAACATGCCTACGGTTTTTATAGGATACAAAAAATTAAAAAAGAAATATTCTTTAGAAAGATACGAAATCTTAAATCTAAAAAACAATAAATCACATTTGTGTTATTTTTGGTTGTATCACATCATGTATCACATAAAAAAATTTTAATAAAAAGGCAAAAAAAAATTCTAATTCATAATTAATATACGTTTTTAAAACTAAAAAATTATCACATTCTTACATGTTTACAGTCCATCATTGCTATTAGATTGCTTGATTTTCAGTTTCTCTAATTTTATTTGCCGCTGCAAATTTTATTCCCAAACAAAATGTTTGTGAAATGTCACAATACTTTTGGGAAAAAACTCACGGGAATAAAAATCGGCGATACCAATTTTTTTTTTCGAACAAGCGAATTTTTTCCCATGAAAATAATTCACGATTGCAAAATTTAGGGAAAAGGGAGATATTTCGAGGGAAAAAATATTCACGATAGGGGTGAATATTTTTAATTTTACTTGTTAAATAAATTCTAGAATTCGGAAAAGTACTTAACCAGAATCGATTTTAAGTTACTGAGTAAAAACATGCAGTTGCATGAAAATCTTTGCATTATTCTTCAACCAACGACAATGTTTTATAAGGCTAATGAAATAGTTAATTAATTCATTTGTATTTCATTGCTTCATTAGTTTAATGTTGGTTGAAAATTAAATTTGTTTTAAAAATTCCCAATTCAAAATAAAAATTTATGCACGATACCTTAAAAAAATAATAACATGTGGCCTTTGCTCTCTCAGGTATAAAAAGGAATAAATAAATAAAGTATCTCACTAGAAGTTACAGGCTGTACGGTCACCTTACACAAATATTTGTCGAAATAAGCGTAACCACTACTTTTTGGCAAATATTTTTATAATCTAACACGACTTTTATTATATAAAGTTAAGTTCAAATAATATAATAATAGAAGTACTCGTATATTGTACAGGGTGGCCCAAATAATACCAGCTGATGTGAAACACAAATAGCTTTTTTATTTTTTAACATAATTTATTTTTTCTTTTTGCAGATTATAACTGAACTCTTGGAAATTTAAAATGAATACGTACAGTGGACGACAACGCATTAAAATTATCGATTTTTATTATTCTTCTCCACGATCAATTGTTCTGACGCAGCGAAATTATCGCCGTTTTTTTAACGTAAGATCGGCGCCCACATCTTCCATGATTACAAATTTAGTTTGCCGTTTTGAGGAACTGGGTTCAGTTGCCGACCGTCCCGGAAAAGGTGTTCATCGAAATATTCGTACTGAAGACAACGTGGAAGTTGTGCAGCAGAGTGTTGCAAAATGATCCATCTGGCCGTTCCGGCCAATTGGGTATACCCAGAACAACATTACAGAGAATTTTAAAGCTGGATCTTAAGATGTATCCATACAAAGTTCCAATTGTGCAACAGCTTCTACCGCACGACCCCCAACAACGACTACAATACGCTCACTAATTCTCATTTGGGCCACCCGTTATTTTAATATTAAACTAAAGTCAGCAAATATTTCTATGTAAATGTAGATGACACAGTGGTTATGCTTATTTCGGCAAATATTTGTTTAATGTGACCGTAGCTTTCATTTGTTTGTTTGTTTGGTGTGTATGTATGTAAGTATATGTAAATAGGATTAGTCTAGTTAGTTGGTTTTCTATTTAAGCTAATAATTTCGGGCTGTAATTACATGTGCGAACTTATAAATACTCCCATTGTAGTTGGTAGTTTGTGTATGCATTTGCAATTATCTGACAATGAGCAATAACAACAAAAATGATGTTATAACGTATTAACATGATTTATACATTAAATGGAAAATATTTGCGGTTCATGGTGTTTGTTATTTGTAATCAAATAGCCATTGGACAGGTGAGTACTTTTCAAATGTCAATTTAAAAATAATTTCCAGTAAAGAATTTAATTGATTTAAAAATTCAGGTAGCTGTTGACAACTTATTTATTTAATTGGTTTACAAATATGAAAAACATATCAGCAAATACGTAAATAATTATTTTTTTGTATTATTAATTGATTGATTGATTTGGTGCAATTGAATAAGTGCAACATTTGAAATATTTAAGAGATTTTCAAAAGCTTATCAGCCTAATTATTTATCATGGTTTTGTTAATCAACATCTATTATGTATGTAAGTACATGAAAAAATTATTTATAATGATAATTAAGAAATTAAGCTGTAGGTAAGAGTGATAACTTTTATTCATGTTAAATTTAAGTTTCACTCTCTTTAAGCTACTTAGAGCAACACATTAACTACGCCATCAAAATGCTTGTTTTTATTGACAAACATTTATGCCTTTCTTTTATGTAGTATGTCACTCTTCAATAGAAATGGAAATGATAAAATATCCAATTTGTGTTAGATCATCAACATTAATATCGTTATGCTCGTTGGTAGTGCTGATTGACTGCTGGTTGACGAGTTTGAGCAAATGAAATATTGTTTATGACAAAACTCAATTAAATTTAATTAAGTAAATATGCTGTGTACAGGACTGGAAAAGAGCGATTTTTCAAGAATTTTTTACGACATTCATTTGATCTGAAATCTATCTATCTGATTGCTTAATTATAAAAACTGCTCATGTACATTAAAACAACTATTTTTTAATATTTCAGTACAATAGCGTGTTAAGGAAAATTGCCTATAATTTATATTCTAATTAAAACGGCTAATTTTGTTAAGCTTAAGATCTGTTTAGAATTATTAATTTTAATATAAAGTGATCGAAGCTTTGATATAACGAACTTTGTTATAACGAAAAAGTCAATCTAACCCATTTTTTGCTGAGTTGCTTGAAAAAACCCTCTTTCTTGCAAAATTTTTCAAACAAAAAATGTTCTGTAGTTATAACGAAGAAATTTTAAGTCTCTACAACGAAATCGTACTTAAGTCAAGGCTAAATTCATTTACAAGGTAACTGCGAGAATACAAAAACAAATTATTTACCTCTGAGATGTCAGAATTCATATGGATGTAGTTGTAGAATTAGGTGCCTGTAGTAGTGAAAAGAAAAATTAACATACCCAACAAATCAAACCACTTGAAAAAAATATTAAAATAATAATTAAAAAAAATTTTTTTTCATTCGCCTTAAATAAATTTTATTTATTATAGGCATATATTTATATTACATAAATAAATAATAATAATTACCTTAAGAATTTTTAATATTCTCATGTTGAATTGTAGTTTGATTGTTGTATGGTTTGTTGGGTAAAGAAAAAAAAAAATACAAAAAGAAACAAATTTGACAGTTCCCAGTACAACAAACGAAAAAAGAAATATCCAGCTGTGGAATTGCTTTTACCTTGTAAGTAAATATGCCTTGATTTTAATGTTAATGTTGATTTTCTAGCCTCTATGCATGGTTTAAGAAAACCAGGTGACCCTGAGACGTCAGCTGAATGCTGCATGATTGAAGCTCGTTCTGTCAAAAACTAAAGGATAACAATGTGTTAAAGAGAGATCAAAAGGAAACAAATTTTTTTGTTTCACTCAAGCACACTTCTTAATATCAACCATCGGAAATAATTTTTGACAGGAGGAGCCTCAAAAGCAATAACAAAATATATGGGCTTTTTGTAATTTTGTTATTTTTGTATTTTTAAAGTTACCTGGTTTTATTGTACCATGATCCAGCTGTGGAATTGCTTTTACCTTGTAAGTAAATATGCCTTGATTTTAATGTTAATGTTGATTTTATAGCTTCTTTGCAAAGAAGTTTTATTTTTTGAATAAAAAAATTCTCTCTTTCTTTTTACCTTGAAAGTTCTCTGATTTATGGCATTTTTTCATGATTCTCGCCAGAAGCACTAGCTGTTAATTCTCAAGTAAGACAGTTGCAAATAACTCAAGTTTTGAAAGACTTGAGACAACGTGAATATAAGTATGGAGCTAAATTTAATTTTACCTGGAGTTGCCGGGACCAGTATCCTACTACTTAGCTTATATTATGGCTTCCCATTGCTGGGCAAAACCAAAGATTCTCTTTAGAATTCTTTCTTGTCTTTACTATCTATTCAGAGACAAAAATCATTCTTCCGTACTCGAGTGTACAGCATCCTGTTAGCAATTTAAAGTATAGTCTATACTGCATAGGCAGTACATAGAACAATCATTCCAAGAGGTATCAGTTTCCATTTGTCAAGAGTCTTATCAATACAAAAGTAAATTAAAGTCCCACAATTCTAATTATTTTACTTGCTGCTGTATTCTAAAAAAATATTAAAAAATGTCCCACAATTTAGGTCTAAAAACTGGCCAAGAACCTACTATTTGCTTCACAAAATCATTTGTAATAATGGGCATAAATGCCATAAAATTTACTTAAAGCTAAGGAAAGTAAGTACATAAATCTGCAGGGAAATATACTTCGTTAAAGCTATTGATTTGTTATACACACACATGTGAATGTGAAACTTTAGTATAACGAAATTTAAAGAAATGCGAAAAAATATTCGCTGTTACCTAGTTTTTTATGCAATTTCTGTTTTAGAAGAAAATGCTATTTAATAAAAATTCGTTATGCAAGAGGAAAATCAAAAATAAAACACTTCGTGGCATAGAGGCTACAAAATCAACACTTCATTATGTAGAGGCTGATAATAACGGGACTTTAATGACATTTCTTAAGTATGATTTCGTTGTCTAGAGGCTTTTTAAACCATACTTCGCTATATAGCAAAGAACTTCTTCGTTATAGCTATAGAGCATTTTTGTATGAAAGAGCTTTTTCAAGGGACTCAGCAAAAAATGAGTTAAATTGAGTTTTTAGTTCTAATGAAGTTCATTATAGCAAAGCTTTACTGTATTATTACAAACAAAACCAATTTTCTGAAAACAGCCAACAATGCCTGCTAAATTTATAACACAAAAAACTTGACTTTGATGTTTAAATAAAAATTTGAAATTAAATTCGCATGATATCACCATGAAAGATTTGCAGAACACTATATAAAATTCTATGGTTTTTTCAAAACGATTCCATTGACAGAACTGTGAAACTACAGCTTTAACCCTTAATTGCATGACTTTCTTTTTTGTGGAAAATTTTTAGTTATAAGAATAGTTAACGGTTCACAAAGTCACAGAAAAATAATAAAAAAAAAATTTTATCTCAAAATTGTCCTTTATTTGTAGCTTTTTGCCAAATGGCTACATAGTGTTTTCACACTATTTATTTCAATTTAAATGAAAGTTTTTAAAACAATTGTTTTTTTTTTTGGTCAGATATAATGCAATGGCACATTTCTCTCATATTGTGCGGCTAAAACCCTGACATCTGGGACATTTGCATTGAATTTTCTTTATATGCAGAAATTTCAACTTTATGCGTTCTTAACAAAGTGCGAGCTACCGTTAAAAAATGCTCAAAAAATGCCTGGCTTTGATAAAAAATACGTGTAAATTAACTAAATCTTAAAGACGGTATATATCCACATGACTACGCAATGAATTAGCAGTCATTATAGCAGTAATTATAGCGCTCTAAAGACTTTAAAGCCAAATGGCAACTAGATGCAGGGTTAATGTCATTTTAGTTTCGCGAATATTCACTTTTTATATTTTATATATTTTTTATCTTTAACAAAAGCCTATAAGCCACATTTTGCAACACCGGTCGATCACTCTTAAATATTTTGCTTAGTTTTCGTTAAGTTATTTATGATTTTCTTTTTGTTTTGCTGGTTTTTTTTTTCGTCTTTTATGGTCATTTTGTCAAGGTAAACTATGACGCTTGTGTTGTTGTAGGTTATGTTTGTATTAAATGGCCTTTAAGAGGCCTTTTCTTTCTCTAACTCTTTGCTCTCTTTCTCTCATAGTTATACACGTATATAAGTAAAAGGTGATTTTATAAGAACTATCGGAAATTTAAAAAAAAAACACATAAAATTCAGAAAAATGCATGAAATATTTATTTGGATCGATAGTTGGGTCGATATAATTTAATGTTTGAAGATTATTTCATGCAAATGTTGGCCGCGGCTGCGCCTCAAATGGTCCATCCGCTTAGTCCAATTTTGGCATACTCTTTCCAACATTTCGGCCGGTATCTCACGAATAATGTTGGCAATGTTGGCTTCCAGTGCGTCAATCGAAGCGGGCTTGTCCCTATAGACATTAGCCTTAACATAGCCATACAAAAAATAGTCTAGAGGCGTTAAATCGCACGATCACAGTAACGTTGTGATTCGCATCATCTTTGAAGAAATACGGCCCAATGATGCCGCCAGCCCATAATCCGCACCAAACGGTTGTTTTTTGTGGATGCATTGGTAGCTCTTGCAATGCTTCTGGCTGCTCTTCACTCCAAATACGGCAGTTTTGCTTGTTCACGTATCCATTCAACCAGAAATGAGCCTCGTCGCTGAACACAATTCTTCGATAAAAAAGTGGATCTTCATCTAACTTTTCAAGAGCCCATTCACCAAAAATTTGGCGTTGTGGTAGGTCGTTTGGCTTCAATTCTTGCACCAGTTGTATCTTATAAGGCTTCACACCCAAATCCTTCCGCAAAATTTTCCACCTAGTGGAGTAACAGAGGCCCAATTGCTGCGAACGGCGCCGAATCGATAATTCACGGTCATCACCAACACTGGCCGATACGGCTGCGATATTTTCTTCAGTTCGCACTCTACGTAAGCGTGTTGGTGGTTTAATGTCTAACAATGTAAATTTGGTGCGAAATTTTGTTACAATAGCCCGAATAGAAGCCTCAGTAGGTCGATTAAACTGACCATAAAATGGAAGAAGCGCGCGATGAACTTTCTTAACAGAGCACGCATTTTGGTAATAAAATTCAATAATTTGCAAGCGTTGTTCGTTTGTAAGACGATTCATGATTAAATTATAGACCAAACTGAAGATGTTTGACAGTGATACAAGATACAAAACGTGCGTGAGCTGTCAAAACTAGTGTTGCCAAAAAGATAATAGCAAAAAAATCACTCTTTATAACTGTAAATATTTTTCTATTTTAATCCACAAATGATTTTTTTTTTTTTTTTTTTTTTTACTAAAAAGTATATTTTTAATGTTTGTTTCATACCCAACTACTATTTAATAAGAGGATGATATGTTTTTTTCGTGTTGCGTGTTTTTTAAATGTTTCATTTCATAACCATTTGATTTATTTGCTGCGAGTGAGTAATAATAATCGTTAAATATGAAAAGAAAATTATGCTTTTGGTTCCTGAGAATTTGATATTTTGAATAATTAGTTTATGGTTTGTTTAAATTTCTGTTGAATTTCTTCATTAAAAAAAATTTTTTCTCTTACAAATGCCTGCCTACCACACACGAGTACGTCACCAGTTGTAGTTATTTGTAATAGAATAGGGAGCGTATGATTAATATTTATTATAAGTACAAAACGAGTACGTCATGTTGTGGTGGTCTAGAGTAAGTTTTTGTATCAAGAATAAAAAACAATTTTTGGGAAATAAATCATTTCCAATAAAACGAGTTTTTGGCTTAATAAAAAAAATGGGCCATAATCATAGTCACAAAAAAGTAGGCTTTTATTAAGAGTTGACTTTTGTTCATACGGATTATATGAATTTAAAGTCGTTTTTAAAATGATACCGACTTTAGTGTGACTATGATTATGGCTCAATAACAATAAAATTAATTTTAAAAGCCAGATCTTCTATTTTTAAAGCAAAAGAAAGCCAACCATTAATTTTCTACTGAAAAAGTGCCTCTAACTTATCGTTTACTTGGCTTTACGCCTTCTACGTAAGCCAAGGTCCCGCTACCATTTGAGCGCCACCTTCGTTATGTGACGTTTAGCTCAGTTTTGATTTAACCATTGTGTAAACGTCCAAATTATATTACGGCTAAATATACCCCACAAGAACGAGCAGAAATAGTGACAATATTTATTGAAAATAATCGTTCCATTATAGCCACTCAGCGGAAATTGTGTCAAAAATATCCAAAAATTCAAAAAACCACAAGCGAATTTTCGAGATTTTGGTATGACAGCAGACAGGCTTCGTTCAGAAAGCCTGTGGCTCTGGTGCGCGACAGTGTTGCAGAGTGTCCACAAACATCAATTCGGAGACATGGTTCCCATTTATACATTTCTGCACGCAGTTGAAGGAGAATTTTGAAAACTGATTTGAAAATGTTTTGATTACTCCAAAAAATTGCTACCAAGAAATTCTGATCAACGAGTTGAGTACAGTAATGCCAGCCTGTTCGGTTTTGGAGAACATAGAATTCTCCATTAATCCATGAAGCAATATTGTTTCGGCAATTTTAGCATTCATTTACATAAACAACTTGAAATGTCTTCATATTTTTTTTGCCTTTTTAAAAGGTACGAATAGAGAACAAAAGAAAATTTCTGAGTACGAACAAGTCTGTATGCACCCATTTCCAGTCTTAATGACTCTCTCCTTTGTGTGACCGAACGATTGCACTGGAAATGAAAGAAATGTGTTTTCCTTTTTTTTTTTTTTTTTGGCTCTCAATAATATTATTGTTGGCACATTTCATTTTACTTTTAACACATTTGTCAGAATATAATTTCCTATCTTTTTATTTATTTAAATATGATGTTGCTTGAGTTTTATGTATTTAATGTTCATTGTCATTTTACTTCTTCTTCTTAATGATATTTGCATACAATCTTACCTCCACCCCTCCTTTACAGTTAAAACTTTGATATAAAAAAGACATGACTGACTGACTGAAAGACTGACTGACATTTATATAAGAAAATTAATATTTGAAAATATCCTTGAAAAACCTGCTTCTTTACTAAAAGATACACATTTGTTTTAGCTTGATAGATGTTTCTTTCTTCTTTTCCTTTTTTTTTTTTTTTTTTTTTTTAAATTTTAGATTTAACACATGAGACATGTTTAAACATGTACGTAGCAAGTACTTGTCATTTTTAATATAAACTATTAATGATTTGTGAAGTTGTATGCTTTTCTTTTGTTTTCATTTAAATTATTTGCATAAAAATTCTCTTAAATAATTAAATTTTTAAAAACTTACTTTTGCATCTTTAGCTTTGCAAAATGAAATTTATATTTTTTCAAACAACTAACGAGAAAAAACAGAGTACACACAAAAACAAAAGTTTTGTTACGCTTCATGCATTTATGACTTTAGGCACTTTTCCGGTTTAATTTTGGGGGAAGGCATTGTTAGAGAACTGTTTCTGATTTATATATTTTTTTTAAATTTGTTTTGGGTGTCCAGTTATGGAAAAAATTTCTTTGGCTGTTTGAAGTGAGTCAGTACCAGCAAAAAGTTATGCAAGTGATTCTCGTCGAAGTGCTTTTAAATCACTTCAAAAAAATGATGGGCATATTTGAACTACTGAAGAAGTCATTTTTAATCGCAACCTTTTTTTTAAACAATTTTATTGCTTTTAAAGAAAATTTTACACAACCTTTACGTTGTTAACAAATAAGTCACACAGAATTGTATTTTATAGGTAGATTTTATTTGTGACCTTTTTGATTTTAAATAGAAATGGCTAGTGTCGCAAAACGACTTATTGTAGTTTATATTGTCTATTTAAATATTACTGTGTTTAATATATTGTTAAAAGAAAACCTCCTTTGTTTTACGTTTTATATTATTTTTACTCTGTTTGTAATGTCATTTTAATTATAAAATATATCATTACAAAATTAAAACTTGTATCAGACGGAGATAAAAAACTGCGGTAAGCAGAAATATTTTATATGTAAAATATTTTATTAATTTTCTTAATTTTCAATTAGAAATAAACATTTACAATATATGGTATTGTTCAACGCAAACCTCCACGAGTTTTTATTAAAGTTACTGCCGTAACAGCTAGTGTATTAAGCTTGAGGTTGCATTTATTATAAATTTTTATTTTAATATCGATAATTCACTGATACCCTGAAGCTACACAAAGTTGGAGCGAAATATCAATATTAAAATTGTAAATATTTATTTTAATATTGATACGACCTCAAGCTGTTCAAAACGGAGTCTTGCGACTTTAATTTAGAGCCGTTAGGCCGCCACGTAAACCAACGACCTCAAGCTTAATAAACTAGATTTTATGCAGTGAAAATTTTTCAAAAAGGTATAATTTCTTTTAATATTAATCAAGCTTAAGATCTTAAAAAATTGTTTTTATTTAAATTTTTCGATATTTCGACTTTCTTTTGAAAGTCTTCTTCAGGGAAATTTATTTTTATAGAAATAAAAACAAATTTTTAAGATCTTAAGCTTGATTAATATTAAATAATAATAAATTTATAAGATGGAATAATTTAATAAATTTATTTCTTTTAATATTTAACTGGAGTACGTCAGCAGGTAGGACTAAACGTCATGGTTTAAGTAAACCAGGCGACTCTGAGACCATAGCTGCATGATTTTTTTTTTTTTTTTTGCATGATTGAGGCTCCTTTTGTCAAAAGTTAGAAGAGATCAATGTGCTAAAAACAGATCAATAGCGGAAACAAATTTTTCGTTTCGCTTTAGCACACTTTTTGATTTCACTTGTCGAAAATAATTTTTCACAGGAGGAGTTTCAAAAGCCATAACAAAATTTATGGGATTTTTTTTTTAAACAAAACAAATGCGCCAAACTTTTTGGCTTGTCTGCAGAAAACACCCACGGTCTAGGCAGGAATCGTACCTGCGACCGCCAGATTATTAGGTTAGTACGCTACCTACTAGTCTACAGGGCCATCCGTAATGCTGTTATTTTTGTATTCCTGCAGTCAGCTGGTTTTTTTACTCCATGACTTTAGTTTTAGTGATTTTTGAAAGCTTTATTTAACTTGATTTGTATGTATGTGACGGTGGAATCTTGCAAGTTAAATTGTCCATTTGAACTGAAATTTTACATACCGGTCCAGTCCAGATAAGAATGAGCATGCCCTGATGCTGCTGCCAGGATTGGCTCCAGACTAGGGATTTCCTCACGTAGGGACTTGAAATTTTGTATACCCATTGGGGTATGGATGACAGTTAGTGGCTCCACCATAAAATTTCTGCCCCATTCAGGGTTGGCTCCAAACCAAGGAACTCCTCAAAGGCCAATAGCAGAGACTTGAAACTTTGCATGCCCTTTCGGATATGAGAGACGGTTGGTGGGGCAACCATGTCAGAGTTGTTTCAGAACATTAGTGGGACACCAGATCAGGGATCTCCTAAATGATGAACTTGTCTATTTTTTTAATATTTTTAATCTTACTTGTTCTACTTCTTTTTATTCACTTTTCTTGTTTTAAAAATTCTACTTTTTTTATGGGTCCCAAGAATCTTGTGGCATCCTTTTAGAACTATTGCTGACAGTGGCCCCTCTCTCACTGTTTAACTTGCAAATAGCCGCTGCATATTTTTTAATAGAAGTCAGAAGTATTTTGAATTTTTTGATTAGCCGTATGAATTTCTTTTTTCTATAAGTTTCTTATTAACAAATTGTTCTTTTTTTTTTCTTTAAAGTGATTTAGGGTAAGTATCTTTTATACAAACAGCTTCCTTAAGCAATTCAGAAATAAAATATATAAAATGGCAAGTGTGCCATTTGCTAATTTTATTTTTACAAGTTACGTCTTTAGGTTAAGAAAATTTTAATAAATTATGACGTTAAAAAAAAAACTAAAACTTAAAAAAAATTGTGCTGGGACCTACTTTGGTAATTGAGTCGATAACTTGTGTTTCTACTCTTTCCTTCAAACTGTCGTATTTTTATTTTTTTTTAAGCCAACAATTTGCCTACTTTCGAATTATAGTTTGTTTAACAAGCAACAACTAAAAGAAACAGAAAAAAACTACTAAATATATTGTTGCTTAAAATTTAACAAAAAAACTTGGGTGAACTAAAATAAAAATTAAAAAAAAAAAAAGAGAAGGAGATAAATAGAGAGGGAGAACTTCATTCCAGTAAAATTTGTTGTCGTTTTAAGGCAGTTGCCGGAGTAATAGTTTGTTGTAGTTGTTATATAAAAGAAAAAATTTTTTATTTGTTTTTTCATAAAAAATATTTGCTACAATTTCGTTCTTTATTTTATTTTATGTATTTTTAATATTAACTGTTGAAAGTATTTTATTCTTATTTTTTTTTTTTTTTTTTTGTTATTATCGTTGTGTGTTGTTTTCTTTCCATTTATTGTGCAGCCAACAGAGCAGTGCGAAATTTTTTTTTTTTTTTAATTTACTGCACAAATATTTGTTGAATGATTTTAGCGTTAAAAAAATGTACTTCACAGGTAAGTATTTCAAAGCTTCAGTTATTATTGTGAATGTATTATAAAGAGAGGGTAGGGTGACTGTATGTTGCTAAGCTTTTTTTTTTTATTGAATCCTTAAAAAACTCGTACAACACAGTGCGAATTATTTAAATAAAGTGAGAACATAATAAAGGAAATAAAAAAAAAAGAGAAGAAAAAAAATAAGTAGTAAAATCAGCCTATAAATTCACAAAATCATTGAAAGCCTGTAAAAAGGGTCAACTAAAATATCAGCAACAACAACACGCCAAATAAAAACAAATAATTTGCAAAAGTGCTTTAAATTTAACCAACTTAAACTAAAATTAAAATCAAAATTGATTTAATAGGATGAGATTAAAAAAATTCTTTTTTTTTAAAGAACTAAAAAACTACTGCTAGATTGAAAGCAAAGTTTTTTGTTAGCTTTTTAGAGAAGAAAAATCATGCAGCTTTAACAATATTAAATTAAAAAAATTCCTTATTTTCTATATAAAAAATTACACTGGCAAAAAAATTAGCAAAATATTTTTGCTCTATTTTACTTGTTTGAATTAAAATTAAAGTGGATTTTTGTTTTTTATTCTAAAAATAGCTACACAATTTTTTATTGTTGGCTGGTCTGTGTACAAGAAGTGCCCTTGACATGATTTTTATATAAATAACAGATACATAAGGCCAGTTTTTGTTTTGTTTTATTTTATTGTGCTTTTTTTTATTTCTATGAATGTGAGGAAAAATAAAACACAAAAAACATTTTTTTTTATTTAGAAAAAAAAAACTAATAAACAATCAAACACCAGAATTGAGCTGAATCGAAATAAATGAAGCGTTTAATTTCAAAAAATAAAAAAGTACAGAATACACTGGAATTGCTATTCCAATTTTAAAGTAAAAAATGATGTTGCATCCTTTTCCTCAAAATTATAATTAATGTGTTACGGTATCTAGAAAACTGAGAAAACCTTTTGTAAACGATAAACATTTACCCCCAAATTCATAAAATTATTCATCGAGTTTCCTATTCTTAAAAAACATACGGTTTTTAAATTAACAAAATTAACAAAACTAAGTTTTTAAGCAACATTTAACATTATATATTTAAAACTTTTAAAGCGATTTTCGAAATCTGATTACTCTAACACCACCGATAAGCAGTTGAAAAAAAAAAACTGCACTTGAAATAAAAAAAAGTGACCAATAATTGATTTTTATGAAGAATATCTTGACGAAGAACATGTTGTGTCATCTTTTTTAATATATTAAATTCGACCGTACGTGTGTTTGAAATTGTACTTCGCCTAAACGGCTGGACCGATTTAATTGAATTTCTGTGTATGCCTAGGGGTAACGCCTTGGAAGGTTTAGCATCACAAATCCTCTGTAGCCGGTATCTGGCTTTTTTAGCTAATACCTGTCTTTACCCGGTCTTGCACGTTCTTTTCCTTTATGAGTACGATCGAATAAACAAAAATTTTAAGGCAAAACAACGTTTGCCGGGTCAGCTAGCATAAATATAAATTCTGAGCTGTTTGCTAATTAGATGTGCAGAGTCCTTAGCAACCTCTCTTACTATTATTTTCAATCTGTCCATCAGATATGGTTATTTTACTAATATGTGGAAGGATTCTTTCATTATTCCTTTATACACGCAAAGAAAAACTATGGTTGAGGCAACCATATTCTGGTGGAAACATAGTATGGTTAGATTTATGATTGATTCTAACCATATGTATTTTTAAATCAAAGATATTAAAAATAGCTTTCAACTGCAGATGTTGCGGTTCAACCCCCGGTCAAGGCAAGAAATTTTTTTTAATGCATACATATTTTAATATGATTTTTAAAAAAATTTTGATTAAAATTTTTTGTATAAATAAAGTTTTTTTTATTCCATTATTTTTCTTTTCTATCAATTTGTATTTATTTATAGTATTATTATTTACATATTACATAATACATTGAGTTTAAATTTATTTTTTTAAATTTTAGTTGACTCTACCAACACTTAGTTAAGAAGCATTAACTCGCCACTCAACCACTTCAGCTACAAAGCTCAGTTGAGATTCAACAATTAAGTTTTTGTTTTATACTCCCTTTATTTATATGGACCAAATAGAAAGCAATTTACATTCAACCATATTTTTATCATTATTATGTTTGCTATGAACATATTTATGATTTCAAGTAAAATTTTATTAAACATAATATGATAATTATATGGTTGATTTAAGACACTAAGCATAATATGGTTAAAAATAACTAGAAACATGTTTATCGCGATCAGAATAATGTTTAGATGCTTAAAATTAATAATAATATTTTTGTGAAGAACACACTATGTTTGAGGTGACCATATTCATCCATCTTTTTTCTTTGCGTGTACAAAACTAGCATGAAACGTAATATCAAATGCACTAGTTCATTAAAATCAATGAAATTTTTTGTTTTATTAATGAAACGAGTTTTATTAATATATTCATTGATATAATGAAATAGTTTTATTAATTTATGGAAAATATTTAAGTTATCAATGAAACAATTTTAATGAAATCGTATTGAATATTTTGGGGTAAAATATTATAAAATTTATAGATGCAGTTGATGAATTAAAGTTGCGTTGATGTAACAATATTTATTTACTTCAATATAAATTTGAACTTCAATATAAAATTTGGAAAGAATTAATTAAACCTTTAGGTTTGAAGGATGAGGAAAAATTACTTTTAAAAATTACAATATTCTTTGATTTGACCAACTTAACAACAACATTTTTCATAAATTGAAGATAAAAAAGATGGGAAATTTTACAAATAAATTTTCCCTCCCAGTAATAATTCAATAATAATGATAATTAAAAAAAATATTATTGTTCAACTAGCTTGAACACGTATCATTAGTTTTTTAAAACCGACATTCGTCGGTTATGCCTTTTCTTATACATGAGCGCTTAGACCTTAAAATTGCTGTACTACAAGACGTCCTTAAAACTGCTTTAAAGACTTTAAAGCCCTGCTTTGCATCTCTTAGAAGCCTTACAATTTGTTTGATGCTAAAAAAATTAATTTTCTTTTGCTTTAGTTAGAATTCTGCTTACATTCTTGTGCCTCTTTACACAATCAAATTAAAAAATAATTATTATTATTATTTTGAGAATTAATTTTTGCCATTTGTTAGTGTTTATTTAAAAGTAACACTTGGAATTAGTGCATTTTTTTGTAAGTTCTCTTTAATATTTAAATAACTGCATTTGGGTCTGTAGCTGCGCGTGTGTGCGTGTAAGTGTATGAGTGTGAACACATTTTTTTTTTTTTTTTTGCATAAATAAATGCATTCAATTATAAACATCAGGCGCTAATAATTTTCAATGCTCTTTTGGTTTCTAAATTACTTTTTCTCTGCTTGAGTTTTCAATGTACTCGTACGTGAGTTTAAGTTGTTTCCTTTTTTTGTTTTATTTTTTTTTTGTGCATAATTTTGCTTAAAACTGGTACAAAATATGTATGAGTGAAATACAAAGCACTTAACAAAACCCATTCACACACACACACATGCACAAATTTACTCCGTATGAATATATTTTCTATGCATTTAAATAAAATGTAGAGTTTTTGTGTTTGTTTGAGTAGTGTGTGAGTGTGAGTGTAAGAGTAAAAGAGTTGTAGATTCAAGGAGGTACTTAAAAACGGAATTTCTTATATTTTTAATTAAAAAAACTTTTTAGTTTGATTTAAAAATGCATTTAAAAACGTGTAAATAAAAATTATTATTTTAAATAAAATTAAAATTTTAGGTGTGTGTAAAGCAAGAGCAAATCTATACAAGATAACCGCATTAACGAATTCGCTTATCAGCTGTTATATGGCATATAACAAAATTTATTTCAATTTACAAATTAAATAGAAAAAATCATTTTATTAGAACAACAAAAGCAATCCTACAGCTTGATATTTTTTTTTTCATTTGTTGTCCTTGAAACTGTCAAACTTGATATATTTTTGTTTATAGAATTTAACTGAGAAAATCAAAGTTTTTTTTTAACACTCGATAAAACTTTAAATTGTTAAAAATAACACGGACATAAAATTTAAATATAATTTTTTTATTCGCAACATCAATACATGAAATAAACATTTCTGCATTAAAATAAATCTTAAATTTATTTAAAATTTTGCTCTTGAGGCTATTTTTTATCTTTTTTTAATCTCATTATTTTAATATTTTTTTCTCAAGGGATTTGGTTTGTTGGATATTTTCAGTTTTCTTTTTTACAGACGCATAGTTCTACTACCTACAGCCATATAATTCTGATATCTCAATATCCAAATAAGTTGTTTTTGTATTCGCCCTTTCCTACACCTATAAATTAACATATACAAATTAAATTTTAATTTAATTGTATATTTTAATTAAAAATTAAAAAAAAAAAAATAAGGCTGACTTCCAAAACCTCAATTGCTTTGTATTCGAACACAGCATCGTACTTCATAACGTAGAAGTACTAAATATTGACGATGCATATCACATTTCAAAATGTCATAGACAAGTAATTATAAAAAATGGCGCAAAAAAGCAAAGTTTACTTAGATCAGGACCACACACAACAATTTTAGTTAGGCAATTCTTGATTTTGTAGGAGAGAGAGAGAGAGGAAAGAGGAATGGAAAGGGGTACAAACTTGCTATAACTCCGCAATTCCCTTTTGTTCTCTCTTCGTATCTTTTATAAAGATGTAAAAAAAGAAGACAGATAGCTTGAAGCTGAATGAATGACTAAATAAGAATGCTAAAATTGCCGAAACAAAATTGATGTGTACTTGTATAGACACATCAATTGAGAAAGAATTGAGAAAGAATTACTCAACTAAACTTGCGGTGTGTGGTCCTGTACCCATGTTTTATAACTTTTGTGAGAACTTCTTGCATCGAAAAGTTGTGTAACAAAATATTCCATCGTTTCTCGAAAAGTGAGAAAAAACTTTGTCTGTAACTCAAGGCGGAAAACACCACACATGACTGCGTCGTTACGTTAGAGCTGTCACAATAAAATAACGAGCAGCCGATAACAAAAGGAAGCCGGCGGGCCTGCTAACCACAAATGTTTTCGACGGTGGTTTAACGTAAACTAAAACTGAAAAATGACTTAGTTTTCTCATGTGTTTTTTGTTTTATTTATGTTAAATTTTGTCTTAAGTTTTGAAAGTAAAATATTAATTTAACAATGATAAAACAGTTAAGAACAAAATATTTACCTTTTCACTATTATTATTGTCCATTTTTTTAACTAAGACAATTATAAATTTAAGATTTATTATATTTATTTTATATTTTTTAATTCCAATTCACCGACTTTCTATTTGTGAGTTTTGTTGACAGTTTAAAGTGAGAAATTCTCGCATAAAATTCTTATAATTTGCGAGTAATATGCTTACGTGACAGCTGTATCTGACAAAAAAAGTTATAGACACAGCATAGTGAGAAAAAGTAGCAATTTGTTTCAATTTCATGTATTTTGTTTCATTTTACATGTTTCAACTGAAACGTTTCTCGCAATGAGAGTTACAGAACATGGCCACTGGTCTTATTGTGCATCACTTATGTTTCATATTGTCAAAGTCAATAATACACATTGTCCCGCAACTTTGTAAAAAGTTTAAGTCTTAAAACATTTTGGAAGTCAGCCTAATGCAATAAAAATTAAAAAAATTGTTTCTTGCAGTCAATTTCACTATGCAACTGGCTATCAAAATTGGATTTTCCAACTGCTCAGCTTTTCCGTCGCAACGGTTGCTTTCGGTTTGCTTCATAGATTTTGTATAAGCATGAAAATTTTTGACAGATACAAAACGTTTGCTGCTCTAATTCAGATTTGTCTGTTAGTCTTTGCTGGCCTACATTTTCATGCTTTAAAATTAACCTTTGTAATGGGTGTCTCAGTAAATTTAGTATACTCTTTGTACAATAGGCAACTCTGAAATTTGGCAGCTGTCACATTGCAAAATGTTCATTTTAATGCAGGAATGTCATCTATTGATGTTTCGAATAAAAAATATGTTAATTAATGGTCGTGTTATTTTTAATAATTTAAAGTTCTATCGATTGTAAAAAAAAACTTTGATGGTTTAAATAAAATTGTCTAGCTGCTTTTATAGAAAGAGAACACTAACGTTTAAGTGCTGAGTTTTAAGTTGTTTAAATAATGATTTTAAGAAGTCAAATTATTTATACTTTTAATAAGCTTGATTAAGCAATCCTTCTTTAAGCAAATTAATTTTAATTTATTCTATTTTAAATGGCAACATTTTTATAAACCAAATTGTAATGCTTTCCTTATTTTGCTACCCACAAACACCTTTAGGTCAACTTAATATTTTCTCTCTTTTTTTAAACACATAAAATGTGCCACATAACTTTTCAGCGCCAACTGTTTTCAATGCAAGAGTTTATGCCATATTTCTTCTTCTTCTTTCTTTTTCTCATTTTGACATGAGTTTTTGTTGTTGATGGATAATAATGATATTGTTACATAAAATTAATGACATTTTAACACAAAATCAACTTGTAAATTGATGACACTTAATGGTTGACTTCACAAACACATTGTGAGAGTTAATAACAGAAAAGAATATGAAAAAAAAAATTTATAGAGGCAAAAATTTGGTCGAACTGTGTATTAAAGGATTTGAAAGATAATTTAAGATTAAAGAAAATTTTATTTTTACTAAAAAAAAAAAATAGTTTTGAAACAAAGCGAAAATAATGTTACTAGAGAAATCACAAAGAAGGGATAGAACTTGCTCTCGTTTGTTTAAAATTTTTATTAAATTTTTGGTGAAAGGATATAGACTTGCTTGGATAATTGTACTTTAATTTTGGAGCAATCAACATGACAGTTTAAGTTCAATGATTCAACTGAAGCAAATTCTTTTTAAGGTATAATTTTTTTAAGGTGTTTACTAAAGGGCTGCCCAAGCGTACTTGAAATGGCTTACAAGCACTTTTTATTATAAAATATTACATATGTGTGTGGTGATGTATGTCTTTCAAATATATCTCTATAGCCCTTTAGTGTTTACGTAGGAACTTTGGAATATCATATATGCTCTCGTTTAGCCTACCAGCTCCAAATGCTTTACAAATATATGTAAAGAAGGCAAAGGAACAACAGAACACTGTGTCACTGTAATGATCTAATTTGTAACTGTTTTCATTACTTACGGTCTCACTACACTACCAACAACCGTCGGACATGGCGGATCAATCACTTAAGGCAATCTCTGAATTCTACATGAATACTAGCCTTAGGGAGTGTATGAACAGGAGAGTATCTAGTGTTATAATAGCTCTATTTTGGCCACAATGACCAGATGACTCGTTCCCGCTTCTAATTATAATTCTACTGATTGTTTTAATCAATTTTAAAGTTTTTCAGAGTTCATAACTTGTAGTGCTGAAAAATCATAATCCTTGAAAATAAGTTTGAATAAGCTTCACTGCAGTGCAATTATTTTTTGTTTTTGTTTTTTTTTTTGTTTTGTATAAATAATTTTTTATTTTAAATAAAAACCTTACCGTAGCCAAATTGAAGCAAAAATACATTTTCTGTGTAAACTGCTGTCATGGGAAACTATAAAATACTCGTAGTGAGTTTAAATTTGCTGTGTAACACGACAGAAAAACAACAGCGGAAGGAAATTGTTTGTATGTCTACAATTTTACTCTTTTTGTTTTTTCAGACGTCTATATAAAAAAAACTAAAATAAAAAGCAGAGATCTTTTTCGATTAACAACAGGCTTCTACAAACTACTCGTACCCTCTATAAGGGTATCAATAAGTCATATGACACTAAAAACTTGTAGCAAATTAATCACAATAAAGCCATTTATTAGGGGTGGCATGATTTTTTTGTTTTTTTAAATTCAGTGGACAGTTGAAAGAAAAAGATGTAGAAAAATATTTTCTTTTATGTAATTTAATTTTCAGGCAAACTTTAACAAGACTTTTTTTTAGTTCTAAAGGTTTATTTTTCATATTTTAACAGAGGGCAAAGTGTAGTATTCAATATTGAATGCAGAAAATAGAAAATTAATAAGGCTATTTTATTAAGCTTGAGGTCTTATTTTATAAATTTATTTTTTAATCGATATTAATATAATTTATAATTATATCAAAATAGAAATTTTTTTTTTTTTTTTTTGTATGAAGTTTCTTTGACCTTTTTAATTAAAATGGTTATTTTGTTAAGCTTGAGGTCTTATTTTTCAAAAATTTATTTTTATATCGATATTTCGCTCCAATTTTTGTAACTTCTTTAGGATCAAATTATTAAAAATACATATTTCAAATATTTTCTTGACAAAATTAAATTAAGGTGTTCAATAATAAGGTCATCCCAAACAAAATTTGAAAAATATTTAAAAGTAATATGTTTAAAATGTATATATAAAACAATTGTTATAAAAATTTATGTGTTAAATGCATTATGTATGTATGTAACAAGTAACAATTAACATTTTTTTTTTTTTTTTTTTTTGTATGAAGTTATTTGAAAATGTCAACTTAAATTGCTTGGGCGTCAGGATTTGACCCCTGAATTTTTTTATTAAGGGGATGCAATTTTTGGTCTATTTTGTTTTCTATATAAAAAAAAAGTACTAAATTTGTTGTTCGCTGCTAAGAGGCCAAATTATGTCATATCGAGCAAGTTCTATCGAAATTTTAGAATTTCTTTTAAAATACCGAATGCTGTAATTTAGCCAACGGTTTCAAAAATTTATTCTCTTAAAACATTAGTGAAAACAAGGGCAGCACTCTTTAAAAAATTAAAAAAAAGTGTTCACAATAAAAAAATAAACACTATTTATTGCTCGCTATAATGGCGAGCTCAAGTTCAATACAAGTCAACGTCAACAATTTAAGCAAAATCAAAATGATTTAATTTTTTTAGTTCAAAATAGGAATTAAAATTAGTGTCAAGCCTATTCAACAGGGCTTTAATGGGTAGTTTTTTTTTTGGTCACTTAAATGGTTTTTCATTCATTCTTTCAATTATGTATGTGTGGTCAAGCAGCGCCAGTTGCCATTGTCTCGTTCTCAGCTTAACTTTTTAAACCCCCAACAAACTCTGCGTAAATTTTTTGTTTTCCTCCACCAAAAAAAAAAACACATTTTTTTATCGTTTAGCAGACAAATGAAAGAAAATTTTGTATGAATAATTTTAGCACAAATCAACGTTATCGCTTTTTGTACGAAAGCATGTACACAGTTTTGTAATCACTTTCTATTTACTTTTTCTCTACTGCTCCTTCTCTTCTTTCCTTTGAGTTTTTATGACAAGGCAAGGAATGTTGCAATAGCTTATGGTCCGTGGATGTTTAGACAAAGTTTTTTATTTTATTTTTTTTTTAAAGTCCCTAAATGATCATTTAGTGTGTAACGTGTGTGTGCACGCGCAGCAAAGAAAATTACATTTCTAATGTTAAAAGTTTTCTAATAATAAAAGGTTTGCCATAAAAGTTTGCTTAACAGTATGAAAATGCAATTGCTGGTATTCACTTGCAAGTAGTAAGACAAATTGTAAAATTTGTAGTTGAAGTTTACATTTGAGATTTGAGTCGAACGTACGAGTACATGTTTTTACAATGTTAACAAGGATTAAAAAAACGCATCTAACAATGAACGATTTATGATAACATCTACTATTGATAAACGAAAAATCAAAGCAGCAACAAAGTTTCTCATAAGGAGTGCAGAAAAAAATATCCCATAAAGAATTTCAATGCATAACAATGAAACATTAAATCACTATTTTTTTTTTTTTTTTTGTAGTAAATCCAGCACTGTGGCCAAATTTGCATATTAAACAAGTTTAGCATTCTTTTCTAAAGCTTTTTTGGACTCTTATCAGTGGCGGTTTCCCATTTTCATTTTCCTTTTCCTTTTTGTTGGCAACCACCATTAAGAAACAAATTCACAGCTTTTTGGTTAACTAACTGTTATTTTATTAAAACAATTTGCAGCTTTAAATATCAATTTCTGGCTGCTTCCTTCAACTGATAAGCCACCTTATTTCATTTCTTTTTTTCTTCCGTATTTTTTTTTTTTTTTTTTTTAATTTAGAAAATCTCAAAGCAGTCAATTTAAACCTTTAATACCCAAAATTTAATCACTTTATTTAAAGTTTACAATTTGTGTTGTTATTTAATCAGCTTAAGACAACTAACCCAACCAATCTTTTAATTGCATAGAGAAACACAAATTTTTTTATGGACAGTTAATGATGGCGCCATCCATGGCATTTTTTATGTGTATTTACGGGTATATGTGAATGGGTGTGTGTGTGTGTTGTAGATTATCATTTCCTAAAAAAATAAAAAAGCTCCTTTTCTATTATTTGCATTCTACACACACCCATGCACACCAATTACGAGTACCAATACAATTGCTGCTAAAATGCAATAGCAACACAACTATACAATAATAATATAAAACGAACGTTAGCAACGACTAAAGACGACAATAATAATGCTCGAAATCAAACAACAATAACACTAAAGTACAATTGAGCGCCAATTCAAAAGCACTTAAGTGCAATTTTCAATAGTTTCCTTGAATCAGGCTTGCCAGCTTTCTTTAGTTTCTTTTTCTAAAACGTGAGAGACAATTTGTTGTGACCAGTTTTATAAAAAATAAGTTTTACGGCGTTTAAGCAAAAATTTTTAAATTAATTCAAAAATAAAAAAAATATTTTCCGCACAGAAAACAATTTTTTATAAATATTTGCGTTTTAAAATTTTTTTTACAAAAAAAAAAAAATATTGTACGGGCAAAAACTTTTTTGTAAACTAAAGCAAAATTTTTGTTAGCACAAATTTTTTTATATGTACTTTAAAGTGGGTCTAACAAAGAGAGAATTCATCTAATGAAAAAAAAAACATTGTCCGGGCAAAAATTTTCTTTACAACAAAAGCAAAATTTTTGTTCGCCCAATTTTTTTTATATGTACTTTAAAATTTGTCTGGTAAACAGATACCTTAAACTACTTTTACGGAACGAGAATAAAATTCTTTTTATCGGTTTAAAGTATGTCTTACAAAAGACAGATAGAAAATATTGTACGTACAAAAAAATTTTATATGCAGTTTAAAGTGGGTCTTACGAACATAGAGAAGCTTAAACTATGTAAACAAAAATATTGTACGGACAAGAATTTTTTTTCGAAACGAAAGCAATATTTTTGTTCACACAAAAATTTTTTTATATGCATTTTATCAAGGAAAAGTAAAAGCAATTTTGAAAAAAAATATTGTGCGGACACAAATATCTTCCAGAACGGAAGCAAATATTTTTTATGTGAAATTTAAAGTGTATCTTACTAAGAGAGTTTAAACAACTTAAATAAATCCATACAATAATGGATAGCAATTTTGTTCAAAACGTGTGGATGAATTCAAAGATATGTAGATTTGGTTTATCGGTTTATTCATTTCAAAACTAAAAGTGATTTTATCCCTTTCCTCACATAGCCCAATTATGAAAATTCCTTAAAAAAAAATTTCGGAAGAAAAATTTCTCTTAATCTATAACAAAAAAAAAAGGAAATTCTATTTTTAATAGCAGAAGCGGCATTTTTCCATGAATGAACAGAATAATTTTTATTACGCGCAAGTCCTATGGGCTGACTTAAAATCGAGCACTAGTGGGAAATTTCTAATTTTTCTTCTCTTCTGAGTTATTCAGTATTTGCTGCAAATGATCAATACAAATTGTTTTGTGAAAATCCCCTGAAATGGCAACATTACTTCATTTTTTAGTTACAAGTTTGTATTTTTTATATTTTCTACACCCTTTCAAAGTAATGAAAGGCGAAGAGTGTAAGAAAAAAGATTGGGCTAAGAAGAGAAAAAAATTATTTGAAAATTAAAATTGATTTTTTTTTTCTTTTTTTTTCAAGTGAATGTTCGTATAAAAGTGATTTTTTAAACTGCTCTAATTTCATTTATACATAAATTAGCTGTATTAGCATGCCACACACAAATTGTAATAACCTTTATTAAAAAAAATAATAAAAAAACATTGAAAATTAGCGTTTTTAGTAGGCATTCTTTATAGGAGAAATAAATTATTGATCAGCTTAAGAAGAATTTTGAAGTGCATCACTTCACTTCACTGATTTGGATATTAAATGGCTAACAAATCACCCAAAGAATTCTTTATATTTTTAACGAATAATAGACTTTGGGAGGATTTGTAACTTGAAAGTAGTGTCGTCACAATAGGTCTATTTTGGTCGCAGTGACCAGATGACTTGTTCACGTACTTCTAACTTCACTTCACTTTAGGAATTGAATGTTATTTATGTAGAAGAAATTAGTTTTCTGCCTAAACAATTCTGCGCTAATAAGAAAAAATAAATTAAGCGGACTTTATTGTTGTGGTTCAGAGATGGTGGGGCGATACTTTCCATAATTAACGAGATGTCAATGAAAACAATAGCTATTGCCAGAATCGAAATAACTTTTAGGGCTTCTTAAATTGTATTTGTTTAAAATAACTTACAAAAAAATAATAATAATAAGATTTATTTCTAAAGCTACGGTCACATTATACAAATATTTGCTCAAATAATTTCATAGTCTAAACTGAATAATAGTACTTGAACTTAACTCCAATAATATGATAATGCAAGTACGAGTATGTTGTATTTTATTAAAACATTAAACTATTCTAAGCCAAAATTTGTTCAAAAAATATGAAGCTGATATAGTGGTTATGTCTATTTCAACAAATATTTGGCTAATGTGACCGTAGCTTAATACTAACATTACCGTTGCTGTGTATTACTTACTTGATTGGAAATAAAATTAAAAGTTGTTATTCAATTTCAATAAAATATGGTTCGTTTTTTTTTTTTGAAACTAATGAGGCTATATATATAACTGCAGGAAAAATTTTAAGATTTTTATCTTTTTCTATTTGAAATAAATTTTTAATATGAAATGGCTTAATAGCTTAAGCGATTTTTCATATTTTTACAGAATTATGCAGGTATCTTTGACGTATAATTATTATTTAATTTGAATTCTCCAACACTCATACGCTCCCATATCAAAAAAAGTCTAGCGTATGAGGTGGGTTCTTTTCTTTCGAAAATTCGACAACAAAAATTAGCTGAATCTGTCAAATAATTTTTCCATTTAATAATAAATTAATATTTTTTTAGGAAAAACTGCTGCAATAACTGAATCGTTGAAAGGTTAATTGGCATAATTTTTTGAGAGAATTTTTTTTTTGTTTATAAAATAATACGCGAGATAGGAATCAAACCTGCAACCCCCAGATTAGTAGCTACCTGCCAATCTATGGAGGCATCTTTATTAACTTTTGTGTTGGAATACATACGCCAGGCTTTAATTAATAACAAATAATTTTCATATTAAAAATTTATATTTAATTTTTTTATTTTCTCTATAGTTTTTTGCTGGCGTCAGTTTATTCAAACGAAATGTAAAATTAAAAAAAAAGAAACCAGCAACCTGACCATTAATTAAAAAAATGCATTGCAGCTTTTATGTGTTGGTGTGTTTTTTATTATTGGTGGCAGTAGAATATTTGTTGTAATTTTTTAAGTCAAGAGTTCATTTTTATGCCAATTTCTGTGTGTGTGTTCTTTTAACACGTCTACCAGGACACTAAATTTTAAAGTCTCATTATAAAATTAATCTTTTATTACTGGTAGGTTTTGCACTTTTGTTTCTACCAATTTTGCTACAATAACTTTAAGGACCATGAGGCGGCATAAAAGTCATAAATTTTGTGTAGATTTTTTTTTGTCCTGGTTTTATGTTCGTGTACATAAAATGTGGGAATAATACAAAAATAAAATAAGGAATTGCATATAAATTCCTGTGTGCGGTCAAGCGTGTTTTTAGAGTGGCCAATGTGGATTTAGTTTTTTTTTAAAGTATGTTTTGTTGTTGTTTTTGTTTAATTAAGAATACATTTATTCAGGCTTGTAATATTTTCAGTGGTTTGTGTTTTAAATTTTGAAACTTTACAAAAGCCAAACCTGCCAACATTTTTGTTTCATTTCCCAATAAAATATAAAAAATTGCAAAAGGGTGTGTAATTTTAAAAGAAAACAAATGCTGAATCCTTTGTAACAACAACAACAACAACAATAACTGAAAATAAAATTTAAATTTAGTTTTTAGTTGTTACAATATTTTACCAAAGTGTCATTTACTTTTTGAAAGGTAACCACAAGAACTGCAGCAGAATTTGATGCACAGAAGGCAATAGATTGCCTAGATTGCAAAATTAATTTTCAATAAAGAAAGTTGAAAGTTACAGTATAAATTTGGAACACAAAAAGAAAAGAAAAATAAAACAGTAGAAAAATTATTTTATATAAAAAAATTTTTTATTTGAGATATTTTTCTGAAATTTTTACTTTTTATTGAAAGTAATAGAAAGAACAGAAACAATTGGAATTATTACGACTCTTAGCAGTGGAATTTGCCATAAGCTTGTACAGAATACATGGCCGTCATTGCCACATACATATCACTCATCGTATTCAAAGGTCAAATCGGCTTTTATTATTTTTCAAATAATTCCATACAAAAGGACTAACACCCTTATTACGAGTGTCGCTTGATAGTCGAACCTATAACAAGCCTATATAAAACCTTACGACCATCACAAAGTTTTTTATTATGAACATAGAAAATCGATGTTACAGCTCAAAATATTTTTAAGAAAAATAAATATTGGACTGTATTATTGAATTCTGGTTGCTCCAGCTACAAAAAATTATTATCACAACAGAAATTTTTATTGGTAACAAATTTAGTGCTCACAACCGAACTTGTTTTCTTAATATTAAATAACGAATGTCATTATTGCACTCCGATTTCCCCATTTACAATTAAGTGATGCCACTTCATTTAAACCAAAAGTTACCATCAAACACAGCAGAGAAATATAAACGAAAGCATGTGAGAAACCTACACCCACCGATGTGGCAACATTTATGTGCTAATAAGGCAAAATTGTTTAAGCCGACTTAAGTAAAAATTGACTTGGTGTCGTAATTAACGCCATAGTTTTATTATTGTAGTTCAGCGATGGTGAGGCTATATATTCCATAATTAACGAGATGCCAATGACAACAATACCGTTTGCTAGAATCGAAATAATTTTGTAAGAAAAACTTTTAGAGCTTCTAACGTTGCAGTAATAAGTGGTTTTTCCATATTGCCACAGATTTGTTTGTTAACAGAGTAGTGTATTTTACTGTGTGATAGACTGATTTAATTGTAAATAAAATAAAAAATATGGCAAGTTTTTTTAAGAACTGATGAGGCTAAATTCTTATAGAAAAATACTGACAATTTTTTTTAAGAAAATTTAATTTAAAAACGGCTGGTTATTAAGCTTGAGGTCGTGTTATAAAAATGTTTACTTTTATATCCATATTTCGCTTCGATGTAAAAATAAAATTTTTTATAATACGACCTCAAGCTTAATAAACTAGCCGTTTGTAAATTAAATTTTTTTTCCTTTTTTTAATTACTAAAAATAGCAACAAACAAAAATTTGCTAGTAATTTGCTATAAATATTTAGTCTTATCAGTTTTCATATTTCGCTTCGATATAAAAATACAATTTTAATAAGCTAGCCGTTTCAATTAAAAAGAGAAAGGTCAATTAAATTTACAAATATTTTTTTTTTTAATTTACATTAATAGTGTGTGTCTTCGTTAAAACTTCCACGAAATTTAATAATATCGGG
Source organism: Thelaira solivaga (assembly GCA_947397855.1). Lineage (NCBI taxonomy): Eukaryota > Metazoa > Arthropoda > Insecta > Diptera > Tachinidae > Thelaira > Thelaira solivaga. The sequence goes on along the minus strand of OX377613.1, from coordinate 51,545,864 downwards.
GCACGAGTTAAAAAAAAATTCAGGCTGGAGTTTCGGAATTTCTTTTAATCAAATAAAGCAAATCGGTTTCAAGTAATGATGCTCTGCTTCTGCATATTATCACTTTCTTCATAATGAAAAACTAAGTTCCGATTTGAAATTAGTGTCTGAAAATACTTTAAAAACAGCTTTCAATTCCTTTTGCTCTAAATCTAACTTAAGTCTTAAAGCTTGCGTTATTTAACTTAACCTTTATGTCATGAAAACATAAAAATAGTTTAACTAAATTTTTAGAAATTTCTGTCCCCCCCCCCCCCCTCATTTTTAGTAAAAAAAAAAAAATTATTAAAATTTTTATTCCAAAAACACATTTAAGATTTATTTAATATTTTTTTTTCTCCAAATAAATTTAAAAAAAAAATTATTTTTATTCCCCCTTCCTTCTGAACCCGATTTGAATTCTTTAATTTTCATTACGGCAAAATTATTAATTAACTTTTTTTTAATTTATTATTTTTTGATTTCTTTTTTTATTTATTTTTTATTTTTATTTTTTTTATTTTTATTTTTTTTATTTTTTTTTTTTTATAAATTAAAATTTTTTTTCTTCATTTTTATATCTATTTATTTTTTATTTATATTTATTTTTCAAAACTTTTCTTGATATCTTTAAAAAATATTGCTAAAATTTAATTCAAAACTTAATGCATAAACTACCCATTAAAATATAATTTTAATTTGAAAAAAAAACCAGAAAACCAAGTTTTTAACAAAATAAAAAAGTACTTAGCTTAACGAACACACTCATTCACTTAAACACTTACACGCATACCTTGGGGCAGGTTTAAAATAAATTTCTAAGTACTTCGATTAAAAAGCCACAACAAACTTCGACTTTTAAAATAAATTTGAAACGGATTTCATTTAATGTATGAGTAAAATTAATTGTTATTATTTTGTTTTGCTTTGTTATAAAATTTATTTCATTTTTTTTTTAATAAAAAAAACCTCTTTATTAATTATTTTTGTTTTATAATTTATTTTTTATTTTAATTAATGAGGTTAATTTTTCAAGTATTTAATTTGTTTAGCCTTCGTTTAAAAACAAAAATTTGTATTTCCATTTACTACTTTTGTTTCTATTTTGTTTTATATTTTATTTTTTTTTGTTACTTTTGTTAAACAATCTTTAAACAATGAATGCACTTTTGATACTGAACTAAACATACGAATTATGGTAAATTCCTTTGCTGCCCCAAATGTACAAATGTATTAAAACACACACATACAGCTACACTCACAGCTAATACTCTTTAAACAGCTACACACACACGCACGCTCAGCAAAAAGAGTCCACTAACTATTTTATTTACAGGGATGTTGCTGTCGTACAAAAGTACTTTTTTTCCATACACAAGGATTTAGAAAGTGTTCTCATTATAATTCTTTTTATATACAATCAGCCCTAGGATTTTTTACCTAAGGAAAATTTTGGTTTTTGGGAAAAATTCCCTAAATTAGAGAATTTTCTATGTTAAAAAAAGGAGATATTTTTTTTTCTGATAAGAGGAAAGGGAAAAGTTTAATAATAATAATGTTAAAATGAAAATAAAATTACTTCTTTTTAATTGGCTTTTTGCCACCTATTTAGGTCTTCAGCTGCGTTTCGACTTTATTCGAATTTTCTCCAATTTGGGATGTTCAAATCGGTGAGATGTTGTTGGACCTTATCATCCTGATTTCAAAACAGAAAGACTTTTTAAAATTATTAGTATGTACAGTGTGCTAACCTATTAATTTAGGAGTCTTGGGGGCTCGATTTCCATCTATAGACAAGGCAAAAACTTTCGCAGATTTTTATTGTTTTAATAATAAAAAACCCATCCAGGCCTTTCTTAATACAAAATTTACACAATGACTTTGAGCAGGCCCTTTGTTATTAGAATTAGCATTAGGAGCGGGATATACTCGTATTATATAAATACTAGCGATCTTTTTATTTAAACAATTTTTTTCCTTTTTACTAAAAAAAAAAAAATAATTTATTTGTAAGTTTGTTTGAACTTTTTTTCTTTTATTAAAAAGGCTAGTTTTTTATTGCTCGAATTCGGATTAAAATAATTTTTTTTATATCGATATTTTGCTTTAACTTTATGTACCTGCTTCAGGATAGCAGGATAGCAAAATATTGATATAAAAATACTATAATCCTACCTCACACAAGTTAAAAAACAATTCGTTTTAATAAAAGAAAGATTCATTTAAATAATTTTATTAAATCCTTTTAATGAAGTGGAAAGTAATAAAATAGAGACAAAAATTTAAAAAGGCATTAAATTCTAGTGGGTAGGCTTATTCATTGTATCTAGGATTTGACTGCTTATTTATACAAGTTGATGCACCAAACATGTTTAGACCCTTTCTATACCTCTCTTTCCCAATTTAACTCATTCACAAATACAACTTTTCAATTCAGCACAGATTGACTGGCCTCTTTAGTTAAACAACTTTTTTTTTTACTTCTGGGAAAGTTGCCTTAAAAATTAATAATATTTTCTAAAGCAGTTAAAGAAAATATGTAATTGAATATGGTCACCGTTATTGTAGGGTAAAAAAGGGTAAAATTCATAATACGAAATATTTTATTAAAAAAAGGGAAAGGGTGTTTGGTACCTTTTTGATATTTGCGCATTTTTTTTTTAACCCACAAAAACATTTAAGTTGGTACGTTTTCTAGTCCCACCGCAACAAAAACTAAATTTTTTCTGAAAAAAGTTTCCAGTATATCTTAAAACTTTTTTAAAATTCAGGCAAATAAGAGGTAAAATATGTACCCCTTTTAACTACTGTTTCTAAATATGTACTTTTATGTAAATTGATGCAGCATTTAATTATTTTATTCATAACTTGTAACACAGAATAAAAATCCATTTAAAAAAAATTTTTTTCAAGGGAGAAAAAAAGTACCAAAAAGGATAAATGCAATTAGTACTTTATATTTAAACAATTTTAGTGATATTTTCTTATGTTATGTGCAAACCTATAACTATGACAGTAGAATCAAACGGTACTGTCAGAAATATGATACTTTTTATAGATTTTAATGGTACTTTTTAATGTTTTATGCCACCATAAATACATTTATAGTAAACAGGTTATGATTACAATAAACATAATATGTTAAATTAAAATATGGTTGAAAATAAATTTTCGTTATCTTTCGCAGCCATATAAATAAAGTATAAAACAAAAACTTTATCGTTCAAACTCAACTGAGCTTTGGGGCTGAAGTGGTTAAGTGGAAATTTAATGCTTCTTAACTGCATATGCCTTAGTGCGAATCCCTGGTAAAGTCAAATAAATTTGAAAACCAAATCCAGCCAGCCAAATTTAACAGAAACGAAAAAAAAAAATTTAATAAAAATTGTGGATAAAAAATTAAAAATAAATATTTTTTTTTAGGCAATGACCGGGGGATGAACCGGGAAACATCGGAACATGTTCTGTGCGTTTGCCCAGCGGTGACAAGACACAAATTAGCTGCTTAGGTAGTGGGGCATTGATCCCAGGATATCGAGGCATGATTAATACTAGAACAATTACGAGATTCTTAAGGAGTCTCGAATTGTAGTTGGAAACTGGGCTGCACAATAGATGTTAAAAGTCGCGGTGCGTTTATAGCCCATGATGATAATAATAATATTTTTTCTTTGCGTGAGGATGATTTAAAAAAAATTCTAAATTTTTTGCGCGAAACGAAAACCCCTTTAGCTTAAAAACTAGACCGTAATAAAATTACATTTTTGCTATGTCAGTACAATATGTATTTTAAAGTTTTTGTGTATCAGCTCCGTTAACAGCCAACCTATCAAATACACAGCAACACACACACACACACAAACATCCACACGCACTCAATAATAAATCTTAGAAACAAAAAAGCTAACCTTACCCTCTCACAAAAACAGCTAAAAGAAATATTTTTCTTAAAACTCGCACTCTTTAAATAAATGTCCATGATTTTTGTGAAATAACACGAGTTGAATATGTACGAGATGCTTATAAGTATGTGCGTATGGGTGTCTATCTATGTGTGTGTCTGTATGTAGTTGTACATAAACAAAAAAAAGGATAACAAGTCATGGACTAACGTCATCACTAAATGAAATTCACTGCCATTTCAAGCACAACATGCACTCATATACATCACCCCAACAACACCAACACACACCCAATTACCTTGAGTGAATAAATAGTAACCAGCAGTGCCAATTAAGAACTTTTATTAACAATTTTAGTGCTTTTTTTTAGAAAAGTTTGCAACTAGTGCTGCTGAATGTTTTGTCTTACTCGGAGGAAATTTTTTTCTGTACAATATTTTTTTTAGTTTGCGCTTTCTATTAGTAAGAGAAACTTTCAATTACCTACATATGAAAAAATTTATTAGACCAAACATTTTTATCGAAAGAAGAGGATGAATTCAAGCTTTCCTTAATGACATGAAATTCGGTCCAAAAAAATTAGTGAATGTGAGGTGTTATCATGTAGTTCAATTCGAATAGAAAAGACTTTCGAAAAGAATTTTCCATTTAAAAAAAAATTAATTATGTAGAAAATTCGAAAAAAAATAATGTTTTTAAAATTACTCTCAAAATTGTTAATACAGCTCTGCTGGATTTTCGAAAGGTCTAAATATTAGCGTTTTCTTTCGAAGCGAAAATTCTTTTCTAAAGCCATTTTGAATCGAATCGAAATACATAATAACCTCCCCCCCCCCCTGGTTTTTATGGGTTTTCTATGGAAAAGTTTGAAAATTTCTATACAAGTTGCTTAATATCGAAATGGAACCAGAATTACAATTTTAATTGAGAATTTATTTTTTATTTCAAAAATTTTAGAATTCTCATTAATTAATGTTTTTTTCGAGTTGAAGATAATTGCCCAATGCGAACAAATCTGAACCACTTGCCATTCTATTTTTTCTCTCTAAACTCAAGAGTTGTGCACCTTAAACTGATCTACGTGTTATGGGATTTGCACAAAAACGTTTTATCTTGAAACAAGCAAAACAAACTAATTTTTGTATAGATTTTTTGATACAAACTTTCGAAAAAGATGTTTTTTTTTTAATATTTTCCAATATAAAACTTAAACGGTCATTAGGGGCAGACCATTTTAGAAAAATTTTTATTGTAAAAATTTTAACAAACCAACAAATTTTGTTTGAAAATTATTTAAATAAAACAGAAAAAAATTTTTTTTTATTTAAGTATTTAAAAGAGTAAGTTTCTGTCTCTTTTTTTCTTTTAAAGAAAGAAAGTGAATTTTTTTTAACTTAAAGCTTTTTAAAAGTGCCACGTTAACATCACTAAAAGTAACTATTAAAATGAGTTTAACTCATTTTTGCAACTGCAGCAAGCGTTTTTGCATTCACGTAAGAGTAATTTTCAAGAGAATATTTTTTTCTCTTCGTCTACGTAAATACAAGCAACAAATAAGAGAGAAGAGAATAAATAGTTAAATGACTTGACAAAAGTGTGAAAAATTTAATTGCGTTTAAGCACGATGTACTTATTAATTTTCATATTTTTTTTTTCTTTTTGTTTTGTTTAAAACAAAATCAAAGTTATGACGTACAAGTGAAACTTAAATGGCAACTTTGAGATGTTCTGTTTTTTTTTTTTAATTTTAAGTTTTAATGTATTTTTCAAGGTAATATGTAATACAAAAAAGTATTACTTTTAATGATAAAATAGAAGAAGTAGAACAAGAAGTCAAAGGATAATAACTAAAAAATTAAAAACAATGTTAAATCAAGTTAAAAAGAAAACAAAAAAAAATTGTTACATCAAGTTAAAATTAGAAATTAGGCTATGAAGGAACTTTAATACAGTATCAATTAAAAACGAGTTAATCGTGCATTTGAAAAAATATGAAATTACATATTTTTCTTCTTATTAAATGAAAAATTTTATGTTTTTTTAATTCTACCAATAATTTCGCACCCAAAATAAAGCAAAAACAAAATTTTAAAAATCTTAAAATGGACCACAGAGTAGTTATGAGGTTGTGAACTTTTCAATTCCGAATAAAATATTCAGATTTGATTTGGTTGTCCGAAATTTGAGTTAAGATCTTTTACAGCTGCTTTAGAATCCAAACTCATTTCAGATATAGCGCGTACAGAAAACTTCCTAGAAAATAAATTTATTAAAAAAATTGTGGTCAGAACAAGTGGGTTAAGCTAACCTTAAATATCCATACAAAAAATTTTTAGAAATGGGTGAACAGTGCCACAGGAAAATTTCTGTAAAAAAATGTCCAATGCACAAAAAATTTGTTCGAAACAAGGAGTGCATTCAGTCTTAATTTGTCAAATAAATTTTTAGAAATTATGAATGGTGCTGTAGAAAACTTAGTGAAAAAATTTGTTTTCAGAAAAAAATTTTGTTCGGCATAAGTGGCCGCATTTAACTTAAAATGTCCACATCATTTTTACAGAGTAAAAATTTTTTTCTAAACAAATTTTTTCACTAAGTTTTCTACAGCACCCTTCATAATTTCTAAAAATATATTTGACAAATTAAGACTGAATGCACTCCTTCGGATTAAAATATTTTTACAGAAAAAAATTTTATTCATTAGCTTTAAATTTGTAGATAATTTTTTTTAAAGTAAAAATTTTTGTCCTACAAACAAAAATTTTTCGGAGTAAAAAAATTTTTACAGACAAAAATTTTGTTCGGAACAAGTGGGTGCATTTAACTCAAAATTTGCAGATACTTTTTTTCGAAGTAAAAAGTTTTCTTACAAACAAAAATTTTTCGGAATAAAAAAATTTTTACAGATAAAAATTTTGTTCGGAACGAGTGGGTGCATTTAACTAAAAATTTGAAGATACTTTTTTTCGAAGTAAAAAGTTTTCTTACAAACAAAAATTTTTCGGAATAAAAAAAAAAATTTACAGACAAAAATTTTATTCGGAACAAGTGGTTTCATTTAGTTTAAAATTTGCAGATAATTTTTTTCGAAGTAAAAAATTTTCCTTCGAACAAATTTTCAGAGTAAAAAAAATTTTTTTGCAGGCAAAAATTTTGTTCGGAACATATTGGTGCGTGCAGTCCGCCTTACTCGTAAGTATAAAACAATGTGCATTATTATTTTGGAAATTTATTTTGCCCTACATACTTTTAGTGTTTATTAAAATTCAAACTGACGCTTATAAGCGCCAGTTGTTTTATATGGTGAAGCATTATTAACTCAAAAAGTTTTCTTAGTGTTTAATATAATAAACAAATTTTTTCTAACGAATTGTTTTCAAGGTATTGTTATATATTAAAAAGGCCTGAGAGTTAAAGCCAAAATTAGGTTAAATTTATAATATTGTATAGCACAATAAGTTCATTCTGTTTAATTTTAATTTTAATTATATTCTTTTTTTATTTTAAAGAAAGTTTCCTTATGTTTCTAAAATGTTTAAATATTATGCTTTTGCTTTATGGCTTCATTATTGTTTAAACCTTTTGATTTCTGCTAGGGCACATTTTTTAACTTTTTAGATTTTGTAAAGCAAACACAACTTTTAAATCCGTTCTTTTTTTTGTCTTTTGTTTGATTGTGGTTGAAAATTTGTCTCCACTGGTATATGTAGTTCCTCTACATTTTTCATATGATGATTATGAATTGGATTTTAAAATGTTTCTTTTTGTTTTTAATTTTTTATAACTTTACGCAAGAGTTCAACGTTATAGTTTCTTTGTGTAAATTTACACATCAGACACAAATGCAAGCATGAACTTTTCGAAGAAAAAATATATTAAAAGACACAAACAAGAATTTGTGTGCGTGTGTATATTAAGATATAAATAATAAAGTGTCTTCTAATTATAAAATATTTACTGTTAGCCTTATATTAAAAGACACATTCGCTGTCACAACATTAAATACATTTTTGTACAGAACTAAAGATGATAAAAGTGTTTGTAGAAAAGGGAGAGGGAAGGACAAAAAAAATTATACCCAAGTAAACATATGATTTTGTGGCTTAAGTACGAGTATATATTGGCCATAAGCATATTTATTAGGAAGATACAAAATTTATAATGGAAAAATTGCTAAGGCTAAATTCATCTACTTTCTTTGGGAAGGAATTTTTGTATGCTTAGTTTCAGCAAACAATTCAAACTTGTTCTGAACTAAATTTTTTTTTTACTTAGTTTATTGTGAGAGACACTACAAACTACGGCTGAATTCACCTACTTGTTCTGAACAAAATTTGTGTACTTACAATATTTTTTTTAAGTTTAGTTCGAGGTCTCTTTTTGTGAGAGACACGGCTGAATTCTGCCCCTCGTTCTTAATAAAATTTTTGTACGCACAAAATTTCATTATGGGTTAGTTAGAGCTCACTTTTTACAACAAAAAAAACTGTACAGTACGGCTAAATCCAACCACTTGTTGAGAACAAAAATTTTGTCCGCTTAAAAATCTCTCACAAAAAATAAATTGTACGGACAAAAAATTTTTGTTCAGAACAAGTGGCTGAACTTAGCCATATTGCTTAGTTTTAGTTTAAAAAAAAATAAACTCAAATTGAGTGCGTTCATAAGACGTAATTGTTGAGTTCAACCGATACACAACTGTTTGGCATCTGTTGGGCATAACAGTTACATATCTATATATGCCTTAGCAATGGGTTAATGAATATGAATAGCTGATACATGATAAAAGGCTTAGCACACCATGCTGACTTTAGGTAGCTAAAATATTTTATGATGGCAAAAATTGAAACGAATACGCAGCTGTTGAGTTGAGAGGAATTGCTCAATTATGCGCTTCTAAGACGTCTTATGAACGCACCCATTATCACTTGCTCAATCGTTTTTTCGCATTTGTCTATGCTGTACAAAATTGTTTACTATTTAGCTGTGTTGGTGGCTGACACTTGTGGTCGATAGGACTACATTATGTTAAAGTTCAAGGCGGACAAATCATCCAAGACAGTTATACTAGAATTAGGGTGAATTTTTAGCTTGAGAATAGTGTCACAATAGGTCTATGCTGGCAGTAGTGAGCAGGTAACTTATTCCCGTTACTGATTCTAATTCTAAATTATATTATTCCGTTGTAAGAAATGGATCTATGGAAAGAAAATCAAATTTTTCATCCCACAAACTCTAAAAAGAAATTTGTGCTTAAAATCGCCCAGTAAACAATTTTTTTCCATACTGAAGTTTTCTTCTCAAATACCATAATTCATATCTTGACCTGTGTTAGATTAATAAGAAAATAAATTTAAAAAAATAACAAATTCGGGCCAACCTAATATAAAGACTGACAGACACACATTTGATAGTATGAAATGTTTCTTAACTGAAACAGTCGATGAAAAAATGTTCTTTATGTGCATTTGCATACATTTAAAGCAGACATTTAGCAAAATAGGATATCGTTTAGATTCTTGTGTGCATGAGCATACACTGTATGAGAAAATTTAGTTAGATACTCATGGGGATGTGTGATTGTTTGTGACAAAATCTACGGTCACATTAAACAAATATTTGTCGAAAAAAGCATAACCATCATCTACATATATTATACGTTTATATGTCTTAGATTAGTTTATTTTTTTTATTAAAATGCAAAGTAATGTTTGACTTCAAATATATTTGCCAAAAACTAGTGGTTACTTAATTCGACAAACATTTGTTTAATGTGACCGTAGCTTAAGTTTTTACTTTTATGTTTATAAAATTTTTTTTAAAAGAAATAATGAGCTCAGCACTAAGTAAATAAAAACACAGACACTTGATTATAAAAGTATTACATCCCCTGTATTATACGGTACGATTGGGTAACGTTTTTAAGTTGATAACAGGTTTTAGGTTTGCCATAACTTTTGACATAAAAATAACATTGTGGGGACTCAGTAGAGAAAACTTAAATGTATGTGATAATTTTGCACTACAACCACTTAAATCGGTTAGAAATTTTTTTGTTTCTGTAACTCAGCCGATCATATTGTCTTGAAATTTTGAATGACAACTACTCAAAGCAATTAATTACAAAAATTTTTAAATGATTTGCAAAAAGAACACATGGGGTGGTGTTACTAATTCCGCATGGAAAGGAAAATTTAACGGAAAGAAATATCGATCGATACTATTTTCAATTATTTACTTTAATTGTGAATTAAAAAGTTGTCTATTTTGAAAAAAATTGCTTTTTTTTAGCATAAAAATATATTATAAATCGACAAAAAGAAAATTTATTTTCAATAAATAAAACAAAATTATTTTTAAAAAATAAAACAAATTAAGCTAAAACACAGCTTATTTTTGCAATTTTTTTTATTTTTTCTTACTTTTTTTGATTTTTCCGTTTGTTTTGCATGAGAAAATTTAAGCAAATTTTGCTTCCGCACAAAAATAACTTCCGCAATTAAGGTACTGAATGAATAATTATCCCATCATTTTTGTTAAATATTTTCAAACTATTTTCATAAAAGTTGTTTAATTCCATGTGTTATTATACAAAAACAACTTAGTTCTTTTCGAATATTGGTTTCGATATAATAACGTAATATGTAGTAGCTTACGCATTTTTGGCAACCTCTACATTTTGGCATATAAAAGCGATAGAGTATACGTTTAAAAAAAAGAGATTACACTTTCAGCAAATTATTTCTCTGTTTAAAATAGACGTCGTCACATCTGGACATCTGGACAAGCGTATAAATTGAGAGCAAAAAATCCTTCTTTTATGATTGGGAATTTTGTAAACAGAGAAATAACTTGCTGAAGATGTAAAGTTTTCTTTATAAGCATGACATAAAGAATACAAGGTAACATGATCAACACAGTTTACAAATTTTTACTCGTCCCTTCTTTTCTTAAGTATATGTCAAAATTTGTTTAGATATTCTTATTTTTTATATTAAAAATACAATGTGCTGTTTACAGGAAAGAAACAATCGAAACGTCTAAATTATGTGAATGGAAATCAATCAATTTTTAAAATATTTTTGGGTGTTTTTAGTACTATTTTTTAAGACGTATGTATGTAATAAGCTTATGCTCCGTAGTTCATTTTAGTGAGCGCTGTTCTTAATTCAAAAAGGAATAGTTCGTTCATTTAGTTCATTTGATCTTTTGTATCTTTATCACTTATACTTTTGATTGTCATTGAACGTTCGTTATTATGTAAAATGATATCGAATAGGGGTTGAAAGGAATTTTTTAGGAAAATAGAAAACAAAAAATTCGAAAAATTTTTAAATTTAGTTTTCGAATTCTTTTTAATGATTGTGTTGCAAAATTGACACCATACTGGTGTCGAAATGGACACCATACCGATGATAACTCGACACCATCTGGTGTTAAAATGACACCATTTGCTGTCGAAATGATACTGTACGGTTGTTGAAATGACAACTTGCGTTGTCAACGTTCATTACCAAGTTGACAACGTGCATTTTTATACGCTTGTTACAAAAATTTTAAACACTCGTTGTCAATAAAATGGACAATGGAATGATGTCAAAATGACCACATATGTACGTTGTTAATATTGCAATGCGATTTATGGCTTAGTGGGTGTTTATTGCAGGGATATCATTACCTTGTATTATCTGCCACGCTTAAAGCTTATCACTACCATAAAAACATTGGACTCATGAGCTCAGTATTTCAAATATTAAAATCTTTTATTTGAAAGTGGCAAAAAGTTCTAATGAAAATGTGAAATATGAGCATAATTGCTTTTTTGGGAACGTTAAATATTTCATTTTAATTTTGTTTTTTACTCATACTCGCAGCAAATAAGTAAAATAAAAAAATTAAAAAAAAATAAATAAAAATTCTGCAGTGAAATTCTGAAGTGACTTGTGTTTTGGCACTATTAAAATATAAAGTTTGCCCAGTTTAAAATTCAAAAGCTAAAATAAACAGCCAAATAATGAAAAAGAGCTAAATGGAAAATGAAAGGCTGACCAGAACTAGACTGTGTAGAAAATTTTAATGGGCAGCAAAAAGTCCACAGCAAATATAAACCACAAAAAAAAAATTCCAAGGGCTCACATAAAGAAAAGGATAGAGAGTATAATTTGTACTGCTGTTGTATTGTAGATTCTCTGTGAGTACCTAGTTCTTCTGGCTGCGAAATAAACATTTCATGGGAGATTTGCAGATTTTTACTTCGTTTTCTTGCTGAATATAAGGCCTTTGACTGCTTAGTAAACTAAACAGCTGTGACAAAGGTGGGCATTTTTATTTTGAAAATTTTTCAATTACACATCAGTAGAAGGCAGTTATACAAAAACAAATTAGAAGTGGTATAACTCCACTACAAAAAAAAAAACAAGTCTGCGCTAATTTCAGTAACCGCTGAATATTACAAAAAAAAGTACGGACTTATATCACTTTCAAAAATAAAAACTCTTATTAAACGTTTTAGAGGGCCTTCAATAAGGCCTCGTTATTAAAGAAATTTTTTCTTTTTTCCGTTTAAACACACACCTCGAACAACAACTTTAAATATCGCTTTTAAATAAAAAAGAAAAATTCAGTGTTTGTTTTCTTGTCATTTTAAAAATGGCCTCAGCCGAAAAACAATTTAACATTTTTATGGACTCGAACAAGTGCATAAATACTCGTATGTATGTGTATCTGTATGTATGTATGTGTTAGATTTTAATTTACATTTTTAGAAATGCACTGGCATATGTGTGTATTTATTAGTACGTGTGTATTAGTGTTTTCATACTTCCTTTATTTGTATACCATAAAAAACGCAAAAAAAAATTAATCAAAAAAAAATTTTTTTCTTTTGAATAACAGAAACACTTTCTAAAATAAACCACAGCCGATGCAAATAGAAAACAAAAACACAAGGAAAAACTGTCTCCATGGGTGATAAAAAAAAAATAAAAATAAAAAAATATTTCCTACAGCGACCGCTTACAAACACGCAAACATGTACGTGTATAGACAGACACATTGAATGTGCAGCATTGGGCCAACAGGTTAAATAAACATAAACGTTTCTTCATACGTTTAGATAAAATTATGAGAATTTTTTTATTACAAGAAAAAAAGGTTCAAGGAAGTAAAATTTTGTTAAACAAACAGACAACTGACACCAAGGTTCTTTTGTTACTTTTGAATTTAATGCAACAATTTTCAAATGGGTGGTCTGCTTGGTCTGCTAGTATGAAAATTTCAGTAAGGCTCCACTGAATTTATTTGGTTGCAATGAATTGATTTCAGCCGTTAGTTAAAGAGCCCACTGACCTATTATATTAGCTTAATAGTTCCAGGAATTACATAAGATGCAGTTTTTTATTTAAGAAACTCTTTTTTAAAGCAGATGTTACTTGTTTAATTTCGAATAATTATTGTTATTGTAAAAATAGGCCGTTTGTAACGCGACCCAGAGAATTTTTTGTATAGCCCATAAATTCACTGTTCAAGATTTACATAGGTTTCGAATGAAGCCAAATATCCTGTTAAGTAACAACCCACCTATTTTTCTGAGAGTCAACCAAAAGAATAAAAATTGCATGTTCTGAGGTTTCGTCATGCAAGCCACAGATGCTAGTATTTCCTAGCTTACCCTGGCGATATCTAACACTAATCAACCATTCAGTTAAAAGTTTGAGATCACTCTTGTAGAGTGTCACTGCCTTCTGGAATGGGTACGTTATTTCGAACACTAAAAAGTGACTAGTATATGAAACGACTTAAGAGAAAATCGTATCGACTTACTAGACAATTTGTTAGCAAATGGTTCCTTTTACTTTTTTTTTTTTATTTAGTATCACAGATCTGGTTTGAAGGCACATTGCATTAAGTTTGCATTAGAGGTTAGATCCACGGATTTTTAGGACAATGTCGAATGCTTTGCTTTTTACAGAGAATCAAAGAATCAACTGATTCGGAAAAATTTTGTGGAAAAGACAGCTGCTCAACTTAGTGTTTTCAGCATTAAGTTTTTGACTGTTTTTAGTAAAATTGTTTGAGAAAAGTTTTTATGCAAGAAACCTTAGTTATTAACTATTACAATACTATCAACAACAATATTAATATTAATATAAAAAAAAGCAATATAATATCACTTACCTTGAGCTCAACAATCTCTCAGCTTCATCGGCAGTCATGGCATCGGGTAGACTATCTTCTCTGGTAATTGTTTCAGTTGTAGCTGCTGCAACTGTTTTTGTTTTTTGCAAATATTTATCATCCGCATATAAATCATCTACTAAATCAACATCGCCTTCGATGGTACGCATGAGCTCATCTTCATCTTCACCAGCACTTGTATCAGCATATTCCAAATCTTGTATATCTAAAGCATCGACATTATTTATATGCACAGCAATTGGCGGCGGCGGTCTTTGCGGCAAGGCTGGTATATCTAAAGAGCCAAAATCTTCATTGCCATCTAATGAGGCCATGGGTGCCACACCCTTGGCAATCGAAGACATGGACCGCGAATTGGAGGATGAATTATTATTGCTGGCAAGTGATGGTGGCGACATGGGTGGTGTGGATTTAATACTTGTTTCAGAGCTGCGCCGCCGTATGGGAGAAACTACACCTACCGGTGGAGAGCTGGCAGTTTTGATGGGCGAGCCCACTAGGGAATTCGGTCCAGAATTGGATTTTGCAGGCGAGTTGTTTACCTTCTCTTGCTGTTGGGGTTTTGTCGCATAATACAAGTCTGTGGGATTATTTGGTAACACATCTGGCTTAATAATGGCATAAACTGTGGTAGTCTCTTGGGCAAAACCATTGGCATGGAATTTCTTATGCATATCCGTTACTTTAGAGGTTGTATCATACAACTCCGATTCGCCAAACACTTCACGGGCTTCACTGCCATCGGGATTAAGACGATAGCCTACATCTACATAATTCAGACTAGGTTGCTCAGCCTCCTTCTCCTCCTCATCAGTTTCAGGATCATTTTCAGTACTTTTGAGGGGACTCTGTTGTGCAGCTCTTGTTTGATGATGTTTAGGACTATCAAAATCATAAACCGGTCTCAGTTTTGCTTTAATTTCCGGTGAGGGTTCATTAAACCCACCCTCATCATTACTGTTCGATGAGGAGATAATGCTGGGCGGCCGAGATCCCAAACCAGCGGCTGGCATGTTAATGGAAATGCTTGAAATTCGTTTAGAGGAACGTTGCGGCGATGTGATATGATTTTGTACACTGCCATTATCGGTAAAATCCTGTGTCTGGCGTTCCGATTTGTTAGAGCGTCCTGCAGAAGACAAATTAATAAAAAAAATTTAATTATTTTTTATACGATTTGCTTTTCTTTATTAAAGTTTATCAAGTTAAAAATACAATAAATTTTGTTTAGGTTTGATTAAGATTTTCTTCGGTCAACAATTTTATTAAATCATTTTGCATACATAAAAGCAAACAATTGCGCAATTTAAGGCTGGCATTTAAAGAGCGCAATTCATCAACAAAATGGGAATTGGCCATAACAAAAGTTTTATAACAAGATAATTCATGATCTAAATAATCATTACTGCCCGGTTCGGCATCTCCTCTTAATTCAGCCATTATGGCCTCTAACATCTCATTTATATATTGAGTTAAATCCCCAGAATTGGCAGTTGAAGATTTTTGCTCAAAACCATTACAATTTTCTTGTTGAAAAGATAGAAGACGTGAGAGAACAGAGTCACGGCATAGTTGAGATTTTGAAGTTGTATGTGAATGGTATGATTTGGTTTGATTTTCCCACGAAGCTACTTTAAGTTGACTTTTAAATGAAAATGCACTAGGATTACAATTTAATCCTCGCATTAAATAATTGCAAATATCTTTTTCTTTCAGGGGGGATGTTAGTATATCAGCACCGGCAGTTGAGCGTGTGCAAGTACAAGTAATGTCACTGGCAGCTGAACATCCACAATGTTTGTGGGTGCAGGAACAACGTGGAGGCACTACTGCTTCGATTAATCCTAAATTAAGTATTTATATAGAAAATTATTTCTGCTCATCTGCCAGCTACTGAATTTAATTATTCCCACCTGAAGTATTCACTGGAGTGTATAAAGAAGTAGGCTGAAGACAAGTAGAATTAGCTTCCTGTTTAGAGGCTAGTGCAGCTTCAGCTAAAAAATCCACTTCTTTTAATTTGCCTTTAATCGGCTCTTTAGCAAATGGGCCATAAAGTTTTCGTTGCACTAGAGCTTCACACAAGTGACTTATATAAGTATTCCGCAGACGTTTATCCTTTATATTGTCTGCTTCATAAGTACACAAAAACCTCAACCATTCTAGAGTCAAATTTTGTTCGTGTGAATTTTGTGGAAATGGCTGAACGGGACACAATTCTAGAAACAGTAGAAAATCTTGTGTTAAAGCATCTTCGTAATTGATTTCCATTACACAAGTTTTTATTGTTGTTCCCCTAGTTTGTTGTTCCTTTTGTTTTTATTGAAAATTTTGTTAAGTTAAGTTAAATTTTTTTTAAGTGACAATTCTTTATATTTTTTTTTTAATTTAAAATGAAAATAAATTTACTCGTTAGAAAAATAAATAGAATAAACATGTAACGAGTTTATTTTTAATTTGAAAAGCAAACAGGCTAACATGTCATGGCATGAACATTTTAAAGAATTCCAATCTCGATATTTAGAACTTTAAATTGTAAAAACTGACACACAAAATTAAATAAAAAAAATTTATTCAAAAGATCAATACCCAATATTGACAAAAAAATATGTTTTAAATTTGTTACTGATTTTTTTATTTATTTTTAGTTTTTAGTTAATTTTTTATTTATTTTTTTTTTAATGTTTTTTTAGTAATTTTTAAATATTTTATCAATTGGTTATTACAAGTTTTTTATGTACTTATTTTACTATTTATTTTGTGTGTTTATTTGTTTTTATTTATTTTTTATTCATCTTTTTTAAATATTTTTTGTTTTGTATAAATTTTTTGTAATTAATTATTAAAAATTTTTATTTTTTCTATTTATTTAGTCTTTATTTATTATTCATTTTTTGTTTATTTTTTAAATATTTTTGTTTTTGTTTATTTTTAATTTTGTAATTATTTTTTATTTGTTTTTGTATACATTTTTAATTATTTTTTGTATTTTTATTTTTTAAATTTTCTTTTTTTAATTTATTTTTAGTTATTTTTTTATTCATCTTTTTTATTATTTTTTGTGGTAATTTTTAAATATTTTTTCATTTGGTTATTATTTTTTTTTATTTATTTAGTTTTTATTTATTTTTTTAGTAATTTTTTTATTTATTTTTGTTTTTTTATTTATTTTTTTAGTAATTTTTTTATTTATTTTTTTTTAATTATTTATTAAAGTTTATTTATTTATTAATTTTTTTTTATATTTATTTATTTTTAATTTTTTATTTGCTTTTTTTTTATTTTTTTCAATATAAATCTTGATTATTTGACCTTTTTTATTTGAAAATAAATAAATATATATTTTTTAAGATTTTAGGTCTTTTTTATATATTTTAATTATTATTAAATTAATTTCCAATACTTCGACACGTCTTCGTGTGTCTTTCTCAAGGAAAATGTTTTTATAATGTACACATTTTTAAATATTTTTTGTATTTTTTATTAATTTTTTGTAATAATTTTGTATTTTTTTAATTTATTTTTATTTTTTATTAAGTTTTTTACTTATTATATTTTCTTTATTTTTTTTTTTTTAATTTTTAAAATTTTTAAGTACACTTTACGACAAAATGTTTTTTTAAATAACAAGGTTTCGACAGCTAATTATGGTAGAACGGATTAAAAAGAAAAGTACACGTGTATTGGCGTTTTGTAAGTTTTCGCACTATATCAAAATGGGCCTTACAGTTTGACCCTTTTTTCAGCAGGTAATCCTGCGAATCCTTCATTTTAGGTACATAAAATATTCAGCAAAACACACTCACACATATTCCATGTTTTGCAAATTTTTAACCTTCTAACTCTTCAAATAATGGAACTTTATTGACTCCTAACTAAAAAAAGAATATGAATATGCTTAAGTTGAAGAGTTAGAGGATTAAAATTGTCTACAAAAGAAATTCCTAGTGAAATTTTATTATTTACCAATGGAATGATACAAAACTTAAAATATGTTAGAGGGTTAATTAAAACTTATTTATTTCGAAATGAGGCAAAAACATTGCGCAAAACTGGATTTCAGGTGTTTGTTTATATAAAAGAAATGTTTTGCTTTAATTTCAACTTTAAATCTCCTTACAAAAAGAAGCCCGGAAAGATAACAGGGTAATATGGGTATTCTAAAATAAAATTATTATTATTTTATATTAGAAATTAATTCTAAGATTGAATTTGTTAACGAGCACTGGTACTCTTGACCAGCGGCTCGCAGGGTCTGACCAGGAATCAAACCTGCGACCTCCAGATCGATGGCTTAGCACTCTACTTATTAATTTACTTTTACATATTATATTATATATAAATAATAATGTTTTATTCTTTACTTTTTATTCTCAATTTTATTTATTTATTTTTTATGTAAATTGAAATTTTTTTATTTATTTTTTATGTAAATTAATTAATTTTTTATTTATTTTTAATTATTTTAATTTTATTTATTTTAATTTTTTTTTATTTATTTTAATTTTATTTTTTTATTTACTTTAAATTTTCTATTATATATTTTTCGGGTTTTTTTTCATGATTTTATGAAAACATAATACAAAATTAGTAAACTGAAAATCTTTAAATTTCCATATAAATTTAAATGTTTTTTTAAACCGTCTCTTTCCCAATATGTGCCAAAAAAATAAAGTGAAAAGTCCTATCAGTCTTAATTTAATTATCTAATTAAACTTCAAAGACCTCGTAATGGCTAATAAAATCTTTTCAATAAAAATAAAAAGACATATTAAGGCAAGGCAAGGCATTAAGCTTAATAATGACTTAAAAAAAATTTATTTAATTTTAAAAGTTCTACTGTCTAGACATACATTTAGTTGTTCAATAAAAATTTTAATAGTTTCTAGTAAAAGGTTTAATTAAATTGAAAAATAATTTTAATTTTTTTATTTTGTATAATTATGCACACACAGGCACACGCACAAACACTAAATTTTTATGAGTCAATATGACATGTGCTTGTGTCATGCAAACAAACACACAATTCTGGTATGTCTGTGGGATTTATGAGCACAAATATATAAAACAAAATTATTTTTAAGAATAATTTAGTTCAGCACAGAGTATAATATTTAAAGAGAAAGAGAGGGAAAGATTATATATGTAGATATACAAAAACACAATAACAATTAAATAAATTATTAACACAAATGTACATACATATTAATTGATTTATTTATTAATGAGTGTGTTTATCAAAATTAAAGTTTTTCTAAGGAACCAAAGATAAATTTTATTAAAATTATTTCACGAATACCAACAAGTAAAGACTTAAAAAAAAGACATCATAAATAGCGTGTGCAGCCAATGGCGTTGCCAAGACAAAAACTTCTTGGAGGAGCAGCATCAGTTTGAGTGCAAATATTGCAAAACAAAAAACCCTAAAAATTCACAGTCTTTTAGCACAGCTAAAAGTTAGCAGCTCGTTAGCCACTAATCTGGAATGCTAAGATTAACAGCATAGGGTTTACTAACATAATTTTCACAATATCTAGAAAATCATCTCTGATTTTAAATGAAAAAATTAATTTAATTAATACCTGATTTAAATATTTTTAATTATTTTTTTTTTTAATTTTTTTTTATAAAAATGTTTGTTTATTTCTATATTTTATTTTATTGTAATTTTAATTCTTTTTTCTTTTAATAAAAAAATATGTTCTACTTTTTATTTTTTTATTTAAAAGAATTTTTTTATTGAAATTTAAAATTTTTTATTTTTAAATTAGTTATTTATTAAAATTTTTTTAATAGTTTTTTTATTTAAAAAAAAATTTTTTTTGTTTCTATTTTTTATTTTATTTTAAATTTAATTTTTTATTTCTATTTTTAATTTAAATTTTTTATTTTAAATTTTTTTATGTTTTATTTTATGATTAATTTTTTAAATTAATCTTTATTTGTGTTTAATTCCAAAATTGTGTTGGATTTTTTTAAATTTATTGTTTCTTCATGATATTCTCATGAGTTATGAGGAAAACAATAAATTTATAATAATTAAATTTAAGAACTAAGCACAATTAAAGATTAATATTTTGTTACTTTTTTATTTTAATTTTTTTATTTTTATTTTTTTTATAAAATTTTTCTTTTATAATATGAGATCTTTTTTTTAAGAAATTTATTTTTATATCTATATTTTGCTCCAGTTTGTTTAGCTTTTTTAGGATATAATTATTAATATCGATATAAAAATAAATTTCTTAAAAATAAGACCTTAAGCTTAATAAAATAGTCATATTATATAAAAGAAAAGCTCAAATAACAAATAAATTTATTTTTATTTTTATTTTATTTTTTATTATTTTTTCATTTTATATTTTTATTATTTTTAATTTAATTTTTTTTATTAAATTTATATTTAAAATTTTTTTTTTAATTTTAATTTTTAAATTTTTTTTACTATTTTTTATTCACTTTTGTGATAAAAAAAAACTTCTGTATTTAATATTTTTTTTATATATATATTTTTTTAATTTTATAAAAATTTTTGTTTCTTTTTAATTTTTTGATTTTAATAATTTTTTTTATTATTTTTTTACTTTTTATTATTTTAATTTTTTATTATTTTTATTTTTTTATTATTTTAATTTTTTTTTTGTATTATTTTAATTTTTTATTTTTTTTTTTTTATTAATTTAATTTTTCATTTTTTTTTTTTATTATTTAAATTTTTTTTTTACTAATTTTTTATTCACTTTTGTGATATAAAACTTTTTTATTTAATGAATTTCATCAATATTTCTGTGTCAATATGGAAAAACTACTTATATTTTATTCAGTCAATTAAGAGGACTACAACCTTAGAAGCCGTAACAATTTTTCTTATAAAATTATTTCGATTCATTAGCATTTCGTTAATTGTGAAATATATCGCAACACCATCGCAGAAACACAATAATAAAGTTATTGAGTTGATTATAGCAACTTTTTTTCTTAAGTCGACTTAAGCTATTTTTCCTTATTAGTTAAAATTTTTTATTACTTCGTTTTCGATGATAGAAATTTGTTCACCCCCAGAGAATAATTTTTCGACGCCAATGAGTAGCAAGATCACTGTTGTTGTAGTTGTTGCTCAATTTAAAAATATATTTAGGAAGACATACCAACAGGTTAACGGACACAATTACTGAATAGTGATGGCGAAATGGCGATGGCGTTGGCACTTTGCTTAAAAAAGAAGCAAGAAATTCGCTTGGAATATTTTATTATAAAGTTCTGGACAGATTACTGAAAAATGATCACTGCTGGAAACATATTAAACCAATTTTCAGAATTAAAAGCAAGAAAAAGGGTGAATAACCCTTTAGTGCGAGTGACTGCACTCGCACACATAATACCCATGGATTATTTACAAAAATAAAATTTTCTTTTGTTGCCAACTTAATGCTCAGTTTATAATTAAAAAGCCAAATAGTCTCAAAATACAAGCACCCAAAAAAATTAAAAGAACCAGAAGAAACGTTGCGCCGTCAAAATTCAACATTATAGAGAAGAAATTTTTTAACTAAATTTAGAAATTGTTACCTCAGAATGTACGATTGTGTATAGTAGGGTAGCTCAAATTATTTATAAATAATTCACAGGACAAAAACTGGATTTACAAGGAATTAGTCTGGTATTTAAAAAGAAATAGAGACAACCTGAATTAGATATTGAGAGAAATTTAATTTAAATGCTTTTTTTTTTTATTCCTACACTTTATCCAGTTTGATTACCGATTTTATAACTGAAATGTTTTTATTTGTCCAGAGTGTTACCAAATATATTTTATAAAAGTAAATAAATAAATATTTTTTAAGCTTTTAGGGAATCTCAAAATGTGATATTTTGCATTAAATTGTTTATTGAAAATACTGATATGGTGTGTTACAGACCTCAGTAATTTTGATAAAATAAATAAAATCCATTAAAAAAAATTAATTGAACCACAATCTAGAAAACCTTGATGTTGGAGATGAAAATTAATGTTATTATGCGACTTGAGAACGGTGAACGACAGTCCGAAGTGTCTTAGTTAGGAACATAACTCCATATGTTAGTGTAGTTCTGTCGACACTTAACTTTCCGGATTACAATATGAGCCTTAAACTAGGTATGCCTGTAATTGTATTCTTTAAACCCAACTTTACACTTAAGCGACATTATCGTTTTATGTTTTGAGAGCTGTTATAGCAAGGCTTGTGTGTGAAATTGTTCAATTAATTCTACCCAATAGTTCTGGTTAGTACCCTTTTTTATGTGACAGAACTGCTTTGCAAAATTTCGATCCGGCAATTTTGATTTTGAAAATACTTGATGCAAATCGGCATATGACATCTCGTGAGATCGATGAGAAGTTAAATTGATCGAATTCAACTGTGACCACTTGTGACGACCCAGTATTATAATTATTACAAATTATAAATAGTAAAAATTAGCATTTTTTAGGTTAAATAATAATTTTTTGGATAAGCCTTTAATCAAAATCGGAAGTCAAGTTAGGAATGGCTAATTTGGCATTTATTACTATTTCATTATATTTTTTAATTTAAGGTTTAGCTAAAAATCGAACCACCTTAATGTGAATATTTGAGCTTTTATTTTCAATAACTTTTCTTATATCAGACATGAGAGCAAAAAATGTTTAAAACACAAATTGTTAAAAAATTTAATTAATTTTCAAGAACTTTCGTTTTTTTAGTTTTTTGCACACATTCTACTACTAAAAATAATTTATAATTTATTCGCGTTTGAGTTTATTTTGCGTGACCTTCGAACGAAGCCATGAAATTGAAAGTGAAGCGAGCATGTAAAGTTTTGAATAAAAATTATGAAAGCTGTGTAGCATATGACCTTCAAATAAACTAAATCCTTACATAGGATACTCGTTACCCAATACATTTTGTGGACTAATCTAGCTGAGTTTCAATAGCAATTCCTTCCTGTTGGAAAATTTTTATACTAAACTTTTTTCTAAATCATGTAAGGTTGATCAAAACCTAAGGCAAATTTTATTGAGCAGTATGGATCGACAGAAATCAGGTTTTCAGCCCAAAATACATGCCATCGACCTCTGCCTAAGAGAAGACTTTTGTTCACTCTGACAGCAAAGCAGACGTCAAAACTTTTCTGGGATTGTCCAACACTTCTAAAGGGAGCAGCACTCAACAGCAGGTTTTACCTAGTATAGGTGCTAGTTCATAGTAGAAGAACTCCCGAGACAAGTTGCGGACAGTAGCTTCATAGGCCCAGGACCATTCTGCAGACTTTCTGGGAGCAGTAAATATTAAGCTGAAAATTAAGGAGTGGCTGGAAAGAGAATATCAACAATAGTGGTTTAAGACAAAGCATATCAGGGTAGCGAAAAACATTCATGCCTTTCTGTACTCGGAAGAGAACGAACGAATGACTTGCAAGGTCTCACTCAGTCAGGAATTCGCATTGTCATTGAATTCAAAGCTGGGCATTTTAAAGTATTGAATTATTTGAAAAATATTAAGACCAGTTGAAACGACCTCTGTAGGTTATATAACGCCGACGAAGAGACAGCAGAACATCCTACACTACCTACAACCGTCTAACATTTTGGACAAATGACCCCAGCAACTGTTTGCATTTTTAAAGAATACTGGATTTAGGGAGTATATATAAGAAGAGTGTAGTGTCACAATGACTTTATTCTTGACTTAGGAACCAGGTGATCTGTTCCCACTCCTGGTTCTAATTGTCAATTATAAATCAAAGAATAGCTCTAGAAACTTATATATTATTTTTATTCCAACAGATAAGAATGTGTTAAATCTACTTTCCGCAATTGGATATTATAGAAAATAAAAACTAAATGGGAAATCCATACACGCTTAGGTATTGACCCCTATTGCGTTTAACGAAGTTAATGTCGAGATTCGACAGCGTTGTTTTATTTCTTTTTTTTAGCATAGTTTTGCGGCTGATTATGTAATAAATCTGGCTATAAGAATAATAGAAATAAAGATTACAAGTCAGCTGTTGAGCGCAGGGGAAGGGGTGGTTCACCCCAAAAATTTTTTTTCGACTTAACCGATTTTGATGAAATTTAATATGCATATTCACTAGGAATGAGAATAGGTTTATAACTAATTTTTATAGCGTTCAGTGAGGGGGGGGGGGGGTTTATTCACCCCAAAAACTTTTTTTATTTTTTCAACTCGACTGATTTCGATGAAATAAATGAGATATATTTTCATACTCTAAAAAAATTCATATGGCAAAACAACGTTTGCCGGGTCAGCTACTATCTTTATGAAAATATATTTTTCTTATTTTTGTGAAGGGTATTTTAAATGCGAATTAATTTTTTTTCATTATTTTTTTCTTTTTTTTTTTTTGCCCAATAAATTAAATGCTTTAATTGAAATAATTAAATTCAATTATTCTTTTTTTTTTTTCTTTTCTTATTTATGAGTTAATATTGTTAGACAGAATGTATGCTAATTTTTATTAAATTGTTAATATGATTGTACAATTAGTTAATTAATTAAGAAAATTTCTTTTTTATTCTTCTTTCATACTGACCTCTACAGGGATTGCAGAAATTTCGTATACTCAAACACATGATGATTTAAATTATTTTATATATAATTTTTTTTTTTTTGTTGCACGTTCTTGTTTTTTGCTTTTATTTAAATCAATTCTTATAGTTTTTATAAAATTTAGATTTACGCTTTGTTATGTTTTTAATTTTAGATGTTTTAATGGTGAACATAATTTAAGCTGAAAATATGTCAGACATTAGACATAAAAGAACTTTTAAAATATGAATGTAAACAATTTAAAATGAAACCAATGCAACTGAATTTTTTTTATTTTGTAAGATGTGTCATATACATAACGCTCATTTGCTTTAATAGTTTCATCACTTAAAAAATTAGTGTTTCTTTCAGTAACTTTATTTCTTTTTATCAATTACTCCAGATATCTATACAAATAAAATTCATTTTCTATTTGTTTGTTTGTGAGCTAAATAAGTTTTTTGTTTTCCAACGGATTTTTAGGAAATTTGGTACTAATAAATTTTATACTCCAAGGAATATTGCCACATGCTTTTGAAGCGACCATGACCACTTTTTCATTATGTATAAACATTTTATTTTTCAAATGAATAAAATTCAAAGTTTCTAGATGAGATTTCAGGAGCTTCAACGACGTATAAGTTCTAGACAAAACTATTTCTTATCCAATAAATTTTTTTAATTCATTAAATCCGCCCGGAATGCCTCCAGGTTAACTAACCGTAAAAGGTGGCATGCCACTTATACTTCTAGAAGATATTGATGCCACAAAATTTTGCAAAGAATACAAAGCTATTGGTGACGAAACAAACATACTGACTAAGATGAGAGCGATGGAAAATGTTTTTGTACCAATAATACATTCGATTGCAACTGAAGTGATAACTTTTTTTTATATATTTACGCTCTCCTTACTCTAAGAACTCCTACTCATAGACTAAAAAACCGGGCGAGACTGGGTCAAAACAGCTATTTTTCTGTAAAAATTGGTGTCTTATAAAATCATGTTTTGTGAATTATGACACTATTGAAATAGAAGAGCGATAAGTACTCCCCAAAAAAGAAGTTTTATGCTTCAAAATCGGATATGTTGCAATAAATTTATTTAAATATTTTATTTTATTCAAATTAAAAAAAAGCTTCATAATAAAAATTCTATTTTAAAGTACAGCAAAAACGGTACAAGCTTTAATTAAAAATCACTTAAATAATTAAACTTAACTTTCACTTATAATCACTAATTTTTGACTTTAATTTTAAATTTCTTTGTGATTCAAATATGGCAACACCATGATACAGCCAAAAGTGTAATTAAAAAAACAAGCGAATTAACTATCGGGCCTACGATAGCTGCGTAACAACTAACATTCGTTATTTTACATATAATCAAGCGATAAACCTGCATTTATAATAACTTTTTATTAAAAAAAAAACTATTTAAGAAAGTAAGTGTTGCCGAGGTTGATTATTTTAGTTATACTTTGCTGTTTTTGTCGTACAATTATAAAATGTAAAACCTCTGGAACCAGTTTTTTATTTAATTATACCTTCATGTTCCTTCTGATTTTTTTATTCCTTCTTCTCTCACAACAAAAATAAATTGACTCAATAATAAATCCCAAACAACTGAGAGCAATGCCAATTGCCAACAAGTAAAATGTTGCTTGTAAAATCTTTAAGTTCAACACGACATGATTTTCCGCCCCCTCACTATGCCTGTGTACATTAAAATTAACCTCAAAACTTTTCATAAATTCTTTTGAACGGTGCAAAAAGTTTTTTTGTTGAAAATCAACTTTTTGCCAGTGATTTATAAAGCCAAATTCATAAAACGCCGTAACAATATCTTGAAATTTCTCAATAAAAGGTGAACCTTTGTGAACAATATACGAAGCGGTAAGTGCACGTAAGTATTCTTTGACTATATGAAAATTAGGACGTTTAGTATCATCATTAAATGTTAAGGACAATAACTCCTTAGCCATATCATTATCTGAAATCATGGCTACATTTGTAAGTTTAATAAAATTTGCAAATGCTGCATCATCCATTACGGCAATGTTTGGTATACGTATACAAGTTCTATTGATTATTTCAAAATATTTGGGATCCAAAGACGTTTTTATAGCATTAAAATCTTTCTCTAAAGCATATAGAGGTGCTTTCAGTTTCGTTAACTCTGCCAGGCTGTTCAATTCTGGTTCATAAATGGGGTGTATAAAACTGCTTTCCAGCTTAGAAAAATAAGTACTCGTCACCAGGTAACTGAAAATTATCCAACTTATTAGTAGCTGTTTTAAGGAGGTAAAACTTGAGAAATTTGCTAGCGGCTGGTTTACAAAAGTTGTAAAAATAATATGCAGAAGTTCATGCCAGTGCCATTGTTGTTGACTTCCATAGTGGGGTAAACGTGCAGCTAATTTTTGGATTGCATAAGTTATTACTATCGTTAAGCAGAAATTTATTAACAATAAGAGCCACAAACCACTAGTGAAAACATTTACAAACATCAAGTATTCGGGAATCTTTTTAGCAGCTGGAACCAATAAATATAAAAAACGGTTGTCATATGGATACAACTCCTCAACATGGGGCTTGATTTTATCCAAAGTGTAACGCATATTTAAAGCAATGTGTGCATGACCTGAATGAATATCCCTAACAGCTCCTGTAAAAGTACCATTCAAAAGCGTGCCAAATGTGTCGTTATCGGTTGGTGTTATGTAAAGCACCGTGGCATTCAAATGTTGTACTAAGGTTCTAGCCACAACACCATCTATTTTCCTGTAACCTCTTTTAACATAAAACTTTCGAGGCATAGCTCTTGCTCTGTTCTTAAACATGCTGATACGCAATTCGTAATGATAAAAGTTTCTTAATTTATCATAAAAATATGGTGGTTTCATTAAAGTTTTCACTTGAAAACCTTGAGATGTAAACGGTTCGAAGGTGTAAAATTCTTGGGAACTCATTGCGGCCGCTATAGCATGTAAAATATTTGATTGCCAAACTTTTTCGAAAAAATTTCTTAAAGAACTGATGCTTTCAATCAACCATATGAATACATAACGCTGCTGATATTTAGCTTTTTGCTCAGGATTTAAGGAACTCAGCATTTTTTGCATTGTTAAGTTGGTATCGATGACATAAATGTTTGTGGTGCTGACATTGCGTAAAGTTTCCAATGGAAACTTCTCCAAATCTCTTACAACAACCGGGATTTGTGTTATCAGACACTTGAAGAAAATATTCAATTCGTTTTCATTTTTATTTCCATAAATTATATTCAATTTAGCATCTGCTTCTATAACAATTTCACAAACTTTTTCCTGAAATCTTGTATGATTTTCAGCAACTATAGCTTCTTTAGAAGTCAATCCCAGTGCAAAACTCCAAAACCCAACCAACCCAAGTAAATTTATGAATAAATGTTTCATGTTCTTCTTTCTACGACCAACTGAGGGTGTAAATTTCATTCAAAACTAAGTTTAGCGTTTCGCATGTTTTATGAAAATTTAACACCATTTTAATTAGTTAATTAGCCGCTATTATTTTCAGTGTTTTATATTTTTGTGTACATAAGTAGGAGGCGAACCCAAACAGTTTCTATTTTATTCTACGCCTAAGGAATATTAACAATGTAAAACAAATTGGATTACATTAGTAGTAAGAAGAAGAGAGATCACAAGCGATTCTTGTAGAAAGAAAAGGAAGAAGAGATAGCGATAGGAAGGCGCAGAAAATAAAAAAAATGTGCTGTTTGCAGGACTTGAGCAATGCAATCGTCAATAAAAATTTTATGAAAAATACTCAAAAACATTTTAAAAATTGAGTGCCTAGAAAAAGTAGAGTTCATCACGACCTAAACTAATTATTGGTAGATAGCCCATCGCTTTCTGCATTCCACAGAGCAGAAAGTCACAGCAGTTAGCGCTTCCTAAGGTGCAGTTCAAGCTGTCTAATGGAGAAAGAAAAAGAAAATTATTTATGGCCCAATTATGGTTCACAACTTAACTCAATTGAGTTGTACTTGAAACAACGGCTATTGATGAGTTGCACTTTTTGGAAACTTTTCTCAACTACACAGAGTTGTAATCAGTTATAACACAAATAGGTTATAATATCAAAATTACAACTAAAGTAGAGTGAAGTGTGAATCAGAGATGTACATGAATCCGGTTCAAATGCCTTTTTTTATTTTTTAAAAATGTGTATTGAAACGTCACTAAACATTAACTAAATGAATGGTGTCATAGCAGGATTCACCATATCAAGTAGTTTGTTACAAAATGCATGTCATGCTTGCATTTTCTATAAGCAGTCACTATTAACAAAAGCAGCGAATCAATTAATAATATTAAAGCTTTTTAAGTAAAGCTTATCAAAGCTGTTTAAGTAAAGGCTTTTGGACTATATTTGGTTGTATGTACTATAAATAAAAATAGTGTTATCTTACAGAAAAAATATTTTAAAAATATTTCAGATGTTAAGAGAAGATATAAAGCAATACTTCAAATTCAATATGTTATTATCTTTTAATTATATTTATATTTATTATAACTTTTTTATTTAAATTTTAATGCCAGTCTTTTATATAAAAAAGTTAAATATTTTTTATTTTTTTCTTTCGCTATATTTCGCTACTCTTCTAATAGCATTTTTAGAATTTTTTTTTTTATATTTATAAAAACCAAATTTTTATAAATATAAAAAAATTTAAATTTTTCTTTTGTTTTGTATATTTTTTATAAATTGAAAAACACCATTTTCAATATTTTTGAGTTCATTTTATCACGATAAAACCAATTTTGTTTTTTAAATCTTATTTAAAACAAATTAATGCACTGATATTTTACTGTGTTCAACTTTTATAAATACTTTGCATAATAAAAAGCAGTAATAATTTTTGATATGTTACTGCTAACGGCATATTTAAAAGAGAGTAAACAAAAGGCAAGCAGTTGTGAGAAAGCAAACACTGGAAGCAATACTATTAGCACATGTTGATGATTGGAATCAACTCCTGTACATCTCTGGTGTGAATCATAATAGGTGCATTACATTCATTTCTAAAAACTTATTGACGATCCCTCGTTTTTATGAACATGAACTGTTTTCTTTTCTTTTTTTTAATTCTGTTTTTAATTTAGTTGTTTTATTGTTTAACAATGTTTGCATAACAAATAAAATGAAAATTATTTAAAGTTTATTAATTACAGAACAACAAAGACACTAAAAAGGGTATAGAAAAAGGACTCTACTACCGCTACAATGAAGTTAAATAAAATTTAAAAGAAAAAGATAAAAAAAAAATTAGTTAAAGCAAAATATCGACACATGGTCGAAGGGAAAATTTTTTAAAACTTGATTTTATTAAAGATAAGTTTAATATAAGCCTAAAATTATGCTTTGAAATATTTTATTTACCACTTTAGTTGGCGCCTCTGCTAGTAATTTTAATAGTGAGTGGCTGTATTTAGTTAGATGATTAAAATTTTACACTCTAAGCATACCGACTCACGTAATGAAGGACCGGGTATGGGAAGAGCGGACAATAACATCTTCATTTATTTGATATTTATGTTTAATTTACAGGAACAATAAATTCGTCTTAAAATTTTTTATGAAAATCATAAAATTTTTAAAATATTTTTGAGTGTTTTTATACCCTTCACTGTAATTAAAAACAGTGTACGAGTATATAACTTTGTGATTCCGTTTGTAATTTCTACACCGTACATGGGACACCCTATAAAGTATATATGCTCTGGATCCTTGTGAATAGTGGAGTTGATTTAACGATGTCTGTCTATCTGTCAGTCGTTGAAATCAACTTTCTAAAATCATTTAGAGTAAAATCACTGTGATATATGGAAATTTCAAAAATAATTTTTAAATAGTCCAAAGTAACTTCGGAGGGTCGCCCCCTCCCCCCTCCCTTACAAATGATATACTCGTATGTCTTCTCTCGCAATCTTCTATGATTCGTTCGGAAGTTTCTTTGGATTATTTTGAAATTTCCATATACGCCAGTGCTGTTGCTCTAAGTGATTTTAGAAACTTCCCAACGAACCACTAAAGATTGTGGGATGGGACACATACATTTTAAGTTATTTTGGATTATTAAAATAAATTTTTTTAAATTCCCTCATGCCCCAGTACTCTTGCTCTGATGGGTTTTTATCATTCCCCATTTTGGAGAGGTACCATTCCCGATTTTGCAACAGGAAATTACTAAAACCAAACTGGAATTAAATTTGTAAGTTCTACGCTTTCTGGAAGTGTTTTAATATTTACGGGAAACTACGTAGTTTTTATTTTATGATGCAAAACGGAAACTTCCAAAATCCTTCAGAGCAACAGTACTGGAAGTTTCAAAAATTTCTTTTAATTAATCCAAAGTAATTTCTGAGTATTTGGGCAGTATTTTACAAATCTAGACGACCTCCGCTAAACTACTACTAAAAATAAATATAGAAGTTTTTAACGACGTGACGTATTTGATAAATATACTATTAATACTGAAAACATATTTACAAGTACTAAAAAACGTGAGAGTACGTTAAAACATATTTTTTTATATATTTACGCTCTCCTTACTCTAAGAACTCCTATTCATATACTAAAGAACCGGGCGAGACTGGGTCAAAACAGCTATTTTTCTGTAAAAATTGGTGTTTTATAAAATCATGTTTTGTGAATTATGACACTATTGAAATAAAAGAGCGATAAGTACTCCACAAAAAAGAAGTTTTATGCTTCAAAATCGGATATGTTGCAATAAATTTATTTAAATATTTTATTTTATTCAAATTAAAAAAAAGCTTCATAATAAAAATTCTATTTTAAAGTACAGCAAAAACGGTACAAGCTTTAATTAAAAATCACTTAAATAATTAAACTTAACTTTCACTTATAATCACTAATTTTTGACTTTAATTTTAAATTTCTTTGTGATTCAAATATGGCAACACCATGATACAGCCAAAAGTGTAATTAAAAAAACAAGCGAATTAACTATCGGGCCTACGATAGCTGCGTAACAACTAACATTCGTTATTTTACATATAATCAAGCGATAAACCTGCATTTATAATAACTTTTTATTAAAAAAAAAACTATTTAAGAAAGTAAGTGTTGCCGAGGTTGATTATTTTAGTTATACTTTGCTGTTTTTGTCGTACAATTATAAAATGTAAAACCTCTGGAACCAGTTTTTTATTTAATTATACCTTCATGTTCCTTCTGCTTTTTTTATTCCTTCTTCTCTCACAACAAAAATAAATTGACTCAATAATAAATCCCAAACAACTGAGAGCAATGCCAATTGCCCACAAGTAAAATGTTGCTTGTAAAATCTTTAAGTTCAACACGACATGATTTTCCGCCCCCTCACTATGCCTGTGTACATTAAAATTAAGCTCAAAACTTTTCATAAATTCTTTTGAACGGTGCAAAAAGTTTTTTTGTTGAAAATCAACTTTTTGCCAGTGATTTATAAAGCCAAATTCATAAAACGCCGTAACAATATCTTGAAATTTCTCAATAAAAGGTGAACCTTTGTGAACAATATACGAAGCGGTAAGTGCACGTAAGTATTCTTTGACTATATGAAAATTAGGACGTTTAGTATTATCATTAAATGTTAAGGACAATAACTCCTTAGCCATTTCATAATCTGAAATCATGGATACATTTGTAAGTTTAATAAAATTTGCAAATGCTGCATCATCATTTACGACAACGCTTGGTACACGTATACAAGTTCTATTGATTATTTCAAAATATTTGGGATTCAAAAACATTTTTATGGCCCGAAAATCATTCTCTGTACAATATATGGGTACTTTCAGTTTCGTTAACTCTGCCAGGCTGTTCAATTCTGGTTCATAAATGGGGTGTATAAAACTGCTTTCCAGCTTAGAAAAATAAGTACTCGTCACCAGGTAACTGAAAATTATCCAACTTATTAGTAGCTGTTTTAAGGAGGTAAAACTTGAGAAATTTGCTAGCGGCTGGTTTACAAAAGTTGTAAAAATAATATGCAGAAGTTCATGCCAGTGCCATTGTTGTTGACTTCCATAGTGGGGTAAACGTGGAGCTAATTTTTGGATTGCATAAGTTATTACTATCGTTAAGCAGAAATTTATTAGTAATAAGAGCCACAAACCAATAGTAAAAATATTTACAAACAGCAAGTATTCGGGAATCTTTTTAGCAGCTGGAACCAATAAATATAAAATACGGTTGCCATATGGATACAACTCCTCAACATGGGGCTTAATTTTATCCACAGTTGAACGCATATTAAAACCAATGTGTGTATGACCTGAATGAATATCTCTGAGTGCTCCTGTAAAAGTACCATTCAAAAGCGTGCCAAATGTGTCGTTATCGGTTGGTGTTATGTAAATCACCGTGGCATTCAAATGTTGCACTAAAGTTCTAGCCACAACACCATCTATTTTCCTGTAACCTTTTTTACCATAATCCTTCAGTGGAATTGCTCTAGCTCTGTTCTTAAACATGCTGATACGCAATTCGTAATGATAAAAGTTTCTTAATTTATCATAAAAATATGGTGGTTTCATTAAAGTTTTCACTTGAAAACCTTGAGATGTAAACGGTTCGAAGGTGTACAATTCTTGGGAACTCATTGCGGCCGCTATAGCATGTAAAATATTTGATTGCCAAACTTTTTCGAAAAAATTTCTTAAAGAACTGATGCTTTCAATCAACCATATGAATACATAACGCTGCTGATATTTAGCTTTTTGCTCAGGATTTAAGGAACTTAGCACTTTTTGCATTGTTAAGTTGGTATCGATGACATAAATGTTTGTGATGCTGACATTGCGTAAAGTTTCCAATGGAAACTTCTCCAAATCTCTTACAACAACCGGGATTTGTGTTATCAGACACTTGAAGAAAATATTCAATTCGTTTTCATTTTTATTTCCATAAATTATATTCAATTTAGCATCTGCTTCTATAACAATTTCACAAACTTTTTCCTGAAATCTTGTATGATTTTCAGCAACTATAGCTTCTTTAGAAGTCAATCCCAGTGCAAAACTCCAAAACCCAACCAACCCAAGTAAATTTATGAATAAATGTTTCATGTTCTTCTTTCTACGACCAACTGAGGGTGTAAATTTCATTCAAAACTAAGTTTAGCGTTTCGCATGTTTTATGAAAATTTAACACCATTTTAATTAGTTAATTAGCCGCTATTATTTTCAGTGTTTTATATTTTTGTGTACATAAGTAGGAGGCGAACCCAAACAGTTTCTATTTTATTCTACGCCTAAGGAATATTAACAATGTAAAACAAATTGGATTACATTAGTAGTAAGAAGAAGAGAGATGGCAAGGGATTCTTGTAGAAAGAAAAGGAAGAAGAGATAGCGATAGGAAGGCGCAGAAAATAAAAATATTGTGCTGTTTACAGGACTCGCGCAATGCAATCGTGAATAAAAATTTTATGAAAAATACTCAAAAACATTTTAAAAATTGAGTGCCTAGAAAAAGTAGAGTTCATCACGACCTAAACTAATTACTGCTAAATAGCCCATCGCTTTCTGCATTCCACAGAGCAGAAAGTCACAGCAGTTAGCGCTTCCTAAGGTACATTTCAAGCTGATTGTCTAATGTTAAGCAGGGGCACAAAAAGAGTTTTACAGTTTCTTTTTGTAAAAGCTTTGGCTATAGTTATTTCATACCCATTTTTTGGCATGAGTCCATAAAGCAAAACTAAATTTCAATTAAATAAATTAAATCAACATGACAGCACTCGATAGCTGATACATATTAAATAGAAAATTTGATCTCACACGATCAGCTGATTTATGTGCTGTTAATTCAAAATCTTTCTCAAGTGCAAGCGGACTAAATTTCAACTTTCAACATTTTCAATCATTTTGTTGATACTGATAAGCTTAAAAAAATTATAATAACGAATCGTTAGCTGAAACTGTTTACATTCCTTTTTAACAACTTAATGAGGATCCCTCGTTTTTATGAACATGAACTGTTTTCTTTTCATTTTTTTTTAATTTTTCAGTTGTTTTATTGTTTAACAATCTTTGCATAACAAATAAAATAATTTAAAGTCTATTAATTACAGAACAACAAAGACACTAAAAAGGGTATAGAAAAAGGACTCTACTACCGCTACAATGAAGTTAAATAAAATTTTAAAGAAAAGGATAAAAAAAAATTTTGTTAAAACAAAATATTGACACATTGTCGAAGGGAAAATTTTTTAAAACTTGATTTTAGTAAAGATAAGTTTAATATAAGCCTAAAATTATGCTTTGAAATATTTTATTTACCACTTTAGTTGGCGCCTCTGCTAGTTTAGTTAGGTGGGGTTTTCAACGATTAAAATTCTATTTGTAAACGGATTTCTCCAAAAATTGGTACATATGCTCTCTATATAATGAAAGACAGAGCCGGGTGAGACCGGACAAGAACGTTTCTTTAAACTGCTGCTTTTCAACCATGCGACAAGAATGGGTATGTCATAGAAGCTGTCACGACGAGCAAGTACAGAGGACTGTGAAAAATCTTCTCTAGCTCTGCCCGGCACTACGCTATCAGCGAGAATTTCAACTCTTTCGTGTCTTACTATACGAATTGTTGGAGATCCCAATTAGACATGCAGAGGCAAATAACCCTAAAAGCATTATAGAGCAGTGACTATTCTAAATATCAGAAGAAATTTCTTCAGACTCTACACTGAACTGCATTGCCTTGGATTTAACGAAAAACAGAAATTAGATTTTCAGAAATAGTCCCCCAATGTACGAAATATTTTCTAGCCCGCTACTTAAGGTACAATATTAATAATAATCCACCAAAGTTGAGGATTTTAGATTACAAACAACAGTTTATTATAAGCAGCCGCAAGGTTTAAAAGCTTTCATAAACAGCTAGAGTACAATGAATATTAAAAAAATGGCTTATAAATTTCTGTGCTAATAAGGCAAAATCGATTAAATCTATTTAAGAAAAAACGGAATTATTAATAACTTTATTATTGTGGTTCAGGCATGATACAGCGATATATTCCACCCTTAACGAGATGGCAGTGAAAACAATACCGTTTGCCAATCATTTTATAAGAAAGACCTTTAGGACTTTTATAGTTGTAGTTTTCTAAAATAATTTAATAAGACAGATTTGATATCTCTTCAAGACCCGCCTACCTAGAATAGAAACAGCATTAGTCTTTCGCATTTTCTAGCGATACAGAGAGAATTGCTATAGATCTAAACTTACATTTACAACAACAAGAGTAAGCTGAATATTCTCTAAAATCAACTGAAGTGGTTCACAATAATGGA
This sequence comes from Thelaira solivaga, assembly GCA_947397855.1. NCBI lineage: Eukaryota > Metazoa > Arthropoda > Insecta > Diptera > Tachinidae > Thelaira > Thelaira solivaga. The sequence goes on along the minus strand of OX377613.1, from coordinate 51,509,825 downwards.
AAAAATATGATTTTACCAAATTTATTTAAAACATGTCAAATCGTTTTGTGAGCAATTATTCCTAAAGTCATTAATTTCACTTCACTCTAAGTTTTAATTTTTCTTTTTAAATTTCACTGACAATGTTGTGTGTGTAATATAATCATAATAATAAAGGGTGTTTTTATAGACGTATAGAACTTTAAATTGCAATAAAACAACGATGGATTATTCGATTGACATGAATTTTATTTATCCGAAAGATAATCTTGTGGCAGTACATTTTAAATATGATTTCTGGCATAGGACCGCCACGGCTGGCTCGGATGTAGTCCAATCTGGACGTCCAATTTTCGATGATTTTTTCCAACATTTGTGGCCGTATATTGGCAATAACACGGCGAATGTTGTCTTCCAAATGGTCAAGCGTTTGTGGCTTATCCGCATAGACCAATGACTTTAGATAGCCCCACAGAAAGTAGTCTAGCGGTGTTAAATCACAAGATCTTGCAGGCCAATTCACAGGTCCAAAACGTGAAATTAGGCGGTCACCAAACGTGTCTTTCAATAATTCGATTGTGGCACGAGCTGTGTGACATGTTGCGCCGTCTTGTTGGAACCACAGCTCCTGAACATCATGGCTGTTCAATTCAGGAATGAAAAAGTTAGTAATCATGGCTCTATACCGATCACCATTGACTGTAACGTTCTGGCCATCATCGTTTTTGAAGAAGTACGAACCAATGATTCCACCAGCCCATAAAGCGCACCAAACAGTCAGTTTTTCTAGATGTAACGGTGTTTCGACATACACTTGAGGATTAGCTTCACTCCAAATGCGGCAGTTTTGTTTGTTGACGTAGCCATTCAACCAGAAGTGCGCTTCATCGCTAAACAAAATTCGCTTATGAAAATCGGGAACAACGGCAATATCGGTTTGGGCCCATTCGACGAATCTACGCCTTACTTGATGATCGTTTGGCTATTCATGATGAATTGCCAAGCCAAACTGAGAATAAATCACTTGACAGCTGTTAAATCGGTCGCCATCTTGAACAGTAATGCCAACTTAAAGTTCTATACGTCTATAAGAAACACCCTTTACATTTATAAATGCTTAATGCAATTGAAATAACACTTGAAATGCTATTTTTACAACAAATTAACTCAACAAGACAAACAAACTTCGGTCAAAATACATAAATTTTCAATGCAGGCAACAGTAACAACAACATCAATAAAAGAAGAAAAACAATGTAGTTCTCACTCATAAACATACACATACACATACAAATACACATGCAATGAAAAAGGGAAAAAATCTCATTCCCAGACGACACACCATCATTTCTAATGTAATTTAAAACATGAGAATGCAAAACAACAATAAAAATAAAACAAACAAATACTTTGAAGAAAATTTGAATAACAACAACAACAACAATAAGAACACATTTTTATTTATACGATACGATACGATACGAAACGAAATGCTAGAATTTAAACTCAGTATTAGTGCAAGCAAAACAATGCAGCCCCTAGATGGAAAATTCTATATTTTTATAATTTTTGAATTTACAGAAATTCTTCCAAAGACAAAATCTTATAGTATTCGTTATCGAGCTAGTTCTATCAAAAATTTTAAAAATATTTTATATAAAAAGGCTAGAATTTCGATGGAATTCATGGGATAGGGAATGCAAAGATTTGGGCCCAGATCATTTTTAGTGTTTTTTTTTTAATAATTCACTTTTATTTAGTTGCTTTTGTTTCAGTCAAAATGTTTTATCACTCCAAACTCGAATGGGCAACAAATTTCACATTCCAAGCAGACAAGAAAATATTGTGACAAAAAAAGTAGGCAACACTACCACATCTAAACTAAATAAAAAATAATTTTATTAAATCTACTTGACAGGTAGACTGCTAATGCTTAAAAACATAGTTAACAGTTGGTATATGGAAAATCGAATTGATGCTGACCTCGTATATACAAAAAATAATTATAAATTTCTAGCAGTATGTCTGTGTGTGTGCTACGTAATTGCGTCAAATTGTTCTAACATTTCAAAAGGAACTCAAAATAGAAATTCAAACATTTCTAAGGCAAACCAACCCGAACATTTACTGAGATGTTGTTGTTGATATTGTAGCTACTAGTGCTTGATGTGAGAAGCATGTGAAATTAAATTATTCCCAATATAACAGCATCAAAAACAGAAATTATTTTGTAATGTGACAACAACTACACACTACATGTCATAACTATAGGACAACAGACACACATTTCTTTACAAAAAAAAAATAATGTAAGGCCCATTATTTATTACAAGTTACCAATAGATAAAGTTATATTATTTTTGGAGCACATTGTCAGTTTTTAGCCAGACTTTTAAAATTAAATCGAATACCGAGCTAAGAACGGATCATACAACTTTAAAATTATCGGCATCATTTAATTTAAGATCTTAATCAAAATTCGCAAAGAAATGAACGAAACAAAAGCAAACGTTTCATTTTGTAGTTTTTGAGAGTATTATGGAAAACTAGAAAACGAAACATTTGCATTTGTTTCGTTTCGTTTCTTTGCTGGTTATGTGACTTACAAAAACCTAACTTCAACTTAATAATAACTTGTAATAATCGCCCAAAGTCTAATAAATATTTTCTACGAATATTCTCAGTTGGATTTTGCTTCGCAGAAGAGAAAAACTGGTCTGGCTCTTTGAGCCTAAGGGTCAGATGGCAATAATTAACTTTAGTTAAAGTAGCTGACAAAGTGACTAGTAACTTGTTTCTATTATTAAAAGTTCTCAATAAGATAAATTTATATTATTCACTGCTGTAAATACCGATTACTCTTCGTTGCTATAAATACATACATAGTGGCAACGGCATGCCTGTTTTTGATAATTATTTTTCAAATATTTAACAAATTCTATATTTTCAAAATTTTATTTTAATATTTGTTATTTTATTTTTGTGTATTAATAAAAAAATTATTCAAGGTCTTTAGTTGCTGAGGTTGCCATATCTAAAATAAAAAATATGGCAACTTTAAATGCTTGAAGTTCGTGTTAAAAATTATGGGGACGACAAAAATGTGATATATTACTTATTGGCTAAAGTCAATTTGTAATAACCAAAAACCATTTATCTGTCCGATAACATCCTACTTTTAGTTATTGCTTAGTTGTAATAATGTAGCTAAGGCTGTTATTATTATCTATTGTACTGCTTATTTCACAACTATAACCCAAAAATTTTCACGGAACTTGTTATTGTTGTGAGATTCATTTTAAAATACTTAGAGCTTCTGGGACCAATATTTCACTGTCTAGGTAGGTTAATCGGTGTCTCCATACCGCTGGCCAAACGCATAGAATATGTTTCGATATTTTTTTATCTCTTTAGCTACAGAAATCGTTATATAACATAACAATTGTATTTATGTGGTACTTTCCTCTACAATGTCTTATCTACGTAGAGGTTCAGAATTGACTTGGGCATAATCGTTCATTTCCCTGAATCGTTCTGATTTTTTGTCATATAAATGAACTCGTTCATCGTTCCTTTCGCACACTGTGCCATGACTTGTGACTTTCGTTCATAGCACCTTTTGTTTATCGGATTTATTATACACCGTACTAACTTTTTAATGATCTGTAACTACAACATGAACTGTTACATGAAAAACTTAAAATAAGAACCGGACGTTATACCTTAAGAACTAGTTCAGTGGCAATGACTAGTTCCTATTCCTCTAGATTAATTCTATTAATATTAATTGTTTGAAAAAAAAAATTATTTTTCCGAGCAACAGGCTGTAAATATTGATAATTAATAGACTTGTGCTCCGAAGTTCATTTTAGTGAGCGCTCTTCTTAGTTCAAAAATTAAAAAGGAATAGTTCGTTCATTTAGTTCATTTGATCTTTTCTATCTTTAACACTTATACTTTTGATTGTCATTGAACGTTCTTTATTATGTAAAATGATATCGAATAGGAGCTGAAAGGAATTTGCGATGATTATTTATGTGCTGTTAACTACGTCGCAAAGTTCATATAAACAATGCAGTTTGCGGAAGTTAACATCACATAAATAATCATCGCAAATAACAATTTTTATCGTAACAAATATTTTTGTCGGAAAGTTACTGAATACCGAATTCGATAAAATATCGTTATACTTTTTTTCTTCGATACGAATGTTCGTAATAAAAGTTACTGAATCGCACTACTAATGTAATTTAAAAAGTACTTTAGTCACTATGGCTAAAAAAATATTAAATATTATTTTTGTAAAAGAAAATAATTTGCAACTTTCGTTCCTTCGTCATTGTTTTCGTTTAAGTTTAGTTCGTTCTTTATTTAAAATAAAGAGCAAGGAAATGAACTACAGGAATTCAAAACACGGACTAGTTCGTTCAGTTCAAATAAGTGAATGTTAAAGAGATTTATAATTTTTTTTTTATAATTTTTAAATAAGTTTTTTTTAAATTTGCCACTATAGTGTAATTATAATTATGATGGGTACTGCAGGGTTTAAGTGTTAGTGCTGAAATAACACTAGCAAAAAATTTAAATACAAAAATGTATGCACAAGTACTGTTCGAGCCAGAGTTACAAATAAGTAGATAATTTTTTTTATTAAATGTTTTATAATTAAATTATAATTATTTGCAGTGGGCTTACGTTTAGTCTACGCAAGGCTGAACAGCATTTTGTGTGAACACTTGAGTTTCCAAAAAAAAAAAAAGCATTTTCATTTTATAACTTTTAAAAATAGAACATTGGCTGGACTATAATGATATGAGCTGTTATTTTTGAAAGTGGTATAAGTCCACTTTATAAAAAAAAAATTATTATTTTTTTTTTAGATTATAAAGGGTGTTTTTTATAGGCGTATAGAACTTTAAATTGAAATAAAACAACGATGGATTATTCGATTGACATGAATTTTATTTATCCGAAAGATAATCTTGTGGCATTACATTTTAAATATGATTTCTGGCATATGACCGCCACGGCTGGCTCGCATGTAGTCCAATCTGGACGTCCAATTTTCAATGATTTTTTCCAACATTTGTGGCCGTATATCGGCAATAATACGGCGAATGTTGTCTTCCAAATGGTCAAGCGTTTGTGGCTTATCCGCATAGACCAATGACTTTACATAGCCCCACAGAAAGTAGTCTAGCGGTGTTAAATCACAAGATCTTGGAGGCCAATTCACAGGTCCAAAACGTGCAATTAAGCGGTCACCAAACTTGTCTTTCAATAAATCGATTGTGGCACGAGCTGTGTGAGATGTTGCGCCGTCTTGTTGGAACCACAGCTCCTGAACATCATGGTTGTTCAATTCAGGAATGAAAAAGTTAGTAATCATGGCTCTTACCGATCACCATTGACTGTAACGTTCTGGCCATCATCGTTTATGAAGAACCATAAAGCGCACCAAACAGTCAGTTTTTCTGGATGTAACGGTGTTTCGACATACACTTGAGGGAGGATTAGTTTCACTCCAAATGCGGCAGTTTTGTTTGTTGACGTAGCCATTCAACCAGAAGTGTGCTTCATCGCTAAACAAAATTCGCTTATGAAAATCGGGAACAACAGCAGTCTCGTTTTGCACTAAAATTGCACTATTTACAAGCGTTGTTAGGCCTCAGCGCCAAGAGAATATTTGAGGTAACTATATCTTACCTTAATTTAATGAACTAACTAATTTTTTTTTTTAAAAATGGACTTGTACCACTTTCAAAAATAACAGCTCAAATAAATATTTATTATTACGCTGAAAGTGATAATTACACTTTAGACAACCATAATTTCTTTTCTGATGCGCTATGGTACCTAAACGTAAAAAATTATAAGTATTTCAAAATCTATGGCGTCACGCCTGACCTTTTAAAATTAATAGCTTAACAATTGGTAAAAGGCCATAACCCCATAACATAAGAAAAGGGAGGTCAAGAATTTATTTATTTCTTTTTTTAATGATTCTGATATGAAGACCAAATGGCAGACAATAGATATAATCATGTGCATTAGAAGACACTTTATTTTAAGGTAAAAGGAAAAAAAAAATTAATTAAAATAAAATAAATAATTTTTTTTTTTGTTCAAAACATTTTCTAGCCACAAGTGACGAAATTAAACAGAAACTTGGCACTTGACTCAAATTTAGAGGAAATTATTTAATGTATTTTTAGTAGAAAATGTTTTGTTTTCTTTTAATTGATTTACAACAAAAATAACATCAACAACAACTAAAGAAAACGGAAATAGAATTAAATACAAAATGCATTTGCAAATGAAATGAATAGAAGTCAATTGTATGCTCGAGCACAAAATCAATGGGTCAATGTGATTGTTACTTGCCTGAAAATGTGTACTCGTACACACACAATCTTATACCCATTTGTATTCAAAATGAATAAAAAAATCTAATTCAAACAAGATCGTTTTCAAAATTAAATACAAATTGAAAAAATTCACATGTTCGATGTTGTTGATTTAATTTTTTTTTCTTCAATTTGCGTCAAATGCCGCAAGTAATTGTGCATACTCGTATATTAAGGGTTTTCATGTTTTGTAGTATTTTTACAATTAATGTTTATTTAGGGGTAATTTTAGCTTCAAAGCTTCAGTGACTTTTTTCTAATACAATGAAACTTCGATATAAAGAACTGCTGACTACCATGAAAAAACCTCTTTTTCGTACAAAAATGCACTATAGCTATAACGAAGAAATTAAGCGAAATATGTTTTCAAAACGATACTCTTCAGAAGTCCCGTTACCAAAAGCCTCTACTTAACGAAGTGTTGATTCTATAGGTTCTATATAACGAAATGTTTCATTTTTTGAATAGTGAGTATTTATTAGAGAGCATTTTCGTCTCAAATAGAATTTGGATAAAACAAAACTGTAGGCACAACGAACTTTTTCGTATTGCTTAAAATTTCGATTCCTTTCAGATTTGTTATATCGAAGTTTCACTGTAATTGTAAACTAATAAAATGTAAATAAAATGAGATGCTATTATGCACATTTTTCAAGTAGATAAGCTTGTTTTCAGCACTTAAAAGTTGGCACCATTTCCCATTGTACACTCGAAACAAGGGACTTTACACTGAAGCGTCAACTCTGATATTATATATATTTTTTTTAGGAAGGGGAACACTTCTTTTCGTGCCGATAT